>OX327008.1:40000-4840000 GCA_946800695.1 Geum urbanum | reverse complement strand
AAAACTAACACCAATAGAGTATATATGAAAAGACCCAACCCCGATTTAGTTTCCTAAACCGGAATCAAACCCCTTCTGAAAACACGAACTTCCAAAAACCATAAAAATTTCGGCAGAGTTTCACTATAGCGCAGAATTATCATTAACCTGCATCCGAAAACACACTTCATCCTATGCCACAAAAGCCAAACCGTGGGCACCAATCCCATTCGGATTTCTCAAAATCATAACATAATATAAAATAATAAGCAAAACTGTAACTTTATAGAAATCCGGGAAAACCATATGAAAATATAAACATATCCAGTATTCAGAGCGACCTCTAGTATATACATATATATACAAATAGTATGCCAAACTAGGAACCTACCATAAAAGAAATGTAGCTCCAATACTAAGCTTCCGACTGCAACGTACGACACCAGAATCTGAAAGGCAAATAAAATCGTTAGAGTAAGTGGACGAAAATAAACATATGCCTTTCACCATTTACATAACATAAAAATAATGCGAGTTTTTAAAATAAATGGAGGTGTCAGGCGAATCTCTCAAGCCCGACGGTGATAGACTAGGCGAATCTCTCAAGCCTAGTGGGCACATCAGGGGAATCTCTCAACCCTGAAACTAGACTACCGGTGATCAGCCGAGTAGTCAATGCATCGATGCTAAATAAATGCCATCACCAATAAAACATAAAACAATACCTCCAAAACAATAAATAATCTCAATACTGTAATGGAAATAAATAATGAAACCAAGAACTCGCTACGACAGTGTAAATAAATGTCCACTCACAGATAAGCACAGCGCAAAACGCGTTAATCTTGTGATCCAGCGGAAAATTCCTCGCCAAACGAACGATCACGATCCCCTGAATAATCATAAATACCACTGTTCAAAATCACATTACAAAACCCTGTATCACATCTTGAGAACCAACCATTCCCGAAAACATATAACTCGAATATCGACGAAATTGACGAAAATCCAATAAACACACTATAAAACCTCGCCACAAATTCCAATGCTCAATTCAAAATATAAACCTCACCACTACGACCGGTGCGCGATTCCGAGCAAAACGACATAAAACTTGTCGAAAAACACCTTGGCCGGAAAATCGCCGCCGCGGGAAAATTTCATCGGCCCAGAAAATTTCAAACTACACATGGATTTGAAGATCTGGAGATTTCCAACAACTTTCTAGTTCAAAGTTAAGCCCAATTTTGACCGAAAAATGTTCAAATCTCACCTTGAAGTCGAAAACCCTCGCCGGAATTCTCCACCTCCTCCGGCCACGGCAAGGTGCGAGACCACTTGGGTTCAACTCACCTCTCCATGGGCTACAAAACTTCTAACAAGTCGACCTCCATCTCGGCCGCCACCGCCGCCACCAAAGCCGCCGAAACTCGCCGGAAAAACAAGAACTTTGTCGGGCCGTTTCTCCCACCTCGGGCCACTATAGACGTCGATCCACCTACCAAACTGAAGAGGAGACAAAGCCCAACACTTTTCGTCAAGGGACCACGGCCAACCGTGGCTGGAATCCGGCACAATCACGACGAAGAACCCGCGGCCTCCAAACGGGTCGAACCACACGCGGTCAACGCCCAGCTTTCCAATTTTGGAAACTCTCCCAATTCGTCACGTACTCATTCCGTATTTATACCGTACACGTATCGAAATCAAATGGATAAATACGACAAAATTCAATGGCCGAAAATATTCATAACTTATTCCTCATAACTCGAAATAATGCTCCGGAAGTTCCCAAGAGCTCGAAATTAAATTCTCTACGACTTCCGTGAAGGAACTCAAATCAAAATCTTGCCCGATAATTTAGTCGTTAACAAGCCCGCCATATCGATCAATTATGACAAAATCGTGACTAATTGCGAAACTCGCAAATCAAGCCAATAAACATACCATTTCCGGTTCAGCTTGTCACAAATCTACCCCCCTTACAAAAATTTCGACCTCGAAATTTCCAAGTCTGCCAACTGAAAATTAGGTACACTGCCTCTGCATACTGCTCAAACTCCCAAGTGACTATTTCAACTGAATGACTCTTCTATCAGACTTCACAATAGGAAATATCTCTGTGCTGTAATCTCTGCACCCTCAAATTCATAATCTAAACTAGCTCCTCCACAAATGTCAAGTCTTCCTATATAGGGAACTGATAGGGTGCAAAACATGCAATAAATATGAAATGTAATTCCACCACATATTATACAATATACACACTGACCAACGTTACAGGCAATGCCAAACTATACGTCATAACACTTACTCGCCCCATGATCACATACTGACCAAAATAAAGTGGCAAAATATACCGCACCCCCAAAAAAAATCACACCTTTCCAAGGAAACCATAATTATCGACCTCAAACTCATGATTCAACCTACTCACATCTGCATAACTTTTCTGCCGATCACGAGCAATTATCAACCTGTCCCTGCTAATCCGAAGGTCTATAGTAGCGCATTTCATTAAAGCAGGACCAAAAGCCATATCATTCCTAACTCGCTCCAACACAATGGAGTGCAACACTGTCTCTTATACACAACTTCATATAATGTCGTAACAATACTGGTCTGCAAACTGATACTGCAAGCAATCTCGAACAAATGAAACTGTTGGTCCCAAGTTCCTCGGAACTGCAATACACAGGACTACAACATGTTCCCCCAAAGTCTGAATAGTCCTCTCAGATTTCCCACTAGTCTGAGGATGAAAAACTACACTAAACTGTAATCTAGTCCCCAATGATCACTGCAATACCTACCAAAACTCAGTTGTAACTGATTATCTCGATCAACAACCAGGGACACAGGCACACCATGCAAATGGACAACCTCTGCCAAATACCACTCTGCCAGCCTACCCATTGAAATCTTTCCTGGAAGTACCAGGAAAAGAATTGATTTCGACAAAATGTCCACAACGACCAAAATACCAGTATTACCATTCGAAGCACGCGATAACTAATACACGAAATCCACAGTGATATGCTCCCACTTCTAATTTGGAATCTCCAATGACTGTAACTTCCTCGCAAGTTTCTGTCTCTCTGTCTTCACCTGCCGAAAAATGAGGCATCGGCTCACATAAGCTATTATTTCCCTCTTCATGTTGCGCCACGAGTAGTAGTAAACTCTAAGTATCTGATACATCTTCGTATCACCAAGGTGCATAACATATGTAGAACCATGAGCATCAATAAGCATTTCCCTCTTCAAATCACTATCTATGGGTCCACATAGCCTCCGTCTGCGCAACAAAGTGCCAACATTCCTCAATTGATACTCTGCTGGAACACTATTCTGAATCGCATTCTTCTTGTCCAACCAGTAGGAATCCGCATCCTGAGCCTCACAAACCTGATCAAGTAACACAGGTCGATCCTGGAACTAGTCAACAATGCTCCATCATATCACTCTAACTCAGCTTCCGTAGCTCGCAACTCAGCTAACAATGAGATTCTTACAACACATGCATGAAATATAGAAAATCCAAATTTTCCGACTAAGTACATCAGCAACAACGTTGGTCTCCCCTGAATGATATTCAAAGTGCAACCACATTAGCCTTTCCCGGATGAACTCAAATGTGCAGCCATAGTCGTTAATCAACCCCATCCATCTACGCTGCCTCATACTCAAATCTGGCTGAATACGCAAGTAGATGAAACTCAAGTAATCAGTGTACATCCTGCTCTACGCTGCACGCCATACCAGTAGTGTCTCAAACTCTTCGATGCTCACACAAAGACAGCTACTCCTAAATCATACATAGGATACATAACTTCATAAAGCTTCCACTGCCTGGAACCATATACCATCATATTGCCATGCTGTAGCCCAACTCGACCAAAATCTAGTTTAATTTGAAACATCACTATACATAACATAATCCGCACTGACATCACATACTGTGAACACTGGCGTAGTTATCAACCTCTCCTCTAACTACCATATGTAACTCACCTCACAGGTATCTGACCATTTCAAACTCGACCCTCTGATCGAAACTGATGATACTCACATCTGAAATCAATCTCCGAAAACTGAAGCTCCAATAAGCTGATCAAGCAAGTCATCAATCCAAAGTGGAGGATACTTGCTCTTCTCTGAAACCTGATTCAGCTTCCGGTAGTCGATGCACAACCTCATCGAACCATCATTTATCCTCATAAAACATACTGGAACACCCCATGGTAAAACACTGAATCAAATGAAGTCTTCCTCAAACAATTCCTGAAGTTGAATCTGCAACTCCCTCAACTCTGATAAATGCTCTGAAATACATCTGGATACTCACAGATAACCTCCGCACCACGAACATTAGGTACAACAGTCTCAACATCATGAACATGTGCCAAGTACGGCATACATCCTTGCTTCATCATTAGCTCAGCCTCATTGCTGAAACCACACATAGTAGAGACGTCAAAGGACTACAATATTCTTGCGACGAACAACCACTTCGCAGCTAGTCCACAACCTCATGCAAACCTCATAGTCTCGATACCCCACTTGGTACACACAATCTCATCAAATGAATACAGCATTCTCCACAAACCCAGAAGTGAAGATGCAAGCATAATAGCCATGGATGTCAAGCAACGGTAACCTCAGAGAAACTCTACCCTCACACAGGGTCGTGGCATGAATTCTGGCTTGTCCAACTAACCATCCACGTTGATTGCGACTTTGTTGATTGACTTGTCTAGAAGTCTACGTTGGTCAAACTCTAGAAATGGCACCTTGACATTCTTCTGAACTCTGAGCTACCGAACCACGAAAAGCAACTAACTGAGGACATTCCCTCGTAACGTGACCTTCTGGCCACCACAATAGCAACTGAGAGCGCCCCTCTGACACAAACCACAGTGACGCCTACTGTAAAGGTTGGACAATGAAAACTTCTGCTGTGTGGAAGGATCACCAACGACTACTCTGACTCATGCCACAGGAACTAGTCCCACTACTCTGTGATCTCTTTCTCCACCAAATGGATCTTCTGCCTTGTCTAAATGACCCTCAACATAATCGAAAAGGCCACAGCCTGATGAAGCTACTGATCCCGAGGTGCCTGAACTCAACCTCATCAAAATATCTCGACTAAGTTCACCTTCCTCAAACCGACATGTCTGAAACCGCATATGCCTTTCCTTCTTAGTGTCCTCGCCTCTGAGTGCAGCACATCAAACTCGTCACGGTTATCTCGAGGCATAAAAGTCAAAATCCTTTTGATGCTCAGGTTCAAACTCATCTCGAACCTCCTGCATTACTTCCTCTGAAGCCACATAACACGTGCAAACTGGAACAAACATGTGAACAATACATCCCTGCCTCAGGTTGGTAAACACTCCATATTTCCGTTGTTGGGTAGCCTGATTGAACCATTACCGTATTAACAATACCCTTAATGTATGTCATGGAGTCGCAACAGGAACTCACACAATACCAACCCACCAAATACAATGATCTGACTCAAGCAAACCAACAACTACCACAATTCTCTGCTCCGAAGCCACATGTAGGCACCCATACACGCACAACTGAGCAAACCATGCCACACATATTTCTGAATCCAGAATACTCATCCAAACCCACAACTTAATTTTTCAAGTCGCGCGTCGACTGATCCTCAACAGGATTCACAACCTTACTGACACGGAAAGCACGTCAAGGAGGCATCCTAATGAATAAAACATTGTTCACAACAAGCAGGACGTAATCATGGAACTTCAAACATTTGAAAGCATACCACACCCAGAGCATTAATGAGTATCCGCCGGCCGATCGGGTCATCGCTCCAGACATGCTGTACATTCTCAAATATCCTTAGTAAACACGACTACAGAAGTCTACAGAACCTAAAACCTAATGCTCTGATACCAAGCTAAAAGGACCCAACCCTGATTTAGTTTCCTAAACCGGAATCAAACCCCCTCTGAAAACACGAACTTCCAAAAACCATAAAAATTTTGGCAGAGTTTCACTATAGCGCGAAATTATCATTAACCTGCACCCGAAAATACACTTCATCCTATGCCACAAAAGCCAAACCGTGGGCACCAATCCCATCCGCATTTCTCAAAATCATAACATAATATAAAATAATAAGCAAAACTGTAACTTTATAGAAATCCGGAAAAATCATATGAAAATATAAACATATCCAGTATTCAGAGCGACCTCTAGTATATACATATATATACAAATAGTAGGCCAAACTAGGAACCTACCATAAAAGAAATGTAGCTCGAATACTAAGCCTCCGACTGCGACGTACGACACCAGAATCCGAACTGCAAACTGGGCACGGAAACCGAAAAGCACAGGGGAAAGTCAAATAAAATCGTTAGAGTGAGTGGACGAAAATAAACATATGCCTTTCACCATTTACATAACATAAAAATAATGCGAGTTTTTAAAATAAATGGAGGTGTCAGGCGAATCTCTCAAGCCCGACGGTCAGGCAAATCTCTCAAGCCCGACGGTGATACACTAGGCAAATTTCTCAAGCCTAGTGGGCACATCAGGGGAATCTCTCAACCCTGGAACTAGACTACCGGTGATCAGCCGAGTAGTCAATGCATCGATGCTAAATAAATTCCATCACCAATAAAACATAAAACAATACCTCCAAAACAATAAATAATCTCAAACGGTACTGGAAATAAATACTGAAACCAAGAACTCGCTACGACAGTGTAAATAAATGTCCACTCACAGATAAACACAGCGCAAAACACGTTAATCCTGTGATCCGGCGGAAAATCCCTCACCAAAATAACAATCACAATCCCCTAAATAATCATAAATACCACTGTTCAAAATCACATTACAAAACCCTGTATCACATCTTGAGAACCAACCATTCCCTAAAACATATAACTCGAATATCGACGAAATCGTCAAAATCCAATAAACACACTATAAAACCTCGCCACAAATTCCGATGCTCAATTAAAAATATAAACCTCACCACTGGGATCGGTGCGCGATTCCGAGCAAAACGACATAAAACTTGTCGAAAAACACCTCAGCCGGAAAACCGCCACCGGAAAATTCCATCGACCCAGAAAATTTCAACCTACCCATGGTTAAGCCCAATTTTGACCGGAAAATGTCCAAATCTCACCTTGAAGTCGAAAACCCTCGCTGGAATTCTCCGCCTCTGATCGGCCTCCTTCGGCCATGGCAAGGGGCGAGACCACTTGGGTTCAACTCACCTCTCCATGGGTGATTCGCATCTTTTCAAGTACTTAATTTAAACACTCAAACAAACACGAAAACAATTAAAACCCTTCTTTGTAGATGTAGCATTGGTAAGTAGGGATCGTTCTTAACCGGGGATTGAGGGTGCATGCATAACTATGCTAAGGTATTAGGGGGGTGCGAGATTTGTTGTCTAAGTTCCTACAAATTTTAAGGTAAAACGTCCTAAGCTAATTTATTTACAAGGATCGACTCATCTTTCACCTAACTCTTTAGAACCTACCAAATTACATGCAACCTATTAGTTCTAAGTCTTTAGCGACTAATTTCATGCATATCTCTCGAAAGTAAAGTGTAGGGATTGCCCTGACACTTCCATTGATTTAAGGTAGGATTTCCATGCAATAAATCAAAGCGTTAAGCACAAAATATAACATGAAAACCAAAGACTAAAATGTGGGAGGTTCACGTGAACTTGATAAAATTACAAACCAAAAACACTTCCACAAATTTGTCCATACAAACCAAGAAATAATACAAGAAGTAAAGAGTAGAAGTCATGGTTACACTTTTTGATGTCGGGATTGCCCTAGTCTACTTGATGTAAGCCACGCCTTCAATGAATGGAGGAGACAGTTAGGATTGCCATGAAAGTCTCGATGGAGGAAGGTAGATGATGGATTTTGGTGTGAACGGCTTCTTGGTATTTCTTGGAGAGATTTTGGACGTGTGGAGGTGTTTAGAGGCAGAGCTCTGGCGTCTAGAATGAGTGATCCCCCTTGAAATGGTCGAGCTTCCCTTTATATAGAAGAAGATTAGCAAACTTCCCACCTTCTGAAAGCTGTCAAATCTGACCCTACTGTATTAAAAGCTACGTTTCGGACGTTTTACAACTTCAAACGGCGTGATTCTTTCGGCACTAGAAAATAGACTTCGAGGGCTTTCCAGCTATGCATTATTTGTGCCATAATTCCTCCTGACGCGTCTTCAACGCCCATTTAAAGTTGGCTGTTAGGCAGAATGACCTATACCCACTAAATCCGGGATTTCTGAATATCTGCACATTGTAACGGCATGATTTCAGTGGGGTTGGAAACTAGACTTCCATATCTTTCTAAGAATGCCTCACATGTGTCCAAATTCGTTTTCAATTGATTTTGGTGGCCTGTTGAATTGGGCTGATCTGTATCGACAGATTTCTGGATTTCTAACTTTCGGTCCATCTTCTTCTTTTGGGCTTCTTTCTCTCCAATTCTTCATTGGCCGAAAATACCATGTAATTGCACATATTTTGGTCTTTAAATCATATCCAAATCATCTTGGAATATTCTCCACAAATGTGGCCCAAGTATCCTCCATGAATTCGGCAAGAACATGCTTTCCATGATCGCGCAGGAGAAATGTCTTCATCTTTATTTGCACCATTTTCATTTGTCACATGGTTTCCAATTCTTGATGGAATTTGAGAATACGTTTTAGAAACCATTTGAAGACCATTTCTCGTACCATTTCTTCTCCGGATTTAGGAACTTTGTCCTTATCCCGCTTTTAGCTCCGAAACGCCTCATTTATTGTTCCACCTTTATTTTCTACCTAAAAACATAAAATAAGTTAGAAACATATTTACTAAGCTCATAACAAAGAAAAATGCAGAGAGAAAAACATTAATAATCAAGCATAAAATGCGTAGATCAATGGGCTACAAAACCCCTAGCAAGTCGACCTCCATCTTGGCCGCCACCGCTGCCAGCAAAGCCGCCGAAACTCGCCGGAAAAAACTAGAAGTTTGTCGCGCCGTTTCTCCCACCTCCGGTCACTATACACGTCGATCCACCTACCAAACTGAAGAGGAGACAAATCCCAACACATTTCGTCAAGGGACCATGGCCAACCGTGGCCAGAATCCGGCACAACCACGGCGAAGAACCCGCGGCCTCCAAACGGGTCGAACCACCCGCAGTCAACGCAGGTTAACGCCCAGCTTTCCAATTTTGGAAACTTTCCCAATTCGTCACGTACTCCTTCCGTATTTATACCATACACGTATCGAAATCAAATGGATAAATATGACAAAATTCAATGGCCGAAAAAATTCATAACTTATTCCTCGTAACTCGAAATAATGCTCCGGAAGTTCCCACGAACTCGAAATTAAATTCTCTACGACTTCGAAGAAACTCAAATCAAATTTTTGCCCGATAATTTAGTCGTTAACAAGCCCGCCATATCGATCAATTATGACAAAATCGCGACTAATCGCGAAACTCGCAAATCAAGCCAATAAACAAACCATTTCCAGTTCGGGTTGTCACAATATACCATTGGCCCGGTTAGCCTCAGGGTGTTTCATCGAAATTAGTCATACCTCTCGCATTATCTCTATCCCTAACTGGCCATGTTTTTCGATTGAACCAAGGCCATTTGATTGAAATTTCATACTTTATCGCGCGGGTCGCACGTTCATTGAACGACCTTAAGATTAAGCTAGTGTACTCTCTCTAAATCATTGGTGCACTCAATTTGGACAATACTTGTACATACATGTTGAAATTGAACTTTGTAAAGAAGACTAACCTCACTCTAAACATTTAATGTTTTGTACAATGTTAATTTTTTTTTTTTAGTTTTAGAGAGTCAAATCGGAGCTAGGTAATAGGCTGTTTGTGTGATTTATTTGACGTAGTTCCATGTCTTGGAAAATTCTGAAACTTTTATGATGTGTTTGTATATGTGTCGTGTTCATGTTCGTAAAATTTCAATTAGTTCCAACGTGTGATTAATTCTAGAAAACTTCCTCAAGGAGTTATGCTCAGACTGCCCGATTTTTGTAATATTTAGAATACATACACATCTTTGCATATCATTTCATTTATCATTGGATTTCATGCATTTTTCCATTGGATTTACTGTTTGTTGAGTTTTGAAGGATACAAAGGAGGAACGTGCTCCGAGTGTTTTCATAAATTCGCAGCTTCTGTCCAAACAGAATAGTCACCTTTGAAAGGCCATAGTTTTCAGATCGTTTGCATTTAGCAGAAGTTCTTTGTATGGATGGAAAGCTCTAGATGTCTAATTTCCAGCCATATAAAAGATTACATAATTCTGAGTCCTACAACATATGTTATTGCCGTTTTTTAAGTCACGGAGTTCAGAACAGAAAAGATGAAAACTGAAGAAAAGTTGGAGGAGATGGACTTCCAAGATCAGGCTATTCGTATAGCATAATAGATGCATCACGTCTAGGCTGTAAGACGTTAAAACACAAGCGCTTGTTGGAAGGAAACCCAATGGAGGAGTCTACAACAGATTTGCTGTCTCCACCCTTTCTCTTTATTTTGAAGTTTTTAGTGTTTTTAGTTAGTTTTTCATAAATCCTATACTTCATGCTTGATTCTATGTTTTACTTTAGTACATTGAGGACAATGTAGAGTTAAGTGTGGGGGAGGGGTTTACATCTTCTTAGTGTCATAATTAGTATATTCTGAGTCTAATTTAGTGTAGTGGATGAACACTTGTCTTTTAGTGAGAATATCCTATGTGAATTGGTGTCTAAAAAGGGACGGTTTCTAGGACAGGTTTTGGATGTGAGAAAAGACAAGCTCAAAAATCACTCATACCTCTCTTGGTCTCTCTCGCCAACTGGCCATAGTAAGGTTGCTCAAAGAAGACAAGGACTAAGTCCATGCTTGTTTTAGTGTCTTGAGTCTTTTTGTTTAACTTAGTATTTTAAAGAGTCATTAGGATGCCCTTAGTTAGTCTATGATGAAAATGGACCGAAAATAATACATATGGCGTTGAAAAATCACTAAAACAATTTCTAGTACTAATTAAGATATTTTGATTATCATGACATGTAGTAGATATGGTTTGCATAAAACATGGTACATATTTCGTATGTTAGAATAAGCTTTTAGATCTTACAAACCTTAAAGTGAGTTTTTGAGCCTACATTACATCCTTTGTTGAGTGAATTTCATGCATATGTCTCAAAAATATTTATATGCCTCATTTAATTGCTTGCCATAGATTTCAATGAACTAGAAAATACTAGAACTTACTCATGTAGATTTGCAAAGCTTTTAAGTTAATAAATGCTCTGATTTTAGATATGATTAAAGGCACCTAGGTTTTCCACCACTAAACCAAACAGCCATGTGTCTTTTATGTGCGCACAAGATGCGATACCCATAGATAGCCCATTTGAGCCCACATTAAGCCTTTATTTTATCACCTTTAATATCTAAACACTTAGCCTAGTGCAAGACTTCTTTGCCCTATGTTCTGCAGACTTAGTGTGAAGTAATGTCGACAAGAAGAGAAGATGGCATTTTTTGGGTGATGTTCCTTAATTTCTAAGATGTATGTATGGGGATAGACTTATTCAAATAGCTTTAAAAAGTGTGTAAATTGCTAAGAATAGAAAAGAAAAGAAAAAAAATTCATAAGCTCTCCAGCAAAGGTGTTTTAGATGTTAAAGTTTGGATTAATGTCCCCCATATTTGCGGATTTGGAGTGTACCATGAATTGAAGGCCCAAAAATGAAGAAATATGGTCTTTGTCCTATATGTAAAGCTCAAGGGAAATTTAGAATGAAGTCTTGGCCCAAAATGATGAAATTCGGCCCCCGAAATGGCAATTTGACCATGGTGACGTTTTGGAGAAGATGAGGCACAAATTTGAGAAGTTTTAAGTGCTAGACTAAGTCCTTGGAACGTTTTTGACCACCACATATCCAAATTTTCGAATGCCTTAGCCTTAGCCCCATTACAACCTTTCTAAAGTCCTTTATGATCCTTAAGATGAGTAGCCTTCGATTGGTTGAGTAAATTGCATGAGTAAGCATATGGTTCGGGTTCATTTTTGCAAGTAATTCATTGTATTCATGAGGTTTTCGATTGAATTCATATATATCTTGAGTGAACCTTGCTTTTCATGAGTTAAAAAGATGATGAGTGTATCCTTATAAGATTGATTTGAACTTGTTCGAAACATGCATAGCTTAACTTCACCATTGTTTTTCTTCCAAGTCTTGTTCATGACATGATTATATCTCTATTATCTCTCGAAATCATTGACCTTCAAACTCTTAAATCTTGTGATTCCATCGCCATATACTTAAAGAAATTTCTGAGACAAATTTAGTTCAGGGCTTAGAAGTGTTTCTACTTTCGGAGTCCATGAGATATGTCCAACGTTGGGAATTTATGTTCTCTCTTTCATTTGCTTTATTTTAGTTTTTGCTAGGGACTAGCAAAGTTTAAGTGTGGAGGAATTTGATCAACGCATTTCATACGTGATTCTTAACGTCATTCTTTCTACATTTAACTTTGTTTTGACCTTAGTATTCTCGGTTCTTACTTACTTTATTGTTTTTAGGTTTCGAATAAAGGAGATCAATAAAAGAGGTGAAATGGAGCTTAAAACGCAGCAATTGGAGGTTTCCTAATTCGTTTACGAAAAATGGTCTTTCCTACTTTGACTAGGATTCCTACTTGGGTTAGTAATGCAAATGGTTCAACATCTCGGAAAGTTTCACGGAGCTGAAAAATGAAGTTTCCTAAATCAACTAGGAATGACGTGGCAAAATATGGATCCGAAATGACCTTCTCAAGTTACTAAAATGACGCAAGGAAAAATGAAAACATTTCAAATGGTGGATCGAAAATAAGCAAGCATTTTGGGCGAAATCAAGCAAGGAGATATTACTTAATAGATAAAGGATCAAAAGTATCAAGTATATCACAAAAGTGCCTTATTTGAAGATCAAAATATCCTACAATATATGGTAGGTTCGGCCAAAATGACTTGGAGCTCAAGAAATACAAAATATGGAAAAATCAAGATTTCCCTACTCCTAGTAGGAAGAGGACGATATGTCTGCCAGCTCAACAATCTTCCACGGATCACAGAATCTTCAATTCAACTCCAAATATATTGATCATATATATCTTCTTCAAGCTCTCGAGCTGATCTTTCCAACGAATCTAAAATCACAATTTTCTGAATTCTAGAACTCCCGTAAAAGACGTTTCAAGACAGGCTGGAAGATTTACCCGAGTACACTAGGAATCCCTAGTTTGAAGAGGAAAAGATTCATTCTTTGCCTATAAATACAAGAGGACGTCTCTCTTCTCAAGTATTACTCATTTTAGACATAAAAGCTCTGCCTAAACACTATCTCCTCTCCACAAAGCCAAGAAACTCTTCAAGGAAGCAGCCTACACCACTGTCTGCCACCACAACAACCTCCATTGACATATAGGGTGATCCCGAGTGTCTCCTCCACCAAAGAAGATTCAATTATACCTTAGCTCCATAGGGCGATCCCGAAGATTAAAAAGTGTAACGTGAATCCTCTTTACTTTGTAGCTTCTCCTTGTATGAACCATTTTGGTTTTTCTTTACTTGTTTCGTTTTCAACTGTTTTTCATGTGTTCTAGTTTCTTAGATTTTATTATACATGTTCATCTATGCTTAATGCTTTGACTTAGATATAGGGCGATTCCGTTTCTAAATCAATGGTATGTGTATAGGGAGATCCCAAGCACGACAAATTATGAGCATGTGTTTTGTAAAATTGAGAAGTTAGGATTTCGATCAATATTGTTTAACTTGCAGGTTAAGAATGAGTAAAGGTACCTAGAATGAGTCGATCACTTGCATATATTAGCCTAGTATTTTATTTTCAGTCTAGTAAGCATGTATAGGACTTTTATGTTCTCTAATTGTTTTTACTTGTCTATGAATGAAGCATGTTAGAACTTAGAAATTCTATGTGTGTTTATTTGCCATCTTTTGCGCTTTAATTTTCGTAGATAATAAAAACCAACCTATAAACTCCCCCCATTAAACCATAGCGTAGTCATGCATACACCTTCAATCCCCAGTTAAGAACGATACCCCATTTACCAATGCTACATCTACAAAAAAGGGTTTTAAATTGCATATATGTGAGATATGTGTTGAGTGTCTACTTTGTGTTAATATTTAATGCATGTTTTACGCATATCACCACCATGTCGCGAGCAAATCGAGATAAACGAGTAAATCCATCCCGGTACTCAAGTACTGATATGCTACCCTGTCTCAAGTTGGTGAACTCCTCATACTTCCGCTGTTGTGTAGCATGGTTGAAATACCTCCGCATAAATAAATCTCTGAACAATGTCCATGGAGTATCAACCAGAACTCTATCAGTACTAACCCACCAGAAGTATGCATCAGACTCAAGCAAACCAACCGCTGCCACTGTCATCTGCTCAGGAGTGAAATGCAGACGTTCACAAACTCGTTCAACCTGAACCAACC
This sequence comes from Geum urbanum, assembly GCA_946800695.1. Lineage (NCBI taxonomy): Eukaryota > Viridiplantae > Streptophyta > Magnoliopsida > Rosales > Rosaceae > Geum > Geum urbanum. The sequence goes on along the minus strand of OX327008.1, from coordinate 4,825,456 downwards.
AAGCCTTACATATCTCTGGATCAGCTGAACCCGAGAAAACAGTCGCTCCAGCAGTTTGAGCTTTAACCACAGGGTCAAAACGCTCCTCCAAACGCAATACTCGCATAAGAAAGTCATGCATCTGGCGATCCTCATCAGGATTCACATCCCTATTGACACGGGAACCATGTCTTGGAGGCATCCTAATGATAAGAGAAAAGCATTAGTCACATGGCACAAGGAAAGTAATCATGAAACTTCAGACATTTGAAAACATACAACACCCGAAACATTGATGAGTAACCGCTGGTCAGTCGGGTCATCGCTCCAGACATGCTGTACATTCTCAAATACCCTTAGCATCACAAATACAGAAGTCTACAGAACCTAAAACCTAATGCACTAATACCAAGCTCAAAGGACCCGACCCCGATTTAGTTTCCTAAATCGAAATCAAGCCCCTTCTGAAAACACGAACTTTCAAAAACCATAGAAATTTCGGCAGAGTTTCACTATATCGCGAAGTTACCATTAACCTGCACCCGAAAATACACTTCTTCTTATGCCACAAAAGTCAAACCGTGGGCACCAATCCCATCCGGATTTCTCAAAAACATATCATAATATAAAACAATAAGCAAAACTGTAGATTTACAAAAATCTGGGAAAATCATATAAAAATATAAACATCAGAGTATTCAGAGCGACCTCTAGTATATACATAAATACACAACAGTAGGCCAAACAAGAAACCTACTGAGAAGGAAAAGTAGCTCGAATACTAAGCCTCCAACCTTGAAGTGCGACACCAGAATCCAAACTGCAAACTGGGCATTGAAAACAAAGAGCCCAGGGAAAGACATAAAAACTGTTAGAGTGAGTGGACGAAAATAAATTTCTTTCGCCGAATAATATATGTTATGAAAACATATGTGAGTCTAAATTCATGAAAATAATATGGTACACGAGGGAGACTTTAACTCCTCACGCGTACAGAGCATGCATCGAAAATTCTGCGGGGCCACTCATGGACACATCTGCGCTAGTACAGTCCGAATCATGGGATCCCAGATCCTCACGTGATTTTAGCAAGAATGGCCATAGGTCAAGGTATCTGTCCCCCCCCCCCCCCCCACCCGGTAAACATCCTCGGGGATCAGCCGAGATGCTAGGTGTATCAATACAACAATATATACTAAGACTATACTCTTTGTAAACCAAATCATAAATAGTTTCATGCAAATGTATAAAGCATAATGTAAATGCATATTCGTAATACATAATTATAAAAGTATATTCGTCGATGCATATTCGTAAATACATAATCATAAAGCACATGCTCGTATAAATCATAATCACATATGCATGCTCATGCTCGTAAAATGAATTATAAAGACTCGCAACCAATTAGTGAAAAGAAAAGTGTCCACTCACAGACAAGCACAACGCGCAAACACGCTAATCCAGCGATCTGGCAGAAGATCCCTCGCCAAGCATACGATCTTGATATCCTGAATAATAAAAAAATACCACTGATCAAAATCACAATTCAATACTCTGAACCACACCTCGGAAACCAACCATTTTCAGAAATATATAACTCGGATATCAAGAAAATCGTCGAAAATCCCCTAAATACTCCACATATTCCTCGACATAAAATCCACCACTCAAATGAATTCGAACCTTAAGACGACGATCGGGGCACGATTACGAGTAAAACGGCATAAAACTTCCCAAAATCCAAAAAGTCAAAGCATCGCCGGAGCTCCGCCGTTGACCGCAGCCGCAGCCGGCGGCGCGCCATCACCGGTGAGATTTTCCGGCGACCAAGACCACCAAAGCTTCCTCTCCTCAACCCCAAGCCAAAACTCTTCTACACCAAGACCCAATTCGGCCGGTAACCTCACCAAAACCACCCCGAAAGGTCCACGGCCCAAAATCTCCGGAAAAGTTCTCCGGCCGATTCTGGCGCCGTCGCTCCACCAAAACCTCTCAAACCAAAGGGGTTTTCATCCTTGGCTCAAACCCAGACCAAAACAACCCAAAAATCAATCGGAACATCGCTGGAATACCTCCCTCCGTTAAACCCGATTCCGTTCACCTTCCTCCTCAAAATTCTCCAACCAATTCCACACCAAAACAGACAATACATACATCAAATGAAAGCCCATAATACAAGCTTCAAAACCATACCTCAAACTCCGGAAACCATGCCGTTTTTCGGCGGCCACAACGACGGTGAGTCACGGACTCACTGAGTCAACGCGGGTTGTGAAAGGACCCAACCCCGATTTAGTTTCGTAAACTGGAATCAAATCCCTTCTGAAAACACGAACCAACAAAAACCATAAAAATTTCGGCAGAGTAACGCTACTAATGCGGAATTGCCTTTACCTACACCATAAAATACACTTCATCCTATGCCACAAAAGCCAAACCGTGGGCACCAATCCCATCCGGATTTCTCAATATCATAAAAGTAATGTAAAGTAATCAATGAAACTATATTGTACAGAAATCCGGGGAAAAATCGTATGAAAAATATAACATCAGAATGCTCAGAGCGACCTCTAGTGTATAATTATATAAATATACCACAGCAGGCAGAACAAGAAACCTACTGGAAGAAACAAGGTAGCTCGAACATTATGCCTCTGACTGCGACGTGCGACAGCAGAATCCGAACTTCAAACTGGGCACGGAAACCGAAAGGCCCAGGGGAAAGGCAAATAAAAATGTTAGAGTGAGTGGACAAAAATAAACATATGTCTTTCACCAATTTCATATACAATAAAAAAGTATAACGAGTTCAGAAAATATATATGAAGGTGCCAGGCGAATCTCTCAAGCTTGACGGTCAGGCGAATCTCTCAAGCCCGACGGTGATAGGCCAGGGGAATCTCTCAACTCTAGCGGCATAACAGGGGAATCTCTCAACCCTGCCCAGAGGAATCTCTTAACTCTAGTCCAGAGGAATCTCTCAACTCTGGTCAGACTACCGGTGATCAGCCGAGTAGCCGAAGCATCGATGCAGTAATGCCATCACCATAAAAATATAAAATAATACCTCCGAAAATAATAAATAATCTCAACATCGTATATAAATAAATACGGAAAATCACAAACTCGCAATGACTGAAAATATAAAAGTGTCCACTCACAGATGAGCGTAACGCGATACGCATTAAAATCCACTGCTCAAAATCATAACTCGAAACCTCAAATCATATCACGAGAAATAACCGTTCCCGGAAACATATAATTCAATAACGACGAAATCGTCAAAATCTGATAATCACACCACAAAACCTCGCTATAATTTCTGATGCTCAATTCGAAAAACAAACCTCAGCCCTGCGATCGGTGCGCGATTCCGAGCGAAACGACATATAACTCGTCGAAAAACACGTCGCCGGAAAAGTCGCCGCCGTGGACGGCGGTGCCGCCGGAAAATCAAACCGGCCCAGAAATTTGCAACCTATACATGGATTTGAAGATCTCAACATTTCCAACAACTTTCCAGTTCAAAGTTAAGGCCAATTTTGATCAGAAAACCTCCAAAACTCACCTCAAAGTCTCTAACCCTTACCAGAATTTGAAACCGATCGATCTCTCTCCTCTGGCCACGACAACCTTCAAGACCACTTCCAATAGCTTCCTCTCCTCGAGGCTAACAAACCCCTCAAAGGACCACCTCCAACTTGGCCGGAAACGTCGCCTCCGACCACCGCCGAATCTGCCGGAAAAACCACAATCTTTGCCGATTCGATTCTCCCTCCTCCGGCCACCTCAAGGGTCGATCCACCTACCAAATTGAAGAGGAGCTCGAGCCCAACAAGTTTTGTGAAGGGACCCCGGCCAATAGTGGCCGGAAAATGGGTCAAATCCGGCGAAAACCGAACGGCTACAAATGGTACAAACGGGTCGCCCCTTGACCCGTGGTCAACGCGGGTCAAGGCCCAGTTTCCCGATTTGGCAAGTTTCCAAAAACGGCAAGTATTCTCCCGTATTTATACCGTACGCGTATCGAACCCCAAACGGATAAATACGACAATATCCGACGCCCAAAAATATTCACAACTTATTCCTCGTAACTCGGAAAAATCCTCCAGAAGTTTTCACGAGATCGAAATTAAATTCTCTACAACTTCCGTGAAGAATCCGAAAACAAATTCTTGTCCAATAATTTAGTCGCTAACGAAGCCGCCATATTAACCGATTACGTCGAAATCGCGACTAATCGCGAAACTCGCAAATCAAGTCGATAATCATTCCATTTACGGTTCGGGTCGATCAACGGTCCAAAACGGATCACAATCACGATTCGGATAAACTCGAATACGAACGGATAAACTCGATGATATTCTGAAATTTCAAATATTCATATTATATTCTTCAGTCATCGAAATAATCATTCGGAACCGCCCACGAACTCGAAATCACGCGTACAACAACTCTCGAGAAGAGACTTAACTCAAATTTTCGGCCAATAATTAAGTCGTGATCAAAACCGGCAATGCAATCAATTTACGGAAAACTGCGATTACGCGCAACCTCGTCGATTAAGCCGATTACACTACTGATTCTGTTCGGGTCGTCACAAATCTACCCCCCTTAAAAAAAAAATCGACCTCGAAATTTTCAAGTCTGCCAACTGAAAAGTAGGAACACTGCCTCTGCATACAGTTCAATTTCCAAGTGGCAACCTCAACTAAACGACTCTGTCAATGGAAAATATCTCTGTACCCTCAAATCTCGAATCTGAACTGGCTCCTCCACAAACGTCAAATCTTCTTGTATAAGGAACTGATGGGGTACACAACACGCAATAAATCTGAAATGTAGTTCTCCCACGTGGAATACAGCACACACAAATGCCGACGCTATAGGCAATGCCAAACTATACGGCATAACACAAACTCGCCCCATGATCACATACGGACCAAAATAACGTGGCAAACACATAACTCAACCTGCTCACATCAACATAACTTCACCATTGAACTCGAGTAATTATCAATATGTTCATGCTAATCCGAAGGTTAATCTCGAACAAATGAAACTGCGGGTCCCAAATCCCTCGGAACTGCAATACACAAGACCACAACATGGCTTCCAAAGACTGAATAGTCCTCAAAGATCGCCCACCAATCTGAGGATAAGAACTGGTATTAACCTGTAATCTGGTCCCCAATGCTCACCGCTATGCTTGCCAACACTCAGTTGTAACTGATTATCTCGAGCAGCAAACTGGGACACAGGCGCATCGCGTAAATGGACAGCATCCACCAAAAACAGCTATACCAGTTTGCCACCAAAATCTTTTCCGGAAGTACAAGGAAAAGAACTGATACATAAAATCCACAGTGACAAGCTCCAGCTTCTAATAGGAAACCTTCAATGGCTGTAACTTCTCAGCAAGTTTATGCCTCTCTGCCATCGCCTGCCAACAAATGTGGCATCTGCTCACACAAGCTGCTATATTACTTCTCACGTTGCGTCACAAGTAGTAAACTCGAAGTATCTGATACATCTTCTTACCACTGGTGCATAACATACGTAAAACAATGAGCTTCAACATTATCACACTCGAACTCAGCTCTCATAGGTCACAACTCGGCTAACACAGAAACTCGAGCCACACACACATGAAAAAATAAAGCTCTCGATTTCCAATTGAATACATCAGCAACAATACCCCAGAAAGATAGTCAAGTACAACCACTAGCCTTTCTTGAATAAACTCAAATGTGCAGCCATAGTCGTTAATCGACCTCATACATCTACACAGCCTCAAGCTCGAATCTGGCTGAATATGCAAGTAGATGAAACTCAAGTGATCAATGTACATACTACACTGCGTTGCATGCCGTAGCAGTAGTGTCTCCAACTCTTCGATGCTAACATAAAGACAGCTACTCCCAAATCATACATAGGATACGTAGCTTCATAAAGTTTCCACTGCCTGAAACCATAAGTCACCGCTCTGCTATGCTGCATCAAAACACAACCAAATCCAAATCTCGATGCATCGCCGTAAACCACGAACTCGTCACGGTCGTTAGGTAAAGTCAAAACCGGTGCAGTGGTCAACCTTCCTTCAGGAGTAAGTAACACTCCTCACACGCGTCAGATCACTCGAACTTGACGCATTTCTTCGTCAATCTGGAAAGTGGAGTGGCAATCCGAGAAAAATCTTGCACAGAGCGCCGATAGTAACCTGCCAAACCCATGAAATTCCTGATCTCTGGTACAATGGTAGGTCAACGCCAATTCAATCACAGCTTCTATCTGATCAGGATCCACGCCGACTCCCTCGGCTAACATCACGTGGCCCAAAATCTTCACGCTAATCAACCAAAATTCACACTTGCTGAACTTCGCAAACAGCTGACTATCTCGCAAAATCCACAACATCGCTCGCAAATGCTTCTTGTGCTCACTCACACTCCTAGAGTAAATCAGGATATTGCCGACGAACAAGACCGCAAACTTGTCCAGAACCGTCTGAACACCTGGTCCATCAAGTCCGTAAAAACTGCGGGGGCATTGGTCAACTCAAATGGCATAATCAAGAACTCGTGATGCTCGCACTGTGATCCGAAAGCTGTCCTGGCCACATCTGACTCTCGGATCCTCAACTGATGGTATCCGGACCCGAAGTCAATCTTCGAAAAGACTGAAGCTCCCGTAAGCTTATCAAACAAGTCGTCAATCCGAAGGTAGAGGATACTCGCTCTTCTATAAAGCTTGATTCAGCTTTCGGAAGTCTATGCACCACTTCGTCGAACCATCCTACATTCGCACAAATAATGCAAGAGCACGCCACGGTGATACACTGGGTCATATGAAATCTCCTCCAGCAACTCTCAAAGTTGAATCTGTAGCTCCTTCAACTCCGCTGGCGCCATACAATAAGATGTCTGTGATATGGGTCCAGTGCCCGGTAAAAGCTCAATGGTAAAGTCGAGCTTCCGAACTGGGGAAATACCCGGTAACTCCTCCGGAACACACCTGGAACCTCGGAAACCACCGCAATATCACCAATCACTGGCACAGCAACCGTAGTATCCACAACATGAGCTAAGTAAACAACACAACCCTTTTCCACCATCCGCTCAACCATCATCGCTGAAATCACACATGGTAATAAAATATTCTTTTCACCGCGAAACAATATCTCGGGGAAAGCCTGGTCGTCCAAACACAACCTCCTTCTTGGGACCATCGAACATAGCACAATGTGTCGTCAGGAAGTCTATACCCACAATCGCATCAAAATCGACGATCTCCAGCAATAACAGATCCGCGGCTAACCCATAACTTCTAACAAAGATCTCACAACCCCTCCGGATGGATGCAACTCTCCAAAACCTCGGAAGTGGAGATGCAAGTACAATAGCCATGGATGTCAAGCGATGGTAACCTCAAAGAAACTCTGTCCTCATACAGGGTCGTGGCACGAACTCTAGCATGCCCAACTAACCGTCCACGTCGATTACGACTTACTGAATGACTCGTCCAGAAGTCTACGTTGGTCAAACTCTAGAAATGGCATTTTGACCTCCTCCTAAACTCTGAGCTGCCGAACCACTAAAACAGCTGGCTGAGGACGCTCCCTCGCAACGTGACCCTCCTGGCCACCACAATAGCAACTGAGAGTGTTCCTCGAACACAAATCACAGCGACGCCTGCTGTGTGGAAGGATCACCAACGATCACCCAAACTCATGCCACAGGAACAAGTCCACTACTCTGTGATCTCCATCACCACCAAACGGATCCTCTGCTTTGATCTGATGACCCTCAACATAATCGAAAAGGCCACAGCCTGATGAAGATACTGATCCCGAGGTGCCTGAACTCAACCTCATCAAATATCTCGACTAAGTTCACCTTCCTCAAAATGACATGTCGGAAACCGCGTATAACTTTCCTTCCCAATGTCCTCACCTCTGAGTGCAGCACATCAAGCTCCTCACGGTTGTCTCGAGGCATAACAGTCAAAATCCCTCTGATGCTGACGCTCAAACTCATCTCGAACCTCGTGCATTGCTTCCTCTGAAGCCACATAACACGTGCAAATTGGGACAAACATGTAAACGATACATCTCTGCCTCAGGTGGTTAAACGCTCCATATTCCCTTATTAAATAGCCTGATTGAACCATTACCGTAAAAAAAATACCCTGAATGTAGGTCATGGAGTCGCAACAGGAACTCACACAATACCAGCCTACCAAATGCAATGATATGACTCAGGCAAAACATCAACTACCACAATTCTCTGCTCTGAGGCAACATATAGACGCCCATACACGCACAACCAGGCAAACCATGCCACACATATCTCTGAATCCAGAATGCTCAACCAAACCCACAACTCACTGTCAAGTCGCGCGTCGACTGATCCTCAATATGATCCACAACCGTACCGACACGGAAAGCACGTCAAGGAGGCATCCTAATGAATAAGACATTATTCGCGACAAGTATAACGTAATCATGAAACTTTAAATATTTGAAAGCATACAACACCCGGAGTATTGATGAGTATCCGCCGGCCGGTCGGGTCATCACTCCAAACATGCTGTACATTCTCAAATATCCTTAGTAAACACGACTAGAGAAGTCTACAGAACCTAAAACCTAATGCTCTAATACCAAGCTGAAAGGACCCAACCCCGGTTTAGGAAACCCCGATTTAGTTTCCTAAACCGGAATCAAACCCCTTCTGAAAACATGAACCAACAAAAACCATAAAAATTTCGGCAGAGTAACGCTACTAACGAGGAATTGCCTTTACCTGCACTCGGAAAATACACTTCATCCTATGCCACAAAAGCCAAACCGTGTGCACCAATCCCATCGGAATTTTTTAATATTATAACAGTAATGTAAAGTAATCAATGAAACTATACTTTACAGAAATCGGGGGAAAAATCATATGAAAAATATAACATCAGAATGTTCAGAGCGACCTCTAGTGTATAATTATATAAATATACCACAGCAGGCAGAACAAGAAACCTACATGAAGAAACAAGGTAGCTCGAACACTATGCCTCCGACTGCGACGTGCGACAGCAAAATCTGAACTTCAAACTGGGCACGGAAACTGAAAGGCCCAGGGGAAAGGCAAATAAAAATGTTAGAGTGAGTGGACGAAAATAAACATATGCCTTTCACCAATTTCATATACAATAAACAAGTATAGCGAGTTCGGAAAATATATATGAAGGTGTCAGTCGAATCTCTCAAGCCTGACGGTCAGTCGAATCTCTCAAGCCCGACGGTGATAGGTGTTTCTACCGAATTACGCGTGGGGGCGTAACAGGGCAGAAGCAACATGAATAAGCTTCCACGAATACTCCTTCCTTCTTGTGCGTCCGAACGTTGGGGCTGTTCGGATGGGCGGGCTCTCTCCTCCTCTTCCTTCGTACGTGCGGGATCCTTCTCTCGAGCGGATGCTTCCTCTTCCCTCGGGCGTTCGGGTGCAGCTGTTAGAAGAATACAACAATGAAACAGGCGGTCAGGGGTCAAGGCGGGGTGGCCCGCCTTCAACGCTCTGATGCCTAAGTCAGAAGATGTATTGGATATAACAGTCAAGCGAACGTGCGAGTAGTGTTCTGGTCGAGTGAATTGATACGTGAATTAGTGAGTCTTACCTGTAATAAATACCTGATATATATAGGTGGTTGAGTTTGGAACCTGGTGGTGTTCTTCGATGTGGGACTTGGTGCACTTACTGGTGTGTGATCCGCATGTTCGGGCGCGTGCGCGCCCGGAGGGGGTGGGTCTGGTGAGTGAAGTTGGAGCCTCCTTGGTGGTCTTGTGTGTGGTGTGGTAGGTGTTGCTAATCTGCTTAAGTGGATAAGTATGTTAATCGTACAACTAATGATACAATACTAACAAGTCCCCCAAGTCCCCAAGTCAAAGAGAACTTTCTTGACTGGGGAGTTGAAAAAGGGTGCGCGATTAACAAGAATACTTATCCGGTTGAGCAGTGGTCATGATCCTGTGACCCCCAAGTCCCCCAACTCTCCGGTCAAGAAAGGGCTCGCATGACGGAGTGGGACCTGGGTGTCCGAGTGTGTACCTGTTCGTGCGATTGTGTACCTGTTCCTGCATTCTGGGCCCGGCGTCCAAACTGAGCTTGCTAGTTTAGGACCCGCGCCCCTGTGGAGTGGTATGTTCGTGCGTTGGTGTACCTACGGGCCCGGCCTCCAAGCACGAGTTGCTATATAAATACTTGGGAGCCGCGCGCCCAGATGGGTTTTTTGAAAACATTCAGAGATGTAACAGATACAAAGACACACAGACATATAGGCATAGGTATATAGACATAGGTATATATAGGTATGTATGTATGGCATGATGTATGAATGTATGGTATGAGGTGCGTGTATGCAAAATGTTGTCCGTACGCCAGTTATGGGATACACTGCGCACGCCGTACATCAACAGGGATGCCGTCGCGTACGCTGTAGCGTCAACGGGGCGATCAGAACCGCGACCTACAAGTGTTGCAGCGCCCACGATCACGTACTCGTGCCGCCCTTCGGCCTTAGCGCGCCCAGAGGCCTCTGCCGCCTAACCCGGGAAGATTTCGCGCCCGGAGAGGACGGACCCCACACCCGGTCTACGCTCATCGGTCTCGGGCCCTTAGGAGGAGAAGACGTACCCCACACACCCCAGCCGGAACCCGAGTCGGAGAATCGATCGTTAACGTTACGCACACGGAGGGGAAGAACCCCACACCCGTGCCGCCCATCGAGCTTAGCCCCGCTAATTCGGCTTGTATTTTGCGATCGTCGAGGAGGGGCGCACCCCACACCCGCGTCGTGTCCGTGGCCTATAGGGGGGACGGACCTTACATCCCTACTAGGGCTTATGTAGGCGTACGGAGGGGAATAACCCCACGCCCGTGGTCGCCTATCGTGTTTAGCGCGCACAAAGAGGAGGCGGACCTCATGCCTATTGGCGCCTAAACCGATTTTAGTTCGTCAGGAGAGGGGACGTATCCCATGCCTCTGCTAGGAATGAGCCGTCGCACGGAGGGGAAGAACCCCACGCCCGTGGCGCCCATCGAGCTATGGAACCTCCAGAGAGGGGACGAACCCCATGCCTCTGATTTGGAATAAGGCGGCGCACGGAGGGGAAGAACCCCACGCCCGTGCCACCCTTGGCGCGCGCAAGAGAGGGGACGAACCCCATGCCTGTTGCCGCCCATCGTTGTTTGGGACACGCAGAGAGAGGGCGAGCCTCATGCCTCTGGTTTGGAATGAACTGGTGAACGGAGGGGAAGAACCCCACGCCCGTGTCACCCTTGGCGCGCGCAAGAGAGGGGACGTACCCCATGCCTGTTGCCGCCCATCGGTTGTTGGGACACCCAGAGAGAGGGCGAACCTCATGCCTCTGGCGCTTAATCCGACCTGCACTTGTGTGAACGGAGGGGACGTACCCCACACCCGTCGCCCGTTGGTTCCAGGGACTGCAAGGGGAGGACGGGCCCCTTGCCCTTTCGTATAGGCAACCTGTATCTTTGCGTACGGAGGGGACGTACCCCACACCCGTCGCCTGTTGGTCTCGGCGCCTGCAACCTGCCAGGGCCGAGCCGGTGTGTTGATTACAAGTGTTGCGCACACGGGGAGAACCCTACGCCAGTTGCGACCGTAAAGTTTAGCGCGCCATGCCTGGTGCCGCGAGAACCGTGTTGTCAGTTCTTACCGGTGCGTGCGCGCGGAGGGGAAGAACCCTGCGTGCGCGCGGTGGTATTTACCTTGTCTTGGGCGTGCGCGAGTGATCTGCTTCCACCGGTCGTGCGGGTGGTGTGACTTGCCTTGGATTTGGTGGTGCGCCGATGGTGAAACGGTTGAGGTGACATTCCTTTTGATCTTCCCTTTGGGAACCGTTGTGATGAATTGTTGGCCGTCGCATTTAATGCTGGCGTGGGCCAGGCATTAAATGCTGCTGTCGTCATGACTGCCTGAAGGGCAGGCATCACGCGCGTGGGCGGGTGGGAGTGGTGCATGGGTGCCACGTGGCGAACTGGTGGGGATCGTGTTAGGGTTTGTATTCAAGGCGGGAAGATGATGGGTTGGCACGGTTACTGAGAGGAGCAAGTGAACCGGTCTGGGCCATGCGTCACGATCCGACGGTGGGTACGATAGAATGGACGGCTGGCGTTTGCTGGCTGACGTCGGTCGATTAGTATAAATAGGGGTGTGGTTTGCCTGTTCCAACACTTTCATGACTCACAAAATCTCTGTTGAAACTTCCCTGCGATCTACCTCCTCGAGTTTTGCTGTGTTTGTGTCCTCCGTTGCCGGAATACGTGCCCGTCGTGCATATCCAATCCTGCCGTTTCAACCTGGTGAGGCCCCCGTCCCTGGTGTTTGTTTATCTCGCCTTCTCTGGTTTTTGTGTTGTTTCTGGGCTGTTTGGGTTTTTCTGGGTTTTTTGCTTGTTTTTCTCAAGAACAGGGCTTGTTCTTGAGGTGGAGTGGGTTTGATCTGTTTTGGGTGACATTTGGTGGGTTTTTGGTGTTTCTGGTTTTTTTCTGCCAAGTGTTGCATCCTTCGTCCGTGAGCCCACACGGGCGAAAGTCCCCCAGTCCTTGCGCGCGCTCAGCATGGCCGAGTGCCCAACGGGCGCAGGCGTGCCATCAGGCCATGCCAGTTGTGTCTGTAGTGTCTAATAAGAAGAAACAGAATTTTACGAAGTGTTGAATTGCTTGCTAACCTTTCTGCGCGTGCGCTTGCAGTGAAAAAGATGGATGAAGTGATCAAGCGTCGAATGCTCAGAATGCGGAGTGTTGGGGCGAAGGCCCACGGGGTGGCGGATGACGGTGGTGGCCCGCCTGGTGTGGTGGATAAGATCGGGCGTGCGCCGCCAGTGGGTGCCCCTTCTCTGCCCGTCCAAGTGCCACAAGCGGATGCTCCCCTTCTGCCGCCAGGCGATGTTGCTGGAGCTGAGGCGCAGGTCCAGGTGGAACGTGAGCAACAGCTGGTCGCGCGGGATGGTGTTGTGGACAGGCGGGTGGTTGTTCTTGCGCTTTCATCGTCGAACCGTGCGGTCGTCGTGCTTCCATCTCCAAGTCGGGCGATTGTTTCAAGTCGACCTTCAAGTCCTCCACGATGCTCTTACTCTCCAAATCCCTTGCCCCTGGCCTTGGGTGCGCCAAAGTCTCCCCCGCAAGGGAAAAGCGGGGAACGTGCGCGAAAGCGGGCGCGGACGGAAGACTCCTCTCCCGGCCCCGCCCCAGGGTCGGGTGATGATGTTGTGGATGAGGTGCGTCGTTCGCTGGCAGATGATGCTGCCGCGCTCGCGGCCGCGCTACCGCCGGTGGAGGATGCCCCTGCTGACGGGCTAGATGGGGTCTTTAGTTCGTGCGCCCGTCTGATGCAGCAGGTCTTCCGCTATCGCTCGCGGGAGATTGCGGAACTTGCGCGTCTCAGGGCCGACGCGCTGGAGCACCGGAGGGTAGTGGAAGGGTTGGTGGCCAGGGCGGACAAGGCCAATGACCTGGCGCGTCGGTACGTCGCTCGTGCGGATGAGGCGAATACCCGGGCGGAAGAAGCTGCTGCCTGTGAAGCTCTGGCGAAGATTGACAGGGACAAGGCCGTGGACGAGGTGGAGTGTCTGCGCGGCGTGCTAAAGCGCGTTCGTGCTGAAGCAGCCGCCTGGGAGGCGTTCCTGGAGTCTGAAGTTGAAAGGCTGTCGGGCGCCGAGGTGCCTGCGTACGAGAGAGCGGCGGGGTCTTCCAGGGAACCTGCCGAGGCGGAGCTGGACCCGGTGGTCAGGCGGGTGGATCCGGGCGAGCAGGTGGAAGCTGAGGTGGCGGCGTCATCGGATGAGGGTGAGGAGCTGGATGTGGATACGGGGGCGGAGTAGAGTAGCTTTGTAATTTGGACAACTGAATGAAACTTCTTTTACTTTCCGCTTGTGTGCCTTGATGAATTTTTTTTTTTTTGGCATCTTTTTGAATGACTCACGCGAGCGCGCGCCCATTCCCTTGCTTTGAATGGCTATGGGTTTCAACCAAGTGTTATATTTACGTGAGTAGCCTATCCCCAGTCCCCCAAGTGTACGGGCGGGCGGGTCAGGGACAAACGGGCGTGCAAACGTAAACTAACGGAAGGAGCACAACAAAAGTACAATATGATCAATAAGTAACAAAAGTACTTCCCCAAATGTTGGGCGTTCCGTGGGCGGGGTGTTCCTCTTTCGTTAGATCGCCTCCCAGTCCCCCAGTTGGATTGGTTGGGATTTGAGTGTGCTGGTCTGGATGATCGGGCGGTCCGTTTCCTCGCCCTTTCAGTAGATTGTCTGAAGTGTGGTCCTGCGCCGTTCGTGTGTGGATCGCGCCCCTCGATCCATGGGCCCTAAGGCGAGAACTTCCTGCCTGCCCCGAGGCTCCGTGGTTTCCTCGTGATTGTATCCCCGAACGTGCCCGATCCCATGCTCGGTTGGGAATCTTCCCAAGAGCAGGTGCCCTGCCATGATCAATTTTAGTTTGCAAATCCCTGGCCTCCCGAGTATGGCGTTGTAGGGGGAGGGGGTGTCCATGATGATGAAGTTCGTCCGGATCTCGCTATGCGGGGAGTTGGGCACGCCAATCTCGACCCGCAGACTGTCGCTCCCGATGGGATACGAGGTCTCGCCTGTGAAGCTGGCGATGCACTCATGATCCTGCGTCATCTTGCTGGCGGGTCGGCCAAGCGCCGTGTATGCGTCGAAGTAGATTATGCTCACGGACGCCCCGCTGTCAACTAGCACCCTCTTCACAAGGAATTGGTCGATGACTGCGTCGATCACGAACGGTAGGGTGCTGTCCTTTGGGTTCTCCTCCTCGTCCTTTGCTGTGAAGCTGATGGTGGGCGCCACCTTCCTTCCTTCCTTGGGAGCTCTTCCTGCCCCGATTGCCAACACATCCCTGCTCGAGTGATCGGGAGATGATGTTCTCTCCTTGCGCTTGCCCCCGGATATCGTGTTGATAGTCCCACGGGTCCTGGCGCCCATCTGGCGCTGCTGTCCTCCCGCCCTGGGAGGGGTTGTCCTTTCGTCCTTCATGTCTTCGAGGGCATTCTTCAGCATAATGCAGCTGTTGGTATGGTGGGTGGCGGCGTTGTGGAATTCGCACCATATGTCCGGGAGTTGGCCGGTCGGTACCCCCGCTTTCGTCATGTTGTTTGGTGGTGGTATTCGGTGCCGATGTAGGCGGAGCAGGTGCTCGGGCGACTGCCCGTCGATTATGAAGACCTCCTGTCCCGCCGGCCGGTAGCGCGGTGCTGGCGGAAAACGGGCACCCTGCTGTGCTTGCCCCCGCGCCTGGTTGTAGTTGTTGCCCTGATGGCCGCGGAAGAAGGGTCTCTGGTAGTTCTGCCTGTACGTGTCCCGGTTCCTCTTGAAGCCCCCGGTCGGCCTTTCGTCGTTCGCCAACTGTCGTGGTTGATCGCCTGCTGCCTCTGGTCTGCTGGAGCTAGGTTCGGAGGCGGCTTCGTACACTCGCGTCTCTACCAACGCCTTCTGCACAACCAGGTCCATAATCTCGTCGTAGTCGAGATGCTCCTTTCTCACAAGTTTCTCTACGAATGGGGTGGCGAGCAGATTGTCCATTAGGGCTACCTTGGCCACTCGCTTGTCAAGGTCCCTGCATGTGCTTGCGAGCGCCCTCCACCGGTTGATGTAGCTCGACAGGCTCTCGTCCATCCCCTGGCGGACCTTGAGGAGGATGCCCGTGGTGTTGTATTTCCCCTGGAGCCGATAGCGCTTCTGGAAACTCTCCGCCAGCTCGAGGAACGAGTGGATGGATCCTGGTGGGATCTCGTAGAACCAGCTCCGTGCTTCCTCCGCCAGTGTTTCCTGAAACAGGAAACACAGGGTTGGATCCGAATATCGGGTTCCGTCCGTGGTGGACCGAAACTCGTCCACGTGCGCGCGTGGATCTCCGCTCCCGTCGAACCGAGCGATCTTCGTTATCTTGGCATGGGGGTCCCTTCCCCTCTCCAGTATGTGCGCCGAGAACGGACTGACCCGGGGGGCGAACGTCCGCCATCTCTTCCATCCTCTGCAGGATCAGATCGTTGTTCGTCGGAGGTGTCGACTCCTCCACAGGTGAGGGCGCTCGGGTGTTGGTCCTGCCGAGCGGGTGTCGCTCCTCGCTGGTGGTCTCCTGGGTTTCTTCGTGCTGCTCCATCTGCTGGCTAATGAGCGCTTCCAGTCGTTCCTCAATCCTCCGGCGGATTTGGCGCTCCTCTGCTCTCTCGAGCGCTGCCTCCCGAATCTCCTGGCCATGCCGCTGATGCGCCCCTCGTCGTCGTTCCTGTCGGTCGCCTGCACATTCCGCTCCTGCGAGTCCGGCGGAGTTTCCCCATCGGGGGTGTTGCTGCCGTTAGTCACCGGGTTGAGCATGTGGACCTTTGATTTTGGTGGTGTTTATACGAGGTTTGCAATTTGTAAGTTTCCCACAGACGGCGCCAGATGTTTCTCCGAATTACGCGCGGGGGCGTAACGGGGCAGAAGCAACACGAATAAGCTTCCACGAATACTCCTTCCTTCTTGTGCGTCCGAACGTTGGGGCTGTTCGGATGGGCGGGCTCTCTCCTCCTCTTCCTTCGTGCGTGCGGGATCCTTCTCTCGGGCGGATGCTTCCTCTTCCCTCGGGCGTTCGGGTGCAGCTGTTAGAAGAATACAACAATGAAACAGGCGGTCAGGGGTCAAGACGGGGTGGCCCGCCTTCAACGCTCTGATGCCTAAGTCAGAAGATGTATTGGATATTACAGTCAAGCGAACGTGCGAGTAGTGTTCTGGTCGAGTGAATTGATACGTGAATTAGTGAGTCTTACCTGTAATAAATACCTGATATATATAGGTGGTTGAGTTTGGAACCTGGTGGTGTTCTTCGATGTGGGACTTGGTGCACTTACTGGTGTGTGATCCGCATGTTCGGGCGCGCCCCCCACGGGCGCGTGCGCGCCCGGAGGGGGTGGGTCTGGTGAGTGAAGTTGGAGCCTCCTTGGTGGTCTTGCGTGTGGTGTGGTAGATGTTGATAATCTGCTTAAGTGGATAAGTATGTTAATCGTACAACTAATGATACAATACTAACAATAGGTCAGGGGAATCTCTCAACTCTAGCGGCATAACAGGGGAATCTCTCAACCCTGCCCAGAGGAATCTCTTAACTCTAGTCCAGGGGAATCTCTCAACTCTGGTCAGACTACCGGTGATCAGCCGAGTAGCCGACGGAAGCATCGATGCAGTAATTCCATCACCATAAAAATATAAAATAATACCTCCGAAAATAATAAATAAGTTCAACATCGTATATAAATAAATACGGAAAATCACGAACTCGCAACGACTGTGAAAATATAAAAGTGTCCACTCACAGATGAGCGTAACGCGATATGCGTTAATCCCGTGATCCAGCGGAAAATCCCTCGCCAAACGAACGACCACGAACCACTGGATAATCATAAAATCCACTGCTCAAAATCATAACTCGAAATCTCAAATCATATCACGAGAAACAACCGTTCCCGGAAACATATAATTCAATAACGACGAAATCATCAAAATCCGTTAATCACACCACAAAACCTCGCTATAATTTCTGATGCTCAATTCAAAAAACAAACCTCACCACTGCGATCGGTGCGCGATTCCGAGCGAAACGACATATAACTGGTCGAAAAACACGTCCCCAGAAAAGTCGCCGCCGGCCGCCGGAAAATCAAACCGGCCCAGAAATTTGCAACCTATACATGGATTTGAAGATCTCGACATTTCCAACAACTTTCCAGTTCAAAGTTAAGGTCAATTTTGATCGGAAAACCTCCAAAATTCACCTCAAAGTCTCTAACCCTTACTGGAATTTCAAACCGATCAATCTCTCTCCTCCGGCCACGGCAACCTTCAAGACCACTTCGAATAGCTTACTCTCCTCGAGGCTAACAAAACCTCTCAAAGGACCACCTCCAACTTGGCCGGAAACATCGCCTACGACCACCGCCGAATCCGCCGGAAAACCCACAATCTTTACCGATTCGATTCTCCCTCCTCCGGCCACCTCAAAGGTCGATCCACCTACCAAATTGAAGAGGAGCTCAAGCCCAACAAGTTTCAAGAAGGGACCCCGGCCAATCGTGGCTGGAAAATGGGTCAAATCTGGCGAAAACCGAACGGCTACAAATGGTGCAAACGGGTCGCCCCTTGACCCGTGGTCAACGCGGGTCAAGGCCCAGTTTCCCGATTTGGCAAGTTTCCAAAAATGGCAAGTATTCTCCCGTATTTATACCGTACGCGTATCGAACCCCAAACGAATAAATACGACAATATATGACGCCCGAAAATATTCACAACTTATTCCTCGTAACTCGGAAAAATCCTCCGAAAGTTCCCATGAGCTCGAAATTAAATTCTCTACAACTTCCGTGAAGAATCCGGAAAAAAATTCTTGTCCGATAATTTAGTCGCTAACTTAGCCTCCATATTAACCGATTACGTCGAAATCGCGACTAATCGCGAAACTCGCAAATCAAGTCGATAATCATTCCATTTACGGTTCGGGTCGATCAAGAGTCCAAAATGGATCACAATCACGATTCTGATAAACTCGAATACGAACGGATAAACTTGACGATATTCTGAAATTTCAAATATTCATATTATATTCCTCGGTCGTTGAAATAATCATCCGGAACCGCATACGAACTCGAAATCACGCGTACAACAACTCTTGAGAAGAGACTCAACTCAAATTCTCAGCTAATAATTAAGTCATGATCAAAACCGACAATGCAATCAATTTACGAAAAACTGCGATTATGCCCAAGCTCGTGGATTAAGCCGATTACACTATTGATTCTGTTTCGGGTAGTCACATGTTAACTCGGTCAACTCGGCCTTAACGGGTCAACTCGGTCAAACAGCCCATTTTCAAACTTTTGCGATAACTTTACAACTATTCGGCTATTTATACGTCGTGAATCAACTCTATCCGCGATTTGGATAACTCAAACTCAAATGGATAAACACGACTAACTCGACGATAATTTCAAATATTCTTTTTATATTCCTCGATTATCCGAAAAATCCTCAGAAAGTTCCTACGCACTCCAAATCAGATTCTCTACATTTCCCACGAACAAACCCAAATCAAATTCGTGTCCGATAATTAAGTCGTGATCAAGGCTGCATAACCGATTAACTACGACAAACCACAATTACTCGTGAAACTCACGAATTAAGCTGATTAATATACCAATTCCGGTTCGGGTTGTCACATTAATTCCCAATGTCCTTGTCCTATGCTCGACCTTCGATCATATTTCACAATGTCAAGTTTGAACCTTGAAATTTATGCTCCCACAATGCCCCCAATTTCGCCTTTGGGTTACACTTGGTACCAATAGGAGAAATTCAGCTTTGATTTTGAACTTGCACACATCATTCATTGATCTTTCTCCAGTGACTTACTTTGAAGCATTGATCGAACTCGATCCTCCAGCTTCGAAACTCACCTCTGACGCATTCTTCTCGCGCTTCCTCTAGTTCATGAACCAGAAACAAAAGTCTTATGCTGCTTGACTATCTATATTCTACCGTTCATTTCACAGAATATAAATATACCTCTATACTTATCACTTCTGAACTTCACTTTCCCAAATTAAAACTGTAAAATCAGAAAGACCTCAATCTTCCTGATCTCATTCGATTTCGATGACTCATACTCGTTCCGGTGCTTGTCGCGACCCATCTCCCCGCCATGGCGGAACCCTAGTCGAACCCACCCAGTCCTCTTCGGGAGTCGATTTTGATCATGAGGAAGTCGTGCCTCAACTCCCTGACTCCGAGATCTGGAATCCATTAGAGGCCCAGCTTCACATCGAGTAGGCGAAGATTAATCCTTCGGGGAGCATCTTGATCCGAACTCTACCGAAAGACATCGATATGTACCCAAGCAAGTAGATTCCTGTCTGTGCTCTGATGCTCGCAAAGCACCACCTCTAATTCCTGAGCTTTCCATTGCACCTATCATTTGTCATTCTCTGGGTACTTCTGGGTTTACACCCCATGCAACTCAGCCCTAATTCGTACTTTCTTTTCTCGGTGTTCCTCACCGTTGGACAGTAGTGGCAGGTCTCTATTGTTCTCATCAACTTCTTCTACGCCTACATGTGGGCCAAGCTGAGAGGCTTAGAGAGGCGCTTCAACCTCCAACCCTAACGATTCAAGAAGTGCTTCAACCAAAAGTCGACCAACTTTGCCCACTAGCACATCAATCCAGTCCTCGTCGAAGGTAACTGGATTCCTCCAGAGCTCGAAGGTCTCAGACATGAAGTCTCTTCCTTTTTTTCTGATGCTCCAGGTACAACTTCGATCTTCACCTTTCACTTTTGATTACTTAGTGAAGATACTCATCCATTTCAATTCTCATCTTGAACCTCATTTATAGCCATGAAGCTCGACGCTGCCTCTTTCGAAGCTGCGAGCCAAGTTACCCTTAGCCCAAGTTGCGAGCCAGAAATCTCTCCGGTCTCAGGCCTCGAAGAGGAACTCCAATCTCTTCACTCGCTACTCTAGGAAGCCTCGATATGCAGAGGATTTCCTCTACTGGTTGATCGATGTGAAGTCCTCATTTTGCCTTTCTGCTGAGACCGATAAGTCTGTGAAGGATGTGATTCGCAAGAGAGACAAGTACACTACCAAGAAGCCAAGGTTTCCTCTTAGCGGTGCCCCCTCGGGGAAGAAACATCTTTGAAGCTCAGTGGCGAAGGTTCCTGAGGAGTCTAAGAACTCGCAAGAAATGAAGAAGAAGAAATCATATGGTACTTTGGGGCTCGAGACTATCGATCTCGAAGCTTTTCATTCTTTTCCAAGTTCGAGATCTCGAACTTCTCGAGCTGGGAAAGAACCATTCGAAGTTGCCCAGGATATCCCTCTACCTCCTCCGCACGATCAAGGTTCTTCTAGAGGTAATCCTTTTTCAACTTCTCATCTCTTTTCTTCATTTCTTTACTTTTACCTTGTTCTCTCATTTCAAACTTCGAACTTCAAAATCAGATGTCTCTCCATTACCATCCACTGCATATCACACGTTCTTTGCCGATTCATCCCCACAGACTCATCCCAGCAACGCTCCTCCGACCACGCCCTCTGTAGATTTTCCATTTTTGTACGATGGTAAACCCGTCTTTCGTAATCATTATGCCGCCTCAATCCTCGTCCATCAATTGGGCAGGAGGGATCCGAAAAGGGATCTCCTTAAACAAGGAGATTGGGTTGACTACCTTTGAGCAGCATACTCATGCTAACTCGATGTAAGTTTTTTACTTTATAACTGCTCGAACTTCAATGTTATCCTCCTTTATTCATATTGACCAGCCACTAACAATGACTTTTGTCCTTAACTGGATGCTCTACACCGAAGCTTGCTTCAAAGAGATGGACCTAATCAACATAGACCTCCAGGTGAAGCTTAACTTAGCTTCCACGGAGAAGGAAGAAATCTCCTAGAAGCATACTGACGCCAAGGAGAAGCTTCGAAAGGCTTCCCAAACAGAGCAGGAATTTCGAGATTCCCTTGCTCTCCTTGAGAAATCGCTTGTGGATACCAAGACCAAAGTCGCCCGTATCGAGACTGAACTCGAACTAAAAAAGGTGACGGTCGAGGTGATGGGAGTCCAGGTTGCAGACTTGCAAGAAGACTTGGAAGTGACTCGGGCCAAAAATGAGGAGCTAGAGACTAACCTCGAAGATGCCATGTAGGCTCAGGAGAACGAGTTCACTGGCGGCCAACATCTGATCCAATACACTTCCGGCCACTACTTTCGACTTGGCTGGAACCAAGCTCTTCCTGCTCCGGGGGACCGCCTTTTTGCCGACCCTAGTGAGGTTGCCGACAAATTTGCATGCAATTACAAATACGAACCCCTTTTTGGGTCCCTTCTAGGTGAACATAAGTCTACAGCTTACCTTTCCCATGCTGACATTGTCGCAACTGCTCCAGTAATCGAGGTAACTCCTCTCGATACTGTTACCGAGCAGCTCGAAGTTTCTGAGAAGGTTCTTAATGTTGTGGATCTTCTCGAAGCTCAAACCCTAGATAATGTGGGTTCTCTAAAGCCTCAGGACCCTTCTTCCAGCTCTACCATGGTACATGCTTCCGTTCGTGTCCCATCTGTCCCGGCTTCTCCAATCATTAAGTTCCCGAAGAGTTCTGACGAGCCTTAGGCTTTTCTTTTTCTTTATTTAGTCTTAAAAAAATTCGACTCACTTGGTTATGTAACTTAAAAAAAAATCTTGGACCTTTTTGGGTGACGCCTTCAAGCATTTAATTTCACCACACTTCAAAACCTTTGTTCGAACCTGACACTTTCGTTGTTCAAAACAACTCTGAAACCATAGCTCGATCTTGTGAACTTCGAGAAGGAATCCCTAGATGAGGAGTCATCTCTCATGTTAATCTTTGAAAAGGAATCCCTAGATGAGAAGTCCTCCCTCAATTTGAACTTCAAGAAGGAATCCCTAGACGAGGAGTCTCTCTCAATTTGAACTTCTCAACCCAATCAAACCCAAACCGTTTGCTCAATCGAAAAACCTTTTAAAATCAAGTCAAAAACCGTTTTGACTTCTCACTTCATTCTTTTCGATTTCAGACTTTATCTGAAATCTATTTCAAACTCAAATCTGTTAGGGTTTAAGGAAATCCTTCTTGAGATTCCACTTATAAAACTGAAACCATACCTACTCCATCCTCAGCTCTTCTCGTTTAGCTTTTTTAGAATAGATTAGGTATGACTCCATCCTCTAACAACCTCATATTTAGTTTTGTTACGTCAGCATAATCGGGGAGCACCTTCGCTCCTCGCCATGGGAAGGGAAAAGAACTTTCCAGCATGCCCATAATTATCTCCTCCCCCGAGGCTTCCACTCGGTAACGTTTTCTCATAATCTCTGCATGTTAAGGACAATATACTTCACGTAATATTACTTGATTTTTTCTTCTTATAGGTCTCGATCTCTATCTAATGAATCGATGTCATCCATTTCTTGCGCTACTTCCAGTGGCCATAGCATTGGCAGTATAACCTTGGAAAGAAGAGTTACTCGTCTTGAAGAGATGTTGCACTCCCGTTATCCCTGTGATCCCAGTGAATCCAGCCACGACCGGAACAGTTTCTCATCTCCTCATGACAACAAGAGCCGTAGCTTAGACTATTTCGAACCTTCCACTGTTCGAGATTGCTTCTCTCCCAACTGGGATGATTCTCGTGACCTTGAGCTCGAACTCGAAAATAGCAAGGCCAAAGTTAGTGCTTTGGAGGATGATGACTTTTTGCGCCTTCGAGGGGATGTGATTTGTAATGACGACACCACCCACCACCTCCTGGATACAGTTTGAGGCCGTAGAGCGATGTTGACACAGCTTATTCTCGCAGCTTCAATGCCGGAGTTAGCTCCTATAGACTCGAACTCATTGAGAAAGGGGTCCCCGCACATTTCTTGCCCTCTTACCAAGGCCTCGTTGCTCGACGCTGACCGCCTTCATGCATCCTCGACCTTCAATCTGCACTTTTTCTTTTTGAACTTTCAATTTTTTATCGTACCATACTCTTCAAAAGTTCATTATGCCCCCAATAATACCTCTCTTTCAATCATTAAATATCAAAGAGAGGATTATTCCGCGTGTATGAAAAACTTACTTGATATCTTGCAGTCAACTTCGATCTCGAAGCTCAATTTCGAAGTTCATCCTCGAAGCTCTTCTCGAAGCTATGGCTTCAGGACTTCTTTGGATTTGCATTACATTCATTCTCAAATCTATCTTGAGATTTTGTTTTAATTCGAGGTTCTAGATGAAACCTTCGAATCATTATTCGTGTATGGTTGTTCTGCTCTTAAGCTTTTAGGATTCCACTTAAACTTGGTTAAAGGTTCTGCTCTTTAAGCTTCGTTGAACCTTCTCCAAAAAATTACTTGAAGTTCATCCCCGAAGCTCTTCTCAAAGCTATGACTTCAGGACTTCTTTGGATTTGTTGTAATTCGAGGTTCTAAATGAAACCTTTGAATCATTATTCGTGTATGGTTGTTCTGCTCTTAAGCTTTTAGGATTCCACTTAAACTTGGTTAAAGGTTCTGCTCTTTAAGCTTCGTTGAACCTTCTCCAAAAAATTACTTGAAGTTCATCTCCGAAGCTCTTCTCAAAGCTATGACTTCAGGACTTCTTTGGATTTGTTGTAATTCGAGTTTCTAGATGAAACCTTCGAATCATTATTCATGTATGGTTGTCCCGCACTTAAGCTTTTGGGACTCCACTTAAACTTGGTTAAAGGTTATTCTCTTTAAGCTTTGTTGAACCTTTTCCAATGATTACTTCCTAGTTACAGGTTCTGCTCTCAAGCTTCGAACTTAACCATCATGCTTTTCCGATCAGTGGTTCTGCTCTTAGAGCATTCGAACTTGACCGTCACACGTGAAACTTGTTCCTAACTCTTTTAGCTCTCAAACTTGACCCTAGTTGAGATCAGAGGTTCAGCCTTTTGAGTTCTCGAACTTAACTAGCACTCGTCAAACTTGTTCCCAACTCTTTTAGCTCTTGAACTTGACCATAGTTAAGACCAGAGGTTCAGCTTTTTGAGTTCTTGAACTTGAACCAACATTCGGAAAATTTGTTCCTGACTCTTTTAGCCTTCGAACTTGATCCTAGTCGAGATCAAAGGTTTGTCTTTTCGAGTCCTCGAACTTTAACCGACTTTCCACAGATTTGTTCCTGTCTCTTTCAGCCTTCGTACTTGATCCTAATCGAGATCAGAGGTTCGTCTTTTTGAGTCCTCGAATTTTAACCACCTTTTGGAAGATTTGTTCCTGACTCTTTTAACTTTTAAACTTGATCCTAGTCGAGATCAGAGGTTCGGCTTTTCAAATCCTCGAACTTTAACCGAAATACTTTTTCCATCATCGATGTTCCCACATACACTTTTACACATCTAACACTCATAGATGTGTAATTGATCAAAGTGCAAAACTCATATTGGAAATAAATGCATATGTTTTATTCAAACTTGAGATTTAAATAAACATAAAAAGAGCCAATTTTCCTCCCGACTAGGAGCTTGCCCATAATAATTTGAACTTGCTAAATATCTTAACAAGTTCTTTATTTGCATATAAACAACAAATTCAAACATACGTACCTCCCAAGTTTTCATTTGTAATACTTTTTCAAGTATATTGCGTTCCATGGCCTTGGGAGGCGTTGCCCAGGCTTAACATCCCTCAACCGGTAAGCCTCTTTGTTGTAGACTTCAGTGATCTCGATGGGTCTTTCCCATACTGATTGGAACTTTGTTGACCCATGTGCCTTGATGCTTTCTACTGTTCGCTTAAGGAGCCATTCGCTCATCTCGAACGATCTCAGCTTCACCCCAGGGTTGAAATATTTTCCAAGTTGGTTTTGATAGTTCAAGAGGTGGGTTGTTGCTGCCTCTCTTCTTTCATCTACAAAATCCAACTACTGTGCCATTCGACTCTCATTTCCACCTTGCTCAAAGGAGATTGTTCTTGTCGTTAGCACCAATTTCTCTGTGGGGATGATCACCTCCATTCCGTACACAGGAGTGTACAGTGTCTCATTCCTTGGCTTCCTTGGTGTAGAACACTAGGAACCTCTAGGGGCCACCTTCATTTTCTTATTGCAAGCCTCTTCTTAACCCCATCAAAGATAGTTCGATTTGTTATTTCGGCTTGACCATTTCCTCTCGGGTAGCTTCTTGAAAAGAATCTTAATAGAATTTTGTGCTTATCACGGAAGTTTCCAAATCCATCATTTTGAATTAAGTCCCGTTGTCACATACGATCTCCTTTGGTATTCCAAACTGGCATACGATTTGGTTCCAAATGAAGTTTGAGACATCGTTGGACGTGACTACTGTATAAACTTGAGCTTCGACCCACTTCAAAAAGTAATCAGTCGCAACCAACACATAATTCAGTCCCCCTTGCGCACCTGGTAATAGACCTACAATATCCATTCCCCACCGCGTGAAAGGCCACGATCCTACCTGCATTACTAACTCATGAGCAGGAATATAACCTACCGGGGAGTGGTACTGGCATCCTTTGCACTTTTTAGCTTGTTGCTCTGCTTCTCGATGCATGTACAGCCAGAAGTAACCTTGAGAAGTTATCTTCCTTGCTAGGCTTTTTCCCCCAGCGTGTCCTCCACACATCTCTTCATGTATTTCTCTTAGTATTGCTCGAGCTTGGACCGGTCCAACATATCTCAATAAAGGTCTCGTGAACAATCTCCGATACAACACATCTCCAACCATTGAGTACCTTGCAGCCTTGAATATGAGCTTTCTGATCTCTATCGGGTCCTCCAGTTGGATGTTGAGCTCCAAATAATTAATGATTATGCCTCTCCAATAGTTCGGGATCGATTCAACCATCATGGCTTGACGTTCGATCTACTCCTTGATGCTAGGACATTCGAGTACATCGATCCTTATTGGTAAAGGCTCTTAAATGCATCCAGATGCCATCTTTGCCAATTCACCGATCCTCTGGTTTTCTTCCCTCGGATCTTTACCAACGACAATTGGGAGAACTCAGAAATCATTCTTCTCACCAACGCTTGGTATCAGATCATCTTTGCATCTCGTTCTGTGTACTCGTCATTGGATTGTCCGACTATAAGCTGCGAATCAGAGTGTATTTGTAGGCTCTCGATCCTTAGTTGGCTTGCAACTCGCATCTCAACCAATAGGGCCTCATACTCCGCCACATTACTCAAGGCTTCAAAATCTAATCGTACGGCACAATCCAGCACAATCATAGCTTCATTCCTACTCCCACTCCAACAAAGTTCGAGGATTCATCGATGTTCATTTCCCATCTCGGCTCTTCCCATGGAATGTCTGTTATGGCTAACGGGATATGGCATTCGACAAGGAAATCAATTAGGACTTGTCCCTTCAAGGTGGTGCGTGGCTTATAGGTGATGTCAAACTCGCTCAAATCTATAGCTGACTTCATCATCCACCCAAACATATCTGGTTTCGTGAGGATTCCTTTGATGGGGAAATCAGTATACACCACAATTTATCTTCCTTTGAAGTATTGTCGAAGCTTGCGCTTTACATGTATCAATGCCAATATGAGTTTTTCGGTTAGAGTGTACCTTGTCCCAGCTTCGAGACGGCAATGGCTAGTAAAGGATATCAGCCATTGATGTGTTCCTTCTTCTCAAAATAAGGCGGCACTCGTCGCTACTCCCGACACGGAGTACATGTAAAGTGGCTCCATATCTTTTGGCACCATCAAGAACTTCTTGCTCGCCAAGTACTGCTTCAGCTCCCAAAATGCCTCTGATTGCTCATGGCCCTAGAAGTTTGAAGCTTTGAACTTCAGAACTTTGAAAAATGGCCAACATCGATCGATCATTCGAGAGATGAATCTACTCAACGCGGCTATCCTCCCAGTTAGTACTTGAATTTCCTTTTTTGTACTGGGTTCTTCCATACTTAAGATAGCCACAACTTGTTTTGGATCCACCTCGATCCCTCTTTTACACACAATGTAACCCAAAAACTGGTCGGAAGACATACTAAATATGCACTTCGAAGGATTGAGTTTCATCTTGTACTTTCTCAAAATCTTGAATGTACCTCTCAAGTCTTCGATGTGATGTCCCTTGTATCTGCTCTTGACCACCATGTCATCTGTGTATATCTCCATTTTCTTCCCCAACATATCTTTGAACATAAGGTTTACCAACATTTTGTAAGTTTCTCCCGCGTTTTTTAGTCCGAAGGACATGACCTTATAACAGAATAAGCCTCTCTCTGACACGAATATGGTCTTGAGATGGTCTTCCGATGCCAATGGTATCTGATTGTAACCTGAATAAGCATCGAGGAATGCCAACTTCTTGCAGCATGCAGTTGCATCTACCATCTGATCGATCTTCACGAGTGGATATTAATCTTTCGAACATGCTTTATTCAAATTGGTGAAATCCACGTAGACTCTCCACTTCCCGTTCTTTTTTCTCACCACCACTACGTTCAAGATCCAAGTTGGACACCATACTTCTCTCAAGTGTACAACTTCGAGGAGGCGATTTACTTCATCACTTATGATCTGGTTGTGCTCCAGCGTGAACCTCCTTGGCTTCTACTTGTATGGCTGGAAATCTAGATCGGTGTTTAACTAATGGCAGGTTATTCTAGGGTCAATGCTTGGCATATCTTGATATGACCATGTGAACACATCCTGATTCTTGATTAGGAAGTCGACTAGGTTTCAAACTTCCTCTTCGGTTTGGATGGTTCCTATCAAGATTTTCTTCATTGGATTATCGTTAAGGGATACTTCGAACCTCTTCTAAGGTTGGTATCGTCTCTTGTTCGACCTTCTCCTTTTCTCATTTGTCTGATAGGCCCTCTTTTAATTTCTATTTGAAAATTTGTTTATCCTCCTCAATCTCCATCCCCAAGTCGGACTGTTCTTTGTTGTCAGACTTTGAGCTCTGACCAACAGTTTCGAGCTTCCTTTCCTTCTTGGTGAGCGGCCTTGGGTCTGTGAGCTTCAAGCTAGGGAGTGTTGTGTCAAACTTCTTCTTGATCTCCATGATATACAAGTTTTTCGACAGCGTTTGGTCCCTACGCACCGAGACTACACAGCTTTTGTCTCCCAAGATAAACTTCAAAACTTGATATCTCGTCAAAGCCTCTGCTTCCATG
The DNA here is from genome assembly GCA_946800695.1 of Geum urbanum. Taxonomy (NCBI): domain Eukaryota; kingdom Viridiplantae; phylum Streptophyta; class Magnoliopsida; order Rosales; family Rosaceae; genus Geum; species Geum urbanum. Next base: position 4,796,722 of record OX327008.1, on the reverse strand, counting down.
CGGTGCAGCTAGTCTCTTCCAAGCATGGCATTGTAAGCCGAGTGCTTATCAATGATGACAAAGTTCACGTCTACCTTTTTGCCAGCTGTGGTCACCGAGAGGGTAATCTCCCCATAAGGCCAAGTATCAGCGCTATCGAAGGCCATCACTGGTGATTTGCTCCTTTTGACGAACTTTGAGTTGATGTTGAGCTTGTAGAAAGCCTCGAAGTATAGGATGTCGACGTTGTTACCTACGTCGATCATTACTCTTCTCACCATGTAGTTGTCGATCCTTGTAGAGATCACTAACGCATCTCGGTGAGGGAATTGAATCCCTTCTCCATCCTTTGGTGAGAAGCAGATTGATAGGCTTTCATTCGCCTTTTCTTCAGAGATCTCTCTCCTTTCAACGAAGCATACCCTTTTGATTTTCTCTGCTTGTTGGGTTTCGCTTCTAATTAGTCTCTCGTCCTCCTCTTCGTGGACGGGCTGTCGTATATGACCAATTATCTCGCATACCTGAGGGTCTTCATCCATCGTCTTCTGCTCTTGGTTCCCACTGGTATTCCCCACCTTGTATTGTTGCAACTTTCCCTAATCCATGAGTTCCAGGATAGCTAATTTCAATGCTTCACACCTTCGAGGGCTATTCCCCCAGTCTTTGTGGTACGGACAATACCGTTTTTTCTCATTGGGATCCTTAGCTTCGTCTTATGGCAGCTGTTTCTTGAATACCTCGTCCTTGTGCCTATAGAATATGGTCGCAGGGCTGATGGTGAACAACTGCTCCAAGGGCTTTTTCCTATCTTTTCAATCCTCAGGGTTTGAATTTGGTCTCGACCTCAACCTTCGATCTCGAACTTCCGCAGGTTTTGAAGTTCCACGTTTGACTTCGATGTTGGCAGAGACCCTGCCTTTTCGAGTTCCCTTGATCCTTTCGAAACGGATTTCACTCTCTATGCGATCCAAGATATCTTCCATAGTATTTGGAACCTTCTTTACTAGGTTTTCGAACAGTGGTGATCCTTCGAGTAATCCTTCTCAGAATGCAATGACCGCGATCTTCCAGTTGGTCTTTGTTACGACCATTTCATCCCTGAATCTCTCGAAGTACTTTTCTAACTTCTCTCCTGGTTTTTCCTTGACGTTAAACAAGGTGGAGAAGTTTTTCTGCCTCTTGATGCAGAAGTATTGTGCGATAAACAAACACATTAACTTTTTGAAGTTCGATATCGATCGTGACCTTATTCCTCAGAACCATTTCACAGCTGTCCCGGAGAGGCTGGTCGGGAATAGCTTGCACATTAAATTCTAATTGGTAGTGTCGATCCTTATTTCTTCAGTGTATTCCTTGATGTGGTCCTCCGGGTCAGAGGGGTTCCAGTGAACTTTGTGAACGCTAGGATAGAAAATCGTCTCGGCTTCCAATATGGCGTCAGTGAAAGGTGAATATGTGATTCCTCTCGAAACCTTGGCCGTAATATCGCATGGCCTCAATCTTCGAGCTTCTTTCACTACCTTCTCCACATAGTCCTTCAGTTCACGGCCTCTCACAAATGGCACATAGTTGTCGTCCATCTCACTGCCATCTCCTGCTAGGTTTTCCTCCTCAGACGTATTCTCTTCGTCAAGTGGGGATTCATCATCTGGCGATGGTGATCGGCTCCTCCTCGACCTAGCTGTGCGCCTTTTCTTGGTTCTTTCCTCTCTTCTGAATTGAGCTAATCCGGCTTAGAGGTTCCTTATCTTCCGGTTTGTCAGTCCTCCATGGCAGCGGCTCGAACCTTCGTTCTCCCTTATCACCTAGACTTCGAATATAAGTCTCTTCTCCCTTCGCCTTCTTTCAGCTCTTTCATCAATTTCGCCATTTATAGATCACCTTCTTCTAGGTCATCTTTAGCTCGGTTGCAATCGTTGTGATGCAACACCTCGTCGTCATTTTTTGGGATATTGTTTTCCATCGTTTCCCACAGATGGAGCCTACTTGTGGGAGTACAGAAAAGTCAGGCATGATTCGATGCTTCCACAAAGTTTTCTCCAACGATCAAACGGGTATCCCCTCTGACGACAGCTTGAACATGACGATGCAATGGCCAAATCATGTTTGAACAACCGGGGGGGACTTGCAAAGACTCTCTGACGCTCAAGTAAGTGAGACCTTAATGCAAGCATGTAGGTATGTAATCCAACTCCAAAAACTTACCAAGTTCATGTATTTATACCGTCAGAATTTCACCAAAAGAGGAACCACTACGTCCACTAACGTTGTGGACGGACATCGAAATTCCTACACCGAAGTTCGATCCTCGAACTTCTGCCACGTCCAGGAACTACCTCCTATTTCGGTGGCATGCCCCTGGGATCTCTCTCCACTCGCCCATTTACCCTTCATTTCGGGTTTCTTTGGGTTCGTGGCCTCCCTTTGGACATAACTTAACCGTCCCCTGGGCCTTTAGAGCTCAATCTTTGCTCCCAGCCCAATGATCCATCTGAATCTCGCTATGGATCATCGCTACTCAAAGTTTGAGACTTTCTTCGAACTTCGAGGTTCTTCATCGAGTAAGTGAGGGGGGTACCTACAAAAGACTCTATGATGCCCAAGTAAGTGAGAGCTTAATGTAAGCGTGTAGGTATATAATCCAACTCCAAAAACGTACCAAGTTCATGTATTTATACCGTCAGAATTCCACCAAAATAAGAGCCACTACGTCCACTAACGTAGTGTCTAGACATCGAAGTTCCTACACCAAAGTTCGATCCTCGAACTTCAGCCATGTCCAGCAATCGCCTCCTATTTCAGTGGCATGCCCCTGGGATCTCGCTCCACTCACCCCTTTACACCTCATTTCGGGTTTCTTTGGATTCGTGGCCTCCCTTTGGACATATATGAACCGTCTCGCCTTTGGAGCTCAATATTTTCTCTTAGCCCAATGATCCATTCCAATCTCGCTATGGATCATCGCTACTTGAAGTTCGAGACTCTCTTCGAACTACCAGGTTCAAAGCTCAAACATCGATCCTCATTTCTAAAACCGACAGGGATCTTCAAAGTGATAGAACCGCATTGGGATCTTCGAGACACTCTTCGAAGACTTAATTCCCAATGTCTTCATTCCATCCTCGATCTCCGAAGACTTAATTCCTAATATCTTTGTCCCATGCTTGATCTTCGATCATATTTCACAATGTCAAGTTTGAACCCTGAAATTTCTGCTCCCACAATCACCCACGACACGTGTCCGTAATGGCCACATGAACTCCACGTCACCCAAATATTGTCCACGTGTTTGGTTTGAGATGTCACCACACGAGCGGGGGTTTTCTCCCAGGAATTCTCGTTCTCCATTGTTCTCTTCTTGTTGAATTAGTCTCGATAAGGCTTCTTGTATAGTTTATGGTCATACTTATGGGTAAGGTTATGGAAGAGGAGATCTACCATAAAATTTTATTTACAATTAATTTAATAAAATTACAACTTACTGAACAAAAACTTACTACATTTAGAACAAAATGTAGTAAAAATGGTAAAAATGTGCTCGTTTGTATCTTTTACAAACTACTTAACTAAATTATAACATTGACAATAATTTGTTCTCAAATTGGTAAAAATATGCTCGTTTGTTTACAACATTTCACTTTTTGTATATTTTACAAACTATTGAACTAAATTACAACATTGACAACAATTTGTTCTCAAGTTAGTAAAACTGTCATGTTTGTGTACTTACAAAAAATTGAACAAAATTACATAAAAATGGTCTCATTTTACAACAATAACAACAAAATTATCGAATATAATTTAGGTAGATGCATTTCACCCTAAAATTTCTGGATACGTTAAGTCATTTTAATTAAACATTGATCAACGCTTGCACTCTTGCATTTCGTGCTCTTTTGTTGATAAGATTTAAACTAGCTAGATACCTTAAAATATGCTCGTTTGTTTACAACATTTCACTTTTTGTATATTTTACAAACTATTGAACTAAATTACAACATTGACAACAATTTGTTCTCAAGTTAGTAAAACTGTCACGTTTGTGTACTTACAAAAAATTGAACAAAATTACATAAAAATTGTCTCATTTTACAACAATAACAACAAAATTATCGAATATAATTTAGGTAGATTCACTTCACCCTAAAATTTCTGGATACGTTAAGTCATTTTAATTAAACATTGATCAATGCTTGCACTCTTGCATTTCGTGCACTTTTGTTGATAAGATTTAAACTAGCTAGATACCTTTTCAAAGCTCAATCTTTTGAATTTGGAATTTGTATAATATGCAGGGGAGATTTACAATGTCTATATATTGATTAAAACTAGATATGGGGGCATCATACATTAAGAAACCAACTCCAATTGTTTGCCATCTTTGGCATAACACCTCTCCAGTCTATATAAGCACATTTATTTACTTAGAGCAACTCCAACAATATCACATAAAGTTTGCTTATTTTGTTCAAAAATGAAGCCGAAACCCATTTTAGCTAATCACTTGTATAAATTTACTCAAACAATATCACTTAAAATGTAGTTAGATTTAAACATATGTTTAGTTTTGATTGGTTGATAATAAAATATTTATTTATTAATATAATTATTAATTACATTTACAATCTAGAAGGAAAGTATTAATTACAATATTGAATGTTTCGTTACCTATAATTTATGTTTTCGGTATAGGAATAGGGGATGAAAACATGAAATATAGGGAATCCCTAAATTGGCTAGTAAGATATGGGAGCTGCTGGAGTGAATTTTAAGAGAAAATCTTTATATTTTAGCTAAAAATGATTTATAGGGAATCTGCTGGAGTTGCTCTTAGAATCAGAATTATCAGGAATCAGAATCAACTGATATCGGAATCGGAAGAAATTGGAATTGGAATATGTCATTTTTATTTAGCTGTTTACTTACCATTTGAATTCATAACATGAATTGGAATCAAAACTAGTTTGATTACTGAAATATCCCTACAAAACAATAGCTTTATTTTCATATTGGCAAAAAATCACAAATGGTCACTCAAGTTTAGTTGTTTTCGAACTTTGGTATTGGTAAGTGATGTTTTAAAAATATAACTTTGACTATTGAACTTTGAGACTAATATTTAAATTGGTCATTATCTTGAGAAAATAGAATCAAGGTAGACGAGTCAGATTGACTTACTATGGAAAAGAATTTACAGCATACTAATCTTGAGAAAGATCAACAATTCGTAATTATTGTTTGACAAGCACAATCTTTTATAAAGAATGAGGGGTATTAATGTATGGATGTGAACTATTTCATTTTAACCTTTCACTGATCTGGATGCGATGAAACAGTTAAGTTCAGAGAGAGAAAAAAAACCTATGACCTGCTTTCTGAAATGGCAGATGTACATGGTTTCATTTTTTTTTACCAAAGAAAACTTATCGTAATTCCAAATTACATTTTAGCATTGTTCAGGACTGACCTGTCACCTGTGTTTCTTTCAGTGTACCTCTCCTGTAAAGTCTTCTCCTCATTTGTAAGTACCCGATGCTCAGGAACTAGAACATGCTCCTTGATATTCACCAACAATTCTGCCTCCTGAACCAATACAATAAAGTAAGACAAATTAAATTTGTTTTTTTTTGGAGCATCACACGTCATACAAGAGGTGATGGAGGTAAACCAGACTCATGTCTGGATTTACAAAATGTCAACTATGGCAGTACAAATAATATCTCCATACTCAGAAGTTGCAAAATATAGACGTTAACCATTACAGTTCACCGGGAGATGCTTTGCCTGGTTGTCATGTAGATGTAGCCCCAAAAATGAAAAAAAGTAAAAAATCAATACTCCAATGGTGTTTTCTTGCCTTGGCAAGAACTCTCCTGGGTCAATTCCTGGGGCACTTCTAGCCTCTTGACCTGACTCAATTGCCACATGACGCTCTTAATCTCGACTGTATATATTTCCACGTTATCAGAGTGATGTTTGATGACCGTATATATTTCCACGTCATTTTAAATGATTGATAAAAATTAAATAAAAATAAAGTTCTGATCCAGACCCTAACGCAACGGGTGGAAGCAACTATCAAAGAAGTGAATGATACGTCATTGACTTATTGCCCTACTGCCCCAACGACCCTGACCCGTAACCTAACGTGTGAACTTGCTCTAAAGAATGTCAATGAGCGAAATTGCAGTTGGTAACAAATGAGTGATCAAACTACAGAAGAAGCATAGGAATAAGAATAGAATTCCCATCACAACACCAAAAAGAATGCTTTAGGACTACAAGCAGAAGTTCAAGATGTTATGCTAAAAAAATGGAGTTACATACATATAAATATTGGAATTTAGTTGTTTATAGCATTATGTTTCTTTTCTTGGGGAAGAAACTAAGACTGAAGATTATGTCTTCCCAGTGACTAAAAAGGCTGCATTAGATGGATAAAAAGGGACATATTTCTTGATTTTTTTTTGGAACCATAGAAAGGCCTTGTCAAAGTTATGATGGTATTGTGAGTTGAGGTTCTGTACTTGCTAGCAACATGAGATAACTCAATGCATCAAATATGTACTAGCAAGCAATCAAACTAAGCTCTCAATCAAACTACTTTCAATCCTTAAAAGATGTCAACTGACAAACTAAGCAAGTTATTCTGTGTATAGTCTTCGTGTTTCTGATACTGATTTTATGCTACGTACCTTGTGTGTCCATATGTAAGAATTAATAGAGTATCATAATATTCACGAGATTTCAAGCATACAACTCCCATTCAAAAAAATAATAATTGAAGCAATTGAACGTCACCTGAAAAATCTCCAAGTGGTACTTTGAACCCATCTCACTTATAGAAGTCTTAGCAACGGAATCAGTTTTTGCTGAGCAACCAAGAATGCCCTGATCACATTCTCCTGATTCATGCGCGTAATATAACTCTTGATGGTTTTGACCCTAACTTTTGGTTCGTCGGGGAAAACACATTATCTAGTAAAGAAAGAAACCAACAGACAACAGTTAAGAGCTCTGAGCAGCACTACTTCAACAACAACACTAAAATAGCATCACCAGATATATACCTGATGGGAGTCATCGCTCCTATTGATAGTAAGGTCTTCCCTCTTCATGTTTTATCCGTACTTGTTCTTAAACTGAGACATTGTCATGTTGAGATCCTGGTCCACAATCACACAGTCTCGATCTTTCTGCATTTGCATCACTGTCTTTCGAACTCTGTACAACCACGTAAATTCCTCGTCAGTTAATGTCATCTTTCCTCCTGAATCCTGATACATTACAAAAAAAAAACGCAGCTTGTTCTTGAGTTTCTTAACAATTACAACTAACATAGTGTCATCATCATCCCGTATAAAACCCAAATATATATATATATATATATATTTGTCAAAATCAGAGAGTGCCACCAATCATGAGATAAACCATATGGAAAAATACATGCTCAGAGAGAAAACTTCAGTTTTTGATTGAGAAAATTTACGAAAGGGAGAACTGGTAGTACCTTATGAAAAGCGCGACGACGTGAGTTGGGAATACGTTTCACTCCGAAATTGAGCTGGGTATGAGGGTTTTAGTTTTCGTTTCTTTCTTTTATACATAAAGCTTTCACCATATTTACTCTGAACTCGTGAAGTTAACTTTATGGTAAATAAACTATTTACATTAAACTCGTGAAGTGGACACGACACTGTTCACTTCATCATCTTTGAGACCATATGATTTCCTACTTGCACTTGAAATGCTCTAACTAGAAAATCAGACTCCGACCTTTTTTCCTAAGAATCAAGAATGGTCACAATAAGAACATATATCTCGTAAAAGGCGTTGCATACATCGAGGGCTAGTACCATACGAAGTAGTTGATATTTAATCAAGGACTAGTAATCTTCTGCCTCAGTAGCAGCAGAAGTTGTTTCTGATAAGTTACAATTTCCGACAGTTGTTTCTTCTATGATATTACAGAGGGGGAGAACACTATATCACAAGAGACTTGGAGGATTTTGTCTCGTCAATTGGTTATATGCTGGTAAATCTTTAATGCTGGAGACATCTTCAAGTGCAAGCTCACGCTCTAGCTGAGTTCTTGTAGACTTCATAACCTCCTGGAATGTAGAGAACCAAAAAAGAAGACAGCAATTTTTATAAGTATTTGGTACTGTTGTGATTGGGACTGAAACATGTATTTTGAAGTGGAGAAAATTATATGATAATGTACGATTAACTTAATTCGATAAAAAATAAAATACATTGAACTCCATATACGACGCTCGCTTTGCAAGCCATTGAGCATCCATCATTTGGAAGGCTACACAATACAGGTGATCAAATGCCATTTCATCTTCTTCAAGAAGTTCTAGGAATCGGATTCCTGCCAACGAAGATGGCTTTGCTGCAAGAAAGATATAACCTGATTATAATCTTTATAGATTAAAAATACAAAAGAGCTCTGGAATCATGACATCAAATAAATAACAGGGATCAATTACAGATTTAGTTCCTGTTGCACACTTGCACCTATAAGCAAACTTTAAAAGTTCTCTCCATTGAAATTCACTACCATGTCCCCTCATTTTAAGTGGTGATTGTGCCCCACTATGGTTTGGGTGAACCAAATAACTGAGACATTCTTGAATTTTATTTTTAATAGAAAAAAGTACAAAACAAAAGGAATTTAAAGGATTACAAAAAGCATGTAAGACTTAATCCATATACAACGTACTGACTTTAATATCGGTTAAACATGCATTAACCTTTACATATCTTTATGTGCTAGAAATAATTTCTCTAAATGAAAAGAAAATCTAGTTCATCGTTGTATATGACTATTTTATGAAGTTTTTTAAGTTGAACAAGCTGTAGTTGGCATAATATGTGTTCGTTATGGCAGGTGGTGCTCACTGGCCAGATTAAACCACTCTTAAAAGTGAATAAAGGCATTCAAAAAAGAGTCTTGGAAGGAAAACCCAACAGCTATTCGTATTGCAAGAAGTTCGAAGCTGTGATTAAATAGGTTATGCTTAAATAGGTGTATATGTCATGGTACTGTAACGAATTCCCCTTCCGAATAAAATTAACAGAGAAGTCGAACAGATGTATTAAATACTGAGTTTTACTCATCATAAAGACATGCTAAGATGTCATACTTTTCCATAAACCCTAACCTATAAAGTTCAAAGCAATGATTAGATAGCTTATGTTAATATATACTTTTAGATTATTATTAACAGCACAGTTAACCAGACTTTTTAAATACCAAGTTTTATCTGTCACATAAACATGCTAAGATGTCATACTTTTCCATGGACAACATTCAAAATTTAATTAAATTTCAATGTCAAATCAATTTCAACTCAAACATATTAATCTCACCAGATTGAAGATCCAACATTTGTGCCAAGACAAATGATATATTGATGCCAGCTACAGCAAAAGGGTATTCCCACTCAGCTCTGGTTCCATCTTGTTTGTGTAACAATCTATGGAAAGATTCCTGTATGAGGATAAATTCCGAAACTCACTACCACTTCATATCTCAATGAAAATACGGAGCTAAACACCAAATTTAATTGGAAACAAGACCGCCACTAAACAGTCTTCCATAATGCAGGAGATCGACACCCATCTAGTTTTAACAAAGATGCCCATCACAAGCATAGAGTACAAAAGCAGCAGAACATTAAACTAGGAAGTTCAGTTTGCTCAGTTCAGTTAACCTTTACTGCTACAAGTTTTAAGCATACAAGAGAAACTAAAGCAAATAATGCAACCAGTACGTGTGTAGAGGCCAAATATTAAGGTGAACTTCAGGCTTCCTTGTGACTAATGCAACAAAATAGCAATTATATGATTGCCTCTTTGAGTCGAAGGCAGGAGTGGACTGGTCAACTCCATCAAAGAGGATTAACTGTTGTAAAAAGCCAGAATATTTTATGGTTGTGGGGTGCTAGCTACAGTTAAAATGGTTTTGAACTTTGGATGGAAAAAACTAAAAGATTATTTGAAGCCTGTCCTGGGGTGGAAAAGGAAGATCTGTGGTGACGAGTCAAGTTATGACTTAAATTATCCTAAATTATCAAGCAAATGTGCGATAAAGGTCCATAAATTGTGCTGTATTCATAGCTGAACTTCTAAGTCCATCACCCTAGCTGCCCTCTTTAGTGCTTTAAGAGGACTTCATCTCCGCCTCCTTCTATTAGGTTTTTTTTTTCAATTGAAGTTTTTTTTCCATATTACGGAACAATGTAAAGTTGTAAACCAAGAGATACAGAAACTACCTACATGAAAGAAGCAACCACAAAACAACAAACATAAGAATATGAAAGAGAGAACGAAGTAAAATTTTGGACTAGACAAACTTTCATCAATTGGAACAAAATTGAGAAAGATACTGGAATGTTCCTAAACAAATATACATAACACACCCATATAGCATATCCTCCCTCCCAATATTGTATGTTTTGCCAACACATGTAAACACCAATAACGACTGTACGAGCACATTCAGAAAATCAGAACCAACATACACCCAATATATTACTTTTGTAGCCAGTGGATTCAAACCCAAAATGCATTTGTGGTTATAGATTCTAATATACAGGATACCATCTCTTGTCAATCCAGCCCAAAGCATCAGTTTTATAACAATTAAACCAGGAACAACATAAGAACCAGTGTACACGACAATAAGGATACGGAGAACAACGCCTATACTAAACAAAAACATTAAAGTTTAGAAGAGAACAAACCGGATATTGTTGGGCAAAAAAGATTAGGTTCTCCAATGATATAAACCCTCCACCTCTACAAATAAGGTTGTAGTTTCTCATTATCAATTGATGCAGAGAAGATATGCAAAAAAGAGACATTTTAAATATATGACTCTCTCATTATCACCTTCATATACGTACCTAAAATCTGTAGAAGGATCTGAACCTTGCCAACCCATCTCTTTCCAAAGCACCGATTTATGAGGTGGGACTTCCCTATCTGGATAAGCCAACCTCCATAATCGTGTAAGAGCATCCTGCAACGCAATACTCAATTAGTCTTACACAGTGGAGTTAAATATAAGATTAAATTTCCATGAAAATTAGAACAAATAAAAGACAAAAGAACAAACAAATGAGAAAAACAAACTAAAGCAACATCACCTACTCAACCCAAAAGTGAAAGCAGCATTTACAAGATTTAAGGACATATAATTGCCAAGTCCTTATCACAAAATAACCTGAAATACATCAATAAATACTACTATCCAGCCCTTCCCCAAGTGTTATTTCATTCATTCTCACCAAGATGACCCCTAAAACTTCCAACAGTCAATAAACCATCAATCATGGTCTCTTTCTTTCAAGTCCCAACAAATTCTGTTTCGACAAGGGACGTGAAAAAGTAATAAAAAAAACTTATGAATTTAAAGTTGAAAAAGTAAATAAAACATTTGACAAATGAAAGTTTCTCATCTAGAGAATAGAGAAAGATATATCAAAAATAAGAGAAGCAGATGCAGCCAAACCTAAAACAGAAATGAGCCTTCAAAAAATTATTGACCTTTACAAAAGTAAATGGTGAAGTCCAAAATAGATGACAGATACATAGAAAACGCTCTTCTATAGTTATAATATTGATCTAAACATGCTTTGTATTTTTCATTGTATAAAGAAAGAAATCATCTGGGTAACGGACCTTTTTTTGTCTCTAACAGAAACAATGACAATTTTTTTTTTTTTTGAGATGTGCAGTAGTCTATTGATGAATACAGAAGATTACAAGGAGTTTACCAGTGTCCCAGCCCGATAAATACGCAAATAATGAAATATGCAACCTATAGAGGCAAACACTGACAATATTGAAAAAACTAGGAAAGTTCAGGGAGTGGATAATTGATCTACAACGTACAATTAAGAACAAAAACACAAACAATGAAAACAAGCCGACCAATAGCGCACTCAATCACAAAGCTGATTCACTCCCAGCACTTTATAAAGTTAAAGTACAAATTGTCTTTTTTATAACTGCTACCCATCTATATACACACATAAGAACTAAAGAGATTCCGCAAGTATCATATTTAAACCCAGATCTGTACTTAACAAATGGAAAGAAGACCTACTTGATGCTCCACACGAGAACCATCAAAGGGGACTTCAAGCCTTTTCCATAGGTTTCTGAGTCTTACTTCCTGTAGGACAAAAGAAAATTATACCCATACTCAAGTCAACACATACATAATTTGCGATACATACAATGAAGATTTAACATGGTAAGGCAGAGTTCTCAAATAAGTTGTTAGTATTTGAAATATTAAGATAACAGTTGTTTTACTGATCACTTCTAATTTTGAAAAGATTCTTGCACTTCCTCTAACTGTAAGATAGGGTTAAAAAAGCATATTCAAGAAACCGAGAACTAGTGAATTCTTTTCACCTCAATTGAACTAGAAGTAAAGCCATTTCAAAGATATGCACTATCTGTCTATTTCTTAGATTACCAGCCTCTACAAGGATATGTGCTTCTTAACATAAATGAGTAAAGCCTTTTCATTCAAATTAGAGGAATGCAACCAAGCATAAACCTTTCTTCTTCTCTCGGTTATTCTTTTTTATCATTTTAATTTTTCTGATGAGCAGATCAAGTCCTCAAAACAACTTCACACTTTTTATATGAAATTAAACTTGTGAATATCAGCCTTTAGAGCAGCCCACATTCATAAACGTAATATATGGATAGTAAATAAACTTTTGAATGTTATACTAATGAAGATGGAGATTCTATAAAGCAGCCCACATTCATAGGCGGCAATATATATAAATAGTAAATAAACTTTTGAATGTTATACTAATGAAGATCAAGATTCTATAAAGCGGCCCACATTCATAGGCAATATATATAAATATATAGAGAGAGAGACCTCTATAGATTATATATATATATATATATATATATATGATAGGCCCATTCTAGAGACTCCCTTACATATAAACTTTGCAGGCTATTATGCATTCTAATTTAATGATCTGAACCGTTACTTCTTAACATTCTTAGGCAAGAGCTTTCGTTTGCAAAAAAAAAATAAAAAAATAAAGACTAGCCAATTCTATTACCTTTTGGTAATGTGCAAAAAATGAATGGAAAATAATTTGAAAGCATGTAGATAAACAGGTTTCAATTTGGCTTAATATTTTGTTGGATTCATATGGTCATGTGGACATATTACAAAGCGAATGGAAGAATTCGATTGTTAGATAACACCACTATTAGGATCCTTATATATTGACTTTAAGGGAATCCTCTTTAGAATCTCCCTCCAAGTTAGAATATGAAGCTCCATGCTAAAATTTTCTCCTCATTTGATCTCAGAATAATATTCATTTCAAGTAATAAGAAATTAGCTCACTGACATACTTGCAAAGGAGTAAGGGGAGGTGCAAGCAACCTAGTTCCTTGTCCATTTTGTGGTGCTGCATGGAAGTTCAAAAACCGGCCAATGAATGATCCAGAGCCCAGGACAATATTTGCTACAAAAGACCAAGAAAAGGAAATGATTGAGTATAAACCAGAAATTCCCACTGCATAATCTAATAACAATATGGTTAAATTCACACCATACGATTGTTTATAAAACACTAGGTGCATTCAATCGGCAGAAAGAAAGCAAAGATAGAGCATAATTCCAAGTATTCTCTGGTTCCTTCTTTCATCGAATTCATAGATTGTGCCTACGCAGCTAACTAGGATTTTTTCAGAAGTAATCATGTAAGTGAAAGAGTAAACTAGAATCATATGTCATCATACTCACTTCTTTGACTTAATGATTTCTTTCCTTAAGTTAGCGGCTTCTTGAGCAGGATTCTATCATTAGGTTCAAAAGGATGATAGAAAATAAAAAATGTATTAAAATCTCATACATCTTTTTTTTTCTGGTAGAACACTATTTCATGTCTTATTTAAAAAGTTAAATCTGAACGATTTCTTGACAAAGAAAAGGAATGTATACCAAACCATCTTGCCCACTGTGCAATCAATTCTGAAAACAAAAAAGTCCAGTGGAGTTGTTCCTTTCTCTGCTCATCATCCCAGATCTCTTCAAGTGTGGATTCCTATAGCACATCCCACAAAATCAACATAAGGCCACTGGAAAAAGTTAGCAGGCAGAAATTGCAGAATAAATTCCATTCCCGGCATGAAAGGGCCTCACCTCTGAATGCCTATCTGAAGAACCATAATTTCCAAGTAGAGGCTCGTTTAGACCATCTGAAGCCGACCCTTCCAAATGCTCGACCGATTTTCCATCAACATCCCCATGATGAAGCCTTCTCCTTAAAGTCTTTAATGCCATCACCGTCTGCGTTCCTAATAAAATTAACTGAATCAAGTCAAGTGCATTACCATGAGCATGAGCAGTTTCAACGTAGATTTACACCTACAAAGAAATCAATGTCAGGTTTCCACGAAGCAAACAACATGACACCTACTTCAAAGCTAAACTAGACCCACAATCGTATAGTCAGCAATCATTTACAAATTGGTTCTAAATCAGTTAAACAGCTACAATTTCATACAAAGTAAACCCTAAAACCCCAAATAAGAGCGAAAACCCCAACATTTAGGGTTCTGATTTCTGTATATCAAATCAGAAGATGAAGAGCTTACCGTCGTCGTTGGATATCAAAGTGAATAGCTTTCTGCTACTTTATTATTTGGTGATGTCAATCGAATAGCTTTCAACGGATGACTTGTCCACCACATATGGCTGGCTTTTTCTCTGCGAAATGACTTGAGCTTCAAGCAAAATCGATGCTTACGATTGCCAATTATCTTTGCATTCTCTTCTTTCTTCTCGCCGATGGATTCAGAGCTGCTTTGGTCAAAGAAGACGACGACTTATTTTAGTCATCAGAACGCTACAAGGATTACGTGGCCATTACTTCCTGCGCGTGAATTTTTTTCCCTTTTTTTTTCAGAGTAGTATAGGTGTCAATTAAATTAAGGGTTTAAATTAAATAGGTAATAGGTAATAATGAAGAGAGTGCACTTATAGCGTGCAACACACAAGTGTGCGTGACATTTGCACAATCGTAACTACGTTAGGCTTACATAATAGTGCATGAGAGAAAATAGATTGTAGATTATTTCTTTGTACTTGTATTCCGCACATTGTATAATTAACTTATAATGAACAACGGGGTTAACACAATTGTCATTTTAGGATGATAGATAACATTTTAGGATTATTTCTTTGCTAGGACTCTTTCTTGCTGCTGGGGTGTTTGGATCTGAATCGATAAGGTTAGGTAGATGATGTTCAAATATGTGATAGTCAAAGAGAGAAAAAACAATGAGAGAAAAATATAGACCAAATGAAGTTTTGATTGATGATTCACAAAACGGTCAGACTACAAGAAAATATACTCGGGCTATAAGACAAGTGGTCCCAAGAACACATGTCAACATCACGTAAAACAGTAACTAATGTTCGAAAAGTAAATATTAATAGTAAAGAGACTTTTCCTTAATTGACCGGGATAAAGGAGTGTCATATCATCCTATCTCCCTTACAAACAAACTCAGTCTACTTGGAAGTCTGGAAATTTCTGTTTGATCTCATCTCACCCAGGTAACATCATCAATAGTAGCTCATTCTCACTGAACTAGTCATTTGCTCACTGGAGAGTTTTCTTTCTTAAACAATCCACGAGCTATGATCTTCTCAA
Organism: Geum urbanum; assembly: GCA_946800695.1. NCBI lineage: Eukaryota > Viridiplantae > Streptophyta > Magnoliopsida > Rosales > Rosaceae > Geum > Geum urbanum. The sequence goes on along the minus strand of OX327008.1, from coordinate 4,781,021 downwards.
GGTACCAGCGTGGATTTAAAGGGTCCAGAACAGGAGATAGAAGGATTGATGGACCATATTATCTCCCTAACTTCTTTTTCAACAAGGATAAATTGGAAACTAGTTTGCAGAAAAATAATATCACACGACACTTATAGACTGTTGTCTGGTAGTCATATATGATGTTGTTTATTGAGAAGTTGTTTGATGAAAAAACTCAGACAATTGTTCATAACCGTTGTCTGATCCTATATTTTAACCATGGTCGACTAATACAGGTTAGTTGTCTGATTGCAAATACGAAGTCACGTGTGTTATAAATGATGTTGTCTGATATCTGGGTAAGTCAGCATAACTCTTGAGATTCAGAAGTCAGCTCCAATTTGTAAGCCACTAATTCACCCTAACAACAATCTGATAGGGTTCAAAAATCTAGCAGACAATTTATTGTTGGACCTTTGTTGCACTATTTATTGCCAATAAACTTGTAACTTGAGATAGACCCACTCAAAAAATTGAAAGAGAAACATCAGTTCTCTTCTTATTAGCAGGAGTGGGGCCAAAACTAAAAGAACGCAAAAAAAATGAAAGTAAAAAGTCTTAAAATTGGATAACCTGTCAAGACCTCCTTGGTATAGGCACGTGTGTATTCCACTAGACCATTGTTCATATCCTTGCACATATGAGAAAGTTTAACATATTTAACTAATTTCAAGGGGGATGAGCCCCCTCTGGCCCTACAGTGGCTCCACCACTGGGTTTCAATAGAATTTCATCTCTATTCTTTAGAGCCAAATCCACTTCATGCACATTAATATTGTTGGCCATGTGGTCCGGAGAGGAAAATAACCATAGAAGACTTCAAAAAGGGACATTTTTAAAGCCGAGGGATATGTTGAATTGTACCACCATTCTGCCTAGGGAAATAATGTGACCCAACGTCTTTCCTTCTCAATGATTAGGCACCTTAAGCATTGTTTCATGGTATTTTTCAAGTTCTATGTATGTCCATCACTATGAGGATGATAGGGATTGCTCTTGTTCAAAGATGTCTCTTGCAACTTAAAGAAAGAATCCCAGAACTTATTGAGAAAAACTGGATCCTTATCAGAAATGATAGATTTCGGAAGGCCATGTAACTTGTAAAACTCTTTCACAAAGAGTTTTGCCACTGTCTTAGTATAATATTATGTGACATAGGAACAAATGGGCAAACTTAGTGAACCTGTCAACAACTATTCAAATCACTGTTTTCCCATTGTCATTAAGAAGTCCTTCCACAAAATTTATGGAAATATTTTTCCAGGTTCCCTCTGAAATCTGCAAAGGCATGAAAAGGCCAAGAGGAGATATTGTTTTATAATGATTCTTATTTTATTTTTTAAAATTCTCTTAATCTCATCTTTGGCTCAAGTCCACATAAAAGTTATAGTGACCCTCTTATAAGTTCTTAAAAATCTTAAATGACCACCATTCACACTAGCATGGCATTTTCAAGCATATTTTGTTCCTCTAATTGTTCACATTAGGCACATACAATTTCATTGTGTAGAACAAATCATCACCCATTGCAGTATAGCTCTTCTTAGAACAAGTGTCATTTCTCAGTGCTCCTTTAACTTCATAACCTTTTGTGTCTAATAAACATCCTTCTGCATGTCTATGATGAACTGAGATACTAGTGAAGATATTCCAGACAAGGTGTTGAGCTCACATTTATTAGATAAGCATTTGCAACACTGTTGTGCCTACCATGTTTATATTCAATATAATTTTACCTCATTAGCTTTAAAAGTCATTTATGCTGGGTTGGAGTTGTAACTTTTTAATTTAGAAAATATTACGTACTCTATGGTCTGTCATAATGTTGAAATAATTTCCCAAAAGGTAAGGTCTCTATTGATGCACTATTAATACCACAACTGACATCTCCTTATGATATACAAAGTAAGTTGAAAGTTTCATCACTTTGATATAAAAAAAATACAAAGTAAACCTTGTGTTTAGAGCTAAAAGCTTCATGATGATTATCTTGAGATAAAACAACATCAATACCTTCTTCAGAAGTATCACACTCCACATAAAATTTCTTAGAAAAGTCAGGCAATGATAACACTGTAGTAGTAGTTAAACCCACTTTTACCTTTTCAAAAATCAAAAGCCTTCTCAGCATTTTCAGTCCACTTGAACCTTTCCTTCTTTAACATTAGAAAAACCCACACCCGTATGGGTATGGAAGTGAGAGAAAAAAGAAGTGGGAGAAAAAAACAAGGAGTAATTAGTGATAATAACCTTTCATTTTTTACTTTTTATCTTGAATTTATAATATAATTTTGTTTTATTATCTTATATTTGTGATGATCTTTCAACATTATTTAGGATAATTTTGGCAACCTAAATTTTGTTGAAGTCGATGACACTAAAACTTCCCTCGCTTCCCTTTATTATAGTAGAGATGGCAGCCAAAGGTTTGGCAGTTACCCAAACTTCTTAAAAAAAATTCTCTAATAGCAAGGCCAAGAAATCCCCTCAAGACTCTCACAGTCTGAGGTTTCACTCAGCTATGCTCTTGACCTTAGAAGGTCAACTGTTATTCCTTATGTAGAAATTAAGTGCCCTAAATACTCCACACTTGCAACTCCAAAGGTACGTACACTTGATCATCTTCAATCTGAAACCGTTGTCTCTCATTCTCTGGAGAACTAATTGCAAGAGTTGTACATGTTATTCTAGAGTTTTGCTATAAATCAATATGTCATTAGAATAAATAAAAAAATTAGAACAAATCTTCTCAACATGTCTCTAAATATCTCTTTCATCACTAGTTGAAAAGTTAATTGAGCATTGGTTAAGCCAAATGGCATGACCAAAAATTCTTAGTGTCCATCATGAGTTTTAAAAGAAGTTTTGGATATATTTTCATCTCCCATCCTTATCCAAAAAAGAGAACAAAATGAAAATCTAGAACCAAATTGAACTAAGCAGAAAAGTGCCACAACTAATTATATAAATCGATAGTTTATAATTAAACTCTGATCTTGACCATACGATGAAGATAAAAAAACTAGGAACCTCTTCCCACCAATGAGAGCTCACATTAGAAGCACTAAAAGTAGCCAATTTATCAACTACATAATTACCTTCTTTAAAAGTATGAGTAACTCTAAATTGAATGGATTTAACAAACCACACTCCATTAAGCCAAGCATTTATCAACCTCCAAGGAATAGATTGAAGGCTATGAAAATACTTGAGCATCAAAGACGAATTTGTCTTCAACCAAAGCCACTCCCACCGGCGTTCTCTAGCTAATCACATTAAGAACTTCCAATACATCAAGTACTTCAGCCTTAATAACACTAGCAACATCGACAGGCTTTGCAAAAACACCAATAAACTTCTCTTTAAGTCTCTAAAATTCCTCCATACCTAGCTAGCTACAAAAATAACAACAAAAGACTCATTTGTATTAATTTTAATCCAACTTGGATAGGAGAACTCCAGGAAATGAGGATGAAATTTGGGGCCTTCACAAATGAGACAAGCCAAGCAAAACAAAAGCAGGAATGGAGTTGTTACTAACTCACATCGAATGAAATTATAAATGAACATGACAAAATTAAATCAAACCCCTTCATGCCTAATATGATTTCTTTTCCTCCAAATTTACCACATCGCATTACAAAAAGCAAAATACCCCAATTTCTTATTAGCTTTCTACAGAACATTGGTGAACTCATACGAAAGATGTTGTTAAATGCCTCCAACAAGAGGAAAATAAATTCTAAATAAAGCAAACAATCACCACCAAAAACCTTTGATCATATCATAATCGAATAGCAAGTGAGAGAAATTCATTGAAGCACATAAGCTAAACTCGCACTTGGAGGATAAAGAGGTACCTCTTTTTTTTGTCTTAAAGCATATGTAGGAAGTCTCCATCTCATCGCTTTCCAAGCCACTAGAGACTTTCTTGGTTGAACAGATTTCTCCCATATGTAAAAACTCTAACATATCACATGATCTCGTGAGACCACATATATAATCATATGCATTTATAATTCCATTAGAAGTCCTAGACCATAAAAGTTGATCTTCAATGACAATTAAGTGGAGAATCACTTGTCCAATTTCATTAGCCACATCTTGAAAACAATCCTAATAATTGTACTTAACTATTTCGATTGTTTGATTATATCATATTTGGAGAGAGTGTTAAGGTTTAAACCGAGTAGTGGACTACTTAACCTTAATAATTGAGAAAATAACAATAAAGATTATATACTTGTGAAAATTGTGAGTTAAAATCAATTAGACCTAATATTGTTTATTTACATGGTTGTCTAAATTCAAAGTCTGTTGTACCTAAAAATAGGTATTGCTTGAACATAACAGGGAAGAGGAAGAATTTTTAGATAGTTAGTTTCACACTTAACCTATTTGATCTAATACCGAATAAGGAATCTTTGTCCTCTCATACTAAGAGGACATTTGGACTTGAGTTTGTATCAATCATTTGTCATTTTGCCATAAGTTTGTCTATAGGAGGCTATGGTGAACAATCTATAAAGCCCTAACTCCTAATACCTTTATTCTTATTCGATAATTTTGTTTTTTTTCGTTCAAATCTAATTGAAGCATTATTTCTCACTAACAAAAGTCTCTTATAATTCTTGTATTCTAATTGAATATTTGCATTCATTCTTGTTCCTAGTATGTTAGCATAACTAGAGATTAGGCTGTAAATCATCGTGGGTTCGACAATCTTTTCTTAATCTCCCAAATTCGAAAAGTTGACTTCATACTTGATGGTGGTGTAGTTGCTAAAAGAAGTACACTATAAAATAAAAGGAAAAAAATTCACTCATAGTACTTGCATTATGGTTGTTACACCAAAAAGGATCCCAAACTTTAAACTTGTCAATTTGTAAACACAAACTCTTAAAACGTATGAATATGATACCTCCATCCATTTTTCATCTACTCATCATCCTTTTTGTTAAGGTGACACCTAAGATTTTCAAAATGAAAGGTACATGTTCAAAAAGACCCTGAAGTACCCCAATTCCACCAACCTAACAATTTCGCACTAAAATGTGCCGCCAAAACACTTTATCCATCCTAAATTACTTAGAGGTTCCAATTGTTTCCTACGATTTGGTCTTTGACTTTTTATTTCTTTCTAAATTTATTTCTTACAGAGTGTGTGTGTGTGTGTGTATGTTAGAGAGAGAGAGAGAGAGAGAGAGAGAGAGAGAGAGAGAGAGATGAATAGTCATTTCAGTGATGCTCCATCTATTTCAATTCAATAAAATTATGTATGATGCTTCATCCACTCTAATTTAATAAAATTTTGTATGTTGAATGCATGCAAATATCACTGTTGCATGCATATTTTACCGTTTCGATACACATAATTACACTCTTCAAATTAACAATAAATACATCATCCACCTACACCTATATATATCAGACTCATTTCACTCACAATTCAAAACCGATCAACTAGAGCATCTTACCATATATCATATATGAGTTCAGAAAAAAATGTGGAGAGAACTAACCGAAGAGCAGGGATAAGTAGAAAATGTGCGGTTGAATAAGAAGAACATGACAGAAGAGAGACAGCTGCTATTGTTGATAAGATAACAAGGAAATCTAATTTGGGAGGATGATACATCCACTTATGGGTCATCATATATATATATATATATTAGGCTCCCATTTGGTGTGTTAATGCATCGATACAATAAAGTTAGATAGTTTACTAATCGCACGTAGTCAGCTTCGCAAAATAAGTAGATTAACCTCATAAAACAAGTAGAGTTTACTTATTTTACGATGTCAGTTTACTTTTTTTTTTTTTAAGTTGACTACATGCGATTAGTAAACCATCTAATTTTAGTCTACTTATTTTACGAGGTTAGTCTACTTATTTTGCGAAGCTGACTACATGCGGTTAGTAAACCATCTAACTTTATTGTATCGATGTGTTAATATATGAAAGAATTTTCCGTATATCGTATATATATATATATATATATATATGAATAGTCATTTAAGTGATGCTCAATGAATTCCAATTCAATAATATTTTGTACGATGCTCCATCCGCTTCAATTCATAAAGTTTTTGTACATTACATGCATGAATATATCACTGTTGCATGCATATTTCACCGTTCCAATACACATAATTTTCTTCAATCAACGAACACATCATACACCTACGCTTATACATATATCATACTCATTTCTTTCACAATTCAAACCGATCAAGTAGAGCATTGTATCATATATCAAATATGAGTACTGAAGAAAATGTCGAGAGAACCAACCGAAGAGAAGGGACAAATAGAAAATGAGTGGCTGAACAAGAAGAACGTAAAGAAGAGAGACAACTGTTATTGTTGATAAATGAACGAGGAAATCCAATTTGGGAGGGATGATACATCTACTTATGGGTCATCATATATATATATATATATGAATAATCATTTCAGTGATGCTCTGTCAATTTCAATTTAATAAAGTATTGTACGATGTTCCATCCACTTCAATTCAATAAAGTTTTGTATGTTGCATGCATGCATATATCACTATTGCATGCATGCATATTTCACGGTTCCAATACACATAATTTTACTCTTCAAACAACAAACACCTCATACACCTACTCCTGTATATATCATACTCATTTCACTCACAATTCAAAACCGATCAAATAGAGCATCTTACTATATATCAAATATAAGTTAAGAAGAAAATGTGGACAGAATCAACCGAAGAGCATGGACAAGTAGAAAATGAGCAGTTGAATAAGAATAACGTGAAAGAAGACAGACGACTGCTATTGTTGATAGGATGAATGAGGAAATCCAATTTTGGAAGGATGATACATCCACTTAAGGGTCATTATATATATATATGAATAGTCATTTCAGTGATATTCCATCCATTCCAATTCAATAAAGTTTTGTACGTTGCATGCATGTATATATCACTATTGCATGCATATTTCACCATTCCAATACTCATAATTTCACTCTTCAAAAAACAAACACATCAAACACCTACGCATATATATATATATCATACTCATTTCACTCACAATATATTCAAAACCGATCAAATAGAGCATCTTGCCAAATATCAAATATGAGTTCTGATAAAAATGTTTAGAAACAAACCACGGAGCATGGACAAGTAGAAAATGAGCGGATGAATAAGAATAATGTGAAAGAAGAGAGATGACTACTATTGTTGATAGGATAAACGAAGAAATCTAATTTTGGAGGGATGATACATCGAGGTGTTTATGGAATGTAAAATATGGGGTGTCAATTTCACCTCCATATATATATAATAGTCATTTCAATGATGCTCCATCCATTCCAATTCAATTAAGTTTTGTACGTTGCATGCATGCATATTTCACTGTTCCAATACACATAATTTTACTCTTCAAACAATAAATATATCGTACACCTACGCCTATATATATATCACACTCATTTCACTCACAATTCAAAACCGATCAAGTAGTGCATCTTGCCAAATATCAAATATGAGTTCTGATAAAAATGTTGAGAGAACCAACCACAGAGCAAGGACAAGTAGAAAAATAGCAGCTGAACAAGAAGAACGTGACATAAGAGACACGATTGCTATTGTTGATAGGATGAACGAGAAAATTCAATTTGAGAGGGATGATACATCCACTTATGAGTCATTATATATATATGTATATATATGTGTGTAGAGAGTGAGAGAGAGAAGAGAAAATTATCCTTGAAACTTAGTCAAAATTAACTTAGTCATCTATTTTTAACGGTTCAAGTAAACAAAGTGACTAATGGAATATATGATGTTAAAGTTGAGTAACCATTGTGATATTATGTAAAGTTTGGTGATTAAAGGTTACACTACAACATTCTTACCCATTGCTGGCGATTTTTAAATCGCCGGCAATGTTTTTTAACATTACATGTAAGTCGCCGGTAATGTTAAAAAAAAAAAAATTACATTGCCGGCGATTTTTTCCGAAAAAATCGCCGGTAATGGGTCTCGATGGTAATGACATTACCGGCGACTTACATTAAGTCGCCGGTAATGTTTAAAAAAAAACACATTACCGGCGACTTAATGTAAGTCGCCGGTAATATCATTACCATCGAGACATTACCGGCGACTTACATTTAAGTCGCCGGTAATGTTAAAAAAAAAAAAATTACATTGCCGGCGATTTTTTCGGCAAAAATCGCCGGTAATGTTAAAAAACATTGCCGGCGATTTAAAAATCGCCGGCAATGAGTAAGAATGTTGTAGTGTTAGGATGCGTCATACCTTGATGACCATTTCTGACACCAAAGTAGCCACATCCCAATATCTTAGAGGACTGCAAATCCTCATCTTAATTGCCCTAGTTATTGAAGAAGATTCAAGATGCCTGAGGACTGCATAATATTAATATGCTTTGTTGTCTTTTATCTTTTCTAAGAGTCTCCTAAATGGTCAAGACAACTTATTAGCTTTAAGTCTATAATCATCTCCTATTGTATTTAAACATGTACTCTGATTGTAGAAGGCAGATTAGAAATCGATAGAAAAGCCCTCAGTTGCTTCTTTTCTTTCATAAACTCTGTATCTCTTTGGCAGTCTATTAAGTGGTAAGTTTTCCCTTTTATCTTCGATATCCTTAAGGTGGTAAAGTGTTTTATATCCTTGAGCATATCACAGATAGTAAGAGCTGTTCTTCAAGGTTATTTGAGCTGCTCCGGTATCAACATGGTATCAGAGCTCATAGTTAGGGGTTGTGGTAGATATCGTAGTCATGGGCAGCGACTGAATGAGGAACCAAATGTTCGTGAAAGGGGTCTCTGTGATATCGAGATCAAGGAGTTGAGAATGCAGGTTCCATATTTCCAATTACAATTGCAACAACAAGATTGTCGAAATCAATGTCATCAAAGTTCAGAGGGTGAAGATTCCAGCGATGAAAGTGACTATGTGCATCCATTTTGCCGAATACAAAGTCGTTATTCATATGAAGAAGAACATTATTTTTCATGAGCATCGAGTCTGACCTGACTTTAAATTTAAGATCGACATTCCAGAGTTTGAGGTTGAATGCAACTGGATGAGTTTATTGATTGGCTTCACACCATGGAGTGAGACTCGCTACCGTGAAGCTAAGAAAACATGCTTCTTTGTGGTGGGAGAATCTGAAGTGTCAGCAAACTAGATAAGGAAAAGGGAGGGTTGCGACATGGGAAAAGATGAAAAAGAATTTAAGAAGAAGATATTTGCCTGATAACTACCGGCAAGATGCCTTCCTTAAATTTCATAACCTAAAACAAAGGGAGCTTAGTGTGGAGGAGTATACGGTTGATTTTGAGAATCTCATGATCAAGTGTGATCTAGTAGTGTGATACCCCATCCTTTTTATATAATTTCTACTATTTATGAATAATTCGAATTCGATTTAGTGATCACGACAAAGTATTTTTACATTCAGTAAATATTGAAAGCTTTAGAGTTGACTTTTTGTCAAATTGTCGAAGTTGGTTGACTTTGTGTGGAAGTCGAAGAATTTGTCGAGATGCGAGAATCGTTCTAATCGGAGGTACGACGTAAAAGTTACGACTATTGGAAGTTTGTCGTAAGTAATTACCGTCAATGGAAAACTAAAAAAAGGGGGTTTCCCTTTTAGGAAGGTCAGCAGAGTGATGGGGTGGATTGACTTTGACTTTGGGTCAACTCTCCCTCCCATAAGAGAGAGAGAGAGAGAGAGAGAGAGAGAGAGAGAGAGAAAGAGAGAGAGAGAGAGAGAGAGAGAGAGAGAGTGCTGAGGCGGTGCGGTGCGGTGGTCGTCGACAATGTAACACCGTCTGACCACTTCCGACCTCAAAATTTGTTGGGATCGATGCAAGTCGGTCTCCTACATCCATTTTCGATCTCAATTAACAGTTTTAAGACCAGAGAAAAGAGAATCGAAGAGATAAGTTTTAGGTTTTTCGTGTTTGATCTGACACCGTCCCGGGTGAGTTTTTCGGCGACGATTTTTAGGGTTCGATAGGCTGGGTTTTTCATGGTGATTATGTTTATGGCTTGTGATTGTGTTTGCATGCAGGTTTAGCTTCAAAAATAAAATGATTTCTGGATTTTTGGAGAGCCCGATTTAGGTCCCCGACGTGTTTGGCGATTTCCAGTAGAAATTAGGTGTTGGGGACTAGGGGATTTTGCTCCTTACCTCCTTGCTGTCCTATTGGGATCATCCGCGAGCCCAACCGTGCCTCGACGGCGTCATTGCCTCATCGGAAAGACTTTCCGGGGAATTTGTGATTTCGGAGCTTTCAAGGTCGATTTGGACCTTTAGATGTAAGAATCAGCCTTTGATGTAGTTAGACTGTAGATTTGGCTCGACAAGAGCTTTCCGTTAATATATCATTTTCCGCTATCGGTGGTGATCGCTAGTGGCGGCACGTGGTTGAAAAAGCATTTTTCGAAATGAGTTGTGTTATATGTTATTAGCTTTGTACCAATGATACGAACACAATGGTGAGGTTAATTTACCGTTTAAGCTTCGTCGAGCTAATGGGTAGGCGGTGGTGACGAGGGTCTCCTCCAGTGGCAGTGTGGCCGACGAATAAATTATGTTTGACTTATATCGTTACAACTGTTTCGTCGTAACAAGTTTATCGGATATGTCTTTCGATTAGATTAGTCGAAATTGATGTTTCTAATCGAGTACTTTCTTGATTTACCTGTTTATGTATTCATTTTGATGATTTTCGACAAGGGTCGGGTTGTCACAAATGGTATCAATGTAACGAACCGAACCAAAAATGTTATGTCAATTGGCTTGATTTGCAAGTTTCACAATTAGTCGCGGTTTGTCGTAATTTGTCGATATGGTGGGTTTGTTTACGACTAAATTATCGAGCAAAAATTTGGTTTGAGTTCCTTCACGGGAGTTGTAGTGTACATGATTTTGAGGTCGTGGGAGTTTCTGGAGAATTATTTCGAGTGACGTGAAATAAGTTATGAATATTTTCGGCCGTTGGATTTAGTTGTGTTTACCAGTTTTGTTTCGATTTGTTTTGGGTCTGTTGATCGTTTTGGTTGCGCATATAAATATCGGAATAGTCGTAGAATTTTTGAAAAGCCACATTTGGGCCGTTTGACCATTTTGATCCGTTGACCATCGTTGGCCCGCGTTGACTGTGGCACACCGGAGGAAATCTTGACCACCGGCTAACTTTCCGTTTCCGGCCACCTTAGGCCAAGAGCTTGCTATGGTTAGCTTCTTCTTGTGATTTTCTATTGTTTTGAACTTGGTTTGAGTGGATTTGGTGGAGTTTGGAGGGAGTTTGAACTCGGTGAAGTTCTTAGAACTTACCGGATTCGGGTGGATTTTCGGCCAGTTTTGGGGTCGTTGGGGTTGGGGGTTTTGCTCCCCTCAACCCATAGATGCTTTTGGGTGAAGAAATTTTGGGATTGAGTGACGTTTGGAGCTCGCCGGAATCTATGGTGACCGTGACTTTTGAACTCTATTCCGGCCACGGTGGTGGTTGGATGGTGGTGGTCCTTTGAGGAAAGATGTTGGTTTTGAGGAGAGGATGATTTTTGGGCTTTTTCCGCCATGGAATTTCACCGTTGGCGTCGCGCCGCCGCCACCACCGGCGATCAACGGCGGAGCTCCGGCGAGGTTACCTTTTTGGGATTTTTGGAGGTTTTTATACCGTTTTGCTCGTAATCACGTTCTGATCGTAGTCGTGAGGTTTTTGAGTTGATTTGAGTATTCAATTTTGGGATGAGGGTTGTTGGGTGTATTTTGGGAATTTTGTTATCCTCATCGATATTTCGAGCGATAAGTCTTTCAAAAACGCAGGGTTCTTGACGTATTAGCTCCGTATGTTGTGATTCTATATGTATTGATCATATCCCTATTATTTAGGTGATCGTGATCGAGCGTTTGGTGAGGGATCTTCTGCCGGACCTCAGAGTTAGCCTCGTACTGTAAGGGACATTTATTTACACTGTTGTAGCGAGTTCTTGGTTTTAGTATTTGTTTCTAATACAATGTTTAGATTATTTATCGTTTTGAAGGTATTGTATATTTTATTGGTGATGGCATTTATTTATTTAGCGTCGATGCATTGGCTACGCGGCTGATCACCGGTAGTCCATCTATCAGGCTTGAGAGATTCGCTTGATCTGCCGACTATGCTTGAGAGATTCGCCTAGTCTATCACCGTCGGGCTTGAGAGATTCATCCGACACGCTACTCTGGCAGGGAAATCCGCCGGAGTGGTGACCTTCATTTATTTAAAGAACTCGCATTATTTTTGTGAATATATAAATGGTTAAAGGCATATTATTATTTTCGTCCACTCACTCTAACGATTGTATTTGCCTTTCCCCTGGGCTTTTCAGTTTCCTTTGCCCAGTTTGCAGTTTGAATTTCAGGGTTGCACGTCGACGGTGGAGGGGTAGAGTTCAGATCACTCTCCAGTTCGAGTAGGTTCCTTGTTCGACCTACTAGTTGTATATGATGTATATAGGCATCGCTCTGAATACGTATGTTGTGTTTTCAGTTGAGTTTACTCCTGAATATTTTCTGGATTTCTTGTAAACCTTGTGGTTTATTATGTATATGATGTTGAGAAATCCAGATGGGGAGCAGAGCCCCACAGTTTGGCTTTTTTGGAATATTCGAAGTGTGATTCTCTTTGCAGGTCAGGTTTTCGAAGGGGTTTGATTTCGATTTAGGCAACTAAATCGGGATCGGATCCTTTCAATCAAAGCACGGTTCATTTCTCAACTTCGCTTTTGTTGTGTTTTGTGTTTTAGAGTTATTCGTGGAAGTATAAGTTTATGAATTTTGTGAATTTGTGTTTTTGTGATCATCACAAAGACGGAGTTTGGTGGTTATGGACTAGAAGTGATTACGCATTGCCATTGCTGGACTTGAGGTACTCGGTTCTATACTTCTTGTCGTAGATACAAAGTTTAGATTATCGATATATTTTATTGATATTCGTTTATCGATACATTTTCTTTGATATTTTTTTATCGATATATTTTTGAATATTATATTGATTATGTACATTGTGCTAAAATGAACGATATTCGAAACAAGAAAATCAAAACCGTTACAAAGTGGTAATGGAATGTCAACATTGGTTGTCAAACGAGATGGAAATGAGATTATATTACAACGATAAACGAACATGATACGAGCTGAAATTTGAAATTGAAACAAAGATGGATAGCGTTATATCCAATTGTACTTGTGATCATTTGTACTATTTGTACAAATATATGAAATAACCATTTACATATTGATGCAACTATACAATTGATGATCATGATTTATGATCCATTTAACTTGATTAGAATCCAACGAGATTCAGTAGAAACTATGAAATTGAAACTGTTACGATTACGATTACAATTATAAACGAGAATTACGATACGAGGAATTGAAAAGTTAACTGTATTATATGTGATTATATATGAGATATATGGATAGGCTGCCACAGATTGGTGGAGCTTCCAGGCTGCGGCTTGGTTGAAATCTTGGTTGTGGTTCATTTACGGGCGATAGTTAAGTAGGGATTGTGTCTCCCTAGGGTGAAGAGACCCAAAACCAATCAGGTGGTGTTCTCGATGTCCTAATTTGAGACATATCCATATTTACGGGGTGTTCTCGATATCCTGAATTCGAGAGTATATTATATATTTGATTACCGTTGATAGACGAGGTGTTCTCGATGTCCTTAACTCGAGAGTATATGATATATGGCGATACGATTCGAAACGTAAAATGATAACTTGAAACATGAAATGATTCATTGATTTATATTATATGATTACCGTCATAGGACAAATGATTATGTGATATGATTAAGTTCGATAGACAAGCATCGTGATTTATGATTTGAGAAATGTGATTTCAGCTCACGAGCTAAGCATCACGATATAAGATATAACTTGAGCTAGCAATGCGAGCAATGAAACATGATATTTGTTCGTGCAAACGAACATGATGATACACTTTTGCTCACGTGATGAGCAAACGAATATGACATGATTTGAAATTGAAATGCGAATTGTGAGGACCCGACCCCGATTTAAGTGTCTAAACCGGGATTAGGCCATAATGATCATTAAAACCTAAACATGCTAGTCCCAAAGAAAATCGAAGGGAAATTCAATAATCTGAAAATCATAATTTAAAGAGATTAAATTTCAGAAACAACTCATAAAAACATAATTTAAAACCATTTATGACACCAGAGCTGGTAGACTCTCTAAATTATCTATGCTGACTAAGTTGCTAACTCATAGGATCAACCATGGATCGTATGACGAATACTGATATGCCTCGATCTACGTGTACGCCCGACCTAAGCTGAGACTCTGCAACCTGAGCATTTGAAACAAAAGGGTCCAGGGGAGAAGCATATAAAACAGGAAAAACCATTAGAGTGAGTGGACGAAAATAAATATTCGTAAGAAATTGTAAAACGTATGTTTATGCCTTTCACCAAAATACATAAATAAAACTGAGCGAGTCTAAGTAAAAACATATCATAGATGTGTATGGAGGCGTGCATAATATAGTCATCGGGTCAGGTGTTGTCGTTTTCTTCCTAAGGCATACTCGGTGATCAATTGAGAAGCCAATGCAACAATGCATTCATACATAAACATGCGTGCATAAAATCGTAAAATCATATCATAGGCCTCCATGCATATCATAGGCCTCCATGCATATCATATACGTATCATAAATCATATCGTAAATTCATAAGAAAAACAATCTAGACTCGCTAATCGATAGTGTATAATAAATGTCCACTCACCTGGCTAGCCGAAACGTAATTAATCGATTACCAAACTCAAAGATCTTAGTCGACGTTCCTAAGACAAAACGAGAGCCTAATATTAATTAAAATGACATGTTACGAGCATACTACTAAAGTGAGAAAGGAAATCGACATAGAATGTCCATCGATACCTCACATTTATATTATGATAATCGCGAGCCGATACCCAAATTTCTCGTATTGACAAACCCCGAGCTTGGTCTTAGTCATCATGCCTTACAATAGAACTCGGCTGAAGATAAGCCTCGACTCGACACACGTCGCATGATGGCATGAAAGTGTCGAGTCGGCCCGAATCCTGAAAATAGTCGATACATCACTAAAATTGTCAAATCGCATAAAACTACCCAAAATACAGTCATAAATGGATTTAGGAACTTCCCGTGAAAAAGTTGTCCTTCTGGTCGCTAGAGCTCCACCTTGGACGGCGGCACGTGCTGGTGGCCACGCTCTGCTAGAAATGACCACCTCTGATCCTTGCAATTAATACACCATTTTAAATCTGCCTCCAAGCCCAACATCTTTCATCAAAGACACAATTTCTAAATCCAAATGGATCAGCCAGAATTTACCTCGGAAAGTCAGAAATTTTGCCAGAATTCGACGTCGCGCGTTTGACACTCTCCAGCCAAGTTGCGACGCATGACATGTCCCGATCGATTCCTAGGATGACAGGCTTCAAAAGCCCTAACAAACGGTCACCCATCGTAGGTCGGAACTCCCTCGTCGGCGACACAGTAATTCGAACCCCAAACCTTTTCGAATCCCTCAATTACGTCGATGCATGGAGGTAATAACGCCATGGAAGGTTCGAGGATGGAACAAGAATGCTTTTCCGACCGCGTCAATGGTCAGAGACGGCTCAACTCTGGTGTTTACACTGATAGAGCTCGTCGTTGGTTTCGGCTCTACTTAATCTTATGAATAGGGTTGTGTTCTGGATAAATGGTGAGTGGAATTATGAGATTCTTAGGGTTGTGCTTCTTAGAGAAAATGCACCGGGAGGGGTGGTGCTCGAGCAGGAGGAGGGCCCGGCTGAGCTAGAACTCAAGCAAAATCTAGGAGGAATGCAGCGGTGAGAAATCGATCGAGGCTGGTCATTAACCGAGCGCTTGCTCGAACAAAATGTGGAGCAAAACTTGGACGAGCTCTTGCTCGAGCTCTTCCTGTGGGTCCGGCCGGTCTTGCTCGAGGTCTTCCTGCTTGCCGGTGCGGATGCTCTTAAGATTAGGTGTAAAAAAATTCTAAAAATTCCTCCTTGATATGATGGGTGTGGCAGTGAAACTCAGGTTTGGGGCCTCACTTCTAATGGTCAGTTTAGTGTTAAATATGCTTATCTTTCCAGATTTAATGATGTTGATATCACTGATCTTAAGTGGAAAATTGTGTGGAGGCTCAATATCCCACTCAAGCAAGACTTTTCTTCGGTCTATGTTGCATAAAAATTTGCTGAAAAATTTGCATAGGCAAAGGAGAAAATTAACAGACAATGCTATGTTTGTGAAATTTTCAAGGAAGCAATGGAATCTCAGCTTTACTTGGTGTGACCTCTATTACAATTTGATGGTATATCTAGATGTGGAAGAACAAGAAAAAAAATTATCTTAATTTTTTTTATCCCTTTAGATCTTGGAAATATTATTTGTTTCGCTGTGTAGGACTAGCAAACTGCTCAATTAACTAATGTGTTGAATGTGGCGCATCAGTATCAGGTCACTGCGCTACAATGGCTGAAGCTTGGTCATGATTTTGTCAAATTGAATGTTGATGGCACTAGGCATTGGTGCTGGTGGTCTCATTAGAGGTGATACTGGAGAATGGCTTGTTGGTTTTCAGGCTAATATTGGGCATGGATCTGTTCTTGAGGCTGAAATGTGAGGCTTGATCCATAGTTCGAAAATTTCGGTTCAGCATAAATTTACGAAGATTGAAGTGGAATATGATTCTGCAGTGCATGTACACAACTGTTAAATGGTGAAATGGTGACAATTTTGAAGAGCATCTTCTTGGCTCTAGTCTGATGTGCTACAAAAGCACAAATGCCTTCTTCAACAGTTTGAAAGGGTAAAAATAAATCACATCTACAGGGAGTGCAACATGGTTAGAGACTGTTTGGCCAAAGCAAATCTGTCTCATTATCTGGGGCTGGTGATTTTTGAAAGTCCTCCCACTTATGCCATGGAGAAGTACATTGAAGACAGTTCTGGTGTTGCCAGAAAGTAGTAGAATTGTAATGGGCCATGGGCCTATAGCTTAGTTCTTGTTTTCTCCTCTTGTTTTGGCTGGGCCTGCTTCTAGGTCCCCATTTTACCAAAAAAAATGGTACACTAATTAAAATAGTAACTATGACTTGTACCCTATCGGGAATCTAGAGTAGTAGAGTTTCTAAACATCAAAACATTTACCCCACTCATAAGGTGGGTCACAAAGCCCTAGGCACATATCATATTATGTCAAAGTTAGCACTGATGACCTCTTGGAGGCAGCTGAGGAATACTAACAGGGCACATTCCAAAGTACAAATTCGGTGACACCCCAAACGCTGGTTTTACAACGCCAGTGCAATTTTAAGGTTGAGCACTGCATGTCAAAGCCACTACCCTACAAATTTACATAATAGCACAACATCTATGAGAACCTGCTAGTTCCATTAAGACAAATTTACATAATAGCACAACATCTATGAGAACCTGCTAGTTCCATTAAGTCCCCGGGGGGGTTTGTTTTCGGCTAAACCTGTAGATGTCCTCGTTGGTCACTTTGCCACAGTCCAGTACAGGGCTTATTGTCGAGGAACTGGCTGTGAAGCTGACTGATTACTTTGCCCATAGAACCCCATACCCAATGGCCGATAATAACCTCCTGTAGCTGGCTGCACCTGCTGCTGCTGCTGTTGGGGTTGAGTGGGCCTCGATAAACCCATTGAAAGATGTGGAGGCATGGGAGGTGGAGGTGGCAGATTATTTGATCCATATCCATAGGGCATCACACCCACCATAAGGCCACTACCACTAGTTTGCACATACTGATTCGATGATGGAGGTGTAGAAGTTGGGGATGGTACTGCGGGCGGTGGAGGTGGACCAAAAGAACTCTGCATCTGGTTAGCTTGGGACATAATTTGCATGTTTGTCGATGGTGCCAGTGGCACACTAGTCATTGTTTGCTGTTGTACAGGGGTAAAATAGGCTGCATTGCCAATATCTGCATTGCTAACATCAGATGAGGATTTTTCAAGTTTCTGCCTTTTCTCTGGAGAAAACATGAAGGCCGCTTCTTCAGCCACAAGAGATGAAAGAACAGAAGTCAACATTTGTGCAGAAGAAGTCGATGCAGCAAGCTTGGCAGCAACAGCAGCTGCCGCCGCTTTCTTGTTCTCTTCATCACTGGTTTTGACAGGGGCAAAAGAAATCACGGGTTGGTTAGGAGGCTGCGATTGGATGCCAGATGGTTCTAGCACCCTTTGAGATTCAATTATCATGTTCACACCACTGCTTTGGCTTTTGAGAGCAGGGGCCAAAGATAGTCTCCTCCTAATATTGCTAACTCTCTCAATCTGATGTTGTGCAACCTGCATTTCAGCAAATAAGTTTTGTCAATTGGAAAAACCTTTAGATACATAAACATTGGAATCAAAACTAGGGTTTTAATAACTGCATAGCACACCTACAAGGTGTAATTAACATATGATTGAACAGACCATAGTCTTACATATTCTGGCAGACTCCTCTAAGCCAAGTATGTAAAGAGCCAAAAATTGGGATGTGAAGTTCCAACCTTGAATTCATTCATAAATCGCACGAACTCATTGTTCACACATATATAACTAGTCAAGATTTATAAATGTTCATAGTACTAAGTCCATTCCAATAATTCCATTATGCTCCTACAGTAATAAAATTGGAAACACAAACTGTTCCTCATTATTAACGCATCACCTTACAAGTGAGACAACTTTCAAAGTCTTATGGGTTTCAACTGAACTTCAGACCTGAAGAATCAATTTAAAACTTGACAGCAAGCAATTTATGCGAGTCAAAAACTCAAAACAAATCTGGAAAGGACAATCACCATTAACCGGTGCAATACTGTTGTATGTTTACGAACGCTTGAAGGTAATCAACTCGAATATCGGATCTTTGGGACTTTGCTGATTGGAGTTATGAGAAAGTCTGACAAATTGGCATGCATACTTACGTATACAAAATAACTGCACTACTTGTAGCTTCACAATAGTACTAACCAGGGGCAGAAATAAGAGAAACCAGAGGAGCCCTGGACTCATCAGACTTTTTCTAGAGAAGAAAAGTATAGATACAAAACGACAATATACTAAAGGCATTTGATGCAAATATACTAGACATACTTTTCCCTATTCGTGGTAGAAGTCTATTTGCCAAGAATCTTTAAATACACATATATAATGTAATATATATACACATATTAGTGAACAAGCAAACAACGTTTCATCTCTGAGAACATCAAGCGCCTTACGTTTACCCTCTACCACCTCCGAACTCTATTCTACAAACACCATCTTTCCTTACCCCACTCCTAGGTTTTTCATCTACCAGTCCAACAGAACCAGTGATACCGTTCCACACTTACCACAAGAAAGAAAATAATAGATTCCACATCTAGACCTCTTCCCAATAGTACAAACATTTTTTCAGCTATTTCTGTTTTGGTTTCCTGTAGCACTAAATATCAACTCGGTTGGGAACAAGACTTCCTTCGGAAGCTATCTTCTTTGATATCTCAAATCCATAGCATCTTCTTACAAATTAGAACTATTACCTAGGAAGTAGGCTATTAAGTCCTGGGTTCAAGTCATGACCGGAGGTAAGAGTGAAATCTTATAATCCTCTTTAAAAAACAAAAACACAAAAACAAAAAACAAAAACAAAAAAAATCTTTCAACAATCATCACTGGAATAGTTGGGAGAAGTATTCAAGAGTGAACATTATGGTATATGGTCCATAAGTTGAAACCCAGCACCATAGAAAGAGTGAGGTACTGCAACCGCATCTAGTTGAGTTTGTGTTGTTGATTGTTCTCCAAGATGTTGCATCAGGTGAAACACGGCACCAAAAAAGAGTGAGACTGCAGCAGCATCTAATTAAAAGTCTTTGTAAGTTTTTAAATTGTGTTCTGCACTCCTGGTATATCAGTGTAATTATCTCCGTCTACATAAGGTCCTGTTTGTCTCCTTTCAGGAATGTTTTCCATGCATCTGTTCTGTGAATGTAATTATGTAAAAGTAACCTGATTTACATGGCTCATACATATTCTCAGTGTAATGGCCATTGAGAGTAGGCGTAGCCCATACAATATTATATCAACCATAGTTCAAGATAATCATAATATGACTTGAATGATTATTCTATTAACCTCTTTTGATATACTGCAGCTATATATATTCATGTATCAAGTTGCAATAATTTTTTTTTGTTACATATGAGTCCCAAAAGGCCCAAGAAAAAGAATACGAAGCTAACTAAGGAACATCAGCATTCTACTTTCCAGGCTTTAACTTATTGGAAAAGTCTGTTTCTAGTGATAAATTATGTGTTATGTACTTTAATTAGCCCATCCAAAATTACTGAGACTTATTGAACCCATTCCAGGTCAGTCATAAGTGTCTTTATACTACGATTTTAAGAACTGTTCAAGTTATTTAAATATAATTCAGAAGCACAACCATGGTATTCTAACATATTGGGCCACCTTTTCTATCCACAAAGTACAAACCAAGACCTTGCACATATAAACCACCTATTTCCCTTCACTTTACTGTCTAATTCCTGCTCACTGTAAACAAAGCTAATCAAGGAACATCAGAATTCTGTTTTCTGGTTTTTTACTTTTTGGGAGTCTTATTCTAGTAATTAAGATTGTGTGAAATAGCTTTCCCTAATTCAAGTAAAGTAATAATTGGCTTTACTTTACGGCCACCCTTCAACTATCCCATCCAAAAATTCTTCAAGAAATGTCCAAGTTATTTAAGGATTTCAAAAGCACAACCCTGGTATTCCAAGTTTCTAACCACGTCTTTGGCCACCTTTTCTATCTATAAGACAAGAGTCCAAGACCTTGCATATATGACCCATCTATTTCCCCTCATTTAACTGTCCAAATCGCCCTTAAAAGTAAGAACCATATTCAAACTGAGATGGACTTCCCTCATATATAAGACCTCACTTCCGATGGATGACTTAGAATGAATCTCTGAGAACAGTGTAACAGCAACATAATGTGCCTTTCTCACACATAATGAACAGTGTAACAGCAACAGAATCCTCTACTAACCCAAGTCAATCAGAGAGCATGAAAGACTATTTCCCACATGCAGAAGAACTCATTGCTATGTTCTCCCACTTGCCCATTTCAAAATACTCAACATACAGCACCTGATCTAAAAATTTACAGAAGATCTTACACTCACACCTCTAACCTATATCAAATTATTTTACCATGGAAGCTAAAGCAAACACATTTGTTCTCTGATGCCCGCACCCTCCAGATTCATACCTTCCTATGTTGCTTTCGAGAAAAACCCGATTCTACGTTCAATAAAAGGAGAATGAACTTATTTCGAAAAACATAATTAATAATTACCCAATCCCCGTAATCATGCACAAAAACTTGTATTGCAAGCGACTGCACAATCAGTCTATCAAACATGAGCACCCAACAAAACCTATAGTTGATCCACATCTTGATCCGTAGCAGCCTCAGATAAACCCTATAAAGAATAAAGGCATTCCTCTGTGATATCCCACACTCTTATCAATATGACCCCAGTTGCTTGTTTTTTCCGTTGTACTCTAGCAAATATCGTGCACTTAAAATAAGACAGACAGAAAGAGGGAAGAGACATAATTTCCTTTCAGATGATTTGTTTTATTTCCATTTTTTCTCTTGGTATGAATCATTCACATTTCACATTTTTGTCCTTAAAAATAAGGCCTTTGTGTACATTTTTATTTGCCAAATGGCATCCTTCCTGGCTTATTCTATTATATTGTCAATAAACAAACATTTTTCTTCTCGGAAACAGGATACAATTCAACCGAACTGACTCACATGAATCACAAGAAAATTCTGATCAGATTTCAGCAGAAAAGTAAAATACAATCAAAATGTCAGTGCTTGGTAATAGGTTTAGATAGCTTAAAAGCATTTAGGTTGAATGCAATTTTATGTTTACACCTAGAAGAAGAAAATAAAAACAATGACAACCAGAGGAACTAGAATTGTAACAATTACGTTTACAACTATCAATTATTCCAAACAATAACAATAGATTCAGCACCACCAGTCACAATGAAGCTAACATAGAGCTAAATTCTACTACCCAAAAACATTGCAAAAGAGAGACAATTTATAGAAGATGTATTAACGATTGCATACGGAGCTTAGCTGCTGAAATCTAATAATCTCTTCATTGATTCCAAAAGACATCCTTGAATGATTGTTCTTTTATTTTCCTTTTATTCTTCTTATTTATAATATACTTGAAAAAATTTATCCTTTCCAGAGAACAAATAAATGAGATCAGGTAAACTTCCGGATAATTATGGAAGCTGAAGAAACCACTATATACCTAGCATTCTAGCTACTAGATCCAGATAGCACAAGACCAAAGACTACCTCCGGACAAATTTAGAGATATAAACTTGTGTCTAACAGGATGGTGTTAAGATGTAATAATGAGACACTCCTAAAGCCTTCTAAAGCTAATTAGTTATTGCTAAATCAACAAAACCACTTTAGAAGACAACAGCTGAAGGCTTCTTAATTTACAAACTTAATAAATAAAAACAAAATAAAAAAGTCAGAAATTCTTACTCGCAACTGTGTGTGAACAGCTTCTAGCTTTGGTTCCTGAACAAAATTATACATCGACAATCAATATCTAGAATTGGAACCAAAATGCTGAGGAAAATTGAGGAACAGTAAAGACTTTGTACTTGGTCTTGAAGAGCTTCTTGAAGCTGCAAAACCAGGGCAGATCTTATTGCTGCCACAGATTCAAGCTGCCTAACATACTTTTTAAGTACATCTTCCTGCTCCTTTAGTTCATCTAACAACGTAGATCTCTGCTGAGTGCCTGATTACATAATTAAGGAAAGGCATAAATGTCTGAGTCTGAGAATCATTGGTGCATGTACAAAGACCATGTTAATCAATGGCATCTGGAGCTACTAAGGATACATAAATATGTAAAGTAAAATAAGAGCTAAATCAGGAAACTAGACTATGTGAAGAAGAAAACCCTTCTAACTGCATGTAAATCAAGCAATGGGAGTCAAAAGAGGAAGGCTACTGAAGGTTGGTGGAAAAAAAACAAATTTAGAAGTTAATACATCATATATAGATGCATCTTTTGCCAGAAAAATGCCCAAAAGGAGCAACACCATGTGGGGGGTAATGCAGGTTCTTTAGAAGTCTTTAAGGATTCATACCATGTTTTGCATAAGTGGTGCAGGATTAAGGAGAGTTACAATCATTAGAGATACTGGTGGAAGAGACCATATAAAAGATGAAAGTTTCAAGAAAGTTACTGAGGGCAAACGATTTTAGAAACCTCCACAAAAATATCAGATGCACCTTTTGGCTAGTAAAATGCCTAAAATAAACAACACCAAATGATTGATAAGTAATTGGACAAATTAAAAAAAATATTAACTGGAAGTATCAAGTAGAAAATCACAATCTTCCAAAAAATACAGCCATGGAAATCATTCTACTCATCTTAATCCATGGTAAAACCTTTGAGGGTTGAAATCAGCAGGAGACCCAGGAGTGTATTTCACTGGTTTTCCAATTGGATGAATAATTTGGCTCAGTCATCTCTCAAGTAAAGTTTAGTTGCATCAGTATTTTCCTTCTTTTTCTACATATATATCTAACAAGATAAACATCTTGAACCCTGGAAATCGTGTTTTTGGTGATTCAATCCCTTGGCCTCTTCTTGGGAGTAATATGAGGTGGCCACTACCTCAGTGATGTTAGTTGCAGCCAGTTGGATACTCCTTATGAGACGTTATTGAATTCTTGTCACTACTCTTTTGTTGGTTGACATGGGGAGATGTTTCGGTAATACTAACCAACTATTGGGATGCTTTAATGATTTATCATCTGGTGGTCTATTTAATTTCTTAGTAATGATATTTGTTTGATTAGGAGAACAGGTATGTTTAATTAAAAAACAGCAAAAAAAAAGGATTAATTGGTCATCTCACAGAAGTGCAAAAAACTGTAAGCACCGCTTCCTCAAAAATATTATGGGTTCAATGACTTCTATCTACCTAAATCTTGCACATGATACACATAGAGACGAAAAACAACACCATTTCATTCCTCCATCTTTATAGCAGATATCTAGAACAGATGAAGAATAGATCTTAACTTTAAAACAGCATTGGAATTCAAGTGTCCTTGTTTGCAGGAACTTCTTAGTACGCCATAATTTTGCATCAATCTTGCATGAGACCTTTTCTCATGTAGAGCACAGATATTGTAGTTATGGTGAGCCACCAACCAGGTATGACTGAGCTTTAAAAGATGCACTAAGAACTTGTAATCTCCTTTCAGTACTTCAAACTTGGAAGTATTTGGAGACATTACTCTAGGAAGTGGATGCCTTAATACTGCTCTGATATGAAAACTGGTGCAGTGTAATTACTGTCTCAAAAGACCAGGATTAGCAAAACTCAATGTTTAGGAGCAACTAAGAAAAAAGACGATAGGATAGGAAACAGAGAAAAGGAAATCGGATTCTCTACCCCAGGTTTCACATCCAAATGGCTGCACACCAACACTCCCAATTTTAGAAAACTAAACATTTTTGCTCATCATTACATGTCTGAGCATAAACACTTGCACATATTATACTTAACAGAAAAGACTTGAGAAAAGACTTGACTGAGGTTAAGACTCTTATACATCTAAACCTGAAAAATGAAAGACTGGATAAAAAGAACTTGAACGACTGACACTACTTGAAAAGACGCCAAAATCAAATCAACTTCTAGAACAAATAAAGCTTCCCCTGCATTAACAGTAAATAACTATAGCTCGGGACACTTCCACACAAATAATCTCACTCCAGCTCGGGCCACTTCCCCCATAACCAAAAAGTTACCTCCAATATTACTGTTCTATTTTTCAACTGAGACCCAATTATCTAGATTTCAGTTGATGGGCAACTATAAAACAGAAATCGTTCTTTCAGGGTTTCACACATAAACCTGTATCTTCTACAGATATCACAGTGTCACACAAACCCAAATGTAGAGGTCCAAAGCCAGATAATCGATAAAGAAAGAGAACGTGATAGGGACACAAAATGGTACATGTGATTTAAGTGAAGAAGCAGAAATCTCTTAAATTTATTGCACAAAATGTTGGCTAAATGTCTGTGCAGATCTAGGTTGCACTGAAACGGATACGGAAACGGGGATACGAAACGATACGATACGCCGAAACGGCAAAATCCAAAAATTCAAGGATACGATACGAGTAGGATACGAAAATTAAATTATCCAATTCAAATTCAAATAATAATAATAAGCATGTAATTAAATTTTATGTCAATGTACAAAACTAAGACTTACTGAATTTTTGATATTTTGTTGTGAGTTAATCGGTTTACAAATTGCCACCGGTTTAAGCCCAAATTATGTGAATTAACCCAACCCTTACAGCATAACCCAACCCAATTATGTGAATTAAGTCAATTAACCCAATTTGACCCAATCATGTGAATTAACCCAACCCATTACAGCATAACCCAACCCAATTATGTGAATCAGCCCAATTTGACCCAATTATGTGAATTAACCCAACCCATTACATCATAACCCAACCCAACCCAGCTGTGTATAACTATTAGTCAAAACTAAACAATACCAAACAATAACAAACACTAAATGAGAGAGATCGAGTCGAGGCAGTCGTGACACGGCTTCACCGGCAAGCTTGCTGGCGAGGTCGAACTTCATTCCGATGAAGTCCTTTTCCTCGGGCTCCACAACAACGAGATCAAGCTCGTGCGAGACCAACCCAAACCGGCGGAGGAGTTGTGATCTCGTCACTAAGCAGCAGCAGTTCCGGTTTATCTCGACTCAGTCCGAGCAATAACGGCGGCGTAGCCACGATCCTCGTTGATCTCTACAGATCGAGCACCAGCGGCGGCGCACAAACACCAAGCAACAATATCTCAGCCTCTGATCTACTTTTGCTCTCACTCTCTTGACCAGATCGCTTGACAACCACCTAGCAGCAGCCAAATTCGGCATCCAACATCTCCAATCTACATCACAGTGAATCAGAGGTGATCTCTCTCTCTCTTCCCTACCCAAATCGACCGGATACGTATCCATTTTAAGATACGTACGTATCCAATACGTATCCAAAAATGGATACCGTATCCAAACGTATCCTGGCGTATCCTGGCCGTATCGTACCGGTATCGGTATCGGATACGCGATACCGGTGGTATGTGCCGTTTCTGTGCTTCCTAGGTGCAGATATATAGAGAAATTCCAGAGAGTTCACGGCTATGTGGCGCAATAGTCCTCATTCCCTCTTTCAATACCATCACTTGATTCCCAATAATAATTTAAATAGTGGCATTTTTGATACACACAAGTAACCCCTTTCAGTGAAGGAAGCACACACTAAAATGTCCTCAAAATAGAACAAAATGACTGGAAGAATCAATATGCTTTGACATTAACACTATTTTCACATTATAAGCATCTTAGTTAGTTCTTTGATGTACTTGCGAAGTTAACAACAAACTTTAGCTCGTACCTTGAGTCATGTTGGTTTCAACTTCATCCTCAATTTTACCAACATATTGTGCAGCAGCAGTACACTTGTTTAGAGCAGATTCTTCATTAGCATGTTCATCAAGAACAGGTTGAAATGCAGTGAGTATCTTTTCTGGTAGACATCCCACAGCTACTTTCTGAAATTTAGAAGGATGATAAGCCATATTGAAGCTAAAAAATAAAAATAAAATAAAAATAATATTTAAAGCATTTAAACTTAATTGCTACAATAAGTGCTTACGATTCTGACTGAGGATGCATCCCTCTTCACTATCTTGATAAGATTTGACATCTTTCCATTGCTTACAGGTGGAGGAGGACTCTTCCCCATCATTTCATCTTTAAGATTTTGCCCTCGAGAACCAAAAACCTTCCTTTCATCCCATATGTCAACCTATATAAACCAAAGCAGAAGTGGCATCAGCTACCAGAAAAACAAGAATTGATTAGAAAATCCCATAGGGGGAGCTTCCTTCTAGACAAAGCAGTAGGATATTATTATTTGTTAACAATAGAAATAACCAGGCACCAAATTGGTGTTACTGGAGAATCAGAGTAGAACTAACTTAAAGAAGGTGCTGACACAGTTGGTCAGCTAGTGAACACCCCTCACCATCAAAACCGGAAAATATAATAAATAAATAAAGAAATAAACTTGTAATCAGACCATACTTTCCATCAAATAAGAAACAGAAGAGGCTCTTTCAGACTTAATGATCCAGTTTCAAGTCATGCAAGTACATGCACATGCATCCAATCACTTGGTTATTTACTGATGTGGTGAGCCAAACATTCTAATGCAATATGCATAAATTAGTATACACTCACCAGTCTTGTGGCAGCTTTCTTTCCATGGTCATCACCATTTTCATATACATGCTTGAGAGCTGCAGGAAGTACTTTCCAAAATTCATTCACAAACTCACTCCCCTTTCTCCTACTGTTTTGCAATATGTCATTCGCCAGATATAAAAAAGACACACGCTGATCTTTCTGCGCAGAGTTGAAATACTTGTCCCATGTTTCAACAATCAGCTTTGCTTTCTTCCGATGAGAAATGCACAAACGAGAAAGAGCTGTTTTAATGTTTTAAGGAAATGCATAACATGTCAAAAACATCAGTGTGGAGATAACAGGATTAAAATAATAAATCTATCTCACATTCTCATGAGAAATTAAAGGATGTGTATACCAGAGATATTAAGAAACAAATAACATTTATTAAAGCACTAAGAATAAACACTTGCAGCTTTGGACATAATCTGTACACCAAGAGTGATGTTATTCAAGCTAAATAAGAAATAATTGTGAGAAATGAGTTAATCCATCAGGTATGGTCATTTATAACAAGTTGCAATTTTATATAAAGCCACTGCAGCTGATTGCTGAAGGAATTTAAGTAACCTCAGTGGTGGTAACCCTACTAGCCCTACAGAACACATTTTGGGTGTATTATCTCTAAATAAAATCTAGAATTAAAAATTGGTGTATGACAATTAGTTACGCAATCTAGTGTTAAAGAAACAATACGACTCCTGAAAAGATGGTATTACAGATAAAGCAGGTAGTATGAATAGAAGAATTATTAAGAGGATACACTCGATGCTTTGTTGTGAATTGTTGAGTTTAGAGAGCTTCTCAGATAATAAATGTCCATCAAAACCTTCGTTGTTGCTCATCTTGCTGTTGCTCAGTTCTTTTAGATCCCCTACCACAGAAAGGATACTATTATGTAAATATTGAGTATAAAATTACAAGAAAAATACAAATAATATATATATACGCACCCATTTAAGTAACTGACTGCACCAAGTAGAATAACACTCTTTGGACTGTATTATATCAAAGCCTTGTCAAAACAGACAAATGTCATTTCAAGAAATCAGTTCCGTACTATTTCAATGAATAATAAATGTGTATTTTCCATCGAATGTCCTCGAGAACAAAAAGAAATAACCCACTTCCTACAAATGTACCTTAAATCAATTAAACTGTACACCGGAGGACCTCACTCACTCATAACCCACCAGTCATATAATTCATTCTTCTGAAATCTTTTTACCATAACGCATCAGTGGCATCACATACTAAAATTCATTCTTCAGTCATTGTCCAACATTATTACTTTTCGAATAGATATACATGATGACAAACCAAATTTGTCGGTTTTTTGCGGCCAGATTATCACTAGAAAAAAAAAACAAATACCTTGACTGATTCAAGGAAGTGGCCGAAACAGCAGACCTTGTCTTAGAGATAAGATTAAAAATAAAAATCATTCTTGAATCCTAGAGTAGTCAGTTTTGCGGTCTATTAACGAAAATAAACAAACAAATGTCCTATCTTGGTCCATTCTAATCCAAAATTGACCCATCTCCTTAAAGATTCAAGCTTGAAAAACTAGTAGATATTGCACTTAATTTCTGATACAACCCAACAATTCGACATAACCAATTCCTCAGTCGAGTAAAGACTCCAACTTTATTTCAATAATTCACCGTCAAAGAGATTGATAGATAAACAAGATTGTACTTCTAGGGTTTTGGGGACGGACGACGCCGTATTGAAGAATTGAGAGACTTACCAGAGCGGCGGCGGATGTCGTCGTCGGCGGCGGCCGGACTTGTTGGACTTGAACTAAGCAAAGAGGAAGCGAAGTGATATGAAAGAATCTTTTGTTCTGTTCTGGGCTTTAGATTTTTCTTCTTGAGAAGAATTCTCTTAACAGAAGAAGCCTCTTTCGGCTCCACTCCACGGTTTAAAAGTTAGACCTACAACTCGGTTTCTCACATTTTTCCAAATAGATCGCAATTAAAAAGAGAACACAAAAAACTCATCCATGTTGGCTAAATTTTTTCGATCAGGTCAAAATGGTGCCCGGACTCTAAAAACTATCAAAATAATGTCTGAACTCTTAAAACGCATATGTGTGATACCTCAGTGTTATTTCCGTCCCATTGTCGT
Organism: Geum urbanum; assembly: GCA_946800695.1. Taxonomy (NCBI): domain Eukaryota; kingdom Viridiplantae; phylum Streptophyta; class Magnoliopsida; order Rosales; family Rosaceae; genus Geum; species Geum urbanum. The sequence goes on along the minus strand of OX327008.1, from coordinate 4,751,338 downwards.
CTATTTCAAGATGACATGATATTTTATTTTGGAGAAAAGATTTAAATGACATTTATGTCCTTATATATATTTTTATTATTTTCTCTCTCTCGCATATGTGTGATACCTCAGTGTTATTTTCGTCCCATTGTCGTCTATTTCAAGATGACGTGATATTTTTTTTTTGAAAAAAAAGTTTAAATGACTTTTATGTCCTTATATATATTTTTATTATTCTCTCTCTCTCTTTCTCTCTCTCTCTCTCTCTCTCTCTCTCTCTCTCTCGGATGGAAGACAACGACGAATTCGTAGATCTCTACACTGATGTCCTCCAATCCTTCGAGTCCTCCTCCACTGCCACTGCAATAGCAATAATCTCTCCCCCGCCGCACGATTAATCTAAACCTCAAAACCGGCAACAATGACGAGATCCTTCCCTCGCCTTCAATTCCCAAACCCTAGCTCTAGCTGATGAAGGAGATTCATCTACCGCTGGAGTCATTGCGACTGCTACTAGGGTTTCAGATTCGAAAGAGGTGAAATTTCTGGCCGGAAATGTCGATTCGTCGGAGAAGGAGTCAATTTCGACATTGAGGAGGAGGAAAATGAAGGCAGCGATATGGGGCTTGACCTCTCAGCAACATTAACAGTAATTAGTGGAAGGTGGAGGCAGCAAATGTGGAAGGAGGCTCTAAAAGGGAGGAGGATGATTGGGATAATGACGACAACGAGGACGATTTGTAGATTGTGTTGAATAACAACAATTCCTCCAGAGCGGTTCGATAGGGATAGAGAGAGGCAATGACAAAGAATATGAAGAAGGCGGCGGCGAGCTTGGGACTAAAGGTGAGCTCCACCACTAGCCGGGGAGTTTGATGACTAAATTCAAAGCCTATTTTTTCAAAGAGAGAGAGAGAGCTAAGCTCAATTTTCTTTCATGATCAACGACTGAGATGGAATTTTTTTTAAAACAGAGGTCAATGACCATAAACCCTTATTTTTCAAATGTTCATTTTGCCATGTCATCAAGATCAACAGAACCATGACGAAAATAGCACTAAGGCATCACACATATAGAGTTTTCGGAGTCCATGCATCATTTTGATAGTTTTTAGAATGCAGACACCCTTTTGACCTGACCGAAAGAGTTCAGGCACCATGGGTGAATTTTTTTCAATGAAAAATATCAACAAACCCCTTTAAAAAAAATATCAATAAAGACAAAATCATGGTAATTTTCCCATAATTCTTTCTCTTTTTACAGAAAGATACATAATTTTAAAGCTACTTAGAACGATGATATATAATTAAACACTATTAGCTAAGAGCTTTTTTTTTCTAAGATGAACGATAGAATTGATTGGGTTAAACGATTACAAGGAGAACATCGAGTCATCGGTGCTATAGAAAGAACTCCCTAAACTAATCTAAACTATTACATGCTCAGGGAAGACCTATCATCACATAACAGATGGGTTAGACGTAGGGAAATGACTAAAAAATTCGAGGCCTCAGATCCCATCTAGTTATGCACCCCAAACAATAACAACAACAAGCTTTGCTCTTCAGCCTGCACTATTGCCAGTGAGACTGGATCAGTTTCCACCAATAGACTAAGCCTAATTAGACCTCATAACCCAATCTTGAATAACATCCCTAGGGTTGCAGAAAAAATCCTAACCTCCAAAAAATTTCTACAGCCAGCCATACATTGGTTGTCGCCCTGACGTATGCTACCACTATTATTGTTGCCTCCATTAAGATCACCACCAAAGCCTATCACTCAGTCGCCGCCGAAAACCACCGTGTCACCTTCATCAACAACATCATCCCCACCCTGCTTCCCAATCATCCAATTCTAATTCTTTGACTGACAAGGAGAGGGTAAGTGAATAGGAACAAGAGAAAACTCATAAGGATCTCAAGGAACTAGAATCTCCATCACCATATCACCTTCGAACCATAATCTTCGAACCATAATCTTGAACCTGCAACAATTGGAGACAAAATCTCCTCACAACTCTCAACAATTCTCAACAACTCAATGCTCAAATATCCTCTCTTAAATTTTTTCGGTCGTCGGAGCTGTCACAAGGAAAAACATCAGTCAAGAGAGGAGAGGAAAAAAAAAATTGGACGATAGAAAGGAGTATTAGGACTTGAATCTGGCTCATCAACGGATAGTTCAACGCCTTAGCCGTGGAGCAACCTCAATTCTCAATTTGCTATTTTTAGAGAAAATACTCTTCAAATAGGAGTATTGAGATTCAAACCCGGTTCGTCAGCAGATAAGTTCAACGCTTTGACCAACGGAGCAACCCCAATGCTCTATAATTAGCTAATAGCTACTACCACACAAAAAATCCCCCCTCCAAGAAATGGTAAAATCTAGGCTGCGTTTGGTATCGTTTGCGAAACCATTTTTCTTTTTCTGAATACAAAAATGCAATGAAAATATGTTCAGCAGACTGTTTTCAGAAAATGAAAAACATTGAAAACAGAAAATACACTATATTATATAAAACATCAAAATGAAGTTTCACTATTTTCTGAAAACAGAATTTCAAACAAAACTTGGAAAAAGAAATTATGATTAATTTCTATAGAAATTTATCCTTTAAATATACTTATATAATCCATCTTATTTGAAATTTAACATAAAAAATATTAATTTATGTTTTGTAGAACTTGTATAAGCAAACTACACGTGTTTAATGCTTTCATACTGAAAATACAATTTTAAAATTTAACTTATCAGACACATAAAATATTTTGTAAAAAACGATACCAGACAAGTCCTAATTTTCTCTCTTTCTCGTATCTGACTACAAAGTGTTTCAGTTTTCTCGAATCTAACCTCGTTTAGCGATTATATGCCTCGTAGACGCCAAATAGGTGCATCAGATGAGAGTGGTAGTTTTTTCAGCTGAGTAAGAAAAACGACTAACTATAGATGGATCTTATCGTGCTGTGTAGATGGAGGCACACTAGCATCAGATGAACGTCTATGGAGGTGATTGGCCTTTGGTCAAAATTTCATGATATTACAACATCGGTGTTGTCCATGATTATATTGTCGATAACACTACTACAAAAAATGCATCACACAACGGTCATCAGACAAGAGTTTAATAAATGCCTGTTGTCTGATGATGTTACACTTATCATACAATGGTTGTGGTCTCTGTTCACTGTATGAATGACTAAATTCTCAATGAGTCACTATATCACACATCATAATAACTACAATATATTGTGTAAAGATGAAAAAAAATGGGAGGGACTATTTCCTCCATTTTACAATCCAATTTAGGGTCCAAAATGCCTAAAAATTGGGCACCATTGCACAACGCATGTTTACTATCTATTGTGTGTTTGATGCATATGAGAAAACTTACACAGCGATTTATGTCATTTTTTGCTGTGTGATTGCCATGTGAGGTGCCAAATTTGAGATGGCACATATTTTTGTTTTATTTTCCTCTCACCGCCCAAATTTTCCATCCTTTGTGCATAACATCAGACAATAGTAAATTTAAGTTACCGTCGTGTGGTACTAATTTTTGGTTCTAAATTTGATATGGTGCACATTTTTGTTTCATTTCCCTCCATCCCCCAGATTTTTCCTCCTTTGTGCATAACATTAGACAATAGCTTTTAAATGTTACTGTTGTGTCTCGTAGATACTCGGTGCCAAATTTGAGATGCCTCACATTCAGACTATAAAATATGTTAGAACCGTTGTGTTATGTAGAAAATTGAAAGAAAAAAAAAAGAAACTTACCAAAGTCATTTCACTACCTTTCATTACTCTCATTGTGAACAAAAGAAACCTAGCCTCACTCTCTTCAAAAAACAAATCGCCGCCCCTCTCTCTCTTTCTCTACTTGTGTGTTGTCTTCGTCTTCACCGGAGCTAAGCACTGCCAATCGACTTCCTTTGGCGGAAAAACTAGTCTCGTTTGTATCTCTTCTTCCTCTTCCTAGCATTGAAAGCGTGTGGAGAGTGAATCGAGGCTCAAAATCTTTTAGGATTTCATTCGTTCCTTGCCATCGTCTCTGGCGACGTTCCAAACCTTAAAACAAATCAACTTCACCGTCTCTATCGTATTCTATGGAGGTTCAAGGTTTAATTGTCATTTTTTAAAAATTAATTCATGAATCATATTCTTTTTCTTTTTTTGGCTAATGCATTAGCATGTTACCTTTTCAGGAACTACTTTTCTTGGTATGGAGATTCAGTTGTTGTAAGGTCAGTGTTAATCGTTTTGCTCATAAACTTATCCTTATTTGATGCTTTCACAAAATTTACTTCAAATTTGTACCAGATTGGATCAGTTCAGTCATGAGAATGAGTGCTGATTTGCAGAACTTATTCTTATATGAGGCCTTTTTGTATTATAACCCACCCCTCCTCATAGTGAGTCTTCAATTTTTGTCATCTTTTCTTTGTTTCTTTCTCTTTTAACATTCTTGACTTGGTACATAGCTGCTCTAAAGTTGTTTTTTTTCTTGTCGCAGACTTTTCTCATTGGCCAATATTGGTTATGCAAAAATATTAGATCTTGATCAAACTCATCTCACTCACTAAGAAATAAGGAAGGTACTGATTATTCATTTGGTATTTCTTTGTCCCTAGATTTCATCAGACAGCACAGGTTAAGAGAACAAAAATTTAAGTAGTGAGACAGCACTGTAAGACTGTTGTGTGATGCATTTTTTGTAGTAGTGTGTTGTTCTGTTGAAATATGAGGAATGCGTCATGGGGGAGAGGTGGCAAGTCGAGATCATATTAATGGCGAAGCTAGTTGGGTAGCTGTAGCTGGTGCAAGGAAAGGATCAACGATCAACCATGACTCAACATTAGTAGAGCATGTGTCGCTTCTTCAACTAGGTTTGGCTTAGTAGTTGGTTTTTGGGTTATCTAGGATTTTTCTTAGACCCAATTAATCTTGTTGATCACTTACTATTTGCTAGTCTTGACCTAACATGTGGTTCGTTAGGCCGAGGTTTGATCCAGCTAGTCTTGTTTAACGAATTGTTCCTTTGGTGGTAGTCTTGCCTGTAGGCTGGAAAGGGATGATAAGTTTAAGGGTTAAGAACGTATAATCTTGGGGTACAAAGAGGTATACTAACAATAGTCACCATTCATACAAACACAATAGAATTCAGCAAGAGGACGCGCCCAAACCTAAGTCACTTGTTGGGCCTTGATGAAGGTCAGTTTTATTGATCTTCATATAGTGATCATGCTAAACTTCAATATGTACCACATCACATCTCCACTAAAATACACATGATTATTCATCTTGTCATTACAAGCTTTCCACACAAACCACACAAGATTTGGACAAATCTTTGTCAATATTTTTTAAGGGTTAACACGTTTATTCCTCCCAACTTAGAATGTGCCACACATGCTAGAAAAGTTTTTCTCCTATAGCTTCGAACTCTTGTCTGGCGGCCCTACGTTTAACTTTGGTCTTGGCCTTAGCCTTGCAAGCGGTTATGGGTGCAGCAGAACGGGGTTATGGGTGAAGTTGTGATCGATCTCAGCTTTGGAGATCTGAGATATCTAGCGAATAAAGGCATGTCACCTACAAATTTGGGTCTCAACTTTGGATAAAGGGATTTGTCGCTCTGGACTGGTCGTGCAACGACGAACGTGGCGGAAAAAAGGTCGGGTGCCAAATGTTTGGTGGAGTTTGATTTGAGGTGTGGTTGGTACCAGATTGGTCCTTGAACGATGGTCGCATCGCGGCTGAAGAAACCATAATCAGTGATCGTCTCTACTCCTTTTTTGTGGCGCACGGTTGGTAGTCAATGGCGGGAGGTTTGGCCGTGGCAGTACCAGCGCTACACGGGTGACAAAAATTAGGAACTTTGATGGGCTTAGATGTGCAGTTTCTGTCTCTATAATGCCATATTAATGGGGTGGGTTGCTTTTCTCTCATGTCTTCAATCTGGTACAGCTTTTTTCACTTCTGTGTGATTTTGTACCCTTTGTGGTCATACTAGTTTCTGTGTGATTTTGTACCCTTTGGAGGATTTTGTGCCTCGCTTATTTCTTCCTATTACTGTCAAATAATCTCATATGTTTCCAACTTCCAAATTAAATAACCCCATAACAGTTTTACTCTTCCTACCTTCAAACTCCATGAAATGAGAGGCTTGACTGCGGGTACTTAATTATAGTTGCAATTTGAAAGTGCAAGTCACTAATTTTTGTGATTATGGGTATCCACGCATGGATTTAACATGCCACATTCTCCATCTTTATTGTTTTTGTCCTTGTTTATGTTTATGTGTGATCATGGATTCCGAGCGACAGTCATTGGTTCTTCTTAGTCTCGAAGGTGGAGAGAGTACTATTATTGTGATAGAGGATTTCATCACGCTGGCATTGGATTTTTTTTTTAGTTGTGTGTTGAGATTTGTTTGGCATCGGTCCCTCAGATTATATTCTTAGAATTGCTGAAGGTTGAGGCGGAAACAATCCTAATCTTATTGAACACCTTAACATAGTTAAATAAGGAACAATGTGATTCAACTACTACCTATCCGCTCTATGCAATAACGTTAAGCAATCAGGTCAAATGCCTGCAACAAAATCATTAGTATGCACTCACGACGGTAATAAGTCTGGCCTGGGATATTGCCAGACGTGGTAAGACAAGAAGTTTCGAACTAATGACAAAATACCGATAAGGAATAATGAGTTCTCATTGCTGAGCTGACTAAGGGTGCTTACCCAAGAAGCAACAAAAATTAGCCGCCTTACCAGGTATAAAATTATCGCTGCAAACCATACCAGGAAGTAGTTACTCTTAATCTTCTGATGTCCACGACTAGCCAAAGTACGAAAGAACATGGCACCAGTCAAGGTTCTAAAAATTACTAAGCGACATTAATCGGTGAAAGTACCTTCTAGAGCCTAGGCGACTAGACTTGGATTAATCGAAATTAGGCGTTTTCTAGATAGTATTAATTTAAGGACACTACTTCAGTATATTAACACAATTTACAATAAAACACATGTTTATAAAATAACCATGAAATGGTAAACTAATTTTACTTCTTTAAGGTTGTAATATCAAGTTTAGTTTCCTCATAATGAACAATACTAAACCTAAATAAGTAACTTTTTAGTTGTCTGGAATTGACGCCACTATCTTCGGATGATTGCTCAGCTGGCCAAAATCATATTCATTCAACACTTCCAAAAACGTCTTGATCCTGCCTAAATGGGTGATCATATGGAAGCCAACAACGGTGATGCATCTGAACAATTTTACTGCAATGAGGACTGCAACAATCAACAGTCATGCACTCTGAACAAGCCATGTAACCCCTGGTAACGTTGCCCGACAATATACCGCGAGCAGGAAAATCACTGATGGTGCCAACAAGCATGTCATGCATCTGGAACATCTCATTTTTAAACCTATCGTAAGTGGGGTGGCAACACTCACTCAAGTACTTAAGCTCCTCAATCAAAGAACTCAAATACACATCGAGACACTTTCCTGGATAACCCAGGCCCGGAATTAACAGAGTGAGCATATTGTATTCCTTCTTCATGCACATCCATGGTGGAAGGTTGTACGGTACCAAAATAACTGGCCATATACTGTATTGAAGACTCATGTTGCCAAAAGGGTTGAATCCATCAGATGAGAGCCCTAACCAAACATTTCGGACCTCTGCTGCCAAATGATCAAACTCCCTGACCATGTGCTTCCAAGCCTCTCCGTCGGCAGGGTGTATAAGGGTGTCATCGTCAGGCAAATTCCTCTCAGCCCACCATCTCATAGCTTCGGCCGTGAAAGCACACATGAACAACCGCTCCAGCCTATCAATCAGCGGGAAATATCGAAGTATCTTCACAGCTTTCTTGTTGCCTGCAGGAGTCAACTTATACCTTTCTGTAAAACATACCGGGCAGGCTTCAAGGTCTTCAAGATCTTTTCCCCAGAAGAGAATACAATCATATCTGCATGCATGGATTTTGATGTAGGAAAGCCCAAGATCTTTCAGGATATGTCGCACCTTATGATGAGTGGTAGGAAGGCGATGACCAGGTGGCAGTAGCGAAGCAGTCCACTTCAGCCAAGAATCAACAGCTTTGACAGACATTTTGTTCTCCATTTTGAGCTGCATCATTCCCATGACACTTCCAAGAACAGTCTTACTACAACCGTCGTACAACGGAGTCTGTTGCAATGCAATTAAGTTGTTGTACTTGTCTATACCGCTTGTGTTGACATGAGCTCCAGGTAATGGCTCGACTGGCTCAATATCGGGGAAACCCTGCACGACGGGAAGGACATTTGGTGCTTGATCAGCAAATACACCGCTCTCATGAGGAAACATATCATTGATTAACATCGATGTTGGATCATAGGATGGACTGGCCCTCTCAGCAAAATGTCCATGATCATAAGATGGACTGACCCTCTCAGCAAATTGTCCATGATCATGCGGACCCGCTAACGATGTTTCACCGTGATAAATCCAACAAGTGTACTTATCTCAAAACCCGTATTTACTCAGGTGCTTCTGGACTTTATCAATGGGAAAACGATGTCGATCGCTGCGACACTTACATTCTTTACACGGGCAATAATGAAGTGTAGTGTCTCCACAATTAGCCTTCACAAAATCCACAAAACTCTTAATTCCATGGTGATATCTCACATCTCATCATTCAAGGCTCATCCAACTCTTGTCCATCTTGAAAATTCTAACATTACGTACTATAAATATATATATATATATACATTCACTACTAATTAATTAAAAAATCATCATTAATTACATTCATCCGATTAATTAACAAAAGTTGACCCATGCATATAAAAAAAATATATATATACCAACAATTCACAATTACAAATTAACATGTATATATATACACACATATTAACAATTAATCACAAAATAAATTTATATACATATATATATACACAAACATATTTTCATCGAAATAATCTCAAATCAACTCAAAATCAACAGTCAATCACTCGAAATCAACAATATATCCACTCTATTTGCATATCAAACCATTAATCGATATCTCAACTCTAAATCAACACATGCATATATATAGCTAAATCAACACACATATACATCGATCCACATATATATACATACGTACGTACCTAGCTAGCTATATAGCTTCCCGAGCGGGTTTTGGACGCCTTTTGACAATACCCAAGGATTTCAGAGCGTTTTCCTTCTTTCTCACCGGATTTTTGTAAAATGAATGAGCTGCTGCGGAGTAGATCTGATATAAGAGTTATTGTCGACAATATTCCGGCCAAATATCGCCGGAAATAAAGTGAAATTATTTCCGGCGATTTTCTCCGTCGCCGGCAATAATTTATCATTATTACCGACGATATTCCGGCCAAAAAATCGCCGGCAATGGTGGGAAATTATTTCCGGCGATATTCTCCGTCGCCGGCAATAATTTCCCACCATTGCCGGCCTTTCTTTCCCAAAATCGCCGGCAATAGTGAAAAATGTGGTAGTGATTCCAAATGCATCAATCAGTCTGGTACATGTGTCCTTGACCAAAACAAAAAAAAAAACAAAAAAAAAAACACTTCCTAAAACTAAAACTTGTCCAAAACACAAGAAAACTACTAGGCCTGAACTCTGAAAATAAAAAACCGTTCCTAAAACTTCAATTTCCAATTCCATTGTATGCAGCCTCTGGTCTCACTCTTCGTTGGTTCCTTCTTTGGCAGCAACTTCGTGCTTTGCTATTCAGGTCTTGTATTTGTAGCATTCCTTCTTCATATGGCCACATCTCTTGCAAAAGAAGCACTTAAACTTCCCATCCTTTTCCTTCATCAGTTTCTTCTCTACCCCAAGGTGCTTAGTGAAGCTCTTCTTTCCTCCTTTCTTCCCCTCAGATTTGGAGACAAGGTTAACAGACGCATCATTGCTCTTCTTCAACTTATTATCTTCTTGGAAGCATATGGCGGTCAACTCATTCAGGGTCCATATATCTTTCTAGGTGTTGTAGGTGGTCTTAAGCAGATCAAAATGGGTAGGGAGTGACTTTAGAGCAAGATAAACCACAAAATAGTCATCTTGAGGCATGTTCAGGGCTGAAAGTTGCCCTGCAATGTCAAACATCATCATTAAGTGCTCTTTCATGTTCATGGACTGGTTATACTTTATGTTTAAGAGGTTGTCCATAAGCATAGAAGCCTCTGCTTTCTCACTAGTCACAAAACGCTCATCCATGGCCTCTAAATACTAACCAGCATGACGAAGATAAGAAATTCCTCCCTTGATGGCATTTGAATGGTCCTTTGGATAGACCGCTTGCTGATCCTATTGGCTCTAATCCAGCTGAGATAATTTTCATAATCTACTCCACCATAGATAGCTGGTTCCTCAGGGATTGGGACAGTAAGACACCACTTAACATATTGGCTCATCACGTAAAGATCTATGTCTGCCCTCCCTTTCTTATAATTACTCTTAGTGAGGGGAGTAATCGTGCCAAGACTCAATATAGGTACTACCATAGCTGAAAGAAAATAGAAAGGAAAACTTACCAAGTTTTTCCGTTCTAACTTGATTTTTTCTTCAAAATAAAAGAAAAATAGAGAATAAATGTCACATGAATAAACATAGAAGCTAAAATTCACTCCAAGACATCTGTAAAATGAAAACATATCAAAACACATTCACAGACATTTCTTTTGCATACATTCCTTAGTTAATGAATAAAGCTATATGTGGGCAAAGCATCAATCCATTCCTTAGTTTCTTTCAATTAAATCACGGAAAATATGAACAAATTTATAGTTAGAGCTTTTCAGTACTTGTGGGCAAAAACAAAAGACATGTTTTATCTTTTAGATATTCAAAACCACCATTCATACATCAAAACATGTAAGTATAAGCATCTGTGGATGCAACTATCACATTTTACATATAAAGATGCAATTTCTGACGTTTTTCTTTCATAACCAACAGAAGATCTTTCAAAATAGGCCGCTGTGGTGATATATATTTCATGAAAAAAATTTCAATTAGTTAAAGATCTTTGATTGATTTTACTAAATTCAATCATGCTTGTTCCTTTGAAAAGAAAATTGATTACGGTCGTATATTTTGGGAGAGCAATATACGCAGGTGAATGAAAAAGTTTTCATAAGAAATATATGATTTAAGCATACCAATAGTAATCAAAATCACATAGGCATCAAATCATTCATTCACATACAATCCGAACAAAAATCACAAGGCATTCAGGATTATGCATGTCTACTTTAAAACAATTCGGTAAATTAAGTTTCATCTGGGCATCAATCTACTCCCCAGGAGAGTTCTAAGGTTCTTATGCATGATCAATCTCACAAAATTATACAGAGATTCTAGAAAATATACCCGAAACGCTCTAACGCTGCAAGGTTAGTAAATAGAGAACAAAATATGCTAAATTGAAGAACCAAACATACTTGAATAGAAAAGTATTTCAGGGAGAATTTAATGATTTCATTCATCCCAATTTTGGATTCAATATAATTTTACAAGTGGTTTTTCAAAAGGAAAATATATTTACACAATTCTATCATATTTACAGAAATTAATTATAATTACAATAGAAATATTCTTTTCAACAATTCTCCTCAAGTTGGTGCATAGATTTCAATCATGCCCAACTTGTCAATCCATCCTGTAAATGTTTGGTGTGACAAACCCTTAGTAAGTAGATCTGTCAATTGATCTTCAGAAGATACAAAGGAAAACCGTATAATCTTCTTATTAAGGTTATCCCTTATGAAATGCCTATCAATCTCCACATGCTTGGTTATGTCATGCTGTATTGGATTATGAATAATCTCAATTGCAGCTGTATTGGATTATGAATAATCTCAATTGCAGCTATATTATCACAATGCAAATCCATGGCCTTCTGAAGCTTGAAGCCTAGCTCCTTCAATACATTCATTATCCATAATAGTTTACACACTCCATTTGTCATTTCACGATATTCAGCTTCAGCGCTAGAATGAGCAATCACATTCTGTTTCTTACTACGCCAAGTTATTAAACTTCCACCAATAAATGTGAAGTATCCAGAAGTAGATGCCCTATTAGTCTTATCATCCACCCAATCTGCATCACTATAGCATCTAACTCCAAACTCACCATTCTTTAAAAACAGTAAGCCCTTACTAGGTGTAGACTTCAAATATTTGAGAATGCGCATCACAGCATCGATATGCTCTTCACTTGGATCATGCATGAACTGACTAACAACATGTACAACATATGCAATATCAGGTCTAGTGTGTGACAAATAGATCAATCTTCCTACTGACCTCTTATACCTGCCCTTGTTTGTTGGAACTTGACCAGGACACAACTCAAACTTGGGATTCATCTCAATAATAGTATTAGCAGGTTTACAATCCAGCATCCTTGTTTCAGTAAGAAGATTAAACACTTACTTTCATTAAGACAAGGCGATTCCCAAATTGGATCTTGTCACTTCAATTCCCAAGAAATACTTCAATAGACCCAAGTCCTTTATCTCAAACTCTTGGGATAAACGCTTCTTCAAATCTTCTATCTCAATTGGATCATCACCTGTGACAACCATATCATCACTTGTGACAACCATATCATCCACATACATAATCACAGTAGTAATCTTACCATCCTTGCATTTGATGAACAATGTATGATCATATTTGCTTTGTCGATATCCAAACTTCTTTGTAGCTCCAGAAAATCTCTCAAACCAAGCTCTTAAATATTTCTAGCTTCAATCCATACAAAGACTTCTTCAGTGGACAAACATTTCCAACATCATATGGCATGTAGTTGACACTAGGTGGAATATCCATGTACACTTCTTCCTCCAAATCTCCATTCAAGAAAGCATTCTTCATATCAAATTATTGTAGTGGCCAATCATATCGAGCTGCTAAAGGAATGAGAACGAGTACAATATAGATCTTTGCTACTGGAGCAAATGTCTCCTGATAATCCACTCCATATCGCTAAGTGTAACATTTAGCAACTAGACGAGCTTTATATTGATCAATGATGTCATCTGCTTTCAGCTTCACTATAAATACCCATCTACATCCAACAATCTTCTTCTCAGGTGGTGCTGGAACAATCTCGCAAGTTCCATTATTTTGTAAAGCCTTCAATTCTTCATTCATAGCTTGCTTCCACTTTGAATCCGCCAAGGCATCCTGCACATTACTAAGAATAGATACTGTAGATAATTAAATAACAACAAAAAGTGCATGTGATCTAGACAACCTATAGTGAGATACAAAGCTAGCAATATGATATTTAGCTTTGGCTTCTATGGTTGGTTAATATTGTTTCATATTGTTTCTTTGGAACCCCTTCTATTTCCCGTTTAGATCTCCTAGGCACACTAACTTATATATTACCTGATTCAAGGTTATCAATATGTACCTTAGGTAAGACATTCTGGACAGGCTCTTTGGTCGTTGGAGTAGAAGGGGGATCTTTATGAGATATTGCTTTTGAAGAGGAAGAAGGTTGAACTTTAGTTGATGACGCTTCATCTTTAGTACTCGACGGGTTGAGGGCATCACTCTGTTTCATTTCTAGTCCTTTCTTCGACGGGTCGAGTAAGCGTCTCGATGGGTCGAAGGACACCTTTTATCCAATTTTGGTGTCGTTTCTTGACGGGTCGAGAAGGTCTCTCGATGGGTCAAGAGATTTCTTCTGTCTCATTCTGGGTTCTTTGTTTGACGGGTCAAGGAAAATTCTCGACGGGTCAAACAAGTTTCCTACTTTGTTTTCTGCTTGATTTCCAGCTTCAGCTAGTCCATCAACTGTCGGTTCTTTCTTTCAGCTAGTCCATTCTGTTGAGGAGTACGGGAAACTTGGAAGTTTGGTGCCTAATCCTAAGTGTGCCCAAGTATGCTGACATCTCATCATTCACATATTCTCCACTATTGTCAGATTGAAGTACCCAAATTTGCTGTTGGTACTGGGTTGCCACCATCTTGTAAAATTCTGTAAATCTTGCAAACACTTCACTTTTACACTTCATCAAGGAGACCCATATCATTTTGGTGCTTTCATCAATAAAAATCACAAAGTAGTGATATCAAGAATGAGAAGAAATTATTGCAAGACCTTGTTAGGACCATAATTATGTGCCTATTACGCTCCTAACTTTATGCTTACAACTTATTTTCTATGAATAAAGCATTGTTCTTATGACGTTTCCTGTTCTTGCTAGGAAATGTGGAGTTGGCTCGTAAATGTATTAAATATGAAGAATTAGATACTTATTAGAAAAGACGTATACATTTCCGAGCTCAAGAGAGAATTTGGAACAACTTTGAGAAAAAGACGAAATAGCTTCACCGGAAGTTGCCGGAAGTTGCCCGGAACCCACTGGAATTTGCCATAGCCAGCCGACCCACCTTGGTGGACCAATCACCTTGGAGAGAAAGAGAAGAAGTTGGACCGCATGATGTCACCATTTTGGAGCTTAGCCTTCCATAGCCTAAAATAGCAGATCATGGTCTCCTTAATTCAAAGTTAATCTTTACATCTTCTATCTCACCATTTCCTATCATTTAAGGGTCTATATTTGCCTCCCCATTCAGCCCAAATTCGAGCTTCCCTTGGCACCCACACATAACTCACCTCATTTCTTAATTTTTCATAGTTTTGGTCTCTAGAAATAACCTCCATCCATATCTATACCTAATAGCCATTTCCTCCACCTCTCAAAAACACCAATTAGCACCACCAAAAGGCTTGAAAACCTCCATCACCACCACCATACTTTCATTTACTCCATCTTCTCCTAAGCCTAAGGTGGGTGACTCAAGTTCTTGGAGCATAGGAGCATATTTGGAGCAAGAAGGAAATGAAAGCTTGAAGAGCTAGGAGCTTTTGGGACTCTTTAGTTATATCTTCTCCTATTTGTCTCTAATTTATGTATCTATACTCTATGTTAGCTATGGGTAGTGAGTAGTTGTCTTTTTGGAAGGTTAGGGCTTAGCCTTAGCCAATTTGATGTACATACAACTATGTTTTGAGTTATGGATTTGAATTTGGTTTAGTTTACTACATGTTTTGAATGAGTTTGATATCTTGTGATGTGATTGTGGTATGTTTGCATCTTTGGGCTTGATTCAATATTTTCATACTCATGTCTTAGCCATGACTAAGTTGAGATGTGTTTAAGGAAGATAAAAATGAACCTAAGTGAATTTGTCACTCATCTAAAGAATATAAGCATGTAAACATGACTTATGTCTACACTTAAAAGGATAAGCCTAAGGTTTGGTTTTCATTGGGCTTGAGCATGGACCGAAACCTTCTTGAAGTCCAAATGACTCAAAGAGCTTCGATCAAGCTTACATTGACTCAAAATGGCTTTCTAGCTAATTGTTACTTCTTCTAATTCATGTTCTAAAAGGTATGAATTGGGAAAGTCATTAGAACTTACTTCTATGTCTTCTAATAGAGATTTAATAAGGAAAGCCTTACAAATTCATCATAAGTGAACACATATTGAACTTATTAGGCATGTGGTATGATTAGGATATGATTCATAATTGAGTCGCATTTTACTTTCGGTTTGCTTTATATTTTAATGTTGGGCCGAACACTTCTAGTGCTCTAATGGCCTAGGAGATTCGGTTCACAACCAATGGTGATTCCTAAAGATCACATTTTTTGGATAAGCATGTGAATCGGACTAAACTCATAACTTGGACATTGTTGGTACATTGCGTTGGCTAGTGGCGATGTCTCTAGCTGACCAAACATTTCCTTTGATTTGCTTTACTTTATGTTTTCACTTTATTTAGTTAGTTAATCAACCAGTTAACTCGTATAATCACTCACTGTAATTGCATCATCCCTTGGAATGCTAAAAGTCTCCAAAGGACTTGGTAATGTGAGATACACTTTCATATTTTATTTCCTTTTAGTGTCAAGTATTGTCTAGTGAGTCGTAGTCATTGTGCTTTTCACTCCGAGCTAAGAAATCTAAGTGGTTAATCCTTGTGGATTCGACACTCGATTTCCTTTTCTATATTATTACTTGTCTCCGTATACTTGCGGGTGAAGATCGTTCTTGCACTTATGAGTTAGCCAATAGCTTACTAAGTATGGGGGTATAAATTTTCCAACAAGTTTTTGGCGCCATTGCCGGGGATTGAGTTTATCTTAATTTCTTAGCTCGGTTGGCCTTTGATTTCGGATTATCCGGACATTTTGACTTGATGATTTGTGTCGTAGCTTTTAGTTTTCTTCAATTTATCACTTAGAACTTTGTTTTTCTTGTTTTTGTTCCATATGATACTTTGGTAGGTATTTTGGGGTGAAAGTGTGTTAGGATTTGTGCTCTAACCTTTGTTGTAGGAAAATTTTTGATCCATCGAAAAATCCCCTTCGACCCATTGAAGCTTGTTTGGAGAAAAGACCCGAAAGCCTCCTTCGATGCATCGAAAATTTCTTTCGATCCATCAAAATTATTTGACATATCTAGACATCTCGGAAAATTCTGAAATTTTTAGAGAGTGTTTTTTTATGTGTCTAAATTATGCTCATAAAATTTCAGCTCATTCTGATGTGTTATTAATTTTGTGTAAATTATGCAACCTATGCTTGGATCCATCGAAAGTTTTATGTGCTAAAGTTGTTTTACTTCTTCATTTGTACTCCTTTTCCCCTCGATTACCTATATCCTTTTGGAGCATATCTAAATAGTGTATTACTTTTACGCATTGTAGTTAGTGTGTGTCTAGATTTAGCGAACTTAATTTCCGTTACACCCTAGATTCTTAGGACTTTATTTGGCGAATCCGATATGTTGGATCACGTAAGCCTTTACCTTGGTTCACTTCGGTGTCCATTGCACAGTGAACACCATTACACCACGTACCGAAATCACATTCGAAGTCTTAGAGTGCTCATTGATGTTTTCTTGAGGGGGATGCAAAGAAGCACCGTGGAAGGCCCTCAAGGCTTTGAGTAATTTCAGAGTTTAGGCCTAATATCTATTGGTTGCTTAAAGTGATTTTAGGTGTCATGCCTTCGAATCCTTTTTTCGAGGAAGAACCCATCATGGACAGGGACGTCATTGAAGCAAGACCTTTGAGGGATAGTGCTTTGCCAACTTTGTTGAGGCATACCGGTTGCATTGTTCTTCAACCTTTAGCGGGCGAATCCTTTGAGATCAAGCTAGTTTTCTCCAAACCTTACCAATCTTCATGGGACATTCACATTCACATTCCGATCCCTATTCTCACTCGTTGGAGTTCGAGGAAGCATGTTCAAGATTCAACATCCGAAACATGGATCTGGGACAATTGAAGCTTCAGGTATTTCTTTCAAGTTTGCGGGATAAGGCAAAGATATAGTTCAACAAACTTTCTCCTAACTCGATTTACTCATGGGAGGAGATGCAACGCAAGTTCATCACCAAGTATTTTCCGCCGGGGAAGATCAATGAGCGAATGATGAGGTTGATGACATTTTGTAAGGAAGATAGAGAGTTGTTCTATGAGACTTGGGAAAGTTTCAAGGAGCTTGAGCTTGGGTGTCCTAACCATGGTCAAACCCAAGACATGTTATTATCTCTCTTCTACCAAGTATTATGCATGGAGACGAGAATGAAGGTCGACCATGCATGTGGAGGGGATTTCATGGACAAAACCACGGAGGAGGTGCATGTTTTACTCGAAAAGATGTCGGAACGGTCTTCCTTATGGGATGAACAACCAACACTATCATTGAGAGAAGTCACCAAAGCCAACCGGGGAAGTAGGTATGAAGTTAAGGGAGCCGCATATGTGCAAGAGGATGCCATCAAGCGACTTGAAGAGACCATGAACTAGAAATTTGACCTTTTGTTGAAGCAAACTCGGAGCGAAGGCTATGTTAACAAAATTGCGGAGACTTGTGTGGCACCTTCTATGATTTGTAAGAGTGTGGTGTATGAGGCTCCATGTTTCCCACATAAAGGAGACCATCCAGAGACTATTGAGGAGTGGAAGTACATATCATTGGGTGCACAAAGAAGTAATCCGGGTTGGCATACCAATCTTATTTTCTCATGGGATGATCCTAGCCAAGCCAATCATTGTGGTCAAGAAAATGGTCAAGACTTCAAGCATGGAGCTACCGGAGTTACAAGAGCTAGTGGAGAGTTTGTTAATGTTATGGAAGGCAACTCTTGCCAACCAAAAGCATATTTCTCTCCAATACCACAACAAGTTTTGATGCCACAAGCACCCCCACCTCGAGGGGCATTGTCAAAGTCTAACTTGGAGGAGTTAATGACCAAGCTATTTTCACAACATGAGATGCTTCTTCAAAGAAAATTGGAAGCTCAACGAGCGGAGGATAATAAGATGTATTTGGATATCTTCAAGAGCTTAATCGAAGATAACAAGGAGATCCAGAAGGAGAATGAATGTGCACTCTAGAAGATGGAGGAACAATTAAGTCAATTTGTAAAGGCACATCAAGTTCAACAAGGCGGAAGGACAAACAAATTCCCTTCTTGCATAAAAAAGGATCACAATCATCAAGTTAAGGTGGTGAATGCGGTAGTGCAACCCGGGAAGTGCTTCACCAACTATGATGATTCCCCCTTGGTAGAAAGCGATTGTGAAAGAAATGATGAGAATGACCTAGGCACATTGGGTGTACCTAGCATACCTCCCGGATTTGAGAATGAAGCCAAGAGGAAGCACGAAGGTGTCAAGACCAAAGCCGAGACTAAAGTGAAACTAGATGCATTTGATTTCTTACCGTTTCCTCAAGCCAATGCTAAAGGAAGAATGCATGCTATCATGAGCCGTAATGCAAAAGCATTCAATTTATTCAATGAAGCTCCTTTGATTCCGGCACTACAAGCTTATAATGTTGATGTTATGGAAAACAAGGCTAATGTTGTTGAAGAAGTCTAGGCACTGGATAGGAGCAAGAGCCGCAAAATGAAAAAGAAATTAAAGCCAGACAAGCTTGAGAAACCGGCATTGGTAGTTGGTAGCAAGGTCACCTTGAAGAGCCCTAATCCCTTGAGGAGTGCTAATCACAAGTTGCTTAAGCTATGTCCTCAAGGAGTCGTCCATTTGATGAATTTAAAGAATGGGAGAACTTTCAAGCTCCATGAGACATAAATTGAGGCTTTCGAGCCAAACACAAAGTAGAGTGGGGAGGTATATCACTTTAAGGACCCAACCATGATGGCTTGATCTCCTCATCTCTTCATGGACCATGTTTACGTCCTTAAACTACAACCTGTGATGGTCGGACACTATTGGTATGTTAGAAGAATAAGTGTAAGGTTGGAGGAGTGTAAAATATCGTGGAATAGGCAAGGAAGTCAAGAACTTGAAGAAGAGCTAAAATTTTGAAAATGTTGAAGTAGTGCAAACCTGAGGCACTGCTTCGATGGATCGAAAGATTTCCTTGACCCATCGAAATCTACATGCAGTTTTGCATTCCTTCGATCCATCGAAGGTCTCTTACCATTTCAAACCATTCAAGCCTATTTTAGAGACCAAGAGCTTGGGACTTTGAGGCATGGAGGATAGTGTAATACCTTGAGGCATAAACAAGTTCTAGAGCACCATTTGAGGATCATGACCAAGCATATGTAACCTTGCTGGCGAGGCCTAACTTGGCTTTCGTTGGTTTACATTCTAACACATATGGAGCTCGGAGACGGTCTACAAAGCGTTTGCATTTTCTTTCTCCCTTACCCGCTCTCTACTTTCTAGCACTTGTGAGAATATGTTTCAGAATGATGTTATGTTAGGATGCTTAGGTTTAACTCTCATATCCAAGAGTAGACATCTTCCGAGGGTTGTTAGCCTTGCAATGTCTTGATGGCTTACTCTTGTTTGATGAGGGAGTGACCTATTCATCATTAGTGTATTGTTTGGAGTCACATAGAAGGTGGTAGTCTTATGTAAGTGTGAGGTCCCCTCATGTTATATGCTAGATTACAATATCATTTTCCTTTGAAATTTGATTAGCATGCATGTCCTCATCGTTTTGATAGGACTCTAATAGCTCCAGTACTTCTTAGAGACTATATGACCCTTTAAAGTGTGAATGCATGCTAATTACTATGCCTAGGAAAACATGTGTTAGGTGAATAATTTTGTGAAATGATGATGCCTTGCTATCTTGTCTATAGTTTTGGTTATTATGTGGTTTTATGCAAATTGAGGACAATTTGATTATAAAGTGTGAGGTAGGCGACTAAGTCATTTTCACTCATCCGAAAATTCATAAAAAAATTGAAAAATGTGAGAAATTGCAATTCAAAAATTTGTGTGTTTTTGTGTGTTTGTGTTCCGAATAACCACTCCCAATTATGAGACTTGAACTAATGGCTAGTATATTGTATAATTTTGAGCATGTTTAAAAAGAGAAAAACAATGAATCTTTAATCGGTTTGAAAGTGCATATGACATTCAAAATGAGTTTACATGAGAAAAAGAATGATTGATATGTTTTCGAAGCTATCCATGCCCATGTGAGACTTTTGAGCCTTATTGTGCATGCATAGCTACATTATGCACCTATTCTTTCATGTGTGATATCGATCAATTATTGTGTAATTTAGAACTTGCTTTAAACTGTGTAAAAAATATTTTTCAAATCATGAGTTATTTTTAAAAATGATAGAGGCATTGGGATTACCACCATGACCAAATTACTTTTGAACCTTATGATACATATATCCTTTAGTGAGCCAATTTGAGCCTTATATCATTTAGCCTTTTAATTCGAGAACATCACAAATCCTCAGTAGTTGGGGCTCTCATCTTACTTCATATTTTGATTCCTTTTTTCTAGTTATGGCAAGGCCAACTAGTGTTGTGACTGGTTCCACGAAGTACCGTAGAACCGAACCGAATCAATTCGAAACCGCTAGGTTTGGTTCGGCTCTTTGAATTTTGCAAAGTAATATTGATGGTTCGGTTCCAAGTGCAAATGTTTCAGTTCCGGTTCCTAAGTTACGAAATTTTTAGAAAAAAAAAAACCAGTAATATGAAAAATACACATGTCAATATATTATTGGTAGTGTTGTAAAGTCTATATTATGTACTATAGACATGGGTATAGAGGATCAATCATTTCACACTATAAAGTCTATGCAAAAATTCTAAAAACCCTAAATCTAGTTAATTTACTCAGTCGAAGGTCACACTCCCACAAAAAACCCTCCCAAACGACAACCCGGCTCGTGGTCGCCGCCCTCAATCCACTCAGGCAGTCGCGGCGCCGCCCTCACCTCTTGCACACCCCGCCGAGCTTTCTATGTGCTCAGGGTAGTTGCTTTCTCTCTGCTCTATCAATTTTTGGTTCAGAAGCTTTTGTGAACTATGGTTGCTGCCTTTAGTTTTATTCAACAAGAAATTCAGACTTGTTTGACGTAACTTATTTAGCTTGCAATTTGTAATAGAATTGAACTAAAAAGACTTGATGGTTATTGGATACTTGCGGATGGAGTAATCTGTGGATGTATTTAGTTTCTATTTTTTTAGTTTTTCATTCTTTTTCTTTCAAATTAGACTATATATTTATTGAATTTTTTATGTTTTTAGGAACCGTTAGAACCGAACCGGTTTGTAGTGGTTCGGTTCAATATAGGTTCTCCTTAAAAATACAAGGAACTGAAATCGTATGTACATTGAATGCTTTGGTTCCGGTTCCTAAAAATAATGGTTGGAACCGAACCGTTCCCAGACATATCTCCAACAGTGTAGCTAAAATCTATATTTTTTGAAATTAAAGTTAAAAACTGATTTTGAGTTATATTCACAAGTTATACTTAGCTATAAAGGAGAAAAAATAGTTTAAAAATTAAATCTTTCGTCATCTAAAAAATAGTTCCATATTCAACAAGTGATCAATTATTTAAGTATTTAAAATGACTTAACTATAAACTATAAAGTTGAAATAAAGAATATGTGAATTACATCTACCTTTTAATTAGAATTAATTATATAAAAATAACGTCTTGTTAGAGATGCTATTAGCGGCCTGCCACGTTTAGGCTTGGAAGGGAAGACGAGAGAGTGAGAAAGGAGCGTTTGAGTTTGTGTTTGGGGAGAACAATGGAGGATGCGCTGTACCTGGAATTGCACAAGTTATCAGCCATAAAATCAGAGGAAGCATTAGACCAATTACTCTCCACTCTTTGGGAAACAAGGAAAACCGGTCTCCGCCAAAAGTCCCACTTTCAGTCTCTCCTTAATCTCCAATCACCCTCCGACCTTGATCCCGTATGTTTCTATTGGGTTTCTTAATCTCATATCATTCTCCAACTTCATGTCCCTCAGTTTTAAAAATGTGAATGAAAAGTGAAATGACATTCAGGTTTTGGCATGCCTTCGTTCGCTTCTGAGGAAATGGGTACGTGAAAACTTGGTCAGTAGTCCCATTACTGCTTCTTTTCTTTTCTTCTATTTTCTTGTGCAATTACATCATTTCATTTCGTATTGTGGTTATTACACAGGCAACTCTGCCTCGCTTAAAGTCAATGACTTGGACCATGGACAATTCTAGCACCGGGTCGGCTGACAGAGTCGTTGTCCTTAATCTCAAGGTAAGGAATCACTGAAGGATTCTTGATAAATATGTTTTTCAGCTGTTCATTTAAAGTAAGAGTCATGATAGCCCAACGCGTCAAAATAGTAGAGATTCCAACTAGAGATGGACTCACTTGGCTTCCATGTGATCCAAAGTGATTTTGGGCTGCAAAAAGAACGTGTCTTTAGACGCCCTCTTTGATGTCCATGAAGTGATACAAGTAAATGACTTGAGTCTTTTGCTTCATGTTTAGGCTTTGCGGTGGGGGGTAATTGGGAAATGAAGATGTTTTTAGCAGAACATTGGTGAAGTAATTCTTTCAGTTTTTCTATTTATCTTTTCAATTATCTCAATATCATTATTTTTTAATCCTAATGTGGGATTCTGTAGGAGTTCACTTAATCGTAGAGGTGGGTGGGATTTTGGGTTGCGGAGGATGTGAATGAGAGGTGAAGTCAATACATTAAGCCTACAAACCGTCTCCTTTTGCTCTTACAGGGTAAACGGGTATGTAGGTTGGAATATTTGGGTGTATTCTCCTCTAAATCTTCTTGTAGATTACAGTATATTTCTTTCTTTGCTTCACCTTCTTTTGCAATATGAATAGTGCAAGATAGTATGGATTTCTCATGTAACCTGATCAAAAGAGGTGCTGTTATTTTCCTATCTCCACCAGGACCTTTTTTGTGTCCTTGCACAGAGTCGTTATCTTTATGAATGTAATTGGATGTCTCACTGCTAGGCATAACACATGGTTGTGTGAAAAGGCTCGAGTCCGATGCTGGAAAAAGTAGAGGATGGATTTTGAGATGTGTTGTAAATGGAAATTCTTTGTTTGTGTTGTTGGACAGGAATAGGGAGTTTTGTGGGCACATGTATTATTGTAGTTCAAGGAATGAAGTATTTTTTTTTCAAAGAATAAATTACCAGTATGTTCCCTTTATCTTCTTGTGGTTTCTACTGGTGGTACCAACTACTGCCAGAAAGTAAGACTGCGCAAAAGTGTGCTGCCAGAGTATAAGGATTGCTCATAATGCTGACTTGTTTCTAGCTCCCTGGTTATTCTTTTTGGCTTGTACTGCAAGCCTAGACATGTATAGGGAATTTGAGATCCAGAGATGTAATTAGCCTCTATGTTTTGAGTGGAAGTGATGTAGTTGGCTCAGTAAAGGTGAAAATCTGAAAGTTGCTGACCTGCACAAATGGTGGATTATTTTACAGCAAAAAGAAAAAGGAGAGCAGAAACTTTTAAAATGGTCTTATTGGTGTAATCCCATATCTTTAAATTGGCAACTCCTGATGTTGTGTTACTAATTGACTATAGTTAAGAGTGTCATTAGAATGCTCTATTGTCGTTTTTCTGTTTTGTTTAATTTTTTTTTTGTTTTGTTATGTTTTTGTGTTTTGTTTTTGCAGCTGCAAGATCATACCGATTCCAGTCTAGATGAAATCGATGTGAAGTTTCTGGTGACTAGGGACACTCTTGGAGCCATGATTAAATCGTTGACTTACATCAGAGAACAACTGTCAAGCCTGGTAGGCATGTTGATTTAGCTTTGTTGTAATTTGCCTTCTCTTTTCATTTCATCAGTAGATAAATAGGATGAGGGAGACGGTCAGATGGTACCTTGGAATTCGGTAGTCTTTGATCTTAGAAGTTTTAGTGAAGACATGCCTATAGAAAACACAAGTTGTACGATTTGCTGTAACTTGAACAAAAATAGAAAACTGTGGTATAGTATAGTGGAAAGTAGGGAAAACTATCAAAGCATTGAGCCCTTCAACCAGTTGATAATATGTTTTCATCAAACTCTTGACGACCCTATTGCAAATATTTATAGAACATATATATTTTTTTGAAAGATGGTATTATAGAACATATCATTTATAATAGCAGTATTTGACAGCAAATATAAGCACCTTTTGTACATACTTTTTTTTTCCTGGTAAAAATATTGAGAAACTTCCATTGCCTAAAATGTAACACCAATTAATGAGTAGATTTTAGCAAAGCGGATTTGACAACCAATACTTATAGAAATCATTGACACCACATCTGAAAATGTCTTGCAGGTTGGGGCTGCTCCTGAGCCATCACAGAAGAAGCAAAAGCAATCAGTTGTGATTTGATACCATTAACTGATTTATGGTAGAGATAGCTGACTTGTCTAACAAATCATGTACTTATGACCAAAAAACTACATTTATATTGTCATTGTTCAATATTTTTATATTATTTTTTTTCATTTTGTTTTCTAGTGTTTTGACCAGTTTGTGCAGCCTTTATTTGAATGATAATTTTCGTTCATGCTGTTCTTGGCTTCTAGCACTACTTGAAACCACATTAGTCTCAAATTCTTCAATACAATATAATAATGCTACTATCATTCTTAGAACTAAAATTATTTTCAAATTCGATATTTATTTTAGTCATTGATCATAGCACATTTTCTCTTGGCCTAGTTCTGAGTTCTGACTAGAAGAAATGCCTCATTTTGGACAGCGAAGAGAAAAAAACGAAAGTAAAAATAGAATCATGGAACTGCGCTGTTGAAAAAAAAAACTGCACTTTTCTGCAAAGTCTACCTCTCTTCTCATATCAAAAATATAATCCACACCCTTGTGAATCTAAAATCATCTGATGACAAAGCCAGACCTTCTCCAAATTAAAAACATGAAGGAAAGATGAATAAACTACACATTTGAACCAAAAACTCATCTTTAAATGGAAAAAAAAGAAAAGAAAGAAAAAAAATCAGCAAAGCCATCCCATCCTCCAGAAAGATCAAATATCCACACTGGAACTGCATGCAAAGAAAATATACACATCTAGAGCCTGGTGTTGAACAAGACAAATGAAATCCAAACGACCAAGTCATACCCCGTCCAGCTGGAACAAATGGAAAAATCCCAAGCCACACTGCATTTATAGAACTCGTTTCTATTCTGCTATTCCATCATTAGAATTTGATGGTTTTGGCAGCTCATCAGTACCAACGTTGTGTCCTGAAACTGGAGTCGGTGTAGTTTCTGGCACAACTTCTGAACTAGTGCTGGATGCAGTCTCAATGGTTTCAGCCGCATTGCTATCTGATACTTGCTTTGACACACTATGACTAGGGATTGTTTCTAGAGCACCAGACACTATTGTTTGATCCAATTTCCTCAGAATCCTCCACCTCGGTGCTTTCTTCTTCCAGTACACCCTCTGAACTTGATGATTTCGGCAGTTCACCAACACTAACATTTTCTAGTGAAACTTGTGTAGGTATAGTTTCTTGCACAACTTCTTTATTGCTTGATACGAACTCTAAGGTCTCAGCCACATTACTTTCCAAGACTTGCTTCAACGTACTGCCAGCAATGATAGTTTCATGAACACTAGATTCCGTATTGCTTGATCCAATCTCGTCTATAGAATCCACCACCTCAGCTCTTACTTCTTCCAATACACCCTTTGAGCTTGACGGTTTTGGCAGCTCAACAACATCATCTCCCAAGATTTGCTCCGTCGGAGTATCAGTAGTGATAGTTTCTTCAACACCAAATACAAAATTGCTTGATACAATCTGCCCCACCTCTTCAGTTCCTACTTCTGCCAAGCCATCCTTAGAATTCGGTAAATTTGGGTTTGGCAGCTCCACAACGTTATCTTCTGACAGTTGTTTGCCAGAAGTATGAGCAATAAAAGTTTCTTGAACACTGGATCCTATATTGCCTGATGTGTTATCCTCCACTGCCTTAGGTAAGATATCTGATGATACTTCATTCGAAATTGAGGATTTTGGCAGCTCATGAATGCTAACATTACCTAAAGCAACTGGACTATCTTCCAGAGGTAACACTGTTGACCCCTCTGTATCTAACAGTTTTGGAGACTCGTTAACAGAACTGTCTAAAGCTTGATTTAAAGAAGAAACAGCATCTTCCAAATTTGTTGGAGCTTCAACTATTAGCATCTCCGAACTGTTCTGCTCGATACTTTCTGATACATCCACCTCTAGTTCATTGTCAGCCACAATAGGAAGCATGACCAGCTCAACATCTACTTCTTCATTCCTTTGTCTCATGATATCTACTCCATCAAGAATGTTCTCACGGTCCGGTAGATCTTGGACGGCTTCTGACTCAGATTCACTGCTCCTAGCATAAGCTTCCTCTGTTAGAAGCTCAGAATGGAGTGACTCACCCACAACTTGTTTCACACTGAAATCCCCAACTGTATCCAATTCTAATAACAACTCTGCATCAATCTCTTTTATGTCATCCACCTCTTCCTTGACATTATCTTCAATAACAAGTGCTTCCAAATGATCATCAAGACATCGTTCAACCATGGATTTATCCAGCCATGGTAGTTGGTCCTCCTGTCCTGATTTCTGTTCATTGGACAGAAGATGGTGGTAACTGGAATCTGAAGAAGCTGCATTCACCTCCAAATTCCTTGGGAGATCAACTTCTACCTCTGAATGAGAACACATCAAGCTGGGTTGGTTGCAGTTTCCCAAGTCTCCCCAACTTGCATCTCCCTCCACTTTTGAGTTGTTACCACATAGATCTTCATAACATGAAGTAGCCTTTTCAATACTCTTACCGCACACACCAGAATCCTGATACACAAAAGGCCCATGCATCTCCAATGATGCTTGAGATGTAACTATTGCAGATATCTCTGCTTGCATATCAGAGGAAATGGAGTTCAAGGAAATCAGGTTTTCAGTTTCAAGGGGGACTGAGTCGTAGACTGGCTCCACCGTCCTGTTCATTAAATGAATATCTGAGTCCTCAGGTGAATGTTGCGGTGAAATTTGAAATTTCTCGATGATATGACCTCTCGGCTTCCAAGTTTCGTCGCCTTCCCCAACATCTGAATTTTTCTCATCCCTTTCTGACAAAGATGACAAGCTTGAAGTACTGCTGGTGTCATCCTCTTCAGCTAGTTCTGGATTTGAACGGAGTTCATTAGTAACTTGGTCCACAAGAGTAGGTAGTCTTCCATTATCTGATGAACTGGCTTCCAGATTTTCGCTTTTGCCAAGTTCTATATCATGCCCATCATGTAGGAAATCCCTTTTGTCAGCCTGTTTCATACCCAGGGAATATACATCTTCATAGGAATGCCTTTGGGGGTCAAGAAGACCAGAAGTATGATATATAGTGGAGATGACTTCTGTTTCTGCAGTCAAGTCTTGTTCACTGAACCTCCTATCATCCAAATCTGCTACAGAACTCACCGAGTCGCTATCTGGAACAGAACTCAACTTTGATTCACTAACTTCACTTGATTGTCTTTGAAATCTTGTACCTTCTGAAATAAACCTTTCTGGTACGAAAACAGGTCTCCACTTAATGTCTTGCCTCTCTTGCTTGGCACCCCCCAAACTTGAAGTTCCACAGTTAAAGCTTTCATGCCTGCGGAAGAAAGCATCATTGGCGTGCAATGCAATAAATTCTTGCTCAAAATGGTCTCCCTTGAGATCGGGTTTTTCTTCGTTTGAGTCATAAGGAAGATCAAAAGGATTTCGTCTTGCCAACATAATGGAGGGAGCAGACCCAGGAATATTGTCATCATATGGAAAATCGAATGGGTTGCGCCTTTTTGTTGAAATTGGTGAAACATTAAAGGGAAGATTAACACCATCAAGATCTATCAGATTCTTCTCAGCTGTTAATTTGAAGCTTTTCCTGGCCCTTCTCCTTGCAATAAGGCTCTCTAACCGTTGGTTCCTTTCAACCTCCAAATTTCCCAAATCCATGAGATTCTTTTGGTCATCCTCTGTCCAACTGATTGCAGATTTGCTTTCATCATCCTTGGATTCCTTGCCACCGTTTTCCGGCGCTTGTTGCTTGTCACCGCCATTATAAGCTTCTCCTTCATTGTCTTCTACTTCCCCATCCTCATTTTCAATATCTTCATCTGACCCAACACTGCTATCTGAAGCTGCATCAGATCCACTATGCGACATATGAGCAGGCTGCGGAGTTTCCAAGTCTAAAAGCGGGTGTAGCTCATCCAGCATTGGAAGGATGTCGGCCATTGAAGCATCAGGTGACGAACTCTCGGCCCCATCTGACCCGGAATCAGAATCTTCACCACCGTCATCATCGTGATGACCATTGCCACCCAGAAAAGCATCCACATTGCGAGCATTCGACGATTCACGGGGAGAAAGATCATGATCTTTCACTCGAAGTATCTGACGACGAACCTTCTGAAGCAAAGGATACTGCTGACCGGAAACCTCAAATTCTCCTTCCATATCATTTGCCATGCCTTGAAACCCTGAATTCTCCTCAGGGATGTAACTGTGGTTTTCCAACTCTATGTCTCTATCCTTCACATCCTCAACTACTCTCATCTCGCTTTGAGTCGGACCCTGATTCTCAGTCTCATTGATAAGTGGCACACAAGTATCATCATCACCGACCTCACTACCATTGACTCTATGATATCTGGGACTGCCGTCTTCAACAATACCCCTGCTAGTTACAGAAAACTTGTCTTCTCTATCGACATCAACACTCTCAACACCCGGCACACAGGTTCCGAGTGAAGCAATATCGTGATGGGTGGACTTGTCTTGTTGGTTTTCTATTTCGAATTCGGGTATATTGGATTGACCAAAACTCAGAAGGGTGCCAAGAATAAGAGCAGTGCAGACTAGAACAGGAGATGTCGAAACCAAAAGCGAAAACATAAACGGAAATGATCTGTGCAGAAATATAAAGAAAAGCAGCATGCCCACAACAAGGGGATGTTTACTAACTGATCTGTAACATGTTCTCATTGATAACATCACAAACTTGCTGAGTTCTGACACCAATCTCCCCATGCTCAGGAAATAGATCAAACCAAAAAGCGTAAACCCACAGCAACAGTGAACTTGAGAGCTATGAGATGGAGCTCAATTATACACTAGGAAGTACTCACCAGAAAGAAGAAAGAAAACGGAAATGGAGCTGCTGCTAGATCACTTTGCTCTGGTTTTGAAAAAGGCTTTCTTTCCCTCTGGTATTTCTTTTCTTTCTTGACGATGGGAATGCTGAGCACTCCTTTAGGAATTTGTACAGCTACGAAAGCTGTTTGCTTTTATTTATTTATTTATTATCTTGACAGGGCAGACAGCCAGGAAACAAAGAAAATCTCCTCCTCCTTCTTTTCTCTAGCTTCACCATTTTTGCTTTATTCACACAGTAATTGAAATCATAGAATTACTCGAGTTTAACTATTAACACAACAATTCTAAAAATTACGAGGGTTTACTTGATTTGAGCGAGGCGGGGGGTTGTTTCAAATATTTTTATGTAAATTATTTATATATCTAGAGTTTCCCTTTATTTTTTACGATATTTTTCATTAGAATCGTTCACTACTGCCTAGTCATGACTAATGATTCATTCTAGTTCAAAGAATTTTTGAATCTTTGTTTCTTCTAGGTCATTCACATTTTAATTCAAGGTTAACGAATGTTTATTCAACATTGGCCAAGTTGAAGATGCGGAAGTCACGAGAGCTCTCGAACCCTAGGCATTCTAGGACGGCGACCTCCTCCTCCTGGCCTCGTCTTGGTCTGCATCACTTGTCATCTTCTCTAGGCGACACTCTTCCGTCTCTCCTCAATATTTAAAAAGGTCGGGATGAGGATTTCTTCCGGTGGAAGCTATCGACAGCGAAGTTGGCTTCGGGCAATATGCTCTAGGTAAATATAAATTTGCCCTTCAATTTTTAATCCAAGATTAGTGATCATTCATTCTCAAACTTTTCAGCTCATTATAACCTAGTTTAGTTGTTTAGTTCCTCAACTCAGTTCAGGTGATTTGATTTTGACCATAGGGTTGAATGTTCTTTACCACTTTGGCTTACAATGTCATAAGATGTTGTCTCCACCGAATTATTTTTCCAAATCAATTCAATCTCTTTGTATCTTTTATCTCTTTAGAGCATCATTGATAATTAAACATTTTATGGATAGAAATGCACATGATAGGTGAAAGGACCCGACCCAGATTTAGCTGCATAAACTGAGATTAGGCCCTAATGATCATTAAAACATAAACATGCTAGTCCAAAAGAAAACCGAGGAGAAATTTAATAATCTGAAAATCATAAATTAAAGAGACTAAATTTCAGAAACAACTCATAACAACAGAATCTAAAACTATTTATGACATCAGAGCTGCTACTCTCTAAACTTCCTATGATGACTAAGTTGCTAACTCGTAGGATCAACTCTAAATCCTACATCGGATATTACTATACCTCGATCTACGTGCGCACCCAACCTCAACTGAGACTCTACAACCTGAGCATTGGAAATCGAAAGACCCAAGAAAAGACATATAAAACATGAAAATTGTTAGAGTGAGTGGACAAAAATAAAATATTTGTAAGAAATCATAAAATTTATTGTGGACCGAAATTTAAGTAAACAGAACTTTGACTAAGAATCTACCTTAAGTAACCCAGAACTTTGACTAAGAACCTACCTTAAGTAAACAGAAGCTGTGGACCGTCATGCCTCACACTCTGGACGGTACGGTCACGACTTCAACCGGCAAACTTGAAATTTAGGCAATTTAAAACGAAGGGCCAAGGAAAAGACATAAAAACATAAAATATTAGCGTGAGTGGACAAAATAATATAAACAACGTAAATCGATAAAACTATTTTATCCTACATTTCCTCTGATTTCCGTGAAATAATGCGAGTTCAAAAATTATAAATTGAATACAAATGGAGGCGCTCACCCAGGCCACCTAACCTGAGTCGGCTAGCTGTAAGAAAAATAAATAAATGTGATGGGATGGGATCGTCCCCATGCTACCTAACCTGAGCCGATCTGAGTCAGACGAGACCACCTAACGTCTCCTGACTAAACTATCTGATCATCAACCGAATAGTTAGATCATTAATGCAACAAAAAAAACCATCACAAATAAACCTCCAAATGAAAATCTCTTAAATAAATTGTAGAGCATACTAATAAAAATATGAACTCGCTACGACTATGAAAATAAAAGGTCTACTCACAGTACTGTGTCGTAATTTCCATCAAGCCAAAGCCTATCTGTTGGTGTTTCTATACACTTGTCATTGGCTACTAACACGTCCTCCTGAAACAATGGTTAATATTTAGTAGCTAATCTTCGAAATTTATAATGAGTAGCTAAGCTTGTTAATCAACTAGAAAAATCACCGAGAATGTCGCATTCTTGAATAACGTGCTTTCCGAATTAATTGACAAGCTTTA
The DNA here is from genome assembly GCA_946800695.1 of Geum urbanum. NCBI lineage: Eukaryota > Viridiplantae > Streptophyta > Magnoliopsida > Rosales > Rosaceae > Geum > Geum urbanum. Next base: position 4,719,500 of record OX327008.1, on the reverse strand, counting down.
AATCAAATTCTCGATTCTAATTCTTGAATGCTTTTCAAAGTCGCAATGCATTCCTTCAAACGTTACACGACTCGTGGTCGAATCAAGTATCGACTCAATCGTTCGATATAATCGTAAAATAGTTTAATTATAATCGATTAACCACATGTCTTAATCATTAATGTCCAAATCAAATTAATAACCTCTTCATTACAACTGGTACGTGATTATAAGCATAACGATATAAAATTTACATCAAAATACACTTTGCCAGAGCGCCGCCATGGACCACCGCCGACGACTTTTCCGGCGACCAAAATCTCAAACTGTGCAAAATCAACCCAACAACAACTTTCATAATTACACTAAAGTCTAATTCTCAATCTAACTTACAGAATTTCATTTTCAAGCCAAGAATACCAAAATCTTCAAATCGTCAATTCTCCCTTCACAGGTTGAATTGGAACTCCATCCATATATGGTTAGCTTCGTGGTGTTGAGAGTTTCAAAGCCCACTAGATTGCTGGTCGAATTGGAAGGAAATGGAACAACCCAAAAATCCCAAATTTTCGTTCGGTTTTTGCCTCACCACAGCTATATCCTTGAAAATTGATGTTTGAAACCATGGGAGTTTGAAAGATGAGAGGGAGAGGAAGAGATTGACACCAGCCTCGCCGATTTTTCTGGCCGGCCGTTAGTCAACGCCGGCGAAGCCGTGGAAACGGAAAAGAGACGTGGGAGAGAGAGAGGGAAAAGGAGAGAGAAAGAAGAAAGAAAAGAAAAAAAAATTGAAATGGAAGGTTTGATTTCCATTTTTGGAAAGTTATATTTATATTCGTAAGTTGCGACTAATTAAAATTCGTAAAATCGTACAAAATTTTTGCTGACCATAACTTTTTCATCGTAACTCCGATTGTAACATTTGACGTGGCCACGAACTCTTCTCGGTAAACTCTATGACTTTTCTCAAGATAATTTCTCGAGATAAAAAGTCCAATTATACTCGTCCATTTGCGACTATTACATTTCCCATAAATTTCCGCTGATCATAACTTTCTTGTTGTAACTCCGTTTTTCAGCATTCTTCACACCAACAGACTCGTATCGACAGATTCTAAGAGTTCCACCTGAAGTCAAACAACTTCGATAATATGTTAAAAAGTCAATTAAAAACTCACAATATGTACTGACCGTAAAAAAAAATGCAACTACCTCCCTCCTCGATTAACCTTAAATAAATCATAAAAAGAAAATTCTCGAGATGGACTATTACAGTCGTGCACGGCGGTGCATGGGTCGCACGGGCCACCACATGCGATGGCCAGAATCTCACATGCTCTGATTTCTTCGATCTGCATATAAAAATGTTCATCTCAACATTCCCATCAATATTTAAGTTCAACACAACGTCAAAAACGCACCAGAAATCATCGAAACTCACATTGGATGTTTGGCCACGGCTTGGCCTGAGACATTTCATGTTCGACTCCATGGCGCATGGGCTTCAATACTCCCATGGTCTCGTTGCCCAGCTCTGGTCGGAGATTCGTTGCCGGCGTCGACCGAATTTGAGAAACCCATAATGATTAACAGTAAAGTTTTAATCACGATAAACCTTGGTAAACGTGATGTATGATGTTTAGCTCGATAACTAGAGTGACTAATAATATTAACTCACTAATCTAAGTTCGGCCGTTACAATAGGTTCGAGTTAACTTGACTATCGAGAAAATGCCTAGTTCCTAAGTTCCCAAAGCTTTAAGTGCACAACCTCTTCTCCTCTTCTCCAAGTGTCGCTAATTTCTCCACCAGTTTCGTGATCATGTCGAGGCCGAGTACGTGCATCGAGTTCACCGCCAAATCATGTATTAGAAAGGTCATTGCTGACTTTGTGAGATCTTTTGTGCTTGACTCTCTTCTAGTGAACATCCCACGTATGATGGAAGGCTATGTCCCGCGTCAATCTCAAGCTCTCTTTCTTGGCAATATCCTGTCACCCAAACCAATTGATTAGATGGAGTTCCGATCTCAATTCTGACATGTCTGGTAGTTGGACAAAGGCTTTAGGGTTCAAGAAAGGTCGTCCCATGTTCTTCTCTTCACCTTCTACGAAGGTAGGACAACAAGCAAGTGCTTCGTGGTGGACATTGGCATTTCAGCAAGGCACTGATGATGATAGAAGATTATGATGGTGTTGCATCAGTTTCTTGGATTGTTTTTGGTCGTTTGTTCCTTTGGGTGCAGATTCATAACCTTCCTCTAGCCTTTCAAACTATCACTCATATTGCCATTATTGTAGGTGAGTTGTTGGAACTAGACGAACCAAAGCTTCTTAAAGGTAAAGTGTGAGTTCGTATTACTAATCGTATTGATCAACCTTTGATTCTCAAGAAGGAAATGTTCCTAGATGATGATTGTAAGGAGATGATAGATTTTTTTTATGAGAATATGAAAGGTCGTAGTGTACGTGTGGTCTAATCTGGCATGCTATGGGTGTTTGTTCATTGTTGACGAAAAAAATCTTCTTTCCTAGTGGTGTTTGTGGGAGTCAATTTTGGCTATGGAGATCTTGAGGGTTTTGGGCCCTGAAGGTCCTCCAGCGATAGAGGTTTGATAAATTAGAATATTGGGCTTAGGCCTGTACGATTAGGGCTCCGAGTAGAAAATAGTTATCTAGAAGATTCTCAAAGTATCTAGAACGATGTAGAAGTCTCTGGAATGTTCATAAGATGGTGTGACAATCCCAAGGTACAATGAAGACCTCGAGGGCCCTGGATATGGAGATCCATTTCTTAATAGACTCATATTCTCCGAAAGTAAAGTAGTCCGGCGTAAGGAAGGAGGATCATAGAAGGCGATACAAGCAACATTAACGTGAACGACCAACATGATAAGGACACCCCTCCTCAGGGAGCGGACCAGACAACCCCCAACATGGGGGCATCGAAGTACGACAACATTTTCTCGCATCAAACGGGGCAGAGGAACCTCTCAGAAGAAAACCATATCAGGGACGATGAGAACTCCAATCCCAAGAATGAGGGAGTCCGGGGTGGAGGGCTAAGATCGATCAAGACCTTCACCGGGCTAGTGAATGATGCACCACCTTGAGGCTCGATATGATGGCGCTACAACAATCCATCAAAGGAATAGTAAGGACCTCCAACGAGCTGACGGGCACAATCGCAGCCTGGCGGGCTACCTTGTTCGAGTTTCTGAACTTCATGAAGGGAAATGGGGTCTCCCTACCCAACATAACCATCATTAGGGGAGAAGAGACTCTGGTAGCCATGGTTGTCTACTAATCTGAGATGGAGAATTGAACTAACAAGGAAGAACCATCCGTGCAAGTAGGCAGAGACCAGTAGGCTCCAGGTGTGGCAACCCTTAGGGGAATGATGGAGGAATTCATGGAAGCTCACTATGCCCATAATGTCCGGACAAACCAAGAGATGGAAAAGCTCAGGAAGGAGAGCATCTTTAAGAAGGAATTAAAAGTAGAACAATGGCCATGGACAATGTCCTAGAACCTTCTTGCTTAGTTCATCCAAAAAAGCGAGCCCCAAAAGAAGTGGAGTCACCTGAGATTCGATATATGTGCGGGGGATTCAGACCAGTAGCAGCATGTTCGGAACTACCAATCCGCGATGACATCCAACCAATTGAACGATGCATGGATTTGCAAGATGTTTCAAGCGAGCTTGAAGGACGATGCTTTGCAATGGTACGAAACTTTACCCTTTGGATCGATTGAGGATTGGAGAAGCTTGAAGGCGGCGTTCTTCAAGAGATACAAGAGCAACGTCAAGGGGGTGAAGGATGTAAGGTACCTCACTTCCTTGAAGATGAGGCCGGGAGAATCCATGTGTAACTGGGTTACCCAATTTAGAAAGGAGTATGCTTCAGTTGATTGCAAGGACGACTCTATAGCTGCCACGACCTTTATCAACGGGCTAAACATGGACTCGGAGCTTGCAAGCAAGCTGATAAGGAAAAAGACTAAGGATCAGGCCACGGCGTATCATGAAGCCCTTGATTTCGCTCGGGTGAAGGATGCAAGGGGGTATAACCGAGAATCCCTAAAGACTAAGTCAACGGAGAATGCCAAGAGTTCAAGACTGACCTCTTGCAACAGAAACTCCGGCTCGAGGAGGAGCAACAACAATAGCAACCGAAAGGCTTCGGGTCATCAATCCTCTACCTCTGAAGGAAAATTGTTTATTCCCCCTACGACGTTCCCCACCCCGACCATACTCAACCACATCAAGAATAAACCTTCGTTAAAGAGACCTCCACCTCTGACAGGAAAGAGTGATTCTAAGGATTTTTGTGCTTACCACAAAGGGAATGGACACAAGATGATCGATTATGGGGTCCTCAAGTGACACATTGCCAAACTCGTTGATCAAGGATACTGCTAAGAATACCTGACAGAGGATTACAGGAAACGACTTGAAGATTTATTGAAGCCGCAAGGTAACGGCAATCGTCAACGAAAAAATGAGACCTTACCGCCACCTAAGGGCCAGAAGGAGAAGTACCCTATGATGAACTGTATTATTCAGACCCCAGAGTACCCTAAAGACATATACTGCATATTATCCGATTTGAAGAAGCTTGGGGCAACCCTGAAGGTGAAAGAATGTGGCACAAAGAAGCCAAGAGTTGGAGTAGTGACCAAAGCACAATCTAAAACCGACATGCTCGATTTCTCGGATGTTGATCTCTCGTAGAAAGAGGATGATCATGATGATGATGCCCTAATCGTCAATATATGGATGGTCCACATGATCGTAGCCAAAGTCTTGGTGGATAACGGCAACGTCATGAACGTTATATTCAAAGATGTAGTGGAAGAAATGGGTTTGATCCAAGAAATCCTAGATCATTGTACCACCCTCATAGGGTTCAAAGGATCAAGAGTAAGGACCTTGGGAATCATCCCCCTCTAGATCACTACACTCGAAACCATCCCAACCACTTGGTTTGCAGTGATGGATGCCTCTTCTCCTCACAATGCTATATTAGGGAGACCATGGCTCCACCGTATGAAGGCAGTGGCCTCTACCTATCACCAGGTAGTGAAGTACCCAACCCTAGATGTGTTGATCGTCATCAAGGGGGACAGAGCAACAACGAGGTTGTGCATAGTCTTGGCCACCAAGGGCATGAAAGGGGCATCATCGGAGAAGTATGGGTGTACGGTTACCCCAGCTTCGATCGCATCGACATAGTAATCAAAAAGTGAGGGTCGAGACCCAGAGGTCGATGAGCTGGATGTAGAGCTCAACCCCCTGGAAGGGCCTGTCAAGGAAAAAGACGAGGAAGACATAGTCCTTAAACCATTTGACTTTGAAAGACCAGACATGTGTGCACTAATAGGCTTGGGACTGAGCAGAGCTAAACAGAAGAAGCTAATGAAGTTGCTAAGGAGTATAAGGACTTGTTCGCTTGGTCAGCAAGAGACATGCCTGAAATAGATTGATCGATTATCAAGGACCAGTTGCACGTGGACCAAAAAGCCAAACCAGTGGCGCAGAAGAAGATATTCTTCGCTATAGAGAAAAACTAGATAATCGAATAGGAGTTGGAGAAACTTCTCGCGACATCATTCATAGAAGAAGTACCATACTCGGAGTGGCTATCTATTGTAGTGTTGCTCAAGAAGAAGAATGGAAAGCCAAGGGTCTGTATAGACTTCACAGACCTGAACAAGACGTGCCCCAAGGATGGTTTTCCCTTACGTCAGATCGATCAGTTAGTGGACTCGACCGTGGGGCATGAGCTCATCAGCTTCATGGATGCATACATCAGTTACAACCAGATTAGAATGGCAGAGGAGGATCGTGCAAAAATAATGTTCAGTAAGGAAAAAAGACTCTACGCGTACAAGGTAATTCCCTTTAGATTGAAGACTGCAGGAACTACATACCATAAGCTAGTTTACAAAGTCTTCAAACCCTTGATTGGAGATACGAATACAAGGACGACATGCTCGTGAAGAGTAAGAAAAGGCAGAACCATGTGGAGTACCTAAGAAGATGCTTCAACCTTCTTAGGAAGCATGACATGAAGTTGAATCTAGAAAAATGTGTCTTTAGCATAGGGTCAGGAAGTTTATGGGATACCTTGTGACACAATGAGGGATAAAGGTAAATCTGGACCAAGTGGCAGCAATAATGAAGATGAGATCCCCTTAAATGTAAAAGAGATACAAAGTCTGAACGGAAAGCTCGCGACCTTGAGCAAGTTTCTGTCAAGATCCATTGACAAATGCATGCCATTCTTTGAACCACTTAAGAGAACTAATGGGGAGTTCCTGACCGATGAGTGTGAAAAGGCCTTCCAAGCCCTCAAGCACTATCTTGTCTCTCCCTCAGTTATGAGTAAGCTAGTGTTAGGGGAGGATATGCATTTTTACCTAGCTGTTTCAGAAGTAGCAGTGATCGGAGCTCTGGTTCGAGAGATATTGGAGGCAGCTACTAGTATATTACATTTTGAAAGCTCTCCTAAGAGGTTAATATTGGCACTCGTCCTGTCATCACGCAAGCTTAGACCCTATTTTTAGGCCATTGTCATGACTGAGTACCCACTAAGAACGATCTTGCATACTCCAGACTCCTCCAGTAGGATGACCAAGTAAGCTATAGAGCTTGCTCAACATGATATCGAGTATAAACCAAGGACACCAATGAAGGGTCAAGCACTGGCATATTTTTTGGCAGAATTCACGACCCCAAAACTAGGCGTTCATGAAAGAAGAGAAAATTCCGAGGTAAGCGAGCTAGGGATCGATCATTGGACCTTGTACACTGATGCGTCATCAAAAGACAAGGGAGCTATAGCAGGTCTTGTACTCAAAACTCTAAATAATACAATTATGAAGCAAGCCTTGACTCTAGGATGGAAGCCAACCAAAAATGGATCGAGTAGAGTACGAAGCACTATTGGTAGGGTTATAATTGGCACAAGAATTGAATGTAAAGAAAATCAAGGTATTCATTGACTCACACCTAATAGTGAACCATGTACTTGGGGAATATGCTGCCTATCATGCATCCTTGGAGGTCTACCTCAAGGTGGCAAAAGGATTGGCAACCAGTTTGAGGAGTTTTCGATCATGTGGCTCCCACGAACTGAGAATACGCATGCCGATGCACTGGCTAACCTCACCACGTCCATAGATTATCAAATGAGAAGAATGATCCCGGTGGAGCATTTGCCCACACCCAGGCATCAATAATGCCAATACAATTGGAACCCTCATGGATGGAAAAAATGATGAACTACATCGAGGATGGAGTTTTACCAAAAGGATGAGCAATAGCCAGGAGGGTCATTAGACAAGCAGGTAAGCTATACCGTCAGCCTTTAAGTGGGCCAGACCTGCTGGCGGTTGTTAGGACCATAATTGTGTTCCAATTATGTACCTAACCTTATGCTTAAAGCTTGCCTTCTTGGAATAAAGCATCGTTTTTGATACATTTCCTTATCATGCTAGGAAATGGAGAGTTTGCGAGGAAACAAGCTAAAAGATGGAAATTAACCACTTTTTGGAGAAGCCAAGCAAGTTTCCAAAGCATTGGGAGAAGAATGAGCAAAATCAAGAAAAGGATAAAAAGTCAACCACCAGTCAAAATCAACTCCAGCCGGTCAACGGTCAACTCTGGCGACCCCTTGCCAGAATGGTTTAAGGCCCAAGAATTCTAAGTCCAAGCCCACAAGCCCAAGGGAGAAGATATTTTGGTAGAGACATGTTCCATTCACATGCTTGGTGGGTCATTTTTGGACCACTAAGTAAAGCCTAAAATTGGGGATCATGTCCAACCTTAATTTTGAATTATTTGATGCCAAAATATCTCATCCAAAGCTATAGGGGTCGAGCTCCCCACAACACCTACATACAAATCACCTCATTTCTTAGTTTTCATAGTTTTAGTCTCTAGAAATAGCCTCCATCCATATCTATACCCAATAGTCATCTCCTCCACCTCTCAAACACCCATTAGCACTACCAAAAGGCTTGAAAACCTCCATCACCACCACCATACTTCCATTTACACCTTCTTCTCCTAAGCCTAAGGTGGGTGACTCAAGTTCTTAGATCATAGGAGCATTTTTGGAGCAAGAAGGGAAGGAGAGCTTGAAGAGCTTGGAGCTTTTGGGACTCTTTGGTTATCTCTTCCCCTATTTGTCTCTAATTTATGTATCTATACTCTATCTTAGCTATGGGTAGTGAGTAGTTATCTTTTGGAAGGTTAGGGCTTAGCCCTAGCCAATTTGATGTACATACAACTATGTTTTGAGTTATGGATTTGAATTTGGTTAGTTTATTACATTTTGTGAATGAGTTTGAGAGATTGAAATGTAATTGTGGTATGTTTGCATATTTGGGTTTGATTCAATGTTTTCATATTCATGTCTTGGCCATGACTAAGTTGAGATGTGTTTAAGGAAGCTAAAAATAAACCTAAGTAAATTAGTCACTCACCTAAGGAAGATAAGCATGTAAACATGACTTAGGTTTACACTTAAAAGGATAAGCCTAAGGTTTGGTTTCCATTGGGCTTGTGTATGGGCAGAATCCTTCTTGAAATCTGAATGATTCAAGGAGCTTCGGTCAAGCTTACATTGACTCGAAGGGGCTTTGTAGCTACTTGTTACTTCTTCTAATTCATGTTCTAAATGGTGTGTATTAGGAAAGTCATTAGAACATACTTTCATGTCCTCTAATAGGGACTTTGAAAGGAAATTCATTTACATTCATCATGAGTGAACACATATTGAACTCATTAGGCATGTGGTATGATTAGGATACGAGTCGTATTTGAGTTGCATTTTAGTTTCGATTTTCTTTATATTTGAATGTTGGGCCGAACACTTCTAGTGCTCTAACGGCCTAGGAGATTCAGTTCACAACCAATGGTGATTCTTAAAGATCACAAATTGGACAAGCACGTGTGAATCGAACAATACTCAAAACTTGGACATTGTTTATACATTGAGTTGGCTAGTGGCGATATCTCTAGCCGACCAAACATTTCCTTTGATTTGCTTTAGTTTATGTTTTCACTTTATTTAGTTAGTTAATCAACCAATCAACTCGTATAATCACTCACCGTAATTGCATCATCCCTCGCAATGTTAAGTCTTCAAAGGAATTGGTGGTGTGAGATATACTTTCACATTTTATTTTCTTTCAGTGTCAAGTATTGTCTTGTGAGTTGTAGTCTTTGTGATTTCACTCCGAGCTAAGGAATGTAAGTGCTTAATCATCGTGAGTTCGACACTCGATTTCATTTTATATACTATTACTTGTCCCCGTATACTTGTGGGTGAAGATCGTTCTTGCACTTATGAGTTAGCCAATAGCTTACTAAGTGTGGGGATATAAATCTTCTAATAGCGGTGCACCCCACCCAGGTCAATACGGTGATGGAGAAGCTTCACTCAAGAATATGTGGATGCATATTGGGGGCAAAGGCCTTGTTTTCGATGCCTAACTGAAGGGTACTATTGGCCAACCATGAAGACGGACTGCTTAGAATATGCACGAGCTTGTGAAGCTTGAAAGATGCATGCCCCTCAACCTCCTATGCACTAAGAAGAGTTACATGCACCCAATCACGACACCATGTGTTTTCGCTCAGTGAGGGTTGGACATCATGGGGGATTTCCCAACAGGAATCAGGGATGGACAAAAGAAATATCTCTTGGTTGCCACTGTCACTCGAAATGGATCGAGGCTGAGGCTCTATCAAGGGTCAAGGGAGCAGAGGTCAAGAACTTCATATGGAAGATGATCATATGGCTCTTTGGGGTTCCTATGACAACTATTGCTGATAACGAACCACAATTCAACTGTGCAGAGGTCAAGGGAAAACTAGGAAGAGCAAGGAATCAAGCTAACATTCTCCACCCCGAGGTATCCATAAGTGAATAGATAGGCAGAGACATCCAATAAGACGATATTGCAAGGACTTGAGAAGACGGTTAGATCAGATGGCAAAAGGCAACTAGACAACCAAGAGGAAGGCTACCAGAGAGACCTCTTTCACCATGGTTTACAGAACTGAAGCTGTAATTCATATCAACCATAGGGTGCCAAACATGAGGACCACATACCGATCGAACGAAATGCATAAAAGTTACGGCACGAGCTCGATCTCCTTGAGGAACGAATTGAACATGCCCAAGTTAGAATGGCAGCTTACCAGCAGAAGCTAAAAGCTTAGTATGACATGAGGGTTGGACCTAGAGTTTTCCTCCCTAGTACCATGGTCTTATGAAAGGTCTTTAAAAACACAAAGGTACCAAGAAAGGGAAAACTAGGGGTAAACTGGGAAGGACCTTATAGAATTGTTGGAAAAGGCTACAATGGGTCGTACGGGCTATTTTCTATCTTAGTCGTACCTTGAATGAGTGTGAAACGAGATACTCGCTAATGGAGAAACTATGCATGGCCTTGTATTTTTCAGGATGGAAGTTGATGCATTACATGTTATCCTTCACCACGTGTGTCATAGCACAAATAGACTTGGTGAAATACATGCTTTCGAGACCCATACTTCGGGGATGGATTGGGAAGTGGATTCTAGCTTTGTCAGAGTTTTCCTTGCAATATGTTCCCCAGAAAGCAGTCAAGGGCCAAACATTGGTTGATTTTTTAGCCCATCATCCAATGAAGAATGTTCGTGAGGGGCCAAAACTAGAACTCACTCGTATTGATCTGGCACCATGGTATTTATACATTGATAGGTCGAGTACGAGTACTATGGCTGGGGCAGGAGTAACATTGGTTTCTCCACGCGGCCAAACTTTTTCTTATTCTTTCAGGTTGGATTTTCAGTGCACAAATAACCAAGCAGAGTATGAAGCACTTATCATTGGCTTGGAACTTTTATTAGATATGGAGATCACATATGTGCATATATACGGAGATTCCCAATTAGTGATCCAACAACTTGAAACAATGTATAAGGCCGGTCCAGTATCAGAACCATATGCTAAGCAAGCCTGTGATTTACTCAAGTTGTTTACTGAGGTTGAGTTGAGCCATGTTCCTCGCGAGAGGAATTTTGCAGCAAATGAGTTGGCCCAACTAGCAATGGGGGTGAGCTTGCAAGATGGAGTACGTGAACGTATATTAAAGGTTGAACGAAGGACCCTGCCATCTTTCTTTGCTCGCCAAGAAGTGAAAAATGAGTGGTACGTTGCTACCCTCGATCACATTAATGTGGATTGGAGACAGGTTATTATTTCCTATCTCCAGAATCCTAATGATCCGATAGATAAGCAGATTCATTTTTTAGCTCCTAGTTATATACTCAAAGATGATGAGTTGTATAGAAGAGGAGAAGAATGCATATTCTTGAGATGTGTCTTTGGACGTGAAGCTAAGCGATTAATGAGGGAAGTTCATCTTGGGATAAGAGGGGCACACCAGGCCGGTTCAAAGATGAGATGGTTGATACGACAACATGGCTATTATTGGCCAGGAATGCTCAGAGATTGCATCATGTTCGCTAAAGGTTGTGAAGAATGCCAGAAACGTTGTCCGATCAGCCATATTCCCCGAATACCATTACAACCTATAATCAAGCCTTGGCCAGCTCGAGGATGGGCTTTGGACTTAATTGGAATGATTCATCCTTATTCATCAGAAGGGCACAAATTCATCATCGTGGCTACCGATTTCTTCACAAAATGGGTTGAAACTCGACCTCTCAGAGTGTCATCAGCAAAGGCCATTCGCCAATTTTTATTTGAAAATATTATTTGTAGGTTTGACATTCCTGAGAGTTTTGTTTCAGATCGAGGGGCAGCGTTCATGTCTGGAGATGTAAACGAGCTTATGAAGGATTTTGGAATACATTTTCTACATTCTTATCCATACTATGCCCAATCTAATGGTCAAGCTGAAGCAAGCAACAAAATTATCATACATATCCTTAAAAGGATGTTTACGAGCCATGCCAGATTGTGGCATGAAGAATTATTTAACACCCTGTGGGCTTATCGAACAAGTAAAAGAACACCTATTGGAACCACTCCTTATTCATTAATGTTCGGCCATGATGTGGTCCTGTCTTTAGAAATCAACGTCCAATCTTTACGGGCGATGGAGCAAAATAGCTTGATCGGTGAAGATTATGTGCAAGCAATGTGGCAGGAGCATGAAGACTTAGATGAAAAGAGAATACAAGCTTACAACAGTCTATGCGCTGAGAAATGAAAGGTGGCTCGTGCCTATGATCGATGTACTAGAGGCATGAGCTTTGAAGAAGGGGAATTGGTTTGGCGAGTCATTCTGCCCGTTGACGAGAAGACTGAAGGTCGAGGAAAGTGGTCAGAAAAGTGGGAAGGACCGTACATCGTCGATCGACTTTTAGGTAAAAGAGAAGTTCGTTTACATGATTGAGATGGAAATATTCATGCTAATCCTATCAATGGTCGTTTCCTTAAGAAGTACATACAACCAGTTTGTGGGTATGAAGACCCTCAAACAATGGCTTAATCCAGTTTATTCATGCTCATCTCACTTACTCACATGATTAAACTGAAGGGGCAACACATAGGGATTATTTACATAAAAATAGCCTATAATTGGGGCTAAGTTTTTTAGTTTCAGCCTATACTTGGGGCCAAGATTTTATTTGTTATTCTTCTGGATTAAAAGAGTTCACGCTAGCCAACTACTGTGGCCGAAGTTATGTACAAACTATATCTGAGTTTATCAATATAAATTTATTGTTTGAATAAGGAAACTTTTTGCTCTAAATGAAAATATATTACATTGATAAGAAGAATACAAGGTTTTTGCGGCCTTAAGCTTTGATACCATATGAGGAATAAACTACAATTAGCAACAGAACTGAAAGATAAATACAGTTTATTTTTCCAAATCCTTAAACAGTTGATAACCGGTCTTTGGGTCCATATATCAACTATGCATACATTGAAAAGAGAGAGGGACCTCAAGAGACAAAAAAAGAGGATTTGAAACGCCAAGGAAGCTAGTTCAGCAGATCAGAATACCATTTAAACTAGGCTTGGCGTTTGTTGCCTTTCCCTGGTTGAACTCCATGTTCTTCCTCTTCAGTGCAGCCGTGTCCACAGGGCTTACAGCCTCCATGCATCTGGAAACTAAGTGGGTGCCTGCGAGGAAGACGAAGTGAGTTGTACCTCGGGATTGTGGCTTCGTCACCCTGTAGAAAAGTTGGGTGAGTCAGCCAAGGCAACACCTGGAAATAGATATTACTATCTAGTCCAGGTTTGGACATGGATATTACTATCCAGAGTCCATAATATGGACGGTTCTATCTGGAGGTTCTTTCAGATAGAAGAACCAGAGCAAGCATACAAAAGGGGAGTTCATCTCGCAAAGAAGTTTGGAAGGTTTGATCACAAAGCAGAGAAGAGGAAACCTTTTATAGAAAGGAGTCATAGCGGTAAGGCTTTGTGAGAGTAAATGCACCCATTAATAGAGGACACGCGTCTAATGGAAATTGGGTCATGTTACGGTTTATCTACCCCTAGAAGAAAGCGAGATGAATGAAAGATTTTTGGGGTAGGTAGAGCGTATTTTAGAAGATTTGATGGTTGACGCGATACGGATTCCAAGCTTGAAAATTAAGTTAATTTAATCCGGATTATCAGGGAAGGCGAGCGGTTAGGTTCTGTAAATAAAACTAGCTTTATTCAGTTAATTCTTGGAAGACTTGATTCTAAGGCCCAATATGGTGTCCATAGCCCAATTAACATACTGATTCCAAAATTTGAACTAGAAAGACATATACTCAAGAAGTTTTGGAATACCATGAATAATAGAAAATGGCTTAACTTCTGTGGCCCAATAATTACAATAGGAGGGTTTTTTCCCTCAACAATATTTTTGCAAATTCAAGGTATCGCCATGATTGTTTATACATGTGTAGAGCGCTGGCGACTTCTTCTTCTGCATCTTGCAGTAGTTGAGCTTGGCTCTCTCCTTCAATAGCAAGTTGGCGAACGGACGCTTGATTTGAGTGAACATTGGACCTTAGGTGCTCCACCTCAGCCTGGAGGGTAGCTAATTAATTCAGCTTCTTTGGTTGCCAAAACTTCTTGCTGAGTTATTGCGTCTTGCAGAAGGGTCTGGATTCGTTGGTTTTCTTCTTGTGTTTGGTGAGCCAATATCTCCACCGCCTCTTTCTTATGTTCAGCTTCAAGTGTCAGATGGTGGTTGGCTTCGCTTTGGCATAGAAATTCATGAAGTTTTTCCTCAAGATCAGGTATATTATGAAGGAATTCAGTAGGGGCAGTGGCCTTTAAATTCCTGACTTGTTCTTGAACGCGTTTGACGTCTTGAGGGGAATCCAGACTACCAGAAAGGATCTTTTGAAGAGCAATATCAATGGCAGAAGGGAAACTCTTTGCACTCAGTTTGGTTGAAATCCCTCGCAGGATTAGCATTTCTTCCTGTGGGTTGGGTGCTTGAGAGGGAAGTCCCTTTGATGAAGACGGAGCTTTGATTCTTTCAAGTGAAGTTTGAGGTTCTTCATCGTCAGCATGTAATGAGCTAGAAGGCTGGTCTATGGCGACCATGATAGAAGGCTCAGAAGAATGAATTTGGCCTTGCAAACTTGCCTTTTCCTCTATACTTACTAGAAAAGTAGGAGCCATTTGGTCGCTTTTCAGCTATATGTTTTGATTTCTTTTGTAGCTTCCATGTGTTTATAATTCTAAGTCTTTTACATATGTTTGTTTTTAGTCTAATGCTTCGATGCCATGTTCTAGATGATACGCTAAGTCCCTCTCTTTTGCAGGTTTCGATGAACTTATTTAAGATGAAATTGTTTAGGGTGTTTAGACGCTAGTTGTAGTATAATGGTAAGTATTCCTGCTGGTCACGCGGGCGGCCCGGGTTCGATCCCCGGCAACAACGTCAAGACGTTGAGTCGCACTTCTATACAATAAACAAGCATGTGTAGTTAGATTTAGAGTTATGAATTTCGTTGTCTACTAAAGTCTTCTAGCATGAAATCGGCTAGGTTAATTAGACGGGATGATCACTTGTAAATATGTTAGTCTTAGATTTTATTTTCCATTTAGAAAGCATGTTTAGGATTCTATGTTTTTGTTTGTTTAGCTTGTCTATGAGTTGAAGCATGATAGAACTTAGGGTTTCTCTATGTGTTTTCTGCCATTTTTTTCTTTATATTTCGTAGATTAATAACCAAACTTTCAAACCCCCCATACCTTTTATTTTATGTTTACAAACATTGTCATGCATTAGTACCCTCAATCCCCGGTTAAGAACGATCCCTACTTATCAATGCTACATCTACAAAGAAGGGTTTTAAATTGCATACGTGTGAACTATGTGTTGAGTGTCTACTTTGTGTTAATATTTGATGCATATTTTACGCATATCAATTTTTGGCGCCGTTGCCGAGGATTAAAAAATCTATGGTGTAAATATGTTCATATCGTATAAATATTATACTTGTGCATAATTTATTTTTTTGTTTTTTTTTGTTTTTCGGAACTGTGCATTGACCTGTTTTGTGCAATTTCTTTGACATAGCTACAGGTATTGAAAACATTTGACAATTTTCAGAAGTATTTCGTTTTGTGTGATGTTTATGTCTGTAAAATTTTATTGTATTCGGACAAGCCAACAATTCTGGAAAAATCTGACAATCTTCTATGTTCAATTTTGTTCGAATCTGAAAATTTTCATGTGTTCTTGAGTTCTAAGCATGTTCTAACTTTGTTTTTTTTTACAGGTGAAAGAGTCAATTTTATAAGGTCAAAGAGTCATGTTCTTGTAACGATATTCGTCATTGTTATTGTATAATGTGATTATAATTCTTTTAGTATTAGTGTTAATGTCAATTCGAAACTGTGTATGTGCTATATTGTGTGATTTATCTGACGTGGTTGTAGGTCTTGGAAAATTATGAAACTTTACAGAGGTATGTATTAATGTGGCTAGTATCGTCTCGTAAAGTTTTGTAAAATTCTTACGTGTGATTAATTCTGCAAGTAATTATGTTCAGTTTCTCCGATTTTGAGCATGTTGTTGTAAAATGTTAAATAATAAGTCTTAGCTATGTTTTTATCACTTGTTATTTAGTTTTTAAGTTGGATTTTGATTGAAATAGTTGATGTAATATCGTATTGAACTTTTGCTCTTAGTAAGAAATTTTCGGTTATGGTGACTAGAAGGGTTATGACTCGTGACAGGATTTGGATCTAAGAAAGAGAATATTCTCGAAATTAGTCCTGTCTCTTGCGTTACATCTATCCCAACTGGCTATTTCCGGACTTGCCCAAAGGAGTGGAATGGATTTCGAGCCACTACACAATTTAATCATCTAAGTCTTAATTTAAATTCTAGATGCATGTGATAATCATATATCTTTGGCGAAAAAATCAATTGCGACATTGTTTGTAAACTTTATTTATCTCCTATGCTGTAATAAATTTGTAACGAAAGATAAATCTACTTGTTGTAAATGCTACATGAACTACATTTATGATTAATTAGTTAATTGATCACTAACTAATGTTTCTTTGCATGGATCATGAATTCTAACAAGCTCGTAAAGAAGAAGAAGAAGAAGGCCGAGCTAAAGAAATTAAAGGAGATGACACCAACATATACATGCAAGTGCACATGCAAAGAGAACGTCAAGAATGCTGGAAGTCGCAAGTTAAGAAGGAGCAAAGCAACATGTCTAGGCTGTAAGACGTTAAAAAACAAGCGCTTGTTGGGAGGCAACCCAATGGAGGAGTCTACAAACCAGATTTGCTTTCTCTTCCCTTATTTTTTATTTTCGTAGCTTTAATTTTTCTTAATTATATTTTTCGTAAATCCTATTCTTCATGATGAATTCTATACTTTACTTTGATACATTGAGGACAATGTAGAGTTTAAGTGTGATGGAGGGGTTTACCATTTATTTGAGTCATAAATTAAAAAAATTGGGCGGATAAGAGTTCACTCAAGGATGATGCCCTAAAAAAAATTCAAGTATTTTGTAGGTTAAAGTCAATAAATTAGTGTTTTTGTTTAAGTATGTTCATGATTTATTTAATATATTAACTGTGTATTGAGTCTTTGTATTTAACTTAGTGTTTTTCTAGAGTCTTGAGGATGACCTTAACTAGTCAATGATGGAAAATTAAGCGAAACAAAGAAAAATTACATGGCATTTTCGATGATCACTACTTGAGGATTTCTTGTGTTAATTGAGATATTTTGATTGTCATGACATGTAGTAGATATGGTTTGCATAAACATGGTACATATTTCGTATGCTAGAATAAGTTTTAAATCATACAAACCATAAAAGTGAGTTTTTGAGCCTACATTATTCTTTTGAGAGTGAATTTCATGCATAATGGTTTCAAAAACAAAACATGCCTCATCTAATTACTTGCCATAGGTTTCAATGAACTATAGAATACTAGAACTTACTCATGTAGATTTGCAAAGCTTTTAAGTTGATAAATGCTCTGATTTTGGATATGATTAAAGGCATTTAGGTTTTCTACCACTAAACCAAACAGCTATGTGTCCTATATGTGCGCACGAGATGCGACACCCATAGATAGCTCATTTGAACCCGCATTAAGCCTTTCTTTCATCACCTTTAATATCTAAACACTTAGCCTAGTGTAAGACTTTTTTACCCTATGTTCTGTAGACTTAGTGTGAAGTAATGTCGACAAAAGGAGAAGATGGTATTTTTTGGGTGATGTTCCTTAATTTCTATGATGTTTGTATGGGGAAAGACTTGTTCAAATAGCTTAAATATGTGTGTAAATTGCTGAGAATAGAAAAGAAAAGATAGAAAAAAATTCAAGAGCTAAAAAAAAAGAAGCTCTCCAGCAATGTGTTTTAGATGTCAAAGTTTGGATTAATGTCCCCCATATTTGCGGATTTGGAGTGTACCACGAATTGAAGGCCTAAAAATGAAGAAATATGGCCTTTGTCCTGTCCGTAAAGCTCAAGAAAAAATAATTTTAGGGCACAAAAAGATGAAAATTGGCCTCATTTTGAAGTTTGACACATGAGAAAGGATGGAGCTCGAATTGTCTAAGTGTTGACTAAGTCTTTTGAACGTTTTTACCACCACATACCAAAATTTTGAATGCCTTAGCCTCAACCCCATTACAACCTTTCTAAAGTCCTTTATGATCCTTAAGATGAGTAGCTTTCGATTGGTTGAGTAAAACTGCATGAGTAAGCATATGGTTTAGGTTCATTTGTGCAAGTAATTCATCATATTCATGAGGTTTTGATTCAATTTATATACACTTTGAGTAAACCCTTTTTCATGAGTGAAAATATGATGAGTGCATCCATGTGAGATTGATTTAAACTTGTTCGAAATATGCACAGCTTTAACTTCACCATTGTTTTCTTCCAAGTCTTACCTATTCATGGCATGATCATATCTCTATTATCTCTCGAAATTATTGAGCTTTAAATTTTAAATTCTTGTGATTCCATCGCCATACACTTAAAGAAATTTATGAGACATTTTAGTTAAGGGCTTAGAAGTGTTTGTATTATTTAAAAGTCCTTAGAATCTTCCCAATAAGGAGATTAGCTCCAACGTTGGACTTTTGTGTGTTTTCTTATTTTCAGTCTTTCTTTTATTTAGTTTTTGCTAGGGACTAGCAAAGTCTAAGTGTGGGAGAATTTGATCTACGCATTTTATACTTGATTCTTAACGTCTTTCTCTTTACATATAGCTTTGTTTTGACCTTAGTAAATATGTTTCTATCTTACTTTATGTTTTTAGGTTGAAAATAAAGGAGGAACAATAAAAGAGTCAAAATGGAGCAAAAACGCAGAAAAATGAAGAATCCTATTTCGACTAGGAATCCTTGTTGGAGTAGAAGTCCTTGAGAGAATAAGAAAGTGAATTCGGAACACATGTGCAAAATATTTCCTAAAGTGAAGAGGAAGTGTCCAGATCTTTCCTAATTGATGAAGGAAACCTTTCCTAATTGTGATGGAAGAAGGATTTGTCACGGGCTTGCTTATATATTGAAAATGTTGATCCTATTGCTGAATGGGAACCCAAATTACTCAAAAATGGACCAAGATTAAAGAAGATTGGTCAAAGACCAAGAACATATCCAAAGAAGCCCAAAGAAAGAAGATGGATTAAAATGAATTATCAGAAATCGGCCTTTGTACATCAGCCCACTTTGAAAGACCACTGTGAACATATCCGGATGAATCTAGATACAGTTAGCATATGGTTGGAAAGATCTAGAAGTCTAGTTTCCAACGCAACTGAAATCACACAATTTGGAGTTCAAGAACGATAGAAATTACTGTTTTAGTAGAGAAGGGTCAGGGTATCCGGGTGGAGTAATTAGAGTCCTAGAAGGAGTCAAACTAGGCTTTCCTTCTCCTATATAAAGGGGAGCTCGGCCTCAAAGCAGATCATCACCCATCTTAGAAGCCAAAGCTCTGCAAAAATACCTCTCCTCCCTAAAGAAGCCGTTCAGCCTCTCCAAATCCGAAGTGTTCAGCCTCAACGAGCCTCGGATCACTCACAATATGCTAAGTCCCTTGTGAGTGAGAACCATCCTCCCTAGAAGTCATCAAGCACCTAGAATTGCAGTGCGATTCACAGATTCAAAGTGTAACCATGACCTTCTATTTTCATTCTTTGGTTTTGTATTGGATTTGTTTCGGTTATTTGATGAAGAATTAGTTTGGTTTTCAGCTATATGTTTTGATTTCTTTTGTAGCTTCCATGTGTTTATAATTCTAAGTCTTTTACATATGTTTGTTTTGAGTCTAATGCTTCGATGCCATGTTCTAGATGATACGCTAAGTCCCTCTCTTTTGCAGGTTTCGATGAACTTATTTAAGATGAAATTGTTTAGGGTGTTTAGACGCTAGTTGTAGTATAATGGTAAGTATTCCTGCTGGTCACGCGGGCGGCCCGGGTTCGATCTCCGGCAACAACGTCAAGACGCTGAGTCGCACTTCTATACAATAAACAAGCATGTGTAGTTAGATTTAGAGTTATGAATTTCGTTGTCTACTAAAGTCTTCTAGCATGAAATCGGCTAGGTTAATTAGATGGGATGGTCACTTGTAAATATGTTAGTCTTAGATTTTATTTTCCATTTAGAAAACATGTTTAGGATTCCATGTTCTTGTTTGTTTAGCTTGTCTATGAGTTGAAGCATGATAGAACTTAGGGTTTCTCTATGTGTTTTCTGCCATTTTTGTCTTTATATTTCGTAGATTAATAACCAAACTTTCAAACCCCCCATACCTTTTATTTTATGTTTACAAACGTTGTCATGCATTAGTACCCTCAATCTCCGGTTAAGAACGATTCCTACTTATCAATGCTAAATCTACAAAGAAGGGTTTTAAATTGCATACCTGTGAACTATGTATTGAGTGTCTACTTTATGTTAATATTTGATGCATGTTTTACGCATATCAATACCCAATAAAGGAGTCATCAGACGAAATCTTCAGAGGTCTTATGTTGGCCTTCAGAATAACCTCAAGATCATAATGTTGATCCAGGTAGGAGCTGGCGAGGGCTTCATCCTTGCATAATTTCTGCCCTCTGAAGAACCTTGGACTATGAGGTCATCAAACTCGAAGACCGTGGGCATGACGTCCGGATTTGCACATAGCTAGTGAGCAATGGTGAAAACCAATGCTGAGCAGGCGCTTGCCATGGAGGCTTTGTCCCTCCGTTGATCAAAGGAGTCATGGAAGACATGGGCTTCAAGCTTGGCTTGTCCATCCCTATTGTTGATCTCCGTAGCTGTTCAGATACCACTTGGGGGTACTTCAAGCCAGAAGTGGGTTTTCCTGGGTTTATGAGACTATCAAAAGTTGGGTCAGCTACGATTCAGTGAGAAAGTTGAAGAAGCAATTGTTCTGGGTAAAAGATTTGCAATACTTACTGATTTCCCAGAAGGATTGGACCTTTTCTTCTTAAGGACTTGTAAGGCGATGGTCACGTCTGTGTCTTGGGTGTGTTGTTGATTATAAGAGGGAAGGATTGGTCAAGTATAATGTGAGGAATTGCTAATACGTGTGGCAAATTTGAATGTAAAAAGTATACCTGTGGCCAGGGAGTTCTACTCGTGTTTTTGTACAGCTTCCTAACAACTGCCAAATCTTCATCATTTGAAAACCTTTTGCCAAAATCACAAAAGATGTTGGCAAAACGAGCAAGCGGTTTTATGCGTCGTATATGTTCCTAAAGTTGGGAGCGTCATACTTGATACGACTCGGTGATTGATTGAGAAATCACAAGTGGTTTCGTCAATTCAGGAATTATCACCGTTGGAAAGCCAAAGTGTTCATCCTGCATGTCCAGTGTTAAAGGATGACATGTCCCTCGCCAAAGAGTATATTTGTTCATAGAACAAGCGAGGGGCATGAGGGCATCTTGGGTGAGCCCGAGTTGTCTCAAAAAATGGTTTGGAGCATAGAGCTCATACCCGGGGCTCGAAGAATCAGGGACTGGCAGGTCCTTGCATGTGTGACATTGAAGGAAAAGGTTCTTCGCAAGGTCATCTTGCTCTGGTAAGGGCATAAATCCGCTCGCAAGGCTGTCAGGATAATGACGATTCAGAATTACTTCAACTGCTGCAATTGAACAGTCCTTATGCGAGCAGAGGTAGTTGAAGCAGAATAGATAGGACCATGCTCTAGTTCTAGTTGGTGCAGATACTAAGGTCTGGCCCAGAAGCTTGTGTTCTTCAAAAGGAGGGACTGCTGAAGGGCGAAAGAAAGGAAAGTACATCCGCAACCAAAACTCTACCCACCAAAGTGGTCTTGGTTGATTAAGGTTGAGTTTTGAAAGGACGACTCGCCTCAGACCATAGTAGATGTAGGCGAGAACGGATTCAACCAAGCCCAGTTGTTCACGATTAAAGAGGAGTTCAGCAAGGTTGGTCCATCATCTGTTGACCTTAGAAGAAGAAGGACAACAGATGTACTTTGATAGCCAGTATTCCAAAAAGGTTATGCTGAAAGGACCCAACCCCGATTTAGTTTCCTAAACTGGAATCAAACCCCTTCTGAAAACACGAACTTGCAAAAACCATAAAAATTTCGGCAAAGTTTCGCTATAACGTGGAATTGCCATTAACCTGCACCCGAAAACACACTTCATCCTATGCCACAAAAGCCAAACCGTGGGCACTAATCCCATCCGGATTTCTCAATATCATAACAATAATGTAAAGTAATAAGAAAAACTATACTTTACAGAAATCCAGGGAAAAATCATATGAAAGTATAACAGTAGAGTAATCAGAGCGACCTCTAGTGTATATATACATAAATATACAACAATAGGCTAAACAAGAAACCTATTGGAAAAGAAAGGTAGCTCGAACACTAAGCCTCCGACTGCGACGTGAGACACCAGAATCCGAACTGCAAACTGGGCACGGAAACCAAAAAGTCCAGGGGAAAGGTAAATAAAATTGTTAGAGTGAGTGGACAAAAATAAACATATGCCTTTCACCATTTATATAACATAAAAACAATGCGAGTTCTTAAAATAAATGGAGGTGTCAGGCGAATCTCTCAAACCCGACGGTGATAGACTAGGCGAATCTCCCAAGCCTAGTGGGCACATCAAGGGAATCTCTCACCCCTGGAACTGGACTACCGGTGATCAGCCGAGTAGCCAATGCATCGATGCTAAGTAAATGCCATCACCATATAAAATATAAAACAATACCTCTAAAAACAATAAATAATATCAACATCGTACTGGAAATAAATACTGAAATTAAGAACTCGCTACGACAGTGTAAATAAAAGTCCACTCACAGATAGCACAGCGCGCAAACGCGCTAATCACGAGATCCGGCGGAAGATCCCTCGCCCAATGTACGACCTCGATCCCCTGAATAATTACAAAATATAACAGATCAAAATCAAAATTCATTACTCTGAACTACACCTCGGAAACCAACCATTTCCGGAAACATATAACTCGGATACAAAATAATCGCCGAAAATCTCCAAATTCTCCACATAAACCCTCGACTAAAAATCCGATACCCAAATCAACTCGAAAACCTCAAGGCGATGATCGGGGCGCGATTACAAGCAAAACGGCATAAAACTTGTCAAAAACCAAAAAGTCAACGCCTCGCTGGAGCTCCGTCGTTGACCGCTACCGTCGGCGGCGGCGCGTCGTTAACGGAGAGATTTTCTGGCGAGGAAAGCCCAGATTTCTTCTCCTCCTCGAGCCCAACACATCTCTCCACTACACCACCGGCCAATTTGGTCGGGAACCACCCCAAACCAAGCTCGACATCACTCACGGCCAAAATCGCCGGAAAAGCTCCTCCGGTCAATTCCAGCGCCAATGCTCCACCTCGTCCCTCAAAACCAAAAGGCAAACCATCCTAGAGCAAAACCCAGTCGACTCCATCCAAAAACCTCACCGGAAAACGGCCGGAACACCAACCCCGATTACCCTTAAGATTCCGGCCAAAAACCTTAATGGTTGCACCTCAAATCACAACACAAACCCATCAACACATACATGGATAGATAGAGGAAGTCAAGAGCTTCCAAACCATACCTAGAACTCAGCCGGAGGTGGCCAGAAAATCTGGGTCAGTCGGTGAGCTTCAAACGGGTCGGGAGGCTTCGGTTAACGCGGTCAACAGTCCTGTTTCGGGTAACTCGGCCCAAAATCAAACTTTTCGATAATTTTACGACTGTCCGATATTTATACTTGCGGCTCGATACGATCGACGGTCCAAATCGAATCACATCCACGATTCGGATAACTCAAACTAAACGGATAAACACGACGAAATTACACAATTTCAAATATTCATAACATATTCCTCGGTTATCGAAACAATTATCTGAAATCACCCACAAACTCGAAATCACGCGTACTACAATTCTCGTGAAGAGATTCAACTCAAATTCTTGCCCGATAATTAAGTCGTGAACCAAATCGCCAATTCGATTAATTTACGATAAACTGTGATTACTCGAAGACTCGCGGATTAAGCCTATTAACATGCTAATTCTGGTTCGGGTCGTCACATATGCCTCCTTGATCGATGTCTTTCTCCTCCTGTGCAAAATGCTTAACCCAGAACGAGTAGGAGGAAGGATGATTGAGGGAGGCCTGAACTGGTGTCCCAATTTGGTGATTGTGTAGCCAGGAGTTTTCAAATGCTGGAACTCCAAAAAGGGTATACAGATCAAGAATAGTAATGCTCACGTCACAACAGGGAAGATGGAAGCAGTTGGCGGTCCCAAAAGCACATGGCTATGGCGAACAGTGCTCTATTGCCACCAACAGGGAGTGAAAAACATAAATCGATGAGATGGGTGATGCCAACCGCTTCCCATCGTTCAATATCTTGTCCGCGACGGTGCCGGTACCAGGTGAGATTTTCTGCGTTTGGGTGCGGCCACTTCCCAATTAAACAAAGGGTATCTTTGTTTGTCCATTCTTTAGGCTCTGCCTTTGGATGTTCTTGGAATATCAAGGCTGAGTTACAAAGGGGATGGTAGAGAAGATGAAAAAGTTCTGGACTGATTGGACTTTTTAGAAAAGGACCAAGTAGGCCAGTGCCTTCACTTGGGTCGACATTTAAGGAGATGATGGCCTCTGGGTTCTGTCGACTGGCGGCGGCTTTGAGGTGTCTAGAGAATTTCTCGACGTTACGGTCTGAGTAAAGAATGGAGATGTCTTTGCGTGGAGGCATGTTTTCTAATAGGAATAGATGGACGATGGCGATAATGAAAGGTTTTAGCTTTTGGCCGAGGAGGTTGAAAGAGTAAAGTCAAGGCAAGTGAAAGAGTCTCATTGGGAAATGAGATTTTGTTGATGTAGACTTGTGCTTTTGTATTACGTCATTCGAGTGACGTAACTTTTCAGAGGAGTTGTGTAATGTGGCGCTTGCGTGTGATGTTACCGTTTGGATTAATAGCGCGTCATTCGGGTAATATTCAAGTCTTTTTGCTTGCATAGGTAATTTAAGCTCAAGGCTTGAGGGGTAATGTTTGGGCCTGAAATAAATATTTCATATTGGACTTGAAAGACTGAAGTCTTGGCGAGCGGCGCAGAGTAAGCCGAAGTCTTAGCGAGCGGCCTGATTAGAGAAATGTAGCTTGACGAGCGGTCAAGTGAGTTAATAAAGTCCGTTTCCAGATTAACTTAGGATTGTGGATTCAGGATAGCTGATTTATGCGGCTGAATGTCTATCATACCTTTTTTATTTCAGTTAGGTTTCTTTTAGTGAAGGAGTTGTGATAGCATTAAAAATATATAAAGAAAAGACCCGTGTGCTGGATGGTGTTAGAGTTATATTGAGATTCAAAGAGCAAGAGCAGAAGACGTTCAAGAGAATTGAAAGACGACTACTAAGCATTATATAAGGAGAGTAAGAGCATTTGAGAAAGGGTCCCCGACCAAATACAAAACATTTGCTATACGCAAGTACACCTAGACATCTCGTCAAGAGATTCTATCTTTGCAGCCAGACAATCAAAGTGCTTGTCATCGAATGAAGATATTTTGGTCAATTTATTAATTTCCTATAAAAAATAAATTTTAATTTATTTATTAAATGACTCCAATTTATTTAAACTTTGACATTTAAATTTATTTGCTAAATTGCATTGGCTGCCCAGTTATGAGACATCTCCAAAATACTATTCATATAAAACTTCCATCATTTCCAACAATAAGGTCTTATATTAAGGTTTTAAATCATTTCTTTATATTTTCGATCTTTTGTGTAAAGTGTATTCAATTTTAGTTGATTCTTTTCAAACATACATTATACATTATGAATTTATTCAATATATTTTTTTAATTTTTCTGGTTTAATGAAAAAAATAAGCGGAGTTTCGTATGAGCCGTAGGATGCTTTTCGGTATTGTTAATTAACTGTTGGATCAGTAAATGTTAATCACATTTTTAAACAGCCATTAATCAAAACCACTCACTACCATTGATTTTGAGTAAGAGTCGATTAGGGCCATACATTTTTTGATAGCCATTTGGGTTTTTGGTGTGGACACCTAAGCCAATTCGTGAAGTATGTCGCGCATTACTGACCCTAATTAGCGACAGAATTTTTGTTAGTTGAGTTCATTATCGAGCTAATCAATATATGATATGTTTATTGAGATTCGTCGCGACTAAAAATTGACTTTTTATAAATTATGATTTTGGACTTGTTTTCTTCACGGAAGTTGTAGAAGATTTTATTGCAAGCTCGTGCGTATTTTAAGTTTAATTTCCAGAGGTCCGATCCAATTTATACGAATTTTGGAAATTTATCAGTTATGTTTGTTAAAAAGAAAATACACTAGTGGTAATTTCATATGGGCCATCAGTTCTTATGAGATTTAATCTCAACCGTCCATTTTAGGTTTTAACCCAGTGGGATCTCTCTCTCTCTCTCTCTCTCTCCGTGATGCATGTCACCGAAGAAGTCAGCAGCCGATAACCAATTTTGTCGGCCTTGATGCCAAAAGTTTCACCTCTATCTCCTCTCTATGTTCCCTAGCATGCCAGCGTTCAATTCACGTTGAATTAAGCTAGGAATCAGAGGAAATTTTAGGGTTTGGGTTCAATTTCGTCATCAACGCCGCCGGTGTTTCAAGCCTAGACACCTAAGGGGTTTTGAAGCACACCGTTCCAAGAGTCGAAGGCCATCAACCACGTGGCCCATCTGGGCCGGAGAAAGGTGTGCGAACGTCGCTGTAATCTGACAAGATTTAAGACTTTTTGAGGTACATTTAGGCTTATTTCGTTGGAATTGAACATTGTGGCTTTGATGGAAGTTTTTGGGATTGGAATAAGCTTTCGTTTGTTGTGTGATTTGCAAACATCGGAGCAGCTCGGGGCTTACATACCGCCATACGGGGTGAAGCTTTGATGATCAAAATGATATTTTTTCATTGGGGAGTTCCTATATTGATTTATAGCGTTTTCGTATAGTCTCGTGTAGCTTGG
Organism: Geum urbanum; assembly: GCA_946800695.1. Classification (NCBI taxonomy): domain Eukaryota; kingdom Viridiplantae; phylum Streptophyta; class Magnoliopsida; order Rosales; family Rosaceae; genus Geum; species Geum urbanum. The sequence continues at coordinate 4,692,507 of OX327008.1, read as the reverse complement.
CATAATTGTGGTAATGTTTCGACTATTTTCCAGGATTCAAGGCAACTTGACACATTCGACGCAGTCGATTGTGTGTGTATCGAGTCGAGACTCAATTTCTTAGGAACTTGAGTGGTACGACAAGGAGAATGTGACCAAGGTATTTCTTTTGTCGATTACGAGGGCGAGTAGGTTTGCAATTCAAGAATATTGAAGATAAATGTAAGTTTTAGATAGACGCTCTGTCTTGGATTACTTTATCCACTTTAGTCGCACAATAGAACTTTTATGAATTGATTGAGACCTTCAATTTGGCATAGGAGCGTTAAGTACGATTTACAAGTTGGTGGATCGATTATGATTTTTCTGGCAATCCAGGAGAGTGGACATTTTATTTTCACCGTCGTAGCGAGTCGTCATTATTTTACTTATTATTGTGCAAGTGTTTTAGTTTCAGAGTACAATTTTCAGTTTCTAGTGTTGAGGCTTGTGTGCATGTTTACATTCATTGCATCGATGCATTAGCTACTTGGCTGATCTCTGAGGGCTCCAAGATGGAACTGGAACTCCCGTCGTCCTGGATCAGAGACCCCAAATGACCTTGCACATATAGTTATTGTCTCGGATCAGCGGTCCCTAGACGATGTCTCCATATCACTTGCACATTGGGAGTTTACTCTCGACTCGCTTAGTGTTTTATCTTTATTTATTTTGTGGAAAGGCAAAAACTGTTTTGGGATTTGTCTTATTTGAAGTGTGGATCTACGTACCGTTTTCGACATTTATCACGTATACAAATTTGTCTCGACAAATTCTACGATTTCTCCCCAAAGTCAACCGATATTATCAATCTATAAAAAAGTCAACTGTAGATCCCACAATCGTACTGTCAAAAAACCTTATTTATCGTGCTCGATAAATCGAAATACAAATATCCCAAAAATTATGAATAATTATACAAAAAATTTGGGATATCACATGAGGTACTCGGGGACTTAACATACCACCCTTGAAACTCTGGGAACTTAGCAGATCACATATCAAACGCAGGGCACCAAATATATCACATCATAACATATCTTTCACACTAACGTAAAACAACATACACTTACACATATCTATCTATGCACAACAAAAATAAATTCTTGATCGAGGAGTTAGGGGGACTGGGATGCTGCACGTCAGCCCGCCTTGACGTGGCTAAGTACACATAAGTAGGCAAAAAATATTGTCAACTCCCTAATCAAGAAATGACCTCCTTCATTGAGGGACTTGATGGACTTGTTGGTGTATATAACTATACCACCTAATTATGGGTACTTAGTCATTGATTGGAACAACACCGCCTAAACCCAACAAACCATTGTCTGTCCAACTACAACTTTGTTAACAAACCTGACCCTAAGAGGTAAGCCACGCGCCCGTTAGGGCATCAACAGTAAGAAAACTCTAGCATGGACAAGATTCACATAGAAAGTATGAGCAAGGAGGCTCACTTAACCACCTTTATAAAGACTTCATTTATGACTAAAAAAGGTAATATGTTCATTTAGCCCATCAACATTGTTATACTTGAAAAGTTTTCTGACTTAAGCATCGAAGTGTTAAAGGCGGGCCAGACCCGTCAAGATCTGTAACGCCCGTTAGCGTATTGCTTGTAATAATGGCCTAACAGAGAGGTGATCAAACCGAAGACATCCAACACTATTAAGCCTCACCCGTGCTTCTACTTAAGACTTAACGAAATTTGGTAGAAACACTAAGGTTGAGTTTAGATGAGGTGAAAAGACATGAGATTTCATTTAAAATCAGCATTTGTGAAATTCTATGAACATAGTTCTTCGTTGTACAAACAACTACTAAAAAATTTAAAAATTTGATGATAAAATAAAAAATAATTTGAAGACCCAAAATTCAGACTTTAAATTTCACTTATATAAATGTCATTTTTAAATTCTATTCTTTTTCACTAAATTATGAGTTTAGTAAAGAATTTTCGATTTATATCGGTCTATTTTGACTTTAATAAATTGTCTAGTGCCTACCACGGGTTTTGCGTTAATCTTTTGGGTGGTAGGTGTGTGGGGACTAGGAAGTTGGAGCGTGAAACGGGTTTCAACCGGTGTGGTAGGTGAAACTCGTAGATATGATAACTGGGGGAGGTATAGAATTTCAAAATGAGAAGAAAGAAAATAATAGAATAGATTTTGATGATGGCGATATACCAAGTGGTGATGGAGGAGATAACCGGTTACACGGGCCTATCACCGGCGGCGTTTTTCACAATCGCCGGGATGATGGTCGTCGTTTACAGATTCGTCACCGGAATGTTTGTGGCCCCCGAAGATTATAACAGCCCTCCGGTGGTGGCAGTGGACGCTACCAAAAGCAGCAGTGCCAATCTGGAGTATTTCTCTCCCACCACAACGCCGCCAGTCCAAGTCGGGGATATGACGGAGCAAGAGCTCAGAAGCTATAATGGGTCTGATCCCAACAAACCAATTCTTATGTCCATCAAAGCTAACATCTACGACGTCTCGTCCGGAAGGTATGAATTCAAAACTCAACTGATAGAAAAAGTCTTCAAATTCCTAGAACAACAATAAAAGTTGTTGGGTTTTGGTGGTGGCAGGAATTTTTATGGCCCAGGTGGAGCATACGCAATGTTTGCTGGAAGGGATGCTAGCAGAGCCCTTGCTCTATTATCGTTCAAACCCCAAGACATAAACGGAAACATCGAGGGCCTCGTTGAAGATGAGCTTCAGATTTTGCAAGATTGGGAAGACAAGTTCATCGAAAAGTATCCCAAGGTTGGGCAGCTGGTCAACTCTTAGAGACCAACCAAACTCAACCCCCTCTGAGGTCAGTCAAAGTTTATGTTCTTGTCAAACTTGTATAAACTTGCAGAAACCTGTTACACTAGTATGTAATTGGCATTTCGTATCCTCAATTCTTACATAACAAGCACACGGTTTGTATCCCAAGTCAACCCTTGTTTATATTACCAAAAGCCTCTGAAATATTAGAGACTGATATGTACGAACAGAACTTGTTGTTGCCAATATTTTCAATTTTGATCCGCAAGTAAACTGCTCCGAACTTTGATCATCACAATTGGGATCGACACTGAAGGCCTGATAAGCTACAAGTGAGATATTGAAATGAAGATAAAGGCAGCATATTGTTGTCGGCATCTAGCCAAGGCAACGTCTCATTCCAACATGGATGGCCATTGGTGGCTGGAGTGATCGCTTTACAGACCGCGAGTGACCACATTAATCCTGCAAACCTGTTATAGCGCAGAATATCAGGGAATTTGTGCAATGACAATTTCGACAACACTGAATAAAGACATCAGGCACTAGACAAAGTCATGAAATGCATCATGCTCATGCTTGCTTAAATAAGAGCTAGTATTTCCTTGTGATCTGCGCAGATCGTCGAGTCAGTGGAGCACTGAATGGCTGGGAAGGCGGAGATATGATGTGCTAACACCATTGTCGAGTTGTAAAGGCCAACTCTTCTTACTTCACCTTCGATGCCATATTTTCCTTGCACCATAACCAAAAATATGTTGTCCCCAAGGCATCCTTGTTATAGTTTAAGCTACCGACGTAACCAAATTCTATTTTCTTTCTTTTTTTGGTATATTATGTCTTAACTCAACTAGGCCATCTGCTGAAAACTTAGCTTCCAAAAAATTATGGATATCATGGAAATGCAAACCAGAAGGTGGAGAATTAATGAGTGAACATGATTCCATGCCACTGAAGTGATTCTGTAGGAACTTGGAGTTTGATCTTCACAGCTCCAAACTCTTGAAGTTTCCCAACTCTGATTTTCTACACACTGACAGAGTGACAGTAACTTCGACACTAGTTTATGGACCAACTCCAAACTCTTCAGCAAAAGCCAAATGTGTGCGCACCCAGCAATATTTAGCACCCTGTAAGTTAACGCCCTAAGTGCAGAATTCAGAAATCCATCATTGAGGAATAGAAAAGAACAGTAGTGAAGCAAACTAGGAAAAAAGAAGAAGGGCATGATACAGTTGATTGCTATAACACCTATAAGTCAGATCCCTAGACCATAGTGTTCAACTGAAAATTTGAAGCAATATGAACGAATTGATTGAACTATCAAAATCATTAGAGCATTAGAGTGACAGTAACCATAACCAAAATCAAAATCATTAGAGCATCTCCAACCATTAAAATTTCATATCTTATTATGAGATTATGAAAAATTACTATTCATTTAATATCTTCTCATCTCCAATCATCTAGATCTTATACCTCAAAATGATATGAACTTTATTCTTCAACTATACCATGCCTCTTACCTTAAAACTCATAATACTATATTTTCTCTCTTCCTTTTCAATTTTTTTTTTATCCCACATAACCCACAAATAAGTTGAATGTTATACCTTATAATGAGTTATTTTGAGATCTATTTTAAGGTATAGAATCCCATACAAGGTATAAGATCTCTATTTTGTACCATTAAAGATGAAATTATTCATCAAAACTCATTTTAAGGTATAGAATCTCCCATGGTTGGAGATGGTCTTATAACATAAAGGATGTTTAATTCATTTGAGTAGCATAACTGTAAAAGAAGGAAAAACAAAAATCGGAACAGATGGAAACTTTAGTCCGTCAACAAGACTGTCAACAAGACAGACAAAATAACTATGGAGAACCTCATGTATTTGAGAGTCCACAATGCTCATATATAAGAGCCGATGAAAGTGTCAGCCACATTCCAGTAAACACCGGTAAACAGAATTTCCGACATCTTCCATTTGTGTCTTTCTGCCACAAGCTGATAGAAAACCTGGAAGGGGAAACCAGGCCTAGCTAAAAGCACTCTGGCTAGCTTAGTGGAATCAACTGACAGAATGTTTTACAAGCTTGAGCAGTAAATTAGCCACCAGTGCAACTTCTGATGACATGACCTTTTAAATCTCTTGATTCAATATATGACCATTACATTCAATCATCACTTAATCAAATAAATTATTTTCTTTTCTACCTTCAACATCTTTTCTTGTAGATCTGAGGTAAACATTACAGAATAACAGACTATACCCAGTTTGTTATATCTCTGATCCCCGAAACCATCATACTTGCCTATGGATATGAGCTAAACAAAAATGGGGATATCAGATCTGGTAAAAAACAATGGATATCCCCTGATAAAAATTTCAAAAGTTAAAGGTACATATAAGTTTCATATCTGGTGCTATCCAATTTTGTTGTTGTTGTAGAACCAACTTGACAGAGCATGCATAATTGACTATCATTATATTTCCAACTTGAAGAGAAATAATTCTGATAAACAAATGATATCTCTCAAGGTTTCTAAGTATGTATGGAACCCATCATATACCAAAAGAGTATCACCCAACTACTCCTTCAAACCAATACACCCAATCCCAAACACTAAAAAATCATCGGAACCGGTATAAAAGATAAAGACAAATTGAGGGATATTGTAAAAATTTAACATAATGAAAAGGAGGATTCATTTGTTAACAGAACACGAGAACTGAATAATATTCATAAGTACTAAATATGATAATGCACAGTCATTGTTAAATATTGAAAGAGAAACAATTAGTTGACGAGATTAGTTTCATAAGGTTTACTAGGTGTACTTAGTACTCATAGTCCATGGTTACAGTGCTGTACTTCCGAGTATTTGGTGAGAGAATATATTAAGATAAATACTGCGACACAGAATCTGAAAACGGACAAGTGAACTTTTACAAAGTACTGAATCTATCAACATGAACAAGATAAATTATTCACTATATAATAAACAAAAAGTAATATACAGAAGGAAAAACAATAATGAACGGAAGGATAGACAGGTTAAACAGATTATTTCTTAATGACACATACTCTGTGTTCATATACTACAAAAACTCTATGCTCCTATGTGCACACATTCTTATCTGACCTAGAAGCTTTCGGCAGATCAGAAACAGTATGTCCACCTCCTACAGCTTCTTTTTGTGTGTTTTGGCCTTTTCAACAGAATCTATTGCTTCTTCAAATGATTTCTGAATCAAAAAAGAAAAGCTTGTCAGTAACACAATGTTGGATAGGAGTCGATGAAATGAAAACTTCCAGAAGGCATCTCCGATTATCCAAACAATTTGAAACAGAAACTAACGTAAAGAACTAGTAATTCACAGGGCACTTCATATACAATTATAATGTGTATATACATGTACTTCTGTTTGTGACATTTACATTTTAGACTGTTAAAACCATACAACTTTGATTCGATACATTCTGTGCATGTCATAGGTTGAGAGGATTGTATGCTAAAGCATGAAATGAAGAACCAAAAGCAGCATGAAGAAACCATAACAACAAAGAGAGTAAAAGACCATACTCCGGAATTACGCATCTTCCATAAGGCATCCCATCCCATATTAAGAACCGCTACGCCACCTAATAAGGCCCTGCATAAAATCCAAAGACATAGATAATATCATCACCAGCAATATAATATAATCTTGGCATCGCATTAATCAATTGGGAATGAATGAAGAAAGCCCACCCTGCAACGGAGACATTAAGAAGGAAGGCGCGTGAGTTGAGATAGCGAAGCAGATTGTCAAACCCAGAAGAAGAAGCAGAAGCGCCTCCACCTCCTCTCGAATAATTGCGGCCATGGCTGTGACTGTGACCGTAACCGTAACCGTAACCTTGAGCAGATTGGGACGAATAGGAGGAGGATGATCGGGAATTGTAATGAGCGCGCCTGGTGTCGTCGATGAGGGTTTGATAGGCTTCGGATACCTGCTTGAATCGGAGAGTGGCGGAGTCTCTTACGGCTTTAGGAGAGTGGGAGTGCTTGTCTGGATGAAGCTTCACCGCCAATTTCCTGAATGCGTCTTTGATTTCTTCTTTGCTCGCATTCCTTGTCAAACCCAAGACCTGGTAGTAGTGATCACCCATCTCATCTCTCTCGACTTTCTCTTCTTCGAATCCCAAATCATCATCATTATCTTCTCTTTAATCTTTCTTTTAGGACACCTCAACCTCGTGGCGCTGTCATAGCCGCTTCCTTTGCTTACTCTACTACCTACAGCTTTCCAAAGCTTCATTTTTACTCATTGGAAGCCTCTATGAGCAAACAAATGTATCAACTTTAACACGGGATTAGACGAGTTTTTCATAACCATTTGCCCCGAAAAAGCCTGGCGGGGAATAAGGCCAGCCCTAGACCAGGTGCAAACTACTAAAGCCCATCACCTCAAAAGAGTCTAGTCTATCAAGGTGCCCGTTCCTCGGCCGAACGTATAAAACTCATCAAATATAAATATTATGGATTAATTTATCATTATTAAATTCTAAAATCTCTAATTTATTTTAATATCAATAATTCGTATACAAATTATCAACTTTTGAGCGTATATATTATTTAGCGCATATAATTGTTGAAATATTTAATTCTTAAACACTATTTATTTTAATAATTTTTTATTAATACATCAAACCTCGGCTCAGATTTTGAAAACATTATGCTCAAGCCCGACATGGCCCAGCCCAAGCCCAATATGTTTGGGCTTAGGCGGCCAGCTTATTGCCGACCTCGTACGTCCTATTGTACACGTACCCAAAATTTTTAGATTCGGATTTTCACTCGAGCCGAATACACCGGAGCTCTAATATTAGAATCTGACCAAACTAAACATAAATAAATATATAAAAAATAAGGTTAATTAATTTATAAATGTTTATCGTCTTATAAAAATATTTAAGAAGTGTGTATATAATATAAAATATAAATTATTTACTTTATACGTAATATATATGGGTCAAGTTCGAGTTTGGTAAATGCCTATCTATGCCCGACATGAACCCACAACCATATAGTCATGTTCGGTGTAGTAGATACTCATCGCCCACTATTTACGTATGAACCATATGGGAACAAGAATTTTTAGATTCGAACTTAGGATCGACAAACATGAAGTCGAGGATTGGATTTTCGATGAGTATGTCGAAGGTCGACGTTCGATTTAGGAAGTGTTACTTGAGGTTCGAGGTTTGAACTTCGAGGTGAATATCAAAGATCGAGATGAGTCTGAAAGTTCGATTTTCATATTTAGATAAGATCCATCACGAGGAACAGATGGATCATGAGGCCCAAAGCGAGGGGAAATGATCAGATCGAGTTTGGTACGCCAAGAGCCCATGTAGCCCTTAAAAAGGGGCACTAAACGTGGAGTAAGGTGCAAGCCTAGGAAGGTGGCGCCGAAATAGGAGGATACTGTAACACCCCCCCCCCACTCTGTTCATGCATCTTAAAGATCTTCGTCGAAAGCGTCATGAATAAGGTTTGTCTGTTGTTCGTTGGAATTGTCTCGTGGAAGCAGGAAGAATCTACTACATGTTTTGGCACCGTCTATGGGAAACGATGGCAACATACGTACTTGAGAATGATGATCGAAAGTTTCTCCACAATGAAGGCATCTAATCTGACAGAGATGGAAAAGATAAAAAAGAGAACAAAGAAAATCTCAGGATTCAATAGATGGGGCTCGGTACCATCACCGACACAAGCTGATTATTTCTAGAATCGTATTGCGCTCTCAGATGGCACCAACGGTGTTAGTCTCTGCACCTAGATAAGGTCGATCGGAGATCGATGCCATTGAGGCTTCAAAGTAGCCGAACGAGCAGCGAGATCGGCCGGGTTAAAACCAAGTGACCCGAGTCTAGTTTAATGGGATATGTTTCTGGAATTGAGCATCGTTTCTTGAGCCAAGCAATTCAATCTAATTTTGTTTCTAGAATTTGATGTAGTTATGTCTCTTATTCTGTAACATGGATATGTTTACAATGAGAATGTTTTAGGGAAACTTGAAGGGGCGCAAAATAATGTTAAGAGACTCGGAGAATCCACAATGGATTAAGGATTGACGATCAAGGCTGATTTGTGGTATGAGGAAATAAACCAATAACGGTGCTTTGGGTGATCAAGGATTCAAAAACATGATGCGTGTGTAGTACAGAGAGGCTTGATGGTTCAAAAGAAAGATTGACTCTTTGATACTTATGAAAGACTTTGCAGGAGAATGCAATTCCCCCCAAAAAATGTGATTAATAGAAATCTTGGGATGGTTGTGTACCCAGCATTGAGATGAATTAGATTTTCACTATTTGTTGTTTTTGCATAATTTTACAGATTTCAAAAATGAGAAAGAGGTACTTGTCAAGGAAAAGTTGAAGTGGAATGATAGAATTCAAGGTATTCTAACAACTAAAGAACAAGAAGTTTCGAGCAAATCAAACTTCAAAGTTTGATGAAGATCGAGGAAGGAGGTCTAACAATAAGCAAGATTGAGGTTGGTGAGAAAAGTTTACCGAAAGGATAGACCAAATGCTCGAGGCATTCTAGAAAATAGGGTTTGCGAAGTGTGCAGAGATGGGTATGCTTAAGGGCAGTTAGAACCTACAACAGGGTATGAAGTCGAAGATCAAATCAGTTGCTTGAGAGATGAGTTCATTAGAAACTTCTCGCTATATGAGGTGAGATCACACGATGGTGAAGATTGGAGGTAACAAATTTGCGTCATCAAATTGCTTTGTTACTTTTCAAGGTGTGATATGCATATTGATCAACTTAGTGAAAGAGGGCTTTGCATATCTTGGATATATAATGGACGGATCGATGTGTTGGCTTGAAATGCTCATGTAGATGCTGATTTGAGTTTTGAGGTGTAGCCTTATAAGCATGTGAAGCACTAATTGTGCATGGCATAAGTATATTATGATCTGATCAAATATGTCATGAACATCGAGATGCATGTGTAGTATTTTAAATACTTGTTTTGGTTCATATATATATATATTTATATATATTCATGCTTGGAATGATTGGTCAATCCAGAGTGACGCGATTGGATTTGCAAGTCTTTTTGAGATTGTTATTGCAGAATAATCTATGAAAGTGATGATCTATCTGATGACGTCAATATATTCAAGACCTGAATGAGAGAAGGACTGAGTATAAAGAAAGTAAACTTATCAAAGTCGAGGCTGAGTCTCGAGTTCAAAGGTGAGGTTCAAGATTTAAAAGGTTGAGGTTTGAAATGGCAGGGTTGAGGTCTAAGGTTGCAAGATTGAAGTTCGATATATAAGATTGGTGAAAAACTGAATTGGTTGAATCTTTAAATTGAGTCATCGAATTTAATCGATGAAGAGTTGTACTCAAATAGGAACGGATGAAACATGGGAAAGTATCGAGTTCGTGCATCGAGACCTGGGATAAATTTCATACCTCAATGATGAATTTGCATGGCGAGACAGTGTACGTTTAGAGTTCGACTCACCAATCTTCGTGAAAGACTTTTGCAATAGAATGATGAAAGAGTTGTTAGGTCAACTCGAAAGGTAATATCGATGTAGTTTGGTTTGGAAATGATTGATATACAATTGAGTAGCCAGCATTGGACATCGATGGGGTATCAATGGAGAACTGATGGAAGATTGAACATTTGTGGATTGAGGTAAATGGTATCGTGTTATCTATAAATAACATTTGGTGATTAAAATACATGTTTTGATGTTTGCATGCATAAATTGTAGATCTTATTGATGTGATTGATGTTAGGGCTTAACACATGTGTAAATTTGGTTAAGGCTATTGAGTCACCTGAATATCCATCGATCATGGATAATGACGAACAATGATGAGCAAGATGAAAGAGGTTACATGTCAAATACTCAAAGTTGGTCAGGTAAAACGTCTCTAGCAACACCTGATGAACGAGAATACTTCGTCAAGTTCGAAGCTTATGAGTAGAACCTCTGATGGAAGTATTATAGTCAAGTATGAAATTATCGAGTATGACCTCTGGCCAAAAAAGTGTATTGGTCAAGTTCGAAAGCTTGAGAGCAGAACCACTGACTGGGAATGTATATTGGGCAAGTTTTATAGCTTGAGAGCAGAACCTCTGACTAGGAAAGTATATTGGTTAATTTTGAATGCTTGAGAGCAGAACCTCTTATTGGAAAAGTATATTGGTCAAGTTCAAAATCTTGAGAGCAAAACCTTTGAAAAGAATGTGTGGGGTTAAGTTCGAAAGCTTGAGAGCAGAACCTCTTACGAGAATGTATGTCGGTCAAGTTCAAAAGCTTGAAAGCATACCCTCTAACAAGAATGTATGGGGCTAAGTTTGAAAGCTTCAGAGAGGAACCTTTGACCGGGAAATTCTTTTAACAACTTCCAAAAGCTTAACGTGAGGAATCCATAATTGAGAAAGAATATTTGGTAAAGTTCGAAAGCTTGAGAGCAGAACCTCTAACTAACAAGAATACTTGATCAAGTTCGAGGCTTAAGAGCGGAACCTCTGATTGAAGTATATCAGTTAAGTTTGAAAGATTGAGAGCAAACATCTTCCTGGGCAAGAATACTTGATCAAGTTTGAGACTTGAGAGCTGAACCTGTGATTGGAAAAGAATACTTCGTCAAGTTTGAAGGTTATGAATGGAACCTCTGATGGATGTATAGATGCCAAGATTGAGGCTTTTAACCTGAATAAAGCCTCTGATGAAGATAAATAGAAACCATTGATGAGGAGCTTCGAAGCAGGTGATTTAAGCTTAAAACTTCATAAGATTAACATCGTGAAATAAGCTGTGAATGCTAACGTAAAATTTGCATGCAAGAAACAATAATCCTCTATTCCAATATTGTGATTGGAAGAGAGGAATTAGGGGGCATGTATGTATAAGAATGTATAAAATACCTGGCAGACCTGTGATGTCATTGAGATTTTAAAGTAAAAAAGAAATTGTTGTGACATCAAAACCTACGGTGCACTTGTTAAAGTTCGATACGATAAACATCCATGGAAAAGAAAGTGAGAAAATTGCAGGGAAACAAAAATGTATCAAAGCTTGACGAGCTTTGAAGCAGTTAGCGACAAGCTTGGAGGCATTGGTAAGAAGGAGGAAATACGCAAGAATGCCATTCTCAATGAGTTCTAGTCGAAAAGAGTTGACTCCAAAGTTGAAACCATGAGCGTAGGCTGCACTAATGTTAGCTCTAAGGCTTCGAATAGTGTCTAACAAGCGGTGGATGGTGTCATCATTACAGGCCATGTCATGCCAGAGCTGGAATACTATCTCCTCCAGACCATCAGCCTTGGCTTAACTGGCCTTGAGTTTGAGCTCAAAATCACGGGAATCGTGACGACATCAAACGCTAGCAGGCTCGAAGCGGTCTAAGCTGCGACACTAGCGATCGCGAGGGGAGGAAGGGCTGCGGCGGTAGTGACTAGACTCAGCGAGGTCACGATGATGACGAGGGGACAACATCTCTTCAAGATGAATGACTCTTTTCACTAGAGTCATGTGTTCAATGATGGGGCTGCGAGAACCAGAGTTTGTATAAGGAGACATCGATTCGTCAGATCAAGAACGTGACCAGAAAAAGAACGAATGTGAGTAAGTAATTTTACAATTCATACAAGTTACATAAAATGCAGAGATTGTTGGGTTATTGAGTGGAGGACTCAGGTGAGCATAGGACAAGGGGCATGTTTGAAAGCTCTTTTCCTTTCCCTTGATGACGTGAAGTGTTGACATCAAGTTTGAAGCTTTGAGTAGAACCTCTGACGAGAAGAAGTACGAGTGTCAAGTTTGGGGTGAAAAGATAAGCCGCTGACAACATAAAGTGTTGGCTTCAACTTCGAATGGTGAGCCGAACCACTGACGACATGAATGTGAATGTCAAGTTTGAAGCTTAGAGTATCCATGTGATTGATGTTAGGGCTTAACACATGTGTAATTATGGTCAAAGCTATTGAATCATCTGAATATCCATCGAGCATGGATAGTGACGAATAGTGATGAGCAATATTGAAGAGCCTAGATGTCATGCGCTCAAAGTTAGTCAGGTCAAATGTCTCTAGTGAGACCTGATGAACGAGAATACTTCGTCAAGTTTGAAGCTTATAAGTAGAACCTCTGACGGAAGTATAATAGTCAAGTTTGAAATTATCGAGTAAGACCTCTGGCCAAAAAAGTGTATTGGTCAAGTTCGAAAGATTGAGAGCAGAACCTCTGACTGGGAAAGTATATTGGTTAAGTTTGAAAGCTTGAGAGCAGAACCTTTGACAAGAATGTGTAGGGTCAAGTTTGAAAGCTTGAGAGCAAAATCTCTGACGAGAATGTATGTTGGTCAAGTTTGAAAGCTTGAAAGCAGAACTTCTGACGAGAATGTATGTCGATCAAGTTGGAAAGCTTGAGAGTAGAACCTCTAACAAGAATGTATGCAGTTAAGTTTAAAAGCTTCAGAGCAGTACCTCTGATTGGGAAAATATATTAACAAGTTCCAAAAGCTTAACGTGCAGAATCCATAATTGAGAAAGAATATTCGGTCAAGTTCGAAAGCCTGAGAGAGGAACCTCTAACTGACAAAAATACTTGATCAAGTTCTAGGCTTGAGAGCGGAATCTCTGATTGAAGTATATTAATCAAGTTCGAAAGCTTGAGAGCAGAACCTTTGACTGAGCAAGAATATTTGATAAGGTTCGAGACTAGAGAGCGAAACTGCTTATTGGAAAAGAATACTTCGTCACGTTCGAAGGTTATGAATGGAACCTTTAATGGAAGTATAGATACCAAGATTGAGAATTTTAACCTGAATTGAGCTTCTCATGATAACTGCTGAAATCATCTAAGTAGAAAGCCATGAAGATTAATAGAAACCATTGACGAGGAGCTTCGAAGCCGGTGCTTTAAGCTTGAAACTTTAAAAGATTAACATCGTGGAATAAGTTGCAAATGCTAAGGTAAAGTTTGCATGCAATAAAAGATAATCCTCTCTTCCAGTATGGTGATCATAAGAGAGGAATTATTGAGGGCATATATGTATAAGAATGTATAAAACACCTGGGAGACCTGTGAAGTCATTGAGATGTTGTAAGAGCACGAAAAACGTAGTACATTCTTCAAGCTTCCACAAGACAATTCCAATTATCAATGGATATCTCCTTCGATGATAGCTCGATGTAGCTTTGAATGGCTGAACGATTTGAACAATTGGGGGAAGGGTACTGCAAATGACTCTCTGACACTCAAGGAAGCGAGAGCTCAATGCAAGTGAGTACTAAATATAATCTAACCGGAAACCTTACCCAGTTAACCTATTTATACCCATAGGATCGCACAAAAATAGGAGCCACTACCTTTCTAGCTGATCTTCGAAGTTCGTGCGCCAAACTTCGATCCTCGAACCTCAGCCTCAACCACCTCATATTTTGGAGCCATCACCCTAGGATCGCGCTCTACTCCACCCACAACTCTCCTACTTTGGGATTACGTGGGTAAGTGGCCTCCTGGGGCCTATCTGCTCCTTTCCCTAGGCCTGAGCCTCTATTCCTCGGCTTTAGGCCTTATAATCCATTCAATTCATGTAATAGATTATCCCTAGCTCCGAACATCAAAACTCATCTCGATCTTTGCTGCTCATACTGAAGTTTAAAGCTCAAACTTCAGTCTTTATTCCCATAATGGAACATTGATCTTCGAGGCACCTTTCGAAGGTTCAACTTTAGTAATCTCATTCACTATTCAACTTTGACTCCTCATTCATTGGTGCTAAGTTTGAATCTCAAAATTTTCGTCCCCACAATGCTCCCAATTTCATCTTTGGGCTGAAGCTCGAGCCCAACGCAGGAAATTCAGCTCCGGACTATAATTAAAACTTCCATCTTTCTCGAGCTACCAACTTCAAGAATTTGATTTCCCTCGAGCTTCCAGCTTCAAAACTCTCTTTTGAAGAGTACTTCTTGCGCTTCCCTGAGTTCATGCACCAGAAAACCCAAGAACACAACTCTTCCAGTACTCCACTATTCATATTCTGCCGTTCCTCCTTTATATCGTAACATATAAATATCTCTTCACCTCTTATCCTTTTCCATCTCACTTTCCCAATTTCAAGAATCCTAAAACCAGAAATTTCAACCATTTCTAATTTCTCTTCGAAATCCATGGCCAACAATCGATCACGCTCTACATCGGGGAGAGACCTCTCTACCCGTCGCTAACTGGTGCCGACCAAATCTGCTCACTCATCTTCCAACTCTGGCGATGACCATGAGGAGGTCGGCCCACAACTCCCCCACTTAAAGATTGGGAGTCCTACCGATGCCCAACTCAACCTCCAACAGGCTCGAATCAATCCGCCGGAGCGCGTTATGATATGGGCTCTCCTGGAGGGCAGCAACATGTTTACCAGCAAAGGGATTCCGTCTGGCTCCCTCATCCTCGCAAGCACCACCTTCGCTTTCTCTGCTTCTCGCTCCACCCAATGATCATCATCCTTTGGATTCTACTGGGCTTGCACCCTATGCAGCTAAGCCCCAACTTCTATTTCCTCCTTTAGGCCTTCTTCGCCGTCGGTCAACAGTGGTAGGTCTCTCTCGACCTGCTCGACTTCTTCTTCACCCACATGTGAGCAAGGGTCCGAGGCTTGGTGAGACACTTTAACCTCCAACCCCAGTGCTTCAAGAAGTGCTTCGACCCGAAATCTACCAACTTTGCTCACTGGCACATAGATTCGGTTCTTGTCGAAGGCAATTGGATACCTTCTGAGCTTGAAGGACTTGGGTTTGAAATCCCCAAATACTTCAACAACATCCCAGGTATTGATCCTATCTTGAATTGACATTTCTCGCATCGAAATGATTTTGCATGATGGTTTTTTATTCAATTTCGACCTTCATATACAACTTTGAGGCTCGATCCCTCCTTGCTCGAACTTAGTGAGGAGAGGATCACCTGGCTTTCAAACTTCCTTGTCGGCAAGGAGTGGCCACTCGCTCAAGTCGCCTCTCAATCTGCCATCCTCTCCTTGGCCTTGAGCAAGTACTCTGACCTATTCACTTGCTACTCTAAAAGAAACCTCGAGACGGTGAGGATCTCCTCGGCTGGCTCATCGATGTTGAGTCCTCGTTTTTTGTCAGCAAAGAGTCCGAGGGACTTATCAAGGAGGCCATCCGGAAATGATCTAAGTACACCATCTAGAAATCTAGCTTTCCAATCTCAGCCTCAAACTCTCAAGATGCCACCCTTGGGCGAAAGAGGACGAGGAGTTCAGAAGTTAGACTCCTCTCCGTCCCAGAGCCGCCCTAGGAAAAGAAGATGAAAAAAATGATCCCAGGCTCGAATGTGGAAATCCTCAACCTCGAAGTTCCTGTCATTCCTTGAAGTTTAACTTTGAAGCGGCGACCCACTCGAGCTTCAAAAGAACCACTCTAAGTGTCTACTGCTGCACCTGACTCACCTTTTCGTGATCGAACTCTCCTAAAAGGTAATCATTCATTCTCGCTCTTTTCCTGAATTCTTTATTTTGATGATTTTATTTACATACCCATTTTGAAGCTCCCATGCCTAGACATCTCTCCACCGCCAAGCCCCGCTCATGGCACCTCCCCTCAAAGAACTCATTCTGGTGATGCTCCGTAAGCCAAGCCGTCAGAAGACTTTCCATTTCTCTACGATGGTTAGACCCTCTTTGAAAATCCCACCACTGCCTCCATCTTTGCACAAAGACTAGGTAGGAGGAACCCCGAGAGGGATCCGCTCCAGCAAGGGGATTGGAGCAATAATCTTCAAGCTGCATTCTCATGCAAAATCGACGTAAGTATCTTATTCATCAACTCCTCAATCCTGACTGAACTTTCCTTTTTACTATTTTCCCGTCACCTATCATGACCTTTTCTCTTTGCATTGCTAGGGCCTTCTGCATACCCGACGCATGCTTCAAGGCGATGCACTTAATCAATGTCGATATTTAGGTCAAACTCGACCTTGCCAATGTCGAGATGGTCGAGCTCTCCTCAAAGCTACAAAACTCCGACAATAAACTTCGAGCAGCCTCACAAATTAAAGAAGAGCTTCGAGCCTCCACTTCCTCCGTTCCTCGCCTCGAGAAGTCCATGATGGAGGCTAAGCACAAGGCCAACCTCGCGGAGGCTGAGCTTAAGCTTAAGAAGGTATTGATCGAGCTCCTCAAACAACAAACTTTAACCCTGATACGCTAAAAACATGCATTAAATTAAACACATAATACACAACTATGCAATTTAAAACCCTATAGATGTAGTATAATATAAGCAAGTAGGAATCGTTCTAAACCAGGAATTGAATGGTGCATGCAATATTTGTGTATAAAAGGGGGGGGGGGGTAAAAAGAGTTGATTTTAATCCTTAAATTACTTCCTAAAAACATCATGCACATAATCAAGTACTCCTAGGACTCTAGCATGCATAAACTCATAGACAAGCAGCAATACATAAAAGACTCTTAAAAACACTAATTCATGTTATGACAAAAATAAAACCTAATTAATTATATACAGGTGATCAACTTAATTCTTTACCTAGCTCAATTATTAACACATACAAATAACAACACTATTGAAATCCCATAACCCTAAATTCCGATTAAACACATATAATTCATATTTTTGTGCTAGGCATCCCCTAAACACCATTGATCTCGATTAGGCATCCCCTAAATCAAAAACTAAAGCATTAAGAACCAATTAACTTTATGCAAATCAAAATCTAGAATAAGGAACACATGAAAAAGTTATTGACATTTACTCATGTAATAAAACCGAAATAAAATCATCCAAACACACAAACAAGTTTCATAAACAAAAGAGAGTAAGGAGTAAAGAGGTCATGGTTACACTTTTATGTCTTCGGAATCCCCTATGGATACTCAAGAGAACGTGAATTTTTTGGTGAATGACGCTCGGAAATCCCTACACTTCGGTGAAGATGAAGGTGCGACGATTTGATGGCGTAGTCGGCTTCTTGAGGATGTCGGCTTAATTTGTGGGGATAAGGAGAGTATTTGGCAGAGCTTAGGCTATAGAATAAGTGATGATTTGAATTAGGGATGAGCCTCTTGTATTTATAGGACTTACAAGAATGATTTTCCTCCTAAAATAAGATTTCCTAGTTCCACCCGGGTAGAATTGGCAGTCTGCAAAGAATCATACTTTGTCGGAGTTGTAGATCTCCAAAAATCATGACTTTTGGTGTTGTTAGAAGAAGCTTCGAAGTCTTTCTAACCATAGGTCGATCACATCTTAACTCTTCCTGGATTGTTCCGAGTCGTCATTTGAAGTTGGCCAATCTGTACATGCAGTTTCTACTTTCCTTATTCTTCATGATTTCCTTCTTCAGCACAACATAGGAATCCTCTTCTTGCCATATTCTTGTGCTCCATGAAATTGGCTGATTGGATCTTAATATTTGGGCCATCCAAATGGTCTTCTAATTACTTTAGTCAATCTTCATTTGTTCTTCTTCAAGATCCTTCCCGAAGCTTCCAAATCCTAGTCAACATAGGAAAGATTTTCCCAATCAACAAATGATTTCTTTTTCTCTTCAGTTTTTCTTCTTCCTTGGGAATTTCATAACCGAATTCCTCTCTCCATTTTTGCTAGCCTTTGAATACGTGTCGACCTTTTTTACTCCATCTCTATTAGTCAACACCTGAAAATAACAAAAATAAGTAAAACTAATAAAATTAATAATACTAAGCAATTAACAAGGCACAAATATAGGGAAATAAATACTAATAAATAAGCCTAAAATGCATATATATATCAAACCCTACAGGAGCATGTCCAAATAGCCCAGGCAAAGAGTGAGGAACTCGAAGCTCAGCTTGACAATGCGATCCAAGCTCAAGACAACGAGGTCATGGCTGACCCCCTTTAATTCAATATGCCTCTGCTCCGTCCTTCAGAATCGGTTGGAACCAGGCCCTTATCGCTCCTCAGGATTGCCTCTTTGCCGACCCTGACGAGGTTGACGACAAGTTTGAGTGTTAATACAAGTGTGAACCTCGCTCCTGGCTCTCTCCTAGGTGAAGGGAAATCTCACGCTGGCATTCCCAAAACAGCTTCAGATCTTGAGACCATTGCAGACCCATCAACAACGACTCCGATCGAAGCTTCGAAGGAGCCGCTCGAAGTTCAGGATCCTTCCCCAAGCCTGACGATCGTTCTTGTTCCAGCTGTGACTGTCAAGGACACCACCGCCACCAAGCTTCCAGTGACCTCTGCTACCCCCCCCTTAGCTTGTTTTTTCTCTTTATAGCTTTAGCTCTCTCTTTTTATCTCTCGGTTGTGTAACCTAAACAGTTTTTAGCTTTCTCGATGATAACTCGTAGTTAACTTACTTATCTTATCTTTTTCGAATTTGAAGTTAGTTTCCTCATCTTATCTTTTTTGACACCTGACTAACTTCGAAACAGCCACTTGAATTTGGCTACCTCTAGGACAACTTGAGGAGAAATCCCTAGTTAAGGAGTCTTCCTTCGAGTCAAACCATAGTCCAAGTCAAACCAAACTTCTTCACTCAGTAGAATAATTAGTTCAACCTAGTCAAAAATTCTTCCCAGTAACCTCTATTTAGTTACTTGGAATCCTTTTCGGAATCCAACTCTATCCAAAAGCTATACTTTGAACTTTTAAATCTTGTTAGGGTTTAAGGAAATCACTTTGAGATCTCACATATAAAAACCAAGCCGTACCTTTCTCATTCTTAGCCTCATTCGATAGATTTTTAGAATAGATTTAAAATGGCTCCATCGTCTAACAATCTCAAATTTAACTTCGCAACATCTTCTCATTTGGAAAGCATCCCACTTCCTCGTCATGGGAAAGGAAGAGAGCTTTCCAACATGCCTTTAGTTTTATCTTTGCCTGAGTCCACATCTCGGTAACACCTTTTTCACAACCTCTACATGTCATAAAGATTGATCAAGACGTAACATCTCGTACTCATGTTAACCTTTTTGCAGGTCACGCTCTCGGTCTGATGAACTGATGTCTCCATTTGCTCACTCTAATTCCCGCAGCCCTAGCACCGAAGGCATGACCCTAGAAATGAGAGTTACCCGCCTTGAAGAGATGTTATCCTCACATTACCATAGTGATCCCAACGAATCCAGCCATTGTCGACGTAGCTCCTCATCTGCTCGCAATCGTAGGAGTTGTAGCTTAGATCGCTTTGAGCCTGCTGACATTTGAGATCTCTTTTCACCTGTCCGTGATGACTCTCACGATATCGAACTCGAACTTGAAGCCAGCAGAGCCAGAGCTAGCACTTTGGAGAAAACAGTTTTGCATCTTCGAGAGGACGTGGTCTGCAATGAAAATATTGTCCATCACCTCTTGGACATAGTCCGAGGCCTTATGGCTAATATAGGTATAACCTATACTCGTGGTTTTAGTTCGAGAGTCAGCTCTTACTGACTCAAACCTATCAAGAAAGGCGTTCTTGCACATTTCCTGCCTTATTTTGGGATTACATGGGTAAGTGGCCTCCTAGGGCCTATCCGCTCTATTCCTTAGGTATGGGCCTCCATTCCTCGACTTTAGGCCTCATAATCCATTCGACTCACGTAATGGATCATCCCCAGCTCTGAACATTGAAATTTATCTCGATCTTCATTGGTCATATTGAAGTTCGAAGCTCGAACTTCATTCCTTATTCCCATAATGAAATATTGATCTTCGAGGTACCTTTCGAAGGTTCAACTTTGGTACTCTCATTCACTGATCAACTTTGACTCTTCATTCGCTGGTGCTAAGTTCGAATCTCAAAATTCTCGTCCCACAGATGTCAAAGTAAAATGTGACACCAAAACCTACGGTGGACTTGTTAAAGTTTGGTACAATAAAAATCCATGGAAAAGAAAGTGAGAAAATTGCAGGAAAATAAAAATCCATTAAAGTTGACGAGGTTTGAAGCAGTCAGCAACGAGCTTGGAGGCATTAGTGAGAAGGGAAGAAATGCGCAGGAACGCCCTTCTCAATGAGTTCGAGTCAGTAAGAGTTGACTCTAGAGTTGAAACCATAAGCGTAGGCTGCACTAACGTTGGCTCTAAGGCCTCAGATAGTGTCCAATAAGCGGTGGATGGTGTCGACTTTACGGGTCACGTTGTGTCAAAGTTGGAATACTATCTCTTCCAGACCATCAACCTTGGTTGGATGTCCTGAGCTCGAAATCATGGGAATCATGACAACCTTGAATGCGAACATGCTCTAAGTTGTGACTCCTGAGGTCGCGAGGGGAGGAAGGGTTACGCTGGCAGTGACTAGACTCAGTGAGGTCACGATAATGACAAGGGGACAACATCTCTTCAAGATAAGTAATTCTCTTCTCTAGAGTCATACCTTCAGTGTCGGGGCTGCAAGAACCGGAGTTAGTAGAAGGAGACATTGATTTGTCAGATTGAGAACGTGACAAAAAAAGAATGAACGTGAGTAAGTAATTTTACAATTCATACAAGTTACATAAAATGTAGACATTGTTGGGTTACTGAGAGAAGGACTCAGGCAGGGATAGGACAAAGGGCATGTTGGAAATCTCTTTTCCTTTCCCTTGATGACGTGAAGTGTTGGCACCAAGTTCAAAGCTTTGATTAGAACCTCTGAAGGAGAAAAGTATGAGCGTTAAGTTCGGGCTGAAAAGTTGAGCCGCTAACTACGTGAAGTGTTGACGTCAAGTTTGAAGCTTTGAGAAGAACCTCTAATGGGGAAAAGCACGAGTATCAAGTTTGGGCTGAAAAGCTGGGTTGCTAAAGACATGAAGTGTTGGCGTCAAATTCGAGTGGTGAGCCAAACCGTTGACGACATTGAGTATAACCTCTGACAACGTGAGATAATAAACGATAAGCTCAAACTATGAGTTGAACCTCTGACAACGTGAGGTGTTAATGCCAAGTGCAAACTATGAGAAGGATATCTGGCAGGACGAAGCATTGAGATGCAGCTTCAAACGATGAGCTTTGAAGGATAAGCTTCGAAAGCGAGCAGTGAAATATTCTCAGGTAAGATTTACATGTAAGACTAATTCTCACTTCAATTTTGGTGATCTAAAGAGAGAAATTATTGGGGGTTTCTGTTGAGAAAGTTTGTGATATATTTGTGAGATCTATGATATATATGATATCAAGATAAAATCAAATAGCGAAAATAGATTATTGTGGAACAGAAACCTGTGGTGGAATTTTTCAAGTTTGGTATTCGGAAAAGAAATAAACAAAATTGTAGAAAAGATTAAGAAAAACCTACCGGTAAAGGGTCCTAAGAAATGGTGGAGTAAAATCGAACAAAGGTGTTCGAGAATAGTCAAGTGAACAGGTACGTTCAAATATAGAAGAATGAATGTTCAAGTTTGAGGTAGATGGATTTTGACCGAGTTCAAAGTCAGATGAAGTTTGAAAGTCTATCGTTTGCTGAAATTCAAGTGTCACTTGAAGATTTCTTACGACATGCATAGAGAGTTTGTGTACTTCAAAAGTTGAGGTAGAAGGGGGAGTCAAGCATTGAGTTGAATTTAATCTCAAAGCAATTTTAAAAAAATCCTCAAAGGAACCTCAGGTTAGCCTAAATATTGTTGCAATAGAAATTTTGTTGCAGCAAGGTAGGATGCGACAAATTTGAAAGTGGAGCTAAAGATTAGCCGTTGTTCGAGACATTAGTTGCAATACAAGATGAGTTGCAACACAAGTTTCAACAAAGAGTGATCGAGGAGCATAGACACTCGAAGCAAAGTTGAAATTCAAGACATAGACTCGAACTTTCGAAGCAGAAGTTGAAGTTCGATATGTAGACTTGAAGTCTCAAAGCAGATTTGAAGTTTAAAAATGTTCTCAAAGCTAAATGGAATATCAAGAGAGGCCATGAGACATTGAGGGGTGATGATGCAGTCAAGATGAGTTGATGTTGCTCCCTCTATGAAATAAGGGGGCATGGACAAATGTATGTGAGGGGCGTGTGAGGAACACCCTAAAAAGAATTAAAGGCATGGTCACTTGAAACTTGGCTCGAAGTAGTGACTATGGGTAAAGAGTGACAATTGGAAAGTCGCGTTTGGTTGTTATGATTGATTGCTTGAGGAGGAAAATGAAATTGGTTAGCGAAGAACTGTTCTTTACCGTGGAAACTTGCTATTGGTTTCTCGATTGAGAACAAAAATTTTTAAATTCGAACTTAGGATTGATAAACATGAAGTCGAGGTTGGTCGAAGGATAAGAACGTCAAGGATTAGATCTTCGAAGAGTATGTCGAAGGTCGATGTTCGATTTGGAAGTGTTGCTTGAGGTTTGAGGTTCGAACTTCGAGGTGAATATCGAAGGTCGAGATGAGTCTCAAAGTTCGATATACGTATTCAGATAAGATTCATCATATGGAACGGATGAATCATGAGGCTTAGGCCTATGTCATGCGGCCCAGCCTATGTCATAAGGTCTAGAGTGAGGGGTAATGATTAGATCGAGTTTGGTATGCTAAGAGCCCACGGAGCCCTCAAAAAGGGGCACTAAACATGAAATAAGGCACAAGCCTAGGAAGGTGGTGCCGAAATAAGATGATACTGGGGTTGAGGCCGAAGTTCGAGGATCAAAGTTCTGGACATGAACTTCGAAGTTTGGCGGAATTGTAGTGGCTCCTATTTTGGTGGCTCCTATTATGTTGGCCTTCAGGATCCCGAGTAATGACTAACATGGATACTCGGGGCATTCGTATTTCATAGTGAAATGTGAAATTCATAGTCAGAGGTGAAATTCTTAGATTTACGTTGACCATAACTTTTCCATCATAATTTTAATTTCGACGTTCTGCGCGTGTATGAACTCACCTCGACGAATTTTATGAATTTCTTCGAAAGTTAATCGACATAATTAACCCGTTAAAAAGTCAACCGAGGATCACTTAACATCTACCAACGCTAAAATCATTTACTGTGTTCGCTAACTCAAATTCGGAAACATCCGTAAATATTAAAACTTATATAAAAAAAGTTAAGGGAGCATCGTGTGTGTGTGTGTGTTTTCAGTTAATGCATGTAGCTGAACCTTTCGAGCTTATGAACAAACACCAATGTGAATTGTTCCATGGAAATTTAATGAAAGCGAGTTCCCTTACCTCGTCCGAAAAACGGTGTGCGGGTAGGGTGTATCGTCATCTTTAATATGTCTAAATAACTCTCGACAACGGATATCTCAGCTCTCGTATCGATAAAGAACATAGTGAAATGTGATACTTGGTGTGAATTTCATAATTGTGTGATCCATCGAGTCTTTGGACGCAAGTTGTGCCTAAAATCATTTGTCAAAGGGCACGCCTGCCTGGGCGTCACACATCGTTTTTCGATCTTTAATCTTTCGAGAGTTTGAAAGACGAAAGACATGCCCAGACATGCGGTTGGCATAAAAACCAAGTCCTCTACGATTATGCCACGACAATAGTTGGTTCTCCAAGCCTCGGTGGTGTGTCGTGTGGGTTAGTTGTTGGGGTCTCCCTTGCCCCTTGCACATCATTTCGTTGATGCTTTCAACATGGCCCCAAGTCACGCGCTAAATTTTACCATATCAGTCAGCGGAGAAAAAAAAAACTTACATGGATTCTCTTAGTAACAGCGAGCGAACCGAAAATAGCTCAGCTTGAGATCAAATCGAGTACCTTTGGTGTTTGAATTATAGTATCAGAAGTGTCTTCAGTGACGGACCGAGAACAAGTCCTTTGGAAGGCGTTGTCAAAGAGCCTCCTTGTGCCCAGACCCTGTTGCACCACTAGGCGTTGTCGGGGAGTCGGGTTGTTTGCATTGGGAATGCTGACCCAATTAGGAAGTAAATTCCATTCAAGGCTAAATACAGACAAAACATTGGTAGAAAACAAGTATCGTGAGGGAAAGATGAAAAGTACTTTAAAAAGAGAGTCAAATAATGCTTGACATTGTAGGGAGAAAAGCAGATAGGGGCTGGTGATGCGCCTTGATCAGATGTGGAACGGTCTTAAGCCGGTTCACACCTCCACTCGGGGTGTGAACCGTCGCGGATTGCGGTGGTGGTCAAAATCCGCCCTGTTGATATGTTCATGGAGACGTCGTTGATGCAACCATGCACCATTTCGGCGTGCTTCGACATTTGCATGCTCCTGGAAGTAGCATGTGTGCTCCCCATCCAGCCTGTCTTGAAACACGGACCAAGACCAAGGAGTGAGATTTGTACGTGACAACGGGTGATTAAAATTGTGCGGGGTTCATGTGCAAGCTCTTCCTCACAAGTTTGAGTGGATAAGCTGCGAAGTGGATTTGTGACTCTGAAACTGCGGAGAATTTCGGACGAAGAGGAATTGATTCGAGTCTTCATTGTATATATTATTGCAGTAGATCGACATCTCTAAGAAAGATATGTCTGCTCTTTTTTATACTGAAGAGAGGCAAAGAGCAAATAGAGAAGTTCTTGGAGAAATTCAGAGCGGAGATGAGAGGCATCCAATGCGAATCTTTCCATGCAACAATTACGTTTTGAGAATTATTATTAGTGGCGCTTGCCCCTATATTTTGGAATATATACGACTCGTGGTGAGAGTTAAGAATTTGCAAGGACGACGAGAAGAAACGCGTGATCAACGATGGGAGCAAACTTTAGGGTGTTTTTCATATTGTGTTTCATGAAAGTGACTGTATGCATGCGTGATTATTTGGTCACTTTTTGGGCCTAAAGTAACCGGTTTTTGCTCAAAAACCTGTATACAGGAAATCGTTGTTAATTAATAACATATTTCATAAGTCTGAATTGCACATAGATGGACTTAATGGCCAGAGATAGATGTAGTCATGTAGATGATCAATATGGATGGATCACATAAGAGAGCAATAAGCATGAACATTGTCCTCACTGAAAAGATGGACAGTTTGATCCGAAACAGTGGAATACAAAGGGTCAGGGAAGTAGCCATGAACAGTTTCATTATAGCCATGCATGTAGTAATTATACGACGACGAGTAGGTGGATTCGTCCAAGTATTGAGATGCATATGGATAATATTCACTGTCATATGGAAATGGCCAGAATTCGGCTTTCCTTCCTGTTCTCCTCACCACCTTCAACACCTTCCTTTGGTCCAAATATCCACTCACAGTCACTTTCTGCTTGTCCATGTCTATTTCCAAGCTATCCACACCTGCATATATGCATGCATAATTAACATTACAATGATCGAAAATTAGTTGCAGGCATGCCCGCCCATGAAAACTAAAAGGTTGATATATAATTAATCTTGCCTTGTATTTTAGAAATTGCTCGGCGTACCCTCTTTTCGCATCCTTCACAGTCCATATGCACCAACAGCTCCACAATCTGCAAATGCATATGTATAGTTGAGAGAGAGAGAGAGAGAGAGAGAGAGAGAGAGAGATGCATATATACGTACGGAGATGGAGTTTGCTAATTGTGATGACTTCCCAAGTCGCCAACCAAACATAATGGGAGCTAATAATTTCTTCGGCATGGCTTGCATGGGCAGTCGGGCATTTATAATAAGTCCGATCGATCAATGGGTCTCAAGTAGCAAGCTAGCTTGTATTTGAAGCCTAGCCTACTGCATATCTTGTACTGTCAATTTTGTTAGCTCTGGATCGAGATATGATACAGCTAAAAGCATATATGGACAGTAGCTATAAAAGTAATTCAGTAGTATTATAATTGAAATTTTAAATTAATATAATTTTTTTAATTATGTTACATCGCATTCTCATCCGACAAATTCTAAATCAAACACTATACTTGGCTAAGAAAGAAATAATGAATAATATTGACACTCAGAGTCGTTACAGATATGCAAGGATCTTCAAATAATATCGAATCTTACATGTTTATGGAACCCTTGATACCAACAGTGTCACTTTGCTATAGGTTTCATAACTCAAGTTTGAAAAGTCAAATTTTCCTAGAACTTGTTGGCTATATCACACAACTCAGGGGTGTCATTTGACACTCCTGGATATGATATAGCTACGCCACCGCATATGGAACCCATGTCATCACCATATATACAATAGTCACTACAACATTCTTACCCATTGCCGGCGATTTTTAAATCGCCTGCAATGTTTTTTAACATTACCGGCGATTTTTGCCGGAAAAATCGCCGGCAATGTAATTTTTTATTTTTTTTTAACATTACCGGCGACTTACATTTAAGTCGCCGGTAATGTCTCGATGGTAATGACATTACCGGTGACTTACATTAAGTCGCCGGTAATGCTTTTTTTTTTTTTTTAACATTACCGGCGACTTAATGTAAGTCGCTGGTAATGTTATTACCATCGAGACATTACATGCGACTTACATTTAAGTCGCCGGTAATGTTAAAAAAAAAAAATTACATTGCCGGCGATTTTTCCGGCAAAAATCGCCGGTAATGTTAAAAAACATTGCCGGCGATTAAAAAATCGCCGGCAATGGGTAAGAATGTTGTAGTGAGTACAAATATCCATATCCCACTTGATCGACCATCTTATTGCCAAGCTTGATAGCTAGAGTTAAATTAGTGACAAACGTGGCACGTGGACCCCCAATATAATTAATATTGTCCCAACTTGAACTATCTTTTAAGGTGTTGAGTTTTATCCAAAAGGCCTCTGTTAATATTGGGTTTGGTCCATTCATTTGTAAGTTATTTTCAACTTGCCTCTTTTCCAATGTGGGATCTCCAATCCAACACGTCCCCGCACGTGCAACCTAGAGGAAATACATTCAGGAGCCAATGCATTTTTTCGAAAGTCCAATTCATTCATTCAGCTGGAGCCAATTTAATTTGGGTCAGATTTCAATTCGAGCCCATCGGGCTAGGGACGTGATGAGAGAGGAACCTGCTTTGCTACCAAGTTGAATTAGCGACAAGCGTGACACGTGAACCCCCCCAATATAACCGATATTGTCCCAACTCGAACTACATTTAAGGTGTTGAGTTTTATCCAAAATGTCTGAGTTAATATTGGGTTTGGTCCATTCACTTATAAGTTATTTTCAACTTGCCTCTTTTCCAATGTGAGATCTCCAATCTACCAGCTAGTAGCTACTTACTTGTCAATCCCCGCAAACAAATCTGATTCATATATGTTCAAGCGAATCAATGCAAGCTAGGCTAGATAGCTCCATTTTTATCTCGATCAGCAAGTAATTAAAATGAAGAAGGTAGAAACTATATATATATATAACATGTATTGTTCTAGTATATATATAGCTAGGTGCAGTAATATTGTTATTCAACTATTTATTTATATAACGTTAGCATAAAAAAAATACATTTCGTATTTTTATATACACTAAGGTATCTTTAGGACTTCATTTTTGTGCTGAAAATGGACCTGTACACGAACGAATATTAATTGAAATGGCATGTCTAACGTACTTGGTGTCAGTTGGAATATATGCTCTGATGGATTCCTTCGCTTCGGCCTAAATTAAAGGTCCCCTAGTACGTATTGGCCTTCTGAATACTAGTTCTGATCATTGATAGGAAATTAAGGAATGTTATTTTGACAGACAATTTGGCAATTGTGACTTCTGCCAACAACAAGCATACTATTGCCATATCCTGTTGGTGTACCCTTTTTATCATCTGCGCGCTATAGATCAATATTTTGATGCCTGTGTGACTGGATCAGCAAGTGTATTGAGCTTGCTATGGTCACCATTCTCACCAATATACTACCACAATAAACACTATAACCGACGAGATCTGTAAAACTATAACTGACGAGATAAAAATCTCGTCGGTTATAGTGGAAAAAATAATTTTTTTTAATTTTTTTTTTAAAAAATAAAAAATCTCGTCGGTTATAGTACTATAACCGACGATAATGGCTAAAAATCTCGTCGGTTATACTATTACCGACCCCCTTTAACCAACGGACTATAACCGACGACCCTCAAACATCGTCAGATATAGTCCGTTGGTTAAAGGGGGTCGGTAATAGTATAACCGACGAGATTTTTAGCCATTATCGTCGGTTATAGTACTATAACCGACGAGATTTTTTATTTTTTAAAAAAAAAAATTAAAAAAAAAATATTTTTTCCACTATAACCGACGAGATTTTTATCTCGTCGGTTATAGTTTTACAGATCTCGTCGGTTATAGTGTTTATTGTGGTAGTTAATGCTATATAATTGCAATTCTCAAATCGAGAAATTCTTGCTGTTAAATGTGAGAAATAAGTTTCAGACTCATGACTTATGATACGACATTTTTACCATCTCCAAAACGAACCTTTTACTTGAAAATAAAAATTCGCAATCACTACTACATATAATATTACTAATAAAGCTAGGAAAATATTGAAAACATTCAACGAACTCTCTCATCTACTTTTATATTTATAGTTGAATTTTTAGCTCCACTTATATATATGAAGTGCTTGATCTTCGAATGAAACATCTAAAATTACGAAAAGCCGAGTGGAATTATGAAGCTGATCAGCTCAAGGGCTGAGTAATTTTCCGCTCAAGAAACAAAATGTTTAATTATCAATTTTAAAATGTGAAATTATCTCTTTGATTTACATTAAATCAAATATCAATTTACAATTTTGCATGCCCATAACGTGATCTAAGTATACCGCACTCCCAATTTGGTAGCATTTTTTTTAAACTATTTGGTAGCATTTGTTGAATGAATAATCTTCATATTCCAATTTAATTAGACATATTAATGCTTAATAAATTTAATAATAATCACTAGAAAATTATAATAATTTAGCAAATATTATTAATAATGAGCAAGTTTTTTTCCGAGTGCAAATATCATTCAATTAGGTAGCACTTTCCTTCAATTATTGAACTTAAAAGGCTGATGTGCAAACATCGGGTGAAAAACACATATATAAGGGGTGTTTGTACCAGAATCCGGGTACGTGGACACTAATGAAACACCTAGATGGAGAGAGATGAGCGAAGTGAGGAGTTGACTTGCTATATTTAAATTGAGCTGTTAAGATGAAACAAGAACATCATAAGTATAGGCGGGGTGGCCCGCCTATCACACTTCAATGCTTAAGTAAGTAATGACAAAGAGGAATCAATGAAGATATATTTAGGGTGGTAGTATTGATTACCTTTCTTTAATGACGATTAATGTATTATATACTTATTTAGAAACACGTTTTCTCCTCTTTCTTCGATGTGGAACTTGGCGTGCCTCCCTTATTTTCCTTTTTTAACCAGTATACAAAGCGACAAGTATAATTGTTTATGCTAACAAGTCTCCCAAGTCTCCATGTCAAGATTATTTTTGATTGGGGAGTTGAAAGTAGATACGCTCACTTTGTATATATACACTTGACGTCCCCTTCAACTCCACAATGAAGAATGATCGCCTACAATATCAGTAGGACAAGAATAACGCCTAATGTAGAAGAGCAATGTATTGGGGGGGGGGGGGGGGGGGGGGGAGGGGGGGGGGGGGGGAATAAAAAGACAGTGAGCAGGGCTTTCGCAAAATAGAGATGCACATTTTTGTTTTCAAACTAAAAACGGAGGTATCACTGAGGGCCTATCGAACCGAACAGGAATTTCATAGGTTGGTGATATGTGGCGCCCAAGGTAAATATGTGACCAAGGGACACAACGCTTAGGATGGTCAGTCGCTAGGGGGTTTGTTTGGTAAGATGGAGCATTATTAGTGTCCCCCCGCATATCCAAATGTTACCCATTTGTGGCACACACTTGGTTTGTATGTGTTACACATGAGCGCTACCCATTTGCGGTGCACACTATGTAAATATAAGCAGGTGCATCACTTTTGTGAACTTACATCACTTGTGAGGGTACGTTCTACAGAGTATCGGTTTTGGTTGTATCTGAGTGGGTCACCCAGAAGTAGAGATATGAACTACTCAAACCTAACAAGGAGTGTTACTTGCTGGTGATTGTGTAATGTCATATTGCCCTTACTTCATAGAGTAGCATTTTTGAGGGATAACGTACATGATGATCAATTATGTGGTCTGCTTAGATGGTGCGTTTGTTAAGCGCCTAATAATTAAGATGGCGTTGCCCATTTTTGGCTCACGCGTAGGTGAAAAGTGACAATGAGGTGTCATGAATGCGCAGTGATGATCATGTCATGTGTTATGTTGCTTGAAGCGCATAATAAAATGCACAAACGCTAAGTGAGCATGATGCACATTATGGTTAGTCCACTTAGTCTCTTGGTTCTCATGTATACAAATGTATATATGATTGGCACATAAATGAGCGAGCGGACATTATGTTATGCAATTATTGTAGACATGTGTAACTTATTGGATGTGAACAATAATAGTTTGGTATTTAATCAAAAGAAGAGAAAAAGAAAACTTATCTGGTGGCGAACATAGTATACAATAGATAATTGTATAAGGATGTCACTACTGGAGGAAGGAATCGGGGCGACGTAGTTATATTTCTACGTCGCTCCGATTTTAGATGAGGCGACGTAAATTGCCTTTGATAAAAATTACGTCACTTAAAAAAATTGAGGCGACGTAGATTGAAGTACGTCGCTTCAAAAAACTGAGGCGACTAGTTTTTCATTCGAAGCGACCAAACGAATCTACGTCGCTTCGAATAAAAACGAGGCGACGTAGATTGAGCAATCTACGTCGCCTAGATTTTATTCGAAGCGACGTACTTTGTTTTGGTCGCTTCGAATGAAATCGAGGCGACGTAGATTGATCAATATACGTCGCCTCGTTTTTTTTAAATCTGGATCTACTCTTCTTCTTAAAGTCAACCCGTTCATAAAGTGAGAAGTTTAGAAAAACAGTTTCATTTCGTTCTGCAGCTGTTTTGGGCGATTTTGGGGAGAAATTAGAGGAAATTGAGAAAGAAGGTTGTTCTTGCCATTGATTTGATTCTTGAGTAAGGTTAGTTTGATTTGTATCTCTTTAACCCTCTTTATGACCATAATATGTTAAATTAGAAGTGAAATTGAAGTTTTGGTGAAATGTTTGAAGTTGAATTGAATTTGGTGTTATGTTGTAGTTTTAGTGTTTGAATCATTGAATTGTGTTAAATCATGTTATGGGTTCATGAATAATGTTTGAAATTTGGTTAAGTTTAGTGAAATTTATTGATGATTAGAAGTGAAATTGAAGTTTTGGTGAAATGTTTGAAGTTGAATTGAATTTGGTGTTATGTTGTAGTTTTAGTGTGTTAAGCATTGAATTGTGATAAATCATGTGATGGGTTCATGATTAATGTTTGAAATTTGGTTAAATTTAGTGAAATTAATTGATGATTAGTGTAGATTATGTGTATTCGAGCCTTAATTAGTAGTGTTATTAGTGTTAATCATGATTTCGAGCGTATGGCTATATATAATTGTGGTGTTTATCAACTTAGAACTCCCGTTTGAGAATGAACAACTCATCTAGTTGATCGAGTTGAGTTGTTGATTCTTGAATTGTCCCATTTTTGGACACTTTAGGTGAACATGACTTTGTTGATCCTTTTGCTATTCGTGTGATTTCAGTTTCAGTTTTGGGATATGGTTTCGACAGTGTCTCCTTTAAATGTTCCCCGAGTGCAAATTAGGTTGTTTAGATATGTGTGCACTCGGGGAACTGTAGGGAGATGCTGCCGAAATTTCCCTAAACTGGAGCTGAAACGCATGGGTGCAAAAGCGTTGACAAATGTCGTGTTCCCCTGAAGGGGATAGGACCCAACCCGGAGGCATAAGGCGAAGAAGTGTGGGGTTTTGGTTGAATCGCAACTGTGGCATGGTAACTTTGTTCATATTGATTGTTTATGTTGACAGGAAACATGGACGGACTCCCAGACAAAACTTGGATGACATATCATCGTGCTGATCCAAGGTACATCAACGGCATATTCGAGTTCATGAATTTTGCCCGGCTACATAGTAACGGAGCCGATTATTACTTCTGCCCGTGCAAACGTTGTAAGAACGGTCCGTTCAAGGTTACTATGGATGTCATGTATCATCACTTATCACACAGTGGTATGAGTCCTACTTATACAGTCTAGCACCTTCACGGGGAAGTTTCTGGTGAACCGGCAATGCTCAGTCAACGAAGACAGTGGCTTCAAGACAGAGTCGGTCCTTCTAGTGGTGCCGGTCCTTCAGTGAACCCGCAGTTGGAGATTCTACATGATGCATATCCCTATTATCCTGGATACCATGCAGATGCACCCCAACAATTTGTGGAAGATAATTCGGGCATGAACTTCAATGACATGGTAGACGATGATTATGAAAAGTACGATAGATTATTGAAGGAGTCACAGACCCCATTATATGAAGGCAGTGAGGAAACTGTTTTGAGTGCCATATTAGATGCAATGGAAATGAAAAATGAAAATGGATGGTCGGACACAAGTGTTGACTCTTTATGTATTTACATTAATAAACTTCTTCCTAAAGGGCACACATTCCCCCGTTCATACTCGAGAATAAAAAAAATCTTGAGTGATCTTTCACTGGGTTACGAAAGAATTCATGCGTGTGAGTTTAACTGTGTGTTGTTCAGGGGGGCGCTTGTAAACGAGAGGATTTGTCCAGTGTGTTATTCTGAAAGATATAAGCCAAATACGAATGATATTCCCAAAAAAATAATTCATAACTTCCCTCTAACACCAAGGTTGAAGCGCTTGTTTATGTCCCCACACACTGCCAAGCATATGCGATGGCTGGGGGAGCGGATATGCGTGGCTGGTAGCCTCAGCCACCCAGCTGACGGAGAAGCGTTTCAACATTTTGACAGAACTTTTCCAGGTTTTGCACGCGATTGCAGGAATGTGCACCTTGGAGTAGCAACAGACGGTTTCAATCCATTCGGAACAATGGGAACTTTGCATAGTACATGGCTCGTTGTTGTGATGCCGTACAATCTACCACCATCAATGTGCATGAAGAAGGAATATAACATGTTATCAGTGTTGATTCCAGGCCCTAAATCTCCCGGAAAGTACGTTAGTGTACTCATTGAGCCGATGATCGAGGAGCTAATACATTTATGGGTCGTTGGAGTCCATAGTTTTGATCGAGTAGACAATGAGGTATTCTTGATGAAGGCAGCGGTAATGTGGACTATTAGCGACTTTCCAGGTTTAGGGATGCTTGCGGGGTCAACTGTGAAAGGGTACAAGGCATGTCCAATCTGTCTAGATGAGCTAACTTCAGAGCATATATGTGGGAGGATAGTTTATGAAGGTCATCGAAAATGGCTCCACCAGGATCACCCTTGGAGATTGAGCAAGGCATTTAACGGGAATGAGGAGTTTGGCGGAAGACCCTATCGTAAGAGTGGAGATGAAATTTTGGAGGACGTTAGGTCAAACGTTTACCCTATTCTTAGCCAACATGAAGACTTGAAGGTGCCATACAATCCGAATAACAGACAGTGTTGGACTCACGAAAGCATATTTTGGAAGCTGCCGTATTGGTCATCATTGAAGATCAGACATTGCCTAGATGTCATGCACATTGAAAAAAATGTGTGTGACAACATCCTTGGAACCATTTTTTCGATTGAATCGAAGTCTAAGGATGGTCCAAAAGCTCGCGCTGCTTTGAAGAAGAGGAATGTGCGAAAAAACCAGTGGCAAAGTGCGGGTGACTTGGCTACGGGGAAAGTTCCTCATGCACCTTTTTTAGTTAAAAAAGATGATCTAGAAGATGTGTTCCAGTGGTTCAGGGATGTTAAGTATCCTCTTGGTTATGCAGGCAGTTTGAGAAGTAAGGTGAAAATAAGTTCCCAGTCACAGTTTTATGGATTGAAGACGCATGATTGCCATGTCTTGCTTCAACGTCTTCTTCCTGTGGTTATAAGAGGGTTCCTGCCAGAAAACGTTGTCAAGCCATTGATAGCACTGTCAAATTGGTTTCGTCAACTATGCAGTAGGGAGCTTAAGAAGGAGGTTGTGCGTGACATGGAAACTGAGATAGTGATGATTCTCTGCAATTTGGAGCTCATATTTCCTCCACATTTTTTTACATCTATGGTTCATCTTATGGTTCATCTGCCCGAACAAGTATTCCTTACAGGTCCAGTACACTATACATGGATGTATCCAATTGAAAGGTAAAATTTTTTGTTATTGCTAATATTAGGAAAATATGTTTGTACTAATATTATTGTACTAATCTTGTGTAATATGTCGGCAATTAGGAAAATATTGTACTAATCTTGAGTGGTGTTTTTGCAGGCAATTAGGAAAATATAAAAAGTCAATGAGGAATACACGTTACCCGGAAGGTAGTATTGCTGAACAGTACCTCGTACATGAGTCGGTGACGTATTGTAAGGCTTATCTCAGACGGATGGACAACGAAGATATCGACACTTCCATATCTGGGTGGAATGTCAGCTGTGTTTCACTCTTAGTAAGACCAGATATTATCGAGACTCGTCGCCAGTTCAGGTTGACTGAGTCAGAGACTGCTGAGGCTCACTGGCAAGTCTTGGTGGAAACAGACGAAGTCAAACCTTACCTAGAAGAACATCTCAGAAGGTTTGAGGCTAAAAATGGTGAAGATTTCGACGAGCGGCAGCGGAGGAGGAGTTTTCTTCGATGGTTCTTAACATGGGTACATATGCCTATTAATTCTTGTAAGGTTCTTTGAGGGTTTATAACACTTATCTTTAACTCCTCTTAACACTTATCTCTCAGGTGCCCCTTAAAGAAAAAAACTCGGACCCGAGCTTGGTTGCAGGAATAAAGTCATTAGCTCAAGGACCTCAGCAATTTCGGGTTTATAAGTCGTGTTATGTGAACGGTGTCAAGTTCACATCGTTTGATAGAGATCAAAGAACCGTGACTCAAAACAGCGGTGTCATGATATACATGGGTTCATCCAAGTTCTACGGCCATGTTAACTACGTGGTCGAAGTATTATATGCAGGCCGTATGCCAGTGGTGTTGTTTAAGTGCACATGGCACAACTCCGAGGACCCTGAAGATCTTGACACCCTTATAAAAGATCATGGACTGATATCAGTGAATACAAACAACAGTTACTATGAGGATTCACCCTTCATAATTGCAACCAAAGCAAAACAGGTATTCTACATAGACGATCCAAAGGCTGGTGGTACTTGGAAGGTAGTACAAGAAATGTCGCACCGCAATGTCTACAGCGCCGAAGTTCTGGCCATAGATGAAAACATATCGCGTACAAGAGATCATATCTTCGAGCCTTACCAAGAGGACACTCCCACGGTGATACAATTTTACCCAGATTTTCAACTACTTTTGGAAGAAGAAGGAGACGATGACGAGGTCGAGGACGAGGACGAGGACGAGGAGGAGGACGAGGACGAGGACGAAGAGGAGGAGGACGAGGATGAGGACGAAGACGAGGACGAGGAGGATGAGGAGGAGGAGGAGGAGGACGAAGACGAGGACTAAACTAATATTATTATCTATTTGAAACCTAAATTCGTATTTTCTTTAAAGCATAATTTATGTATACGAGAAAATATTACTAACTTTATAATTCTAAACTTCATTTATTAAAAAAAAAACAAAATCAAAAATTAAATATAAGGAAGCGACGTAGATTGATCAATCTACGTCGCCTCATTTATTCATAAAAACAACAAAATAAAAAATTAAATATAAGGAAGCGACGTAGATTGATCAATCTACGTCGCCTCATTTATTCAAAAAAACAAAATTAAAAATTAAATCCAAGCGACGTAGATTTATCAATCTACGTCGCCTCATTTATTCCAAAAAAAAACAAAAAAAACAATTAAATAGAAGGCAGCGACGTAGATTGATCAATCTACGTCGCCTCATTTATTCAAAAAAAACAAAATTAAAAATTAAATCCAAGCGACGTATATTGATTCTTACGTCGCCGCATTTTTAAAAAAATTAAAAATTAAAAATTATGAAGCGACGTAGATTGATCATTCTACGTCGCGTAGATTAATAAAATGAAACCACGCGACGAAGAATGCAAAATACGTCGCCTCGTTTGGTATATGTATTCCAGATTTACAGTGTCTTTCTTCACTTCCTCATTTCGGATCAATCTTCCTAAACCAATCGGCCCCAAATCCCTAAACCCGTTCCTAAACCAATCGGCCTCCCCTCCACCACCAATCGACCTCCCCAAATCTCAACTCGGACCTCGTTTCAATTTCCCTTCCCGATCAATCTCGTTTCCATTTCCCCTCCACCAAATCCCTCATCGTCGATTCCCTAATCCCAGAAATCCCTAATCGCATTAGAACCTACCGTGACTCAATCTGTGGCCATCCATCTGTGTAAGCATCACACTGTAAGCATCCAACAATCCCTTCAATTTTCAATCTGTTTTCACAGTGGTGTTGTGTAAGCATCACATTCAATGTGATTTGTGTTTTATATGGAATTATATGTGATTTGTGTATTATATGGAATGAAGTTGGTATGGAATTTCAGGGATGTGATTTAGGATTTACAGTGGTTTAGGATTTACAGTGTTTATCAATGTTGCCCACCAACTGTTCGATGAAATGTCTCCGAGTACACTATACATCAATGTTGCTCAACTTCTTCTTTCTCTTCTGTGGTTGTACTCTCTTGATTAATTAACTAGCTTGTTAGATGCATATACGTAGAATCCGAGCGTGTGTTGGTGAAATTTGGCTTAATTTAGCTTGCTTAAATTCTTACTTCTTTAATTTAGCCGAAGAGTGTGACAATGGAATCACTTGAGAGTTTCTGCAAGAAAGCAGCTTCATCCTGAAGGCATGGCGTTGTGATTAACTGATGGTGTAAAAAAATCATGGTTCTACTGGTTTAAGTTGAGTTAATAGGGAAACCTCAAGAAATATAGCATTTTAAGAACTTGGAAGAAATTTTGAAGTTAGGCAACTTTGTCATCGATCTGCTAATCATTGTTTGATACCTGGTTGTCTGTCTGGGGGTGATACTCGCCAGTGAACATGTCGGTCCATAATTAGAGCTATTCAAAATAAAAGGTTTTAGGGGGTATTTCCCTAATATTGTTTTCAATTTCTCTACTTTTAATTAATGCTTAAATATTTGTTACCAGAACACTGCCAGCAATCCCAGCATAGGCAATGGAATACTTGCTCTTTATTGGAACCGTATGAGTGCTTACTGTTGTTCAAGGTGATGGCACTTGAACTCATGACCCCCAAATTTCCTACTTTCGGGTCTCTCTTCCATGCGCCTTTTCTTCTCTTATCAGTTTGTCTCCTCTTCCTTGGGAGAAAATGAACCCTCTCTTATGACGTTCTTGTTGCATTTTTAGAGGTTTATTAGAGTTTTTTCTGTAATCCTCCTAATGGATTTTATTTGGCTTAATTTAGCTTGCTTCTTTAATTTAGCTTGCTTAAATTAAATTCTCAAGCTAGCATGTGTTATTTGAAGTAGCTTTTGTTCTTGAAGTTTAATGAATATGTGACATTAAGCTAGCATGTGTTATTTGAAGTAGCTAATATGTTGTAAATCTGTTTTCATCGGTGTAGCTAAAGCAACCGAATCCGAGCCAACTCCGTGTAGCTAAAGCAAACGATTTGAGGCAACTCGAGAAGGTACGGAGCTTTGTGTTTTATACTGTGCCGAATGTGTATTGTGATAATGATTCTGAATGTGTTTTCAATATGTTTTCATGTAAGTATTGTGTTTTGTGATGATGATGATTTCGAATGTGTTTTGTGATAATGATTAAGGGTTTGGTTAAATGAAAACATATGCGTAATGATTAAGGGTTTGTGTTTTATACTAATTCTTACTTTTGTTTGTTAGCTGCTATTTCTGGGATATTAGGATTGATGAAAGAGCATGTGTTACTAGTACTTGACAGTTCAATATTGCCTGCATGTATAAAAGAATGTTAGTTAAATAAATAGTCATTTAAAGATTATAGTTTCACATGTGTAATGTATATTGATGTACATTTGTGTGTTCTCACTCTAAGGCTTGTGAAAACAACAGAGCCGATGTTTGAAGGTGTTTAGTATGTTTCTTATCGAACCATTAAACGTATGTAGCTAATCTGTTTTATATATGAAGATCATCTTCTGGTTTACTCTATTGAATCCCAAAAAGAATAGTTTAGTTTTAACATCTAATTAATACATAACAGTTTAGTTTTAATAGAATGGCTCCCGGAGATACTGCATACAAGAGGAGGAAAGCGGCGATCCAGCGTCGTGAAGCGGAAGCGGCGGCAGATGCGGAGGCGGCGGAGGCGGGGTGGCGAGCATTCAGCCGAGATGGGGCTTCCGGGTCGGGTTGCCCCACGGGACAATCGGCGACCCCGTCGATTGGAGAAGCTCCCATGTTAACGCCCGCCCCTCCACTTGAGGATGCGATTCCTCAAATGGATGACAGCAGCGACGCCACTACGGCGTCACAGCACCATCCCGCCCTCAGCATCCGGTGCAAGAAAACCAAACTCCCCGACATGGTCGACATGGCAACCGGAGACCCGACGACGGAACAGCGTGGAGTCGTTGTCGGGACGAAGACGGAGTACCTCGTCCGGATGAACAACAATAGGCGACTACAAGTCGCTTACTCTACGAGGCATGCGGGGCCTGCGACGAGGGAAATGAGGAGTCCGATGTGCCGAGACATCGGTAGCATCATCCGTGGAAAAGTTCCAATGCTTGCATCTAGCTTCTTGGGACTTAGCGATTTGCATCGCGATATCGTCAGTAACAGTCTTGAGGTATACTTGCTGGCCTTAGCTTACTTACATACTTGTAGTAAATGTAAATATAACTTTTACATAACGGAATTTAAATGTGTTGTGCTAGACGAACTACAACATCCCGGCGACTGATGTGGAGATGTGGAACTTCATTGATAGGACGGCACAAACAATCTATAAGGATTGGAAGTACGATTGCCATCAACATTATCTCCACGTCAGCCAGGAGACTCCGGCCGAGTTTCTCGGGAGGGAAGACCAATGGGCGTGGTTAAAAGCCCACTTCGAAGACCCTGCTTACTTGGTGAGTTTCATAAACGAACCTACAGTTTTGGTCAAACGTTTGAACAATATGCATGTTTATCTGTTCTTATTTTAAAATGATTTTTGTGTGTGTGTGGCAGCGATTGTGCGAACGGAACCGAGGAAACCGAAACAAGAACAAGGAGCAGCAGATCAACCACCATTCGGGATCCCTCGCCCTCTCGTACCGAAGCGAGGTGTTGGAGAAGGAGGGTCATAGAGCGCCCGCCGTCCAGACGTGGATTAACGTATACCAGCCGGAGAGGAATGCGGCTGAGAAAGTGGTAAGCTCAAATAGGTTCACGTTACGTTATTTCAATTATTTTTGTTTACTAAATTGTAATATTATTTATTTTATCTATTTTAATTGAGCAGGCGGCAGTGAAGCGTCGACTCGATGAAGTCTTGTGGCAACAAGATAGTGCTGCGGGCCCAGTTGACGGCGAAGAGGTTTCCCAACCCCAGCCTCTTCCTCTTGATACACAAATAAATATCATAGAGGAAGATGTGGGTTCAAGGCACGGGACCTCTATAAGAGGTAATAAATCTCCAAAACGATTCCGTCGATGCATATCTCGATTTACGTTTTGCTTTATTTTGGTTTACGATATAGTTTACTAATATTTGTTCTTGTTCGACGTTACAGGGGTGGGGAGCGCTCTCACACGCGACCCCAAACCGAGAGGAGGGGCCCGGGTACAGGAACGCCAAATTCAAATGCAAAAGGAGATTGATGAAGCCAAAGAGGTGGCGCAGAAGGCCATAGCGGAAGCGAGTGCGCTCGCCCAAAGGATGCAAGAAATGGACGCCATGATGCGATCATTCCAGGCTGCGAGTCAACAACCTCAAGCTCCTCCACCACCTCCCGGCTCGTAAACTGTATATAGGATTTGTATAAACTTGATTTGTGTAAACTTGATTTGTATAAACTTTTAACATTTTGATTTGTGATTGAATGCGTTTTTGTGGTTGAATGCGTATCTGCAATTTGAATGCGTTTTTGTGTTTTTAAATTGCGATAGGTCGTGACTTGGTACAATAATATTTAATTTTTATTTTTTTTATTTTTTAATAAATGAGGCGACGTAGATTGTTCGATCTACGTCGCCTCATTTATTTCTAAATAAAAAAAATAAATGAGGCGACGTAGATTGTTCGATCAATGTACGTCGCCTCAATGTATTTAACATTTATTTTTTTTATTTAGAAATAAATGAGGCGACGTAGATCGAACAATCTACGTCGCCTCATTTATTAAAAAATTAAAAAAATAAAAATTAAATAAATTTTAGTTAAATTGAAGCGACGTATATTGATCAATATACGTCGCTTAAATTTATTAAAAAATAAAATAAAATAAATATTAAATAAATTGAGGCGACGTATATTGATCAATATACGTCGCTTCAATGGATTAAAAAAAGAAAAATAAATTAAAAATAAATAAAATTAAGCGACGTATATTGATCAATATACGTCGCCTCAGTTCAAGCGACGTGATCAATCTACGTCGCTTCAATTGAAGCGACGTAACATTATTTACGTCACGTGAAATGAAATGAAGCGACGTAGATTGTATCTACGTCGCCCCAATGGTGGCGTGATCAATCTGAAGCGACGTAACGAGGCGACGTAGTTTTGGTCACAAGAAATCGAGGCGACGTAAAATTCATACGAGGCGACCACCTTTCTACGTCGCCCCGATTTCCTCCTCCAGTAGTGTGTGTTGAATGTGAGGCTAGCGCAGTCCGATGAGATCAAGCGCCTAATCTCAGTTGCGACATTGTTGGTGCTGGTACGTTTAGGTCACCAGCAATGGGCTAGAAGGCATGGGCTTCATTCTTTTTATTTGGAACAGATGAACGTACTATATTCGAACTCGCGAGTATATTTGAATAGATGGCGCTGTGCAGCCGTGCATGCGTTAGTGTTGCATGTTAATGTTTAGAAATATGCATGCCATTCCTGATCACTCCAATCAAACCAAAGTATTAAAATATAGTATTTTGAATGTGTGTGCTGATCTTTTGAGTTCGGTGTGGCTAGCTTGGGCTTGCATGCATTGCTTTTCCATGTACGGTGTTGTTTGCTGGTGTGTTGGCTTGAGGTTGGTTGCTGAAAATTTGTTTTCAAATTTTGAAGTGTTTGGCTCCGATATGATGCCGTTAGCACTGGTACTGCTGGCTCTCTGCTCCGACGCTGCTGACGAGTTGTTCTGCTCTTACGTTGTCATATTGCGGAAGCCAAACTAGTTTCGACTAGTGTTGTAGTGATCAAGTTTGGCCGGGCTCGATGAGCCGAGCGGGATGAGCCGGGCGCTCGAGATGAATGGGCGTACGACTCTGGGCGGTGCTTAACGACAAACCAAGTGATAGGGGCGTTTAGAGGACTGGCCTTGAGCGGGCGCTTGATGAGCGATGCTTGATGAATTGAGCTGGCGGACATGGTGTGAGCGCTATGTCACGGACCTAACCGAATGGCCACCACACGACGTCCATGTGGCGCTCCCCACCAAGGATCCAACTTTATCCAAAGGGGCAATCAACTGGTTTCGCCCTGCCTTGGGCTCATCAGGGGATCGGCTCCAGACCCCGACCAGTTTGTATAGGGATGGCCTAATCCCTTCTTCAGCGTCAAGTCCTCGACTAGCGACAAGCTCCTCGAACTTAACCGAGTCGGCCTGCCTGAACTCCGAAGGGCAGCACATATACTCCCACACATATTCTGGTCTTGGAGCAATCCCACATATGCATTAAGCACAAAGAACCAGCAACGCCCACGATAGAGACTCCCGAAAACGGGACGTGAAAGCTAGCTAGCTTGGCGTACCGAAATGTGTGAGCGGGAGAATTTGGCGCTCGAGATGTGTGAGCGAGATACCGGCACTCGAAATGAGTGAGTGGGACGAGACTTAGCCGGGCGGCTGGATCCGAGCGGGATGTGCAGGGCGAGACGATCCGAGCAGGATGTGCCGGGCGCGATGATCAGGGAGAGATGAGGCGAGTAGCTCGAAGTAGCAGGTTGTGGCGTCAATGCATACTACAATGCAAAGATTATGAGAAATAAGGAAATTGATTAGCTCATGCATGGTATGTAATTAATAATATAATAGATATGAGTTGAGCGGAAGTCGAAGACAACATTCATGCATGACATAAAATTAACGTAAGTGCAATGCATGACATCAAGTGAACGAATGGGCAGGTTTGGAATGCCGCGCTCAAAGTCACGCTGGCGAACAAAGCAAGCGAGTTCAAGAATTCAAACGGGCTACCCAGATGATCGGGAGGAATCAAGCGGACAATCTAACGTGGGTATCTAAAGGGCAGCCCAGATGAGCGTCAGAGACCAAATTTTGAGAATCCTAACCGGTTTTTAGAGACCAAATTGACAACTAAAAAGGGGCAGGATTGAATTGAAAGCAAAAACTGTAGTTCAATTAGTACATGTAAATACAATTAACACATAACTGTAGTGTTCAGAA
Organism: Geum urbanum; assembly: GCA_946800695.1. Lineage (NCBI taxonomy): Eukaryota > Viridiplantae > Streptophyta > Magnoliopsida > Rosales > Rosaceae > Geum > Geum urbanum. Next base: position 4,649,197 of record OX327008.1, on the reverse strand, counting down.
GGTTTACCTGCAGCGTTGATCGATATGGCCATCATAAAAGATTTGGTCTTCTGTTCTCTAGTTCTCTAAGTACCTTGATGAAAATAGGTTCTAAATGCTTACGCGTGTAGAGAACAGGAACCAATGCTCACATATATAGAGAGTTGCAATAAGTCCTTGTCCATAAATGTTTCCTTATTGCACTCAACGTAAATAACAAAAGATGTGAGATCATATATATTCTTAACGATAGATTCCTAATATCAGTGAACATGTATATGTTGTTTACTGATTACATGGTGCAGCAATATCACAGTTGTTTCTACCGAATTACGCGCGGAGGCGTAATGGGGCAGAAGCAACAAGAATAAGCTTCCTCTTCCTTCCTCGGTCGTGCGTGCGACTTCCCCTCCTTGGTGCGTCCGAACGGTGGGGCTGTTCGGATGGGCGGACTCTCCTCTCCTTCCTTCTCTTCGTGCGTGCGGGCTCTTCTTGCGGGTGCGTCCGAACGGTGGGGCTGTTCGGATGGGCGGGCTCTTCTCTTCTTCCTTCTCTTCGTGCGTGCGGGCTCTTCTTGCGGGTGCCTCCTTCCTCGGGCGTTCGGGAGCAACTGTTAGAAGAATACAACAATAAAGCAGGCGGTCAGGGGTCAAGACGGGATGGCCCGCCTTCAACGCTCCGATGCCTAAGTCAGAATATGTATCAGATATAACAGTCAAGCGAACGTGCGAGTGGTGTGATGTGGATCGAATGAGTCAACTGGCTCTCGATGGGATCTAGTGGAGTGATCGAATGGAATTAGATACCGTTCGATGGGATGATCTTACCTGTAATAAATACCTGGTATATATAGGTGGTTGAGTTTGGAACCTGGTGGTGTTCTTCGATGTGGGACTGATGGTTCCTGCTGGTGTGTGATCCGCATGTTCGGGCGCGCCCCCCACGGGCGCGTGCGCGCTCGGAAGGGGTGGGTCCGGTGAGTGAAGTTGGTGCTTCCTTGGTGGTCTTGCATGTGGTTGAGTAGGTGTTGCTAATCTGCTTAAGCGGATAAGTATGTTAATCGTACAACTAATTATGCAATACTAACAAGTCCCCCAATTCCCCAAGTCAAAGAGAACTTTCTTGACTGGGGAGTTGAAAAAGGGTGTGCGATTAACAAGAATACTTATCCGGTTGAGCAGCGGTCAAGATCCTGTGACCCCCCAAGTCCCCCAACTCTCCGGTCAAGAAAGGGATCGCATGACGGAGCGGGACCGGGGTGCCCGAGCGTGTACCTGTTCGTGCGATGGTGTACCTATGTGTTACGAACGTTCGTGCTTTTATGGGCCCGGCTCGCAAACAAGAGTTGCTATGTGTTTGGAGCCGCGCGCCCGGGTGGGGTTGGTCTTAAAACATACACAAGTGTAACAGGTATATAGGTGCAGGTATATAAGTATAGGTATATAAGTATAGGTATAGGTATATATGTGATGTATGAATGTATGGTATGGTGCATGAATGTGTGCGAATGTTTTTTTTGTGATGCCAGCGCTGGAATGATGTGGTGCACCGCGTACGTAAACGGGGATGCCGTTCCGTACGGTATAGCATCGACGGAGGGATCAAGACCGCGACCTATAAGTAACGCGCTACGGAGGGAGCGAACACCGTGCCCGTGCCGTTCTTCGGATTTAGCGCGCGCAAAGAGGGGACGTGCCGCATGCCTTTGCCGCCTAACCCGGTGTTGCCGTTGGCGTCCGGGGGGAAATCCAACTCCCGCGACGTCCATCGGTCATCGGTACGATCAAGGGGGGAAACAGGACACCCCCAAGCTGTCCGAGTCGGCTTGTCGTTCGGTAACGGTGCGCTCACGGAGGGGAACACTAGACCCCACACCCGCGCCGCCCATCGGTCTTAGCGGAGAGAGAGGACCACTCGACCCCATGCCTCTGCCGCCCAAGCCGGCTTGCGTATCGTTATCGTTACGCACACGGAGGGGAAGAACCCCGCGCCCGTGCCGCCCATCGAGCTTAGCCCCGCTAAGTCGGCTTTCGTTGTTGCGATCGTCGAATGAGGAGCGTACTCTCCATTCGCGTCGTTTGTGTTGCCTATAGGGGGAGGGCGGACCTCACGTCCCTACTAGGACTTCAGTTGGCACGGAGGGGAAGAACCCCACGCCCGTGTTTTGCCAATCAAATTTCGTCAGGAGAGGGGACGTATCCCATGCCTCTGCTAGGAATGAGTCGTCGCACGGAGGGGAAAAACCCCACGCCCGTGGCGCCCATCAAACTGTGGAATACTCAGAGAGAGGGCGGACCTCATGCCTCTGCTTTGGAATGAAGTGGTGAACGGGGAGAAAGAACCCCACGCCCGTGTCACCATTGGCGCGCGCAAGAGAGGGGACGGGACCCCATGCCTGTTGCCGCCCATCTGTTGCCTGGGACACAGAGAGAGGGCGGACCTCATGCCTCTGTTGTTTATCCGACCTGCGATGTGTCCGAACGGAGGGGACATGCCCCACACCCGTCGCCCGTTGGTTCCAGGGACTGCAAGGGGAGGACGGACCCCTTGCCCTTTCGTATAGGCAACCTGTATCTTTGCGTACGGGGGGGGGGGGGGGGGCGTACCCCGCGCCCGGCGCCTGTTTACCCTCGGCGCCTGCAACCTGCCAGGGCCGAGCTGGTGTGTGCGTGTAGTGGCGTTTACCTTGTTTGGACGTGTGCGTTGTGATCTGTCTCTTCCGGTCGTGCGGGTGGTGTGTCTTGCCTTGGGTTTTTGGTGGTGTGCTGGTGATGAAACGGTTTTGAGATGACATTGCCTTTTTCCTTGGGAACCGTTGTGACGAATGCTGGCCGTCGTATTTGATGCTGGCGTGGGCCAGGCATTAAATACCGCTTTCGCTGTGATTGCCTGAAGGGCAGGCGTCGCGCGCGTGGGCGCGTGATGTGGGGCATGGGCGCCACGTGTCGAACTGTTGGAAGTCGTGCTAGGGTTGTGTTTTTTTAGGTGGGGAGATGATGGGCTGGCACGGTTACTGAGAAGGGCAAATGAACCGGGTGGTGCCATGCGTCCCAATCCTACGGTGGGCATGATGGATCGGACGGCTGTCACAGACTGGCTGATATCAACCGATTAGTATAAATAGGGGTATGGGTGGTCTGTTCCTAGACTTCCATGGTTCACAAAAAGCTCTGCAAAAATTTTCCTGTGGTCTGCTCCCCGAGATTTCCTTCATTTGTGTCCACTGTTGCCGAAATACGTGCCTCGTCGGTTGTACTCTGTCGTGCCATCCCGAGCTGGTGAGTCCCCCAGTCCTGGTTGCTTGTGTATCCCCCTCTAGTTTGTGTTGCTTCTGGGTTGTTTCTGGGTTTTCTTGTTGGTTTCGCTCAAGAACAGGGTTGGTTCCTGAGGTGGGGTGGGTTAGATCTGATTTGGGTGATGTTTGGTGGGTTTTGGTGTTTGTGGTGTTGTTCCTCTGTTGCTAAGTGTTAGGCTCGGTCGCCCAATGGGGCTACATGGGCGGAAGTCCCCCAGTGTACATGCGCGCGCCCAGTGTGGGCGTGGCGGTAAGTAGATTTCAAAATGTTGTGAAAGTGTTATCTGGTTTGCTAACCTGTCTGCGCGTGCGTTTGCAGCGAAGAAGATGGATGGAGTGAGCAAGCGTCGAATGCTTAGGTTGCTGGGTGCCGGGGCGAAGGTCCGCGCGGTGGCAGATGATGCCAAACGTGCGCCCCCGGTGGGCGGTGTGGGTGCCCCTGTTCCATATGTTCAAGTGCCACAAGCGGATGCTCCTCTTCTGCCGGCGGGCGACGTTGCTGGAGCCGAGACGCAGGTCGAGGCAGAACGTGAGCAATAGCTGGTTGTGCGGAGTGGTGGTACGAGTAGGCGGGAGGGTGGTCCTGCGCTGGCACCGGTGAGTCGTGCGCTTGTTGTGGGGCCGTCTCCAAGTCGGGCGATTGTCCCAGATCGGTCCCCGAGTCCTCCCCAGACTTCTTGTTTTCCAGATCCTCCTCCTCTGGCCTTGGAGGCGCCAAAGTCTCTCCCGCACGGGAAGAGTGGAAAACGTGCGCGGAAGAGGGCGCGGGCGGAGGACGCTTCTCCTGGCCCCGCTTCTGGGTCGGGCGATGATGTTGTGGGGAGAGTGCGCCAGCCCCTGGAGGATGATGCTGCTGCGCTCGCGGTCGCGCTGCCGTCGGTGGAGGAGGCTCCTGCTGATGGGCTGGATGGTGTCTTTGGTTCATGCGCCCGTCTGATGCAGCAGGTCTTCCGCTATCGCTCGCGGGAGATTGCGGAACTTGCACGCCTCAGGGAGGGCGCGCTGGAGCACCAGAGGGCGATGGACGTGGTGGTGACCGCCCGGGAGAAGGCCGTCGATCTGATGCGGCGGTACGTTGCTCGTGTGAACGAGACGGATATCCGGGCGGGAGAAGCTGCTGCCAGTGAAACTCTGGCCAAGATTGACAGAGATAAGGCCGTGGCCGAGGCGGAGTGTCTGTGAGGTGAGCTGAAGCGTGTTCGTGCTGAAGCAGCCGCCCGGGTGGCGTTCCTGGAGTCTGAAGTTGAGAGGCTGTCGGGCGTCGAAGTTCCTTCGTACGAGAGAGTGGCGGGGCCTTCCAGGGGACGTGCCGAGGCTGAGCGGGAGCCAGTGGTCAGGCGGGTGGGGCCGGGCGAACAGGCGGAAGCTGAGGTTGCGGTGACATCGGATGAGGGTGAGGAGTTAGATGTGGAGGTGGGGGCGGAGTAGTTGTTTCTTTGTTTGTAATAGAGTAGGTGTTGTAATTTTTGGACTGAATGGAACTGCTTTACCTTTCGCCTGTGCGGCTCTTTTTTTTTTTTTTTTTTTTTTTTTTTTTTGCCGCCTCTCTAAATAACTTGTGCGAGAATGTAAAGCAGTGCCTTCATTCGGTGGCCTATCCCCAGTCCCCCAGTCCCCCGAGTTCATGGGCGGGCGGGTCAAGGGCACACGAATGCGCAAATATAGGCTAACGGAAAGAGTAACAAGTATAATGACTGACAGCAACAACACTTCTCCAAATGTTGGGCGTTCCGTGGGCGGGGCGTACCCCAGTTTGGACGCGCCCGTCCGGATGATCGGGTGGTCCGTTTCCTCGCCCCTAGTAGATTACTCGTGGTGTTGCCCTGCGCCGCCCGTGTGTGGATCGCGTCTCCAGATCCGTGGGTCCTAAAGTAAGGACCTCCTGCTTGCCTCGAGTCTCCGTGGTTTCCTGCTGATTGTATCCTTGGACGTGGCCGATCCCATGCTCAGTTGGGAACCTTCCCAAGAGCAGGTGTCCTGCGATGATCAATTTTAATTTGCAGATTCCAGGCCTCCCGAGTATGGCGTTGTAGGGGGAGGGGGTGTCCATGATGATAAAGTCCGTCCAGATCTTGCCGTGCGGGGAGTTGGGCGCGCCAACCTCGACCCGCAGGTTGTCACTTCCGATAGGATATGAGGTCTCGCCCGTGAAGCTGGCGATGCATTCATGGTCCTGCGTCATCTTGCTGGCGGGTCGGCCGAGCGCCACGTATGCGTCCAGGTAGATTATGTTGACAGACGCCCCGTTGTCGACTAGTACCCTCTTCACAAGGAATTGGTCGATGATCGCGTCGATCACAAACGGTAGGGTGCTGTCCCTTGGGTTTTCCTCCTCGTCCCCTGCTGTGAAGCTGATGGTGGGCGCCTCCTTCCGTCGTGCCCCGGGCGCTCTCCTTGCCCCGATCGCTAGCACGTCCCTGCTCGGGCGATCGGGCGATGAGGCTCTCTCCTTGCGCTTGCCCCCGGATATCGTGTTGATGGTCCCACGGGTCCTGGCGCCCGCCTGGTGCTGCTGTCCTTCCGCCCTGGGAGTATTCGTCCGTTCGTCCTCCATGTCCTCGAGGGCCTTCTTCAACATGATGCAGCTGTTGGTACGGTGGGTGGTGGCGTTGTGGAACTTGCACCATACGTCCGGTAGCTGGCCGGCCGGTACCCCCGCCTTCGCCATGTTGTTCGGCGGCGGTATTCGGTGTCGGTTCAGGCGGAGCAGGTGCTCGGGTGACTGCCCGTTGATTGTGAAGACCTCCTGTGCCGCCGGTCGATAGCGTGGGGCTGGCGGAAAACGGGCATCCTGCGCCTGGTTGTAATTGTTGCCCTGATATCCGCGGAAGACGGGCCTTTGGTAGTTCTGCCTGTATGTATCCCGGCTCCTCTTGAAGCCCCCGGTTGGTCTCCCGCTGTCCGTCAGCTGTTGCGGTTGAGCGTCCGTTACCTCGGGTCTGATGGAACTAGGTTCGGAGGCGGCTCCGTACACCCGTGTTTCCACCAGTGCCTTCTGCACAATCATGTCCATGATCTCGTCGTAGTCGAGATGCTCCTTCCTCACGAGTTTCTCTATGAAGGGGGTAGCGAGCAGGTTGTCCATCAGGGCGACCTTGGCCACTCGTTTGTCAAGGTCCCTGCATGTGCTTGCGAGCGTCCTCCATCGATTAATGTAGCTTGACAAGCTCTCGTCCCTCTCCTGGCGGACCTTCAGGAGGATGCCCGTGGTGTTATACTTCCCCTGGAGCCGATAGCGCCTCTGAAAACTTTCCGCCAACTCGAGGAACGAGTGGATGGACCCTGGCGGGATTTCGTAGAACCAGCTCCGTGCCTCCTCCGCCAGTGTTTCCTGGAACAGGAAACACAAGGTTGGGTCCGAATATCGGGTCCCGTCCGTGGTGGACCGAAACTCGTCCACGTGCGCTCGTGGATCCCCGCTCCCGTCAAACCGGGCAATCTTCGTTATCTTGGCGTGGGGATCCCTTCCTCTTTCCAGTATGTGCGCCGAGAACGGGCTGACCCGGGGGGCGAACGTCCCGCCCTGACCTGCCAGCTTGTCCTTGCGCAAGCGTGAGACTTCCTCCGCCAGCTCCTCCATCCTCCGTAGGATCAGGTTGTTGTTTGTCGGGGGTGATGACTCCTCCACGGGTGAGGGCGCTCGGGCGTTGGTTCTGGCGAACAGAGGGCGCACCTCGCTGGCGGTCTCCTGCGTTTCTTCGTGCTGCTCTACCTGCCGGCCGATGAGCGCCTCCAGCCGTTCCTCCATCCTTCGGCGGACTTGGCGCTCCTCCGCTATTTCGAGCGCTGCCTCCCGCAACTCCTGGGCCATGCCGTTGATGCGTCCGTCCCTGTCGTCCCTGTCGGTTGCCTGTGCGTTCCGCTCCATCGACCCTGGCGGAGTCCCTCCTTCAGGTGTGTTGCTGCCGTTAGTCGCCGGGTTGAGCATGTGGACCTTTGGTTTTGGTGGTGTTTATACGAGGTTTGCAATTTGTAAGTTTCCCACAGACGGCGCCAGATGTTTCTACCGAATTACGCGCGGAGGCGTAATGGGGCAGAAGCAACAAGAATAAGCTTCCTCTTCCTTCCTCGGTCGTGCGTGCGACTTCCCCTCCTTGGTGCGTCCGAACGGTGGGGCTGTTCGGATGGGCGGACTCTCCTCTCCTTCCTTCTCTTCGTGCGTGCGGGCGCTTCTTGCGGGTGCGTCCGAACGGTGGGGCTGTTCGGATGGGCGGGCTCTTCTCTTCTTCCTTCTCTTCGTGCGTGCGGGCTCTTCTTGCGGGTGCCTCCTTCCTCGGGCGTTCGGGAGCAACTGTTAGAAGAATACAACAATGAAGCAGGCGGTCAGGGGTCAAGACGGGATGGCCCGCCTTCAACGCTCCGATGCCTAAGTCAGAATATGTATCGGATATAACAGTCAAGCGAACGTGCGAGTGGTGTGATGTGGATCGAATGAGTCAACTGGCTCTCGATGGGATCTAGTGGAGTGATCGAATGGAATTAGATACCGTTCGATGGGATGATCTTACCTGTAATAAATACCTGGTATATATAGGTGGTTGAGTTTGGAACCTGGTGGTGTTCTTCGATGTGGGACTGATGGTTCCTGCTGGTGTGTGATCCGCATGTTCGGGCGCGCCCCCCACGGGCGCGTGCGCGCTCGGAAGGGGTGGGTCCGGTGAGTGAAGTTGGTGCTTCCTTGGTGGTCTTGCATGTGGTTGAGTAGGTGTTGCTAATCTGCTTAAGCGGATAAGTATGTTAATCGTACAACTAATTATGCAATACTAACAACAGTGATTCTCACTACATAGTTGTAATTCAACATATGTCTATTTTGCCTAAATAACTAATGTGACTGTCCACACTACAAGAAAACATCACTTAGACCACGGAAACGTAATTGTTCCGTGGTCCAAGTGACACCTGGACGACGGAGATGGTATTCTCCGTCGTCCAGGTTGTCACCTAGACCTCGGAGACTTCTCCATTGTCCAGGTGGGAACCTGGACGACGGAGAATACCATCTCCGTCGTCCAGGTAATCACCTGGACAACGGACCGACACGCCGTGGTCCGAGTAACGTCCACTTAGACGACGTACCGACACCTTCGTCGTCTAAGTGAAGCATTATATAAGCCCAATGCCAAACTCTCTTCCTCTCCTGCGGGAAAGTTTAAAGATCGAAGAAGAAGTAGAAGGATCTCCGCTGACTAGCTAGCTTAACTGATATCGAGAAGTAGGCCATGCATGCCAGCAGATACGTATGTAGTTAAAATTTGCTTAATATATATTTAGTTAAAACGTACATATATACATGCATGGATGTTAGCTACACATATTAAATTACGTAATTGATGGATGTAGATCGAGTACGTATAATTAAGCGTAAATTAATGGACTAATATATATGTAATAATTAATTAATTATAATATTTTGTAGCAGTATGGACAAGAGTTGGATGAAGTTGAAGAATAGATGTGATGTCCGGTATATGGATGGAATTAGCGAATTTGTGAATTTTGCGATAGAACATGGTCAGGGAAAGAAGCGTTTCAAGTGTCCGTGCCAGAAATGTCTTAATTGTCAGTATGTGGAGGTTAATGTTATGGTGCAACACCTGTACGAAAATGGTATGATGTGGAGTTACACTACATGGAGCGAGCATGGTGAAGCAGTAGAGTTCAGCTCAGCAGACTTAAGCTCAGGGTACAGTTACCAGGGTGCCTCATCCAGCGGCAGTGGTGCCGGACCCCCAGCTTGCAACCCAACTGTAGATTTGGTCCATGATGCGTTTCTGGGATTTAGTCATGGTGGACACCAACACCTTGACGGAGGTTACAGTACCACTCATGAGCATGATGACACATTCCCCGCTGCTAGCTTGGCCACTGACACTAGTGAGATGGATAAGTACAACCGGATGCTACTTGAAGCGCAGACCCCGGTGTTCCCTGGATGTCGAGAGAATGTGTTGCAATATGTGATGGAGCAAATGAAGATAAAAGTGAAGCACAAAATGTCAGTGAGTGCTTTTGACGAAATTCAGGAGCAAATATGTAAGTTGCTTCCTGATGATCACAATCTTCCTAAATCTCATTATAAGGTTAGAAATATCTTGAGCAGCCTCGGCCTAAAGTACAGGATAATTGACGCATGTCCGAATGATTGTGTGCTATTTTACAAAGAGTATAAAGATTTAGACTATTGTCCCGTATGTGGCCAGTGCAGATTCTAGGTGAATAGGAAGAGTTCGAAAAAGAGAATTCCTGTGAAAGTTGTTCGATATTTTCCCTTGATTCCCAGATTGCAGCGCCTGTACATGTCTCTACACACAGCAGAGGCGATGCGATGGTACGCAGAAAAGCGAATAGATGACGATGTCCTGCGACACGCCGCGGATGGGGAGGGTTTCAAACATTTCGACAGAGAATTTGGAGACTTTGTTGCAGAGGTTAGAAATGTTAGACTCAGCCTATCTACAGACGGATTCAATCCTTGGGGAAGTAATAGCTCCGCCGTCAGCACTTGGCCAGTTATTCTGATGCCGTACAACTTGCCTCCGTGGATGTGCATGAACAAGGAATTTAATTTCCTTACTGTACTAATTCCAGGTCCTAAATCTCTAGGGAAGTGCTTAGATGTCTACCTCAGACCTTTGATCGACGAGCTGAAACTGTTGTGAGAAAATGGAGTCCCAACTTATGACAAATTCACTGACACGATGTTCACGATGAGGGCTGCCGTAATGTGGACGATCAGCGATTTTCCAGCGTATGGGATGTTGGCAGCCTACAGGACAAAAGGATATAATGGATGTCTTATATGTTTGGACGACGTAAACTCTAGTTGGCACGCGGGGAAGGTGTGTTACTTGGGTCACCGTAGATGACTTCCTGACGACCACCCCTGGCGACAGGATGAAGCTCATTTCGACGGGACGGTAGAGAACAATCCTAAACCCCATAGTTGATTGGGTGAAGAGATTTTAGAGAGGTTGAGCTATTTCGACTTTAGTGTGTTGACCAATGACGCGGATGTAAAGAAATGCAATCCAATTCCTCCACATGATCTGAGTTATTGGGATCACAAGAGTATATTCTTTGAACTCCCTTACTGGTCAAAGTTGAAGCTGAGGAACAACTTGGACGCGATGCACATAGAAAAGAATGTGTGCGACAGCGTGGTGGGAACAATTCTCGGTATAAAGTTCAAGACTAAAGATACTCCCAAAGCGCGCAAAGATCTGGAATCAATGAATCTACGTCGTCCCTTGTGGTTGAGGAGGGATAGGAAATGAGTGTACAACAAGATGCCAGCTGCACCTTACACAGTGAAGCCGACACTTAGACGTTCTGTATTTCACTGGTTTAAGGGCGTTCGTTATCAGGCTACGTATGCAGCTACTATAACTGGAGCAGTGGACGAGGTGCAACACAAGTTCGTTGGTCTAAAGACACATGACTATCACGTTATGCTGCAACGTCTGATTCCAGTGGTAATTCAACCATATTTGCCTCGCGACTTCGTAGAACCAATAGTGGCATTGTGCAGATGGTGGCAGAGGTTATGCGCCAGAGAATTAAAGAAGTCAGATGTGGTGGAATTGCAACAACAAATTGTGCACATCATTTGCAAACTAGAGAGGATTTTTCCCCCTGCTTTCTTTGACATCATGATTCACCTAATGATCCACCTACCCGAGCAGGTGCTCATTTTTGGTCCGGTCCAGTACACTTGGATGTATCCTCAAGAAAGGTACGTACAACTACTTAATTATACAGGTTTTTCGATTCATAATTTGTTCCACTGGAGATTACTAGCTAGCTATATGTACTTATTCTTATTGTACGTTTGCTTTGTAGACAGCTTGGACAGTATAAGTCATTCGTCAAAAACAGGTCGTCCCCGGATGGCTCCATAGCAGAGACATACCTAATGCATGAGTGTGTTACTTATTGCAACAGGTACCTCAAAGATCCACCACCTCCCACTGCCGCTGATCCCAGTGCCCGCATCAATCTTTCTGTTGCCACCAATGTCGTCCGACCGTTTAGAGGAGTATTAAAGGAATCGTTAACACGGGAAGAACTTATTGAGGCACATTGGGTAGTGTTGCGAGACTGTGACGAAGTTGAGCCATACATGATGTCATACAGGGAGAGGCTTCAGGCGTTAAATCAAAACAAGAGTTCGGCATGGATTGAGAAAATGGTTAAGAAGAAGTTTCCCGATTATTTCTTCCAATGGGTATGTACGTACGTCTCGGTATTTAGTAATTTATATACATATCGATCATGTTTGTAGAAAGTAAACCCTTATATTTGCCCATTTTCGCAGATGATTGATCTACAAAAATCTGAAAACCACGGGGGGTGGTGGTCATGGCCAAAGCACTTGCTAGCAGGGAAACCGATTAAACACTATATTTATCCTGGATGTTTTGTGAATGGTGTAAAGTTCCATTCATTGGCCCGAGATGAAGGAAGAAGAACACAAAACAGTGGGGTAACGGTTGGGAAAGACAATGATCTATATTACGGGGCTATTGTATATGTGGTTCAGCTATGTTACGGGAATTATGTCAAAGTTTTCATATTCAAGTGCAGATGGTTCAAGCGTACAAAGGAAGACCTGGGACTATTATCAGTCGATACAAACTCAAGCTGGTATGAGGATGAGCATTTCGCTCTCGCCACCTTAGTAAGGCAGGTGTTCTATCTCGACGATCCGAAAGCCGGTGAAGGGTGGAAAATAGTGAACCATATCTCTCATTGAGGAATATGGAATACAGAGACAATTGAAGGGACACCGACGACGACTGAAGATGCTGCTGAACCAGAAAGAGACATTCCTGCCTATCAAGAGCCTAATATTTCTGTCATCCGCTCCGATATAATGGACCTGGTTCAAGATGGTGAACGGTTACCCATGCCTGATGGTTGTACGGATCTAACTGAAGATGAGATTATCAATGCCATTAATGAAGAAGATTAAGAAGACGAGCAGGATGAGGACGCGGACGAGGACTCGGGTTATTAGTCGGATGATGTTGAGTATGATGAGGATGATGAGCAATCAGATACCGGGGACGAGGATGATGACGATTATGATGATGACTACTTAACTAAGACGAGAAAAATTAATTGGTAATTAATTTATGTAATTATTGTAATATATGATGCATCATCGATCAATAATTAATATAAATATTATAAGGAGGAGAATGTATATATGTACGTAGATCTTAATATTTTTGTACTTAATTAATTAATTACACGCGTCCATGCTCGATCAGATCGGATCGACCGACGTACGTAAACTAAATTAAATTAATTAATTAATCCTAATTATATATCCTAGACAACGGAGAAATTAATTCCAGATTTTGCCTTTTGGGTATTTTGGCTATCTCCCTAAATCCTCAACCCTAAATCTAGCAGATCGGATCGATCGATCATTTTTTTAATTATTGACTTGAATCAGAATAATTGAACGGACACACAAATGACGTTGGAGGACCTAAACCCTAAACCCTAAGGCACTAACCCCTAAATTCAGGGTTTGTACACTTGGACGACGGAGATGGTCATTCTCCGTCGTCCAGGTACTCACTAGGACGACGGAGATGGTCATTCTCCGTCGTTCAAGTGAACAACCCTAAACCCTAAGGCCCCCTAACCCCTGAATTAAGGGTCTCTGCACCTGGACGACGGAGATGATCTTCTGCGTCGTCCAGGTGCAGATTTTGTAATTTTTCCTAAGACAACGACCACCTAGACAATCTTCCAATGCATATTCTTTTCGTCAAGACTTTAGAGTAAAAAATTCTTGGTGTGTGAGCTTCGACGGTTCGAAAATCGAAGTTGCGAAAATGTCTTGTATCCACGTTTCCAGTTTGTGAAAATCTCGGTTTTGTGGTTGACTGTGCCGATGAAACCCTTCACGAACTTATTATTTTCTGAAAATTATTGTAATTATATATTATGTTACGGCGAACGTATCTAACGGTTGTTTTGTCCAAATTCAATTTCATTAATACTCTGCTGCAAATGAGCCTATACTTATGAACTCTTAAGTCGTAAAGATTAGTCGATACTTAACAACTTTAAAGACGTAAAATTATTCGGCGTTTCAAATTTAACTGTTCATATATACAATGCGTTCATCTATATTTTACGACTATTTCATTCGAATGACGGATCGCCAAATTCCTTGCGAAATAATTTTTAAATTTTTTTTAACTTAATTTGAACCTGGACGACGGATATGGTCATTCTCCGTTGTCCAGGTTCAAAAACATGGCGGTTCATTTACTTTTTTATTTATTTTTTTCATAGTAAATTGCACTTGGACGACGGAGAAGGTCAATCTCCGTCGTCCAAGTTGAAAAATATGGCGGTTCAATGTGCCGCCTTAATTTTCGGTGCCGCTTCAAATTTCACTTAGACGACGGAGAATTCATTCTCCGTCGTCTAAGTCCAAATTCATGGCGGTTCAAAACGTCCCACCGATTAATTACGCGCCGCTTCGAAATTTTTAAACTGCCACCTAGACGACGGAAAAGCGCGTTTCCGTCGTCCAAGTCCACTTAGACGACGAAAAATAGCGCTCCGTCGTCTAGGTGAAAGTCTATAAATAGAACAGTCCCCCCCTCCTTTTCTCATTCCATCTCCTCTCCTCTCCTCTCCTCCGGCCATCCTCCTCCGGCGACTCAAATTCCGGCGTGGTTCCCCCTCTCCGACGACTCAACTCCGGCGATATTCCCGATTATTCCGGCGAGGTAATATTTCTATTTTTTACCTTATTAACATTAGTTTTATTTAATTAATTATTTAATTTCTAAATAGTTTTAAATAATTAGTTTTAAATAATTAATAGTTGTAATTATAATAATTATTTAGTTGTTATTATTAATATTTAGTAATCATTATTAGTTGTTATGTGGTAAATAATAATTATTGTAATTAAATAATAGTAATAATAATTATTGTTAATAATAATTAATTATATTGGTAAATGAATATTTATTATTAAATGCATGATAAATAATAATTCATTATTGTCATTATTTATTGTTTGAATTAATTGATAATTATGTGTATTTTCTAGTAAATTGCATGGTAGTACGTCTTTGATTTAAATTTAGTACATAAACTTGGTTTATTAAGTCGCACTCTTTGGAATAGATGGTGCCTCTTTTCCTAGCTTATCTCCTTAACCTAAGTGAAGTTATAGACACGAGGTTGAGGGTGGAGTTTGCAAAGGACTAGAGGGAGTGTAAATTTTCAAAAAATTGGCCGAATGTCGGACATGGTGTCTAGAAACGGGTTATGACTGGTGACAGGTTTTGGATCTAAGAAATACGACACCAATAGACACTACAAGAAAAAGTTACTTAGACGACGGAACCATTAAGGTTCCGTCGTCTAAGTAACACTTAGACCACGGAAACTTCTCCGCGGTCTAAGTGAACACTTAGACGACGGAGATCTCTTTTTCCGTCGTCTAAGTGAAACTTAGACCGCGGAGAAAATTTCCGCGGTCTAAGTTTCACTTAGACGACGGAAAAAGACATCTCCGTCGTCTAAGTGAAATTTAAAAAATTTAAAAATTTCACTTAGACCGCGGATAAAGTTTCCGCGGTCTAAGTTTTCACTTAGACGACGGAGATTATCATCTCCGTGGTCTAAGTGAATTTTTAAATTTTTTATTTTTTTTTCAAAAATAAAAAAATTATTTTTTAAAATTAAAAATTAAAAAAATTCACTTAGACCACGGAGATGAGTATCTCCGTGGTCTAGGTGAAAATTTCGTAAATTTTTTTTTTTAAAATTCACTTAGACGACGGAAATACTCATCTCCGTGGTCTAAGTGAATTTTTAAATTT
Organism: Geum urbanum; assembly: GCA_946800695.1. Taxonomy (NCBI): domain Eukaryota; kingdom Viridiplantae; phylum Streptophyta; class Magnoliopsida; order Rosales; family Rosaceae; genus Geum; species Geum urbanum. The sequence goes on along the minus strand of OX327008.1, from coordinate 4,634,056 downwards.
TTTATTTTTTTTTTCAAAAATAAAAAAATTATTTTTTAAAATTAAAAATTAAAAAAATTCACTTAGACCACGGAGATGAGTATCTCCGTGGTCTAGGTGAAAATTCCGTAAATTTTTTTTTTTTAAATTCACTTAGACGACGGAAATACTCATCTCCGTGGTCTAAGTGAATTTTTAAATTTTTTATTTTTTCAAAAATAAAAAAATTATTTTTTAAAATTAAAAATTAAAAAAATTCACTTAGACCACGGAGATGAGTATCTCCGTGGTCTAGGTGAAAATTCCATAAATTTTTTTTTTTAAAATTCACTTAGACTCCGTCGTCTAAGTACCTAAACCCTAAGACCCTAACCCCTAAACCATGTTTTCACTTAGACGACGAAAATGTCCATTTCCGTCGTCCAAGTAAAAACTTAGACGACGGAAATGTGCGATTCCGTCGTCTAAGTGAAAATTTCGTAATTTCACCTAAGACAACGACCATCTAGACCATGTCCCAATGCATATTCTTTTCGTCGAGACCGTAGAGTAAACAATGCTTGGAGTGTGAGCGTCGACGGTTTTAAAATAGGACTTACGGATTTTTGTGTATCTAGGTTTCCGGTTTGTAAAATTTTTGGATTTGCGGTTAACTGTGCCGATGAAACCCTGAACGAACTCAGTATTTAGTGGAAATTATTCTACTTATATATGGTGTTATGGTGAGTATATCCAACGGTCGTTTTTTCCAAATTCAATTTCGTTAATATCGATGTGCAATGAGCCTATAAGTACCGGCACTTAAGTTATACATATTAGTAAATACTTAACAAGTTTGAATACGTAAATTAATTCATAGTCTTAAATCCCACTTTTTATATATACGATTCTTTAATCGATATTTTACGACAATTCCATTCAAATTACAGGTCCAAAAATTCATTACAAATTATTTAAAAAATAATAATTTTACGGAATTTTCACTTAGACCACGGAGATACTCATCTCCGTGGTCTAAGTGAATTTTTAAATTTTTTTTTTAAAATAAAAAAATTATTTTTTAAAATTAAAAATTAAAAAAATTCACTTAGACCACGGAGATGAGTATTTCCGTCGTCTAAGTGAAAATTCCGTAAAATTATTTTTTTTAAAATTCACTTAGACGACGGAAATACTCATCTCCGTGGTCTAAGTGAATTTTTGAATTTTTAATTTCTGGCGGTGTTTTTCCCCCTTAAAATTTGGCAAAAATTTAAATCCACTTAGACGACGGAGATTGTCATTTCCGTCGTCTAAGTCAAAATAATTGGCGGTATTCTTTTCCCGCTAAAATTTTGGCAAAAATTTAAATCACTTAGACGACGGAAATACTGAATTTCCGTCGTCTAAGTGAAAAATTGGCGGTATATTTTGAAAATTTAAAGCACTTAGACGACGGAAATTCAGTATTTCCGTCGTCTAAGTGTTTTAAAACTCTATAAATTCATCATTTTCTCAATCTCTCTTCATTTTTTCCTCTCCCTCAATCCACTCTCCCTCTCCCTCTCTCCCTCTCCATCTCTCCCCCCCCCAATCAAACCACCCACCATATATCATCACCATCACCATCCACTATCATCATCACCACCACCACCGTCGCCGCCACCACCGACATCACCACCGTTGCCGCCATCACCGACATCACCGGCATCACCACCGTCGCCGCCACCACCTACAACGTCGCCTCCACCACCACCACACACCACTAGCTACCGCCTATATTGTCACCTCCACCACCGGCCTCCACATTCCGGCCAACACCACCGGCGCCGCCACCACTACCACCGCCTATAATTAGTTTAGTTTTAGCTTAATTTTGTTTATTTAGGCTAGATTAATTTACTTTATTATATTATGAATTTTGTATTCATTGTATTTAAATCCATAATAATTTAAATTATTTATTCATTATAAATTTTGTACGTATTATATATTATTAATAATTAATATTCAATAAATTTAAAAATATTATGAATATTGATATACAAAAAATTAAATAAAAAATTCATTAAATGCTAATTATTAAATTATTAATTAGCATTTCATGAATTTTTCATTTAATTTTTTTTACAAAATCACCACTTAGACGACGGATATAGACAATTTCCGTCGTCTAAGTGAAAATTCCGTAAAATTATTTTTTTAGGATAAAAATTTAAAAATTCACTTAGACGACGGAGATTGTCATCTCCGTGGTCTAAGTGAATTTTTAAATTATTTTTACAATAATTTTTTTTTGTGATAAATAATTTAAAAATTCACTTAGACCACGGAGATGACAATCTCCGTCGTCTAAGTGAATTTTTAAATTTTTATCCTAAAAAAATAATTATTGTAAAAATAATTTAAAAATTCACTTAGACCACGGAGATGACAATCTCCGTCGTCTAAGTGAATTTTTAAATTATTTATCACAAAAAAAAATTTATTGTAAAAATAATTTATTAATTCACTTAGACGACGGAGATTGTCATCTCCGTCGTCTAAGTGAACACTTAGACCCCGGAGAATGTCCGTCGTCTAAGTATCACTTAGACGACGGAATTCTCCATCTCCGTCGTCCAAGCACTTGGACGACAGCACTTGGAGCACGGAGCTTGGACGACGGAGATTCCGTCGTCTAAGTACTTAGACGACGGAAAACGGCACTTAGACGACGGAAATGCTCCGTGGTCTAAGTCCGTTTTTCTTGTAGTGAGAGTATATACCATTCATTTGGTTAGCCTCGGGGTGTTTTGTCGAAATTAGTCCTGCCTCTCGCGTTATCTCTATCCCTAACTGACCATGTTTTTCGATTTAACCAAGGCTGATTAATTGAAAATTTACACTTTATCTCGCGGGTCGCACGTCCATTGAACGACTCAAAAATCCAAGCTAGTGTACTCTATTTAAATCTTAACCGTACTTAATTAGCGTAAATTTTTAGTTGTAATTATTATGGTAATTAGGTATTTTAATAACGTACTCCTAGGTTTCATTAAATGGCTCCATCCGGTAAGAAAAAAGCCCAACAGGAGGCAGAAGATGCTATGCTCCGCCGCTTGGCGAACCAAGTCGGTTGGGTTGAACAGTAGGGCAATCCTGACGCCTCAATCAGGACCCTTCATCTGGTCCGTCGGCAGCGCCTTCTGGGGAAATTCCCGCTGCCCCATTTATCTCCAGCGGTGATGACGTCGACCCCTATTCAAGTCCGACGCCCAGTACCGGTTCAACAGCAAGTACTCAGGCGTCCTCGACCTCTGAATCTATCATGTACAGCGCCCGGCGTAAGCAAAGGAGGGCCTCGACTGACCCGGAACCGAAAAAGACTCGCGCTCTCGTTAAAGGGGGCAAAGCGGAGAAAATTTGCAAGGCGACCGGCAAAAAGATCGACTTGCCCTACGACGAATTCACCGGTGGCCCTCCCACAGCTCAGCTAGCAAGTCTCTCGGCGCATAGCATAGGGTCAATCCTTCGTAGCCGGGTTCGTCTCACTGCCCCTACTTGGAAGGATGTGCCGGATGATGAGAAGGCGAAAGTCTTTAAAGAACTTTCGGTACGTAATACATACAATTTTAGTTATTATATAATATTGTTAATATTAGTCATAATTTCATAATATATACGATTATAATTTTCTATTTATTTCTGATAGGAACAATTTGAGGTGGATCCGACACCGGCGATGTTGAGGCATATCAACCAAACCGCCAATTCCATCTACCGTGATTGGAAGTACAGGCTCCATCAGTACTTCGAAAATATCGGTCTCGTGCCTACCCCCGTAGAGCTGCGTGGGGATAGAGAAGATGAGTGACAGTGGTTGTGTAACCACTTTCAGGATGAAGAATTTAAGGTGTTTACTTTTTTTTATTTAAATTAAGATAATTGAATTATTTAAATTTTAGGTACTTATTAATTTTTTAATGATTTAATTATGTTGTCTAACAGAAATTCTCCGAAGTCAACAAAGCCAACCGGGGGAAGAAGGACAAACACCATACTTTCGGCGCCAAGCAACTCATTCAAATAGCCAAGGAGCACAAGAATAAGGGCTCCAAACACCCTTATCTCGATGCAAGCATAAGCGCGTACGTGTCGTCTGGGCTCGATAATGAAGCGAGTCAATACGGCGTAAGTGATATATATATCTGCTTTTAATTGTAGTAATTATTATTTAAATATTATTTCATTATAATTTTTTAATGATTCTTTTGTAGGCAAGGGTGATAGAGCGTGCGCAGGAAGAATTGACTAACACTCAGCTTGCGTTCCCAGATTTGCCACCGGAAGACCTGCCTCCTCTATCCATGGAGAGCCAAATTGCAATCGCGGATGAGGTCTACGGTCGTAGAGCTGGCAAGGAGGTTAGGGGGTTCGGACCTAAGGTGGTTTGAGATTTGTCGACGACCTCCGACTCATCATCTACGGGAGGTTCGGGGCGGAGAAGGACTCAGGCTGCGGCCGTCGAAGCAGCCATTCAAGAGCCTCGACTGGCACGAGAGGAAAATCAATCCATGCGTCAAAGACTTGATGAGCAACAAGCACAAATAACCCAACTCATCGCCCTCATGCAACAATCTCGAGGAGAATGTCAACCTCCTCCGAACCCATACCCCGACGACGACGACCCGGCTGGAGGCGGGGGACTCGGCGGCGCATCTGCTCCTCCAGTTTTTTAGCTAGCTGTTTATTATATCGTTTCTTTCCGCATTCTGAACAATATTTTAATTTTTATGTGCTTTTCGAATTATGTATGTACAAATTAATTTTATTACTTAATTAAGTAATATTACAAATTTAGTTTACTTAATTAATTATAACATTTTTCATTATTTAAATTCAATTAATAATAAATTAAATTATTAATATTTAATTACAATTTAATTTTTTTAAAAATTAAATAAGCACTAGGACGACGGAGAATCTAATCTCCGTCGTCCAGGTGTTTACCTGGGCCACGGAGAAGGTCCGCAGTCCAAGTGGACTTGGACGACGGAGATGAAATTCTCCGTCGTCCAAGTGGTTGGACGACAGCACTTGAAGCACGGAACTTGGAGGAGGGAGGTTTCGTCGTCTAAATACTTAAACGACGGAAAAACGCACTTAGACGACGGAAACGCTCCGCGGTCTAAGTGCGTTTTTCTTGTAGTGCCATGCTTTCAAAACCAAATTGACAACCCAAATGGACGAGCATGAGGTCTGATGATCATGAACAAACAGACGTCGAATTAGGTGACAGAACCTAGTGAGCTAGGCGGGATGAGCGAACAGACTAACTAGGTAGAGCGAACGGGCTTTTGCTGATGTGGGGGAGAAAGAACCGTAGACGACTCCAAATGTTTATACCAGAATTCAGACGGACATTGATGAAACACCTAGATGGAGAGAGATGAGTGAAGTGAGAAGTTAATATGCTATATTTATATTGAGATGTTAAGATGAAACAAGAACATCAGAAGTGTAGGTGGGGTGACCTGCCTTTCACACTCCAATGCTTAAGTAAGTAATGATAAAGAGGAATCAATAAAGATATATTTAGGGTGGTAGTATTGATTACCTTTTTTAATGAGGATTAATGTATTATATACTTATCAGGAAACACGCTTTCTCCTCTTTCTTCGATGTGGGACTTGGCGTGCCTCCCCTGTTTTCCTTTTTAAACCAAGTGTATACAAAGGGGGTAGTGATTCTTGCACTTGACAAGGTTTCACGCAACACCCTTTTCTTGTGCTCTATATTTGTCACCCTATATGCGTCTCTCTCTCAACAAATTTGGATAACATAGAAACTCTAATCATGAATCAAGATCTAAATGACTTGCCAAAGGAAGGATTGATATTTGGCTTAAATAGTTTGCCGAATAAAGATTTAGAAGTTAACCTAAACAACTTGCCAAACGAAGGGTCACAACTTCCTTAAACTAGTGTGAGGTACAAAACAGAACTGTATGTGCAAAGTCCATGTATTGCATAACTCAGTCTTTTTCAATATATTATTTAGCTTGATTTTAATTAATCTTGATAATTTATTGATTCTTCTTCTAATTTTTATGATGTTTGAATTAACAAGGGCGAAAGTGTTCGAGGGATATTCAAATGAAGCAAATTATCTCGTGAAATGGTGCTCCAATACAGTCACTTAACTCAACCAAAAACATCCAAAAAACTCGGAGTTTCTAGATCTACTTTACAGACAAAATGTAAGGAATTGGACATCGAGTAAAGAGTGAACCAGAGTGATATATCTCGTGAAATGGTGCTCCAATACAGTCACTTAACTAAACCAGAAGCAGCCAAAGAACTTGGAGTTTTTAGAAGTACTTTTATAGACTTGATGTAGGGAATTGGACATTGAGTGGCCTTGCAAGCGTGATTAGTATTGATACCTGCAGACTTGAAATTGAACCCAAGAGCACCCGGGGAGAGAGACGTCGATTAGAGAAATAAGATTTAATTTGAATAATGTTATTAGTTGAAGTCATATGCATGATAGTATTTTTTTTTTCTTTAAGTTTGTTTTTTATTTTTGAATAAGAGTTATCGATCTATTGCAGCTTGCTCGTTCATGTACAAAGGACTAAAGACTAGTCAAGAACTCGACGCCAATTGTACAATACAGGCAATTTTTATAGTCAAATGGTAATATAAACAGTTCTGATAGTGAAATGGTAATATAACTCTTAACATTAATGTATTGTTGGATGAAATTGCAGATGAACAGGCACAGCTCCAATACCTAAATTTGTTTTCGAAATAAATGCAAAGAATGCCAAGAAACAAAGATTAATGCAAGTCAGCTCATCAGGAAAATGAAATAAAGCCACACTTAAACTGAACCCACTGATTACAATTACAAAATAGTGGACAAAATGAAGTGTAATTCAACAATACAAACCTTATGTAATTTCATATTCCCATTATAGAATACATTATAACTTGGGAAAATATGATAAATTGATTAAAATAAATAAATAACAGAACGCATAAATAATAAAATAAATGGGATCTCTATTCACCTTCCTACATATGTGGCATTTCCAACAGCAAAAATGAACATCAAAGGATGGAGACCCTGCACATACCAAAAGAAAATGAAAAGTAGTTATCGTACATGCAACAGCACGGACAGTCATCAAATTCTTAAGTGTGTACTTGACAGCTCGTGTACTAAATGCTTCCACACTTTGAGGCGGAATTATATTTCAAGGCATTTGACTCATGCAATCTCAAGGTTTCTTTCTTGGTGTATCTGTAACGATCCCGAACAGAGTCAATAGAGTAATCGGCTTAATCCACGAGTTTACGCGTAATCGCAGTTTTCCGTAAATTGTTTGAATTGCCGGTTTTGATCACGATTTAATTATCGAGCGAGAATTTGAGTTGAGTCTCTTCTCGAGAGTCGTTATACGCGTGATTTCGAGTTCGTGGGCAGTTCCAGATTATTATTTCGACGACCGAGGAATATAATATGAATATTTGAAATTATAAAATTTCGTCGAGTTTATCCGTTCGTATTGGAGTTATCCGAAACGTGGATGTGATCCGTTTTGGACCGTCGATCGTTCCGAGCCGCCAGTATAAATATCAGAAATAGTCGAAAACACTGTTTCGGGAAGTTTGACCGCTGTTGACCAACCGTTGACCGTTGACTTTTGGGTTGACGGGAGCTCCACCGTAGGTTGCAAGCTGTCGCCGTCGGGTTTGGCGATTCCGGCCACCTCCGGCCTTGAAACCGGTATGATTAGCTTCCTCTCTTCATTTGCAATGGATTGGAACTTGGATTTGTGGAAATTGATGTTGATTTGAGGTAGAACGAACTTGAAAAAAATTAGGATTTTTGCCGGATTCGGGTTGGGTGTTCCGGTGACGGTTGAGGTCGGGTGTTTGGGGGGAAAGCTCCCCCTCAACCTCTAGTTGCTTTGGCTAGAAGGAATTTCAAGATGGTTGCCGTTTTGGAGCTCGCCGAAAAGTCATCGGAATCCATGGATTCTGTGACTTTCGAGGCTTTTTTCGGCCACTGTGGTGGTTGGATGGTAGTGGTCCTTTGAGAGAAGTTGTTGGGCTTGGAAGGAAGAACATTTCTGGAGAATTTTGTTGGATTTGGACGCCGTCGCCACCACGCCGCCGCCACCGGCGGTGCTCCGGCGAGGTCCGGATTTTTGAGATTTTTATGTGTTTCCGACTCGTTTTCGCGCTCCGAATGCAGTTGTGAGGTTTTCGAGATGATTTGGGTGCCGAATTTTTAGTCGAGGGTTTGTGTGGAGATTTTGGGAATTTTGTCGATTATTTTGTACCGCGTTATATGTTTCCGGGAACTGTTGATTTCCGAGGTGTGGTACAGTGTGTTGAACTACGATTTTGATCAGTTACATTTTATGATTATTCAGGGGATCGAGATCGTGCTTTGGGCGAGGGATCTTCCATCGGATCTCGTGATTAGCGCGAGTGCGCGCTGTTCTCACCTGTGAGTGGACTTTTGTATTTTCACTGTTGTTGCGAGTTCGTGATTTCCGTAATTATTTATATACGATGTTGAGATTATTTATTGCTTTTGGAGGTATTGTTTTATATTTTATATGGTGATGGCATTACTTGCATCGATGCTTTAGCTACTCGGCTAATCACCGGTAGTCAGACCCAGAGTTGAGAGATTCCTCTAGACAGGGTTGAGAGATTCCCCTGTTATGCTGCTGGGCTTGAGAGATTCGCTTGGCACCTCTATATATTTTCCGAACTCGCTTTGCATTGTTTTATGTATATGTAAATGGTGAAAGACATATGTTTATTTTTCGTCCACTCACTCTAACGATTTTATTGCCTTTCCCCTGGGTTTTTCGGTTTCTGTGCCCAGTTTGCAGTTCGGATTCTGATGTCTCACATCGCGGTTGGAGGCTTAGTGTTCGAGCTACCTTTCTTTTCCAGTAAGTTTCTTGTTTTGCCTACTATTGTATATTTTGTATATATACACTAGAGGTTGCTCTGATATACAACTGATATGTTTTTATGTGATTTTCCCTGGATTTTCTGTAAAGTACAGTCTTGATTACTGCTTTACTTTATTATTATGATATTGAGAAATCCGGATGAGATTGGTGCCCACGGTTTGGCTTTTGTGGTATATGATGAAGTGTATTTTCTCGGTGCAGGTTATTGGCAATTCCGCGTTAGTAACAAAACTCTGCCGAAATTTTTGTGATTTTTGTTGGTTCGTATTTTCATAAGGGGTTTGATTTCGGTTTAGGAAACTAAATCGGGGTTGGGTCCTTTTAGCTTGGTATCAGAGAATTAGGTGTCAGATTCTGTAGACTCTTGTAGTTGTGACACTTAGGGTATTTGAGTATGTACAGCATGTCTGGAGCGATGACCCGACTGGCCAGCGGTACTCATCAATGCTTTGGGTGTTGTGTATTCTCAAATATCTGAGGTCTCATGATTACGTTCCTTGTGCTTGTACCTAATGCTTATCTTGTATCAGTAGGATGCCTCCTTGATGTGGTCCCCGTGTGAATCGAGAAGTGGATCCTGATGAGGATCGCCAGACGCATGACTTGCTGATGCAAGTGTTGCGTTTGGAGGAGCATTTTGACCCTGTGGTCAAAGCTCATACTGCTGGTACGACTGTCTTTTCGGGTTCCGCTGATCCAGAGATTTGTGAGGCATGGTTGGTTCAGGTTGAACGCATTTGTGAGCGTCTGCGTTTTACCTCTGAGCAGATGACAGTGGCATCAGTCGGATTACTTGTGTCAGATGCATACTTCTGGTGGGTTAGCACCGATAGAGTTCCGGTTGATACTCCGTGGACTTTGTTCCGAGATTTGTTTATGCGGAGATACTTCAACCAGGCTACACAATAGCGAAAGTATGAGGAATTCACGAATTTAAGGCAGGGCAGTTTGTGTGTGCTTGAGTACTGGGATAGATTTACCCGCTTATCTCGGTTTGCTCGTGACATGGTGGCTACAGAGGAAGCCAATTGTCGCAGATTTGAGCTGGGTTTGAACTTGAACATCAAAGGGACTCTGACTACGATGCCTCGGAATAACTTTGATGAGTTTGTCAGTGCAGCACTCCGAGGTGAGGATATCGAGAAGGAAAGGCAGATGAGATACCAGTCTTGACGATTTGAGGAGGGTGGACCGAGTCAGGGACCTTCCAAGAGGCTGAGTTCTGATACTTCTGGATCGGCATCATCCTCGGGCAGTGGACCATATAGACCACCAGCTAGTGCATCGAGACAGAGGCAGAGATGGATGAGGGATCGACCGCAGCGACCACAGTCTACTGGGGGTTTTAGCGGTTCCAGTTATCCTCGGCGTACTGGTGGCACTTTTGCCGTACCGAGAGAGTACCCATTATGTAGTCTCTACAGCAGGCATCATGTTGGTCCATGTCAGCGAGGCCCTGTCGTTTGTTATCGTTGTGGCCAGGAGGGTCATTATGCGAGAGAGTGTTTCTAGCTTGATGGTGTTGGTGGACAGGTGGCCCAGAGTTCCGGAGGAGAGCGAGGTACCACTTCTGGGGCTCGACCAGTACAGTTTTCTGGTTCGGGCAGACAGTAGGGACACCCTCAGTGTGGACGACCAGCCGGGTAGGCCAGAGTTCATGCCATGACATTGAGCAAAGGTAGAGCTTCACCGGAGGTTGTTATCGGTACGTTGCATGTCTTTGGTTATCCTGTACTTACATTGCTAGATCCAGGTGCTACGCATTCATTCATGTCATATAGACTATCATCTTTAGCTGCTGTACATGCATCTCCACTTCCGAGGTTGTGGAGAGTGTTGTATCCGTCCGGTGAGGTTGTGAGTATTGGTTGGATGTACAGAGATTGTGAGATTTTTATTAGAGGTCATGGTATAGCCATGGATTTGTTGTTGTTGGATATCGTCGACTTTGATGTGATTTTGGGTATGGACTTCTTGGAGACACATTGGGCTATGTTTGATTGTCACAAGAAGGAGGTTGTGTTTCGACGACCAGGCTTTTCCGAGATTCTGTTTCGCGGTGAGAAGAATACTTCATTGTTGTGTGTGATTTCAGCGATGAAGGCTTATCGGATGATGATGAAGAAGGGCTGTGTTGCTTACTTAGCTCATGTTGTGGATACTACGGCTACTGTGCCGGACATTGGTGATGTTGAGGTTGTTTCCGAGTTTCCAGATGTATTTCCGGAGGAGTTACTGGGTATTCCTCCAATTCAGGAGATTGATTTCACCATTGAGCTATTACCGGGCACTGGACCCATATCTCAGGCACCTTATCGTATGGCGCCAACGGAGTTGAAAGAGCTACAGATTCAACTTTAGGAGTTGCTGGAGAAGGGTTTCATACGACCCAGTGTATCACCGTGGGGTGCTCTGGTATTGTTTGTGCGGAAGAAGGATGGTTCCATGCGGTTGTGTATCGATTACCGGAAGCTGAATCAGGTCACTGTGAAGAACAAGTATCCGTTGCCGCGGATTAATGACTTGTTTGATCAGCTCAAGGGAGCTTCAGTCTTTTCAAAGATTGATCTCAGGTCCGGATATCATCAGTTGAGGATCCGAGAGTCATATGTGGCCAGGATAGCTTTCAGATCGCGGTATGGGCATTACAAGTTCTTGGTTATGCCATTTGGTTGACCAACGCCCCCGCAGATTTTATGGGCTTGATGAACCGGGTGTTCAGGCGATTTCTGGACAAGTTTGTGATTGTGTTCATCGACGACATCCTGATTTATTTCAGGAGTGTGGGCCAGCATAAGAAGCATTTGCGAGTGGTTTTGCGGACTTTACGGGATAATCAGTTGTTTGTGAAGTTCAGCAAGTGCGAGTTTTGGTTGGACAGTGTGAAGTTTCTGGGTCACGTGATATCAGCTGAGGGAGTCAGCGTGGACCCTGACAAGATCGAAGCCGTGTTGAATTGGAGTAGACCTACCACCGTACTAGAGATCAGGAGTTTCTTGGGTTTGGTAGGCTACTATCGGCGCTTTGTGCAGGATTTTTCACGGATTGCTACTTCACTTACCAAATTGACGAAGAAAGGCATCAAGTTCGAGTGGTCCGATGCATGTGAGGAGAGTTACTTGCTCTTGAAGGAAAAGTTTACTACTGCACCGGGTTTGACCCTACCTGACAATAGTGGAGAGTTCGTGGTTTACAGCGATGCATCGAAGTTGGGACTTGGTTATGTTCTGATGCAGCATGGCACGGTTGTGGCCTACGGTTCCAAGCAGCTGAAACCACATGAAGTCAACTATCTGACGCATGATTTGGAGTTGGCTACTATTGTGTTAGCGTTGAAGAGTTGGAGACACTATTTGTACGGAACTTAGTACAAGATATACACCGATCACAAGAGTCTCACCTATTTGAGCACGCAACCAGATTTGAACATGAGGCAGCGCAGATGGATGGAGTTGATCAACGATTACGATTACACTCTCGAGTACCATCCAGGGAAGGCCAATGTTGTTGCCGATGCACTCAGTCAGAAATCCGAAGCTTCGTTGTTTCATGTGTGTGTGTCCAGAGTTTCTATGTTAGCCGAGCTTCGGGCTACGGGAGCCAAGTTCGAGTGGGACGACGATGGAGCTTTGTTGGCCAGTTTCTAGGTTCGACCGGTGTTGGTTGATCAGGTTCGGGAAGCTCAGGATGCGGATTCCTACCTGTTGGCAAGAAGACCATGATTCGGAATGGTGTGCCAACAGAGTTTCAGTTGAGTGATGATGGTACGTTGCTATTCAGAGGCAGATTGTGCGTGCCCAGAGACGAGAGTCTGAAGAAAGAGATTTTAGACGAAGCTCATTGTTCGGCGTATGCGATGCATCCCGGTGGTACGAAAATGTTTCGTACACTTCGAGCGTATTACTGGTGGCGCAATATGAAGCGGGAGATTGCCGCATATGTGAGCAGATGTTTGATTTGTCAGCAGGTTAAAGCGGAAAGGCAGAAGCCTGCGGGAAAGTTGCAGCCCTTGGAAATTCCGGTTTGGAAGTAGGAACATATTACCATGGATTTCGTGTATCAGTTGCCGCGTACTTCGCCCGTAATACTGGTATTTGGGTTATCGTGGATCGATTAACGAAATCCGCTCATTTTCTTGCACTTTCGGGGAAGATTTCAGTGGGCAGATTAGCAAAGCTGTATTTGTCGGAGATCGTTCGTCTGCACGGTGTGCCTGTATCTATTGTTTCTGACCGAGACAATCAGTTTACTTCCGAGTTCTGGCAGGCATTGTAGCGAGCCATGGGCACTAAATTGCATTTCAGTACAGCTTTTCATCCTCAGACTGACAGGCAGTCTAAGTAGACTATATAGACTCTCGAGGATATGTTGCGGTCTTGTGTTTTGCAGTTTCGAGGAAATTGGGACCAGCAACTACATTTGATTGAGTTTGCTTACAACAACAGTTATCAGGCCAGTATCGAGATGGCACTGTACGAGGCTCTGTACGGGAGGCAGTGCTGCACTCCATTGTGTTGGAGTGAGGTGGGCGAGCGATGGCTTATTGGCCCTGATCTAGTTAAGAGCACCATGGAGGACATCCAGATTATCCGAGATAGATTGAAGATTGCCCAGGATTGCCATAAGAGTTATGCGGACGTGAGAAGAAAGAGTCTCGAGTTCGATGTGGGCGATTGGGTCTTCTTGAAACTACCTCCATAGAGGGGAGTTGTGCATTTCGGGAAGCGTGACAAGCTTCGACCACGGTACATTGGTCCATACGAGATCACCGAGAGAGTTTGTGTCGTGGCTTACAGACTTGAGTTGCCAGATGAGATGGCTCGTGTACACGATGTTTTCCATGTTTTGATGTTACGGAAGTATATCCCAGATCCATCACATGTGTTAGCGCCACATCAGCTACCTATCCGAGAGGATTTGACATATGTGGAGGAGCCGGTACAGATTCTCGATCGGCGTGAGCAGGAGTTGAGGCACCATGTTATACCGCTGGTGAAGGTCTTGTGGCAGAATTACTCGGTTGAGGAGGCCACCTGGGAGACTGAGCAGCGTATGCAGGAGCAGTATCCTCATCTGTCCACGTGACAGGTACGTTAATTTCGAGGTAGAAATTTTTTTAAGGGCGGTAGGTTTGTGACGACCCGGAACAGAATCAGTAGAGTAATCAGCTTAATCCACAAGTTTATGCGTAATCACAGTTTTCCGTAAATTATTTGAATTACTGGTTTTGATTACGACTTAATTATCGAGCGAGAATTTGAGTTGAGTCTCTTCTCGAGAGTTGTTGTACGCGTGATTTCGAGTTCGTGGGCGGTTCCGGATTATTATTTCGACGACCGAGAAATATAATATGAATATTTGAAATTGTGGAATTTCGTCGAATTTATCCATTCGTATTGGAGTTATCCGAAACGTGGATGTGATCCGTTTTGGATCGTCGATCGTTCCGAGCCGCGAGTATAAATATCAGTAATAGTCAAAAAATTGTCGAAAACACTGTTTGGGGAAGTTTGATCGCCGTTGACCAACCGTTGACCATTGACTTGTTGGTTGACCGAAGCTCCACCGCGGGTTACAAGCTGCCGCCGTCGGGTTTGGCGATTCCGGCCACCTCCGGACTTGAAACCGGTATGATTAGTTTCCTCTCTTCATTTGCAATGGATTGGAACTTGGATTTGTGGAAATTGATGGGGGAATTGAGGTAGAACAAACTTGAAGAAAATTGAGATTTTTGTCAGATTCGGGTTATGTGTTCCGGCGATGGTTGAGGTCGGGTGTTTGGGGGGAAAGCTTCCCCTCAACCTCTAGTTGCTTTGGATAGAAGGAATTTCAAGATGGTTGCCGTTTTGGAGCACGCCGGAAAGTCACCGGAATCCATGAATTCCGTGACTTTCGAGGCTTTTTCCGACCACTGTGGTGGTTGGATGGTGGTGATCCTTTGAGAGAAGTTGTTGGGCTTGGAAGGAAGAACATTTCTGGAGAATTTGGTTGGATTTGGATGCCGTCGCCACCGCGCCGGTGCTCCGGCGAGGTCCGGATTTTCGAGATTTTTATGTGTTTCCGACTCGTTTTCGCGCTCCGAACGCAGTCGTGAGGTTTTCGAGATGATTTGGGTGCCAAAGTTTTAGTCGAGGGTTTGTGTGGAGATTTCGAGAATTGCGTCGATTATTTTGTACCGCGTTATATGTTTCTGGGAACGGTTGGTTTCTGAGGTGTGGTACAGTGTGTTGAACTATGATTTTGATCAGTTACATTTTATGATTATTCAGGGGATCGAGATCGTGCTTTGGGTGAGGGATCTTCTGCCGGATCTCGTGATTAGCGCGAGTGCGCGCTATTCTCACCTGTGAGTGGACTTTTCTATTTTCATTGTTGTTGCGAGTTTGTGATTTCCGTAATTATTTATATACGATGTTGAGATTATTTATTGCTTTTGGAGGTATTGTTTTATATTTTATATGGTGATGGCATTACTTGCATCGATGGTTTGGCTACTCGGCTGATCACCGGTAGTCAGACCCAGAGTTGAGAGATTCCTCTGGGCAGGGTTGAGAGATTCCCCTATTATGCCGCTGGGCTTGAGAGATTCGCCTAACCTATCACCGTCGGGTTTGAGAGATTCGCCTGACCGTCGGGCTTGAGAGATTTGCTTGGCACCTCCATATATTTTCCGAACTCGCTTTGCATTGTTTTATGTATATGTAAATGGTGAAAGGCATATGTTTATTTTCGTCCACTCACTCTAATGATTTTATTGCCTTTCCCCTAGGCTTTTCTGTTTCTGTGCCCAGTTTGCAGTTCGGATTCTTGTGTCTCACGTCGC
The DNA here is from genome assembly GCA_946800695.1 of Geum urbanum. Classification (NCBI taxonomy): domain Eukaryota; kingdom Viridiplantae; phylum Streptophyta; class Magnoliopsida; order Rosales; family Rosaceae; genus Geum; species Geum urbanum. Next base: position 4,618,289 of record OX327008.1, on the reverse strand, counting down.
GGTTGGAGGCTTAGCGTCCTTTCTTTTCCAGTAGGTTTCTTGTTTACCTACTGTTGTATATTTTGTATATATACACTAGAGGTCGCTCTGATATACTACTGATATGTTTTTATGTGATTTTCCCCGGATTTTCTGTAAAGTAGAGTCTTGATTACTACTTTACTTTATTATTATGATATCGAGAAATTCGGATGAGATTGGTGCCCACGGTTTGGCTTTTGTGGCATAGGATGAAGTGTATTTTCCGGGTGCAGGTTAATGGCAATTCCGCGTTAGTAACAAAACTCTGCCGAAATTTTTGTGGTTTTTGTTGGTTAGTGTTTTCAGAAGGAGTTTGATTCCGGTTTAGGAAACTAAATCGGGGTTGGGTCCTTTCAGTATCACACTAAGGAACCTTTGTGATTCGCTAGAAGGTCCAATCCTTTCAGGGATTGGCCTGAGCTACAGTACGTAACCTTGGGCATTAGCAATACAATGCCACCACCAAGAATTTGGATTGATTAAGATGAGTTTGGGCATTAGCAATACAAGTCTAAAATAAATATAACATTTATTTTACAGTTTTTGGGTCTCGGAGACAAAATGGGCCGACCAACTGTGGCCTGATTCGAGTTGCGAATCGAGAAAGAATATATCTATGTGATTTCTAAATGATTTAAGGGAATCTAAAGACAAGATATGTTCATTTCTTTCCTAGTCAATAATGTTACCTTGTCAAGCGAGGGAAATCAGAGTGTCAACCTCTATAAATAGAAGAATCAAAGAAAATTGAGGACCTCTTCATAGACATACAATTTGCGCACTAGCAAATCTTACTCCGCTTCGAGTAAACAACTGGTGAACGGCGAGCTCAGGATCTAGGCCATCCAACAGAGAGTGAGAATTTGAAGGTTCACTCAATCTAACCAACCAACAACAGAGAATTCAGGATCTAGGCCACCCGACAGAGCATGGGGATTCGAAGATTCACTCGAGCTAAACAACGGCAATCGGAGGAGTCCAGCCCACCCGACAGAGCGTAGGGATTCTAAAGATCTACGAAGTCACCATATCCAGTGTTCTCAACACTACGTCCTTAGGATTGTTCTGCTTTATAGTTGCTCGAGGGTCTAAAGTATCGATTCTTTGTGGCTCGACAGAGAGACATGAAGCTTACATCTTGTGTACCATCAAGACAAGTAGGGCTCAACGAGCAAGGTTGGTTCTCTCCTCGCTCCAATCGCTTAACAAGAAGCAGAGACTACACGTCACACAATATAACGACAATCTGCCCTCGGCAGTGGCATGCCTCGCACACAACACATCTACATCAGAGGATTCAAAAGAGACAGTTTGCGACATCTCCAATAGCAGCAACCTGACTGGAGAAAAATTGAAGACAAACATTTTGGCACGCCCAGTGGAACTCGAGTTTAGTGTCTTATAATCATTGATCCGTATCAGAAGACTTTTATAAGTTGCCTTAACCCAACACCTACGTTCTGGAAATATAATTTAGCCACTTGTAGGGGTTTAAGCAACGAGGAAGTACTACAAAGGTTTGGAATAACAATGACTAAGGGTAGATCACCATCGTCATCATCATCAGAACCTAGAACTACAGAAGAAATCAAGGCCTTGGACTTTGAGGCCTATAAGGAGTACTCACTCGAACAAGAGCTACGAAGAAACGCGAACATTGAACGAATGCTAAACAATATGGAGGCAGCGACAAGATGGTGTCTAAAGTTCAAAACAGACTAGATAACCTCTACGAAGCTCGGGAGGTCGAGCGCGTCGATAACAACAAAAAGTTCGATGCTCTCATGACAGCTTTCACAAATCTCACTAACACGATGACAGCTAGCTTCACTTTGATCAACGATAGACTCGGTGAGCGAGAACCTTTGTTCCATGATGATGAAGAAGTTAAAGAGGTTGATATACCGGCTCCACCTCCTCTTCCGCCAAACCCGAAGCGTCAATTGGAAGAAATGATCAATTACATCATCAATCAGAGGCTGCCAGGTGCTGGAGGAGCTCTAGTAGCCTACAACGAGCCATTCCCACCACCACCATTCGGATGCAAGTGGTCAAAGGGTCATCGACCCATCTCGTTCACTCGCTTCATTGGTGAAGGAGTAGAGATAGAAGCCACCCACATTGCTCAATTCATGGTAGAATGTGGACTATGGGGAAGGCTCGGCGACTTCAAATTGAGAGTCTTTGCGTCCTCATTATCAGGAGCAGCGCTACACTGGTGTACAAACTTACCATAAGACTCGGTTTGCGATTGGGCAATGATGGAACGATTGTTCACCAAACATTTTAGCCGATCTGAACTAGCTATGAAGCATGGTAAGTTATGCCAAATTGTGCAAATTCCAAGCGAATCTCCATTGGCATACTTACATAGGTTCAGGACCGAGTACACCAAGAGTAAAACTTCGTGCACTATAGAGGAATTTGTGGACATCGCAGTAGGAGGACTTGAAGAGCCACTACATACATAGTACGTGGATGCAAAGTTCACATCGTTAAATTCTCTCATCAATGCTGTAGCTCAAACACATCCGCGTACGAGGAAGCCGACAATTGGCGCAACGTATCCAGAGGAATATACACTTCGGTCAGAGCAGTAGTGCTAGTTGAGCCAAAAGTCACCAGTATGTTCTGCAGCGATAGGATGGAAGAGATCTTGGATGAACTAATCAAAGTAGGCATCGCAAACGTACCTAACCCCACAGCTTTATCTCCGTAGAAAGGATTATATTGTAAGTTCCATCATATTTGGACACACAACACAAACCAATGTGCGGCTTTGCAAGAACAGATCCAACAGTGGATAGATGAATGGGATATCGTACTTTCGAGCTGCAAAGAAAAAGAAACTACTGGAGAAGAATTCGTGGTTGGCACTCTAGAAGTCTCTTGGTGTGGAGGAGCTAAGAGGAAGCAAACGTTGGATCTAAAAACCACCAATGAAGTAGTTTCTAGTAGTAGCAAAGAAGATCTGAAAGGGAAATGAAAGGAGGTCTACAGAGAGGCAACTCCGGTAGTACTTTGTACCCGGTGCAAGGCAGAATATAGCCTCAAGATGACCTATGTAGATTTTGTGGATGCAGTGCGAGTAGGATCATCAGTCAAGCCTCCACCTGAGAGCTACCAGCCAGCGAGTCCGAAGGAACCACGCACAGTTGCCAGAGAGTCTAATTTATTCAAGCGAATAGGAATGGTAAGGGAGAAAGTTGAGGTAGTTGGTGATAAGCAGCAGACAGAACCAGACAAACCTTACATCCCTCTAGCAAGAAGGTCTGTGATTAAAAAAGACGTGCGGTATGTCAAATCAGGAGGAAAGACTATGGAGATTACCCCCACCAAGAAAAGAAAGTTGCAACGTCAATTCGGGGCAGCGAAAAGGACTTTGGAGGCCTTAGATAAAGGGTTAATCAAACCAGAACAGTTAGTAGAGTCATCGGAACAAATTCAGAGAAGGATGAATAGGCTCACGGCTACTCCGATAATCGCGTTTGACAAAGGTTCTAATAGACCAAAGGTACAAACAACCAGACCAAGTGTGTTTTCCCAGATAGACAAGGTAGAACCTGATGTAGGAGCCCAACGAGCGCCAAAGAGAGCTCGAGAGATGGTTGAAGACAGGACAATGCGGAAATCAGTCTTCCAACGCATTGAGTCGAAAGTAGAACCCATCACTAAGCCGAAGAAGAGGCCAGTGCTGCGATGGAGACCAAAGCCTTTGTTGATCGAGGAATAAAAGAAGCTCGCTAGCTCTTCCTCCAAATCCGGTTTCAAGGAAGTCATGGCTAGTGAGTTAGAACTCACAACGAAGGTAGACTCCTAAGAAAGACCTAAGTCAAAGGTCTACATAAAAACTCAACAGACCCTTCCCGGCGAGGACCAACAACAAGAGCCATTGTAAGTTGAGACCGAGACATATAACTATGGAGATCAGTAATTAGTCGACTACGGGAAAGACAATGAGGACTTAGAGGAGGTCTACACCAAAGACATGCACGTTGGCATGGTGTACATGTTACAGGCCAAAATTGCCAAACTAGTCAAGGCAAAGCACGTGGCCGTCGTAAACAAAGCAGTTCAAGGAATAACTCTGGCAGAGCTAGAAGAAGAAGAGGAACGGGGTCCATAAGAACGGGGATCAATTATGGACCCCGTTGTGCAATAATCCTACATGATGTTCTCCAAACCAACAGCCACAATGGCATCGCACATGAGGCCATTGTACATTACTGCGAGCATGGGGGGCATCCAGCTCAGCAAGGTCATGGTGGATACTGGAGCAGCAGTGAATGTCTTGACTACTCGAGCAATGACATTATTGAGTATTCCAAGATCAATGGTGCATGGTGGGCAAAATGCTGTTGACTATTACGATGTTCTTCATTCAATGGTTGAACTAGTTTATGGAGAAGGCATGCCAATGCACTTGTTTAAGTGTAGATGGTTTGATACTAGGCCTCAGAACACATGAACCGATCAATACGGAATATTTACGGTGAATACTGCTACAAGCTCGTATGAAGATGATCCATTTATTTTTGCCACAACGGTAAAACAAGTGTTTTATCTTGATGATCTTGTGCACAAAGAAGGCTGGAAAGTAGTCAATCATGTTGTTTCTAGAAATATATACAGTGCAGCTACACTTAGAGAGGCCACAGAAAGTGAAGAGAATACTGCACACCAAGTGCCGAACGCAATTGGTATTCTTGATTCCTCTGCAATTCGCGAGAATAATGTGACACATGGTCGTGCGATTCGATGTTGTGAGGAAGATGTTGAACTAAATGATGTTAATCCAAATGAATACAACGATGACTCCGGTGATGAGGAGCGACACTTATTACGAGAAATTAACTCGGACGTCGAGGAAGACTCAAGCGATGATTCTGACTATGACCCTTTTAGTTAAACTAAAGTATTTGTGTTAAACGTATTTTTGGTCATGAGCCTAATTTGTGTTAAAGTATTTTCACACTTTTGATTACACTTGGTGATTTTGATTATGTTATTTAATTAGGTAAACAGGTATTTCTGTGAAACAGGTTTGTGCGTGGAGCTGTTTTCAAATAAGCCTATTTTTCAAATTCTTTTTACACTTTACTTGACGGCAGTGGAAAATGTCGTCGGTTATAGTTACTATAGCCGACAACTTTGATACGTATCGTGGGCTATATTATAGCCGACAATATTCATTTTACTCGTCGGCTATAAGTTTCGTAATTCCTTCGCCAGACAGCGCCTCCATCGACCCAAAACCGAAACATCCCTAACCCCCCTCGAATCGCCACCGCTCTCACACCATCGCCGACCCTCTCTCTCGCTGCCGCTCGCCATCGACCCTCTCTCTCACCCTCGTACAGATTCTCTCTCTATATATATATATACATATAAAATTAGTCAATCTGAACAGATTAAGTGTAGATTTAGATATGTTTTATAGGCTATAGATTTCGATGATGCTATTTAGGCCAGATTGATTTCAATCTTAACAGTTTAGGGTAATTTTGAATATTGATTTTGATTTTGAATGATTTTGAATATGGGTATTAGGGTGATTTTGAATAATGATATTGAGTTTATGGGTGATAATGATTTTGATATTGATTTTGATTTTGAATTTGGGTTATTGATCAGGCAATTAGGGCAGCTCCTAAATCTTGGCTACTACTGGCCAACTATGAAGCAAGATGCTCACCTAAAAATAAAAAAATGCCACAATGCCAAATCCATACTAACTTGAGTCAACCAACATGTCCTCAAAACATATGCACACCATGCCCCTTCCACACTTGGGGGCTTGATTTCATAGGCATAATCAATCCCTTTTCATAGGGAAACATTTGAATCATAACAGCAACTGAATTCTCAACAAAGTAGGTCGAAGCCATTCCTCTTTGCAAGGCAACATGAGCTACAGTGTTCAATTTCATAAGAAATACGTAGTTTGCAGGCATGGAATTCACTAAAAAATTGCCACATGCAATGAAACACCTTTTGTAAACAAGGAGGTCAACAACATGCTTCAAAACTACAGAATTAAGCATCGTAGGTGTACGCCGTACTACCCTCAAGGAAATGGACAGGCAAAAGCTACAAACAAGACACGATTGAAGATCCTCAGCAAGATGGTCCATGAGTTCAATGAAGGATGGAGTGAGCACCTCCCAGCTACTTTCTATGCTTACCAGACCTCCCCAAGGAGTGCCACAGGCTTCTCACCTTACTCATCGGCCTATGGATCAAAAGTAGTGATGCCTGTGAAAATCATGGTACCAACAGCAAGGACCTTGACAGTAAACGACTTGGAATTAGATGCAGATGAGTGCTCTCAGTAAAGGTTGATGGACCTTGAAGTGGTTGAAGAAAAAATATAACAAGTAGAAGAGAAGACAATAACATATCACAATCGGGTCACTTAAGCATATAACAAAACTGTCAAGGAACGAGTTTTCAAAAATGGGGATCTTGTGTTGAAAACAGCAAAATGGGTGCGAAGGCAGCTCTCGCCTCCTTCAAAGTTTCTGTCATAATGGGAAGGACCTTTTGTGATCAAAGAAGCATATGAAAGTGGCTATTGTGTATATACTTCTATGGATTGGGAGATGCTAATAAGTGGTTGAAGCACTACGATTGTTAGTTCTTTGGCCTTGCCACGCTTCTTTTGTATTTTTGTAACATCACTATGGTGATGCTGTTTTGTAATCCTCCCAACATACTGAAGTACCTTTGAATTTTGAATATCTTCAAGAATGCTACCAAACGAAAATAAAAGTAAAATAAAAAAGGAAGAAGAAGGAAAGAAAAAAGTTTGCATCATCATATGAAAAATTTATTGTAGTCAAGACATAAATATCTACTGTAACAGCTTTAAACAAGCTAGTTCTACATCATCATTTGACTCATAAAATTGAAACATGATGTGATTAAGTTAACAAATCATCAGGAAAATCTACTGCAACAATGAATATTCAAAATAAATACATTACAACCATCAAGTTCAACCTCCAGCAGGTTACAATACGAACAATGGAGGCCTACAATAGCAAAAGAGGATCTTGATCCAGCCCAACTAGTGGGTGCCAATATAAGGCATCCCTGGCACGGCTTTGAGAATTCCAATCTGAATCTAAGACACAAGGCATAACATTTACGCTACCAAGCTTAACGCATAAATTAATATTTTTTTTATCTCTTTAGACATTGCTTAAGTTGGAATATCTTACTTTTGGTCAGGAGCCGAACGAAAATTTTTGGGTTTGGGGTGGGGGGGGAATATGTGTATACAAAAATTAGTATATTAATATATAAATGAATTTTTCATTTTATATAGACTTTGCTCTACCAGAACATACATAACATTATGCCCTTATAAACCAATACAATACTTTCCAAATGATGTATACAGTTTGCTCTAGCATAATAGAAAGTTAGAAACCTAGGTAAATCGCATCTTTTTTATAATTGACCACAATACTGATACAAAATTAAAAATTGTTTGCCAATTATTACTCACAACGCAATACAGTAGATAGTAATGGATAGCAGTTGAAGTACATCTTACTCTTACTCTTACTCTTACTCTTGTAAATCGTACACTTCATATTTATAATAAACTATATTTTTTTTTCAAAGTTGCAAAGAGGAAAGTGAAGGAAGTGTGCAAGGGCATTCAATTCTTTCAATCTCTCCCACTTTCTCTTTCTTTCCTATCTGCTCTCAATTCTCTAGGCCACTGATGCCTTATATTGGCACCCTCTGGTTGGGCTAGATCAAGATCCTCTTTTGCTATTGTAGGCCTCTTTTGTTCGTATTGAACCGCTGGAGGTTGAACTTGATGAGTGTAATGTATTTATTTTGAAACTTCATTGTTGCAGTGAATTTTCTTGATGATGTGTTAACTTAATCGCATCATGTTTCAATTTTATGAGTCAAATGATGATGTAATAGCCTATGTAGCACTGATCCTCAACTTTAGTGTCGTATCACGTGTCCAATATTTGGGAACACTCTAACACCTAGGGACGCTTGGAGACACCGTGTCCAAAGTGTCACGTGGCGTGTCACAAAATATTGCTATTTGGACACTTGGAGACACTTCTTACACACTCGGGGACACTTTAGCACATCAAATAATATATATTTTTCTCTTTTTAGTATGAGTCGCATTTATTATAGACTTAGAAGATTAGAGTTGAAAATCTTCATACAAATAAAATCATTCTAACCCTTGCTCTGTTATTGTCTCTACCTCCTATTAGAACTCAATGCGTATTTTTTTCTTAAATGACATGAATTTTTAAACGATACGTTTAAGAACCTCAAAAAAAAAATATTACTACAAGAAAAACACACTTTGGCGACAAAATAGGTTTCGTCGTCTAAGAATTGTCGCCTAAGTACCTAGACGACGAAACTGATTCATTTTGTCGCCTGAGTACCATTTTAGGCGACGAAAAGTATTGCATCGTCTAAGTACTTGGGCATTGAAATATTGTCCCTCTGAACGAAAAAATATGTCTGTCGTCTTAGAGACCTGTTAGAGGACAAAACATGTTCGTCGTCTCAGAGATCACTTGGACAACGAAAATGTTTCGTTGTCTAAGTACCCTACGTAGACGACAAAGCGTGTTCGTCGTCTAACTGAATACACTGAAGCGACAAAACATGCCTATTTCGTCACCTAAGTTAATAATTATGTTTTTTTTTTCTGAATTAAATAAATAATTAATAATACTTTTAAAATTTATAAATTAATATAAAAATTAATTATGTTAATAAAATATTCATTAAATATAAAAATTGTTTTTACAAATTAAGGAAAATACAAAACTAAACTATCGGGGTGGTGGTGAACAGGTCGCCTATTCCGCCGCCGGCAGTCTGATCGTCGTCATTGGCCCCGTGAAGAGGGGGGGACGACAAGAGTCATCGGGAATGGGCAACCCCATGCGTGCGCACATCGCGAAGAAGTAGGCCATCCTTTGGTTTTGTGCATCCAGCTGCCCCTGCATTGACCTGGTCTACTCCCAGACCCGATCGACTGACTCCTATGCCAATTGAGCTTGCTCTTATGCGGCTCGGATTTCCTCGACATCGACCCCACCTCACCCATTAGACGACGATCCGGAGGGCTGGGATGACAAATCTCTATGGACCCACCGTCCAAGCCCACGAACCTTCTTGCCAGCTCGGCGGTTGTAAACAACATCGGCGATGGCAATCTGGCTCTCCATCGATAGAGGGGGCACCTCTTCGGGTGTCATACCCGGGTTTTCTAGCTAGGTGTTCACCAACTACTCCTGGGCTATCTCTATCAACCGCGCCTAAAATTAAAAATACAATTACCGTTATAGTAAATTTCGATACATTTTGGAAGTACGATTAAATTAAATTGAGTTAGGCAAGATGAGTCACTTACCCCTTGTTGACTCGCTTCATCTTCGACCCGGGGCCTTACATAAGCCAAGACGCTGGCATCCAAGAGAGAATGCTTCGAACCCGCATCCTTGTGCTCCTTTGCGATGAACATGAAGCCTTTAGAGCCCGAAGTATGGTATATATCCTTCTTCACACGGTTTGCCTTGTTGGCATCCGACCTAACCTGTTGACAAAAAGAATTATTAAATAATAAATAAATGGTCAAAAATAAGAAATTATTTAATTTTCTTAATTTAAAGGAAATGAAGACGAATCTAATACTTGTCGGACTCAAAGTGTCCGACCAACCATTCCCACTCACGTTCCCTTTCGTCCCGCAATTCATGTGGGACAGGCGTGGCGCCGTGTCAGAGATAGTCCCTATGGAGGTCGTACTTCCAATCCTTGAAAATGTTCTTCGCCACGGTGTTGATGTGCTCCATCATCTCCGGCGTGCCGTTGATATCGAAATGTGTCTAGAAAAAAAATTAGAACCTAAACATTATGCCTAGCTTCGTAGTTGGTAATTAATTATAAATATATAAAAAAATTAAATAGTATTACCGAGAGTTTGCGGTACACCCTTAACTTCTCAGATTTAGGCAGCTTGTTCCACGAAGTGGCAACCATACGGATGGTTTTCCGTATGATTGAGTCGATGGTGTGCGACATGAGGCTTCCAAGTTACGAGGACGGAGGGCCTCGGGTGAAATTGTCGAATGGCACTAGGATCTTCTTCCCGGTCGACCTGACTATACGCTCAATTTTTGCGGCCTTTCCAAGTCCTCGACTCCATTTAGAGACCTGATCTGACGGCTGCCTCCTCGTCGTGCGCTGTAGTGAATGGAGTCGTCGACCGACTCCATGGGACCTTCAGACGTTGCTGCTGAAGATGTGACGGGTGGGTCGTCAGTAAGGGCAATGACCGCTTCATTTCGAGCATGAAGGATTGGCCAGTTGGAGTCGGCATACCCGAACAATTCGAAGGACCTGAAACGGTCTCCTCCGACTCAGTTTGGCTCCAACCTATTGCTTGTGCAATGGATTGGAGTTCGGCTTCCCTTTCTTCTTGCGATTCCCTCTTCTTTGGTGCCATCGATCGTAATTAATGAAGCTAAAAAAAATTATTTAGTAACAATATATATAAAAATATCCAAATTAATCCAAATTTCATCAAATACAAATATATCTAATTTATCTAAATTTCACAAATTAATATTTCCAATTTATCTAAATTTAAAAAAAAAATTAAATTTATCTAAATTTCATAAATAATATACGATTAAATTTAATTCGATATATATTACCAATATACAAATAAATTCAATTTGATATATATTACTAATTTACCATCCAAACTTTACAAAATTATCCAATTTATATACATTTTACAAATGAGATTGAACGAAAGGGTCGGACGAAATTTGTGACGACATTTGGGACGACATAAAGATTGATGTTGCCACTGGGATCGGAGGTGGTGGGAGGTGGTGGATCCTTGAGGTACCTGTTGCAGGAAGTAACTCACTCATGCATTAGGTATGTCTCTGCTATGGAGCCATCCGAGGTCGACCTATTTTTAACAAATTCTTTATACTGTCCAAGCTGTTTACAAAATCCAACGTTTAATTAATTAATTGTAGAATAGGTACATATAGTAATCTCGAGTGGAACAAATAATTGATCGATAAACCCGTATAATTAATTAGTTGTAGGTACCTTTCTTGATGATACATCCAAGTGTACTGGATCGGACCAGAATTGAGCACTTGTTCAGGTAGGTGGATCATTAGGTGAATCATGATGTCAAAGAAAATAGGGGGAAAAGTCCTCTCTAGTTTGCAGATGATGTGCATAATTTGTTGTTGTAGTTCCATCACATCTGACTTCCTCAACTCACCGGTGCATAACCTCTGCCACCATCTGCACAATGCCACTATTGGTTCTAAGACGTCACGAGGCAAATATGGCCGAATTATCACTGGAATCAGACATTGCAGCATAATGTGATAGTCATGTGCCTTTAGACCAATAAACTTGTGTTGCACCTCGTCCACTGCTCTAATTATAGTAGCTGCATATGTAGCCGGATAATGAACACTCTTAAACCAGTGGAATATAGAACCTTTAAGTGTTGGCTTCATTGTGTAAGGTGCATCTGGCATCTTGTTGTACACTCATCTTCTATCCCTCACTACAACATTTTTGCCCATTACCGGCGAGATCACCGGAGACAAGGCCGGCGACCGGAAAAGTCGCCGGTAATGTTCAACATTACCGGCGACTTAGCCCGTCGCCGGTAATGTCGCCGGAATCTCGCCGGTAATGTTGCAAAACATTACCGGCGACTCCAACCGTCGCCGGCAATGTCTAGGGAGACATTACCGGCGATTTTCCGGCGGGAATTTCGCCGGTAATGTCTCCCTAGACATTGCCGGCGACGGTTGGAGTCGCCGGTAATGTTTTGCAACATTACCGGCGAGATTCCGGCGTAAAGTCGCCGGTAATGTCTTCATTTCCGGCGACTTACTCCGTCGCCGGCAATTGTAGTCGTTAATCGTACGTAGACGGAAATTGTAGACGGAAATTGTAGTCGTTAATCGTACGTAGACGGAAATTGATAATCGAAATTGTAGTCGGAAAATGTAGCCGGAAATCGTAGACGGAAATTGTAGTCGTTAATCGTAGACGGAAATTGATAATGGAAATTGTAGTCGGAAAATGTACGTAGCTGGAAATGGTACGTATACGGAAAATGTAGTCGTTAATCGTACGTATACGGAAATTGATAATCGAAAATGTTGTCGGAAAATGTAGTCGTTAATCGTACGTATACGGAAATTGATAATCGAAAATGTTAGGGCTGGGATCGGTACGGGACGGGTCGGGATTCGACCTATCCCGATCCCGATCCCGAAAGTAAAATCGGGATCGGGACGGGTCGGGATTCGATCATCACTGACTTCAACAAGTTCATCATCTGATTCATCATCAACTTCAACAACTTGTTTCTTTCCCTTGAATGTTGGAGGAGGACAGTTACTTGAAGAGGCTGTGCTTACATGCTCTGAAAGACAAACAATTTCATTTAGACATTTAGTTGTTAGAACAACTCAAAAACATGACATTATTCTTCTTTGTATATTCTGAATCTTGTACATGATCAATATAGGAATTCAATGAGGATCTGTCATAGACCAATCTATGTTTTCGAATACATAGTTATATCTGTGTATATATTGCAGTAACTTCAAAAGGCACATCAGTTCAACAGAACTGATGCATTGGTTCACATTGGTTCACATTGGTTCACATTGATTCAGTCCCTGAACTGATGCATTGGTTCACATTGTTCAGATCAGTTTCTGAACACAGATGCATTGGTTCACATTGGTTCACACTGATGCATTGGTTCACATTGGTTCACATTGATTCAGTCCCTGAACTGATGCATTGGTTCACATTGTTCAGATCAGTTTCTGAACACAGATGCATTGGTTCACATTGGTTCACACTGATGCATTGGTTCACATTGGTTCACATTGGTTCACATTGATTCAGTCCCTGTAAGTTCTATTTGTTTTCATTCTATAAACACAGATGTTCTTAACATGAGTTTTGCAGATCTATTCGGCCCATCCCGATCCGACCCGTTTATTTTAATTCGGGATCGGGACGGGTCGGGACGACATAATTTTAGAGGTGTATCCCGACCCGATCGGGACGGGATCGGGACGGGTCGGGTTCGGTATCGGGATTTCGGTATTGGATTCTCAGCCCTAGAAAATGTAGTCGGAAAATGTAGTCGTTAATCGTACGTATACGGAAATTGATAATCGAAAATGTAGTCGGAAAATGTAGTCGTTAATCGTACGTACGTATACGGAAATTGATAATCGAAAATGTAGTCGGAAAATGTAGTCGTTAATCGTACGTATACGGAAATTGATAATCGAAAATGTAGTCGGAAAATGTAGTCGTTAAACGTATGTAGTCGGAAATTGATAATCGAAAATGTAGTCGGAAAATGTAGTCGTTAATCGTACGTATACGGAAATTGATAATCGAAAATGTAGTCGGAAAATGTAGTCGTTAATCGTACGTATACGGAAATTGATAATCGAAATTTTAGTCGGAAAATGTAGCCGGAAATCGTAGACGGAAAATGTTGTCGGATATTCTTCGGGAAATAATGACATTACCAACGAGTTATAAGCAACTCGTTGGTAATGACATTACCCACGAGTTAACTCGTCGTTGGTAATGTCATTACCAACGAGTTGCTTATAACTCGTTGGTAATGTCATTACCAACGAGTTAACTCGTTGGTAATGACATTACCAACGAGTTATAAGCAACTCGCCGGTAATGTTTTCTGGTTTCCCCCATATCGAGCCCGAGCCTCTCCTCTCCCTCTCCTCTCCCTCTCCTCCTCCTCTCCCTCTCCTCTCCCTCTCCTCCTCCCAAATCGGTCCGGTGAGCCTCTCCTCTCCCACTCCTCCTCCTCTCCCTCTCCTCTCCCTACTCCTCCTCTCCCTCTCCTCCTCTCCACCGATCCCCTCTCCTCTCCTCCTCCGAAAATCTCCTCCTCCCCTCCTCCCCTCCTCCCCTCCTCTCCTCCCCTCACCATTGTAGGTGGAAGAAAATGGCAGGTCCGATCCTCTCTCTCTCCCTCTCTCTCTCTCTCTCAATTTTTAATTATTTTTTTGCATGTGTATGTGTATGTGTATGTGTATGTGTATGTGTATGTGTATGTGTATGTGTAAATTAATTAGGGTGCTAAGTTGGAAATTAGGGTGATAAGTTATAAATTAGCATGTATGTATATATGTGATGTATATATATATTTAGGTATGTGAAAATGAAGTGATGTATATATATATGTGAAAATTATGTATAAATGTGGTTTGGATCGAAAATGTGATGTATATATATGTGGAAATTAAACCTAATTAAGATGCATGATATATATATGTGTGAAAAATGTGGAAAATTAATTAGGGTTTGTGATTTGGATGAATATGTGATGGATAAATTTAATTAAGATGCATGATGTATATATATATACACATCGAATATGTATATATAGTCGTTAATTTAGGTGATATAGTTGTTAATTAATCGTATAAATGAAGGTGGAAATCGGGATCGAGACGGTTTAGAACCAGAACGGTTTGAAACCGGAACGGTTTGGAACCGGAACGGTTTGAAACCGGAACTGTTTGTAACCGGAACCGTTATGTTACAAATGTTTCCGGTTATAAACAGTTCCGGTTTCTAACGGTTCCGGTTCCAAACCGTTCCGGTTCCGATTTGGTATAGAACCGAAACGGTTTGGAACCGGAACGGTTTGGAACCGGAACTGTTTGTAACCGGAACCTTTATGTTACAAACGTTTCCGGTTACAAACAGTTCCGGTTTCAAACGGTTCCGGTTCCAAACCGTTCCGGTTCCGATTTGTTATAGGATCGGGACGGTTTGGAACCGGAACGGTTTGAAACCGGAACTGTTTGTAACCGGAACCGTTTGTAACATAACGGTTCCGGTTACAAACAGTTCCGGTTTCAAACGGTTCCGGTTCCACACCGTTCCGGTTCCAATTTGTAATTGAACCGAAACGGTTTGGAACCGGAACTTATTGTAACTGGAACCGTTATGTTACAAACGGTTCCGGTTCCAAACAGTTCCGGTTTCAAACCGTTCCGGTTCCAAACCGTTCCGGTTCCGATTTGTTATAGAACCGAAACGGTTTGGAACCGGAACGGTTTGGAACCGGAACTGTTTGTAACCGGAACCGTTATGTTACAAACGGTTCCGGTTACAAACAGTTCCGGTTTCAAACGGTTCCGGTTCCACACCGTTCCGGTTCCGATTTATTATTGAACCGAATCCATGACTATTACGATGTCCAGGAGGTTTTGCGGCTAATTGGCTTCGGAGAGGTTCCCGAAATAGTGGAGGGAACAGTAGTCAAGCTTCCTCCTCGCCCGCAGTTAGCAACACGCCCAGTGGGCCAATGATGACTGCTCGCACGAGAGCCTTGCTAGAGGCGCGAGCTGAGGAGGAAGCTGCACGATCAAGAGCCGTGGAACCGGAATTCGAGGCTCGAGCCTCAGTCTCTAGACGCTCAATCAGCAGACGTCCCTCCGGTGGCAGAGCCTCAGACGAGCGACAGTCAACGGGGGCATCAGAAACTCCCTCAATCCGAATGCCCCCTATTCAGATGGTGCCTACTCCCGTTTCACGGGAATCATCTGAGGCACATGGTGGTGCTGGCGCCTCATCGTCCAGGCCTCGTCTATCTCCGCCGTCCGGTCTCTTCCTACCCGACGAGATTCCTGTCATCCCTGAATTCGATGATAGGGGGATGCCTGTTTATATTGAAGGACGGCCGGATTTCCTGACCGTGGAGGAAGCGTATAACTTCCTCCCGTTCGACCCCGTGTATCTTTGGAGTGTGAGGTGCACCAACCAACAAACGGACGATGCAGGTAAATTTTATTTAACATCAGATTGATTAATTAATTATTACTTAAGACTTGCGATTGGTTCAATTAATGATATCAATTTGTTGACATTGTTTTATTAGGCAATTTCGTCAATGGGACTGGAAAACGGAAAGGGGCTAGAGGCACCTGCACCGGGAAGAGACTTGAGCAGGCCACCGGCGGAAGGAAAACGCCCATAAGGGCCAATGAGGATGGCGAGGTGATTGAGGCATTCGACACCACGCGCAAATATGTCAGCATGGCCGGTGCGATTGTGCGGGACAAGGTCCCAATGCTTTGGCCAGATTGGGAATCTGTGCCTATCTACGTGAAGATGCAAGTGCATAATGCACTCAGTGTGAGTAAAATCGTATTTTCATTACGTAAATTTTACATTTATTAATTAAGTCCAGTTAAATATATAATTTTACCTTTTATATATTCATATTGCAGGTGTGGTTTGACGTGGATGAAGTTCTTATTCACACGTGGGTAGAGCGTCAACTACATAATCGGTGATGTGCTTCGACTTATTTGAATATATATCGCGTTAGATTTTTGTTTATCAACTGTTTTAATATCTCTAACTTTTTTTCCTTGTTTTAATATAGGTATAAAGAGTGGAAGAACGAGCTTTCTTCCCATTACACGGTATACAAGGAGCTAGGCCGAGGTTCTACCCCTAGCGAATTCCGGTTTAGGGAGTACGAGTGGTTGTGGCTGATAGCCCACTTCGAGCACCCCAAAGCTCAGGTATGCATCCTTAATATATCTTACAAGCCTAATGTATCGTATCAGATTGAAATAGTTAGTTACTAATTTTTTTCCATATGTTTATCAAACAAGGCGATTTCGAAGACGAACCGGGCGAATAGATTGAAAAACACCAGGGCCCATCATGCAGGTTCACTCAACTACATGGGTTGGTCGACTAAGGCGCAGCAACAACAAGAAGTGAACCCCTTGGTGTATATTCATCAGAAGTTCTATCCGCAGTGCCCTGACGAAGCGGTAAGTCTTTCGCCTCTCCATGTGTTAATAAAACTATTGTCTCGATATTAATAGATGTTGTTAGTTAATACGTTGTTCATTTTCGCTTTTCAATTAGGCGAGAGTGGAGGAGGTGACCGCAGAAGTGACCATGAGTATAGCTCGGACTAACCATCCTGACTGCTCCGAGGAAGAAGTCACCCAGTATGCCTCTCAGATCGATCCGCTTGATCCCCCGATAGCGGCTCAGATCATGGCAAAAGCGTGCGGGACTGGAAAGAATACCTACTACTGTATGGGAATGGGCTCGGCGGGCGAAGGAGTATTGAAAACCACTTCACAATACTCTACCGGGTCAAGAAGTTCAACTTCTAATCGTAACCTCGCGGCGGAGCTTCATAGGACGCAGAGGGAGTTCGAGGAGCAAAAGAGGCAGATGGCCGAGTACCAAATGCAGCAGACACAGGTGCAGGCTCAGATGTACACATGGATGCGGACGATGTACGAGGCTCAGACTACCGGACAACCCTTCCCCACACCTCCCCTGGTCCCGGTCCCTCTGTTCCCTAGCTATCCACCACCACCACCGCACCAGTCAACGCCAGAGCAAGACCAAGGTAGCCACCGGAATTCAAATGAGTACTTTGATTACTTTGACCCTGACCCGCAAGTTCCTCGACCCTGACCTGTAGTTGTAGTTAATTTTCGTATCGTCGTTGCTATTTGTACTGTACGTTGGACATTTATGTGTACTGTTGAACTTGTATGATTGTACGGTTTATGTCTTTCAATGCAGGTTCTGGAATTGGGCCCAATCCAGAACCGCGTTTTTTTTTCAAAATTTTTTCAGACATTACCGGCGACATGGACCTCCGTCGCCGGCAATGTCACAAATTCCGGCCACGGCGGCGGAACCATTGCCGGCGACGGCGTCGCCGGTAATGTCGGAGACATCACCGGCGACTTGAGTCGCCGGCAATGTCGTTTCCCGTCGCCGGCAATGTTAACACCGGCGGGAGATTTCCGGCGACGTCATTGCCGGCGACTCGTCGCCGGGAATGACATTTCCGGCGAAAAAAAAAGACAAGGCCGGCGACTTCCCGTCGCCGGTAATGTCTCCTTTTCTTGTAGTGCCTCCTCAACCACAAGGGATGACGTAGATTCATAGATTTCAGATCTTTGCGCGCTTTGGGAGTATATTTAGTCTTGAACTTAATATCGAGAATTGTTCATACCACATTATCGCACACATTCTTTTCTATGTGCATCACATCCAAGTTGTTCCTCAACTTCAACTTCGACCAGTAAGGGAGTTCAAAGAATATACTCTTGTGATGCCAATAGCTGAGATACTGTGGAGGTATTGGATTGCGTTTCTGTACATCCTTGTCATTGGTCAACACACCAAAGTCGAAATAGCTCAATCTCTCTAAAAGCTCTTCACCAGACCAACTACGAGGTTTATGATTATTCTCTACCCTCTCATCGAAATAAGCTTCATTCTGTCGCCACGGGTGATTGTGAGGAAGCCATCTACGGTGACCCAAGTAACACACATTTTCCGCGTGCCAACTAGAGTCCACGTCGTCCAAACATATAGGACATCCATTGTATCCTTTCGTCCCATAGGCTGCCAACATCCCATACGCTGGAAAATTGCTGATCATCCACATTATGGCTACCCTCATCATGAACATCGTGTCAGTGAATTTCTTATAAGTTGGGACTCCATTTTCCCACAATAGTTTCAGCTCATCAATCAAAGCTTTGAGGTAGACATCTAAGCACTTCTCCAGAGATTTAGGATCTGAAATTAGCAGAGTAAGAAAATTAAATTCCTTGTTCATGCCCATCCACATAGGTAAGTTGTATGACATCAGAATAACCGACAAAGTGCTGACGGCAGAGCTATTACTACCCCAAGGATTGAATCCGTTTGTAGAAAGTCCGAGTCTAACATTTTGAACTTCTGTTGCAAAGTCTCCAAATTCCCGGTCGAAATGTTTGAACGCCTCCCCATCCGCGGCGTGTCTCAGCACATCGTTATCTATTCACTTTTCTACGTACCATCACATCGCCTCTGCTGTGTATAGAGATATGTGCAGACGCTGCAATCTGAGAATCAATGGAAAATATCGAAGAACCTTTAAATGAATTTGGTTTTTCGAACTCCTCCTATTCCCCCGGTTCTCACATCTGCACTGGCCACATACGGGACAATAGTCTAAATGGGCATACTCTTTGTAAAACAGCACACAATCATTTGGGAAGGCATGAATTATCTTGTACTTTAGGCCGAGGCTACTCAAGATCTTTCTAACCTTATAATGCGATTTTGGAAGATTGTGTTATCGGGAAGTAACTTACATATATGCTCCTGTATTTCTTCAAAACCACCTCCTGTATTTCTTCAAAACCACTATGTGACATTTTGTTCTTCACTTTTATTTGCATTTGTTGTATCACATATTGCAACACATTCTCTCGACATCCAGGTACACCGGGGTCTGGGCTTCAAGTAGCATCCTGTTGTACTTATCCATCTCACTAGTGTATCAAGCTAGCAGCGGGGAATGTGTCATCATGCCTATGAGTGGTATCGTAACCTCCCTCTTGATGTTGGTGTCCACCGTGACTAAATCTCGGAAAGGCATCATGGACCAAATCTACAGTTGGGTTCCACGAAGGGACATCACTACTGCTTGATGAGGCACCATGGTAACTAAAGTTTGGTCATGAGCTTAAGTCTACTACTTCACCATGCTCGCTTCATGTAGTGTAACTCCACATCATACCGTTCTCGTACAGGTGTTGCGACATAACATTAGCCGTCACAAACTGATGGTTAAGACATTTTCTACAAGGACACCTGAAACGCTTCTTTCCCTGACCATGTTCCATCGCAAAACCCACAAACTCTCTGATTCCGTCTATATACCGCACATCACTTCTATTTGCCAATTGTATCCAACTCTTATCTATATTTCTGCATGCGTAATGACAATTATATATCATATTAACTATATTTTTTCAACCAATAACTAATTAATCTAATATACGTACTATATATATATGCGCGCTATAATCTAGCTAGCTAACATACTACGTACCTAGCTCATATTAATCTATATATATATTATTAATTAATTAACCTTAACGTACTACCTAGCTTAATTAAACCATTAATTAGCGAGCTTATAGATTACCAATTAGGTTAATCTAGCTAGCTAGCATGTTTTAACTAATTATATAATATAATATATATATTATTAATTATTAACTAATTAACCAATTACTTGACAATTACGTACATTAACAATATAATACAATACAATACAAAACGTACAACAAACTAGTAATTAAGCTACATAAGATCGCCGGAAATTAAACTATGTATTCGCCAAAATATTTCACCAGATTTACATACGTACGGTATTAAATTCAAATATATGGTTCGTGGGAAACGAGTTAATACGTATCTTCACCTAGAAGGAGAGTAGGGGTTGATGAAAATTCGCAATCGATCGATCGATATTTCGTGATAAATTTTTCCCGGCAGGGATTGGTCTGCTAGGTAGAGTGAGGGAAGAGAGAGAGAGAGAGAGAGAGAGAGAGAGAGAGAGAGAGAGAGAGAGAGAGAGAGAGAGAGAGAGAGAGAGAGAGAGAGAGAGAGAGAGAGAGAGAGAGAGAGAGAGAGAGAGAGAGAAGTTGAGAGGAAAGGGTGAGATAGCTCGAGGGAAAAATAAACTGATTGAGCTATTAATTGATCAGCTTTGTCGCCTAAGTGATACGTTTTATCGCCTAAGTGGCCACCTAGGTGACGACACTGTCCAAACCCAAAGGAGTGGTGGATCAACACTGGTGTCACTCGCCATGTGTGTGCTGACAAGAAGATATTCTCCACCTTCAAGGCATCTGAGAATGGAAAGATAATGTACATGGGGAACTCTGCTACCTCTGAAATCAAGAGTGAAGGAAAGGTCATGCTGAAGATGACCTCTGGAAAGGAATTGACTCTGATCAATGTTCTGTATGTTCTTAAGATCCGCAAGAACCTTGTGTCTAGTGCTCTAATGAACACTCATGGGTTTCATCTAGTGTTTGAGTCTGACAAGGTTATTTTGTTTATGAGTGGAATGTATGTGGATAAGGCCTATATAAGTGGTGGTATATTCAAACTGAATGTAATGACTATAGTCAAGAAAATGAAAGAAGCTAGCTCTTCCACTTATATGCTTGAGCCTTCCAATTTATGGCATAGTAGACGAGGACATGTTAATTATGATACTTTGCGAAGACTAATTAACATGGATCACCTACCAACATTCCAAATTGATCCTAAACATAAGTGTGAAACTTATGTAGAGGCAAAACTAACAAAAACATCTTTCAAACCCGTTGAAAGAAACACAGAACCCCTTGATTTAATCTATAGTGACATGTGATTTAAAGGCAATGCAAACAAAAAGTGGTAATAAGTACTTTATCACTTTCATTGACGATAGCACATAATATTTCTATGTGTACCTCATGAAGAGCAAAGATGAGGCTATAGAGAAATTTATTCTCTATAAAAATGAGGTTAAAAATCAACTCAATAAAACAATAAATGTCATAAGAAGTGACCGAGGAGGTGAATATGAATCACCATTTGCAGACCTCTGTGCTCAGCATGGAATCATACATGAAACAACAACACCTTATTCACCATAATTGAATGGTGTGGTTGAATGAAAGAATCGTACCCTAAAGGATATGATGAATACAATGTTGTTGAGTTCTGATTTTCCACCAAACATGTGGGGAGATGTCATCTTATCGGCTAATTATCTTTTGAATAAGATACACAAAAAGGAAAGAAGAGAAAACTCCATATGAATTATAGAAAGGGAGAAAGCCACCCTACAATTACTTGCGTGTTGGGATGTCTGGCCAAGGTGGCAGAACCTCAACCTAAAAATGTTAAAAATGGGTCAAAAAAGATAGACTGTATTTTCATTGGGTATGCAGAGAATAGTTCTGCATATCGGTTTCAAGTGCATAAATAAAAAATCTCTGATATACATAAAAATACAACAATGGAATCAAGGAATGCATGTTTCTTTGAAAATGTATTTCCATGCAAGTCTAGAGAAGAATCAAGTTCTTCTAAACGGATATATGAGGCCACTGCGGAAGATGGCCAGGACCAAGAAACTGAGTCTGAGGTAGAACCTAGACGAAGTAAGAGAGCAAGGACCAACAAATATTTTGGTCCTTATTTTATGACATACATCCTTGAAGATGAACCTAGAACCTTTAAGGAGGCTGTGAATTCCACAGATGGTCCTTTTTGGAAATAAGTTATCAAAAGTGAAATTGATTATATTCTGGAAAATCACACTTGGGAACAGGTAGATCTTCCACCTGGTTATAAACCTTTAAGTTTTAAGTGGATTTTTAAAAGGAAAATGAAGGCATGCAGATGGGTCCGTAGACAAATACAAGGCGAGGCTTGTGATTAAAGGATATAGACAAAAGGAAGACCTGGATTATTTCAACACTTACTCTCCAGTGACAAAAATAACTTCTATCAGAATAGTACTAGCCATTGTTGCCTTGCACAATCTTGAGGTACATCAAATGGATGTAAAAACTGCTTTCTTGAATGGAGATATAGAGAAGGAAATCTATATGGAACAACCTGAGGGTTTTTCTACTCCTGATGAAAAAAGGAAAGTGTGTAAATTGGTGAAGTCATTGTATGGCTTGAAACAAGCACCAAAGTAGTGGCATGCAAAATTTGACTACACTATGATCACGATGGTTTCAATACCAATGAATGTGATAAGTGTGTGTATGCCAAAGAAATAGAGAGTGGATATGTCATTGTATGTCTTTATGTTGATGACATGCTTATTGTTCAAAGCGATGATAAGATGATCAAATCGACTAAGGATATCTTCAATTCTAGATTTGGCATGAAAGACATGGGACAAGCTGATGTGATCCTAGGAAATAAAATTACAAGAACATCATAAGGGTTGATACTGAATCAAACACACACTATGTGGACAACATCCTTAGCATTTGAAAAGAAAATTTCTGGAGTTGCTAGAACTCCGATTGATATGACTTTTCATCTTTCAAAGAATAAAGGAGAGAGTGTTTCATAATTACAATACTCTAGAGTCAATGGAAGCCTAATGTACTTAACAAGGCCATATTTAGCTTCATTGTAAACAAGCTAAGCAGGTACATGAGTAATCTTAGAGGAATACATTGGCAAGTAATTGCAAGAGTACTCAAGTACTTAAGATAAACTCGTACCTATGGGTTGTATGTGTCCATAGGTACAACTTTATGCAAAATACCTACTTGTCACTTTGAAAAATCTCATTCACATGCACTTCAGATTGATTCTCACTTGTGCCATGAGTATCGTCGTCAATACGTTCCTCCTTGAATTCCTTAGATGTCACATCAACTCCAATAGTACTATCAAGATCACATAACTTCTGAAGCACTGCAATGGCAATAGATGACTTTGTACCAGCACCACTTTTCACCGGGGGGAGGGGAGGGGGGGGGGGGGTAAGGGTTTAGCATGCACTGCATAAAGGAAACAATTTAGTTGTATACCTCAAGGCCATTAGGGCCATTAGTATTAGGGCTGGGATTCGGTGCGAACGGTTCGGATTTTTGCCCAAACCAAACCAAACCACAAATATTTCAGCGGTTCGGTTCGGTTCGGTTTTTGTAAATTCGAACTTTCAAACCGTAGCAATCGGTTCGGTTTGGATCGGATAAATTTTCGGATTTTTTTCCGGTTTTTCGGTTTTTTTTCATAAAAATAAATGAAAAAAATAAATCTATTCACCTGTTTACAAAATCTAAGTTCTTAAAATCAACAATACACTAATAGAGTGATACTCTAATCCAGTTATACAATCCAACATGTAACTTTAATCCATCAATTTAAAACACATCACAAAGTCACAAACCAACATAGTTACAATTCAACAACATTCTTAATAAACAGTTCTCTCCAGTTCTCAGAACAGTTCTCAAAATAGTTCAAGCCAACAATTCCAGCAAAACAGTTATCAAAACAGTTCAAAACATCACAGTTCTCAAAACAGTTCTCAAAACATCACAGTTCTCAAAACAGTTCAAGCAATTCCAGCAAAATTACAGTTCAAAACAGTTTAAAACCAACAATTTGTAGCAATTAGCCAATTACAACCCTCTCCAGCAACTCTTTCCACTCCAGCAACAATTTGCAGCAAGTCTTTACTTAGTGAGAAGGGTGCATGCTTGATTGGGTGTTTTGAGAGAGGACGGCTGCTCATATTTAGGGTTTCTAATTTAATTTCTCTTCTTGTTTATACACTATACAGTATAAAGACTACAAACTAATGAAACTATACACGGTATACAAACCGGCTAATTAAAAACGACAACGTTTCATAAAGTTCGGTTTGAACGGATCGGTTCGGATTTCAGAAACCCTAAACCGAACCAAACCATAATTTAACGGATTTTTCGGTTTTTCGGTTTTTCGGTTCGGATTTATTCGGATTCGGTTTTTTTCGGTCACGGATCGGATTCGGCTCGGATTTTTTCGGTTTTCGGTTTGAAAATCCCAGCCCTAAATTTAGTATCAGCTCCCACATACTTGCCTCTTATAGATTCTTTGTTCGCTAAAATATCCTATAACAGAGAGACCATACCACAAAATCATATACAAGACATACAACATAGATAAAAAAAGAAAAAAGACTGAAATATAATTGGTTATCGCCCCGTCATTTTTAGTCACAGGAAGCTTATTTTGCAAATCATTCTCTTCCATATCAATTGCACTAGACACAATACACATGCCATCCTCTTGAAATTGCAATTTAGCATGCCATCCTCTTGCAATTGCAATTTAGATATAAGTGAATGAACCTGTACGAGAAGATGGTGTTGGAAAAAATGGTGGTTTCCACCCTTTTAATAGGATAATTCAAACAAAAAAATAAAGTGGGATGCACTTAAAATTATTGAAAGAGAAACATAGATTTGTGTTCTCCTATAAGAGTACATAAGGTTTATGTATTCATTTGTTTATATTGGACAAGGGGTGAATGTGACAATTGTCACCCAAAGTTAGTCCCTTCAAAAAGAGAAAGGATGTTTGTCCCACATGGGAAAAACTAGAATTGCGGAAGTCTTTAAATATAGTTACACTCTACTATAGATTGAGTAAGTATGTAGATAGGCTCTCTCTCTCTCTCTCTCTCTCTCTCTCTCTCATGCGCACAAAGGGGATGCAAATCTTGGTTGGGCTGGGCTTGCGATATGGACTTGTGTGTGTTTGCGTCTTGCGAACACGAATGCTGCTCTCTTTTGGGCTGGGTCACATAAGTTTCATTTTGTCCTCAGGAAAATCTTGCATGACCTTTCACTTTCCTCAATGACTTTTGGCATTTCAACTTCTTCCATTACACACATTATTGGCCGGTTTTATGGTGGATTTTTCACCCATTATTTGTCGAAGTTATTGGAGGTGTAACTCGTGTAACTCGTGACCTTTTGGTGGCCGGCTATAATGGCTAACTATTTCCCTACATATATAAATAGAGGCTCCTTCATCCTTATTTCTCATCCCATCATAAAGCAATCTTCTCTTCTGATCTCTTCTCTCCCTCTCAAGCGAGTTCAATTCCGGTGATAGAGTAAGGTACTCTTCAGTTCAACAAGAAGTTCTTGTGCTGCAGTACAAAACTTTGAAGTTATTTTATCCTGGGAGAACGACACTATACAAGTCTATGGGTGGCGTAATTTTTTTTTAAAGAGAGCGTGTGATACATGTGACTCAACTTAGTTCATCTTCTTTCTCATAATTTGTTCTTCGTTCATATGTTTACATTTTACTATTTAAATAATTAATATTTGTCATAATTTATTTAGTTTAATATCACTACTTTTTCCTACAAATATTTCACCAAAACATGCATGTCAGGCTAATCACACATGAAATATAAAAAAATGAAAAGAAAACAGTTGATCATTAGGAACAATGTTCACAGTTGCAACAAGTGTATCCCGTGAACCACTCTCTACATGTAAGTCGCTCTTATGTATATCAAATGCAACTAAATACACATGCAAATTGGTCCCTTGCATTTCAATGGCAGAAGAAGTAGCCTGAATGGAATATCACCAAAAAATTTGCAGGCTAATCAACACCAAATCTTCCTTACAACATGCCAAGGATATAAGAAACACATGAATACCTCGACACTGCCTCCTGGGTAACCCTCATCTCCAAGAGACCCATCTTATAAGAAAAAGTAGATATTGTGCCTATATCATGCTTTGCAGTATATATTATAAAAGAAAAAAATGGAGAGAGAAATGGAGAGAACAGAAAATAAAACTTTCGTGCTTGACTAAGGTCTTCATGCAGAGCTCCTCCACAAGCTTTAGACCTGCTCTTGTGCCATATATCACTAACAAGATCATCAGAGGGAGGATCCTTATCCAATGACTCAGATTCGTTTAAATGATCACTTCGTCACACTTGAACCGAAGCAGTCCGACGATGTGGTGCTCGATCAAGACTTGCAGACAAGACCTTCATTTTCTTTCCTTTCTCATATGAATAGCTTGAAGGTAGCACCATGGCTACCCGATTCGCATTGGTAAATTTATAGCCCCCATGGTACCTCTTTTTATTTTCGTAAATATTCTCTCTCTAGACTCATATGAGTCCTTGCAATTACCGATGATACACTTTATCCCATCCGAGTACACAAAGAGTATAAGGAAGGCCATGCCTAAACACATGACCTGTGACAGCTATATTAAGCAATAGTCTCTTGTTCTTTCTATTAAAACCAGGCTTCGTACTAGAATTTGCAGTTGATCTAATGCCATTGGGTGCCACAAAATCCCTAAACTTGAGCAGTTGTAACTCCCAAAAATTTGCGTAAAAAGAAGTGGCCTTCCCCGCTGTTTGGCTTCTACCCAACTTATCCCTAAGAACCTCAAACATTTCTACAGGTGTAACCTCATTCGCTAAAGTGAAGATATTTGTGATTTCTCCCAAAGACATGGCACTAGATATATCTATTGGAAAGTCTTGATCAACCTTAAACTACCTCTTCACACTGTGAGGTTAATACTTCACTAAACTCAACTGAAGAATTCGTTGAAGGATCGTTGTAGCATACATGTCCATACAGGTCATGAACATGCTAGAATAAAGGAGATTGTTGACTATAAACTTACTCGGACTGAAATATGGCATGAAGTTGAGTTTCTCGATATTGTCCAAAATAGCGAGACCAAATCTTTCCTTCTTGGCCTTTATCCCAAACCACCGACAAAATAATGGAAGCATTATGAGATTTAAGGGATCGATGACATCTTAGAAGGAAGGCTATAACTCAGAGGCACTATGAGGAATCACTACAAGCTCTTCAAATCGTTCCAGTAAGAACATTTGGAGGAATACATTGCACACGATTGCATCAATGCCATAACGACCAGCACTATCATCCTCATCGGTAGATATACGATTAAGCATCAAATATAAGTGACTAAGAAATATAGGAGCTTGTGGAAGCCTGATGCCAGAGGCCAACATCATAACTAAGGAAGGAGCTGTTGCTGCACCTTTTCACAAGGGTATCCAAAAATAATAAGCCTACTCAGCCAATAAGCAAACAAGACATCTAATCTAAAAATAGAATCGTGTCCCTTTTTGGGATTAAAGTGAACCTCATCATCATACTCTCTATAAAAGTGCCATATCTAGTTTGGAAAACTTGAAATTTTCAGAGAAACTTCACACACCCTTGTGAAGTTCCTCCAACCTCTCTTCAGTATTTAATACCAGAATACCATAACAAGATAGTCATTCTCTCCAAGAATTGGGAGTCCTATAATGTTGAGGACGTCCTCCAAAGTGGGAGTAAACTCCCCCTATGAACACATCAAGTTATGCATGTAGTGGCTTCATCTACGCATTACATGATGAAGACGAAGCTCATCATTGAAGATATCACAAACATTATTGATGAAAAGAGAATTATTCACCCTTACAACATAAAATATGCCATTCTCTTCATCCCTCTTTTTTTCTTTCTTTCTTTGTTTTGTAGATAGCTTCCACTTATGATAAATAATGGATGAGGAGCATGAACCAATCCAACATCTGCATCACCCATTTTCCCTAAAAGATGGTCTTACGGTTGGTGATGTTGTCATAGAGTGTGATGATAAACTAGAGTTAGGGAGCTTTCTTAAACCAGATACTATATCAAGACATTGTATTGAGCGTGGAGATTTCCTTGCAGTTCCCATATGCTTACACGTTCCTTCACTAGAACCAGATTATTGGTCATTTTGGGTTGCAAAAGAGGTGAAGGAGGATGAGGACGAGGAGAATGACATATCTGCTCTTGCATGGGTATAGAATTCTCTTTTCATCAGTCGTGTTTATGATATCTTCAAAGATGAGCTTCATCTTCATCGTGTAGTGTGTAGATGGCGCCACAACATGCATACCTTTATGTGTTCATTGGAGGAGTTTACTCCCACTTAGGAGGACGTCCACAACATTATAGGACTCCCAATTCTTGGAGAGAATGACCGTTTCTACCGAAATTCGGAATGGACTAAGGCGGAAAAGCAATGAATATTGGGGGATTCACTCCTGAGCGTTCGGGTGCTAATCCTCGAACACTCTGATATTCTGCACAAAAATAATAAGAGTTAGGAAGTTGAGACGGGATTGGCCACCTTCAACGCTCTGATGCTTAAGTAAGTACTTGATATGATAAAGCGTGAGTGAACAGTGGTTCAGATTTTAGATACCTTTATCTTGGAGTAAGTGACTTCCTATTATGGGTAGTTAAGGTTGAGAATACCTGGTAGTCCTCGATGTGGGACTGATGCAAGCATTCCTCTTTTGCGCAAGAGATGGTATTTTGGTCTTTTATCAATTAGTTCCGTACACAGGATTGCTAACGCGCGCCATGCCCTGAGTGGCCGGGCACATGCGACGCACATTCTGTGTGTGGATTCACTGATTTGCCCCTGGTTCTCTTCGCAAAGCTTTTTTGGCTAACTTTGGGTGCTAAGTAAGGTATGCTTTTCTGGGGTTAGCACATGGCGTACTAACAAGTCCCCCATGTCCTCGAATCAAGGATATTGAACTTGTTAGGGAGTTGAATGAACCAAAATTCAAAAAAATGTTCTTTCTTAGCACCGTTCTACTTACGCAATGTAATGTACCCAGGAGTCCCCCAACTCCCTGATCGAGGGCGATTCCCTTGAGTTGTGTTCGTTCATTGCCTAACCTTTGGATGATTACCCATCCTAGGGTTAAATGAGGATGAGAGAAGGTCGATCATCCAAGAGTGGTTAGATGAAGGCTTTTTAAGAGCGTTCGATGCGAACAAGTGAACGGCGTGTGACGTGCCAGCATGCATTTGGGCTTTTTGAGACCACCTGACGAGAAGCGATCGTGCTAGGGCTTTTTTTAGGCCCGCGGAGAGTTTAATTCCTCAGGTAGCCAATGCCACTAGTGAAAGGACCCAATCCCAATTTAGCTCCCTAAACCGGAATCAAACCCTTTCGAAAACACGAACCAACAAAAACAGTAGAAATTTTGGCAGAGTTTCGCTACTAACGTAGAATTACCATTACCTGCACGCAGAAAATACACTTCATCCTATGCCACAAAAATCAAACCGTGGGCACCAATCCCATCCGGATTTCTCAATATATCAACAGTAAAGTAAAATAATAAATATATCTATACTTTACTGAAATCTGGTGTAAAATCGTATAATATATACAACAGAATACTCAGAGCGACCTCTAATGTATAATCATATAAGTATACCACAGTAGGTAGAACAATAAACCTACTGGAAGAAACAAGGTAGCTCGAGCACTATGCCTCCGACCACGACGTGCGACACCAGAGCCTGAACTGCAAACTGGGCACAGAAACCGAAAAGCCCAGGGGAAAAACATAAAAATTGTTAGAGTGAGTGGATGAAAATAAATTTCTTTCACCAGTTAATATATATTTGTTTAAAATAACATATGCGAGTCCAGGTAAATAAAAATAACAAGTATACGAGGTAAAACCATAATCCTCCAGCGTACTGAGCATGCAAGTAAAAATCCCACGGGGCCACTCATGGACACGTCCGTGCTAGTACAGTCCGAATCACGGGATCCCAGATCCACACGTGATTCGAGCCAGAAAGGCCTCAGGTCAGGGTATCTGTTTCCACCCGGAACTACATCGGCACAAGAAACAGACATCTGTACCCACCCGGAACTACATCGGCACAAGGTACAGAAACCAGTACCCACCCGGAACTACATCGGCACAAGGTACGGTACCCCTCCTGGTAAGCACCATCGGTGATCAGCCGGGATGCGTGTGTATCGATACAACAACATGAACTACGACTGTACTATGTGTAAATCAAATCACAAATAATCCGATGCAAATACAATAAACAGCATATGAATGCATATACGTAATATAATCGTATAACACATGCTCATAATAATCATAATCTCGTAAACATGCTCAAATTCATAAAACGTGTATAAAGACTCGCAATCAATCCGTGAAAAGAAATTGTCCACTCACAGACTAGCGTAACGCAGTTCGCGTTAACCCGTGATCCGGCGGAAAGTCCCTCGCCAAACAAACGATCACGAACCCCTGAATAATCACAATAACCATTTCTCAAAATCATAACTCGACAATTCAAGACAAATCACGAGAAACCACGGTTCTCGGAAACACGTAATCCGATTACGACAAACTGTCGGAAATCTGGAAATCACACCTCAATACCTCGCTGTAAATTTGGACGCTCAAATCGAGAAACGAACCTCCCCACTGCGATCGGGGCGCGATTTCGAGTGAAATGACATGCAACTTGTCGAAAACCCCAAAAAGTCAAACTTTGACCGTCGTTGACCGTTGACCGCCGCGTTGACCGCCGCCCACGGGGGCGCCGCCACCAACCTGAAAATTTCTCGGCGGAGTAACCACCATTCCATGCAAAATCACCCACCGAGCAACTTTGTCAAATGGTAGCTTCTAGGGGATGAGAGCTTCAAAGCCCACCCAAAATTGCAGCTCAAATCAGCCAAATTCATAGAACCCGAATTCACCAAAATTCCCTCCATTTTTGGTCGGATTTCTCTCTCTCTCTCCGGCGAGCCTTGCCGTGAAAGGAGGCCGAAGGCATGTCGGGGTGGCCAAGGTGCATCGATGGAGTCCTTCCCCGTGGCCGGAGGTGGCCGGACGAGCATCACCGCCGTGAGCCGTCGTGGAGCACCGAGGCGGTGTCGCACCTCATCGGTCAAACTGGGTTGACCCAGTCAACTCAGTAAATGCCATATGTTGACTTTCCCTTTTTGGCAACCCACATATATATACACTTTCCCAAAATGGAAACCTCATAATTCGTATTTCGATAAACTTGAAACACACGTAATTTCCTCGTCGTAATTCCGATTCCGATAATTCTCGCGGCAACAAACTCGACTCGACATATTCTTCAATTATCACCCAAAGTCAAATACATCGACCAATCGGATAAAAAGTCAACTGTTCAACCCAACACATATTTAATCGACTAAACAATCAACAATCGGAAATATTCACAACTTAATCTTCGTAACTCGGAAAAATCCTCCGGAAGTTCCCACAAGCTCGAAATTAAATTCTCAACAACTTCTGTGAAGAAGCCGAAACCAAATTCTCGTCCAGTAATTTAGTCGCTAAGAGCCTCACCATTTAAACCCGATTACGTCGAAACTTCAAATATTCATAATTAATTCATCGGCCGTCCAAATGACGATCCGGAACCGCCCAAGAACTCGAAATCACACGTACAATGACTTTCGAGAAGAGACCCAGCTCCAATTCTCTGCCAATAATTTAGTCGTTATCAAACCTGACGATTCAAACAACCGTCGAAAATCTGCGATTACGCAGCAACTCACGTATATAGCTGATCATACTGGTGATTCTGGTCCGGGTCATCACAACTAGGTTGGGCATCCACATTAGGAGACACTCCTAGGAGGATCAGTTGCAACAGAGGTCTATATTTTGGGCGGCGTGCGGAAAGCAGCCCCCGCCCTGCCCACTTAGGGCCTCCTAATGATCAACGAGGCTAGGAATTTTTTGGGCCCGAGGGGAGTTTAAGTCCCCAGGTAGCCGATTCCACTAGGTCGAGGACCATGTTAGGGGACGTCGTATCCAGGGTGATCAATCACTGAAGGAGTCCATATAGGGATTTGATTGGCATCCATAGGCTATTGCTCTCAGACGTTGGTCTGAGTGAACAACACGTATTTTATGGGCTTGTTGCATCCTTGCCTTCTGTAGTGAATAATCGTGTGGCGAGACGCCTGTCCTTGTGGATGCAATCTAGATTTTTAGGGATTTATGCTCATTCTTAGAGGTGCAGCCTATCGGGCCATTCAAGTGTGTAACTGAGTGAGTACGAAGTGGTATCCTGTACGCGCATGAGCGTGGGGGTAATCTTTGGGCTAGGCACGAGCGTGAGTGGTATCTTGTACGCGCATACGTCACATCTTTCGGTCAATGTTGTTTTCGAAAGGTCAAGGGGCAGGCGTAAAGCATATGTCATAATGGCGTCATTACTGTGGTTTATGAAGATACTTTTATGTTTCAAATTTGAAATGACGTGGGACACGTGTTACAAATCAACGGTTGGTGAGGTAAAAGCGTAGACGGCCAGGATGTACGAGGATTATCCATTTCTCTAGTATAAATAACCTTTAACTTTGTCGTAATATCATTTGGTGTTTTTGAAAATCTGCTGCAATCTTTGGAGATTTTGAATGCGTTTGAAGTGAAGAATTTACAGTGAATCAAGAGATTTTACACCGTCCGAGCATTTTCAAATCCTCGTTCTTGTTTAAAGGTGAGGTCTTTGTTCTCTGGCTTGGCCGTTGTTGTGTTTCTTTGTTGATAACTGTTGGTTTTTGTCGATTTCTTTCGAGCTGTTATGGGTTGCTATGTTTGATACATGTGTATTATTTTGCTGAGTTCGTCGTGTTCAAATTCTTAGACTTCTATAATTGGTTACTGTTTTGATATGATGTGTTGTTAATGTTGAGCGTTAAGGAGCTGTAAATGTATTGAGCAATGTTTCTCCTACTAGGACGGCATGAATGTTGTTTCTGTTTGATTTGGGTAGGTTAAGTGAGATTTGATGGGTTCGTGGTACTCAGCACGCTCTGGTCTTGATAAAAATGTTTTTTTTTATAAGTCACTCGTGCTGATTATATGAACTCGTCGTTGCCCGTTGAACTTTCGAGTGACGAGTCATATAGAATTATAGATGGTAAGCGAAGATGTCCTAGGGAGCATGTGTCAATGAGTTAACTAAGCCAGGAGATATGCACTTCAATGGCTTTGTTTAATGTGAGTCAGGCGACGTCATCGAGTGACGCATCCGATCCGAAGCCGCTTAATGTTCTTTATCCTGCTAACGCTTAACCCCTCTTATTGACTGCAACACCAGAGATGGCTTCGTCGAGTGAAAGTGGGGTTGGGGCAGCGAACGACGCGTTGAGGTGACAGAGCAGAGCGCCCGCATCTGTGCCACTGGAGAGGAGAGAGGAAGAAGAAGGTCTACCGGTATACAAAGTTGGAGTCATGCAGTGTTTTTCTGATGGTGAGCCTGTTCAAGAGCCAGAAGCCTTGTGCACTACCAAGGAGTGTAAGTGCTTCTACACCAAATATGACATACCTTGTTCCATTATCATTAGGTCGTTAGGCCCTAGGGAGATGTTCATTGATCAGCCCGAAGGATTCATATGTGCATATGAATGAAAAATTAAGAACGGGATATATTTGCCTCTGCGGACGTTCTTCCAATTCGTACTATCACACTAGGGTGTGTCTTTGGACTAGTGGTAACCGATAATGATGAGGGTGTTGACGACTATATATAACGTGTTCAAGCTATTGTGTCTAGGGTGCCCTACGATGGCTGAGATTACCTTCTTTTGTAACACAACCTATGCCAAGCGTGACTACGACTACGACCGGGATTTTGGCGACCAACAGAGTGTGGAACATTATCCCAAGGTTCCTCCAGCGTTTCACCAACTAGGTTGTTTTAGAGCGTCCATCATGTTTTAACTTGTGATGTTTTCCTTTTATATTTGCGCCCATTCTACTTTTGACTCTGTGTGTGTACTGCCAATGTCGTTTTGTGTATTGTTTTGTAGTTAGGTACCACTTTCCTTATGTGAGACTGAGCGTCGTCATCCGTAGCGGGTGTTTCACTATTGGGACTATCCGAACACTTGCTAGAATTATTGGGCATTGCTGCATCCAGATAATCTCGACCGTACAGGGATCTTTCACCGTCCTGGTGTGTGTTTGGATTTGTTGGTTCTTATTTTTTATTTTTGGTTTATAATAGGTGGCGGTCTGATCGTAATGCGCTGATGTCGTTTCTTTACAGTCAGAGGTACTGCAAACACAGAGGAAGCTATGCAGAAAGCGAAGCTGAAAGGGCTACTGAACCAGTTGTTGACCCAGGCTTATAACACCTCACAGTTGGAGGAAGGGTCGGATGGTAGTTTGACCAGAGGGATGGTGGATTGGCAAGTAGATCATTCTCCAGAGACAGAACGGCATGAACAAGAGGTGATCATTGCGTCCGAATTAGAGGGTGGGGACGAGCAGTCGAATGTTGCCGGGCGCCTTGCGGAGACAAAGCATACTCGCTTAGTGCGTAAGGCAGAGAAGGCAAATAAGAAGAAGAATAAAAAAGATGAGCATCACACAGATGCCCGTTCCTCAAAGAAGTTGACCGCTCAGGACAGGGGGTAGGTCGGACAGTCCCTTGCTTCTGCTAAGGATATAGGTGATGGGGCATCTCAACATGAACTGTGCTATGGCTATGGACGCCTGTAGAGATTATTGTTGCTGTTGTTTCTGTTGACTTGGGCAACAGTGACTCTGAGTCAGAGTTGGATGAACGGTCCCCCGACCACTCGCCTCCTCATGATGGAGGAAATTATTCTCCCCCAAGGCACGAGTGTCCTACATCCCCAGTGTGCTCATCGCCATCCTAGAGCTAGGTGCCTTGATTAGATGGGGTTGTTACGTCCTCCATCGTCCAGCCAACGGCTATAACCTCTGCATCTTAAGCACCTCAAAGTTTAACAAGAATAGTGGATGTGACTGTTGTTTCCCCAGGCCCCCAAGTTAATTTGACAACTGCCAAGGTCATTTTTGATCGGTATCTCATGTTTAGAAAGAAGGTTGTGACGCTAGAAGTGGCCACTGGACAGTGAAAGTGGGCGCATGCCTTTTGGCATAAACAAGCTCGGACATGCCTGCTAGTGGACGTTATCTGCCTGGTGCATGATGTGCACCAGCCCATACACTAGCAAGTCTTGCTTGATGGAACCGAGGAAGGGCCTAATGACCTGGACGTGGCTAGGGAACGAGTCAAGCAACTTAAGGTTGAGCTAAAGAATAAGGAGAAGGCTCTAGTAACTACTCACACCCTTTGGTGAAGTGTACCAGAATGGAGAGTGATTTGTGTATGCAATTGGACAGCCTGGTCCAAGTATCAGAGAATTTAGCTGCGTCAAAATGCAAACTCCAGGGGAAGGTGAATGAGCTTGGGCTAGACCTACACACGGCTCAGGCTGAAAAATAATCATTAGAGGATCTGTACGTCCAGCATGGAGGAGCTTCAGAGTGAGGTGCACGTTTTGAGGCAGTAACTGGGGGTGTTATAATCAGAGGTGGAGTCCCTTAAGGCATTGGTCATGGATGAGGAAGCCCGTCGCAAGCTACGGGAGGATGGTGTTGGGGCATTCAAGTCGCCTAACGACTATGCTCAGGGGCAAGAGAGTGCGTCAAATTCTGTTGTGAGAGCAATGTTCGTCATGCTCGAGAAGTAGCCTTACTTCAATCATGAATGCTTCAAGGAAGACTCAGAGTTTTGCAACGTCCAACTTTTCGAGGAGGAAGACTAGATTTATGCTTTTTGTGCCTCTTTTGTTTTGTTGTTCGATATTTCCTCAGTTTTAGTTGTAAAAAATAATTTGTTGCTATGTATACATTGAAGCTGCGTTATGCATTTGGCCTTTTTGTTTAAATTTTGTTGTGTGCATACTTGCATTGAATGAATGTACTTAGGAATAGTTGTGTCTGCCTGTATTATTCAAACGTAGAACACTAGCGTTTGAAGTAATGGTGGGCGAGATGTTTGAGAAAATAACACAATATTGGCATAAGTGTATTTTTACTTTAATAAAGAGAGCATTACAGATCAGAGCGTACGATAAAAAAGTTAAAATTGCACAAGTGAGTATGTAGAAACATGGAACGACTTAGTGGTAGTACTTCCTTAGGTGAGTGGAGTTCCATGGGTGGGAATGGACGGTGCTTTCCTTGTCAATGAGGTAGAATGTGTCTGGGCTGGCGACGTCCACGATCTTGTATGGGTCTTTCCATGTTAGATGGAGGCTTTTGCCTTGGTCTGGATGGTCTTTATTACCTAATCACCAACCTGTAGAGGACGAGCATGAACGCGTTGGTTGTAAAGATGGGAAAGTTTTTCCTTGTTGACTGCATTATGGTAATGAGCGACGTTGCATTTTTCTTCTAGAGGGTCATTGTCTAGATGTACACCTTAGTCGTTCGTGGTGGGGTCAAATGTTTAGACTTTGGTGTGTTAATTCCACAGGGAGTAGCGCCTCAGTACCGAACATGAGGACATAGGGTGTTTCACAAGTTACAGACGTGGTCGTTGTACGAATGGACCAAAGAATGCCTGGAAGAAGTTCCTGCTAGCGTTCGTAGTTAGAACTGCCTCTCTTCATGGCTTGGAGTTGTCGCTTGAGGCCGTCTTTGATTATCTTGTTGGTCGCTTTGACCTGCCCGTTGCTCTGTGGATGAGTAGGAGAAGAAACAAAGACGTTTGTTCCTTGTCTTTTGAAGAACTGGACAAACTCAAAGTTGTTGATCTAGGTGTCATTATCTGTAATGATGATGATCAGGGCGTCGTAACGGCGAAAGAGCGTTCACCATTAGAACTTGGTGACTTTTTCTGTTTGTATTTTTATGAGCAGTTTAGCCTCGATGAACTTTGTATGGTAGTCAATGATAACTATCACATATCGATATTGCCCTTTGGCAATTCACCAATGAGATCCAAGCCTCATTGGAGGAACGGTATTAGAGATAAAATTATTGAGAGCAGAAGAGTGAATAGTATGCGCGTGGAACTGACAAGCTTTGCAAGTGCTCATCATTTTAGCAGTGTCTGCGTGGATGGTCAGCCACCAGAATCCATAACGTAATGCCTTGTGTGCGATAGAACGAGCGCTTGCATGGTGACCGCACTGTCCATTGTGAATCTCCTCTAGAAGAGAACACCCTGACTGAGTACTGAGGCACTTGAAGTTCGTCCATATCCATCCTTGTTTGTAAGGGTTGCCTCTGCTGATACTGAAGTTGGTAGATCTAGCTATGATCATCCGGGCTTCCGCTTTATCAGCGGGGAGGGCACTCAAGGTTTTGTAGGCATAGATGGGGTCCATCCAGTCTTGTTTTGTGGACGTTATAGGAAGTATTTTTTAGAAAGCTTCTACGAATGCTTGGTTTGTCAAGAATTTCCACCTTTGTTTGAAAGTGAGAGTGAGGCATTGGGGCAGTGGCCAAACTGGCGAGTACATCTGCGTTCGCGTTCTGTGTGCGAGGTACTTGGGTGATGTTGAAGAATTTGAACTTAGGGAGGTAGTGTTTGCAAGAGCCAAGTAAGAAGCCATGGATCCATCCTTGGCTTAAAATTCCCCGTTCACTTGATTAACCACCAGTTGAGAATAACTATAGATGTTAATATCAGAGGCATCTGACAGTCGTGTGAGCTGGAGATCTGCCATGAGCACCTCATATTCTGCCTCGTTGCTTGAAGCTTTGAAGTTGAATTTGAGGGCGTACTCTTTCTGAACGCCGCCTGGGCCAGTCAAGATGATTCCTATGCCTCTTGCCTTCTGATTAGTAGACCCATCCACATATAGATTCCAGCAAGATTGTGGGTTCTCAATTGCAGGTCGAGCTGGTTCCTGTTGGACGGCTCCTGTATCTGCCTTTGTATATTCAACAATGAAGTCCGCTACTACTTGTGTCTTAATGATCGTTCGAGGTTTGTACTCGATATCGAACTCGTTGAGCTCAATGACCCACTTACTGAGACGTCCATTGTGATCGGGAGACTGGAGTACTTGTCGTAACGGGAGGTTGGTTAAGACTTAGATCTTGTGCGCTTGGAAGTAAAGGCGTAGCCGAGAGACGGTTACTAGGGCGAGCACCCATTTATCAAACGTGGGGTATCATTCCTCTGCTCCCGTAAATCCTTTGTCTGTAAAAAAGACGAGGAGCTCGTTATCAGTGTCATGTCGTACCAGGGTAGAACTGACAGCTGTGAGTGAGATAGCTAAGTAGAGGTATAGTGTTTCCCCTTTTACAGGTCTGGATAGGGTTGGGATGGAAGCAAGGTAGAACTTGATCTACTGAAACGCATCTTCGCTAGCAGGCATCCAATCAACGGAGCGCTTGTTGGTAAGACGGAGTATCTTGAAGAAATGCTGACATTTATCTAAAAACTGGGAGATAAAGCGGTGTAGAGCAGTAAGCTTACTTGTCAGGCTTTGGAGCTCTTTCTTTGATGTGGGTGCCTTCATGACCATGATGGTCTTAATTTTTTCTGGATTTCTCTCCATGCCACGCTGACTGGTGATGTAACCCAAAAACTTATTGGCTGTAATGCCAAACTTGAAATGGCTGGGTTCAGTCGAACGCCATGCTCCATTAGTATTTGAAAGATGATACGAAGGTTAGCAGCGTGACCCTAGGCAGTTGTACTCTTGACCAGGATGTCGTCTAGGTAGACTTCCACCACTGTACGCTTCACATCCTTGAAGATGTAGGTCATGAAGCGCTGGTAGAAATAGATCCAACGTTCTTGAGACCAAATGACATGACCTTGTAGAAATAGAGCCCTTTGTCTGTTGTAAAGGTGGTGGCCTCCTGATCGTCTGGATGCATAAGTATTTGATTGTATCCAGAATAGGCATTCAACGTTGAGGGAAATTTATGGCTTGTTGTGGCGTCCACCTGTTGATCGATGCGGGGGAGTGGGAAATTGTCTTTGGGGTATGCCTTGTTGAGGTTGGTGTAGTCGACGCACATTCTCCAGCTACCATTACTTTTATTCACCATAACCATGATTGAAATCCACTTGGGGTAGAGAACGGGTCATATAAAACTAATCTTCAGCAATCGGTCAACCTCGGCGTGCATAGCCGTATACCACTCAACATCGTACACGCTCCTCTTTTGCTTGATATGCCTGGTGTTAAGAGAAATACTTAATTGATGTGAAATCAAATAAGTAGAAATACTGGGCATGTCTGCATTGGACCAACCAAAGACCTTGTGGTACTCTTCTTTAGGAGTATGATCAATTCTTCCTTGACCACAGGGTAAACTGAGCAACTATTTTGACCTTGTGGTCTGGGTAGACGGGGTCCAGCTCAACTTCAATGAGTGAGTCCCCAATGCCTACTGGGTGGAGAGCATTGATGTTGTCCCTCGAATCATCGGGTGATGTCGTTTGGATATCATCGTTGGCTATCTTCATGGCTTCATACCTCGCCATCTGTCCCATTCTAGGGTCAATGGAATGCTTCATGAAATAGTAGCCGCATATGGATCATGTTCCAATGCCAATGGAGAATTGTAAGTATAACATATGACTTGGAATGATGGCTTTTAGCTTCTTGATAGCCGGCCTGCCAAGGATAATATTATAAGAAGAATATAAATCAACTATGATGAAGTCAGTGTAGATCTCCTTCTGGGGGGGTGCCTGTAGCGCCTAAGCATAAACGCATGTAATTGCTGCCCATTAAGTAAACAACATCACCTGAGAAGCTCATCAACGACTTGTTATCTTGAGTCAGCTTGTTGAGGGACGTTGTAGCTGTTTGTAAGATATATAAAACATCACGTTGGTAGCTGAACCGAAATCGATGAGGATGTGTCAGACCTTGCATCTATCGATCAGAGCGTCAATGACGAATGGGGCATCCGTAGTTGGAGCACCGTGTTCCTCATCTTCTGAGAATATTATGGGGTCCCATGAATGACGTGGGGCCTTGGACCCTGATCTCGAGGCAAGGGAGAGCACCTCTCGAGGGGGGGGTGTCTTCTTTGCATTTGCCACCGTAGATGGTGTTAATTTCTCCTCTGGCCTCTATGAACGCCACCAGTTTCGGGACTTTCACTCAGTACTAGCTCAGCTTGCCTTTGTCAAACAACTCTTGAAAGATCTTTTTGAGGACGCCGCAATCCTCAGCGTTGTGGATCTCTGATTCGTGATACTTACACCAACTACCCGTGTGCTTAAGCGAGGACTTCCATGCCTTAGGCTTGGGTTGGGGGATTAAGTGCTTATTGTTCATGAATATTTCTACATATGTAGAGTTTGTAACAGTGCACACGGCTTTGTCAGGTGAGTAACACCTGGGCGGCCTCTGGTGCCTTGGTAGGTTCTGTACCGGGGACTTTCGGCACTACGGAGTTCTCCTTCACGCCTGATTGCATCACCGCTTGGTTGTTTGAGATCTATGGAACTTGGCGCAATGATTGTGGCGTTGCGATGGCATAGAGGTGGAGAATCGCTTCCAGGCAAGTGTCGTTCCTTCTAGCCCCAGACTCTATTATGGAACTCAGCCTTTTCAACCATCATGTCCAAGACCTCTTCGTAAGTCAGGTGATCGTGCTTGATTATTTTTTCTTTGAAGAGTGAAGGTTGCAAACCCTCGATCAGAGTGTTCAACGCCGTCTGCTTGTCCATTTTCTGACAAAGCTAAGTGGCGGATCTGAAATGGTTGATGTAGGAGGAGAGGGACTCTGATCCACCTTGGCTTACTAAAAACAAGGATTTAGCAGTGTTATGGCATGCTTGAAGCCGATAACGCTTGAGAAAAGTGTCTGTGAGCTCAGAAAAAGAAGTGATGGATCCTGGTGCAACCTCAAAGAACATGTTGAGTGATTCACTTGTCAGCATCTAGAGGAATAAGTAGCACAACGTGGCGTCTTCATGCCTGTGGTTGACTGTAGAAAAAAAAGAGAATATGTCAACGTAGGTACCCAGGTCACCACATCCGGAATAACGCTCATCTTTCCAGGTCTTCGCTCTCGGGTCACGTTCCATATTTGTGATAGTTGTGGAGAACGGCGTTGTACACAGCATATATAGGACGTGAGGGTGGGGGTGACATTTATTCCTGATGTCTTCCTCTAGGTCAGCTAAGCGAGCTAGAATCTGGGCGGTAGCATCGGGGGATGGTTGAGGTTACTCCAAACGGGGTGGGTCGCCTGGCATTAAAGGATGAGTGAGTTGAGTGTTCATGTGGATCAAGTTATGTCGCTCCTCTCGACATCCTAGCTTCAACTGTTGGGGTTGGAGATTAGCGAGCGTTTCGTAAAAGCGTTTATTATTGCAGAGGGTAGCGTCCCATTCTACTCGGAGCTCGATGATCTCTTGTAGAAAACGAGTGTAGTCATTGCTAGGGATGCAGGACGTGCCCTATCTGTCGCGTTGGCATCCATGGATGGAGTGACCAGCATGATGAGTGGGTCGAATGTGCACAGGCAGTCTCCTGCCGGTGTGATGAAATCGTTATGCTCAGTGGATGACATGACGATAAGAAAAGGAGGAGTGAGGTGGGGAACCGAGTGGGAAAATGCTTTTTTAGTGGGTGGAAAAAAATGAGACCGCTAGACGGCGCCAATTTTTTCTACCGAAATTCGGAACGGACTAAGGCGGAAGAGCATTGAATATTAGGGGGATCGCTCCTCAATGTTTAGGCGATAATCCTCAAACGCTCCGTTATTCTGCAAAACAAATAATAAACGTTAGAAAGTTGAGATGGGATTGGCCCGCTGAAAGAACTCAACCCTAGATTAATTAGTAATCTGGGATCACGCCTTAACGATAAGACTTAAACTACGGATTTCTAGAAGAAGAAAAAATTGACATAATTCCTCTACGAATTGGACTACTAGAAACCTACAAGAAAATCACACTTCGGATTTCCCACAAATAATATCGTGGACCACAGATATCCATCCGGATTTCTCAATAAAGTGCAGAAAATAAATTATTTAAAATGCTGAAATAATAATACAGGAAATGAAAATTCATAAACTAGCAATACTAACAATTCATAGCCAGCACTGAAAAATATTTATAACACTAGTATCCAGAGTGACTTCTAGGAACAGAATAAAACATAAAATACTTTGCTAGTGGACTGAAACCTACATAAAGGTATGATAATCTGGTGGACTCAAAACCACAGGGGATCAAAATCCAGCTTAGGAGAAGCACTGCAACGTGGGCACGGAAAACCAAAAGGCCCGAGGAAAAGCATTTAAACATAAAACGTTATAGTGAGTGGACAAA
Organism: Geum urbanum; assembly: GCA_946800695.1. Classification (NCBI taxonomy): domain Eukaryota; kingdom Viridiplantae; phylum Streptophyta; class Magnoliopsida; order Rosales; family Rosaceae; genus Geum; species Geum urbanum. The sequence goes on along the minus strand of OX327008.1, from coordinate 4,575,814 downwards.
AATAACGTAAACTATGTAAAACGATAAATCTGTAATAACATGTCTTTTCGCTAATTTCTATAAAATAAAACGAGTTCAAATAAAATAAACTGAAATAAAATATGGATGTGGGTGCTCAGGATGTTTGTCCTAACCCGAAGCGTCTCCATGACTCTAAATAAAAGGTGATGGGATCATCTAAGGGACCCCATTGTCCTATCCCGAGAATCTCTAGGTCGGCAGAACGTTTGTCCTAACCTGGTCTGACCCGACTAGTCAGTGATCAACCAACTAGTCAAAACATCGATGCTGAAAATAAAACCATCACAAATATACTTTCAAACTTGACTGTAATAAAATACAGGAGACTGTAAATCTGCATAAACATGAACTCGCATTAACTGTGAAAATAAATAAACGTCCATGCACCATCTAATGCCTGGATATTCATAAAGTCGTAACCTACTAATTAGTGCAATAATCATCTGTCACGGCTTGCTAACTCGTAATCCATTATATTCGGCATTACGAGTGGAACGACATAAAATTTTGCCAAAAATTCAACATCGTCGGAGCTCTGCTGTGCACGGCGACGCGTGGGGCCAAGCACCACCGCTGGCAATGGTCGGAATCCCACCAGCTCCAAATCGAGCAACCGTTGAAGTTTCAAACCCTCGTTGGAATTCATTTCCTCCGTTCGTCGTCGTCCGGCCACGGTAGGGTCCAAGACCCATTGCAAACGATCCACCTCTTCCAAGGCTTCAAAACCCCTCTGGGTTTGATGTCCAACGCCGCCATGAGGGCTGCCACCATCGCGAAGAAAAACCACCCGAAATCTGCCACTTTCTCGACCTCGATTCTCCCTCCTCAGGTCACCAATGTCGGAGATGCACCCACCAATCGATAGAGGAGAAGAAACCTAACCATTTCCACTAAGAATCATGGTCGAAGGTGGCCGGAATCCGTCACATAGCCGCCGTCGCCTTCGGCGGTGATTTCGGTCGCTGGAAGTCGAGTCAACGCAGATCAAAGCGCTTCCAAGAATGGATATTCCTGACTTTCCCAAAATAGAAACTCGTATTTATACCCGTGATTTTGCGATAAAACGTTTTCTGATATTTTCATAAAATTTTCGCTGACTATAACTTCTTCGTCGTAACTCTGATATCAACACTTGACATGGCCATGAACTAGTATCGAAAAACTCTACAACTTTATCCAAAGAAATTTCTTGAAAAACAAAATCAATAAAATCTCGTATAAGTTGTCGTTTAATAAAATCTCGTATAAGTTGTCGTTTCTAACAACTCTTGTCACTTGTTGCCTAATAAGTCTTTTGCGAGGAAACTGTAGTTGTCATATAAAAATTTAGCGAAAAATAGTAAAATTCGTCGCCAAATAGGTTTTTCGCGATGATTTTAGTTGTTATATATATATTTACTGAAAACACGTGAAAATCATCGTGAAACAGGTCATTTGCGAGGAATGAAATTTGTCGCATTAAGTATCACCGACAACTCTTGTCAGTCGTCGCCTAATAAGTCTTTTGCGAGGAAAATATATTTGTCCCATAAATATTTAGTGACAAATCATTAAAACGTTGCCAAATAAGTAATCTACGAGGAAATTGTAGTGGTAACTTAAATATTTACCGACAACTCGTAAAAATCGTCGCCAAATAAGTAATTTGCGAAAAAAACTAAATTGTCACATGTATCGTTAGTGATGACTCATAAAAATCGTCGCTAAATAAGTCTTTAGCAACGAAATTTAGTTGTCGCTGAAATGTTATGTGACGTTTTTCTACAAGTTGTCGTCTATTAACTATTCAACGAGGAAATGGTCGTCGTCGATCAAATCAATTGCGACGACTTGGAATTTTCTCACTTATACTAACTTTCAACAACGAATTCAAGGTCGTCGCAACTCTGTTTGGTGTTGAATACCATTTTTCTTATAGTGTATGAATTAGCTAAGATGAGGTTGTGATCTCTCTAAACCTCAATTATACGGTGTCAAGTTTTAATATAGAGAAATGGGAAGTCGGATGTTGAATCCACGAGGATCGACTATCCTAATCCCATAGTTTTTTTTATTAAGTAATTTAGATTGTGTGATATGAAAACAAACAATGCAACACAAAATGCATAAGTGAATCTCACAAGGTTAATTCCTTTGGAGACTCAACATTGCAAGTGGTGATGTGATTACGGTGAGTGATTAACGATTGATTGAATGATTCATGAGACTATTGAAAAACAACAAATTATTATGATTCTAATTCTTTGATAAAAAGGATGGTTGGTTAAAGATTTCACCATTAGCTAACTTGATGCTCAAACAATGTCCAAATTATGATGGTGAGTAGTTTTAGTCCGATTTACAAACAACAATGTCCAAATTGTGACTTGTGGATCATGTTTGGTTTTGGACAGAAACTCTTAGACCATAGAGAATTCTAGAAGGTTTCAGCCCAATCATATGACACGAAGTAAATCGAGATTAGGCTCTAAACATTTGACACTCGGACCCTAAACGTATGTCATGCAAAATGAGCTCGAGCAGCTAGTCATGCAAGTGATGTGGATGAGTTCCTTTTCCAAGCCTCTAATGAAGGACCTAGGAGAGATTTCTAATAGACTCTCTCAATCCGCACCCATTAAGATACAAATCGAAAGAATTGACCATTAGCTACAAAGATTTTTAGGTCTATGTAAGCTTGGATGAAGTCCCTTAATTCCATTGAGACTCAAGAAGGCTTTGGTCTTTGATAATACAAAAGAAAACCAAACATCAAGCTTAACCTTTTGAGTTTAACCTAAGTCATGTTCACATACTCATCTTTACCTAAATGAGTGGCTAGTTCAATCACCTCAACGCCATTTTTAGTTCACTTAGACAAATCCTAACTTAGCCAAAGCCAAGACATGCATAAGTGAAACCATTCATTGACAACACATACATAAACATGCCACAATCACATCATAAATATATCAAACTCATTCATATAACACGAACACTAAAACTTACTCTATATTATCTCAAAACATCATTGTCCTACATCAAGTGGCTAGGGTTTAACCTCTAGCCTCCCATAAAGTAACTACTCACTAAACGTAACTAAAATAGAGTTGAGATACATGAATAGAACTATAAAAGTAGAGAGATAAATGATGAGTCCCCAAGCTAGCTTCACCAAACTTGCAAAGCTTCACCAAGACAGTCTTAGCTTCAAATCTCTACTTGATGTAGGACAATGATGTTTTGAGATAATATGGAGTATATTTTAGTGTATGTGTTTTATGAATGATTTTGATATGTTTGTGATGTGAGGAGAACCTCTAAGACTCCAAGAGGTCAAGGGGAAGAGGGTTGGGATTACTTCCCACCTCTTTAAGCTTCAAAACTCAACCAAACTCTAGAGAAAGATATCAAAAGAGGAACACCCAAACTTGACCAAAATGATGGTGTGGTATTGGAGAGGTTCGGCTTCCTTGTGAGAGGGAGGAAGCTAGGTCTCTAAGATGTGTGGTGATGGTGGTGATTTGGCTAAAGAAAGGGTGAGAAGAAAAGTTGAGAGCTTGAGAAGGTTGGGGGAGAAAACTAGAGGGTGGTAGAAGTGTTGACCAAGACTTTGATCAGAGTTGGCTTATGTTGACCGACATTAACCACTTGAATCTAGGAATATTTCAGCGAGTTTCCAACGACCAATTTTCATCTTCTAGCCAAAGTTGCTCCATCATTTCCAATGACTCCGGAAATGCATTCGCCTCCTCTGGAAAACACATAATTCTTGTCTTTTATGGCATTTCCGAGTCAAACCATGATTTTTTTAACATAAATAGGAAACGTCATAAGAGTGATGCTTTATTCATGAAAAACAAGCATTTGTGGCATAATACGAACATAATTATAGACCTAACAAATGTCCACAACATTATAAGACTCAAAATTCTTGAAGAGAATGGCTCTCTTGATATGTTATTAGAGGCTGATCAGAAAGAGAGGTTGGAAGAACTTCAAAGGGGTGCATGGAGTTGCTCCAAAAAGTTCAAGTTTTCTAACTACATAGTACAATGATGAGTTTAACTTTAATCCCGGAAAAAGGCTCCAGATCTATTTTCAGATTGAATGCCTTGTATGCTTATTGGCCTAGCAGGTTTGTTCTTTTTGAATACCCTCATGAGAAGGTGCAGCTAGCAACGACTCCTTCCTTGGCTGTGATGTTGGCCTCTGGCATCAGGCTTCCGCTGGATCATATATTCCTTGGTCACTTATAATTGATGCTTGATCATATATCTACCGACGAGCATGAAAGTGTTGGCCTTTATAGGATTGAGACATTGGTGTGCAACGTGTACCTCCAAGTGTTCTTACTGGAACAATTTGAAGACCTTGCAGCGATTCCTCATAGTGCCTTACAGCCTTCCTTCCAGGATTTCATGGATCTCTTCAATCTCATAATACTTCCATTAATCTACCGGTGGTTTGGGATAAAGGCTAAGAAGGGAAGTTTTCATCCCGCTATTATGGACAATATTGAGAAATTTAACTACGTGTCGTATTTCAGTCCAAGTTTATAATCAACCCTCGTACTCTATCATGTTCGTGACTTATGTGGACATGTATGCTATAACGATCCTTTAACGAATTCCTTCATATGATGACTCTTTTCGGTTGACTTTGGTGATGTATTCACCTCACAGAATGAAGAGGCAGTTCGGGGTTGATCAGAACATTCCTGTAGACATATCTAGTGCCATGTCTTTGGGGGAAATCACAAATATCTTCACTTCAATGAGTGAGGTTACACCTATAGAAATGTTTAAGGTTCTTAGGGATATGTTGGGCAGGAGCCAAACAGCGGGGAATGCCACTTCTTTATATGCAAGTTTTTGGGAGTTACAACTGCTCAAGTTTAGGGAGTTTGTGGCAACCAATGGCATTAGATCAACTGCAAATGCTAGTACGGAGCATGCTCTTAATAGAAAGAATAAGAGATTATTTCTTAGAATGGCTGTTATAGGTCATGTGTCTAGGTATGGTCTTCCTTATACTCTTGTGTACTTGGATGGGATAAAGTGCATTGTCGATCATTGTAAAAAGGACTGAGATGAATCTAGAGAGAGAATGTTAGAGAAAATGAAAAGATGTTCCATAGGGGCTAAAAAAGTTACCAATGCGAATGGGGTTGCCATGGTGCTACCTTCAAGCTATACAAAGTCTTGATATAGTCTCTGGTATAATAAGGCTCCCTGACTCTAGATTTTCATCACGTTGTACTGTAGCATCACCGTAAGACTGGTTCATACTCCTCGTCCATTATTTATCACAGGTGGAAGCTACTGCAAAAGAAAGAAAACAAAAGAAAACAAAAAAAGCAGGATGAGGCATTATAACAGCTACCAAAGTACACAACTCAAACATCACATTCATTGCAATAAAATAACAAACACCATTATACGCCATAAACACATCAAAATTTGTCATCAATGCACTATAAGTCACTCCACTCCAGAAAAAAACAATAATACTCGCCAATAATGCACACGCTTGTTTCCCTAAAAAGCATGTTTGAGAAACTTAGATATCACTTAAGCAAATAATATTGCCATAAACACAACAAAAAAAGGCAGCAAACTAAGTATGACATTCGTAAGCACTGTTATTTCCAATAAGAATGGGCGACGGACAGTAAATCCAAGTCAAGCACACACGCACAAACATGATGCAAGCTATGAATCATGTCAAGCTAATAAAATGTCAAACAAAAAAAATACGATAAAATTAGCATCAAACATTTTTTTTTGTTTGACAGTACAAAAATTGATTGTGTTCGCTACAACATTGACACCACCATATGTTGAAAAATTGAAAATCAAGGTCTACACACACAATGAAGGGTTGTCCAACATAGAATCTCACACACTTAACTCGAATGCACATACATCAAGCTTATACCAATTTTTTTACATATGCCTCTTTTCTCTCTTCTAAAAAAAAAGGAGCGCAAAATGCAACTGAAGAAGACCGCAAGGGATGGCATGACATCAATCCCTTATAGTCAAGACCAATCATTATGCCTCCTTTCTCTCTTCTAAAAAAAAGAATAGAAAAGAGAGAGCAAAACGAACGCAAGAGAGAGTTTGACATTAATCCCTTCCTCATGTTAATCAAGGACTCAAGGTCAATCAAAGCCCCATCAAAGCCCCCTACTTTCAACTCAATTATTCATTCATTCATGTCAGGTCTCTTTCCACGGTAAGAAGAGAATTGTTGACAGATGCAATAAGAAAATTAACAAAAGATTGTTTTGATGACTCCCATAATCAATCAACATGCAAGCACATTCCCATAATCAATTTCATCACAAACTCTATTAAGGGAAAAGCATCGATGACAGCAAGAGAAGGGATTGCCCTTTAGGGTGAAAAATGGGGAAGATTACGAAGCCAACCTCTCTTCCTCTTTTTCGTCCTCACCTCGAGGCTTGCGTGAAAAATTCTCCTCTGAGATTCTGAGATTCACAGTAAATCAGAAGTCATTGTTGACAAATTGAAGAAGAAATAGCAGTAGAAAGTAAAAAGAAGAGAAGAGACGTCATTTGTTTGTTGCAAGACATATGATGTTTGCTACAACGGATTTATCTTGTCATTTAAAACTGGGTTGGGCTCCCTTATTCAACAAGCCCAAATAGAATTATATATGGTATTCTTTTTTTTATGTGGCCCATTTATTTGTCACATAATCAAGAGGGTTAGTGTTGATACTTAAAAAATCATTAAGCTTGTTATGTAACAAGCCCAAATCCTATGTGTGTTGGTATCAAAGCCAGAACCTTATCAGACGGCATCTTAAGTCGCGTAGAAGAGCACCCATTGTGTGAAGAAAGCGATACATGGTAAGTTTCATAAATTGTTGACAACCATATAAGGCAAAATTTGTTTTATTTTCATTCATTGAATCTGCTCAATTCTTGTATTTTATTTATTTTAAAATTTTGTCTAAATTATCTAGAACAAGTTCTTCTAGACCAAGTTCTTCCAACTCGAGGAGTTATATTCATCAAAATATTATAAATCATATTAGGAATGAAGAGGATATTGAATTCTTTAATATTGAGAATCAGCTTCATAGTTGGAGCCTCTCAATGGTTAAACCTTCAATGATTTATTCTATGAATATGTTCAATCTGAATATAGCTATGACCATCAAAACAATTAAACAAACTATTCCTACCGGAAAAAAACATGAAACTATTCAGTTATTTCAACCTGCAGAAATCAGGAGATATAAAGATAAATACATATATGTTCATCTGGTTATGGTTCAAGTGGCTATTAGACCACTTTCTAGAGAAGGCTTAAATGCCTCATTATTGGTTGCCTTAAGAGACTGCATGTACCTGAATTTTAATGACTTCTTATTAGGAATCATTCAAACGAGCCTATGTAATGGTCCAATTTGTTTTAACTGCTTCCTTAATTTTTGTGTCTTTTTTTATAGGTAGAGTTATTCTTGATGTTTCAATATTAAATGTTAAAACCAGTGGCTATAATCTAAAAGAAGGATCTGAGCCACTAAATATTACATATCGGATGTATTACAAAGCAATGAATACCCTAAACCCAAGAGCAAAAAATTATGATACAAAGGAAAACACAGACTTAATTGAGACCAATTTGTTAAAATCATATGTGTCTATTCCTTAGACTATCCAATGGTAGGATATTTAAACTCATGATGTGTGGATGGTTGAATCCGCCACTCCATCCAAGCCTGTAGAAAACAAAAAAAGTTGACTAGATATTACAATATGATGATGGAGATGTTATTATCAAATTTGATAACAGTAGAAGATCAACTAGATTATCATTCTCGGATGATAGTCTATCTTCTATTTCATAAAAAAAAGTGAGAATATTCACTCTCAAAGGTTTTATACTCCAAACCAATCTATAAAAGCCTCTTCATCAGGCACCAAGGTCCCTAACCTAGTTTTTGACGGAACTTGTATTTTGTCTCAACATATTCCTCATGAGATTACAATGAAGAACCTGAGACGTTGTCTGAATTCAATGATATTTCATCAATAAATGTCATTTCTATTCCTTTTACTCATGATCAACAAACTTGCGTTAAAGATTTTATGCAAGAAAAATATTTGCCCTTCAGAAAATGGTTCTTCTCTAACTTCATAGAACAAAAACAACAAAATTACAAAACCCTTTATTATGGCACTATTGATGCCCAAAGGAAAGTTATTTCTTTCCCCATTTGGTTTTTAGAATATTCTATATCAATGAAAATTATGCATGCTTAAACATGCTTAAGTCCTTAGAAATGGACTATAGCAAAATGTAATGTAATTACTTCTATTCATCCACCTTCAGAACATCTGAAAACAAAGGCAAGAGAATCTATTATTGAGTCAGTTGCTTTCAGTCATGAAAAATAACATAATTATTGAAAGGACCCAACCCCGATTTAGTTTCCGAAACCGGAATCAAATCCTTTATGAAAACACGAACCAACAAAAACCGTAAAAATTTGGGCAGAGTAACGCTCCTAACGCGGAATTGCCTTTACCTGCACCCGAAAAATAACACTTCATCCTATGCCACAAAATCCAAACCGTGGGCACCAATCCCATCCGGATTTCTCAATATCATATCAATAACATCAAACAGTAAACATAACTGTAATATATAGGAAATCCGGGAAAATCCGTATAAAACATGTATCAATAACATATCAGAGCGACCTCTAGTGTATATATATACAAAATATACAACAGTAGGCGAAACAAGGAACCTACTGGAAAAGAGAGGTAGCTCGAACAACTAGCCTCCGACCGCGACGTGAGACACCAGAATCCGAACTGCAAACTGGGCACGGAAACCGAAAAGCCCAGAGGAAAGGCAAAAAAAACGTTAGAGTGAGTGGACGAAAATAACATATGCCTTTCACCAGTTTCATATACATAATCAATGTAAAACAATGCGAGTTCGGAAAGTATATATGGAGGTGACAGACGAATCTCTCAAGCCCGACGGTCAGGCGAATCGCTCAAACCCGACGGTGATAGGCCAGGGGAATCTCTCAACCCCGGCGGCATAACAGGGGAATCTCTCAACCCTGCCCAGAGGAATCTCTCAACTCTGGCAGTCTACCGGTGATCAGCCGAGTAGCCGAAGCATCGATGCAGTAATGCCATCACCATAAAATATAAAATAATACCTTCAAAAATAATAAATAACTCAACATCGTATAAAGTAAATACGGAAAATCACGAAACGCAACAACTGTGAAAACATAAAAATGTCCACTCACAGATGACCAGAGCGCACACTCGCGCTAATCACGTGGTCCGGCGAAAGATCCCTCGTCCAAAGCACGATCTCGATCCCCTGAATAATCATAAAATATATCTGATCAAAATCACAATTCACAACACTGTACCACACCGCGGAAACCAACCGTTCCCGGAAACATATAATACTGTGCAAAATAATCGACGAAATTTCTGAAATCTCCACTCAAAACCCTCGACTGAAAATCCGATACCCAAATCAAATCGAAAACCTCAAGGTGACGATCGGGGTGCGAATACGAGAAAAACGACATTAAAATCATCAAATTCCAAAAAGTCAACGGGTCGCCGGAGCTCCGCCATTGACCGCCGCCGCCGCGCTGTCAACCGGAGAGATTTCCCGGCGACCGAGCTCGACGAAGCTTCATCTCGACGAGTGCAACACATATCTCTTCTATAGCTAAGTTCAATTCCGGCCACACACGCCGGAAAACAGCTCGAAAGCCACGGATCCAAAACCGGCCGAAAAATGCTCCGCCGCTCGATTCCGTCACCGTGAGGCCATCACGGCCTCCCATCCTCAAGGGACCACCTACCTACCTCAAGCCCAACAATTTCCATCTCAAACCCCCCTCGGAAAGTCGCCGGAGCTCCTCCCACCGTCGAAACCGATTCTGGCCAAATTTCCCCAATTTTCAAATCAACATTTCTCCCTCAATTCTCAACCAAATCAAGCAATTCCAAGTTCTAATCAACTAGAAATCAAGAGAGGAATCGAAATATACCATGGTCCAAGCCGGAGGTGGTCGGAAAATGAAGGTCGCCAGCGAGTTAGCGGCGGTGGAGATTTTCTCCTTCGGTCAACGCGGGTCAACGGTCACAGCTCGGTCAAACGACGGTCAAACTTCCCGAATAGTGATTTTCGACAATTTTCGACTATTTTCGATATTTATACTCGCGTCTCAGGATGATTGACGTTCCAAAATGGATGACCATAACGATTTGGATAAACTCGACATGAACGGATAAACTCGTCGATATTCTAAAACTTCAAATAATCATATTATATTCCTCGGTCATCAGAAAAATCATCCGGAACCTCCCACGAACTCGAAATCACGTGTACTACAACTTTCGAGAAGAGACTCAATTCAAATTCTCGGCCGATAATTAAGTGGTAATCAAAACCGGCAAACCACACAATTAACGAAAAACTGTGATTACGCACTAACTCGTAGATTACGCTGATTACTCTACCGATTCTGGTTCGGGTCGTCACAAATCTACCCCCCTTAAAAAAAATTCGACCTCGAAATTTACGTACCTGTCAGGTGAACAGATGAGGGTACTACTCCCGCATACGCTGCTCAGTCTCCCAAGTGGCCTCCTCAACCGAGTGATTCTGCCACAAGACCTTCACCGGCAGTATCACACGGTGCCTCAACTCCTACTCACGACGATCGAGAATCTGTACCTGCTCCTCCACATACGTCAAATCCTCACGGATCGGTGGCTGCTGTGGCACTAACACATGCGAACGATCTGAGATGTACTTCCGCAACATCGAAACATGGAAAACATCATGAACACGAGCCATCTCCGCCGGTAACTCAAGTCTGTAAGCCACAGCACCAACCCTCTCGGTGATCTCGTACGGACCAATGTACCGTGGTCGAAGCTTGCCACGCTTCCCGAAACGCACAACTTCCCTCCACGAAGATAGTTTTAGGAAGACCCAATCGCCCATATCAAACTCGAGACTCTTTCTCCTCACGTCCGCATAACTCTTCTGGCAATCCTGGGCAATTTTCAATCTATCCCGGATAATCTAGACGTCCTTCATAGTGCTCTTCACTAGATCAGGGCCAATAAGCCATCGCTCACCCACCTCACTCCAACACAACGGAGTGCGGCACTTCCTCCCGTACAGGGCCTCGTACGGTGCCATCTCGATACTGGCCTGATAGCTATTGTTGTAGGCGAACTCTATCAAATGCAGTTGCTGGTCCCAATTCCCGCGGAACTGCAAAACGCAAGATCGCAACATATCCTCAAGAGTCTGTATAGTCCGCTCAGACTGCCCGTCAGTCTGAGGATGAAAGGTTGTACTAAAACGCAACCTCGTGCCCATAACTCGCTGCAATGCCTGCCAGAACTCAGAGGTAAACTGACTGTCTCGGTCAGAAACAATGGACACAGGCACACCATGCAGACGAACAATCTCCGACAAATACAGCTTGGCCAATCTGCCCACTGATATCTTACCCGGAAGTGCGAGAAAATGAGCTGATTTCGTCAATCGATCCACAATAACCCAAATACTAGTGTTGCCAGCCGAAGTACGCGGTAACTGATAAACGAAATCCATGGTAATATGCTCCCACTTCCAAACCGGAATCTCCAGTGGCTTTAACTTTCCTGCAGGTTTCTACCTCTCCGCTTTTACCTGCTGACAGATCAAACATCGGCTCACATATGCGGCAATCTCCCGCTTCATGTTGCGCCACCAGTAATACGCTCGAAGTGTACAAAACATCTTCGTACCTCCAGGATGCATCGCATACGCCGAACAATGGGTCTCATCCAGAATCTCCTTCTTCAGACGCTCATCTCTGGGCACGCACAACCTGCCTCTGAACAACAACGTACCGTCGTTACTAAATCGGAACTCTATTGGCACACCATTCCGTATCATGGTCTTCTTGCCTAACAGGTAAGAATCTGAATCCTGAGCTTCCCGAACCTGGTCAACCAACACGGGTCGAACCTGGAAACTGGCCAACAAAGCTCCATCGTCACCCCACTTGAACTCGGCACTCGTAGCTCGAAGCTCGGCTAACATAGATACTCTGGCCACACATACATGGAACAGCAATGCTCCGGATTTCCGACTGAGTGCATCGGTGACAACATTGGCCTTCCCTGGATGGTACTCGAAAGTGCAATCGTAGTCGTTGATCAACTTCATCCACCTACGCTGCCTCATGTTCAAGTCTGGCTGCGTCCGCAAGTAAGACTCATATGGTCGGTGTAGATCTTACCCTGGGCTCCGTACAAGTAATGTCTCCAACTCTTCAACGCTAGCACAATAGCGGCCAAGTCCAAATCATGGGTCGGATAATTGACTTCGTGTGGTTTCAACTACCTAGAACTGTAGGCTACAACCCTGCCATGCTGCATCAGCACACAACTAAGTCCCATCTTTGACGCATCACTATAAACCACGAACTCACCGCTGTTGTTTGGTAATGTCAGAACCGGTGCAGTAGTCAACTTTTTCTTCAGGAGTAAGTAACTCTCCTCACATGCATCGGACCACTCAAAATTAATGCCCTTTTTCGTCAACCTGGTCAGTGGAGTAGCAATCCGAGAAAAATCCTGTACAAATCCCCGGTAGTAGCCTGCCAAATCCAAGAAACTCCGGATCTCCGGTACAGTGGTAGGTCTACTCCAATTCAGCATGGCCTCGATCTTGTCAGGATCAACACTGACTCCCTCAGCCGATATCACGTGCCCCAGAAACTTCACACTGTCCAGCCAAAACTCGCACTTGCTGAACTTTGCTGATATACGCATTTTATGCTCGATTCTTAACGCATTTCCCTTTACGTTTAGCTATGTTATAATCTTAGTTTTTATGTTTTTCTTATTTATTTTGTTATTTTGAGGTTATTTACGGTGGAGATGAATAACGGCGCAATTCGGAGGAATTTCGGCGATTTTGCGATTTTTGCGATTTTGGACCACCGGGAATGGGCCGGCCCAAAAAGCATTTTTTGGGCCCATTTCTCAAAGTTTGTTTCGGCCCAAAAACCAGCCCAAGCCCATTAATTTTGGCATGGAAGCAACTTGGGGAAGAGGAAAAGTCAAAGTTGTCAAGCTTTGTGACTAGGCTTGGTGACTCTTGCTTTGTGATCATCACAAAGGGTGACAAGGCTTGGTGACTCTTGCTTTTGATCATCACAATGGTGACTAAAGGTGTGACAAGGCTTGATGACTCTTGTTTGTGATGATCACAAGTGATGACTAGGGGAGTGACCTGCCTTGGTGATTATTACTAGCATTTAATGAAAGAGGCAAGGTGGAAGAGAGAGTGAGAAATTCCTTTGCCTATATATAAGAGGGAGGCCAGCCATAAAACAGATCATCTCCCATTTTTACAGGCCAAACCTCTACACAAATACCTCTCCTCCATAAACACTTCAAGGGTCCTTTACAAGCCGAAGCAATCCATCCTCCGAAGCCATCGATCATTCACAATACGCTAAGTCCCTTGTGAATGAGAACCACCTTCAAGAAGTCATCAAGCATTCAAGACAAAAAGTGTAACCATGATCTTCAATCTCTTGTCTTTTGCTTTGTATTGGATCACTTTGATGTATTTAATGAAGAACAAGTTTGGATTTGAGTTATATGTTCTTAAGCCTTTTCGTAAATTGCATGTGTTTATGATTTCAAGCCTTTTATGCATGTTTGATACAATCTTAAAGCTTCGAAATCATGTGTTAGATAATACGCTAAGTCCCTCTCTTTCGCATGTTTCGATGATCGTACTTTGTTTAGGGTGTTTAGACGCTAAGTTGCATTCCTACTCAAATATCAAGCATGTATATTTAGTTGGAAGTTATAAATTTCGTACCTTACTTAGAGTATTGAGGCATGAAAAAGAGTAAGGTTAATAAGATGAGATGATCACTTGTAATTAGTAGTGTAGCTTCTTATTTTTAGTAAGCATAATTAGACTTTAAGGTTTCTTGATTGTTAAACTTGTCTATGAGTAAAACATGTTAGAAGTCTAGGAGTTCTTGTTGTGTTTGCATGTTTTTGTACTTTAATTTCGTAGATTAATTAACCAATTTCCAATCCCCCCAAACCTTTAGATTTCTGCTCATTAACGAAACCATGCATACGCCCTTTAATTCCCCGGATAGAACGATCCCTACTCGCCAATATTATAATGACAAAATAAGGGTTTTAAATTGCTTTACGTGTGAACTGTGTTTTTAGGGTCTACTTTGTGTTAACGTTAAATGCATGTTTTGCGCGTATCAATTTTTGGCGCCGTTGCCGGGGAATTATAAAGTTTTTGTATGATTTCGTTGTACATATGTAATTAAAAGCATGTCTATAATTTTTGAAATACATACTTGTTTACACTTGTAGAAATTTACATACATGTTACAATTCATACTTATTTACTTATACGAATTTATTTACACTTCGTATTTACACTTGCATAATTTATTTTCATGTTAAAGGATAGTCTTTGATTTAATTTGAGTACTCGCACTTAGTTATTAAATAAATCTCTATGGAATAGGGAGGTGCCTCTTTTGTTTGTCTATCTCCTTAACCCTTCATGAAGTGTGGATTTCATCACCACACGCCATAACCTAAGTGAAGTTATGGGCATGAGGTTGTGGGCGGAGTTTACAAACATTTGAGATTGTATACTATCTTGTGATTTCGAGTAATAATTGGTCATGATGTCTAGAACGGTTATGAATGGTGACTGGTTTTGAACTAAGAAAACAGAACACCATTGGAGTACATACTCTTACGAGTAAGCCTCGGGGTGTTTCTAAGAACAACAATGGAGTATATACTCTTACGAGTTAGCCTCAGGTTGTTCCCAGAAATTAGTTCTCACCTCTTGCGTTACATCTATCCCAACTGGTCATTTCCAACAATTACGAGAATTAACGATAGTTAGTATACATTTTCGCGCGGGCCGCACGGACAAGAGATTTACTCAATAACTAAATCGTGTATTCCTTTTAAATCTTAGGCGCACTCAATTCGTAGACGCACTTAAATTGATTTACATTGAGTACGAGTATTGGTTATTAAGTTTCGTTCTTTGGAATAGGGAGGTGCCTCTTTTTCTGGTTTAGCTCCTTAACCCCTCATGAAGTGTGGATTTCATCACCACACGCCATAACCTAAGTGAAGTTATCGGCATGAGGTTGTGGGCGGAGTTTACTAAGGACTTGAGATTATACACTATCTCAAAAATTTGGCTGATTGTTGGATATGGTGAGCGGGTTTATGATTGGTGCCGAGTTTCGGATCTAAGCAATAGAACACCATTGGAGTATATACCATAACTGGTTAGCCTCGGGGTGTCTCTAAGAACAACAATGGAGTATATACTCTTACGAGTTAGCCTCAGGTTGTTCTAAATATTAGTCCTTACCTCTCGCGTTATCTCTATCCCTACTTGCCATTTCTAAACGTAACTAAGCTGAATTAGCGAGAGTCAGTATACATTTTCGAGCGGGCCGCACGTCCAAGAAATTTACCGAATGATCATTTCGAGTACTCTCTGTAAATCATAAGTGCATAGAAATACAGACAATACATGAACTTAATAAATACGACATAATCCTTTAAAAGATGGTATATAGGATTATGCATGCTTACACCTCTTGGAATCAGACTTCATCTTTTGATGAACGAGACCCATTGCACAGTGGAGAGCCTCTGCACCACGTACCATCGGGGCCAAAAGAAAATAAATAATACTTAGTCAAATTTGTGTGTTTTTCTTTTTGCATTAAAATCTGTAAAGGACTAACAAAACGTTACATTTAGCTTGCATAACCTCTCTAAAGCTTTATGATGCTCGGATTTCACTACCGAGTACCCTAACCTAAGTGAAGTTAGGGGCATAAGACCGAAGAAGAGGTCATTCTTTGCATTCATATTTTAAGCACGTAACTCGTGTGTTTTCTGCAGGTTATAACAATTTCTCTTATGCATTCACTCCATTTTCACATAGGATTATTGTTTGATGCATTTTATTTAATGAGAATGTGTTGTGCATAAATTCAATGTGAATTATTGTTTGCTTGCATTTGAACCATGTATATATATGTTCTAACTAAATTCAAAGCTTTTACATTATATAGTGTTAATTTGCAGAAAACGTGTGTCTTAGTTCATTACATTCATTTGCATAGCCCTTAAATTGATTAGATCATTTGCAATACTTAGTAAATTACATTTAGTGTCTTAAACTTCATACATTTTGTATGTTTTAATAGTTTTTAAGTCTTTGTGAGTTTTATAGTTTATTTTGGTAGTTTTACTATTTTATTTGTTATTTGTTTCGCTTTGCTTTCTTTATATGTTTTACGTTTTTTGGTTAGTATCTCTATATTCATTACATATTCTTTTTGATACTAACACTTGGTCTTTGGTGGATGCTCAGGCTAATGAATGTCCGATCAGAATCCTGGACCATCTAAAACAAAGTTTGAGGAAATCGCAGAGAGGATAGCTAGACTTAGAGCTCAATCAGAACCTTAATAGAGCTTAAGCCTCGAATAGAGCTTAAGCCTCGAATTCAAGAAATGGCCATCTAACACTTGGTCTTTTACTCGGGGATGATGCCCTTTTCGAGGCCTTAATAGAGCTTAAGCCTCGAATTCAAGAAATGGCCATGGTTCTAACTAACGCACCACGAAAAGTAAGTTTTTCTCCCCCTTTACCAATTACTTTTGGTATTAATAAAATTGTTCCCTCCATCGTAGAAGCTCCAGTTTTAGAACTCAAGCTATTACCGGATCATCTAAAGTATGCGTACTTGGGCGAGCATGAAACCTTGCCGGTAATTATTTCGTTTGCGTTAGAGGAGGAGCAGGAGGAGAAACTCGTGAGTGTACTCAAGAGGTACAAAACCGCAATAGGTTGGACGCTTGCGGATATAAAGGGAATTAATCCAGCAACCTGTGTGCATCGGATTTTCCTAGAAGAAGGCACCAAGCCTACAAGGGAAGCACAACGTCGGCTCCACCCTCCCATGATGGAGGTGGTAAAAAAGGAGGTAATTAAACTCATGGACTGTGGAGTTATTTACCCTATTTCTGATAGCCGTTGGGTTTCCCCTGTGCAGGTTGTACCTAAGAAATCTGGAATCACCGTCGTCGAAAATTTGAAGAATGAACTCGTGCCACAAAGGACAATCACTGGACACCGTGTGTGCATTGATTACAGGAGGGTCAACGGCGCAACTCGCAAGGATCATTTTCCATTACCATTCATAGATCAAATGCTGGAAAAGTTAGCCGGCCATGCATTTTACTGTTTTCTCGACGGATACTCCGGCTACAACCAAATTCACATGCCCTTTTGGAACGTTTGCATACCGTTGAATGCCATTTGGATTATGTAATGCACCAGGTACATTTCAACGCTGCATGCTCTCAATTTTTTCCGATTACATTGAAAAAATTATTGAAGTATTCATGGACGATTTTAGTGTATTTGGGAATGATTTCGATGCATGTTTAAACAATTTAGAAACTATTTTACAAAGATGCGTTGAAACCAACTTGGTGCTTAATTGGGAGAAGTGTCATTTCATGGTTACACAAGGGATCGTGTTAGGTCATATTATTTCTGAAAAAGGATTAGAAGTTGATAAATCCAAAGTAGATCTTGTGCGTCACTTACCCTCTCCAACTTCGGTTAGAGAGATACGTTCTTTTCTTGGACACGCAGGATTTTATCGAAGGTTTATCAAAGATTTTTCCCACATCTCTCGCCCGTTGTGTAAATTGCTGCAAAAGGAGACTCCGTTCGTATTTGACGAGGAATGCAACGCTGCCTTCAACAAGTTGAAGGAACTTCTCACGAGCGCTCCTGTTTTGAGCAGCCCTGATTGGTCTCTACCATTTGAACTCATGTGTGACGCCTCGGATTATGCCGTAGGAGCTGTTTTGGGTCAGCGGAAGGACAAGAAGCCTTATGTAATTTATTACGCCTCTCGGACGCTTGATGAAGCTCAAAGAAATTATACCACCACCGAGAAGGAGTTTCTTGCAGTAGTTTTTGCTTTAGATAAATTTCGGTCTTATTTACTTCAAACTAAAGTAACTGTGTATACTGATCATGCAGCTTTGAAGTACCTAATGCTAAAAAAGGACGCAAAACCAAGGCTTATTAGATGGATACTTCTACTCCAAGAATTCAACATCGAAATCAAGGATAAGAAGGGAGTAGAAAATGTTGTCGCTGACCACCTATCACGCTTGATAGGTGAGAATGAGACTGTTGAAATTGAGGAAACTTTTCCGGATGAAAAACTCTTCGGAATTGAGGTAACTGTTTCGGAAACTCCATGGTATGCAGATATCGTTAATTACTTAGTTACCGGTGAGTTTCCATCTACCATGCATAAATTTCAGCGTGACAAACTTAAACATAATGCTAGAACTTTTATCTGGGATGAGCCTTATTTATGGAAACAATGCTCCGATTTAGTGATTAGGAGATGTATCCCAGATAGTGAATTTAAGCCTATTCTAGACTTTTGTCACAATGAAGCATGTGGGGGACATTTTGGTTCGAGGAGGACTTCCCTTAAGATTTTAGATTGCGGTTTCTTTTGGCCTAGCTAGTTTATTTCGCGATGCTCATGCATTTTGTGCTACATGTGATAAGTGCCAGAGATTCGGTAATTTAGGACCTAGAGATCAGATGCCACAACACTACATATTTAATGTCAAGATTTTTGATGTGTGGGGTATTGATTTTATGGGACCATTTCCTCCCTCCAATGGTTATACGTATATTTTACTCGCAGTAGATTATGTTTCAAAATGGGTGGAGGCAAAGGCCACCCGTACTAATGATTCGCGAGTTGTTGCAGATTTCCTACGAACTAACATTTTTAGTAGATTTGGAATGCCACGAGTTCTAATTAGCGATGGAGGAAGTCATTTTTGCAACCGCACGGTGGAAGCATTGATGAGGAAGTATGGCGTAAAACACAAGGTTTCCACACCATACCACCCTCAAACAAATGGAATGGCTGAAGTTTCCAACCGTGAGATAAAGAAGATTTTGGAACGAACCGTCCGCCCAAACCGGAAAGATTAGAGTCAGTGCTTAGATGATGCATTGTGGGCTTACAGGACTGCCTACAAGACCCCCATTGGTATGTCACCTTTTCGATTAATTTATGGGAAATCGTACCATCTTCCGGTTGAATTGGAGCACAAGGCATGGTGGGCCGTGAAGAAATTCAACATCGATCGAGATGCAGCAGGTTTGCATCGGAAGCTACAACTTTGTGAATTTGAAGAGATCAGAAATGATGCTTTCAACAATGCGTGGATTTACAAAGAGAAGACGAAAATGATCCATGATAAGATGATTCGCGGGAAGAGTTTTGAAGTTGGGCAGAAAGTATTGCTTTTCAATTCAAGACTTAAGCTCTTTCCGGGAAAGCTTCGCTCTCGATGGATGGGGCCATTCATAGTTGCTCAAATTATGCCTCATGGAGCAGTTCTCATTCGATCAATAGACAAGGGCAGTGAGTTCAAAGTAAATGGCCATCGCTTGAAGCCCTATTTTGAGGCATTTGCGGAGCATAACGTGGAGGAGATGCAACTCCAAGAACCGGCCATCTCGAAAGCAAAATGATGCATCACGTCTAAGCTATAGACGTAAAATGAGCGCTCATTGGGAGGCAACCCAATGGAGAAGACGACAACACATTTGTTTTCTCTCCTCCTTTTAATTAATTTAATGGCTTTTGCATTTTAAATCAGAATTTTCGTAGATCCTATACTCCATGTTTAAATTCTATATTTTTACTTTAGTACATTGAGGGCAATGTAGAGTTTAAGTGTGGGGGAAGGGTTTACAATCTAATTGTGTCTAAATTAGTGTTTTTCAGAGTCTTTAGGATGCCCTTAACTAGTCAATGATGAAATTGGACCAATACGAACACATATGGCGTATGAATCACATGCATCGAATTCTTGTGCTAATTGAGATATTCTATATGTTTTTAACATGTAGTAGATATGAATTGCAAAACATGGTACAGAAATCGCATGCTTGAATAAGTTTTTAATCATATGAACCCTATGTGAGCTTTTGAGCTATCTGTTCTTTATTTGATTGAATATACATCCATTTCGTAGCTACTAGCTTATATATGCCTCATTTGCTTGCTTGCCATAGATTTTAATGAACTAGAGAATGCTAGAACTTACTCATGTCAATTTGCAAAGCTTTTAAGTTGATACATACTTTGATTTTGGAAATGATTAAAGGCATTTAGGATTTTCCACCACGTCGCCAAATATCCATGTATCCCATTTGTACGCATAAGTTGCGACACCCCTAGATAAACCAATTGAGCCCACGTTAAGCTTTTCTTTCATCACCATATTTACCTAAACACTTACCCTAGTATAGAATATCCTTACCTTTGTTCCGGAAACTTGGTGAGAATTTTTCGAAACTAGCACATAATATGATGGTTTGGTAAGAAAGATTGAAAGAGTTAATGTGAGTAAGGGGAAAGACTTGTCCAAATAACTAAAAAAGTATTAGATTGCCAAAAAAAAAGAAAATATATATATATATATATATTTGAGAGAATGAAAAGAAAAAAATTATATATCTCTCATGGCAATGTGTTGTGTTCTAAATATAAACCCTTTGGATTAATGTCCCCCTTATTTGCGGATTTGGAGATTACGACAAATTGAAGGCCCAAAAATAGAACAAATATGGCATTTGTCCTATCCGAAAAGCTCAAAAGGGTAGTTTAGATTGAAGTATACATGGTAACATTCGAGTGGAGATGGAGGACGAATTTGGTGCTAGACTAAGTCGTTGGAACGTTTTTATCACCACATATCTAAATTTCCAATGCCTTAGCCTTAACCCCATTACAACTTCACTAAAAGTCCTTTATGATCCTTAAAATGAGTAGCTTTCAATTAGTAGAGTAAGTTGCATGAGTAAGCTTATGGTTTTGGTTCATTTGTGCAAGTAATTAACTTCATTCATGAGTTTTTTTGTTTAAATTCATATACACTTTAAGTGAACCCTTTTCATGAGTGAAAAATATGTTGAGTGCATCCTTGTGAGCTGATTAAACCTTTATTCAAAGCATGCACAGCTATAACATAACCATTGTTTTCTCTATGTCTTACTTGTTCATTACATAATTATATCGCAATTATCTCTTGAATTCGTTAAGCATACAAAGTTGAAAATCATGTGAGCCATCGCCATACACTTAAAATTCTGAGACAAATTTTAGCTAAGGGCTTAGTTGTGTTCTTTCTTTTGTTTTAAATTCGTAGAGAGTCTTAGTTTAACTTAGTGTTTGCTAAGGGACTAGCAAAGTCTAAGTGTGGGGGAATTTGATATACGCATTTTATGCTCGATTCTTAACGCATTTCCCTTTACGTTTAGCTATGTTATAATCTTAGTTTTTATGTTTTTCTTATTTAGTTTGTTATTTTGAGGTTATTTACGGTGGAGATGAATAACGGCGCAATTCGGAGGAATTTCGGCGATTTTGCGATTTTTGCGATTTTGGACCACCGGGAATGGGCCGGCCCAAAAAACATTTTTTGGGCCCATTTCTCAAAGTTTGTTTCGGCCCAAAAACCAGCCCAAGCCCATTAATTTTGGCATGGAAGCAACTTGGGGAAGAGGAAAAGTCAAAGTTGTCAAGCTTTGTGACTAGGCTTGGTGACTCTTGCTTTGTGATCATCACAAAGGGTGACAAGGCTTGGTGACTCTTGCTTTTGATCATCACAATGGTGACTAAAGGTGTGACAAGGCTTGATGACTCTTGTTTGTGATGATCACAAGTGATGACTAGGGGAGTGACCTGCCTTGGTGATTATTACTAGCATTTAATGAAAGAGGCAAGGTGGAAGAGAGAGTGAGAAATTCCTTTGCCTATATATAAGAGGGAGGCCAGCCATAAAACAGATCATCTCCCATTTTTACAGGCCAAACCTCTACACAAATACCTCTCCTCCATAAACACTTCAAGGGTCCTTTACAAGCCGAAGCAATCCATCCTCCGAAGCCATCGATCATTCACAATACGTTAAGTCCCTTGTGAATGAGAACCACCTTCAAGAAGTCATCAAGCATTCAAGACAAAAAGTGTAACCATGATCTTCAATCTCTTGTCTTTTGCTTTGTATTGGATCACTTTGATGTATTTAATGAAGAACAAGTTTGGATTTGAGTTATATGTTCTTAAGCCTTTTCGTAAATTGCATGTGTTTATGATTTCAAGCCTTTTATGCATGTTTGATACAATCTTAAAGCTTCGAAATCATGTGTTAGATAATACGCTAAGTCCCTCTCTTTCGCATGTTTCGATGATCGTACTTTGTTTAGGGTGTTTAGACGCTAAGTTGCATTCCTACTCAAATATCAAGCATGTATATTTAGTTGGAAGTTATAAATTTCGTAGCTTACTTAGAGTATTGAGGCATGAAAAAGAGTAAGGTTAATAAGATGAGATGATCACTTGTAATTAGTAGTGTAGCTTCTTATTTTTAGTAAGCATAATTAGACTTTAAGGTTTCTTGATTGTTAAACTTGTCTATGAGTAAAACATGTTAGAAGTCTAGGAGTTCTTGTTGTGTTTGCATGTTTTTGTACTTTAATTTCGTAGATTAATTAACCAATTTCCAATTCCCCCAAACCTTTAGATTTCTGCTCATTAACGAAACCATGCATACGCCCTTTAATTCCCCGGATAGAACGATCCCTACTCGCCAATATTATAATGACAAAATAAGGGTTTTAAATTGCTTTAGTGTGAACTGTGTTTTTAGGGTCTACTTTGTGTTAACGTTAAATGCATGTTTTGCGCGTATCATTTGCAAACAACTGATGGTTCTGCAAAGTCCGCAATACCGCTCGCAAATGCTTCTTATGCTGGCCTACACTCCTGGAATAGATCAAAATATCATCGATGAACATAATCACGAACTTGTCCAGAAACCGTCAGAACACCTGGTTCATCAAATCCATAAAGGCTGCGGGGTTGTTGGTCACCCAAACAGCATGACCAAAAACTCGTAGTGCCCATACCGCGATCTGAAAGCTGTCCTGGCCACATCAGACTCTCGGATCCTCAACTGGTGATATCCGGACCTGAGATCAATCTTCGTAAACACTGAAGCTCCCTTGAGCTGGTCGAACAAATTATCAATCCACGGTGACGGATACTTGTTCTTCACTGTAACCTGATTCAGCTTCTAGTAATCGATGCACAACTGCATAGATCCATCCTTCTTCCGCACAAACAAAGCCGGGGTACCCCATGGCAAAACATTGGGTCGAATAAAACCCTTCTCCAGCAACTCTTGAAGTTAAGCCTACAGATCTTTCAACTCCGCTAGCGCCATACGATACGGTGCCTGAGAAATGGGTCATGTACCCGGTAACAGCTCAATAGTGAAGTCAATCTCCCGAACTGGAGGTATACCCGATAATTCCTCTGGAAACTCGGAAACAACCTCAATACCACCAAGGTCCGGCACAGCCGCCGTAGTGTCTACCACATGAGCTAAGTAAGCAACACAGCCCTTCTTCATCATCCGATCCGTCCTCATCGCGGAAATCAAACATGGTAATGAAGTGTTCTTCTCGCCGCGAAACAATATCTCGGGAAAGCCTGGTCGTCGAAACTCAACCTCCTTCTTGTGATAGTCAAACATGGCCCAATGCGTCTCTAAGAAGTCCATACCCAAGATCAAATCAAAGTCGACGATATCAAGCAACAACAAATCTGAGGCTAAGCCATGGCCTCCAATAAAAATCTCACAGTCCCGGTACAGCCACCCAATACTCACAATCTCACCGGACGGATACAATACTCTCCACAACCCCAGAAGTGGAGACGCAGGTACCGTAGCTAAAGACGATAGTCTATACGACATGAATGAATGTGTGGCACCTAGATCTAACAATGTAAGTACTGGAATACCAAAGATATACAACGTACCGATAACGACCTCCGGTGAAGCTCTGCCCTCTCGCAAAGTCATGGCATGAACCCTCGCCTGCCCGGCTGGTCGTCCACGCTGAGGTTGTCCCTACTGTCCGCCCTGACCCACAAACTATACTGGTCGAGCCCCGGAAGTGGCACCTCGCTCTCCTCCGGAACTCTGGGCCGCCTGTCCACCAGCACCATCAAGCTGGAAACACTCCCTCGCATAGTGACCCACCTGGCCACAGCGAAAACAAGTAACAGGGCCTCGCTGACATGGACCAACATGGTGTCTGCTACAGAGACTACACAACGGGTACTCCCTCGGTACAGTAAAAGAGCCACTGGTACGCCGAGGATAAATGGAACCGTTAGAACCCCCACTAGATTGTGGTCGCTGTGGTCGATCTCTCCTCCATCTCTGCCTCTGTCTCGGTGCACCAATTGGTGGTCGATATGGTCCACTGCTCGAGGATGAAGCCGAACCGGAAGTATCAGAACTCTGCCTCTTGGAAGTCCCCTGACTCGGTCCACCCTCCTCAAACCGTCTAGGCTGGTACCTCAACTAACTCTCCTTCTCGATATCCTCACCTCAGAGTGCTACACTGACAAACTCATCGAAGTTGTTCTGAGGCATCGTAGTCAGATTCCCCCTGATGTTCAAATTCAAACCCAGCTCAAATCTTCGGCACTTGGCTTCCTCAGTAGCCACCATGTCACGCGCAAAACGAGATAAGCGGGTAAACCTGTCCCGGTACTCAAGCACAGACATACTGCCCTGTCTCAAGTTCGTGAACTCCTCATACTTTCGCTGCTGGGTAGCCTGGTTGAAGTATCTACGCATAAACAAATCTCGGAACAAAGTCCACGGAGTATCAACTGGAACTCTATCGGTGTTAACCCACCAGAAGTATGCATCTGACTCAAGTAATCCGACTGCTGCCACTGTCATCTGCTCAGGGGTAAAACGCAGACGCTCACAAACACGTTCAACCTAAACCAACCATGCCTCACACATCACTGGATCAGCTGAACCCGAAAAGACAGTCGCACCAGCAGTACGAGCTTTGACTAAAGGGTCAAAACGCTCCTCCAAACGCAACACTCGCATCAGCAAGTCGTGCGTCTGGCGATCCATATCAGGATCCGCTTCCCGATCAACACAGGGACCACGTCGAGGAGGCATCCTACTGATACAAGACAAGCATTAGGTATAAGCAGAAGGAACGTAATCATGAGGCCTTAGATATTTGAGAACACAAAACACCCGAAGTATTGATGAGTACCGCTGGCCAGTCGGGTCATCACTCCAGTCATGCTGTACAAACTCAAATACCCTAAGCGTCACAACTACAAGAGTCTACAGAATCTGACAACCTAATGCTCTGATACCAAACTGAAAGGACCCAACCCCGATTTAGCTTCCTAAATCGGAATCAAATCCTTTCTGAAAACACGAACCAACAAAAACAGTAAAAATTTGGGCAGAGTAACGCTACTAACGTGGAATTGCCTTTACCTGCGCCCGAAAAATAACACTTCATCCTATGCCACAAAAGCCAAACCGTGGGCACCAATCCCATCCGGATTTCTCGATATCATATCAATAACATCAAATAGTAAACATAAGTGTAATATATAGGAAATCTGGGAAAATCCGTATAAAACATGTATCAGTAACATATCAGAGCGACCTCTAGTGTATATATATACAAAATATACAACAGTAGGCGAAACAAGGAACCTACTGGAAAAGACATTTAGCTCGAACAACTAACCTCCGACCGCGACGTGAGACACCAGAATCCGAACTGCAAAATGGGCACGGAAACCGAAAAGCCCAGGGGAAAGGCAATAAAAACGTTAAAGTGAGTGGACGAAAATAACATATGCCTTTCACCAGTTTCATATACATAATCAATATAAAACAATGCGAGTTCGGAAAGTATATATGGAGGTGCCAGGCGAATCTCTCAAGCCCAACGATCAGGTGAATCGCTCAAGCCCGACGATGATAGGCCAGGGGAATCTCTCAACCCCGGCAGCATAACAGAGGAATCTCTCAACCCTGCCCAGAGGAATCTCTCAACTCTGGTCCAGAGGAATCTCTCAACTCTGGCGGACTACCGGTGATCAGCCGAGTAGCCGAAGCATAGATGCAGTAATGCCATCACCATAAAATATAAAATAATACCTCCGAAAATAATAAATAACTCAACATCGTATAAAGTAAATACGGAAAATCACGAACTCGCAACAACTGTGAAAATATAAAAATGTCCACTCACAGATGAGCAGAGTACGCACTCGCGCTAATCACGTGGTCCGACGGAAGATCCATCGCCCGAAGCACGATCTCGATCCCCTAAATAATGATAAAATATATCTGATCAAAATCACAATTCACAACACTGTACCACACCACGGAAACCAACCGTTCCTGGAAACATATAATACTGTGCAAAATAATCGACGAAATTCCCGAAATCTCCACTCAAAACCCTCGACTGAAAATCCGATACCCAAATCAACTCGAAAACCTCAAGGCGACGATCGGGGCGCGAATACGAGAAAAACGACATTAAAATCATCGAATTCCAAAAATTCAACGGGTCGCCGGAACTCCGCTGTTAACCGCCGCCGCCGCCGCGCCGTCAATCGGAGAGATTTCCCAGCGACCAAGCTCACCGAAGCTTCATCTCGACGAGTGCAACACATCTCTCTTCTATAGCTAAGTCCAATTCCGGCCACACACGCCAGAAAACAACACGAAAGCCACGGATCCAAAACCAGCCGAAAAATGCTCCGCCGCTCGATTCCGACACCGTGAGGCCATCACGGCCTCCCATCCTCAAGGGACCGCCTACCTACCTCAAGCCCAACAATTTCCATCACAAACCCTCCTCGGAAAGTCGCCAGAGCTCCTCCCACAGTCAAAGCCGATTCCGGCCAAATTTCCCCAATTTTCAAATCAACATTTCTCCCTCAATTCTCAACCAAATCAAGCAATTCCAAGTTCTAATCAACTAGAAATCAAGAGAGGAATTGAAATATACCAAGGTCCAAGCCGGAGGTGGCCGGAAAATGATGGTCGCCGGCGAGTCAGCGGCGGTGAAGATTTTCTCCTTCGGTCAACGCGGGTCAACGGTCACAACTCGGTCAAACGACGGTCAAACTTCCCGAATAGTGATTTTCGACAATTTTCGACTATTTCCGATATTTATACTCGCGTCTCGGGATGATCGACAGTCCAAAATGGATTACCATAACGATTCGGATAAACTGGATACGAACGGATAAACTAGTAGATATTCCGAAACTTCAAATAATCATATTATATTCCTTAGTCATCAGAAAAATCATCCGGAACCGCCCACGAACTCGAAATCATGTGTACTACAACTCTCGAGAAGAGACTCAACTCAAATTCTTGGCCGATAATTAAGTCGTAATCAAAACCGGCAAACCACACAATTAACGAAAAACTGTGATTACGCGCTAACTCGTAGATTACGCTGATTACTCTACCGATTATGGTTCGGGTCGTCACAATTATGTAAATTTGACTCTACAAACTATGTGCTCTAAACTTGGGAGAATAGAGGAAAAATTAGAGAAAATTACACAACCTCCCATAATACAAGATACTAAATCCATATTATCTTCCTCTATTATTCATTCTACTCCAAAGGTAGTAGAACCTTCTATTTTAAAATCGAGTATTAATTTCACTATGCCTAATAAAAAGGATATTGATATTGTATCCATTCTAACTCAGCAGTTAGAATCTTTACAACTCGGTAATCATAAATCTGGTGAGAAGAAAGCTCAAATAGCTACTATCTCAGAAACATTCTCCGATTCAGATAATGAATCGGATATTAATGAATTTGAAAAACAAATTCTTATCATGGAAGATGACCTGAAAAAAGATCATACATGCTATATTCTTAGCATAAATCAAAATATTTTTGGAAGAAGCACTGCTTTTGGCAGAAAATTATTTCCTATTGCTTCAACCAGGCATTATTATACTTGCCTACTCCTCAGGACTTATTACTCGAAGAAGAAAATTTGAATATTACGACTAGCTTTAGTGATAGAACCATATATGAATAGAATATTGATGGATTATCTGAATATCAGATAATCACTTTATTTCATAGAATGACTATGTATTCTACGGTTTGTATATTTGCTCATAATTCAGATAAACAAATTGCAGAATACATTGTTGCAGGATTTGCTGGCTGACTTCGTAGTTGGTGGGATAATATCATTTCTCAACAACAACAAATTATTAATGTAACTAAAATCATTCAAACTCCAGTGACCATGAAAGATGAACAGGGTCACGATAGTATTTTATATACTGATACTCCAATTCCTATTGCAGTTTATACACTGCTTACTTCAATTCTTTTGGCCTTTGTCGGGTCTAACTCAGTGTCCTTTGAAAGAAATAAAGACTTATTACCCAATCTCAAATGCCCTACCTTAACTCAGTTCATGTGGTATAAGGGACATATTCCTGTCCAAAGTTATGATTAGAACGGATACCAACGTTGACTTCTGGAAGGAGAAGTTCATTACAGGCCTCCTTACTCTTTTTGCTCAAAAGGTCAAAGACCGTATTTTGAGAAAACATGGAGGAAACTCCATTCCTTATTATGAATATACCTATGGTCAACTCATTAGTGAATGCGTTGCTGAAGGTTTCTCCCTTTGCAACGATATTAAGCTTAAAGCCCAATTAAAATGCCAACATTTAACCGACAAAAAAGAAATTGGTGAATTCTGTGACCAATTTGGTTTTGATCTCCAAATTCCTAATAAGCATAAGGGATCAGATTCAAAATCTTATTCAAAGAAAAAGAAACGCTTTGTTAAGAAATATTTTTCCCCTCAGGAAAAGAAGAAAAGGCTAGTGGAATTCAAAACCATACTATAAGAAGAATTATTCCTAGAATTCTTTTAGTACTATTATTTGCAGAAAATATGGTAAAATAGGCCACTATACTAACAAATGTTGGACCAAAAAAAAAATTAATGAAATTTCTGATGAAGGTCTAAAACAGCAACTTTTAGCAATTCTTCTAAACCTTTCTGACAGTGAGTCAGAAGAACAGGTCAACATTATTGATCAAGAATCTGACATTTCTGATTCTGAGTCTTCATCTTCATTAGACTGTGGTTGTAATGCAAATCATTACAAGGCTATTATTGAGATAAACGAATTAAGCATAAATGTGCTTATAACTCAAGAAAGATCTATTCTTAACTTAATTAATGAGATCTTATATCCTGACACCGAGAAGAATATGATCGAACATTATTTAGAAACAATAAAAAGGGAGAATAAACCCCGAGATGCCCCTTATATTCCAAAAGAGTCATACTCTTTAAAAGAAGTCTTTGAAGGGTTAAGAACCCACTCTTCTAAGAAATTATCTATTTCTGACTTATAGGAAGAGATTAACTCTATAAAAATGGAGGTAAATATTATCAAGGGAAGAAATTTTTTTATTTCTGACTTAAGAGCAGAAGTGAATAACTTAAAAATAGGAACCAAGTTTCTCAAAGAAATTATCAACAAGATTATTCCTGAAGAAAAAGAATCTTCTATTCCGGGTGAAGAGAAATTTCTCAACATCATTAACCAAGTAACTTACCAAAAATGGTATTCCAATGTTACTGTTGTCATAGACAAAGACTATGTCTTTAAAGGGATCGCTCTCATTGATAGTAGAGCACATCTGAATTATACCAGTGAAGAGGTAATCCCTATAAAATATTATGATAAATTATCACAGTCGTTAAACACTGCTGATGGATCGAGAATAAAAATCAAGTATAAATTATCCAATGCCTATATTTGCAATTCGAGCATGTGTTTCAAAATCACCTTTGTTATAGTCAAAGGTCTGACACAACAAATTATTTTAGGAACTCCTTTCCTTAGTCTTATTGAGCCATTTATGAAAACAAATGAAGGGATAGTATGTGAAATTGAAGGTCAAAAGATCGTTTTTGACTTTATCACTAAGCCTCAGACTCGTGAAATTGATATTATCAAAATACTCTTATTTTCAAAGAAAATCAGATAAATTTTATCCAATCAGATTTAAAAGTTATGAGTATTATAAGTCAAATTAATTCTCGCCTAAATTAGATTAAATCCTTATATGATATTATCAAAAGAGAAATATGCAGTGATTTACCTAATGCTTTCTGAGAAAGGAAAAAGTATATTATCACTTTCCCTTATGAACCTGACTTTAAGGAACAAAATATTCTTACTAAAGCCAGGCCAGCTCAAATGAATGCTGAGCTAATTGAATATTGCAAAACAAAAATTAATTCTCTCCTAGAGAGAAAACTTATCAGCAAGTCCTACTTCCCTTGGAGTTGTACAACCTTTTATATTAATAAAAGTGCTGAAATTGAAAGAGGGACTCATAGATTAGTGATCAATTATAAACCTTTGAATAAGGTACTCAAATGGATTAGCTATCCATTACCTAATAAAAAAAACTTATTATCTAGGCTCCAATCAACCTCTATTTTTTCAAATTTTGACTTAAAGTCCAAATATTGAAAAATTTAGATTGCTAAAAGTGACAGATATGAAACAACATTTACTGTTCCTTTCAGAAATTATGAATGGAACGTGATGCCTTTTGGGCTTAAAAACATTCCTTTAGAATTTCAGAATATTATGAATGATATTTTTACACCTTATTCTTCTTTCTCTATTGTTTATATAGATGATATCCTTATCTTATCTCATTCGCTGGACCAACACTTCAAGCATTTGAATATTTTCATAAATCTTATTAAAAAAGCAGGTCTTGTTTTATTTGCTAAAAAGATAACTATTTTTCAAACAAAAATTCGCTTCCTTGGCCAAGAAATTGAACGAGGAAGAATTATACCTATTGAGCGAGCTATTCAATTTGCAAAAAAAACTCCCGATGAACTTAGGAACAAAACTCAGCTTCACCGCTTCTTAGGAAGTTTAAATTATATTGCTGAGTATTATTAAAAACTTGTCCACACACAGCCTTCCTCTTTATGAAAGATTGAGGAAGAATCCTCCTCCTTGGAATGAAGTCCATACCAAGGCAGTAAAACTTATTAAGTCTAAAGTAAAAAACCTCCCTTGTTTGACTCTTGTTTCTCCAACTAGTTTTAAAATAGTGGAAACAGATACTTTAGACTTAGGTTATGGAGGAATAATAAAGCAAAAATTTCCTATTTCACAAAAGGAAATATTATCCAAATATACTTTTGGAAAGTGGAATGATGCCTAGAAAAACTACTCCACCATAAAAAAAAAATTCTTGCTATTGTCAATTGTATTTCAAAATTTCAAGATGATTTATTAAATCAAGAATTTTTATTAAGAGTTTATTGTAAAGCAGCTAAAGATGTTCTTGAAAAAGACGTTAAAAATTTAGCTTCTAATCAAATATTTGCAAGATGACAGTCTATATTATCTATATTTGATTTTAAAATTGAGTTTATTAAAGGGAAAACTAACTCTAGTCCTGATTTTTTAACCAGAGAATTTATTATAGGTACGAAATGAGCCAGTCCAGCCGAGGCTGCAGAGGAGGAAGATATTCTTCCGGTGGAAGAGGTATAGGCAGAGGGGAAAGCAGCTTCCCAAGCTTTGCCACCCAAAGTTATTCAAACTTTCATCCCTCTTCTCAATCTAGAAGGAGTGAGCATGCAGATGCTACAGATTATTTATGCTCTAGCAAGAACCAAGAGAGCTTTTCAGCAGCTCTTAAGGAACCTGTTCTTCCAGGTCTAAAGAAACTTTTAGAAAAACAAATTATTATTCTCCAGAAAGGAGACGAGAGATATTTTAACTCTCCTAATACCCTGACAAGAAGGTATTTTGAACCTGAGCCTAATTTCCCCCTTTTAGGAAAGAAAAATAGGAGATATTATGAATGCATCCTTATGGAAACTAGTTCAGTAAAGTTTCATCATATGAACCAGAACAAGCATACTGAAGATATTTCTTTCTACAAAGCATTTATTCAACGTATTATCCATATCTCCGAATGGGGTCTTAATCATAACAAGTCAATGGACTTGAAATTTATCAAGGCCAGTTATAATTATTGGAATTATATTGAAGCATGGAGCAAGGCCTTTTATTATCAAAATAAGGCTGAGAAACACACATGGTTTATAAGGATAGAACCCACTATTTTAAAGCAGGAGAGGACTTCCTTCTATAGTTTTACAGCTGGTTCTATTCTATGGGTAGAACCTTATTGGTTCTACAGCTAGTTCCATTCTATGAGTCCAGAAAAGGACTTCCTTCTTGAGGAACTCTCAAAATCTTATGAAGAGTATATAATGAATAACCCTAAGTTTAACAGAGTCAGGGTGATCAGTGGGAGTAATCTTTTTCACTTTATTGCAAGGTTTAGCCTCCCTTGGATTTGGCAATGGACTTATTCAGTCTGTTATCTAGAAATAAGGGTTTTATCCCTTAACCCCAATTCCATATAAATGGTAGTCTAGATTTGATTACAATTCTCCTTTAATTAAGATCAAGGAGTGTATTGCTGCCTTCAAGAAGGTAGAAAATGAATATTCTCCTCAACAAGACCCCCAAAAGGATTTTGTTATTCCCTCCTTAGCGGATCTAAAAGCCGCATTTCCTTTAGCTTCTCCAAGCTAGAGAGCTTAAGGAAAAATTATTGCAGCAGCTCTCGTCCCAAATTGATGATATTGTAATTGTCTTATTCAAGGAAACTTCTTCTAAGACTTCCTCGAATCCCACTTCTATAATGGAAGAGGAAGAAGAAGAAGAAGAAGAAGAAGAAGAAGAAGAAGAAGAAGAAGAAGAAGAAGAAGAAGAAGAAGAAGAAGAAGATTTTACCCAAAATAATGAAGACATAGAAGATTATCTGGGCAATGTTTCCTTCGCATACCGTTCCAAAGAATTCTTAGATTCTTGAAGATTTTACCCAAAATAATGAAGACATGGAAGATTATTTGGGCAATGTTCCCTTCGCATACCCTTCCAAAGAATTCTTGGATTCTTTGAATGATGAAATGTCTCAGAGCTCTAAAAAGAAGAAGAGCAAGGCCAAGGTGGAAATCAAGTAAAGCTTCCGGCCACCTTCCTTAGGGATATTTTCCCATTATTATTTAAGCTTTTGTAATAGCTTAAGGAATCCTTCACTCTATACTAACTTTCACGTGTTCGATGGGGCCCTTTGAGCACCCGGCGTAATTCTCAGAAAAGTTGTGATTCTTTTTGCTTTTCTTTGTCGGCCATCTAGTAAAAGGCCTTTTGTCTTTTATTTTAACCGAATCTTGGAGTAGCCTTCTGTAGCCGGTTGTAGCTGGTTGCCCTCCTTTCAGGTCTTTTTAAGTTGAGTTCTCCTTCAGAGTTCCATAAGTTTTAGTTTTCAAAATTTTTAGCTCCATCTTCTCTCTACCTCTCCCTCACTCAATCCACTATAACTAGAGCTTGTATTGTAATTATCTTGTAAACACTTTTTTAATAAATAAAGTTTAAGATTGGGTTGGTCCTATGTGTGTTGGTATTAGAGCCGGAACCTTATCAAACGACATCTTAAATCACGTAGAAGAGCACCCATCGCGCGAAGAAAGCGGTACAGGGTAAATTTTTATAAATCGTTGACAACCATATAAGGTAAAATCTCTTTTATTTTCATTCATTGAATCTGCTCAATTCTGTCTACGACCCGTGAGCCACAATAGGCGCGAGGCCGCCACACTAGCTTGATTAACCACCACAGTGCAAAGTGTGCATCTCGTGGTCCCGTCCCCTCCCAATTTCCCACCCCATCGAGCCTGCCGCATTTCCCGAACCATTTCCCTCGCCACCACCATATTCTTACCCGCCAGATCCCAAACCTCTGGCCCCTCATCGA
This sequence comes from Geum urbanum, assembly GCA_946800695.1. Lineage (NCBI taxonomy): Eukaryota > Viridiplantae > Streptophyta > Magnoliopsida > Rosales > Rosaceae > Geum > Geum urbanum. The sequence goes on along the minus strand of OX327008.1, from coordinate 4,541,817 downwards.
ATAGTTGCACGAGCAAAGCCTTCAACTGCCACTGAAAAACCAAAAGCCTCAAATAAATTGAAGCAAACCTATGACCACTAGTTGAAGTTGCCACTGCCCTTATGTTCTGCGACGATCCATACAACCATCACCGACACACATTTACTGGTTCAAGTGGAGCCAGCAATTCTAGAAGCTGGTGGCAAAGAGACTTGGCGGCGACTTCTCTGGAGAGAGGCGAGAGCAACCCTATCATTTTTTTAACAAGTAAAAAACTTAGGATTCTAAAGTATGGATAATAAAACTTGATCGAGTTTACTATAGTGGTAATTAACGATGTTGCTTCACAACTATTTTTTTGTTAGAAATGTTTCATGATAAATAATCTTTCTTGAAAATTATTTTGTTAGATTCCGTATGACAAAATATATTTTTCTGCCCCTTTTCAAAACAAAAAATTGTGTCAGACTCATTTGGAATGTAGGAAGTTCTTCACATCTTGGGTCGTACTCCTGTGGTTGTGAGTTTTGTCTATTAAGGGTTTATTTTATTTTTCTGTAAATTAATAAGTTCGAGCGGAATATATTTTGTTTGTCGTCCCGCATCGTGCTACGCCATTGGTTATCAGTCCATGTGCTATGCCTTGATTATTTGAGTAGGTTAAGTGACTTTCTGTGAGCGCCTTTAAATAGATAGATAGTTATAGTTGTAATCGTTTTTACTTTCTCTTCTTAATGAGATCTCACGTGTTATCCTTGACAAAAAACTTTGTGCCAGAAAATATGTTAGGGAGAAGTCGGGTTGTTTTCGTTTTTGATACATTTAGGGGGAAATGGTTGGATGCGGCGGATGCACTGGAAACTGATGTGGTATAAATAAAGAACTCACAGGCTAAACGCGTAGAACCGAAATAATTCCCGTTTGTTTGTCCCATCAGTTTGTTTTCAAAAAAAACCCAAAAGAACGAATAAACTAAGGAGAAAGAAGCCATGGCGGATCAGCTGACCGATGATCAGATCTCTGAGTTCAAGGAGGCCTTCAGCCTCTTCGACAAGGATGGCGATGGTTAGACTCATCCGATCTGTCTCGCTCTTTTTCTCTGCTCTCATATTTATTTTTATGATGGATCAGTTCAATTGTCTGTTTCAGATCTAGCTTTCTATTCCTATTTGTGTATTCTGTGCGACCATAGAGGGATTTCGGTCCGTTTTTCTGTTCTTGCTTTTCAAAATGATTTTAGGGTTTGTCACCTGCGTGCTAAATAAAATTGTGTGGATGATTGTTAGTCGGATTAGAAAGTATACAGCACACTCGTTTGAATAAACATTTGTCCATGTCTAGGGGTATTTATTTTGATATGACACTGTTTTTGTTTCTATGTACATAAGGGGAAGCAAATCACATTTACACATTTATTTCTTTAATTTGGTGTTCATAAGGTGGTATTTAATTTATTTATCTGCAGTTAGTAGCTCTTGCTCCTGAGAATATTGATTGTGCATGTGTATCGCAATTAAGAGATTATCAGAATTAAGGAACTTTGCTCAGATCTTACTATTTATGATTATTGCAAGATGAGCGGTTGTGTTTAAACAAAACTGGGTTGTACGTTGATTTTGAATGCTTGTGGCTGTATTGATATGGTTATTTTCCATTCCAAGCTCAAGTAGTACAGAATGGAGTGTGATGTAGGATAGGACAACCTAGGGTGGATATCTGGTTATAGAAAGGGTGAAGCTTTGGGTTATGATGTTGTGATTTAAGAGCTCAAATTTGGATAAGATAAATAAAACAAGAGAATATAGATAAATTAGAATGCCATCAAGTTTTCAGAAATCACTAAACATGAAAGTTTAGAATATAGATGAGCTGTAGATATGTGCTCATTCTTGTGCTTATGATACCAAGAGCTTAGAGTCTTTAGTTGTTTTCTTTCACTAGCAGACTTCCGTCAACTCTGACAAGCCTGAATAATTTTGCATGATTCATGTCTGATTAACTTTAATTTTGCAGGTTGTATCACTACCAAGGAGCTTGGGACAGTCATGAGGTCACTAGGCCAAAACCCAACTGAGGCTGAGCTCCAGGACATGATTAATGAAGTGGATGCTGATGGTAATGGTACTATTGATTTTCCCGAATTTTTGAACCTCATGGCTAGGAAAATGAAGGACACTGACTCTGAGGAGGAGTTGAAAGAGGCTTTTAGAGTTTTTGACAAGGATCAGAATGGCTTCATATCTGCTGCTGAGCTGCGTCATGTGATGACGAACCTTGGGGAGAAGCTCACTGATGAAGAGGTGGATGAGATGATTCGCGAGGCCGATGTCGATGGTGATGGTCAGATAAATTATGAGGAGTTTGTCAAGGTGATGATGGCCAAGTGATAATTTACAGCAGATCCAACTCAGCGCGATTTTTAGAGCCAAAAGGTCAACAACAAAAAAGTGGTTAAAACTAATATTCTGGGTTTCCTAGCTTTCCGCAATTTTATGTTATGGCATTTAATCAATCCTTAAAGCAATGTAGTATTTAATTAGTGTTCCTTGATGTCTTGTGATATGTGTTGGTCGTTATCTTCTCTTTGTCTGTTTGGCTTATCTATCATGAACCCTAACGTTTTGGGAAGGTTAAGTACTGTGTCGGGTGGATGATGAATTTATCTTTTACTTCTCTAGTGGTCTACTGATGTTAATATCTCTAATATTATTGTTGTCAATGCTTTTTCTTAACTTCTGCATGCAAAAAAAGCGTGGAACAAAATAATTCCCAGTTTTCTGCCAGTTCAAAATATGACCAAGATAGCCATTGAATGTTTGAATTGAAGCAAGGAAAAAAAAGTCATCTACAGAGTTTAAATTTTTGTTGATGTATCAATATAATATCCGAATTCTAAAAATAATTAAAGTAATATCTAAACTCTCGAATTCTAAAAATAATTAAAGTAATATCTAAATTCTCGAAATTATATGTACGTGATGTTAGAGTTATTTTTCGTTGCGGCTCTATTAACATTGATAATGTGTCATTTTTTTTTGTTTGAAAACAAGGGGAAGTGATTTAATACCCTTGCATTTTTTTTCCTGAACCCTCTCTCTCTCTCTAACAGAACCGCACTTCGCCAGTCACGACCCCAATGCTTGCTTGCTCCAGAATCTGTCTCTCAAATTGATTTGGGCACCTAAACCTAATCTCTCTCGCTTGGAGCTTCTATCCACCCGACCCAAGTCGTCCCGCCCATTGCGACAAACTCCCCCGACTGGGAAGAAGAATCTTCAACCCGATTTGAATTTGGGGGAGAGATGAGGAAGATCGGCGGCAAAAGGAAGGGTCGGCTTTAGGGTCTAAAACAAGATGGTCGGGGTACGAGAGAGTCGGTTTACATTTCTTAACCAAATTTACTATTATTTATATCAATACAAAACTTAGGAGTTCAACTATCTATTTGTAAAGTTTGAAAGGCCACTTAGTAACTATTTAATCCGTGCAAATGAATTTAATACCAAGAGTAACCATTTCTGGACAATTGCTAAACATTTTTGTTTTTGTTTTTGACTATTACCATTGGACTCCTCTAAAAAAATGCTTCAAGATGGTGTACTCATTTCTTTAATTTAGATATAATTCAGATTAATTATAAAACAAACTAAATGGAGGATTTCGGGCGGACTACCACCGAATGATACTTTTGGTTCAAGAATTAATAATTTTATCTTCTGTATTTTTACTTTGAGTTCATTTACTTACTCGCATTATTTACTTCTTACGTTTGCTTTGAGACTAATTGAGGATTTCAGGCAGACTACCGCTGAGTGAAACTTTTGGACCGATGATAACTAATTTCATTTCTTGTACTTTAATTTCAAGTTTAATTATTGAATCGCTCTATTTACATTCAAGTATAATCCAAAAAAAATAGAGGATTTCGGGCGGATTTCCGCCGAATGAAACTTTTGGACCAAAATTGTTAACTATCTAAATGCGTTTAAGTTTGATCATCATTTCTTTGTGAATTCTATTACGTACATATTTATTACAAGAATGTGATATAAATATATACTCTATGATCTATATATATGTAGTCTTAACTAAAGACTTGTTTGTGGTTGTTATGGTTGAGGTGTGAAGTCGGGTATAAAATACGAATGACCCCATGCTTAATTGAATTGTTGGTAAATTATTTTGTTATCGTGGGAGTTAGCCAAGAGCCCTAGTCCCTTATAGATAGTGCACTATTACACTCTTAGGAATGAATTGTGTCAAATCGAGAGTATCTATACTTTTGCAGGTGGTCTTAGTATATTGTGATTTTACATGTGTGTTGGTATTGTGAGACTAAGCACATGATAATTGATTAATTACCAGTTAATCCAAAAGAATTCACTTCGGAAGTATTGATGTGTTTGTATGTTGATGTGCATTTGTGCAAATACATATATTATATATACCTAAATGTACATATTACAAATACGCAAGTATAAGATTGAGAGATCATAACCGGTTTGAATATTTCACATTTTTGAATTGATTGTTCAGTTTGATGTTTCTTAGAAATAATCAAGTATATGCTTGTAAACTGTATTTATTGGGTCAGTGTGACTCATGATGCTACACTGTTCTCTTTTCAGGTGATGAGTATGATGCTTGGGGATGAGATATGTATTTCACTAAATAAAAGAATTATTTTCTACTTGCATTTTGAATTGAATAGATGTAATGATTGTAATTTTTTTTTAAAATTGGTATTATAACATTAACGTTTTCACTTTTGATTAAAATTATCATTCAAACATATTCATGTTTAAAATTAATTTGATTTCCTATTCACATCACAAATCATAAAACCGTATTTCAATATAATATTGTCCTCAGATTTTGGGGTGTGACAATAAGCGGCATGGATACATCAGCGGCAGCTCCACCATTTATGGTGGCGCAAGCTATTCCCAAGTGACAACTTTCATCTGAAGCGAAACTTCATTTAGGGTTTAAACGTTTAAGTAAAGTCGAATAATTTATTTATTATCTTTGAATGTTTGCAAGACATATCCCCTTGATATGACACCAATGTTGTTTTGATCATTAGGTCCGAACTCATGTCACAAAGAAGATTTCTCTTATGTGTAGGTTTGACATAGGATCATAATTTGTGAGTATTACCTCTGAATCCAATGTGATTGGTGCATGACTTTCCATCAAGCTAACAAATTTCGTTGATAACAAGACAATCTAATACATCGACTGACATGGATAAAATCTATACCAAAGTCAATAATATTCTCTTTGACCCACCCCACGCGTTTAAAGATGACCCTAGAAGGTTCAAGATTGATGCATTTTTACAATGACGCTATAAGATACTGCACGTAAGCCAATACCTTGCAGGCTGTTTGAGACATGACTCAGTTGGTTCGCACTTTCTCCGCTTATGCGATATCAAGTACTATGTCGTATTTACCATACGTTCTTGAAGTTAAACTCTAAATTGGGGATTTGACATGCATGAGAAACACATCACGTATCGATAAGATACTAACCTAATTCCTATTAGGTAGTCATTTATCAATGGATTTACCAATTTTGCCTATTGAATCAAAACTTGCAAGTGAATGACATTGTCAACGTTTTGACTATAGTCATGCTCTCGCAAGAACCAACTTGAAATCAGATTTCTCAACTGTAAGTTCAATTGGATCCTAAAAGAATGTCCTTAAACAAAGGGGCACTTTTCCTACAAAACATTATTTGGACATACTATTAACTACCAAGTCATACCTCACTTCAAGTATGTATGTGAGAAATCTCGAGATGATCAAGACAAGAAACTCTTCTTAATTCTCTCTACATTTTATATCACAATGGCTATCCAGAGAAACCTGATTCAAACTGTCATTATGACATTGAATACCAAATTCAACCTTAACATGAATTTCCATTTATGCTGGTTTAAGCAACTTTCAGATTCTGTAACTTGTTTGACTAACCATGATTACCACTACCACGTGTACATGCGCATGTAACTAACTAATAGTTTCAGGTTTCCTATGGATTAATATAACCCAGAGACTGCCGTGTGGAATTGATCGTTTTCATCTCAAAAGTATGAAGTTCTAATGCATATAGAATCCTGGCATCACCATGTTATGGAACTCAAGGATGGCCACATAACCATGAGTTCCTTGAAGCCACAGCATTATCACCTAGCTTCCCATAGGTTAGCGTTCGTGTGTGTTTATGTTCCCATCTTCATGGGTTATGTATTTTCATGTAGTAGCATGGTATATATGAGATGAATCATCAATGTCACTAGTGAATTTAGTTTGAGACACTGTAATGATGAGATCTTAATGAGACATAGTAGGGTTGAATATCGACAATTACAATCATTTTACTTTTGAACTTTGTTCCTTTCTCACCATAAGTGACTAATTATATCGATGAATTGATCTCATTATCCAATAAATAAATAGTGCGGAAAAGGGTGTCCTACTATAGATCAGTCAGTTGCAATAAACACATCTTCATCTAGTTCGATTAAACCATGATAGGTTGAAGATGTACCCTATCATCAATGTGAATTGCAATGTGCTATCTCCAACGCCTTTCTATGCAAGGCGACTTGAAGAAACAACGGTTGATCATGACATCAAGTTAGCATAACACTAGTACAAAAACTGCTTCACATGATGCCTCTCAGACGACATAAATAAAATGTCCTTTGTCTGAATTATTTTGAAATAAATAGAAGTTGGTTCTGTTCTGTCCGTCTTGCATGCTCTTTAACGGAGTACATTTTTCTAATTTTTAAGGGGGACATCCAAAATTTACAATTTTCAATGGTGGGCATCTCAAATTTTGACTGTTTGACAATTATACTTAACTCAGACGACATTTGTCTGTTATGTGAGTATTTGCGAAAAACCAAATAAACAGGTAATCCTCCAACAGGGTTCACTTGAATAAGTCCTTCAATAATACATCGGTCGACCGTCATCTAAATGGTTGACAAAAACTTTGTAAATTTATCTCACCAATTGGCGAAAAATGCATGTGTGGAACTCTCCAAGGGATCTCACTAGATTGCGCTCTTCAATTAGATGACGGGCGTCTATTGTCTGAGTTATGACATAATCTGACTACAAATTTTCCACATATACTGCCACACATGTAGTATTTGCATATGTATGTTATTAAAAGTGGGCATCTAACTTGCATAAGGTTTTGAAATATGCGTTAAATTAGATGAGAGTCGTATGTGGTCTAATCAAGGTTTGACATTTTTTTTGCTACCTTAAACGTCAAATTTTGTAAATTGCCTAAAATTAACTATTTTTATAAATTTGACCGTTGGATGAGATTCTCGGAGTATTGTTAAGACAATGTTTAAAAGTTATAATTTTTCTACATAAATTCGTCCTCGATCCGTGCATGTCATAGTTGTGATGCTAAGGTTCTTTAGAGTAAATCTTGATTTGCGGTTCCATCAAAAATTAATTTGAGACCAAGTTCTACACATGCATTATCGTGGAGTTCATATATATTTTACCATATGAAAATAAATGACAAAAATATCAATTTAGGTACTCCTCCCATAGGGGAATGAGCAAAATTCTTGAAAATTGCTATTTTAGTCTTTTAGCAATATTTGATCTACCTGACTAACCTCTAAACGAACTCCGACGAGGCTAGGTTTTTTGAAAACTCTACATTATTACGAGGTTGACGCATGTGTATGAATATATTTTTCATTAGACCATTTCAGTTTGTCATATGTCGTTAATTACAAATCTAATTACTAATTTTATAGACTATGTTTGTTGGTTATATGAAAAAACAAGCCTATATGAAACTAAATCACTAACAAGTAGTAATTTTATAAATGTGACCGTTGGATGAGACGGTGAGACTAATCTAAGCACCCTGTAAAAAAATTAGAACTTTTCGAATTGAAATTGACCTCGATCAGAGTGTCCTGCTATTATGACTATATTTCCCTTAAGAATAAAACACAATTCCGCTTCTCAAAAATAATTTGAGACTAAGTACGTCACTCACTTTCTCGTGGGATTCACATCTATCTTGCCATGTAAAAAACTCACTAAACCCTAAAAGAATAGTTAAAAAAAATCTAGGTCAATTCTCTAACACATTCCCTGCGCTTCCTTCTTCCATTTTGAAACCCCAAATTCAACCCTGCCCAGATTTGCAGGATTGTCAGTGGAGGTCGGGAGCTCACGTGGATTGAGGCACAGCGGTACCCGTCGTAGGAACAAATAATGATCCTATGAGTCTATAGTTTGTTTCGTATGCCTAGCTTATTAAAAGATTATGTTTTGAGAATTAGTTGTCATAGACATTAAAGGGTCTTTAGGGCCTAAACTCGGTTCAGGCATCTAAATTGGGTTTGGGTCCTCTTAGTTGGTATTAGAGATTTAGTTTGTAGGTTATGTAGACCATACTAGGCCACTTTCATTTTCGTGTTCGATTATGCTCAATATCTCCCAAGCGATGGCTCGACCGGCCGTCAGATCCCTATCGATACTCAAGGTATTGATCGTCGCCAAATACATTCGAATGTGTCCGAGTACCAACCCACCATGTGAGTCTGTGTCCCCTAGTTGCTATGCCTCATGTGCGCCGACCTCAATCTCTTTAGATGTAGAAACTCTTATGGCATTTTCCTTGCCTTGTGATGACTTCTGATTTGAATTAAATTATATGTTTTATACTATGAGGAACCCGGTTGAGCAAATGTGGCTTACGGTTGGTATGTGGGACTTGTTTTCTTTGAAGTGTAATCTCCCTGCAGGTTTTGGTTGATCTTGAATTTTTGGGGAGGTTATGCCGATTTTTTGGCAAATTTTCTAAGTTATCTCAAGTCACGTATTATAAAGGAATGATAAGATAAGACAGTTGGTGATTTGTGATTAAATCTATAACTTATGAGCTATGTAGTATCGAGTTAGTAAATTACTTGCCATGCTGATGAATCATGTGTGTAAATTTCCTTCCTCTCACCATGTTTAATTTTGCAACCTCCTCTATGCTTCATGCTTCATGTTAATTTACCTTACGAGGATTGAATAGTTCTTAGACGAGGAACTATGTTATACAAAGTCGCAGTAGAAAGAACGTTATAACAAGAGCGTTGGTGATCACATTAGCACCTTCGATGTCAATGAGTCGTGGGGCTTAAACCCTTGCCTTTGTCATGCTTCGTTTCTTGATCTCTTTAATTGTTTTCAGCTACTAGCTTCATGTGTGCCTTTTAGTTCGTGTCTAAACTTTTCATCTTCGAGTGTCATATTCGAGGAGCTAAACTGATTTCTCAGTCCATAATGGGAGTCCCTTCGGGGATATCTGATAAAATTGGAACGATACATATAAGATTTTCATGGCCACTACGTAATGTACATCAACATTACTCATACCATTGTGGGGGGGGGGGGGGGGCGTATATGCTTGGGTTGTGCTACGCATGCGTCCTCAGTGAAGGTGTTTCATTCTAGTTCCATTCTATTTCAATGAGTTATGTTGCTAATAATTCATTTCAACCTGTCATGTTGTAATCGTTCAAGTTTACTTCATCTCATCTTGCCATGTTGTACTCTTGATAATGTGCATCGCGAGAATTATTCACTGATTCCGAAGGTATCATTGTTGTAGATGTCAAGATCAATTGTTATACCATAATAGCTACATCAAGACTCTGGAATAGTCTTAAGATTATCGCACATAACCATTTAGGTGGAGCAGTCATGTGTTGTTTCAGCTATCTATGTTTCATTTCAGTTGAAGTTTCACGTGGTGTCATTCACTTTCTTTCGACACTTTTATTTTGTTACCTTATATTCCTCGATTTCGTTCGTCAAGGAGATTCACCCGTTTTAACCAGGCAAGTTATTTTTGATTTTATCCCTTCAATTTGTTTTGTTTTGTATAATTTTTGATCCACGCGAAGCTCTCCCAAACAAAAAACATGAAGTATTCAAGATATGCATGTACATGTATAAGGTTCCTTTCCATCGGGAGTGTTGTATCTAACCCTAACAGTTTTCGAATCACATCAATTATTATTGTTGTGAACATGTCTCTTTCATGTTCTTCATGTGTTCATCTTTAGTTAGTTATGTCGAAGAGCAACAATTTGATTATTCAAGATCAGGGTGGCTTAATACTCGTGTGTTAAGTCCGAGATCATTTCTTCATATTGAACTTATTGGCAAGCGAGGTTGAATTTAGTACTATGTATTATATCAGACTTGTGGTATTCTTCTAGGTTATCATGGACATTTGGAAATTTTGTTGTTGTAGAGTTTGTTGGTATTGTATTGGTGAAATGTGTCGAATTTACAGGTATTGGATTCTAGTATAAACCAATAGGTCATGCTGAATTTTCTATAGAAATTCTATTGATAAGAATCATTGAAATTTGCCTACAACATCGATCATCAACTAGTAAACCAACTTTCTATGAGATTTGTATTTTTTGATTTGAGAGACTTATGTGTGGATCTCTCATTGCATTCGGCGAGGCAAAATGTACTTTGAATGCAGCTCTACATAGGCAGTGCTAATGAAATTTTCATGTACACGATATCTCTTGATATGTCTCTTGCGAGTACTTGAGCTTGGGGTTTTCTATGGTGCCAGCATCTTGAGGAGTCATATTGGCTATTGTTTAAGTGCGCTTTGGGCTTGGTATCTCAATGTTGATTCGTACGGTGATTTTGGTAGTTTTAATTATATTATGTTCATCGAGTTTCCTTGTACTCGAGCTAATTTCTACAAATTTTAGAAGTTTATGGTAAAAACTATATAATAGAGAAATCTACCATTGGTTAAATTGTTTGAACCGTTAGATCTTCATTGGATTTAATCTGGGTCATTCATCTAATTGGTAAATATTTGATATTTTTGAAAGCCGGTTCATTTTTGCGAACCTGACTCTTTCTCTCTCCTCAACATCGATTTCTCGATGTCGTCGTCGTCGGCTCGCAAACCCGCCTCACCTCGTCTCCCCCCTAAATATGGAAGCTCTCCCTTCCTTGGTTTCATCTTTGTTGATGTTTGGAGCATGCACAGACTCGAGAGGAAAAACTGGGCCGATTTCCTGGCAAGTTTCTGCTATCGTCCATGGTGGAGCTACGGCTAAAATCGGTTGGCGAGACCTTAGGGGTTTTGTAGCTCGCTGCTCCACGAGTCAAACCCGACCGGTTTCGGGTCACGCCGTAGCCTGACGTTGGCGATCGGTCACCAAGAATCCAGCAAGTGTTCAGAATTTCAACGGGTAATTTCGTTAGTTTTCGTCCAGTTTTGAATTTGTTTTGTTCTGCAATGTTGTTGGGGTCGAGGTGAGGAATATTTGGATATGCATGTTGAACTATTTGGATCCAGTCAGATTCTGGCTGCCACTGGTGGTGGCGCGTGAGGCGGCGGAGCTTCAGCGACCCCATTGACCAATTTTTCACTGGAAGTTTCTCTAGCCGATTTGTATTAGTTTTTGAGTAGTTTCATAGATTTTGGAAACTTGCGTAATATTTCTATATATGTATAGGCTTCAGATGTAACTCAACACCTTTGACGCGATCTTTCGTCGTGTGTCGAGTAGATGCGCACCTTTCCATGGAGCATCAGAGTCACATCACGAAATTGTATTGCGAGTTGGTAGAGTAACAACGCTTAGTAAATGGAATGAGTACTAAGTATGTTTATCGAGTTAGTTGATCGACTTACGTTGTCGGCAATCCAGGTAAGTGGACATTTCATTTTCAGTGTTAAGCTTTATGTGCATATTTTCTTTCATTGCATAGATGCATACCTACTCTGTTGATCCCCAAGGGCTCCATGATGGGTTAAAGGCCTTGACCTAACATGCACATACTGATATCATCTTAGATTAGAGGTCCCTAGACGATGCCTCCATTTTAATTGCAAATCGAGATTTTACTTTGACTCGCTTAGTATTGCTTTATAGATCAGTATCAAGTGGAAATGCATATACATATTTCTTTTACATTTTCACGTATACTCGAGTATTGTATTTCTTCCACTCACTCTAACAATTTTTGATGTTTTTATATGCCTTTCCTTAGGCCCTTCAGTTTGAAATGCCCAGATTTGCAAGATTGTCAGTGGAGGTCGGGAGTACACTCGGATCGAGGTATAGAGGTACCTGTTGTAGGAAAAGATAATGATCCTACGAGTCTATAGTATGTTCAGTAGGCCTAGATTATTAAAAGATTATGTTTTGAGAATTAGTGGTCATAGACATTAAAGGGTCTTTATGGCCTAAACTAGGTTTAGGCATCTAAATCGGGTTTGGGTCCTCAGAGAAAGTTAGTGATCAAATGGTTATTTAAGAGTGGTGTGAGATTTTCACAGTGTATAAGAATAGAATCTGGTGATTTACTTGACTCATCTATTTTTTACTTAAGGTTGAAGTTCTCTGGAGCAGGGGAATGAAGGAGCTATTTTCATCCTAACACGCAAGTTGCCCATGAATGCACTACCAGAAAAAGCCTCTTAGACGACAAAAACTTACCAGCTTCGTCTTCTAAAAGGTCTTAGAAGACGCAAATCCATTATGTCGTATAAAACAACACTTAGAGACGACAAGTAATGTATTTGTGTCGTCTAAGTGGAGTCTTAGACTACGCAAGTCTATATGTCGTTGTTTAAGTATTTTGCTAGATGACGTAATGGATTTGTGTCGTCTAAGACAACACTTAGACGATGACATATAGACTTGCGTCATCTAACTGGAGTCTTAGACGATGGATCAACACCATTTTTAGGCGCCGTGTAAGAAATCACTTAGACAACGGATCTACTTAATTGCGTCATCTAAGTAAAATAATCCAATTATATATAAATATCAATCAGCTTCTTATTCATCTCTTCGTCAGTCTCTCAATTCTCAACTTCGAATCCTTCATCTAACTCTCTTCATCAATCTCTCTAGCTAGCTCTCTCCAATAAAATAATATATATATATATAAGCCTAGCTAGCCTACCTCTAGGTAGCTCGATCACTTCATTTCAATCAACGACGACGCTGACCGGCCGGCTAATAATTATCGACGAATTGAGGTACGTATGTATATTCCATTTGGTCGGTACTTGTAATTTTGATCTGTGAATCGATCATTCCGACAGTTTTAATTTGTTTACATATATATGTAAATATTATTCCATAATGTGAACATAGCTAGCTAGCTATTTTGTTTAATTAATTGTGTGCTAGCTAACTAATTATTGATGAACAATATTGCACTTGAAATACGTGTGTGTGTGTTCATCAATATATTAATCTCATAATTAAATAATATTAATTAGAGATAAATTAATTAATTAGTTGTTAATTAATTAGGAATTGTATGAATTGAACGACAATTTTTTGTTAACTTCTAACAATGGTTTATTCGATAATTTTAAATTTTCGTTTACTTACACAGGAATATGGATAAGAATCTCATAATTAAATAATATTAATTAGAGATAAATTAATTAATTAGTTGTTAATTAATTAGGAATTGTATGAATTGAACGACAATTTTTTGTTAACTTCTAACAATGGTTTATTCGATAATTTTAAAGTTTCGTTTACTTACACAGGAATATGGACAAGAGTTGGATACAGTTGACGAATAAAAGTGATGAGAGGTATATGGACGGAATCGGAGAGTTTGTAACATTTGCGATGCAACATGGTCAAGGAAAGAAGCGTTTAAGGTATCTGTGCAGAAAATGTCTTAACAATCAGTTTGTGGAGTCTCATCTTATGGCTCATCACTTGTATGAGCACAGTATGATGTGGAGTTATACTACATGAAGTGAGCTTGGTGAAGTAGTAGACTTCAGCTCAGGCCTAGACTTCAACTTAAGGTACAGTTACCAGGCTACCTCATCTAGCGGTAGTGGTGCCCCTTCTTGGAACCTCACTATGGATTTGGTCCATGATGCTTTTTTGGAATTCAGTCGATATGGTAGACAGTAACACAAATGGGGAGGATGTGATACTCCTAATGTTGACCCAGTCCCTGCCGTATTTCCGAAAATTGACACTACTGAATTTGATAGGTACAATAACATGCTACTTGAAGCCCAAACCCCAGTGTACGATGGATGTCCACAGACTGTGTTGCACATAATGGCCGGAATGGAGTACAAAGTGAAGCACAAAATATCGGATGCAGGTTTTGACGAAATCCAGAAACACATATGTGATTTGCTTCCTAACAATCACAAGCTTCCAAATTCCTATTACAAGGTAAAAAGTGTCTTAAGCAAACTCGGTCTGAAGTACGAGCAAATCCACGCCTGCAGAAATGATTACGTACTGTATTATAAGGAGTATGTAGAGTTGGACTACTGTACTGTTTGCAACCACTCCATATGGAAGTACCCTAATAGGAGGAGTTCGAAGAAGAAGATTCCTGTGAAGGTGCTTCGATATTTTCTGTTGATTCCCAGACTGTAGCGTTTGTTCATGTCTATATACACAGCATAGCTGATGAGATGGCACACGGAAAAGAGAATAGATGACGATGTGCTCAGATACATGGCAGATGGGGAGGCTTTTAAACATTTCGACAGGGAATTTCCAGACTTTGCAGCGGAGAATCGAAATGTCAGACTAGAACTTTCTACATACGGGTTCAATCCTTTTAACGATGGCACATACATCGCTTGGCCAGTTATCCTCATGTCGTATAACCTACCTCCCTGGATGTGTATGAACAAGGAATTTAATTTCCTTACTCTGCTAATTCCAAGGCCTAAGTCTCCTGGAAAGTGTTTAGATGTGTACCTTACACCATTGATTCACGAGCTGAAATTGCTTATGGGAAACTGGAGTTTCAACGTATGACAAGTTTAGTAACATAATGTTCTTGATGAGAGCTGTGGTAATGTGGACTATCAACGATTTACCCGCATATGGGATGTTGGCATCTTGCACAACCAGAGGATACAATGCTTATTCTGTCTGCTTGGATGATGTTAACTCGAGTTGGCACGCGGGGAAGGTGTGTTACTTGGGTTACAGTAGATGACTTCCTCATGATCACCAGTGGCGACAACATAAGGACTGTTTTGATGGGACAGTAAAGAATGGTCCTAAACCCCGACAGTGGTCCGGCGAAGAGATTTTTGAGAGGTTAAACAGCTTCAATTTCGGTGTGTTGACCAATGATGACGGTGTGAAGAAACTCTATCCACACCCTCCACAATATCTGACATATTGGCACCACGTGAGTATTTTCTTTGAACTGCTTTACTGGTCAAAATTGAAGCTGAGGAACAACCTATATGTCATGCACATAGAGAAGAATGTGTGCGACAGCGTGGTGGGAACTATTCTTTGCATTAAGGTCAAGACTAAGGATACTCCTAAAGCGCGAAAAGATCTGGAATCTATGAATATGCATGTTGCACCTTACACAGTGAAACTAACAATGAGGGAAGTTGTATTCAACTGGTTTCAGCGTGTTCGTTATCCGTCTAATTATGTGTCCAACATATGTGACTATGTCAAAGTAGGGGAACACAAGTTCATTGGTTTAAAGACTTATGACTGTCATGTTATGTTGCAACATCTAATTCCAGTGGTGATTCAACCTTATTTGCCTAAAGACGTCGTCGAACCAAAAGTTGCATTGTGCAGATGGTGGCAAATGATATGCACCAGGGAGTTGAAGAAGTCGGATGTGGTCAAACTTCAATACGAAATCTTCCACATCCTCTGCAAATTAGAGAGGATTTTCACCCCTGCTTTCTTCGACATCATGATTCACCTCATGGTCCACCTTTCCGAATAAGTCCTACTCTCTGGTACGGTCCAGTACACGTGGATGTATCCTCAGGGAAGGTAAAATATGGAGTAGTAATGAATTTTTTTAAACATGTTTTCCAACATTTATATATCTCTTTTCTTACAAATTAATAATATAATGCCTATTTTGTAGACAACTCGGACAGTATAAATGATCCATCAAAAATAGGTCTGCCCCAGATGACTCCATCGTGGAAACATACATAATGCATGAGTCTGTTACTGACTACAGCAAGTACTTCAATGATCTGGTCTAGACCACCTCTAATACACCTGCTACCTACAATCTTTCAGTCGTCACAGATCTTGTACGATCGTTTAGAGGAGTATTAACCGAAAGTTAAGTTATGAGGAACTTATTGAAGCACATTGGGTAGTGTTACAAGACTGTAAAGAGGTTGCTGGTTACATGCAAACTTACAGAACAAAAATTCAGACAGCCAACCCAGACAAGAGTCCTAACTGGGTTGAAAACATGCTTAAGAAGAAGTTCTCTGATTATTTCTTCCAATGGGTATGTATGTTTAAATTATTAAACCATGCATATAGGCTTTGTGCTTCCTTTTTTAAATTTGATGTTGATATATATATATATATATCTGGAACCGGACTAGGGATTAATTAGTCAAGTAATTTGTTATTTGATTTGGTGTTTAATTAATGGATTCGTAGTGTTTTTGGTCAAATTTTGGATGCAGATTTATTTGTGGTTTCCTTTAGTTTTAGGGGAAACTATGGAAAACTTTTGGTGTGTGTCTATATATATATATTCTTAATTACATCTTGTACGTTCACATTTTTTGCAGATGGAGGATCTACAGAAATCCCCTAACCACAATGGGTGGTGGTCATGGGAAAAACACATGTTGGCCCTTAAGCCAGTTCAACACTATATTTATCCCGGATGTTTTGTTAACGGTGTAAAATTTCATTCAGTGGACTGAGATGAAGGAAGAAGAACACAAAATAGTGGGATCGTGGTCGGACAAGGCGACGATGTATATTACAGAGTTCTTGTCAATGTCATTCAGCTACTATATGGGAATTGTATCAACGTTTTTCTATTCAAGTGTAAATGGTTCAAGCGTACGAAGAAAGATCTGGGCATTTTATCAGTCGATACAAACTCAAGTTGGTATGAGGACGAGCCTTTCGCTCTTGCCACATTAGTTAGGCAAGTGTTCTATCTGGATGATCCAAGAACTAGTGCAAGTTGGAAAATAATAAACCATATGTCTCACCGAGGAATATGGAGTGCCACAACACTCGAAGGGTCATCACTGATTCACAGTTAACAGGATAATGTCAGTGCATATCAAGAATCTAATACTTCTGTCATCCCAGACACAATGAAACTCATTTGCCTTAATAAACGCTTACTCATGCCTGATCGGGAAACAGATCTTACTGAAAAGGAGATCACAGACCTTACGATTAATAATACATTTGAAGATAAGGAGCTAGAGGATGAAGATGAAATCAGATATGATGATAATGATGGAGACTATGACGATGAGGACCAGCCATTTGTTGAGAGTAGTAAAGAGGAAGATGTTGATGAAGACTATGATGATGAAAGTGATTGATTGATCGACCGAGTTTGGTGCATTTGTAATTTTGATGCATGCATGTATATATGCATGGTTGAATATATAAAACTGATGTATATTATTAATTAATTAATACAAATTTTTGACGTCGAAAATCGATTAAATAATTAATTTAATTATGGAAAAATTGGAGACCAATCGAATTTGGCGATATCTTAGACATCGATAAATTTGGCGAGTAATTTAAAAACACTATCCTAGACGACGGAATCATAGGGTTCCGTCATCTAAGTAATCACTTAGACGAAAAAACTATAGGGTTCCATCGTTTAGGTGACCACTTAGACGACAGAACCCTATTGTTCCGTTATCTAAGACAAAAATAATGGCAGGTGATAAGTAACCGCCCATTTTTTTGGGTGGCTTTCAAAAACTACTTAGATGACGGAACCCTATGGTTCCGTTGTCTAAACCAAAAAAAATGGCGAGTGATAAGTAACCGCCCATTTTTTTTTGTTTTGGGGGGGGGGGGGGGGGGGGGGGGCTTTCAAAAACCACTTAGACGACACAAAGTGGAACACCTAGACGACGTAAGGTATTGTTGTGTCGTCTAAGTGGATCTTTCCATGATAAAACTGATCAGTTTTTTTTTTCTCTCTCTCTCTCACTTCATTCCCGTACGTTTTCTTTTTCGGCCGGCCATCAAAATAGGGCAAAAGATTTCCCCCCTCAAGTACAGTCCTCCTCTCCCTCTCCATCACCGTCGCCCCCCCCCCCTCATCGATCCATGTCATTCGAATTCTCCGGCCGGCGAAGCCTCGAAGTCGGCTCCTTCTCTCCCTCTCCGGCGACCCCCCTCACCGGCCTCCCTCAATCCTCTCCGGTATACTCTCGAACCATCACCGATTATATATATGTACTATGTATATACGTATTGTGTATAATAGTGTATATTTGTGTATACATGTTGTGTATATTTGTGTACATATATTTGTAGATAAATTTTGTAGATTTCTGTATATATATTTATATTTTTTTAGATATATTTGTGTATATTTTTATATATATAAATATATTTATATATGTATAATATTGGATAATTGATATATTTAATTAGATATGTATAATTGGATAATTTCATAATTGGATAATTTATATGTGTTTAATTGGATAATTGATATATATGGATATGTCTATTGAATTCCCGTGTTAATTAATATATAGATATGTTCATTTATATGTGTTCATGTGTGTATATATATATAGAAATATATGTGTTAATTATTTATGTGTTAATTGGATAACGTCGGTGATGATCGGTTATATATGTATTGATGTGTATTGATGTGAATATATATATATATATATGCATGTATTATTAATGTGGTAATTAGAAAAATTTGTATATATGGTTTTTGTTGAAGATTGTTAAGATGCCGAAGAGGCGCACGGCAAAAGACGAAGAATTGTTGCATCAATCTATCTTACGACAGATGGGTTGGGGGAATCAAGCCTCCAATGACATGAAGGGGAGATTTCGCACGCTCCTCCTATTGACAACGTTGCAGCTAATCAGGGCGGTTCAGTGTCGACATCACAGGCGCCCTAATCTTCCGATGAAGATTCAGCTGCCGTTAGTGCGAGACGATAAAACAGAAGGGACCTCTTACTTCCACCCCCTAAACGCATTCGGAGAATTTGCAATGGAAGCAAAGCCAAGAGCGTAGCAAAGACATCGACAGGAGGGAGGATAATGTGCCTTTAAACGCATTCACCCGATGTCCTGAAGGAAGGAGGCTGACTAGTTTGACAGCTCACCAGATCGAAAACTACGTATGTTTTCACATACGTATGATAGCCCCTACTTGGGAAGAGCTTCTCGACGAGGACAAAATGAACGTGTTCCGCGGACTCACGGTAAATAAATATTTAATATTATAGTTTTTTCATAATTGATTACAAATTCTAGTGTTTACTGTTTCTAATTATTTTTTTTAAAAATTGTTAGAACAATTTTAATTATGAACAAACTCCGGAGATGGTGGACTACATCAACAAAACTGCTCACCAGATCTTCAAGGATTGGAAGTGCGTATTGCACAAGACGTATAAGGCTAACCCCGGAAAGACTCCGAAGGAGTTCAAAAATGGAAAGGAAGATGACTGGGAGTGGTTGAAAGCCCACTTTGAGTCCGAACCGTATAAGGTTCGTAATTCATATTCATCCACATTCGTGTCATTTTTTGGGAAAAATCCTGTTGAATAATGATTAATTATGTAATAATTTAAATTGTTGTGTAATAGGCGCAATCACATAGGAACAGAGCTAATCGGGAGAAGAAGTTGTTGCACCACGGATTAGGCTGCTGCAAAATGCTCAACCTGGCACATGAGCACTTGCAAAAGGGTTCGATATACCCGCTCATAGCAGGTAATATTTCTGCTTAATATAGGCTCGGGCAGACTGAACATCTCGGCACTCAACACGCCGTAAGTAACATTTTCAAAGTAATAATATTTAATTTTATTGTTGCTTCTTCACTTGTGCATAAAGAGATAAACTTGATAAATGAGGATATTGTTTGTCTGATACATAGGTAATTGATTATATGTATTGTGGTACATAGGTGCATGTGGGATACATATGGTGAACTTGAGAAATGTGAATGAGATTTAGTTTTGATGTTATTAGAAGTGTTTTGGTTTTCGTGCAGGATTTTGGTTTTCTCAATTTTTAGGAAAAATTATGTCAATTTTTTTGGGGACATTCATATATATATATATATATTGTTCATGTTCATTTTAGGAGAGGTTGCAACAATTGGCTTACGAGAGAAGTGCGGATATGCAATCCCAGAGTCCAGGGATCACGCTTGAGGAATTGCCTACTCTCTCGACAGAGTCTCAGATAGAAATGGCCGTCGATCTGGTAAAGAGGTTCGTAGTCTTGGATGGGAGTTGAGCGAGATATGGGCTAGTCCATATCGTCGGAGAGTCGGTGCTTGAATGCGGCGGGATGATAGTAAATACACGCTTTCCAGGAGCAAGCTCGACTGGCCAATGACAACGCTTTAGCCGCCTAGGAGGATGCTCGTAGGGCTCAAGAGGATGCTAGCATGGCTCGGGAGTAGAGTCAAGCAGCTCAAGCGAGGATAGATCATATGACTTAATTAATGTGCATCATGTCGATTAAGCTAGGCCTAGATCCTGATGCTGTTTGTCACCCATTTGGCTCTCCCTCTCCTCCAGGACCCGACAACGATGATCCGAGCGGGGGTGGGATTGGCGGGGCCCATACGCCTTCTATTGTCGCTAGCTAGGCTTTTTATGTACTTTTGTGATCTTGATCGGAATCGAACAATATTTTATTAATTTTGTACGAATTTTATATTTAATATATTTTTGATTATTATTAGTTATTTAATTTTAAAATTAATTTATTAATTTAATGTTTAATATATTAGATTTATTATATTTAAAAAAATTTACTACTTAGACGACGGAATCAATAATTCCGTCGTCGAAGTACTATCACGCCTAGACAACGCAATAAAATTTGCCGTCGTCTAGGTGATATTACTTAGACGACGGTAAATTTATTGCGTCGTCTAAGGATATACTTAGAGCACGAAAACATGCGTCCTCTAGGTGGACTTAAACGACGCTTCTAAAACCATCGTCTAAGTGGAACTTAGACGACAAAAATTTCAATTTCCGTTGTCCAAGTACCTAAACTACGGTACTCAGATGACGGCACTTAGACGACATATATTTCGTCGTCTAAGTACCTAGACGACGGAAATGCCTAGTTAGGCTACGGAACTGTTCCGCCTCCTAAGTGACTTTTTTGGTAGTGTTGTATGGTTTTAGGAGGTGGAATGAAAGTTGTTAGTTTATACAAAAGCTTGTTTCCTGAATAATATGAATGTCATCTTTATGATCGGTATACGACAGTCATTTTCGTGTTTTGCACATCATCTGAAGTGATTTCAACAGATGACATTACGATATATGACAGTCAGAACACATGTGAGATGATGCTCAAAGACCGTCGTCTGAAGCATTTTTTTGTCTTAGTGTAAGTGGTGTGTGGATAGAACATCAACATCCGATAAATGTTGTTGCCTTGAATCCAGACATATTTTACATGCATGTTAATAGTTCTCATATTTGATTCTCCCCTTTAGGTTTTGATTTTTGCATGGAATAATAAACTTGTAATCCAGAAAACCAATTCCGCAACCAAAGCTTTAGATGAAACTTTTATTTACATAAATCGAAAATAATTTTGCAATTACAAACAAGTTTAGCATTTAGGTCGATTGAGAAAACAGTAATTTTGAAAATTGGTTAACAATCGGTGTATTTGCACGCGCGTGCAAAATATGAATGGGACATAAAAATAGACATGTGCAGCACATGTGCCACATTAGCGTGGGCTCGAGCCCAACTTGGCTTGACTTGGATATACTGATTAGGCTCGGGTAGGCCCAACATGACGTCATTGGATCTGAGTCAGATCAATACGTCGAGCGACAACGAGATGAGACAGGATGGTGTCTAGTGTTGCACCGATCGACGTAGCGAGCGACGATGCGTCCTGAGTGGGGATGCGAGTTGAAATTTGCCTTGACTCAAAATTTCCCATTATTTTAGCCTAAAATGACAATTGGTCAACTACTCTCTTTCCCTTATATATATTTTGGAAATATCTCTTATATTTTAGATGATAGGCCATCTCCAATGGTATGAGCCATATTAAAGTTGGGCTGCAAAAAATAGAATCATATTAGACACTATCCATCCATAAAGTAGGTTCTAAAATTTGACCATCTCCAATGATGAAGATGCAAATTTATATAACTCAATTTATTTTATTACTTTAAGTTATATTTTTATTTACATTAGTATTCATAAGATATATTAAATCATTAATATTTTGAAACAATTTTGGTACAGTACAACCTTGATAAATGAATATTCGATAAATTAATCTCGCTAAAGTAATACTTTCTCCCGCTCCCGACTCTGGACCAGTTCATATTACTGACAATCTCGCTAAATACATAAAATAATAACTTTTCTCTAATTTCTTTAGGTCCCTATGAATATATAAAGTAATAATTTTAATTAAAAATATATAAAAATTAAATTTTTAGCTGTGAATTTATATTTTCTCGAGCATTTTAGCTGTTTCTTGAAAAAAGACTTTAATGCAGCCTGTTTCTTTTTTATATTGAGACCAAATTTAATTTTGTCTTTGATATTTTGCAATGCGTGCACTAAATTTGATAAATTCTTTTTACTTTGTAGTAAAGAGTTATTCAAAGTAAATTGTGCCTCAGATGTCTCTTCATGAAAAACTATTGGTATAACAGATCTGTCAGTAGGTGATTGCATCGCATATCATTTTTATTAGAATAATTCAAAAGTAATAACCTCGCTAAAGTGTCAATAAATGAATAAATTATTAATTTATCGATAAATTAATAAATTATTTATTTATTAATAAAATAATAATCTTGCTACAATAATAATTTTTTCAAGTCCCGAAATTATTCATTTATAAAAATTTTACAGTATTAAAAAAAATTAAAACACATATATGTGGTTCCACCAATTTTTAATTAAATGTGTTGTAAAAAGAGTTGGGTAAATAACACCAACCTTACAACTTGTGCAATCCAACTTCAAAAAATTAGGTATATAAATACATCATTAAAAATGAAATTTCGTAGATGGGTTACAAAACTTAATACTTAATATGCAACACGTGATGTGGTAATCGGACCAAGACCTCCCTCTGGTAATATCGTTTCAAATGTAAAGGTTGCCCAAACGCCAAAACAAAACAGGGTGCGGCACCGTGGATACCAGACGCCACATCCGAACCATACGACTTCAAGTTTAGCCATCAGCAGCTAAAGGAGACAAGCACCCTATAATTTAACTAACTTATCAAACAGGAAAAGACAATCGTGGGCAGATGGAGAGAGAGAGAGAGAGAGAGAGAGAGAGAGAGGGATGAACGACCTTTGCAGCACCCAAAAGTCCTCTTCTTTTCCCACAACGGCGCCCAAATGAACCTCTCCCTCTTCCTAAGGTCCTCTCATCACCGCTCACAGCTTACTACAAAAATGGCCCACCTTCTTCTCTATTCCTTCCCATTACACACATTTACAGCACACCACAACGATCCTCCTCTCTTCAGCTAATTTCGCAGCATCATGTCATCGTCATTTGGCTTCCTCCCTCCTCCTCTGTCCACGGCAGCTTCCACTAGGCAGCTCGCCGCAGCATCAGCAGCCACCCCGGCTGTTGTCTCGCCGGAGGTTTCTGCGGCGAGGCTGGTGCCAAGGGTAGAGGAGAGAGATGGGTACTGGGTGCTGAAAGAGAAGTTCAGAGAAGGTATTAATGTTCAGGAGAAGGTCAAGATACAGAGGGAGCCTATGAAATTGTACATGGAAAATGGTATTGAAGAGCTTGCTCAGCTTCCGTTTGAGGAGCTTGACAAAGCTAAAGATACTAAGGATGATATTGATGTCAGGCTCAAGTGGCTCGGTCTCTTCCACAGAAGAAAGCACCAGTGTAAGTACCCATCACTGCAAACTCAGATCACTGACTGTTTCCACTTTCCATCCAAACATAGATATTTGAAAATTTTGAGTAAAGCTCTGTTTTCTACAAAATTGACAAATTTACTTGAAAATTGAAACTACTCATCATTAATATCTATTTCTAAGAATCATGCTTACCGAAATCAGCCTATTTATAGATAGTTTAGTCTTTTCATTACCAAATTCATCTTATGATCGAGTTTTATGTGACATGTCTTTGTATTAATTCTTGATGATATTGATTGTACGTGGTTTTATCAGATGGTAGATTTATGATGAGGTTAAAGCTACCAAATGGGGTCACAACAAGTGCACAGACTAGATATTTGGCGAGCGTCATACGAAAATATGGTAAGGATGGTTGTGCAGATGTGACTACCAGGCAGAATTGGCAAATTCGCGGAATCGTGCTGGCTGATGTGCCCGAAATTCTCAAGGGTCTTGCTCGAGTAGGCTTGACTAGTCTGCAGAGTGGCATGGACAATGTGAGAAATCCAGTTGGGAATCCCCTTGCAGGTTTTGATCCACTTGAAATTGTTGACACAAGACCTTACACAAATTTGCTGTCCCAATATATTACCGGCAATTCACTGGGCAATCCAACTATCACAAACTTGTAAGTAATCTAATCTCACTATTAATTCGGTGGAAATTTTTATAAGACTCAACCTGCATTTGTTTGGATGAAACTAAATGGGGCAAAGTGTAAATTACAAGGACCCAAGTAATAAGTGAGCCTTAAATTTTCAAGAGCAGATGCATTTTTATCAAAATTGTAAGAAGAATTAGAAATGTGTTGCTTGCTTGGCTTACGAAGTTTAAGTTTCATCTGAGCAGGCCAAGGAAATGGAATGTGTGTGTGATAGGATCTCATGATCTTTATGAGCATCCCCACATCAACGATCTTGCCTACATGCCTGCAACAAAGGATGGAAAGTTTGGATTCAATTTACTCGTGGGCGGCTTCTTCAGTCCCAAAAGATGTGCAGAGGCAGTTCCCCTTGATGCATGGGTCTCAGCGGATGATGTGATCCCAGTTTGCAAAGCTATACTAGAGGCTTATAGAGACCTTGGCTTCAGAGGGAACAGACAAAAAACAAGAATGATGTGGTTGATTGATGAACTGGTAAGTGATAATATGCCAATTATATGAAATGTTTAGAAAGATATGTGAGTTGTCATGAGAATTAAAAACTTCTTTCTTTTCACTATGTACTTATAATAGTTTTGGCTGACTTTTGGCTTACTACAGGGCATAGAAGGATTCAGGTCAGAGGTTATTAAAAGAATGCCCTCCCAGAAATTGGAGAGGGCATCGTCTGAGGACTTGGTAGAGAAACAATGGGAAAGGAGAGACTACATAGGTGTCCATCCTCAAAAACAAGAAGGTCTAAGCTTTGTGGGTCTTCACATTCCAGTAGGCAGGCTCCAAGCAGATGACATGGACGAGCTGGCTCGTATAGTAGACGAGTATGGCACTGGGGAACTCCGTCTTACTGTGGAGCAAAACATAATAATCCCCAATGTTGAGAACTCCAAACTTGAAGCATTGCTTCAAGAGCCGCTTCTGAAAAACACATATTCACCCGAACCTTCCATTCTCATGAGAGGACTAGTGGCTTGCACTGGCAACCAGTTCTGCGGTCAAGCCATCATCGAGACAAAGCAACGGGCCTTGAAGGTGGCTGAGGAGGTGGAGAGATATGTCTCTGTTACCAGGCCGGTGAGGATGCATTGGACTGGGTGTCCTAACACCTGTGGACAAGTTCAAGTGGCGGATATTGGTTTCATGGGGTGTATGGCAAGGGATGAGAATGGGAAGCCTTGTGAAGGGGCTGATGTCTTCTTGGGAGGGAGAATAGGGAGTGACTCACATTTGGGAGATATTTATAAGAAGAGTGTCCCTTGCAAGGATTTGGTGCCATTAGTTGTTGACATCTTGGTAAATCACTTTGGGGCTGTTCCAAGGGAGAGGGAAGA
The DNA here is from genome assembly GCA_946800695.1 of Geum urbanum. Taxonomy (NCBI): domain Eukaryota; kingdom Viridiplantae; phylum Streptophyta; class Magnoliopsida; order Rosales; family Rosaceae; genus Geum; species Geum urbanum. The sequence continues at coordinate 4,515,856 of OX327008.1, read as the reverse complement.
AGGGGAGGAATGAGTCCAGGTGATAAAGATACGAGAGTTCAGTGCATATTTTCATGGAAAGGTAAAGGATATAGAATGTGCTCTCATCATAATCTGACTGTTTATTTCAACTTATTTTTTGTATACCAAAGCACCAAGGTAATAAAACTTGAGATTGATCAAGTAAATAGTTTACTCGTGTTGGCATCATCACTACTCAGCACTTCATTATGTACAAATCCTGTTCCAAATGCAACTGAACTTGCCTCAAGACTTGTAAAACCAAAGCCATTATAGTAATTAACTTGATGTGAGTGATTATAACATATTCTGCAATTGATGCTTGGTGAACTAAGATTGTTGCTATAAAGGTTGATGATAAAGTGAATGTGTACACCGAGTTCATAGAGTAAGAAACAAGACCATTCTGTTTTGGCGGAGGTTTGAGCAAGAGCGCAAAAATTCAACACTAGAACGAGCAACAATAGGCTGTTTTTTTGTAGCACCAAGAGAACAGAACAAATCTAAGATTTGTACGGGCGGAAGTGGGGCGCCAAGAATTACAGTAAGTCTAGAGAATCATTTCATCGCGGTTGATGAGAAGCACTTCAATCCTTACCCTCGACATATTTATAATTCAGCAAACTCATTTTGGTGTCGCCCGCATTCGAACGCATAACATGATTGTTCAACATCTTTAACGTTCGTGGTCTCTGCATCTTTAACGTTCAAACGTAATTATATATGCATCTAAAAGAAAGAGAAAACGAGTTTTAATCTTACAAACTAAGAATTAAGAAACAAACTAATAATCTAAACCGGTGAAACTAGAGTTCAAAGTTAAGACAAAGTATTCAAACTCATAACATCACTAAATCATGAATCGGAGTATGAGAATGGCATCTATTAACCGAGGGCATACTAAAGTTAGTCTTGTAAATCTCACTGTGCACACTGCGGGAAGTTTGATATGTCTAGAACGGACATTCGGACCTAAACTTAGACTGAACTAATTGGGCAGTCCAAAACTCGACAATTTTACTCGTGCTATTTTTTTTTTTTTAAGTAATGCAAATTTCATTAAACCCAAATCAAGTATAATCATCAGGAAGCACACATTCTAAGGTAGTTGCGAATGGAAAATCGTGGGATGTGTGGCATTAAACACTGTCCATCTAGCTAAAACATGTGCTACCCTATTGCTTTCTCGAGATAGGTGAACAAAGGCCGAGTTTAGGGCATGTGTAAGCAAATATGTGACATCTTCAATGGAATCTCTAAACTCAACCCGGATGGAGTCTAAGTCTTGTATGACTTTGACTACTATTAGGGAATCAGAGCTAAACCTGATTAGATGAAGATGGTAATTTAAACTAAGCTGACACGCTTTAATAAAAACATCTACTTCAACCAACAAAAGAGAGTATTGACCTTCAAACCTTTTAGCCATTCTCATAATGAAACAATTAAACCAATCTCGTACCACAATATTGATTCCACCGCGAGCACAAGTCTGATCAAAAGTCTCATCCATGTAAGTACAATACATATATGTTGGTGGTGCCAGCCAACGTTGCAGTTTTTGAATAGGTTTGGGAGGCTTCCAGTTGACGAGGAGATAATGCTCATGCCAAGCTAGAGTTTAAATCTAATAAAGGAGAGTATGACCTTCAATCCGTTTAGCCATTTCCATAATGAAACAACCAAACGAATCCCGTACCACAATACTAATTCCACCACGAGCACAAGTCCGATCAAAAGCCCTATCCATGCAAGTACAATACATACATGTTGGGGGTGCCAGCCAACGTTGTGGTATCTAAATAGGTTTAAGAGTCTTCCTGTTGACGAAGAGATAGTGCTTATGCCAAGCTGGAGTTTAAATACATACTGTATCACTAGTACATTTCCTCTTACTCAACACCTTGTCACTCCTAATTTTCCAAAGGAACCATATTATAGCAATGAGCCGAGTTAGTTGTCTCTCCCGGTAAACCAGTATAGCAAGCATACATCCCCTCTCTAAACGAAATGATACTAATGCCAATACCAACAGTGATAGTTTGTATCAGTGGGGATGTCGATTAACAATCCATAAACAGATGTAATCCTATTTATGGTGCCATGCCACACAAAGCATATTTTGGTCGTATATCTACCATACGGGATCGAAGCCTAATATATAAAGAAAGATATCTTTGCCAAGCTTTCCATGCACACATTTTAGAAGTTGTTACTACTTTTAGCTTCCAGATTTTCTTCCAAAAGTCTGATTGTTCTGTGGGATAGGGTTAGCCTGATGGGGAAGGATCATCGAGTCTCTAGCTGTGATATAAGCACTACTAACTTTAAAGTCAATGTGCGGTGTATGGTGCCAAATAAGCTGATCTGGCCATATTCTGTTGCTCAATGGGATACATTTGCACTACTGTGACATCATGGGCGTCTAAGACTTGTTCCATTAACGATACATTCCAACTTCGATCAAGAAGGATAAACTGAGAGACACAACAAATAATCGTAGGGTACCTCAACGGTGTAACCGGTCTAATCTTACCAGGACGGGATAACCATTTGTCTTCCCAAACCGTAATAGAGGAACCATCGCTTATCGACCAGCGAGCCCCACCGTCAAATATCATTCTAGCAGCTAACAGGCTATGTCATGTATAAGAAGGAAAGCCACTCACCCTGACATTCCACACAGAACATTAGTAAAAGTACTTGGCTTTATATATTTGGCCCATCAATGAATGTGGGTTCTATATCACTCACCATAACTGCTTCACCAACATTGCCAGATTGAACGCATATAAATTCATGAAACCTAGACCACCTTGATCCTTCAGCTTGCACATGTTGTCCCATGTACACCAGTGAATTTTTTTCTTATTAGTCGAATCTTCCAAGAAAAAATCAGTACACAACTGTTGTAGCTCATCACAGAAACCCTTCGACAACAAATAACAATTAATAGCACAATTCGGCAAAGATTGCGCAACAACTTTAATTAATAATGCCTTACCAGCAACGTTGAGCAAAGAGCATTTCCATCAAGCTAGGCGATCCTGGACTTTATTCTTAATGTAGGCGAACGTAGTTTTCTTACTCCCCCCTACCCGGGTTAGATGGCCCAAATATTTCTCATGACAAGGAACCGGCTCCATCCCCTAGATTCTTGCCAGGTTCTCCTAGCTACCAGCTGCCAGATTTTGATTGAAACACATGCTGCTTTTATTCTAATTTATGGACCGACCAGATGCCTCTTTATAAACCTATAAGGTTTCCTTCACAATATCATATGCCCTATCCAAGGCCGTGGAAAATAATGGACTATTATCTGCAAATAGGAGGTGATGAAGCGTATGGGATCTCCTACAAACCTTAATGCCTACAAGTTTCTTAGCATGATGAGCTAACCGAATCAAATACGACAGACCATATGTATGCAAGAGGAATAGATACGGTGAGATAGGATCACCTTGGCGTAGTCCTCTAGAAGGTGAGATAGGATCACCTTGGTGCAGTCCTTTAGATGAGGTTAACCCATTGCCTAAGAAATCCTAGCCGAAGCATTACAGCTTGAAGGAAACTCCATTCCAATCAATCATATGCCTTATTGATGTCTAACTTCAAAACCATTTTTCTTGAATCACCTTGTCTCTTGGTCCACATATAGTGAGCGATCTCATTCGCTACTAATTTATTATCAGTAATCAACCTTTCCTGAATAAAGAAACTTTGACAGGACCGATAATCTAATTCAGAATCGGCTTAAGCCTATTGACAAGAACCTTGGTACATATTATGAATATCACATTACAAAGGGTAATGGGACGACAATCTATGACTTTCCTCAAATTAGTCACTTTCAAGATCAAAATAGACATGTGTAAAGTTCATCTTCCCCATCATTCGTTATGTGACGAGGAATTCTCTAACATTAGTAATAACATCTGGACCAATAATATCTTAATATTTCTGATAGAATAAAGGAGGCATACCATTAGGCCCGGGGGCTTTGAGAGAACTCATCTATAAGGGGGCTGCGCGAATCTCCGCATAAAAATAATCCGCTAGTAGGGAAGCCGACATATCTGAAGTGATCATCAGAATAAGAGAAGACATAATTGGTTCCATGCGTTCATGTGAGATATTACCAGTTTTGAACAATTCATTATAATAATCCAAAACAACAACTTCTAGGTCAGACGAAGTATCTTGTCAAACATCATTATTGTGAAATAAACCTCGAATCCAATTCTTCTTCCCGTTGGAAGCTCGCCGATGGAAATACTTTGTGTTGTTTTCTCCATTCTTGAGCCAATTATTCTTGGATCTTTGATACCAATAGGTAGTCGGCCTCTAGCTTCATAAAAACTTATTGTCGTGCATACAACTCTTTTCGTCTTGAATTATCCACCGCAATGAGAGACTTATCTAAGAACTCCCCCAGTTCACATTAGATGTCTTCAAAATTCCTGGTTTCGGCTACCGAACACAGCCTGAGACCAATGTTGAAGCCCCATCTGAGTATTATCCACTTTTGAGACAAATTAACTCTGAAGGAATCCTTTATTCGAACTTTCCCAAGAGGCCTGAACAGCTTCCGTACAATTTTCCGCATCAGCGCATATATCCTCAAAACGAAAGAAGTGTTGTCGACTAGGGAACCTCACCTCTTTCTCTTGATGTGGAAACACGAGTATATGTACATGATTCGAACCTATTGGAGATAGGTTAATCACTTTATCGAGTTTCCTGGAATTGTTGACGCCAAGCCTCAGTAGCTAATGCTTAATCATGGCAACATTGAGTTTTTGAGTCATGCCATTTGAACAACTAGCCCCCCTCGTACATCCCAGATTTTCTAATGCACAACCATTTATGTAGCTAATTATATTCGTTAGAAAATAAGTATTATAAGTAAGGATCGAATCTATGAAATACAATTAATATAATAATGAATGTAAATTAAATATAGAATTAACGAAATAAAATTTCTTCAGCAGATGCTTTCAATCTAAATATAGAAATTAAAACTTAAAAAGCAAACCGAATTTTAACTTGTTTGTTGAGCGAGACTTGCAAACGTAATGTCATAAGACAGAAATTCATCCCTACCTTTCTGCTTGTAGAACTTCTTAATGCCTGTCTCCAAGGATTCAACTCTCAATCTAAGGCTTGCAGAGATTCTTTGAATTCTATCTCAAAACCTCAGTCTATGTTTCTCTCTTTGAATATTAGATGAAAGATTGTAGTAATCAAATTAATTGCAGAACCAGATTCCTCATGTATCTTTTATAGACGCAAGACGGCTCTTTGATGATTTTGAACAAAACGATGTCTAGTTTTGAAAGGACCCGACTCCGATTTAGTTGCCTAAACCGAAATCAAACCCCATCGAAAATGTGACATAAATTTTTTTTTTGCTAGAGTTTACTTTGAAACACGTGAACCAATATTAGAAAATGCAAAGAAACACACTTCGAATATTCCACAAAAGCCAAACCATGGGGCTTCGTTCTCCATCCGGATTTCTCAACATCATACATATAATAATCCAAAAGGTTTACAGGAAATCCAAAATAATTCAGTAGTAAACTTAACTGAAAACAAACATAAGTATTCAGAGTGACGCCTATATACATCATATACAACTAGTAGGTCGAACAAGGAACCTACTCGAACTGAAGTGTGACCTGAACTCTACGTCTCCATTGTCGACGTGCAAACTGGGCAAAGGAAACCGAAAAGCCCAAGGGAAGACAAATAAAATCGTTAGAGTGAGTGGACGAAAATAATAATATGTCTTTCCCAAATATATGCTCATAAAAGCATAATGCGAGTCAATGCACATGAAAATCCTGACCAGGTACATTTTCCTTGATCCATAAATATGCACGTAAAATCCTGCGGGGTCACTCATGGACTCCTTCGTATAGTACAGTCTAATCACGGGATCCCAGACCCCCTCGTGAATAATATAAGTCTGAAAGACCTAGGGTCAGGATATCTTCCCCCCCCCCTGAGCATCTCGGGGATCAGCCGAGAAGATAAAACATTGATGCATACCTCTATATCCGAGATTGTACTCTGTGTAAACCAAATCATAAATCCTTTCCATGCACATGCATAATTGTAAAATGCATAATCATAAAAGCATAACGTAAATGCATAATCATAAATGTATACTCATAAAATGCATAAATCAAGACACATAATTCAACTGTGAAAATAAAATGTCCACTCACAGTACGAAGCTAACTCTGAGGTCCGGTGGAAGATCCCTCGCCAAACGCTCGATTCTGATCACCTGAATAATAGGGATACAATAAATACATATTGAAACACAACATACGGAGCTAATACGTCAAGAACCCCGCGTTCTCGAAAAACGTATCGCTCGAAATATCGACGAGGATAACAAAATTTCCAAAATACACCCAAAAAACCCTCGTCCCAAAATAAAATACTCAAATCAACTCAAAAACTTCACGACTACGGTCGGGACGCGATTACGAGCAAAACGGTATAAAAATCTCCAAAAGTCCCAAAAAGTCAACCTCGCCGGAGCTCCGTCGTTGACCGCCGACGCCGCCGGCGACCCATATCTCAAAATCTTCCTCTCTTCAAACCCAACATCTTTCCTCAAAGAACCACCACCGTGGCCGGAATCGAGCTCGAAAGCCATGGAGTTCAAATCGGCCGGAAAACTTCACCGGTGAAATACTCCACCGTGGAGACACCACGTCCTCCCAAACTCAAGGGTAACCTCCAATAACTCGCCAGATGGATACAACACTTGCGACAAACTAGGGAGTGGAGATGCAGGTATAGTAGCCAATGACGCTAATCTATATGACATGAATGAATGTGTAGCTCCTGGATCTAGTAAAGTAAGAACTGGATAACCAAAAATGTACAACGTACCGATGATAACCTCTGGGGAAGCTCTGCCCTAAGGTAAAGACATGGCAGTAACTCATGCCTGTCGAGCTAGTCGTCTACGTTGGTTGCGATTCTGCTGATCACCCTATCCAGAAGACTGTGTTGCACGATCACCAAAAGCAGTACCCTGATCTCGTCTAGTACTCTGATCCACAACACTACCAAAAGTGCCAAGCTGAGGACACTCCCTCGCAAAGTGACCCACCTGGCCACAACGGTAACAAGTAGAGGTGCCATACTGACATTGACCAAAGTAATGTCTGTGGCAGTTGTTGCACAATGGAGATTCCCTCGGTGTAGCTAGTGTGCCAAAGGAAGGTCGAGGATAACTTGATCCACTAGAACTCCCACTCGACTGCTGTCTCTGCGGTTGACCCCTCCTCCATCTATAACTCTGCCTAGGAGTGCTAGTAGAATATCTGTAAGTTCCACTACCAGAAGATAATGCTGATCTAGAAGTACCTGAACTCAACCTCTTTGAAGCACCCTGACTAGGTCCACCCTCTTCAAAGCGACGCGTCTGAAATCGCATCTGTCTCTCCCTCTCGATGTCTTCACCTCTGAGTGCAGCACTAACAAACTCATCAAAGTTATCTCGACACATGGTGGTCAAAAGTCCCCTTGATATTCAGATTTAAACCCAACTCACACCTCCTGCACTTTGCTTCCTCTGATGCCACCATATCACGTGCAAACTGAGACAAACGAGTGAACTTATCCCGATACTCAAACACTAACATATTCCCCTGTTTTAGGTTTGTAAACTCCTCATATTTCCGCTGCTGAGTAGCTGGATTGAAATACCGACGCATGAACATCTCTTTAAACATTGGCCAAGGAGTATCAATAGGAACTCTGTCTGTACCAACCCACCAAAAGTAGGCATCTGACTCAAGCAACCCAATTGCTGCTATAGTTTTCTGTTTTGGAGTAAAATACAAGCGCTCACAAACACGCTCAACCTGAACCACCCAAGCTTTACACACATCAGGATCAGGGGAACCAGAGAAAACAGTTGCTCCATTTGTCCTAGCCTTAGCCACTGGATCAATACGCTCCTCCAAACACAATACTCACATAAGCAAGTCACAAGTACGTTGATCCTCATCAGGATCCCCAGTCCGTTCAGCACAGACTCCATGTCGAGGAGGCATCCTAAATATAAAAGATATGAGTCACAAGACAGAAAGTATGTAATCATGAAACTTCAAACGTTTGAAAGCATACAACACTCTAGAGCATTGATGATTATCCGCCGACCGGTCGGGTCATCGCACCCGAAATGCTGTACATTCTCAAATGTCCTTAGTAACATAACTACAAGAGTCTACAGAACCTAAAACCCAATGCTCTGATACCAACTGAAAGGACCCGACTCCGATTTAGTTGCCTAAACCGAAATCAAACCCCATCGAAAATATGACCCTAAAATTTTTTTGTTAGAGTTTACTTTGAAACACGTGAACCAATATTAGAACCTGCAAAGAAACACACTTCAAATATTCCACAAAATCCAAACCGTGGGGCTCCGTTCCCCATCCAGAACTCTCAAGATGATATATATAATTATCCAAAAGGTTTACAAGAAATCCAGAATCATTCAGAAGTAAACTCAATTGCAAACAAACATAAGTATTCAGAGCGACGCCTATATACATCATATACAACTAGTAGGTCGAACAAGAAACCTACTCGAACTGAAGTGTGACCTGAACTCTATGCCTCCACCGTCGACGTGCAACCCCGGAATTCAAACTACAAACTGGGCAAAGGAAACCGAAAACCCCAGAGGAAGACAAATAAAATCATTAGAGTGAGTGGATGAAAATAATAATATGTCTTTCCCAAATATATGCTCATAAAAGCATAATGCGAGTCAATGCACATGAAAATCTCGACCAGGTACATTTTTCCTGATCCATAATAATGCACGTAAAATCCTGCGGGGTCACACATAGACTCCTCTGCATAGTACAGTCTAATCACGGGATCCCAGACCCCCTCATGATTAATATAAGTCTAAAAGACCTCGGGTCGGGATATCTAACCCCCCGGAGCATCTCGGGGATCAGCCGAGAAGCTAAAACATCGATGCATACCTCTATATCTGAATGGACCCAACTCCGATTTAGTTGCCTAAACCGAAATCAATCCCGTTCGAAAACATGACCTTACATTTTTTTTGCCAGAGTTTACTTTGAAATACGTGAACCAATCTTAGAACCTGCAAAGAAATACACTTCGAATATTCCACAAAAGCCAAACCGTGGGGCTCCGTTCCCAATCCGGATTTCTCAACAACATATATATGATAAACTCAAAGGTTTATAAGAAATCCAGAATCATTCAGGAGTATACTCAACTGAAACACAGTATAAGTACTCAGAGTACGTGACGCCTATATATAACATTTATAACGAGTAGGTCAAACAAGAAACCTACAGAAACTGAAGAGTGATCCGAACTCTATGCCTCCACCGATGACGTGCAACAATGGAACCCAAACTGCAAATTGGACAACGGAAACCGAAAAACTCAAGGGAAAGACAAATAAAATCGTTAGACACTACAAGAAAACAGCACTTAGACCACGGAAACGTAATTGTTCCGTGGTCCAAGTGACACTAGGATGACGGAGACTTCTCCATTGTCCAGGTGGGATTTGGACGACGGAGAATACCATCTCCGTCCTCCAGGTGATCACCTGGAGGACGGAGAAGCCTCCGAGGTCCAGGTGATAACCCGGACAACGCACCGACGTACCGTCGTCCGAGTAACTTCCACTTAGACGACGTACCGACACCTCCGCCGTCTAAGTGAAGCATTATATAAGCCCGATGCCAAACTCTCTTCATTCCATCCGATCCTCAATCAATTAATTAATTCATTCCATTCGAAGAAGAATTGAAGGAGAAGGAGAATGAGAAGGGAGAAGGCCGAGAAGGATCAGGATCAGGGATCTCCGCTGACTAGCTAGCTAGCTTAATTAACTGATATCGAGAAGGCCAGCAGGTACGTACGCAGTTAAAATTTGCTTAATATATATTTAGTGAAAACGTACGTACATACATGCATGGATGTCCGCTATATATACAGATTAAATTACGTACGTACATAATTGATGGATCGATGTAGATCTAGTACGTATAATTAAGCGTAAATTAATGGACTAATATATATATGTAATAATTAATTAATTATAATATTTTGTAGCTGTATGGACAAGAGTTGGATAAAGTTGAAGAATAGATGTGATGTCCGGTATATGGATGAAATTAGCGAATTTGTGAATTTTGCGATAGAACATGGTCAGGGAAAGAAACGTTTCAGGTGTCCGTGCCAGAAATGTCTTAATTGTCAGTATGCGGAGGTTAATGTTATGGTGCAACACCTGTACGAAAATGGTATGATGTGGAGTTACACTACATGGAGCGAGCATGGTGAAGCCGTAGAGTTCAGCGCAGCAGACTTCAGCTCAGGGTACAGTTACCATGGTGCCTCATCCAGCGGGAGTGGTGCCGGACCCCCAGCTTGCAACCCAACTGTAGATTTGGTCCATGATGCGTTTCCGGGATGTAGTCATGGTGGACACCAACACCAAGACGGAGGTTACAGTACCACTAATGAGCATGATGACACATTCCCCGCAGCTAGCTTGGTCACTGACACCAGTGAGATGGATAAGTACAACCGGATGCTACTTGAAGCGCAGACCCCGGTGTTCCCTAGATGTCGAGAAAATGTGTTGCAATATGTGATGGAGCAAATGAAGATAAAAGTGAAGCACAAAATGTCAGTGAGTGCTTTTGACGAAATTCAGGAGCAAATATGTAAGTTGCTTCCTGATGATCACAATCTTCCTAAATCTCATTATAAGGTTAGAAATATCTTGAGCAGCCTCGGCTTAAAGTACAGGATAATTGACGCATGTCTGAATGATTGTGTGCTATTTTACAAAGAGTATAAAGATTTGGACTATTGTCCCGTATGTGGCCAGTGCAGATTCCAGCTGAATAGGAAGAGTTCGAAAAAGAGAATTCCTGTGAAAGTTGTTCGATATTTTCCCTTGATTCCCAGATTGCAGCGCCTGTACATGTCTCTACACACAGCAGAGGCGATGCGATGGTACGCAGAAAAGCGAATAGATGACGATGTCCTGCGACACGCCGCGGATGGGGAGGGTTTCAAACATTTCGACAGAGAATTTGGAGACTTTGCTTCAGAGGTTAGAAATGTTAGACTCGGCCTATCTACAGACGGATTCAATCCTTGGGGAAGTAATAGCTCCGCCGTCAGCACTTGGCCAGTTATTCTGATGCCGTATAACTTGCCTCCGTGGATGTGCATGAACAAGGAATTTAATTTCTTTAGCGTACTAATTCCAGGTCTTAAATCTCCAGGGAAGTGCTTAGATGTCTACCTCAGACCTTTGATCGACGAGCTGAAACTGTTGTGGGAAAATGGAGTCCCAACTTATGACAAATTCACTGACACGATGTTCACGATGAGGGCTGCCGTAATGTGGACGATCGGTGATTTTCCAGCTTATGGGATGTTGGCAGCCTGCAGGATAAAAGGATATAATGGATGTCATATATGTTTGGACGACGTGAACTTTAGTTGGCACGCGGGGAAGGTGTGTTACTTGGGTCACCATAGATGGCTTCCTCACGACCACCCGTGGCGACAGGATGAAGCTCATTTCGACGGGACGGTAGAGAACAATCATAAACCCCGTAGTTGGTCGGGCGAAGAGATTTTAGAGAGGTTGAGCTATTTCGACTTTGGTGTGTTGAGCAATGACGCGGATGTAAAGAAATGCAATCCAATTCCTCCACATGATCTGAGCTATTGGGATCACAAGAGTATATTCTTTGAACTCCCTTACTGGTCGAAGTTGAAGCTGAGGAACAACTTGGACGCGATGCACATAGAAAAGAATGTGTGCGACAGCGTGGTGGGAACAATTCTCGGTATTAAGTTCAAGACTAAAGATACTCCCAAAGCGCGCAAAGATTTGGAATCAATGAATCTACGTCGTCCCTTGTGGTTGAGGAGGGATAGGAAAGGAGTGTACAACAAGATGCCAGCTGCACCTTACACAGTGAAGCCGATGCTTAGACGTTCTGTATTTCACTGGTTTAAGGGCGTTCGTTATACGGCTACGTATGCAGCTACTATAACTGGAGCAGTGGACGAGGTGCAACACAAGTTTGTTGGTCTAAAGACACATGACTATCATGTTATGCTGCAACGTCTGATTCCAGTGGTAATTCGACCATACTTGCCTCGGGACGTCGTAGAACCAATAGTGGCATTGTGCAGGTGGTGGCAGAGGTTATGCGCCAGAGAATTAAAGAAGTCAGATGTGGTGGAATTGCAACAACAAATTGTGCACATCATTTGCAAACTAGAGAGGATTTTTCCCCCTGCTTTCTTTGACATCATGATTCACCTAATGATCCACCTGCCCGAGGAGGTGCTAATTTCTGGTCCGGTCCAGTACACTTGGATGTATCCTCAAGAAAGGTACGTACAACTAATTAATTTGTTCCACTGGAGATTATATACTAGCTAGCTATATGTACTTATTCTTATTGTACGTTTGATTTTGTAGACAGCTTGGACAGTATAAGTCATTCGTCAAAAACAGGTCGGCCCGGATGGCTCCATAGCAGAGACATACCTAATGCATGAGTGTGTTACTTACTGCAACAGGTACCTCAAAGATCCACCACCTCCCACTGCCTCCGATCGCAGTGCCCGCATCAATCTTTCTGTCGTCACTAATGTCGTCTGACCGTTTAGAGGAGTATTAAAGGAATCGTTAACACGGGAAGAACTTATTGAGGCACATTGGGTAGTGTTGCGAGACTGTGACGAAGTTGAGCCGTACATGATGTCATACAGGGAGAGGCTTCAGGCGTTAAATCAAAACAAGAGTTCGGCATGGATTGAGAAAATGGTTAATAAGAAGTTTCCCGATTATTTCTTCCAATGGGTACGTACGTACGTCTCGGTATTTAATTAGTAATTTATATACGTACATATCGATCATGTTTGGAGAAAGTAATTAAACCCTTATATTAATTTGCCCTTTTTCGCAGATGATTGATCTGCAAAAATCTGAAAACCACGGGGGGTGGTGGTCATGGCCAAAGCACTTGCTAGCAGGGAAGCCGGTTAAACACTATATTTATCCCGGATGTTTTGTGAACGGTGTAAATTTCCATTCATTGGCCCGAGACGAAGGAAGAAGAACACAAAACAGTGGGGTAGCGGTTGGGAAAGACAATGATCTATATTACGGGGCTATTGTATATGTGGTTCAGCTATGTTATGGGAATGATGTCAACGTTTTCCTATTCAAGTGCAGATGGTTCAAGCGTACAAAGGAAGACCTGGGACTATTATCAGTCGATACAAACTCAAGCTGGTATGAGGATGAGCCTTTCGCTCTCGCCACCTTAGTTTGGTAAGTGTTCTATCTCGACGATCCGAAAGCCGGTGAAGGGTGGAATATAGTGAACAATATCTCTCATCGAGGAATATGGAATACAGAGACAATTGAAGGGACACCGGCGACGACTGAAGATGCTTCTGAACCAGAAAGAGACATTCCTGCCTATCAAGAGCCTAATATTTCTGTCATCTGCTTCGATATAATGGACCTGGTTCAAGATGGTGAACGGTTACCCATGCCTGATGGTTGTACAGATCTAACTGAAGATGAGATTATCGATGAGGTAGATGAAGAAGACGAGCAGGAAGAGGAAGAGGACGCGGACGAGGACTCAGGTTATTCGTCGGACGATGTTGAGTACGATGACGAGGATGAGCCGTCGTCTAACGGGGATGAGGACGATGACGAGTATGACGAAGAGTATGGTCATACGACGAGGATTATTAATTGGTAATTAATTATTGTAATTATTGTAATATATGATCGATGCATCATCGATCAAAAATTAATATAAATTAATATTATAAGGAGGAGAATGTATGTATGTACGTATATATATATATATTAATTAATTAATTACACGCGTCCATGCTCGATCAGATATATCGGATCGACCGACGTACGTAAACTAAATTAAATTAATTAATTAATCCGAATTATATATCCTGGACAACGGAGAAATTAATTGCAGGTTGCCACCTTTTGGGTATTTTGGCTATCTCCCTAAATCCTCGACCCTAAATCTAGCAAATCAGATTGATCGATCATTTTTTTTCATTTTTTTTTATTCAAAATAATTGATCGAACGGACACACAAATAACCCTGGACGACCTAAACCCTAAACCCTAAGGCCCTAACCCTTGAATTCAGGGTTTTTACACCTGGACGACGGAGATGGTTATTCTCCGTCGTCCAGGTACACACTAGGACGACGGAGATGGTCATTTTCCGTCGTCCAAGTTCACAAACCCTAAACCCTAAACAGTAAAGCCCTAACCCCTGAATTCAGGGTCTATAGACCTGGACGACGGAGATGAGATTTTCCGTCGTCCAGGTGATTACCTGGACGACGGATAATATCATATCTGTCGTCCAGGTGATTACCTGGACGACGGAAAATCTCATCTCCGTCGTCCAGGTGCAGATATCGTAATTTTTTCTAAGACAACGACCATCTAGACCTTCTTCCAATGCAAATTCTTTTCGTCAAGACTTTAGCGTAAACAATTCTTGGTGTGTGAGCTTCGACGGTTCAAAAATCGGAGTTGCGAAATGCCTTGTATCCACGTTTCCGGTTTGTGAAATTCTCGGTTTTACAGTTGACTGTGCCGATGAAACCCTTCCCGAACTTATTATTTTATGGTCCTTTGAAGACAATTATATATTATGTTACGACGAACATATCCAACGGTTGTTTTGTCCAAATTCAATTTCGTTAATACTCTGCTGCAAATGAGCCTCTACTCCTGAACACTTAAGTCGTAAGGATTAGTCGATACTTAACAACTTTCAAAACGAAAAATTATTCGTCGGTTCAAATTTAACTGTTCATATATACGATGCGTTCATCGATATTGGACGACAATTTCACTCGAATGACAGATCGCTAAATTCCTAGCGAATTAATTTTAAAATTTTTTTTAACGTAAATTGAACCTGGACGACGGAGAATGACGTTCTCCGTCGTCCAGGTTCAATTTACCATGGCGGTTCGATTTTTTTTTAATATTTTTTTTCAATGAAAATTTCACTTGGACGACGGAGATGTAGTTTTCTGTCGTCCAGGTGAACACCTGGACGACGGAGAACGTTATTCTCCGTCGTCCAAGTCGAAAATAATGGCGGTTCGATTTACCGCCTCAATTTTCGGCGTCGCTTGAATTTCCACTTAGACGACGGAGAATCAATTCTCCGTCGTCTAAGTCCAAATTTATGGCGGGTGAAACGTCCCGCCCATTAATTACGTGCCGCTTCGAAAAAATTTAACCCTTCACTTAGACGACGGAAAACACTGTTTTCGTCGTCCAAGTGCACTTAGACGACGGAAATTAGTGCTCCGTCGTCTAAGTGCAAGCCTATAAATAGAACAGCACCCCCCTCCTTTTCACATTCCATCTCCTCTCCTCTCCTCCTCTCCTCTCCTCTCCTCCGGCGACGCTCCGACGACAATTTTTCCGGCGTGGTTCCTCCTCTCCGACGACTCAACTCCGGCTATATTCCCGATTACTCCGGTGAGGTAAATTTCTATTTTTTTCCTTAATAAAATTATTTTCATTTAATTAATTAATTTCTAAATATAATTTATTAATTAGTTTTAAATATTTCATTATTGTAATTATAATAATTTTTAGTGGTTAATTATTGTAATTAATAATTAATTAAATGCATAATTGTAATTAGTTGATAATTAATTAAATGAATAAATTTATTATTGTAATTATTTATTATTAGTTGATAAATGAATAAATGTATTATTGTAATTAGTTCATAATTAATTAGTTGATAAATAATAATTTATTATTGTCATTATTTATTGTTTTACTTAATTGATAATTACATGTATTTTCTAGTAAATTGCATGGTAGTACGTCTTCGATTTAAATTTAGTACATAGGCTTGGTTTATTAAGTCGCACTCTTTGGAATAGATGGCGCCTCTTTTCCTAGCTTATCTCCTTAACCCCTCGTGATGTGTGGATTTCATCACCGCTCACCATAACCTAAGTGAAGTTATGGACACGAGGTTGAGGGCGGAGTTTGCAAAAGACTTGAGGGAGTGTAAATTTTCGAAAAATTGGCCGAATGTCAGACATGGTGTCTAGAAACGGGTTATGACTGGTGACAGGTTTTGGATCTAAGAAAGACGACACCAATATGTGTTTTGTCGAAATTAGTCCTGCCTCTCGCGTTATCTCTATCCCTAACTGGCCATGTTTTTCGATTTAACCAAGGCTGATTAATTGAAAATTTACACTTTATCGCGTTGGTCGCACGTCCATTGAACGACCGAAAAAGCCAAGCTTGTATACTCTATTTAAATCTTAACCGTACTTAATTAGCGTAAATTTTGCACTTGTAATTATTATGGTAAGTAGGTATTTTAACAACGTACTCCTAGGTTTAAATGGCTCCATCCGACAAGAAGAAAGCGCAACAGGAGGCAGAAGATGCCATGCTCTGAATGTTGGCGGACCAAGTCGGTTGGCTTCAACAGGAGGGCAACGACGCCCTCAATCCGGACCCTTCATCTGGTTCGGAGGTGGCGCCTCTTGGGGAAATTCCGTCTGCCCCATTTATCTCTGGCGGTGATGACGTCAACCCTTTTTCAACTTCGACGCCCGGTACCGGTTCAACGGCAAGTACTCAGGCGTCCTCGACCGCTGAATCAATCATGTACAGCGCCCGCCGTAAGCAAAGGAGGGCCCCCACTAACCCGGAACCGAAAAGGACTCGGGGACTCGTTAAAGGGGGAAAAGCGGAGAAAATTTTCAAGGCGACCGGGAAAAAGATCGACTTGCCCTACGACGAATTCACCGGTGGCCCTCCCACAGCTCAGCTAGCAAGTCTCTCGGCGCATAGCATAGGGTCAATCGTCCGTAGCCGAGTTCGTCTCACTGCCCCTACTTAGAAGGAGGCGCCGGATAATGAGAAGGCGAAAGTCTTTAAAGATCTTTCGGTACGTAATACGTCCAATTTAGTTATTATATAATATTGTTAATATTAGTTATAATTTCATAATATATACGATTATAATTTTCTATTTATTTTTGATAGGAATAATTTGCGGTGGATCCGACACCGGCGATGTTGAGGCATATCAACCAAACCGCCAACTCCATCTACAAAGATTGGAAGTACAGGCTCCATCAGTACTTCCAAACTTACGGTCCCTCGCCTCCCCCCGTAGAGCTGCGTGGGGATAGAGAAGATGAGTGGGAGTGGTTGTGTAACCACTTTGCCGATGACTCCTTTAAGGTGTTAATTTACTTTTTTTATTTCAATTAAGATAATTGAATTATTTAAATTTTAGTTATTAATTTTTTAATGATTTAATTATGTTGTGTAACAGAAATTCTCCGGTGTCAACAAAGCCAACCGGGGGAAGAAGGACAAACACCATACTACCGGCGCCAAGCAGTTCATTCAAATAACCAAGGAGCACAAGGATAAGGGCTCCAAACACCCTTATCTTGATGCAAGCATAAGCACGTACGAGACGCCTGGGCTCGATAATGAAGCGAGTCAATGCGGCGTAAGTGATATATATATATATATATGCTTTTAATTATAGTAATTATTATTTAAATATTATTTCATTATAATAACTTAATTATGTGCTTGTAGGCAAGGGTGATAGAGCGTGCGCATGAAGAGTTGGCTAACACTCAGCTTGCGTTCCCAGATGTGCCGGTGGAAGACATGCCTCCTCTATCCTTAGAGAGCCAAATTGCAATCGCGGATGAGGTCTACGGTCGTAGAGCTGGCAAGGAGGTTAGGCACTTCGGGCCTAAGGTGGTACGAGATTTGTCGACGACCTCCGACTCATCATCTACGGGAGGTTCGGGCCAGCGGAGAAGGACTACGGCTGCGGCCGTCGAAGCAGCCATTCAAGAGGCTCGACTGGCACGAGAGGAGAATCGACTGGCACGAGAGGAGAATCAATCCATGCGGCAAAGACTTGACGAACAACAAGCACAAATAGCCCAACTCATCGCCCTCATGCAACACAATCGAGAAGTATGTCAACCTCCTCCGAACCCACACCCCGACGACGACGACCCGGCTGGAGGCGGAGGACTCGGCGGCGCATCTGCTCCTCCAGTGTATTAGCTAGCTAGTAGTTTATTATCTCGTTTCTTTCCGCATTCTGAACAATATTTTAATTTTTAATTTATGGGTTTTTACGATTATTCATGTATGTACAAATTAATTTTAATTATTTAATAATTAAGTAATATTCAAAAATTAGTTTATTTAATTAATTTTAGCATTTTTCATTATTTAAATTAAATTAATAATATTTAATTACAATTTTTTTTAAAAATTAAAAAGTCACTTGGACGACGGAGAGCTAACTCTCCGTCGTTCAAGTGATTACTTGGGCCACGGTGACTGATACGTTCTCTGTGGCCCAAGTAGTCACTTGGACGATGGAGAACTAAATATCCGTCGTCCAAGTGACTACCTGGGCCACGGAGATTGATACGTTCTTCGAGGCCCAGGTAACCACCTGGACGACGGAGAGTTAGTTCTCCGTCGTCCAAGTGACTACCTGGGGCTCGGAGAACGTATCATTCTCCGTGGCCCAGGTAGTCACTTGGACGACGGAGATGTAGTTCTCCGTCGTCCAGGTGTTTACCTGGGCCTCGGAGAACGTCCGCGGTCCAAGTGAACTTGGACGACGGAGAACTTATTCTCCGACGTCTAAGTGATTGGACGACAGCACTTGGAGCACGGACCTTGGATGACGGCGATTCCGTCGTCTAAGTACTTAGACGACGGAAAACTTCACTTAGACGACGGAAATGCTCCGTGGTCTAAGTCCGTTTTTCTTGTAATGAGAGTAAGTGGACAAAAATAAACATATGCCTTTCACCGTTTATATGGTCATAAAAATGATGCGAGTTCATAAGTACATAAAAGTCACCACTCCGTCGGATTTCCCAGCCAGAGTAGCAAGTCGGGTGAATCTCTCAAACCCGACGGTGATAAACTAGGCGAATCTCTCAAGTCTAGGCGGCATATCAAGCGAATCTCTCAAGCCTGATAGATGGACTACCAGTGATCAGCCGCGTAGCCAATGCATCGATGCTAAATAAATAAATGTCATCACCAATAAAATATAATAAATAATACTTTTCAAACGATAAATAATCTGAACATTATACTGGAAACAAATACTGAAATCAAGAACTTGCTATAATAGTGTAAATAAATGTCCACTCACAGAGCAAAGCTAGCCTTGAAGTCCGGCGGAAGATCCCTCGCCAAACGCTCGATCTCGATCACCTGAATAGCAGGGATACAATCAATACATAAAGAATCACAACATACAGAGCTAATACGTCGAGAACTCCGCGTTCTTGAAAGACGTATCGCTCGAAATATCAACGAGGATTACAAAAATCACAAAATAAACCTAATTAACCCTCGTCCCAAAATATAATACTCAAATCAACCCAAAAACGTCAAGACTACGCTCGGGACGCGATTACGAGCAAAACGGTATAAAACTCTACAAAATTCTAAAAAGTCAACTCTTCGCCAGAGCTCCGCCGTTGACCGCGGCCGCCGCCGGCGGCACGACGTCAACGGTGACCAATTCCGGCGAAAAATTTCAGAACTCTTCTACTCTTCAAGCCTAACAACTTCCTCTTCTACCATCAAAGCCAATTCCAATCACACCGGCCGGAATTGAGCTTGAAAGTTACAAACTCCATGGATTCCGGCGAGATTCTGGTGAGCTCTAAACGTCATCCAATCCCAAAATTCTTTCACTCAAAAACATCTATGAGTTTAGGGGAACCTTTCCCCCCACCAACCTGACATCAATCGCCAGAAAACGCCACCCGATTTCGGCGAAAATGAAAGGATCCAACCCCGATTTAGCTCCCTAAATCGGAATCAAACCCTTTCGAAAATACGAACCAACAAAAACCGTAAAAATTTTGGCAGAGTTTCGCTACTAACGTAGAATTACCATTACCTGCACGCGGAAAATACACTTCATCCTATGCCACAAAAATCAAACCGTGGGCACCAATCCCATCCGGATTTCTCAATATATCAACAATAATGTAAAGTAGTACATATATCTGTACTTTACTGAAATCCGGAGTAAAATCGTATAATATATACAACAGAACAATCAGAGCGACCTCTAATGTATAATCATATAAGTATACCACAGTAGGTAGAACAATAAACCTACTGGAAGAAGCAAGGTAGCTCGAGCACTATGCCTCCAACCACGACGTGCGACACCAGAGTCCGAACTGCAAACTGGGCACGGAAAATGAAAAGTCCAGGGGAAAGACATGAAAACTGTTAGAGTGAGTGGACGAAAATAAATGTCTTTCGCCGAATAATATATAAGTTATAAAAACATATGCGAGTCGGAATGCATAAATAATCAAATGGTACACGAGGGAGACTCTAACTCCTCACGCGTACAGAGCATGCATAAAAATCTCACGGGGTCACTCGTGGACACATCCGTGCTAGTACAGTCAGAATCACGGGGTTCCTAGCCCACACGTGATTCTAGCCAGAAAGGCCTCGGTTCCGGGGAACTGCCCCTCGCCGGTCAGGTCGGGGTATTGCCCGTCCTAGTAGGCCTCCATCGGGGATTAGCCGAGAGGCAAGTGTATCGATACAACAACGTAACTGAGACTGTACTCTGTGTAAATCAAATCATAAATAGTTCGATGCAAATCCATAAATCAATATATAAATGCATATACGTAATATATACTGGTATAGACATAATCGTATAACACATGCTCATGTAAACCGAAATCTCGTATGCATGCTCAAGTTTGTAAAACATATATAAAAGACTCGCAATCAATCCGTGAAAAGAAATGTCCACTCACAGACTAGCGTAACGCAGTTCGCGTTAACCCGTGATCCGGCGGAAAATCCCTCCCCAAATGAACGATCACGAACCCCTGAATAATCACAAAATCATACTCAAAGTCATAACTCGACAATTCAAAACAAATCATGAGAAACCACCGTTCTCGGAAACACACGATTCAATTACAACGAACTGTCGGAAATCCGATATCACACCTCAATACCTCGCTGTACTTTCGGATGCTCAATTCGAAAAATGAACCTCCCCACTGCGATCGGGGTGCGATTTCGAGTGAAACGACATGCAACTTGTCGAAAACCCCAAAAGTGAAAGTTTGACCGTCGTTGACCGCCGGCGCCGCCACTAAACTAAACATTCCTCGGCGGAGCAACCCCTATTCCACTCAAAATCACCCACCGAGCAACTTTCATAACTGCAACAAAGGCCAATTCTCACTCTAACCATGTCAATTTCATGAAAACCCGAATTGTCACCAACATTTCAAATCCAAAATTCTCCATACACAAGCAAAATTAGAACTTCATACTTACATGGTTAGAATCATTGTGAGGAGAGCTTCAAAGCCCACTACAATTTGTAGCTCAACATGGCCGGAATCGGAATCCACCATTAACCCCAAAATTCTCAAACTTTGGCCCACTATTTCTCTCTCCACCGTGAGCCTTGCAGTGGAGGGTGGCCGGAATTGGGACGGGGAGGTCACGGCGAAGAGAAAGAGACCAACCTCACGCCTTGGGGTGGCCGGACGGCGAACCACCGCCGTGGACCGCCGAGCACGTCGCGATCCTCTCCTCCACCTCGGTCAAACCGAGTTGACCAGTCAACAGCCATCGATACATGTTTTGACTTTCCTGATTTAGTAACCCCGTTAAATACTTACCATTTAAGGAAACTTCTATAATTATCTTTTCGACAAACTTTAAACACCCGTAACTTTCACGTCTTGAATCCGATTTCGATAATTATCCCGGTCACAAACTCGTCTCAATATATTCTTCAATTACCACCTGAAGTCAAACACTTCGACAAATCGGATAAAAAGTCAACGGTTCACCCAAACACATACTTTAACCGACTAAATAATCAACAATCGGAAATATTCACGACCCAATCTTCGTAACTCGGAATAATGCTCCAGAAGTTCCCACAAGCTCGAAATTAAATTCTCAACAACTTCCGTGAAGAATTCGAAATCAAATTATTGCCCGAAAATTTAGTCGCTAAGAGAGCCACCAATTTAACCCGTTTCCGTCGAAACTTCAAATATTCATAATTTATTCCTTGGTCGTCCAAATAACGATCCGGAACCACCCACGAACTCGAACTCACACGTACAACGAATCTCAAGAAGAGACTCAGCTCCAATTCTCGGCCAATGATTTAGTCGTTATCAAGTCCGGCGATTCAAACAACTGTCGAAAATCTGCGACTACGCAGTAACACATGAAGTAAGCTGATCACACTGCTGATTCTGTTCCGGGTCGTCGCAAATCCACCCCCCTTAAAAAAATTTCGACCTCGAAATTTCAAATCTGCCGACTTAAAGTAGGAGCATTGCCTCTGCATACTGCTCAACTCTCCAGTGGCTACGTCAACTGAACAACTCGGACAACAGACTCTACAATAGGAGATAGCTCCGTGCTGAAATCCCTGTACCCTCAAATCTCGAATCTGAACTGGTTCTACACGATCGCCAAGTGTTCCTGCATAAGGAACAGATAGGGTACACAACACGTAACAAACCTGAAACATAGTTCCGCCACACGGAACACAACACACACAAAAGCCAACGATATAGGCGACGCCGAACTATACGGCATAACCCAAACTCGCCCATGATCACATACGAATCAAAATAACGTGGTAAATCACAATTCAACCTGTTTACATCAACATAGCTCAAAGATCAAACTCGGCAATTAATAACCTGTTTTCGCTAAATTCACTACAAGAAAAATGCACATAGACCACAGACGATTTCCGTTGTCTAGGTGCAATTTTCTGTCGTCTAAATACTTAGACGACGAAATCTCCGTCGTCCAAGCTCCGTGCTCCAAGTGCTGTCGTCCAAGCACTTGGACGACGGAGATGGAGAATTCCGTCGTCTAAGTGAGACTTAGACCGCAGACATTCTCCGGGGTCTAAATGTTCACTTAGACGACGGAGATGACAATCTCCGTCGTCTAAGTGAATTTTTAAATTTTTTTATCGCAAACAAATTTATTTTTAAAAAAAAATTAAAAAATTAAAAAATTCACTTAGACGACAGAGATTGTCATCTCCCTCGTCCAAGTGAATCCGTAATTTTTTTTTAAAAAAATAATTTTATTTTTTTAAAAAAAATTAAAATTTAAAAATTCACTTGGACGACGGAGATGACAATCTCTGTCGTCTAAGTGAATTTTTAAATTTTTTTTAAAAAAATAATTTTACGGAATTTTCACTTAGACGACGGATATGGACAATCTCCGTCGTCCAAGTGAACACTTAGACGACGGAAATCGTCCATATCCGTCGTCTAAGTGGTGATTTTGTAAAAAAAAAATTAAATGAAAAATTCATGAAATGCTAATTAATAATTTAATAATTAGCATTTAATGAATTTTTTATTTAATTTTTTGTATATCAATATTTATAATATTGCAAAATTTATTGAATATTAATTATTAATAATATATAATACGTACAAAATTCATAATGAATAAATAATTTAAATTATTATGGATTTAAATACAATGAATACAAAATTCATAATATAATAAAGTAAATTAATCTAGCCTAAATAAACAAAATTAAGCTAAAACTAAACTAATTGTAGGCGGCGGTGGTGGTGGCGGCGCCGGTGGTGTTGGCCGGAATGTGGAGGCCGGTGGTAGAGGTGACAATGTAGGCGGTAGCTAGTGGTGTGTGGTGGTGGTGGAGGCGACGTTGTAGGTGGTGGTGGTGTGTGGTGGTGGCAGCGACGATGGTGATGCCGGTGATGGCGGCAACGGTGGTGATGTCGGTGGTGGCGGCGACGGTGGTGGTGGTGATGATGATAGTGGATGGTGATGGTGATGATATATGGTGGGTGGTTTGATTGGGGGGGGGGGGGAGAGATGGAGAGGGAGAGAGGGAGAGGGAGCGTAGATTGAGGGAGAGGAAAAAATGAAGAGAGATTGAGAAAATGATGAATTTATAGAGTTTTAAAACACTTAGACGACGGAAAATCAGTATTTCCGTCCTCTAAGTGCTTTAAATTTTCAAACAATACCGCCAATTTTTTATTTAGACGACGGAAAATCAGTATTTCCATCGTTCAAGTGATTTAAATTTTTGCCAAAATTTTAGCGGGAAAAGAATACCGCCAATTATTTTGACTTAGACGGCGGAGATGACAAATTTCCGTCGTCTAAGTGGATTTAAATTTTTGCCAAATTTTAAGTGGGAAAAACACCGCCAGAAATTAAAAATTTAAAAATTCACTTAGACGACGGAAATACTCATCTCCGTCGTCTAAGTAATTTTTTTTAATTTTTCATTTTTAAAAATAATTTTTTAATTTTTTAAAAAAAATTTAAAATTTAAAAATTCACTTAGACGATGGAGATATGTATTTCCGTCGTCTAAGTGAATTTTTTTAATTTTTAATTTTAAAAAATAATTTTTTTTTAAAAAAATAATTAAAAATTTAAAAATTCACTCTGTCGTCTAGGTGAAAATTCCGTAAAATTATTTTTTAAAACTAATTTGTAATGAATTTTTGGACCTGTAATTTGAATGGAATTGTCGTAAAATATCGATTATAGAATCGTATATATAAAAAGTGGGATTTAAGACGATGAATTAATTTACGTATTCAAACTTGTTAAGTATTTACTAATATGTATAACTTAAGTGCCGGTACGTATAGGCTCATTGCACATTGATATTAACGAAATTGAATTTGGAAAAAACGACCGTTGGATATACTCACCATAACACCATATATAAGTAGAATAATTTCCACTAAATACTGAGTTCGTTCAGGGTTTCATCGGCACAGTTAACCGCAAATCCAAAATTTTTACAAACCAGAAACCTGGATACACGAAAATCCGTAAGTCCTATTTTAAAATCGTCGACGCTCACACTCCAAGCATTGTTTACTCTATGGTCTCGACGAAAAGAATATGCATTGGGACATAGTCTAGATGGTCGTTGTCTTAGGTGAAATTACGAAATTTTCATTTTGACGACGGAAATGCACATATCCGTCGTCTAAGTTCTTACTTGGACGACGGAAATGCACATTACCGTCGTCTAAGTGAAAACATGGTTTAGGGGAAAGGGCCTTAGGGTTTAGGGTTAAAGTACTTAGACGACGGAAATGTCTTTTTCCGTCGTCTAAGTGAAAACTTAGACCGCGGAAACTTTCTCTGCGGTCTAAGTGAAATTTTTAAATTTTTGAAATTTCACTTAGACGACGGAGATGTCTTTTTCCGTCGTCTAAGTGACACTTAGACCGCGGAAATTTTCTCCGCGGTCTAAGTTTCACTTAGACGACGGAAAAAGACATCTTCGTCGTCTAAGTGTTCACTTAGACCGTGGAGAAGTTTCCGCGGTCTAAGTGTTACTTAGACGACGGAACCTTTAAGGTTCCGTCGTCTAAGTGCATTTTTCTTGTAGTGATCAAAAGTCTGTGGTAGCACATCCCACAAAATCCGAATCAAACGTCAACTCAAATCAAACTCGCTCCAGCACAATGGAGTACAACATCGTTCCTCAAAACGACATCACACAACGTCATAATCATAGTGGTCACAGACTGGTACTGCATGCAATCTCAAACAAGTGAAACTACTGGTCCCAAATCCTCCGGAACTGCAATACCGAGGTCCACTATATGCCCTCCAAGGTCTGAATAGTCCTCAAAGATCGCCCACCAATCTGAGGATAAGAAACTGTACTAACTTGTAATCTGGTCCCCAATGCTCGCTACAAAGCTTGCCAACACACAGTCGTAGCTGATTATCTCGGTCAGCGAACCGGGACACAGGTACACCACGTGAATGGCCATCCTCCGTCAAACACAGCTATGGCACTGAAATCCTTTCCCGAAGGTACAAGGAAATGTACTGAGTTCGTCAAATGGTCCATAATGGCCTAACAACTGGTACCACAAACCGAAGTGCATACTGGCACACAAGATCACAGCGACAAATTCCAACTACTAATCGGAAATCTCTAATGGCTGTAACTCACCGGCAAGTCTCTGCCTCCTAGCCATCGCCTGTCGACAAATGTGGCATCTGTACACACAAGCTGCTACTTCCTCTTCATGTTGCGTCACGAGTAGTAAACTCGGAGCATCTGACACATCTTCACACCACTATTGCATATTGCACGCAAACAATGAGCTTCAACATCATCACACCCGAACTTAGCTCCCATAGCGCAACTCGGCTAACACGGAAACTCGACCCACACACACATGAAACACTGAAGCTCCTGACTTTCGACTGAATGCATCAGCAACAACATCCCAGATGGATAGTCAAAGTACAACCTCTAGCCTTTCTCGAATAAACTCAAATGTGCAGCCATAGTCGTTAGTCGACCTCATCCATCTACACTGCCTCAAGCCCAAATCTGGCCGAAAATGCAAGTGGATGAAACTCAAGTGATCAGTGTACGTCCTACACCGCGCTGCACACCGTAGCAGTAGTATCTCCAACTCTTTGATGCTAACATAAGGACAGCTACACCCAAATCATACATAGGACACATAGCTACATAAGGTTTCCACTGCCCGAACCATGAGCCACCGCTCTGCTACACAACATAAAAATATAACCAAATCCAAATCTCAATGCATCGCCATAACCCACGAACTCACCACAATCGTCAGGTAACATCAAAACCGAAGCAACGGTCAACCATCCCTCAGGAGTAAGTAACTCTCCTCGCGTGCATCGAACCTCTCAAACTTGACGCATTCTTCGTCAATCCAGAAAGTGAAGTGGCAATCCGGGAAAATCCTGCACAAGCCGTCGGTAATAGCCTGCCAAACCTAAGAGACTCCCGATCTCTGGTACAATGGTAGGTCAACCCCAAATCAACACGGCTTCAAACTGGTCAGGATCCACGCCAACTCCCTCGACTGTTATTGCATGGCCCAAAATCTTCACGTTAACCATCCAAAATTCACACTTGCTGAACTTCACAAACAGTCGATCATCTCGCGAGGTCCGCAAAATCGCTCGCAATTGCTTCAGGTGCTGGCCCACACTCCTGGAGTAAATCAGGATATTGCCAACAAACATGACCGCAAACTCGTCCAGAAACCGTCTGAACACCTGGTCTATCAAGTCCGTAAAAGCTGCGGGACATTGGTCAACCAAACGGCGTGACCAAGAACTCCTGATGCTCGCACCAAAATCCAAAAGCTGTCCAAACCACATCTGACTCAGAGATCCCCAACTGATGGTATCCAAACCCGAAATCAATCTTCGAAAAGACTGAAGCTCTCGCGAGCTGATCAAACCACTCGTCAATCCGAAGTGGAAGATACTCACTCTCCTCTGAAGCGAATCAGGCTTTCGGTAGTCAATGCACCACCTCGTCGAACCATCCAACATCTGTACAAACATTGCAAGAGCACACTATGCAAATACGCGGGGTCGCATGAAATCTCTTGAAACCTTCTCCAGCAACTCCTGGAGTCAAACCTGTAGCTCCATCAGTTTCGCCGGCTCCGAATGACAAGACGTCGGTAAAATGAGTCCAGCGCCCGATACAAGCTCAATGGTGTAGTCGGTCCCCCGAACTGGATGAGTACCTGGTAACTCCTCCGGAACACACCTGGAACTTCGGGAACCACCTTAATGTCCCCAATGTCGGGCACAGCAATCGTAGTATCCACAATATGAGCTAAGCAACAACACAACCTGTCTCCACCATCCGTTCGACCATCACCGCGATACAGTATCTCGGGGAAACCTGGTCGTCGAAACACAACCTCCTTCTTGAGGTACTCGAACACAGCCAAAATGTGTCGCCAAAAGTTCATACTCATAGTCATATCAAAACCACAATGTCTAGCTATAACAGATCCGCGGCTAACACATATCCTCCAACAAGGATCTCGCAACCTCCGGATGGATACAACACTCTCCAAAACCTCGGAAGTGGAGATGCAGGTACAATAGCCATGGATATCAAACAACAGTAACCTCGGAGAAAAGTCTATCCTCAAACAAAGTCATGGCACGATCTCCAACATGCCCAACTAGTCGCCCACGTCAAGTGCGACTTGTTGATTAACTCGTCAAAAGGGTACATTGGTCAAACTTCAGGGATAGCATCATGACATCCTCGTGAACTCTGAGCTGCCAAACCGCTAAAACAGTTGGCTGAGGGCGCTCCCTTGTAACGTGACCCTCCTGGCCACCCCAATAGTAACCGAAAGTGTTCCTCAAACACAAGTCACCGCAACATCTGTTGCGTGAAAGGATCACCAACGATCACCCAAACTCAAGCCACAGGAGCAAGTCCGCTACTCTGTGATCTCCGCCATCGTCAAATGGATCCTCTGCTTGATCTGATGACCCCCAACATAATTGAAAAGACCACGGCCTGATGAAGTCACTGATTCCGAGGTGCTTGAACTCAACCTCATCAAATACTTGACTGAATCCACTTTCCTCAAACCAACACATCTGAAACCGCGTACAACTTTCCTTCTCAATAGCCTCGCCACTGAGTGCAGCACACTAAGCTCCTCATGGTTATCTCGAGGCATATCAATCAAGATCCCTCTGATGCTCAGGTTCAAACTCATCTCGAACCTCGTGCATTGCTTCCTCTGCAGTCACATAACTCGTGCAAACAGGGACAAACATGTGAACAATGCATCTCTGCCTCAGGTGGGTAAACACTCCTCATTCGATTGCTGGGTAGCCTGATAAAACCATTACCGCATAAACAACACCCTGAATGTAGGCCATGGAGTCGCAACCGGAACTCACATAATAACAGCCCACCAAATACAACAATCTGACTTAGGCAAACATCAACTGCCACAATTCTCAGCTCTGAGGCAACATGTAGACGCTCATACACACACAAGCAGGCAAACCGTGCCACACAATTCTCTAAACTCAGAATATTCATCCAAATCCACAGTTCTCTGGCAAATCGCGCGTCGATTGATCCTCAATAGGATCCACAACCGTACAGACACGGAAAGCACATCAAGGAGGCATCCCAATGAATAAAACATCGTTCACAACAAGTAGAACGTAATCATGGAACTTCAAATATTTGAAAGTATACAACACCCGGAATATTGATGAGTATCCGCCGGCCGGTCGGGTCACCATTCCAGACATGCTATACATTCTCAAATATCCTTAGTAAACACGACTACAGAAGTCTACAGAACCTATAACCTAATGCTCTGATACCAAGCTGAAAGGACCCAACCCCGATTTAGCTCCCTAAATCGGAATCAAACCCTTTCGAAAATACGAACCAACAAAAACCGTAAAAATTTTGGCAGAGTTTCGCTACTAACGTAGAATTACCATTACCTGCACGCGGAAAATACACTTCATCCTATGCCACAAAAATCAAACCGTCGGCACCAATCCCATCCGGATTTCTCAATATATCAACAATAATGTAACGTAGTAAATATATCTGTACTTTACTAAAATCCGGAGTAAAATCGTATAATATATACAACAGAACACTCAGAGCGACCTCTAATGTATAATCATATAAGTATACCACAGTAGGTAGAACAATAAACCTACTGGAAGAAACAAGGTAGCTCGAGCACTATGCCTCCAACCACGACGT
Source organism: Geum urbanum (assembly GCA_946800695.1). Taxonomy (NCBI): domain Eukaryota; kingdom Viridiplantae; phylum Streptophyta; class Magnoliopsida; order Rosales; family Rosaceae; genus Geum; species Geum urbanum. The sequence goes on along the minus strand of OX327008.1, from coordinate 4,486,040 downwards.
GCGACACCAGAGTCCGAATTGTAAACTGGGCACGAAAACCGAAAAGCCCAGGGGAAAGACATGAAAACTGTTAGAGTGAGTGGACGAAAATAAATGTCTTTTGCCGAATAATATATAAGTTATAAAAACATATGCGAGTCGGAATGCATAAATAATCAAATGGTACACGAGGGAGACTCTAACTCCTCACGCGTACAGAGCATGCATAAAAATCTCACGGGGTCACTCATGGACACATCCGTGCTAATACAGTCAGAATCACGAGCTCCCTAGCCCACACGTGATTCTAGCCAGAAAGGCCTCGGTTCCGGGGAACTGCCCCTCGCTGGTCAGGTCGGGGTACTGCCCCTCCTAGTAGGCCTCCATCGGGGATCAGCCGAGAGGCAAGTGTATCGATACAACAACGTAACTGAGACTGTACTCTGTGTAAATCAAATCATAAATAGTTCGATGCAAATGCATAAATTAATATATAAATGCATATACGTAATATATACTGGTATAGACATAATCGTATAACACATGCTCATGTAAACCGAAATCTCGTATGCATGCTCAAGTTTGTAACATATATAAAAGACTCGCAATCAATCCGTGAAAAGAAATGTCCACTCACAGACTAGCGTAACGAAGTTCGCGTCAACTCGTGATCCGGCGGAAAATCCCTCGCCAAACGAACGATCACGAACCCCTGAATAATCACAAAATCCATTTCTCAAAGCCATAACTCGACAATTCAAAACAAATCACGAGAAACCACCGTTCTCGGAAACACACGATTCAATTACAACGAACTGTCGAAAATTCGATATCACACCTCAATACCTCGCTGTACTTTCGGATGCTCAATTCGAAAAACGAACCTCCCCACTGCGATCGGGGCGCGATTTCGAGTGAAACGACATGCAACTTGTCGAAAACCCCAAAAGTCAAAGTTTGACCGCCGTTGACCGCCGGCGCCGCCACCAAACTGAACATTCCTCGGCGGAGCAACCTCTATTCCACTCAAAATCACCCACCGAGCAACTTTCATAACTGCAACAAAGGCCAATTCTCACTCTAACCATGTCAATTTCATGAAAACCCGAATTGTCACCAACATTTCAAATCCAAAATTCTCCATACACAAGCAAAATTAGAACTTCATACTTACATGGTTAGAATCATGGTGAGGAGAGCTTCAAAGCCCACTACAATTTGTAGCTCAACATGGCCGGAATCGGAATCCACCATTAACCCCATAATTCTCAAACTTTGGCCCAAGATTTCTTTCTCCACCGTGAGCCTTGCCGTGGAGGGTGGCCGGAATTGGGACGGGGAGGTCACGGCAAAGAGAAAGAGACCAACCCCACGCCTTGGGGTGGCCGGACGGCGAACCACCGTCGTGGACCGCCGAGCACGTTGCGATCCTCTCCTCCACCTCGGTCAAACCGAGTTGACCAGTCAACAGCCATCAATACATGTTTTGACTTTCCTGATTTAGTAACCCCATTAAATACTTACCATTTAAGGAAACTTCCATAATTATCTTTTCGACAAACTTTAAACACCCGTAACTTTCACGTCGTGAATCCGATTTCGATAATTCTCGCGGCCACAAACTCGTCTCAACATATTCTTCAATTACCACCCGAAGTCAAACACTTCAAAAAATCGGATAAAAAGTCAACGGTTCACCCAAACACATACTTTAACCGACTAAATAATCAGCAATCGGAAATATTCACAACCCAATCTTCGTAACTCGGAATAATGCTCCAAAAGTTCCCAAAGGTTCGAAATTAAATTCTCAACAACTTCCATGAAGAATCCGAAATCAAATTCTCGCCCGAAAATTTAGTCGCTAAGAGAGCCACCAATTTAACCCGTTTCCGTCGAAACTTCAAATATCATAATTTATTCCTTGGTCGTCCAAATAACGATCCGGAACCGCCCACGAACTCGAAATCACACGTACAACGACTCTCGAGAAGAGACTCAGCTTCAATTCTCGGCCAATGATTTAGTCGTTAAAAAGTCCGGCGATTCAAACAACTATCGGAAATCTGCGACTACGCAGTAACACATGAAGTAAGCTGATCACACTGCTGATTCTGTTCCGGGTCATCACAGAAAATCCCAAGCTTTGTCAAGCTCATTCTCCCTCAATTCTCCATCAATTCTCATAAAATCAAGTTCAAAACAATAGGAAATCTCGAGAGGATTCTAACCATACCAAGATTGTGGCTGCAGGTGGCCGGAAACGCCGGGTCGAATGGCGACAGCCCGTGGGCCGCGGTAGAGCTTCGGTCAACGATGGTCAACAGTCCAAAACTGGTCAAACGGCCCAAATGTGACTTTTCAACAATATATTTATACGCGCAACCCAAGACGATCAACGGTCCAAAACGAATCGAAACCAAAACGGATAAACACGACTAACTCCAACGGTCGGAAATATTCATAATTTATTCTACGTAACTCGAAATAATCCTCCGAAAACTTTCACGAGCTCGAAATCATGTACACTACAACTCTCGTGAAGGAACTCATCTCAAATTCTCGCCCGATAATTTAGTCATAAACAAATCTGCCATTTCGACTAATTACGATAAACTGCGATTATTCGTGAATCTTGCGAAGCAAGCAAATTAACATACCACTTTCAGTTCGGGTAGTTACAATATCCGAGACTGTACTCTGTGTAAACAAAATCATAAATCATTTCCATGCACATGCATAATCGTAAAGTGCATAATCATAAATGCATAACGTAAATGCATAATCATAAATGTATACTCATAAAATGCATAAATCAAAACTCGTAATTCAACTGTGAAAATAAAATGTCCACTTATAGTACGAAGCTAACTCTGAGGTCCGGCGGAAGATCCCTTGCCAAACACTCGATCCCGATCACCTGAATAATAGGGATACGATCAATTCAAATTGAAACACAACATATGGAGCTAATACGTCAAGAACCCTGCATTCTCGAAAGACGCATCGCTCGAAATATCGACGAGGATAACAAAATTCCCAAAATACACCCAAACAACCCTCGTCCCAAAATAAAATACTCAAATCAACTCAAAAACTTCATGACTACGGTCAGGACGCGATTACGAGCAAAACGGTATAAAAATCTCCAAAAGTCCCAAAAAGTCAACCTCGCCGGAGCTCCGCCGTTGACCGCCGCAGTCGCCCGGTGACCCATATCTCAAAATCTTCCTCTCTTCATACCCAACATCTTTCCTCAAATGACTACCACCATGGCTGGAATCGAGCTCGAAAGCCATGGAGTTCAAATCAGCCGGAAAACTTCATCGGTGAAATACTCCACCGTGGAGCCACCACGTCCTCCCAAACTCAAGGGTTTCCATCCCTACCTCAAGCCCAACCTATTCCACCCCAAAACCATCGGAAAACCGCCGGAAAACCTCCCCCAAAGTCACCGATTCCGTCCAACTTCACCTCCAAAATTCACCACCAAAATCAACACAAAACAACCCAATGAATACATCAATCAATAGCCCTAGAGGAGAGCTTTAAATCCCTACCTTTCTTTCTGGCAACCGTGCTATTTTCCGACAAGCAACTCGACGGCGAGTTGCCAACTTGGGCGGGTCAACTCGGTGTCTCGGTCAACTTGGGTCTGGCTCGGTCAAACAGGTCAACTCGGCCCAAATGTGACTTTTCGACAATTCTACGACTATTTCGATATTTATACGTCGCGAACCGACCAAATTCACGATTCGGATAACTCAAACCCAAATGGATAAGTACGACTAACTCGACTATAATTTCAAATATTCATTTTATATTCTCCGATTATCCGAAAAATCCTCTGAAACCTCCTACAAACTCGAAATTAAGTCCTCTACAATTTCCGCGAAAGAATGCAAACCAAATTTGTGTCCGATAATTAAGTCGTGAACAAACCAGCCATATCGACCAATTACGACTAACTGCAACCAATCGTGAAATGTGCAAATCAAGTCAAGTAACATACCATTTTCGGTTCGGGTCGTTACAAGTTCAAAATCCCAAAATATATTTCCTTTGAAGAAAACGTAAAACTGCATCATTTCAAAAGCTAACTCGATTTTAACTAAGTCCCCAGAGCCCCAAGGCCCATTATATGATTATTTAATTATCATGTAAGCCCACTAGTAGGCACAAGAAGATTTTCAATGAAACCCATTGAAATTTCCTCACATAAACCCACTTCCATTTTACTACCCTACAAGAGGTATCCCCTATTAAGGGCATGAGCCTTACAACATCTTTTATGTGAGACTAAAGTCCCACAAACTACCAACAATATTGTCCATCTTTCGATCTGGCCCAATCGGGCCACTAGATTTCTCTGAAGAACGCATAATCTCATTGATGTCACCAACAACACACCAAAGAAAACGACCCGGCCGTTGTGCTAGTTTCCGAAAAAGGGCCCAAGTTTAGAATCAAAAATTCGGATAAGGGTTTCCATACATACCAGTGAATCGCCAAGAAAGCGCTAGCGACACCGGAATCGAACCTCCATATATATGAACCAGGTTGAATGATCTCTATAATGAAGATCAATATCATCCACCCAAAATAACATAAGACCTCCCGCAATTGTATTTGAGCACTCCACCACCAAACCTTATTGAAACCCTAGCTATGCCTTGATGTACTCATAGCGAGACCGTGCTCGACACTTAGCCGTGCTCGACACTTAGTTTTATAAAGAAAGACAATCCCCAGCTTCTTGGCAAAAACCAATGCCCTAAAGGCATCGATATTTGAGTCCGCTCCAAAACCCTTCATGTTTTAAGCCAGTATGTCTATATGGGTCTCTGATCCCCAATAGCAATAGGTTTCGTAGTCACACGTACATAATAACTGCCGTGTAAATCACTTGGACGAACTCTCTAAGTGGCGCTAGGTTAGCCACTTCTCACCGAGACTTAACCGAGTTACTCGGAGCCCAAAAATTTTGTTTCAAAAAACACTTTTGCGTGTTGAGATAGACTAGACCTTCTTATTATTGTATGATTTGGAGATTGGTTGGAAGACGACAAAGTCTGGCCCGAGGGTGAGTTTAAATTAGTGACACATTACTCATGCTACTTGAAACATTAATATACAACTTCTTGAATGTAGTGTGAGTTATTGATCCCTCTTCTCTATATGTTGCTGCTGCTTCTTTTCTTTTATTTTTTTAAATCTTTTGTGGCTAAATAGACATCTTGCAGATCTTACATGAATGTGAGGTTGACTCATGAAGTAAGTAATGGAGTTTTTGATAGAAAGACATATCAAGAAGAGTGGGGGTGAGATATATATATATATATATATACACACACACTAGAAAGAATTGAACCAACAATCTCACCAAACAAATAAAATTAGCATGGAAGTCTTTATTATAGCCGCGAGAAGAACTTTGGCTGACATATACAGTAGAAAAGTATTTCAGAGAGAATTCAATGATTTGATTTATCCTAATTTTGGGGTTAATATAGTTTTACAAGTGATTTCCCAAAAGGAAAAGATATCTACACAATCATGTCATATCTACGAGAGTTAATTCTAATTACAAAAAGAATATACTTTTCAATACTCCCCCTCAAGTTGGAGCATAGATGTTAATCATGTCCAACTTGTTGATCCAGTTTGTAAATGCTTGATGTGATAACTCCTTAGTGAGTACATCCACAAGTTGTTCTTCAGAAGTTACAAAAAGAAACCGAATAATCTTCTTATCAAGGTTATCCTTTATGAAATGTCAATCAATCTCCACATGCTTGGTTCTATCATGCTATACTAAAGTATGAGTAATCTGAATTGCAGTTTTATTATCACAATGCAAATCCATGGCCTTCTGAAGCTTGAAACCTAGCTCCTTTAATACATTCCGGATCAGCTTCAACACTAGATCGGGTAATAATATTTTACTTCTTACTGTGCAAGTTACTAAACTACCACTAATAAAGGTAGAGTTGAAAGGACCCAACCCCGATTTAGCTCCCTAAACCGGAGTCAAACCCTTTCGAAAACATGAACCAACAAAAACCGTAGAAATTTTGGCAGAGTTTCGTTACTAACGTGGAATTACCATTACCAGCACGCGGAAAATACACTTCATCCTATGCCACAAAAAGCAAACCGTGGGCACCAATCTCATCCGGATTTCTCAATATATCAATAGTAAAGTAAAACAATCAATATATCACTACTTTACTGAAATCCGGTGTAAAATCGTATAACATAATCAACAGATTACTCAGAGCGACCACTAATGTATAAACATATATGTATACCACAGTAGGTAGAACAATAAACCTACTGGAAGAAACAAGGTAGCTCGAGCACTATGCCTCCGACCACGACGTGCAACATCAGAGTCCGAACTGCAAACTGGGCACGGAAACCAAAAAGCCCAGGGGAAAGACAAATAAAAACGTTAGAGTGAGTGGACGAAAATATCATATGTCTTTCACCAGTTTATACACATACTCAATATAAAACAGTGCGAGTTCGGAAAACACAACACATATAAATATATACGGAGGTTGTCGGGCGACCTCTCAAACCCGACGTCAGGTGATTCGCTCAAACCTGACGGTGATAGGCCAGGGGACCTCTCAACCCTGCTTCAAAGGAATCTCTCAACTCTGGTAGCATCGATGCAATAAATGCCATCACCGATAAATATATAATAACACCTCCGAAAATAACATATATTTCAATCATCGTATAAAATAAATACGGAAATCATAAAATCCACGAACTCGCAAATCAACAGTGAAAATAGAAACTTGTCCACTCACACGCTTGCGTAACGCAGTTCGCGTTAACCCGTGATCCGGCGGAAAGTCCCTCGCCAAACGAACGATCACGAACACCTGAATATTCACAAAATCCATTTCTCAAAGTCATAACTCGACAATACAAGACAAATCACGAGAAACCACCGTTCTCGGAAACACATAATCTGATCACGACAAACTGTCGGAAATCCGGAAATCACACCTCAATACCTCGCTATACTTTCGGACGCTCAACTCGAAAAACGAACCTCCCCACTGCGATCGGGGCGCGATTTCGAGTGAAATGACATGCAACTCGTCGAAAATCCAAAAAGTCAAACTGTTGACCGCCGTTGACCACCGCCCACGGCGGCGCCGCCACCAAACGGAGAATTTCTCGGCGGAGCAACCCCTATTCCACTCAAAATCATCCACTGAGCAACTTTGTCAACTGCAATAAAGGCCAATTCTCACTCTAACTAGCTCAATTTCATGATAAACCGAATTGGTACACAAATTTCAAACCCAAAATTCTCCAAGCACACATCGAATTGAAACACCAAACTTACAGGGTAGCATCAAGGGGATGAGAGCTTCAAAGCCCACCCAAAATTGTAGCTCGAATCGACCAAAATCATGGAACCCGAAATCACCAAGTTTCTTCAAAGTTTTGGCCGGTTTTTTTTCTCTTTCCGGCGAGCCTCGCCGTCGACGGTGACCGGGGATGGGTAGAGGGGACCGAGGCGCACCGGGAGAGACCATCGCTGAGGCTCGGGGTGGCCGGAATACTCCATGCCGTTGGCGAGCCGTGGCTCCGTCGTGAGCCTCCCTCCACCGAGTTTGACTCGGTCAAACCCAATTAACTCCAACTTTTGACTTTCCTTTTTCGGCAACCTGCTATTTATAGCCCTTCCCAAAAAGGAAACCCCCATAAATATATTTCGCGACAAACTTTAAACTCCTGTAACTTTCGCGTCGTAATTCCGATTCCGATAATTCTCACGGCCACAAACTCGTCTCAACATAGTCTTCAATAATCACCCAAAGTCAAACACAGTGGCCAATCGGATAAAAAGTCAACGGTTCACACCAACACATATTAAATCAACCAAAATAACCAACAATCGGAAATAATCACAACTTAATCTTCGTGACTCAGAATAACGCTCCGGAAGTTCCCATGAGCTCCAAATTAAATTCTGAACAACTTCCGTGAAGAAGCCGAAACCAAATTCTCGTCCGGTAATTTAGTCGTTAAGTAGCCCACCATTTAAATTCGAACTTCAAATATTCATAATTAATTCCTCAGTCGTCCAAATAACGATCCGAGAAGAGAAGAAACTCAGCTCCAGAACTGCCCACGAACTCGAAATCACATGTACTACGACTCTCGAGAAGAGACTCAGCTCCAATTCTCGGCCAATAATTAAGTCGTTAACGAGCCTGGCGATTCAATCAACTGTCGGAAATCTGCGACTATGCGATAACTCACGTATACAAGTGATCATACTGCTGATTCTGGTCCAGGTCGTCACAAATCCACCCCCCTTAAAAAAAATTTCGACCTCGAAATTTCCAAGTCTGCCGACTACAAGGTAGGAGCACTGCCTCTACATACTGCTCAACTTTCAAACGGCAACCTCAACTGAACAACTCTGACAACCGTCTCCACAATAGGAGATAACTCTGTGCTGAAATCCCTGTACCCACAAATCTCAAATCTGAACGTGCTCCACACAATAGCCAAGTGTTCCTGCATAAGGAACAGATAGGGTACACAACACATAACAAACCTGAAACATAGTTCCTCAACACGGAACACAACACACATAAAAGCCAACGCTATAGGCGATGCCGAACTATACGGCACAACACACACTCGCCCATGACCACGTCTGGATCAAAACAATATGGCAAATCACAACTCAGTTTACACACATCAACATAACTCATATACTCATATCAGTATAGCTCAAACATCGGACTCGGGCAATTATCAATCCCATTCCGCTAATCTGACTGTCTGTGGTAGCACATTCCACAAAATCAGAATCAAACATCAACTCAAACTCAAATCAAACTCGCTCCAGCACAATGGAGTACAACGTCGTCCTCAAAACGACATCATGCAACATCAAAACCATAGTGGTCCACAAACTGGTACTGCATGCAATCTCGAACACATGAAACTGCTGGTCCCAAATCTATCGGAACGGCAATATCGAGGTCCACAATATGCCCTCCAAGGCCTGAATAGTCCTTGAAGATCGCTCGCTAATCTGAGGATAAGAACCGGTACTAACTCGTAATCTGGTCCCCAATGCTCGCTACAAAGCTTGCCAATACACAATCGTAGCTGATTACCTCGATCAGCGAACCGGGATATAAGTACATCACATAAATGGACAACCTCCATCAAACACAGCTATGTCAGCCTGCCACTGAAATCGTCTTCGAAAGTACAAGGAAATGTACTGAGTTCGTCAAACGATCCACAAAAGCCTAACAACTGGTATCACAAGCCAAAGTGCATACAAACACACATAATCATAGCAACAATCGCCACGTCTAACCGGAAATCTCAAATGGCTGACACTCCTCGGCAAGTCTCTGCCTCCTAGCCATCGCCAGTCGACAAATGTGGCATCCGCACACTCAAACTACTACATTGCTCTTAATGTTACGTCACGAGTAATAAACTCGAAGTATCAGATACATTTCCGCATCACTAGCGCCAAATGCGCGTAAAACAATGAGCTTCACATCATCACACTCGAACAGAGCTCCCGTAGCTCGCAACTCGGCTAACACGGAAACGCGAGCCACATACACACATGAAACACTGAAACTCCCGACTTTCGACTGAATGCATCAGTAGCAACATCCCAGACGGATGGTCAAGTACAATCTCTAGCCTTTCCCGAACAAACTCAAAGGTGCAGCCATAGTCGTTAGTCGACCCCATCCATCTACACTGCTTCAAGCCCAAATCTGGCCCAAATCTACACTCGGTCAAACCCAATTAACTCCAACTTTTGACTTTCCTTTTTCGGCAACCTGCTATTTATAGCCCTTCCCAAAAAGGAAACCCCCATAAATACATTTCGCGACAAACTTTAAACTCCCGTAACTTCCGCGTCGTAATTCCGATTCCGATAATTCTCGCGGCCACAAACTCGTCTCGACATATTCTTCAATAATAACCCAAAGTCAAACACATCGGCCAATCGGATAAAAAGTCAACGGTTCACACCAACACATATTAAATCAACCAAAATAACCAACAATCGGAAATAATCACAACTTAATCTTCGTGACTCAGAATAATACTCTGAAAGTTCCCACGAGCTCGAAATTAAATTATGAACAACTTCCGTGAAGAAGCCGAAACCAAATTCTCGTCCAGTAATTTAGTCGTTAAGTAGCCCACCATTTAAATCCGAACTTCAAATATTCATAATTAATTCCTCGGTCGTCCAAATAACGATCCGGAACCACCCACGAACTCGAAATCACATGTACTACGACTCTCGAGAAGAGGCTCAGGTCCAATTCTCGGCCAATAATTAAGTCGTTAACGAGCCTGGCGATTCAATCAACTGTCGGAAATCTGCGACTATGCGATAACTCACGTATACAGCTGATCATACTGCTGATTCTGGTCCGGGTCGTCACAAGAGTATCCAGAAGTAGACGTCCTATTAGTCTTATCACTCACCCAATCTACATCAGTATAGTCTGTAACTTCGAACTCACCATTCTTTGAAAACACTAAGCCCTTACCAGGTGCAGACTTCAAATATTTAAGAATGCGCATTTCAGCATCCATATGCTCTTCACTTAGATCATGCATGAAACAACACGTACAACATATGTAATATCATGTCTAGTATGAACAAATAGATCAATTTTCTTACTAACCTCTGATACCGACCCTTGTTTATAAGAACTTGACCAAGCCACAATTCCAACTTGTGATTCATCTCAATTGGAGTACTAGCAGGTTTAAATCCAGCATTCCTGTTTCAGCAAAAAGATCAAGCACATACTTTCGTTGTGACTTGCACAAGTGTCGAGCAATATACGAGGAATCATGCAAAATTTCATCAACAGTAGCATGATAATGCGTCAAGCGTTGATCCATCTCATTCAACCATCCTACAAGTTCATTATATTAGGTTGAAAGAGGTCTTCCATTCTATTTAGCCCAAAAACACAGGCGATGAATTTCCAAAATTTGAGTTTTATCTGTTTCATCATAGTAGGTCTTGTAAATGGCATCCCATATTCCCTTGGCAGTTGGCAATCAGAGATACCGATTCCCCAATCCTGGGGACATTACCACGAGCCAACACTGCACTTTCCATTTTAGTGGCCCATGATTTGTAATCAGTTGAGGAAACTACAGGTGCATCTTTGTTGAGGATTTCAAGTTCATTATGTCCTTCAATCCAAATCTTCATGAGAGGAATTCAACTCGAATAGTCAGATTCTGTTAAGAGGTCTTCGGTGGGAAAAACAGAGTTGTCTTGGATGGTGTTGTAGAAGTGTCGATGATTATAGATGGATTGTCCAACGACTCCTCCATCGTTGTTGACGATTGGTCCATCAGTGTTGACAGCTACATCTTCATTCTCCATCTCTTCAAGTTTTCAAAGTTCAGATACAGCAGAAGGAAAAATTTGGTGGTAGTAGTGATTTAGAGTTTTCAATTCAATTCAATTAAGGATCTTCAAATTCCAGGAATTCATCTATGATGCCAAGTAGAAAAGTATTTCAGGGAGAACTCAATGATTTCATTCATCCCAATTTTGGGGTTAATATAGTTTTACAAGTGGTTTCCCAAAAGAAAAATATATCTAAAAAATCTTGTCATATCTATAAGAATTAATTCAAATTACAAAAAGAATATACTTTCCAACATATGCAATTATGCATATTTACGCGACGTTAACTTTGAGCATTGCAGTAGGAAGTCACATATGCTTATAGCAATAAATTAAAGAAGACTATTAAGATCATTCATGCCAAACCCAAGACCAGTAAGATCAAATAATTTTGAAGAATATCATTACCGATTATCATTACCGTTGTTGACACAAGTATCATAGATTGACATCATCAAGTCTCTAATTTGAGATTAAAAAAAAACATTACCAACTTATATGAGATAGAGTTTTTCTATTTATTTTTTCAGAAACAACTCCTTTATTAATTAAGCAATCAAATACATAACGTTCCACCCACATAGCTCTAGCAAAAGAAACATTACCTAAGCAAAGAATTCTTTTTACTATCCATGAAGCTCTTCCCTCTGCAAGCTACCTTCCCATGAAAGAAAACAACTACAATACGCAAGACATACCTAGAACAAGGCGTTTCAAATAAAACATTAATAATGGCTAGTAGAGTGCAACCGCCACTCCCTAACCCTAACCCTAATGTTATATTGAAGGGTGCAGTGGATTTCTAGTGAGACCTCCCAAATTACTCAATTGATCTCCTCTTGTTTTATATTAGATAAGAATTATATAATTATTCTTATACAAAATGACAAACAAATACATGAAATAAAATCCTAATTAACTATCTCCTTAAAACTCTAGGTTTAGTTTGAAACGTCAACAATTTTATATTCGCACAACATTATCTCTTTCTTCCGTTCTTCAAACGATTATACAATAATCATGTAAACCTACAAAACTAATAGAATTTATTCATCATTCTTATATGGAGCCAAGTAACTAAATCAAATAATTTCTGAGTTATTTTTTTCTTCAGTTGAAACTCTGGGACTTGCATAGTTGCTTTCATTGAATTTTGAATTTGTTGTAGTGAAGTGCTTGTCCTTAATTAGTTTGCTTGTAACTTTTATTTAACTTTTTTCTTTTTATTACAATCAAATAAAGTAGGATATTTACTATTTTAAAACACCCTAATTTTCTCTCTAAGAAAAAAAAATTCTATTCCTCTAGTCGACGGTGCTAGATCTGGGCTGAGTTGTGTTTCTCAACACAAATCTCGACCTATGGGTACCACTAAAGAAATAGCTATCGAGATTTCTTCTAGTAGGGATGGAGTTCAAGAACATTAAGTTCCATGGGTGTTGGTTTTTGACAACAATCAGATTTTGGCAGGTAGTCTTTGGTGATGGGGAGAAACTCTAACCCTTGGGTTTTCAATGTTGCGAGACCTAAGGCTGAAGTTGTTGGAGATGTTTTGGTTGTAGGTGATTCTGTACTTGCAATTACTAATGCTACAGAGGTAGGAGTCAAAGAATGATGCCGATATATGCAAAGCAAAGATTCCTTAGACATTAGGATGTCCTATGCCAGTCTCATCTAAAGACCTTTGATAGACTAGACTTAGTTTTCTATGTGCAACATATGCTCTATTGTTACATCACTACTTAGTCTTGATTTACCTTTCATTAATTTAGAGTCGGTTAAATTAGGTGTTTTTCGATGTAACTGACTATAGGATCAATGCAATATTACGTTTCTTAAAAAAAAGAATCAAATAAAGTAGTATATTATGAATAAATTGTAATATTCTGAGGGATATATATATGTTTAAGATCGATCAAATTTTTATTCCTACATAGTAAAAGCATACCATTTTACTTCAGAATAATTCAAGTTTATCAAGCGAGGAATCCAGTGAATTTCTTGCATGTATGCTTCTACTTTCATCAATGGACTATCGTTTACCTCAAAAAAAGAAAACAAGTTTGATTGTTATTTTATTGTTAAGTCATGTGATAAGTGCTTTGTTCAAAATAATAAATTAATTTAGGATTGTATGTATCATCTATGAAAATATTAGTTTCTTTAGTAATATTTTTATCCTGAAAAATTAAAATAAGGATTGGAGGTGCAATGAGAAAATAATAGGTATAGTGAGAAATTTTATAAAGTTCCGATAATAAAGTTAAATAAAAATTTATTTATGGCTGGATGGAGGTTGATTTGGAGAGTGATTGCATGGATGTTGTTGTGGCATTACAACGACCAGAGGAGGACTTTTCAGAGGTCGATCGTATTATTGAAGATTGTAAGTCTTATCGTATGTCTTTAAGTTCTTTATCAATAAAGTATGTCGTTTGTGAAGTAAATGGTGTAGCTCATCATTTAGGACGTACACTTTATAGTAGTGATGTTTACGGATTATGGTTAAATGAGACTTCACTGATTATTCGGGATGTTCTTTATGAAGATTTATCTATTAGTGATCGTGCCAAATGTGTTATGTCCTCCCTGGCTAATTCTTATACTTTGATTTCAATAAATTAATTAGGCATGAAGATGAACATCCTAGCATCGCACTTGGCTAGGTACCAAATTCCTTTAAAAAAAGGAAAAATTGGGCAAATGGTCACCAAATATGTCAAGATCGACGGTTTGATAACTATAATTTGACATATATCAAAATGATCAATCAACTTGGATCTTTGTCTATCAATTTGGTCACTCAGTCTATTTTAGACGTTATATATTTGAAATGTAATGGGTAAAAATTTCTTTCTATCTTTAAATTATTCATATTTACAATAATACAATTATTACACTTTTCCAAAAATTACATAATCTACCATTAGAGATATCTTTCTCGCTCTCTCACTCCTCCACCAGAAATATAATTGTCCTCTACCTGTCGTCGATCGCCAGCAATGACCCCATCCTTGTACCTCGTCGGCTTCTATGTCGCAACCCGCCTTAAACCCCTATCGGCTTCCAGATAAGCTCTCTCTCTCTCAGTATCGACTATGAAATTCTTCAATCTTTCTCGACCAGAACCTCGAGATCGGCCTGGCCAAGATGTTGATCCGGCCATGCTCGATCCTCTTCGGCATCCTCGAATTCCTGAGCCCACATGGTGGAGCACCAGAATTTGTTCTAGAGTCTTAATTTCTGGTCGAGGTTCGACCCTAGGCCACTCTATCGTCGCGACCCCAAGCCTCATGCCTCCACCCGACTATATTTTCTTGGGTGCCCAAATTAGATTTTTGGGTATCAAAGTAATTTTAAATATAAAAATATAAAAACACAATAGATAGAGAAAAAGATGTTAATACCCTTAAAAAGTAACGAAATATTCTTTACTTAATGAGCGTTTGAGAACAAGTGACCATTTTGATAGTAAAATGTCAAGTAGATTAACCCCATTTTTATATATGTCAAAGGACAGTTACCAAACTATCGATCTTAATATAGTTGAGTGACCATTTTTCCAATGTTCCCAAAAATAAATAGAAATTTATTAGAAAGTTTGGTGAACAATTTCAAATACCCAAAAGAATAACGAGGTACCGAGTAAACTTAGAGTCCCAATAGAAATAGATATCTCTTTAAGAAAAGATTGTATTATGTAATTTTCTAATGGTTAAAAGAGAAAATAGATACGCAGAGAATATGATCTGAAAGTATACTTTATTCATTGATAGATGACCTTATATAGCCATAACAATCTATTATAATCATTATCTCTATAAAACAGAGATTAAGAGAATATCTACTTCTATACAAATTAGGATAAGAGACATACCAAGATACCGGGAGTACAATATCCTAAAACACTCATCCTTGTGTCGCGATCCTAAAGAATGATGTATAACAAGTTACCTCACTAAAAACCTTGTCAAGTAAACAACAAAACTCTTGAGTAAAAATAAAAGCTTGGTCTAAGGGAAAGAGAGGACAACGCATCAACTACATAAGCGACCACATGTGATGTAGACTCCCCCTGATGTCTACGAAATGAACTCCCTCTGATCAGTCACTCAATCTTGGAGTTCAGACCATCTTCGCATACCAATATGTCTCACATGCTTTGCAAATGTAGATTTCGGCAATGATTTGATAAACAAGTCTGCAACATTATCAGCTGAACATACTTGATTCACATGAATGTTCAATAAATATTGTTGTTGCTGATTGAAGAAGGACTTCGGCGATATGTGCTTGGTATAATCACCCTTGATGTATCCCAACTTTATTTGTTCAACACAAGCCGCATTCTCCTCAATGATACAAAGTGGTGTTGTAGTAGTAGAAGATAATCCGCTAGATCTCTAATATGATGTATGATTGACCTAAGACATAACACAGTCCTTAACTACTTCATGTAAAGTTATAATCTCAAAATCATTCAAGAAAGTAGTAACAAGGGTCTACTTAGTTGATATCCAAGAAATTCATTGTGTTTCTCATTGTAAAGACATAACCTGTCTGGGATCATCCTTTGTGTGGGTCAGAGATATACCTAGCATCAGCAAAACCAACCAAGACATCGCAAGGTGTCTCTGAATAGGGGACTGCACTGAATTGGGGAATAGTGCTCGCAACTAGAGAAGCGTTCGACAAGTCAAAGCCTTCCATCGACGGATTGAAGGGAAGCTGCAGGTTGATCCAGGGGACTGCTTTAGACACGTCGAGAGATCCACTCGATGGGTCGAAGGCTTGCTTCAGGTTCTTCCAAGATGTTACCTTTGACGGGCCAAAATTCTCAGAACCTGCATGGTGTGATCCAACCATCCATTTTTCAGGAATTTTAAGCTTCTCTTAGTATTCTTTGTAGGGAAAGAACAAGCCCAAGTTTATGGAACTAGTCAAGTATCTAAAGATGTACTTTATACCATTCCAATGACGTTGCGTTGGTGCAGAACTAAACTGAGCTAACAAATTTACAGAGAATGCAATGTCTAGTCTTGTACATTAGGCTAAATACAACAAAGCTCTAATAGCACTAAGGTATAGTACCTCAGGTCCCAATAATTCCTCATCATCATCTTTTGGACAATACAGATCCTTATTGGGTTCCAAACTACGTACGACCATTAGTGTGCTAAGAGGGTGTGCTTTGTCCATGTTAAATCACTTGAGCATCTTTTGGACATAAGCATACTGGTGAATAAGTATTCCACCAACTTGATGTTCTAATTCCAAACCAAGACAAAATCGAGTTCTACCAAGGTCTTTCATCTCAAACTTGGATTTCAAGTAGCTAACTATCTCATTATTTTCATCAAGAGACCTAATGATATTCATATCATCTACATAGACCACTACAATAGCAAATCCCAAACTTGTTCTCTTAATGAACACACATGGGCATAAATCATCATTCTTGTATCACTTCCCAATCAAGTAGTCACTTAGACGTGTGTACCACATTCTACCGAATTATTTCAATCCATATTGTGAACGCTTCAATTTAATTACATGAGTACTTTGTGGTGTAGAGTTTCTTGAATTAGATATGACCATGCCTTCTGACACTTTCATGTATATATCTAAATCAAGGTTTCTATAAAGATATGCTGTCACCACATCCATTAGCTATATATTCAGTTTTTCTAACACTATCAAATTGACAAGGTAGCAGAAAGTAATGATATCCATGACTAGAGAGTATGTCTCCTCATGATCAATAACAGGACATTGAGAGGATTCTTGCACCACAAATATAGCTTTATACTGCATGACTTCATTCTTCTCATTATGCTTTCGAATAAAGACTCATTTATGTCATACCGGCTTCACATTTGGTAGGAATACTACTACCGGACCAAAAAAACTGTTTTTCCTTCAAAGAGTCTAGTCGTAAATCGTCGAAAAGTTGCAAATTGGGTTTGACTGAACTTTGACTTTCCAGAATTGGAAAGTTGACTTGCTGCCCGAAAGGGGAAGTTTCCGTTTTCGGCCTCACCTTCCGGCGATCAAATTCCGGCCACCTCCGATCAATTAAAAGGTAGGGATCGTTTCCTCTAGTGATTTCGAGTTGGATAGAGTTTGGTTTTGTGAAATTTGATGGAGTTTTGGGTGAGTTCGAAGTTGGCTGAACTGGGTTGGTTCGCCGGTGACGGGGGGTGGTCCTCCGGCGAGCCTCGGTGGCTATGAGGTTAGGGGTTCGACTCCCCTTGGTCTAGTGAAGCTATTCATGTGTTTGTTTTGGGTTTTGGTGGAGGATTTGGGGCGACCCGATTAGGCCACCGGAGATGGGTTTTCCGATCGAGTTTTGTTGATTTGAGGGACTTCCGTTGAGATTTGACGTTGGGGTAGAAGAGAAAGAGACTCGAAATGATGAGACCATGGAATCTGGAAACTTTGGCCGCGAAACTCCACCATTGACGGCGCGCCGCCGCCGGCGGCGGCGGTCAACGGCGGTCAAAAAGTCAACTTTTCAGATTTCGACGATTTTAATGTCATTTTTCTCGTAATCGCGCCCTGGTTATCGTACAGAGGTTTTCGGGTTGATTTGAGTAGCCGATTTTCAGTCGAGGTTTCGAGTTGGGATTTCGGGATTTTTGTGATTCATTTTGCACTGCATTTCGTATTTCCGGGAACGGTTGGTTTCCGTGCATCAGTATAGTGTTGTGAATTACGTTATTGATCAGTTATGTTTTGTGAACATTCAGGAGATCGAGATCGAGATCGTGATCGTGCTTCGGGCGAGGGATCTTCCGCCGGACCACGAGTTTAGAGCGAGTGCGCAGTTTACGAGTCTGTGAGTGGACAATTTCTTTTCACGGAAATCTTGCGAGTCTTTTATATATGATTTACAAACTTGAGCATGCAGCATGATTATGGTTTTACGAGCATGAGATTTCATACGAGATTATGTTTAATATGAGCATGTGTTTTATGATTATACGATTTATTTATACGGATATACGTATACGAATATGCATACATTTATAAGCTGTTTCTTGCATTTGCATCGAATTGTTTATGATTTGGTTTACACAGAGTACAGTCTCAGTTACGTTGTTGTATCGATACACCTTGCCTCGTCAGCTGATCCCCGACGGAGGGCCGCCTGGAGGGGCAGTACCCCGACCAGACCGGTGAGGGGCAGTACCCCGGAACCGAGGCCATTTCTGGCTTAGAATCACGTGGTAGTCAGGGACTCCGTGGTTTAGACTGTACTAGCACGGAGGAGTCCATGAGTGACCCCGTGGGATTTTACTTGCATGCTCAGTACACTGGAGGAGTATGAGTTTTACCTCATGTACATATGTTGTTTTATTTACCTGGACTCGCATATGTTTTTATAACATATATATTAATTGGTGAAAGACATTTACTTTCGTCCACTCACTCTAACGTGTTTATTGTCTTTCCCCTGGGCTTTTCGGTTTCCGTGCCCAGTTGCAGTTCTGGTTTTGGTGTTTTCACGTCGCGGTTTGGAGGCTAGTGATCAGAGTTACTTGTGCTTTCCAGTAGGTTCTTGTTTCGCCTACTGATGTGTATATATTGTATATATGTTATACTAGAGGTCGCTCTGATACATACTGATACATGTTTATACGGATTTCCTCAGATATACATATATACATAGTACAGTTTGTTTACTGTTATTGATTATATTGATGTTGAGAAATCCGGATGGGATTGGTGCCCAAGGTTTGGCTTTTGTGGCATAGGATGAAGTGTTATTTTCAGGGTGCAGGTTTATGCAATTCCACGTTAGTAACGAAACTCTGCCGAAATTTTGAAAATTTTTTGTTGGTTCGTATTTTCGAAAGGGTTTGATTCCGGTTTAGGTAACTGAATCGGGATTGGGTCCTTTCAGTAGTACCACTATATGTTAGACATTCAATCTCAACTTCAAACATCTACAAAAAAAATTGAATTAATTAGTCTTAAAGACTTCTCAAACACTTTCAGTAAAGACTTAAAGATTTACCAAAGGGTTATGACCCTTAAAGAGTGTTGATATGGTATAAGCAAACTGATGTAAAACATCTTTATCAGTTGCAGAAATCTTGGTTAGTTGATTTAGACCGAAGTAAAACACATCAAAAATACCAAGTCTGGGTAGAGCCTTCGACGGGTCAAGAGATACTCTCGACAGGACGAGAGATACTCTCGATGGCTCGAGAATTGCTTAATTTTGTCACATAAGCCATCATTGGACGGGTCGAGTAAAATCTTAGATGGGTCGAAGGAAATCCTAAAACTATATCGAATTTTCGATATTGTTTTTCGACTGGTCGAGGATAAATTTTGACGGGTCGAAAGTGTGACATTTTGGAGATAGAAACTATCCTTCGATGGGTCGAGACAAGTCTTTGACAGCTCAAAGGTGAAAAAATATATGATCGAGGACTATCTTTTGACGGGTCGAAAGATTAAGTACACTTATTTTTGATGGGTCAAAAAAGTGTAGAAACCGTTCCAGAGCGATACCTTCGACGGGTCGAGGGAAAATCCCGAAAGGTCGAAGATTTCTAAAAACAAATCATCCTATCTTTTTGTCTCGTTTTATTATACTTTGGTGTCATAATGCCATACAATTTTGTAGATTTTGAACCTTTTAAGTAATATGTATGGACATAACCATTCTTAACACTTTCAATAACTAGAAGGAAGAAAATTTTATTACTTTGCCAACATCAAAAACTTACATCAAAAGATTATTTTTATTCAATAACCATGACTAAAAAATTAAGTCAAAAATAAAGCTAAACTTGATTATATGGGTCTAATACATAGACTAATCAAAGTTTGTAGTCTCTAGACTTGCTTTGTTGACATCTGCTACTATAAGGTTGGCTTCACCAACATCATCCATCTCTTGATCCGTAGTGCAGTTGGTCTCATGTGTCAGGTACTGCTGCATCTCTTGTAGGCGTTCTGGACATCTTTGGGTGCACGATATTCTTGTGCACATGCTTGTTATAACCACACATTTAGCAAGGTGCAAAGCTAGACGTTATAGGAGCAGACCTTAAAGAATTTTCATTGTTCCTAGAACCAGAACTTGATGGGTTCTTGTTGGAGTTATTATAGCCATTGTCTTGACGAGTCAAAATCAAATTTTGACTGTGTCCTTCTCGGCCACAACCTCTGTCATTACCTCCTCTACCACGATTGTTTTGGTAAGGTTTATCGTGTTGCTTCCCCTTATCTTTTTGAGCCTTCCCACCAGTGTTATAAGTCTCATGTGCTTTCTTTGAACCGACTGATCTATTATTGTTGTTGATAAGTACAACACTTTGTCTTTCTTTCTTAGCCAACACACTCATGAGATCATTGAAAGACCTTAATCTGCCTTGTTCATAATCATGTCGATACTGGTGCATCAGATTATCCATAGAAGTAAGGAAGGTGTTCAAAGTTTTCTCAACCATAGCTTGGTCGGTTTTCACAACTCCACATACAACAAGCTCAGATTGTAGGTCCAACATATCTTTGTAAAAATCGTTCACATTAGGATAATCGAATAATCAGATTTTATCATATTGTTCTTGTAGCTCTGGAAGCTTCGCGTCATGTACATTATTGAACCTATCTTGCAAAGTTGCCCACAAATCTGCGGCGTCATCTTTTAACAAATACTGTCTCCGCAGAGCGGGATGAATATGCCTCCTAAGAAACATAAGAGCTTGAGTTGTTGTTGCTGTGGTTTCATCATTGATTTCTTGACCCGCTTGTATTAGTTAGATTGTATCCGTGAGTCTTTTATCGATGAGAGTATTCCTCACATCTGAGACTCATCTATGGTATTCTGCTCCTTTAATGTCAAGGATGTCAAATTCAGGCATACAGGGTCAGTCATCTACAAAATTAGTTTACTGATTGAAATAATCATGATCACTAATAACAAGTTTAGGGAATAAGAAACATGATCCATGATGTATGGTCACAAAAATTGATGCAAAAATCTGTGGTTTTATACCACTCCTTATAAAATTGTGACTGACTCAGAGTCACAAAATATCGACTTCCCTTTTTTTTTATGTATATCATGACTCTCCCAAGACTGTCACTAATCTTAAACTTTGAGGAAGATGTGATTAAATCTTTTTCACTCATACTTGCATTAATCCGTAGGAACTAGAGGTGTGACGACCCGAACCAGAGCTAGTAGTGTATTTGGCACGATTCACGAGATTGGGCGTAGTCGCGGCTTTTACGATATATGTGTGGTTTGTCGATTTTATTCGCGACTATATTTTCGGCCGAGAATTTGAGTTGAGTGTCTTCACGGAAGTTGTAGAGTACGTGATTTCGAGCTCGTGGGCGATTCCGGATGATTTTTCCGATAACCGAGGAATAGAATGTGATTATTTGAAGTTTCAGTTTTCGACGAGTTTATCCGATTGTTTCGTGTTTATCCGAATCGTGATGGTTATCCATTTCGAATCGTCGATCAACCTGAGGCGTGAGTATAAATATCGAGAATAGTCAATAAATAGTCGAATCACAGTTTGAGCTTTGACTGACGTTGACCGAGCATTGACTTTCCAAAATTGGAAAGTTGACCAGTAACCACGAAGGGGAAAGTTTTCGTTTTGGTTCTCGCCGTCCGACCTGCATATTCCGGCCACCTCCGGCCACGTGAAGGGTAAGGTTAGCTTCCTCTCATGATTTCGAGTTGATTGGTATGTGAATTTGTGGGAATTGATGAGGTATTGACTGGGTTCGAATCGAGTTGTGTATTCGGATTTCGCCGGTGACGGTTCATGGTGTTCCGGCGAGCCTCGGTGGTGGGGGTGAGAGGGTTTTGCCTCTCCTTGCCCAAGGGTTCTTCCCATGGGTTTTGATTGGCCTGAAATTGGGTTTTCCGGTGAACCCAATTGGGTTGCCGGAGTTGGGATTTCGCTCGGTTTCGAGCTGATTTGAGTGGTTTGTTGTTTGAATTGATGCCTGTGGTAGTTAACAAAGTGGTTGGGCTCGAGGAAAACTCCATTTCTGGAGCTTCCTCGCCGTGGAATTCCACCGTTGACGGCGCGCCGCCGGCGACGGCGGCGGTCAACGGCGGAGCTCCGGCGAGGGGTTGACTTTTCAGATTTTGGTGTTTTTAATATCATTTTTCTCGTAATCGCGCCCTGAATATCGTCTAGAGGTTTTCGGATTGAATTGGGTAGCGGATTTTCAGTCGAGGATTTCGAGTGGAGATTTCGGGAATTCAGTTAATCATTTTGTACTGCATTATATATTTCCGGAAACGGTTGATTTCCGTGGTTAAGTTTAGAGTTGTGGATTATGTTTTTGATCAGTTATGTTTATGAATGTTCAGGAGATCGAGATCGAGATCGAGATCGTGTTTCAGGCGAGGGATCTTCCGCTGAACCACGAGATTAGCGCGAGTGTGCGTTACGCGAGTCTATGAGTGGACAATTTCTTTTCACGGATTGATTGCGAGTCTTTTTATATATGATTTACGAACTTGAGCATGCAGTTTGATTATGGTTTTATAAGCATGTGTTTTACGATTATACATATACGGATATGCGTATACGAATATACATACATATGTATTATGTTTTATGCATGTGCATGAAAAGGATTTATGTCTTTGGTTTACACAGAGTACAGTCTCAGTATATGTTGTTGTATCGATACACACTGGCTTCTCGGCTGATCCCCGAGTACGCTCCGGGGGGGGACAGATATCCTGACCCGAGGCCTTTCTGGCTAGGAATCACGTGTGGGTCTAGGATCCCGTGATTCAGACTGTGCTATCACGTTGAAGTCCATGAGTGATTCCGCAATATTATGATGCATGCTCTGTACGCGTGAGGAGTTAGAGTCTCCCTCGTGTACCCGGACGCGTGAGGAGTTAGAGTCTCCCTCGTGTACCATTTCCTTTATTTATGCATTTGCATTTAGACTCGCATATTTTTTTATAACGTATATATTATTCGGTGAAAGATATTTATTTTCGTCCAGTCACTCTAACAGTTTTCATGTCTTTCCCCTGGACTTTTCGATTTCCGTGCCCAGTTACAGTTCAGGTTTTTGTGTTTCACGTCGCGGTTGGAGGCTAGTGATCTGAGCTACCTGTGTTGTCCAGTAGGTTCTTGTTTCGCCTACTGATGTGTATATTATATATATTTACACTAGAGGTCGCTCTGATACACTCTGATACGTGTTTATACGAATTTTCTCGGATATATTATATATAGTACAGTATGTTTACTGTTTATTGTTTATGTTATGATATTGAGAAATCCGGATGGGATTGGTGCCCACGGTTTGGCTTTTGTGGCATAGGACGAAGTGTTATTTTCAGGGTGCAGGTTTATGCAATTCCACGTTAGTAACGAAACTCTACCGAAATTTTGAATGGTTTTTGTTGGTTCGTATTTTCAGAAGGGGTTCGATTCCGATTTGGGCAACTGAATCGGGGTTGGGTCCTTTCAGCTTGGTATCAGAGCATTAGGTTGTCAGATTCTGTAGACTCTTGTAGTTGTGATGCTTAGGGTATTTGAGTTTATACAGCATGACTGGAGTGATGACCCGACTGACTAGCGGTACTCATCAATACTTCGGGTGTTGTGTGTTCTCAAATATCTGCGGTTTCATGATTACGTTCTTTCTGCTTGTGCATAATGCTTGTCTTGTATCAGTAGGATGCCTCCTCGACGTGGTCCCCGTGTTGATCGAGAAGAGGATCCTGATGAGGATCGCCAAACGCTTGACTTGCTGATGCGAGTGCTTCGTTTGGAGGAGCGTTTTGACCCTGTGGTCAAGGCTTGTACTGCTGGTGCTACTGTGTTTTCGGGTTCAGTTGATCCAGAGATATGCGAAGCATGGTTGGTTCAGGTTGAACGTGTATGTGAGCGTCTGCAGTTTACTCCTGAGCAGATGACAGTGGCAGCAGTCGGATTACTTGAGGGTGATGCATACTTTTGGTGGGTTAGCACCGACAGAGTTCCAGCTGATACTCCGTGGACTTTGTTCCGTGATCTGTTTATGCGGAGGTACTTTAATCAGGCTACCCAGCAGCGCAAGTATGAGGAGTTTACGAACTTGAGGCAAGGCAGTTTATCTGTACTTGAGTATCAGGACAGGTTTATCCGTTTATCTCATTTTGCGCGTGATATGGTGGCTACTAAGGAAGCCAAGTGTCGCAGGTTTGAGCTGGGGTTGAATCTGAATATCAAGGCGACTCTGACTACGATGCCTCGGAACAATTTTGATGAGTTTGTTAGTGCAGCACTCCGAGGTGAGGACATCGAGTAGGAAAGGCAGCAGAGGTACCAGCCTAGACGATTTTAGGAAGGTGGACCGAGTCAGGGGCCTTCAAAGAGGCAGAGTTCTGATACTTCCGGTTCAGCTTTATCCTCAGGCGGTGGATCTTATCGACCACCAACTATTGTACCCAGACCGAGGCAGAGATGGAAGAGAGGTCGACCACAGCGACAACAGGCTAATGGGAATTCCAGCGGTTCCAGTTATCCTCGACGACCTTTCGGCACTTTTTCTACACCGAGGGAGTACCCATTTTGTTATATATGCAATAGGTATCACGTTGGTCCATGTCAGCGGAGTACCATCACTTGTTATCGTTGTGGCCAGGTGGGTCACTATTCGAGGGAGTGCCCTCAGTTGTTTGGTGCTGATGGACAGGCGACCCAGAGTTCCGGAGTTGAGCGAGGTGCTACTTCGGGAGTTTGACCAGCACAGTTTGCAGGCGAGGGTAGACAGCATGGACAGCCTCAGCGAGGACGACCAGCCAGACAGGCAAGGGTTCATGCCATGACTCTACGTGAGGGCAGAGCTTCACCGGAGGTCGTTATCGGTACGTTACATGTCTTTGGTATTCCAGTACTTGCATTGTTAGATCCAGGTGCCACATATTCATTCATATCATATAGACTGTCATCATTAGCTACGGTACCTGCATCTCCACTTCCGGGGTTGTGGAGAGTGTTATATCCGTCAGGTGAGGTTGTGAGCATCGGTTGGGTGTACAGAGACTGTGAGGTGTTTATTGGTGGTCATGGATTAGCCGCTGATCTGTTATTGCTTGATATTGTGGATTTTGATCTGATCTTGGGTATGGATTTCTTGGAGATGCACTGGACCATGTTTGACTGTCATAAGAAGGAGGTCGCGTTTCGACGACCAGGGTTACCCGAGATACTGTTCCGTGGCGAGAAGAACACTTCATTACCGTGTTTGATTTCCGCGATGAGGGCAGATCGGTTGATGAAGAAGGGTTATGTCGCTTACTTAGCCCATGTTGTGGACACTACAGCAGCTGTACCATACCTTGGTAGTATTGAGGTTGTGTCTGAGTTTCTGGATGTGTTTCCAGCGGAGTTACCTGGTATACCCCCTGTGCGGGAGATTGATTTCACTATTGAGTCGTTACTGGGTACATGACCGATTTCCCAGACACCGTATCGTATGGCACCAGCGGAGTTGAAGGAGTTGCAGATTCAGCTCCAGGAGTTGCTAGAGAAAGGTTTCATTCGACCGAGTATTTCTCCGTTGGGTGCTCCGGTGTTGTTTGTGCGGAAAAAGGATGGATCTATGCGTTTGTGTATTGACTACCGGAAGCTGAATCAGGTTATAGTGAAGAACAAGTATCCATTACCACGGATTGATGATTTGTTCGATCAGTTGAAGGGTGCATCAGTCTTTTCGAAGATTGACCTTCGATCCGGTTACCACCAGTTGAGGATTCGGGATTTGGATGTGGCCAAGACAGCTTTCAGGTCGCGGTATGGGCATTACGAGTTTTTGGTTATGCCGTTTGGGTTGACCAACGCCCCCGCAGCTTTCATGGACTTGATGAATCGGGTGTTCAGACGGTTCCTGGGCAAGTTCGTGATTGTATTCATTGACGATATTTTGATCTATTCCAGGAGTGTGAGCCAGCACAAGAAACATTTGCGAGCAGTGTTGCGGACCTTACGGGACCATCAGTTGTTCGCGAAGTTTAGCAAGTGCGAGTTCTGGTTGGATAGTGTGAAGTTTCTGGGCCACGTGATTTCGGCCGAGGGAGTCAGTGTTGATCCTGACAAGATCGAGGCCGTGCTGAACTGGAGTAGACCTACTACTGTACCGAAGATCCGGAGTTTCTTGGGTTTAGCAGGCTATTACCGACGGTTTGTACAGGATTTCTCCCGGATTGCTACACCACTGACCAGATTGACGAAGAAGGGCGTCAAGTTTGAGTGGTCTGATGCGTGCGAGGAGAGTTATTTGCTTCTGAAGGAGAGATTAACTACCGCACTGGTTCTAACATTGCCAGACGACAGTGGTGAGTTCGTAGTGTACAGCGATGCGTCGAAGTTGGGGCTTGGCTGTGTGTTGATGCAACATGGTAGAGTTGTGGCCTATGGTTCTAGGCAGCTGAAACCACATGAGGTCAACTATCCGACGCATGATTTGGAGTTAGCCGCTATTGTGTTAGCGTTGAAGAGTTGGAGACATTACCTATATAGAGCTCAGTGTAAGATCTACACCGACCACAAAAGTCTTACATACTTGCAGACGCAGCCGGATCTGAACATGAGGCAGCGCCGATGGATGGAGTTGATCAACGATTACGATTGCACATTTGAGTACCACCCAGGGAAGGCCAATGTTGTAGCTGATGCATTTAGCCAGAAATCTGGATCCTTGTTGTTTCATATGTGTGCGGCCAGAGTGTCGATGTTGGCCGAGCTTCGAGCTACGGGTGCTGAGTTCGGGTATGATGACGAGGGAGCTTTGTTAGCCAGTTTTCAGGTTCGACCCGTATTGGTTGATCAAGTGCGAGAGGCTCAGGATTCGGATTCTTACCTATTGGGCAAGAAGACCATGATACGGAATGGTGTGCCTACAGAGTTTCGTTTGAGCGACGACGGTACGTTGTTGTTCAGAGGCAGGTTATGTGTGCCCAGAGATGAGAGCCTGAAGAAGGAGATTCTGGATGAAGCCCATAGTTCAGCGTATGCGATGCATCCCGGAGGTACGAAGATGTTTCGTACACTTCGAGCGTACTACTGGTGGCGCAACATGAAGCAGGAGATTGCCGCATACGTGAGTCGATGTTTGATCTGTCGGCAGGTGAAAGCGGAAAGGCAGAAACCTGCAGGGAAACTACAGCCACTTGAGATTCCGGTTTGGAAGTGGGAGCACATGACGATGGATTTCGTCTATCAGTTGCCGCGTACTTCGGCTGGCAACACTGGCATTTGGGTTATTATGGATCAATTGACGAAATCCGCTCACTTTCTTGCACTTCCGGGGAAGATATCAGTGGGTAGATTGGCCAAGTTGTACTTATCTGAGATTGTTCGCTTGCATGGTGTGCCTGTGTCCATTGTTTCTGACCGAGATAGTCAGTTCACCTCTGAGTTTTGGCAGGCATTGCAGCGAGCTTTGGGCACGAAGTTGCGATTTAGTACAGCTTTCCATCCTCAGACTGACGGGTAGTCTAAGCGGACCATCTAGACTCTTGAGGATATGCTGCGTTCATGTGTGTTGCAGTTCCGCGAGAATTGGGATCAACAGTTACATTTGATTGAGTTCGCCTACAACAACAGCTATCAGGCCAGTATTGAGATGGCACCGTACGAGGCTCTGTACGGGAAGCAGTGTCGCACTCCATTGTGTTCGAGTGAGGTGGGCGATCGTTGGCTGATTGGCCCTGATCTGGTGAAGAGCACTATGGAGGATGTTCAGATTATCCAGGATAGATTGAAGATCGCCCAGGATCGCCAGAAGAGTTATGCGGACGTAAGGAGGAAGAGTTTAGAGTTCGAGGTTGGTGATTGGGTCTTCCTGAAACTATCTCTGTGGAGGGGAGTTGTGCATTTCGGGAAGCGTGGCAAGCTTCGACCACGATACATTGGTCCGTATGAGATTACAGAGAGGGCTAGAGCTGTTGCTTACAGACTTGAGTTGCCAGCTGAGATGGCTCGTGTTCATGATGTCTTCCATGTTTCGATGTTGCGGAAGTACATCTCAGATCCTTCACATGTGTTAGCCCCACAGCAGTTGCCGATCAGAGAGGATTTGACGTACTCCTCTAGTGAAGGTCTTGTGGCAGAACCATTCAGTTGAGGAGGCCACCTGGGAGACGGAGCAGCGTATACGGGAACAGTATCCTCATCTGTTCACTTGACAGGTACGCAAATTTCAAGGTCAAAATTTTTTTAAGGGGGGTAGATTTGTGACGACCCGAACCAGAGTCAGTAGTGTATTTGGCACGATTCACGAGATTGGGCGTAGTCGCGGCTTTTACGATATATGTGTGGTTTGTCGATTTTATTCGCGACTATATTTTCGGTCGAGAATTTGAGTTGAGTGTCTTCACGGAAGTTGTAGAGTACGTGATTTCGAGATCGTGGGAGGTTCCGGATGATTTTTCCGATAACTGAGGAATATAATGTGATTATTTGAAGTTTCAGTTTTTTCGACGAGTTTATCCGATTATTTCGTGTTTATCCGAATCGTGATGGTTATCCATTTCGAATCGTTGATCGACCCGAGGCGTGAGTATAAATATCGGGAATAGTCGAGAAATAGTCGAAAATCACAGTTTGAGCTTTGATTGACGTTGACCGAGCATTGACTTTCCAAAATTGGAAAGTTGACCGTTGACCACGAAGGGGAAAGTTTCCGTTTTGGTTCTCGCCGTCCGACCTACATATTCCGGCCACCTCCGGCCACATGAAGGGTAAGGTTAGCTTCCTCTCATGATTTCGAGTTGATTGGTATGTGAATTTGTGGGAATTGATGAGGTATTGACTGGGTTCAAATCAGGTTGTGTATTCGGATTTCGCCGGTGACGGTTCATGGTGTTCCGGCGAGCCTCGGTGGTGGGGTGAGAGGGTTTTGCCTCTCCTTGCCCCAAGGGTGCTTCCCATGGGTTTTGATTGGCCTGAAATTGGGTTTTCCGGTGAACCCGATTGGGTTGCCGGAGTTGGGATTTCGCTCGGTTTCGAGCTGATTTGAGTGGTATGTGGTTTGAATTGATGCCTGTGGTAGTTAACAAAGTGGTTGGGCTCGAGGAGAACTTCATTTCTGGAGCTTCCTCGCCGTGGAATTCCACCGTTGACGGCGCGCCGCCGGTGGTGGCGGCGGCGGTCAACGGCGGAGCTCTGGCGAGGGGTTGACTTTTCAGATTTCGGTGTTTTTAATGTCATTTTTCTCGTAATCGCGCCCTGAATATCGTCCAGAGGTTTTCGGATTGAATTGGGTAGCAGATTTTCAGTCGAGGATTTCGAGTGGAGATTTCGGGAATTCAGTTAATCATTTTGTACTGCATTGTATATTTCCGGAAACGGTTGATTTCCGTGGTTAAGTTCAGAGTTGTGGATTATGTTTTTGATCAGTTATGTTTATGAATTTTCAGGAGATCGAGATCGAGACCGAGATCGTGTTTCAGGCGAGGGATCTTCCGCTGGACCAAGAGATTAGCGCGAGTGCGCGTTACGCGAGTCTGTGAGTGGACAATTTCTTTTCACGGATTGATTGCGAGTCTTTTTATATATGATTTACGAACTTGAGCATGCAGTTTGATTATGGTTTTATAAGCATGTGTTTTACGATTATACATATACGGATATGCGTATACGAATATATATACATATGTATTATGTTTTATGCATGTGCATGAAAAGGATTTATGTATTTGGTTTACACATAGTACAGTCTCAGTATATGTTGTTGTATCGATACACACTGGCTTCTCGGCTGATCCCCGAGTACGCTCCGGGGGGGACAGATATCCTGACCCGAGGCCTTTCTGGCTAGGAATCACGTGTGGGTTTAGGATCCCGTGATTCAGACTGTGCTATCGCGTTGAAGTCCATGAGTGATTCCGCGATATTATGATGCATGCTCTGTACGCGTGAGGAGTTAGAGTCTCCCTCGTGTACCCGGACGCGTGAGGAGTTAGAGTCTCTCTCGTGTACCATTTCCTTTATTTATGCATTTGCATTTAGACTCGCATATGTTTTTATAACGTATATATTATTCGGTGAAAGACATTTATTTTCGTCCACTCACTCTAACAGTTTTCATGTCTTTCCCCTGGACTTTTCGATTTCCGTGCCCAGTTGCAATTCAGGTTCTGGTGTTTCACGTCGCGGTTGGAGGCTAGTGATCTGAGCTACCTGTGTTTTCCAGTAGGTTCTTGTTTCGCCTACTGATGTGTATATTGTATATATTTACACTAGAGGTCGCTCTGATACACTCTGATACGTGTTTATACGGATTTTCTCGGATATATTATATATAGTACAGTATGTTTACTGTTTATTGTTTATGTTATGATATTGAGAAATCCGGATGGGATTGGTGTCCACGGTTTGGCTTTTGTGGCATATGACGAAGTATTATTTTCAGGGTGCAGGTTTATGCAATTCCACGTTAGTAACGAAACTCTGTCGAAATTTTGAATGGTTTTTGTTGGTTCGTATTTTCAGAAGGGGTTCGATTCCGATTTGGGCAACTGAATCGGGGTTGGGTCCTTTCAAGAGGTATATAATAATTTACGGTATTTAAACCTAAATCTATACCTAGATTTAGGGTGTTGCGATAATTAAGTTTTTCAACCTAATTCTAAATCGAAGGAAGTTAGTTGATTTACCTCGAGGGTGTTATGCTTGGTATGAAAAGTTCGCTGCGAAAGAAGTTTGAAGAGAAACGTCCACGAAAACCGGTGGTAGAGAGCTCCGGCGACGACAAGGTGGTAGGCGGTGTTGATTCCGTGGAAGGAAGGGAGGCCGGCGGTGGAAGATTGTAGTATTTAGGAGTTTGGATTGACTTTCAACTCAAGAATTGTTGATAACGTGTTGAATGAGAAAATAGATATGTAGAGAATATGATCTAAAAAACTATACTTTATTCATTAATAGATAGTCTTATATAGGCATTACAATCTGCTACAATCATTATCCCTATAAAATATGGATTGAGAGAATACTTACTTTTATACAAATTAAGACAAGACATAAACCTAGATACCAGGAATACAATATCTAAAACACTAATAAAAAAATTTCTTGATGGTAACAGAAATGAAAGAAAGAAAATGAAAAAAAAATGAAATTTGTATAGCAATTCGGGTGCGGTCTGATTGTGTGGTTCGAATAATCCGAGAGAGTGTAGTTTGGGTGGAAGAAGGAAGGAGCCAAAAGAAACACAAATCCAAGTAGAAAGCGATCCCAAATCTCTTCTTTGGTATTACAAAATCAGACGGACTCGATCTCCTCCGCGTTGACATGGTCGTCGGTCAATGAGCTTCGCCATTGCTGCAATGGAAGGTCAGCCTTCCGTCTCCGCGCTCCTCTCTCTTTTTTTAATTTCTTTTCTTTTCCTTCTCTCGTCAATTTCATAAAAATATAGGCTTTAGGGTTTAGATGCATCAACAATCCTTCAGATTAATTACTACAAAGTTGAATACTTGTTTCCATTTCTAACCGAATTTTCAATATGTAGAGTTGAGAGGTACAGAAATTCCCAATTGCCACCGTTAATTTGAGAATTTCACGTCTTTGTTTGTTTGTTTGTTGACTGACTAGTGAGAACTGACTATGTTTGTCATCTCGAAATGACCAATCCTGAATTTCATGTATGAATAGATGGTATTCTCCTTAGTTTCCCTAAATGAAGCGCGATACAAAATGAGGATCTGAATGTGAAGTATAGGACACCCCTTTAACATTACGGGCAGCATTAGAAGATATCTTAGAATGTCCCATAAGAAAAGAGAAAGATAGACTAAAACACACTGAAGATATTGGACATGTCCTTAAATAAGGTCCTACTGGATGTTTGACTTGGTGCAATGGCATTAGCACATTGATGATCTAGCTGTTAAATTCCCGAGGCATAGAGACATATGTTGACAGATGTTGGCTTCTGACACATTTTTAGATTTATGCTCGTTACTTCAGAACTGCACCTTGTATTCTTTTCTTTTCTTTTGATCATATGCATCTATATGTACAAGAAAAAAGTCATCAGCTCTTTCTTGATCCATAGAAAAAAGGATTAGTCTGTACTGTGGTGTCTTTGTTCCAGAAGGATTAGTCTGACAGACTTGAGATGTACTGAAGTTTGTTTGTTTCTTCTTTGTTAGCGTGTACTTGTACATTACATAGATTAACTCGGTTCTTGTTAGAACTTCTTTTGCATCCTTTGTGCCTAAAACCCCTGAATCCTACCTCCTGCTACCTTATATTTTATTTTTTCTTGTCCGGCCATGAATCTGCAAGGACTTAAAGTTGGCTGCCACTATAATGTTCATTTGAATACTTTGCAATTGGTGGATTTTATTTCTGCGTGGACTTGCGTATTATTCTGTGTGTCCCTCTTATTTGTATCCTGCTTGTGCCTGTGAGAAGATAAGAAATTTTGAGTTACTCTCTGAGTTTTAGAAGTCTAATGCTGATAACTATCAACTGAGCCAAGGTAGTTATGTATACAGTTTGATACACATTATATGTGGCTCTGGTTTGGTTTCCGAGTTGGCTGATCAACATATTATTACACTGCTTTTCAGGTGGTATTGCAGACCAGGAGTCAATAGGGTCCGGGACAAAGAGGTCTAGTGTATCATCTGGAAGTAGGTCTCATAATCACAAGGACTTCCTTAATAGATTTGTGGACAGTGAGAAGCTAACTGAAAAATTAGAGGATTGGTTTGAGCGTATATCCAGTAAATCAGCAGCAAAAAAACCTGCCTTTGATGAGCCTTTTGAGTTAATAGAGCTTCAAAAGTTTGACTATGCACTGGAAGGGATCTCTTTTCAGCAATTGATTAGGATGCCCAGTGCCGTTTATGCTTCAACTTCTGGTGTGGTGGAAGCAACTGCATATCTTGCCATTGAAGATTTTTTACACGCCAGTGTGAAGGGATTGTGGGAAGCATTCTGGAGTCCGGATGAGCCCATGCCCTTCTCTGTTGCTTGTCTATACAATGAAAACCTCAAATTTTATCAGGCTGAGAATGCAGTTGCTGATGGTAAGCTTGGAGGGCTTTGTGCTACTGGTATACTGCTTACAAACCCTAGACATCCACATGGTAAGTGGGAAAATATTCTTGAATTGGCTCTTTTAAGACCTGATATTGGAGGCTTTGTTGAAGATGGTGACAGGCAGCCTTCTCTAGCTATCATAGGTGAGGCTCTTTTCTATGCTGTCCGAGCATTAGTATCAAGAAGCTCAAGCAGATTGAAATACTCTAAGTCTTCAAACTCTGTATTTATTCTTCTCGTTGATTCTCAGTATGGTGGTGTTGTAAAAGTTGAAGGAGATGTAAATAAGTTGGAGTTGGATGTTGATAATGTCTATGAATGTGCTGCTGAATGGATTGAAAAACATTCTACTGTTGCTGTCTCTTCGGTTGATAGGATCTGGAACAAACTTGGAAATGCTAACTGGGGAGATATTGGTGCAATACAGGTACTTTTCGCTACCTTCCACTGTATCATGCAATTTGCTGGATTCCCCAAGCACTCGGTGGAAGATTTAGCTGCTGATCATGGTTCTCGTCTCCAAACCAGAAGAGGTGAGAAGCAGTTGGGGGACACTCAGGTGAACGGGAATGGTCTATTTCGGTTCCAGCAGCGCAGTGCTTCCCCTGAAATTGTTGAAGTTCAGGATGATATAGTCAAAATTGAGTCTGAACAGTTATTGAAGCTAGAAGTAGGATCTGTGTTATGGCTGGAGGATTCTAACTGGCAAAAAGGATTTCAGATCAATCAAGTTATGCATAGCAGCGAATGCCCAT
This sequence comes from Geum urbanum, assembly GCA_946800695.1. Classification (NCBI taxonomy): domain Eukaryota; kingdom Viridiplantae; phylum Streptophyta; class Magnoliopsida; order Rosales; family Rosaceae; genus Geum; species Geum urbanum. The sequence continues at coordinate 4,451,787 of OX327008.1, read as the reverse complement.
ATATTGCATCTCCAGTTGAAGATCCTCAGAAAAGTTTGTTTTTACTTGTTGGTGCTCACCCTTCCCAACTGGAGCCAGCTTGGGAGGAAATGAATATGTGGTATCAAGTTCAGAGGCAGACAAAAATATTGACGCTTATGAAACAGAAGGATTTATCTAGCAAGCATTTACCTCAATTGAGTGCATCTGGTAGGATTATTCACCCTGGTCAGTGTCAGAGGCCCAGCTCCGGTGGAAACTGTGGTCACCCTTGGTGTGGCACCCCTATCCTTGTGACATCCCCGGTTGGTGAAACAGTAGCGGATTTGATAGATGAGGGTAGATTTGGTATGGAAGAAGCTATTAGGTGTTGCCACGATTGTTTGTCTGCACTTTCAACTGCGGCTTCTGCAGGAATTCGTCATGGTGACATCAGGCCAGAAAATGTGATTTATGTCAGGTCTTCCACGAGTCATCCCTTTTTTGTTCTTATTGGGTGGGGTCGTGCTATTCTTGAAGATAGGGATCGCCCTGCAATGAACCTTCATTTCTCCTCAACCTCTGCTCTCCAGGAGGGAAAATTATGCTCAGCTTCAGATGCTGAAAGTCTTGTTTACATGCTTTATTTTTCCTGTGGTGGAGTTTTACCTGATCTTGACTCAGTCGAAGGAGCACTGCAGTGGAGAGAGACTTCTTGGTCTCGGAGATTGATTCAACAGAAATTAGGGGATGCATCAACTGTGTTGAAAGCATTTTCTGATTATGTTGATAGTTTATGTGGAACACCATATCTAATGGACTACAATATATGGTTGAGAAGGTTGAGGAGAAATATTAGTGAGGAAGACTATGGGAAGGAAATTGATGCATCAGGCTAAAGTTTATTCCTAAAGGCTACACAACTAGAAGACATCTCTCCACCAGAATTTTGATATCTGATGCCAATGTTTCACTCTGGTAGCTATTCTCTTGGACAGATTATTTGATTAGAAGTTGACGAATGGCTCGACTGAATTTCTTGAAAAATTCAAGGATGACCAACTCCTTTTCCGTGGTTCTCTGGGTGTTCCTTTCTCTGAACTTTTTGGCAACCGGCATCCTGAATTTGCAGAGGTTGGCAATGCTCTTCAACTTTTTGTTACCTCTTCGGTTAATGAGTGTGGTCCGGCTGGACACAAGGATTAAATATTTGCTGGAGATCAATACTCTTCTGGGTATTTTTTGCATTCTGCGTGCAGTTCCTCTAGCTATAGGTCATCGAAATAAAATAGTTTTTCTGCAGTTGAGTTTTTTCCCCCACCCCCCAAAATTAATGCTGTATTTATTACCATTCCTTTGTAAATTAAGATAGAAACCATTCAAAGTTGCCATCAAGTTTGTATTACTATTGAGTGGGACAAAGATTAGTTCATAGTTTCTTGGACGTCCTCTTTAATTTTTTTTCTTTTCTTTGGTAAATAAAAGCACATTGGATTGTTTTGGCAATTTTCTAATCTTTTCTTCAGGAAAAACAAAAACCTCTTTCACATTTGTATCAAACTGTGCAGCATACGGTCCTCATTTTGTAATATCACAGAGCAAGATATCACAGTAGAATGTTCCACACAGCTAAGTTATTTCATTAGACATTCATAGTGCATCCATCAAAAGTACATTGATGTCCAAGTGATCATTTTGGACTCGGATCATGCTTGGACTGCCTCGGCTTCTCTCTCAATTTTCTCTGTCACAAAGTAAGAACAGTGACATAGTTACTGACCTAACCTTGGGACAGTATGCCCTTGCGGATGGATTATGATGACAGGTCTTGAAATTCAGAAGCAAGCTCCTGAGAAGGCATTTTCAACCAATCTTTGGCTCCGATAAAGTGCACAGATTTGGCCTTGAGTTTGTCTTTGTAGGCATTCTCACAAATGCTTGGCTCTCGGAACTTTGCTCCCGAAATTGATATGAAAAATTTGAAAGGTGGATGCTCCTTCAACAGCATTCCCTGTACATATAAACATTATTTCCAATATGTCTTTATTCAGTCTTGGAAATTAACTGAGCTAATTGAATTAACTTCATTACCTGAGATTGGTAGCCAATCAAGAGTCCTGCTAGGGTTGCACCCAGATCGATTTTTATAAATCAAAGTAATTAGTATTACATATGATTGAACAAGAGTATGCATCAACTAGGTAGTGCATGAGTATACCTGAGAGAAACCGAGCAAACCATCAAAGGGGCCTCTGGTTGTTATGTAGTCACATAAATAAGTGATGCATTCTTCCAAGTTTGTGTACTCCATGAAGTCCTTGTCAAATTGAAACCATTCAAAGTAAGGAGGTGGGAAGATGCCTTCTTTATCAGATTTTCCTCCCGCAAGAAACTTGCCATTTGGAAACTCCTATTATTGATCCAACCAGATTGAAACTATGACTGTGTCAAATAAATAGAATGGTATTTTGTTGTTATACATTATAACAGAGACTTCTCTCAAATAAAGTTTTGGGAGGATAGACGCTGGTCTACCTCTTTATCTATCAGCTTTGACAGCGTTATGGCAATGTCAATGAGACAGCCCTTTTGGAGCAAAAGTAAGTCCTCTTGAAGTTTAGTGAATTACAAGACAATTTATGATTGGTTTATTTGAAGGTTGAAGGTCTAACAACCTTGTAGTTTATATAATTTTCTGAATCGCATACAAATACTCAAATGAGAATCGAATATGTTAATCATTGACACCAATTATTCGTGGTGCAACGCAATTGTATATGCCAGCTGTGGGCATACGGTTGCATATATTTGTCATTTAGATATGTCAAATACTATTGCTAAAATGTTTCAGTCATATATGAAAATTGTATATAAAGAGACTTCGGAGCTAGCTTATATTACCATGTCAAAGTGAGAGAGGACAGAAGCATCCCATTTGCTAATTTGCTTTTGAAGGAAGGTGCCACTGGTTCTAAATCCATGGAGGCACAGAACCTTCATCTTCTTCTTCTTCTTCTCTTTCTCGCTTTCCATCCTCGCTAGCTCCCACGAATATTGTCAATAATGGTATGACAGTATGAGTTTGTTTAATACTACACCATGAACAACGATGGTGGTAGCTAGCCACCTAATTAAAATCCTTCAGACACCTAGTGTAAGTGTGCAGCTACCTCTTTTAACTACTCCCTTTCTTTGGTTGTTTGGTATCCCACGTTCGTTTTCTGTTGCCAACTGGGCTTGTCTTCAACTGTAGAACACAATGTTAAACCTAAAGCGTTTTGTAGAGCTGAAATTTCATTCTCAACTGGGACCTGAGGGCTTCCCAGACAAATGTGGAAACTGAAAAGAAAATGCCAAGATTGCCAAAACAAAGTGGTTCCATATGCAAAGAAAAATGATGATGACATTGAATTCAATTCACAACTTTTTCCCAATGCAAGTATTTCTTACAACACCTCACACACACACACACACACACACACAAGGCTCATCCCACATACTTGACTCTTTGACCTTTTTAGTTACACTGCTCCCCTCTCCCCTCCACCGTGCAACACTTCACTTCAACTGGGCTCTAGAAATGTCCTCCCCTTGAAATTTCATAATCTCTTCAGACTTTTCTTTCTCGCATCGATTTTCTTCTTTTCTGCCTGTGCTTTTGCCAAGCCTCCTTCCTTCTTCAGTGTCATACTAGCTGCTACAGTTGATGTAGCAGCCCCACCAAATCCTGTCTCCACTGCAGCAGCTGCAACAGTCGGCTGATCCTGGCCAATTCCTCTTGCTGCGACTGTCAAAGGGACCAGTACAGATGGGGATGGAGATGGGATTGGCAAAGCAGCACCAGCTGCTGTAATCTTTTGATCAGCATTGAGTGCCGAAGTGTTAGATTGATCAACGTTCAGTGCAGTAGTAGACTCAGAAATAGCTCCTGTTTTAAACTTTGGCTTTGGCTTAGCATGGATTCCAGTATAAAGCCTGCATTCAAGAAATTACAATTCATTAAAGTGTGCCATGGTACAAATCTAGTAGTCAACTTAGATGAGTTGACTCATGTTGGCATATCATTCATTATAGCTCTGACACCAATAAATTTGGTTCATTAGCTATTTCTAAAAAACATGGACACATTACGTTGCAGGGATTGAAGGCTATAATGCGTGCAGAGCGTAGACCATGGAACTCAAATTCTACAGGTCTATTGGGATGCAAAAGCAGGGGGACTTATACACACTCTAGATCTTATACAGTACCACTAACCTCAGAAACTTCTTTAGGGATGCAAATGCAGGGGAATTGTTTACAAATTCTGGATCTCTTACAATAATGCCAACCTTACTTCAGAAAGACCATAGTAGCAACCTCAAAAAGTACCCGGGGGAAGAACATAGACTAGATAGGAAACTCTACTGAATATCAAATAAAAAGTGTACACATTAATGCAAGGTCATACACATCCCTGATGACCTGCCGAAAAACATTGAATTTGTATCCCAAAAGAAGTATGGAATAGTAATAAGCTATATTAATTCAATGCAAGTCCTAATTTGAGGTATTCAATAAATTGAGAGCCTAGAAATCAGCATGTCCCAATGATAGAAAGACAGCAACAATCAGAACTTGGAACAAATCTCTGGTGACACATCTGCTCAATAAGTTCTACAAGGACAACTATTCAAAAATTCGTATATATATATTTCCCATGAACCACGACGCACCTGGCATGTCTAGCATATTCCTCATAATTTTCAAGCAGCATCTTGCCAGCTTGTTCGTTTAACGCTGATTCTGGAAATGGTTCAATCAACAGACATCTAACTACCTGTTATGACAAAACATATAGTAACAAAATTAAAATCAATGAACCAAAACTCTAATGTCAATACCCAAGAGAGACAAAACTAAACAAACAGATGCAGAAGAACTATAAAAAGAACTTACGATAAGAACATGTCGTAATCCAAGACTTGGATTCCAATCTTTCTTTAATGTGTTCACACAAATTTCACCATTATTTGCAATGTTTGGATGGAAAATTCTAGTGAGAAAGAAACCTGTAACAGTTATAAGCCAAAGATCAAAAAAGGACTGATACGAGATGAACCAGGTAGTAAACCAGGAATTAAAGGTAAGAATGTAAGAGATTAACGACAGAAGTCATCACATAATTGTAAACATCAACATAAAGCAGACCTTTGGGAGGAGAGTGTGGAAAGTCATGGGATAATAGCAACTTCATGCGAAATACACCATTTTCGTAAGGAGTGCCAGCTGCAAGGTTACTAACTTAGGTAAGCAATCATCCTAAAACAAAGCAATAAATACAAGATTCAAAAAACAGTACTAGCCTGGCCCTTCAATATCAGCAAATATGATTGAGAAGTCATCATCATTAACACAAACTTTAATGCCTTCAGGAGGGGATTCGTCAAGACTCTTCAATTCCTTCGCAAGTTGCTTGATCACATTTGGTGGTAGATTTTCATTGGTAGCCTGACAGAAACAAGATCAAAAGAGCTACAGATTAAATAAAATAAAATATATATATATATATATAAAATACATGTCTAACTCAGTTTATCCTCTTTCACGAATGATGGATTCAGACAAGTAGTAAAATTACCCTACCGTTTAATATCCCACAATGCACATGGACATTTACAGTCCCTAGACTAGGTCTGAGAAGCTATCAATATAAACCAAATAAATAACTTGCAAACATTAAGCTTCATAATTCTTCTTTATATAGTGGATTCATATTTCAGACACCAGGACAAGTGTTTCATGCAGAGACTGATTGATCTCTAACCCATTACGCACTGCAAACATGAATGGAAAGTACCTCCTAGATTTAGATGAAAAAACATGCAATTATACAACATGAAACGTTACGGTATAGATAGCACGACATTTAACTTTTTTTATTCCCACACTTTCTGAAACCTAAACCTGGCACAGAACATGGGGACTTTATATAAACAGGATACTTCTATATAGGTAGTCAGTACCATGAAGCAGACCATCCTGGGGCAAACCATGGTTAGTTCTAACAACCACTTGTTGGTGGATGTCACTACATTAAGCATCTGTTATTTAATCAATAACGATAAAGCTAACAATGAATAGAAAACTTGACCATTCCTACTAATACCTTGCTGTTGCATAGCATGCACTATATTATACATCTATTTTTTCTGGAAATGATTGACCAAGCCAACAATAAAGAAAAATTACTATTTGTATGTTTTCTGTACTGAGACAGAACATTACCATAAGAATATGACGCCTCCTCAGTATTTGGCTACCAGAAAAATTGGGTAACTTGGCAACTATGTGCTTCAATCTGTCAGCCTCGTCGATTAGTGTGATAGAATCAGGCTAGCTGTATGCAGAAATACCTGCAATTGAAATCAATAGTTAATCATCAGCCTTATGACTAACTTTACAACTAACTTGAAAAGTAAATTTTATCTGGTTTATAAAGCATTAACACATTAAAAGGCTTGCCCACATCAAATGTTTTTATCTTGTAACATTATGTTTTCCTATTCCACAGTTTTTCTTCAAGAAAATTACAGATTGAACCTCACTTTCACCGCAAAGAAATAGTAAGCCAGGAAGCCCAAAATCAGTAAACGATTAAGAATTACCTAATTTTGAAACCCAATTTTTCAAACATCCAAGATTCCTACTTGGGTACTGAGACTATGAACTAAACTAATTAACAAAATTTACCCAGATACATTTCTTGGTGGGTATCAAAAGTCAACAAAAACAACAAGAAAACCAAATGGCTATTCAGCTATTGTTTCCTTTCCACATTAGAAGTAAAGAAAATCAGATCCTCCTATTATCATAAACAAAGCATACATAGATGAATTAGATTCCAACTCTCAAACTCTAAAAATTATGATCAAAACCTAACAAATATCATCATCGTCACTAAAAAAAGAAGCCTAAAACCCAGAATATAGAGAGAGTTCGATCATGTCAGTCATTAAGAAAACTCACATTGTTTTGTTGGCGATGATTGAGCGATCCTTTGGGGGTTCGCGAATTGCGAATTTGCGAATTTGCGATGAGAGAGAGAGAGAGAGAGAGCGTCTCTGTGTGTGTGTTTCTTTCTGAGAGAGAGACTAGTGAGAGAGAGAGAGATGAGTTGATTACGGAGCCATAAATAAAATAAAGGACAAATGAGTTCAAACTTTTTCTTTTCACAAAAATCTATCATAACATTTTAATTTTAAAATTGTCAATTCTATTTTCTGAATAGATAACAAATATATTGTTTGAAGTATTTACAAAAACTGCTATCGCATTTTTCAGGCCTAATCACATAAAGCTCTCTCTCTCTCTCTCTCTCTACGGCGCACGACTCGATCCAACTCCATATCCGATCTGGACAATATTTGCCAGAGCCTCTCCTCCATCCTCAACAATTTGAACAGCTCAACAATGACATTTGGGCATGTTTACAAAATTCCCTAAGTATTGACTTGACAAAAAGTAATGCATTTTAAGTAGTTGAATGTTTGATCTGACTCGCCTACGCATTTGGAATTTACATGTAAAGTTTTGTTCTTTTTGTTCAAACTCATTCACTTTCTCTATTAGAGTGATGTTTGGGGTGGCTAAACAAGGGAACATAGATTGATGATGATGTTAAGCTTTATATGAGGAGGTGTGCAGACCTTGCAAGAAAAGCTATTGGGTTACTAGCCCAAATCCTACGGTCGGTTGTGTTATTGTCAAGGATGGTAAGGTTGTTGGTGAAGGTTTTCACCCTAAAGCTGGCCAACCACATGCCAAGGTATTTAAACCTTCATTTTCTGTATTGTTTTGATTTTTCATGTGGAATGTGTATTTCTTTAAGTGAGGTGATGAGTCTGTTGGAATTTGGTCGCAAAGGCATTCAGTAATGAAAAAACAGTTATTTTAGTGGCATTTAAAAGACAACAGTTTTGTTTTGCTATCTGATTTTAGTTCCCACTGTAAGTGGCTAGTGTGCCTTCTGCTTGAAACTTTATGAAAGTATTGGCTTAGCCTTGTATGCAAAGATTAAAATGGTCTAATTAGAAGTTAGAATATGGGTAAATAAAAAGGGAGATGGCTAGAGTATAGTCCTAGAGTTAACATGACTTTGATTTTGTAGGTGTCATGCAGTATGCCAAAACATATATTCTATATTGTGGCTTGAGTTATCCAAAATGTGTAAATACGTAAAAAGCTGTAGTAGTGTAGATGGTACTACTTCATACGAAGAAGCTAAATGTTACAGGTTTTTGCTTTAAGGAATGCAGGTGATTTGGCTGAGAATGCAACAGCCTATGTGAGCTTGGAGCCATGTAATCACTATGGTAGAACTCCACCATGCACTGAAGTGCTGATTAAAGCCAAAGTTAAAGCGGTTGTTGTTGGATTGATGGATCCAAATCCAATTGTAGCATCAAAAGGGTTGGATAGATTAAGAAATGCAGGAATCGATGTTACAACTGGTGTAGAAGAAGAATTATGAAAGAGACTAAATGAACAGCTCAACAATGTCTAGGTATCTGTCTAGGTAGCTGTCTGGGTATCTGTCTAAGTATCTGTCTGGGTATCTGTCTAGGTAGTTGTCTAAGTATTTGTCTGGGTAGTTGTCTAAGTAACTGTCTAGAGAGCTTTTTCTGTCTCAAAAATTAATTTCATTTGCCTTAATGGCATCCTATACTACCTTACACTTCACTTAATTGACTCCATAATTTAATCAATTAATTAAATTTTTTTTCCTTTTAATCTCTTCTTCTTCATGGTTCATATGCATATATATACAAATTAAAGGGAGCATTTTTTCTTGAGAAATTATATATGATGAGAAAGTAATGTTGAATCTAATTATGGGATCTTTTATTCAATATATTCCTCCATCACATCATTTTTTTTCATGATTTATGGTTGTAGCTATCTGGGTAGTTGTCTAAGTATTTGTTTAGGTAGCTATTTAAGTAGCTATCTAAGTAGCTGTCTTTGTCTTAAAAATTAATTTTTATTTGAATTAATGGCATCTTATACTACTCTACACTTCACTTAATTGACTCCATAATTTAATCAATTAATCAGATTCTTTCCATCTTAATCTCTTCTTCTTCATGATTCACATGCATATATATACAAATTGAAGGACGCATTTTTTCTTGAGAAATTATATATGATGAGAAAGTAATGTTGATCTAATTGTGGGGTCTTTTATTCAATATATTCCTCCATCACATCATTTTTTTAACATGATTTTATGGTTGTAGCTATCTGGGTAGTTGTCTAAATATCTGTCTGGGTAGCTGTCTGGGTAGCCGTCTAAGTATCTGTCTGGGTAGCTGTCTAGGTAGATGTCTGGATAACTATCGATTTCTTCACTCATTTTATCATTCCATTTTCCGGCGACCCGAGACTTATTCTGCTCAAAATCAAACAACAAACAACTTTTTCTTCTACAACATCCTCCAATTCTAACTACAAAACGTCGAATTTACCTTTGAACATCAAACTCTCAAAATCTTCAATTCTTCGATTCGGATAACAGTAATTGAATTAGGAAGCAACCAAGCTTTGGTTAGCTTTGTGGAGGTAACTGCTACAAAACCTAGTGAGTCTTGCTGTCTGATTCGGCTAGAGAGAGAGAGAGAGATAGAGATAGAGAGAGAGAGAGAGAGAGAGAGAGAGCGAGCGAGCTATGAACTCTCAAAGAGGACAGTTATAATTCAAATTAGGAAAGAATGGCAAAATCGGTAGAAAAAATGGGTTTTATAACTTATTAGGTTTTTTTGGGAGGAAATGATATCCGCTAGGTTTTTTTGGAAAAAAAAAATGTGTCATAAGTTGATTTTTTTTTTGAAATCTTAATTATCTTTTTTTTGGGTTTTTTTTTTCATTTTCCCATAAATAAATGTATCACACTTATTTCGTAATATTACTTTCTATGGTACAATTTGAAAAGACTCAATCTCGATTTAGTTTCCTAAACCGGAATCAAACCCCTTCTGAAAACACGAACTTTCAAAAACCATAGAAATTTCGACAGAGTTTCACTATATCGCGAAGTTGCCATTAACCTGCACCCGAAAATACACTTCATCCTATGCCACAAAAGCCAAACCGTGGGCACCAATCACATCCGGATTTCTCAAAATCATAACATAATGTGAAGTACTAAGCAAAAACTGTAACTTTACAGAAATCTGGGAAAGTTATATGAAAATATAAGACATCAGAGTATTCAGAGCGACCTCTACTATATATATACATAAATACATAGCAGTAGGCTAAACAAGAAACCTACTGAGAAAGAAAAGTAGCTCGAATACTAAGCCTCCAACTGCGACGTGCGACACCAGAATCCGAACTACAAACTAGGCATTGAAAACAAAAAGCTTAGGGAAAGACATATAAACCGTTAGAGTGAGTGGACGAAAATAAATGTCTTTCGCCGAATAATATATGTTATAAAAACATAGGCGAGTCTAAGTGCATAAAATCAAATGGTACACGAGGGAGACTCTAACTCCTCACGCGTACAGAGCATGCATCGTAAAATCCCGCAGGGTCACTCATGGATACATCCGCGCTAGTACAGTCCGAATAACGGGATCCCAGACCCACACGTGATTCAAGCCAGAGAGGCCTCAGGTCAGAGGTCCCCCCCCCCCCCGGTAAAGGCCTCGAGTCAGGGGTCACAGCCTCCCCCGGTAAACATCCTCGGGGATCAACCGGGATGCAAGTGTATCGATACAACCACATATACTAAGACTGTACTCTATGTAAACCAAATCATAAATAGTTTCATGCAAATGTATAAAGCATAATGTAAATGCCTATTCGTAATATATATAATTATAAAAGAATATTCGTCAATGCATATTCGTAAATGCATAATCGTAAAATATATGCTCGTAAAAATCATAATCTCATATGCATGCTCATGCTCATATTCGTAAAACGTATAATAAAGACTCGCAACCAATCAGTGCAAAGAAATGTCCACTCACAGACAAGCACAACACGCTCCCGTGATCCGGCGGAAGATCCCTCACTAAGCGTACGATCTCGATCCCTTGAATAATCACAAAATATCACTGATCAAAATCACAATTCAATACTCTGACCCACACCTCGAAAACCAACCATGTCTGGAGATATATAACTCGGATAACAAAAGAATCGCCGAAAATCCCAAAATACTCCATATAAACCCTCGACTTAAAATCCACTACTCAAATCAACTCGAAAACCTCAAGACGACGATCGGGGCGCGATTACGAGTAAAACGGCATAAAACTTGACAAAATCCAAAAAAATCAACGCCTCGCCGGAGCTACGCCGCCGCGCCGTCACCAGAGAGATTTTCCGGTGAGGAAAGCCCAAAATTCAAGTCCTCCTCGAGCCCAATACATTCCTCAACTACAACTTCCTCTAATTCTACCGTAATCCGTGGGAAAACAGCTCGAAACTTCCATGGATTTCAAACCAGCCGGCGATCAGTTCACCACCAGAACTCCGGCCATGACGTACGGCGGTCCTCGAGACTACTCCCAAAAGTCTCGCCGTGGTCCACTGAGCCTTTCCCTCTTAACCCCGGCCACCATCGTGGCCGGAGCACCGCTATCAGTCGCCCCCCATTTTCCTCCATTTCTCCTCCAAAATTTCAACCCAAAAACTCAACAATACAACACCATACATATATCAAAAGGAAGCATAGATCCAAAGCTTCAATTCCCTACCTTTATTTCCGGCAACCGTGCCATATTCTGGTAGCCACCACGACGGCGAGTTCGTGACTCACTGAGTCAACACGGCTAACTCGGTCAACTCGGCCCAGCTCTGGTCAACTCGGTCAAAACAGCCCATTTTCGAACTTTTGGATAACTTTACGACTATTCGGCTATTTATACGTCGCGAATCAACTCTATCCGTAATTCGGATAACTCAAACTCAAACGGATAAGCACGATTAACTCGGTGATAATTTCAAATATTCTTTTTATATTCCTCGATTATCCGAAAAATCCTCGGAAAGCTCCTACGGACTCGAAATCAAATTCTCTACATTTCCCACGAACAAACCCAAATCAAATTCGTGTCCAAAAATTAAGTCATGAACGAAGTTGCATATCCTATTAATTACGATAAACCTCAATTACTCGTAAAATTCCAGATTAAGCCGATTACTATTCCAATTCCGATTCGGGTTGTCACAAATCTACCTTCCTTACAAAAATTTCGACCTCGAAAATTACATACCTGCTAAGTGAACAGATGAGGATACTACTCCCGCATATGCTGGTCGGTCTCCCAAGTGGCTTCCTCTACTGAATGATTCTGCCATAAGACCTTCACAAGCGGTATGACTCTGTGTCTCAACTCCTTCACAAGCGGTATGACTCTGTACTGGCTCTTCCACATATGTCAAATCTTCCCGGATAGGAAGCTAATATGGCGCTAAAACATGTGATGGATCTGGAATGTATTTCCACAACATCGGGACATGGAAAACATAGTGCACCCTTGCCATCTCTGAAGGCAACTCCAACCTGTAAGCCACAGCACCAACTCTCTCTCTGTAATCTCATACGGACCGATATACCGTGGTCGGAACTTGCCGTGCTTCCTGAAACGGACTGCTCCTTGCCAAGGAGATAATTTCAGGAAGACCCAATTGCCCACCTCGAACTCAAGACATTTTCTTTTCACATCTGCATAACTCTTTTGTTGGTCTTGGGCAATCTTCAATCTGTTTCTAATAATCTGAATATCCTATGTGGTGCTCTTCACCAGATCAGGACCAATAAGCCGTCACTCGCCCACCTCACTCCAACACAATGGAGTACGACACTGCTTCCCGTATAGAGCCTCATACAGTGCCATATCAATATTGGCCTGATAACTGTTGTTGTAAGCAAACTCGATCAAATGCAGTTGTTGATCCCAATTTCCTCTAAACTGCAATACACATGACCGCAACATATCCTCGAGGGTCTGAATAGTCCCCTCAGACTGCCCATCAGTCTAAGGATGGAAAGCTGTACTGAAATGTAATCTGGTCTCCGAGGCTCGCTGCAATGCCTGCTAGAACTCTGAAGTGAACTGACTATCTCGGTCAGAAACAATAGATACAGGCACTCCATGCAAATGAACGATCTCAGCCAAATATAGCTTTGCTAACCTGCCCACAGAAATCTTCCCTGGAAGTGCAAGGAAATGAGCTAATTTCGTCAATCGGTCAACAATAACCCAAATACCCGTGTTACCAGCAGAAGTACGTGGTAACTGATACACGAAATCCATAGTAATGTGCTCCCACTTCCAAACCGGAATCTCTAACGGTTGTAACTTTCCCATAGTTTCTGCCTTTTCGCCTTCACTTGCTGATAAATGAGGCATCTGCTCACATATGCTGTGATCTCCCTCTTCATATTTCGCCACCAGTAATAGGCTCGAAGTGTACGAAACATCTTTGTACTGCCTGGATGCATCGCGTAAGAAGAACAATGGGCTTCGTCTAAAATCTCTTTCTTCAAATCCTCGTCTCTGGGTACACATAATATGCCTTTGAATAGTAATGTACCATCATCACTCAACTAGAACTATGTTGGCACACAATTCCGAATCATGGTCTTCTTGTCCAACAGATAGGAATCCGCATCTTGAGCTTCACGAACCTGATCAACCAATACCGTTTGAACCTGGAAGCTAGCCAACAAGGCTCCCTCATCATTCCACTCTAACTCAGCTCCCGTAGCTCGTAACTCTGCTAACATGGAAACTCTAGCCACACACACATGAAACAATGAAGCTCCAAATTTCTGACTGAGTGCATCAGCAACGACATTAGCCTTGCTGGATGATACTCAAAGGTGCAATCATAGTCATTGATCAACTCCATCCATCTGAGCTATCTTATATTCAAATCTGGCTGCGTGCGCAAATAAGTGAGACTCTTGTGATCTGTGTATATCTTGCACTGAGCTCCATACAAGTAGTGTCTCCAACTCTTCAAGGCTAATACAATGGCAGCCAACTTTAAATCATGCGTATGATAATTGACTTCATGTGGTTTCAACTGCCTGGAACCGTAAGCCACCACTCTACCATGCTGTATCAAAACATAACCAAGACCCAATTTCGATGCATCGCTATAGATCATAAACGCTCCACTATCATCAGCTAGAGTCAGAACTGGTGTACTAGTCAACTTCTCCTTTAAGAGCAAGTAACTATCTTCACATGCATTGGACCCCTCAAATTTGACGCCTTTCTTCGTCAATTTGGTAAGCGGAGCAGCAATCCGTGAAAAATCTTGTACAAAGCGCCGATAGTAACCTGCTAAACCCAAGAAACTCCTGATCTCTGGTATGGTAGTAGGTCTACTCTAATTTAACACGGCCTCAATCTTGTCAGGATCTACGCTGATTCCCTCAGCAGATATCACGTGACCCAAAAACTTCACGCTATTCAACCAACACTCACACTTGCTGAACTTCGTAAACAACTGATTATCTCGCAAAGTTCGCAAAACAGCTCGCAAATGCTTCTTGTGTTGGCCCACACTCCTGGAGTAAATCAGAATATCATCGATGAACACGATCACAAACTTGTCCAGGAATCGCCTGAACACCCGATTCATCAAATCCATGAAAGCTACAGGGGCATTGGTCAACCCAAACGGCATAACCAAGAACTCATAATGCCCGTACCGTGATTTGAAAGCTGTCATGGGCACATCTAACTCTCGAATCCTCAACTGATGGTATCCAGACATGAGATCAATCTTCGAAAAGACTGAAGCTCCCTTGAGCTGATCAAACAAATCATCAATCCGCGGCAACGGATACTTGTTCTTCACAGTGACCTGATTTACCTTCCGGTAATCAATACACAACCGCATGGAATCATCCTTCTTCCTCACAAACAGTACAGGTGCACCCCACGGTGATACACTGGGTTATATGAAACCTTTCTCCAGCAACTCTTGAAGTTGAATCTGTAACTCTTTCAACTCTACTGGCGCCATACAATAAGGTGCCTGAGATATAGGTCCAATGCATGGTAAAAGCTCAATGGTGAAATCGATTTTTCGAACTGGAGGAACACCTGGTAACTCCTTGGAAACACATCTGGAAACTCGAAAACAACCTCAATGTCTGGTACAGCAGCCTTTGTATCCACAACATGAGCTAAGTATGCAACACAACCCTTCTTCATCATCTGCTTGGCCTTCATCGCTAAAATCACACATGGCAGGGAAGTATTCTTCTCACCGCGAAACAATATCTCTGGGAAACCTTGACGTTGAAACACTGCTTCCTTCTTGTGACAGTCAAACATAGCCCAATGTGTATCCAAGAAGTCCATACCCAAAATCACATAAAAACTCTAGAATATCCAGCAATAACAAATCCGCGGCTTAACCATAACCAACAAAAATCGACAAATTACTTGACCCTAATGCTTTGCCGCCTCTGAATCTGAAGAAGCTCTCCTGCGGCAGTGGTCCCGATCTCGTCTCTGACAAACAAACAAACAGAAAATACTAGGTAGCTAATTCCCCCGTCGTTAATGGCGGTATCAGAGGAAGATTATTCATCCGCCAACTCTAGATCATCATCGTCGATGTCCAGCGACAACTCTCACTATCTCTCCAAGTGCATCCTTCACAGAAGCGTCGTCCTCCAGGTCCTTCACGGCCATATCTGCTCCTCCGCCACATACGACATTGTTTTTGGCAAAGTCATCTCTCTCCCTCTCTCCTTGTTGCTTCAAGTTATTATGAATCTAAATGATGATGGTTTGGGATTTGCAGGAGAAATAAAGTTGGTTATAATCGGCAAAGATGGGATTGTACAGTCTATGTGTAAAGAATGACATGGAGAAAGGATTCTACACTTCATGATTCTCAGTTTAAATATTATGATTCTCGACCATTTTCTATAAGTATTATTAATTTGGTGCATGAAATTTCTGCAAATATGTGTTCACCCAAATGAAGGTTTTAGGATTCCAATTCCAGAAATGAGCCAAAATCCCCTTGAAATTGAAGCAATGAACTTATCTGAATATCCTTATAGCTATTACAAATCAAACGCATTGTTGGCTACAAAGTAATTTTGATAAATTAATTAAAACGTGCAAATTAATCTACATGCATTTTCCTTTGGCCTTTGCTTTATAAATGTGTTATTACGCATATGATATAATAGTACGTGCAACTCTAACAGTTTGTATTTTTCTTGCTTACGGAAGGAAAAAGCATTCAAAAATGTGACATAGCTAAAAAGTTGTTTGATCAATAAATCAATATTGCTAGTTTCTCATCGATCTCTCCTAGCCTTTTTTTAGTCTGTAAATTTGCGTTAAGCTTGTATGATAACTACTATTCCACTAGGTAGTAGGACTTGCTCCTAAATTTAAACTTTCCAATATACGAAGCGAATCAATTTTATTTAATTGTTACATGACATTTACACATTCGACAATCAGGTTGATTTGGCAGGGGGATACTATGATGTCAACGACAATGTGAAGTTTAGTTTTCCAATGACATTCTCGATAACGATGCTAGCATGGAGAGTACTAGAGTTTGGGAAGGACATAGGTGCAGACCTACCTCATGCACTCGATGCTATTTGATGGGCTGTCGTCTCGTTGTATTTGAATATCATCAATTTGTTTCTCATTTTGCTTACTATTTTCAGAAGTGCTGATTAGTTGAGAAGGCAATATCTGTTGTCTTGGTGTGTAATGTTCGTGCTTGTTATGGTATAGGAGAAATTGTGAATGTCATAAGTAAACATTTGTCACTATACATTTTGATGCATAGTTCATTTCATGAATGATTCTTGGTTCTTTGCGTTATATATAATGTAGTTCTCTGAATCATGAGAGCTCTTGTTACTTGAGTTTGCTGACTAATTGAATCAGACTCCATGCTTTAGTATTCTAGTTCTTACAAGGAAAGAACTCTTATTGCTAGTAGGATATGGAGAACATGATTGATGAATATATAGGGTATGAGTGGTGTATACTTTCCTAATATAGTTGCTTATTGTTACCATTATATATTAAAGGCATTATAAAATTAGATTAGAAGAAATGACTAAATTAAAAATAATGGTCTGACAATAACCTGCATGCTGAAAATACTGAAAGTCAAAGGATTAAGATCACCCATGATGCCTGGGACTATCCGAAAACATCAAAGTGATGCCTAAAGTTGAAAAATGATCAAAGTGATGCATGAAAATTCAAGGGTGCCCAGACCGGCTGAGCTCCCGGTTTTCAGTAATTTTGCTGACGTGACAGTTACTATTTTCAAATTATAGGGGTGAATTCGTCATTTTGCCCTTTGGGCATCAATTTGATATTTTCTGAAATACCCATATATCATGGGTGAATTTAATCCTAATTTTTTTATTTATTCAATCAATACTAAATCAAAGAAGAGGAAGCCATCTGGATACAATAACAACAAAGTTCAGCTATACTCAAATTCCAAATGAAGTATACAATACAACATTCAAATCGACACCAAATTACAGACCATGTATTAATGTGTTGTGAAACCTAGCTAGCACTAACAAACACAGTAAACTAGCAAACCAATAGTCCTTCCGGGAAGCACTTCTATCACACTAGAGATCTGATCACATCCAGTTCAATACATCAAGTGTATGTGTGTGTTCACAAGGCTAATTCATTGATGCTTCATCCAGCATGTATGAAGAAACGATGCAATACTTTCACCCAAACCTTTAGAATGTCAGTCACTACTATACACTTGGCTTCCTTGAAAGACTAAGTACAAAGGACTTGAAGAAAAGGAAGAAAGGTCATCTGGCCATTAAGTCTCTCATGACTGTGGCTCTTGTTATCACAATATAGAGCAAGACTTGTGCGCTCTCCTCCTTCTCTTCTTCTACTTTGGTGGCTGAAGCACCACCTTAATGGTCGTGTCAAAGACAGCCTTCACATTCTATCAGTCCTTGAGCTGCTCAGGTCCTAAAAACCTCCATACCTTCCTCCCAACGCTCATTTCTTGCAAGTCTCATTATCATTGTCGAGACACAACCTCTCTCAGGCATTTCATCGAACATCTTACGTGCACTGACCAAGTCTCCACATTTCACGTACCCAGCAACCATAATGTTACACGAAACAGAGTCCAACTCAGAACAAGAATGGAACAAGGTTTCGGCACTGAAAATGGAGCCGCATTTAGCGTACATGCATCAAGCTGTTGTTAATGAAGGTGTTAGAGTCGATCCCAGATTTGAGAACGAGAGAATGGAGCTGTTGGCCTTGGAAGTAATTCAAGGGTTCGAAGTAATTCAAGGGTTCGATTGAATCTGGAATTGAAGAACGGGCGGAGATAGTAGTCTGGGTTTCAGGAGGTGACTATGGAGACCCATTTTAGAAGTGAAGCTATAGAAAGGTTTGGAGGAGCGGTGACAGATTTGGATCTCAGAGATATGAGCATGAGCGGAACAAGATTCAATTCACCGTATTCATTTTTTTTCTTGATCTCTCTCCCTCTCTCTGTTCTTCTCTTCTTCAACTTCTTCTCTTCTTCTATCTTCTTCTCCCCTTACAGGCCAAAACCGTCAAAGCTAACCGATCAGAATCGGTTCAATTTTGATGACGTACGCCTACAACCAAAATTTCCCACACAAAAACACAATCCATAGATCAAGACAATTTGAACCTTACCTATCTCGATGGCCAACTCGCCTGAAAACATCACAACCCAAAACCTAGGTTTTTCTGGCTATTTTCGAGAGAAATTTCAGCTTGCTCCGGTTGAATCGAGGTCGGGGACCATGGGGGATCGAAAGAGCATCCCGAGACGATCAAATCCATACCAGGATTGGCCAGTATGGTGGCCAAACGGCGCCGCACCGGCGATGCTAGTCTTAGCGTCAAAACTCGTTGGGGAGGAGAGGTCAACGTGGGTCAACCCCTGCCTGGCCCAAAATGGTGAGAGAGAGAGAGAAAGAAATAAGAAATGAAAATTATAAGGGCAAAAAGGTGATTTCGATCAACAGTAACTGCCACGTCAGCAACATTACCGGAGACCGGGAACTCAGCCAGTCCAGGCACTCCTTAGATAGCGTTTTGAATTTTCAGGCATCACATTGATCATTTTTCAACTTTAGGCATCACTTTGATGTTTTCGGATAGTCCCAGTCATCATGGGTGATCTTATTCCAAAGTCTAAATATCTGTTCAAGTATCTGTCTAAATATCTGTTTAACTATCTGTCTAAATATCTATTTGTCATCAAGTTTAGGAATAGTGTAAACAACTCTTTTATGTTTTGAAAATCGCTACTTTGCTTCAAAAAAGAACAAGAATGGAAGAAAGATTGAAAAATAAAGATACGACAATAACCTACATGCTAGAAATACCAAAAAGTCTAAATATCTGTTTAAGTATCTGTCTAAATATCTATCTTTCATCAAGTTTAACACTAGTGTAAACAAGACACTTTTTAAGTTTGAAAATCTATTTTTTCCTTTAAAAAAGAATGAGATTGGAAGAATGACTGAAAAAATAAGGGCTTGATCATAACTTAGTTGCTAGAAGTATCAAAAGTTTGAATATTTGTTCAAATATCTGTCTAAGTATCTGTTCAAGTATCTTTCTAAATACCTATCTTTCATCAAGTTTAACACTAGTGTAAACAAGACCTTTATAAGTTTGAAAATCTCTATTTTCCTTTAGAAAAGAATGAGATTGGAAGAATGACTGAGAAAATAAGGGCTTGATCAAACCTAGTTGCTGGAAGTATGAAAAGTTTGAATAACTGTTCAAGTATCTGTCAAAGTATCTGTTCAAGTATTTGTCTAAGTATTTGTTCAATTTTTGTCTAAATATCAATCTTTCGTCAAGTTTAACAATAGTGTAAATAAAACACTTTATAAGTTTGAAAATCTCTACTTTCCTTTTAAAAATATTGAGATTGGAAGAATGACTGAAAAATAAGGGCTTGATCATAACATAGTTGCTAGAAGTATCGAAAATATGAATATTTGTTCAAGTATTTGTCGAAGTATTTGTTCAAGTATCTGTTTAAATATCTATCTTTTGTCAAGTTTAACAATAGTTACGAGTACAGTATTTTGCTTCCTTCTTGTGAATACTCTTTGCACCAAGCTTAGCCTCAGCCTCCTCCATCAACACTAAGACGATCATCAGAAGCATCAAAAGAAGACCCAAGCTTCTGTTTCCGACGACGATGTTGCGTGAAGAGTAGAACTCATATAGCCGAGAATGCAATTGTTAGTACAACAATACCAACAACAACAACAACAACAGATGCTTGATGGGATTTTAACATATTTGAGCACCGAGATTGATTGCAAATAGCTGCACATTTGCAGTTTCGGGGATGGCTCATACTGGCCTTTGATCCATAAGGCTCAGGTAACTTCTTTTTTAAGATCCTTATCACAAAAAAGAATTAAAAAAAGGTAGACCGAAATGTTTAAACTGGTTCCACCAAATTTTGTTTCCTGTAAGTGAATGTTATATCGTTATGAATTAGAAAAGTTGGCCAAGTATGTGTTCTTATTTCTAGGCTTATGTTTACAGGCATTGCAACAAAAATTAGACTCTGGCAAATAGCTTCCTCTCCCTGACGGTCTTCTTATAAATGGGCTTCAGAGGTAACTTTAGTTGTTAGCTCCTCCACTAACTGGTTTTGTATACCATAATAATTGGTTTCTGAAAAATTTGTACTTGTACGTTTGTTATGATGTTTCAGGAAAGATCAACAAGTTTAGGAATTTAAATGTAGGGATAGCAACTTCCATTAACTTTAGGATTCAGGGTTATATAATGACATTGTTGAAGTTCAAGGAGGTGTGTGAATCTCTGGACATTTATCCATGCCAATTTGTAGCTGATCTGGTTACTTTGCACGGTTCAGTCAAGGACTATTTCATTGTTGCCTCTAGCCGGTTCACAAAGCCCATTCTCACAACCACTGGAATTCTTCGATATACTGATTCTAACATCCCTGCCGCAGGGCCATTGGCTATTAGTCCAACCTATCATATTCACTGGTCTATGAAGCAAGCAAGGACAATTAGGTAGCAATTGAATTATATTAACAACTCTTTAATTTGAACTTACCAATTTCTTAAGCATCTAATTTACTGTTTCATTGTTGGGTATGAAGATTGAATTTGACAACAAATGCAACACGGCCTAACCCTCATGGTTCATTCCACTATGGTACCATCAAAGTTGTGAGGACACTTGTTTTGGTCAATTCTGCTGAAAAGATTGGTGGCAAGCTTCGGTATGGTGTAAACAAGATTTCCTATGTTGACCCAGAGACCCCCTTGAAGCTGGCTGACTGGTTTAATATTCCTGGAGTGTTTAACTTCAACACAATCAAGGACGTCCCTACTCCGGGTCATCTACGTCTGGGTACCTCAGTCATTGAAACCGCACTTCATGACTATGTTGAAATTGTATTCCATGACACTGAACCCACTCTTCAATCTTGGCATCTTGATGGAAATAGTTTCTACATTGTTGGGTAGGCATATAACTTAAACGCTAATCATTCGACAAATGCTTTAACTTTTTGATTGTTCAGGTATGGTTCTGGAAATTGGACTGGAAATATGAGGAGACGCTATAATTTGGCAGATGGTGTACCAAGACGCTTAGTCCAGGTAACTGAATTCAAGTTACTTCAATTAATTATTGTTCAGATGTTGCTTTCCTAAAATGAATCAACTTATTTGTGTACCAACTACGACCATTAATCGCATTATTAATCAGAAAAATCGACAGATATATCCTTATGATTGGAGTGATATGCTGAGTAGGAAAGCGATTCGGAGAAGCAATGACAGTGAAGAGGGAAGACGAAGAGGAAGAGTGAGAGGAAGGTAATGATGAAAGAAATGGAGGATGTCAGATTCGGAGAGAGATGATTTTTTAGAAGGGGGAGGGGTTTTCATAAAATCAGTGACATTCTTCATAAATAAATTACAAACTCTGGTCTGTTACAAATTTAAAAATAGAATGGACCGTTTTGGGATTGAAAATTTATGGTAGGTTTTTGATGAAAGAGAAAGTCTAAACTGAGTCTTTTTTCTTATTTTTTAAAATTAAATTTGAATCACGCGAAAAATCAAAATTTAAATTAAATTTGAAACTTATAATTGAAAGATGAGAGACAAAATAAAAATAGAAAATAGAGTCCTTTGATCGCTATGCCTCAGTACGAAAAGGAAAGATCGGTTAGTGCGAGATTCTTGAAAGGAAAAGGAAAACACAAATTGATTAGGATATCAAATGTATAATCTTTTTCCAAGAATTTCCTTGCTCGGTGAGGAGGTTATCAAAACCATTATAAATAAGCAAAATCAAGACGGATTGAGAACCTCTAGACACATATACAAATTTTCTCTTAGCATACAAACTCTCTCTTAGTGAGAAACAAACTAACAACGGCAAGCTAAGGATTTTCACAAGACAATGCGTGAGGATTCGAAGGTTTTCTTTTGTCCAACGATGGCAATCAAATGAGTGTTCACCAGACAGAGCATGAAGATTCCAGTGGTTTAAGAAGTCACCCTCTATCTAGTGTTCTCAACACTCGCCAAGGAAATTACTTTACTTTGTGTCAGACAGGGTACGCAAAGTATCAATTTTTGTGACTGAGCAACGAGACACGAAACCTAAGTCTTGAAACGCTTAGGCAAGAAGAACTCATTGAGCAAAGTTGGTACTCTCATCATTTCAATCGCTTGCATGAAGGCAAGATCATCAGGCGCAACATGCATCAACATTTTTCCCCACGGTAGTGGCACGCATTAAAAGAGATAGTTTCTGATTCACTAGTCACAACTACCTACTGGAGAAATCGAGCCAAACATTTTAGCACCCCGAGTAACACTCAGGTTTAGTGTCTCACAACAACGATAGGTGACCCATATCAAAAGAGTGACTCAAGTTATACCAAACACCATCCGCCTGCATTCAAAGAACAAAACTCTTCGCATTGTCGAAGGTTGACTGACGCAGAAGTCAAAGATAAATTCGGTATACAACAGCCACCAATGGCTTCGAAACCAAAAACAACAGCGGAGATTAAGGCGCTCGATTCCACAGCTTATAGGGAATATGACATACAACGGGACTAGCAGGTCAACGAACAGTTGGCTAAACTCATGAGGAAAATCTCCAAGAGCAAAAAAATTATGGCATGGTTTACCAGCAAAGTCGAAAACATGTGGGTGAGCTTGGAGGAATATTAAAAACACCATCAAAAGAAATTTGACAAGCTCACCAAAAACCAAAACAATTTAGTGGCAAACGTAGCTAACCTCGGCGAGTAGATGTAAAAACAACTTAAGACTATCAATGTATCTATCACCACACTTAACAATAATAAGGGAGTGGGCGAAGAAAGAAAGGAAACAAAATCTCCACCCTTGGAAGAATGGAAGCAGACAGTCCTCAATCTCATTGATAGGAGAATACCTGGGACGACGAAAACCCCAACCGGGTACATAGATCTTTTTCTTTACGAGCGAACATGGGAATGGCAAAAAAGTTACAAGTCAATAAGTTTCACAACCTTTAGCAGTAACGG
This sequence comes from Geum urbanum, assembly GCA_946800695.1. NCBI lineage: Eukaryota > Viridiplantae > Streptophyta > Magnoliopsida > Rosales > Rosaceae > Geum > Geum urbanum. The sequence continues at coordinate 4,428,189 of OX327008.1, read as the reverse complement.
GACAGATCCTGCCTCAACACACATGGCTTGCTTTAAGCTCTAGTGCGGGCCTTGGGGAGATGATCCCAAACTTAAACTCTGAGTGTTCGATTCCTCACATTCAAGGTCAGCTTTAGCCTGGTATACGGGGCTGCAACCTAATTCAGTCCAAACCTAGAAAGATATAGAGAGGTTGTTCGCATACCACTTTGGAGAGATGGAACGAGAAGTTAAAATTTCAACATTATGCCAGATGATCCAACAACCGTCGTAATCACCCGTAACATACCTACATCAATTCAGAGCCGAGTATACTAGAAGCAAGATATCTTTGACCATGGCTGAAATAGTCGATATCTCTATTGGAGGCTTGGAAGAACATATGAACAACAAGTTTGCGTCCTTGAACAAACTAATTGATGCAGTTTCTCGAGCTTATCTCACGTTTCTGGAAAGGGACAATATAAGGAATTCATCGAAAGAAACTTACACTTCGAAAGCACTATACATCTCAGAGAGACACAAATCTATGTCAGAAGCTTCTGTGGAGGAACCCGCAATGGAGGAGCCTGACTCAGAAGATGAGAATGTCGTAGCATTAGAGTTGGTCTCATGGAACTTGATGAAGTCCAAAAAAGTAATTCCTAGCAGGGAACAATCAAAATTCTAACAAGTGCATTCGCTAAACCAAAGTTTGAAACCTACATATATGATGCTAACTTAGTGCACGAGATGAAAGGACCCAACCTCGATTTAGCTTCCAAAATCGGAATCAAACCCCTTCGAAAACACGAACCAACAAAAACCGTAGAAATTTTGGCAGAGTTTCGTTACTAGCGTGGAATTACCATTACCTGCACGCGGAAAATACACTTCATCCTATGCCACAAAAAGCAAACCGTGGGCACCAATCCCATCCAGATTTCTCAATATATCAACAATAACGTAAAGTAGTAAATATATATGTACTTTACTGAAAAATCAGGAGTAAAATCGTATAACATATACCACAGAATGCTCAGAACGACTTCTAATACATAATCATATACGCATACCACAGTAGGTAGAACAATAAACCTACTGGATGAAACAAAGTAGCTCGAGCACTATGCCTCCGACCACGACGTGCGACACCAGAGCCTGAACTGCAAACTGGGCACGGAAACCGAAAAGCCCAGGGGAAAGACATAAAACACATTAGAGTGAGTGGACGAAAATAAATGTCTTTCACCAAGTAATATATATACATATAAAATCATATGCGAGTCAAATGCATGAAAATCATATGAAACGTGAGGAGACTCTGGCTACCACTCACGTATAGAGCATGCAACGTAAAACATATCGCGGAGACTCTCGCGGGCTTCCACGCGATAGCACAGTCTGAATCACGGGATCCCAGACCCACACGTGATTCTAGCCAGAAAGGCCTCGGGTCAGGATATCTGTCCCCCCCCGGAGCGTACTCGGGGATCAGCCGAGAAGCCAATGTGTATCGATACCACAACATATACTGAGACTGTACTCTGTGTAAACCAAATCATAAATCTTTTCTATGCACATGCTTAAAACATAATATATATACATGTATACTCATATACGTATATTCGTATATGCATAATCGTGAAACACATGCTCGTAAAATCGTAATCAATCTGCATGCTCAAGTTCGTAAATCATAAATAAAAGACTCGCAATCAATCCGTGAAAATAAATGTCCACTCACAGACTGGCGTAACGCGTATCGCGTTAACCCGTGATCCGGCGGAAAGTCCCTCGCCAAACGAACGATCACGAACACCTGAATATTCACAAAATCCATATCTCAAAATCATATCTCGAAAATGCAAGACAAATCACGAGAAACCACCGTTCCCGGAAACACATAACTCAAAGGCGACGAATCGTCGAAAATCCATATATAACACCTCAATACCTCGCTTTACTTTCGGATGCTCAAATAGAGAAACGAACCTCCCCACTGCGATCAGAGCGCGATTTCGAGTTAAACGACATGCAACTTGCCGAAAGTCCAAAAGTCAAACCTGTTGACCGTTGACCACCGCCGTTGACCGCCGTCCACGGCGGCGCCGCTGCCGGACGGAGAATTTCAAGGTGGAGCTGCACCTATTCCACTCAAATCATGCACTGAGTAACTTTGTCAACTGCACCGAAGTCCAATTCTCACTCTAACACATCCAATTTCAAGCAAAACCGAATTAGAACACAAAATTCAAACCCAAAATTCTCCATCTACAAATCGAATTAGAACACCATGCTTATATGGTTAGAATCACATTGAAGAGGGCTACAAAACCCAGTACCTCTTGAAGTTCAATTCGGCCGAATTTGAGGAACCCGAATCACCAACTTTTCTTCAAACCTTGGCCGGTCTTACATCTTTTTCCGGCGAGTCTCGCCGTCGACGGTGACCGGGAAAGTGTAGAGGGGACCGAGGCGCACCGACTGCCACCTCCCCCGTGGCTGGAGACAGCTAAAAGGCACCACCGCCGTCGACCACCGTGAAGCCCGACGTGAACTCCCTCTCTCCACCGAGTTGACCGAGTCAACTCGGTCAAACATATTATTTCCTGTTTTGACTTTCCCCTTATGGCAAGTTGCTATTTATAGCCTTTCCCGATTAGGAAACTTGTAATTATCCGTTTAAACGAACTTCAAACGCGCGTAACTTTCTCGTCGTATAACCGATTCCGATAATTCTCGTGGCCACAAACTCGTCTCGACATACTCTTCAATAATCACCCGAAGTCAAGCACATCAGCCAAACGGATAAAAAGTCAATTGTTCAGCCCAAACACATAATAAATCGACAAAATAGCCAACAATCGGAAATATTCACAATTAAATCTTCGTAACTCAAAATCATGCTTCGAAAGTTCCCACAAACTCGAAATTAAATTCTGAACAACTTCTGTGAAGAAACCGAAACCAAATTCTCATCTGGTAATTTAGTCGCTAAGTAGCTCGCCATATTAATCCGTTTCCGTCAAAACTTCAAATATTCATAACTAATTCCTCGGTTGTCCAAATAACGATCCGGAACCGCCCACGAACTTGTAATCACACGTACAACGACTCTCGAGAAGAGACCCAGCTCCAATTCTCGGCCAATAATTTAGTCGTTAAGAAGTTTCGGCGATTAAAACGACTGTCACAACTCTGCGACTACGTGTAAGCTCATCAATCAAGCTGATTCTACTGCTAATTCTGGTCCGGGTCGTCACACGAGATCATTGATGACTTGATCTAGAAGAAAATGATAAAATCAGACTTTGGTGCTTATCAAACAGCGGAGCAAATGAAAGGGATTATTGTAAGTTTTCACAACATATGGAATCATACAACCAATGATTATGTAAAATTGAAAGATTAGATCCAAAGGTGGATGAATGATGGTAATCTCGCGGTGGATTCAACGCTTACACTCGCATTGGTTGATTGTCAAGCTTTCACTAACTAGAGTGTTGTAATGATAGACTCAGCGACGAGCAAGCCTTCGCAGCAAAGAAAAGACAAAACTCAATAGCAGATAGTTAGAGCTAAGTCATCAAGTACCTTCTGCAAGGACAAAGTCTCAAAAATAATGGAGGATCTCATTATGGTAGGAGTATCAACGGGGCCATTCGGTCCAAAGCCGAATCCATAAGAAATTAGAGGCAAGCCTTTTTGTAGATTCCATCATATATAGACCCATGGTACGGATCAATGTACTTGATTGCGAAAAAAATTACAATAGTGGGTTGATGAAGGAAAGATCATGGTCCCAAAAGTTGACAAGCAATATATTTCTATTGAAGGAGAAGCATTTTTGGTTGGGACATTGGAAGTCTCATGGGGCAGTAAAGCAAAGAGGTAACAAGTGGTAGATCTTGGGACAACTAGTGAAGCTCAGACAGCGGCTAGCCAACCTAGCACGAGTATAAAGGGTAAGGAGAAAGAAGGTATACCAGAGGCGACGCTCGTTGTGTTATGTACCAGATGCAAGGCTAAATGCGGATTAAAAATGACATATGACGAGTTTGTTGAAGCAATTCGGAAAGCCCCACAAACTGTGTCTCCACCAGAAATTTACCAGCCGGCTAGTCCAAGAAAGGAAGAGATTTGTACAAAGGATTCCAATATTTTCAAGAGGATAAGGGCAGTGGAGAAATACATGAAGCCAGTCACGAGTACAGGAAGTGGCTCAGGACAGACAACTGCACCATATGTACCTCCAACGAGCAAGTCTATTATCAAAGAGAACATATTATATGTCAGAGAGCGAGGAAAGACAATAGAGATTACTCCTACTAGGAAGAGCAAACTACAAAGACAGTATAGAGCAGTCAAAGGGACATTAATAGCTTTGGATCGAGGCCCTATGACACTAGAAAAATTGGTAGAATCTTCAAAACAACTCCAAAGAAGAATCGGTTGCCAACCAACCCGGTCATAGCTTTTGATAAGAATTCTACCAAGCCTAAGGTCAAAACATCAGACACGAGTGTTTTCTCCAGACTAAGTAGAGCAGAACTTGGGTCGAACGATCAACGAGCTGCGAAAAGGTCCCATAAAGGGAAAGAAGTATAAAAACCAAGGAAGGAGGAGAAGGTGCAAGCTACAGGAAACATCCAGAAAAGTCCAATCGCAACGCCGATAGCAACTGAGCCTGTGAAATGAAAGGTTCTCCGATGGCGACTAAAGTCATTGGTTATTGAAGAACAAAAGAATCTCGTTGCAGCTAATACCAAAAATATCATAGCTAAAGAAAACATCCTAGCCATTCTAGGAAGCATGTCAGCAGCAAATCCGGCTACAAAAGAACCTATTCCTTAGGTTTTGATAGTAGAGCGCAACATGACAAGAGTGGACAACAATAGGCATGGATGATGTTTCAAATAAGGATGAGCAGCTCATAGATTAGAATGACGAGAATGAGGTGGAGAATGTCTACAAGGAGGAACCTGCAGTAAACATGGTATATATTCTTCCTGCTCGTTTTGCTAAAAATGTTACGACAGAAGTAAAAAATCTTTCTCGAGCAATAGAAGGAATCACATCAGAGGAATCTGAGGATGATGAGAGTCATATGCCTCTAGTTATGGATCAAGTTACTAAGAAATCTTCAATGTCAATGCACATGCAACCTTTATACATCACAGTAGGCATGGAGGACATGCAGCTCAGCAAGATTATAGTAGATACAGGGGTTGTGGTGAACATACTTCCGACTAGAGCAATGAATTTGTTGGGAATTTCAAAATCTTTTATTCAAGCCACATCAATGACAATCAAGAAATTTGCAGGAACTGTCTCGCAAACTCTGGGATTATTGGTCGTTGACGTAACCATTGGGCCCACAGCGGGAAACCATACAATTTTCGTTCTCGATTGCAATGCTCCTTACAACGTGATTATGGGGAGGGATTGGATACAACAGAGCTACTGCGTGCCTACATCACTTCATCAGCAATTGTTGCTTTGGAATATGGAGACAGGAGAATCCAAATTGATTAATGCAGATCATAAACCTTACTCTATTTTCGCAAATGTAGCGGGTGCCAATTACTATAATGGGACTATAAGACCATTTGAAGTGTGTGGTGTCGACAACAAGGGCTGACCGGCGGGAGTAACGACCTCAGATTTAGCTCGATGGGCCATTGTGCAGGCTCAAAGCGACAAAATGCGGCCTTGTTTCCTTGAGCTACATTTTACCCATCACCAATTATACAACCTTCTAGAGAATCAGAGGTAGAGGCTTGTGCTTCTCTATATGAGCGATTACAGACCTATATGATAGAGAAACAAGCCTATGAGTGTTTACTTACCATTGCCACGGTTGAATGTATTTATGAAGACGTGCATCGAGGAATCAAAGAAAAGGAGGAAGTTATCTAGTTGGCGCCAACGGTTATGGATGATACAACACCTAAAGTTAAGGGTCCCATAAAGAAAGTCAATTTGGGAACAACGAGTGAGCCAATGAAAGTGGTCATTAACACCTTCTTGGAGCTTGTAGAAAGAAAAAGGCTTATAGACTTATTATAGGAATACAATGATTGTTTTGCGCAGATATATGAAGACATGCCAGGGTTATCTCCACACTTGGTGTGTCATAAACTACCAACCTTACTGAATATGAAGCCAGTACAACAGCAGATGCAAAGAATGAATACCGAGACAACTATCTTGGTAAAGGAAGAAGTTCAGAAGATGCTTAAGTCTGGGATTATTCAAGTAGCCAAGTATAATAAGTGGCTATCAAATATAGTCCTTGTTTGGAAGATGAACGGAAACATAAGGGTTTGCGTGGATTATAGAGACCTTAACAATGCAACTCCAAAGGATACGTGTCATATGCCAGTAACAGATCTGTTGGTGGATTTTGTGGCTCGACATGAGATGTTGTCATTCATGGATGGCACAGCGGGGTATCATCAAATTCTCGTAGCAGAGGAGGATAAACATAAAATAGCTTTTTGATGTCTAGGCATTGCAGGAGTTTTTGAATATGTGGACATGCCATTTGGTCTGAAGAAAGCTGGAGCAACTTATCAGTGAGCAATGCACTTTATTTTCTATGACTTGTTGGAAATAACCATGGAGGTTTACATTGATGATGTCATTGTTAAGTCCAAAAGGAGATGGGACCATATCCAGGATCTTCGCCAGGTATTTGAACTAATGAAGAAACATCAGCTCAAGATAAATCCAGCCAAATGTGTATTTAGAGTCTAGGCGGGTGACTTTTTAGGGTTTTTGGTTCATCAGCAAGGAATAGAGATATCGGATGATAAAAAGGAAGTTGTGATCAATGCATCCTCACCAAGGAACAAAACGGAGCTTCAATAGTTGATTGGAAAAATAAATTTCTTACGATGGTTCATTGCAAATGTCGTAGGGAAACCCCTGTTGTTCACTTCTTTATTGAAACTGCAAGGATAGAAAGACTTTGTCTGGGAGCCTATTCATTAAGAGGCTTTCGACGCTATCAAGCAATATCTGACCAATCCACCGATTTTGGTGCCACCGCGACTAGGAGTACTTCTTAAGCTCTATATTTCCGTTACAGATACATCAATTGGCAGCTTATTGGCACAAGACGACGATGCTAAAGGGAAGTGAGCAATCTTTTACCTTAGCAAGAGTCTGACCGATTGTGAGACTAGGTATTCACCTATAGAAAGTCTTTGCCTTGAACTGTACTTTTCCATATGCAAGTTGAGGCATTATATGTTGTCTTTCACAACGTGTGTGATTTCTCAAACGAATTTAGTCAGATGCATGTTATCTCGCCCTATACTTAGAGGCCGCATTGGTAAATAGATTATCGCACTATTAAAATTCTTGGTGAATATGTTCCACAAAAGGCAGTTAAAGTCCAGGCAGTGGCTGACTTTTTGGCACATCATCCTATGTTGGAGACACCGAAGTTCAGAGAGTTTAGACCTCATCCATATTTCTCTCACCCCATGGAAATTATACTTCAACGGATTTAGTATAAGTACACTCGCAGGGGCATGCATTACATTGGTTAATCCCAATGGCGAGACGTTTTCATATTCCTTCCGACTAGATTTTCACTACACTAGCAATGTAGCTGAGTATGAGGCTTTGATCATTAGATTTGAAATATTTTTAGATTTTCAACTGCATTAACAAAGATTGCACTAACAACGTAGTTGAGTATGCTGCTCGACCTAACATGTTGTCACAAATTTGCCCAATTGAACCTACACCTGAGGTTCAGTATGCTATTAAGATGCCCAAAAGTAATAAGGAGTTGAAGGAGGACAATAGAGGCACCAAGCCTCTGAGGCTGAAAAGCCTTCTGCGAGCATCTGAGTTTGACTCAGCTCGCATGACATCTAGTGAGTCTAAAGGCCTTCGATGGAAGCCAAAGCCATTGGTGGTAGAAGAGCAAGAGAAGATTGCTACTGCTAAGGCAGCAACGATTAGGACGGTAGCAACGAGCCACAGAGGAGCAGTTTTGGCAGCTGGCTTGAATCAGACTTCCTTATCTCTAGCAAGTGTTGAAGCTATATGAGGTTCCGTTTGATAAGAAATTGACAATTTCCATGGAGGCATTGGTCCCTAAAGACTAAGTAATGGCAGACGCTTTACCCTTTATTGACAAGCAGCTCGACAACGAAATCAAGGAAGACGAGGAGGAGCTGGTTGATTATGGAGACGATGAGGATCACAACAGGGCAGGCGGCGAGGAAGTCGCGGTCAACATGGTGTTTATTCTTCTTGTTAAATTTGCAACTCATGCACCGTCATCTCCCATGCCACAGGCATCAAAGGCAATAGTGCTTGCTCACCCTGAACATGTTAATACCATTGCATTAGAAACAAGGGAAGAAAGGGTTGAGCCTCAACCATCGATAGACTTTTCATTGAGGAAGGCCTTTATGTTGTTCATGAAGCCTACTCTAAACATGGCTATGCATATGAGACCCTTATATATCATTGCCAATATAAGAGGTATCCAGTTCAAAAAGATGCTCGTGGACTCAGTGGCAGCAGAGAACATCATCACCATTTGTGCAATGGCCTTGCTTGGCATTTCTAAGTCAGCCATCCAAGACAGGTCGTTGAATGTCTGAAACTTTCAAGTGTCAGTTTCTAAGACATTGGGCATAATTTTTCTTTGTGTAGGTTGGTCCTGCTACGGGCACCACACCTTTTTCGTGGCAGAATTTACTGCTCCATATAGTAGAATTTTGGGTGAAGTCTGGATTCATAGGACTTACTGTGTGCCTTCTTCACTGCACCAACAGTTAGTACTTTAGAATATGGAGACAGAAGATGCTGAGATCATTGATGATGACCCTCATTCTTATTCTATTTTTGCCAATGCACTAGAGGTCAGTTACTACAATGGAGATTTGCGTTCATTGGAGGTTTGTGGTATCGACGACAAGGGCCGCTTCATTGGGATAGCGGCCTCTGAATTAGCTCAATGGGGCATCGTGCAAGCTGGTAAGGATACTCAACGTCCTTACATCGTTGAGTTACCTTCTAGACCATGAAGATTATAGAGCCTCTATCGAGCATAAAGGTAGAGGCCTATTTTTCTCTCCACAAGTGTTTACACAACTACTTGCTAGAAAAGCAAACCTATGCGCATGTTCTAATAGTTGCAGCGTTAGAATATGTGGATGATGATGCGTTGCATGAATCTGAGGAAAAGGAGGTGATCCAACTGGCTTCAGTAGCTTTGGATGACACTCAACCTAAAGTGGAAGACCCCATTCAAAAGATCAACTTAGGGACTACATAGGAGCCAATGCATATGGTCATTAGTACCTTTCTAAAGCTTCAGGAAAGAAAAGGGTTTATTGAGTTACTGTAAGAGTTCAAAGACTGTTTCGCTGAGAAGTATGAGCACATGCCTGGTTTGTCGCCAGACTTGGTGCATCATAAATTATCGATCTTGCCAGACAAGAAGCTAGTGAAACAAGAGATGCAAATGATTAATACAGAAACAACAATTCTAGTAAAAGAGGAAGTCAAGAAGATGCTCAAGCGGGGTGGCCAAGTATAACGAGTGGCTATTGAATATCGTCCCAGTCAAGAAGAAAAATGGGAAGATGAGGGTCTGCGTTGATTACAGAGACCTTAACAATGCAACGCCAAATTATGTATATTCAATGCCAGTGGCAGACTTGCTTGTCGATTCAGTGGCTCGCCATGAGATGCTTTCCTTAATGGACGATACAGCTGGTTATCACCAAATTCTTGTAGTCGAGGAGGACAAACACAAGACTGATTTCCGGTGTCCAGGCTTCGCTGCAGTATTTGAATGCACGAACATGACATTTGACCTGAAGAATGCAGGGGCCACCTACCATAGAGCCATGCATCTTATTTTCCATGATCCCTTGGGGAAAATCATGGAGGTATATATCGATGATATGGTGATTAAGTCTAACCGTAGGCAAAATCATGTGAACGATTTGAGACAAGTGTTTGAGCAAATGAGTAAAACATCAGTTGAGAATGAATCCCGCTAAGTGTGTCTTTGGCGTCTAGGCAAGGGACTTCATAAGGTTCTTGGTCCATCAACGAGGGATAAAGGTGCTTCACGACAAGAAAGAGGTTATGCTCAATGTTAGTCCTCCAAGGAATAAGAAGGAACTTCAATGCTTGCTTGGAAAGATTAACTTCTTACGCCGGTTCATTGCAAATAATGTCGGTAAGACTCAACCATTCTCGCCATTGATCACGCTTCAAAACCAGAAGGATTTTGTATGGGAGTCTATACATCAAGAGGCATTCAACACTATCAAGTAGTACCTCGCTAACCCACCAGTGTTGGTGCCTCCAAGACCTGGAGTGCCTCTCAAGTTATACATCTCAATGGCGAAGGAATCAATAGGTAATTTGCTGGCACAAGACGATACTACTGGCACTGAGCCAACCATCTTTTATCTTAGTCATACCCCCACAAATTGTGAGACCATTTATTTCCCAATGGAAAAACTATGCCTTGCTCTTTACTTCTCAGGTATACTGAGGCACTACATGCTTTCCTTCACCACCTGTGTCATCGCCTAAACGGATCTAGTGAAGTACATGTTGTGGAGGTCTATTTTCAGAGGCCGAATCAAGAAGTGGATCTTGGCACTTTCAAAGTTCTCACTATAGTATGTTCCATAAAAGGCAATGAAAGCCCAGCGGGGGCTGACTTTCTGGCTCATCACCCCATGTTGGAGGCTCAGGAAGTCAAGGAATTAAAGTTGGCTTGCATAGCACTCCTACGATGGATGTTGTAGTTTGACTGATCAAGTACTAGCACTTTCTCCGGGGCAGACATAGCTCTAGTTAATCCGGAGGGAACCACATTTGCTTATTCTTTCCATTTGGACATCCACTGCACCAATAACCAGGCAGAGTATGAGGCATTTATCATAGGGCTGGAAATACTACTCGATAAGGAGGTCACCGATGTACTCATCTTAGGGGATTCATTGTTGATTATTCGTCAGCTTGAGACTAAGTACAGGGTTGGTCTTGTCCTTGAGCTGTATATTAAGTGAGCGGGGAGCTGTTGGAGCTATTCACAGAGGTTACTTTGGAACACATCCCTTGCGATCAAAATCAAGCGGCCAACGAACTAGCTCAACTATCTACGGGCATTAGTCTCCAAGATGGCGCTCGAGAATGTATCCTGAAGGTTGAGTGACGGAGTTTGCCTTCATTTCTGATAAGGAAAGAGGAGAACAATGACAGGTATGTGGCTGCATTAGACCACATTGATATGGATTGGAGACAACCTCTTATTTCTTACCTGCAAGATTCCAATGCAACGTCGCACAAGCAGACACATTCCCTGGCCAGCAACTACGGGCTTAGGAACAGCGAGCTACTCCGGTGAGACAAGGAAGGTGTATATCTCCGTTTTGTTTATGGTAGAGAAGCTAAACGGTTAATGCGAGAGATACACCTGGGGCCATCTGGGGAACATAAGGCAGGTCCCAAAATGAGATGGTTACTCCGTCGACATGGCTACTATTGGCCAACCAGGATGTGAAGATTGCAAAACTCACAGGCCAGTTAATCATATTCCTAATATTCCCATGCAGCCTATCATTAAGTCTTAGCTTACTCGAGACTGGGCATTAGAGTTAATTGGAATAATCCATCCTCATTCCTCAGAAGGCCATAAGTTCATCATGGTGACCACAGATTTCTTTACTAAATGGGTAGAAGCTAAACCATTGAAAGTGGCTACAACGACAACAATCTGACAGCTCTGTTTAGAGGATATTCTTTGCAGGTTTAGCATTCTGGAGTGCTTCATCTTGGACAGAGTCGCAACATTTATGTCAGGGGAGGTCGAGCAATTAATGAAAGATCTCAGCATTTAGTTTATTCACTCGTCTCCCCACTATGCTTAGTCCAATAGTCAAGTGGAGGCCAACAACAAGCTTCTCTTGCACATTCTCAAAATGATGCTCGCTAACAACGTCGGATTGCAGCATGAAGAGCTGTTTAATACACTTTGGGAATACTAGACAACCAAGTGTAATCCTACAGTTATCACACCTTATCTCATATGTTTAGTCACAATGATGTTCTATAAAATAAATGTCCAGTCTTTAAGAGTGATGGATCAACACAACTTGATAGGCAATGATTACGTTCAGGCTATGTGGCAAGAGCATGAGGACATAGATGAACAACGTATCGCGTCTCTCGACAACTTGCTCGCTAAAAAGAAATGTGTGGGTCGTTCGTATGACAAGTGTACAAAGAGAAAATGTTATGTGGAGGGCGAGTTAGTTTGGAAAACAGTCCTGCCTATTGGTGAGAAAACGGAAGGCCGAGGAAAGTGGTCTGCCAAATGGGAAGGACCATATGTTATTGATACAATCCTTGGAAAATGGGCATTCTAACTTCGAGACAAGGATGACACTATAACAGCTCGAACCTAAATTACCCACTTAATCTTTATTCGTCGAGTTTATTATTGAGTTAATCCAGCTTCGACGTATTTATCAAGATTATTAATTTTGTTGCGATTTGAAAATCAACATTTTTGAAGTAATGATTCTCGATTCACTTTCTTCATTGAAGTTATAGAGGGAACTATTACGAGTTTCAAGCATAATTTTATTTTATTTTTTGGAGGTCCGAGCTAATTCTTACCAATTTTAGAAGTTTGAAGTATTAAGTGTTTATTTAAAAATCTACCATCGGTCAAATTTTGTTGACCGTTTGATATTTAGTAGACCAAATCTGGGCCATTGATTCCTTTCAACCCTAGGGTATAAATTCAAATTTCTACTCTGTTGGGTAGAACCCATTTCACGCGACCCAAATTGTGACCCGACAGCGTGATCTGACCCGGATTCGTGACACGGTCGGATCCTTGCCTTTCGGCCAAGACTGGATGCCACTCCGATCGGAAAATTCCCCTCTCGTTTCCCCCACCTCCCTATTCTCTCAAAATTGACATGTACCATCGAATTAAGGGCAAATCAAGGCCCACTTCTCAGTTTTCCCAGTTCGGCTCCGTCATTCCGACAACTTTTAGGGGGCGACACCATAGGGGTTTTACTCCCTTGCCACCCAGAAGTTGTTTGGGACCACCCTTACGGTGCATCTAGGCTAGAGGGTGGTGGTCGATCGGCTACCGATTCCAACAAACTTTTAAGGTAAATTTTGACCACATCCAGTCATTTTCTTGATCTGGTGTAGTTATATAATCTGTTGTACTCGATGAGATGTTTAAAATGATGTATCGTTTGCAATATTTGGAACAAGCTGACCTCCGGCAAGCATGGCCACCACCTATGGTGGTGTGTAGGTCCCACATGCCGCCGTGCGTGGTAGAGCTCCAGTGTCAGAATGTCTCTCTTTCGACGGGAAGTTTCTAGGCCCTTTTCGTAATCATTTTTTCATAGTTTAATGTCGTTCAACAAATTTTGTAACTTATTTACTCGTACACAGGATTAGAGGCGACTTGACAAGTTGCCGAGGTCACATGCCGAGTCGAGGCTCACCGTCATGGGCTCTCAGATTAGAAGGCTTGTCACATTGATCTTTCAAAGTGGTTATCGAGTTCGTTTCGAATAAGAGACACAATTACTGTGCAAGGAATTTTGAGTTGTCATTGGATCATCGTGGAAGGAATTTCAAGCCAAGTGACCAAAAAGTAACGTTTCTAGCGATCGAGGTGAGTGGACTCTTTCTTTTTTCACCGAACGCGTATGCGACTTTCATTTATTAATTATAGTTATCGCTATTAGCTACTTAAGTAGTTATTCATGATAATTCTCGTTAAGCTAGCTCGAAAACTTATTCTGTGTTACCTTACGTTTTTCACTTTTCATTTACTTAATTAGATCAAAGTTCTACTCTACGAGTTTCAAAGCTTTTACACCTTTAGTTAAAGTTGTTTGACATGACTTATGATTTCATTTGTGTTTACGATATAACGTTTTAAGTCCAGTTAACATCTTTATGGAAAAAATAGATCAGCCTAGTTTGTCTTATAAGTTTTTGTCACATTCATGTTTTACAGGTTCATTTTAGTTTGACTTTTAAAATCCTTTGGAACCTACGCTTCACGATTTCGGTCCGACTAGTTTGATTCTATCTTAGTTTGTTTAAGCTTATGTAGCTCAGTGTATGATGCTCGCAGTTCAACGTCCAGTTTAGATGAATCTCAGTTTACAATATTTTAGTTTATGGCTCTTATAGCCATTAAACTGGATGCTCAATTCAGATCAGTTACGAATGCGCATACAAATCACTCGACTGATCATCGAGTGACTTATGTCATCTAGGCTAGCTAGACCCTAGATGAAATTAGGTGACAGGCACTAGCTAGACCGCTTGATCACCGCCCCCCTATGTACACCCATGTAGTTTGAGCTATCAGTTCCTAGAGTGCCAGCTTGATCACACAATTATTCCACATATTTTAGTGTGTCACGTTACTCACATGTCGCCATGGATGCTAGGCTCTTAACCGACATTGGACAGCCCGTGATGTTAGGTCCCTAGGTCATTACCTTAATTAATTTATCTCAGTTTCAAATCTTTAGTTTTTAGTTTTAGCACTACTCTTAAGTTGGATTTCAGATTTCGCGTCAATTTTGTCATCTTCAAAGCCAGTCATTATTTCCATTTACGTGTGAAGTACAAGATGAGATTTTACATCACTCACATATAGTTTTTCATATAAATTTCAATGGGAGGACATAACTTTACTTTTACACGTTTTCTTACATTATATTATTTTTGTCCACTCACTCTAACAGTTTTATATTTTTGAAATGTCCTTCCCTGGGCCCTTTGATTTCAAATGCCTAGGTTACAGAGTTTTAGAAAAGGTCACACGTGCACAAATTTTGAGGCATAGCAATTTCCTTCGGTAGGATCCACAACTGATCATACGAGTAATAGGTAGTTAGTATAGATGTTTTAGAAGTATTTAATCGCTCTGATGTCAGAAAATTTGTTTTATCTTTTAAGAGCATAGTATTGGCAATAGATTTAATGATTTTTTTTAGACTCATAAAATTCATTGTTGGGATTTTCTTATATATTTATTAGTAAACACCTCAATTAGTAGCGTTGTTATGGGACGTCTAATCCCAGTGTAACCTGCTAAATCGGGGTTGGGTTCTCACAGGCACAGTACACAGGAATCTCATCAATGGTCATTTTCTTAAGAAATACATCACACCGGTGTGGGAGTTCGACGACCCGCCAAGCTTGGAGTAATTGAGTTTGTCCATACTCGCTCACCAACCTTCTAGAGGCTTGATTCTTGCTCGCTTGTTCAAAATCAAGGCGCAATCCACATACCTTACTTATTTTAAAGCCAATCCGTGTGACCAAATTTTATGAACAATTTTTAGTTTTTACATCTTGTTGTACCTCTGCTAGGGCCAGTTCCTGTGGCAAAAACTTTTGTATAACAATTTTTTATATTAATGCAAACTTGTATTTAGTTTTATGCAAACTATTTGTGGTTTACAATCTTAAATCATGCTAAGTATATTGTTCTCGTTGGGAATAAACAAGGCATGTATTTCAACAAAATGGGATCGAGTTTTATTCAAAGAGGCTTTACTGCCTTAAACTCTGATACCATACAAAAATAAGATTACAATATGATCAAATCTAGTGGTCTAAGAAGAAAAATGAAACAGCAAAAGGCAGCCGAGTGGTGACTTGTCAGCGTCCTTTGAAACATCATTAGCACCCAACATCAGCCTTGACAAGTGCTAGTTCGGTCGTCGAATCCTCATCCCACATCTTTTTCGGTTGCTCCAAAGCCCCCCCCCCCCCCCCCCCATGTACGAGAATATTTATGGAGCGCGCTGCTCTACATTTTGCTCATAATAATTGCCTCCCGAGTTGAGAAAATGCATAGATGTTGCTAGTAAAGACGGAGGTTAGCCAATGTCTGAACCTGGTTGACCCCAAGAGCCTTAGGACAGCCGCACCATAGGCGGACCTGGGCATTGGTATTACTACCTAGTCTAGGTTTGGGCATGGGTATAACTACCTAAAGGTGGTTCGTGGAGATGGAAGTCTGGCAAAAAAGCTTTCTGACAGAACCACAAAGTGAGGCTGAAAGTAAGCATTTTTGCTAGGGCTTGAAGGTTTCTGTTTGATCTCTGTTAAATGATTATGGTATTTATAATGCCCAAATCCTAGTGACTCTTCATCAAAATGGAGCATCGTTTCATCGATTCAACACACCTATTTAATGGGTGCAAGCTTGGATGTAGCGATACGTGATCCTCATTTAAAACAGGTTTCATCCTACCCAAGAAAATTAGTTGAATGCCATTTATTCTCGGAATGGTTGGAATACGCCTAATTCTTGGAATCGGGGTGAGTGGTGATCGTGTGGATTACGTGCATAATGAATCTAAACTTAAACAAACCATTAGTGGGTGATACTGCTTGAAAAGTCATGCTGCTTCATCCTGGACTGGTTTGAAGTCCTCTCGCATCTTCGCTACCTCTGCTTACAATCTAGCAAGCTTCGCTTCCTTTTCGATTAGGGCGTTGTTATGAGCTGAGACTTTCTCAAAGTAGGCCATGAGATTGTCGTGGTTGATGTACAAAGACTCCGCTTAGGCCAGCCACTTGAGCTTGTGGTAACGAGTTTTTCTATCCAACCAGTTTGTCTGTTGTTTGAGTCATTTAAGTTCCTTGAGCTTTTCTTCAAATAAGCTCAGTGTGTTGGTGAAAGCAGGTGGAACATTCCGTTGTAAGGACATAAGTTCAAGCAGGGCTCTTTCAAGGATGTCGGGTGAGTTGAGGTTTGCATCCTGGAGGTCTTAAAGGACAGCCTTGGCAAGAGAAACCTCACGCGGCTTAGGTTTAGTGGAGGCAACCTTCTCAAATTGGCTCATTAGTTCCCTGATTTTGGGGGATGTTGTTGTAGATGGAGAGTTAGAGCCGACTATGGTAGAGGCCGACGAGCTGGGAAGGCCTAGTGAGAGGGTCAGCGAGACACCTTGGTCAAAAGTGTTGATCCCCTCCTGCAAGGTGGCCATGGTCGCAGTATAGTCTTCATCCTACTAAGGGTTGGCATCTTGCAATGTTTGATCAATCTAATAAATAATCACAGATAAAATAGGCGATAAGTACTAAAGCCAGAAACAACCCTACCTGAGTTGGGTCGGTCAGTGTGGTTGCAGGCTCTGAGGTCGTCCCCTAGACGGGAATTTCCTCTAGAATGCTCGCCGGAGTAGGGATATTTGGGGAAGAAGCTCTGGGAACTTATGTCTCGTTACTGCAAGACTTGGGAACTTCATCCTCATTGGTTAGGGTCAATGAAACCTATAATGTAATCCTAGGTTGTTAAATAACAAAGATTATGCAAATGGTACAGGATATCAGAGATTTTGGATAAATACCTCTGGGCGAGGATGAGGGTCGTCTCTCGCTTGTTGTTCTCTCTCTTGGGTGTCTCCTGCCTAAACTTCACTTGTTGGTTGTTCTCTCACTTGATCTTCCCTTAGTTGCTGCACTCCCGATTGGGTTGCTTCTATTTGTTCCTGTTTTGTTAGAACTGCTTATTGACTGAGGAACTTCCGAGTTTCTGGCTACCTCGTCAGTATCAACTTTCCTTTCAAGGGGCATGTTAACCGGAGAGTTTACCTCAAGCTGGAGCTCCAAGAGAATTACATCTTGCACCAAGACTGGCTTCGCTGATAGGTGTAGTAAAAGATTATATAGTTCTCAGAACATTAAAAAACATTACCTCAATGGTTTCCATCGTGGGGACGTCCTGGAAATTTTCCTCGTAAGGTGATAGAGTCATCTCGGTAGAGGTAGTCTCAGGCAGCTTGCCTGCAAGGTGATCCATTCCTTACTTATAGTAGAATACTAAGGGATGATAAGGTTGGCTGCCCCAACAGTGGTGGAGTCCCAGTATTGGTTAGCCCAATGTACCCAGTTGGTTCTTCTTCTTTCTCATCTTCCTCTTCTCTCGCTCGCCTGAAAGGATGGATAGTGAGAGGAGCTTGCATTCGAGCGTTGATGGAAGCTGCCAATCATAACATCATCGTCGTCGTCGTCGATAAGGTTTTGTCGCCGCTAAGGGAGTTGCTGAAAGAAAACAAAAGTTAGAATACTGGATATATGATGTGCTAACTTAGTTGACATGTAGATAGAAGGTGGCTTAATAAGTTTTCTTCTTCTTCATCTTCGTTTTTGCTTCTTCCTTGAGGTTCAGGGGTGACCTGTGAATTTTGCTTGGAGGAGGGAGATCTTTGTACTGCCAGAAGGGCCTGCGTTAGGGATTTGGGTGGCAATAGTGTTTGTCCTTTGAGAAGCCTAATAAAGCAGTAAGGGTTAGAGGGAAAACGTTGGAAATACTATTCACAAAATTTGGTGCCAGAATTAAAGAATTTACCATTAGCAGGCATGGAGGAGAGGCATTGCTATGGCCTTCATCTTGTCTGAGGGTTTCCTTGTTAGTCACCAAAGTGAAGAATGTCAAGAAACCTTTGAAGATCCTCGCAAACACAGCGATAAGAGTGAGACCATCCATTGTGTCTTAATGGCAAGTTCTCCAGAGCATGTTGTTCTATGTCACTCTGAAAGATGGCAGCAGAGTATGCTCTAGGAAGAGGTTGATTGGACATGCTACAGTGGGTAATCCAAATTCTTCATCTGCTGCATCGTCAGGGTCAGGATATGCAGTGGATCTCCAAGAGGTGGATCAGTTCGCTGAACCAAGGAGAGGAAGTAGAGCACCTTGAACCATACCAAATCGCTTGGCAAAGTGGTTAGGTGCATAAAGCTCGTACCCTAGAGATGCATCAGAGACCCATAGACCAGTGCAGGAGATGCTCTAGAGGAACAGCGTTCTAGCAAGCTCTGCTTGTTCTGGCGAGGGACAGAACTCGGTGCTCAATTCCTCTGGATAACATCGGCCCAAGATAAGAAAGACCGAGTCCTCTAGAAACTCGTCCAGCGAGTAGAAGAATTTAAAGCTTGTGAAGTACGTGAGCAAGTCAGAATGGGGTGGCCTAGTCAGATTTTTCCCCAAAAGGTAATCTTCCTCGAATGGCCTGTAGCCATAGGTTCAGCATCCATAAAGGTCCGACGACTTTATACTTTAGTGGTTCCAGTGAAATCCACCCCAAGTTTCGGTAGAGGTAAGTCATAATTAATTGGGCGAGCCCAATTTTGACACCGTTGAACATCGCCTCAGCGATCCAGGTTCATCTCGATATGATTTTCTCTGAAGAGTTGCAAAATACAAATTTGCAAAGCCAATATTCTATGAAGGCAATACCTCATTGATAGCCAACAACTCCCTTGTAGTGATTCCTCCAGGTGGTATAGGAGTGAGCGAAGAATTTGCGGGCTGTACACGCTTTGACTTTGGGGCACAATAGTGGTGGGAAGCCTGAAGATTGTGACCATATCGAGTAGGGTGATGTTCATATCCCCGTAGGGAAACTTGAAACTGTTGTTGCTCAGGTCCCGGAAGCACATGGCAACAACGAGTGGTGCCTGATTGCCTCCTTGAGGAAGAGTGAAACACAATTTTAAGTGGGGAACGATTGCGACAACCTCCCATTTCTTAGAGTCGTTCTTGCTGCGAGCCTTGTACCAAGCGATTTCTTCTTCAAAGATGGTGGTCCATCTACCCTGTTTGCACTCGACGTCTTTACGCTCCCACAGAAGCGGTGAGGCACTTTCTCGACGGAAAATGAGTGCTTGGCGACAAACGGGGGCTTGGAAGATCTTAAATAGATCCTGGTGAAGTGGCAATTTGATGAAGGGACTGAGGCGAGCTGTATCATTATTTGCCAAGCATAGAGAAATGGCAGTGTTGGGTTTGTTTCGGATGATTATTACACGTTTGTTGTCAGCGAAGGCTTAGGCATTGTCCTCGTTGAGGATGGGGTCAGATTTGGTCTTGTGTGGAGGCATTTTTCTAGGTTTAGATGGTCGGATTTTGAACCTAAAGTATAAAGCTTTGCAAGGAAGTTTTGAGTACTTCGAAGATCAAGAAAACAAAGCAGAAGGAGTGTTTCAGTTTGTCTTCACTACTGACAGTCATGAGGCCCTAAGTAAGTGTAATGTCATAGAGGCACGACTTTTCAAAGGTTATGAAGTGAAAGGTCGGAGCGAGTGGAAAGCTACCATTTGGTCCAAAACGACATGTCGCAATTTCAAACCTCTTCGATTACACTTGAGGGGTTATATTTATGCCCAAAATAAACAATTTTTTTTTAGTTATAATTATTGGGCCGAAACCTGCGGCCTGCGCAAGAAAAGCTTTCCTACGAAGGGAAGAAATCATAAATGATCCCGACACTCTCAAATTGATTGGGAGAGTAATTGATAAGGGATTCTTGGCGATTAGAGTCTTTTAATGATATTATTGTTAGAATCTTATGACAATTATGACAAGTAATTGCATTATGCCTATAAATAAAAAAAAATCTTTATGCAATCCGGACCTCTACACTCTACATACACTTTGCTCTCGGCAAATACAACCTTCTCTACGCGGAAAACCTTACTTCTGACATTCCAAGGATTCTCACTAGATAGGGCGTGAAGCATCTGAAGATTCAAGGAAGTGACAACCTGTGTTCTCAACACTCACCAAGAAGATTGCTCTACTTTGCATCGAATAAGGTGTGTACAGTATCAATTCCCCTGGTTCAACAGCGAGATCATGAAATCAAAGTCTTCGGTCACTAGGCAAAAAGAATCCATCGAGCGGGGTTAGTGCTCTCCCTGTTCTAGTCGCTTCTTAGAAGCTCAGCAGCGGCGCGATCAACGTTCAACGTTCTGCCCCACGGCAGTGGCATGCCTAGCACACACATGATACATTCTTGGTATTAGTGAATCATAAATTCAACCTCAATGGAATTTCCAAGTTACTTTATGTGTCGTATTTTCTAACTTCATGACTCACTCTAAAACTCGTTTGATAGATAACGTGAGAATCACGATAGACCGTCATCTACAATCATTTCACTAAGATAACTAAATCACAATGTACAGGCGCATGTAATTAAGTGGTTTCAAGTGTTCTCATGAATTAATCTAATTTAGAAACAATTCATTAGTATAGATTGTATTCGAACATAAGTTTTAAGGATAGATGGGGCGGCGTGTCCCAGACAAGAAAATTCCCCCTTTTGGGAGTCACGGCGTCACCCATGTCATGGCACACATGGTGCTCATAGTGGCGCCGACTAGGCTCTCCTTAGGTTGGGGCGGGTGTTGTATGTGATTGCAAGTTGTAGCGGGTAGTATATAAGAATAATTAATATTCATTTATGTCACTTAGTGGATTCAATTTTGGACACAACAAATCCTTGACAAACTTGGCTTGCGTCACTTTGCGACGATAAATATGATGCAAGTCAACATGACACTTCTTATTGTCGATAGCATGTGAAACCGACAACCATGATGAACAATTGCATAATGAGATTGCAAGATGCCAAATCACCTCTCCACATCTTTGCGGTATGCCTCTTGTTTTTTTGCGAAAAACTTATCCGGTAAATTCTGGGGATTGAGAATTATTTCAAAAAACAAGGAGTAACTCGAATATATTAAATAAGCTAGATAATAAATGTTGGAGTACATAATACCATGGATTTAATATATCATAGTTGGGCTTCTTCCAGCAAGGAGCTCTACGAAGACATCCGATTAGTGGAGCACATTAATGTTGTTTTGAGTTCTAGGCACCCCAAAGAAACTGTTCCATATCCACGTGTTATATGAGGTCACTGCCTTTAGGATAATAGTGGGGTAACCCTTCTGCCCTTAGAATGTCCCTTGCCAACCGGTTGGACAATTCTTCTATTGACAGTGCATCCGGTCGATGCTTTCAATCATACTAGAAAATCGTCATTGTTTGCCCCTTGTTAGAAGCCGAATAAGGCCTGTCGCTACTAAAGTGCGGAGCCAACAGGGACCATAAAGCTTGACCACTTGTTTGCAAAATTTCTTCAGACATTATAGTCTAGTTAATTCCCCCATCTTTGTAATTTAAGTACACTGATTTGGGGTTGACTCGTACGCCAACATTCGTAGAGCACCGATTATCTTTTGTTGGGGAAGTAACTCAAGCACTCTAGTGGTATCTACTTTTTGATGCCAAGATTGGTCGTGGTTGGAAAGATTTGTCATTAAATGGTTGAAGTAATCTTGCAAGAGATTATGTCCCCTCGACTCATTATGTCTTGGACGATTCAGAAGGTGACCGACACGTGATCTCCGACATTATGGTTAATCAGAATTTTTAAATTGGGCCACCACCATGGCCGCGTTAGTGACGAAGGCATCCACAATCTCGGCATCCCGTTGATTTTTTTGTTGCCTCCGCCTGGAAAAAATTATGAACACTTAAAGGATTCAACATACGTGGTGATGTAGAAATGTGGAGAAGTATTTAAAAAAATGTGTTTCCAGCTCGAATTGGAAGTGACTTGTAGATGGTGTGAGTATAAAATGATTGATGGATGATACTTCATAGCCAATTGCAGATGATAAGATGTTTGAAGGTGAATATATGTGTCACATCGCATAGTAATTGCACAAAAATCTTACCAAAAATCTTGTACAATTGATGAGATAATAACTACACATTGGAGTGACATGTGTCGTCTTGTTATTGGTGAAAAATTTTATCGGAAATCTGATCCAATTATTTAGACGGTAACATGTAGCAATGACACGTGTCATTTAGTTATCGGTGAAAAATCTTACTGGGGGAATTTGAGCCAATTATTAAGACTAACGATAAGTGTCGTCTTGTTATTGGTCAAAAATCTTGCCAAGAATCTAGCGAATTATTTAAACAATAACGACACGTAACAATGACTCGTCTCATCTCGCTATTGTTCAAAATTTTTACCATAAATTAAAATATTTAAATATTTAAAATTAATAAATAATAATAACACGTCATATTTTTAACCGTATGAAAAAGAGAGATCGCTCATCTTAATTTTTTTCCTTTTTTTTTGTTGGACCTTATCCTATTTAGTTAATTGTGCTTGCTTATGCTGTTGAATAAACAAACCAAGTACGATGAGCAACGGTGCATCCGTGCATATGACCTTATTAATGCAGACATAAAGGGACTGCAGGTACCCATTGGCGCTCAAAATTAGCTGGTTCAAGTCTTCAGGACATTAGTAATACTTCAACTCAAAACTGCAATGGCAATCTTAAGTCATATTTTGAACTAGCAGCGAACTTAGAATTCTCCTAGTTATACGTTTTTTGCATACAAAAGTTTAAATTAAACATTAAAAATAATAAGTCACAAAAACAAAAAACGACCCTATTAACATTGATAGAGCACTAGAGCAGTGAACAAAAATTCATCCACCCGGACAAACAAAAAAAGAGAAGATAACATATCACAAGACATCAAGGCACACTAATTAAATACCACCTCCACAGGAAGAGTCTACAACATTGCTTGAAGGATTGATTAAAATACCATAACATGAAATTGAGGAAGCTAGGAAACCAAGAATATTAGTTTTAGCCTTTCCCTCGTTTTTTTTTTAATTTTTTTTTTATTTTTTGGCTCTAAAAATCATGTTGAGTTGGATCTGCTGTGAATAATCACTTGGCCATCATCACCTTCACAAACTCCTCATAATTTATCTGACCATCACCATCGACATCAGCCTCGCGAATCATCTCGTCCACCTCTTCATCTGTGAGCTTCTCGCCAAGGTTTGTCATCACGTGACGCAGCTCAGCAGCGGATATGAAGCCATTCTGATCCTTGTCAAAAACTCTAAAAGCCTCTTTCAACTCCTCCTCAGAGTCGGTGTCCTTCATTTTCCTAGCCATGAGGTTCAAGAATTCGGGGAAATCAATAGTACCATTACCATCAGCATCTACTTCATTAATCATGTCCTGGAGCTCAGCCTCGGTTGGGTTCTGGCCTAGTGATCTCATGACAGTCCCAAGCTCCTTGGTAGTGATACAACCTGAAAAATTAAAGTTACTCAGAAATGAATTATGCAAATTGATTCATGCTTGTCAAAAATCAAGAGAAGTCTGCTTGTGCACAAGAATGAGCACATATCTACAGCTCATCCATATTCTAGTCTTTCCTGTTTCGTTATTTTCGGAAGCTTGATGTCATTCAAATTTATGTATATTCATTCTTTTGTTTTATCTAATTCAATTTGAGCTCTTAAATCACAACACCTCCTCCACAGCAAATCATAATCCATTCTTTACTACTTGAGCTTGAAATGAAAAATACAACTCACAAGCATTCAAAAGCAACATACAAGCTAGTTTTGCAATAATCATAAATAGTAAGATCTAGCCACTGTTCCTTAATTCTGATATTCTTTTTTTTTGAGGTGTGTATATTCTCTTACACAGTTGAATATATATTCGAATAGTAAGAGGATATTCGAATTGTTTCTTATCGTGTACATAGAAACAAAAAACACTTGCTTGTTTTATTCACGAGTGTGTTGTATACTTTTTCAAAATCATTCAATTAAAAATCATCCACAAATTTTTGGATCCAGTAGTATTTAGCAACAATTTCACAAAACCCTAAAATCATTAGCAAGAAAAGAAAGGACCTGAATCCATCTATGCTCTCTGATCCACTATCTAAATTCTCGGCAGAGAATAAACAAGTAAGAAGAGAATAGCTAGATCTGAAACAGACAATTGATCCCATCATAGAGATATGCGAGCAGAGCAAAAGAGAGAGGAGAGATCGGAGTCTAACTAACCATCGCCATCTTTGTCGAAGAGGCTGAAGGCTTCCTTGAACTCAGAGATCTGATCATCGGTCAGCTGATCCGCCATGGCTTCTTTCTCCCTTAGTTTTTTCTTCTTTTGGTTTTTGTTAAAAACAAACTGAGCAGCTTATCTTTCGGACAGTTTCTACGCGTTTTAGCCAAGCCTTATTTATACGACACCGAGTTCCTGTGCATCCGCCCACATCCAACCATTCTCTTCTCTTGTCCTACATATATTCTCTGGCCGAAAAATATATTTGTCACGCGGGGACATGTGCCCTAGACCACTATGTCAAATCTAAATGTTATCTTCTCGCATTCAAGCAACTGAATTCTAGCCATAGCCAAGTTCAAAGGAAGAGTGTTGTGCCAGATTAATCAGTTGCCTCCAGAGCCATGTCAAAGTTGGAAAAATAGAGTTAACTTGTCGATAAACATGTTAAAATTTTGATGTTAAAGTTAGAAAAATATAGTTAACTTCTCGATAAACATGTTAAAATTTTGACGCTGTTAAAGTTCCAACCCAAAGTGTTGGATGTCTTGTGATTGTAGTTACCAATATTGCACTGCATTGTGGTGAACAAATAGCACAGCTAGCGCACAAATAATAGACATTTGATATTTACTCTTAATAAGATGAGGTCAGAGAGGTGGGACTCATTCCCCCGACTATTCCCTTCATATTCTAAGACATGCCCTTGTGTGATTCAACATTTCTAAACATAAACAAAAAGGAAGCGAAAATGTAATGAACAGCTAGAAACCGATAAATAATGCCTGAGATGCAAAGGGAACCTCATAAAAGTAAAACACTAAAACATAACTAAAAGAGGGTTCTTGTTCATGCCGGTTAAAGTCTTCTTTGTACATGGTGTGCATCTTTGCCAGACTGAAATGAGCTCCTGAACTTGTGGGTTGTGATAACAAATTGCAACTACAACAAAATATTCCCTCTGCCAAAATCACCATAGATGAGAGCTACCATCAGTCAAGAACCAAATTCTTACAGCACCACCATTGTGGCACAGTGAACCAAATAGGCCCCCATCTGTCTCGATTTCCACGGAAACAGAACTTCTTATGTTTCTGATTGTGGAGGCTGAAAAATCCCCAATCTCTTCTGCCACTGTTGTCCACCCCAAGACGAGTCGAAATGCCATCGAGATGACCAGAGTCCCATTCGTTCCACCATGGATCAGCATGATCATTAGAGAAGTAGATGCAATTACTCACTCCAGCACCTATTGCACTTGAAGAAACAGATCTGGAACAGCACTTGCCTAAAAATAATATCTGGTCATCCAAACTACCTACTCTCTTCCAGGACATTTGGCTAAAATCCAGTGAGTATACTTTGAAATCATATGTTTCAAGATAAGCACCTGGTTTAGTACTGTAGAACCTGCACACAAGCAAAAGCTTCCCACAAGATTCAACAAGATACTTCAGCACACCATTTTCTTCGTCCTCATCTGACATTAGTACTTCATGGCATTGCCTTTTGATATCAATAATAGCAGAGGCAGAACCATCATCTTTCCCAATGGCAGAAAAGATATCAGTAGACTTAATTTCCCAGATGTTATAATCATTGCTCAGTAGATAGAAACTTCCATTGGAGAAGAGAGCATCCACAAATGGTACACCATCTACTTTATGATGAAGCCATGAATGAGCTCCTGGAACCCAAAAGGAGAGCTGCTGGGAGTGACTATGAACCATCATGCAGATAAAGTTGTCAAGATTGGGAAGCCCCGAGAGAACTATCTTGTGATAAAAGTTCCAAGCTTTAGGAAGATCAATATGTTCCTGAGTAAATGGATTCAACAAGCTAATCCCAAGATTGAAACAGCCAAGATCATTTACCAAGACCAACCAGTCATGATATGAGCCCCAGCAGTATCTTCCAAGTGCCCGAGAAAGATTCACCTCCAACTCTGAATCATGTAGTACACTAATGCAAGTCCGCAGCTCTTTGTCTTTCTCTCCGGACATCAAAAGCCACGGTAATCCAGGCCTTCTCCAACCAGAAAGTTCTTTCACAACAACATTTCTCCAAGATTTACATACATCGCTAACAGCCATACAATCCATCAAATTCAAACGTTCAACGATTACCTCAAGGATAGCTTCAGGGAGCTCTGCCCATTCAGAACCAATAACCTTCTTCCTCCTCTTTCTATTTCTCCTTCTTCTACCCATAGTAGTGCTGCTGTATGATACCAGTCCCCCTACAAAACAAAAAATTTCAAACTAAACAAATAATTGCTGCAATACAATACTCCATTGAACATATTACATATATTTTTCATTACAATCAAACTAGTGAGTTTCTGCAATTGAACCATGAAAATAACCCATATATACATGTATATTGCAATTAGAGGTCCATAAGGTAAGTGCATATAGTATAACAAATAAAAGTCTAAAACTTTACTTAATTGTTAAAGGCCGAAAGCAGGAACCATTTGAATCAGCTATTCACACTTACATAACATTCATAACTATAATAAAAGAAATTTCCTTTCAGGGCATCTGCAGCATTCAGTTCAGTTCATTTCACTCAACACCCACTCAGTTTCTCCACACACAAAAAAAGAGGGTGCATGTGTCACTATATGTGTCAGCTTGAGGCCCTGAGCTAGCCAAGAACAAAAATGAAAGACTGGAAAACAACATTGTAAGGTTGCAGAAAATAAAGTGACAATCAAAAATTTTACCGGAAAGGAAAACCCAGCAAGCTCAAGCTTCACGGCCTGAGAAGAGAACAGCGACAAGTCTCGAGAACTCGAAGGAAAGAACTGCAAAGCATGCTCCACCTACTTCCTCGTCAAATGAGCTGGGGGGATTGGGCCTGGGCCTGGGCCACAGGCCAGAGTGATAGCTCTAAATATTATGACTTCAGGTTTAAACGTCGAGAAATTTTATTCACGAGATTTTTTATTTAGACTTCCACATTTGTTCACTGCATGCACCTCTCTTATTTTTGAATTAGTAATTTACGTATTAAATGACCATTATACCACCAAATTATTTACAGGGATGAACAAGCTCTCCGGAATCCGAACCCGAAAAGTCACCCGAATTCTAGACCTTATCAGAACAACATTCTCTACTAATACTACTAGTGACGACGTCATTGATGACGATGTACAATCTCCAATAATTAGTAGTATCTCAGACCCAGGTTACAAATTGCTCATCCTTATCACAACTCAACCAAGTTCACGCCCATATATGGCTATGTTTGGTAATGCTTTTCTTAAAAGAAAAGTTAACTTTTTTTTTTTCTATTCAAATAAGCTTCTTAATAGAAAATGAGGGGGGGTGTTTGGTAAATACTTTTTTTCAAATGACTTTTAAAAATAAAAGTGTTTGGTAAATTTAAAAGTAAAAGTCACAAGTACTTTATTTTTTATTTTATTTTTTTCTTTTCATTTTGATTTTATTTTAATTAAATATTACCTACAATAATAAAAATAATAACGATTGTAAAAATATCAATCATCTCACATACATTCTTGATATCATGCTCGATATTTTAAATGACGGATACCAAATGAGGACTCGTCTCCGATTTAAATGTTAAACTAAGATTAGGCTTTGACTACATAACTCAACCGTCTCGACAAATAAAAATCTACCGAAAATGTTTGATTAGGCC
This sequence comes from Geum urbanum, assembly GCA_946800695.1. Taxonomy (NCBI): domain Eukaryota; kingdom Viridiplantae; phylum Streptophyta; class Magnoliopsida; order Rosales; family Rosaceae; genus Geum; species Geum urbanum. The sequence goes on along the minus strand of OX327008.1, from coordinate 4,399,779 downwards.
ATGATCAAACATTTCGGCTACTCATTAGACTTTGCGCTATGTTGTTCCTCACTATTTCCATTTGTCGTGCTTCTAGACCTTCAGTAACTGAAGATCCTTCTTCTTTTTTCCTTGGTGGTGGCTATACCAAGGAAATTCTAGATTTTGATGCCATATAAATAAAACTATTTCTAGCAAGAGTATAAGTACATATCCGAAATAACTTCATTATAGCATGGTAGTATTATCTTAAGCCAATGTAAACCAATCTTTAACATATACCATAAAAGTAGAGCTATTAATTATTCCAAGTAAGACTATACACCATTTATTCTGCAAAATTAATAAAATTAAAATAATAAAAATTACTTTTATTGATAATTTCAATGATGTCACACGATCATCCGCATCCCAAACGTGATTTATTTCAGCTTTCAATTCATGTAAACAGGAAACATATTCCTGTCCTGTGATGACTTTGCTGCCCTCCTCTGCAAATTTTTCTGGATCTTCCAGTTCCTCCAAATGCATATTTGTTGACGATTTTTCATATGCTGCAACTTCACAACATTAAAAAGATAACAAGCAACTGTTACAGCTGCTCTAGAAGAAATAATATGAAATATAATTGAATAGCAAAGTACTCGCATTGTACTGTACTGTATTCATATGGTTGACAAGGTTAAAAAAAACAAAGGCGTCTGACATACTTCTCCTTCCTTTCACTATCACATTGGACATCTGTAACTCTGTAAGTATTGAGAAAATATATTAACTGGTGTCCTTTGAAGAATATGACTTGGCTGTGCATAAATTACATAATTCTACAAGCTGAACGTAACTAAGCACTTGATTCCTACGCAAATCTATTGGCTATAAGCTGTGTGCTAGCTAGATAGCTTCCAACAAACCAGTGCTCAGACATGGTGCTACTGTTTTCTACAAACCAATTGGAACTTATCATCTCAGACATGGTGCTACTTATCATCTCAGAAAATATGGAACTTTGCTTTTCTTTTTTTTTTGATAGCTGAATCCCACTTTGTGGAACTAGGATCGCAACTGGGATCTCCCACTGAATACAAACTTTTGTGATTCTGTGTGCTAATACATGTTCATATTAAGATCATTATAGAAGCTTCAGCATATGCTTTGACTTCTGATCTTTTTGCCTCACACCTTAATGTTCAGTTCAGCACAGTATTTGAGTATACTTTATGATCTAGCTGTTCAATGATACAACAAAGGTAAAGATACTGTTTGCAAATAAATCTATAAAAGGCATAATAGGCTTCAATGAACTAGCTAGTTATTGTACCAACAAGCGGTTAGTAAAAATGGTCAAGCCCATGGTCTATTCCCATGTGGTCTGGTTTGAATTTTTCGTCCTACATATAGACTGGTTTCTATTCTTAAACACTGTAGAGTTGGGCAAAAAACGTACCTGTCACTGTCCGATTGTTGCTGATCCTTATATATCCAGATCCAAACCAAGGGAAGTATGCAAACAAGGTTAATGACATGCTGTTATACCACTTTGCACAAAAATTGTTTATTCTTCTGATCTAGCATGAGCTCCAGAAAGCCCCAAACAATAAGTCATGACAATCCAAAATATCCCTTAAACTGTGCAGAAACCAACATTTCCCAAACAATAAGTAATGATATTCTTTCTGAAAGAATAAAGAAATGCTTAGACCTGAATCTAGTACAGGAACTACCAGCAAGCAGAATAATGTCATGTGCCAACGAAAAGCTCAGGAAAATGAAGATTATAAAATTCAAAGCTGCCAGACATATAAGAACAAAATGCTTATGAATTGAGTTTTCTTAATAAACCAAATGCAGCTTAACTCAATCCAGAAAACAAATTGATACCTTCATCAGCAAACCAACTCAATCAAACATGAAACACCAACACAGGTTTCCCTAGCCAACTTCAACAAACACCAATATCTATCAAAAACACATAACATTTCAAGAAACGAAATGGCAAACGCAGAACAGAAAAATTCCAGAAAACAATAAAGGTATTGGTAAATCTCATGTTTAATAAAGGTTCATAGAATCACGGAAGTATCCATGTTTAATAAAGGGTAAATGATTCGAATAGATTGATTTAAACAACATGGTTATGAACACCAGATGAAGTTGAATTCAAACCAGCTAGTACTTTCAACCTAAAGCTACTGGACCATGAGAAACTTGACAGCTTGTACAGGAATAAGTGTTCAGTAAGGAGATACGTGCAGAAAAATTAAATCTAAATTTCAGTACAGCAGAGGGAAGCATACAAATTCGAACATAAAGCAAACAAGATAAGTACAGTATTTAGCAAATCCCTTGGCCAGAAGAAGAGACGCTTTACATATTCTAAAACAACAGAAGGAATCTTTCCAAATCTACTTTCTTGTCCATCATAAGCAAGCAAGAAAGAGTGTCTTATGGAATTTTCCATAAAACCAGACTGACAGTAATACACTAACAATAACTTGATAATAATTCATCCTGAGAGTGACAATTATAGGAGATCCCATTGCAATCCAATCAGGGGACCCCTCCACAAGTCCTAACACATAACATTTAGTGTATGATGAAATCCTGGAATCAGACAATCAGATCTGAAAAAGAAATTTGGTGCTCTAGCAAAAACCTGAAACTGCTATGCATTGGTATTCAACATACATCCAATCCATAATCATCCACAAAAACTGATATGTATATAAGCTTGTTGTTTATGTATGAAGAACTAAGGGCACCATCGTTATTCAACTGTAAATAATAATAGACATCCAGTCCACAGTCCATTGCCACAAATGCACTACATTTACACAAGTATAAAAAAAAACCACGCACCATCATTCCGGGACACAAGTAAATGTCTTGGATCAACAACTTTATGTTTCACACAATTCACCATATGAGGGTTCATGTTTCCAGTGTCGTACTTATTCGAACAACACAATCACTTTTTACAAAACCCAATTCTAAGCAAACGATGGAAGCAACCCAATTCAATTTAACCAAAACCCAATTGCATAAGACTATAGAAACTAGTATAGCAAGAATGAATTCGTCAAAGCATCTCATTTTCATAGATTTAACAAAGCCCTAATTCTAAAAACTGAAAGAATGAAACCCAAAACAAAGATTTGATCGAGGCTCGAGACATAAGGGGCTCACCGGTCTGGAGGAAAACGGCTATGGAAAGTCTTGATTCATGGCAAAGAGGTTTTCAATCTTGTGGCGGAGAAGAGAAGAGTTCAGCTGAGTGTGGCAGGTTTCCGTCGAACTCGCCAAATGAGAGAGAAAGAAGAGAGAATAGACCAAAGGATATGCGTGTCATTGAGAAATTGTATGAGGGCAATTTTGGAATTTTAGTAAATTTTTATTAAAATAACACTGTTCACGCGTGTTTTTGAAAAAGCCAGCTTTTAAAAGCACCTCTGAACTTCCTTTTCGAAATAGTAAAGAAATCCCCTTTTTTTATAAGTTCCTAAGAAAAAAAGTCAGTTTACCAAACACTTCTTATTTTAAAAGCTGATGGAAAAGCTCCTTCTCTTAAAAGAAAAGCCTTCCCAAACACACCCATAATCAGATGTTCAGAACCCAGTTTCTTCATCTCTACCCGGACCCATTTCACTACAACAATCTCATCGGATCATACACTAGAAGGGATGCTCCCACCGCCCCACTGTTTGCTTACGTCACCATGTCACGCGTCGGAGTATTGCTGGACCGTACACCATACCCATTGTGAAAGCTCTGTGTCAAACTATGGCGGTGGGTATCGGTACACATCTTCATTCAGCGGAGGCCGTCGCGCTCTTCGTCACGGTTCATTAATAAGAATTCTATACGTGGATAAGTAAAGGTATTTTAGAAATTTGAAAGTGGTATATTGAGCAAAATCTTACTTGTGAAAAATATAAAGGAGGTGTAGAAGTAATAGTGCTCTAGTGAGAAAATTTGGAGGTTCCAATAGCAAAAAAATTTATTCACACATCTTTATTTACTAAATAAACATCTCATATTTTGATGCATTAAATATCATATTTTAGGGTTGATCAATTTATCGAAATAGACATTTATGATAAACAATTAATACATAATATAATTAAGGGGAAATAAAAAATAAAAAAATAAAGAGCCGACAAGGACAAAAGAAAAGCAAACAAAAGGCCTAAACAATGGCCGACAAAGATAAAAGAAAAAGCAGCCAAAAATAATATGGCCAAAAGAAAGATTCCAAAATTTAGTGTCATGCTGGGTGCTCATTGGGCCCCATCGATCACATGGAAACACCAAAAGGGATCCTTCAGAAAAATTACAATAAGGAAAATTTCCCTAAGAAACAATCACTAATTTGTTTCCATCTTTGCTTTAGCCTTTTTCTTTTGAGAGCTCTCAGGTAAGCTATCATTTAGTGAGCTCAAAAATTCTTTGGAAGGATCTGGGAATGGAACAGCTCCCAAATAATCTTCCATGTCTTCATTAGGTTGGGCACCATCATTTTCATCTACATCTTCATCTTTTTGATATGTTATTTTTTTAATGGTTGCTTGTTAGATTTAAACTGGTTCTTGTTCATATCCCTATGCTATTACTCAAGTATGCAACTGTGGTTCAATGTTATATGTAATTGTGGTAAGGAAGTTACATGAAGTAAAGATTTATGGAGATGGGGTTTCTTACTTATCTCTTTGCAAGGAATATGGATGTTTCGTATTCATATCTTTTCTGAGTGAATGGCAAGGATATTCGAATGTGCAGATGGAGGGAAGGCAACAATCGACCGATTAGGACCTGTTGTTGTATTCTAATAATATCTTCTGTGTTCATGACTTACAGCAACCAAAGCCTGTTGCTTGCCCTTCGTGCAACTCAAATGGGCATATTGAATGCAAATGGTGTGCTAGTACAGGCTTCTTTGTTCTTGGTGATAACATGCTTTGCCAGGTCCCTTCGAAAAGTACTAGTTGTGTTATTTGTACTGGGAAGGTATAAATAGTTTTAATTTGCCAGTTTCCTATTTGCATTCGCGTTAATATCCCTCGGTTTCCTATATGCACTCGTTGTATGTAACTTATAACTAAAGCCCCTATATCATATGTTTTTTGTTTCAGGGATCAATGTGTTGCTCTGATTGTAAGGGAACAGGTTTTCGTGCCAAGTGGCTAGGACAGCCTCCTATTTCAAAGTAAAGAGGAGTGCTTCGAGCATCAAAGCTCAAATAGAAATTGTATTGACATAGAGAATTCAATCAACTCATGTTGGAACATATTTCCTGTTTCTTTCATAGTAGGGCTGGTCAAATTGTTGTAGATTACTAGACTATGCAATGAAAGTTGCACTCTTTAATGTTTAAAGTCTCTATTTAACAAGTCAAATTCATCTCAAATATTGTAATGCAGCAGTGCAATTATGCTAAAATTATATGCCTTCTTCGCCCCTGTCATTCATCTGCCAACATAATCGTAATAGTGATCGAGCTTGGTGTTTCATCATTCATCAATAATGTAATTGATAGTAACAGAGTAAGAGTGCACAAATCCTTTGACCAAAAGAATAGGAAATATTATGAGATCATTCTTATTGAAACAAGTTCAGTAGAATTCCATCATATGAACCAAAACAAACATACTGAAGATATTTCTTTTAGTAAAGCGTTTATTCAACACGTAATTCAGATTTCTGAATGGGGTCTAAACCCTAACAAATCTATTTATTTGAAATTCATTCATGCTAGCTTTAATTATTGGGATTATATCGAAGCATGGAATAAAGCTTTCTATTATCAAAACAAAGCTGAAAAACACACTTGGTTTATTAGAATAGAACCATCCATTTTTAAGCAAGAATTACCATTCTGGTTTTATAATTGGTTCAACAGAATGGGACCAAATGAAGATTTCCTTCCTGAGGATCTTTTTAATGCTTATAAAAGCTATATATTATGTAACCCTAAACAACAAGAAGTAAGGGTTATCAGTGGGAGTAATCTTCTCAGGTTTCTGGCAAGATTCAGTCTCCCTTGGATATGGCAATGGACTTTTTCTATTAGCTAGATGGATATTGGGGTCTTATCCCTTAACCGTCAATTCTTTTACAAATGGTGGTCTAAATTTTATTTCAATCCTCATTTAATAAAAATCAATGAATGCATTGAGGAATTCAAAAAGATGAAACGGGAATATACTCCTCAGGATAATTCCAAGAAGGATTTTGTCATCCCTTCTCTGGCAGGTTTAAAAGTTGTTTTTCCTACAGCTTCTCCCAAAGAGCTTAAGGAAATGTTATTACAACAGCTTTCGTCTCAAATAGACGATAATGTAGCAGTCCTTTTCAAAAGCACTTCATCCAAGACTTCCTCAAATTCAGCCTCCATGGAGGAAGAAGAAAAAGCTGAAGATGAAGATGTAGATGAAAATGATGGTGCCCAACCTAATGAAGACATGGAAGATTATTTGGGAGCTGTTCCATTCCCAGATCCTTCCAAAGAATTTTTGAGCTCACTAAATGATAGCTTACCTGAGAGCTCCCAAAAGAAAACGGCTAAAGCAAAGATGGAAACAAATTAGTGATTGTTTCTTAGGGAAATTTTCCTTATTGTAATTTTTCTGAAGGATCCCTTTTGGTGTTTCCATGTGATCGATGAGGCCCAATGAGCACCCGGCATGGCACTAAATTTTGGAATCTTTCTTTTGGCCATATTATTTTTGGCTGCTTTTTCTTTTATCTTTGTCGGCCATTGTTTAGGCCTTTTGTTTGCTTTTCTTTTGTCCTTGTCGGCCATTGTTTAGGCCTTTTGTTTGTTTGTGGTAAGTAGTAGCCTCCGGTAGCAGGTAGCATACCTTTTTGAGTCTTTATAAGGAAGCCTCTCTTCCTCTGAAGCCTCAAGTTTTTCATTTTCCTAAGTTAGCTCCGTCTTCTCTCTACTCTCTCTCTACAATTGTAATCACTATTGATATAAATAAAAGTGTTCAAGCCTTTGAATAGTCCTGGCATAGTGTTGGTATCAAAGCCACACCTAATAGCACAACATCCAAGTCGCGGTGGATCAATCCCCAATTGCGCGAAGAAAGCGCTCCAGGGTAAGTAATCCGTAAGTCGTTGACAGTTGTATTAGGAATAACTCTTGGTATTTTCATTATTCATCTCTATTTTATGCTTGACTCATTTATTTATAATGTTAAATAAATTTTCAAGAACATCCTCATCCAGAGCTTCTAGCTCGAGGAATTATATTCCTCCATCTATTATTAACCATATTAAGAACGAAGAAGATATTGAATTCTCAAATATTGAGAACCAACTCCAAAACTGGAGTCTTCCGAAGGTTAAACCTTCTATGATTTATTCAATGAATATGTTCAATTTAAATATGGCTTTGACTATAAAAACAATTGAACAAACTATTCCTATTGGGAAAGAACATGAAACTATTCAACTATTTCAACCTGAAGAAATCAGGAGATACAAAGATAAATTTAAATATTTTCATCTGGGTTTAGTATAAGTGGCTATTAGACCACTATCCAGAGAAAGCTTAAATGCCTCATTATTAGTTGCACTACGAGACTGTAGGCATCTCAATTTCAATGATTCTTTATTAGGGATCATTCAAACCAGTTTATGTAACATGCCAGTTTATTTTAACTGTTTCCCTAATTTTTGTGTCTCTTTAACAGACAAAAATATTTTAGATGTTTTAACATTAAATGTTAAAACAAGTGGATATAATTTGAAAGAGGGATCTGAACCTCTAAATATTACTTATAGAGTATATTATAAAGCTATCAATACTTTAAGCCCAAGGGCAAAAAATTATGATACTAAAGGGAAAACGGTCTTAATCGAGACCAATTTACTCAAATCAGATGTGTCTATTCCTCAGACCATCCAATGGCAAGATATTCAAATTCCAGACGAATGGATGCTTGAATCTGTGTCTCCTCACAAACCGTTAGAAGAAAAAAAAAGTGGAAAGAATTCTACAACTAGATTATCTTTTTCTGACGAAAGTCGATCTTCTATTTCATCAAGAAAAAATGAGAATATACAGTCTCAAAAATATTATACTCCAAACCAATCCATGCAAGCTTCTTCATCAAACACCAAAATTCCAAATCTGGTATTTGATGGAACTTGTACAAATTCTCAACAGATTCCTCAAGAAATATATCATGAGGAACCTGAAACTTTATCGGAGTTTAATGATATTGCTTCAATAAATGTCATTTCTACTCCTTTCACTTATGATAGAAGGACTTGTAATGCAGATTTTGCACAAGATAAATATACTCCTTTTAGATTATGGTTCTTCTCTACTTTTTCTAAAGAAGAACAACAAAATTATAAAAACCTTTATTACGGCACCATTGAGGCCACAGAGAAAATTATCTCTTTTCCTATATGGTTTTTAGAACTTTGTTCTGAGGAAAATTCTCCTTGCTTAAATGTGCTTAAGTCTTTTGAGAAAAATTGGACTACAGCAAAAGGCAATATTATTCCTTCTATTCATCCGCCTTCAGAACATCTGAAAATTAAGGCTGGAGAAACTACTATTGAGTCAGTTGCTTTCAGTCATGAAGAGCAGCATAATTATACAAATTTGACTCTTCAAACTATATGTTCTCAACTTGGGAGAATTGAAGAAAAAATTGAAAAAACTCATTCGTCCCCAATTATTCAGGATAGTAAACAAATATTATCCTCTTCTTCTCATATTCAATCTACTCCAAAAATAGTAGAACCTTCTATTATTAAGCCAAGTATCAAGATTACTATCCCTGAAAAAAAGGATATTGATATTGTTTCGATTCTAACACAACAATTAGAATCTTTACAAATTGGCTTCTGGTTCGAAATATCTTTTAGCCAGAGTATTAGGAGAGCTGAAATATCTCTCATCTCCTTTTTGGAGAATAATAATTTGCTCTTCTAGAGTCTTTTTATTACCAGGAAGAATAGGTTCCTTGAGAGCAGCAGAAAAGCTCTCTTGAGATATTCCGGTGGATAAATAATCCGCCATATCTGCCGGCCCACTCCTTTTTTCTCTAGCGGGAGGAGGGGAGTTAGAATAACTTCTAGAGTCTGTCAGCATAGGGAAGCTATAGTCTTTTCGACCTCTTCCACGAGAAAAAGGCCCGCCTCGCGAGCTGGTGCCCCCTCTGGAGCCACGACTGAATTGGCTCATTTGGTGCCTATAATAAATTCCCTGGTCAAAAAATCAGGGAGAGAGTTAGTTTCTCCTTTAATAAATTCAATTTGAAAATCAAATATAGATAATATAGATTGCCATCTAGCGAATATCTGTTTGGAAGCTAAGTTTTTAACATCTTTTTCAATAACATCCTTAGCTGCTTTACAATCTACTCTTAATAGAAATTCCTGATTTAATGAATCATCTTAGAATTTGGTAATACAATTAACAATAGCCAGAATTTCATTTTTTATAGTGGAGTAGTTTTTCTGAGCATCATTCCACTTTCCAGAAGTATATCTGGATAATATTTCCTTTTCTGAGTTAGGAAATCTTTGTTTTAGAATTCCTCCATATCCTATGTCTGAGGCGTCTGTCTCAACAATTTTGAAACTGGTTGGAGAGACCAAGGCTAGACATGGGAGACTTTTTACTTTAGACTTAATAAGTCTAACTGCTTTGGTATGGATATCTCCCCATGGAGGAGGATTTTTCCTTAGTCTTTCATAAAGAGGGGAGCTGTCAGCAGACAAATTTTTATAATAATCTGCAATATAATTTAGACTGCCTAAAAATCTCTGGAGCTGGGTTTCATCTCGCAGCTCATCAGGAAATTTTTCGGCAAATTAAATAGCTCTTTCAATAGGAATGATACGTCCTTGTTCAATTTCTTGGCCAAGGAAATGAATTTTTGTTTGGAAAATTGACATCTTCTTAGCAGATACAACCAGACCTGCTTTTTTAATAAGATTAATAAAAATATTTAAATGCTTGAAATGCTGATCAAGGGACTGTGAGAAGATGAGAATATCATCTATGTATACAATTGAAAAAGAGAAATACATAGTGAATATATCGTTCATTATATTCTGAAATTCAGATGGGGCATTTTTTTAGCCTAAAAGGCATTACGTTCCATTCATAATGACCAAATGGAACAGTAAAAGCTATTTTATATCTATCATTTTCTGCTATCTGAATTTGCCAATATCCAGATTTTAAGTCAAATTTTGAAAATATTGAAGCTTCTTGGAGTCTTGCCAAGAGATCTTTCTTATTAGGTAATGGATATCTAATCCATTTAAGAACCTTATTTAAAGGTTTATAGTTAATAACTAATCGAGGAGTTCCTCGTTCAATTTCAGCATTTTTATTTACATAAAAAGCTGTGCAGCTCCAAGGAGAATAAGATTTTCTGATTAGATTTTTCTGCAGAAGAGAATTTATTTCTGCTTTGTAGTATTCAATAAGCTCAGCATTCATTTGGGCTGGCCTAACTTTGGTAGGAATATTTTGTTCCTTAAAGTCAGGCTCATAAGGAAGGGTAATAATATGTTTTTTCATTTCCCAAAAGGCATTAGGAAGGTCACTACATATTTCCCTTGTGATTTTGTTGGCTAAGATTTTGATTTGATCTTGACAAGAATTGATTCGAGTTGAAATACTCATAATTTTTAAATCAGATTGGATATAATTTATCTGATTTTCTTTAAATATAAGAGTATTTTTGATCATATCAATTTCACTTGTTTGTGGTTTGGTAATAAAATCAAAAATAATTCTTTGACCTTCAATATCACAGATAATACCTTCTGAGGTTTTGGTGAAGGGTTCGATAAGACTTAGGAACAGAGTTCCTAAAATAATTTGTCGTGTCAGACCCTTAACCATAACGAAGGGGGTCTTAAAACATATTCCAGAATTACAAACATAAGCATTAGATAGCTTATATCTAATTCTAAGTTTTGAACAATCAGCAGTATTTAAAGCCTGCGATGATTTATCATAATATCGTGTAGGAATTATTCCTTCACTGATGCAGTTTAAATCTGCTCCACTGTCAAAAAGAGCAATGCCTTTAAGAATATAATCTTTATCTACCACTATGGTAACTTGGGAATACCATTTCTGGTAAGTTACCATATTGATAATATTAAGAAAATGTTTATCATCCTGAGAAGAAGATTCTCCATGATCAGGTTGGACCTTCATAGTGGAATAAAATTCTTCATGGTCAGGAGTTAGTTTTTCAATAATTTCTTTGAAAAATTTAATTTCTCTTTTCAGAATATTCATTTCTGTTCTTAAATCAGAAATAGAAATTTCTCTTTCTTTAAGAACGTTTACTTCCATTTTTATGGAGTTGACTTCTTCTTGAAGATCAGAAATAGACAATTTTTTTGAAGAGTGGGTTTTTAACCCATTAAAAACTTCTTGGAGAGAGTATGACTCTTTTGGAATATAAGGAGATTCTTTAGGTTTATTCTCCTTTTTGATTGTTTCTAAATAATGTTCAATCATATTTTTCTTGGTTTCCGGATCTTGGATCCCATTGATTAAATCAAGAATAGATTTTTCTTGGGTTGTAAGCACGTTTATGCTTAACCCATTCATTTTAAGAATAGCTTTGTAATGATTGACATTACAACCGCAGTCTGACGAAGAGGAAGAAGACTCAGAGTCAGAACTGTTAGATTCTTGGTCAATGATATTGACCTGATCTTCTGATTCATTGTCAGAAGAGTTTAATAGAATAGCTAAAAGCTGTTTTTTCAGACCTTCATCTGAAATCTCATTAATTTTCTTTTTAGTCCAACATTTATTAGCATAGTGGCCTATTTTACCACATTTTCTGCAAATAATGTTGCTAGAAGAATTCTGGGAATAATTCTTCTTATAATATGGTTTTGAGCTTCGCTTCTTCTTTCTTTCCGGAGGAGCTGAAGATTTTTTTATCAAATCGTCTTTTCTTTTTTGAATAAGATTTCGAATCTGATCTTTTATGATTTTTAGGAATCTGAAGATCAAATCCAAATTGGTCACAGAATTCACCAATTTATTTTTTGCCAGTTAAATGTTGGCGTTTTAATTTAGCTTTTAGTTTAATGTCATTGCAAAGGGATAAACCTTCAGCAACACATTCACTAATAAGCTGGCCATAAGTATACTCATAATAAGGGATGGAGTTTCCTCCATGTTTTCTTAGAATACGGTCTTTGACCTTCTGGGCAAAGAAAGTAGGAAGACCTGCTATGAACTTCTCTTTCCAGAAGTCTGCATTAGCATCTGTCCTGATCATAACTTTGGATAGAAATACATCCTTATACCACCTAAACTGCGTTAAGGTGGGGCATTTTAGGTTGACCAATAAATCTTTACTGCGTTCGAACGATACTGGGTTTGATCCTACGAAGGCTAACAGAATAGAAGTAAGCAGTGAATAGACTGCATTTGGAATTGCAGTTTCAGTATACATAATACTGTCATGACCTTGTTCATCTTTTATGGTCACTGGTGTCTGAACTAATTTTTTTGCATTTAGAATTTGTTGTTGCTGGTCTTGGGTAATAATATTATCTCACCAACCTCTTAATTGACCAGCAAAACCAGCAATAATATATTCTGCAATCTGTCTATCTGTATTATGAGCAGAAATACAGACTGTAGAATACATTGTCATTCTATGGAGTAATGTAATTATCTGGTATTCAAATAATCCGTCAATATTCTATTCATAAATAGTTCTAGCGCTATAATTGGCTGTAATATTTGAATTTTCTTCTTCAAATAATAAATCCTGTGGGGTAGGACGAGTATAATAATGTCTGGTCAAAGCAGTAGGAATAGATTTTCTGCCAAAAGCAGTGCTTCTTCCAAAAACATTTTGATTGATACTAGGAATTTGATCTTTGTGAAGATCATGTTCCATAGCAAGAATTTGTTTTTCAAATTCACTAATATTTGATTCTTTGTCAGAATCAGAAAATGTTTCAGAAAGAGTAGCTAATTGAGCTTTTCACACATCTTTATTTACTAAATAAACATCTCATATTTTAATGCATTAAATATCATATTTTAGGGTTGATCAAATTATCGAAATAGACATTTATGATAAACAATACATAATATAATTAAGGGGAAATAAAAAATAAAAAAAAACTCAGTTTCACAATTTTTTTTTCTTCTGAAAAGTCTACCATAAGTTTTTACTTATAAAAAAACTCATTCTGTTTTGAAGTATGTAACAATTTAATATTATTCTCATATTTGCCACAGATATCACTGATTTGTGAGACCCCTTCCCCTTTTTGAGAAATCATCTCTCTCTCTCTCTATCTCTCTCTCTCTCTGAAAATACAGTAACAGAGCACCACTTCTCCCCGACTTCAATCACGCCGAGCTCAAATCCTTTGAGTTTCTGCAATCCTTTGATTCTTTCCCACACAAATCAAAAAATGGGTAGTAAAAGCAAGAAAATAAAGTACGTGCAGGACATGAGCGACGATGACTCACTGTCATCTTCTCCTTCAACCTCCTCCGACTCCGACTCCGACGATGGGCATATTTTTTGTGTAAATGGAACCCCCCCTCCCTTATATATGTTAGAATGCAGTCAATGCACAATGAAGTGTCGAAAGAAATTCTTTACAAAATTATGTCAAATATGATATGTGTAGACGTGTAGTAGTTTAAGTTCTTCTAGGAGGTGGTAGGAATGTGGGAGTTTGATGTATGCCAGAAGGGATTTTGATAAGATGCAGGGAAAGTAAAACCATGGATAGTTGTTCGATCAGCGAGTTGTCTAGGTAGCTGGCTGGATAGTTGTCTAGAGAGTTGTCTAGAGAGCTGTCTGGATAGCTATCTTTGTCTCAAAAATTAATTCTATTTGAATTAATGGCGTCCTATATTGCCCTACACTTCACTTAATTGACTCTATAATTTAATCAATTTATCAAAAAATGTCCCTCTTAATCTCTTCTTCTTCATGGTTCACATGCATATATATACAAATTATAGGGAGTATTTTTTCTTGAGAAATTATATATGATGAGAAAGTAATGTTGAATCTAATTGTGGGGTCTTTTATTCAATATATTCCTCTACCATATTTTTTTTCCATGATTTATGGTTGGAGACTACCTTAGCTTAATCATATATATGTCATTATATATATATACACCCAACTTTGAGTTTTTTTTTATATTTTAAAATGCATCATAAAGTGCAAAAACAAACATTTTATTTCATAGGCTTAATCCATTGATTCACTCATTCATGGATAGTGTCTAGAGAGTTGTCTAGGTAGCTGTCTGGATAGTCTAAATAGCTGTTTGGATAGCTGTCCAGCGAGCTGTCTTTGGCTTAAGAACTGCGTTTCAGTACCAACTATACACCCAACTTTGAGTTATTTATGTGTTGTAAAATGCATCATAAAGTGCAAAAATAAACATTTTATTTCGCTTAATCCATACTCATTCAAAATTTCAGAGTAACACAAATAGTATTACACAGATGGATACTCAAATAGATACTCAAACAAATACTTTTTTTTTTATCAAAACTCAAATAGATACTCAAACACTCATTCATGGATAGCTATCTAGAGACCTATCTCGAGAGATGTCGATTTGTTCATCCATTTTTCGGCGACCCAAGACTTATTCTGCTCAAAATCAAACAACAAACAACTTTCTCTTCTACAACATCCTCCAATTCTAGCTACAAACGTCGAATTTACCTTTGAACATCAAAATTTCAAAATCTTCAATTCTTCGATTCGGCGAGCGCCGAATGAATTAGAAATAAACCAAGTTATGGTTAGCTTCGTGGATGTAAGGGCAACAAAGCTCAGTGAGCCTTATCGTCTGATTCCGCTTGAAATCGATCAACCCCTAATTTCTAGGATTTTGGATTTTCTTAGACTTTCTCTTCACTTTTCTAAGTGATTCGGCCAAGGATAAGAGTAGGAGTTTAGAGAAAAAGAAACAATATGTCGAGGTGGTCATTTTAGTACCTTACTTGAAGATTTTGGTGGTCGGACAACCTTGGTCCGTCGCTGGCGATTTCGCCGCGGAAGAGAGAAAGAGTCGAGGAAGAGAGAGAATATCGGGAAAGATAGAGAGATACAAAAATGGAAGGGATGAACTGACTAATCTACAAGAAAGGAAGACGAAGAGAATTCAAATTAGGAAAAAATGAAAAAATCGGTAGAAAAAAATAGGTTTTATAACGTATTGAGTTTTTTTCTTAGAAAATAACGCTAGCCGGGCCTTTTTGGGGAAAAAATGTCATAAGTTGGACATTTTCTATTTTGGTGTCACAAGTTACTTTTAAAAAAAATTAAATCTGATTTTGAGTTTTTAAATAATTTTTTCTATAGTTATTTCTCTCCCTTTTTTCTCATGTTAATAAAGGTCATTCACATATTTAGAAGTTAGAAGAAGGAACCTGAGAACACTCAAATCATTCATCTATCAATCAATAGTTTTGGAAGCATAATGGATGCTAACGTAATTGATTGCATCCCTGATCCCTCCATAGAATATTTATTCGAATAAGTTTTTAACTGGATTTGATTACTAAATCTTTAAATTCAGTTTCTGAGTTTCTTTGAAACGCCACAGTACAGAAACCTACGAAAAATTAATTTCATCTTACAAATTGTGATGTAAATTGTTAAGTAATGAATCCATCTGGACAAAAAGAAAAATAAAGAAAAGAAGAGGTTGAGTTAGGGCATGATCACCCTTTAATATTTTCAACCTGATGATCAACGAGTAATGTCGCCCTTCGTATAACTTGACCCTTCTTTCTTTAATTGTTATGTAATGAACCTTAAAACAAAAATAAGAACGAAACAAGGTTTAATAGCAGATGTTTTAGTCTAATGAATGATGGTTATTAAAACTTGACCCTTCTTTCTTTAATTGTTATGAACCCTGAAACAAAAATAGGAACGGAACAAGGTTTTATAGTATATGTTTTAGTCTAATGAATGAGGACTATTTAGAAAGAAAAAAAAAATTGGGAGGGGTATTCTAGTAATTAAATGTGTGTGAATAAAATCTCCCTTAAAGTTAAAGTTCTATTACGTGAGTATGGGATGATGAAAATTTAGAAGAATTGAAGAAAATGATGAGTGAACATACTGAGTAGTAATGCTATTATAGCTCTTTGAACTTTTGGTCGGCAAACATTTCGGTTTTGTACATTTAGAATTAATGATCTCTTTAGAGTCGTCCTACTCTCCTTATTCTGTGTGATTCATTACTATGGTGATGGAAGTTTTCGTTCATCTCGAACCATGTTGGTCTACTATCCTTGTCGGAACGAGGTTATTGCACGAGCGATTGCACCAATATCCCTCGAATTAAAGGAGAAATCAACGTCTAACATCCAACATAGACGTCAGTGTCGAAAGGAATTCAAAAATTTGTTCAGGTGACCAAGACGTCGAAGTTGTCAAACATCAATGATCATTTCAAAAGTTCTGCCAAAAGAAAAATACACATTCTAAGACAAGTTGGATGATCAGATGAATTAAAAGGAAACCCTTCTCTTACATGCGTTAAAGGATAGCGAGCACACACGACTACTACTCCTACTAGTATATGAACATGAAGTTTTCATTTCAGAAACGAGCTCTTCAATCAAGTTTTTGTAGATTTGGTCTTGTAAAGCCAAGCCTATTCTTCCCATTTCTCGCTTCTCACCCCAAGCAATGTCTCTACAGACTTGAATCACAGTTGTCTCGATAACGGATGACGATTCTGTTCCGAATTTGTTAATCATGTAGTCTTCGTCTCCAGTCAGGTTCTTCCTTTCTTGTGCTCGCCCTACACACATCAATGAATTTAACACTAGTAATGATAAAAATGTTAATATTAATTTATTAAATATAAGTGCAGTAACTAGGACTAGTGGAAGACTGATGCATGTTCTTGGTCATCATCATGTTGGCCATATATAAAAGCATCCCTAGCACCGCATGCATAAAGCTACAACCACAAGCAGCTTTATGATTAGTACAGTACGCCCCTTAAAACCTATATTGATAAAAGCTTTTTTCTCTTTGTGCTATTTGATTGGATCTCTTGCTAAGAGCATCTCCACCGGTGATGCCTTTGCTCGAACAAGAGGTGGTCCGAGCAAATTTTGTTTGAGCAAAACAAAATCAGCAATGCAGCGGTGACTTGAGGAAGTGGTGTGCTCAAGCAAGCAAGCCGTAATTTCGGTGGGATCCGTCATATACTAGAGCAATCACCGGAACAAACTTTGCTCCACCGCTTGCTCAAGCAAAACAAATCCGACGGGCTCCACCAGCCGCTAGAGCAAATGCTCTAATGCTCCAGTCTGACTATCTTTTTGCTTTCTTAACCATTTATCAGTCTTTATAGCAAGAAAGAGCATATTTCACTCTTTGACTGCATCAATCAGTACTCTAGCTAGCTACCAATTTGCAGTCCATACTAATCACTAAAAGTATTTGGAGGATGACCTGATGCTACTCCTAAAGAGGAAGTTAGACTTTCAAATCACCAAAAATGATGCATGGAAATTATTGAGGGCATGTAGATACGGACCGAAATTGATATTAAACGATGATTGTTTCCTGGAGTAGTAGTGGTGGTGGTTGCTTAACGGATACTCATCTTCAATGACATAACCAGGACTAAAACTCCGCCTCATGTAATTCCCACCACTACGAGACATTGCCCTGCTTCCATTATCAGTAACAGAAACAATTTTTTCATTCATTGATCTTTTCGGTGCAACAGCAACAGCATCTATCATCTTCTTGAGCTCTTTCAGATCTTGGTCGCATTTCTCCAAAGCTCCCAGCAGCTGTTGCCTCTTCTGGCCAGTTGTCCTCGAGTAGTAGTACTGATCTTGCATTTCTTTCAGTGAAGCCTCTTCCAAACCCATAAGCCGCGCTATTACCAGCGCTGGCGTTGATCTTCGACGCATATCGGCTGGCAGTGTAGGGCTTCTTGGCACACTAATATTGCAGGAGAGTCTGGATTTATTGAGATCATTACTAGTCCAGCATTCTGACTTGTCTCCAAAATCATTAAACTCGGTAAGTTGGGCTGGTGAGGAAGCAGATTGTATTGTTGTTGATGCTCTTACAGGAGAAGAGGAACCATTATCAATCCGCCCCTTATTCTTGTCTTGATTTTGCTTCTTCCCTGATGATGGGCAAGAGTAAATTGATATGGATAATGTTAATACCAAGATAGACATTTAGAATTCAGCTAAGCTAGGTAGGAAAGTCATCAAAAGAATTAGAGAATTACCAAAAGTGAGGAATTTGCGTTTGCGGAAACTAGTACGGTGGTATTTGGAGAGCAAGCAAAAGATGCTGGAGACACAGCCAACGGTCTTCTCATTCGAATTTTCACGGTGAGCAGACACCGATACTGCTGAGGCTAACCGCATATCACTACCGCTACAGCAGCTGTCCTGTCTTCTCATATTGTCAGATCAAATGTTATATATGAAGTAATTGGAAATGAAAAGAGTGAAGAGAGAGTGAGACACAGAAAAGCGACCAATATTTATAACGGTAATACATAAAGTGACAAGGGAACAGTGACAACAGACCTGCTTTATAAAGCAAGGCAAAAGAGGATCTCCACCACCTTGGCGTAAAGCAAAATGAGAGTGGACATCTTTTTGACCTTTCTTGAGAAGAAATTATTTAGAAGTTCTCAAAACTAATATTACATGACTTTTTGATATAGCAAACTATCGGAGACTAATAATGCAGACAGCAAACAATTATTGGTGTTGGTGTGTTAAGAGGGTATGTTTTGTCTGATATTTGATTTAGACACAAGCAGATTGGTGAATAAGAATTACACCAACTCGATGTTCCAGCTCTAACATAATTATCCTTGCATGTCCGTCAACATGACGAATTAGTTTTACTCTAAGGAGGTCAACTTTTGTAATAATATGTGGTTGATAATTACGTCAAAATTGAAATACAAAAGTTAAGATGGATTCGTACTAACTAAAGTACTCACCGGAAAGAATTGTATGATGGACTACACGACTCGCTACAAACTGAAGAAAATAATGCAGGTACGAACTTCGTTATTGTCTAATATTTAGTTGATTTTCTATATTCAATATATAGTATTAAAGTAATTTTATTTCACAATAGGTATTGTTAGTCGCCGAACCATTTTGCCATTCTCTTTTATTGGAAGTCCAAGGGATATGCACAAACGATATGAAGATGCAATGACTTTGGTTCAAAAGTTTGGAAAGCCAAATATTTTTCTCACGATGGCTTGCAACCTTAGCTGGGAAGAGATACAAGCTGAATTATTACCTGGCCAGGTACCACAAGATCGACCTAATTTAGAAACACGAATTTTCCGGTCCAAGTTTGAACAACTAGAGGAAGACGTTATCAAAAAAGGAGTTCTTGGAGAAGTTTTGGCTTATGCATATGTCATTGAATTTCAAAGACGTGGTCTCCCTCATGTGCATATGCTTCTCATGTTAAAAGAAGATGATAAGTTGAATAGTCCTGATGATTATGATAAGATTGTCCGGGCCCAGATACCAAATGCAGAGGAAGAGCCACAATTGTACAATGCAGTATTGAGGCATATGATACATGGTCCATGTGGGATACATAAATGCACTACTTCCTGTATGAAACCTGGGAGTTGTAAGCGAGGTTACCCAAAGTCATTTTCATAGAACACATTTCAAGGGAATGATTCTTATCCAGTATACCGTAGGCGAGATAATCATTAAGTTCAACCTGGTACAACAGATAACAGTTGGGTCGTCCCCTATAATTGTCATATTAATGTTGAAATCTGTTGCAAAATTAAGAGTGTAAAGTATTTGTACAAGTATATGTACAAAGGTCTAGATTGAGTAACATTAGAAGTTCGTCCTGAAGCTAATCAGGATGAGATAAGAAACTTTGTTGATGCAAGATGGGTTTGTGCATCAGAAGCTTTATGGAGGATTTTAAATTTTTTAATGAACCGGATGAATCTTTCGGTGGAATGATTGCAAATACATCTTCCTAATAGACAAATGGTGTTCTTTAATGCATATGAAAGTGTAACTGATGTGGTCGCCAACGATAGGAACTTGATGAAGATGCTTACTAAGTATTTTACTATGAACATGTACTATGAAGATGCACGTGCGTACTTATATCGAGAGTTCCCTGAACGATTCTGCTAGGTTGCAAAACATAAGCAATGGTAGCCAAGGGAAACCAACCAAAAATTCATCGGAAGAAATTATACAGTATTGCCTTCAGAGGAAGAAAAATTCTACCTGCATCTTCTTCTTAATCATGTCAGAGGAGCTACTTCATTTGAATATTTAAGGACTGTGGATGGCATACTGCAACCAACTTTTAAGGAGGCTGTTGAACAATGAGGATTGTTAGAAAATGATGATAGCATCCGACAATTGCGTGAAAGCTTCAACAATCTGTATCCCTTCGTCGTTAAGAAGATTGTTTGTAATGATCTTGGAATATTGCGAGCCCCAAGGGGTGCGAAGTTTGTGGGATGAATTTTTGAAATTCATGATCAAAGACTATCCTTCTTCAAGCACTGCTGACACCACACATATTACAAAGCGACTTTTGCAAGACTTGAATGGATTATTTTTGCAGCATAATAAGTCTATCTCGAACTATGATTTGCCAAAGATGACTGAAGATTGTGATGAGTAGTCAAAATTTCCTAGGTTGATACAAGATGAAATTTCAATAGATTGTACTCAACAAGCTAGACTGAGAAGCAGTTAATCATTTGAATGTTGATCAAACTTTTGCATATGACACAATACTATCGGCAATCGAGAGTAAAAGTAGTGCCCTATTTTTTGTTGATAGCCCAAGAGGGATGAGAAAAACTTATCTATATTGTGCATTACTAGCAACCTTGAGAAGCAAATGTCATATCATATTGGCAACAACTACCTCTGGTATAGTGGCAACATTAATGCCAGGTTGAAGAATAACTCACTCGAGGTTCATAATCCCACTTAATCTTGATGCGTCTTCCATATCCGGAGTTGGTAAAAAAATCAAATTTAGGTGGTCTAATCAGACTATCATTAGCAATTATTAGTGATGATGCTTTGATGTTACATAAATATGACTTTTTTAGTACCGCTTAGGGCTCAACCCCTAATTAAACCACAGTTACCACTTTAATTATCCAAAGTAGAGAAAACAAAGAGAATGTATAAAAAAAAGAATATTCTACAAGTCACTTGTCACTTGGTGAGTCATTCACTATGGGCAAATGACTACTTTTTCCTCAGCCAAAACAAGCATCCTAGCAATCCCACATTGCTAGAAGCCCATATAAAAAGGTCTCTCACCTCACTCAAGAGAGACAACACACTTCCCTTCTAGTGTAATAATTTTACTTGTTATTCTACATGCTTATTGACTTAGGTATCGGAGCGTTGAAGACGGGCCAATCCCATCTTCACCTTTAATGTCGTTTGCATATTTTTGTAACAGGGAATCATGTCTCTATCGAATACTCTAGTGGAATTCTGTAGAAACATTTAGTGCCGTATATTGGTTTTCTACATTCTAAACCATGTATAAATACCACAAAAAGAACACACACGTTGCTCTACCAAGTTAAAATTTGGCCTTCCCAGATACCCCCTCCCCAAACGCCCCCCTTCCCGGACGCTCCCTTCCCGGACACCCCAGCCCGGACGGCCCCCTTCCGTTTAGATGGAGGAACTGAGATTACTCCACTCAGTCTAGACTCGGTCTCCAAAACGAGTGCCTCACCATCATGATGATATACTGCTGAGGCATTGTGCATTTTTTTCCACCGGATGCCTTTATGAAAATATCCAATGCATATTGCTCGTTTTACAAATATTTTTTATTAGCAATGTTATATGCATGACCTTCTTTTATTGTAGCCACAATTTCCATTCATTCACAGATTCCAAGAATATATTTGTGGATCAATCAAAATTGTATGTGAAATATGTTATAGTTTTGGTTACTGCATCAACGAGTTGGTCATACGTCACTTTGTTATCCACATGATATGATGCATTTGAAAAACTCCTAGTACAGATCATTAAGTTTCGCGCTCACCACCCTAACAATCCAATCAGGTTTAACAGATTGAGTAATGCAAGAGAGTTTATATCAAAAAAAATTTATAGTTATTGCAAGTTTGTTGGGATTGATGTTGAATATCCCGTTCCCCATGCCCATGTTCATGTGCTGAACGGTATTGCAGGAGCACAAATCAAGCGGTTACAGCTTGTGGCTCTGTGTGGGGTTATGCAAGTTTGAATGCAGTATTACTTATTTGTTTGTGACTCGTAGCACGTGCGCCAACCATTTAGTGTGTACTAGTTGGTAACTGGTTATGAGCCTGATATTTCATATCTACGCATCTTTAGTTATGTTGTGGATTATGCCTCTACTGCATACTAAAATGGGTCCTCAGCGACAATTAGGAATTTATGTTGGTTATGAATCTCCAATGATTGTCTGTTATTTAGAACCTTTGACAAGAGATCCCTTTAGTGCTAGATTTGTATATTGTCGCTTTGATGAGACATACTTCCCGCCATTAGGGGGAGATAAGAATGGTTCTAATCTGGTTGAACGTCAGGAATTGACGTGGTGTGAAAGAACTCAACCCTAGATTAACTAGTATTCTAGGATCAAGCCCTAATGACTGATTAAAATCTATGAAATTCTGTAAATATTTTGACATAACTTCCTTTAAAACTGAGACAACCAAAAACCTGCAAGAAGAAAAACACTTCACAGATAAATCCCACAAACAAACCATGGGCCACCAATGTCTATCCAGATTTCTCAACATATAGCAGAAACTCAAACAGATGTATAACTCAAGGTTAACATATATTTAACAAAGTACTGGTTCTAAATACTAGGAAAAGAAAAACTCGACGACTACTCGAGTAATAACCTATTCACAAGAGTCTTACTGTAGCAACATAATAAAACTAGTATTCAGAGTGACTTCTATATCCATATAAAACAAATTGATAGTGAGCTGGAACCTACTGATAGGAGGATGACTGATAGACTCAGAGCTCTCGACGATACCAAGCACGTACGGGGATAATACTGCAACCTGGGCAATTGAAAACTGAAAACTCAGGGAAAGGCATTTAAAATATAAAACGTTAGCGTGAGTGGACAAAAATAATATAATAATATGCGTAAATCACTAAACTGTAATTTCATGCCTTTCCGCTAATTTATGAAAATAACGTGAGTTCGAAATAAATAACTGATATGAAAAAGATGGATAGTCGTTCTGAGCCTCTCACCCAGTACGACTATCAATAGAATACACAAATAAAATAAATGTGATGGGATCGTTCCCAGGCCACCTAACCTGAGTTGATCTGAGTTAGACAAGGCCACCTAACGATCACCGACTAAACTATCTGGTGATTTGCTGAATAGCTAGAGCATCGATGCAGCTAATCAAACTATCACAAATAAACCTCCATTTTAAAAGCTCTAAAATAAATAAAATAAACCTTAGAGCATGCTGATAAAATAAGAACTCGCTACGACTCTGAAAATAAAAGTCCACTCACAAGTGTGCGACTACTGCTGGGGTCTCGCGAAATTTCCTTCGCTGCTCGAGTCACGATCTCTATGTCATGTATATATGGATCATTAAATATCAAAATACGCGTAAAACTATGAAAATCGACCCTAAAAATAACCCCAGAAGTCCTGTCGATAATTTCGGAAAATTGACTCGCCGGAAAACCACTGTGGGTGCTTGTGGCCCTCACGCGCCACCACAGACGGCGGCGCGTGAACCACACACGCCCCTTGGCCAAACTGCTCCGTTTGGAGCGTTCGACCCCGCGTTGGAAAGCTGATGCCATCAGCAACAACTTTCCCAACAAGGCAAAGCCCCGAATCTCTGTCGTTTAGCCGGAAAACGGCTCGAAAGCCACGGCCACACAATTCGGTTTCTGACCAAATCGCCACCGTCGCTCCACCTCGGACCCCAAGCCCATCGGGGTTTGACTCTTGGGACCAAACCCAGTCGAACCCACCCCTTAACCTCACCGGAAAACGGCCGGAGCACCATCGACCGACAACCTCAAAATTCAGCCGAGATACCTAAACATTTCGACCCCAAAACTCAACCAAAACTCATCAACACCTATATGAGATGAAAGAGGACAGAAAGGGCTTTCCAACCATACCTGGGTCGACGTTGGAGGTGGCCGGAATCAGCGGTATGCGTCGGGTCAACGTAAACGAGTCGGTGTACGGTATCTCTGCTAATTTTGGAAACTTTCCAAAAATAACACGTATAAATACCCGTATTCATACACAGACATAATCAACGGCTGACATTCATTATGATCTCTATCTAACGGCTCAAATTAATTCAACATTTAAAATTAATACATTTTAATTAACACACCTACCAACTTCCGATAAATATTAAAAATAGCTCGCTTATCCGATAAATTCCCTGAAAATTCCTACAAACTTGAAATTAAATATTTTCTACAACTTTCATGAAGAAAGTAAAATTAAATTCTTACCCGGTGAAAAAGTCGTTAACAATAATAATAATGCCCTTAATCCGCGATAATGCGTAACGTAGTTCGATAAGCGTATGATTTCGGTACGGGTTGTAACATGGTCCAACCCCACTATGTCTCATCATGATCTTCAAACATCTTAGTATGAGATTGAAGTGCAATGTATTCTTGATCTTCATAAAGTAGCATATTTGATGCCTGACTCCTTTACTGATATCATGAAAGTGACAAGATCGGTTATACCTGCTGCAAACAATCCTGCAAGGTTAAAAGTCCCTGACATTGGGCAAGTTAATGCAACACCTGGGCAAGGTAGCATTTTTCCTACCCATAGTGGGGGTGTAACGTCGATCAAAATGCACTAATGAGCTGCCGGTGAAAAGACAAATCATCAAGACACAAAATGATTCTTTCATCATCAACACATGAGATTATTTTTGACTGTAATTATGTCAAAAAATTCGACATTGATAAACACTGGGGGACGCTCCAGAGTCAATGACGATGTTAGTAAACAAAGAAATATCACCAAGTTAAACAAATGCTAGCGGTTTTATGGATAGTTCTTCCATGTTTGTTGATGATGTATTTAGTTATTCTGTTGCTCAGGAATTGATGGCGATGAAATAGAACCTCGCTCTATTGCAGATTGTCAACATATAGCACATTGATCGATATGAAACATTGCAATCCAAACTGAAGTAGACTCTCTTACAAAATGCAAGTTTTTGGTCTGGTAATGCTATGACCACTGAATGTTAAGCTGGTTAGACACAAATGAGTCTGTTTGGAATCACAATAAGAAGAACTTGTGGTGCAATGTTTTCTCAATGCCTTGGTATTGATTATAAGGAGATGTATTCTTTGGATATGGATATTATTACTTCTCGCTACCTTATTTGTTTGGTAGTGTCTAAAAATATTGAGTATGCAGCTTATGGATGTAGTTACAGTATATATCTCTATGAGACTCTTGATTCAGAGATATACATGAAAGTGTCGATTGACATAGTTCTACGTAATTCAAGTACCTCTAAACCACAGAGTGCTCCTGTGCTCAAATTGAGTGCTCCTGTGCTCAAATTTAGAATGGATACAAGAATGATAAGTTATGCTCATGTGTGTTCAGTAAACAAACAAGTTATTTGAGATGATAGACGTTGATAGAACTCAATTCTGTCTTGGGAAATGGTGACTGGTACTGTTGAACTGAAATTAAAAAGAAGAAAGTAAATAGTCACCTATAGAATATATGCATAGTAGTCACGACACATCAATTTCCTTCGACAATTAGTTTGACTATTAACGTCACATCTGTATGTCTCATATGGTAGTAACAGAGGATATTACAAAGGATCATAAAATCCAACACAATCTTGGATATTTTGAAGTTGACTGTGCTTTATCTGTATTAAAATATCACCACGCATTAAATGTTCTGCATCATCTACTCCCACTATTATTGCAGCAACCTGTGATGCAGAAGGCAAAGTGTATTGATGTTGGTTTGTAGGTTGCTCTTTGAGGATGAGTCTACAATTTTCTAAATTTTGGCTTAGAGCCAAGTGATGATATTGTTGACTGAATGGATTGTGTTGATTTAAGATATCTTGTATTTTTTTCAACTAAATCTATGTGCAATGCTTCGTTTTTCAACATACGGTTGTTCAGTTCATGGTCAGTATCATATATATACAACTGGAGAAATCTCGGTCTATTATCCCATTTCGGGAGAAGACTTTCTATCTTATGATATATGGATCCTTAAGGACAGAATGTGAAAGTATAACCTCTTGTCGCTAGATTTCGATCGACATTCACTCCTATTGATGTGAAGAAAAATACATGTTATAAGCCCGAATATTTTGTCTGAAATGTGTGCCTTCAGGTGTTTCAGCAGAGAATAACTCTCTTAGTTCTGGATGAGCTTGTATCGGAGGAAGGACTATAGTGCCAATTTTGAAGCACATATCTATTCTTTCACGATGAAATAGATGGGCATGACAATGTGGACATGTGTTTGGTGTTGGCAAATGAAGTTTCGTGACACCAATTGAAAGGATCCAACCCCGATTTAGCTTCCTAAATCGGAATCAAACCCCTTCGAAAACACGAACCAACAAAAACTTTTCGAAATTTTGGCAGTTTCGTTACTAACGTGGAATTACCATTACCTGCACGCGGAAAATACACTTCATCCTATGCCACAAAAAGCAAACCGTGGGCACCAATCCCATCCGGATTTCTCAATATATCAACAATAATGTAAAGTAGTAAATATATATGTACTTTACTGAAAAATCCGGAGTAAAAATCGTATAACATATACCACAGAAAGCTCAGAGCGACTTCTAATACATAATCATATACGCATACCACAGTAGGTAGAACAATAAACCTACTGGATGAAACAAAGTAGCTCGAGCACTATGCCTCTGACCACAACGTGCGACACCAGAGCCTGAACTGCAAACTGGGCACGGAAACCGAAAAACCCAGGGGAAAGACATGAAACACGTTAGAGTGAGTGGACGAAAATAAATGTCTTTCACCAAGTAATATATATACATATAAAATCATATGCGATTCAAATGCATGAAAATCATATGAAACGTGAGGAGACTCTGGCTACCACTCACGTACAGAGCATGCAACGTAAAACATATCGCGGAGACTCTCACGGGCTTCCACGCGATAGCACAGTCTGAATCACGGGATCCCAGACCCACACATGATTCCTAGCCAGAAAGGCCTCGGGTCAGGATATCTGTCCTTCTCGGAGCGTACTCGGGGATCAGCCGAGAAGCCAATGTGTATCGATACCACAACATATACTGAGACTGTACTCTGTGTAAACCAAATCATAAATCTTTTCTATGCACATGCTTAAAACATAATATATATATATATATATATACATG
This sequence comes from Geum urbanum, assembly GCA_946800695.1. NCBI lineage: Eukaryota > Viridiplantae > Streptophyta > Magnoliopsida > Rosales > Rosaceae > Geum > Geum urbanum. The sequence continues at coordinate 4,372,299 of OX327008.1, read as the reverse complement.
TATACTCGTATACGTATATTCGTATATGCATAATTGTGAAACACATGCTCGTAAAATCGTAATCAATCTGCATGCTCAAGTTCGTAAATCATAAATAAAAGACTCGCAATCAATCCGTGAAAATAAATGTCCACTCACAGACTGGCGTAACGCGATACGCGTTAACCCGTGATCCGGCGGAAAGTCCCTCGACAAATGAACGATCACAAACACCTGAATATTCACAAAATCCATATCTCAAAATCATATCTCGACAATGCAAGACAAATCACGAGAAACCACCGTTCCCGGAAACACATAACTCAAAGCCGACAAATCGTCGAAAATCCATATATAACACCTCAATACCTCGCTTTACTTTCGGATGCTCAAATCGAGAAACGAACCTCCCCACTGCGATCGGAGCGCGATTTCGAGTCAAACGACATGCAACATGCCGAAAGTCCAAAAAGTCAAACATGTTGACCGTTGACCGCCGTCCACGGCGGCGCCGCCGCCGGACATGAAATTTCATGGAGGAGCCACCCCAATTCCACTCCAAATCATCCACTGAGCAACTTTGTCAACTACACCGAAGTCCAATTCTCACTCTAACACATCCAATTTCATGATAAACCGAATTGTACACAAATTTTCAAATCCAAAATTCTCCTTCCACAAATCGAATTAGAACTTCATACTTACATGGTTAGAATCCTTGAGTGGAGAGCTACAAAACCCAGTCCATGATTGAGTTCAACTCGGCCGAAATCACAAACCACCATTAAACCCCAAAACTTCAAAACTTTGGCCGGAAAATTGAGCTCCTCCGGCGAGCCACGCCGTGGAGGGAGGTCGACATCCACACGGGGCAGCCAAGCCGAGCAGAACTAGCCCTAGGCCGTGGCCTAGGGTGGCCGGAAGCCGTCGCGCCGTGAAGCCACTGTGAACCACCGTCGAATTCTCTCTCCACCATGGTCAACCCGAGTTGACCAGGTCAACTCCCAAAATGGCAGGTCTTCCCTTTCCCAAAATAGCAGGTTTCTATTTATAGCCTTTCCCAAAATGGAAACTTGTAATTATCCTTTTCGACGAACTTCAAACGCGCGTAACTTTCTCGTCGTAATTCCGATTCCGATAATTCTCGCGGCCACAAATTCGTCTCGACATATACTTCCAATATCACCTAAAGTCAAACACATCGGCCAAATGGATAAAAATTCAACCCTTCAAACCAACACATATTTAATCGACAAAATAACCAACAAACGGAAATATTCGCAACTAATTCTTCATAACTCAAAATCATACTCCGAAAGTTCCCATGAACTCGAAATTAAATTCCGAACAACTTCCGTGAAGAAGCCGAAACCAAATTCTTGACCGGTAATTTAGTCGCGAACAAACCTGCCATTTAAATCCGTTTCCGTCGAAACTTCAAATATTCATAACTAATTCCTCGGTTGTCCAAATAACGATCCGGAATCGCCTATGAACTCATAATTACACGTACAACAACTCTCAAGAAGAGACCCAGCTCCAATTCTCGGCCAATAATTTAGTCGTTAACGAGCCTGGCGATTCAAATAACTGCCGACAAACTGCGACTATGCAGTAACTCATCAATCAAGCTGATCATACTGTTGATTCTGGTCCGGGTCGTCACACCAATGTTCTCATGAAAATTTCGAGCATAATTATGAGGTCTACGTCATTATTTAGGTCTTGGTTGTACTTGCACACAACTCTATTACGTGGCATGTCATGTTGGCCATTGAGATTGTCAACTACTCCATTGTTTAAAAAAATCAACCGTAAAGAAAATTAAATTTAGCTATAATACACTTCTATAATATATATATATATATAAACTAACTAGTGTCTTAAACTTGTTACCTTCATTGGCAACTGTGTGATCACTATCATCGATTGGGTTATGATTTGTTGTTTGCACTGTGGACCGTGCTAGTTGTCTAATACGTGTCAAACACATTCTATTTAGAATTTCTACATTGTCATTATGATGCGGTTGTGCTTGATGACTATGATTGAATGTTTGAAGTGCGGGAGCTATATGATGCGATTGGATTTGATGACCATGATAATTAGCTCGACGTTGAGACAAATAATCATCTCGTTGTTCTGGAGTCATTGAATTTAATTTGTTCGTCATCTAACTCTTTCACTCACTCTTTGAGAAGTTGTATTGTGGTGATTGACCTCATCTTTCTCTTCCACACCTATATTTTAGACGTGAATAAATTATTTAAACATTGAAAGTCAATGTGCGTCAGTAAAAAGAAAAAAGAAAAAAGACAAATAAGTGTCCACATTTGATGCACAATGCCGTACGATGCATCATATATGAGATTATCTTTAGAATGAGTTATCATGGAACTCTATGACTCTTGCTTTCTTGAAAAGTCAATTGCATGTATAATTTTCACTTTTTAATCTTGTTCTACAAATAAGGGTTCACTATGTGAGAGTGCCTCGTAAAGAATACAGGATAAATAGGTTCCATCTTTATTGAATGTTTCTATTAATCAAATGTTGTATACAATTTCAATGTACTTTAGTTTGAAATTACATAGCATGTTACCATCCATTAGATCAGATTGACTTGACACACTTGTTTTTCCCATTGATCTTTGTATTTGATACATGGCACATCTTTGAGCTAAATTTTAAGCTTGTTGTGAAGAACTCAATGATCACCGTCTCTCTCTTTGTCAATTGCTTCTACTTAGTCTTTCTGCCTCTAATAAATGAAGACGGGTGTGACCCTAAACAAATTACAAAAAATAGTCAATTGAATTGTGTTACTTTATCTAACAATTCGAAAAGATGTGGAAGAAAAATATACTTGGTTCTCGTTGGGTGGTTGCAAATGTGATGATTGCCTTATTGATCGGCTCATTTCTCCTTTGACTGTATCCATACTTTGCATTTCTTCGCTTTGTGAGGTAATCAATAATTCTATTCTCTCTCTTCGTTTCTCTGATGCATGGTGACTGGCAAATTCCTATATGGTAAACCACAAAGAGTTTTAACTACAAATAAGAAAAGCAGTCTATAAGTTTTAAACTCTTATATCAAGAGATGTAAAGTATATTGCAACTTTACGACCCTCATCTCGTGTTAGAAAGCGAGATGAAGAAACTTGACCCATAATTTCTATAAATTAAAGAATGCAAAAGAAATAATTATATTCTTAAATAAAAAGAGGATAATCACAAATCTCTACTATAAACACGAAATATACCATGCTAAGTTTGAAATTCCATAGTTTAATCTACAAAAAATATTTTTAGATGATTTAAAGCTTAAAACGATCTTTAACACATCTACTGTAACTTTTATGACACCAACTTCAATTTATGAACATAAATATCACTACAAAAAAAAAACGCACCTAGACCACGGACTATTTCCGTGGTCTAGGTGCGTTTTTCCGTAGTTTAAGTAGTTAGACTACGGAATTTCCGTCGTTTAGGGTCCGTCCTCCAAGTGTCGTCGTCTAAGCACTTGGACGACGGAAATGGACATTTCCGTCGTCTAGGAGGTGACTTGGACGACGAAGATTTTGCGTCGTCCAAGCTATGATGAGACGACGCAAATAATAGTTGCGTCGTCAAAGCACAACTTAGATGACGCAACAGCTCCGTGGTCTAAGTTGCACCCGGACGACACAACAATTCCGTCGTCCAAGTGATCACTTAGACTAGGGAATTGTTGTGTGGTCTGAGTGGTCACTTAGACCACGCAACAACTCCGGAGTCTAAGTGATCACTTAGACTATGCATCTGTATATATTCCATAGTCTAAGTGATCACGTAGACCACACATTTGTATATATTCCGTAGTCTAAGTGATCACTTAGACTACGAAGCATACATGGTTTCGTAGTCTAAGTCTTCGTAGTCTAAGTGAAGGGAAAATCACTTGCCGAACTTCGAACAAATGGGTCCAACAGTCAAATCTTTGCTAGTTCTTTGCTCCATTTGGAGGAACAAAGGAAGAGCGAAGCAAATAAGTTGGTATGATGAAATAAATTCAAAGAACAAACACCCCTTTCAAAGATGGATGAAAACTTGTAAGCTACAGACACCAAAAAGATTAGAGTCAGAGCATCAAGAGTAAAACACAAAATTAAATTGTCTCCTAGTCCTATTGAAATCTATCACGGTTTTGATTATTGTGGTTTTTTTTTCATCCATACATATCTAGAATGTAGTCATATATGGTTTTGTCCATTTTCAATCAGCCATAGCCTTAAACACAACCAAACATATATACTCTAGAGATAGAAGAAATAACATGGTACCCAGATCAATAGTGTTTGAGATTCGAAGATATGTTCTAAGTTCCATTCGACAAATTATAATTAGTAGTTCTAAGTTCCCAAAAGAACCATGGCAATTAAATTGATGAAAACTCTCATTCAATGAACCAAATTGATGAAGTAAGCTGACCTGATAATTCGTACCCGTTAATCATAGAATTGATTTGGTTCTTACTTGCTTCGTCTAAAGTCGATAGCAAAGGATACCTAGTCATATATAATTAATCAGATGAACTCCCACTACTCCATCCACTACTCCATAATAGTTTTTGCTGGCTTCATATGCAAAACTGCCGTTCTTTTTTTTCTTTTTCTTTTTTCTTGCACAGATCAGCTTCTAAACTGATCGTCCTTTTTTTTTTCTCTTGTTTCTTTTCTCGTGTATTTACTGCTATGCCATCATTCCATATATTGCTCCTTTTTTTTGCACATGCTAGTAGAAAATTTGGGCATATTTTTGGTTTTCGATATTTTGATGAAGCTTATGATACTAAAACACACTTCACAAAGATGGCCATATATAATTTATCAGATGAACTCCCACTACTCCATGACAGTTTTTGTTGGCTTCATATGCAAAACTGCCGTTTTTTTCCTTGCACAGATCGACTTCTAAACTGATCGTCCTCTTTTTTTTCTCTTGTTTCTTTTCTTGTGTATTTACTGCTGTGTCCTCAATCCATATATTTCTCTCTCTTTTTTTGTGCATGCTAGTAGAAATTTTGATTTTCAATGCTTTGGTGAAGCTGATGACACTAAAAGACGCTTCCCTTTATTATAACTAGAAAAATCCCCACCAGTACAGGTGTGGTGTGGAGGTGGAAAGAAAAATATGGAGGAAGTTATGAATATTTATGTTTTAGTTTCTATGTTTTATAAAGAATTTACAATATAATCATTTTTTTTTCTTCCTTTATTTGTGATTAGCTTGTATTATTATTTAGGGCATTTTTGTCAACTTCAAATTTGGTGAAGCCGATGACACCAAAACTACTTTGGCTTCCCTTTATTATAGTAATGATATTTTTGGTTTTCAATATTTTAGTGAAGCAGATGACACTAAAACACGCTTCCCTTTATTATAACTAGAAAATACTTGCACTCGTTGTGTGCGGAACGGAAATAGGGTCTGGGAGGGTAAAACATGTTTATAGCAATTATTTTTATTTTTCTGTGTTTTTTTTAATAAAAATTAGGACTAAATATGGGCAATTTTTTTTAATGGAAATATGAGCATTTTTGGAAGTTCATTTTTTGGTGATGTTAATGACACCAAAGAGAGGGTTTGACTTTATTAATAGAGATTTTCCGAGTTTTTTTAATAAAAATTAGGACAAAATATGGGCATTTGTTTTGAATGGAAATATGATCATTTTTGGAAGTTCATATTTTGGTGAGGTTGATGACACCAAAGAGAGAATTTGGCTTTATTAATAGAGATAGAGATAGAGACAAAGACAAAGATACTGCATGTTGCAGCGCTTCATTTTAAAAAGAAAAAAAAATTTGACTACATTTTCCTGCACTTGGACTCATACCATACGTGCCCACCTGGTCTACCACTGCACGGGAAGATGTGGTGTAGCCGCCCCGCCGAACCCATTGTTCGAATAAAAGCAGACGGAAAATATGCTGATGAGAATCAATAGAAATTTCTCATGGCCATGGCGGTTGATTTTGAAGAAGAAAATTTTGATGTATTCGAGTAGCAGTAGTATCTCCAGTGAAGGAATCCCAAAGGAGAGAGTAGATTGCGTCGTCATCGGAGCCGGTATGGTCGGATTGTCAGTTGCAAGAGAGCTCGCTTTGAGAGGCCGACACATGTTGGTCTTGGACTCTGCTCCCACATTCGGTACGGCCATCAGTTCTCGCAATAGTGAAGTCATCTATCCCGACATCTATTACCCTCCCCAATCTCTCAAGATGTGGGTTCTTGCTCTTTTCATTTGCTTCGAGTGAAACACACAACAACAATTGTATGTTTCTTTGTTTGTTGCAGGAATTGTTTTGTGTGAGAGGGAGAGAATTGTTGAAGACGAAAACTTGATTGCAACAAGTTCAACTCACAAATGAAATTCAAACACTCTGCTTTATTCATATTTGAGATAGACATATATATAGCCTTCTTGATGTAACAGAAATCCTAAACAGAAGTACTCGTTTTTAGCTACACTTAGGTACGAGTTCTAACAAACCAGGAATAATTCAAACTTAACTAAATCCTACTGACTAGAACTAATCCTAATAGACTAGGATTTCTACTGATCCCTAAGACTAGGGTTTTATTTAACTTAAACAACAAGAATAAACCAAGTCAAAATTCAACAAACTCTCCCTTAAACTGAACCAGTGCAACGGTCCAGTTTACTTCAGCTGCTTCACACATTCCAAGCTTGGTGCGAAGATGAACAAAAGCTTCAGTCTTCAATGGTTTAGTCATGGTATTAGCAGTTTTCTCAGCTATTCCATAGTAAGACAACGAGATCGATCCTTATTTAATGACATCTTTGAGAAAGTGATACCTTACATCTATGTCTTTATTGCGTCCATGAAGAACGGGATTCCTTGACAACTTAATGGTGGAGCTATTCTCACACTTGATGTCTGTATAGACCTCTTCTTCTTCTTCTCCTAGTTCTTTGAAAATCTGCTTTAACCATATTGCTTGACAAACACAGCTTGCTGCAGCAACAAACTCGGCTTCAGTAGTTGAAAGTGTCACAATTGGTTGTTTTCTTAAACTCCAAGATACTACCCCGACTCCAAGCATGAACACATACCCACTAGTGCTTTTACGATCATCACAGTCTCCTGTATAGTCACTATCGAAAAAACTTTGCATCCTTCAAGTCTTCTGTAAAAGATGCCAAAATCCGTCGTTCCCTTCAAGTAGTGCAATGCTCGTTTCAAAATTTGTAAATGCTGCTCTGTAGGCTTGGACATGTATCGACTAGCCAAACTTGTAACAAACATCAAATCCGGACGAGTAGCTGTCAGATACATAAGACTTCCTACAAGTTGTTTGTAGTAAGTCTCATCAATTACTATACCTTTCTCATCTCTTGAGACTTTCGTTCCAGGAACAATAGGCGTTGACACTTACTTACTCTCCAGCATGCCAAACTTCTTAAGAATTTTCATTGCATACCTCCTTTGACATGTGAAGATCCCTTGTGACTTCTGTATAACTTCTATGTCAAGAAAGTAACTCAAACTTCCCATATCACTCATGTCAAATTCTTCCATCATAGACTTCTTAAAATTGAGCAAGAAATCAACATCATTACCAGTGTAAATCAAGTCATCAACATAAAGACTTACAATGATAATTTTGCCATCTTCACTCCTCTTTGTGAATAAGGTTTGCTCACTGTTGCATCTGTGAAATCCATGGTTGATGAAGTAAGTTTCGATCCGACTAAACCAAGCTCGAGGAGCTTATTTTAGTCCATACAAGGCTTTGAACAGTTCATACACCATGTGCTCCTTCCCCTCTTTCTTGTAACCTTGAGGCTGCTCCACATAGACTTTCTCAACTAGCTCACCATGAAGAAATGCAGATTTTACATCAAGTTGAAACACCTTCCATTTGTTTTGATCTGAGACTGCAAGGATGGTTCAAACTATTCAAAACATAGAACGTCCATAACACCACTTCCGGCCAAAAAGTTCTAGGCATTCCCTTAGTAACCAGCATGGATCAAACCAGATTCATAACTATCCGATTTTTTCTTTCTACCACGCCATTCTGTGGAGAAGTGTAAGCAGTGGTGAGTTACCTTTTAATTCCCTTTTCTCGACAGAAATCATTGAAAGCATTAGACGTGAATTCTCCTCCTCTGTTTGTTCTCAAGCATTTGATTGAAGCTTCTGCACTTTTCTCCACTAGCATCTTGAAATTCTTGAAACAGTTTAAAGTTTCTGATTTCTCACATATGAGATACGGCCATGCCTTACGACTATAGTCATCAATAAATCATAACACATACCTCTTTTCACTGCTTGAGGTAGGAGTGATCGGTCCACATAAATCTGAATGTATCAATTCGAGTACCTTGCTAGCTCTCCATAAACTTCTCTTTGGTGTCACTCCTCTTGGTTGCTTTTCGATCAAGCATTCTTCACAAATTTCTTTAGAAGTTCCAAATTGAGGCAAACCATCTACCATCTTCTTGTATTGCAGCGTCCTCAAACCCTTGTAGCTTAGATGACCATATCTTTGGTGCCAAAGATATGTCAAATCTGAGGAAACTGAGGTTTGGAAACAACGACCATCTTGTGCACTTGAAACTTGTGAATCTTCAGAGAACAGGACAAACATCTTGTTTGTGCTCATTTTGATGCTTGCAATCACTCCTCTCCTAGAGTGATAGATCTTACATGTTCCATCTTGGATCAGAATGGCAAGACCGTTCTCTTAAAGCTGTCCAATACTTAGCAAATTATTTCTCAAATCCGGAGCAAACTATACATCTTCTATGACATACCTCATGCCTTTGAAAGAAACTTTGACACTGCCTTGGCCAACAACATTCATCCTCGAATTATTTCCAAGCTTGACAGAATGAGAAAAATTCATGTTCAAGCTTGTAAACAAGTTTTTGTCTCCATACATATGGTTTGAGCATCCGGAGTCTAGAAACCATGCACTACTTTTCTGCTTGTCTGCTTCCTCAACATAGGCCATCAGTAACATTTCTTCCTCTTCATCAAACTCTGCATAATTAGCTTCCTTGTTCCATGATGGACACTCATTTTGAAAATGTCCTAGTTTGTGACACTTGAAGCACTCAACTATGGCTTTGTTGAAACTGTCTGCCTCTACCTCTTCCTCCACGTCCACGTCCTCGATTTCCTCTTTCACGATTTTTTCCTTCACCATAAGTCACCTTGAGAACCTGCTCCTCTCTCAAGCTTCCGTTGCTCCTGTTCAGCCTCTGCTCATGCACAAGCAAGCTACTTTGTAGCTCATCAACTGTTAGCATGTCAAGATCATTTGACTCCTCAATTGAATAAGCAACATAATCAAATCATGGAATCCCAAATGCTCTTCGAACTTGACTTGTCGAGAATGGTCTCCAGGATTGTTCGAGGAATGGCTTGAAAGAGATAGCTTTTGACTGTGAAGTCATCTTCTCTCATCTTCTCAACCCTTTGTAGCAATTCTTCTGCTTGCTTCCTTTGCGTTGCGCCTCAGACTGTGTTCGTCGTCCTTGCACAACCGTGGAGAATGTCTCAGCTTGTTGTATCACTTGGGTAGGAGTTGGTAAGCCAACATCAATGTGGTGCCAAGCCTTCTTTGATCTGATGAAGTTCTCCATCAAAAGTGACCAGTGATCATAATGTCCATCAAAAATCGAAATGGACAATGTTTCTCTCTTTTCACACAATTAGGCCCTTTGCAGGGATCTGATACTGAATTGTTGCAAACGAAAACTTGATTGCAACAAGTTCAACTCACAAATAGAATTCAAACACTATGCTTTATTCATCTTTGAAATAGGCATATTAATAGCCTTCTCGATGTAACAGAAATCCTAAACAAAAGTACTCATTTTCAGCTATACTTGGTTACGAGTTCTAACAAACCAGGAATAATTCAAACTTAACTAAATCCTACTAACCAAGACTAATCCTAACGGACTAGGATTTCTACTTGTTTGGGCCTAAATAAAATATTTACTTTGGGCTTGGATGGCCGAGGTCTAGCGAGCGGCCCATCATGTTATAAGTTCCTATCGAGGAAGTTAAGTGTAAAGTATCTAGCGAGATTCGTATCGAGCTTCGCTGGAAGAAGACTTAGAGTTCTATTAGAACTGTGAGCTGGTCTCACGCGGCTCAGTTTCTATCATAACTAGTTGATGTTTGCAGGACTCTTAGAAGAGTTATGATGGAATTAGAATACCTATAAGGGGTATAACACGTATGCTGGTATGGAGATTCAGACAAGATTACAAGAGCAAAGGAGTTAGAAATAGAATCAATGACTGATTTGTAAGCGAGTATATAAGGAATGCAAGGATCTTATATAGAGACACACGAACAATCAATCAAACAGCCTTGCTATACGCAAACAAACCTAGACGGTTATCTCGTCCTCGAGATTTCTATCTTCTTGCAACCAAAAGGTCTGAGTACTGTTCACCTATCGAGTGAAGGTATTTACGACTCCAAGGAAGCAATTGCAACCTGAAGGTTGAAGAGTGGCTCACTTGTAAGTTGGGAGCTTGGATACACAAAGGAAGCGAGTGTTCTCAACACTTCATCAAGAGATTGCTCTACTCTGCACGAGAGACGTGGGAGTATCGATTTCTGGATTTGGCAGAGAGGTACACATATCAAAGTCCTAGGTTTCTAGGCAGAAATGACCTATTCGAACAGGGTTGGTGCTCTCCCTGTTCTAATCGCTTACATAAGAAGTCAGGCGGCTGTAATCAGTCCAAATTCCGTTGAAGAACGGTGGCACGCCAGCATACGAAGCACAAGCAGGATAGACCGGCTCACGCGGTTAAGACATCCGAGATAAAAGAGACTGCTTCGCGGGAAAGGTCTCTCCCGAGAGATATTTCTGCATCGAACATTTTGGCACACCCGGTGGGACTGTCAATACTTCTTTGCGTCTCTAGGCGACAATTGGAGACCCTTATCGAAGGGTTTATCCTCAGTGTCGTAAACATCCACAACCGGCATACCATGAACACACCTCTACTCGGTGTCGTTCACTAAGTGGTCAAGCGGTTGAAATTATCTTCGCTAGCAACTTCAACATTATGGAGTTCGTACCCCTAAGTGAAGAGGAGATAAAGGCGCTCACGTATGAAGAATACGTGGCCTATACAATCAGGCGGGACTTACACCAGACTAGTAGTTTCCGATTGTTCGAAGATAGACTTGGGCAACAAACAGATCATCTCGCTGCTCAGACCGACTCCATAAAGGAGATAGCGAGTAGTATGCGGTCTATGCGATTAGATTTGAATCAAGAACAAGAGGATAAAGAATCCATCAACGCTCAGGTAGCTAGTTTGGCAGAAGGCCAGGAACGCCTATGGGCTGATGTCCAGAGCCTTTTAAACAAAGGATTGGAAGAATACCGCCGGTTAGCGGCGGCTATCACTCAAAGAGTTGATAGGGATCTGGGTTCTCTAACCAAAATCGTATCGGACTTGGCTAGGAAAACCAGATGATCAAATGATTTGGCTTACGAGTGGGAGGCACGTATAAATAAGCTCATGGACGATTGTAAAGTAAAATTATCCAAGATGCATGAGTCTTACGTAGCACCGTTTCCTCTGACCAAAGACGATTCTAATGAATGGCATTGGCCAAAGTTCTATAAACACCAAACCTTCCAGACATTCTCTGGTGATGATGACGCAAGTGCGGCAACTCACTTGGCTTACTTTACCTTGCAGTTAGGCCAATTTGCTGAGGACGAGGGACTCAAACTGAGGGTCTTCGGATCATCATTTTCGGGATTAGCCCTCGTGTGGTACACTGGCATCGAGAAGGGCTCAATCAATACGTGGAAGGAGATTGAGGCCTTGTTCATAGACCACTTTGGAACGGAACAGCCAGAAACTACTGTAGGAAAATTGGCCTCTCTTAGTCAGTCGGTCACCGAGAGTCCGGTCACTTTCCTACATCGCTTCCGTTCAGAGTATAACCTATGTAAGACCCCTCTAAGCAAGGAGGAGGTGGTCGAGATGGCCAAGAATGGGCTGGAAGATACTTATCACCAGCTATTCTTAAATAGCAAGTATTTCTCTCTGAACGAGTTCATCGCTGCGGTGACCAGAGCTTATAGCAATATGCAAGAGAGAGATAACAGGAAGAATGCGTCCAAAGGGACGTATAACAATAAAACCTATGACAGGTTAAAGCCAAAAACAGTGGCTTATGTTGAACAGATGGACGACCAGGAAACAGATTCTGATGATGAACGAGTGGTGGCTTTGGATTTAATGTCAAGTAAAGTACTGAAACCCCGCAAGCTTCAGAAGAATAGGGGTCCCATCAAGCTCTCGACAGTGGCCTTTACTAAGCCAGAATTCGAGAAATACACTTATGATGCCAACATGGCTCATGAGATACTGGATGAATTGTACGGTCTGCGTGTTGTCAAATCAGACTTCGGATCGCTTCCCACAGCTGAGCAGTTAAAGGGTAAAAAGTATTGCAAGTTCCATGGAGCATGGAACCATCTTACCAAGGACTGTATCAAGCTGAAGGACCAAATCTAGAAGTGGATCAATGAGGGAAAACTGGAGTTGGAAGGTTCGTCCAAGACAGCGGCACTAGTGGATTCCGAGCCATTCCCTGCTCAACAGGTGAACATGGTTGACATAAGTTGGCCAACACCTAGTAGAATCCTTGGGGACAAAGAGGCTTGGAATCAATCAGCCTACTTAACCTATTCATTCAAAACGGACATAGCGGATGAATACTTGGATAGGTTGAAGGATATGAGGCTGGTCTTCTTCTACCCAATCTATAAGCTTAGACATCTACGATACGAGGGGCCAGCCCAACACTTTTGTAGATTCCACAATCACTTCGGCCATCGAACATCGATGTGTTCAACCCTGAGAGATAAGATCCAGAGCTTGATTAATTGGCAAGTGGTTGTGATCAACGAAGACGGAGAGATGGATTTTCACCCCGAATACCCTCACAGGACGCCATCTCCTCCGGTCACAGAACCTCCCGTCAGCAGTGCTTCTTCAGAACATAATCAAGATACACCGACTTAGGTGAAGAAGAAGTCCAAGCGAAGGACCAGGCGAAATATAGCCTTTAGCCGACCCAAGAGGACACGTGTCACGTATGACGCGTCCTGGCGGGAAGAGATATTTGAAAAGCTATGCCTAGAAGGAATAGCAGTGGTACCCGACAATTGGGGATCTCCAGACCCACACCCTGATAATGTTAGGGGTCTCCCTTATTGTCAGTATCATCACAAGTGGGGAAGTCACACTACAGCTGCCTGTAGGGAACTGAAGTATAAGATTCAGCAGCTGATCAATGAAGGAGTAATAGCGATCGAACAAAAACCGTCGCTCAATTTAACAACTCCCATCCCCATGATCGTTGGAATGCTGGACGTAACAGAAAATAAAACAAACAAGAGAAAGCAATCCAACGACCAACCAACTGCTGGCGAGAATCTACCTCGTACACCGAAGAATAAAGGAAAAGAAAAGGTGGACCCTAAAGCAGACTCGCCAGTGACCCTTTGTGCACACTGCAAATTGAGAAGTGGGCTGAAGATCTCCTTCGAAGAGCTGGCTCAGGCAGCCAAAGCCTTCCCGGAACTATTTTCCAATAAAGATCATCAATCCCCACCATCAAAACAAAGGGACACTCCAGCTCCCAAGCGTCAGAAAGCAACAAAACAGGCCAGTATGGTTACAACACCTGATTCTAAGGTTGCTGATACGCTCACCAAACCATATGTTCCTCCGGCTTCCAGGAATATCACGAAGGAAGATGTATGGTATATAAGGGAGAAGGGAAAGACAGTCGAGGTGACTCCAAGTAAGAGGAGGAACCTACAGCGACGCTTTGGTAGGGCCAAGAGAGCATTGGATGCTTTCGAAGCTGGTCTTATCAAGGAAGAAGACCTGGAGTTTCCTCCAGAAGTGTTGCAGAGGAGATTGAACACCCTCGCAGCAAATCCATTAGTGGTCTTTGGGAAGAAATCTCACGAGCCCAAAGTGCGAGCCCAAAGACCAGGGGTTTTCGAAAGAAACCCAGAACTAGCAAACAAAGGAAAAGAGCTTGAGCCTACTCAAGAGGTTCATCGTGCAGTTCAGAAACGACAACCAGTAAGGAGACGCCTTAACTTTGAAGAGGACACGGTGAAACGAGTAGGGCTGAAGACATCTTCCAAGGGAACCGAGGATACAAAGAAACAGAGTGCTCCAAATAGGCCACTGGTCTTGCAATGGAAACCAAGGCCCTTAGTTGTGGAAGAGCAAGCAAAGGCCAAAAAGATAGTCCCAGTTCCCAAGGAAACAGCTACACCACCAACACCACCAGCAGCTATCGATCCTATTCCTGAGGATATAGTACAGCAAGTCGCTCATCTCGAACTGACTACAGTGTCCATCGAGGAAGGACAGTCATCGGCTGGAGGTGATAACTATAACGACGATGAGGAGTTGGTGGACTACGGTGAGGATGAGATCAAAGACGTGCAAAATTGCATCGAGGAGGACACTACAGCCATTCACATGGTGTATGTTCTATCCTCCAAATATGCTTTGCCCTCACCTACACCAAAAGGTGAATCCAGCAACATCAATAGTGTACTGTTACAGGACGAGGAATCGAAGGTAACAGACAATCCAACCCCAGATGATACACCAAGACTGGACTCATCAGACACAAGAGGGCAAATGATGTTCTCCAAACCCATCATAGACATGGCCATGCACATGCAGCCATTATATGTCACAGGACAAGTCCAAGGAGTTCAACTAAATAAACTTTTAGTAGACTCAGGGGCATCGGTGAACATCATCACCTTTAAGGCATTGGCCCTTATCAGTGTTCCCAAGTCAGCTATCCAAGAGACCTCGCTGAGTGTCAGGAACTTCCAGGGTAGCATAACAAAGACCTTGGGATTCGTCTTCTTACAGGTACATATAGGGATAGCTTCGGGCACTTACACATTCTTTGTGGTAGAATGTACATCACCATATAGTGCAATCCTAGGATGCGATTGGATTCATCGAAGCTACTGTGTACCATCTTCACTCCATCAGCAGATGCTACTGTGGAACATGGAGTCAGGCGAAGCAGAAATAGTCAACGCTGACCCTCGACCATATTCCGTCTCTGCTAATGCACTAGAAGCCAGGTATTACCACAGTGACCTTAGGCCATTGGAGGTATGTGGCGTCGATAGTAAAGGCCGCCCAATGGGTGTCACGGCCTCTGAATTAGCTCAATGGGGGATTGTTCAAGCAAATCAGGATAGTCAAAGACCCTATACCATCGAGTTACCATCCAAACGATCTCCATGATTGGGTCTCTATCGGAAATAGAGACCGAGGCTTGCCTTTCGTTGCACGAGCGCTTTCATAACTTTATGTTAGAAAGCCAAGCCTTTGAGAACGTTCCAATGATTGCAGCATTGGAATATGTGGATGAAGATGTTCTGCAAGACTTAGGAGAGGAGGACGAGATTCAACTAGCTCCAGCAGCCTTAGATGATATACCTCCTAAAGTCAAAGATCCCATCGAACACATTCAGATTGGGACCCACGAAGAGCCAACGTCTGTGGTTATAAGTACTTTCTTGGAGCCTGAAGAGAGGCTCAAGATGATTGAGTTGCTGAAAGAATATGCAGATTGTTTTGCAGCGAAATATGAAGACATGCCTGGTCTTTCTACAGACCTAGTTTGTCACAACTTGCCCATCATCGAGGGAAAGAAGCCTGTAAAACAAGAAATGCGTCGCATGAACACAGAAACAGCAATTCTAGTCAAAGAGGAGGTTGAGAAAATGCTCAAGTCAGGGATTATACGAGTAGCCAAATATAATGAGTGGCTGTCCAATATAGTTCCAGTCAAGAAAAAGAATGGGAAGATTCGAGTATGCGTCGACTACAGAGACTTGAACAATGTAACCCCTAAGGATGCTTATCCTATGCCAGTAGCTGATTTGTTGGTTGACTCAGTTGCCCGCCATGAGATGTTGACATTCATGGATGGTACTGCGGGATATCACCAGATTCCAGTGGCTGAAGAGGATAGACATAAAACAACGTTTCGATTCCCAGGCTTTGCCGGTGTTTTTGAGTATGTGGATATGCCATTTGGACTCAAAAATGCAGGGGCAACCTACAAACGAGCAATGAACTTGATCTTTCATGATCTTATTGGTAAGACCATGGAGGTATATATAGATGATGTGGTAGTCAAGACGAAACATCGAAGTGACCATTTTGAAGACTTGAGACAAGTGTTTCTCAGAATGAGGCAGCATCAACTGAAGATGAACCCAGCTAAATGTGTGTTTGGCGTCCAGGCAGGTGACTTCCTGGGTTTTCTAGTTCATCAGCGTGGGATTGAAATACCGGATGACAAGAAACAAGCGGTGATCAGTGCAGCCCCACCTAAAAGTAAGAAAGAACTACAACGTCTATTGGGAAAGATCAATTTCTTACGACGGTTTATTGCCAATGCTGCTGGGAAGACACAATCATTCTCTACTCTCCTCAAACTTCAAAATCAGAAAAACTTTGTATGGGAGCCTATACATCAAGAGGCCTTCGATACCATCAAAGCATACTTAACGAATCCACCAGTCTTGGTTCCTCCACGACCTGGGGTTCCTCTTAAGCTGTATATTTCAGCTACCGAGCTCTCCATTGGAAGTCTACTGGCTCAGGATGATACAGTAGGCGTTGAACGTGCTATTTTCTACCTAAGTCGTACCTTGAACGATTGTGAAACGAGATACTCTCCAATGGAAAGGTTATGCCTAGCCTTATACTTTTCAGGGTGTAAGTTGAGGCACTATATGCTATCTTTCACTACGTGTGTCATTGCACAAACAGATTTAGTGAAGTATATGTTATCCAGACCAATTCTCCGTGGGCGTATTGGAAAGTGGATTTTGGCTTTGTCAGAATTTTCTTTACAATATGTTCCTCAGAAGGCGGTGAAAGGCCAGGCAGTGGCTGATTTTTTGGCTCGTCATCCCATGGAAGAAGTCGTTGACGGGCCAGAACTGGATCTCGCTCGTATTGATTTGGCCCCTTGGTGTTTGTATTTTGATGGGTCCAGTACGAGTACTATGGCTGGGGCAGGGGTATCCCCACGCGGCCAAACTTATTCTTATTCTTTCAGGTTGGACTTCAAGTGCACAAATAATCAAGTAGAGTACGAAGCTTTAATCATTGGATTAGAACTTCTATTAGATATGGAAATCAACAATGTGCATGTCCTTGGAGATTCCCAACTAGTAATCAGACAACTTGAGACAAAATACAAGGCAGGTCCAATACTAGAACCTTATGCGAGGAGGGCCTGTGACTTATTGAAGTTGTTTACAGAGGTGGAGTTGAGTCATGTTCCTCGCGAGAAGAACTATGCAGCTAATGAGTTGGCTCAACTAGCAACGGGTGTAAGTTTGCAAGATGGAGTACGAGAAAGAATACTTAAGGTTGAAAGAAGAACCCTTCCATCTTTCCTTGCACGACAAGAAGACAAAAACGAATGGTACGTTGCTACACTTGATCATATCGACAAGGACTGGAGACAGGAAATCATCTCTTATCTCCAGAATCCCAATAATCCGGTCGACAAGCGGATTCGGTTTTTAGCTCCCAATTATGTGCTCAAAGTTGCTGAGTTATATAGAAGGGGAGAAGAAGGCATACTATTGAGGTGTGTCTTTGGACGTGACGCTAAGCGGTTAATGAGAGAAGTCCATCTTGGGATTGCAGGAGCTCATCAAGCTGGTCCCAAGATGCGATGGCTATTAAAGAAGACATGGCTTTTATTGGCCAGGAATCCTCAGAGACTGCATCACGTTC
This sequence comes from Geum urbanum, assembly GCA_946800695.1. Lineage (NCBI taxonomy): Eukaryota > Viridiplantae > Streptophyta > Magnoliopsida > Rosales > Rosaceae > Geum > Geum urbanum. The sequence continues at coordinate 4,354,425 of OX327008.1, read as the reverse complement.
GCTATGGGTTGTGAAGAATGCCAAAAACATGGTCCAGTCAACCATATGTCCAGAATACCATTACAGCCTATAATCAAGCCTTGGCCAGCTCGAGGATGGGCTTTGGACTTAATTGGAATGATTCATCCTCATTCATCTGAAGGGCATAAGTTCATTATAGTGGCTACTGATTTCTTCACAAAGTGGGTCGAGGTTCGACCTCTCAGGGTATCTTCAGCGAAGGCCATCCGTCAATTTTTGTTTGAAGATATTATTTGTCGTTTTGGCATCCCTGAGTGTTTTGTTTCAGACCGAGGGGCAGCTTTCATGTCTGGTGAAGTGGATACTTTAATGAAGGATCTTGGGATCCATTTTCTCCACTCTTCTCCATACTATGCCCAATCCAACGGTCAAGCTGAAGCGAGCAATAAAATCATTATACATATCCTAAAACGGATGCTCGCTGGCAATGCCAGACTGTGGCATGAAGAACTTTTTCATACTTTGTGGGCTTACAGGACTAGTAAGAGGACACCTACAAGTACAACTCCTTATGCACTGATGTTTGGGCACGATGCTGTTTTGCCTCTGGAGATTAATGTTCAGTCTTTACGGGTGATGGAGCAACACAATTTGATCGGTGAAGACTATGTCCAAGCAATGTGGCAGGAACATGAAGATCTCGATGAACATCGAATACAGGCTTTTGAAAGTCTACGTGCTGAGAAACAAAAGGTGGCTCGTGCCTATGACCAGCAAACAAGGAGCATGAGTTTTGCAGAAGGAGACCTCGTCTGGAGGGTGATTTTGCCTATCGGTGAGAAAACGGAAGGACGAGGAAAATGGTCAGAAAAATGGGAAGGACCATACATCATCGATCGACTGTTGGGTAAAGGAGCAGTTCGTCTGAGAGATCGAGATGGTACTATACATGCAAACCCGATAAATGGTCGTTACCTAAAGAAATTCATACAACCAGTTTGGGAGTATGATGATCCTCCAGATACTGCTTAATCTAGTTTATTCATGCTCTCGCATCAATAAACTACAGGGGCAACACATATACTTATCGAGGGTTATAGACGTCAAATAACCTATAAATGGGGTTAAATAGTTAGTGCCTATAGTTGAGGCCAAATTTTGTAATCAGAGTAGTTATTTATTCCAAATCAAAAGTTTGATACAGGCCAGTCTTTGTGGCTTAAGTTTTTGAGCAAGCTATATATGAGTTTATCAATACAGTGAACTTTTACATTTCAAAATAATATTACATTCAAATACTTGGAATAATACAAAGGCTTTGCGGCCTCAGGCTCTGATACCATATGGTGAAGATGAATCTTGCACAATTGCAACAAAGAAACTGAAGAAATTAAAGAAATTAAAAGATTCATTCTTCACAAGATCCTCTGTGCTCCCAATCCCATCTCCCAGGAAGTTCAAGATAAAGCCTGCAGATCGATCTCGGAGATTTGAAGAGATCGACCTCGGTATTGGAGAGGGAGAGGAAGCTGAATCGTCAAGACAAGAGGAGGAGGACTACAACAAGAGTTGCACCGGCCTTGACGATTGTCGCCTTTTCTCCAGTCAAGATATGCCCCCAGCTTTCCCCATGGATTGCAGGAGGCATTGAAGAGTAACACCACCCCTATGCCTATCGACACCGAGTGGGTGCGAGGCGGAAGACGGAGGGGATGGAACCTCGGGATTGTGGCTTCTCCCTTCTTGACTCCTTCAAGCAGGGAGAGCCAAGGCGACGCCTGGGCATAGATATTGCTATCTAGTCCAGGTTTGGGCATGGATATTGCTATCTAAGGAACAAAACATCGAAGGAGTTATCTGGGGGTTTCTTTGGATAGTAAGACCAGAGCAAATGGAGTTGGGTTTGATTCATTCTCGAAAGTGACTTGGTTCGTTTTACCAGGAGAAGGAAACCTTTTATAGCCAGGAATTACAACGGTTTGGTTTCGCGTGAGTAATTATACCCAACAATAGTGAATACGTGTTCAATTAACAGTGGACCATGGAAGCGGTTTATCTGCTCGCTCGAAGTGCATGATAAATGAGGAGATCTTTGGGGCAGGTAAAACCTATTTCAAAGATTTCGATGGTTTGACGCGATACGGATTCCAAGTATAGAATTCAATTCTATTTATTGTTGGACAACCGAAAAGTTAAAATTAATTACGGCCTAAAACGAGGCTGGGTCAGAGTCTGGAAAAGGGCTTAATATAGAGGCCCAATCAAGTTTTAAACCCAATACATACTTTGTTATCAAAACAATGTGGATATAAGAAAATCTTTGTTTGTTCGATAACAAATACAAAAAGCCTATACTAGAGGCCCAAAAATTTACATATCAAGGAAGCTCTTTATCGAGAGCTTAATCATTTCTGAGGTCTTCCAGGCATGATAAGCTGCTTTACGAGCTTCGATGGCTTCCTGACGTGTCTCTTGCAGGAGTTGGGCTCGGATCTCGCCTTCTGCCAAAAAGTTATGCATTTCATCCCGATAGTTGGGGATGTTGCTTTCCAATGCATTTATCTCTGTTCTAAGTGCAGCGACATCAGCCTCAAGAGCAAGGAGCCTGGCACGTTTGGCTGTTAGATGTTCCTCTTGTGAAGGCAGCTCCTTTAGATATTTCTCGATTCTCTCTGTCTCCCTGTGAGTTTTCTGCTCCAGGGTCATTACTGCGTCTTTCTTTCGAGCAGCCTCGATGGACAATGCTTGGGAGATTTCACTACTACGCAGAAGCTCAAACAGTTTGTTTTCCATATCTTCCAGATAGGGAATGAGGTCTGTTGGGGCGTTGGCATGCAATTCCTTCACTTGCTTGTGCACGGCCTGAATATCTCCAAGAGAATCCAGGGGCCCAGAGAGAATGTCGTGGAGAAGGTCTTCGGTGCCTGAAGGAGTTCTCAGTGTGCTCAATGTACCTACAAGTTCTTGAACCTTGGTTGATTCTTGTACACTGAGCAGTTGGAGTTGCTGTCCAGATGATGAAGAGGGGCCAGATATTTCCTCGTTTCGAGCAGGAGGTCCTTCATCATCAATATCCAGAGGCCGATCAGGTTAATCTTCGATGGCCATCGAAATTGGCTCTCCTGCTGTGCTCGCTTGTTTCCTTAGACTATCAGGAAGACTTTGCTGAATGACCAGGTCCATAGGAACAACGTCGGACTTCGATATGGAAATAACAGGAAGTGTTAGGACTATATCGAACAATCATTAACCTAAGAAGTGAGGTTATGATAGCTTACTTGTTGGGGAGACAGTGCTGTTGTTTCCTCATGAGTCTGAACTTGTGGCTCTAGTGAGGAAGGACTTGCTGCTTCGACCTCTGGGCTAGTCTCGACCGGGGTTGGTGATTGATCAGATCTGAGTTCTGGTGAAGAGACATTTTGCTCAGCCTCTGAGATGACTTGTTCATCATGAGCACTGGGTTCTTCGCTGGGAGAGGAAGGAATGTAGCAACCTTGAATTTCGATTTGAAGACGATTGGATAGAGTCTCAAGGGCTACAGGGTGTTTCTTCTCCTCTTCCTCAAGCTCTGCTCGATGGATTCCAGCTAAGAATCGAACTATGAAGTCCTTGCAACACTCTTTGTGGCTGTTAACTGTAGCCTTGTCTGCAATGGTGGATATGGTGCTGGACTCATCGAACTCCAGAATGAAGGCTTTGCGGTGTCCTTCTTAGAGCCTTTCTCCTAGTGAGTCAATTATACAGAAGGTGTCGTCTTCAGCCTTGAGGTCGAAGAAGTGATCATTCCAACTCACTATGTAGACCCGGGGCTTCTGGCTTTTCTGAATGTGTTCCCATAATTCATCGAAGGACGGATGACCATTCAGATTAGCAAACTTTTCAGGATCAAAATATCCTATGAAGGAGTCATCGGTCGAGAATTGGAGCGGCCTGATGTTTGCTTTCAAGATAGCATCCAAATCAAAGTGTTGGTTTGGATACTTACTGGCCAGGGATTCGTCCTTGCATAGCTCCTGCCATTCCCTTGAACCTTGAAGAAGGAGGTCATCGAGCTGGGAGAGTGTAGGAGTGCTACCCGGATTTGCACAAAACCAGTGTGCAATAGTAAAAGCGATGGCTGAACATGCACTAGAACCTGAGGCTTTGCTACTCCTTTGATCAAACGAAGCAAGGAAGACTCGAGCGAAGAGATGTAGTTGATTGTCTCTGCTCCTGATTCGTAAGTCTAACCAAACCCCACTTTCTACCTCTGGGGCCTGCAGCTTGGGTTTCTTAGATCTCGAGGGCTGCAAGGGTTAAGAGTCAGTATCAAGAAAAGTGGTGGAAACAAGTTTGTTCCGGATAGGTAATAGTTCGAAATACTTACAGATAATCTGGAATGCTTGGTCCTTTTCTTCTTGAAAGAATGAATAGCCATGGTTACATCTGGCTCTGGATCACACTGTGAGAGGAAGAGAAGGATGGTCATGTTTGAGCCTAAGATTACCAACACAAGTGGAAATTTCTAAACTAAAGACATACCTGAGGCCATGGGGTTGAGCTCGAGTTAGGGTGAGGATCGATGAGTGCATCTAAGTCTACCTTCAGCGAAAATTTCTCATCGAATCTATGAAAAATGGTAGCGAAGCACAGTTCTGGTCCCTGGTATCATTTCTCAATCCAAAGTTGGGAATACCAGGTGAGGTATGTTGGGGTAACCAACCTCGATGGAGATAGTGGCTTGGTAATTTCAGGAACTATCACCATTGGAAAGCCAAATTGTTCATCGATGGCTTCTGCTGCATTGGGCTTGCTCTCTGCTCGCCAGAGAGTATATTTGTTGACAGAACATGCAAGGGGCATAGGGGCATCCTGGCTGAGCCCGAGTTGCATGCGGAAGTGATTGGGAGCGTAAAGCTCATACCCGGAGTCTGGGAGTGGTAAGTCCTGGCAAGTTTTCGACTTAACAAACAAGCTCCTCGCTTGATTATCTTGATCAGGAGATGGCATGAAACCGCTGGAGAGGAGGCCAGGGTGACGACGACCCAGAATTGTTTCAACTGCATTGTAAGGGAAGTCCTTATGGTAGCAGAGATGTTTGAAGCAGTTGAGGTAGGACCATTGCTTAGTCCTGGGCAATGTAGCAACTAGCGACCTACCCAGCAACTTCTGTTCTTCGAACCTAGGTGTTTTGGAGGGACAGAAGAATGGGAAATAGATCTGCAGCCAGAGGTCTACCATCTAAAGTGGCCCAGATTGGTTCAAGTCGAGCTTCGATAGAGTTACTCGCTTGAGACTATAGTAGATGGAAGCGAGGACAGGTTCAACCAAGCTCAGTGGTTCTCCGCTGTAGAGGCGTTCAGCGAGATTGGTCCACGTCTTGATAACCTTCGCTGAGGTTGTGCAGAACAAGTACTTCGATAGCCAGTACTCCAAAAGGGCTATTCCTCCTTGTGCTGTGTCTTTCACCTTTGAGAAATGTTTCACCCAGGCGGAGTAGGATGGAGGCCGCGTTTCTGAGGCTTTGTCAGGGATCTGGTTGAAATCCTGAGGGGTCCAACTTTTCTCAGTGGCGGGAATTCCAAAAATGGTGTGGAGGTCGAGCATTGTGATGCTTATGTCTCCACAGGGGAGTCTGAAGCAGTTCACTGTACAATCCCAGAAACACATTGCTGCGGCAAGTGGGGGTTTGTTTGCTCCAGACGGAAGAGAAAAACATAGATCAATGAGTTCAGCAATTCCTGCTGCTTCCCATCGTTCTTTGTCCTGCCTCCGGCGTTGGTGGTACCAGTCGAGGTCGTCAGAGGATGTGTGTGGCCATTTCCCGATGGAACAGAGGCTATCTTTCTGTGACCATGACTTTGGGTCTGCAGAAGGGTTTACCTGAAGTAGAAGGGAAGAGTTGCAGATGGGTTCGCGAAGGGAAGTGAAGAGGTCTGGATTCAGTGGAGACTCTAGAAATGGGCCGAGAAGACCTGTGTTTTCTTCAGCGTCTATTGAAAGGGTGCAGATGGTGTCTGGGTTCGATCGAACAGCGACTTCCTTGAGCCGTTTGACAAACTTCTTGGCGTGGACGCTGTCAAAAGGAATAGTAATGTCTTTACGAGGAGGCATTTTTCTGGGCTAGGGTTTTTGGCGGCGGTGAGAAGGAAAGGTTTAGGTTTTTTGACTGTGAGAGTTAAGAAGTTGCAGGTTTCTGAGCAATTGAAAAGTTTTTGATGAAAGATGAAATTTGTAGATATGAACTATTGCTCTTATAGAGGGGTCAGTCGAGCGTCATACTTTTTTGAAGAGTTGGTTAGACGTGGCGTTCAAGTGATGGTATAGCGTTTCAGAGTCAATGAGCACATTGTTCAAGGTATATTCAAGTCTTTTCACTTGTTCAGAAAGTTTCCAAGTTCAAGACCTGAGGGGCAATGTTTGGGCCTAAATAAAATATTTACTTTGGGCTTGGATGGCCGAGGTCTAGCGAGCGGCCCATCATGTTATAATTTCCTATCGAGGAAATTAAGTGTAAAGTATCTAGCGAGATTCGTATCGAGCTTCGCTGGAAGAAGACTTAGAGTTCTATTAGAACTGTGAGCTGGTCTCACGCGGCTCAGTTTCTATCATAACTAGTTGATGTTTGCAGGACTCTTAGAAGAGTTATGATGGAATTAGAATACCTATAAGGGGTATAACACGTATGCTGGTATGGAGATTCAGACAAGATTACAAGAGCAAAGAAGTTAGAAATAGAATCAATGACTGATTTGTAAGCGAGTATATAAGGAATGCAAGGATCTTATATAGAGACACACGAACAATCAATCAAACAGCCTTGCTATACGCAAACAAACCTAGACGGTTATCTCGTCCTCGAGATTTCTATCTTCTTGCAACCAAAAGGTCTGAGTACTGTTCACCTATCGAGTGAAGGTATTTACGACTCCAAGGAAGCAATTGCAACCTGAAGGTTGAAGAGCGGCTCACTTGTAAGTTGGGAGCTTGGATACACAAAAGAAGCGAGTGTTCTCAACACTTCATCAAGAGATTGCTCTACTCTGCACGAGAGACGTGGGAGTATCGATTTCTGGATTTGGCAGAGAGGTACACATATCAAAGTCCTAGGTTTCTAGGCAGAAATGACCTATTCGAACAGGGTTGGTGCTCTCCCTGTTCTAATCGCTTACATAAGAAGTCAGGCGGCTGTAATCAGTCCAAATTCCGTTGAAGAACGGTGGCACGCCAGCATACGAAGCACAAGCAGGATAGACCGGCTCACGCGGTTAAGACATCCGAGATAAAAGAGACTGCTTCGCGGGAAAGGTCTCTCCCCGAGAGATATTTCTGCATCGAACACTACTGATGCCTAAGACTAAGATTTTATTTAACTTAAACAACAAGAATAAACCAAGTCAAACCTTAACGAGAATTGCTGTACGAATATTGCTCTCAGCGCGGAATCTCCGATGAACATATTGGAAAGCTCATCGTGGCGACGGGGTCTTCTGAGATACAGAAGTTGTATGAATTAATGGTTTGTGGGAGGTAATGATGGAAGGTTCGGAAGCCATGAGATTAGAAGCTGAATTGAGATGCTTGAAAGCTTTACTCTCACCTGTGTCTGGGATTGTTGATTCACATTCTCTCATGCTCTCTTTTGTGGTAAGCCAAGCCCCCCTTTTCATTATACGACAATGTTCTCGAAATTGCAATTTTGTGTCGAAAGTATGTTCTAAATGCAATGCAAAACTGGGCATAAGGTTCTATCAGTTTGTTAGTATTGAAAAGTTCTTAGCTGCTTGTTGACACAGGCTTTACCACCGTTTGGTTTAGGGTGAAGCTGAGAACTATGGCACAACCTTTTCCTATAACACTGCTGTAATTGGTGGCCATGTGGAAGAAAATCAGTTGCGTCCTTCATATTTCCCAAACTAAGGATCTCGAGAGCTGCGATTGACAATTTCCATTGCAACCAGAGTTGGTACTGGTTCGTAAGCTTGTAGTCAACTCTGCTGGTTTGAGTGCCCCTTCCCGTGCTAGGAGATTTCGTGGTCTCCAAAGTGCAGTTATTCCTGTTGCTCATTGTGCTCGTGGCTGCTACTTCACACTATCTAATACTAGAATCTATCCCTTCAGAGGATGGTGGCCTTGGAGTGCATGTTACTTTGGACTTGAACGGACAGGTCAAATTTGGTCCCAATGTTGAATGGATTGATGCTATTGACAACGTTTCGAGCTTCCTCAACAAGTACAGTTTCTTGTATCGGATCTTGAATGTCTTCATTTGGTGCTTAAAACTTCTTATTTGTTCCCTATCAAGCTCTTTAACCAGGTTGAAAACTCATTACGCCATATGCTGTCAAGCATGGTAGAATTTCCTTTATCCATTGTCCATGAATTCTATTTGGCTTGAGCAGTTTAAGAATGGTTGAAGTTTGTATGCATGCTTATAGCGAAGATATATAGAAAATAATTGCTGCAAAACTTTGGTTTTGTCTAATATATTGTATTGCATCAGTTCAAAAAACTCTACTCCACTTTTCATAGGTTCTATTGATATTGCTGCTTAGATTTAAGATCAAATGCAGGTCCTGCTTACTCTTTCTGATAAAAGCCTGTTAACTTGTATAGATGTGTATTTGATGTTTATAGATCTATATATGTATATATTATTTTTTTCATTTGTGCAGACATCCTCACTTAGAAATAAGTCTTGCTGATCAAGAGTAGCCCTGATATAAACGGATTCTGGAATTTAGTGTAAATTGAAAGAATTTGGTCATCTAAATTGAATGGTTTGATCATCAGCCCTTATTTTTCAGATGGGGTGTCTGCAGTTGTCAGAATAATGCCTGTATATGCACACACTATAACAAGTAATTTTTGTATATATATATGTAGTCTTGTATGTGTACGGTATGTAAATGCTCTTTATTCACAAATTTGGATGACCTACCTTATTCGGATGCATCTGGATGTCAATAAACTTGACATTTTTGTTATCTAATCTTCTTTTTGAGATGAAGGGGATGCTTCAGTTCTAATTTTTGCTATTCTGTTATGATAAAAGTGATACAACTGAAGCTGTAAGTGGTAAGCAAAACTATGTGAAATTATATGCTGCTTCTATTAGAGGAAAAATTGAGGAGTTTGTTCTATTTCAGGCCCACAAATTTTGTATTGATCAGGCAACAGATTCAGTTATTGTCCTCATTTAGCATAAGTATTTCTTGTATACCTATATCTTTTAGATTTGTACATTTCCTTGAAAATAAATCTGTTGGTCCCGGGTTTGACTATTCAGTATGCACGAGTCATATGAAACTTCTTTACCCTGAGATAAAGAAGTACTATCCAAATCTAGAAGAAGAATCCCTCGAGCCAGGTTATGCAGGGATTCGACCAAAGCTCTCAGGCCCTGGACAGCCTCCAATTGATTTTGTGATACAGGTTTTTCTTGGTTCTATCTTACGTATAAACATAAACATTTAGATATTTACGTGCCGTCACATATATTCTCAGACATCAAATCGGCATAATGACTAACATTTCAAGTATTATCACATTATCTACAGATGCATTCACATGTTTTCATCTTAATTAAATTGCAAGAGCATGCATAATACTGATTTTATCATTTGAGCTAAAAGTGTTGTCAAAGTACTGTCTTGCTGCAAATTAACAATATTTGGGGCTTAGTTTTATTTTCATACCTTGGTCATACATGTGTTATTACTCAAAAGTGGGAAAATATGGAACTTTGTTTTGTTACCTGGTGTCATATCCTTTTGTTTGTGGTAATAGCTTGGTAAGGCCAACTATGGATATTTAATGTGCCCTTAAATGATACAGCACTTTCATTTTCAAATATACCAGAGGCTTAGTCGCAAAGTAACTGGAATTTATCTTAGAATCTCGAATTATTTTTGTCTTTCCTTGACGCCATTTGGCTTTGCAAAAACATATGTTTACCCAGACTGCTATGCTCTTTAGTACTTGCAGTTCGTTTATTAATTGTCAATCTATAACTGTTCTTGGCATGCTCGAGGGTGTATTTTATTTTGTGTGACTTCCCCTGTCACTGCTTGTAGTGACAAATACTGCCCGAGTACATCTCTGTAAATACAGGGCGAGAATATTCATGGGATAACCGGTCTTGTCAACCTTTTTGGAATTGAGTCACCTGGTTTAACGTCAAGCATGGCAACTGCCGAGCACATAGCCACCAAATTCTTGAGAAGCTGAGGTGACTACAGTGTATCCTCCAACTGTTTTTTGATCTGTATATTCAAACGAAGATTAATCTGTTCCATAAGACGATTCATATGCTGCGACTTGTTTCCTATTTAAGGTGACTACAGTGTATTCTCCGACTCGTAAAATTATGAACTGCTGTTTTGGAGACTGGAGAGTGATGGCAAAGAGATGAATTCCCTGAAAAATATACATTTCCTCTTCTCAGGTTCTTGAATTATGTCTTGATTCTGTCCCGAACAAGGCTTTTCAACCCGAACCTGGATGCTCTTCCTTACCTCAGAAGTCTAGATTTGAAATCTCTCTTTAGTCTTTTTGTAGTTCATGTTGAGTTGTATCAGCTACTGTATTGTTCTGAGCAAAAACAGCTACTGTATTGTTTCTAGAATTGTTGTATGGCCAGATGGGAAGATAAAAGTATAGAAAAGAAAAAGAAGAAAAAGAAAAGAAAAAGTAGTTACTTGGCTTTGGCCAACGAATTATTTATGTTCATTTGATCGGGGAAATATATTGATGGATCATAACAAGTGGTTTAGAGCAACTCTAACAACTTCCTATTATAGAGAAAAAATTTATTTTAGAGAATATTAGGCATTTTTTCACTCTAACAGTCTCATCTTATTCTTTAAAATAGAGAAAGAGATGAGAGAGAATAAATCATTCCCTAAATTTATTGCATTTGGAGAATGCATTATCATTAATATTTTGTAAGTTTCAATATTTTCCAAGCTTTTTTTCATGAGTTTCAATAAAAATATATAATATTTGTTTATTATAATGAATAAAAATATAATTATAATAAATACAAAAAACTGCAAAATAAGGAAACTGTTAGAGTTAAGAACATAATGTTTTTTTTAGAGATTTCAACTTATACTTCTCTATTTTACAAAAATTATGAGAATTATTGAAGATACTCTTAGTAAAAATATGGGATTATGTCACATAAGCATTAAATATATAGAATCCTGTTGTGGTGCTTTTAAATATTTGTAGTGTCAAAATAGATTTGGTGAATTAGTGAATTATAATACCATCAGAAATGGGATAGGACTGTCCAGCGCTTCCAGCTAGGGACTTCTTCCCATCATCTCATTTAAAAAAAAAAGATTTACTGAATTAGTGAATTATAATAAACAAGACTATGGAAAAATCCGTCATCAAAGTCGAAGAAAATGATTATTTGGGTGAAATAACTTTGTAAAGATGTATTTAGGGTTGCCGAATTCTATTAGTATCATTGCCGTTGCCCGGTTAAGTCAAGAACAAAAGGTTAGTTTGTGAATTGTGGCCCTTTGACTGTAAACACATGAACACAAAACAAAACAAAACAAAAAGAAGGAATAAGATTCTTCTGAATTTGTCAGTAGGTACCATCTCTCTCCCCCTCTCTGAAATCACAGCAATCATAACGATACTGCTTGTGTTGTGTTAGCTCGACAAGTCCTTTTGATTGAATATTCAGTCGAGTCGAGTCGAGTCGAGTCCGGCCATGTATCACGCCAAGAAATTCTCGACGGCGAGCTTAGTCCCGCATAAACAACCCACTCAGAGCTCCGAACAACTAGCGACCAGTGCTTCTTCATCAATGAAAAACTCCTCAACTCCTTCCGCCGGCGGCAACGGAAAGCAACGACTGCGCTGGGCTTCTGATCTCCACGACCGTTTCGTCGATGCAATCACACAGCTCGGTGGGCCTGACAGTGGGTATTTTCTTTTCAGTACTTCTTACTCATTTACACTCACTTTATTCAACTAATTCGCCAATTTGCTGAAAGAAAGTTACACTGTTTGGCTTTGTTTTTGTGAGATTTGTGATATATAATCCTCATTACTAGCACTAGAACACAATACTTATTATCTGCTAGGGAGTAAGGCATTGCCGAGTGCTAATTTGACACTTGGGAACAGTGAACACTACACTCGGGTTAGTTACTTACCTATGTTGCTGAGGGCTAAATATAGTTTTGCAAACCTTAAACGGCATCTTTTTGCACCTATCCCAGAAATGCAAATCGGTGCCGTTGTGTGTACCCAAATCGTAAGTATATGAACAGACATTTACTGATCTACGTAAAGGGCTTTTCCTTAATTGTGAATTAGATGCAATTCACTCATGCAATTTGGTGTCATGTCTTTTGATTTTCTTTTGTTATAATTTTCAGTGAATAGTGTCATAAGTTTTGTCTTTTGGAGTTCCTAGGAGTATTAGCGTGAGGTTTGTCTTTGGTTAATGTAATGGTACTATACAGAGGGTGAGTGTGTACCCTCAGTTCAATGGAAGTGGTTCTCCCCAGAAATTATTAGCAGTAAATTCTAGTTTCCAGAAGCATACTTTGGGCCTGAAGGAGCCATAAAAGCCCATTAAATATTGCAAGAAACAGTCATCTAGTGTTGTAGCTTGGAAGCAAGCTAACATGATCATCTTACAAAGTTCTAAAGAATTTACTGTGTAAACACTCTATAGGAGTGAATTGCTCTACATCTGGCCACACCCCTTCCCCAACCTGAACTTCTTCTACTTGCGACAGATCATTGGTTAGATGGTTCCAAAACAGTGTTAATATCTCTATTTCATGTGCTCACTTTATTCAATTTGGTCCCCACTGAGTGAGGCGATAGGAAGATTCTTCAACTCCACTGGCTGTTTATTGTACTCATTACAGCACTCTATCATCTTTAATTATTGCACTACCTTGTTTGGTAAGAGTGTCCTACAGTAAGACTGATGATTTCCTAGGTTGACGCCGTGTCGAGACTCGGGTTTATGGGATTTTCTGTGTCACACGCGTCGTGCTGTGTTGGTGTCGCGGTGTCGTTGTCGGTGCAATGTAGGGTAAGACCGATGATTTCCTAGGTGCTCTTTTGCATCAATTTCTGCAACATACATTTAGGGTAAGCCCTAATCAAAACCCCATTGCTATTGTAATATTTTTACTTCTTACTGTCTTCGATTCAACAACAAATCAGCTAAAGAAATCATTCACTTTCTGGCATCTGTTTCATGTTGGAGAGGGATGTACTCATCAGATAGATGCCTCACATAGTTTATTTTTATTTTTATTAGTAGTGTGTGTCATCAGCATCAAGTCGAAGGGATTGTTTCTTTTTTTAATTTGAATAGTTAAAACAGTGTAGCTAACAGATGATGTCTCTTTTCGATACTGCAAAAAATATTGTCGGAGTGGGGATTTTGCTTATAAATAATTTTGATTGGCCTATTCATAGCCTTTTGCGCAACTTCATATCTTCCTGAGATGCGAATAAGTTTTGAGATTCCAACATACAAGATGAGTTTATGGCCAAAGATTTCAGAAAGCTCATTTAGAACTTGTTTACAGGAACAATAGAACATTTGTACATTTTCGAGAGACACAGTGAATAACAATTCAACCTATGTCGTTTTCATTACTTGGTCACTCTTGTACAACATTGTGAGCTGTGACTTTCCTGTTTGAAATCAGGACCTCCTTTTGTTCTAGACAGCAAGCAGACTTCATGACTACGTACTTTTGCCGATTAGTGAAATTGTAGCAAAGAATCCAATTGCTTGTCTTTAACTCACAAAGTTGTATGCTAAACTATAGGCAGCTTTTGCATCAGCATCTAAGCAAATGACATGATTCAAAATAAATTATATAATTTTTTTTGTCTATTTCTCTAAAACATGCATAGCGTATGAACTTGTACCTCCTTGCATTGCATTTAGTTGTAGATAAATGATATTCATTGATTTCCATTATTTTGTTTTTGCTCTGTTTATGAAGTGGAAATAAAGTTTATATATAGCTAAGGGTGATATTCTCAAGTTTGTCATCAGTGGTAAATAGTCTCGAGAAATTCAGTCCCATTACCCATATCACAGGATTGGATTAATAATTTGCGGAACTTGTCATGCGGGACTCGTGTATATCAATAATATTCATTACCAAATTAACATATGCAATTTTCTGTAGGGGCAACACCGAAAGGTGTTCTGAGAGTGATGGGTGTTCCTGGACTAACTATTTACCATGTAAAAAGTCATTTACAGGTGTGGCCATCCCACTATTTATTATTTACACAGATTCAAAAGTTATGCTTTTATGTGTTCCATTTTTATATGATTCTCATTTCGTTTTGGTTAGAAATATCGCCTTGCGAAGTACCTGCCGGAGTCTCCGGCAGATGGTAAGTAGCTCCCTCTATCTACATATCTTAAAACAGTGATTGCAGTTTATTTTTATTTTGTTCTGTATGTGAATATCTAATTTGATAAGTGTTGTGACTTCTAGGTTCTAAAGATGAGAAGAAGGGTTCTGGAGACAGCCTCTCGTGCTCAGATTCTTCTCCGTGAGTACCCTTTCCCTCAGCTAATATCTATACACCACCAAAAGCATCCTATCTCCTTACATGCATAATCCTATCTGAATCATTTAATTGATATATTTAATATTTTACAAAATTATTTCACTCTTCAGGGGAGTACAAATTAATGAAGCATTAAGGATGCAGATGGAAGTTCAGAAGCGTCTTCATGAACAACTTGAGGTGAGTTCAACAAACCATAGATATAAAGTTAAAAGATGGATGTTTGTCTTTGGCTGGAATGTTATCATGTACTGGGTCGCTATGCAACGAGTGTTTTTTGCAAAGCAGATACAAATGAGTTTTCCTTCTACTTTCTTTTGCTATAGACACAAATTGTTATTTCATCATTGGCAGGAAATTTATGCAGAAAGCTATAGGTTAATAAATCTGTCAAGAATTCTGATATTTATACAGCCTACCACATTTCTTTTTCCCTCCCAAAAGCATGCATAGGGTCAACGGGTCTCAGTACAGTTACTTTTTTAAGTATTGGGGAGTGATCTTTGCATTCCCTTTTAACACCTTGCACTTTTTTTTTTTCGTTTTAGAATATTCCTAGTACTTTCATTTCACAATCTTCCGTCCTTGACCCAACTCAAAAGGCATGGTTCTCTTTCCTGATCTTTTACTCCTTATTTTTTTCTTGAGTCGTGATCTTATTTCTCCTGATTTAGTTATCCCTGTTGGAAGATGCATTGGATATATCAAGTTACATAGAAGGTGAATTTATAAATTTCATCTAACAGAACATATACTGATGAGTGTGACCTATATGTGCCTCTCATATAACTGCTGGCTATTCTATCTTTATGTACAATTAAAAATGTCTTTTCATCTTCTTCACAAACTTATTTAATGCCACATATATTGAATTGAGACGTCGCACATGAGGCAAGCAATCCCTGTTGTTTCATTTTCTTAGCCAACAAATTCATCCTATTTACAAGTACCTGTAACACTTTGAGTTGGAAAACCACTTCTTTTGTATCAGAAACATTGTTGATTTTGATCCACAAAGTGTGGAATTCCAGATGTTGGATGTGCATAGATGAGTTGCAAGTAATGTTCAACGTGGTCAAGTACTGCAACTTTGATTTTTGTAAATGATAGTCCTTGCATTTTTCAGTTTTTGCACATGGCAACTTTGTTAGGTTGCATATTCATTTCTATTGTAATGTAAAGCGAGCATCTGGAACTATTTCTTGCTCCATATCAGAGTCAGATGCAAAGTAACATATGGTCAAAGCTTGTAAGCAATTGTACTTGTATGTTCCTTTCATTGTTAGGGTCTGTCTTAAATATTTGTGTTGGCTCAATGAGAAGTCTGTTCGTTGACCATGTTGTAAACTTTACTTATATACATGTTTAGGTTCAAAGACAACTACAAATGAGAATAGAGGCTCAGGGGAAGTACTTACAGAAGATCATCGAGGAGCAACAGAAACTTGGTGGCGTCCTCAAAGAGTCTGATGCATTGCCATCGACTGAGGATAAGCAGAAGCCATCCCAGTTGGAGACATCTGGTGATGCCTCTACCATACCCTCCTCTCCCAGGAAGAAACACAGAATCGATAATGGGTTGCCGAGTGGTTGCACCACATCGAATCAACCCTCAAAATCTGACCAAAAGAAAGAATTTATTGGTCAGTGGGATGGGGATATGTACGGAAGTTGTGGCAAATTTGGTATTGGGGAATTGCAAAAAGAGTTGAAAGGTCAAGCTGGTGGTGATACACAGAGAGAGCCTTTGGAGCTAAGCCCCTCGTGTGATTCAGAACAGTAGAAATTCCAGTTGTCGGTAGTCTTTGATCATGCTCGTGCACTCAAATTATAAACCATGCTATGTATACCACATATAAATACACACGCAGTCAGTTTGTAATTATGCAATGTATGTACTATCTGTTTGTCTCCCACTTTAGTGTAAGTAGTAGATTGTATGCTCCATGACAAATTCTTTACATCTAAATCCCTCTACTTGGTTTGTATCCTCTTGTTTAGATCCGAATTCAACTTAGTTCTCTTACACTTTGGAGTCAAAGCATGGACTGGTGGGTTCTTATTCTCACTGATTGATGAGTCAGGAATTATGCAGTTTGAAGCAGTACAGTATCTGGATGCTGCCGAAGGAAGATGAAGCAGAATGGGTAATATTCATGTCCTTGTACATTTCAATCATGGATTCAAGTAGACAGAAAGGATTTTGGAATGTAGAAAAGAAAACATATCACACTATCATGATTTCAAGGAAGAAGACGAAGAAGGATGGGAGAGTATGAATTATATGACAGAGAGAAGAGGAGGCTATGTTATGTTGCATAAGGAATAGACAAGTGAGAGGAGCGGGGTTTATTGGGTAAGGGTGGCCTACTCCCCACATGGACATGCTTCAGGACCTCATCGCCAACATTCACAGCCAGACTGCTTGATGCTACTCTAGGCACTGGATTTGGCCCCACACTCACCCATCGACAGCTCAACATCCCATAATTCCCTGCTGCCGATGGTCGTCGTCTGTTCATCTTTTCCAGCTCGAATTCTTCAGCTTCGGATGATATGCTGGGTCGGTCCAACCCCTCTGCGGTGGTCACACTCCAGTCTATACTTGCTTCACTTGGCTCGTAGCAGTCTGAAGCTGTCGTTGTCTCAATGTCTAAGCTGCTTCGCCGTCGATACAGACCTCTGATAGCGTTAAAGCTCGGTGCATCGTCTTCCATTGAATCCCTACGGCAGTACAACATTGAAGGGTAGTTGTTGTTGTTATTCCCGGTAGCTGTTGTTTGAGTACTAGTAGACAAGCTTTCGATCTCAAACAGGTCCGAGCTTGCATCACTTCCCAGATCATCATCATTGCATATGATCACTCTGGGTTTCGGTGGACTTGCAGCGAATGTGAAACCAGCAAGACTACTCAAATGATCAGTAATAGGCTTTTGGATTGAGATTGTTGTTGCTGACAACTGTGAGGAGTGTCCTTCATGGGACGCTGAACCCAGACTTGGTTTTTCAGCGCTTGTTTTTAGCACTGTCTGCGGCTGCAACTTAAACATGGCAGATGGTGTGCCTCTCCCATTAGCCTTTAATATGGGAAAGCTAAAGCCATTGGCATTTTGTTGTCCTTGCATCTGCGGCACGGCGGCGGCAGCAGCAGGGACTGCAGTCAATAACACATTTCTAGTTGGCATCTTAACACTGCCTTGCCCATCCCAACGACGAAGATGTTCTTGATCCCACAACGCATGCTGTTGATCACTCTCTGCCACCAAAGAGTTTAAATTGGCTGTACCATTTGAAACCACCGACATTGACTTGGATGTTTGATTTCTGAGATCCAACGAAATGCTTCTCACCGCATTAGTTTTACTGTTAGGGGATACTGCTGCAACTGCTGAGTAATGTGGTGATGATGCATGAACCGGTTGCTGCTGCGATGACACTTTTTCCTCAACTCGAACTGACTTCTTACCCGAGCATGGGCACCTCCTCGGAAAACTAAACCATCTCAATCTTGGAGAAGACGATGAAGAGGATGTGGCCATTCCACTCTTTTTCTTCTTCTGATCATGATGCTGGTGATGATGAGTAGGACTCCGCAATGAAACTGCAATAGTACCAGGACGATGGGATAACAATCCTGTCTGGCTGTTCCAACTGGCTTCAGATGAAGCCGTCGGCGTTGCTGCCGCATGAAAAGAACGAGCTCTGTAGTTATTGCTTCCCATTTTAAGACTAGAGTACTCGTTGTGAACCGACGAAGATGCCCACGAGGATCTCGAAAGCTGCTCCATGTTATCGATGACGACATTGTTGACCGGAGGAGATTCTGTTCTGGTACTAATAGCAGAATTGTTGTTGTTGCTGCCGTTGCTGCTCACCTTTTGGGGATCAATGATGCTTTCATTGAAGTACTTCTGGGCCTCAAAGATGCTTATTTCAGTGGAATCATCACCTGCCGTTGCATGGCCGTCTTTCTCATGAAATGGTCCGCGATACGCAGAGAATGCGGCATTTCTGTCTCCAAGAATGCCTTGTTTCTGATATATGCTGTTGCTGTTGCTCCCGCTGCTACCGACACCTATTGATCTCTCCATTATTCTCTCTGGTACTCCCTTTTATCCTCTTTATGTTTTTTTTCCTTGCCTAGTTCCCCTTCAAAGAAAGATTGTATACTAGTTTAGGGAAGATCTGAATGGAACTGCAAGGCCTGTCAACTTCAGTACTTAATGCCGGAACAGCAAATGATTATTTATACACAGCCATCAGGCATACTACTGACGCTAGTGTACAAAACGCAGCAATCATGCAGCAGTTAAAATGATTCGATAAAAAACACACGCATACAAGATTGCCCATTCGTCAAAAGGAACTTCTGATCTGAATCAAATCCTAGTTGAGGTAAGATAACTCTTTCCCGCTTTATTTAGATTGCTTTGTGTTCTTTATTCAGAGTTAACCATAGTCTGGGAGATTGGCCTCAGACCAGACGCAATTGCAATTGCTTTTGCCTATTGTTGTAATCGGCCTTTTTCCTACGAAGGTTGATAGTGGCGATCAGTCATGGAACTTGATTTCCAGATGTCCTACTTGATTACTCACTATCTTGATAACATTTCCGGCAAATGTTTTCCACTGGGGAAAATGAAATCGCTCAACACATGCGACAAAAATGATATAGATTTCTCTGTTCAGTACATGAATTTACAGTTGCACACAGTTTCTTTTTCTTCTTTTTCTCTAAAACAAGCTGTAAAACACAACGCCTGTAAATACTTTGTAAAATAAGTTAAACATGCAAACCAATGCCATCAATGGCAAGCCAGATTATTATTGTGGCACTTAACGTTTTAAGAAATAAGTTATCATCAAGCACAACAGGTTTCAGATCTTCAAAGATACAATAGGTTCAACTTAGATATAACAAGTTTGATAAAGATTCCTGAACTAGATCTTGCTCGCCTCACATTAGTTGAACCAAACATCTATATTAACCTGGGGGCCAGTTCATTTGCCTTCCTCCAATGAGGTGGACATGAATGTGATAGACCGATTGACCTACAAGAAAACAATACTCATTACATATTTATCACTAATATTATTAAAACAGGTGAAGTGAAGTAAAGAACACGCACATCCATTTGGCCCGTCATTAACCACAATCCTGAACCCATCATCGAGGCCTTCCTGTTTGGCAACAAGCTTGGCAGTGTAGAGAAGACGACCAAGAATCTCACAGTGTCTTTCTTCAGCCTGAAAATCAATTAACATTATGGAAAAAAAGATCAACAATTCACCAGGGAACCACGAACTTCAATCTGTTGTTATGAAAGATCATGAACAGATTGATAGGGAATGGAGACCCACAGAATCACCATAAAGGAACCCTATCCCACAGTTGCTACACATCTACACCCGCAGCTTGCAACAAATATTCTCTTGCTTTTCTCCATCCCAATCATACAAAATAAAGCATGCACAGAGCAAATCTCCCCAAAACCATTCCCCTTTTCCTGGCTCTAAAGAACTTATGTCTCTCACACAGTAGCCCGAGTTATCTTTCCCATATAAACAGAGCACAAGAACATTAAAGCAACACATGATTCAATGGCTAAGTAAGAGGTGTTAACTATTCTGTTGCCAGAAAGTCAGAAGAACAAGACACTTAAAATAACACATGATCCAATTTGCTGACAAAGAATCATCAACTCCCACATACTGGCTAACTGGCTCATCTATGAGTGCCATGACTGAAAAATTAAGAACACACATATCTGACTTGGATCATATTAATGAAACTATAACAACCAACATATCACTTTCATTTTTAGACTGTCTGGAAATATGCACCAGAAGTTCCAATTTTGGAAATCATGATAAAAATATAACATCTTCTCCACTAAATCTTGATATTCTCTCCATACTAAGAAAAAAAAAGTGGCATGTGCTCACTATAAATTCCTATAAAGAAAAAAAATTGGGAAAGCAGCAAATATAAATGTACTTGTAACTACCTTAGACAATCCAGTTAAGCCATCTCTAACTTTGGGAATGATCACAATGTGCGTCGGAGCCTGGGGACTAATGTCCCTAAAAGCAAGAACCTGTTCGAAAGAAACATTGGAGATCAAACACAGAAAACACAATGCTGCATAATCAGTAACATACTAGAAGCACTAAGGTTACTACTTAGTCCACTTACTACACTCAACATAAGTCAGGTTTAAATGAGGCATTAGTATTTTCATACAATCTGGATATACGAGAAACTGGAGCACAAGAATCAAAATACATAAGCCAGCCGGGCCCAATGGAGCTACCAAGAACTCAAATTCAACCAACTTATATGTGAAGAATGATAACAAGAGCAGAAGCTTCTTGTACCTTGGCGTCCTCGAAAACCACAGTAGCTGGTATCTCCTTGTTGATGATCTTGTCAAAACTGCAAGGTAAAAGAATTGGAAAAATCAGGTCTTGTTTTTATCGGAGAGAAATCGAAATCGAAATCAAAATCAAAATCAAAATCAAAATCAAAATCAAAATCAAAATCAAAATCAAGAGGGAATGAGAATTAGAGACATGGTAGGGGAATCAGAGGGTGCAGCAGCAAGAGCAGCTTCCTTCTCGGCCATGGCGAAGTGAGAGCTTAGAAGTGCAAGTCGGCTGCTTTTATGGTCGCTAAAATTTTATCAGATCCTTTTCAATCCCATGCCCTTGAGGCCTTGATTCCCCTACATTTGGGCCGTTTTAACACAGATTACAGTTATTACACGGCCTCGTTAATGAATACCTTTTTTTTTTAAGAGGAAATAAAAAAATAAAATAATTTCACTGCTCTCTTTCTTCAAAAACTCACCATAAATTTTTCATTCAAAAAAATTCATTATGTTTTTTAAGTATATAACAAACAATATTTTTCTTCGTATTTATGAAAATTAACACCAATTTTCTGAAATCCCCCTCGTTTGAGAAACCCTCTCTCTCTCTCTCTCTCTCTCTCTCTCTCTCTCGACATGATCAGCAACGGTGGTCAACCCACCGCCACTGCCTCATTGCCTCGTCACCGATGACGCATCCAAGCTTTCACAACCCCGCCTCCAAGCCCGTAGCCTCTCTCACCGCCTTCAAGCCTCGGATCATTGTTGCGCTCTATACATGGCCTCGTGACTCGCGCACAAAGGCCTCCAGCCTCCTTGTCGCGCGCCTCGGCCTACAGCGTCACTAAGGAGCTCAACGACAAGTACAAAAAGGTCACCACTTTCTAAATTATGCCTCCAATTGTATCGACATGTTTCATTATGACATGTATGATTTGATTTCTATGCAGATGCGAGCTTGAGTTTATAGTCTTCTTGAACATATTGAAGGATAGTCAGATTCATATATTGGACGATTCAGATGAGCATGAAGTTGTGCAGTTAGATTATGTGATTTAACATTTGTAATGGTAATGTAAGTCACCAATGGATCAGAACTGAGAGGTTGAGTTTATTTGGTACGACAATAATTAAGAGGTCAATCATGAACACATAATTGGTTAGAGGCTTATAGAAAATGGGGAGTAAATCATGATGATTTTTTCCGTCTACTTTCGTAAACTAGTTGCAGAGTTTTATGAAATTGTTTGAAACATTCGGTCTGTTATCTACCTCGTTGGAACCGGTTAACCCTGGTTCTGTAACATGATCTTTAGTCATATTATACAGCTGCCATGCCAATGCAGTGCTCCAATGCTTGACATTCACTATGTCGTTGACTACAAGTTACATCAAAATCTTGGCTGAAGTTACCGGCCGATGCAGTCTCGAAGTTATCGAAAAACAGCACCAAAATTAGGGAAAAATATCTTAAACATGGTTTAGGACGATCAGATACTGAGATGTGAGGGCAGAAGTGGTAAGTTTGGGATGTGGAATGCATGAAAATGGAGGAGGATATATATAGTGATGGATTGTAGAAGTGGACATAGGTATATGATATGAATCAAACAGTAAGAGTACTGGTGGTTAGGAAATATGCATGTGTTTGTAGGAAGAGATATTTGGGTTGACTTGGCATGGGTATATGTGATGGAGTTTGAAACCAAGACTCCAAGAAGATAGCTAATGAGGAGGATAACCGATGACATCCAGATTTTAGTTTCTTGATATTTTCATGACCTTCCATGATTGTTGTTAGGGAAAAGATAGATAATATCATCTTCTTATCGACGGAGTTGTGAGGTTTATATGAGAAGCTACGTAACTAAAGCCTTTTAGCTTTACATTTGAGGCTACCTACGATCAAAGGTAATTTATAGTAATTACTTATCATGGATGCTGCTATCTCTTTTTTTTTAAAGAATTTGGATGTAGTTGGATTGTTGTCATCTTACATAAATTTGTTAACATATACTTTACTTATATCTGTCAAGTATCTTTTATTCATGTAAAGTATTCAAACTATTTTGGAGAACAGCTGTGGTGGTGGGGACTAGTTATATTTGCATGGAACCTGGGGCAAGGGTGGACCTTTATTGGATCGATCATTTGCTAATACATTGTGTTTGATTTATGTGACAGCGCTTATGGAGGCAAATGTTGAAGCAAGATTTCATAGCAGAAGCCTACATGCAGTATCAGAAGACAACCTCAGTTTGGATCCCTAGGTTCAAGTTCTTTCCAACTAGAGGAAAGTATAAGAAAGCTTGATTTGATAATACTGTAAGTGTTATGCTTTTCTAAGTACCTTTATCAGCTTTATATATCTCTTTTCTTATCTAATAATGCTTTTCTAACACTTAAGATTGAAACCTTAAGATTTGCTATATTGATTTGTGCTTGTGTTTTGAAACTTTGATTTGTATGTAGCTAATTATTTTTGCCATATAATTTTGGCTTCCCATGAGTTTAATCATGGTTGTACTAGTCTCAGTACTGTCATTAGTGTCATATGTGTATTCTTTTGGCATTATTTAGTGCACCTCGATATGCTTGTACCTCAACTTCTTATTATCTTACCATCTGAATATCTCCTTTGCAGTCAGCTTTTATCACATTCTGCACACGTGGTACGTTTGCTTTCAACATGTTTTAAGAAATGTGTATTGCCAGAACTGAGGGTAAAGGTCTACTCAATGACAAGGAATTTGCTGATATCCATGGTTGTTGGTATGCATTAACTTCAGAAACTAGCATATGAGTATGCAAAGTTGATAACACAAAAGAGATGCTCAGAACCTTTAGTCCACAACCAGAGCCTTACATATGTGTTTTGCCTGAGGACACTACCCCATATGATATATACTTGTTTGAACATATATTTTAACAGATAGTTTGTTAGATAGTTGAAATTTGTTCATATACTTAAACAAATAGTTTGACAGATGGTTGAAATTTGAAAAGATACTTAAACAAATAATTTGACAGATAGTTGGTGAGTTATGTGACAGATAGTTGGACAGATGTGTGACACATAAAATTTAAAGAAGATAAACAATTGACATTTTCAGACAGATAGTTAGACAGATATGTGACAAATAGTTGGTTATATCGAAGATTTTTAGGCTACTAGGCATCACAAACTTCTTATTTATATTTGCTTTTGGTGTAATCTTACTGAGTTACTATGTTTTTTTTTATGTGTGTTTCAATTTGTTGATGGTGACAATATGTGCTACTTGGAGATCAATTAAACCTTTGATATTCGGGAACACTGGCAGGCATCGTAAACATTTCTTCAGATGTCTTATCCCACTAGATTTTGAAGCCGATATCCTATTTCAATACAGTTCGACACCAAAGATCGACTCAAACAATGAGGGGAGGAGTATACTTTGAAGAAAGAGGGGAATGGAAAAGTAGAAAATAATAACGTTTTTTTTTTGCTAGCAAGATTTAGCTTTGCTTGTTTGATAGATTAGAACACCTTTTCTCTATGGTGAATTATCTTTTATGTGATGAACTGATGATGCTTGACCATATTTTCTCATTTTAATAGATGATTTATCAATTAGATTGAGCATTTTCCTTTTTTTTCTTAAAGAGGCAACTAAGTTGAAAGGTGTATAATAAACAGTTTGTTCTTTATATTACCTTTTTTCTTTTAATTTTTGATAATTCTGAAATTTGAATAAATACTTAAACAGATAGTTGGATCAGATATGTGACTAAATAGTTGGATAGAATGAAAATGAGATAATGGAAGCTCAAACTAAGACAAACGCGAAATAGTTGGATAGAATGAAAATGAGATAATGGAAGCTCAAACTAAGACAAACGCAAAATTGAGAGTGAAAAGTGAATTTTTACAGTAGGGTTCATTTCACTATAAATTGATAAATAAACAAACACGATGGTAAACTACATGTTGTTTTCTGAACTGTCATGAATAACTTTCTAGAGATCTGTTTGGATAGCTGTCTAGAGAAATTTCTTTGATTTATGAACTATGTTTTCTGAATTGTCATGAATAGCTGCCTAGAGAGCTATCTTTGATTTATGAATTGCATTTTCTAAACGATCATGAACTGTCTAGAGAGCAATCTGAGGAGTTGTCTAGACAGATAGTTGAACAGATAATTAGACATATAGTTGAACAGATACTTAAACACATAGTTTGACATACATCCAAATGAAAGCTTTTTTTATTTAGGTTTGGATAATTCTGAAATTAAACAGATACTTAAACAGAAAGTGGGACAGATATCCAAATGAAAGCTTTTTCCTTTAGGTTTTGATAATTCTAAATTTTAAACAGATACTTAAATAGATAGTTTGACAGATAGTTTCACAAACATCCAAATAGAAGCCTTTTCTTTTAGTTTTTTATAATTCTGAAATTTGAACAAATAGTTTGACAGATAATTAGATAGATATGTGATAAATAGTTGAATATATGTGTGACACTTCTCAAATTTGAAGAAGATAAATAGTTGACACTTTCAGACAGATAGTTAGACAGAAATATATCACAGATATTTAGTCAGATATCCAAATGGAAGTTACTTAACACTTTTTTAGACATATAATTTGACAAAGTTGGATAGAAATGTGATACATCGTCTTAGATTTATCTATATATTGATCAAAATAGTTATACAATCTTTTTACCATCGTTGCTATCACATTGCAACATAATAAAAAATGGAGAACAATGCATATAATCTAACAAATCTTCAATAGATACTCGAGACAAATAGATATACGACAGATCTTCAGTAGCTCCTCGACAGATCTTTATCAGTGATGTGACAGATCTTCAGACGGATCTTATGTCGATACATGACAGCTCTGCATAACATAGATAAGCAAATTAGCAACGTGGCCATTAAATCAAACTTAAAAACCCTCCACGAATCTACATTAGCAAACAACCACATCCAGAACTCCCCAAATCCAATATAGATTACAACAAACAAACTCCAAAACTGAATCACAGAAAAGGATGCGTGATTGGAAAGATATAATTCACCACACGAATTGACTGAGGTCCTTTCCCTCACATCTTAGTGAGAAAACATACACCATATTATCAAATTTTTACAATCTTATGAGATCCATTTCTAAGCTTTAAAACGCATAGGTGTTCAAGGGAGATAATTTTGATTAAGTTACACTTGGCTTCTCTTTACCTCCATCAGTTTTAAAAAGAATATCACTTATTGGACTGTAGGAGATGAACCAGAACCATGGGGCATGCATGATCATACTCCATCAGTAGCCCAATGAACTCTTAATTTCTCTCTGGCCATTGAATAAGCATGAGGAATTCAGATGACTGCACGTCAGGCACATCACCATACTGGTGATATAAGCATGGCATCGAAATCAACGTACCACGATGGCCGATGATTGACAAAATTCCATGCATGTCGATGAAAGTAGCAACTGATAATAAGCTTAGCATGCAAGACTCTGAAACCTATGTTAACATTTCTATAATGGAAAGTGCTTATCAATAGTAATGTTCCATAACCAGAAGTAAAATTGACAAAGGGAATTGGGATGTAATTTGGGAGAGTGGTGTATTTACGATTTGTCATTACATTAAGCTTGTATAGTCATCAGATGCCAATTGCGACTATCCATTTGAATATGTAATCATTTCATATGAAAAATAGTAAAAGAAAAAAGCATCAACTTGGGCAGAGTACCTGAAGACGTGATAGAAGCTACAGGTACCAAACAGAGTAAGACGCCACAAAACGATCAGAGTTGCATTCCTGACAAGTCACCCTAGCAAAACAAATTCCAACCCAGCATTTATCTGGCTAAAACAATTTATACAAAATTAATTAATTAACTAACAACATCGATACTATTACACTTGGTTCTTACAACAAAATAGACACCGAAAAAAGTATAATGTATACGAAATTAAAAGCATGAGGGTCCAGATTGAATAAAATACCATGTCACTGGTGTTAGTTGACCATGGTTGTCATTGAAAGAGAGAAAGATAAAGAAAGTTGTTTGCAAAGCTATGTTGTATTGATGTGTGTTACAAACGAAGGAATGAAAAGCAACTTATGTATCAGCATAATCCAAAGAGGATTTGACAGTTGGAAATAATTATTTGAACATCAGTGAATGAGTTGTAGCTGAGCTGGAATGGCTGAGCTGATTATGGTGAATTAGCTCTTCAATTAACACCCCCCTAGCTGGATGAGCAGTGAGGATCATCAAGCTGAATGTCTGAAGATGGAGAGGAGTCCGCTGCAGAATCAATGTTTGAAGAGATAACATTGTCAGAACTGAACTAAGATGCTCCAAGGCATTGAGATGAACTGAGCTGGAATAGTTCACTTGGCTGTGTTGCTGTGATCATCAAACTATGCTTTAAGTAGTTATGTTGAGAAGAACACATGACTTTAGTAAAGAGATCTGCTAACTACTCATGAGTTGAGACAAATTGTAATTTAATAGTGCCAGCCTTAACTTGCTCTCTTGTGAAGTGAATATCTACTTCAATATGCTTGAGCTTTGAGTGATGCACAAGATTGATAGCAAGGGCCAAAGCTGAAATATTGTCACAGTACAGTGTGGGAGTACCTTTGAAAACCATATGCAGGTCTTTGAACAAATGCAGTAGCCACATCAACTTAGAAGTAGTGTCTGCCATAGCTCTATACTCAGCTTTTGTTGAAGATCTGGACACAGCATTTTGCTTTTTTGAACACCAGGATATATGAGATTGGTTCATCAATATCACAAAACCAGTGGTGAACTTTCTATCATTTGGATCTCCTGCCTAATCAGCATCACAGTAGGCATGGAGATCCAATGAATTAGCTCCCTTTCTGAATGTAATGCCATGATGCAGTGTTCCTTTAACATACCTTAGTATACGTTTGACAGCAATAAAATGCTCATCAGTTGGACAGTGTAAAAATTGACACACACTGTTAACACTAAAAGTAATGTCAGGCCTGGTGAATGTGAGGTATTGCAGACACCCAACAGTGCTTCTGAAGAGAGAAATCTCATGGTCAGCTGGAGTTTCTCACTATCCTTGCATAGTTTAAGACCTGACTGACATTGGGTAATTTGAGAATGACAATTATCCAGTCCGGTCCTGTGAATTAACTCAGTAGCATATTTCCTTTGAGACACACAAATACCAGAACGTGTATATGTGATCTCAAGACCCAGAAAATAATGCAAAACACCTAAATCCTTCATATCAAATTCACCTTCCAGGGAAGATTTAAGATCAGCAACAAGATCTTCATTGCTCCCAGTGATGATGATATCATCTACATATAGGAGGAGATAGACTAAGTTGCCATTAGCATATTCCTTAATAAACAAGGATGGATCAGTAGATGAGCAAATGAATCCAAGCTGAGGTAAAAAACTTATAAATCTCTCATTCCAGGTTCTAGAAGCCTGTTTTAAACCATACAAGGATTTATGCAGCTTACACACATGAGTTTTGAGTCCTGCTATTTCAAAACCACCTGGCTGACTCATGTAGACTTCTTCTGAAAGAATACCATTCAGAAATCCATTTTTTATAGCCATCTAATGTAAGATCCACCCTTTATTTGCAACAAGAGCTAGCATGAATCACACAGTAGTGTGTCTCACAACTGGTGAAAAGGTTTCTTCATAATCCACCCCATATTCTTGAGAAAAACCTCTAGCAACCAATATGGCCTTATGTCTAGCAATAGTGCCATCAACATTCCTTTTTTATTTTGAAAATCCATTTACATAAGATAATATTCTTATCAGGAGGCAGAGGTACTAAACTCCAGGTTTTTTGAGTCATCAATGCATAAATCTCTTCCTGCATAGCAGCTTTCCATACTGGACTAGTGAGAGCATGTTTATAATTGGAGGGTTCCATATTGGAAAGATCAGTGCCAGTAGAATTAAGGAGAAACAAAAAAACACTTTAGTTGAAAAATGCCTCTCTTACTTCTGGTGAGCATAATATGATAATTTATGGCTTGATTAGTCATACCAACTATTGGATGAAGAATGTTGACATCAGACACTTCAGTAGTGGGTCTGGTAGGAGCACATTCTAAAGACAATGAAATTCCACCACCAGGAGAAGTGGCAACATCAAGATGACTATCGTTTTCATCAAAGTGAACCTGTGTATGGATGGCTGGATCAAAAGGCACCTCAGTGGATACAGAAGTACATGGGATGGAGCTAGTCATCCAGATCTGACTATGTATGTCAGATGATGGTAGAGGTAAGCTTGAGGCAGTAGGAGTATCATTAGATGGAGGCAATAAATCTGCAGCAGAGTCAGAATTTGAAGAAGAAGTAGGAGAAGAGGAAGGAAGAGATGGACCTGATTGTTGTTATTGGACAAGTGATGAGACATGAGAGAAGGACTGTGTAAGCTGAATATAGGGATGGGTGTGAAGATAGGTGAGTAATTTGTTGCTGCTGCACTAAACTATGTAAATCAGAAGATGTAGACTGTACAGATTTCATAAGTGCATAAGGGAAGACAGTTTCATCCATAAACACATGTCTTGAGATGATAATTTTTTTTTCTAACATGTTCAAAACAAATATACCCCTTATATCCTGCAACAAAACCTATAAACACACATCTTAATGTTTATGGTTGAAGTTTGTCATGCCTGTATGGTGTCATCAAGGGGTAACCTGCACAACCAAAAATTCTGATAATGTCCACAGATGGCACCTTTACATATAGCTTCTCAAATGGTGAGGAAAGCTGCAATACTGGTGTAGGCATTTTGTTGGTTATATAAACAGCCATAGCATAGGCATGAAAGCAAAAGAAGTCAGGCAATGAAGCAATTTGAAGCATTGTCACTATTGTCTCCCTTATGTGCATTTTTCCTTTCAGAAATGCCATTCTGTTCAGGTGTATAATGACAAGACAGTTGATGAATCACACCCTTTATATTAAGAAAATTCTTAAAGACTTTACTGGTGTACTCACCCCCTCCATTAGATCTTAGGCATTTAATAGGAAGAGAAAATTGACTTTGAGCTAAGGAAAAAAGAGACTGAAAATAAGCAAACACTTATGATTTATTCTTCATTGGAAAAATACATGTGTATCTAGTACAGTCATCCACAAAGAGTACAAAATACCTATATCCATCTGTAGAGAGATGTGGAGAAGGTCCCCAAACACCTGAGTGGACAAGTTCAAAATGTTTCAGGCTTCTTGTACTGGATGACTCAAAAGAAAGCTTATGAAACTTTCCTAACAGACATGGTTCACACACTATAGACTCTACAGTTTTGCTCACTATATCACACTTATTTAGCATACAAGTAACAATGTCATCAAAGGCATGGCCTAGTCTCTTATGCCATAGGGAGTGACTCACACACTTGCCTAGAAAAGCTGTAGCACCAGGAACTGAAGAGGATGAAGGTTGCATGCCTGCCTTATTGTGAGATATGTGTATTGGATGAGGGGAGCTCAACCCTATAGGCAATATGGAGATATCTTTGGTCTATGAAATTTAAAATTAGATGCTTAGACATGATCCTAAACTTTAGGCTTTTAGGTAGTCAACATATGTGACTCACCCTAAGTCATATGACTTGCATGTGCATCCATTTCTCAAAATATCTCCATGTGGGCTTAGACTTTTGAGACCTTGGCCTAAACTTGACTTGACATTTCTATTTACTAGTGATGACTTGCGGGAGTTGACCGTTGACCGTCCGGAGTTGACCGTTGACCAACATTGACTTTTCATCATTTTCCTGCTTTTTCTCCATCTTCTCCAAGGGCTTCGAAAATGCGTTAGACTTCTCCAAAAAGTTATTAATTTCCATCTCTTAGAGAATTTTTGTGTCAACTCCCATTTTCCTAGCAAGACAAAGAAACATTATAAAAATAATGCTTTATTGATAAAAGACAAGCAAAAAATATGGCGTTAGGGACATAATTAACACATAATTATGGGCCTAACAAACTACCTCACACTTAGACTTTGCTTGTTCCGAAGCAAACAAAAAAGAAAAGAAAGTAAGCTAAGTTAGACTCAAAGTACAAAAGAATTACAAGACTAAACACAAAAGTATGTAAGTGTTCCGAATTGTGAATATTTTCTCTCTAAGAACCATGACTAATGTGTTGAACTTTTCTTAAGCACAATTAGAATATGGAATCAATGCATGTCTAATAAGCCAAACATGCTACATGTAAAATCAAATGCATGTATTGAGATGTATTCAAACTAACATGTTTCTAATCATCTAACTCACAAGAAAACACTCAAGTGTTTAAAGGGTTAGTGTTTGCACTCGAAAATCAAATTGATTACATATTTTCCATTGGCTTACTCTTCAACCAATTACTCCAACCATTCCACACACAGAGTTTGAAATCAAGAAGACTTGTATTTAGGTTGTAATGGGACTTTAATGAATGGGGTTTAATCGAAAGAAATGGATAGGATAATCAAAGACCCAGCAACCTAGCAAGCAATTCACAAGTTGAAGTACATCTAAACTACTCTTAAATGCTACTATTTTCCTTTTTCAAATCAAATCACTTCTCAAACCACTTAATTTTTATGTACAATACACACTATTTTTGTGAAACTTTTTCTATTTTCTATTTTCTCCTTTTCTTTTATTTGGTATTGTTTTTCCATTTTCTTTTACTCCTCTACGACTCAATAAATAAATGACCACTCAAGACCTCCTTCACCTTACACTTATCTCTTGACATTCTTTGTAATAAACACAACACTACAACTACATCCTAATATGACTTCATCATCGCTTGCTAGTTTGCCAAGTTAGAGATAGTATAAGTGTTTAAGCTAGATAGGTATTTGTGGTTGTGACGACCCGAACCAGAATCTGTTGAGTAAACGACTTAATCCACGAGTTAGCGCGTAATCACTGTTTTCCGATAATTGATTGATTTGCCGGTTTTAATCACGATTTAATTATCGGCCAAGAATTTGAGTTGATTCTCTTCTCGAGAATTGTTGTACACGTGATTTCGAGTTTGTGGGCAGTTTCGGATGATTATTTCGACGACCGATGAATATAATATGAATATTTGAAGTTTCAGAATATCGTCGAGTTTATCCGTTCGTATCGAGTTTATCTGAATCGTGATGGTTATCCGTTTGGACCGTCAATCATCCCGAGACGCGAGTATAAATATCGGAAATAGTAGAAAACACTGTTTGAGGCGTTGACCGAGCGTTGACCGAAATTTGAACCCGTTGACCCGAGGGGACTATTCACCCGGTTACTGTTCATCATCGGAACTTTTGTTCCAGGCCGATTTGGGCCACAACATTGGAAGGTAAATTGTTCTCCTCGTGATTCTAAGCAGTTTAGAACTTGAAATTTCTTGATTTGGTCGAGAATTGAGGGAGAATGAGTTCGATGAATTTTGGTGATTTTGCCAGATTTGGGTGGCCTTCTCCGGTGACTTTTGGGGTCGAGGCTTTGGGGGGAAATGTTCCCCTCAACCTATAGATGCTTTTGGTAGAAGGAATTTGAGTTTGGTTGCCGTTTGAAGCTCGCCGGAATCTCACCGGAATCCATGGATTCCGTGAGTTTCGACCTCAATTCCGGCCGGTGGGCTTGGAATTGGGTCTCGGTGTAGAAGAGAAATGTGTTGGGCTTGAGGAGGACTTGTGATCTGAAAATTTTGGCCAGGATCCGTCACTGTTGACGCTGCGCCACCGCCGCCAGCGGCGGTCAACGACGGAGCTCCGGCGATCGTTGACTTTTTTGGAAATGTATCGAGTTATATGTCGTTTCGCTCGTATTCGCGCCCCGATCGTCGCCTTGAGGTTTTCGAGTTGATTTGGTTGCTGAATTTTCAATCGAGGGTTTGAGTGGAGATTTCGGGAATTTCGTCGATTATTTTGCACTACATTATATATTTCCGGGAACGGTTGGTTTCCGAGGTGTGGTACAGTGTTGTGAATTGTGATTTTGATCAGATATATTTTGTGATTATTCAGGGAATCGAGATCGTGATTCAGGAGAGGGATCTTCCGCCGGACTACGTGATTAGCGCGAGTGTGCGCTCTGCTCATCTATGAGTGGACAATTTCTTTTCACTGATAATCGCGAGTCTTTATACACGTTTTACGAGCATGAGCATGCATTTGAGATTATGGTTTATATGAGCATGTGTTATACGATTATGCCTATACAATTATACATTACGTATATGCATTTACTTATTGCTTTATACATTTGCATCGAACTATTTATGATTTGGTTTACACAGAGTACAGTCTCAGTATATGTTGTTATATCGATACACTTGCATCCCGGCTGATCCCCGAGAATGTTTACAGGGGGAGGCTATGACCCCTGACCTGAGACCTTTCTGGCTAGAATCACGTGTGGGTCTGGGATCCCGTGATTCAGAATGTACTAGCACGGATGTGTCCATGAGCGACCCCGTGGGATTTTTCCACGCATGCTCTGTACGCTGGAAGAGTTTGAGTTCACCTCGTGTACTTTATTATATTTATTCATCTTGACTCGCATATGTTATTATAACATATATCATTCAGCGAAAGACATTTATTTTTGTCCACTCACTCTAACGTTTTATTTGTCTTTCCCCTGGGCTTTTCGGTTTCCGTACCCAGTTTGCAGTTCGGATTCTAGTGTCTCACGTCAAGGTCGGAGGCTAGTTATTTGGGCTACCTGTGTTTTCCAGTAGGTTCCTTGTTTCGCCTACTGTTGTATATTTTGTATATGTATACACTAGAGGTCGCTCTGATACGTTACTGATACATGTTTTATACGGATTTTTCCCGGATTTACTATATATTACAGTTATGTTTACTGTTTATTGCTACTGATATGATATTGAGAAATCCAGATGGGATTGGTGCCCACGGTTTGGCTTTTGTGGCATAGGATGAAGTGTTATTTTCCGGGTGCAGGTAAAGGCAATTCCGCGTTAGTAGCGTTACTCTGCCCAAATTTTTACGGTTTTTGTTGGTTCGTGTTTTCAGAAGGGGTTTGATTCCGGTTTAGGAAACTAAATCGGGGTTGGATCCTTTCAGCTTGATATCTGAGCGTTAGGTTGTCAGATTTTGTAAACTCTTGTAGTTGTGACGCTTAGGGTATTTGAGTTTGTACAGCATGACTGGAGTGATGATCCGACTGGCCAGCGGTACTCATCAATGCTTCGGGTGTTGTGTGTTCTCAAATATCTGAGGTCTCATGATTACGTTCCTTCTGCTTGTACCTAATGCTTGTTTTGTATCAGTAGGATGCCTCCTCGACGTAGTCCCCGTGTTGATCGGGAAGTGGATCCTGATATGGATCGCCAGACGTATGACTTACTGATGCGAGTGTTGCGTTTGGAAGAGCGTTTTGACCCTGTGATCAAAGCTCGTACTACTGGTGCGACTGTCTTTTCGAGATCAGCTGATCCAGAGATTTGTGAGGCATGGTTGGTTCAGGTTGAATGTGTATATGAGCGTCTGCAATTTACCCCTGAGCAGATGACAGTGGCAGCAGTTGGATTACTTGAGTCAGATGCATACTTCTGGTGGGTTAGCACCGATAGAGTTCCCTTTGATACTCTGTGGACTTTGTTCTGAGACTTGTTTATGCGAAGATATTTCAACCAGGCTACCTAGAAGCGTAAGTATGAGGAGTTCACGAACTTGAGATAGGGCAGTTTGTCTGTGCTTGAGTATCGGGACAGGTTTACTCGCTTATCTCGTTTTGCGCGTGACATGGTGGCTACTGAGGAAGCCAAGTGCTGCAGATTTGAGCTGGGTTTGAACTTGAACATCAAGGGGACTCTGACTACGATGCCTCGGAACAACTTCGATGAGTTTGTCAGTGCAGCACTCTGAGATGAGGATATCGAGAAGGAGAGGCATATGAGGTATCAGCCTAGACGGTTTGAGGAGGGTGGACCGAGTCAGGGGCCTTTCAAGAGGCAGAGTTCTGATACTTCCGGTTCGGCTTCATCCTCAGGCAGTGGACCTTATTGATCACTAGCTAGTGCACCGAGACAGAGACCGAGATAGAGGAGAGATCGACCGCAGCGACCACAGGCTAGTGGGGGTTCCAGCGGTTCCAGTTATCTTCGGCGTACCGGTGGCTCATTTTCCGTACCGAGGGAGTACCCGTTGTGTAGTCTCTGCAGCAGACATCATGTTGGTCCGTGTCAGCGGGGCCCTGTTACTTGTTTTAGCTGTGGCCAGGTGGGTCACTATGCGAGGGAGTGTTTCCAGCTTTATGGTGCTGGTGGTCAGGCGGCCCAGAGTTCCGGAGGAGAGCGAGGTGCCACTTCGGGGGCTCGACCAGTATAGTATGCAGGCCAGGGCGGATAGCAGGGACAGCTTCAGCGTGGACGACCATCCGGACAGGCGAGGGTTCAAGCCATGACTTTGCGTGAGGGCAGAGCTTCACCAGAGGTCGTTATCGGTACGTTACATGTCTTTGCTATTCCAGTACTTACATTGTTAGATCCAGGTGCCACACATTCATTCATGTCGTATAGACTATCGTCTTTAGCCACCGTACCTGCGTCTCCACTTCCGGGGTTGTGGAGAGTGTTGTATCCGTCTGATGAGGTGGTGAGTATTGGCTGGGTGTACAGAGACTGTGAGATATTTATTGGAGGCCATGGCTTAGCCGCAGATTTGTTGTTGCTTGATATTGTCGATTTTGATCTGATCTTGGGTATGGACTTCTTGGAGACGTATTGAGCCATGTTTGACTGTCACAAGAAGGAGGTCGCATTTCGACGACCAGGCTTTCCCGAGGTATTGTTTCGCGGCGAGAAGAATACATCCTTGCCATGTCTGATTTCCGCGATGAAGGCGGATCGGTTGATGAAGAAGGGCTGTGTTGCTTACTTAGCTAATGTGATGGATACTACGGCTGTTGTGCCAGATCATGGTGGTATTGAGGTTGTTTCCGAGTTCCCGGATGTGTTTCCGGAGGAGTTACCGGGCATACCTCCAGTTCGGGAGATTGATTTCACTATTGAGCTATTACCGGGTACAGGACCCATATCAAAGGCACCGTATCGTATGGCACCAGCGGAGTTGAAAGAGTTACAGGTTCAACTTCAGGAGTTGCTGGATAAGGGTTTCATACGACCCAGTGTTTCTCCATGGGGTGCCCCAGTTTTGT
Organism: Geum urbanum; assembly: GCA_946800695.1. Taxonomy (NCBI): domain Eukaryota; kingdom Viridiplantae; phylum Streptophyta; class Magnoliopsida; order Rosales; family Rosaceae; genus Geum; species Geum urbanum. The sequence goes on along the minus strand of OX327008.1, from coordinate 4,318,309 downwards.
TTGTGCGGAAGAAAGATAGATCCATGCGGTTGTGCATCGATTACCGGAAGCTGAATCAGGTTACAGTAAAGAACAAGTATCCGTTGCCGCGGATTGATGATTTGTTCGATCAGCTCAAGGGAGCTTCAGTCTTTTCGAAGATTGATCTTCGATCCGGATATCACCAGTTGAGGATCCGAGAGTTTGATGTGGCCAGGACAGCTTTCAGGTCGCGGTATGGGCATTACGAGTTTTTGGTTATGCCGTTTGGGTTGACCAACGCCCCCACAGTCTTTATGGACTTGATGAACCGGGTGTTCAGACGGTTTCTGGACAAGTTCGTGATTGTGTTCATCGATGATATTTTGATCTATTCCAGGAGTGTGGGCCAGCATAAAAAGCATTTACGAGCAGTGTTGCGGACTTTGCAGGACCATCAGCTGTTTGCGAAGTTCAGTAAGTGCGAGTTTTGGCTGGACAGTGTGAAGTTTCTGGGCCATGTGATATCAGCTGAGGGAATCAATGTTGATCCTGACAAGATCGAGGCCGTGCTGAATTGGAGTAGACCTACCACTGTACCGGAGATCCGGAGTTTCTTGGGTTTGGCAGGCTACTACCGGCGATTTGTACAGGATTTTTCTCGGATTGCTACTCCACTGACCAGACTGACGAAGAAGGGCGTCAAGTTTGAGTGGTCTGATGCATGTGAGGAGAGTTACTTACTCCTGAAGGAAAAGTTGACTACTGCACCGGTTCTGACATTACCAGACGACATCGGTGAGTTTGTGGTTTATAGTGATGCGTCGAAGATGGGACTTGGTTGTGTACTGATGCAGCATGACAGAGTTGTAGCCTACGGTTTCAGGCAGTTGAAACCACACGAAGTCAACTATCCGACCCATGATTTGGATTTGGCCACTATTGTGTTAGCGTTGAAGAGTTGGAGACATTACTTGTACGGAGCCCAGTGTAAGATTTATACTGACCACAAGAGTCTCACCTACTTGCGGACGCAGCCAGACTTGAACATGAGGCAGCGCAGGTGGATGGAGTTGATCAACGACTATGATTGTACTTTCTAGTACCATCCAGGGAAGGCCAATGTTGTTGTCGATGCACTCAGTCAGAAATCTGGAGCTTCGTTATTCCACGTGTGTGTGGCCAGAGTGTCTATGTTAGCCGAGCTTCGGGCTACGGGAGCCGAGTTTGAGTGGGATTACGAGGGAGCCTTGTTAGCCAGTTTCCAGGTTCGACCAGTGTTGGTTGATCAGGTTCAAGAGGCTCAGGATTCAGATTCCTACCTGTTGGACAAGAAGACCATGATTCGGAATGGTGTGCCTACAGAGTTTCGGTTGAGTGACGACGGTACATTGCTTTTCAGAGGCAGATTATGCATACCCCGAGACGAGAGTCTGAAGAAGAAGATACTGGATGAGACTCATTGTTCGGCTTATGTGATGCATCCCGGTGGTACGAAGATATTTCGTACTCTTCGAGCGTGTTACTGGTGGCACAACATGAAGCGGGAGATTGCCGCATATGTGAGCTGATGTTTGATCTGTCAGCAGGTTAAAGCGGAGAGGCAGAAACCTGCGGGAAAGTTACAGCCACTGGAGATTCCGGTTTGGAAGTGGGAGCACATTACTATGGATTTCGTTTATCAATAGCCGCGTACTTCGGCTGGCAACACTGGCATTTGGGTTATTGTGGATAGACTGACGAAATCCGCTCATTTTCTCGCACTTCCGGGGAAGATATCAGTGGGCAGATTGGCCAAGCTGTATTTGTCAGAGATTGTTCGACTGCACGGTTTGCCTGTGTCTATTGTTTCTGACTGAGGTAGTCAGTTTACTTCTGAGTTCTGGCAGGCATTGCAGCGAGCCATGGGCACGAGGTTGCGTTTCATTACAGATTTTCATCCTCAGACTGACGAGCAGTCTGAGGGAGCTATACAGACTCTTGAGGATATGTTGCGGTCTTGTGTTTTGCAGTTTCGAGGAAATTAGGACCAGCAACTGCATTTGATAGAGTTCGCCTACAACAACAGCTATCAGACCAGCATTGAGATGGCACCATACGAGGCCCTGTACGGGAGGCAGTGCCGCACTCCTTTGTGTTGGAGTGAGGTGGGCGAGCGATGGCTTATTGGCCCTAATTTGGTGAAGAGCACCATGGAGGACATCCAGATTATCCGGGATAGATTGAAGATTGCCCAGGATCGCCAGAAGAGTTATGCGGACGTGAGAAGAAAGAGTCTCGAGTTCGATGTGGGCGAGTGGGTCTTCCTGAAACTATCTCCGTGGAGGGGAGTTGTGCGTTTCGGAAAGCGTGGCAAGCTTCGACCACGGTACATTGGTCCGTACGAGATCACCGAGAGGATTGGAGCCGTGGCTTACAGACTTGAGTTGCCAGCTGAGATGGCTCGTGTGCACGATGTTTTCCATGTTTCAATGTTACGGAAGTATATCCCAGATCCATCACATGTGTTAGCGCCACATCAGCTACCTATCCGAGAGGATTTGACATATGTGGAGGAGCCGGTACAGATTCTCGATCGGCGTGAGCAGGAGTTGAGTCACCGTGTTATACCGCTGGTGAAGGTCTTGTGGCAGAATCACTCGGTTAAGGAGGCCACCTGGGAGACTGAGCAGCGTATGCGGGAGCAGTATCCTCATCTGTTCACTTGACAGGTACGTAATTTCAAGGTTGAAATTTTTTTTAAGGGGGGTAGATTTGTGACGACCTGAACTAGAATCAGTTGAGTAAACGACTTAATCCACGAGTTAGCGCGTAATCACGTACTGTTTTCCGATAATTGATTGATTTGCCGGTTTTAATCACGACTTAATTATCGGCCGAGAATTTGAGTTGAGTCTCTTCTCGATAATTTTTGTACACGTGATTTCGAGTTCGTGGGCGGTTCCGGATGATTATTTCGACGACCGAGGAATATAATATGAATATTAGAAGTTTCAGAATATCGTCGAGTTTATCTGTTCGTATCGAGTTTATCTGAATCGTGATGGTTATCCGTTTGGACCGTCGATCGTCCTGAGACGCGAGTATAAATATCGGAAATAGTCGAAAAATTGTCGAAAACGCTGTTTGAGGCGTTGACCGTGAAAGGACCCAACCCCGATTTAGCTACCTAAACCGGAATCGAACCCCTTCGAAAACACGAACCAACAAAAACTTTTCAAAATTTGGGCAGAGTTTCGTTACTAGCGTGGAATTACCTTAACCTGCACGCATAAAATACACTCCATCCTATGCCACAAAAAGCAAACCGTGGGCACCAATCCCATCCGGATTTCTCAACATCAATATAATCAACAAACAGTAAACATACTGTACTATATATATATGTATATCCGAGAAAATCCGTATAAACAAGTATCGGAATGTATCAGAGCGACCTCTAGTATAAAATATATACAACATGTACAACAGTAGGTGAAACTGAAACCTACTGGAAAACACAGATGACTCTGATCACTAGCCTCCAAACCACGACGTGAAACACCAAACCTGAACTGCAAACTGGGCACGGAAACCGAAAAGCCCAGGGGAAAGACAATAAACACGTTAGAGTGAGTGGACGAAAATAAATGTCTTTCACCAGTTTATATATATATTATAAAAACATATGCGAGTCCAGATAAATAAAACAACATATGTACACGAGGTAAAACTCATACTCCTCCAGTGTATCGAGCATGCAAATAAAATCCCACGGGGTCACTCATGGACTCCACCGTGCTAGTACAGTCTGAACCACGGAGTCCCTGACTACCACGTGATTCTGAGCCAGAAATGGCCTCGGTTCCGGGGTACTGCCCCTCACCGGTCTGGTCGGGGTACTGCCCCTCCAGGCGGCCCTCCGTCGGGGATCAGCCGACGAGGCAAGGTGTATCGATACAACAACATAACCACGACTGTACTCTGTGTAAACCAAATCATAAACATTTCGATGCAAATGCATGATACAGCATATAAGTGTATGTATACTCGTATACGTATAATCGTATAAATATATCGTATAATCGTAAAACACATACTCATGCAATTCGTAATCTCAATACACATGCTCAAGTTCGAAAATCATATAAAAGACTCGCAAACAATCCGTGAAAAGAAATGTCCACTCACAGACTCTCGAAACGCGCACACGCGCTAAACTCGTGGTCCGGCGGAAGATCCCTCGCCAAAAGCACGCTCACGATCCAGATCTCGATCTCGATCTCCTAAATATTCACAAAACATAACTGATCAAAATCGTAGTCCACAACACTGTACGGATGCACGGAAACCAACCGTTCCCGAAAATACAAAATACGGTGCAAAATGAATTACAGAAATCCCGAAATCCCAACTCGAAACCTCGACTGAAAATCGGCTAACCAAATCAACCCGAAAACCTCCGTACGATAATCAGGGCGCGATTACGAGAAAAATGACACTAATTACATCGAAATCTGAAAAGTTGACTTTTCCTCCGCCGTTGACCGCCGTTGACCGCCGCCGGCGGCAGCGGCGCGCCGTCAACGGCGAAATTACAAGGCCAAAACTTCCAGATCGGACCATCACAACCTCACGAACATCTTTTCCTTCTAGAACATAAGCCAATTCCAACTTAATCCCTTCCAAAATCAAGCAAAACCGAAACTAAAACCTTGCCGGAAAACCCAATCGGGTTCAACTCCAAACCTCATCTCGTTCAAACCCAATCACCTAGGAAGCATCTACGAGGCATGGGGAACAAAACCCCCAACCTCCCGTCCCACGAAACCCGCCGGAAACAACTCCACCGCCACCGGCGAAATCCGGCACCGTAACCCGATTCGGGTTTCCACCAAACACCATCAAATCTCATAATTTCAAACACACAACTACTCGAAATCAAGAGGGGAAGGAGACCTTACCCACGCCGACACCAGAAGTGGCCGGAAAATGGTCGCCGGAATTCAACTTCCCGTTTGGGAAACTTTCCTCTTTCGCCCCTTGGTCAGCTTTCCAAATATGGAAAGTCAACAGCAAACCAGTTTGGTCAACGCCCAATATGAAGTTTTTCGACTAATTCCCGACTATATTTCGACTTTTCGATATTTATACTCGTCCCTCGGGTCGATCGACGGTCCAAAATGAAAATACGAAATGATTCGGATAAACTCGAAACAAACGGATAAACTCGTCGAAACCCGAAACTTCAAATAATCATAAAATATTCCTCAGCTATCGGAAAAATCTTCCGGAACCACCCACGAACTCGAAATCACGTACTCTACACTTTCCGTGAAGACACTCATCCCAAATTCTCGACTGAAAACATAGTCGCGAATCGGCTCGACAAACCACACAATATCGCAAAACTGCGACTAAAACCAAATCTCGAGAATCGTGTCAAACACACATCTGATTCTGGTTCGGGTCGTCACAGACCGAGCGTTGACCGAAATTTAAACCTGTTGACCGTTGACCCGAGGGGACTATTCACCCGGTTACTGTTTATCGTTGGAACTTTTGTTCCAGGCCGATTTGGGCCACGACCTTGGAAGGTAAATTGTTCTGCTCGTAATTCTAAGCAGTTTAGAACTTGGAATTTCTTGATTTGGTTGAGAATTGAGGGAGAACGAGTTCGATGAAGTTTGGTGATTTTGCCGGATTCGGGTGGCCTTCTCCGGCGACTTTTGGGGTCGGGACTTTGAGGAGAAAGGTTCCCCTCAGCCTATAGATGCTTTTGGTAGAAGGAATTTGGGTTTGGTTGCCGTTTGAAGCTCGCCGGAATCTCACCGGAATCCATGGATTCCATGAGTTTCGAGCTCAATTCTGGCCGGTGGGCTTGTAATTGGGTCTTGGTGTAGAAGAGAAATGTGTTGGGCTTGAGGAGGACTTGTGATCTAGAAATTTTGGCCGGGATCCGTCATTGTTGACGCCACGCCGCCGCCGCCGGCAGCGGTCAACGGCGGAGCTCCGGCGACCGTTGACTTTTTTGGAAATGTGTCGAGTTATATGTTGTTTCGCTCGTATTCGCGCCCCGATCGTGGCCTTGAGGTTTTCGAGTTGATTGGGTACTAGATTTTCGGTCGAGAGTTTGAGTGGAGATTTTGGGAATTTCGTCTATTATTTTGCACTGCATTATATATTTCCGGGAACGGTTGGTTTCCGAGGTGTGGTACAATGTTGTGAATTGTGATTTTGATCAGATATATTTTGTCATTATTCAGGGGATCGAGATCGTGCTTCGGGCGAGGGATCTTCCGCCGGACCACGTGATTAGCGCGAGTGCGCGCTCTGCTCATCTGTGAGTGGACATTTTTCTATTTTCACTGTTGTTGCGAGTTCGTGATTTTTCGTATTTACTTTATACGATGTTGAGTTATTTATTATTTTCGGAGGTATTATTTATATTTTATGGTGATGGCATTACTGCATCGATGCTTCGGCTACTCGGCTGATCACCGGTAGTCTGCCAGAGTTGAGAGATTCCTCTGGACCAGAGTTGAGAGATTCCTCTGGGCAGGGTTGTGAGATTCCCTTATATGCCGCCGGGGTTGAGAGATTCCCTTGGCCTATCACCGTTGGGCTTGAGCGATTCGCCTGACCGTTGGGCTTGAGAGATTCGCCTGGCAACCTCCATATATACTTTCCGAACTGGTGAAAGGCATGTGTTTATTTTCGTCCACTCACTCTAACATTTTATTTGCTTTTCCCCTGGGCTTTTCGGTTTCCGTGCCCAGTTTGCAGTTCGGATTTTGGTGTCTCACGTCACGGTCGGAGGCTAGTTATTCGAGCTACCTGTGTTTTCCAGTAGGTTTCTTGTTTCGCCTACTGTTGTATATTTTGTATATGTATACACTAGAGGTCGCTCTGATACGTTACTGATACATGTTTTATACGGATTTTTCCCGGATTTACTATATATTACAGTTATGTTTACTGTTTATTGCTAGTGATATGATATTGAGAAATCCGGATGGGATTGGTGCCCACAGTTTGGCTTTTGTGGCATAGGATAAAGTGTTATTTTCCAGGTGCAGGTAAAGGCAATTCCGCGTTAGTAGCGTTACTCTGCCCAAATTTTTACGGTTCTTGTTGGTTCGTGTTTTCAGAAGAGGTTTGACTCCGGTTTAGGAAACTAAATCGGGGTTGGGTCCTTTCAGTGGTGTTCATGAAAGAAAATGTTAAAACATTAAAAGGCTCAAATAGGCTCACTAAAAGATATATGCACTATAGGTTCAAAAGCTATTTGGCCATGGTGGTGATCCTAATGCCTCTATCATCTTTGAAAACTACTCATGTTTCGGAAAAAATATTTTGCACGGTTTAAAGTAAGTTCTAGATCACACATAACTAATTGACATCACATATGAAAGAATGGGTGCATTAAATAAGCAAGTCATGCACAATTTAGCTCAAAATCTCACATAGTCAATGATAGCTTTGAAACATATTAATCCTTCTTTTTCTCACATGCACATGTTTTAAGGGGCATATATTTTTCAACCGATTAAAAATAAATTATTTTCATTTTCGTTTCACACATGCATAATATCATGTAATCCAGTAGCCATAAATTCAATTTCATCATCGAGAACCATTATTAGGACACAAACACACCAAAACACACATATTTTTGCATTACATTTTCTCACATTTTTCAAATTTTTATGAATTTTAGGATAAGGAATGATACGACTTTGCCTACTACCTCACATTTTAGAATCAAATTGTTCTCAAATTGTATCAAGCCACATAGTAAACACAAGTGTACAAGAGATAACATATATAGGCATTATCATTTCACATTTAATTCTCCTAACACATGTTCTCCTAGGCATAACAACTAGCATGCATTCACATTTAAAGGGTCATATAATCTCTAAGAAGTAACGAATCTATTAGAATCCTGTCAACCACAATGGGGGCATGCATACTAATCATTTTTCAAAGGAAAAATGATATTGTAATCAAGCACATAACATGAGGGAACCTCACATTTACAAAAGACTACCACATTCTACGTGACTCCAAACAATACTCTACTTAAGCATCATTTGCAAACTTATCCATATCAAGCAAGAAAATAAGATAGTTATGAGAAAGAGGATGCAAACGCTTTGTCGCCCATCTCCAAGCTCCATATGGTTAAAATGTAAACCAACGAAAGCCAAGTTAGGCCTCGCCACCAAAGGTTGCATCTGGGTTGATCATGATCCGATAATGGTTCTCTCAGAGTTGTCTTGACCTCAAGTTATTGCTTTATGCTCCATGCATTAAAGCCTCAAGAACTTAGTCTTCAAATTTTCACAATTGTCAACTTGGTTCAGGGGAAATGTCTTCCAACGGGTCGAAAATTCCCAGATTTGGCCATTCTTCAAGTTCTTGACTTCCATGCCCATTCCACTATGTTCTATGCTCCTCCAACCTCTCACGTATTCCTTTAACATACCAATAGTGTCTGACCATCACGGGTTTAATTTTATCAACGTTAACATGGTCGGTAAAGGAATCTATGATTTCAAAACATCATGGTTGGGTCCTTAAAGTGATAGACTTCCACATACCATTTCATGTTTGGCTCAAAAGGCTCAACTTGTGTCTCATAGAGCTTGAAATTTCTCTCATTCTTTAAATTCATCAAATGGACGACTCCTTGGGGACATAGCTCAAGTAACTTGTAATTAGCACTCCTCAAGGGATTAAGGCTCTTCAAGGTGACCTTGCTACCAACTACAAATGCTGGTTTCTCAAGCTTGTTCGACTTCAATTTCTTTTTCTTTCTAGGGCCCATGCCCCTATCCGGTGCCTTGACTTCTTCGATATCATTGGCCTTACTTCCCACAACATCAACACTATAGACTTGTAGTGCTGGAATCGGTGGAGCTTCATTGAATAACTTGAAGGCTTTTGCATGACGACTCATGATAGCTTGTGTCCTTCCTTTAGAATTGGCTTGAGGAAAATGTAAGAACTTAAGTTCATCCAGGGTCACCTTAGTCTCGCCTTGAGTCTTGATACCTTCATGCTTCCGCTTGGCTTCATTATCAAATCTGGGAGGTATCCTAGGCGCACTCGATGTTCCTACGTCCTCCTTATCATCACTTTCTACCAAGGGTGCATTACCAAAATCATCATATCTTCTTCCGGTAGCCAACACTGCATTGACCACTTGGCCTGGAGGCTTTTGATCCTTTTTGGTGAAAGACAGGAATTCATTAGTTCTTCCGCCTTGTTGAACTTGATGTGCATTTGCAAATTGACTTAATTATTCATCCATCTCCCAAAGTGCACATTTGTTCACCTTTCATATCTCCTTGTTCTTTTTCATTAAGCTTTTAAAGATATCCAAGTACATCTTCTTGTCCTCCGCTCATTGAGCTTCTAATTTTCTTTGAAAAATCATCTCATGTTGTGAAAATATCTTGGTCATCAACTCCTCCAAGTTAGACTTTGACAATTCCCCTCGAGGTGGAGGTGCTTATTGCATCGAAGCTTGTTGTGGTATTGGAGAGAAAGATGCTTGTGGTTGGCAATAGTTGCCTCCCATAAAATTAGCATACTCTATACTAAACCTTGTAACTTAGGTAGCTCCATGCTTGAAATCATGACCATTTGCTTGACCACAATGGTTGGCTTGGCTAGGATCATCCCATGAGAAAATAGGATTGGTATGCTAACCCAGATTACCCCTACCTGCACCCAATAACATGTGGTTCCACTCCTCAATAGTCTCCTGATGGTCTCCTTGATGTGGGAAACATGGAGCCTTGTGTATTACACTCTTACAAATCATGCCCTCGACTTCTCCAAAAAGTGATTAATTTTTATCTCTTAGAGCATTTCCATGCCAACTCTAACTTTTCTAGCATAACAAGGAAACATTATAAAAATAATACTTTATTGATAAAAGACAAGAAATATATATGGCGTTAGGGACATAATTAACACATAATTATAGGTCTAACAATGGTGCAAGCGTTGCGCACTAAGGAACGGTGATGATGCAAGTTGTCGATGATGACCGGCGACGGTAGTGACAGCGATGTAGGTGTTTTTAGGGTTAGGTTTTTTTATTTTTCACTACAACAAAAAATGCATTTTGCGATGGCAGACATCCGTAGCAAATGGTCTTTTGGGACGGCAACCTTTCCGTCGCAATTGGCAATGACGGTTTTGGCCGTCGTCCGAACTCTATCGTGACGGTAAAACTTTGCCATGGAAAATAAATTCCTTTTCCGATGGTAGATTTGCCGTCTCAATTTTTGTCACCCATAGTGCTATTTTTCTTTTTGTGACGGTATTTTATCGTTGCAAGTTCTTTTGCCACGGCAAAGTTCCTGTCGCCAAATCAGTTTTCGCCAGAAAAAAATGGCTTCATTTCTTTGCGATGGCACATTGTCCATTGCAAAGAATTGGAGCCATACAAAATATGAAAATTAGAAAATATGTTGAATCACAGGCATCAAACTCATGGGTTGAAAATAAATACAAGATAAAATATAAGAAAACTAGTCAACCGAATAGAAGAATAGCATTGTTTTAATATAAAAAAAGCCACTATACACTTATTTATCTTCATCTAAACTAAATTTAGTACTCTTTCTGTTGATGATCATTCAACCAAATGCATATGTACAAATTTTACTCTCATGTAATGTGTTTTCTCTCAACATTCCATATATATTGTACAACTGTGTAACCGATAGAAAACCAAACAGATACCACTGAAATGTCGTCGCAATTGATGAAATCTTTTGTGACGGTGTCGGTTTGCCGTCGCAAAAGATCTTCACATTCGCAACGGTGAATTTACTGTCGTCATTGGTAGGTATTTGGATGCCGTCGTAAAAAAAGCGTAGCAAATTGAATTTTTTGTTATAGTGTTTCTTGTCTGTGATGATTGCTGGCTATCAACTCAGATCGACGCAATAACGTGTTGAAGGATAAAAAGATACGCAATAACTGTACACTATAAACTGTATATTTATTCATTGATAAGATGTCTTAAATATGTACATTACAATAAATATAATAAATGTTCCACAATTATCAGGGATTGCTAGAATCTCTTTTTCTACTTTTATTAGGAAAAAACATACACTGAAAGTTACGTAGTATAATTTCCTTAAGGAAAAAATTTTCCACCACGGTCTGAAGGATTTCAGTGACTCGTCAATATGATGCCCGACCTTTAAAAGTTATCAAAGTGATGCTTAATTTACGCATTTTATGCTTGATAATTAATGTATTATTCTCTACCTTTTGACTATGTTATTTATTTAGCATTATTAATTTTAACTTATTTTATTATTTTTAGGTTTTGAACAAAAGATACGGAGTAAAGGAGCCTAGAAAGTAAGCTATGCACACCATTAAGGGAGGAGAAGAATTTGGTCAAGAAATCCGAGAAGAAAATAGAGAAGAACAATATTTCTCATGTTCACTAGGAAAAAGAATATGTTGGAAAGACCTTGGAGGAAGAACAAAGTAAGATGAGCAAAATTAATTAGAAAACCATTTTTGAAGCCCAAGATCAAGTCCAAGTCAGGGCAAAATGTGAAGGAGGAAATATGGCAAGAAGATGATTCTCAAGTTGAAGAGGAGAAGAAAATCTATTAAGAAAAGGAAAGAAGAATCTTCCTGTGCAGAACGGCCAACTTCAATGGACTACTGGGAACATCTCAGGAGGAGTTAGATGAAAATCAACCTATGGTTGGAAAGCTCCTTGAGTTTTCTTTCCAACAAGCCAAAAATCACAATTTTTAGAGGTCTACAACTCTAGGAGAGTTCAATTAGTTTCAAGCTGTCAGATTTATCCGGGTAGAGTAGGAACACCTAGTTTAGTGTGGAAACTTTTTTGTAATTGCCTATATAAGCGAATCTCGAATTCCTCATTAGGAATCTCTCTTCTTCTAGCTTCTTGCTACCGAAGTTATACACAATTCGTCCTTCGCCAAAGTTCTCTAAGCCAAGATCGACTATACCATCTCTCTCCTTCTAGCTTCTTTCTTCTCTCCTTCTTGTTTTTGTTGTTCTTTGTGTGCAAAATTAGAGATTACATATTTATTTTAGTTTTATACAATTTTCAAATGCAATATATCTTCCATTATTTATGAGTTTTATTTTTTGATTGCATGTTGTGTGCCAAACTTAAAGCTTTGTTTTAGGTCTAGATGATAAGCTTAGTCCATCTCTTCATTTAAATCGATGTTCATGTGATTATGGTGTTTAGATGTTGTCATTGCACTTTAATTCAACTATCATAACATGTAATTGGAATTAGACATTGTAAATTTCGTAGATAATGGGGTAAGAAAAGGGGTATAATCGCATGAAGTAATTAGGATGGGTTGATCACTTATAAATAATAATTAGCTTTATTTTTGTCTTAAATATGACTAAGAGTTTTAGAGGTCATTTGTGTGTTTGGTTGTCTATGAGTCGATGCATGCTAGGGTCCTAGAATGCTTTGTTATGTTTATGATGTTTTTAGGTAGTAATTTAGGAAATTAAAATCAACTCCTTACACTACCATTTTTTTACACAATTATTGTATGCACCTTTCAATCCTTGGTTTAGAATGATACCATATTTATCAATGTTACATCTATACAAAAATAGTTTACATTGAATGCGTTAAATTAAGTATTAGGTTGTTAATGTAATGCTTAATTTTAGCGTTATCAATATCCAGACTCCCTAAATTATATTTACGTGATGCCAACAATAATTCTCGGTCACATCACTGTTAACCTTGATAACGTGTCATGTCTGTTCTTCTTAAAAACAGGTTCAAAAGACCATAATACCTGCCCTTAAACTTTGCTTTGTTGTCATATTTTTTTCCTTCATTTGTTTCGTAATCTTTTTCCTTTAATTTTCAAAAGAATAGCAGACCCCTTTTTCTGGATCCCTCCCATCGCCGTCGCCATGCGGCTTCACCGTTGTCGAGGTAGAAGGTTTTGGATTGAGGAGAGGGAGGTGCGTCTGTCATCACCAGCTCGAGGAGGAGGATGTGAGCCGTCGCGATCGTGGATACGGGCACGGCGAACCCGTCACCGCGCGACCCGAGAAATGCGAATGGGTTGCCATACCAGACGATCTCGTTGTTGTGGTTGTGGTTGATGTCGTCGTGGACGGTGACGATTAAGTGATCGGACGGCAGCAGAGGCGAGCGAGCTCAGGCCATGGTCGCCCATTTCGTTTTCGATCGGATTGGATCCGAGTTGGATCGGTAGAAGAGCAGTGCAACTTGTTCTTCTTCTGGGCTCTGCTTCTGTTGAGGCCGTCGGATCTCATGGTTTGCATAGAGTCCCTCAGCAACCCTAAATCCTAAAGATCTGTCGCCCACTCGCCCTCGCTGCTTGACCTCACCCAGCCTCTCGCACCACCTATCTCACGGGGTTGTCGCTGGCAGAACAAATTGGATCGGGATTTTCGATGTTTAAATTATGCCTGATTCGGTTTCTACCAAAATTTTCAGGAATCAGAATCAGATCACGGTGCCATTCTTTATATTTAAAAGACATAATCTTTTGAAATTGAATCGGTTTTATGGTTTCACGGATTCTCAATTTCGAATTGAATTATTCTTTATACCTTTTATAAATTTATACTAGGAGAAATTCACGCCGGGATGAGTGTGGAGGAAATGAGAGGATAAAACTAAAAATATAATTGTTTTGTTAATTTTTTTTTAATACTTTTACTCTTTTATCATTTGTTAATTATTTTATATTAGTTTAAAACTATAAAAAAGAAAGGGTATTTTTTGAGTTTTTTAAAGTTCTACTTTGTAACTGTCGTAAACATTGTTTCTTTAATTAATAGAGATTTATCAAAACACATTTATTGATTAATATATAAATATATTTTGTAGTTCTAATGTTAAGTGACATAAACAAATAAAAATATTATAAAACTTTATAAAAAAGGGTTAACTCATGATCTGATGATCACCAAATAAGTCATCCGAGTAACATAAACAAAATAACAAATGACATACCCAACAACTTGATAATTTGAGTGACAAACAAAAAAATAAATCCTTCATATATGATTATATAAATCATATAATGACATATAATTCTTATATTAAGTTAAAATATGCACTATAGATGGTTTTCGACGGTTCCTTGTAAAATGAAAACAAGAAACCGGAACTGAATCAAACCGTCCAAATACGGTTCGATTCCTAAAAAAATATACACTCTTAAATTTTGGAATCGAACCGAACCTCTCGGTTTTAATTCGATTCGAATCGAATTTGTGGTTCCTGGTTCTAAAATTTCAGGCCTAATTTAAATTATTTTTGAGTGTCCAAATTAATTTTGGGGGTGTCCGTAGCAACTTATGTGCCCCTTGATATTTGTTTTTTTGGCAATGACTCATTTATCCTCTATTTAAAAAATAAAATATCACATCATCAAAACTAACGGTACTGTGCATCATATAAATATAATTCTGAAAATTTAAACATTACTCTAATAACTTTTAAAAATTAGACATCAGATTAATGAGTCTGTGAGACTAATAGTAAATTTTTCCTAATCCTTAAGATCGTAATATTTGGGCCAATACGTACCACGGAAATCTAAGCAGGCCCGATGTTGCTGAAATCGCAAGCAAACCCAACCGATCATACCATCAAAACGGATCCCCCAACTAAAAGTCTCCCCCTTCCAAAGCGTCCTTGCAGTCAATCTTCCTTATAAATTGCTGAACCTGATCTCGGAAGCATAACGAAACCTATCTGATAACAAATACATACATACAATGAAGTCGTCTTTCGTTTTGGTGATCATCGTCCTCCTCTGTGTTTTTTGTGAGTTGGGGCTCTGCAGGAACGAGCCACTCACCACTACTAATCTGGGCGGCCTCAAAGGTTCTCCCGCTTCTCAGAACACCGCAGAAAGCATCGGTCTCTTTGCTGTTCAACAACACAACAAGCAACAGGTTCTTACTTCTTGTCTTGGTAGTTAAATCAATTCACCTGATTTTGGGCAGCTGTTTACATTTGGCTTTGTACTGTCTGTTTTTGGGACAGAATGGTATGCTTGAGTTTGCGAGGGTGTTGAAGTCAAGAGAACAAGTGGTTGCTGGTAAGATTTACCATCTGACGCTTGAAGCCGTTGATACTGGTGTCAACAAGATTTATGAAGCCAAGGTCTGGGTCAAACCATGGATCAATTTCAAGCAATTGCAAGAATTTAAGTTCACCCGCAATGTCCCTTCCTTCACTTCTTCGGACCTTGGCCTTAAATCAGGTAAAATCACCATCTTACAACTTTTCTGTTTTATGATTGAGGCATGACGAGTGTATGTTTTTCCATAATGCTATATATATTGACAGTAACAGCCTGACCATGCTGATGATACTTGGGAGATGTTTACATGTACTTTTTTCTTATAGGAGATTAAATGCTCCGCCACTTCGACCATGTTTTAACCATATCTAGTTTCAAGAACAACCATAACTGGATTTATATCCAGCAATAATCTGGCTTCGAAACTAGATATGACATCTTTGTTATTAGAATCTTTTGTTAAATAATAGATTTATGTTTCATCTTTTAAAGAAATGAACTTCCTCACTGGCCCCGACTCTTTCTTGGAGTTCGGTTGGATATACAACACCATAAAGAACAGAGGCATCCAACATAACTATCAATTAGTCATCGTAGGTGATGTCTGTTAGATTTTTACCATCAAGAGCACCCTCCTGATAATAGCTTGCCCTATGTACCAATGGCAACATTGGATGTGAGTTATCCTAGGCCTTACTTGCACCTATTTAAGCTAATCTTGTTTGCTTTTTATCTGTGATTGGAATATGCGGGCCATGGAACAATAGGATGTTTTACCTTTTCCGAAAGTTCTACCAATTTAGAAGAAACAAATGTAAAAAAATGTTCCTTTGTTTTGGTTATTTGATCTGAAAATATTTCACAGGGTTAGCATGAAAATAGTTTTATTGTGACATTGTCTTACAAAAATGTTATGCTTTTTTATCTATGTATTAGCTTGCTGGGTAGCAGCATTCATCGTCTAACAGAAATGGTCTGTTTACTCGGTAACCTGGTGAACTGGTAATTGGTAATTGTTTTTCATGAGCTAAAAACAGGCCTCTGCAAAATTTCGAATAAGAAATAGCTACTAAATAACATTACCAAATGCAAGCTTTGGGAACTTAATTAGAGAGTTTACAACCGTGCTTCTAAAATTAAGTGTTGCCGGGTGCTCATTGTTCTTTTTCTTATCAATTTTTAAGGGGAAACTAATGAAGTAGCATGGTGTTACTATTAAAGCAGATTAAACACGTTTGGGTCAATTTTCGTCTTGCATTATAGTTAAGTCACTTTTAATCACTGATATACCTGTATGAGTTGTTTTTAGTTCTCTTTCTTTCTCAGTTTTTTTTCTTCTTCGTGTGTTACTAAGTAATCCATACACAGAAGTTCATGATAAAAGAATTCATTTCTTTTACTTCCTGTGTTGTCTTTGTCGTTCTAGCACCACACACACCTTGGATCATGCCCCTAGAACTATCATGTCCATAACAATGAGGATTAATTTTGTACAAGTGTGACTGCTAGGTAGCTAAATAAAACTGTTGTCTTATTTCAGGTCATTGAAGATTATGCCAAATATCACTTGCTTTTAAAGGTGAAGAGAGGAATACAAGAACAGAAGCTCTGGGTTGAAGTAAATGAGAATATAAATGGATGGTTTTATTTGGTTGAGCTGGAAGGAGATCATTGAATCTTGTAGTTGTGGTTCTATCTACTACACTGTCATATATACTGTGATTACTCTAAATTACTATGATGTTATGTGAACTGTAATGTGTACTGCTAGTGATGTGACTTTAATTTCATATTTGCGTGTACTGTTGTACATATTGGCATATTAGCTTGTACATAATGAAACAAGTACATTACACATATATGTCATGCCATCTAAATAAACTCATTATGCTGATGATATTAATTTTTATGTCATGTATATCAAGTTTTCAGTCATGGTATAATATGGTATGTTGAGACTTGAGATTTATGTGTTGGATTGAACATGGAGTTTTCTCTGGTACTTCTTCCCGTTATGGTTTCAACGGTTTCAGAAATGATACTTGAAAACGTTTCTATTTTTATCTAATTTTTTTATTTCTTTTTTCTGTTTTGGTATTTCTTCTGGCAAGGAAAAAGTAGAAGAATTTACAATGTCTGGCTTGAATAATATATTTTCATTGCAGTGAAGGCATTGTTGCAAATAGAATAGTGTAACATTCGTCGAATATCAGCTCTCAGTTGAGTTTTGGCTTAAAGGATGTAAGAACAAAAAGTGTGATTACATATCGGCTGCCACGCGTTTGTACAAGTCTGATGGCAGCCTCGGCGTAGGCACAGCATGTAATGGGGTTCTCATGTAAGTCACAAGCCCTGGATTTTCACCCATGTCAATCTCCTCCGGCTTCACCCCTCCAGCAGAAGCCCAACAGAAATGGTGCAGCAGATGGCCCAACATAGACACCACCAGGTTGATACCGAGCTGGGCTCCCGGGCACACGCGGCGCCCAGCTCCGAATGGCAGCAGCCTAAAATCATGTCCCTTCATGTCAACATCCTCCTCTAGGAACCTTTCGGGTCGGAACTCGTTTGGATCCTTCCAAACTGCCGGGTCACGCGCAACGGCCCAAACATTCACGTGTACATTTGAACCTTTGGGAATGTCATAGCCTCCAATCTTGACATCGGCATTGGCTCGGTGAGGGAGCATTAGTGGTGTTGGAGGGTGCATCCTTAGAGCTTCCTTGGCTACAGATTGCAAGTAAGGGAGGTTTGAGAAATCAGCTTCCGTCATGACTCGTTCGAATCCAATGACCCGATCTAGCTCCTCTTGGGCCTTTTGTTGCACCCTTGGGTTCTTGATTACTTCTGCCATAGCCCATTCAACAGAAATAGCCGTGGTGTCCATGCCCGCAGTAATCATATCCTGCCAAAATGGAACAGAACATTTAGTCAACAAGGTTGTTTTTCTTTTTGGAGATTACACGACGATAGTAGTGTCTGATAGATGCGACCACGTGATTTTAAAGAATTAAGCTTGTTAAGTAATTCAAAATAATTTATAAGTATACACTTAATTACCCAAAGGAGTCCAATAATGGTGTCCTCAGAGAGGTCGTACTTGTCCTGCAAGGTAAGCAAGGCATCCACAAAGTGTTGCTTAGCAGCACCGCCGCTATTGTTGCGTGCTTGTGTATGCTCTTCCATGATTGCCCTAGTTAATCGATCTCGTCGCGCGCCATGCTTGGCGAATGCCTCTTCCTCTAGTGGGAACATCCAACGTAGCCACGGAATGTGCTCGGACATGGCAAGTGATGCGCCGAGCTTGAGTCCATTGGCAACAATGGCTTTAAATTCTACGCCTTGTTCATCCATCACACCCTTTGAGTCTACAAATCGCTTTCCGAATGCTAGCCTTGTTATGTTGTTGAAAGCTACTGCTCCCAAATACCTCTTCACTGACAAGCTCTTTCCCTTGTTTTCTGCATATATAGTAAAGGCATTTGTTTTTGAAGTATAGTAAAAACAAGTTTAGATACAAATGAGTAAGGCGAACCTAGAAGTAGTAAAAATTGCACATATATACACAGGGTTAATTAGTGTGTTCTCTTCATAATTTGTGGTATTGTTAAAGTCAATAAAGTGCATGTATCACTCTCATCCATCATTTGCCTAATTTGCACGTTAAAAAGTTAGTTGAAATGATACACACATTTCAAATCAAACGTACTAACACCATCATGCATATTTGGTAGGAAATTTTACCTACCTACCTAATTGTTGTAACTTAATTGTAGGATCATTAATAAATAAAGTCATTAGCTTATATAATCAAACAAACAATTATATATGGAAATTTGCTAAATCATCCCAATGGAGAAATTTTCTCTATTTTGAAATAAATATGCTAATTAATTGACGTTAGCTTAATGAAATGAGATAATGATCCATTTTCGCTCATAATTGACTTTTTATCCCTACCAAAAGTTGACTCTACTATTAGAAATTCTTTCATTTTGGTTTGGCCATTCTCATATTTACCAAAGAAGTGAACTTGTCATAGAAAACAAAAGAAGTGAGCGAACGTACCAGCTTGGTTGCAGTCGTTGTAAATGGACTCGACCATGGCGGAGACCTCATCTTCCCTTATAGGTCTAAGCGCTTCGATCCTCCTGAGAGAGAAGAGCTCAAGTGTGCAGACCCTCCTAACTTTCACATAGTGCGGCCCATAGTCGGCCCAAATGAGGTCTTGACCGTCTTTGCTAAACTTGGCCGCCGACCGGCTCCTGTGTCTGTCCGCCAGTTTCTGATCATGTTCCTTCAACACCTGTGTAGCCAATTCCGTGTTGGACACGACAACGTTCAGCGTCGACCCTGTCCACACCGAGATAATGGGCCCGTAAGACTGGGCCCATTCCGCGTAGCAGCGGAACCTCACAGGCTTGATGTCGTAGAGATTCCCGACGACCGGCCACGGACGGGGGCCGGGTGGAAGCTTGAATCTCAGCCGTCGGTAGAGCTTGTAGGCAAGGGCCAGGATCACTAGTGATGAGAAAGCAATATAGAGAGGAGCCATCATCCTAATATTAGGCAAAGATGGAAGGAGTTGAGCTATATAGCAAGGACTAGGTCATCATCGAAGAGAGGGAGTTGGTGAATGACCTAGAAAATAAAATAAATACAAAAGTCTAATCGTAAGGCAAAACCGAGTGCAGATGCAATTATATGCGGTTGGGTGGCGCATTAAGTGGAATTGCACTAACAGCTACCATGTACTAAATCTGTGTTCCTCATTGAGAGAGTGGGCAATACGCTCTTTATTATGGGTGGCGCGTGGAGAGGCACGTAGTATTAGTCATTGGGGGGGTGGGGTTTGGTGAGATTACAACCGAGGAGGGAGAGAAAGGAAAACAAAACTGGGGTCTGTGTCTGGTCCCCCCTTAGAACGAGTTGTAGTGTCATCGAAGGAATCAAAAGTTGGTGAGAGAGAGGGCACCTAGTGGAGTATGTATGTATTGACTTGGAGTAGATGGTGTACGTTGTAGTGTTGACGCAACATTTGCGACTATAATGTAGTTGATCTTCTCGGCCATCAGCCATGGTCGATCGATATCCAAGTGTTTGGGCAAGTGTTCGATCAAGGGTGGGCAACCAAATTGAGCAGATCGACTGTGGCAAATTGGCAATAAACCCGTCTGTCTGGGTAAAGTCATTCTCCAAATTATGAGCGACCAGACCAAATTGCTGCGCTTAGGACACGAATTTTGTAAATTTTAAAGTCAACTTCATTCTATTTTGATGCCCTTTAGAATGAGACATGGATGATAATTAAAATTTTCACTATTCTGTTTCGTCTTGAAAAATGGGTCAGGACGTGATCTTGATTTTGAAATCTTAATAGACTCATCCTGTCCCGTACAATATATTTTGTGAAAATTATTTTAAAACCCAAAATCATATTTAATTTTAAAAAAAAATCAACTTATGACACGAAGGTAGAAAAGACTCAACTTATGACACCTGTTTTTTTTTTCCCAAAAAAGTCCAGCTGACGTAATTCTCTCTTAAAAAAACCCAATAAGTTATAGAACATATTTTTTCAACAGATTTTGCTATTCTTTCCTAATTTGAATTCTCTCTGTCGTCCTCTCTCTTCCCTCCTCAATTTTTGCCGAAAAAAGAGAATCTCTCTCTCTCTCTCGCGGGCGCGCGCGCGCGATCGCGATCTTGCCGCAACAAAAAATATGTTCAATCTCGCCGTCGTACGAAATAGAAAATTTCAATTTTGTAAGTTTTAACGCTCTGTCTGTCTGTCTGTCTCTCTCTCTCTGGCTCGTTATTGCTGTATATAAATCGATGATTTCATATGTTAAATTTTGCCATACATCCAATTTCACTATGTTTTTGTATATGATAAATGATTTGAATTGATGTTGCACGAAACTGTTTTCGTTTATAGTTGTATTAATCGATTTCATGATAGTATTGATTACTTTGCTCTTCAAACTATAAACATTGCAAGATCGAAAAGCTACTTAATTAGTTCTGAATCTGATTTTGGTTATGAAGATGTGTTTGGATATCTGTTAATGTATTTATCTGACTATCTGTTAGAGCGTCTGTCTAAATATCTGTTTGAGTGTCTTTTTGTCTATTTATTATGTTAGAAGTATCAGACATAACTGTTAGTTAACCAAAGCATGTACATGCGTTTATTCAACTATTTAACAACTTTTAAATATTCTCTTTGCAGTATATTCAATGGCAACAACATCTCCAATCATTGTGAAATATATTCACGGTCGAGAAGGTATGATGAATATTTTAAGTGGTGATATCACATTTACTGACATAGTGGATATTGTCCGGCAACGATTCAAATCACTCAACAACTTAATCTTAACATACAAATATTGTATCCCACCAGAGGATGACCACATTTTTCTGGAAACTGATCATGACATGATTTTGATGATGCTTTCTGTCCAAAGACTCAATTCAAAATATATTGAGATCAGAATCACTAACCCGAACGAGGTAGAGCATCTAAAACTCATTTGAATATCTGTTTGCATATCAACTTGAGTCTCTGTTTGCATATTTTGTCAAGCTAAACAGGTATACCTTTTCTCTTTCCAGCAAACTGCGAATGTCAGTTCCAACCAATCAGTTTGTAGCACACAGAATGAAAACTTAGGGCAGGATGTGCAGATTGATGGCTACACGGAAATAAGTAATGTTGCTGATGTTGGTTTTGGATGCTTTCAAGAAGAGGAGACAAAGGATTACTTGATAAAACCATGGGATAAGCTGATACAAGAAAAATGGCAGAAATTCTTAGGTGGTGTGACTGAATTCAGGCTAGAACTCAGAAAGTACTTACTTGAAAGTGGATTGAAGTTTACATATGAGAATAATGAGTTGACACGCGTAAGTGTATATTGTAAATACAAAGGGCGCGATAAATACAAATGGTCTGTGAAGGCAAAACTATACCGGGAAAATGGATCATTTTACATCATTGAAATCAACAATAAGCATACATGCAAAGAAAATGTCCGGAAACAAACCAGTAAGATGATGAGATCTTCTACTATCAGGTATGAGACCTTTTTCTAACATTACTAGCTGTTGAAATATCTGTCTAAAGAGTTCTTCCTTCCTTTTGTGTCAATTGCTTTCTATACTTGAAACTTATCATTTATTCAATACTCAGCTCAATCGTTAAGGACAAACTGCATGTTGATCCTAATAAGGGAGCCAAGGCCTTATAAATAGAAATCATAGAGAGTTTTGGCTCGAAAGTCCCTTACAAGATGGTGTGGTGTGACATGGAATTAGCAATGAATTCACTGCATGGAAATGAAGCCGAAACATACACAAACTTTCTCTAGTTTCGAGACGAATTTATGAAAATAAATCCTGGCTCCAAATTTATTGTCGATGTTGATCTGGAAACACAAAGGTCTCAGCGCCTTTTTGTGTCATTCGGTGCTTGCATGCAAGGATTTATGAAAACAAATCCTGGCTCCAAAGTTATTGTCGATGTTGATCCGGAAACACAAAGGTCTCAGTGTTTTTTTGTGTCATTCAGTGCTTGTATGAAGCTATTGATGCTCAGTTATGGGTGTGATGTTCGCTATGCAGATTGTGGGACATGAGTCATGAGTCATGATATTGGTGATTTGAGTTTCGGGACTCAAGTTAAGAACTGACATTAAGATTACTTTTTCATGACCGATAAATGCTTATATACTATGATTAGTCAGACCTTGGAGGAAACACAAAGTTGTTATCTCCATAATAGAGCAAGATTAGAGATTACAATTTGACTCTTTGGAGTTCGCTTGTAGTTTTGGGCGTATTTGAGGCAAATCTCAGTGATTTCTTATGCGCCTCTCTACATTATGGTGATTAATTTTGATATTTGAGTTAGTCCAGTCAGTGTATTGAACGAGAGATATTTTATTATTAAGTATTAGTGACTTACGATCATTGTGTTGCTCAGTTTGATGATGAGAAATCCGGATGGAATTCGATGCCCACAATTTACTTTTGGGATTTTATTATTTGAAGTGTTCTCCTTATGCAGGTTTTTGGTTCATTGAGTTTTAGGGGAAACTATGCCAACATTTTAGTAGAATTTTTCAGGAATGAGATAATTGAATGGGTCAGAACGTTTCCTGGGATTGGTCAGATGACTACTTATATTATGGCTTTAGAATGTCATACGGGTCTTCAACTTGTTACCTTTGTGGTAACGTGGGTCATTTTTGTGTGTGAGTGTCCGTTAAGGAACACTGCTGGTAGATTTTTGCTGCAGTGTTCAAGTGGTGATCAGGAGCAACTTTAGGTGGTATAGCCGAGCCATTAGCTAGACAACTGACATATTTGTACCGCAACTGAAGGCTGGACTTACCGGACATGCTGACAACTTTATTAGAATTTGTCATTAGAGAGGCATGGATATCAAATATTTTAGTTATTTATATTACAGAGGTTGCATCCCGACCCTTTCATGTATCAGGCTAATGGTCAGTAGTTGTCTGAGACTCTTGATCAGGAAAACAAGACTTCATAATTAAGGAAAACATGGTAAGGTATTAATTACGGATAACCCCCTCTCAACTATGGCTAATATTTGAGAGTCGAACGAACTCATACAGGAGTAGTACCCGTTGGTGCTTTACCAATATGTACTTAAATTTCGAGGACAAAATTTTCTTAAGGGCGGTAGATTGTGACATCTTGTCCCGAGAATTTACTTTTTATTGTTTATTTAAGGTTAATCGAAAAAGATAATTAGTTTTGTTACTGTCGATAAATATTGAGAGCTTTTAGTTGACTTTTTCTCAGATTGTCAAAGTTGGTTGACTTAGGGTGGAAGTCGTAGAAATTGTTGATACGAGTCCGTAGATGCGAAGAATGTTAATAAAGGAGTTACGAAAAGAAAGTTATGATCCTCAAAAGTTTATCAGAAATATACTAGTCATAAATGGACTAGTATAAATAGGAATTTCTATTAAAGAAAGTCATAGAGTTTATTGAGACGAGTTCGTGGCCACGTCAAGTGTTTAAATCGGAGTTACGACGAATCAATTGTGATCAACAAAAGTTTGTGCAATTTTACGAACATGATTAGTCGAAACTTGCACCTATAAATTGGACTTTTCCGAAAGTGGAAAGTCAAAACTTACCATTAAAGGTAATTTTTTTCTTTTTCTTTCTCTCTCCTCTCCCCCGCGTGTCTCTCCTCTCTCTCCGAATCATGCATCGCTAGCGACAGAGCTTGCTGGTCTGGCTACCAAAACCAGCGAGACTAGTGTCAAAAGATTCGTCTCCCTCCCCTCTTTCAAACCCATATAGTCCCTGACTCAAAGATGTATCATGGAAGTCATGGTCACGTTCCAAAGGTGCTCTGCGGGCTGAAAAATCTAGGTTAATGGGACGGTGGTTTCCAAATTGAACCGATTGGTGTAGCCTATTGGGCTTTGAAGCTCTCATCATCACGAGTCTAACCATATGAAGTTTTCAGGGGATTTTAGTTAAGGTAATTCAACTAGTTAGAGGATGAATTATACTTTGTTGTAGTTGAGTAAGTTGTTTGTTGTGTGATTTCAAGTAGAACAGGCCTCGGGTCGCTGGGAAATGTCACTAGTGCCGCCACGCCGCCGCCGCCGACAGTGGTTCACAGCGGCGCCCCGGCGAAGTGTATTTCGATGTAAATTTTATGTCATTTTGCTCGTAATCACGTACTGATTGTAATAGAGAGTTTATTAAATTAATTTGGACATTAATGATTACGACATGTGGTTAATCAGATATTAATTAAATGATTTTACTATTATATTGAATGGTTGAGTCGATCCTCGATTCGACCTTGAGTTGCGTAACGTTTGAGGAATGCATTGCGACTTTGAAAAGAATTCAAGAAATAGAATTGGGAATTAGATTTAAAGCTTGTCAATTAATTCAGGTAGCACGTTATTCGAGAATGCAGGTTCTCGACGATTTTTCTCGTTGGTTAACGAGCTTAGCTATTCATTATGAGTTTTTGGAGATTTATTATTAAGTAATAATAGTTGTTTCAGGATGACGTGTTAGCAGCAAGTGACAAATATTTCTAATCGCCGGCAGATAGGTTTTGGCTTGGTGGAAATCACGGCACAGTATCAGTTGACATTTTGTTTTCACAATCGTAGCGAGTTCATATTTTTATCAGTATGCTCTACAGTTTATTTTAGAGCTTTTAAATTTGGAGGTTTATTTGTGATGATTTGTTTAGTTGCATCGACGTTCTAACTATTCGGCTGATCACAAAATAGTTTAGTCAGGGAAGATTTGGTGGCCTCGTCTGACCCAGATTGACTCAGGTTAGGTGGCCTGGGAACGATCCTATCACATATACTTTTCTTACAGTTAGTCGACTCAGGTTAGGTGGTCTGGGCGAACACCTCCATTTGTATTTCAGTAATATGTTTTTGAACTCGCATTATTTCATAGGAAGTAGCGAAAATGTATATAGTTGCAGTTTTACAGATTGCTCACTTTATGATTTTTGTCCACTCACTCTAACATTTTATATTTTTATGCCTTTCCTGGGGTCTGTTGTTTTAAATTGCCCAGTTTTCAGGTTTACCACTTGAAGTCGTGATTTTCCAGAGTACGAGGGATGAAAGTCTACAGCTTCTATTTTTATCAGTGTAGATTTTTAGTTGAAGTTCTGTGTTGCTCGTGTTAGGGTAGCTGGTACCGATTAGTCGGTATTAGATACTCTAATATGAGCAACCCTGAACTTCAACTAAGAATCTACACTGATAAGATGGTACCGATTAGTCGGTGTTAGATACTCTAATATGGGTTCCGCAAGACTTACCCTTGATTACTGTACTATGGGGCAGGTCTTTTCAGGTGAACTACCAGTAGATCCTGTCCATTAAACAACTAACGATGAAGCTTTCTTTCTCTATTGTTGTATCAAGCTGCCTGTCTAACAAGTTATATATATAGCTTCCACCTTACCTAACAGCAGCACTCCATCCTCTGTGTAGTTCATGTTTTTATCCATCCAAGACAGGCCTAGGTGCATGATCATTAAGGGTATGGGCTTCTTCAATGATGTACATAATTTATGCTCGATCTGCAGTACTTTTGTCCTTACGTTTAGCTATGTTATGAGCTTAGTAATGAGTAAACTAACTTATTTTTAAAGTTTTTAGGTATTGAGTCGAAGGAGACAGAGTAAAGAGGTTAATTGGAGAAAAATTGCAATGAGATGGAGAACCGTACTTTGACTAGGAATCCTCGTTCGAGTAGGAGTCCTCATTCAAGTAGAAATCCTTGTTAGAGTAGGAAAAAGATTTGTCCCATGAAGATTGAAAAAGTGGCAGCCAAGACCATTTGAAGATCAAATCAAGATTCAATCAAGAACATTGAAGAATGTTCCAAGATTTGTAAAGATGGGCTAAGAATTATCGAGATGTGTGCAAGATTTTCCAAGAAAACCCTAAATTGTGTTCAGATTCGGCTTAGTCTGATGTCTCATTGGATTGGGGTTGGACATCCATGTCAATAAAGTATCTAGAAGGTTTTGGTTCTTCTATCATGATAAGGAATGGATTAGATTAGTAAGAGAAGTGGAATCCTCAATGGACACTTTTAGAGCTGATTTTGATCTCCCTCTTACTTGTTTCCTCATGAACCTGCAAATCAAGTCGGGTATGGTGTGGTAACGTGCTTAGACCCTCCAATGCTTATGTCATACACTTTCTCAAGAATAAATGAGTAATAAGGCCAAAATAATGTTGGAATGACCTATATATAGAGATCGTATTATATCTAAGCATAGTCCTTCCTTGAGTCATAATACTTTGCTTTCAGGGAGGAGGAATCCATTAAGGAATGGATCGCCGTATCCAGGGCCAATCACATCTCGCGATTACCACAGGCCCTTTGGTGTACTCCCTTTAGGATTCGTATAAATCTTACTCATTCTGTCAAGGAATATGTTAATCCCTTGAGATCTGCATCGTACTTTAGGATTGTCACACCATTTTACGAACATTCAAGATGTCTTCTAGATCAATCTAGATACTTTGAGAATCCTCTAGACAATCGATTTCAACTCGAGCCCAATATTCTAAATATCTGACATCTACAGCTGAAGGACCTCGAGGGCCCAAAATCCCTTAAGCACTTTGTATCCAAAACTAACTCTAACAAATACCCCCACATCAGTATGAGGTTTGCCACATATCCTTGATAAGCTCTTGCTTTTCCTTCTCGTGATCCACCCTTTGCCTC
The DNA here is from genome assembly GCA_946800695.1 of Geum urbanum. Classification (NCBI taxonomy): domain Eukaryota; kingdom Viridiplantae; phylum Streptophyta; class Magnoliopsida; order Rosales; family Rosaceae; genus Geum; species Geum urbanum. Next base: position 4,290,962 of record OX327008.1, on the reverse strand, counting down.
TTAAGCTCGACCTCAAAAGACTCATGAAGGGAGGCAACCTCTTGGCAATGCTTATCCTCAACGGCCTGTAGCTTCTTCTCCATCTTCTTCTCTAAGGCATGGACTGCCTGGCTATGCTCGAGGTGTGTCTTAGTGAGACATGCCTTATGGCTGACGACTTCAATTTCATGCAAAAGACGTTGCTCGGCCATGGCTAAATCTTAGGAGTCTAGCCAAAAGATTGCTAGCTATTGTAGCCTACCATACTCAGCTATCTGATCCTCGATGACCAAAACCTTTTTCTCGCCCATCTTAGCCATCTTCTCAGCAATAGTAGCCTTGTCCCAAGGAGCTTAGACATCAGGGAGGGTACCCAGAGTAACTGTATGCAATAAAAGAAAGTGTTGAGATCAGACGATGAGAAAGATAGAGTCGGTGTAAAGCAAAGTTAGATGAATAACTTAATCGATAGAGAGAAGTCTAGAAAATTGTCATGATGTCTAGAAAGTCCAATTCCTTGAGGTCTTCATGGTCTTGCTCAAGAACGTTGGCATACAAGGTTGTTGCTGTAATGTCAGCACGATCAAGGCAAAAGCAAAGGTTAGAAATGGTGTGGTTCCCAATTGTAGGGGGGTTGACACCATGGTTAAGCTTGGCATTCTTCTACTCTATTAGATCTCAATAGGGTTTGACCACATACCCATACTCGTTATCCTTACATTTGAAAAACACACAAGGGAGTAAGGGGTCAAAGACCTCAACGAGCTCACCTTGAAGACTTGTGAAATAGATGACATGAATATCTAAGAAAAATCCCAAGTGTTCTCAAGCAAAGTACGATCATGAGCAAATAGTAAAATGTACGATTCAAGTAAACATTGAGATAAGAGGAGATAAGATCACATACCAAGGGAGAAAGCAGCTTGCTGGGAAGACTCGGGCTACTCCGTTCGAGGCTTCTTCCTTTGGGACAACGGAGCTCGTTTCTCATCAACTGGAGTTTACTCCTTCACGACTGGAGCAACGACGTCACGAGCCTTCTCCTCAAGAACAGAGTTCTTGCCCTCTTTTTAAGTAGATTTCTTGGAGGCCTCCATATTAGAATTCTTGATAAGGCGACGACAAGACTTGGGTTTAGGAATGAGCTGAGATTCTGGTTGTTTAGCGACGGTTAGAGTAGGTTCTGAAGGTACACTCAAGGCCCCCTTATAGTGGACCTAAGGAGCTTGAGGAATCTCATACACGGTGGTACGGTATTCATGGAATAACGGGGAGACTTCTTCCAAACGTCCAGAAGAAAGATGCTTATGGCTCCACATCCATCGAACCTGGTGGAACTTGTATGAGATTTTGAGGGTGTCATTCACTAGGTTGCAATGGAATTCAATGGCGCATGGGACTTTGTTAGAGGGCTTGGTAGTGTTGATGATTATAGGGACGGTGTGGCCAGCTTTATGCCCAAGCTTTTCCAAGTCTCCATAGGTGAGGATCGAGGTCTATTTCCAATCATTTGGGGAGTGAGGGGGGTTGAGCAGAAGAGTCTCCTACATGTACATGAAGTGGTGGCTGAGGTAGAGCTTATTGATTCTAGTAGGCTTGACCTGGAAGAACACCCGGAACTCGGGAAGGCCCATGGGACAGTCGAATCATCTATTAAGGTAGTCGGAGCAAGATAAAATCCTAAAAGAATCAGGGCACCACTATTTGATGGTGTATCCATAGAACTCTTACGTTACGTAGATAAAGGCAAGGATCGGGAAGGTAAGAATGAAATCAATCTGAAACAAATGGACAAGAAGACCTGGACCAAGAGCTTTCTCAAGCTTCGATACTTTTACCTTGTTAGAGATAATGGCATACCAAAATTCTTCGCTAGAGCCCTGGTGGTACGTCAGAATGAAGGTCAACAATGCTTCATCAGAGTTCACTTTGATGGTGGCCAAAAATAGATCTTCTGAGGCTTCTTGGTGGTTGCCAACTTGAAAGAGCACAGACGAAGAGTAGGGTTGGTAGGCAGATGTATTAGCATCCATGAGGGCCCAAGCTGTATTGGCATAATTGTTTCTGACTCCTACTCGTTCATGCTGGGTGTAGGCAGATGTTCCACTGGGATCTTACATCTCATTTGGTAATCTTTAGATGAGACAAGATTAACCAGTGCATTGCCATGCGTGTTCTTGGTTCAAAGGAGCTGCATGATCGAGAACTCTTTAAGCTGGCTAACTAGTTCCCTTACAACCTTGAGGTATGTTTCCATGGAAGCATGATGAGCAACATATTCCATAAGCATCTGATTTGCTATTAGCTAGGAGTCACATAATGCCTTGATTTTTTGTTCACATTCAATTCCCATCCCAGTCGTAACTTAATCAATATGGCCTTATACTTCTCTCCGTTGTTGGTTGCCTTCCATCCTATAGTCAACGCTTGCTGCAGGATCATACCATATAGGATTGTAAGCACCAGACCTACTCCGGCTCCTTTGTCCTTTGTCGAACCATCAGTGTACAAGGAATTTGCTAGTGCTTGACCCTTTATTGCTTTCCTTGGTCGATACTCTTTATCGTGTTGGGCAAGCTCTTTGACCCACTTTGTTGCCTTGCTAAAGGAATAAGGAGTATGCAAGATCATTCTGAATGGGTACTCAGTCATAAAAATCACTTTGAAGGCCTGGAAGTACGGTTTGAGCTTGCGCAATTACATATCAAAGGAGAGCTTTCAAAACATAATATACGGGTAGCTGCCCCCAAGTATCTTCTCGAACCGAAGCTTTGCTTACTGCTACATCTAAGACCGCTAGGTACAAATACAGGTCCTCTCTTAACACAGGCTTGCTTGGAACGGGGGGTGAGACTAAGTAATGGTTAAGGGCTTGGAATTCCTTTTCACGCTCGTCGGTCAAGATCTCCCCCTTGGTCTTCTTAAATGCTTAAAGAATAGCTTACATTTGTCAGTAAATCTTGAGAAAAATTTGCTTAAGGATGCGAGCTTTTTGTTGAGGCTTTGTATCTCTCTTACAGTTGATGAGGATCTCATCTTCATGATCGCTTCTACTTGGTTTAGATTTACCTTTATCCCTCGCCGTGCCACCAAGTATCCCAAAAACTTTCCTAACCCTACGTCAAAGGTATACTTTTCTAGGTTTAGCTTCATGTCATTCCTAGTGCGGTACTTCTTCTATAAATCTTGTTGGGACCAGTTTCTGTACCTCTTGTTTGATTATCTTGTTTCATTATATAGTAAAGGTTCTCTTCTTCTGTACCACTGGTTCGGCTTTTTGGTCCACGTACAGCTAATGTTTCATGACCCATCGATCTATTCAAGGCATGTCTCTTGTTGACCAAGCAAACACGTCCTTGTACTCCCTTAGCAACTCCATCAACTTCTTCCGCTCAGCTCAGCTCAGTCCCAAGTCTATTCTTGAATACATGTCTGGTCTTTCCAAGTCAAATGGTTTGAGGATCAAATCTTCTTTGGCCTTTTCCTTGAAAGGCCCTTCATAAGGGTCGAGCTTTACATCTAATTCGTCAAACTTAAGGTTGATTGATTGTTATGCTGAGGTGGCCGGAGCTAGGGTAACCGTAACCCCAGACTCCACAGTTGATACCTTCTTCTTGCCTTTAGTTGCCAAGACTGTGCACAGCCTCGCTGCTGCCCTATTCCCTTTGATGACGATAATCCTAACTGGGGTTGGGTACTTCACTACCTGGTGGTAGCTAGAGGCCACTGCCTTCATACAGTGGAGCTATGGGCTCCAGAATATATCGTTGTGAGGAGAAGGGGCATCCACCACAGCAAACTAGGTGGTCGGGTTGGTTTCGGGTGAAGCGACTTGGAGAGGGATGATTTCCAAGGTCTTTACTCTTGATCCTTCGAACCCCATGAGGGTGGTGCGACGATCCTTCGAACCTACAAAACAAGTTAGAGCACAGTGTGGTACCATGCTTAGACCCTCCAACTCTCAAGTCAGTACTTGCCTTAAGAATCAAATAGTGAATATAGCAGAAAAAACGTTACCTTAGACCATGCAGAGATGGTCTATATATGGTGATCGAGTTAGGTCTAAGCATAATCCATATCAAATAGGATTATTTTACTTTCGGATAGGAAGAATCCATTAAGGAATAGATCTCCATATCCAGGGCCAATCAAATCTCATGATTACCACAGACCCTTTGGCATAATCCTACTAGGATACGGACAAATCTTTCCTTTTCCTCCTCGGATTCTGTCAATCCCCCCAGGTCCGATCAAGCTGTCCCTTGAGGTTAGATCGCCCAGTCTCTTTGAGGTCTGATCTTACTTAGGATTGTCATGCCCATCGAATATTTTAGAAGACTCCACATTGTTCCAGAGACTTCTAGAAACTTCCAAATCATTCAGCCCTTAACCGAACCCATAACCGTCCAAGCCTAGGCCCATATCTAATTGCATCGAACCTCATCCAGAATCGTTCTACCTGAGCTCATCGTTCCCCAGCCCGGTTGGCCAAAACTGACTCCTACAGCTCTCACAGGGTGGGATCATGTCCTCGTCATGTTGCTTGTTCATGTTTCTAGTGTTCGTGTTCCTTATGTTTCTGTCTTCCATAGTATTCCGTTCACGAAAGTTAGCCCAGGGTTCTGCTCTCATTGAAAGCACCAATTTTTGAGAGCAGATTTTGATCTCCGTCAAGTTTGCACCTCTTGTGAGGCTAAAAATAAGTTGGAGCATGGTGCGGTACACTACTTAGACGCTCTGTTGCTTAAGTCAGATACTTTCACAAAAGCAAGAGATTTAGTTGGTTGGGATACGTTACCTTATGGCACGTCGTAATGGCTTATTTATATAGATCATTCTTTGTCTAAGCATAGTCCATATACTAATAGGACTACTTACTTTTGAATAGGAGTAATCCATTAAGGAATGGATCTCCATATCCAGGGCTAATCATGTTTCTCAATTACCACTAGCCCTCTGGTGCAATCCCTCTAGGATTCGTACAAATCTTTCATATTCCCTCAAGGATTCCCTTAACCCCTTGAGCTTTCTGTCGTATATTTGGATTGTTGCACCATCCTCTAAACATTTCAGAGGCTTCCACATCGTTCTAGATACTTCGAAATAATTACCAAATTAATGAACCTCACCTGTAGCCCTAATTGTACTGGCCCAAGCCCATTAGTAGAATTACTGATCCAATATCACCAAGAGACCTTGAGGTCGCAAAACCCTTCAAGCTCTCGATGACCAAAGCCAACACCCACATGTATGATCCCAAAGATGAAGACTAAATGTGCTATGATTACACAACATAAACTATCAGTAGGAAAATTAGCTTCTTCGAAGACATGTCTAAAGGAAATTTTGTCAAACATTGTTGCAAGATTCTTGATGTCTATAATAATGGTTTTGAGCCTCTAAGGAATCAAACATTGGTTGTTGACAAAGTTCATCACAAACTGGGAGTCTCCTTCAAATTGAAATCTTCTGATGTTCATTCTTTGAGCTTGAAGAAGACTATCTCTCAATGCAAAATTTTTTGATAGGGAACTGTGGTTCTACCAAACTTCCAAGACCCAGCCAGGATGGGATTTCCATGGAAATCTTGAAAGATGAAGCCTGCAATAACATCTCCAACTCTAACTTCAATTCCAATGCTTCTCACTGAGCCATCAAACACTACAAGAAAACAGCACTTAGACCACGGAAACACTAATTCTCCGTCGTCCAAGTGACACTTAGACGACGGAAAAGACTCCGTGGTCCAAGTACCACCTGGACGACGGAGAATACCATCTCCGTCGTCCAAGTGGTCACCTGGACCTCGGAGTCTTCTCCGTCCTCCAGGTGACCACTTGGACGACGGAGATGGTATTCTCCGTCGTCCAGGTGACCACCTGGACCTCGGAGTCTTCTCCGTCCTCCAGGTGACCACTTGGACGACGGATATGGTATTCTCCGTCGTCCAGGTGACCACCTGGACCTCGGAGTCTTCTCCGTCCTCCAGGTGACCACTTGGACGACGGAGATGGTATTCTCCGTCGTCCAGGTGATTACCTGGAGGACGGACCGACACGCCGTCGTCCGAGTTCACAAAACGTACTTCCACTTAGACGACGTACCGACACCTCCGTCGTCTAAGTGAAGCATTATATAAGCCCACTGCCGGCCAAACGTACTGATCGAATTCATTCCTAGCTAGCCTCGATCTCTTCATGATCGATTCCATTTGAAGAATAATTGAAGGAGAAGGGAGAAGGAGAAGCTAGCTAGGGAGCTCGATCGAGCTAGGTAGCTAGAAGCTAGCTAGGCCGAGAAGAATCAGGATCGATAAGGCCGGGATCTCCGCTGACACGCTAGTTAGCTTAATTAACGTAAAGATATCGAGAAGGCCAGCAGGTACGTACGTACGCAGTTAAAATTTGCTTAATTAATATGTATTTAGTGAAAACGTACGTACATATATATATACATGCAAGGATGTTAGCTGATGTTAGCTATATATATATATGTACAGATCGATTAAATTACGTACATACGTACGTAATTGATGGATCGATATGTAGATCGAGTACGTATAATTAAGCGTAAATTAATGGACAAATATATATATATATGTAATAATTAATTAAGTATAATATTTTGTAGCAGTATGGACAAGAGTTGGATGAAGTTGAAGAATAGATGTGATGTCCGGTATATGGATGGAATTAGCGAATTTGTGAATTTTGCGATAGAACATGGTCAGGGAAAGAAACGTTTCAGGTGTCCGTGTCAGAAATGTCTTAATTGTCAGTATGCGGAGGTTAATGTTATGGTGCAACACTTGTACGAAAATGGTATGATGTGGAGTTACACTACATGGAGCGAGCATGGTGAAGCAGTAGAGTTCAGCGCAGCAGACTTCAGCTCAGGGTACAGTTACCATGGTGCCTCATCCAGCGGCAGTGGTGCCGGACCCCCAGCTTGCAACCCAACTGCAGATTTGGTCCATGATGCGTTTCCGGGATGTAGTCATGGCGGACACCAACACCAAGACGGAGGTTACAGTACCACCAATGAGCATGATGACACATTCCCCGCAGCTAGCTTGGCCACTGACACCAGTGAGATGGAAAAGTACAACCGGATGCTACTTGAAGCGCAGACCCCGGTGTTCCCTGGATGTCGAGAGAATGTGTTGCAATATGTGATGGAGCAAATGAAGATAAAAGTGAAGCACAAAATGTCAGTGAGTGCTTTTGACGAAATTCAGGAGCAAATATGTAAGTTGCTTCCTGATGATCACAATCTTCCTAAATCTCATTATAAGGTTAGAAATATCCTGAGCAGCCTCGGCCTAAAGTACAGGATAATTGACGCATGTCCGAATGATTGTGTGCTATTTTACAAAGAGTATAAAGAGTTGGACTATTGTCCCGTATGTGGCCAGTGCAGATTCCAGTTGAATAGGAAGAGTTCGAAAAAGAGAATTCCTGTGAAAGTTGTTCGATATTTTCCCTTGATTCCCAGATTGCAGCGCCTGTACATGTCGCTACACACAGCAGAGGCGATGCGATGGTACGCAGAAAAGCGAATAGATGACGATGTCCTGCGACACGCCGCGGATGGGGAGGGTTTCAAACATTTCGACAGAGAATTTGGAGACTTTGCTTCAGAGGTTAGAAATGTTAGACTCGGCCTATCTACAGACGGATTCAATCCTTGGGGAAGTAATAGCTCCGCCGTCAGCACTTGGCCAGTTATTATGATGCCGTACAACTTGCCTCCGTGGATGTGCATGAACAAGGAATTTAATTTCCTTACCGTACTAATTCCAGGTCCTAAATCTCCATCGAAGTGCTTAGATGTCTACCTCAGACCTTTGATCGACGAGCTGAAACTGTTGTGGGAAAATGGAGTCCCAACTTATGACAAATTCACTGACACGATGTTCACGATGAGGACTGCTGTAATGTGGACGATCAGCGATTTTCCAGCTTATGGGATGTTGGCAGCCTGCAGGACAAAAGGATATAATGGATGTCCTATATGTTTGGACGACGTGAACTCTAGTTGGCACGCGGGGAAGGTGTGTTACTTGGGTCACCGTAGATGGCTTCCTCACGACCACCCGTGGCGACAGGATGAAGCTCATTTCGACGGTACGGTAGAGAACAATCCTAAACCCCGTAGTTGGTCGGGCGAAGAGATTTTAGAGAGGTTGAGCTATTTCGACTTTGGTGTGTTGAGCAATGACGCGGATGTAAAGAAATGCAATCCAATTCCTCCACATGATCTGAGCTATTGGGATCACAAGAGTATATTCTTTGAACTCCCTTACTGGTCGAAGTTGAAGCTGAGGAACAACTTGGACGCGATGCACATAGAAAAGAATGTGTGCGACAGCGTGGTGGGAACAATTCTCGGTATTAAGTTCAAGACTAAAGATACTCCCAAAGCGCGCAAAGATTTGGAATCAATGAATCTACGTCGCCCCTTATGGTTGAGGAGGGATAGGAAAGGAGTGTACAACAAGATGCCAGATGCACCTTACACAGTGAAGCCGACGCTTAGACGTTCTGTATTTCACTGGTTTAAGGGCGTTCGTTATCCGGCTACGTATGCAGCTACTATAACTGGAGCAGTGGACGAGGTGCAACACAAGTTTGTTGGTCTAAAGACACATGACTATCACGTTATGCTGCAACGTCTGATTCCAGTGGTAATTCGACCATACTTGCCTCGGGACGTCGTAGAACCAATAGTGGCATTGTGCAGGTGGTGGCAGAGGTTATGCGCCAGAGAATTAAAGAAGTCAGATGTGGTGGAATTGCAACAACAAATTGTGCACATCATTTGCAAACTAGAGAGGATTTTCCCCCCTGCTTTCTTTGACATCATGATTCACCTAATGATCCACCTGCCCGAGCAGGTGCTCATTTCTGGTCCGGTCCAGTACAATTGGATGTATCCTCAAGAAAGGTACGTACAACTAATTAATTAATTTGTTCCACTGGAGATTATATATATACTAGCCAGCTAGCTATATGTACTTATGTAATGTGTACGTTTGATTTTGTAGACAGCTTGGACAGTATAAGTCATTCGTCAAAAACAGGTCGGCCCCGGATGGCTCCATAGCAGAGACATACCTAATGCATGAGTGTGTTACTTACTGCAACAGGTACCTCAAAGATCCACCCCCTCCCAGTACTGCCTCCGATCGCAGTGCCCGCATCAATCTTTCTGTCGTCACTAATGTCGTCCGACCGTTTAGAGGAGTATTAAAGGAATCGTTAACACGGGAAGAACTTATTGAGGCACATTGGGTAGTGTTGCGAGACTGTGATAAAGTTGAGCCGTACATGATGTCATACAGGGAGAGGCTTCAGGCGTTAAATCAAAACAAGAGTTCGGCGTGGATTGAGAAAATGGTTAAGAAGAAGTTTCCTGATTATTTCTTCCAATGGGTACGTACGTACGACTCGGTATTAATTATTTAAATACATATTGCTCATGTTTGTAGAAAGTAAACCATTATATTAATTTGGCCTTTTTCGCAGATGATTGATCTGCAAAAATCTGATAACCACGGAGGGTGGTGGTCATGGCCAAAGCACTTGCTAGCAGGGAAGCCGGTTAAACACTATATTTATCCCGGATGTTTTGTGAACGGTGTAAAGTTCCATTCATTGGCCCGAGACGAAGGAAGAAGAACACAAAACAGTGGGGTAGCCGTTGGGAAAGACAATGATCTATATAACGGGGCTATTGTATACGTGGTTCAGCTATGTTACGGGAATGATGTCAACGTTTTCCTATTCAAGTGCAGATGGTTCAAGCGTACAAAGGAAGACCTGGGACTATTATCTGTCGATACAAACTCGCACTGGTATGAGGATGAGCCTTTCGCTCTCGCCACCTTAGTTCGGCAGGTGTTCTATCTCGACGATCCAAAAGCCGGTGAAGGGTGGAAAATAGTGAACCATATCTCTCACCGAGGAATATGGAATACAGAGACAATTGAAGGGACACCGGCGACGACTGAAGATGCTGCTGAACCAGAAAGAGACATTCCTGCCTATCAAGAGCCTAATATTTCTATGGTCCGCTCCGATATAATGGACCTGGTTCAAGATGGTGAACGGTTACCCATGCCTGATGGTTGTACAGATCTAACTGAAGATGAGATTATCCATGAGGTAGATGAAGAAGACGAGCAGGAAGAGGACGTGGACGAGGACTCAGGTTATTCGTCGGACGATGTTGAGTACGATGACGAGGATGAGCCGTCGACTAACGGGGATGGGGACGATGATTATTATGACGAAGAGTACGGTCATACGACGAGGGAGATTAATTGGTAATTAATTACTGTAATTATTGTAATATATATATATATATATATATATATATATGATCGATGCCGGTTTACGGTAAGAAATCTGAATTATATATATATCCTGGCCAACGGAGAAATTAATAAATATTGGCGCCAAATCTCAATCTCATATAAAACGTACCCTAGCTAAATCCTCGACCCTAAATCTAGCAAATCGGATCGATCCATCATTTATTTAATTTTTTTATGGTCATTCAAAATAATTTAACGGACACCTGAATTCTGTCCACGTTTATATTAGGTCCCCCGCCATATTCACCTTTGGCGCCATATAAAACCCTAAATCTTGGACCCAAAACCTAGCAGATCGGATCGATCGATCAATTTTTTAATTATATTTTTGAATCAGAATAATTGAACGCACACACAAATGACCGGGGATGACCTAAACCGTAAACCCTAAGGCCCTAACCCCTGAATTCGGGGTTTTTACACCTGAAGAGTTGGCCAACACTCAGCTTGCGTTCCCAGATGTGCCGCCGGAAGACCTGCCTCCTCTATCCTTAGAGAGCCAAATTGCAATTGCGGATGAGGTCTACGGTCGTAGAGCATCCGTGGCCCAGGTGCTCACCTGGACGACGGAAACACTAAGTCTCCGTCGTCCAGGTGAACACCTGGGCCACGGACATTGCTACCATTATCCGTGGCCCAGGTGTTCACCTGGACGACGGAGACTTAGTGTTTCCGTCGTCCAGGTGAACACCTGGGCCACGGATAATGTCCGAGGTCCAAGTTCACTTGGACGACGGAAACACTAAGTCTCCGTCGTCCAGGTTCTTGGACGACAGCACTTGGAGCACGGACCTTGGACGACGGAGTTTCCGTCGTCCAAGTACTTAGACGACGGAAAACTGCACTTAGACGACGGAAATGGTCCGTGGTCTAAGTGCAGTTTTCTTGTAGTGAAAATTGATCTAGTAGCGCATTATTTTGGGGAGCCGGCTTCCAAATTATAGTGTATGGGTTGAATTCTTCCTGGTAACTCTTGGATTTTAGTCAATGTAGTCTTTCAAAGTAGTAGCAAATGTAGCCACAATTGCACTGGTATTCACCCTCTCATTCCTAAAAATCACATTATTTCTCGCTTTCCAAATTTGTCATAATTAAGGCCATAATTGTTTTTCAATATGAGTTTTCATGATTTAGAATAAATCCAAGGTTTGAGTCATGCTATTTCAATTTTTAAACCAGAAAATCTACATACCTCTTTTGACATATTGTACTAATAAAAGAGAGATCAAGCTGTTATGCACTCCAATGTTAAGCACTCAAGAGTCTTAATTCTTTAGATGACATGTGTCGAAATTTGATAAGTTAGTTTTTTTAATTTTCTTCAATTTTGACTGAGCTTATCTAAGTGAGAATCCTTTAATTTGCGGAGGTGTTGTAGGCTCTGGAAGTGAAGCTTGAGGCCAAGTTGGCAGCAGATCCAGGCGGGCGAGTCAGGCAAGGATTATCGGCATTCCAGGCATGCTCAGGCCAAGGCTGGTGGCAGAGCTCGATATGAGATGAGGCTTTGGGCTGAGGCCTACCATGAGACGAGATGGGGCTAACAATAATGAGACTGAGGTGAGATGCAGACATTGCAATATGGTTTGCAATGGTTGTAGATGACATAGAGCTATGACACGCGATCTGACATTAAATGTTTGCTTGATCTGAGCATCTAATCACAACTCGAGTAGATGATCCAGTAGCTAGCTCTGGACGATGTGGACTTTTCAGATTGCAAAAATTATACATATGGCAAGATCTATGCACTTTGATTCGCATGAAGGTTAAGCCAGAGGAAGTTCCACTATAAGTGAATCTCCATCACTCTATATATTAAACCACTCTGGTATTCAACTTCTTGGATCTACAATTTTGGGAGTCAAACTATAATCTAGTACTGAAAACCATTGAAAGAGAAAGAGAGAGAGAGGAGTTCGGCTGGAATTCACACAGCTTTCGTTCACGCCCTTTCTCTGGGTAATCTCGACCGTTCATCTGATTATTGATTTATGGTCACACAAAGCTTGCAATAACCTCACACATTAGATCCTCGTCCTCGCCCTGCATCAATAGCCGCTTGCGACCGCGCTTTGGCATCGAAAAGTTTCACCGGAGAGATGCGACGCCGAAAAAGTTACCCATAAGTCATCGACGCAACAACCTATGACCTCTGGTTCCTCATCCCTATCGTCGTTGATATATCTCTGTGCCGCAGCATCCATGATCGAGGTTCGCCGTCGAATATCTCTTCCCCTCCGGTAGTGACCTCTTCCATTATGTCTCAATTTGTTCGTCGGTGACCTCACTGAAAGACGCCGCCAGCATCACCTCCCGTCTATGTCTCTCTCAGTCGGTATCTTCAAACAGAGTTATGAACTGAGTAGCGAGTCAAAGTTAGCCGAGAACTTGTCAGCGCGCCGACAACCAAAGAAGTCAAAAAAAATTGGGTAGTTGACCCAAAAATTGTATCTCGCACGTGCCGATTGAGCTATTTGCAAAACAATCTTGAGCCGTACCTCGCAATGTGGATTGTAAGTGGGCGGCCGAAATCGGAAGAGTAGTGATGAGCGAAAAACCCACATTGATACTTGACTACCCCAAAGGTATGCTAGAACGATTTGTTGCTAAAATTGAAACTATTGTTGTTTTGTAAAACAAATTAGTTACCAAGGGACTAAAACCTACTTATATTCTTTTTCGTTTTTGGGCTTCATTGATTTTGCTTCAAGTTCAAACCCTTATTCGATGTTGTTATATATGGTGTGGGATGTTGTTCTCTGAGAATTAAGGGTGTTGAAAAGAGGCAACTGATTGTACCCATTTAGTGGTTCAAATATCCTTTCTTTTATGGATTCATATTTTGTCAATTTTGGGTTTGTTAGTAACTTAGTATCAATAGTATGTGATTGATGTACATTGTTAAGACTTGGGTGGATTATTTTACAAGAGTTATAGCTCTGGTGGTCCAAAATTTGAGCATTCTTTGAAGCACGAATCAAAAAAGGGTCTCTCGTTAGTTACAATTTTGTGGTTTGTGGATAGTGTTAAGAAGAATCGCAAGTGTAACTATCCTTTATACCAAATTCCTGCATTGGTTTTCTGGCTACTAGTGTAAAGGCTGAACTTATGTTTCATTCAAGTTGTTTTTTAACTGTTTACAGTGTGGCTGAGTGAATCACTTTACAGTATCAAGAGTTTAGGACAAAATGGTATTCGTTTGGATGAGTTGAATAGGCTTGTTGAGTTCTCTGAATCTCTGTTACGGAAAATTCTTGTCTTCCTGTTGGTGCTCAGGGAACCAAGCATTTGAGCACAAATGACAAACTTCAAGTTTCTGGAAAAGATTCCAACCTCAAGGTAATCAAATATACCAGCGGAACTGAGGAATAAAGTAATTTGAATTTCTAGGCACAAACTACTCTTTTAAAAAAAAGTTACAATGGTTGTTGTCTTGTATAGCTTCAGTGATATAACCGTCCATTGTCAGACTAGGTATAGTAATACACCATTGTTTTTTGCAGGTTATTCGGGCTACTAGTTGATATAGGGCGACTCGGCTGAAATCGCGATGCAGAGCGAAATAGATGTGGGGCGACTCGGCTGAAATAGATGTCTCTCATATGAATTTGTTTTACTGTTAGCTAGTGAAATTTAAGCTTATGGACATTGTGTTGTGGTATCAGACGCAAGTTAAGATTTTTTGATCATTCCAAGGCCAAGATATGTTGACGGGCAAGAGGATTGTTCCGGTTAAGGTTAAGTTTAATATGTAGCAGGGTTATTACATTGTAGAGTGTATCTTTGAAATGTGTTTGGTGAGTAGCTAAGTTTGGATGGTGTTTTGTGCTCAGTTTGATATTCGCGTAAACTATACTCTCATCAGGGACCAGTTTTTATGAGTAATTGCATAAAGCTTCACCTTTGAAAGTGATCAGATTTTCATAATGAATCTGATACATCTTAACTTGAGTTTCATATGTGTTGTGGTGGATTTCAGGAATTGAACAATTTTGAAAGTGATCCAGAGGAGTTTGCTAACACCTTGTGTGTGGTTTAGGTGTTCATGACCCTGAAGTCGGCGTAAGTTGTGTTGTTTTGTATTTCTTTTCTTCTTTAACAGATGCAGTTTTCGACTATTAATAAGTGCAAGATGTGTTGGTTTGTGTCAAAGTTGGAGCATTGATGACTTTGTATTTCGCTAAAAGAAGTTAAATTTTATTGCAGCCTGCAATTGCTTTTGCCATAAGAGAACAACTATATGAGGTATATTGTATGCGCCAGTAATGAAATGAGTATTTTAGTCTTGGTTCAATTACTGACGGAAGTTTGTCTTTGATATTGTAGATTGCAGTCCAAAATGTAGCTTCGACAAGAGAAAGCAGACTAAGCATGAAAGGGCGCCGAGGGCGTGATTATACTCCACTCAAGTGTGATGATCTTTTGTTTGCCATTTCTCTTTTAGAACATGTTTTCTTGCTTTGCCACAATTTGTTGTTGCACACGATTTATATCAGCTCGTGAGGAGAATATATACACCGACTTGTTCGAGATATCACATTTGTCATTAACTCCCTCTCTCTGTCTCACACAGTAAAGCAAGCTCTAGTGGATTGGACTTGGTAAAGTCATTTGGTCACAAATCCACTATCATTAGATATGTCTTCTATTCCACTTAGTTTTTGACGGACCTTTGATTGTGAACTCAAAAAGTCCTTTAACAAAACTGAAAATTTCAAATTTGTCTCTAACCTTAACTGTTGCAGTTAGGCTATTTTTAATCACAGTTATGATTGTTGCAGTTGCTGAACCAAATTTTGTGAGAACTTTCCTAGATGATCTCCTATCCACTATTAGGCATCTACAAGACTTCCCTGGACTTACATACTCCAGTACAACTTAGATGCTTTGCTATTGGTACAAATTACTAGAGTGAAATTTAAAGATGTTGACCAACAGTATGTTGATGTGATGAAAATATGTATATGGAGACAGTTTTTGCAATGTAGGTTTGTGGTTGTAAGTTAGTAGCTGAATTGTTGTTGTTGTTGTTGTTATTTCAGTGAAAATTTTGGTCAGGATAATATTCAGCTATAAGCAAAGAAGCTTAGGTTTTGATTATGACTACAGAGTTTTGCACAACATGTTGTATCAGAGGTATATTTGGCCATTTTGGTGTAGCTTCGAACAATTGAGTATGTTGTTAGAGGAAATGATGGTGTTTTACCTTGGTTTCTTAGTGCAGTCACTACAAGAAAACTGAACCTAGACCACGGACCATTTCCGTCGTCTAGGTGCAGTTTTCCGTCGTCTAAGTACTTGGACGACGGAATCTCCGTCGTCCAAGGTCCGTGCTCCAAGTGCTATCGTCCAAGAACCTGGACGACGGAGATTTAGTGCTCCGTCGTCCAAGTTCACTTGGACCGCGGACATTATCCGTGGCCCATGTAGACACCTGGACGACGGAAACTCTAAGTCTCCGTCGTCCAGGTGTGTACATGGGCCACAGACATTGCTCGTTTCTCCGTGGCCCAGGTGTTCACCTGGACGACGGAGAATTAGTTATCCGTCGTCCAGGTGAACACCTGGGCCACGGATAATGCTAGCTTCTCCGTGGCCCAGGTGTTGACCTGGACGACGGATAACTAATTCTCCGTCGTCCAGGTGAACACCTGGGCCACGGAGAACGGCAGGGTTTAGGGTTTAGGGGTTAGGGGTTAGGGGTTAGGGGTTTAGGGTTAGGTTTAGGGTTTTTCACCTGGACGACGGAGAACATAATCTCCGTCGTCCAAGTGAATATTTAATTTAAAAAAAATTGAAATTAAATATTATTAATTTAATTTATTATTAATTTAATTTAAATAATGAAAAATGCTAAAATTAATTAAATAAACTAAATTTTGAATATTACTTAATTATTAAATAATTAAAATTAATTTGTACATACATGAATAATCGAAAAAACCCATAAATTAAAAATTAAAATATTGTTCGGAATGCGGAAAGAAACGAGATAATAAACTACTAGCTAGCTAATACACTGGAGGAGCAGATGCGCCGCCGAGTCCTCCGCCTCCAGCCGGGTCGTTGTCGTCGGGATGTGGGTTCGGAGGAGGTTGACATACTTCTCGATTTTGTTGCATGAGGGCGATGAGTTGGGCTATTTGTGCTTGTTGTTCGTCAAGTCTTTGCCGCATTGACTCATTCTCCTCTCGTGCCAGTCGAGCCTCTTGAATGGCTGCTTCGACGGCCGCAGCCTGACTCCTTCTCCGCTGCCCCGAACCTCCCGTAGATGATGAGCCGGAGGTCGTCGACAAATCTCGTACCACCCTAGGCCCAAAGTGCCTAACCTCCTTGCCAGCTCTACGACCGTAGACCTCATCCGCGATTGCAATTTGGCTCTCTAAGGATAGAGGAGGCAGGTCTTCCGGCGGCACATCTGGGAACGCAAGCTGAGTGTTAACCAACTATTCATGCGCACGCTCTATCGCCCTTGCCTACAAAAGAATAATTAATTTATTATAATGAAATCATATTTAAATAATAATTACTATAATTAAAAGCACATATATATATATATATATATATATATATATCACTTACGCCGCATTGACTCGCTTCATTATCGAGCCCTGACGTCACGTACGCGCTTACGCTTGCATCAAGATAAGGGTGTTTGGAGCCCTTATCCTTGTGCTCCTTGGCTATTTGAATGAACTGCTTGGCGCCGGTAGTATGGTGTTTCTCCTTCTTCCCCCAGTTGGCTTTGTTGACACCGGAGAATTTCTGTTACACAACATAATTAAATCATTAAAAAATGAATAACTACAATTTAAATAATTCAATTATCTTAATTGAAATAAAAAAAATAAATTAATACCTTAAATTGTTCATCGGCATAGTGGTTACACAACCACTCCCACTCATCTTCTCTCTCCCCTTGCAGCTCTACCGGGGGAGGCACGGGACCGACATCTTGGAAGTACTTATGGAGCTTGTACTTCCAATCTTTGTAGATGGAGTTGGCGGTTTGGTTGATATGCCTCAACATAGCCGGTGTCGGATCCACGTCAAATTGTTCCTATCAAAAATATATAGAAAATTATAATCGTATATATTATGAAATTTTAGGCCGAGATTAACAATATTATATAATAACTAAATTGAACGTATTACGTACCGAAAGATCTTTGAAGACTTTCGCCTTCTCATGATCCGGCGCCTCCTTCCAAGTAGGGGCAGTGATACGAACCCGGTTACGGATGATTGACCCTATCCCATGCGCCGAGAGACTTGCTAGCTGAGCTGTGGGAGGGCCACCGGTGAATTCGTCGTACGGCAAGTCGATCTTTTTACCGGTCGCCTTGTAAATACGCTCCGCTTTGCCCCCTTTAACGAGACCCCGCGTCCTTTTCGGTTCCGGGTAAGTGGGGGCCCTCCTTTGCCTACGGCGGGCGCTGTACATGATTGATTCGGCGGTCGAGGACGCCTGAGTACTTCCCGTTGAACCGGTACCGGGCGTCAGAGATTGGAAGGGGTCGACGTCATCACCGCTCGAGATGAATGGGGGAGCGGGAATTTCCCCAGAGGGTGCTACGGACGGACCAGATGATCCGTCCGGATTGAGAGGGTCGTTGCCCTCCTGTTGAACCCAACCAACTTGGGCCGCCAACATTCGGAGCATCTCATCTTCTGCCTCCTGTTGGGCTTTCTTCTTGCCGGATGTCGTCTTTGGCGGAGCCATTTAAACCTAAGAGTACGGTGTTAAAATACCTACTTACCATAATATTTACAACTTAAAAATTTACGCTAATTAATTAAGTACGTTTAAGATTTAAATAGAGTACACTAGCTTGGCATTTTCGGTCGTTCAATGGACGTGCGACCCGCGCGATAAAGTGTAAATTTTCAATTAATCAGCCTTGGTTAAATCGAAAAACATGGCCAGTTAGGGATAGAGATAACGCGAGAGGCAGGACTAATTTCGACAAAAGTCTTTCTTAGTCCAAATCCTGTCACCAGTCATAACCCGTTTCTAGACACCATGTCCGACATTCGGCCAATTTTTCGAAAATTTACACTCCCTCAAGTCCTTTGCAAACTCCGCCCTCAACCTCGTGTCCATAACTTCACTTAGGTTATGGTGTGCGGTGATGAAATCCACACATCACGAGGGGTTAAGGAGATAAGCAAGGAAAAGAGGCGACATCTATTCCAAAGAGTGCAACTTAATAAACCAAGCCTATGTACTAAATTTAAATCGAACACGTACTACTAATTAATTTAATCTCATATTTATTTAATTATGCAACTAATTAATAAATAATTACAATAATATTTATTCATTTCATAAATTATCAAGTAATTACAATTATTCATTTAATTATTATTAAAATATAACAATAATTTACCATTTAATTAATTAATAACAATATGTAATCATTTATTTAATTAATAACAATAATTAATCTAAATATAATTAATAACAACAAATTTACAGTTATTCATTCATTTAATTAGTATTAATAGCAATAATTAATAAATAACATTACAATAATCATTTAAGAAATATTTAAAACTAATTAATTAAATAAAAATTATTTTAATAAGGGAAAAATAGAAATTTACCGAATCGGAGTTTTTCGGGAGTTTTCGGGAAAATCGCCGGAGTTGTGTCGTCGAAGAGGAGGAACCACGCCGGAAATAATGTCGTCGGAGCGTCGCCGGAGGAGAATCGCCGGAATGAGAGAGAGAGAGGAGATGGAGGAGAGAAAGTTGTAAGGGATGAGGAAAAGAAGATGAGGCTCGGCCTATTTATAGAGTTTCACTTAGACGACGGAGCACTAATTTCCGTCGTCTAAGTACACTTGGACGACGGAAACGGTGTTTTCCGTCGTCCAAGTGAAGGGTTAAAATTTTTCGAAGCGGCGCGTAATTAATGGGCGGGACGTTTCACCCGCCATAAATTTGGACTTAGACGACGGAGAATTGAATCTCCGTCGTCTAAGTGGAAATTCAAGCGGCGCCGAAAATTGAGGCGGTAAATCGAACCGCCATGAGTTTCGTATATATGAACAGTTAAATTTGAAACGACGAATAGATTTTCGTTTTGAAAGTTGTTAAGTATCGACTAATCCTTACGACTTAAGTGTTCATGAGTAGAGGCTCATTTGCAACAGAGTATTAACGAAATTGAATTTGAACAAAACAACCGTTGGATATGTTCGTCGTAACATAATATATAATTGTCTTCAAAGGACCATAAAATAATAAGTTCGGGAAGAGTTTGATCGGCACAGTCAACCGCAAAACCGATAATTTCACAAACCGGAAACGTGGATACAAGGCATTTCGCAACTCCGATTTTCGAACCGTCGAAGCTCACACACCAAGAATTGTTTACTCTAAAGTCTTGATGAAAAGACTTTGCATTGGAAGAAGGTCTAGATGGTCGTTGTCTTAGAAAAAATTACGATATCTGCACCTAGACGACGGAAATTAGTGTTTCCGTCGTTCAGGTAATCACCTGGACGACGGATATGAAGTTATCCGTCGTCCAGGTTCTGACCTGAACGACGGAGAATGACGTTCTCCGTCGTCCAGGTGTATAGACCCTGAATTCAGGGGTTAGGGCCTTACTGTTTAGGGTTTAGGGTTTGTGAACTTGGACGACGGAGAATTACCATATCCGTCATCCTAGTGTGTACCTGGACGACGGATAATGACCATTCTCCGTCGTCCAAGTTCTAAACCCCGAATTCAGGGGTTAGGGCCTTAGGGTTTACGGTTTAGGTCGTCCCCGGTCATTTGTGTGTCCGTTCAATTATTCTGATTCAAAAATATAATTAAAAAATTGATCGATCGATCCGATCTGCTAGATTTAGGGTCCAGGATTTAGGGTTTTATATGAGATTGAGATTTGGCGTGGCGCCAAAGGTGAAAATGGCGGAGGACCTAATATAAACGTGGACGGAATTCAGGTGTCCGTTCAATTATTTTGAATGACCATAAAAAAATTAAATAAATGATCGATCGATCCGATTTGCTAGATTTAGGGTCGAGGATTTAGGGAGATAGCCAAACTACCCAAAGGCGACAACCTGCAATTAATTTCTCCGTTGTCCAGGATATATAATTCGGATTAATTTCTTACCGTAAACCGGCATCGATCATATATATATTACAATAATTACAGTAATTAATTACCAATTAATCTCCCTCGTCGTATGACCGTATTCTTCGTCATAATCATCATCGTCCTCATCCCCGTTAGACGACGGCTCATCCTCGTCATCGTACTCAACATCGTCCGACGAATAACCTGAGTCCGCGTCCGCGTCCTCTTCCTGCTCGTCTTCTTCATCTACCTCATCGATAATCTCATCTTCAGTTAGATCTGTACAACCATCAGGCATGGGTAACCGTTCACCATCTTGAGCCAGGTCCATTATATCGGAGCGGACCATAGAAATATTAGGCTCTTGATAGGCAGGAATGTCTCTTTCTGGTTCAGCAGCATCTTCAGTCGTCGCCGGTGTCCCTTCAATTGTCTCTGTATTCCATATTCCTCGGTGAGAGATATGGTTCACTATTTTCCACCCTTCACCGGCTTTCGGATCGTCGAGATAGAACACCTGCCGAACTAAGGTGGCGAGAGCGAAAGGCTCATCCTCATACCAGTGCGAGTTTGTATCGACTGATAATAGTTCCAGGTCTTCCTTTGTACGCTTGAACCATCTGCACTTGAATAGGAAAACGTTGACATCATTCCCGTAACATAGCTGAACCACGTATACAATAGCCCCGTAATATAGATCATTGTCTTTCCCAACCGCTACCCCACTGTTTTGTGTTCTTCTTCCTTCGTCTCGGGCCAATGAATGGAACTTTACACCGTTCACAAAACATCCGGGATAAATATAGTGTTTAATCGGCTTCCCTGCTAGCAAATGCTTTGGCCATGACCACCACCCCCCATGGTTTTCAGATTTTTGCAGATCAATCATCTACGAAAAAGGGCAAATTAATATAAGGGTTTACTTTGTACAAACATGAGCGATATGTATTTAAATAATTAATACTGAGTCGTACGTACGTACCCATTGGAAGAAATAATCGGGAAACTTCTTCTTAACCATTTTCTCAATCCACGCCGAACTCTTGTTTTGATTTAACGCCTGAAGCCTCTCCCTGTATGACAACATGTACGGCTCAACTTCGTCACAGTCTCGCAACACTACCCAATGTGCCTCAATAAGTTCTTCCCGTGTTAACGATTCCTTTAATACTCCTCTAAACGGTCGGACGACATTGGTGACGACAGAAAGATTGATGCGGGCACTGCGATCGGAGGCAGTGGGAGGGGGTGGATCTTTGAGGTACCTGTTGCAGTAAGTAACACACTCATGCATTAGGTATGTCTCTGCTATGGAGCCATCCGGGGCCGACCTGTTTTTGACGAATGACTTATACTGTCCAAGCTGTCTACAAAATCAAACGTACACATTACATAAGTACATATAGCTAGCTAGTATATATATAATCTCCAGTGGAACAAATTAATTAATTAGTTGTACGTACCTTTCTTGAGGATACATCCAAGTGTACTGGACCGTACCAGAAATGAGCACCTGCTCGGGCAGGTGGATCATTAGGTGAATCATGATGTCAAAGAAAGCAGGGGGGAAAATCCTCTCTAGTTTGCAAATGATGTGCACAATTTGTTGTTGCAATTCCACCACATCTGACTTCTTTAATTCTCTGGCGCATAACCTCTGCCACCACCTGCACAATGCTACTATTGGTTCTACGACGTCTCGAGGCAAGTATGGTCAAATTACCACTGGAATCAGACGTTGCAGCATAACGTGATAGTCATGTGTCTTTAGACCAACAAACTTGTGTTGCACCTCGTCCACTGCTCCAGTTATAGTAGCTGCATACGTAGCCGGATAACGAACGCCCTTAAACCAGTGAAATACAGAACGTCTAAGCGTCGGCTTCACTGTGTAAGGTGCATCTGGCATCTTGTTGTACACTCATTTCCTATCCCTCCTCAACCATAAGGGACGACGTAGATTCATTGATTCCAAATCTTTGCGCGCTTTGGGAGTATCTTTAGTCTTGAACTTAATACCGAGAATTGTTCCCACCACGCTGTCGCACACATTCTTTTCTATGTGCATCGCGTACAAGTTGTTCCTCAGCTTCAACTTCGACCAGTAAGGGAGTTCAAAGAATATACTCTTGTGATCCCAATAGCTCAGATCATGTGGAGGAATTGGATTTCATTTCTTTACATCCGCGTCATTGCTCAACACACCAAAGTCGAAATAGCTCAACCTCTCTTAAATCTCTTCGCCCGACCAACTACGGGGTTTAGGATTGTTCTCTACCGTACCGTCGAAATGAGCTTCATCCTATCGCCACGGGTGGTCGTGAGGAAGCCATCTACGGTGACCCAAGTAACACACCTTCCCCGCGTGCCAACTAGAGTTCACGTCGTCCAAACATATAGGACATCCATTATATCCTTTCGTCCTGCAGGCTGCCAACATCCCATAAGCTGGAAAATCGCTGATCGTCCACATTACGGCAGCCCTCATCGTGAACATCGTGTCAGTGAATTTGTCATAAGTTGGGACTCCATTTTCCCACAACAGTTTCAGCTCGTCGATCAAAGGTCTGAGGTAGACATCTGAGCACTTCGATGGAGATTTAGGACCTGGAATTAGTACGGTAAGGAAATTAAATTCCTTGTTCATGCATATCCACGGAGGCAAGTTGTACGGCATCAGAATAACTGGCCAAGTACTGACGGCGGAGCTATTACTTCCCCAAGGATTGAATCCGTCTGTAGATAGGCCGAGTCTAACATTTCTAACCTCTGAAGCAAAGTCTCCAAATTCTCTGTCGAAATGTTTGAAACCCTCCCCATCCGCGGCGTGTCGCAGGACATCGTCATCTATTCGCTTTTCTGCGTACCATCGCATCGCCTCTGCTGTGTGTAGAGACATGTACAAGCGCTGCAATCTGGGAATCAAGGGAAAATATCGAACAACTTTCACAGGAATTCTCTTTTTCGTTCTCTTCCTATTCAACTGGAATCTGCACTGGCCACATACGGGACAATAGTCCAACTCTTTGTACTCTTTGTAAAATAGCACACAATCATTCGGACATGCGTCAATTATCCTGTACTTTAGGCCGAGGCTGCTCAGGATATTTCTAACCTTATAATGAGATTTAGGAAGATTGTGATCATCAGGGAGCAACTTACATATTTGCTCCTGAATTTCGTCAAAAGCATTCACTGACATTTTGTGCTTCACTTTTATCTTCATTTGCTCCATCACATATTGCAACACATTCTCTCGACATCATGGGAACACCGGGGTCTGCGCTTCAAGTAGTATCCGGTTGTACTTTTCCATCTCACTGGTGTCAGTGGCCAAGCTAGCTGCGGGGAATGTGTTATCTTGCTCATTAGTGGTACTGTAACCTCCGTCTTGGTGTTGGTGTCCACTATGACTACATCCCGGAAACGCATCATGGACCAAATCTGCAGTTGGATTGCAAGCTGGGGGTCCGGCACCACTGCCGCTGGATGAGGCACCATGGTAACTGTACCCTGAGTTGAAGTCTGCTGCGCTGAACTCTACTGCTTCACCATGCTCGCTCCATATAGTGTAACTCCACATCATACCATTTTCGTACAGGTGTTGCACCATAACATTAACCTCCGCATACTGACAATTAAGACATTTCTGACACGGACACCTGAAACGTTTTTTTCCCTGACCATGTTCTATCGCAAAATTCACAAATTCGCTAATTCCATCCATATACCGGACATCACATCTATTCTTCAACTTCATCCAACTCTTGTCCATACTGCTAGAAAATATTATAATTAATTAATTATTACATATATATATATATATTTGTCCATTAATTTACGCTTAATTATACGTACTCGATCTACATCGATCCATCAATTACGTACGTACGTAAGTAATTTAATCGATCTGTACATATATATATATATAGCTAACATCCTTGCATGTATGTACGTACGTTTTCACTAAATATATATTAATTAAGCAAATTTTAACTGCGTACGTACGTACCTGCTGGCCTTCTCGATATCTGTACGTTAATTAAGCTAACTAGCTAGTCAGCGGAGATCCCTTATCGATCCTGATTCTTCTCGGCCTTCTAGCTAGCTAGCTCCCTTCTCATTCTCCCTTCTCCTTCAATTCTTCTTCAAATGGAATGAACAGATCGATCGAGGATTAATTGAATTCAGTTTGGCATCGGGCTTATATAATGCTTCACTTAGACGACGGAGGTGTCGGTACGTCGTCTAAGTGGAAGTACGTTACGTACTCGGCCGACGGCGTGTCGGTCCGTCCTCCAGGTGATCACCTGGACGACGGAGAATACCATCTCCGTCGTCCAGGTGATAACCTGGAGGACGGAGAAGACTCCGAGGTCCAGGTGATCACCTGGACGACGGAGAATAACATCTCCGTCGTCCAGGTGATCACCTGGACGACGGAAAAGAATCTGTCGTCCAGGTGACCACCTGGACGACGGAGATGTTATTCTCCGTCGTCCAGGTGGTACTTGGACCACGGAGTCTTTTCCGTGGTCCAGGTGTCACTTGGACCACGGAACAATTACGTTTCCGTGGTCTAAGTGCTGTTTTCTTGTAGTGAGTGTCGGAGGGGCTTCTGCTCGGGATTCTTTTTTCATGTGGATGTAGCATTATTGGATGAAGTCCATTACCTAAACGACATATATAGGGTACAGTGTGGGAATAAATAATAAGTGATAGCCACCATATATATACTTTACTATCCAACATTATCATCACTGTGTTTATCAGCATGTATGATATTTTTTAGGTTATTGAAGTTCAGCTCATATGTTTGTCTACAACAGTTGTAAATCCAAATGAGTTGGCTGCTTGGAACGGTCAGGTACCTAGGTCATACATTATATTGTTTATACTGGCTGAAAAGATTATTCTCATGGTTTTTACGTTTTTCTTTACAAATGATTCTGAGTACTTAAAGAGATTAATTTTGTTGTTTAATTTTAAGTAAATAACTGAAACTCGAGTTAGTTTGTTGGTGATTGTGTTCATGCTAAAGGTACTGAAATCTACTATATATCTGGACATTTAGTATCTCATATGATACAAATTTTTATATCTGACACTATGTTTTTTTCTTCAAATTATATGCTTTATAGCATGGTGTTTGTTTGCTTTAAACAATATTTGAAATTATGTTAATGGTAGGTTGTAATCATCTAAATAATTCAGTTTTACATTCTCCCTAATCGTTTGTTTTCTTTTTTTTGGTGCTGAACAGATGCCACTGAAAGCAACTGACTAAGATGTGATCTACTGCCCATGTTTTGCGACTACTGTGCATACTACCTAATCGTCTAATTCCTGATTTTCAAGAACGCTACTCAGGACAAATGTAATGTGTGTAATATATAAGTGATTTCTGCATTTTAAGAACACTAGATATTCGACTAATTTATGCTTTTCAATAATGCTATTCGTGATGAATGTAATATTTGTAATATATATGTGATTTTTGAATTTTAAGCACTCTGCACTGCAATGTCTGTAACATATATATATGCAGCACATTTTAAGTTCTGTATCATATCCTAATATGTTCCTCCTTCCTTCCCAATATATAACATCATCCTCAAACAACTCTTCGTTTTACCTTAATGTTCAACCGTGCCTCAGTGCGGGGCTTCACCTAATTTTTTACATATGGTAACTTCTCTTGTTATTTTCATTCATTTACATAATTCATAACACATGATCTGGCAAGGCCAGAGTTTTGTTCTCAAGACTTTTCTACAAATTTGTACCTAGATGATCTAGCTTCTGTACATTTTGTATCTGATAGCATTAGGCACTCTCATTTGATAGGATAATAGTAAAATAATTGACATGGCCATCTAGTGATAGGGTAGCACTGTGTTGCCAGTAACTTATGCACATCTGCACTCAAATGATACATCGCACTTAGCATATTTACTTTTGCCTTCAAATAAGTGCCTCTTTGATTATTAAGCACCGAACCTATATTGGAAATGTTTGTTATCCATATGTATTCTATCTAAGTTTAGACTAAATGTGATTTTTCTGTATGTAGATACCTGACTGCAGGGGATTGGAGCTTAATTATGAAGTTGTAGGAGAGATTGTTGGACAAGCAATTTCTTCAATCAGACCTGTATACTCATATGTTAGAGATAACCAAACACTAAAGAGGATCAGCACTGCTCTTCAAACAGTCACAACGATAACAAGCAAGTTATAAAAATATTTTCAGTGCACAATCATATGATGCTCTATCAAAACAGCCCAACCGTAGTTGATTCAACAAAATGATGGGTACTGATCTTTAAACAACAAACAGTAGTCGATACAACAAAATGATGGGTACTTATATTTGACACTCAATCATCTGGAACCCAAGACTGGTACCAATCTTCATCCAATTTTTGGGGAAGGTAGCAAAACTCACAGTTAACTGGCTCAGACCCAATGCTTTGACTGACATCACTAATTTTTTTTGATGGGATACCCAAGTTTATTTACTTAGTCAGTGGCGTGCCGACTCATTCTCGGCTCTCTTTGACTTAGAACTCAGTTTGTAACTCTCTTTGAAGATGCCAACCGAGAGAGACAGAGATGGGTGGTGATGCCGGCGCCATCATAGATTGAGCTCACTGACGAAAAAATTGTGACTTAATGGAAGAGGTCACCGCTAGAGGTGGAGAAATTCACGACAGCGGACCTCTGCAGAGAGAGAACTTGCCGATGTGAGAGAGAGAGAGAGGGATGAGGATCCAGAGGCGATAAACGATTGCGTCGACAGCTTCTGGGTAACTTTTCCAGCGTTGCATCTCTCCAGCGAGATTTTCCGATTCGGAAGCGCGGTCACAGGTGATTGTTGAACCAGGGCAAGGACCAGGTTCTAGTGTGTGAGGTTATTGTGAGCTCCTCCACGTAGGGAATAACTAATCAATGGGCTGATGACATGTGTTAAAAAAATTTGGAAGGGGCGTGAATGAAAGCTGCATGAATTCTAGCCGAACGAGAGAGAGAGAGAGAGAGAGAGAGAGAGAGAGAGAGAGAGAGAGAGAGAGAGAGAGAGAGAGAGAGAGAGAGAGAGAGAGAGAGAGAGAGAGAGAGAGAGAGAGAGAGAGAGAGAGAGAGAGCGAGCGAGCTTGGCAACGGAATGTATTCCCGACAGGTGTTCACATGGCAAATATTGGGATCCTGGGATCCCATAGGTTAAGCTTATAATAAGGTCAGTTAACTTTGAACAAGTTTGACAAAAGGAACTAATTGAATTTTGACACATGTCAGTTTAAAGGATCAAAATTTGGGTGCTTAGCATTGCGGTGCATTCTAAAATTTTCCATAAAAGAGATAAGAAGAAGATTCTAAATTCTTCATTATGTGGTACAAATGGGCAAGTGTTACTATTAATCATGCCACATCTCAAAAGTCAATCTCTAGTTTTAAGTCTTTCTCGAAGTAAAAGCCATGCAAAAAATTTAACCTTTAAAGGCTGAAGTTTTTCAAACTTTTTCCATCATATATATATGCGTTGTCATGTTTTTGAATTTCTTCATTTTGTAACCAAGTAGGAAACTTAGTTGAATAAATTTCATTAGGGTTGGGACCCTAGATAATAGAAAGCAGAGCGTCACAAATTTGGTACAAAAACTTTCTTTGCAATTCTCATTTTACTTTTCTATATATAATTGACTAATTATTTTGTCATTTTATTGGGGTTTTCTTAGTTTCATTAACAAAATAAATTAAAACTCTTTTAAATTAGATCTGGAACTTTAGAAGCTTATGATGCTCTACAATTTCATATCATTTTGAACTTTTTCTTTAGCATTCTCATTTGGATGAGGCTCCGTAATTTTAATGTGCCTAAAACTGCCTACATTTCAGGAGCAAGCATGTTGAAACAAAAAAAAAATTGTAACTTCTCTTTGATGTTGGTGTACCTAGGCATATATATACTACGCAAATGACAGGAAGTTCCCATATGAATCGGGTTCACCTTAAACTAATGTAAATTTTTAAAAAGTAGATAGAATCATTCACCGTCTATGCGATCCGATGATGAAATTAAGGGTGGTGCAAGGTAAACCAGGTGACGGTGAGATTAAAGGTAGTTCAAGGTCGTACCTGCAAATGACTTGGTAAACAATGACGTCAAGATTACAGATCTAATCAATCAACTTGGGAAATTCGTGGTTATTACTTGAGGGAAAAAAAAAATCTCCAAACATAGTGGCATAGCTAACCATAGTGGAATCCGCATCATAAGTCATTAGACATGCAAACTAAGCCACATAAATATTGTGCGCATTAACACTCGTAGTTAAAACTTGCTCAACTTTCTCATGTTTTTTTCTCAACGGTGAAATATCTCATTATATAAGATTTGCAAGTAAGACAGCATACTGCAAGGACGTACATCCCTAATTTAGTGATTAGTCACAAAAAAAATTAAGCTCGAAAAGGGATCAATTTCAACTAGCAGTTCAAAAATGAAACAAGGGAAAGGCCTCTCTTGGATGTTCTCTAATTTTAGGTCCTCGATTCATTCTTGGTTGTGATGAGTTGACTGCTATTTATTTCGATGGCTTGCAAATCAGTGATGATATCTCCTGTTGTTGTAGCAGTGGTACCCTTTACTACTTGAGGAATACTCAAGCTCTCAGCTAGTTCTTTTTCTTTGTATTCTTTCATTTCTTTGTACTTGCCCCAGAGAACTGAGTAAAGCCCCATGACAATTAGTACAGCACCAAGAACACTGAAAATTATAACCACAAAGGAATAAGTCGACTGGTTTTAGAAAATGAATGAGTGAAAGAATGAATAGGAAATGTAAGATAATCTTTAGCTAGGTACTTACGCTCCAAGATATATCTTCTCGGCAAGGATGAAAGAACCCATGACGGCCACGATGATCATCATGAGAGGGCTGAAAGCCGTAACGAAAACAGGACCTGTTTTCTCCATCACCCGTCCTTGGACGTAGTATGCAAGGCTCGAAGAAACTACTCCCTGCGTCAGATATCATATATTCATATTAATTAACGACTACAGATAGATACGTTGGCCACATGATACTACTCCCAAAAGAAGTCGATCAGGGGTTCGAAATCATCATAAAAATGATTTATGTGATTCGAATCGGAAAAAGAAAAAGAAAATAGGATGATGATGATAGTTAGCACTTACAGCATATGCAGCAGCAATAAGGTTCATGTCCCAACCAATGTTCCAAGCCGCCGGCTTGTGTTCCATGACCAATGTAACAGCTATGTTCTGCAGCGTGCCGAGGAAGCACACGATTGCGGTCAGAGACAACGGAGCTTGGTAACTCTTCTGTAACACTGCCTGAATGATGAAGAAGGAAGCCCATGCAAGCGTGGCTAAGATGACCAGAATGGAACCCTTGAGCCAGTTCTTGTCCTCGTCACTATTTGCACCAGGGGCATTACTGGTATTGGATGAGTAAGCTGACCATGGAAAGTTAATCAGACTCCCTTTGTATAAGGTCATCAACATTGCTCCGCCCACTGTCACTACTGTGCCGATCAGCTTTGCTTGGCATCTCAGCTTCTTCATGTCCAGCTTCTCCATCCTGGCATTAATCAAATATCACATTCAGCGCAGTTTAATTAGCTAGCCTGTTTTCTCTATCACTTTCACGTCAAAGTAAACTCAAGTCAATCGAAAACAAGTAGTTCAGTCTTGCTCTGGTAGTCAACTGTTTCGTGATCGGCTATGATATCGATCAGATAGCATACGTACGTTAACGTATGACAATAAACTATATTTTTACTTAATTAATTATTTGTAATTATCCACCAATAGATTCAAACCTAAGCATGATTGATTACAACTAGCCACAAATATTACGGACCATTAATTAATTAGAACATTACTCAAAAATAGCTAGTCGATGTATACCTGCAAATTACGGCCATGACGAATGTCATGGCTGGGAGCATGTTACTCAGGGCACAAGAGAAGGTAGGGGATGTGAACTTCAATCCAGCATAGTAAAAGTTTTGATCGATCACCGGACTGTACGTAGAACAGATTGAAGAAGAGGTCAGTTATTAATATGTGAACTACATATTAACTGCATACACACAGACACACACATATATGTGCATGTGTAAATTATATACTTACCCAAGTAGGCCGAGTACAAAGAGTTGCATGAAAATGGGGAATGTAATCTTGGGTCTTATTTTCCTCTCAAGAACAAGAGCAAAAGGAGCAATGGCTGCGGTGGCAAAGGCGTGCCGGTAGACAACAAGCACATAGTGGCTCATTCCATGGTTGAGGGAGACCTTGGTGATGATGTTCATACCAGCATACCCGAATTGTAGAGAGATCATTGCTATGTATGGCTTTGATCTCTGGATAAGGCTTCCAATACATCTTCCATTTCCCTCCATTATTGCCCTACCTAGCTAATTTAGCTAAGTGGAGAGGAAAAGGAGCTGAACTAGTGCAACTGAGAAAGAAAGATGACGATGAAGAAGAACACTTGAAGTTTGCTTGTGTGTTTATTTCCTGAGTGAATTGATCATAGTAACCAGCTTACCTATTTATATATAAGCCTCGCCCTTAGGGGACCACCATCGATCACCATTCACTTCATAAGAAAAATAAAGAGACCCGAATTCATCATCTGGTGAAGTTTGATTATAGATACGTGAGAGAAAAACGATTGTTAGGCAATGTACGTAGCCTCATCCCAATTATTAATTTGAGAGATCGAGATCACAGATAAAAATTCAAAAGGACCTTGTGTTCATGATGAAATTAAGATTGCACATGAGAAAAGGTGATAAATGAAATAAACTTGATCATATGTGGATGGAATACACACAACAGCATCCGTGCCATCTAATTTGAGTTAACCCTAACACATGAAAACTGGTGCAAGTTAAAACTACATCGATGTGATATTAATGATATATTTTGAGGTCTAAACGCCACGCTTGTCATTGTTTAGCTCCATAGAATTAACGTTTATATAGAGATATGTTAAGAGTCTCCCAAGTATACAATATATTTTGAGTATATTTCGACAACAAATGTGAAAGTCGACAACTCGATTGAATTATTGAAAAGAGTTTGATACCAAGAAATTTTCTAAAACATGAACTTGGAAGGTTGATGTTCATTTCTTCAAAAGAGAGAGAAGAGAAAAAAAAAACTTTGTTCATCCGAACTGTTGATAGTATCGCGAAACGTCAAGAAATTTTTCATGATAAAGAATGAATTTAAATAATGCAAAGATAATATCGGAAAGTCAGAACTAAGAAAATTTAAGGAGAATTATAGATTTTTTAGTGTTTGAGAAAAACTGTGTATATTTTTTTTCTTCAAAGATTACCAGAATGTCAATATGATAGATAGTAAGACGCACAGATACACAATGACTACAACATCATTTAACATCATTTTATATTTATTATTACTGTTGATGTTTTGCATCTTGTCTTTATATTCTTGTTTAATCTCAGTTAGAGACTGTGGAGACTCGAGACCGACGGAGCTGGAAGCTCGCTTTGGAATTTGTATTACATTACTATAGCTAGGCAAGTGTAGTGTACCAGCTAATTATTGAAAAGCTGCATCAGCTTTGCACTCACTTCAAACCTAACTGCAATCATCATACATTCATTAGTTTACATACTAAATAAACAAACAAAAAAAGTTATTGTAATTTGGAGATTCATCGTTCGTTTTGGCATATTGAAGGCAAATACAATAACAATATGTTAATGGCTTTCTATGTGGCAGCACTACTACTAGTTAACAATGACAAATGAAGTTAATGCGCTTTAATTTAGAGGTGGTGTCCCAAGTGGCTTATTGCTGCTTCTCGACGCGGCATTCCGCCACTCATTCATTCCTCAGTCCTCATCTATTTCAACAGTGATGATACTAAATTAATTATAGTGTAAACTAGTAATAATAGAAAACTCTCAAACCAGTCATGTGACCTAGTAATTATTATTTAGTTGAGTGCGTTATCCAACTTAAGTTCTAAAATTACGAGGTTGTCAAAGTGATCAGAGCTGCAGTTATTCGAACCATCTTACATAGGCTGATAGATCTGTCCTAGCCTTACAAAACCGTTCAGTTACCCTTGACACAGTTAAGAAAGAAAAAAAAAACGAAGAAACAGGAGACAAATCAACAGTTCTCATGAGGAAGTAGAAGTAGCTACAGGCGATTTTGATCCATAATGGGCGGCGCGGAGGAACTGAGTTATGGTGCCCGATATGATACAATGTTAACAAACACTGTGTCTTTCTTATATGCATTATGATTTAGTTTAACAACAACGAGATACATAAAAATCTCTCTAAAACAAGTTTACCTACACTTTGTGTGTAATGACCGAGCCTACTCGAATATCATAAAACTAATAAAAACATCAATTTAATTAAGGGTAAATTATAAATAAGGTCATTTACATAAGATTTATACTAGATTAGGTCACCCAACATTTTTATCTCAAATTAGGTCATCCCTATAACAAACATAACCTTAAAATTTTAATTATTTACAACTATGCCATCCTCTCATTCTAAAACACTTTCTTAACTGGCATTTTGGTTTCCATTGACCTAAAACTCTCCTTTAAAATCATGACCCGAAATTCTCTCCTTTTCTCAAAACCCCAATTCCTCTTTCTTCATTTTGATCATAAACCCTAGCGATTTCAACAATGGAGTGGAACCAGCAGGACCTCCAGACTCTATCGCAGTGCTTCATGACCACTCTCTCTCCTCAGCTGGAGCCCACCCCCCCCGCCAAGCCGAGTCTATACTCTCCGGCTTCTCTCAAAACTCTAACTATGGCCTCGCCGTCCTCCGCCTCGTCGCCGAGCCGAACATCCCCGACCTGGTCTGCCATGCCGCCTTCGTCAACTTCAAGAACCACCTCTAGGCCCGCTGGTCCCTCCCTCTCTCTCTCTCTCTCTCTCTCTCTCTCTCTCTGAGCGTTGGAGATCTATTTTGTATGCAGAAGTGTGCTTTGGTTGTTAGGCAAATTGTTGTGTTTTGGTTGTTACGTAAGTAGTAGTGTCTATAATAATCTGTGGTAGTACATATGTTACTCTGTAGTAGTATGTATAGACTGTAGTGTGCTTTGGTTGTTAGGCAGATTGTTGTGTTTTGGTTGTTACGTACGTAGTAGTGTCTATAATAATCTGTGGTAGTACATATGTTACTCTGTAGTAGTATGTACAGACTGTAGTGTGCTTTGGTTGTTAGGCAGATTGTTGTGTTTTGGTTGTTACGTACGTAGTAGTGTCTATAATAATTTGTGGTAGTACATATGTTACTCTGTAGTAGTATGTACAGACTGTAGTGTGCTCTGTAGTAGTTTGCAGTATTGTATGTGAGTAGTATGTAGTCCGCTCTGTAGTAGTTTGTGTGTGTGTTTTGTAGTAGTTTGTAGTGTGTTCTGTAGTAGTTTGTAGTGTTGTCTGTGAGTAGTATGCAGTCCGCTGCGTAGTAGTTTGTAGTATGCTTTGTAGTAGTTTGTAGTGTGTTCTGTAGTAGTTTGTAGTGTTGTTTGTGAGTAGTATGTAGTGTGCTCTGGAGTAGTTTGTAATGTTGTATGTGAGTAGTATGTAGTGTGTTTTGTAGTAGTATGTAATGTCCTATGTAGTAGTTTGCAGTGTTGTCTGTGAGTAGTATGTAGTGTCCTTTGTAGTAGTTTGCAGTGTTGGCTGTGCATAGTATGTAGTGTGCTCTGTAGTAGTATGTAGAATTGATGTAAGTAGTTTTGATGGTCTATTTTATTGTTTTGCAGAAATGGCACAAATGGAAGACCCTAAGAAACCCAAAGTCCAAATAAGATCAATATTAAGAGACTTTTGCAAAGTCATGGGTGAACTTCATAAAAAATTGCCTCCAAAAACAGTGAGGATGTTGCAAAAAATACCATTTGGCAGTTTCATGAAAAGCACTACAACAATTTGTTAAAAGTACTACTGTAGTTTTCAGAAAATACTACTCTAGTTGTTGGATAGTACTACTCTACTGGAACTTATGCATTCTAACTAAAACTTTGTTGAAAGTACTACTCTAGTTTTCAGAAAGTACTACTCTAGTTGTTGGATAGTACTACTCTACTGGGACTTTATGCATTCTAACTAAAACTTTGTTGAAAGCACTACTGTAGTTTTCAGAAAGTACTACTCTAGTTGTTGGATAATACTACTTTACTGGAACTTTATGCATAAAAAATATGGATAAAAAAGTGACCTTAATTAGGATAAAAAAATATAAAATGACCTGAAAAGTTAATATAAAGAGGCAAAATTTGAAAGACAGAAAATATGGATAAAAAAATGACCTTAATTAAGATAAAAATATAAATTATCTTCAAAGTAAATATAAAAGGGCAAAATTGGAAAGACAGAAAATATGAATTAAAGAAAGTGACCTTAATTAGGATAAAAAGTTTAAATGACCTTATGTGTAAAATAGGGTCTCTAATTGACCTTATATGTAATTTACTATTTAATTTATTACTCCACCAAGATTTAAATTCAACAAATTAGGTCAAAAATCTTTTCGAGTAACTGGTGCAACGATATAAGACACGTCTAATTTTTACGTCGACCACACCGGTCGCTACCAACGGTGACACGTTGCCCCAGGCATCACCACAACCGCATGCTAGGATGGTGGAGACTAAACTTCAAATAAACTTCAAGACTATGCTCATTTTTTTCGTCACAAACCAAACGACACATTCTGGGAAAAAAAAAATCTAACTGACGTGCTGCAATAAGCGCGGTGCGTGCATCCCATGCTCTTCCTCCGGCGACCACTACTGATAGCGGCAAGTATCATACCAATCGAAGTGTCTCTTTAAACCCAACGCATTCTCTACTTCAACATCCCTTTTGGCCGGCGTCTAGCTAAAATCCAGCTCGAAAGGCGGTGGCCGGATCTTAAATCGTCAGTGTTGGAGTGAGTCACACTCCTTGTATATTTAGGTGTATATTATGTAATTAAGTAGGATTATGTAATTGATTAGGTGAAAGAATTTTCCTTCTAGAACTGTAAGTATATATGCTTGTATATGTACCAAATACGACATTGATCAATAGAAAATTTCCCAAACACTTGTACGTGTTCTATTTGACTTGGCATCAGAGCCTAGGTTTGATCTTGAAAATCTTGGAGACCTGACCTGACCCTGTTTCCGTTGTAAATCTGTTATGTTCTTTTTTTGATCTGTTTCTTGATCTGTTGATCCTGAATATCTTGAAGACCTGACCTTGTTTCCCCTGTGAAATTGTCCTTGTTTCTTGTCTTGTCTGAATCTGTCTTGTCCAACTGAAGAATTTGTCATGGCATTGGATATTTTGATGTTTGAAGAACTTGTTTTATGTGACATGGAGAGCCAAAACCATATGGAGAATAATGTTTCTCTCACTAAACATCAAGGTAAAATTGGTATTGCTTTGAAAGTTTCTGACTTTACTGGTGGTGATACATGGATAATTGATTCTGGTGCATCTGATCATATGCCCTTTGATAAATCCTTGTTTTCGAGTTTGTCACCTTCTCCTATACCTGAATTGTCTAATGCAAATGGTGTGTCTTTTCCAGTCTTAGCTATTGGGTAAATTCAAGTTACTCCATCTCTTGTGTTACATAATGTTCTTTATATTCCCTCTTTATCCCATCATCTAGTGTTAGTGTCTAAGTTGAATTGCCAAAATAAATGCTTTGTTACTTTTTTATCCTATAGATGTAGTATTTCAGGATCTATGTACTCAGGCAATAGTAGGCAAGGGAGATTCGAGGGGGGGGGGGGGACTATTTCACTTGGATTGCATGTATAGCAGGGAGACACGAGCACCATCTAGACCTGTTGTTTTGACATTGAATTCTGATTGAGTTAAGAAAATTTGGTTATGGCATAACTGGTTTGGTCATCACTCATTTGATGTTATGAAGAAGTCTTTGTCATCCTTGTTTATGGGAATAAAAGAATCTAGTCTCCATTGTGAAACCTGTGTGTTCGCTAAGAGTCACAAATCTAGTTACACTCTTAGTTCTCATTCTAGTTCAGCACCATTTGAGTTGATCCATTCTGATGTTTTGGGGTCGTCGAAGAATCCAACCTTGATAGGAATGAGAGACTTTGTTTTGTTCATTGATGATTTTACAAGACTGACATGAGTTGTGTTGCTGAAAAAGAAGGATGCTGTGTTTTCTGCCTTTACTGCGTTTCATAATTTGATTCAAACTCAGTATGATGCTTGTGTGAAAGTCTTTCGATCTAAGAATGGAGGGAAGTTTGTCAGTCATTCTTTCCCAGGCTACTTGTCCACAGACCCCAGAGCAAAATGGATTTTCTGAAATAAATAATTGTTATCTTCTAGAGATGGTAAGAGTCATACTACTCAGTGCCAACATGCCAAAATATCTTTGGGGAGAAGCTGTATTGTGTGCCTCTCATCTCATCAATTGCTTACCATCAATAACTCTTAAGAATCAGATTCCATTTCAAGTATTGTCTCGTCATGTTGTCATCCCATCTCTCAACAAATTTCCTGTTCGTGTCTTAGGTTGTGTTGCATATGTTCATCATCATAAGAATCAGAGGACTAAATTGGAGACTCATGCTCTTAAGTGTGTATTTGTTGGTTATGGCACTCACCAGAAAGGATACAAGTGCTACCATCCTCTATCTCAGAAGTTCTATGTCACCATGGATGTCACTTTTAGTGAAGACTTGTGTTATTTCTCTCATTCAGCAAATCTTCGTGAGGAGGAGAAGAATGTGTTTTATGAAGACCAATTTGGGGAACCAAAAGTTCGTGTTGATAATGTTCTAGCCAGAAGTACTGGATCTGAAGCCCCCCTTTCGATCCATCGAAACCAGTGCCCCAAACCGACCAGAAGCCTCCATTCGATCCATCAAGGATGGGTCTTGACTCATCGAAGACCAACGTGAGGCCTCCCCTCGATCCATCGAAGATATGCCTCGACCAATCCAAAGTACCCAGGTAGATGGGTCTATTCCGACATCTGAGTGTGTTCAACATGTCGAACACGTGTCTGACACGTGAATATGAGGAGAATTAGTCAGTAAGCAGCCACCAATTGTTGAAGATGTACATGCAAGTCTTGTCTCTCCATCTCTATCAATAATATCTCCTCGTCTATCATCATCTGAGGTATGTAGTAGTGTTCCTTTGTCTAGTTCTAGTGTTCTTGAAAAGGGTCTTACCTGCTAGGTCAACATATGGTCAACCTCCAAAAAAGATATGAATATCTCTTATCAGCTAAAGCCACATATCTTGTAGCTAATTATGTGTGAACCCATAGATTATCTAAATCCTATGTAGCATTTGTGAATCAATTATCTGCTATATCTCTTCCTAGTAAAGTCCAGGATGCAATCAAAGAAGAGAAGTGGGTCGAAGCAATGGAAGTTTAGATGAATTCTCTTAAAAAGAATGGTACTTTGGACTTGGTACCATTACCACCTAGAAAGAGGACTGTTCGGTGTAGATGGGTGTATGTTGTGAAGTATAATGCAGAGGGAACGGTTAACAGGTATAAGGTAAGGTTGGTTCCAAAAGGATACACTCAGAAGTATGGAGTAGATTATGATGAGACGTTTGCACCAATAGCAAAGATTAATACTATTCTAGTCCTCATGTATTTGGTAGCTAATCTGGACTGTTCCTTACAGCAGTTTGATGTGAAGAATGACTTTCTTCATGGACATTTGAATGAAGAAATTTACATGGATCTCCTTCCAAGATATGGTACTTCTATAGGTGAGGAGGTGGTGTGCAGACTGAAGAAGTCCTTGCATGGATTGAAACAATCTCCAAGAGCGTGGTTTGGAAGGTTCACAGCTTTCATGAAGAAGATTGGGTATAGGCAGAGCAATTCTGATCACATTTTGTTCCTGAAGCATCGACAAGGAAAGTTGACACCTTTAATTATTTATGTGGATGACATGGTCATGACAGGTGATGACTTTGATGAAATCAAGAGATTACAAGCTAAGTACAGTTGTCTTCTGAATTTGAGAGAAAAGCACCTTGGGAACTTGAAATGTTTCTAGGTATTGAGGTAGCTCGAAACAAAGACTCAATTATGTTGAGTCAAAGAAAATATATTCTAGATCTGTTAGCAGAAATTGGTATGCTTCATTGTAAACCTGTTGATACACCCATTGAGCAGAATCATCAGCTTGCAGAATATGTTGATCAAGTTCCCATAGACAAAGCTCGATATCAAAGGTTAGTTGGGAGATTAATGTACTTGTCACACACTAGACCTGATCTTGCTCATGATGTTAGTGTGGTGAGCCAGTATATACATAATCCTAGTGAGGATCACATGAAAGCTGTGGTGAGAATCTTGATATATTTGAAGTCTGCTCCTGGGAAAGGTCTTGTGTTTCGTAAGCATGGAGATTTAGAAACTAGTGGGTACACTGATGTAGATTAGGCAGGTAATATTACTGACAGATATTCTACTTCTGACTACTTTACATTTGTCGGTGGAAATCTAGTTACCTGGAGAAGCAAGAAGTAGGATGTGGTGGCTTGTTCTAGTGCAGAAGCTGAGTATATAGGCATGGCTCAAGTTGTTTGTGAGCTATTATGGTTGAAGTATTTTCTTAATGATTTGAGTTTCAAGTAGAAACGGCCAATGCCTCTATATTGTAATAATACTGTTGTAGTTGACATTGCATATAATCTTGTTCAGCATGACTGAACGAAGCATGTTGAAATTGATAGACACTTCATCAAGGAGAAGCTAGATGCTCGTATTATTTCATTCCCATTTGTTCATTCATTGGAGTAGTTAGATAACACCCTTCCACAAGCAGTTTCGTCTAGAGCCTTCAGTGACTCACTTGACAAGTTTAGCATTCGAGATCTGTATGCTCCAACTTGAGGAGGAATGTTGGAGTGAGTCACACTCCTTGTGTATTTAGGTGTATATTATGTAATTAAGTAGGATTCTGTAATTGATTAGGTGAAAGTAGTTTCCTTCTAGAACTGTAAGTATGCTTGTATATATACCCAATACAAGATTGATCAATATATCAAAAAAATTTCCAATGGGCTTGAGGCTTAGCCCAATCAAATAAGGGGAGGAAGAGGTGCAAAACCCTTATAACCTCGATGTTAATAGACGGCGGCAACCTCCGTTGGGATGACAATGAAATCGATGGAATTTCAGTCGAAAACTGATTTGATTCCTTCGCCTTGACTTGCAATCACCAACACACAATATAACAATAAAGGAGATTGAAAGCTCTTGATTCCGACCTCAA
This sequence comes from Geum urbanum, assembly GCA_946800695.1. Lineage (NCBI taxonomy): Eukaryota > Viridiplantae > Streptophyta > Magnoliopsida > Rosales > Rosaceae > Geum > Geum urbanum. The sequence continues at coordinate 4,251,180 of OX327008.1, read as the reverse complement.
GGCTTGTTTAGAGTCGTCACCGATCATGGCCAAAAACATTAAAATTCTCGTATTCGATTATCCCTTTACATGCCTTAATTCGTCAAATTGAAGCAAGGGAAGGTAGAGGAGAGAGATTTTAATGATAATTATTGATAAATTATAGCAGCTTTATTAAAGCAACCAAAACGTACTTCTAAAGTTATGACCTTATCTTTTCTTTTTGGAATAACATTCTAACATACTTACACATAAGAGATGGGAAGTTCTTTTAGCTCCGCGATAAGCGGAGACGAGCTGCGCTAGACCCTATGGTTTGGTGGCATTTTGTTGTGTGCAAAGAGGTAGCTTCAGTCACTGGCGATGGTGGATGTGAGATTGCGAAGAAGCCACTACTACAAAATTGATAATACACAACGTTACCTAGACATGTAACCGTTGTGATAGTTTTTTCTACAACGGTTTACTTAAAAATGTTATCTATATAAAGAAAAAAGTGTGGCACTCTATTCATGTTCACAGCTCCACAACATTCACTAAAAACTGTGGTCTATGGAATAACAGACGATTGACACTAGTATATATTTTTTGCCTACATTCCTACCTACATGCTTGCAATATGTTAATGGATTACCTATAAGGCTATAAACATGGGATAACAACCCCAGGGACTTTAAAAAGAGTCTCAAGCCTAATCAAAATGAATAACATTCCTATAAGAAGATGAAACGGAAGCCCAGCAAAGAAGAAAAATGATTTATTAAAAAAATTAAAACGGGAGAAAACTAAATAAATATGCTATATATAAACTTAGACTCCATATCCCCTCAAACTCTCACGGAAGCTTTGTAGGTTTTGAAAAACCAAATACACACGATCATTTCAGTTATCAGAGACTCTGTTCCGTATAAAAAATGGACAATCTTAGTAACTCATATGGTGTTGAGACTCAACGATCAAACAGGTAAATTTTTCTTGTCGATCGATCAATGTTGATTTAGTTTTGATCATTGGATAATTTTTTTGTGATATGAGAGTTTGTTCTATGGTTTTGGAGGCAGGGTTGTCGAACAGTTGATTCTAGAGGTGATTATAATGTTTAGTGGTGAAGATTAATATTCAAAGTTGTCCAGGATTGGAAGGTGTATTACAAAATCTTTTGCAACTTGATGGGCCTCTCAAAAGTGGAATTAGATAAGTATTCCAAAGTCTCAATCGATCATATCTCGTTCATTAATCTTCTTCTTTTTGTTTGTTTGGAGTAGATAATTTCCTTTTCCTTTTGAAAAAAATTGTAGTTTTTTCCTCTCTTCTACAATACTTACTAAGATCCTCACTGGTTTTGTTGAATTTGGTTTTATCTGTTGTAGAGTAATGAGAGTATAAAGCTAGGCCGCACTTGATAATTTATTTCCTTTGATTTGATTGGTTCATGTTTTGAGATTAATAAGGAGTTCTCCTTGATTTTCATATAGGAAACTTTGGAGCTCTTTGTTGCTATATATATCATATTGCAAGTTGAAATTCAATGTTTGAGTTTATACAGCAAGCCATGAAATACCATAAACTCTTGATCGGAGGTTCAGATGGCTAGTTGATATGCAGGCATGCAGTACAGTTATCTCAGTGTCTCGTGTTTTGTAGTTATAGTTTATTCTGTATGATGTATAAAAGTCTGTATAATGCATTTGACTGAGTAAGATCACTTTCTCAGTTTGGATATATAAAGAGGATATGGTATGAATGGTTCAAGGTTTTTTTTCCGATTGTTTATGAATGGTTTAAGGTTGGATGATGAAATTAGCAAGATGTATTGCTGTATCATTTGTTTTTAGCATTATTTTTTTTTGCATACATTGTCAAAAGATAACGGCTTAATATAAAACTCTTTGTTGGTTTGTCTATTCTACGACGGTATCTAAAGAGATTGTTGTGTAAGTAAGAAAATAAACAACGCTATTTTACTACAACCAATGTATAAGGACACTTTGTATAACGAAATATCACCGTTGTGTATGTGGCATGTAATAGACAACACTCACTTAGATGAAATTATTTTTTAATACATAGTGGTTTTGCACCGTTATCTATGTGCGATTTTGTAGTAGTGAGCAGTCTTGTAAGGGGTGCCTTTGGATTTTCTCAGTGTTGCAGAATCTGGGGACTAGTTGGTGGCGTGGGTGCGATGTAGGAAGAGGTTGTCGGCCTCACCCAACACAACTAAAGGAGCGGTCTTCAAGGAGTAGTGGATGACAACCATTCGTGCTTCCCTAATATCAGTAAAAAAATATTTCAGGGAGAATGAATTCATTGAATTCTATTATAAGTGGGGTCAATATACCTTTACAAGTGGTTTTCCAAAAGAAAAATATATTTACACAATCCTATTATATCTACAGAAATTAATTCTAATTATAATAGAAATATTTTTTTCCAACACTCCCCCTCAAATTGGTGCATAGATATCAATCATGCTCAACTTATCAATCCATCCTACAAATGCATGGTGTGACAACCCCTTAGTGCGTATATCCACCAATTGCCCTTCAGAAACTACAAAGGGAAACCACATAACTCTTTTATCAAGGTGATCTCTGATGAAATGTCGATCAATCTCCACATGCTTGGTTCGATCATGCTGTACAGGATTATGAGCAATCTCAATTGTAGCAGTATTGTCACAAGGAATGACCTTATGGAGCTTGAAACCTAGATCCTCCAATACATTATGAATCTACAACAGCTCATACACTCCATTTCCCATTCCTCGGTATTCAACCTAGACACTAAAACGGGAAATCACATTCTGCTTCTTACTGTGCCAAGATACTAAACTTCCACCAATACAGGTGAAGTACCTAGAAGTAGATGCCTAGTTAGCTAGTCTTATCACCTGCCCAATCTGCATCTGAATATCCTGTAACTCCAAACTCACCATTCTTTGAAAATAGTAAGTCTTTATCAGGTATAGACTTACAACATATGCAATATCAGGTCTAGTATGTGATAAATAGATTAACATTCCTACTAACCTCTGATATCTGCCCTTGTTTGTTGGAACTTGACCAGGACACAACTCCAACTTATGATTCATCTTAATAGAAGTATTAGCAGGTTTACAATCAAACATTCATGTTTCAGCATGATGATCAAGCACATACTTTCGTTGTGACAAGGTGATTCCCAAATTGGATCTTGCAACTTCAATCCCCAAGAAATACTTCAACGGATCCAAGTCTTTCATCTCAAACTCTTAGGAAAAATTCTTCTTCAAATATCACATCTCAACTGGATCACCACTTGTACCAACCATATCATCCACATATACAATCAGAGCAGTAATCTTACCACCCTTGCATTTGATGAATAATGTATGATCATAGTTGTTTTGTCTATATCCAAACTTCTTCATATCTATAGAAAATCTTCCAAAACAAGCTCTTGTAGATTGGTTCAGTCCATACAAAGACTTCTTCAGTCGACACACCTTTCCAACATCACCTGGCCTACAATTGACACCTAGAGGAATATCTATGTACACTTTTTCTTCCAGATCTCCATTTAAGAAAGCATTCTTCACATCAAATTGATATAATGGCCAATCATGTCGAGCTGCTAAAGCTATGAGAATGTATATAATACTAATTTTTTTCACCGGAGCAAATGTCTATTTATAATCCACTCCTTACCGATGAGTGTAGCTTTTCACAACCATACATGCTTTATATCGATCAATGCTTCCATCTACCTTCAGCTTCACTGTATACACTCATCTATATCCAACTGTCTTCTTTCCAGGAGGTGCAGGAACAGTCTCCTAAGTTTCATTCTTTTATAGGGCTTCCAATTCTTCATTCCTAGCCTGCTTCCACTTTGAATCCGCCAAGGCATCCTACACATTACTGGGAATAAATACTGTAGATAATTGATTAACAACAAGTGCATGTGATCCAAATAACCTATGGTGAGATACAAAGCTAGCAATAAGATATTTGGCTTTGGCTTCTATGATTGGTTTATATTGTTTCTTTGGAATCCATTTTGCTTCCCGTTGAGACCTCCTAGGTACACTAACTTCTACACTACTCAATTCAATGTTATCAGTATGTACCTCAGGTGAGATATTCTGTGAACACTCTTCAGTTGATGGAGTAGAATGGGAGTCTTCATGAGATTGGACTTCACTTTATGGCATTTCAGATTCAGTATTCGATGAGTAGAGTATGTTGCTCGACGGGTCGAAAGCAGCATTTTGTCCCATTTCGGTTACATTTTTTGATAGGTCGAGGATATCATTCGACCGGTCGAAATACACCTTTTATCCAGTTTTGGTGCCATCCTTTACCGGACGAGGATTTTGCTCAACGGGTCGAATGACACATTTTCGGTTCTTTTGATCGACGGGTCGAGCAGAGAGTTCGACCGATCGAACTGGGCTTCTGTAGATTCTGTCCGATTTCCAGCTTCAAGTCTCCTTTCCAAACTCTCTAATTCTTCTAAATTTAGAGGATTTTCTTCGCATATACTTCTCTCCCCCTAAAGGGAAGACTCTGAAACTCACCCTGAGAAATAAGGTTCAGATTCATGGAATGAGATATTCAGAGAAACATGCATCTTGTTCAAAACTGGATCATAATAGTGGTAACCTTTTTGGAACTCAGCATATCCAACAAAAACACACTTCACAGCACAAGGATCAAGCTTCCCCTGCAATTGTTTGTTGATGTGAAGATACACAGTACACTCAAACACTCTTGGCTCCAAATTTGTCAAAGATAACACATTCAACAACTGATGCAACTTCTGATAAGGATTTTGAAACTTAATCACACGAGAAGGTGTGCAATTGATTAAGTATGCAGCAGAACACACAACTTCTCCCGATATATTGCAAGGGACATTCATACCAAACAATAAGCATATGTCTGCTCAAGATGCTTCAGATGGCGTTCCAGAGAGCGCAGCCCGATTGCTTTGAAATCTTCTGACATGAACATATGTCTGCTCAAGATCCAACTTTTGTTCTTTCCTCAGGAGTTCTTTACATACTTGATTAAATTTAGCATCAAGTCTTATTATAAACATGTAAACTCGTTGGCAGGTCATACATGAGGATTCATTCATAACTCCATCAAAAGTGTGCTGAGAGTGTGCCATGCATTGATCCATCATATCCAACCATTCTACAAGTTCATTGTAGTATGTTGAAAGACGTCTTCCATTTGTCTTCGTCGTATAACATAGGTGATGAAGCTCAAAACTTTGGGTTTCATCTAGTTCAATATAGTATGTTTTATACAAGGCATCCTAAACCGCTTTAGTTGTGGGCAATCAGAGGTACCAATTCCTCAATCCAGGGGACATATTCTCAACAAGACAACACTTCACTTTGTCATTGTCAGCGACCCATGATTTGTATGCTCCGGAGGAAATGGCTAGTAGATTTTGGGTGAGGATAACAAGTTTGTTGTGTCCCTCAATACAAATTTTCATAAAACCAGACCAACTAGAATAGCTGGATTGAGTTAAGAGCTCACCGATGGAGAAAGTAGAGTTGTCTGGGATAGTGTTGTGGTAGTTATTATAGATAGGTTGGAGGAATGCTCCTCCATTTTGGATGATTGCTCTTGCATCTTCAACAAATATGTTTTATTCACCCTCTATCTCTTCAAGCGTTTAAAGTGTAGGTATAGATTCAAGTGTAGTGAAAAAAAATTGGTGGTGATTCAGGATTTTCAATTCAGGGTTTTTCAAACTCTAAGAATTCTGCTCTGATGCCAAGTAGAAAAGTATTTCAGAAAGAATTCAATGAATTCATTCATCCTAATTTTAGGGTTAATATAGCTTTACAAGTTGTTTCCTAAAACGAAAAGATATTTACACAATCCTATTATATCTACAAAAGTTAATTCTAATTACAATAGAAATATTCTTTTCAGCAGGATCGAGTTAGGTGTGTCTGCTAGTGTTGACGCAGAGTGGTTTGGTAAGGGGTTGGCCTCTTATCCCTCGACGGTAGCGGTCACCAAGGGTCAGACGAGGGCAGGTTTCTGATGAGGAAGGATGATTGGTTGGAAGTGGGAGTGGCTCTGGCGAATGGCCACATCAAATCTATGGTGTAGCAGAGCTATGTGTCTAGGGAGAAAGAGAGGTGTAGATTGGTTGCCAAATGGGATCTTTTGGGCCTCATCTAAAGCCTAAGCTAGAGAGATTGAACTAAGGGTGGGATTAAAAACCAAAAAAGTGACTTGTTTGTGCCAAAATACGAACCGAGATCCGAATTGGGAAGAACCAAATGGTTTTGGCTTGTTGGAATACCGAAACCAAAATGAACCCGAATGGATTACTATACGGGTTCGGTTCCAAGGTAAACCCGAACCAAAATGGTACTGAATAGCAATTACCACGTGTAATCGTGTATACTGGCCTGGGTTATACTTTTACTATCATGCATGTATACGCACCCACACTATTATTCTCGATCATATATAAGCTAAAATCTCTAATTTTTCACTCTTCTTCACTTCTTCAATCTTCACTCTCCCTCTCATCTACTCTTTGAAACCCTAGAAATGAGAAATCTAAAATCCATTTCTGGCTTTCTCTTACCTAATCTCGAATTAATCGATTAGAAACCTAGAATTGGACTTCCCTTGGCCTCTCGCCCAGCTTTGAAGCTTAGATCAATCATCAATCATTCTTTTCCATCTTAGTGTAGCACCGATAGCGACACCGCTCACTCCGATCTTGCTCATCTCGTCGATAAGATTCTGTAACACGCCTCTCTCTCTCTCTCTCTCAATTAGATACTAATTTGAGCTACTCTTTAGTTAATGTCTAGTGTTGTTGTTGCTACCTTGCTAGTTTTGGTTAAAGATCAGAAGCTATAGCTGGGTTTAGTTTTGAACCATGAACAAAATCGATGTAAGTACCTAGATTCATATGGCAGTGGAATGATCTGTGTAATGGAATGGAATGGCATGATGAATGATCTGTGTAATGGAATGGAATGGCATGATGAATGATCTATGTAATGGAATTTTGGTTTAGGTATATATGAGTTCATATGGTTTTCTGATCGATATAATGATTCTAATATAGCAATTTTGGTTTAGGTATTCATTGGGTTCTAATATAATGATTATGTGTATAGAATTTATATTGATAAAATTAATGATGAAGCATAAGTAATCGTAACATGAGTATATATGTAATATTGTAAAAGATGATAAAGCTTACATAAAGGGATGCATTAGTAATCTGTATGTTTGTTTCGGTGCTTGAATTCATAATTTTGCATGGTGATTATGATGTACAGATGTAGTATGTGTCCGAGTGTATAATGATTATTGATTAACATCTTTTGTTTTCTCCTGTTTAGGCAGAGCAAAAAGAAGAAGAACAAGCTAGTAACTCAAGCGGGCAATGACTCAGTTCCATGTGTTGCTACGTCGTCCATTGGGACTACTCCAATTCAGCTTGTTGAAGTTGAGGCTGTTGATTCTACTGTGAATGCGGATCCTGTCTTTTCTATTTCTTCTAGAAAGTGTAGTTGAGTTTGGAAGCATTTTAATGAGTATGTGTCTGAAAAGATAATAAAATGCAAAGGGAAACTTGATCAAATTGTGACTAAAATGAAGGCTAAATGTAAATATTGTCCTAAGGAAAACTTAGGAGACTATGCTACTGAGAGTGAAAAGAATGGGACTGGAGGGATGAACCAACACATTAACAAGACCTGTAGGTATTTTCTAGGAAGAAAGTTAGTTGATAAAAATTAGAAAACTTTGGTTAGGGATAAAACTAAAGGCAACAGAATGAGAGCTCACATCTTTAAACCTGGAGAAGAATGCAAGCTTGTGTGGAAATGATTGTTGTTGATGAACTGCCTTTTAGCTTTGTGCACAAGGTAGGCTTTAGGAAAGTCTGCCAAGTAGCCTCACCAGACTTTGACGTACCTTGTAGGAGAACTCTTGTTACAAACTTTTTAGCTCTTTATAAGAATAAGAGGAAGCAAGTTTGTAAGACTCTACGGAAGCATAGGGTTTGCCTAACCACTGACACTTAGACAAGTGGGCCGCAGAATATCAACTACATGGTGCTCACTGCATACTTTGTGTTGCATAAGAGGACCATCAACTTCTGCACTATTCATAACCATTTTGGGAATTCAATAGAGAAATTAATTGAAGAGTGTTTTTTGAAATGGGGTATTACTAAAGTCCTTACTATTTTAGTAGACAATGCAACAACTAATAAATGTGCCTCGGAATATGTGATAGCTTGATTAAACAAGGTTAGAAATGCCCACCCTTTACTTCAGGGGAAATACATGCATATGAGCTGCACTGCACGTATCTACAATCTTATTGTAGGAAGTGGATTGAAGATGCCTAATAAGGTTGTGTTGGGGATCGATTAGGAATGTCGTTAAGTTTTATTAGGTCCTCTACACATAGACTTGATGTTTTTAAGATCAACATTGCCAAAGAAAAAATTGCTTGTGGAGGGCTAGTTGTCATGGATGTTCCCACAAGGTGGAACGCGACATTTTCACTGTTGGAAGTAGCGCTGAAATTCAGGGCTGCATTTTCCAAGATGGGGGGGGGGGGATGAAGAGTGCTATAGAGCCTACTTCAAGGAGCCAGATGAAGAATTTGATGAGGAAGGAAATTTGATCCTTTATATCCCTTCAAAACCTAAGCATGGCAAGTGCGGACCACCAAGTGAGGAAGATTGGGCAAATGCAGAGGTGTTTGTGTTCTTTCTCAAAGTTTTTTATGCTGTAACTATGAGGGTGATCAGTGTCTCCTCACGTTCCACAATACACACCACCTTCCACGATGTGTTGTCCATTGAAGCGGAGATTAGCAAGCTGTCTAACCCATATTATCTGCAAATTAGAGACAACACTAAGAAGATATTGGCAGATATGGCTAACGAGATGCAAGGAAAGTTCACAAAATACTACCATGACAATAACCAATTAAATCTGTTCATGTATGTGGGATTCTTGATCTAAGGTACAAGATTGTGCACTTGACACATATGTTCACCTTAGAGAGTTATAGGGAGGAAGATATGGTCAATAGAATAAAGGAATGCACTTGACATATATGACACAGTAAGCAATTAAATCTGTTCATGTATGCGGGATTCTTGATCTAAGGTACAAGCTTGTGCACTTGACACATATGTTCACCTTAGATAGTTATAGGGAGGAAGATATGGTCAATAGAATAAAGGAATTGAAGGAATTCATGCTGAGCTTGTATAAGGAGTATGTGCTATCGAAAGATGTGGCAGCTGCAAATAAGCAACTACGTCAATCTCAAAGCACCACTAGCAGCGGTATAACCAATAGGGGTAGGAGATCTAATATCATCAATCAATGGAATCAGTTTGTCTCCTCCACCATTGTGTCAGTCCCTACTCATAAAGTTGATAAGTACCTTGAAGATTATGTGGAGATAAGTATTGCTAACAAATATCCAATTCTGGATTGTTGGAAGCTAAATGCAGTGAAGTACCCGGTGTTGGCAAGAATTGCCAAAGATGTGATAGCTATACAGGTGAGCACAATAGCCTCAAAGAGTGCTTTTAGAACTAGTGGGAGGATAGTAAACAACTTTCAGTGTTCTTTGACTCCAAAATCAGTGGAAGCTTTGGTTTGTCTTCAGAGTTGGTTAAGGGGCAATGATGTTTCCTCAATAGAGGATGTTCCTAACATCAAAGATACTGAGCTTTACGAGCAAGTTGAAAGAGGTATGACTCCTATAATATCTGAATTTCTATTGTTGTTCATTTTTTGGTTCTTGTTGTTTGTTTTGGTTCAAGTTGCTTGTTTTGTCTCTTCTTGTTAGTTTTGTACTTGTTGTTTGTTGTAGTATTGTGTAACTTAGCTTGGTGCATTTTTGTCAATTCGTAGAGCATGCATGTTCATTGAAAAGTAACACACAGATCGTGGAAGTTAGTGGAGATGAATTAGTTGATGACGATGATGATGAAGAAGGAAAGAGTGATGATGAAGATGGGGGCAGTTCTGGGGATGGTTCGGATTCAGGCTGATTGTTATTTCACTTGTTTGTTTGTTATATAATGTCTCTGCCAAAAACATTTGGGACTGTAATTATAGACAAATGAGTAGCTGATTTGTTATGTTGAACACTTAAATTGTTTGGGACTTGACATTTAGACAACATTTTCACCATTTTGGGACTTTAATATGTCTAGTCAAAAAAGACTATAATATGTTGAAACTGAATTGTTGTTTTTAAGTTTTTCGAATTTAGGTTTTCACTTCTCAGAGATGATTTAATTCATTTCAGTCATTTGTACTAATTGCTTAAATGTACTATCTTATATAACTGTTTTTCAAATATTGTGACTTGACAGGGATATGAAATTTAGTTGTTTTCAGAAAGAAAGAAAAAAATATGTTTTCAAACAAGTACCAATTGGTACTGAAATGGGCCAAACCGAACTGAACCCATTCGGATCGGGCCCATTTGGTTTGGATGGCCCAAAATTGTAATACCATACCTAACCCGTATCGAATACTATTTCGGGTTCAGATTCGGATCTAGCCCAAAATCGATGAGTGTTCTGAACATATCTCATCCCTAGATTTAACAAAGGCTATTGGATAAGGTTTTACGGTTTCGGCTCATCGAGAGGCTTTGGTTATGGACTTGGGATCTTGGGGATCTAGCCTATTTCAACGTTGCTAATACTGGTACTTCTCTGCAGGATTGTATCATTTAGTTTATTGCAAGGTTTCTCTGCCCCGTCTTTTGTGTTATTTTTACGGCATATAATGTGGGATTAATGACTAATGAGTAACATTGAGACACTGAAATTTTTAGGAATCACCGATTTTTATACATGGAATGTCATTATTTGGTTAGTCACAGCCGATGCCATATAATTTACCTGACGAATGAAGGAGTCAGGTTCTTGGTTTTAGAATATCGTTTTCACTTATCAGGATTCAAGTAGCTCTCCGTGTACTTTTGGCTCAATTGTACTTGATTCCTTTATTAATAGAAGTTATTGTTTACATCAAAACTATATTGACACAGAAAGAAAGAAAAAAGCAACAATAAGTATATATCTCTCATAGAGTAATGTTCTGGCGGTAAGAATGTTCTTTTCCTTTGGAGTACAAAGGATGCGTTTTGTTGTGCTAGGGTTTGGTAGCAGTTGCATTTGCAACTTGCTGTCCCGTCGGTGGCGAGTACCGGGACGCAATCCTTGCGTGGCATTCCTCCTCCTCCCTCCATCTCACGTCGTGAGGGTGTGGAACCGCGGTTTGTGAAGGCTTTTGCCTTCGTTCGCGGTGTGGCCGCACCTGTGGCCTCTACGAAGGTGACACCTGGTGATTTTCTCTGTTGTGCTTGTTGTCGTCCACGAAGGGCACGGCTGAAGGTCTGGCAACCAGGTAGTTTTGGCATAGATCTGGACGAGTTATGGCGGCATTGGGTACAAGGTGATTGGTTTCGTCGGTGCATGGGGCTTCACTTTTGGTCTGTCAAGCTGTTGCAGGTTGTTGTTGTGCTGGCGACGGTGAGCCGCAAATATCGACATAAGAGAGCCTGCAACTGCGGTCGGTGATCTTCTTGACGAGGCGGCATAATGGGTTTTGTTGCGAATCTGGTTGCACTGCGACATCTTCGTTTATGGCGCGACATGAGTATGCTCCTCTCTTTGAGTCGACACTGTCTTTGTCTAGATCATCGTTGTTATGTGCGCCGCCGAGTAGACCCCTAGCCTTGCTGAGCTATGGTGAGCAGCGGCAAGCTAAGTGGCGCGGAGATCGTCGTGCGACGTGGGAAACCGCCTCTGTCTACCAATTGCACAGGCTGGGCTCTCTGCGGTTAACATCTCAAATAGTTGGTCAACCCCGTAGGAGATATCCTATGTCAAATGTTAGGCCTGTAGGCTTGATTTTTGGTCTAGGTTATCCTTTGGACCTGTTCTGGCTGGATATTGATGTGGGCCACCTATGTGCTCGGATTTAAGAATCCGGGGAAGTAGGTCATACAATGGCAGCAGAGACGAAGGTTGGGAATATGGTGGCCGCAGATGGTCCTTCCTCGTTTTAGTTTATGTTTTTATTTAATTCATAATAATGTAGGGACGTGACCGTGGTTTCCGATTTGTGCCCAAATTTGTCACACTTAGAGCAACTCCAGCAGATCCCCTAAAAGTCAATTTTATCTATAATATGAGGTTTTTGCTTTAAAATCAACTCCAAGAGATCCCCTATCACATTAGCTATTTTATGGATTCCCTATATTTCAAGTTTTCATCCCCTATCCCCATACCTAAAGCTTGAATTTTAGGTGATGTAAAAGTCAACATTGTAATTAATTGTTTCCTAAAAGGTTGTAAATGTAATCAATTTCTAAGTTAATAAATGTTAATTATTTTTATTAACCAATCAAAACAAAGTATTTATTCATATTTAGCTAGATTATGAGTAATATTGTTGGAGTAAATTTTTACAAATGCTTAGCTAAAATAGGTTTGAGCTATATTTTGGAACAAAATAGGAAAATTTTAAGTGACATTGTTGGAGATGCTCTTAGAGCAGTTCCAGCAGATCCCCTAAACATCTATTTATTCAATATTATTGGTGTTTTAACAAGATTTAGACTCCAGCAGCTCCCTATCACATTCCCTATAATAGGAAATCCCTAAATAATGCAATTTCATCCCTTATTCCTACACCAAAAACAAAGAATATAGGTAATCATAATAGCTAACATTGTAATAAATTGTTTCCTTTTATGTTACAAATGTATTTAATTTCTAAATATACTTGATAAATTATATTGATCAACCAATCAAAACTTAACATTTATTCAAATATAACTAAATTTTAAGGTTATGTTGTTGGAGCAAAAGTACAAAAACTTGTAACTAAAATGACTTTGCGGTATACTTTTACACAAAATAAGAAAAAATTGAGTAATACTGCTGGAGATGCTCTTATTTGGTTTGTTTTTTGTTTTATTTTGGTTACTCTCGGGTAGGATATTTTAGCATTTATGTGCTATCTAGGTATGTCTTAAATTTGTCGGACTCTCATAAGCTAGAACTATATACTCAACATTTATTTTTAATTGACTGAGACCCCCAAGTTTTTTTCTATAAAAAAAATGTTTGTGTGATCAAGAATATCCGATGTGATCGATTGTCTCTAGAAATCAGTTGAATTACAATTTAATATCACGACAGTTAACTACAAATGAATACAAATCAATTGCCATTAGATCTCTGATATTTTACTAGAAATTGAAAAGTGCCATGACATAATATTGCATTTGCGGTTGTCTGTTTATCGCGCAACAATGGTACCAACTACCAATTAATCACCCCTGCTCAAAACATATTACCCTCAGCTAACCCTCAAGCGATATTTGCATAATCAAATCGCAGTATCACCTTTTAGATGACATAAGCATCCCCTTTTGACAAAATATATGTGGTTTAGAGCTAAAGGACCTAGTTCAATTTGAGCATCAAAAGAGATCTTTAGTTGTACTAGTCATCTTCTTGCGCATAATATATCAATAAATCTCTCAAAACGGACATCCATTACTTGGAGCCTCGTAATCCAAGTTGAATTGGAAGTGTCGACAACCTATAACCAATATGACAATATCTGTCATCGGAAGTGTCATGACATAATATTCCACCTGATATTGTTTGTTTATCGTCCAACATGGGTGCCAAAAGATTGCCTTCAAGCTTACTGTGCCATGTGGATTACTTATACTTAACCTAAACTTTTTAATTCTTAAGATCTTCACACATGGTACTGCGATAATCTGAATTGAGATTACGCACTTTTTAGAAATATTAAGTTTTATCGCGAATTAATCGCACTATTGAGTTTGTTAACGATTTTTTCATTGAGAGAGAATTTTGAAAGGACTCAATTCTAGTTTAACTAGTAAACAAAGATTAAACCCTACAATTGAACATCAACTGAGAATTTCTACGAAAATTTTGACATAACTTCTCCTGAAACTGAGACTACCGAAAACTTGCAAGAAGAGACACTTCACCTACTAATTCCACAGACATACCGTGGACTATCGATATCCATCATGATTTCTCAACAAATGACATAACCAAAGCCAGAAACTCAACTCGGAAATTTAAAAGCATTTTACAAGATACTAGCTCTAAATACAAAGGAAAGTAATTCTATGATAACATGAGAAATTGACTCAGCTATGTACATGAACACTCTATTTACAAGAGTTCTACTGAAAATAACCTCAGACGACTAGTATTCAGAGCGACTTCTAAATACATAAACTACAAATGACAACAACCAACAGTGAGTTGAAAGATACTGCTGGAAAGATGGCTGGTGGACTCAAAGCCTGCGACAAAACTAAGCACTTCCAGGATATACACTGTAGCCTTGGCGATGAAAATCGAAAAGCCCAGGGAAAGGCATTAAGATAAAAAAAAAACGTTAGCATGAGTGGACAAAAATAATAACCAGCCTAAATCAACAAAACAGATCAAACATATTTTTTCACTGATTTCCGTGAAATAATGCGAGTTCAAAACTAATAAACCAAAATGCAATGGAGGTGGTCGTTCAGGGTGTTTGACCTAACCCGGAACACCTGTAAAACTGAAAAGTAAGGTGATGGGATCATCTAGAGAGTTTTTCCTAACCCGAGATAATCTGGGTCGGGCAGGGAGTTTATCCTAACCCCGTCCGACCGGCTATCTGGTGATTAACCGAATAGTTAGAGCATCGATGCGACTAAATGAACCATCACAAAGAAAACCTCTAAATAAATGCTCTGAAAACATATCATAAGTGTAATGCATAAAATCATGAACTCGCTATCGACTGTAAAAATAAAGGTTCAGTACAAATCTGCGACTATTACTAGGGTCCAGCGGAATTCTCTTCATTGATAGGGTTGCGATCACAATGTTCTGTCCATACAGATCACATAATATTAGAACAGGTAAAACTATGGGATGGTACGCAATCCCGAAAGTCCCGTTGAAAAATTCTGCAATCTGCCTTGCCAGAACTCCAACGTGGACAGCGGCGCGAGGCCCTCATGCGCCTCCACAAGCGGCGGCGCGTGGGTTTCACGCTCCAGTGAACCATCTCCAATGGGGGAGTTCGACCCCTCGTTGAAAAGCTCTCTACAAGATCTACCACGCACACTACCATTACTGGACCGAAGTCCAACTCACCGCGTTTGGCCAAAAATAGTGCAAACAGACCAGAAAACCACTTTCCGGCGGCCGCCACCAACGACGATGATTGACCTCTCAAAATGCTCCTCACGTCGAGCCCAACCAATCCCTTAACCATAACTGCTCCAATTCCTAACAAATTAACAAGAATTTCAATCGAAATCAACCGGCCCTCGTCGGCAATCGATTACCCCAAAATCGAAGCTCCACCATGGAGCCTCGACGGACCTCAAAACGAACCAACAAAGACTCAGGCAGAGGAGAGGTTCAAAACCCTCCAACTCCTGACCCCGGAAACACGCCAAAGCACCGCCATCGACGGTGGCGACTCCCACTGTTAAAACCGATTCTAGTGGTTCGATAACCTGCATAATTCCTAACAATATTAACACTAATCAAACAAGGAAGCCATGGGCTTCAATTTCCTACCTAAAACGTCGCCGAAAGTGGCCAGAAATGGTGGGTCGATATCAGAGACGGCGCGGGTCAGTGGAGAGAAACGGGTCGAGCGGTGCGATTTTTTGATTTTTCAAATTAAAAATCCCAAAATTCTCCTATTTATATCCCAAAAATTAGATTAGATCGACAACCCAAAATCAATATCATCGCGATAATCAACCAACAAAAAATCAGTTTCTTTATATTTAATTCTTGCGCCAAAATCCGACAAACATAAAAACTAGCTAGCTCGCTTATCTGAAAATTCTCCGAAAATTCCTTCAAGCTCGAAACTAAATACTCTACAACTATCGCGAAGAATGTCAAATCAAATTCTCGCCAGGTCAAAAAGTCGTTAACAAACTCGTTAATGCGACATTCGTGATAAAACATAATAGGTCTCGATAAGCACGTAATTTCGGTTTGGGTAGAGCGAGGACCCCTAGATCCACTTGAACTGGCACCAGATCCCAGACTCTATGGTCGACCTCTTCTCAACCATCTTTGAAAATGACTCTAACGATATGCCATAGGTACAAGAGTATGAGATCCCTCTCCTGAGGATGCAGTGAAACCATAAGTACTTGAGATTCCCCTCTTTAAAGGACTTTGACTAGGCCTACATTCCTCAAATCATCGAGTGTGGCTTCACTCAACTTGAAGCCTATCCTCACATCTTATTGCAGCACTAACAAACTCATCAAAATCAGTATGTGGCACACCAGATAAGTATGGAGCAATCTCTAACCGCAAACCTTTTTCAAACCTCCAGCACTTTTCTTTCAGTAGCCTAACTAAATTTGGTGCAAAACGAGCCAAGCGAGTGAAACAACCTGATACTCCATCACATACATGTTTCCCTACCGGAGATTTATAAACTTCTCATACTTTCGGTACTCCAATGTTCACTGAAGAAGCAACTCATGAACAATTTTGCAAACTCTGTCCACGCATTGATGGCTTCATTTTTCCCAGTCCCCTACCACCAACGGTATGCATGGTCCTACAAAATACCTATAGCTACCTCGGTCCTCTGCTCAGGAGTCAACTGGGATGCAGACGATAACAAACTCGTCCGATCTCCACAAGCCAATTCTCACTAGTTTCAGGGTGATGGGAGCCAGTAAATTAAAGAAACTGCTCCAGCCTTCTTTTCCCTAGTAACTAGATCCTCACGATCATGTCCTGGTCTAGGCATCATGCGTGAAATTAACTCGCGCATCTGCTGAGCCAAAGACTGCATATCATCCCGTTGGGCTAGCTGCCCAGCCATAGTGACCTGACTCCATAAACATATTAGCTCACTGATAGGAGTCACAAACTGGCTTGTCTAAGAGACTCTAGAAATCCAATAATTACTACAAGAAAAAAAAATACTTAGACAACAAAGCTATTTCGTCGTCTAGGTTTGAGTTTTCGTCATCTAAGTACTTGGACGACGAAATCTCCGTCGTCTAAAGTCCGTCATTCAAGTGTCGTAGTCTAAGTACTTAGACTACGAAAATGTTTCATTTCGTCGTCCAAGTAAGGGCTTAGACGACGCAATTGATCCGTCGTCCAAGTGAAGTCTCAGACCCCGTAAATAATATTTGCGTCGTCCAAGTACAACTTAGACTACAAAATTGTTTCTTAGTCTAAGTCATTCCTTAGACAACAAAATTGTTTCGTAGTCTAAGTGATGACTTAGACTACGATATTGTTTCTTAGTCTAAGTATTGACTTAGACTACGAAATTGTTTCTTAGTCTAAAAATTGACTTAGACTACGAAATATATTGTTTCATAGTCTAAGTCACCACTTAGACTACGAAATCATATATGATTTTGTAGTCTAAGCGAATTTAATTTTAAAAAAATTATAATTTTTTTCCTTAAAATTTGAATTTAAAGTAAAATATTATTAAATAAAATAAAATAATAAATTTAATTAAAATAATTAAAAACTATACGTATATCGATATTGTTTGGAAAAAAATAAATATTAAAAACTACGTACAAACTAGGTAAATACGGCAGGAGTAGACGCGCCGACGAGTTCCCTGCCTCCGGCCAAGTCGTCGTCGGGGTGTGGGTCCGGGGCAGGACAACAATCTTCTGGAACCCTAGCATGTATGAGGGCAAGGAGGTTGGCTATCTACACTTGTTGCTCGTCAAGCCTCTAAGGCATAGATTGCGTTTCCGTCCGTGTGAGTCGAGCCTCCTCAAGAGCTGCTTGGACAGCCGCATCCTGACAACTCTTCCTCGTCGAGCTTGCATTGTCATAGATGAGTCAGATAAATCTCACTGCATCTTGCGTCCCAACCCCTTAACCTCATTGCCAGCTCAAAGGCCATATACCGCATCTACAATTGCAATTTGGCTCTCCCTCGATAGAGGAGGCAGGTCTTCTGGCGGCATATCCGGGTGTGCAAGCTACGTGCTGGCCAATTCTTTCTGCTCCAGTTCTAGCACCCTCGCATGAAAATAATAATGAAAATTAAATAATTATAAATTTTTATTGGAGTTTAATAAATAATAAATATTAATTAATTTAATTGAGAGGAAATATATAAGACAGTTACGCTGCTTTGACTCGCTTCATTGTCGAGCTCAGACATCACGTAAGCGGTGATGCTAGCATCCAAATAAGGGTATTTGGAGCCCTTATCTCTATGCTCCTTAGAAATTTGTATCATCTGCTTGGAGCCAGATGTATAATGTTTGTCCTTCTTCTCCCGATTATCCTTGTTTGCGTCCGATTTCGTCTGTTCGACAATAGAAATTATTAAAAAAACTAATAAATGACTAAAAATAAATTATTCAATTTCATCAATTTAAATAATAAAAAGACAAACCCGATACGATTCTTCTTCGAAGTGGTTGACCACCCACTCATCTTCCCTATTTCCACGCAGCTCTACGGGAGTAGGCGAGCGACCGAATTAGAGGTAGTACTTGTAAAGTCTTTACTTCCAATCACGGTAGATGGCATTGGCAGTGGTGTTGATGTGCCTAAGCAACCCCGGTGTGACATCCACATCATACTGTACCTACAAAAAAAAGAATAAAAAATTAAAATCGTATATATTATGAAATTACGATTGTTATTGGTTAATAAAAAATAAATTTAAAATTGTATTACTAAGAGTTCTCTAAACACCTTTCCCTTCTCCAAATTCGGCAAGTCCTTCTAGTTAGGCGCAACTATACGGATGTTGTTGCGAATAATTTCCCCAATTCTGTGCGAAGAGAGACTAGCTAGCTGTGAGGTAGGAAGGTCACCGGTGAAATCGTCGTACGGCAACTGGATCTGTTGCTCCGTCGCATTGAACAACTTCTTAATTTTTTTGCCATTTCCGAGTCCTTGGGTCCTTTTCGGTGGAGGGTCTGACGGGGCCCTCCTGACCATTACGCCGTGCACTGTAGAGAATAGACTCAGATGTGGACTCCTGGGCACCTTCTAACATCGACGATCGGGCCGAAGGGATATCACCATCATCGCTCGCTATAACTGGGCAATATGAATTTCCCCAGTCGCCGCAGCCGAGGGACTAGCTCAAGGGTCCGGAGGAGCCATAACCTTGTCCTCCAAGTGTCGCCAACCCACATAGTCTGCCAAGTGTCGAAGCCGAGCATCTTCGGCTTAGGAATTTCCCCATGAGGCCATTTTAACCTAGGAGTTGTAAAATTCAATTATTAAACCTATTTTACCATTAAAACTATTTTACAGTATATACTATTTTTCATATTTACCACAAAATTTATCATTTTTAATATTTACTATTTTTTAATATTTACCATTTTTAATATTTACTATTTTGAATATTTACGACTTTTAAACATTTAATTACTCTAGCCCTTTGTAGTTTTTACCTTTTTAACAATTTACCATTTTTATTTTTTTTACCATTTTTTGATATTTACCATTTTTAATATTTACCTTTTTATATTTTTACCAATTTAAAATATTTATCTTTTTTTACCAATTTATAATATTTACCTAAATACATATTATTAAACAAATTTTACCTATGCACATTATTTCCATATTTTACCAATCTATAATATTTACCTAAATACACATTATTATAATATTTACAAATTATTATACACTCTATTATATGTAAATACACATTATTATATCTAAATACATATTAAAACAAAATTGTATGTACATACGTAATATTAAAACAAAATTATACGTACGTACATAAAATTTTAAAATTTCAAAATTTTTACTGTGGTGGTGTTAGTGGTGGGAGGGGCGGTGGTGGTGCCGGAAGCGGTGGGAGGAGTTGGAGGGAGGTGGGAGGCGGCAGAGGAGGTGGAGGCCGGAGGGAGGTGAAGGAGGGAGGAGGAGTTTTAGGGAGATACAGAGATTTGTGTGTGTGTGTGTGTGTGTGTGTGTGTGTGAGAGAGAGAGAGAGAGAGAGAGAGAGAGAGAGAGATTGCTAGAAATTGTAAAATACACAGTTGCACATAGACGAAGGGCCCGATTTCATCGTCTAGGTAAGGTGGATTTAAGTTAGACGACGAACACCTAGTGTTCGTCGTCCAGGTGGACACTTAGACGACGAAAACGGCGATTTTCGTCGTCTAAGTGAATCTCAAGTTTTCCCCGAATTAATTGCCCCATCATCAAGGTTATCACTTGGACGACGGAAACGGCCTCCTCAGTCGTCTAAGTCAATTTAGGCGGTTTCTAAAATAAATGGCGGTGAAATTTGGACCGCTCAAAATTTGGACTTAGACGACGGAGGAGGCCGTTTTCGTCGTCCAAGTGATAACCTGGACGACGGAAACGGCCTCTTCTGTCGTCTAAGTCTAAATTTTGAGCATTTCCCAAAATAAATGACGATGAAATTTGGACCGATCAAATTTTAGACTTAGATGATAGAAGAGGCAGTTTTCGTCGTCCAAGTGCTCACATGGACGATGGAAACGGCCTCCTCCTTCATTGTCTAAGTAAAATTTCTCTAAAATATTATTTAAAAATAATTCGTAAGGAAGTTTCTGATTGTCTTTCGATTTTTTTGTTCGTAAAATATCGACTAAAGAATCGTATATATGAAAAGTGGGATTTAAGACGATGAATTAAATTGACGTCTTCAAACTTATTAAGTATCTACTAATGTGTATAACTTATATGTTATTAAGTATATGCTCAATGCACCTCAATATTAACAAAATTGAATTTGGACAAAATAACCGTTGGATATATTTACCATAAGACAATATATAAGTAGAATAGTTTTCAGTAAATAGTAAGTTCGTTAAGGGTTTCATCGGCACAGTTAACTGTAAAACTGAAATTTTAAGAAAACAAAAATGTGGATACACAAAAATCGGTAACTTCTATTTTGGAACCGTCTACGCTCACACTCCAAAAATTGTTTACTCTATTCTCTCGATGAAAATAATATGCCTTGGGATATGGTCTACATGGTCATTCTTTTAGAGGCAAAATTACGATAACATGACTTAGGCGACGAAATGTTCACATTTTCGTCGCCTAAGTCATTACTTGGACAACGAAAACGTGTCATTTCGTCTTCTAAGATAAAAGGTTTAGGATTTAGGGTTTAGCTTATATAATTGTGTTTACTTAGACGACGAAAAGTCGTTCTGTCGTTTAGGTTTTTTTGTTTTGAAAAATGTGACACTTGGTCGTCCGGATTCCGTCATCTAAGATCTTCACTTTTTACATGTCGAAGCGACTTCTTTAATTAATTTGAAATTAATTACGCAAAAAAGTTTAGAATTATAATTAATTAATTATTGTACTCCTCGTTCAAAAAAAGTTCAGAATAATTGTACTCCTCGTCATAATATAATTAATCGTCATTACCTCAAAAAAGTTTAACTACAATAATTAATTACCAATTAATATCTCTCGTCGTTATATTCTACTCCTCGTCATAATCGTCATCATCCTCCTCACCACTATTATCCGATTGCTTCTCCTCATCATCATACTCAACGTTGTCCGACAAATATCATGAGTCCTCATCATCATCATGTGCCTCATCTTCACTGCCATCATTCTCTAGATTTATAATCTCATCTTAAGTTTGATCCGTAGAGCCATCAGGCATGGGTAAGCGTTCACCAGCTTGAACTATTTCCATTATGTCAGAGCGTATGACAGAAATATTAGGTTTTTGATATGCCGTAATGTCTCTTTGTGGTTCAGTCGTCGACGTCCCTTCAGCTGTCGTGGTATTCCATATTCCTCGATGAGAGATATGGTTCACTATTTTTCACCCTTCACCAGCGTTCAGATCATCAAAATAGAACACTTGCCTAACTAAGGTGGCAAGAGCGAAAGGCTTATCCTCATACCAGCTTGAGTTTGTATCGACTAATAAAAGGCCAGGTATACCTTTGTACATTTGAACCATTTACACTTGAGTAGGAAAACGTTGGCATCATTCTCGTAACATAGCTGAACAACATATACAAGAGACCCGTAATATATATCATCGTATGCTATAAAGACATCCGGGGCTGACCTATTTTTCATGAATCCTTTATACTGTCCAAGTTGTCTACAAAATCAAACGTTCAATTAATTAATTGTAGAATATGTACATATAGTAATCTCGAGTGGAACAAATAATGAATCGGAAAACATGTATATATATTTAATTAGTTGTACGTAACTTTCTTGAGGATACATCCAAATGTACTGGACCAGACTAGAAATGAGCACCTACTCGGGTAGGTGGATCATTAGGTGAATCATGATGTCAAAGAAAGCAGGGAAAAAATTTCTCTCTAGTTTGTAAATGATGTGCACAATTTGTTGTTGCAGTTCCACCACATCTGACTTCTTAACTCTTTGGCGCATAACCTCTGCCACCATCTGCACAATACCACCATTGGTTCTACGGCGTCATGAGGCAAATATAGCCGAATTACCACTACAATCAGACATTGCAACAAAACGTGATAGTCATGTGTCTTTAGACCAACAAACTTGTGTTCCACCTCCTCCACTGCTCCAATTATAGTAGCTGCATACGTAGCCGGATAATGAAAACTCATAAACTAGTGGAATACAAAACCTTTAAATGTCGGCTTCACTGTGTAAGATGCATCTAGCATCTTGTTGTACCCTCATCTTTTATCCCTCCTCAAACACAAGCGACGAGGTAGATTCATAGATTCCAGATCTTTGCGTGCTTTAGGAATATCTTTAGTCTTGTACTTAATACCAAGAATTGTTCCCACCACGCTGTCGCACACATTCTTTTCTATGTGCATCACATCCAAGTTGTTCCTCAGCTTCAACTTCAACCAGTAAGGAAGTTCAAAGAATATATTCTTGTAATGTCAATAGCTAAGATCCTATAGAGGTATTGGATTGAGTTTCTTTACATTCTTGTCATTGACCGACACACCAAAATTGAAGTTGCTCAACCTCTCTAAAATCTCTTCGCCAGACCAATGACGGGGTTTAGAATTATTCTCTACCATACCGTGGAAATGATCTTCATCCTGTCGCCACGGGTGATCGTGAGAAAACCATCTACGGTGACTCAGGTAGCACACCTTCCCCGCGTGCCAACTAGAGTTCACATCATCCAAACATATAGGACATCTATTATATCCTTTCGTCGTGTAGGATGCCAACATCCCATAAGCTGAAAAATCGTTGATCGTCCATATTACGGTTGCCCTCATCATAAAAATCGTGTCAATGAATTTGTCATAAGTTAGGGCTCTATTTTGCCACAACAGTTTCAGCTCGTCGATCAAAGGTCTGAGGTAGACATCTAAGCACTTTCCCATAGATTTAGGACCTAGAATTAGCATAGTAAGGAAATTAAATTCCTTGTTCATGCACATCCACAGAGGCAAGTTGTATGGCATCACAATAACTGGCCAAGTGCTGACGGAAGAGTTATTACTCCCCCAAGGATTGAATCCGTCTGTAGAAAGCCTGAGTCTAACATTTCGAACCTCTGCTGCAAACTCTCCAAATTCTCTGTCGAAATGTTTGAAAGCCTCCCCATCCACGGCAGGTCTCAGCACATCATCATCAATTCATTTTTCTACGTACCATCCCATCGCCTCTGTTGTGTATAGAGATATGTACAGATGCTGTAATCTGGGGATCAATGGAAAATATTGAAGAATATTCACAAGAATTTTCTTTTTCGAACTCCTCTTATTCCTGTCATCCATATATTTGCACTGGCCACATACGGGACAATAGTCCCAATGTGCATACTCTTTGTAAAATAGCACACAATCATTTAGGCAAGCGTCAATTATCCTGTACTTTATGCCGAGGCTTCTCAAGATCTTTCTAACCTTATAATGGGATTTCGGAAGATTGTGATCATTAGGAAGCAACTTACATATTTGGTTAAATTTCGTCAAAAGCACTGATTGGCATTTTGTTCTTCACATTTATCTATATTTTCTTCATCACATATTGCAACACATTCTCTCGACATCCAGGGTACACAGAGGTTAGGGCTTCAAGTAACATCTTGTTGTTAGCAGCGGAGAATGTATCATCATGCCCATGAGTGGTATCGTAACCTCCCTCTTGGTGTTGGTGTCCACCATGACTAAATTCTGAAAATGCATCATGGACCAAATCCGCAGTTGGGTTCCAAGCAGGGGGGCTGACACCACTACCATGGATGAGGCACCATGGTAACTGTACCCTGAGCTGAAGTCTACTGCTTCATCATGCTTGCTTCACATAGTGTAACTCCACATCATACCATTTTTGTATAGGTGTTGCATAATAACATTAACCTCCACATACTGATAGTTAAGACATTTTTTGTACAGACACCTGAAACGCTTCTTTCCCTGACTATGTTCTATCACAAAATTCACAAATTCTCTGATTTCGTTCATATACCGGAAATCACTTCTATTCCACAACTTTATCCAACTATTGTCCATATTTCTACGAAATTTAATAATTATCATATTAGTCAGCTATTATATATACATAATTTCAAGTAATTATTAAACTATTATATATACATATTTTCAACTACCTTATTAACGTATAATTAATTAAAATATGTATTAATTACCTTTATTAATTAACCGTGAATATACTATACACCAATTACTTTAATCTAACATACATGTACGTTTTAACTAAATATTAATCAAACTTTTAAACATCCATGCATACTAATTAATTAACTAATATATATATATATATATATATATCAATCAATTACCTAGCTTAATTATAAATATTAGACGTACTAACAATGCAATCAATCAAACGTACAATTAATTATATATATAAATGTTAAGATTGCCGAAAATTAGCTACATATGTACCTAGCGTTCACCGATATAGAAAATCAATGGTCGGAACCAGAGATAGTGTCGGTTGTACGTGTGAGGAGAGACCGATCGAGAGAGAATGAGAATGAAAATGAGATGGCCCGAGCAAGCGAAGAGGAAAATAATCTGGCACAATATATAATTATGTTTACTTAGACAACAAAAATGATAGTTTGTCGTCTAAGTGACTACTTTCTGCAATTTTCGTTGTCCAAGTGAGGGATGAGACGAAGCACCGACACGTCGTCATCTAAGTAGTCACTTAGACAATGACGCGTCGTCATCTCATCCCTCACTTAGACGACAAAACCTCATTTCCGTCGTCTAGGTATGACTTAGGTGACGGAAAAATGTTTAAGACGACATAATTTATTTACGTCATCTAAAGTCCACTTATGCGACGAAACGTTCACTGTTTCGTCGTCTAAGTTGCTTTTTCTCATAGTGAATGCACAACACTTGGAGTAATGGATATCCTCCGGCAGTCGGGCCATCCTCTCTAGAGTGTTATACATAATCAAATGCATGTGCTGACATGACCAAAGGAGTCTATAAAATTTATGACCTAATGCTCTGATACCAAACTGAAAGGACTCAACCCTAGTTTAACTAGTAAACTAAGATTAAGTCCTAACAACTTTAGATTAACTGAGAATTTCTACGATATTTTTTTGACATAACTTCTTCTGAAACTAAGACTACCAAATATCTGCAAGCAGAGACACTTCACATACTAATTTCACAAACACACAGTGGACCATCAAAGTCCATCCAAATTTCTCAACAAATGACATAACCAAAGCCAGAAACTTAACTCAAAAATTTAAAAGCATTTTACAAGATACTAGTTCTAAATACAAAGGAAAGTAATTCTACGATAACATGAGAAACTAACTCAGCTATTTACATGAACACTCTATTTACAAGAGCACTACTAAAAATAACCTCAAACGACTAATATTCAGAGCGACTTCTAAATACATGAACTATAAATAACAGAAACCACCAGTGAGCTGAAGCATACTGCTGGAAAGATGGCGGGTAGTCTCAAAGCTATCGATGATACCAAGCACTTCCAAGATATACACTGTAGCCTGAGCAATAGAAACCGAAAAGCTCAGGGAAAGGTAATAAAATAAAATAAAATGTTAGCGTGAGTGAAAAAAAAAATAATCAATGTAAATCAACAAAATTGATCAAACATGCGTTTCCACTGATTTTGGGGAAATAATTCGAGTTCAAAACTAATAGACTAAAATGCAATGGAGGTGGTTGTTCAGGGTGTTTGTCCAAACATGTAATGCCTGTAAAACTGAAAAGTAAGGTGATAGGATCATCTAGGGCGTTTGTCCTAACCTAAGACAATCTAAGTTGGGGAGGGAGTTTGTCCTAACCCGGTCTGATCAGCTATCTTGTGATTAGCCAAATAGCTAGAGCATCGATGCGACAAAATAAGTCATTAAAAATATAACCTCCAAATAAACGCTCTGAAAACATACCGTAAAGTGTAATGCATAAAATCATGGACTAGCTATCGACTATGAAAATAAATGTTCACTCACAAGTCTACGACTACTGCTGAGGTCTAGCGAAATTCTCTTCGCTGCTAGGGTCGTGATCATGATGACCTGTCCATACGGATTAAATAATATCATAACAAGTAAAACTATGGGAATAAGTTTAAAAATAACCCAAAAGTCCCATCGAAAAATTCCACAATATGCCGAGCCAGAGCTCCACTATAGACAGCGCGCGTGGACTTCATGTGCCTCCACAGGCAACTCTTTACTTTCACACAGCTATGGTGAACCATCTCCAATAAGGGTGTTCGACCCCTCATTGAAAATCTCTCCATGAGCTCTACCACTTTCATTAGGACATCAAAGTCCAATTCGCCGGCATTTGGCCGAAAATAGTGCAAACAGACCGAAAAACCACTTTCCGGCGGCAACCAGGAACGATGGCTATTGACCCCTCGAAAGGCTTTCCACGTTGTGCCCAACCAATCCCCTAACCTTACACGCTCCAATTCCTAACGAATTAACCAGTATTTCAATCGAAATCAACCGCCCCTCACTGACGACCGATTACCCCAATTTGAAGCTCCACTGTGGAACCTCGACGGACCTCAGAACCAACCGAGAAAGACTCAAGGGGAAAAGAGGTTCAAAACCCTCCAACTCCCGACCCTGGAAACACGCCAGAGCACCACCACTGACGGCGGTGACTCCCATGGTTAAAACTAATTCAGGTGGTTCAATAACCTAGATAATTCCCAACAATATTCACACCAATCAAACAAGGAAGACATGGGCTTCAATTTCCTACCTTAGACATGGCCGGAGGTGGCCGGAAATGGCGGGTCGAGATCGGAGATGGCGTGAGTCAGTGGAGAGAAACAGGTCAAGTGGTGCAATTTTCTGATTTTCCAAAAAAAATCCTAAAATACCCCAAAAATTATATCAGATCGACAGCCCAAAATCAATCTTATCACGATCAAACGGTCAAGAATTAACTGACTACAAATTATTTCCTTTATATTTAATTCTCGCGCCAACATCCGATAAACATAAACACTAGCTTGCTTATCCAAAAAAATTTCAGAAAATTTCTACAAGCTCGAAATGAAATATTCTACAACTTCCATGAAGAAAATCAGCACGAGAAAAAAATAAAAAGGAAATGAGTTTTAGTCAGCTTAATCTCAACCGTTTGATCGCGATGTAATTGAATTTGGGTCGTCGATCTGATCTGATATAAATAGGGAGAATTTTGGAATTTTTATTTCTGAAAATCAGAAAATCTTATCCGGATTGATCCGTTTTTCTCCCCACTGAACCGCGTCGCTTCCCATTTTGACCCACCGTTTTCGGCCACCTCTGGTGATGTTTAAGGTAGGGAATTGAAGCTCGTGACTTCATTGATTGATTGGTGTGCATGATTTTGGGTTATTGGCAGGTTTTAGGGGTACCCGAATCGGGTTTTACCGTAAGAGTCTCCGCGATCGGGTTTTACCGTGGGGTCTGGAGTTGAGGGGTTTTGAACCTCTCCTCCCCCTGAGTCTTTCTGGATGGGTTTCGTGGTCCATCGAGGCTCCACGATGGAGCTTCGACGACGGAGGGTTAACAGGCCGATTTTGGTCGGTTGTTTTCGAGCTGTTTTCTAGCTTGTGGGTTGCGCATTTGAGCGCGTAGGTATAGGGGATCGATTAGGCTCGACGAGAGGAACATTTCAAGTGGTTAATTAACGCCATTGGTGGCGGCTGCCGAAAAGTGGTTTTCTAGTCTGTTTACGCTATTTTCGGACAAACTTCGGTGTGTTGGACTTCGGTCCAGTTATGAAAGTGACAAGGCTCGTGGAGAGCTTTCCAACGAGGGGTCGAACACCCCAATTGGAGAAGGTTCACCGGAGGCGCATGTGACTCACGCGTCGCCACCTGTGGAGAATAAATATCCACTCCCTCATATTGATTATTTGTTTGATCAGTTGATGAGAGCTAAGGTATTCTCTAAGATTGATCTCTGATCGGGATACAATTAGTTTCGGGTTAGAGAGTCTGATGTCTCTAAGACCATGTTTCAATCGCACTAGGGGCACTATGAGTTTCGTATGATGCCATTCGGTTTGACGAATGCACCTGCTGCCTTCATGCAATTGATGAATCGAGTATTTCGGGCTTATCTTGATAAATTTATCATTGTATTTATTGAAGATATCCTAATTTACTCAAAGGATGTAAGGTAGCATGTGAGGCATCTACATGTAGTTTTGGAGACATTGAGGCAATCTCATTTATACACCAAGTTCAGTAAAAGCGAATTCTTGTTGGATAATGTAAAATGTCTTGGCCATGTGAATTAGGCAAATGGTGTTAGCGTTGATCTTGACAAGGTGGAGGCAGTGTTGAACTAGAGCAGACCTGTAAGTGTGCCAGATATCAGAAGTTTTCTAGGTCTAGTAGGTTACTCCCATCGATTTGTGCAGAACTTTTCACGTATTGCAACACCTCTTACAAGACTCATAAGAAAAAGAGTTAAGTATGAATGCTCGAAAGCTTGTGAGGAGATTTTCCAGACTCTGAAGACAAGGTTGACTACATCCCCAGTGTTGACACTACCAGACGATAGTGGGGACTTTTCACGTACTGCAACACCTCTTACAAGACTCATAAGAAAAAGAGTTAAATCTGAATGGTCAGAAGCTTGTGAAGAGAGTTTCCAGACTCTGAAGACAAGGTTTAGCACAGCCCCAGTGTTGACATTACCAGACGATATTGAGGATTTTATTATTTTCAGTGATGCCTCTAAGTTAGGTTTGGGTTGTGTATTAATGCAGCATGGTAGGGTGGTCGCGTATGGATCACAGAAATTGAAACGTCATGAGGAAAACTACCCCACTCATGATATGGAGTTGGCAGGGATAGTTTTCACGTTAAAAATCTGGAGACATTACCTATATGGTGCCAGATGTCGCATTTTCACCAAACATAAAAGTCTTACGTACCTCCTCACATAGCCAGAATTAAACCTAAGACAGAGAAAGTGGATGGAGTTTATAAGCGATTATGAATGCACCTTTGCTGGAAAGGCGATTATTGTTACAAACGCTCTTAGCTGGAAGTTTGGAATTTCCTTGTCTCATATTCAAATGGTTCGTGTACCACTTGTTTCTGAGTTAAAACCCATTAGAGTAGTGGTGTACACTAATGAGAGCGAGGAGAGAGTTTTATTCGCCAGTTTGCAAGTTCGAGCCATTCTGATTGACCAAGTACGTGAATTACAGGATTCTGATCCTTCATTTTTGAAACAAAAGGGAATAGTGCATGACAATGGACAGTCAAATTTTACGGTAAGAAGAGATGGGTTACTTGTATTCAAGAATAGACTCTGTGTTCCGAATACCAAGGAGTTGAAGTGAGAAATAGTCAACGAGGCTCATTGTTCAGCTTATGTTATGCACCTGGGTAGCACGAAGATATATCTCACTCTCAGAGAGTGCTAATGGTGGCATAATATAAAGAGGGAGGTAGCGACTTATGTGACTCAATGCCCTATTTGCCAATAGGTGAAGGCTGGGCGACAGAAACTTTCGGGTTTGATGCAACGGCTAGAGATTTCAGTTTGGAAATGGGAGCATGTCACTATGGATTTTGTATAAAAAAATACCTCGTACATCCAAAGGTCATACAGGTTTTTGGGTGATTGTGAATCACTTTACCAAGTCTTCACATTTTATACCAGTCTCAGAGAAACTTTTGGTGAGAAAGCTAGCTATGTTGTACATGCAGAAGATTGTGAAGCTACATGGTGTACTAGTATCCATTATACCAGATCGAGGTTGTCATTTTACTTCACAATTCTAGAGAGCTTTACAGGAGGTTTTGGGAACCAAGTTACGATTCAGTATAACCTTTCACCCTCAAACTGATGGTCAGTCTAAAAGAACTATTCAGACGCTTGAGGATATGTTGAGATCTTGTGTGTTGCAGTTTTCGGGGAAATGGAATAAGTATCTTCACCTGATGGAGTTCGCGTATAATAACAGTTTTCATTCCAGCATTGGAATGTCGCCATATGAAGTCTTATACGGGAAACAGTGTAGGACCCTGTTGTATTGGAGCGAAGTTGGAGAAAGGAGCCGCATTGGTCTAGACATAGTTTAGGAAACTACAGAGAATGTGAAAATCATTTGAGACAGACTGAAGATCACTCAAGATAGAGAAAAGATTTATGCAGATGTCAGATGAAAAGATCTTTAGTTTGAAGTAGGAGATTGGGTAGTTTTGAAGCTGTCTCCATGGAAAGGGGTAATAAGTATCAGGAAACGTGGTAAACTCCAATCCCGTTACATCGGACCCTATGAGATTATTGAGTGTGTAGGTGCTGTGACTTATCGTTAGAAGTTTCCCTCGGAGTTGGCACGAGTTCACGATGTATTTCACATATCCATGTTACTGAAGTACATTCCTAATCTCTCTCATGTCATCCTGCCTCAGCAAATTCCACTATAGGAGGACTTGGTTTATATTGGGGAACCAATGGAGATTCTTGACCATAAAGTGCAGGTTCTCCGGAATAAGACAATTCCTTTAGTGAAAGTATTGTGGAGGAATCATGCTGTAAAGGAAGCCACTTGGGAACCAGAGCACCATATGAGGGAGCAGTACCCTCACCTTTTCTAACAGGTATATAAATTTTGAGGACAAAATTTTTGTAAGGGGGTAGATTGTGATAACCTGAACCGAGATTATGCGTTTATCGGAAATATTAAGCTTTATCGCGAATTAGTTGTATTATCAAGTTTTTTCACCGGGTAAGAATTTGATTTGACTTTCTTCATGAGAGTTGTAGAGTATTTAATTTCGAGCTCGTAGGAAATTTTGGAGAATTTTTCGGATAAACGAGCTAGTTTCAGATAAAAGAAAATAATTTTTACTTGATTTAATCTCGACCGTTCGATCGCGATGTGATTGTATTTAGGCCGTCAAATTGAGCAGATTTTTGGGGTATAAATAGAGGGAATTTTACAATTTTTATTTCTGAAAATCAAAAAATCTTATCGGATTCAACCCATTTTTCCCCCCGCCAACCCGCGCCACTTCCTATTTCGACCCACTGTTTCCGGCCACCTCTGGCGATGTAATAGGTAGGGAATTGAAGCTCGTGGCTTCCTAGATTGATTAGTGTGCATATTTTTGGGTGATTTGTAGGTTTTAAGGGTACCCGAATTGGGTTTTACCATGGGAGTCGCCGTCGTCGGTGGCGGTGCTCAGGCATGTTTTCGGGGTCGGGAGTTGAGGGATTTTGAACTTCTCCTCCCTCTGATTCTTTCTGGATAGGTTTTGTGGTCCGTTGAGGCTCCACGGCAGAGCTTCGACGATGGAGGGTTAATCGACCAATTTTGGTTGATTGTTTTCGAGCATTTTTCTGGCATGTGGGTTGCGTGTTGGAGCGCGCATGTATAGGGGATCAATTGGGCTCGATGAGAGCAAAATTTCGAGGGGTTAATTACCGTCGTTGGTGCCAGCCGTCGGAAAGTGATTTTCTGGTCTGTTTACGCTATTTCCTGCCAAACGCAGTGAGTTGGACTTCTGTCCAGTTATAAAAGTGATAAGACTCATGGAGAGCTTTCCAACGAGGGGTCGACCACCTCCATTGGAGAAGGTTCACCGGAGGTGCGTGTGATTCATGCACCGCCACCTGTGGAGGCACGTGAGGGTCATGTCCCGTTGTCCACGGTGGAGCTCCGGTGAAGCAGTTGACGGGACTTTCGGGGTTATTTTTAGGGTTGATTTTCATAGTTTTGCACATATTTCTATATTTTATGATCAGTATTTACAAGACATCGAGATTGCAACCCTAGCAACGATCGATGGGAATTCCGCTGAACCCCAATAGTAGTCGCAAACTTGGAGGTTTATTTGTGATGGTTTGTTTAGTTGAATCAATACTCTAGCTATTTGGTTGAACACTGGATAGTTTAGTCAGGAGAGGTTAGGTGACTTCTGAAAGGACCCAACCCCGGTTTAGTTGCCTAAACCGGAATCAAACCCCTTCGAAAACACGAACCAACAAAAACCGTAGAAATTTTGGCAGAGTTTCGCTACTAACGTAGAATTACCATTACCCGCACGCGGAAAATACACTTTATCCTATGCCACAAAGATCAAACCGTGGGCACCAATCCCATCCGGATTTCTCAATATATCAATAGTAATGTAAAATAATAAATATATCTGTACTTCACTGAAATCCGAAGTAAAATCGTATAACATATACAACAGAATACTCAGAGCGACATCTATTGTATAATCATATAAGTATACCACAATAGGTAGAACAATAAACCTACTGGAAGAAACAAGGTAGCTCGAGCACTATGCCTCCGACCACGACGTGCGACACCAGAGTCCAAACTGCAAACTGGGCACGGAAACCGAAAAACCCAGAGGAAAGATATAAAAATCGTTAGAGTGAGTGGACGAAAATAAATGTGTTTCACCACATAATATATATGTTATAAAAACATATGCGAGTCGAAATATAAATAAATCAAATCAAATAGTATACGAGGAGACGCTGACTCCAACTCGTGTACAGAGCATGCATGGAAAATCTCACGGGGTCACTCATGGACACGTCCGTGCAAGTACAGTCCGAATCACGGGATCCCAGACCCACACGTGATTCTAGCCAGAAAGGCCTCGGTTCCGGGGTACTGACCCTCGCCGGTCAGGTCGGGGTACTGCCCCTCCTGGTAGGCCTCCATCTGGGATCAGCCGAGAGGCAAGTGTATCGATACAACAACGTGAACTGAGACTGTACTCTGTGTAAACCAAATCATAAACAAGTCGATGCAAATACATAAAGCAGTATATATAAATGTATATACGTAATATATATACTGATATAAGCATAATCGTATAACACATGCTCATAATAAACATAATCTCATATGCAATCTCATCCTCGTAAAATCCATGATCATACTGCATGCTCAAATTCGTAAAACGTATACAAAAGACTCGCAATCAATCCGTGAAAAGAAATTGTCCACTCACAGACTAGCGTAACGCAGTTTGCGTTAGCCCGTGATCCGGCGAAAAATCCCTCGCCAAACGAACGATCATGAACCCCTGAATATTCACAAAGTCCATTTTTCAAAATCATAATTCGACAATTCAAATCAAATCACGAGAAACAACCGTTCTCGGAAACACATAATTCAATGTCGATGAATCGTCGAAAATCCGATATTCACACCTCAATACCTCACTGTAATTTCGAACGCTCAACTCGAATAACGAACCTCCCCACTGCGATCGGGGTGCGATTTCGAGTGAAACGACATGCAACTTGTCGAAAACCCCAAAAAGTCAAAGTTGACCACCGTTGACCGCCACCGGCGGTGGCAGCGCCACCAACCTGAAATTTTCCCGGCGGAGCAACCACTATTCCACTCCAAATCACCCACTGAGCAACTTTCACAACTGTATCGAAGGTCAATTCTCACTCTAACTAGGTCAATTTCATGAAAACCCGAATTGTCTCACAAATTTCAAATCAAGAATTCTCCACACACAAGCAAAATTAGAACTCCATACTTACATAGTTAGAATCATGGAGATGAGAGCTTCAAAGCCCACTACAAATTGTAGCTCAATTCGGCCGAAATTGAAATCAACCAAAACCCCAAGTTTCTTCCATTCTTTGGCCGGAATTTCTTCTCTCTCCGGTGAGCCACGCTGTGAAAGGTGGCCGGGGATGGGACGAGGAGGTCGAGACGAAGAGAACAGGCCTAAGCCCGAGGCCGGAGGTGGCCGAACAGAACCTCGCCGCCGGTGAGCCACGGTGCACGTCGCACCTCCCTCTCACCACCGAGTTGACTCGGTCAACTCGGTCAACACATTAAATTGCAGTTTTGACTTTCCCAATATGGCAACCCACTATTTATACCTTCCCAAAATGGAAACCTCCATAATTATCTTTTCGATAAACTTCAAATACACGTAACTTTCGCGTCGTAATTCCGATTCCGATAATTCTCACGGTAACAAACTCGACTCGACATATTCTTCAATTATCACCCGAAGTCAAACACATCAACCAACCCAATAAAAAGTCAACGGTTCAAACTATCACAAACTTACCCGATTAAATAATCGACGGTCGAAATATTCACAACATAATCCTCGTAACTCGGAATAATGCTCCGGAAGTTCCCACAAACTCGAAATTAAATTCTCAACAACTTCCGTGAAGAAGCCGAAACCAAATTCTCGTCCGGTAATTTAGTCGCTAAGAGCACCACCATTTAAATCCGATTATGTCGAAACTTCAAATATTCATAATTTATTTCTCGGTCGTCCAAATAACGATCCGGAACCGCCCACCAACTCGAAATCACACGTACAACGACTCTCGAGAAGAGACCTAGCTCCAATTCTCGGCCAATGATTTAGTCGTTATTAAGTCCGGCGATTCAAACAACTGTCGGAAATCTGCGATTACGCGCAAGCTCGTAGATTAAGCTGATCACACTGCTGATTCAGTTCTGGGTCGTCACAAATCCACCCCCCTTAAAAAAAAATTCGACCTCGAAATTTCAAATCTGCCGACTCAAAGTAGGAGCACTGCCTCTGTATACTGCTCAACTCTCCAGTGACAACGTCAACTGAACAACTCTGATAACAAACTCCACAATAGGAGATAGCTCCGTGCTGAAATCTCTGTACCCTCAATTCTTGAATCTGAACTGGCTTTACACAATCGCCAAGTGTTCCTGCATAAGGAAAAAATAGGGTACACAGCACGCAACAAATCAGAAATGTAGTTCCACCACACGGAACACAACACACAAAAGCCAACACTATAGGCGATGTCGAACTATACGGCACAACACAAACTCGCCTACGACCACATACAGATCAAAACAACGTGGCAACTCACAACTCAACACACTCATATCAACATAGCTCAAACATCGAACTCGAGCAATTATCATCTCGTTTCCGCTAATCCGAAAGTCTGTGGTAGCACATTCCACAAAATTCGAATCAAACGTCAACTCACATCAACTCGCTCCAGCACAATGGAGTACAACATCATCCTCAAAACGACATCATGCAACATCAAAACCATAGTGGTCCACAAACTGGTACTGCATGCAATCTCAAACAGCTGAAACTGTTGGTCCCAAATCCTCCGGAACTGAAATACACAAGACCACAACATGCCCTCCAAGGTCTGAATAATCCTCAAAGATCGCCCACCAATCTGAGGATAAGAACCGGTATTAACTTGTAATCTGGTCCCCAAGGCTCACTGCAAAGCTCACCAACACTCAGTTGTAGCTGATTACCTCGACCAGCAAACTGGGAAACAAGTACACCACGTAGATGGACAATCTCCGTCAAACACAGCTATGCCATCCTGCCACTAAAATCTTTTCCGAAAAGTTCAAGGAAACGTACTAAGTTTGTCAAATGATCCACAAAAATTCAACAACTGGTATCACAACCAAAGTGCGTACTGGCACACAAGACCACAACGACAAACGACACGTCCAACCGGAAATCTCAAATGGCTGATACTTCTCGACAAGTCTCTGCCTCCTAGCCATGGCCAGTCGACAAATGTGGCATTTGCACACACAAGCTGTTACATTCTTCTTCGTGTTGCGTCATGAGTAGTAAACTCGAAGTATCTGATACATCTCCGCATCACTAGTGCCAAATGCGCGCGAAACAATGAGCTTTAACATCATCATACTCGAACTCAGCTCATGTAGTGCATAACTCGGCTAACATGGAAACTCGAGCCACACACACACATGAAACACTGAAGCTCCCGACTTTCGACTGAATGCATCAGCAACAATATCCCAGAAGGATAGTCAAAGTACAACCTTTAACCTTTCCCGTACAAGCTCAAAGGTGCAGCCATAGTCGTTAGTCGACCTCATCCATCTACACTGCCTCAAGCCCAAATCTGGCCGAAAATGCAAGTGGATGAGACTCAGGTAATCAGTGTACGTCCTACACTGCGCAGCATGCTGTAGCAGTAGTGACTCAAACTCTCTGATGCTAACACAAAAACAGCTACACCCAAATCATACACAGGATTGCAACTACATAAGGTTCCACTGTCTGAACCCATGAGCCACCGCTCTGCTAAGCTGCATCAAAGCATAATCAAATCCAAATCTCGATGCATCACCATAACCCACGAACTCGTTGCGGTCTTCAGGTAAGACCAAAACCGAAACAACGGTCAACCATTCCTCAGAAGTAAGTAACTCTCCTCGCGTGCATTGAACCACTCGAACTTGACGCCTTCTTCGTCAATCCGGAAAGTGAAGTGGCATTCCGGGAAAATCCTGCACAAAGCACCGATAGTAGCCTGCTAAACCCAAGAGACCCTTGATCTCTGGTACAATGGTAGGGCAATCCCCAAATCAACACGGCTTCTATCTGGTCGGGATCTACGCCAACTCCCTCGGCTGACACCACACAGTCCAAAATCTTCACACTAATCGACCAAAATTCACACTGGCTGAACTTCGCAAATAGCTGATCATCTCGCGAAGTCCGCAAAACTGCTCACAATTGCTTCAGGTGCTAGCCCACACTCCTGGAGTACATCAAGACGTTGCCGACGAACATGACTGCAACTCGTCTAGAATCGTTTGAACACATGATCCATCAAGTCCATAAGATCTACGGGGTATTGGTCAACCAAACGGCGTGACCAAGAACTCCTGATGCCCGCACCGAGATCTGAAAGCTGTCCAAACCACATCTGACTCATCGATCCTCATCTGATGGTATCCGGACCCGAAATCAATCTTCGAAAAGACTGAAGCTCTCGCGAGCTGATCAAACCAATCATCAATCCGAAGCGGAGGATACTCACTCTCCTCTGAAGCAAATCAGGCTTCGGTAGTCAATGCACCACCTCATCGAACCATCCAACATCCGTACAAACAATGCAACAGCATACCACGCAAATACGCGGGGTAGCATGAAATCTCTTGAAACCTCCTCCAGCAACTCCTGGAGTCGAAACTATAGCTCCATCAGCTCCGCTGGCTCCGAACGACAAGATGCCGGTAAAATGAGTCCAACGCCCGGTACAAGCTCAATGGTGTAGTCGGTCTCCCGAACTGGAGGAATACCTGGCAACTCCTCCGAAACACACTTGGAAACTCGGGAACCACCTCAACGTTACCAATAACGGGCACAGCAACCGTAGTATCCACAACATGAGCTAAGCAACATCACCACCCGTTTTCCACCATCCGCTCGACCATCACCGCGAAACAGTATCTCGGGGAAATCTGGTCGTCGAAACACAACCTCCTTCTTGAGGCACTCGAACACAGCCAAATGCGTCGTCAGTAAGTCCATACTCATAGTCACATCAAAATCACGATGTCCAGCTATAACAGATCCGCAGCTAAGCCATATCCTCCAACAAGGATCTCGCAACCTCCAGATGGATGCAACACTCTCCAAAACCTCGGAAGTGGAGATGCAGGTACAATAGCCATGGATATCAAACAACAGTAACCTCGGAGAAAAGTCTGTCCTCAAACAAGGTCATGGCACGAACTCCAACATGCCCAACTAGCCACCCACGTCAATTGGGACTTGCTGAATAACTTATCGAAAGGCTACATTGGTCAAACTTCAGGAACAACATGAGGATCTCCTCGTGAACTCTGAGCTACCAAACCGCTAGAACAGCAGGCTAAGGGCGCTTCCTTGCAACGTGACCCTTCTGGCCACCACAATAGCAACTGAGAGTGCTCCTCGAACACAAGTCACCGCAACACCTGCTACGTGATAGGATCACCAACGATCGCCGAAACTCATGCCACAGGAGCAAATCCGCTACTCTGTGATCTCCACCATCGTCAAACGGATCCTCTGCTTAATCTGATGACCCTCAACATAATCGAAAAGACCACAGTCTGATGAAGTCACTGATCCCGAAGTGTCGGAACTCAACCTCATCAAAATCTCGACTAAGTCCACTTTCCTCAAACCATCACATAGAAAACCGCGTATGTCTTTCCTTCTCAATAGCCTTGCCACTGAGTGCAGCACCCTAAGCTCCTCACGGCTATCTCGAGGCACATCAGTCAAACTCTCTCTGATGCCCAGGTTCAACTCATCTCGAACCTCGTGCACCGCTTCCTCTGAAGCCACATAACACGTGCAAACAGGGACAAACATGTGAACAGTGCATCTCTGCCTCAGGTGGGTAAACACTCCTCATTCAAATGCTGGGTAGCCTGATAAAACCATTACCGTATAAACAACACCCTGAATGTAGTCCATGGAGTCGCAACAGGAACTCACACAATATCAGCCCACCAAATACAATGATCTGACTCAGGCAAACATCAACTGCCACAATTTTCAGATCTGAGGCAACATGTAGACGCTCTAACACACACAACCAGGCAAACCGTGCCACACAATTCTCTGAACTCAGAATACTCATCCAAACCCACAATTCACTGGCAAATCACGCGTCGATTGATCCTCAATAGGATCCACAACCGTTCCGACACGGAAAGCACGTCAAGGAGGAATCCTAATGAATAAAACACTGTTCACAACAAGTAGAACGTAATTATGGAACTTCAAATATTTGAAAGTATACAACACCCGGAATATTGATGAGTATCCGCCGGCCGGTCGGGTCACAATTCCAGACATGCTGTACATTCTCAAATATCCTTAGTAAACACGACTACAGAAGTCTACAGAACCTATAACCTAATGCTCTGATACCAAGCTGAAAGGACCCAACCCCGGTTTAGTTGCCTAAACCGGAATCAAACCCCTTCGAAAACACGAACCAACAAAAACCGTAGAAATTTTGGTAGAGTTTCGCTACTAACGTAGAATTACCATTACCTGCACGCGGAAAATACACTTCATCCTATGCCACGAAGATCAAACCGTGGGCACCAATCCCATCCGGATTTCTCAATATATCAATAGTAATGTAAAATAATAAATATATATGTACTTTACTGAAATCCGGAGTAAAATCGTATAACATATACAACAGAATACTCAGAGCGACCTCTATTGTATAATCATATAAGTATACCACAGTAGGTAGAACAATAAACCTACTGGAAGAAACAAGGTAGCTCGAGCACTATGCCTCCGACTATGACGTGCGACACCAGAGTCCAAACTGCAAACTGCGCACGGAAACCGAAAAGCCCAGGGGAAAGACATAAAAATCGTTAGAGTGAGTAGACGAAAATAAATGTCTTTCACCACGTAATATATATGTTATAAAAACATATGCGAGTCAAAATATAAATAAATCAAATCAAATAGTATACGAGGAGACGCTGACTCCAACTCGTGTACAGAGCATGCATGGAAAATCTCACGGGGTCACTCATGGACACGTCCGTGCTAGTACAGTCCGAATCACGGGATCCCAGACCCACACGTGATTCTAGCCAGAAAGGCCTCGGTTCTGGGGTACTGACCCTCGCCGGTCAGGTCGGGGTACTGCCCCTCCTGGTAGGCCTCCATCGGGGATCAGCCGAGAGGCAAGTGTATCGATACAACAATGTGAACTGAGACTGTACTCTGTGTAAACCAAATCATAAACAAGTCGATGCAAATGCATAAAGCAGTATATATAAATGTATATACGTAATATATATACTGATATAAGCATAATCGTATAACACATGCTCATAATAAACATAATCTCATATGCAATCTCATGCTCGTAAAATCCATGATCACACTGCATGCTCAAATTCGTAAAACGTATATAAAAGACTTGCAATCAATCAGTGAAAAGATATTGTCCGCTCACAGACTAGCGTAACGCAGTTCGCGTTAACCCGTGATCCGGCGGAAAATCCATCGTCAAACGAACGATCACGAACCCCTGAATATTCACAAAGTCCATTTCTCAAAATCATAATTCGACAATTCAAATCAAATCACGAGAAACAACCATTCTCGGAAACACATAATTCAATGTCGACGAATCGTCGAAAATCCGATATTCACACCTCAATACCTCACTGTAATTTTGGACGCTCAACTCGAAAAACGAACCTCCCCACTGCGATAGGGGTGCAATTTCGAGTGAAGCGACATGCAACTTGTCGAAAACCCCAAAAAGTCAAAGTTGACCACCGTTGACCGCCGCCGGCGGCGGCGGCGCCACCAACCTGAAATTTTCCCGGCAGAGCAACCACTATTCTACTCCAAATCACCCACTGAGCAACTTTCACAACTGCATCGAAGGCTAATTCTCACTCTAACTAGGTCAATTTCATGAAAACCCAAATTGTCTCACAAATTTCAAATCAAGAATTCTCCACACACAAGCAAAATTAGAACTCCATATTTACATGGTTAGAATCATGGAGAGGAGAGCTTCAAAGCCCATTACAAATTGTAGCTCAATTCGGCTGAAATCGAAATCAACCAAAACCCCAAGTTTCTTCCATTCTTTGGCCGGAATTTCTTCTCTCTCCGGTGAGCCATGCCGTGAAAGGTGGCCGGGGATGGGACGAGGAGGTCGAGACAAAGAGAACGGGCCTAAGCCCGAGGCCGGAGGTGGCCGAACGGAACCTCGCCGCCGGCGAGCCTCGGTGCACGTCGCACCTCCCTCTGAACACCGAGTTGACTCGGTTAACTCGGTCAACACATTTAATTGCAATTTTGACTTTCCCAATATGGCAACCCACTATTTATACCTTCCCAAAATGGAAACCTCCATAATTATCTTTTCGATAAACTTCAAATACACGTAACTTTCGCGTCGTAATTCCGATTCTGATAATTCTCGCGG
Organism: Geum urbanum; assembly: GCA_946800695.1. Lineage (NCBI taxonomy): Eukaryota > Viridiplantae > Streptophyta > Magnoliopsida > Rosales > Rosaceae > Geum > Geum urbanum. The sequence goes on along the minus strand of OX327008.1, from coordinate 4,209,857 downwards.
CAACAAACTCGACTCGACATATTCTTCAATTATCACCCGAAGTCAAACACATCAACCAACCCGATAAAAAGTCAACGGTTCAAACCATCACAAACTTACCCGATTAAATAATCGACGGTCGAAATATTCACAACATAATCCTCGTAACTCGGAATAATGCTCCGGAAGTTCCCACGAACTCGAAATTAAATTCTCAACAACTTCCATGAAGAAGCCGAAACCAAATTCTCGTCCAGTAATTTGCTCGCTAAGAGCACCACTATTTAAATCCGATTATGTCGAAACTTCAAATATTCATAATTTATTCCTCGGTCGTCCAAATAACGATCCGGAACCGCCCACGAACTCAAAATCACACGTACAACGACTCTCGAGAAGATACCCAGCTCCAATTCTCGGCCAATGATTTAGTCGTTATTAAGTCCGGCGATTCAAACAATTGTCGGAAATCTGCGATTACGCGCAAGCTCGTAGATTAAGCTGATCACACTGTTGATTCAGTTCTGGGTCGTCACAACTTCGTCTAAATCTGATCAGCTCAGGTTGGCTTGCCTAGCGATGACCCCGTCACATTTGTTTGTTTTTATTTATTTTTATTACATGCAGTCGACTCAGGTTAGGTGACCTGGCTAAGCGCCTCCATTTGTATTCATTTTATAATTTTTGAACTCGCATTATTTCACGGAAATCAGCGAAAAAGCATGGTAGATCAGTTTTATTGATTTACGCTGATTACATTATTTTTGTCCACTCACGCTAACATTTTACATTTTAATTTCTTTCCCTGGGCTTTTCGATTTCCATCACCCAGGCTGCAGTATATATCCTGGAAGTGCTTGGTATCGTCGAAGGCTTTGAGTCCACCAGTCATCTTTTCAATAGTATGTCTCCGCTCACTGTCGGTTGTATCATATGTAGTGTATGCTAGTAGAAGTCACTCTGAATACCATTTGTATTATGTTACTTCCAGTGTTGTTCTTGTAAATAGTTGAATTTGCTTCTCATGTTATCGTAGAGTTACTTTCCTTTGTATTCAGAACCAGTACCTTGTAAAATACTTTTAAATTCCTGAGTTGAGTTCTGGTTTTTTCATGACTTATGTTGAAAAACCCGGATGGACTTTGGTGGTTCCCGGTTTATTTGTGGGATTTAGCCTCTGAAGTAAATTTTCTTGCAGATTTTTGGTAGTCTCAGTTTTAGGGGAAGTTATGTCAAAAAAATTGGTAGAATTTCCTATATTATAGTCAATCGTTACGGCTTAATCTTAGTTTACTAGTTAAACTAGGGTTGAGTTCTTTCAAGTACTAAACTTTAAAAAAAGTTATTATGACCTCTCAATTTACTCAATTTACCACCTTTTATTTTCTATAAGATAATTACATAATTATTCTTGTACAAAATGATAGATATAGACATAAAATAAAATCATAATCAACTATCTCATTAAACCTCCCGTTACAATAAAATAAAGTAGTGTATTATGAATGATTATTTGTAATATTCAAAGAATAAATATGTTTAAGATCAATCTTTATATTCGTGCTACATTGTAAAAGCATACAATTTTACTGCATAAGATCGGTTATTATTTTATTGTTAAATCATGTGATAAGTGCATTTTTATGAATAATAAAAAAAATTAGGCTCATTTGTATCATCGATGAAAATTTTATTTATTTTTTAGTAGAAAAAATAAAATAAGGAAATAAGGTATAGTGAGAAATTTAATGAGTTATATATAGATGAATTACACTAATAAAGGTTAAAATAAGTATTGCATGAGAGGTGTAATGAGGAATTTCATATAATAAAAATAAAAAAGAAGGTGTGAAAAGTGAAGAGATGTAGTTTGAAAAATTAGAAGTTCCAATAAAAGTTCTCAACTTTTAAAACAACCTTAATCCTCAATTAGTGTTATGTGACCGGATTTAGTGCATCCCTTTATTTCGGGTTCTGTTAAAGTGTCGATGTGATACCGACAAGACATAAATTTGCTGAGTAGGGAGGTGCAAAGTTCTCCTAGCAAATACACTTTTTTATCATTTATCTTCTCTTTTATGTTAGTCATCTTTGATGATTCTCTTGTGGTCTTAAGAAGTAATAAGCTCAAACCAAACTCAGACAAGCGGTGAACCCTCCTAATTTTGTAATATTAAATTACACATTCAAATCAATAAAGGATTGTTTCACTTTCTTTTTAATTTTTTCCCTTCACTTTGATATTCGCTCTTCTCCGACGTAGTCATCGTGTAACTCCTATTCAAATACCTCATTCACTATTCCTTGTATCAAAATTTGGGTTGCTAATTTCGCTATCTAAAAAAAATTAAGGAGAGCAAGTGCCAAGTGGGCATCTACTCTTGATTTTCTTTCATTGTTAAAATAAAGCCGAATCAAATCAATATAGAGATTAGATATCCAAATTAGGAGAATTACACAGATGTGAGAACCGAATGTTTTGTTACAAGTATAAATTGGTTATTAGTGTTTCCGGGTTCTAGGTAGCAACAAGATAGAATTGAATGATTTGAAGTTCATGGGTCTGGGTAGAAAAACAGAAATGAAAGAGAGTGGAGAAGAAATGAGAGAGGGAGAATCGAATTTCAAGCTAAGAAAGGCAAAATTGGAAGAAAAATTATAAAAAAAATTGTTTGTCTCGAAGTCTGGTTTGACACAAAGAATTGAGGAGGGCTCGCCATCTATGTTGCACGAAAACGGGTACCGGTACGCGGAAGCATTTTTTTTTAAAAATTAATAGAAACGAGTACGTGACGGAAGCACATAAATATTATATATATATATGGGAAATTCTATGGTGAATTGACTCTATCGTAGATTTTATTGATTAATTTTGTTGTTATTATTGTAAAATGTGATTATTTTTTAGTAATTTTGTTTAAATTTTTGTAAATATTCCAATGAACATATTTTTACAAATTTGAGATCAATTCGTAGGCAATATTGTTAGTTTAATTGTTTGTAAATGATAAAAAATGGTTATAATTTTGTTCAAAATGTTGTAAATTCTAGTTCAAAAAATTGTAATTTAATTTAATTAATTATAGATAAATATTTAAGGTAGATATCATATATAGATACCTCAATAAAAACTATAAATTTCATCTGCTCTCAACCATCATTTTAATTCAGAGTAACTAGAGGTCACATCATTTTATTACAACGCGGGTCTTCAATTTTTTTCTTTGAAATAATGCTCTTAATATTAGATGTTTGTGTTTTTTGTTATAAAAATATTAGGTATTTTGTTGATGAGTGATGACATATGTTTAGGTTAGGGTGTTAAACCATCCGCCGTTTCTCTCTCTCCAGGAGCACAACTCATGCAAATGGTATATCTGCGTAATGAGGAAATTACTAAGAAGCTTGTCAATTAACTAGCGTAGAAGTTACAATCTTTGACAAAGATATTGTTAAGTTTACATTCTTTGTCTAAAAAGGAAAAACAACTTAGAGCACCGCTGCCTTTGCTAGGGTTAAGGTTTCTCGGAATATCATCGGTCATCATGAATGTCTTGGAGTGAAATTGTCAGAGGATTGGCAACAATTCGTCGGTGGAAGCTCTTACGAGGTTGGTTTGTCAAAATAAATCCCTCATTCATCTTATTGTGTGAAACAAAAGTCTCAGGCTATGGTTACATGGCTAGTCTGCATGGAACACTAGGATTCCTTGATTGTGAGACTATCTATAGCGACAATGGAGAAGGAGAAGCGAGGCAGTCCGGGAGCTTGGCCATGTTTTGGAGCGATGAGATTAATGTTGAGTTCCTCTCCAAATATTAACATCATGTTAATGTGATTATTCATCCGAGTTCAGGCTTTGCTTGGTGGAGATTGACTAGATTTTATGGACATCCAACAACGTCTGAAAGACAGAGTACATGGGATTTGTTACACTCCCAGAGTGACGCCTCCTCTCTTCCATGGGTGTTTATTAGAGACTTCAACGAAATTATCCATAATGATGAAAAAGATGTAGAAGAGAAGGGCAAATGCAGTTAGTTCGGGACTGCCTGTCGTATGGTGAATTGATTGACTTAGGGTTTACTGGCATTCCAACTACGTGGGGAAGCAGAGGGGTGTGATGTCATCTCGACAGACTAGTGGCAAAGCGATCATGGATCAATCTATTTTTGAGAAGCATAGTTACACATCTCCCACCAATACATAGAGACCATCTCCCGGTGCTGCTAGGAATACAGAGTGAGAAGCCTATTCCTTTACCTAGGCAACCTAGATGCTTTAAATTTGAGAGTTTTTGGGCCTCTCATGAACAGTGCAAAGGAGTGATCAAACAGGGTTGCAAACAGTCTCAACTTGGTTCCCCTATGTATGAGGCAGTGCAATGCATGACTAATACTCGTTTTGCTCTGAACAAATGGCAGAGGACAGCCTTCGGGAACCGTAACCAAGAGATAAAAAATTTAAGGGGCTGACTAATTATGATGCTCTCCCAATCTCTCACTGATTCATCAATGATGAAATATAGTGTTCTTTCAGAAAAACTCGATGGTTTACTTGCTGCTAAAAGGGAATACTGGAAGCAACACTCCAATATTACTTACTTGACGGATGGGGAAGGAAATACTAAATATTTTCACATGAAAGTCTCTAAAAGATGATCCATGAATGGAATTAATTCTCTAGTGGATGATGAGGGTCAACAACATACGTCATCGGAGGGCTTGGAGAAGGTGGTTGTGGATTACTTTTCCTCTATGTTCTCGGCCAATGAGGCATGTAGTGCTCTAATGATGGATATGATCAATCTGAATATTCCAAAAGTTACTCCGATGATGAATGCGACCTTGACCAATTCCTATAATCCTGTGGAGGTGAGGAAAGTGTTATTTCAAATGTATCCTACAAAATCATTAGGACCAGACGACATACCTCCCCTATTTTTTCAGAAGTATTGGAAAACTATTGGCCCCGAAGTGAGCACATAAGTGATTAATTTCCTTGATACAGTTACTCTCTTGGGACAAGTTAATTATATACACATCTGCTTAATTCCTAAAGTTCATAATCCAGAAAGAATGGTTGATCTACGCCTTATTGATTTATGCAATGTCATCTACAAAATATGTTCGAAGGTGATTGTTAATAGATTGAAGTTGCTTCTCGACAAAATTGTTTCTCCCTTCCAAAGTGCTTATATTCCTGGACGCCTTATCTCAGACAATACTTTGGTGGTGAATGAAATTTCTCACTATTTACATAATTGTGCTTCTCGTACTGAATGTGTGTTTTCTCTAAAGCTTGATAAAGCAAAGTCTATGATCAGATGGAGTGGAATTTTCTAGAGGCTGTTTTGGATTGGCTACGGCTTGATGTTAAATGGATAGCTCTAGTTATGTAGTGTGTGATCATAGTTCAATACTCCTTTTTGGTGAATGGACAGGTGAAAGGTTATATCTCCCCGTCTCGTGGTATTAGACAATGGGATCCCCTCTCCCCTTTTCTCTTTCAATTGGGAACCTAAGCTTTCACGACCTTGTTGGAAGCTATGGTTGCGGAAGGATCCTTATCAAGTATTACTATATGTCTGGGAGCTCCTACTATTTTCCACATGTTATTTGCAGATGACAGCTTATTGTTCGGGAAAGCTTCTATGGAGGAAATTAGTCAAGTGCAAAAATTTTTGGAGGAATATGAATTGGCTTCGGAAAAAAAAAGTCAATTTCGAGAAGAGTAATATTTGCTCCAGCAAGGGAGTTTTTGAGGAGAATAAGGAAAACCTAAATGTTGTTCTTGGTGTTCGAGTGGTTGACAAGCATGATAAATATTTAGGCCTTTCCACTTATGTAGGAAGGAAGAAAACAACAACTTTTGCATTCATCAAGGAGAAGTTGAGCAAGAAATTGGAGGGTTAGCAAGGAAAACTCCTAAGCAGTGCCGGTAAAGATATCATAATCCAATTAGTGGCTCAATCCCTTCCTACTTATACCATGAATTTTTTCTTGTTGCCTACAAATTTTTGTGACTCTTTACATCGGATGTGTGCTAAGTTTTTGTGGGGGAGTACTGCTAAGAATAAAAAGATCCATTGGCTTTCATGGGATAAGATGTGTTTTCCGAAAGACGAGGGTGGTATGGGATTCAGAAATCTACATGCTCACAATCTAACTCTCCTAGCTAAACAAAGATGGTGCATCCTTCTCAATCCGTGCTCTCTAATTAGAAAATTGTACAAGGCTAAGTACTTTCCTAATACCTCTTTTTGGGACGCCTCTTTATCTGATTCTCCTTCGCTTTGTTGGAGAAGTATATTAGGGGCTCGACATTTACTACAAAATGGTATAATTTGGTGTGTTGAGAATAATACTAGTATTGATGCCACTACTGACACTTGGATACCGAGAGCATGGTTGTTTCCACAAACTTCCTCTATTCCTTCGAGTCTAAAAGTCAGTGATCTTATGAAGACTACCAGAGTTTGGAATAAAACTCTCATCTATTCTTTATTTGATGTAGCTGAGGCAAAAGCTATTCTCTCCATTCCCCTAAGCCACAGGGACGTGCAGGATTGATTGGTATTGTTCTATGACTCTAAGGGGCGTTTCACAACATCCTCGGCCTACAAGCAAGCCATGAAGCATCGGGTTAGTACTATTGCAGAGGTTTCTTCTTCTTCTCAAAATTCCATTTCAGTGTAGCAACGATTATGGAAGACTCCAATACAAGCAAAAATTAAGGTACACATGTGGAAGGCTTGCAAAAGCATCTAGCCTACAAACGTGAATATACGGAGCAAACGAATTCCTATATCTCCTACATGTTGCCTTTGTGATAGTCGAGAAGAATCCATTGAACATGTAAGTCGTGATTGCAGTTACGTATGTGAAGTTATTAAATTATCACCTTCGTTGATAAAATGCTTCCCTACAACAAGTATGTGTAATTTTTGACATTGGTTCAAAGATTGCATATCTATACTGCAACAAAAGGAGCTAGCTTGGCTTTGTTTCTTTCTATGGTTCGTTTAGAAGGAAAGGAATCGACGAGTTTGGTCACATAAGGTTCTGCCAGCAAGTAGCATACACTTTCAAGCTTCCATTGCATTCCTACTGTACAACTAGGTACTGCCCACCTCTTTACCTAAGATACCACGCAGCCCAAGCACTTGGAAGAAACCTCATGTTGGTTATTGAAGATGAATTGCAATGGAGCATGGAACTCGGGCTTGAAAAGTGGAGGTCATATACTAGTTTGGAGAGACAATGATGAAAAGATTCTTGGAGGTGTTTGTGAAGCAGTACCCAAAGCTAGATCTTCGTTCATAATGGAAGCCATAGCTCTCTGCAGAGCCTGCCAACTAGCAGTTGAAATGCAGCTTTCATCTATTATCATTGAGACAGATTGTCTTCTTCTTATCCAATAGGTGCAAGCAGGCGAGGATGATTCGCATGAAGGTAGTTTGATCAGTGATATTAGTTATCTTTTAACTAAGATAGAAAGTGTTAGGTGGAGACATGTTTATAGAGAAGCCAAACAAATAGCCAATAATCTAGAACAAGTAGCTTTGTATGAGTCTGTATCAGTAGTCTGGCATGAAGTGATTCCTAGTTAACTAAGGAACCATTGATTCAAAAAAACACAAATAGCCAATAATCTAGAACAAGTAGCTTTGTATGAGTCTGTATCAGTAGTCTGGCATGAAGTGATTCCTAGTTACCTAAGGAACCATTGATTCAAAAAAAACTAGCTCTCTCTCTCTCTCTCTCTCTCTCTCTCTCTCTCTCTCTCTCTCTCGCTCTCTCTCTCTCTCTCTCTCTCTCTCTCTCTCTCTCTCTCTCTCTCTCTCTCTCTCTCTCTCTCTCTCCCTCTCCCTCCCTCCCCACCCACAAGCTCTATCTCTTTCATCCAATCTCGGCTTTCCGACGAGTTCTAATCAGAAGGAGAGCCTCTGTTTCCTTTCTCCGTCGAGCGCCTCTATCATCCTTTACATTATTTTCGCACGCTTCCATAGACCACAGTACCAAGTTTCCAGATCTGGAAACGTGAGCTTCTGTCACAATTCCGATTCAAACTTTTCCAGGAAGCGCTTCGCTCTCGTTTTCGCTTCAGAAGCGCAGAACGTCGCCTCTAACACACTTTCATGCATCTGCCACATGTCTGAGTTTGATAGACTCAAACTCACCCTAAGTTTGAGCTTATCACTCATGTGGTCTTTATTTTTCTATTGGTTTCCTCCACTTTTACTTCTTTCAAGAATTTGCTTAAGACTTTGGATTTCTGAGTTTTCTTTTTAAGAAAATAGCTAAAATGTTTACTCAAATATGACATGTTATACACTTTGATTACTGACATATGACATATATCACTATGGTCACTTAAGATTACATAAACAAGAGTCGCCCCAATTCGAAGAGAATTAAATCAATTCATTGCAAAACATCCACAAAAGACTTCTATGTCAATTACAATGTACAAGAAAGGAAACATTTCGAGAACTACATGGAAAGGATAGCGTTTTACCATTCACATTTCTTTCGGCACCTTACAATTTATTTACAATGTACTCTAATGTCATCGGTCAATAATGTACAGTTATTTCATACTAGATGTTAGCGGCAACCTGCAGTTTTGCTTTTAGAATCTCAGAACTTGCACGAAGGAGTTCCCATCCTTTGCTTCATGCTCAAGTAACTTCTGCTCTTCATGAGTGTGTCGGGCAAAAGCTTTTCAAAATTGTCTAAGAACATATCCCACTCCTCCTTACTCATGTCTCCAAAAAATATTGCCCCAGTTTCACAGTTGAGGGTATTTATTGAGAGACTCACAGCTTTGTTCAAACCCTTGTGTGCTTATCACTAGCAGTACCATCATCACAACTAATATTGCCCTTCATAACCTTTCTATTAGAATCATTATCGCCGTGGCCATTTTCTGTAAATGGTTGATATTGATATGCATTACTCAACCCAGTAATTGATCCCACAGATGAAAACCTTGACATTCCAGGATATATCTATAAGAGTTGAGGAAGATCAAAAATCTCATCAGAACTTTCCATGGTATTATTCTGAAATTGAAATGTTTCATCTTCTTCATTTGTTTCTCTGTCTTTGTCATCTCTATCAACCATTGCAGCTTTTACTTGTACGCAAAGATTCTCCAATGCGCTCAATCTTTCTTCACCAACACAAAACTGTCGAGTCATCATTTCACCTATATCAGCAAGACAGAGCCCAGCAGCTGTAGCCCACTTCAAGAAGATGGTGCATAATACAAGAACACGGATTGCAGCCTCCCTTAAAGAAGGGATCTGAGTTCTTAGAAGCTCTGCCTTTTTAGAGGGGTCGAGATTTGATATATACTCAATCTCAGACTTAGAAAATGGAAGTGAAGCCTGCAGCTAGTGCAGCCACTCAAAGTATGGATCATCAAGCCACTCAGGAAGGCAAAGCCCATGGTCAATAGGGACAAGCTCAACCCCCCCAACTGCAAGAGTATTTTGCTCATAATTCTTAACAAGCATGTTCCCTGTGTGCCTATCAAGATTTAGGACTCTTACATTGAAAATACCAATATGATGAACCAAAGCTACTGAGAAGCCGGAAAATCCCAACTCGCCTGCGTCAAAGTCATGATCTACAAAGTGTTAAAGAGACGCAATCTTGTAAGGAGTAGCTGAAATTGCATGCTGCATTATTATTATTAATGTGGAATGCAACATTAGAATTTTTTTCTAAAGCTGTTGGAGGAACACCAGCAAATCCACCATGATCTAGGAGATAAGCGACTAATTCTTGAATTCCAGATTCACCAATCCGAACTGATCGTTTTAAGACTGGTTGGCCCAACATCCTACCCCCAAAGCCTTTAGGATTATTGGAAGCCAAGGGTTCTTCATCTATGGGCTTCGCTACAGCAATGTTGTCACCATTTCGGCTGCATAAGAAATAGGCCCCACCTAGACCACTTGGTACTGGCAATAGATCAGCACCAGAAGCCATGGCAATGGCGACCTCAACTACAAGAGCATGTACCCTAGGAATCTTGCTGCCACAAACAATCTCAATCCTTGGATTAGTATCAAAGTCTTTCTCTAATGCAGTAGTTTGGGAGAGACATGAGGTGGAGGAGCTCTTGTGGAAATTAGCAACTCCGCATGTATGTTTAAAGAAGTGGGGAAATATGCTGTAATCAAGGTGGGTGTAAGACGGTAATCTGCATCTCTGTGATCGGCTTAACGGCTTAATTCCATGATTTTGATCAACTGCTACAGCCATTTTGACGAATCTCATGCAGGTAAAAATGAAAGGTGCAGGGGCAATTTTTTTTTATTTCTTTTTCTTCACATGATCCCTGGAGAATTAGTCTTCCCTGGGAGATTACACAACATATATCTGCATGGCAATCAGTAACATGAGAAACCAAACTCTCTTACCTATCTTTAAATTGAAGTTTACGAGTTTCAGTTTCAAATAAACTTCCAATATTGCACCACAATATTTGTAGTGAATTGGTAGTCTGACTCAAATTGGCTAAAATACTATTTATTATCCTACATAGGACTGAAGTTGACTCCTATGCTTTGTCCAGAGAAACAAATTCTGTCTTTGATTCTGGTAAATTTCTCTTCCCCGAATTTTTTGGGCACCTTATTTTGCCACTGGCAGGTCTGATTTGCCATTCTTTTTCTAAATGAGAAAGCCATACATGAATATGAAATTTCATTGCATGTCAATGATTCCTTTTCCTTTAATGCACAAGCTAGTATCATTGCATCAATCAATCTATCATATATCAAGAAACTAATTCGACGAACAAAGATAGAACACAGATTATCTTACCAAAGAGTAGTAGCATAAGGGTGGCAAACCGCTGGATTGATTATCATAGTTTATGAATGAGAAAAGAAGAAACAACCCAAATATTCTTCATTTTACAGCAACCCATCAGAACCTGCACATTAAAAATCCAGAATTCACAACAAACAAAAACATGAAAGCAAAAGCCCAGAAAAATGCAAAGAGAAAGATAGACCCAACAACCTCTTTTCTGTTTGCATATGGTAGTAAAAGAAAAACCTATTTTTCCCTCGCTCCACCGCACACAAATCGCCACAATATTCTGAAAGAACAAATTAAGAAACAAAAAAGTCAAGCAAGATCCATAATGGGTTTTTGTGCAAGAAAGAAACAGAGAGAGTACCCTGAACACTGGTAAGGCATTCAGGGAGACGAACAGAAGGGAGGAGCGCGAGAGAGAGAAGAACAATTTGTCACCCAATTATGTTCAAACAATGTAATATATTCTTATTAATCTCCTTCTTTCTACAAACACACTCTTCCTCCTCCTCCTCTTTCTGAATACGAGGAAAATGTGGTCCTCATTTTTTCTTTTCATACGTCTTCATCCAAATCTAATGATCGATCACACAAGAAATTAAAAACAAAGAACAAAATATTTGACTTCAATATGTTTAGACTGTGAACTAAAGAATGATTTCTAAATTACATATATATTAGTATGATCGATTATAATAAGAATGGTAACATAAACTATGAAAGAATTATTAAATCGAACTATCGAAGAACATCTCTAGGAAAATAAAGAATACCACAACTGTTTGGCTCTAGAAATCTCAGGATACTGAGAAGTCTTAAACTATCTCTTTTCTTGACTGTGTGTGCGTATGTGCTTGGCATGCCACTGTCGTGGAACAGAACGTTAAACGTAGACTTGTTGCTACATGTCATCTAGGAAGTAATTGGGACAATGAGAGCACCAACCCCGTTCGATGAATTCTTTTTGCCTAAGTGACTTAGGACTTATAATTTCGTGTCTCTCGCTGAGCCACGAAAATGGATATTTTACAGCTCCTTCAAAGTAAAGCAGAGCAATCTCCTTAACGAAGTGTTGAGAACACAAGAATGCTTCCTTGAATCGCCAGATGTTCACGCTTCTTCAAGTGAAAATATGTTGATCGTAGGTCGCTAGAGTTTCTCGAGATGAGAATGTTGATTTGTCGAGAGAAAAGAATGTATGTGATGTTGATCCCCTGATTTTCTGAACATTTCCTCTATATATAGGAAAGCACAATAACTTGTTGTAGTCGTCTTAAGATTCTTAACATTTAGATTCACTTAATTACATTAATTGCTCGGGATCTTACTTCCTAGGTCATTCAACCAAAATTTAAGACTTGATGATAAAATTGCTAGAGAATCCTTCTCTCCTTAGGAAGAGTCACTTCATAACTCGGGCCATAGGCATCGACCCAATAGTATCACTAAAAATCCTAAAAATAAATATTGTTTATTTTGGGCCTAAATATTGCCCCTCAAGCTTCGAAATAAGGCCCGGGCATGATCGAAGATGTTTGAAAATAATGATGCGCTGTTTAGGGTTAAACGGTAACTTTCCGCTCATGACGCCACTTCATCATCACTTCTGAAAAGTCGCGCCTAGTAAGATGACGTTAAAAACGCGCACGTTTTGTCAGAATCCATTTCTCAAAAACACTTTTCTACTTCAGTCTCCCCAAACTTTCAAACTTGCGAAGCTGTTATCTTTCTCTGATCAACTTTCTGATTAACATCATGCCCCCCCCCCCCCCCCCCCCCCCCATGAAAACCCACACCTTCATATTACCCAAGAGGTTGCAGACACTTTTGCAGAATCCTTTATATTACCTAAAACCCACACCTTTGTATTACCTAACTTTCGTGCTTCATCTCAGAATCCTTACAAATGGACTCGGACTCCTTCTCCTACTAGTGCCGCCAACAACCTACAAGCGCCCCTGTAGCTTCCATAATTGCTCCCCACCCCCCCCCCCCCCCCCCCCCCCCCCCATGAAAACCCACACATTCATATTACCCAAGAGGTTGCAGACACTTTTGTAGAATCCTTTATATTACCTAAAACCCACACCTTTATATTACTTAACTTTTGTGCTTCATCTCAAAATCCTTTAAGGCTGCAGACACCTTCATATTACCTAACTTTCATGATTCATCTCAGAATCCTTACAAATGGACTCAGACTCCTTCTCCTACCAGTGCCGCCAGCAACCTACAATGGACCAAGCGCCCTTATAGCTTCTGTAATTGCTCCACCTCTACATCTTTTGTTCCACCTGGCCACCAATTTGGAGCAGATGATGAAGTGGAACTGCAACTCGAGCAGTAAGTAAAACCCTGACACTGGGTCGATCCATGGCAAGGGAAGTCTATTCCATTTGGCAATTTCTAGACTTCTCGTGCTCCCACGCCGCCACGCAATGAAGACATGCACTTCATGAGCGAGCGACAACGTCACTTGTCCCTCATTTAGTCCTCTGGTGACCTTCTACACGAGGTAATTGTTTATACTTTGTAACAAGCATAACCTAACTCTGACCATTCCCTATGCTTTTCAAAGTTTGTTCGTCTGTAGGAAATTATCCACAAGGAAGCTCAACCTAAGGCCAACCTCTCAGCCAACGATCTCCCTAAGGGAAACGTTGACGAATACATGCATGAAGATGAAGAAGCTGTCTCCCAGAACACCCAACACACTGAAGTCATTGATGATACTTACAGTGCTGTCAAGGAAGAGAACAACTTCATTTTTGCAGAAGTTCCCTTCTCTTACCATGCCATATTCTATCCTTCAGAAGAATAAGCCTTAACAATGGCAGGACGTGAAACATCCATTGGCCACCCAGAGAAGGCTAACAACCCCAAGGTTGGGCCATACACAATCTTGGACAGGGAACAACAAGAATCTCTAGCAGCTCGCTCGCCAGTCATTCCACCCCAATTGTTCCAGAATGCCCTTGGCGAGAAAGACGTATTTATTCCCATGGTTCCTAATTCTAAGAATTCCTTCCCATGTTTTTTTTTCTTAGAAAATCTATCTTTTGTCTTGCTAGACTCCTGAACCCCCTTCCTTCTTCATGCCAAGCAAAACTAGCCCCGCCATCACCAGAGAGAGTCCTTTGAAGAAGGAAGATATGGCTATGGTCACCTCTCCACCAAGCAACACTCCTGGAAATGCCCTAGTATCATCCACTATTAAGAGGAATAATCTTGCTAAGGCCATCCAAGGCGCTCTTAACATGAAGAGCTTGGAAGGCGGGGCTCGAGACACTCCTAGCCTCGAAGTACTACAAGCCCGAAGTACCTCTAGGCCCAATTCTAGCATTGTAATCACTTCCATCTAGGATCATGAACTTGAAGCGTTGTTCACCAAACTCTCGTCAGTAAGCTCTGATTCTGAAGACATTGCTCTCGCTAAAGATACCATTCGGAGTCTCTTCACAATAAACCTTGATGACCCTGAGGTTCTCAAGGTGACCCTGAGGTTCTCAAGGTAACCCTGGATGAAGTCACAGAGCTACTAACGATTGCTCTAGCCAAGCTCACTTCTCTGCTTGCCCAATACAAACATGACCTCCACAACCTTCAAAGTTTGCAATCCTACAAGGATAACTTGTCCCGCCGCTTCATGCAACATACCGAGACAAAGAAAGAGTGAGCACGGCTTGTACATTCTGACTAAATAGGTCTGAGAATTTTTGAGATTTTGGCCACAAATATTGGCTTGTTTGTGAATACTATAAGGTTTGCCCCTTGAGTTTGATCAAGTGAGCATAAGCAAACTCAATTATTTTGCGTTAGGCGGGTTGTCGTACACCCACACTGGATGTATGTACTTCTTAAGGAAATACCCATTGATGCGGTTGGCATGAATTGTACCATCTTGGTCATGAAGACGAATGGCTATACAACCCTGGATTTGATCAATGACATATGGGTCTTCCCACTTGCTAGACCACTTGCCACGTTCTTCAAGTTTCTCGCCAATGGGTAAAACTGCCTTCCAAAACAACTCGCCTACTGCAAAACTCTTGCCTCATATAAACTTGTCATAGGTTCGAGTCACCTTCCCCTTTTCAGCACACAAGTGTTCGAACGTGTTCCTCCTCAGAGTTTGATTCTTTATCAATAGATTCTTCAACATAAGCCACAGTAGTCAGCTTGTTCCTTTCTGCCACATATGACGACATGGGCGCATATGTTCCTTTAGAGGCAGTATAGGACTTTGTCACCGTGGTGATAAACTTGTTCAAAGAGAAGTGCTTAGTACTGAGGAATATCCAGTAATACTGGTCTTCTAGGCCATTGATCACCATGTCTGACGACATCCTTCCCCAAAGGCATCTTGAATAAATTATACTCTGATCTGAAACGGTGCAAGAAAGCCATGAGGCTTTCCGACCGAGCCTGACGTATAGCCACCATTTTGTTGATACTGGTCTTTGGTCGTGTTGTCCCGAAATGATTGATGAACAATGCTTCCATAGCAGACCACTCTGTTATCGATCGCGGTCCAAGCTAGTTTACCAATCTAGAGCAGAACCCGACAAAGAGGAACTGAGACCCTCAATTTGAGTTGTTGATCTTCTGCCCAGGGCCCGAGTTACAGAGTGAAGTAAGCCAAGTGTGTAGTTGGGCTCTCGTCTCCATCCCCACTGAAGGTTTGGAAACTGATCGGCTTGTAGTTCCTAGGCCATTGCCAAGTGGCGTTATTGCCTTTCTTCAGTGCAGGGAATGAGGTTTCATATGGCTGGTGCAGCTTGGCGACCTGGATGTTAAACTAGTTCATGAACCTATCGAACTACTCCTACCAGGCTGGTGGGAACTTATCTGCCTTCTGTTGGGCCCGTGCAAAGTCGGACATGAACTCAGCAATGTCACCATCCGCTCTTTTGAATAAGGCAAGCATCTCCCTTGTTTGTTGTGCCTTCACGGGTTCCAATGCTTGTAGGAGGTTAGCATGCATCTTGTCTTGGCCTTCAACAAGGGTCATGAGTTGGGCCATTTGGGTCGCTTTCTCCTCCAGACCCTTGGCGAATTCAGCCCTTAGGGTGACCACTTCAGCGTTTGTGGCCTCAGTCTTCTCGCCATTTTTAGGACCATAATTATGTGCCTATTACACTCCTAACTTTATGCTTATAGCTTGTTTTCTATGAATAAAGCATTGTTCTTATGACATTTCCTGTTCTTGCTAGGAAATGTGGAGTTGGCTTGGAAATGCATTAAATATGAAGAATTAGATACTTATTAGAGAAGACGTATACATTTCCAAGGTCATGAGAGAATTTGGAGCAACTTTGGGAGAAGGAAAAAATAGCTTCACTGGAAGTCGCCGGAAGTTGCCCGAAACCCACCGGAATTTGTCACAGCCAACCAGCCGAGTCACATGGATTCCAGCCCAATTGAGGCTCATTCAGCCCATTTATACTTACCAATTTGATTTGGAGAGAAAGAGAAGAACTTGGACCACATGATGTCACTAATTTGGAGTTTAGCCTTCTAAAGCCTAAAATAGTGGATCATGGTCTCTCTAATTCAAAGCTAACATTTAGATCTTCCATTTCATCATTTCCTATCATCCAAGGGTGCAAATTAACCTTCATATTCAGCCCAAATTCGAGCTCCCCTCTCCACACACACACAACTTACCTCATTTTCAGATTTTCTATAGTTTTACACTTTCTCTAGACTCCTTATCCTTATCCCAACCCTTTAGCACTCTCTTCTACTTATTCTCCTCCCTTTCTAGGCCAAAATACCTCCATAACCACCATCATTAGAGACCTAGCTCTTCCTTGTCTTGGGTAGAGCCGAACCTCTCCACCACCACACCATTACTTTGGCCTATTTTAGGTGTTCCTCCTCTGATCTTTGCCTTAAGAGTTTGGTTTGGTATTTAGAGTTCAAAAGAGTGAGAAGTAATACCTCTTCCCCATGGCTCCTTGGAATCCTAAGGACTACCCTTACTTCCTCCTGAAGACTTGGTGCTAGCTTGGAGTGAAGTAGTAGAGCTAGAAGCCTTGGAGTCATTTAGTGGAGCTTTTGCTAGGGAACCCTTGGTTATTTCTACTCTCTTCTTATTTTGAGCATGTATCTAGTCTTCTATTTCATTATGTTTAGTGAGTAGTTACCTTTTAAGCCCTAGCTAATTTGATGTACATACAATTATGTTTTGAGTTATGGATTTGAATTTGGTTTAGTTTACTATATGTTGTGAATGATTTTGATAGCTTGTGATGTGATTGTGGTATGTTTGCATGTTTGGGCTTGATTCAATGTTTTCATACTCATGTCTTAGCCATGAGTAAGTTTGGATACGTTTAAAGAAGTTAAAAATGAACCTAAGTGAATTAGTCACTCACCTATGGAAGATAAGCATGTAAACGTGACTTAGGTTGCATTTGAGAAGATGGGCTTAAGGTTTGGTTTTTATTGGGCTTGAACATGAACCGAAGCATTCTTGAAGTCCAAATCACTCAAGGAGCTTCGGTCAAGTTTACATTGACTCGAAAGGGCTTTGTAGCTAATTGTTACTTCTTCTAATTCATGTTCTAAAATATGTGGATTAGGAAAGTCATTAGAACATACTTTCATGTCTTCTAATATGGACTTATGAAGGAAAGTCATTCACATTCGTCATTAGTGAACACATATTGAACTCATTAGGCATGTGGTATGATTAGGATACGATTCGTAATTGAGTTGCATTCTAGTTTCGGTTTTCTTTATACTTGAATGTTGGACCGGAACACTTCTAGTGCCCTAATGGCCTAGGAGATTCGGTTCACAACCAATGGTGACTCAAAAATTTCATGAATTGGGCAAACACGTGTGAATCGAACTAAACTCATAAGTTAGACATTGTTGGTACATTAAGTTGACTAGTGGTGACATCTCTAGCCGACCAAACATCTCATGAACAGCCATTGGTGGTGAGTAGAGCCTCTTGGTAGGCTAATCATCAATAGATGAAAGCAAGTTGCTCAGCCTGGTGTTGATCACGCTTGGCAGTGTACGGTCGGTAATTTTTGTATGTTAGATTCCTGATCTCATCTTCGGAAAGGAACTCAAACGCCATTGCTAAGGGACGAGTGGTTCCAAAGATTAACTCTACTGTGTTCGTGGAGAGTGAAAGACACTCAGCATAGTTGTGTTCCCAGTAAGCCGGTTGAGGATGCTTGCGACACTGAGGATATATGTGTTTATAAGGGTCCCCTATTGTCACATAGAGACACAAAAAGATGTCCCACTGGGTCTGCTAAATTGTTTGGCTCCAGAAATCCCAAGGTACTAAGAAGTCTCAAACTATCTATTTTCTCGACCGTGTATGTGTATATGCTTGGCGTGCCACTGACGTGGGGAATAATGTTAAATGTAGACTCGCCACTACCTGTCTTCTACGAAGCGATTAGGATAGGGAGAGTACTAACCCCGTCCGGTGAATTCTTTTTACCTAAGTGACTTAGGACTTATAATTTTGTGTCTCTCGTTGAGCCACGGAAATCGATACTTTACAGCTCCTTAGGTGTAATGCAGAGCAATCTCCATGATGAAGTGTTGAGAACACAAGGGTGCTTCCTTGAATCACTAGATGCTCACGCTCCTTTGGGTGAAAATCTGTTGATCACAGGTCGCTAGGGTTTCTCAAGATGAGAAGGTTGATTTTCCTATAGTAAAGAATGTATGTGATGTTGATCCCCTGATTTTCTGAACATTTCCTCTATATATAGGAAAGCACAATAACTTGTTGTAGTCTTCTTAAGATTCTTAACATTTAGATTCACTTAACAACTCTAATTGCTCGAGATCTTACTTCCTAGGTCTTTCAACCAAAATCTAAGACTTGATGATAAGATCGATAAAGAATCCTTCCCTCCTTAGGAAGAGTCACTTCGCAACTCGGTCCACAGGCATCGGCCCAATAGTATCAATAAAAGAACCCTACAAATAAAGACTGTTTATTTTGGGCCCAAACAAGAACGTTGATCTAGTAAGTTTAAGTTTAAGGAGACTTGATAAAGATCGTTTTTTGTTGAATTATTGATTGATGAAATTTATAGAAGAGATAGATCTTTGAGAAGTGAATTTAGCCAAGATTCGAAGAAAAAAATTAGGTGAAACGATAGAATTAGGAGTTGGTAAGTTACAAGAGAGTTCATCAGTGTCCGACACGATAGAAAAAATTCCCCAAAAGCAACCTACACTATTACATGATCAATCTGGTACCTAACAACTATAACTAAGCATAATTAGTGTAGAACAAAGACTACAAAATTGGGGTCCCACATTCTATCTAGCTATTCACCTTTAACTACATCAAAGTCATACAGCGCTCCTCTACTTGTATCTTTGTGAGTGCCACTGGATTCATCGCCACCTTCTTCTGAGGGAACTCAAGCCCATGAGATCCTGTCTATCCTCCGCTTGCTCCATTTGTCGGTAGAGTTGTTGCTTTACGGACGTTCCTCTTTAACGAAGATGCCTCAACTGCACGATATACTTCGTCATCTTGAACGAAGATGCCCCATCTGCATGGGGCACGTGATACCCATACCCTCCATAAAATATCACTGCTAGCCGAGATGGAAACCTGTAAAGAACGAGAAAAGGTTAGTAGCCCCACCCCCACCCACCCATTCCCCCCAAAGTTGTCCTACATGTTGGACACTTGTCCCATGAGGTTTTCCTGAGGCTTCTGTATAAATGCCACGTGGCTAACATGCCCAGTCTCAAAGACCGCAGTGTCAGCCCACCGTCTCCTCCCTCATCGGCGCCACCTCCTCCATCACCACATTCGTCCTTGAGGCCGCTATGACTGGCTGAGCCCTCTTGGTTGTAGGTCGTCCCTTAAAATCAGGAGCCACAATGGGAGGATTGGTTCGGGAACCATTACCCGAAGAAGGTTTTGATGCCCTAGCTGCCCCCATCGCCCTAAATTTAGCTTTCCGAACCTGCAAAACATGACAGCCATCCACACCATACATAAAAGGCCCACACAAATCTCAATAGCCACGAATTGAAGGATAATCAAAGCTCACCAATTCCATACACTTGGATAGGAAGTGGAAGCTCTTCCTCACCACCATGCCACAGTGAAGTTCAAGCTCCACCACCAGCTTCATCTTACCCACTTATAGGAGTGGTTCATCATGGACTCGAAAAGTATCGATGGTATTCCCAATGTTCTTCGCTCTTTTCTTGTCCATGGCGGCATCCGAGACATTGTGGAATGTGGACTAGCACCTCCATGGTGACCTTGGAAGTAGGCATCTCTATCATCGGTAAGAAGCCATCAAACTCCTCCACCACCACCGTGAGGTCATGGTAATATTATGGGTGACACCAGGCCGCACGGCTCAGCGCTCGAACCTCTTTGAACTTTTCGAAGAACCGATCATGACCTCGTCATTGGAGAGAGATCCTTGTGGGGCCAAGAGGGTCATGTCAAATCTAGACCATCACCACCTTGAACAACTATTCATGGATCTCAAGTAAGGCCATCGACCCGATCAGTTGCACAACAACGTATCAGCAGTCATCATCAACCTCCTCGGCTTTGTCGGGAGTGAGGTTCATGACCTCTACATCATCAAGCTCTGGATCGAAGGTTATGCCAACCAATCGATCTGAAACCTCTTTGGCCGCCTCGTCCATGCACGAGGAAAGAGAGCAAAAGAGAATAGAATGGGAAATGGGGAATAAGGAACCAAGCGAGGATGGGAGAGAATGGGTTAATCAATCTTGGAGCAGCGGTACTTGAAATTGGTGGGCGACACTAGGTTTGGGTAAAGTTTCTCAATAGGTGTTTTTTCTCTCAATGTCTCAACTATTACTACTCTATAGGAATATTATTAATTTGTTTGATTTGTAGAAATTTTGGATGACAGAATGGAGTAATAAGATTATAACATGACTCATCAGTGGATAGTTCGACGCCTCGGTCATGGAGCAACCCTAATTCTTAATTTGTTATTTTTAGAGAAAATACTCTTTACATAGAGAGTACTGGGATTCGAACCAGGTTTATCAGCTAATAAGTTCAACGCCTTGATCAACAGAGTAACCCCAATGCTCGCCAAGATTTGAACTTAAGTTGTGGGAAACTAAACCAATGCCTCATCAAATTGAGCTAGAATCTCCAATTGTTATATAAGGGGTTTTTTTATTTATCACAACCTAAACAATGTAAAAAGTTTGAGGACATGAGATTCGGAAGCCTTTTGCAGCTGCATAATTGGCACAGACCTAGGGCTACCCCTGGATCAGTTGTTTTTTTTTAATATTTGACTATTAATCACGTAATTTCATTCATTTTACTAGAAAACACCTACACTTGTTATGTGGAAGTTGTGAGAGCAGATTTTGTCAGAAAATCTCAGATTTTATATTTTCCAATGTTCAAAAAGGCGTTAAGCGGTGGAGTTACTGCCTAGCGCCTAGTCGTCTATGCGGAGATTAATCGGATTTTAGGCAGATTATTATTTTTATATTTTATTTAATTGTATAATGATTTAGTATATTAGTTGAAAAAATTACAACTTATTGAACTACAAATTACAATATTTAGAATAATTTTACGACCATTTTTATATCATTTTCGGACAATTGAACCAAAATTATAACAATGACAACGATTTGTTCTCAAATTTGTAAAATGTGTTTGTTAGAATAATTACTTAAATTTTAACTAAAATACACAAAAGATATCTCGTTTTACAACAATAACATCAAAATTACTTAATAAAATTTGGGTAAATGCACCCTACCGTAGAATATGAATAGTAAAGAAAAAATAATAAGGAAATGTCATCAAAACGCACTGTCTTCAAGTTCACTAACTTATCTTCTTGTCGACTCTATAACACTATCATCTCCAATCTGAAAAAGTCAAAAACTGCTAAGCAAAGGTTTAGGTTTTGCCCGTTGTTGATACTAGAAAAATCATCAAGCTTATTATATGGTCATGCCCAAATTCAAATCAATTTATCACTCATGCTCGTATATCACTTTTTAAAGCTCATAACAAAAAATGCAACACGCTACTTACAAACTACATCAAATCAAGTGATCATATCCTTAGTGTGAGGAAGGTAACAGAAATAAACGTGCTTATTTTTGGATTAAACAATCAGTATTTTCGGTCTTGGTCCCGAAATTCAATCCCGGTGGTTTACACCAAGAATGAATGGTGATTGAGAATTGGACCACATTTATATGCCAAAACTTAAAACTAATAAAATGCCCAAATATGCAAAGCCATCCTTTACAGCCCTAAAGCAGCCTAAACTATTTTCTCTCATTCAACTCACACTACAACAATGAGAGATACAATGAATAATCAAGCAGCAATGGTCTCCCAAAATTCCTATAAATAGGATCATTTGCCACGAATCAAGAACAAGGGATAATCCATCAAACCCAGTATCTTTGTCAAACATTCAAGCATTTGATGCACACAAACAACTCATCCATTCTACCATTCCATATAATCCTCAACATATTACGACCCAAACCAAAATTATGCACTTATCAAATCGTATTACGCTTTATTGCGGATTAATCACACCATCGAGGTTATTAATGGCTTTTTATCGGACAAGAATTTGACTTGACTTTCTTCACCAGAGTTGTAGAGTATTTTACTTCGAAATCGTAGAAATTTTCAGAAAAGTTTTCGGATAAGTGAGCTAATTTTAATGATTATCGAAAGTCGGTTGGAGAAAATATGAAAAAGAATTAACTTTTATGCTGATTTAATCGCAGCCGTTGGATCTTGATCAGATCAATTGTGGACCATTGATCTCGCAGCTGCTTAGGAGTATAAATATGTGTTTATTTTATTTTATTGGAAAATCAAAAAAACCCGTTCGAGCTCGACCCTTTTTCTTCCACCGACCCGTGTCAACTGACCTGACTCGAACCACCATTTTCAGCCACCTCCGGTGAAGAAACATGTAAGGTTTCGAAGCTCTAATCATGGTGATATCATTTGTGGATTTGATTTTGTGATTGGTAGTGTAGTTTGAGCCACCCAATTTAGGTTATTATCATGGAGTCGTCATTGGCGGCGGGGGCGCTCCGACGAGATTTGGCGGTAACGAGTTGATGAGAATTGAACTTATCCTCCCCCTAAGTCTTTTGGGATAGGTCACGAGGTCCATCGAGGCTCCAAGGTGGAGCTTTGATTTCGGGGTGTTCAACCACCGGCGAGGACCGGTTCATTTCGTGCAATTTTCCGTCTAGTTAGATAGGAATTGGAACATGTGAGTTTATGAGTTTTGTTTGGCGTGATGAGAGGAGCATCAGTTGCCAAAGTTAGGTTTCCATACTGTTTTAAGTTTTTTCGACCAAACGCCGTCGATTTGGGTCCCAGCCCAGTTATAAAAGTTATATGCCTTGTTACTAGCTTTCCAACGAGGTATTAACCTACGTAATCTAAGTACTTTTATCGGAGGTGCATGAAACCAACGCGGCCTGTGGAGGCGCATGATGGCCATGCGTCGCCATCCACGGTGGAGCGTCGACGAAGCAGGTTATAGGATTTATCAACGAGGTTTTTTGAATTTTTTTTTAGAGCCGATTTCCATAGCTTTACTTGTTCTGATATTATGTGACCCTTATGGATAGGACATTTTGATCGCGACCTCAGCGAGGAGAATTCCGTTGGACCCCAGCTGTAGTCACAGATCCGCGAGTGGACCCTTTTATTTTCACAGTCGACGAGTTCATTTTTCAGCATTACAATATATTTTACGTATGTTACAGAGCAGTTAAATTGGAGGTTTATTTTGTGATGGCATTAGTTAGTTGCATCGATGTACTGACTGTTCGGCTAATCACCGGATAGTCCAGTTAGAGGAGGTTAAGGCAAACACTTCGTCTAATCAGGCAGGGGAGGTTAGGACAAAAATCTCGTCTGACCCATCACCTACATTTTCATACACATAGTCGACTCAGGTTAGGTGGCCTGGGCGATCATCTAATATCCCGTCCCAAGAATTTTCGTTTTTAAGATTTGATTAAGGTTAAACGAGAAAGGTAGTTAGTTTTTATCGTCGGTAATTATCGATGGCTTTACTATCAGAAATTTTTATACGATTTATGAAATTGGTTATTCGCAACTATAAATTTTGATTTTCCATTTTTGGAAAGTCAACTTCGTCATTTTGGGTTCAGACTTCTTTTTTTCCTATCTCCTATCCCCTGTCTCTCTTCTCTCTCCCGGGGGTTACAAATCGCCAGTTGTCGAGCTTGCCGGTCCGGCCCCACAAAATTTGGCGAGACTGCTGTCAAAATGTTCCTCTCCCTCTCCTCTTTCAAACCCTAATAGTCTTAGCCTCTACTTCGCATCATGGAAGCTTTGGTAAAGCTCTAAATATAGGCCAACGACATGAAACCCTAAGTTTTAGGGGTGATAGTTTTGAGCTTTAATTGATGCTTGTGACCTACTGGGCTTTGAAGCTCTCATCACTATGAAGCTAACGACAGCAATATCAAGTCCTAATTCAAACCGAAGAGGAAGAATCGATGATTTGAAGATTTTGATGTTCTTGGATTGAGAATTGGACTTTGATGTAGTTATCAAAGTTGTTGTGGGGTATATTTTGCACAGTTTGAGTTTTGGGTTGCCGAGAAAAAATATCGTTGCGCCATTGCCTCCAACAGCGGTCCACGGCGGCACTCCGGTGCAAGGAATTTCGGCATAAATTTTATGTTGTTTTACTCGTAATTACATATCCAATGTAATGAAAAGGTTATTGAATTGATTTAGTGATGGTTTTATTTTTTTTCATCTACGCCATAGTTATTCAGCTGATCACCAAATAGCTGGTTGGACCGGGTTATGACAAACACTCTGCCCGACCCAGATTATCTCGGGTTAGGACAAACACCCTAGACGATCTCATCACCTATATTTTTCATATATACAGTCATTTCGGGTTAGGGAAAACACTGTGAATGATCATTTCAATTTTTATTTCAGTGCTATGGTATTTGAACTCGCATCAGTTTTAGTAGAAACTGTGGAAAGACATACAGTTATACTTTTACAGTTTTACGCATATTGCACGATTATGATTTTTGTCATTCACTCTAACGTTTTATGATTTTTTTTTATGTCTTTCCCTGGGCTCTTTTTTTTAAAATGCCTAGATTGCAAGTTAGTCAGTTGAAGTCGTGACTGTCCAGAGTACAAGGCATGACAGTCCATAGCTTCTGTTTTCTCAGTGTAGGTTCTCAGTTGAAGTTCAGGGTTACTCGTGCTAGGGTGATGTACCAAATAGGTGGTGCTAGATACTCTAATCAGGTCTCGCAAGACTTATCATGGATTACTACGATAATATGAATTGGGTTTGGTCAATTGGTATCAGAGCGTTAGGTTCATGACTCTGTCGATTATCTTATATTCTTAGTGATTCTTAGAGTGCAATGGTCTGACTGCAGCGGATCCTATCGTATTCCTTCAAGTATATTGATCACTAATGGTATAAGATAATCTTCAAGGTGTGTCACAGATGTTAGTGAGTCTCTTCGGTCTTTTGTGTCATGCCTCATGGACATGATCGACGACTTCAACAATGCCCGCCATTAGTAGTTTATGAGACAATTTTTGAAATATCTTCATTATGCCCTATTCTTGAGATTTCTGCGTCATAGTGAGTCACAAGGTTGTTTTGGGCAGTAATCATGTTAGTTTTCCAACTCTCTACATTTGGGGTTGTCATGAGGGATGATTTGTGATGGGATTTACTCACGAGTTAGTAAAATCATTCATAGCCTTCCAGAAAACTTCTGTGTAGGTCATTAACATGACCTTGTTGAGAGATTAGGTGTTCTCGATTCTCAATTGAGGAGCCGTTATAATATGATATGTTGATAGCCTTAGTGTGTTGGCTTGTTGGTTGCATGCATATAAGCAACACTAGTAAATATAAGTAAACTTGAGATAGTTTTTCCCAATTGTTTTGGGGAATGTAAAGATGTTGTCATCATCATACGTGTCGCAGAAGGGCAGTGTCAGGTGAGCATCACTATGTACTTCTTGAATCGATGTTGAGGGCACTATTAGAATTCAATGCCAATAGTTTGTTAGTTATTGAACTGTAACATTTACTCAAGTATTAGTCGAGTACATGAGGATGCTTCCATAGAAGATTTTCGATGTCATCAATGTTGAGCAGATCATAGAGATTCAATACATTGACTCAGCATGTTATTTATTATTGTTTTACAAGAACCCTTAGCGTGTTATATGCAGCTTCTCGATATATTTTTTTGAGAATGAGAATGAGTACTCACATTCATTTCAATTTGATGATTCCTCATTGTTTAAGGTGTATTCGAGATATTTTTTAGGCCTCATGCACGAAAAGGAGGAGTTAAGTAGTAAGTTAAAGGAATTTGCTTCCTGAGTGCTTGCGCCGAAGCTCTGGAGGAGCATGGTAGCATTTCGCATCTATACATCGGATCCTTATTACTTAATTGGTGAATAGTAACTTTCTTTTTAGTACTCATTTTTTTTTGTTCTAGTTTCGAGTTTATTTTACTGGAGGGTATCATGTGTATAAGTACCAATGTAGTTGTAGTGCTTATGTAGGAAACTTTAGGAAGTAGAGTTTCTTGGAAATGGTTTTGTTAATCGAGTAGGCCTCGTTAGGTATACCTTTGGGTAATCGTCCATCAAGGTGGTAATTCCTACCGCTTTGGCATGTTGAAACTGTTGGTAATGTGAACACTTATTCTATCGGAGAAAGGTGTAGTTCCATAGTTGTGGACGAGATGAATAAGGTATCAAGGATATGGTATAATTTTGAAATTAAAAATGAAGTTTATAATAGAGGTCAAATTGATCCTCTGATATTTTCTGAGATCTTGTGTTTTATTGAGAGTATGTTTTCTTGAGTCATATGTTTACTTTTTGGCCCAACCCTTACCACTCTGACCTAACCCAACCATCTAACCCGATATTATCTTTTATAGTCGGTCACCATTGTTGTCATTTATGGTAAACCTTCCATCTCCTAATTCATGTTTCGTTTCGGTTTGTTACATGTTGATACCTAAGAGAATTAAATAGATATATCTCCGGGAAGTACTGGTGCCATGTTCATTCGTGCTTCGGCTAGTTGTGAACATCGGGGGTTAAGAGTAATTATACCCTGGTATGGTATGCAGTAACAATTTTATATCTATTAAGGCAGTTATTTATTTTTTGTTTGCTTCTTGGGTAAGCATCCTAATACAGCTCAGCAGTGGGAACTCGCATCTCTTATCGGGGATTATGTCATTAGTTTGAAACTTCACGTTTTATCATGTTTGGGGATGTCCTCTGCCAGACTTAAGACAGCTGTGAATGCATACTAATTACTTCATTGTAGATTTTTGATATTTTGTTTGACGTTATCACGTAGAGCAGGAAGATAGTGGCCGAATTACATTTTTCCTCTTTTATCTACATTAAGGAGTTCGAGAAGATCAGGATTGTAGCTGTCTCGACTTTCAGCAAATTCTAAATTGATGACAACGATTTACACTCATCCATCAACGTGTGAGTTAACTTATTTAGTTTTATTTTCCAAACAAAGGACACTTAGATTCGGACACCAACTTCTTTTTGTCACAAGAGTTGGTCATCGCTTGTTGTCGCTAAAATTCTCCTCACTCGCAGGATGTCACAAGTGTGGAACAACTAACCTGAGATTATAATTTCTTCAGTTCAGTTAGGAATCACGAAACTCACCAGAGAGAATGCGTTTATGTACAGGCCTTAGTTGTGCATACTACATTTCGTAAATAGAAATTGTTAAAGCACCTAATCGTTGAGAAATATGATTGTTTATGGGTACGCTTAAGAAAAGAGAGGGATGTGTCACTTCATCTGTAAGTAATACATGATTATAAGATTCCTTTTTAGAATAGATAAAGGAGTATCCACTACCAAAAAAAAAAAAACTTTAGCTGACGAAATTAATCAAAACAGGCCAACGATTTTTTTTTCGTTGGCTATACTATACTTTAGCCGACGAAGAAAAGTAATCGTCGGCTAAACTTTTTACTTCTCGGCTAAAGTATTTTAACCGATAGAAAAAAAAATGCCTTCGGCTTTAGTTGAAAAAATTTCTCGGCTAAAGTGTGACTTTAGCCGACGAAAATTATGTAATTTTAGTTGACCACTGGGACACGTGTCGTCAGCTATACTTTAGCCGACAATAATAAATGTATTTTAATCGGCTATACTTTAGCCGATGATTTTTTTGTGTCGTCGGCTAAAGTTTGTGAGTTTAAATCAATATGTTTCGTCTCAGCTGCAGTCTCTCGGTCTCTCTCAAAACCTAGCAATCTCTCTCTTTGTCTACCGCCCAACTTAATGCCCTCTCTCTCTCTGTCCGCCGCCCAACTGCCTGCCACCGCCACCTGCCAGAAACTCCTCGGGTAAAGTTTAAAATTTGAGAATAGTTTTGGAATTTAGGGTTTAGGTAAAATTGTGCTTGTTAATGAAAATGTGTTTTGTTTTCATTTTAGGTGTTGTTGGCTATTGTGGAAATAAAATTGTGGAATTGAAAAATTCTGGATTTCTATTCCCAGAACCTAGGTTCTAGGATTAGAAATCTAGAATCTGCGGGTTTTTTTTCAGAAAAATAAAAACTTTAGTCAACGATATACAAAGACTTTAGACAACGATTTATAAAGACTTTCGTCGGCAAAAGTCTAAAAAGTTGTCTACTAAAGTTCAGACTCTAGCCGACAACTGTTACTATTGTCGTTGGCTAAAGTAATGGCTGACGACCTTTAGCCGATGACACTTTAACCGACAAAATTTCGTCGACGTTTACTTTAGCCAACGAAAAAGTCTAGCAGGCCAACGAATTTTTTTCATCGGCTAAAGTGTTTTTCCTGGTAGTGATCATTTAGTCAAGGCCATCAATCTCTGCTTAGAGTATCGTTTGTCAAAGTAGCATAACAAAAAATGTAGGGGGGAATGTAAAAAGGCACTTTAGTATTTTATACTACAGGGTATGTAGTGGTTCGCAGGGAATTATGCTAGCTTTCCCAAGAAGTTACTGCGTTTTCCTTTGTTAAAGGAGATAGTTTCTTTTGGGTATAAGACCTATTGCTAAAGTTCATTTTATTATGGTTTCCGTGGAGTTGTTTGCATCATGAATTAATCTCCAGAAGTTAAATAGATTCCGCGTATAAGTCCCAATGAATCTTTTGGCGTTAGATAGTAGCGGAATCAACTATAGTGCATTTCGGGGTGCTCAAATTTAGTACGGTATTAATTGTTTCAGATTGAGGTACTTGAGATGTGCAATTAGCTCGGGAATGTGAATTTTCCAACTATGAATTGTGAGAGTTCACGAGAAGGAAGATGAGTATGATTTGACTCTAATTTCTTGCACAATCTCTATATTCTCACAAGAGCAGTTAGACGAGCATCATACTGGTGACCTAGCAATCATCACCAGCATGAGTGTATATGAGAAATATACACGAAAATGAAAACTTCCGACTAGTTTTGATTGTCTTCGACGAAGATATAGTTTATCAGTCTTATGGGATATAGAGTCTATTCATTGATTACTAGCGGAGAGTTGTCTCGTTTCTTGGACTTCACAGCATTCTGATTCTCTGGTTAATTTTTGTTGGTTAAGTATCCAATGTCAGGGGAATCACAAATGTTTATAGTTGTACAGCGAGGGAGGTGGAAAAAATTCAATTATTCAATGTGAGCTAGGGATATTCAGATTTAGGTGTAATATTATTGATACAAAAATTAGTCTTACAAGAATAGTACACTGGGTTTTAGGACTCTTGTTGCATACTTATTTATCGCAGGCAGATGCATATCTATCAGGATTACTCCGACCTTAAAGGGGATGTTGAGTTCATATCTCCAGAATAGACGGTGAATTGAGATGACAGTTTGACTCTTTGGAATTTGCCCTTAGTTTTGGGCATATTTGAGGCAAATCTTAGTGACTTCTTATGAGCCTCGATACATTATAGTTATTAGTTATTGATATTTGAGGTAGTCCTTATAGAATGAATTGTGGAGATATTTGGTATTGCAATCATTGTGATTTATAAATTCATATGAGTATGAAGGACTTATGTTCATAGTGCTATTCAGTTTGATTATTAGAAATTCGGATGGGATTCGGTGGCCATGGTTTATTTTTGAGATTTGATTAGAATTTTTGGGAATCAAATAATTGAGTAGGGTGATAACGCTCCCTGAGATCGGTCAGATGACCACTTATGTTACAGCTTTAGAATTGTCAATCTGGGTCTTCAGTTGTTACCTTTGTAGCCACGAGGGTCACTTTTATGTGAAAGTGTCCGTTAAAGGACACCTCTAATAGACTTATGATACAGGGTTCAGATGGTGATCAAGAGCGACTTCAGGAGGTAGAGCCACACCGTCAACTAGATAGCTGGCATATCAGAACCGCAACTGAAGGCTAGACTGACTGGACATGCCAACATCATTATTAGCATTTTTCATTGGAGAGGCATGGATATCAGATGTTTTACTTATTTATATTACAGAGGTTGCATCCTGACCCTTTCATGTACCGGGCTTATAGTGAGTAGTTTTTTGAGACTCTCGATTCAAAGAACCATATTTTGTAATAAAGTGATACATGGTGAAGGTACTATGGTTAACCTCTCTTAGATGTGGATGCTAATTGTAGGCCGAAATAACTCATGCAACAGTACTACCATTGGAGCTTTACTAGTATATGTGTAAATTTTGAGGACACAATTTTCTTAAGGGGGGTAGATTGTAATATCTCATCCCGGGAATTTTCATTTTAAGATTTGATTAAGGTTAAACGAGAAAGCTAGTTAGTTTTTTCCGTCGGTAATTATAGATGATTTTACTATCAGAAATTTATTAATTTAGTTTTCAGGAAATTATATTTAGGGAAGTCGTAGAATCTATCGAGATGAGTTTGTGGCCACGTCAACTGTTAAAATTGGAGTTACAACGAAAAATTTACAGTCAGTGAAAGTTTTATACGATTTACGAAATCAGTTATTTACAACTATAAATGTCGATTTTCCATTTTTGGAAAGTCAACTTGGTCATTTTAGGGTCAAACTTTTTTTTTCCTTTCTCCCCTCCCCCGTCTCTCCCGTGGGCTGCAAATTTTCGGCGGCGGGGCTCGCCGGTCCGGCCACCAAAACTGGCGAGACCGATGTCAAAATGTTCATCTCCCTCTCCTCTTTCAAACCCCTATAGTCTTAGCCTCTAGTTCGCATCATAGAAGCTTTGGTGAAGCTCGAAAGGTAGGCCGACAGCATGGAACTCTAAGTTTTAGGGGATAATTTGAGCTCGAATTGATGTTTGTGACCTACTGGGCTTTGAAGCTATCATCACCATGAAGCTAACCACACCAATATCAAGTCCTAATTCAAACCGAGGAGGAAGAATCAACGATTTGAAAATTTTGGTGTTCTTGGCTTGAAAATGAAATTCGGTAAGTTAGATTAAAAATTGGACTTTGGTATAGTTATGAAAGTTGTTGTTGGGTTGATTTTGCACAGTTTGAGCTTCGGCTCACCGAGAAAAGTTACCCCCGCCACTGCCGACGGCACTCTGGCGAAGGGAATTTCGGCATAAATTTTATGTTATTTTACTCGTAATTACGTACCGAATGTAATGAAGAACTTATTAAATTGATTTGGACATTGATGATTAAGACGTGTGGTTAATCAGATATTAATTAAATAATTTTACGATATTATTAAATAGTTGTCGATAAGACCTCGAATTGCATAACGTTAGAAGATTATGTTATGGGCTTTAAAAAAAAGGATTCAAGATTTAGAAATTGGAATTAGATTAAAACTTGTTTTTAGTTTGGAAAGCACAATTGTGACAACCAGAACCGTAATCATGTACTTATCGATTTGTGTTACGCGTTATCGCAGATTAGTCGCATAATTGGGTTTGTTAACGACTATTTCACCAAGCGAGAATTTTTGTTGACTTCCTTCACGAGAATTGTAGAGTATTTAATTTCGAGCTTATGTGAATTTTCAGAGAATTTTTCAGACAAGCGAGCAATTTTTTATCGAGTTTTGAAGTCGGTTGGTGAATATATATATAAAAGTGTTATTTTTATTGTTGATTTAATCGTGACCGTCTAATCTTGATCAGATTGAACCGTAGCCGTTGATTTGAGTTGTATGTATACAGATATATATACGGTATAAATACGATGCAATTTTAGGGAAAGTTTCTATTTTGGGATTTCTGGGTTTGATCGAGTTGACCACGGGTCAAACCGACCCGTTTAGGCCGTGACTCTTCTCAATGCCGGTGAGCTCTATTCCGGCCACCTTTGGCCATGAATCCTTGATGAGAAATGTTGGGCTTGGGCTCCTCTTCAAGTTGGTAGGTGGATCATCGAGTTTGGTGGCCGGAGGAGGAAGAACCGACGTAATGAAAAGATGGGATTTCTGGCCGGATTTCGCCGGTGGCGGAGACGGCGGCTTTGGGGGTCGACCTTATAGGGGTTTTGAAGCCCTTGTGATGGTGAATTGAACCCAAGTGGTCTCGGCCCTTGCCGTGGCCGGTGGTGGCCGATCGGAGAAAATGATTCCGGCGAGGTTTTTGAAGTTCACGGTGAGTTTTAGACATTTTCCAGTTAGAATTGGGCTTAGCATTTAACTACAAAGTTGTTGGAAATGTTGAGATCTTCAAAATGATGTATAGGTTGAAGATTTCTGGGCTGGTGGAATTCCGGCAGCCGGCGGCGCGTGTGGGCTGGTGGAATTCCGGCAGCCGGCGGCCCCACGCGCCGCCGTTTGCGGCGGTGCTCCGGT
The DNA here is from genome assembly GCA_946800695.1 of Geum urbanum. Classification (NCBI taxonomy): domain Eukaryota; kingdom Viridiplantae; phylum Streptophyta; class Magnoliopsida; order Rosales; family Rosaceae; genus Geum; species Geum urbanum. The sequence goes on along the minus strand of OX327008.1, from coordinate 4,177,185 downwards.
GAGGTAGAATTTTCGACAAGTTTTTTGTCGTTTCGCTCGTTTTCGCGTATCGAACGCAATGGTGAGGTTTATATTCATATTTGAGTTTTTTAAATTTGGACGAGTATTTAATCGGACAGTTATCAGTTTAATTCATGACAATATTAAAGGACTCTTTGATTATCCATTTATTTGCGAGTCGTTTGATATTCGAGATTTGTTTGCGACTCTTTAAAGTGAGGGATTATAGGGAATTGAATTCAGAATTTGGTTGAGTTAGTAATTAAACAAGAAAATATGTTGTTCGAGTATATGAGATTCTCGATGTTATTACTCACCAGATTACGATTTTTGCTATTCAGTATGAACTCCGATGATCAGATATTATTTTAATCGTGGTTTCAGGATCATGAGTTAGTGGGCGTATCAGATGAATAATTATGCCGATCGATAGGGTTTCAGCTTTATGTTTATCCCGGCAACCTGTGAGTGGACATTTTATTTTCACCGTTGACATGCGAGTCTTGATTTATGCATTTTACGATTATGCATTTGTGATTATACATTTTATGATGATGCACATACGAGTATGCATTTACGATTATGCATTTTATGATTATATGTCGTACGAGTATGCATTTAGGATTATGCATGTGCATAAAAATAAATATGATTTGTTTTACACAGAGTACGGTCTCAGAGATAATAATGGCATCGATCCATTGGCATGCTCGGCTGATCCCCGAGATGCTCCGGGGGGACAGATATCCTGACCCGAGGTCTTTCTGACTATTTAAGCACGTGTGGGTCTGGGATCCCATGATTTAGACTGTACTGTTGCGGATGTGTCCGAGAGGGACCCCGCGGTTTTAAACTCGCATCATGTTTATTTTCAAACTTGCATTATTTTTTATACACATTATATATGAAAGTCATATTATTTACAGTTTCAGTTTAAAAGTGAAATATTATTTTCGTCCACTCACTCTAACAATTTTTATGATTTTATATGTTTTTTTCCTGGGCTTTTCGGTTTTCTTTGCCCAGATTGCAGTGTGTATCATGAGGGTGCAAAAAGTCCTTGAAGGCATCGAGTCCACCAGTCAATTCCTTCAGCAGTAGGTCCTTGCTCACTGTCAGTATGTCTCTTGTGTTATTGAAGTCACTCTTGATATTAGTTCAGTAGTATCGTCTTGTGAGACTCTTGTGAATAGGTTGTCACTCGTATAGTTATCGAGTTAAGTATCTTTGTATGTGAATCTGTATTTACTGGAAGTATGTTTTCCAATTCTGAATAATGTATCAGGTTTAATTTCAGTTTTATGTTGAGAAATACGGATGGACATCGGTAGTCCACGGTATTGTTTGTGGGTTTATCTATGAAGTGTCAGTTTTCCCTGCATGTTTTAGGATGTCTCTTTTACAAGGGTAGTTATGTCAAAAAATTTACAGAAATTCGTAGGTTAGGGTCAGTCGTTAGGGATTGATTCTAGATTACTTGAATCTATTGTCGCATCATTTCAACAATATTCAAGAATGCGGAGTTCTCGACGATAATACTCGTTGGTAAATGAGCTCAGCTATTCATTATAATTTTCGACAATTAGTTATTAAATAATAATCGTTGTTTCAGAACAACATGTTAGCAGCTAGTGATAGATGTTTAGAAACGCTAACAGACGGGCTTTGGCTTATTGGAAATCACGGCACAGTATTGTGAGTGGACTTTTATTTTTCACAGTCAATAGTGAGTTCATATTTTTATGCAGAGTGTTTTACGTTATGTTTCAGAGCATTTAACTTTGGAGATTTATTTTGTGATGGTTTTATTTTGTTGCATCTACACCATAGTTATTCGGCAGATCACCAGATAGTTAGTCGGATCGAGTTATGACAAACACCCTACCCCACCCAGATTGTCTTGGGTTAGGACAATCACCCTAGACGATCCCATCACCTATACTTTTTATATATACAGTCGTTCCGAGTTAGGGCAAACACCCTGAACAATCACCTCCATTTTTATTTCAATACTACGATATTTGAACTTATATTAGTTTTAGTAGAAACTGTGAAAATGAATGTAGTTATACTTTTACGGTTTTACACAAATCGTATGATTATGATTTTTGTCCACTCACTCTAACATTTTATGGTTTTTTATGCCTTTCCATGGGCCCTTTGTTTTAAATCCCCCAGATTGCAGGTTAGTCGGTTGAAGTCGTGAACATCCACAGTGTGAGGAATGGCAGTCCACAACTTCTATTTTCTTAGTGTAGGTTCTCAATTGAAGTTCAGGGTTACTCGTGCTAGGGTAGCTGGTACCGAATATGCGGTACTAGATACTCTAATACGGGTCGCATAAGACTTATCCTGGATTACTACTGTAATCTAGGTTGGATGGTCAGATCACCTTCATTTGTAGATCATTATGCCTCGACAACCAACCCAACGGGATGATACACAGTCCTTGGCTGAGCAGATGCGCGAGTAATTTCATGAATGATGCCAGAACCACAAGAAGATCATGAGGATATAATTACCATGGCTAAGAAGGCAGGAGCTATTGCTTTTAGTGGATCCCATGACCCTGAGACTAGCGAGAATTGGCTTGTTGAGATTGGACGAGTTTGTGATCGTTTGCATCCTCAGTTGACCCTTGAATAGAGGACGGAAGTAGCTGCAGGATTTTTGCAGGACCTTGCTTATCGCTAGTGGTAGGGAGCTGAGAGAAATGAAGTCATCACTCCATGGGCAAAGTTCACGGAATTTTTCATGAGTCGTTTCTTCAGCGAAGCGACTGAGCAGTAGAAGTATGAGGAGTTTATGAACCTTCGACAGGGAGACATGTCTATGATGGAGTATTAGGATCATTTCACTCACTTGGCTCGTTTTGTGCCAAATTCAGTCAGGTTAATGAAAGAGAAGTGTTAGAGATTTGAACAGGGCTTGTGGTTAGAGATTACCCCATACTTATCTGGTGTGCCATGTGCTAATTTTGATGAGTTCATTAGTGCTGTAATTAGATGCGAAGATAGGCTTCGATTTGAGCAAGGCCAGACTCAATGATTTGAGGAAGGTGAGCCTAGTCAAGGTCCTTCAAAGAGGGGAAGCTCAAGAACTTCAAGCTCCACTTCATCTTCAGGTGAGGAATCTCACACTCCTTCTCTTGTTGTATGTCGTTTTAGTTGTTTTCATAAATGGATTAGGAGGAGTCGACCACAGAGGCAGGGATCTCATGCCAGTTCCAGTGGATCCAGTGGACATTGGCCTACTCCATCAGCACCCAGAGATTTCCCCTTATGTGATAGATGTCACAAACATCATCTCAGATAGTGTCAGTTTGGAACTTCAGCTTGTTTCAGTTTTGGCCAAATGAGTTGTGAGGGAGTGTTTGTAGAGGGACCCGTTGGGTAGATTTTCAGTGCAGAGTTCTCGTGGTGATCAGGGAGCCACTTCAGGGGTTTGAGCCACACCGCCACCCAGACAACCAGCTTATCAGGACCGGAGCCAGAGAGGTTGACCGGTTGGATAGATTGGACAGACCTGACTTCATCATACAACTTTCAGGAGGGCAGGGAAGCTCTAGAGGCGATCATTGATACGTTGCATATTTTTGGTTATGTTGTTTATACTTTAATAGATCTGATGAGACACACTCTTTTATCTCTATGAGATTAGCATCAATAATTAACGTACCTGCCACTCCCTTATCAGTGATGTGGCAAGTGATATATCCCTTCGGTGAGATGGTTTTAGTCAGGTTAGTTTATAGAGGTTTTAGTGTTATGGTTGAAAGTTTTGGGTTGTCTGCCGACCTGATACCTCTATATGTTGTGGACTTTGATTTGATTTTTGGTATGGACTTTCTGAGCAATCACCAAGCTTTGGTTTATTGTCATCGGAAAGAGGTGGTGTTTCGAAGTCCAGGTTTTCCAGAGATTTTATTCTGCAGAGAAAGAAATTTTCTTTCTTCGTGCCTTATTTCAGCTGTGAAAGCCGAGAAAATGTTACGAAAATGGTGTACTGCATATTTGGCATATGTCATGAACACTTATGTTTCCACCCTTAACCTGGAGAAGATTTTTATGGTCAGAAAATACCCTAATGTCTTTCCTGAGAAATTACCAGGTCCTCTTCCAGAAAGAGAAATAGATTTCACAATTGAGCTACTTCCGGGTATAAGTCTTGTAGCTCAGGCGCCGTACCGTATGGTTCCAGCTTAATTAAAGGAGTTTTAGCTTCAACTTCAGGAACTGAGTAATAAAGGCTTCGCCCGTCCTAGTGTATCCCCGTGGGGAGCTCTAGTTTTATTCATGAAGAAGAATGATGGATCGATGAGATTATGCGTTGATTATCAGAAACAGAACCAAGTTACAGTGAAGAACAAGTATCCACTGCCTCATATTGATGATATGATTAATCAGTTGAAAGGAGCTACGGTATTCTCTAAGATTGATCTTCGATCGGGATACCATCAATTGCGGATTAGAAAGTCAAATGTCTCTAAAACCTCGTTCCAATTGCGCTATGGGCACTACGAGTTTCTTGTGATGTCATTCAGTCTGACGAATGCTCCTGCTGCCTTTATGGCGTTGATGAACCGAGTATTTCGAGCTTATCTTGATAAGTTCATCATTGTATTTATTGACGATGTCCTGATTTACTCAAAGGATGTGAGGCAGCATACGAGGCATCTACATGTAGTTTTGGAGACATTGAGGGAATCTCAGTTATATGCCAAGTTCAGTAAAAGAGAGTTCTGGTTGAATAATGTGAAATTTCTTGGCCATCTGATTTCGGCGAAAGGAGTTAGTGTGGATCCTGACAAGATTGAGGCAGTGCTGAATTGGAACAGATCTGTGAGTGTGCCAGATATCAGAAGCTTTTTGGGTCTAGCAGGTTACTACCATCAATTTGTGCAAGACTTTTCACGCATTGTTGTACTTCTTACAAGAACTACATGAAAAGGAATTAAGTTTGAATGGTCAGAGGCTTGTGAGGAGAGTTTCTAGACTCTGAAGACAAGGTTGACCACAGCCCCAGTGTTGATGTTACCAAACGATAGTTGGGAGTTTACTATTTTCAGTGATACCTCTAAGTTAGGTTTGGGTAGTGTATTGATACAGCATGGTAAGGTGGTCGCATATGCATCACGACAATTGAAACCTCATGAGGCAAACTACCACACTCACGATATTGAGTTGGTAATAATAGTTTTCGCGTTGAAAATTTGGAGACATTACTTATATAATTAATGTCAGATGTCAAATTTTTATTGATCATAAGAGCCTTACGTATCTTTTCACCCAACCATAACAAAATCTGAAACAAATAAGGTGGATGGAGTTTATAAGAGATTATGAGTGCACCTTCGAGTATCATCCTAGAAAGGCGAATGTTGTAGTTGACGCTCTTAGCCCAAAGTCCGGAGTTTCCTTGTCTCATAGTTGTAGGCCTTGTTACCAGCTTTCCAACGAGGTATTAACCTCCGACATCCGAGTACTTTCATCTGAGGTGCGTGAAACTCACGCGCCGCCGCATGTGGAGGCGTGTGACGGCCATGCACCGCCATCCACAGCAGAGCTCCGACGAGGCAGGTTATAAAATTTATCGAAGGGGTTTTTGGGGTTATTTTTAGAGCTGATTTCCATAGTTTTACTTGTTCTGATATTATGTGATCCTTATAGACAGAACATCGTGATCGCGATCTTAGCGAGAAGAATTCTGCTGGACCCAACCAATAGTCGCATATCTGTGAGTGAACCCTTTCATTTTCACAGTCGATAGAGAGTTCATTTTTTAGCATTACAGTATATTTTACAGTATGTTACAGAGCATTTAAATTTGAGGTTTATTCTATGATGGCATTATTTAGTTGCATTGATGCACGGACTATTTGGCTGATCATCGGATAGTCCGATCAGGGGAGGTTAGGGCAAACACCTCGTCTGACCAGACAGAGGAGGTTAGGACAAACACCTCATCTAACCCATCACCTATATTTTCATACAGGTAGTTGACTTAGGTTAGGTGGCCTGGGCGATCACCTTCATTTGTATTCCAGTTATACTATTTTGAACTTGCATTGTTTCATGAAAATAAGTGGAAAGGCATGATAATTCAGTTTTATCAATTTACGCAAATTATGTTATTTTTGTCCACTCACGCTAACGTTCTATATTTTAATGCTTTTCCCTGGACTCTTCAGTTTCCGTCGCCTAGGCTGCAGTGTATATCCTGAGAGTACTTGATTTCGTCTAAGGCTTCGAGTCCACCAGTCATCTCTTCAGCACTATGTTTCAACTCACTATCAATTTGTATCATGTGTATCTTATGTATGTAGAAGTAGCTCTGGATACCAGTTGTAGTATGTTGCTTTCATTGAGTTTACTTTTATTTTGTATTCAGAACCAGTACTCTGTAAATATGTTTCTAAATTCCTGAGTTGAGTTTTTGGTTTTGTTTATGACATATGTTGAGAAATCCGAATGGACATTGGTGGTCCACAGTTTGTTTGTGGGATTTAGTTTCTGAAGTGTTATCTTCATGCAGATTTTTGGTTGTCTCAGTTTCAATGGAGGTTATGTCAAAAGTTTCATAGATTTTCTTAGATTATGGTCAGTCGTTAGGGCTTAATCTTAGTTTACTGGCTAAATTAGGGTTGGATTCTTTCATAACCTCCCTCAACTCTCCAGAAATCTTAATTCTCAATTCTCGATCACTACAATGTATTTTTAGCTCCCACACCATGCTCATACTTAATGCCTCTTTCATGATTTGAATACACATTTGGGTTGGCATATCTTGATTGATGATAAACTCAGCCTAATTTTCACTTAATTCAGAAGAACCCATACAACCATTTTGAGTTAGACGGTCGTCTAGGCGTATTAAACAGACCAAGGCATTGACTATACGGATGGCTGCCTAGGAAAAGTGTCTAGGACAAAAAATAGGTTTTTTTGTTGTTTTCAACGCCTAGGCATCGCCTAGGGGAGTTAGGCGAATGCCTTTTCTAACATTGATATTTTCTCATATATTTACCATACTAACCCTTTTGTACTTTTTTTGGTTCAATGCAGGGGCGGATTTACATATGGGCGAGGTTGGGCAGTTGCCCAACCTGAGATTTTAATATTTACTTTTCAAGTATATGCTTGTAGTGTAAAACAAAAGAAAAAAAAAGACAAAATTCACAGAAAAAGTGAAAAATTCGGGGAAGAAGACGATGAACAGTAACAAATAAATGTTATTATGTTAACCAAGAAAACGACATCGTTTCTCTTTAAAGAAAACGACATCGTTTGTGCAATCTGCCCTAGATTAAACAGTCCAAACTTTTATCTTTTCTCTCTCTCTCTTTGCAAAAGAAACTCTGACGGCGTCAGTGCATGACCTGTGGCTCTGTCCTTTTGCAAAGCAAGCAGCTGTCTCTCTGGCGTCCACTTTTGCAAAACAAGACTGACCAGTGACCACAGACCACCACTTGCTTGCTGAGTTGGTGCTTTGCAATTTATAATCAAGCTTCAAGGTATGATTGATATGATTAAAATATATAATTGATTAGTATAATGGATTATAGATTTGAGTAGGGGCTGCTGCAGCCTGCTACCAAGCCCAATAGAATAGGTTTTTTAGTTTGATTCAATTATAAAATTGTTCAATCTTGATTAGTTTCAAGCCGATTTTTTTTTATATAGACGATTCTGATTAGGTTTAGTCGATTTTTTTTGTTTACTTTTGGATTGATTCTTAGTTTCATATTCGTCTAAATTTTTTTTTTCTATGTTCATTAGTGATTTATCAGTTCATCAATGAAGAATTCATCATTGAAAAGATATTTCAAACGTTAACCATTGCCAAATCCAGAGGAAGTTTCATCTTCTAATAAAGATGAGCTTGACTTAAAAAATCTTCCTTCAGATCCTGCACTTCGACCTCGTATTATGGATTACAATCCAAATATTCGTGATCAAGTTCGAAGACATTATTTACTTCAGGGTGCTTGTCAACTTGAAACTCATGACTTTCCTCAGAAGAGTATATATGGAGTAAAAAACGGCGTTTTGTTCCTGCTTGGTTTGATGGTCATCCTTGATTGGAATATAGTATAGACAGAGATGCCTTATTTTGTTTATATTGTTATTTCTTCAAACCAGATCACGGTGATCAAGGAGGCGGTGATAAATTTATCGGGAAAGGTTTTGATAATTGGAAGAATAAAAAAGGATTGGAAGATCATGTTGGATTTGTTGGTAGTGCACACCATCAAGCTTCACAGAAATGTGAAGCTCTAATGAATCAGAAACAACATCTTGAATCTGTTATCAGTTGTCAGGTAGAATCTGTGAAGCATAATTATTATACTTTATTGAATGCCTCGATTGACTGCATTCGTTTCTTGTTGCGTCAAGGTCTTGCCTTTCGTGGACATGATGAATAAGAATCTTCTGGCAATATATAGAGGAAATTTTCTTGAGCTTCTTGAATTTCTTGCTGACCACAATGATAGTGTGAAAGCTGTTGCCTTTGAAAAAGCTCCTGGAAACCTTCAGCTAACATCTCCTGTTATACAAAAAGATATTATAAATGCAGCTGCAGTTGAAACTTTGAATGCAATCATCTCTGAAATTGGCGATTCACTGTTCTCTATTTTGGTTGATGAAGCGAGAGATAATTCAATAAAAGAGCAAATGGCGGTTGTTATTCGATTTGTAGATACCAAAGGACAAGTAATTGAACGATTTGTTGGTATTGAACATGTCACAGGTACCGATGCCCATTCATTAAAGGTTACAATTGATGAATTATTTTCTAGAAATAAGTTGAGTATCTCAAATCTTCGAGGTCAAGGCTATGATGGGGCTAGCAATATGCGAGGTGAGTTTAACGGTCTCAAAGCTCTTATCTTGAAGGAGAATGATTGTGCTTTCTATGTTCATTGTTTTGCACATCAGCTTCAACTTGCCCTTGTTTCTTTGGCTAAAAATTGTGTTCCAGTTGCTACCTTCTTTTTCTTAGTAACAAGAGTTATTAACATTGTTGGATCCTCCTGTAAGCGTCGTGATCTTCTGAAAGAACAACAAGAAATTGAGGTGATGAAAGCTCTTCAAGATGATGAGCTCCATAGTGGAAGAGGGTTGAATCAAGAAACTAGTATCAAACGTCCTGGTGATACACGTTGGGGTTCCCATTATGGCACTTTATTGAGTATCATCACTATGTTTTCTTCCATTATTAAAGTGATTGAGATGATTATTGATGATGGCACGTCTACTGATAATCGAGGCGAATGTGATCTTCTGGTTTCACAAATGCAATCTTTTGACTTCATATTTTATCTTTTTTTAATGAGACAAGTATTAGGAGTCACAAACGATTTATCTCAAGCACTGCAGAGAAAAGATCAAGACATTGTTAATGCTATTGGTCAAAGTATGTAAGCAACAACTGTAAACAATGAGGGAGGATGAATGCGAATGGGATGAGTTTCTTGACAAAGTGTATAGCTTTTGCAGCAAGCATGATATTAGTATTTCCGATATGGCTGATATTTTTGTCGCCAAAGGAAAACCGCAACGTAAAGCTGAAAAGGTAACAAACCTTCATCATTATCGAGTTGAGGTGTTTTGTACTGTGATTGATAGACAACTTTCAGAGTTAAATGATCGTTTTAATGAGGTAAACTCTGAGCTTCTTCTTTGTATTTCAAGTTTAAGTCCAGATGATTCTTTTTTAGCCTTTGACAAGCAAAAGTTACTTCGTCTTGCCAAATTTTATCCAAGAGATTTCTCTGAACGAGATCTCTTATCGCTTGAGGACAAGCTTGATATTTATCTGAGTGAAATGCGGTTCAACAATGAATTCTGTCAGCTGAAAGGAATTGGTAATCTTGCAAAAAAATTGGTGAAGACAGGAAAACATAAAGTTTATTCATCAGTTTACAAGCTGTTAACTTTGGCTTTAGTTTTACCAATTGCGACTGCTTCAGTGGAAGGAGTGTTTTCAGCAATGAATATTGTGAAGAATCCACGACGTAATATAATGGGAGATCAATGGATGAGTGATAGTTTGTTAGTATATATTGAGAAAGACATATTTAATAGCATCAGTAATGATGCTATTATGCAACGTTTTCAAAATATGAAGACGCGACGTGAACAGTTACCATCTCGTAGATAAATGGAGAATGATAGTTCTAATTCTTTTCTTTTTTTAGTACTGTGATCAAATTTTCAAGAATTTACATTTTGGAGTTAATTATTGATTTTGCATTTGGATTATTGGTTTTGTTGTTTTTATTATAATATTATATGCACTCTTTTTATTTTAATCTTGCCCAACCTCAAACTTTTGTCTGGATCCGCCACTGGTTCAATGATCGACTTTATTTTATTATGGGTAATTTTGACATTTTAAAATTTAATAATCGTGATGACTCCAAAACTTCTCCACACTTGATTTTATTATAAAAGAGATTGGATAAATAATTCGTTAATGGGGCTTGAAAAATACATAATATTGGTATAAAATGGCAACTATATCTTTTAAGCTTTGAGTTATTAACAAAATTTGTCACTCTCTTCCAATCTACTGGAAGCCAACTCAACTCCGCCGCAAAGGTTCACTACTTGGCCTCCACAATTTGACGGCGACGAATAGTCATACTACGTTGTTGTCTTCTTCCTCACACAGCCGAGCCCAGACGATCGTGAATTTTATCGAGCACAGACAACCGCAAATTCGGTGTCCATCGCCCTTGACATATCATGCCTCTCCTCGGTCCGAGTCCAGATCATTAAAAGCATTTTTTTTTTTTTCAAAAAGACATGAAATGTGTAACCCAATCAATTGTCTTATGGGACACGTTTTATATCTTCATTTCCATCAAAATAAAATATTTCCTTTCCAATTCCAAATTTTTGATATTCTAAACCCTTAATTTCATTAATTCGAAACCTAACGATGTGTTTAAATGAAATATTTTCAATTCTCATTGAAATTCACAAATAATGAAAATTATAATTTCATGATTTTAAATATCATTATTTACAAATTTTAACGTTTAAATTTATCCATAAAGAGATTTAAAATGACAAAGAAATTCCAACTTTATATATATTTCGAGAAAATTGTATAATGACACTTAATTTTGAAAGAATTTAACAAAAGAATTAAAAACTCAAATTCTTCCTAATTTTAAAAAACAGAATTTGCAAAATTCTCGAAAATACTTATTCAAACAAAAAAATTTAAAAGAAACAACTGAAAACATTGTGAAGATTTCCTCAATATTTTCTTCATCCAAACACACCGTAAACACACCGTAAAAGTTCGCCTCAAGGAGATAAATATACTAGAATTTGTCACATGTATCACTACTTATCAAACATTGTGCGAATTTCTTGAAGGCGAGTTTAAGGACTCCATCCAAATTTGATCTGCGGTACTACCACTGTGGTGGACAGAATTCGAGCAAGTGCGCTTATATTTGTTCAGAAAAAAATGATCTACTATGGCTCATAACATTGCGAAGCCAAAACTGTAGATGCTTATTGACATTAGGCTTATTTTCGGCTCTCCAACCGTCGTGGAATACTATATAGTATACACAGGTATCCATAATCACCTTAATTTGCCAACATGCGCATGCTTTGTTAATTGGGAACAGCCACTGCCTCCTTTAACGTTGCTCCGTTTACTGGAGTTGCCTGGTGAGCCTTTTTGTCGCTGTTGCCAAGCTGCTGCTTCTGTGTGGTTGCGCCAGCTGACTCCTGTATCACTCGTTCCTCGACTCATTTCCCCGGATGTGACCTTCCACTTCCCTGCACGAGATCTTTTATGATCGACGTGAGCACCTTATCCTTGATCAAAGCCTCCAATGTCACATGTACACCTGAGTTTGCAATACAATTTTGTCATCAATCCAAATTGATTTATTTTCATCACTGGAAACATTAGTAAACTTAGATAATCAAAGAATGCGTACGGTATCTCCAATAATGCTTTGGATTTGTCGGGTCATTGATTGTCTCCTCCTTTGCTGGGCGTGTTGTGTAGTCTTCTCGCAAAATTAACAAATCCTACAAATTAAACAATGTGCAGGATTAAATTTCACTGCATGACATGCAATCAACATATAGTAATAGTTAAGTAAATCATTTCTTGTCTTTCCCAAGCCATCAGAGATGCTCCATTTCTAGTTGAGAAAAGAGCAAGAGTTATTAACATGGCTATCACAGTACCTGAAGAGGGAAAATTGCCCACATTGATGGAGCTTCGACATGTTGTCTTATAATGAAATTTGCAATTTCTGGAACACAGCGACTAGGTGGTGACGAGTCGGATCCCACCATACTGCTAAAATATCGCTGCCTCCTTTCTTCATCTTCTTCCCACCAAGCACGCAAAGTTGAACAGTCATGGCATGATGGAGCACACACCTGAAATGAATTCAGGATGAAGAGAGTTTAATGATATTCAAACTAACCTGCACTTCAACCATCGGTCACAATATCATTGAAAATTTAGACTAAAATAATTGACTCCAATTAACCAAAGTTCAATAACAGAGATCTCATAAAAAGAATTCTTTATATATAAAACTCAAATTTTATAAGAAAATCAAGAGCATAAACGAGGTACAGTTTGCTTTTTCTGCTTTAACAACAAGCTTTTTGTCCTCGTGTGTATATTGAACCCCCTCAAGGGAGTACGCTTCCAGATTCTATCGAAAAGTTGTAACGTAATTCCAATATCAATATAAATGCTCACCGTCATATAACTGTATTGAGAAGGGATACCAAACTCCAAACCAGGTTCACTAGGCATACGTTGAATTCGTAAACCTATTAACCCTAATTCTTGCATCACCTGGTCCCAAAAAACGAGCCACAATATCATTTCTTGAACGTCGATTATATTTTTAAGAAAAATAAAGAATAGGAAACAGTGAAAAAACCCCAACCACTGATACCAAGCTGGGATTCATAGTGAGTTGGAAGATATAGCCAACATACAGGATAAACACAAGACGGAATAAGGCCCAGATCTTCTCCACAGGCTAGCATATCTGAGGAGTTCAGTAGAGCAGGCAGCGTTTTCATAGCATTTTGACGCCACAGATTCTCTTGCCGATGAAAGTAGTAATCATAGTACAATCGTTTTAGAACATTCTTGCTGTATCACACAAAAACAGGAATAAGAGATTCAGGCAAAAACAAAAACAAAAAATTGGTGGAGGGGGCAGGGGGTTAATGTTGTGTAACTTTATTCTAGACACAAAAGCATGCCAAAACGTTTGAACATGACTACAATATTGGAGACGGATTTTACCCCGAACTAATTATTTTCCCTGATCAGTAAAATTACAAGAAAAAGGAAAGGCTCTTTTTCCTGATCCAAAATAATTAACATACCAATGGTCATCCAAGTCTTTAAAACTTGAAGTATCTTCCAGATTAAAACGAGGGTAGAAGTTCTTTGGATTCTCGGGATCTCTTATAAGAACTATATTCTGCAACACCACTTAAATAATAAAAACCTATGCAAACTTACTAAAACCACAAGTCACAAGGGAAGCAGTAGCACAATAATGGTTTGCCAGTATAGAATAAAATTAAGAGAATTTAAATTAAAAAAATTGCTACCTGTAATATATCAAAGAGCCCATGCCTTATGTCGTCTTCATTCTGCAATAGAGATCTTCCTGAAAATGACTTCAGCTTGGAAGCAATTTTTTTCCCAGTGTTGCTGTCCTCCTTAAACTAATCGTCATGCAAAAGAAGTCATTACTCAAGAGCACAAGGAAATATGATAAATAATACTATACGCAGCATCAAAATATAAAACGGATCTTGAACAACTCAAGAATGTCGAAGTTTCACTAGCATATTGTAATTATGAAAAGTGCGGCGAAAGCAGTCATATATCATGTGATATGCTTTCTAAGTTGGCATAAATTCTAAAACGAAGTTGAAAGTGAAACCCCAAAAGAGTACCTATTGTGTTAAATAGTCATAACTTTTCTTGGCAATCCCTCGGGATCTTACTGGTATCATGGTTGGGAAAGAAAGAGAAGACCTATGGAGCAGAACTGCAGAGTCCTATTTAGTCACTTATTCCTATTTGGCAAATATTATTTACACAATGCCTGCACTCACCGAACATGGAAAGGAAATGACCCATTCCTAAGCCTCTCTAATACTTGAGCCAAATCAAATACCGAAACGTAGTCATCTACAAAAATCAGGACAGGAGTGTTTGCAGCAATACCGAAACGTAGTCATCTACAAAAATCAGGACAGGAGTGTTTGCAGCAATAGATTTATGTTGCATGGATATTGACATCATAGTCACACTCTTTAGGGTGATTGAGCAAACGAAATGGAGAAAAAGAGAGCAGCCAATTCATCCCTGTCTATATGGATAGACTAAGTGCCCTACAGATGAATCACTCTTATGTGTCTTTTCAATTACTTAAGAATCAGTTTAATGTCCACGAGACCTCTTATTGGGTCCGTTGAGGTTTTCACTTTAGAAGTCTAGAAGTCTTGTGCTTGATTAAGTCTTCAAAGTTTGTTAATGCAAGCTTTATGGTCTAAGTATAAATTAGTGTAAGTGGCTTTGTGGACAGCCATGATATGATGAATCCAAATTGTACAGATTTCTGAGTCCTGCTGTGATGGGAATGATGGTGTAAAGCTTTGGTGGGTGGGAAGCCTAGGGAAAGAATTCCATTATCCTAATTGTCCATTTTCCTACCCTACTCTTATATCCTAGTTGCTCCTAAATCTAGAGTTTTGCTGGTCCTGGTATTTGAGGTAGTTCTCATCCTGCATCAACCACGATACAGTTAACTAGAAAGAGAGAAACTCTAGATCAGGTATTTAAGCCTTTGTATTATAATACGTAATCCTGAGCCTCTACACATGCCCGTTGGTTTTGGATTGGATATAGCTTTGATAAGTTGCTGTCCCTGTAAAAGCTATTGCAGAAATATGTTCATGTGATCCATGAAAATATGGCCCCAAATATAAAAAGAGACTTGTCAAGGTAATGGGTCCACCCAAATAAAGTATACTATCTCAGGACCAAATGGGAGGAGTATACAATGTGAGCCCCTTGTTGATTAAATGTTTGCTTTGCAGCATCTATCCCCAAATATATCAAGCATTGGCAAACCTATATTTTATAGCAAATAAGTTATAAATTCCAAATTCTTAGTACTCTTTCATGACTCAGGAAAACTTAGAAGCCACTAAATTCCACCTTTGCTCGTACGAGGAGCAATTTACCAGCAATTCAGTATCAACTTTATCATCAACTTTGAACTATCTAGCACTAGCGGTAACAGCCCTAAGAAACTCCAAGCATGAAGCACTAACACTTGCCAATATAAATGTCAATAGATTCAGCAGCAACAACATGAAAACCATAGATCTGAAAATAAAAGAATGCCTACAATGAACAGTATGTTTTCACCTCATAGCGGTTCTTCTGATATTCATTCAGGAAATTTGAAGCAATGAAAGTCCATGAGTCTCCAAACTTTGCCTGAAACAAAAAATAGTTGGAATAAACAAAACAATGGCATATAGAGAAGCAAAACATAGCATTAAACATAAAATTGAAAATGAATATACTATCTTAATTCAATCATAGTAGGATGTAATATGCTCCTCAGAAAAACAAAAGGAAGAAAAAATCACAGGAAGCTGTAAGAGTTCAATAACCTGTAAAATTTCCTGTGGGATATATGGACGAGCCAAGCGATCAAAGTCCCAAATGCCCTCTCTTTCAAGTTCTTCCTACACAGAAACAATCTTTTCATGTTGGCGAGACAATTAAAAAAGACTGCGGAGATCACCTGACAATGTTTAAGTCAATAACGTAAACGGAATTGGGACTTCTGTCTTCAAATACTATTCTTTGTTACAAAAGTGACATTCTGTAAACTTTTGGAGCTTGCACTTCTGCATACCCCTATTTTTTAGGTGTCGTATTTGGTAATTTCAGGAAAAACATATGCTTCTTGATTCCTACCAGTATACCCCCCCATTTAGGCAAACTGATATTTGATAATGACGGTAGATGTGTACCTGACTTAGAGGGATGGAAGGTCGAAACTTTCCAACAAGACCAGTCATGGTATGCTCTGGGAGCTCCCAGATACGGAAGAACCCCAATATATGGTCAATCCGATAAGCTGTAAAGTATTTTGCCATCTACAGTATAAACAAAGAGAAGTTATATTCAACTCCCATAACACTCAGGAAGAAGGATGCCCTCACAATAAAGATATTATAGGAATAGACTTAAGGTAAATCTAGCACCCATACCTGTGTCAATCTAGCACGCCACCAGGCATAGTTGTCTTTGGACATCTCCTCCCAATTGTAAGTAGGGAAACCCCAGTTCTGCCCATTTTTATCAAAATAATCTGGAGGAGCTCCAGTAGATGTGCTCATGCGAAACAAATTTGGATAGACCCATGTATCAACACTGTTCCTGTCAACACCGATAGGCAGGTCTCCTTTCAAGATTACTCCTCTCTTTCTTGCATATTCTGCAGATTCTGACAGCTGTAGCTCATGAATTAATAAAAGAATTGAACAACTTGAGCTAAAGTACAAAATATGCTTATAAGCCTGAAGAGTACTTACCTGTATGTGCAAATGAAATTGGATGTAATAATGGAAGCAAATTACACCATAATGAATGCTGTCTTTAGAGATAAGTTTCTCTAGCTGTAAGAAAGAGATAGAAAATGTTCTCAGGAGTCATAATACGATATCAGAATCTGTTAACTGCACAACCTGCATATGACAGGTATATAGTGGAAATGAAATAACAATGTTAAAACCTCCTGCCCAACTTGGTAGAGAAGTTTAACAGAACAGTCACCTTTTCTGTTGAGAATTGGGAAAACCGACCCCATTGGCTGTGATCTGATGTTTCAAAGAAGTCTCGCAAAAAACAGAAGGCCGCATATGGTTTTAACCAATCCTATGACCAAACATCAAGAGGCCTCAAGTTAGCACTTGCAATTCAAAATGTGATAACCAATAAGGCCAGTTATTACAAAACCAATGAGCAAAAGACAGTTAAACTGTAAGCAAAAAGAAAGAAAGGATTGTTGCATAGTACAGTAATAGCAAATAAGAGGCAAGCTCTGTCGGACCTGATTCTCTAAAAAAAAATTCTGGAAGGAACTTGAGTTGAAAATCTTATCCTTCTCTTGGGCAAAAATTTTCTTCGCTATGCAGAGTTTAGTGCTCAATGTAGCCTCATAATCAACATCCTATGAAAAACAGAACCAAACTACATTACTTTTGTACACTAGCATCAGCATCATAAATATTGCTCATTAGAACTGTTAATAATATTTGTCGTTTTGTAACAGAAAATAGAGTCATCAAAGAGTACTACAGTTGTCCTTTCAGGCAGTATCCAAGTATACCTTGCCATCCAATTCTTCTTTTGCCTTCTGGATCTCTACCTGTAAGACAAAGAAGCGAAATATTCCAAAGAAGTAGTAATAAGAAATAGTAGGATCACTCATTCTTCATTGAAGACAACATTGTAACTCTTGCAGTGCAGAATACTAAATAATTTACTTTATCTTAGTAAATAAGAATAGGAGAGTAATAGTCGATCACCTTGATTTCCTTGGGAATATTATCTGAGAGTGCCTGTACTCGCAGGTATAAAGGATGCAATGCACATACAGAAAGTGAGCTGCATGATGAAGACAACAGAGACTTGAATGAGGTAGTTTTAATAAATATAAGATCCAGAAAGCTACTTATTCATTTGCTTTTTATTCTTAGACAGTGTGTTGGAGAATGAGGAACTTTAACAAAAGGGGAGAGACAGATGGTCATTAGTGAGTGGAAGGACAATAGAAAGCCTCCATGGAGTTTGGTAAGAGAAAATAAGACCGGAGGGAAAGTTCGCAGAGTAATCTCAGTTTTGTATTTCATCTTCTTAACCTCCACCCAACCACTATGTCAAGCAACTCTGCAATATCATATTTTTCTTACTTTCCGTTTATGGCTTCTTAATCCCTTCTACCTCACAAATAAAGAATATCTGCAATTCTTTTTCTCCCTTTTACCTTCCAGTGTAACTTCATCATCCATATACATAGTACTACTGTATAAGATAGGAAAAGACACAATATAAAACCAGAATATGCATTATACTTTTCCATGGCAATTTTTGTAAGAATAAGATGTGCTTTTCCCATTCCGGTAACTATGGAATAAAGTAAAAGAAATATGAAAATGTGAATAAATATGATCCGGTATGGAAGTGGCAGAAACTTTTCCCATGCATTTTTTAGCAATTGCATACATCAATTTTCATTTAACTTTTAATGAATAGCCAACAGCACAAGGAGTGCAACTAGTTGTGTGATATTTGAGGTGTTGACATACCTGTAGGGATATGAATCCCACCACATTCCATTCACAGATGTATCATTAATGGGTAGAAGCTGAACTAAATGAAAGCCAGACTCTACAGCCCAGTCAACAAGTAATTTCAGGTCAAGAAACTCTCCAACTCCTAGATCAGTTTCTGATCTAACAGAAAACATTGGGATGGCAACCCCAGCACCTCGCCAAGGAACATCCTGATGAGTACAAGCAGAAAACTTTGATAAACAAACCCAAAAAAGAGCACTTTGCAACTCAGCACTGTAAATACTATCTCTAGGATGGAATAGATTATTTACAGAATATTAACTAATGGTCAATACAAATTGACTAGCTTACTCGCAACATGCCATCTGACACGAAGAGGTATCTTGGTTGAGTAGTCGACGTATCGAGAGCAATTTCACGATTTGGACCAGTTTCAGAAGAAATGTTTCCTGCTTTGCCATATTTACAGTACTTATATGTGGACAGATGTTAAGGAAGAGAGACGTGGACAGCATTGGAGAGGGAAAATTCACAATATATAGGGTATATGTTGAAAACAAAAGAGCAGGCGACTTTAGCAACAATAGTTGGATAAAATCGAATGGAAACAAAAAAAAAAGTATTCAACTGTTCAAGAATCAAGAGTAAAGGTTCCTAAAGGATATTTTATGGGGAAGTCATTTTTAGACAAGACACAATCTGCATGCCAAGTTGATTCACCAGAGTAGCTTAGTTTTAGCCCCTCCTGTACCTTCCAATTCCCTAATTTTGAGGTACTGCCAATAACATAAATCTGCAAAATCAGACTTCATCATTACTGTCACTAATACACCACTCAATTGGAGCACGCTATCTAATCAGTAGGATTCCAGATAAACATGACGAATGTACTACCGATGTCTCTTCTTCAACATTCGGACAGCAAATTTTGAAATGGACCAGAATAGAATCTGTTTCAATCACAATGCACACATTACAACATTTTTAGATATGCAAGACTACTATTCAAAGTAAGCCAAAGGTCTTGAAATCAGAGTAGTAACATTACCATTGTCACGCAAGGAATTCTGGAGGACTCCTAGAGGTGTCTCAATGTCCAAGCTCGACTTTCGACGAAAGATGACGTCTTTGAAGGCACTCGTAAAGGGGAGTGCATCAGCACCAACCTGGATACAACAGCAGAATTTAATCCTATACAAAAAAGGAAATGATCCTACAGATTTATTTATAACAGATACCAAAAAAGGTCCCAAAAAAAACAGAAAGTAAAAAAGCGACAGTAAAGATTCTGAGGAAAAAATGTAGAGACTGAACCTGCCAAAAGTCATGGAAGAGAATCGGCTCCCGAATATCCTTGGGCAAAAGTAACTGACGCTTTTTCCCCATCTCCCATCGGAGAACGTTTTTATCGTCGTCCACAACATAATAGCTGTACTCGCACACAGCCGATCCGAACTTGCCTTTAACGGTGGCGATCCATATGAGCTCGTCGCCTTCGTGAACCGGACTCATAACCACGCCTTTCTTCACGTTCCACGCGCCGAGCACCGCCTCGGAGCCACACAACATCAAGCGCTGACCCCACTCTGTGTAGTATGGGATTCTGAAGCTCACACTCACCGGCTTGCTCCCTAATTCCACCGTCATTTTCGCTGCTCCGATCCAAGTTTCACACGTTTCCTCCAAAGGAATGGAAATGGGAATGCGGGATTGTTGGTTTAGTAAAGGAGCAGATTTTTTTGGCGAGAGGACAGAGCAATCGGGATCATGTTAGAGATTCTGGTTTGTGTTTGCGAGTTTTCTAATTGCTTTGTTGATATTTTTCCACCAAATTCACGAGCGATACGGCGACACCTCGCCATCTGTGTCTCTCACTCATGTTACATGAGTATATTTCTTTTTTTTCCTTTTTGCATTCTAGCCGCTCATTTTTTTGTTTATTGTTTTCATTTTTCGAAAATGCATGAATTCCCTAGAATGCTCTTTTTAACAGATATTTCTGAATCTCTCCCTACAATAATGGCCACCGTTCACATCATCTCTTCTATTTTTTCGACAAGTGGATAAACTTTATTAAAGGAATCAGGAACATTCTTTTACGAGTGTCTTCTCAATAAATAAAAAGACTACATGAAAAACAGTCGGACGAAGAGCATTCTGTAATGCCCATTTAGCAAGGAGATGTGCGACTCCATTAGCTCCATGTTGGATATGTTCAAAGTAAGACGTAGAAGAGCTTTCCAAAAGATCAAGTATATCCGCTACAATGTCCTGGAAGTCTAAAGGACTATTCAAATCTTGAAGTCCTTTGACCAAGATCAGGGAATCCGAGCTCAAGCGAGATGGGGTAAAGCCATACCTTATATTCAAATGGCATGCCTCAACAGCAGCCATGATTTCCACGTACAAGGGTAAGTAACAGCCCTCAAGCCATTTGGCATAGCCCATCATAAAAGTCCATGCTCAGTCCCGTACGACAATTCTGATACCTCCCCTTGATAGATTCTTGTCGAAAGCATCGTCTATACAAATACAATAACGCCCAAAGGGAGGAGCTATCCACCTCTGCTTTTGCCGACCTAGTTTGGGAAGCGGCATGTTGACAAACATATACTTCTCATGCCAAGTCAAGGCTTGTATCTTAACAGTTTCACCAATAAAATTCACATTGTTCTAAATGCCGTCATTTCGTGCCTTCCAGAGGAACCAAATTAGGGTCATAAGGTGCCCAAACATAGTAGCAGAGAGGTGGGTATTACACACCTGAATCCAAGATTGGCAGGAAGGCTCATAATTCCCCACCTCATTAGTAATTGATGCAACAAGGCTAGAAGTAAGGTTGCAGTCCCTGAACAAGTGTAATTCTGTCTCTGGTGCTGCATTACATAATGTACATTCCATCGAGGTATCCACCAACCGGATCTAAGGCAGACACGTAGTGGTAAGAAACCATTCATAGTTTTCCACGTACACATTTTTGCAGCAAGTGCAACTTGTTGACCTCAGATCGAGCGCCAACATTTGGAAACCGTCAGTGCCACAAGAGGGATAACCTGTTAATTGTTCACATAATCCCATGCAGTAAGGTATGCACTACTAACCTTAAAATCACCTTGCGAGGTATGCTGCCAAATAAGACGGTTTTTACCAGCTCTACAACTAAAGGGAATAGTTTGAATAAGTTCCACATCAACGGTCAAGAGGTAAGACTGCATATTTGGGACATCTCATGTACGGTCAAACCGAATGAATTGAGACACAAAGTGAATAGTAGTCGAGTACCTCAACAATGTATCTGGTTTGAATTGACCAGGGCGAGATAACCATTTGTCTTCCCAAATCGCAACAGAGGAACCATCACCTATCTGCCAATGAGCGCCTTCGTCCAGCACCGACCTAAGTGCTGATAAACTACGCCATGTGAGGGAAGGAGCACCACTTATAGTAACCTCCCACAAGGAACATTGAGGAAAATAACGTGCCCTATATAGTTAACTGACAAGAGAGTCCGGGTACTTCAGAATACGCCATAGCTGTTTCTCAAGCATGGTCAGATTGAAGGCATATAGATTCCTAAATCCCAGCCCTGCTTGAGCCTTCGGCTTACACATATATTCCCAGGTACACCAATGAATCTTCTGCTTGTCTACGGAATCGCCCCAAAAGAAGTCCACACACATTTGTTGTAACTCCTCACAAAAACCTTTAGGGAGGAGACAATAGTTCATAGCATAGTTAGGAAGAGCTTGAGCCACTACTTTAATAAGTAATTCATGGCCTTCTGCACTGAGGAGTGAACCTGCCCATCCTGTCAATCTATCCCGTACCTTATCCTTCACAAATGCAAAGGCAGTGTTCTTACTACGACCAACACACGTAAGGAGACTCAAGTACTTCTCATGATAAGGAACTAGCTTCATAACCAAAAGATGAGCCAACTTCTCTTGGTTGCCTTCATCCAGATTACGACTGAATCATACACTACTCTTAACATAATTGATGAACTGATCATATGCATTTTCATAAGCACGAAGAATCTCCTTAATTTTATCACAGGCTTGGCCCGTAGCAGTGGAATACAGAAGACTATCATCAACAAACAAAAGATGGTATAGCACCAGGCACGTCTACAAATAGAAATGCCTTAGAGTTCCTTAGCGGAATGTACCCGCTTAATCAACGCAGGCAAACCAACAATGCAAATGATAAACAAATATGGTAAGAGAGGGTCGCCTTGCCGAATTCCTCTTGTCGGAGTAAGATAGCCTCGTGGCGAGCCATTGGTGACAAAAGCATACTTAACAGTGATGACACAGGTCATCACCAAGTCAATCCATCTATCCGGGAAGCCAAGTCTAGTCATTACAACCCGGAGAAAAGTCCATTCTAGTCGATCATATGTCTTACTAATATCTAACTTCAACACCATCTGCCTGGAATAGCCTTGGTCCAAAGGTAATGTGCCACTTCAATAGCAATGGGCTTATTTTGTAATTAACCGACCAGGAATAAAGGCACTCTTGCATGGGTCAATGATCTGGTTAAGCCACGGCTTGAGACAGTTGGCTAACACCTTAGTACAATCTTAAAAATAACATTACATAAAGCAATAAGATGGTAGTCGGTAATCCTAGTAGGATTCTTAACCTTCGGGATCAAGCAAACATGTGTAAAGTTCAATTTATTTAGCATCTAACTTGAGGTGAAGAATTCCTTGATTGTAGACACCACATCTAAATCGACTACTTCCCAATACTTCTGATAGAAAAGCGAAGGCATGTCGTCTGGTCCTGGGGCTTTGTGGGGTCCCATGTGGAAAATAGTTGCCCGGATCTCTTCTTCCGTATAGTTTGCTAATAAATTCTTCGCCATCTCTGGAGATACTACCGGAGCCATAGAGGTAAGCACTGGGGCCATGTCATCCACAGAGACCGTTCTTGCAGTAAAAAAAGTCTGGTAGTAATTCAGAACAACTGACTCCACTCCATCCGGGGTATCTTGCCAAACACCTAAATCATCAAGCAATCCACTGATCCAGTTCTTTTGTCGCCTATGTGAGGCATTCTTATGCATGTACTTGGTATTCTTATCATCACTTTTCATCTTTGTATTCTTGGCTCGTTGCTTCCAATAAGTAGCATCCTGCTATGTAAGTAACTCTTGCCTAACATACAGCTCCTTACGACGCGGTACATCAGCAGGGTTGAAAGACTTGTTTAATAAATCACTAAGCTCCTTCAGTATATCCTCCATCTCCTGTTTCCAACTACCAAATGTAATCTGTGCCCATTGACGAAGGTCAACCCTAGTGTTCACCACTTTCGAGGCAAACTGGTTTTGAAGATAACCTTGAGTAGGACGTAACCATGCATTACGCACGGCCTTTAAACAACTCTTATTGTCCACCCACATAGCTTCAAAACAAAAAAAATGTTGTCGACCTGGGAATCGGATCTTATGCCCTTGCTGAACAAGAACCAAAATAGGGACATGATCAGAACATAGAGAGGGAAGATTTATCACCTAAGCTTCCCGAAATTGAAATCTCTAAGACCTTGTAGTGAGGGTGTGGTCAAGTCCGCATTGTGTGGTAGAGTCATGATATGTAAAGATAGGACCTGTGAACCCTAGATCTTCCAAAGCACAATCAATCATGCAATCATTCATGTCCTTCATCTGATCATCCAGACGCAAAGGATCACCTGATTTCTCAAATTGACGTTGGATCTCGTTGATATCCCTAACGACACACCACAAATCGGACATTGGAATCTAAGACAGTTGATGTAGCATCTCCCACGTCTTATGCTTGTTCTCCACGTAAAGAGAACCATAAACTCTAGTGAGCCTCTAAGATTGACGCACCATCAACAAAAATCGGATCTCGGCATCCATAAACTAAGGCGAGTGGTCCCGTAGGAGAAGGTCTATGTCATCAGCCCATAACATTATCAAACCACTTGCACTGGTCTCGGAACAAGCAACCATCTCACCTTGCCGAAACCCTAATTTGCCTTTGATCGCATTGAATCTTGCCCCAGACCGGCATTTGGTCTCAATAAGGAAAATAATACTCGACTTCTTGGCTTGGATCAGAGATCTAAGTGAATCAATCTTGGCATCACTTCTTGATCCGCGCATATTCTAGGAAATAATATCACAACTTGCCGTGGTAGAAAGGGAATGAAATCTATTCGGGATTAGGAAAAGAGAAAGAAGATTTTCAGGGAAGGCAATGAGGATCTCACGCTAGTGATCTGATCTAAGCAAGCTAGATACATATCAATTGGACTCGCAAATAGAAACACCAAAAAGGTTACCGGCGGCAGCGCTATCGATAGACTTGGAGCTTAGGGTTTAAGTTTTCTTATCTGGTAAATTTGGACGATAATAGGGAGTATTAGGATTCGAACCTGACTCGTCAGTGGATAGTTCAACACCTTGGCCATGAAGCAACCCTAATTCTCAATGGGCTATTTTTAGAGAAAATTCTCTTCAAATAGGGAATACTGGGATTTGAACCTGATTCGCCAGCGAATATGTTCAACGCCTTGACCAATAGAGCAACCACAATGCTCTCCGTTCACATCATCTAAACAATCACTTATGTATAAAAAAAATTAGAGATTCTCTCTCGAAAGTGAAAACCATGGCTTAATACATACAGTACCACAAAATATTACCACATATTTTCAACATTGTTTCCTCAAGTGCGGGTCCAACAATTGGGCCAAAAACCAAGCCCGAAAGACCACAAGACCAGAGCCCAAAAGTAAAGTCATGATCCAGCAGAAAAAATTTGACTATCTGAAAGCCCAGACTGGACCCCAATAGCAACCTCATGATCCGCCACTAAGGACATTTGCTCTAATTATCTTTATGACCAAGGGTTGTTGTTTGCATTAGTAAATACTGGACAGGGTCACCATTTGATCCATGGGCCCAAAAAACACATGGGCGGCCCATTGAGCCTAAGCTTGGCCCGGCCGGAGCCCCAAAAAAATCCGGCCCTATGGACATAAGGTCGAGCTCGTGCCAAGGTCACAAAACCCATGAGTCTGAAAAAGTTCGGCCCGTCTAGGCCTATCAAGCCCATAAGGCTAAGCTCGTCAATCTCATCAAATGTATATAATATTGCTTAGTTTCTTATTATAAACGTCTAAATACCTTAATATCATTCATTAATATGCCAATTATCAATTTTTAAGGCTTATATATTATATAGTGTGTATAATTTTTGATATATTTGATAGCTAAACATTATTAATTTTTAACTTTTTTATATAATTTATAAAAGCCTGGCCCGGCCCAAAAAAAGTTCAATAAGGCCCGACCCAGATTTTGGTAGAGTTAAGTCCAAGCGCTACCCGGTCCAAGCCCAACGGGCTTGGGCTTAGGCAATCCGCCCACCCATTGTTGACCCCTAATTGGACCGACCAAATACCAAATTGAAAAATAGAAAAACCAATTGGTTTTTGGTAAATACGGAACATACTGAATATTATTAAATTACATATATACTTAGATTTCTATATTATATATACATCAATTGCGAAGTTTTGAATTGAAATTTTGGTATGAAATTCTATTTTACACAAAATCAACAAAATAATTTAATCGTTGGAATCACAAATTTTTTATACTCATCCAAATATCGTGCTTACTTAATTCCAGCCCAATCGGAAATATTTTAACTATTTGATCGTTGCATTGTTTAAAGAAGCACATAGTTCGTCTAATTTATTTCTAAAATTAAAATTTGGTAATGAAATGGCTAAATAATCTCCGTTTAGGCTAAAATTTTCAAGCAAGGTGCTTGGTTAGCTATTTAAAAGATGAGTGATTTCAATACTCGAATTATTTTATCAATTTTATGTAAAATAACATTTCGGACGAAATTTCAATACAAACACTTCCTGTGGAAAGTTTCCAGTTGCGATTTGGGTCTGTTTGTGTTTGCATTCATTTGTGTGTTTTAGACTTTCATGTAGTATGTGTATATCTATCAATCGAAAAAAAAAATATTCAAATGAGATGTAAGCTTCCTTCACAAAAAAAAAGAGGATACATTTGATGGGTTACTGACTCTTACATTGCTGTGGAAGAGAATACACAAAACAGCCGGCAATGCATGTAATCAAAAGGACTGCCACCGCTGTGACTTTGACCTGAATATGATGCAATATGCCGGCTGGATATTTCTAATCAACTATTTACACGCTTAGAAACAACTTACTCATTGCGTAGCTCAACTTTACGCTCCCTTACATCACACTTCTATGTGGTACAATCAAACAGAAGTCCTCCGGCTTGGAATTATACACTTACATGTTGAGTCCTTCATTGACTACCAGAGAAGTGGTTTCACAGACACATAGTTCATCGTCCTCTCTTGTTATAAATGTAACACCAGAGCCACAAGTAGTGATAATGCCGATACAACAGAAGGAAGATAATCTGCGGAAGCTGCTGCAATAACCATGTCAGTCAGTATACATGCCATGGTTTAAAATATAACTGATCTTGACAGTTAAAGGAACTTTCTAGAGTCAAACAGCATCAAATTCACAACCGGCTAATTCCATAACCATAGCAGTAATAATATTTATGGAGAAGGTGAGAGATCAGCATTGATGTTAGAATATAACAAAATAAAAACCAGTTTACGTACATGTTGATGGCGACGGTTCAGGTGATGGCAATGTGTGAGATTGGCTATTATCTGATTCACTCTTTGATGGTGGCAGGACTGGCAGAGCATGAGAAAAAACTACATGAGGCAAAGGACCAGATGCTGGTACTGGACCATAGATGGGTGCTGATGGCTTTTGTGGTGAGGGACCAAAGATGGGAGGAGAAACATTTGGTGCACCGGCAGGGGGTAAATGAAACTGCTTTCCAGTCTTCCCTCTACGCCCAGACCAGAAGCTGGGAGGCTTTGCTTCACAACTCTTCTCAGGTGCAGGTAAATGTATCTGTGGCAGCGGTGAACGATCATCTGGTCCAGGAGAACCATTTTGAGTTGCAGGTGCAGGTGAAATGGCAGGAGCTTCTTGGGAGATGTGGTGGTGGTGATGATGGTGGTGATGGTGGGAGTGATGGTGGGAGTGGGGATAAGGCAATGGAGCAGGTGAAGGTGACCCAGATCCATCTCCACCATTGAGAGAATGTTGCAATATAGATGAAAGACGAACTTGCTTAACTCTACCAAACACAGTATTATTCAGGCCGAGGTTTCGTGAATGCGAATGTGTGATGGTCTGAGCCAGTTGTTTTAATCTTTGCATTGAAGGACTATTCCCAATTGTCAGTAGAACAGAAGACTGAACAGTAGTGGGGGGCACCACCGTTGAACCTTTTGAATTTGACAAGCTAACATAAAGGTTCTGCATCCAGACAAAAAAAGGAAAAATTACACAAATCAGAAACTACAAATTCAGTGACAGATTTCAGTATGACAACAACATTTACCAGTTAAAAAAATATGCATACATTTCCATTAGAGTAGCTCTATAATAAAAGTACATACAGATAAGGTAGGTCATGCAAAAATAGAAGGATATGATACACTAACCTCATATGGTGCTAGATGTAACCCAGACTTCAGCTGGCTTTTCAGTTCATTGAAATTTTCTTGTATTTGTAAGATAGAGAAGTTTAACGTAAAATTGAAAAGGATTTGCACTTCCTGCAGAAGAAACGCATTCTGAGGAGGAATTATGGTAATGCCACCTGGAAATTTTAGCACCTCAAAAAGGTGTGTGGGGCCAAACAAGGAAGTATTCAGGCGCAGTGATTGGTGTGTAACCAGATATTCAAAAGATGCTCTGATCAAACTTTGAGAAGTTGGCAATAACTTTGATGATTTTGGGTCCGGATCCACCCCAAATACAACTCTAGTTACATTCAATCCAGCTAAGGGGTCTAGAGATAGGATCACCACCTGGTTCAAATAGTACATTAGATCTAAAAAATAGAAAGCTGGAGAGAGAATAAGAAAACATGTGTGCAAGTACTTTAGTTGAGGGAGCCACTATCTCATCAAAAATGTTGTCTTCAAGCTGCATAATATTATCCTCCAGCAAAGACACCGGCTGCCTAAGATTGAAACTTGCTACTATATAATGATCTGCATAAACAAATGTCTTGGTCAAATGGTACTAAGTATAACATAGCAAATGCCATCACAAAAAGTATAAAATTATACTCACATAAAGTAAGAAAATTAATGAAAAAATAAATGTTTTAAGCTCAGAGGTAGGGTGAACTATAACTATTGGGATTTCATCATAAATATAAATATATATATAGGGAGCTTCTCTAATGAATACCTCTATGATGAGTACTTTCTATTCAATGGCTTATAAGACTCCAACTTTAATCATAATTTGACAAATCCACCACTATGTATAGCTATAAGTAGATAATTTCTATAAAGTTTCAATTAAATCAAAAATCGTTAAGGGATTCATAATTTGGTACATTCATTGATTCAATCACAACATACCAGCTGGATGGTTCTTGGTACGAGGCTTAAGATCAAATAAAAGAAATCAAACACACAGAGATGCACGAGGAAAAAGAAAACGGAGATAGGAACAAAATGAGCTACAACAACTACCCCATTGCTCTGTCCTTCACGAATGGATCACAGAACAAAAATCAGCTATACAGGAACATGTTTACTAACAAGTACAAACCATCAGAAATTCCAAAACCTAACTACGGCAACTAGTTGCAGCTTCAGATCCGGTGGTACGTAGCTTTTTTTTAGAAACTTAAAAGGTATAGCCAGAAAATAGCCAACAATTATTCATAGTTGCAACATGATGAATTTATTTGGCAAGAAACATGAAAATACTGCGAACTGATTGCAAGCAAGCAAGACCAATCTCTAAAAGGCATAAGCTAAACCGGTAACCAGGTTTCAATCATATATCAACTCGCATGGAACTTCTTACAGCCTATCAAAATCCACTCAATCATCAGTTGTCCAGTATTAATACACCAGTATTAATGGTATCATGTTCAACATCTTCATATCCGAAGAATACAAATAGCATTTTATTTTAGACAGTACTTCTAAATGTTTACAGACCTCAAGGTTATTTTTATTATAATCAGATAGCTTGAGTAACCACACAACATATATGGAAGCATTTTGAAACAAATCTATAACCTAACCATCTCTTTTACATGCAACTAAATAAATAATTACACTATTGGAAGAATTTTTTAAAAGAAATAAAAAATAATAATTCAGCTGGCAAGAGGACAATCAGAGAGTACAAATTCGGGAAACTACTTTTAGCTAACCTGGAACAGTTAGGAGAGCATTGACTTGTAATAAGTTTCTTGTTTACTTATTTGAAACCCTTTTAGCTAACCTGGTCTATGACAATGCAATTAGTTTCTTACTTAATTGACTTATTTATTTTTGATTTTTTTGAGATAGAAACCTCAAATTTTATTGGGAACATAAAAGGAGAACATTAAGATTAGAAGTCCTCAAGACTAACAAGCATAACAGAACTGCAAGAAAGACAAAACCTATTTAGACACTACAGTTTTCCAATCTAACGTTAAGGCTAAAAGGGAGCAATTTCTAAACTTCATGGTGACCGATGCCCAATGGGCTAAAAGAAACTTATTAGATCCCAAAGTGCTTAAAATAAACCTATGAAGATTATCCAAACTTTCCTGTTCCACTTCATTTATATACCAACAAAATAAAGTCCAACAGTATACAACTCCAGGGAATTCACATCTTGCCTAAACGAGTACTTATCAAACCATAACATCTTTTAGGTTATGACCCACCTTGCACCAAACTCCTTGAAAAACTTCCACCAGATTTGATCGGAAAAGGGACTGAATATTATATGATTAACACTTTCTTCAACAGACTTATTAGAGAACCCCTACCCCCGTACAAGAAGTGAAAAGCTATCTATTGTCACTACAATGTTGTATATAGGATGTGCAATCTTGATCTTGATGTCACCTATGACCAAGTATATTAACAACCTTCAAATCAAATTTTTCCAGATGACCAAGTATATAATTGTCAGGATTTCGAAATGAAATATTAATTACGTACTTGATGACTATGAGCTCAAGACTAATAACATGTATTCTCTATACCATCTTTTATGTATTAAACATGTCAGATGGGTAAATGAGAGCTGTTAATCAATAGTAAGGTCCTTTCGTAGAAACTTAGAAAGTAAAAAAAAGTATAATCACATGCTATTACCATGATATTGGACAGACTACCCAGCGACTTCATTTCAGAAGACATTTAATTTTCCTAATGCCTATACATGAACAATTCATTGCTCATAGAAACTAGAAATAATCCAGTGTTAACTTGCATAACAGAAAACCATTACAACTACCCAATTCTACACATTCACAATGTTAGATTTTCATATTACCGAATATCACAGCTCAAATGCAGTTACTGGTTAATTAGCATTTGCATGCAAGGTTTGAGATGAGGAAACATGACCGCCAGGAATCCACAATATGCAAAAATGTAAGTTACAAATCACTAAGACCAAGATTCCATATTTAGCATGTTGTTGAACCATTATGATTCTTGGCAGCTTACTACATATAGAAATAAAATAAAAGGATCCACAAATTCAAAAACTAAAAATGAATCCACTTGTTTTTTTTCTTATAGAAATCAATCTATGCTTCTACTAGTTAGTAATAGGAAAAGAAGTAAGAAATGAAAATTATGAAGCACAGAAGTCCAATTCTTGATCATCAACCCCTAGTTTAGTTGCTCACTTTAAATAAACACAATTAACAATTGTGAAGAGAGTCAATGTCAAGTCACCAAACACCGACGAAACCAAAGTCCACAATTCTACACAAAGTTACCCTAAATTTTCTGAACAGGCCCATAACCACCAACTTACCAAAACAAGAAATCTCATCAAACAAACACAAAATTTAACAAACAAACAAAAAACGAGAAATTCGGAAATTCCAGATCCATTGAAGATTTTAAACGAAATGTAGAAACAAAACAATAAAAAATACACTAAAAATGGTAAATTGAAAAGTAGTGAATTAAGGTACCTCTGAACTTGGATTGAAGATCCAGATCGCTCTGATCCGCAAACTGAAGAAACGGAGGCAACCAAAAGATTGCAGAGAGGAACAAAGCGAGAGAGAGAAAGAGGACGAAAATGCATCTGAGGCCAATCAGAGTTCGAATGCTTCGGAAACCGTAGCAACAATAAGCACAGTGAGGCTCTGCATTTTGCGGTGAAGGCTCAGAGCCGCCTCCGCTGCCTCCCTCACTGGAAGCTTCCCCTTCAGTCTTTCCCATAGAGAAAGAGAATTACCACAACTCAGGATCCATGGCATGTGCCATTCATGAAACTCAACTAGTTACTAATTTAGGGTTCTTGTTCAATTTCACCAGGAGTGACTAGTAATGCTGATGCATCTGTTTCTGCAACAAATGACAACTAGTCTATTTCGGAATGGTGTTTGGTTTATCTGCCTCGACTTTCTTTTCTTTTTTTTCTTTTTTATTATGCAGTTTATCTTTAATATTTTGCTAAATTTACAGCAACCACTTACTGTTCTTGTTAAAAAAAAACTAGCTTCTTGCATGCGTGCACGCATTTGCAATTATGTTTGAAGTGATTTTTTTTAATTAAGAATGTGCGGAGCACGTGATTTGCACATCGGTGCCATTGCATTTTACTATTTTGTCATTGAACAGACAATTTGGTAATTAAAGAGAGGCTAATAATTACTCAAGGGCAATCAACAAGTTTTAAAAATTTAACCATAAGAACAATTTCCTTAATTAATAGAGATAAATGTAATCGGGATGGAAAGACGGAAGTGTTTTTGGTGAACGCACCTCACCCTCAGGCGCGCGATTCTTTTCCCAAAAACTTATTTGTTGGCTAAATATGAATCTCCTTGGACAAATTCCATACAGCTTTTCCGATCTTCTGTGATTGATTACGTACGATATGGAGGCGACTCCGGTTGATTACATTGCTCATTTACTACAACAAAAATGTTCTCGGTTGGTTTCAGATATGCAAGGACTGAAAGTTGATGGTAAGAGTCTTGATGGTGTTAGCTCTCCGGCGCGAGCCGCAGCGAGCTATGCAAGTATGTTGCGAAGCCCGATTTTTCCAAATATCATGATACTATGGTGGATGACTTCTCAATGGAGGAGAGAGATTGTATGTTCTCTGAAGGACAACATGGTTTGGTGTGCAGTAATTGTCAAACTAATGGGGAAACCTAATGCTACAACGAGTTTTGACTTTATGCTTAAGGTTTTACGAAGGAAATGACAGCTTAAAGAAGGATGCTAGTTAATCGATCTGCCAAATAACTTTTACATAATGAAATTTAACCTTGAAGATGATATGAATCATGCTCTTTGTGGTGGCCATTAAATTCTTGCGGGACAGACCTTGTTGGTGCGTAAGTGGAATCCTGGTTTTGATCCCAAAACAACACAGATTAGAAGTATGACTTTATGTGTGCGTATTGTGGATTTGTCAATCAAATTCTTCAAGAAGTTCACTATGCACAGTATTAGTAGCACAGATTAGAAGTATGACTTTATGGGTGCGTATTGTGGATTTGTCAATCAAATTCTTCAAGAAGTTCACTATGCATAGTATTAGTAGCACTTTGGGATTAATGGTTAGAGTTGACCATAATACTTTAAGACAAGATAGATGCAAGTTTGCAAGACTTTGTGTTGAGGTGGATCTCAATAAACCTTTGAAGCCTTATGTGGAGGTTGAGAATGTCAACTATCATGTTATTTATGAGGGAATCTCTTTGATATGTTTTGAGTGTGCATGTTATGGACACTCAAAAGATTCATGTCTTACTGTTATGTACATTACTCAAGCTAAAAATATTCCTATGAATAAGGATGTGGCCATGAAACAGCCAATGTGGCCATGACTTCTATTGACTATGGAGACAAGGATGTGAATGTGGATATGGTAAACACTGAAGTCAAGAAGGAGGACCTAGGAGTTTGGATGCTCATGAGCTACAAGAACAAGAGTGTTCATTATAGCAATCTTATCCTATATCCAAATAACAATAGACCTTAAGTCTCTTCCACTTCAGTTTTCCCCCTACATTTGTTTCCTTATATAAAGAGAAGATTGAACTAGTAAAGAAATTACAACATTATTTCCTTATTGTAATTTTTTATATATAAATATAAATTATAATCCATATATTAAATGTTAGAAATAAGAATACAAGACGGACTTTCGAATTGGGCTGGGCCGAGTCAGCAAGACTTCTTACTGGTCAGGCCTACGGACCTAGTCGGGCCTATTACAGTCTTTTTTGGGTCGGACTGTGTTTTGGACTTCTTTGGGTCGGACCGCGCCGGCTGAATGATGAGGCCCAGAAGAAATAGACAGAAATAAAATAAAGCTAATTTTTCTAGAATGTGTATTTAAAAGTTGATCGTCCGTTTACAGAGGAATGAGAAATATCAGTAGCTCTGTTCCTCAGTGTTCCGTTTATTGAAGGCACAAACTTTAGTTTCTCTCGTTTTTATTTCCTTGTTGGGTTTTGCCCTAAATTCACTTTCCCTATCAAATCATGGGTAAAAGAGCTGTCGTCTCTGACGAATAGGGTAAATCCTGCAGCAACATCTCTCTTTCTCTGTCTGTTTAGCTTTTGAAGATTTGGGGGCTCCTTTAAATTTGTGTAATGTTTTTTGTGTTTCAGATGAGGTTGAGCTCGACGAGGACGAAAGGGAACCCATCGATGGCGACGCAGTCGAACGCGGAGAAGGCGCCGAAGAAGATGACGAAGAAGAAGACGGTATGCTGTTTATTAGTGGAGTATTATAACTATTATTATACTGAAACTTGTTTTTTTTCTTTTTAGAATTGCTAGTTTTTTTATAAAAAAAATAGTGCATTTTCAAAGCTTTGCTGAAGTTGTGACTTTCAAAACAGCTATTGTGTATATACTTTCAAAACTGCTACTGTGTTTTGGTTTATTATGCTTAGAGTTGGAAGGTTTGAACATTGCAAAATAATAGGCTTCGACTATGGAGTCAGCTTATAATTGGTGTTTGTAAGAGATTGAGGGCGGTGGGGATGACTATCGAGTTTAAGGACCATACCATATCAAGCTAAAAACAAAGCACAGAGATTATTATGGAGTATTGCTACTAAAGAACTTGCTTTCTTTTTTGTTTTTTCAGCTTGTGAAATGCTTGTTATTGACGAAGGTCATGAAGTTTAGCCGAAGGTCATGTGGGTGGAATAAATGTGTCAATGTTGGAACACCTCTGCTACTATGACGTTATTCTCGTTTTTTGCTTTTATGGTTTCGTTACTCACCGTTACTGAATACATCGGACTTGCATACATTCACTTAAATTTTCTTATGATTCATTTGTTCTAGAACTAGTTTTTTTTTAAAAGTTTTGTTATGATTAGTCTTTGTTGCATTATTCCTAGCTTGTGTTTGTTGGCTTTAGCCCAATAGCTCTAGTCGTTCTTAAGTTGATGTTGCATTGTACTCAAGCTGCTACTGACTCTAGACTGCTACGTTTTTAAGAATTGTTAATGCATTTTCAATTTAGACTGATGCTGTGTTTTTGGGGATTGGTATTGCAATTTTGAGGAATGTTATTGCATTTTCAATTCGGAGGCTGCAATATTTGTAATTTACTAATGTATTTTTGAAATTGTTGCTACTAGATTTTTCAAACTAACTGCTAAGTTGAGCTTGCATTATTTGTCTAGTTGTTACTGAATTTTTTTCCAGTTGAAACTAAAATTATTCTCGAAGTGCTATCATTGAGTTGATACTAAATCGTTCGTCCTGTTGCCATTAAAACAATCACAATTCTACTAAATTGTTCGTCGCGCCGCTAATAAATCAATAACAATGCCTATACAAAATTAATAGCAATTTTGATACAACTTTAGTAGAAGTTTCAATACAAATTCAAAATGAAACATTGCTACTAAATAGACGCCTACACCCTAAAAATCCTAAACTTTAAACCTAAACCCTAAAACCCCTAAACCACCTGTCACTCATATATATGCTCACTGTTGCTTGATGCTACTGAAAAAGAATGCATGTTGTTACTTACAAAAGAATGAACACTGATACTGACTGAAAAATCATTGTCACTAACCCAGTACCCTAAAACTCCAAAATCACACCCTATAACCCCTATAAGCACATTGCTACTGGAAAAAAAATGCACGTTGTTACTTGAAAAATAATGAACACTGAAACTAAAAACAAATGCACACTACTACTATTACTAAATCCTACGCCCTAATACCCTAAAACCCCTACTATACCTTAAAACCCCTAAAACAATCAATAACACAAATATGCACACTGTTATTGAAAAAGAATGCTCATTGCTACATGAAAAGATAGAACATTGATACTGAAATAGAATACACATCGATACTAAACCCAATTATTCCTAAAACTATGAATACCATATACCCTATAACCCTCAAACACTAAAAATACCCTATACCCTAAAACCCCTAAATCACTTATAACTTATATACGCATACTGCTACTATAAAAGAATGCACATTGGTACTCAAAACAGAATGAAACACTGATACTAAATAAGAATGCAGGCTATTACTCGAAAAAGAATTCACATTACAACTGAAAAATCACTACAACTAACCCTAATTATATACCCCAAAACCACCCTATAAACCCTACAAGCTCATTGCTACTGAAAAAAAATGCACGTTGTTACTCGAAATATAATGAACACTGATACTGAAAACGAATGCACTCTGCTACTATTACTAAATCCTACACACTATACCCTAAAACCCCAAAACCACCCTATATAAGCCCATTGCTACTGAAAAAAATGTATGTTGTTACTTGAAATATAATGAACACTGATACTGAAAAAAATACATACTACTACTGTTACTGAATCCTACATACATGCTATACCCTAAAACCCCTACACATCAAACTTTAATGTTTCAAGGTTTTTTCTTTTTTGCACTTTTTGGTGAGGCACTGACTTGATTGTGTGCATATGGATTTAGGACTCTGTACGCTTAGTTTTTATGTATTGGACCATTTAGAATGATGCTGATTGTTTGTATTTCTGGATTTTGCACAAGGGCCAGATGAATATGAGAAGGATGATTTTATCGTAGATGATGTTGATGAAGAAGAGGAGTAGGATGAGGAAGAGAATAGGGCTGACAGTGATGAGGAGAGGCAGAGAAAGAAGAAACGAAAGAAAAAGTAAATTGCAATTTTCAGTGGAAGTCTATGTCTTTAAGTCTTCTAGTTAATAGGTAGTGCAACTCTTAATTTATAAATCCCTGGTATCTTTTGTTTTTTGCAGGGAGGAGTATGCTCTTGATGAAGATGACGATGAGCTTATGGAGAACAACAATGTGATTGCCCCACGCAGGAAGGTTTGGAACACTATCCATTATCTTTTATAGTTTCTGTTGCATCATAACTGCATCTATATATGTGTGTAAATTGTTTGTTAGAGCAGCTGCATCGGTGTCGGGTGGAGCAGCTCGAGCAGCTTCAAACGGCAGCCCCCCGTCAACGTAGCACAAGCAGCTCGATCGTGTACGTGCAGCGGTGACGATGTGCTCCGGCGACTGCATGTTGACCAGCCGGACAAGCAGCTGCACGAGCAGCTTCTGCTGGAGCTGGAGCACGAGCTGTGCTGGTGGAGCCCACACACGTGGGTGACTCCAGCCGGTTCGAATTTTTTTCCTACCTAGCGCGTGTAAATGGTAAAAAAAAAAATTAACCATCCAATAGGGAGGCGCGCCACGTGTCAGGCCGGATTGATAAAAATCCATAACGGTCAGATTGATCTGGACCGTCCATTTCAATTCAAAAATTCTGATCGGACGGCTGAGATTCAACCGAAACGGCTATTTCAAAATTTTCTGCCATTTTGCAAAATAAACCCTAAAAAATTACAAAAAAATCCCATAAAATTTCAAAAAAATTGCAAATAACACCTTATTATTTTCTATAAATACTACATCAATTTCATTCACAATCTCACACAAATTTGTGCACAACAAATTTATCCTCTCCTTCCTCTTCTCCTTCATCCTCCTCTCATCCCTTTGTATTTTAGTTTCAAAAAAATGTCCAATTGGCTTAATTCCGAAGATTTACAACTTTGTATTTCTTATTGTCGCATTAGCGTTTGTCCTATTACCGGCAACATGCAAAAGTCCAACAAATTGTGGGAAAAAGTCTATGCCGATTATAAGGAAAATTGGGAGATTGCGCATGGTGAATCAAGGCCAGAGCCTAGGACCTAAACCACGGTTTCTTCTCATTTTATAAAGTTGAAGCCAAGTTTTAGAACTTGGGGTGCCGCTCTTGCATATGCACGAAGGAATGCACAATCTGGCTCAAATTTGTAAGATGAGGTAAGTGTTAATAATTTTGTCATAAATTATTTATTACATTTATTTTAATCAATATTGACATCTCCATTTCTTAGATATTATTTTGACATATAATTTTTTTTCTCTTAGATAAGAAAAACTCAATCATAGTACGTGGCACAAAAAAAGAAAGAGTTTACGAAGTTTAAATGTTAAGAAGTGATGAAGAACCATCCAAATTTTTGGACCGTCGAACCTAGTATACCACCTCCTTCATATTCCAACTCCGCAACTACTCTTCCTTTTACGTCATTGTGCATCTTCAAATCATTTGATGGCATAGTCCATTGAAATGAGTTGACGTCCTGCGCCTTCCATTTTGTTTAGTTTTATTTAGTTTCTTTGTATGTGTAGAGTACATGCATCTTTTTTTCTTTCTTTCCCAATTGCGATCTTTCATACGCCTGAGGCTTATTTCTTTGCCTTTTGCAATTATTAGATAATTTTTAAAATGGTGGAGGAGAATCCAAGAGATGTTGGCCATGATATGGATGGACTAAGTATTGTGTATGCGGATGAATCTTTGCCTCGTCTGTACGAAAACTCTGGCATTTCATCTGATCAGTTACCTGCACAATCAGATACTAATATATCTCATCTTTAAATATCGTGTCTTCATATTTAATGGCTTGTGGTTGATATCACATCACATGTTGTCAGGAATTGTCAAGCGTGCTGTAGCCCTTGGGCGTTATCTTCAAAATCCATTGGCAATGGCCGCCACTCTTTGTGGACCAAGAAGAGAAATCTTATCTTGGAAACTCAATCCTTTAGAAAACTTTCTAACCCCTGATGAGAAGTATGGAATGATTGAACAAGTTATGGTAGATGTCACAAATCAGGTAGGCCTTGACACAAATTTGGCTATAAGCTACGAATGGTTATTTGCACCTTTGCAATTCATTTCTGGACTTGGGCCTAGAAAAGCAGCATTTTTGCAGCGATCGTTAGTAAGATCTGGTGCAATTTTTACTCGGAAGGACTTCTGTTCCTTACATGGTTAAGTAAGAAAGTGTTTGTTAATGCGGTTGGTTTTCTGCGTGTTCAGCGTAGTGGGTTGGCTGCTAGCAGCAGTCAATTTATTGATTTGTTGGATGATACAAGAATTCATCCAGAATCCTATATTCTGGCACAAGAATTGGCTAAAGATGTTTTTGATGAAGCTGAGGGAGGCAATGATGATGAGGATATGGAGATGGCTATAGAACATGTGAGGGACCGACCTGCATATCTGAAAAATCTTGATGTTGAAGCATATGCTAAAAGCAAAGAGCGTGTGAATAAGATACAGACATTTTATGATATCAGGAGAGAGTTGATACACGGTTTCCAGGATTGGCGCAAGAAATATGAAGAACTCAGCCAAGATGAAGAATTCTATATGCTTTCAGGTGAAACGGAAAATAACGTTGCTGAAGGAAGGATTGTGCAGGCCACAGTTAGAAGGGTGCAAGCTCAAAAGGCCATTTGTGCTCTTGAATCTGGACTTACGGGTATGCTTATGAGACAGGACTATTCAGATGTTTCGAGGGATTCTGACTTAACTGAGAGTCTGAATGAGGGTGACATTCTCACATGCAAGATCAAATCTATTCAAAAGAATAGGTTGATGGTGTTCCTAGTTTGTAGAGAAAGTGAAATGAGAAACAACAGAAATCAAAACAATCAGAATTTTGATTCCTACTACCATGAAGACAGGAGAAGTCTACAGAGTGATCAAGTTAAAGCTCGTAAGGAGAAGGAGCTTGCAAAAAAACATTTCAAGCCAAGAATGATTGTTCATCCTCGATTCCAGAATATTACTGCAGATGAAGCAATGAAGGTATACTGTCTTCAATTTTAATTTCATTAATAATTGGACTAACTTTCAGCCTTAGCCTATTGCCTTCCTCAATTTCAAGACATTATTGTGAGTGGGCCTCACTGAATACTTGTTAATATGTCTAAAATTTCGAAAAATCATTTTGACAAATATTTTTGATCTGTTTGATTCACAGTATTTATCTGATAAAGATCCTGGTGAAAGTATTATTCGTCCAAGTTCTCGTGGGCCTTCATATTTAACACTAACTCTCAAAGTATGTGATGGAGTTTATGCTCACAAAGATGTAGTTGAAGGTGGAAAGGAACACAAGGATATCACCAGCTTACTCCGTATTGGAAAGACCCTGAAAACTGGAGAGGACACTTTTGAGGATTTGGATGAGGTCAGTACTTTATTACATTTGTTCTTGGAAGTAAACTTTCATAGTTGTCTTATTATTTGGTTATAACCAACCTATGCATGATATCTTAGTGCTGATCAATTGTTAGT
Source organism: Geum urbanum (assembly GCA_946800695.1). Classification (NCBI taxonomy): domain Eukaryota; kingdom Viridiplantae; phylum Streptophyta; class Magnoliopsida; order Rosales; family Rosaceae; genus Geum; species Geum urbanum. Next base: position 4,136,977 of record OX327008.1, on the reverse strand, counting down.
CACTATACAGTATCATAGTTCTTTTCAGAAAAGCAAATAATGTCATGCTTTATGTATGAGCTTTTTGAAAAATAAATAAATAAATAGTGCTGCCTCATGATGCCTATATTCTCAAAATGAAGGGGTGTAAACCGCATCAAGGACTTTTGTGCTTGTTGGCAAATTTATATGCATCTCAATGTGAAGTGATGCAAATCTGACTGCGTAGAGGACTGATGTGCTTGCTGGAAAATATGCATGCAGGTAATGGATCGTTATGTTGATCCCCTGTTGTCTCACTTGAAACCAATGCTAAACTATCGCAAATTCCGACGAGGAACAAAAACAGAGGTGGATGAACTTTTGAAGATAGAGAAGTTGGAGTTTCCTATGAGAATTGTTTATTGTTTTGGGATATGACATGAACATCCAGGGACTTTTATACTAACCTATATACGGTGTACAAATCCACACCACGAGTATGTTGGTCTGTATCCAAAGGGATTCAAGTTCAGAAAAAGTATGTTCAACAGTATTGATAGGCTTGTAGGACATTTTCAGAAGTACATTGATGAGCCTCAACATGAGTCTGGACCATCAATTAGATCGGTTGCTGCTACGGTGCCAATGCGAAGCCCTGCAACTGGAGGTTCTTCAGGGGTATCTGGGGGCAGTAGGTGGGGTGGTTCAAACCATGAGAGTGGCTGGAGAGGCCAGTCTTTTGACAGGGATCGGTCTTGTACACGGAATTCACGAACAGGTGAAAGTTTATCCCCAGTTTAAATATGGATTTGAAATTTCTTTGTTTGATGTATTCTAGTATATGCTTGGGTGCATGGGCACTTTCGTTAAAATCTTTTTGTACACTTGCTAGTTTTGAGATTCAATGGAGTTTTGTGTAGGAACTAGTGCCACCTTTTTGTAGGTTAATTGTTGGGCCCTTCAAGGAGAATGCCTGTAGAAGATAATTAATTTAAGCTACTGGTTAAAAACTAGCTCTTTTGTATTTCCTTTACATTTGAGTTTGTCCTACCCTTGGAATGTATACTGTCATTCCAGTCTGTCAATATTGGCTTATATTTCTGTTAGTTTACAGAAAGTGTTCTTTTCACTTGGTTTTCTTTAATCTTTTTTCAAATGAAGCCGTGATATCGTTTTTTCGTTGTGTGCAAGTCTGTTTGTAGTTTTTTGCTTGTCCTGGTGTTGGTCCTATGATTGATTGTTCACTTTGTTATCCTCAGTGTTGTCAGCAACGTTTCTATGCTGGTCTTGCAGGTGGAAATGAATCCAGAAGTGGTGGTGGTCGAGATGCACATCCAAGTGGCCTACCCAGACCGTATGGTGGTCGTGGCCGAGGAGCATATAATGATAGCAGAGGCAATGATGCTTCTGCTTGGGGTTCAGATTCCAAGGATGCTAATGATGGCCTGGGGCAGCAGTGGCAGTGGCAGTGGCAGTGGCAGTGGCTGGGGTCAAGCAAGTGGAGCAGGAGGATGGGGCGGGGCAAATGATGCTGCTGCTGCTGCTACTGCCGATAATGAGACTTCGGGATGGGGTTCCGTTCCCCAAAAGAAGGATTCAAATGATGCTACTTCGGGATGGGGTTTGCAGAGTGGCGGCGGTTGGTAATAGATAAACGTAAGCAGTTTTCCATTGTGACCCTGTGATATAGCTGGAAGCAGTGGGTTATATATAACTCGTGAAGCCTGTTAAACCGTTTTCCATGTCTTTTGAGTTTTACCCGGGCGATTTCTCTAATTTTACCCAGTTATGAAGCATTGTCACGGTATTTGCCTTACCTCTCCTCTAATGGCTGCAAGATATTCTGTCATGGTTTGAACATCTATTACTCTCCTTCCTCCTCTCCCACCTTAACTAACGATTTGAAATCATCATCATAAATCGGCCCAAGTTATCTGGCACACAGATGAACTTATAGTAATCTTCCCATACCAACGTTTATCTGCCGAAGTAGATAGAGTAATTTTATCGATGAATTGTCTAATATTGATATACCATTTGTAGGAGTCATTCTGCCGTGCGCTGCGCAATAATGGGCGGCGAGACAAAATGACCATTATATCTTAATGAATAGTAAACAGTAAATAGTGAACAGAGCACTGTTAATAATGAGTTGGACAAAACTAGTGAAAAGAAAAATTATCCAAGAAGAAAATTAAACTAATCTTCATTAAATCTCAACTTCACATATGGCCTCTTACTGAGTTATTTATGCGAACAAACTCACTGTTAAAAACTCATCTTTAAAGGTGATTTTTCTCCTGACTAATTTTCTCTCTTGGTATAAGAATATAATACAAAAACATAAAATTAACTTATTTTTCCACCTTCTGTGGGTAATCTGCCTCCTAGGGGATCCATTGAGTATGAACAAGTATAAACAACCTACTTTCTTCCTCCTTCAGGGCGGTAGTCTGCCTCTCAGGAGAGTTTAACGAATTCTTTATGACTACACACAAAAACAAACTAAAAGATTTGTAGTGGGAAACCATAGCTTATTTATTTCAACATGATTACAGACTATAGATCCAGAGCCTCACTCTCTGGTAAACAGTTATAAGTTGTTTAGCTACTCATAGTAGTAGACATACTCAAAAATAGAGAAGCTGCACAGGTTGCTTCGACTCTAACTCTAGACTCACAAACTTAACTTCTTAGGATTTTCTGCTCTCAGATAGATTCTTCTATTCTGATTTTCGATGCCTAACACTAAGACTCAAGGCTTCTTATATAGGGAGCAGAACTCAAAATGAAATTGAAACACACCTTATTAACAGTGACTCCACTCTAGAAATTGACCCCATGAAGAATAGTTTTCTGCTTTCCTCCATTGTCTACTTTTGAAAAGCAGATTCCTTCATGATAAAAGATGTTTCCCACTTAGGAAAAAGACAATACGATTTTACCCGTCTTTACAAGTTATCGTAAAACTCGGAATTTTCTCCAAAATATGAATCTTCAAAAATGATTCTCCTCCTTGTCCCATTTTCTTCCCTATCTGTATCCACATACATCTTGTAATGCCTTTATTTCTCGATCTTTTCGAGCCATTGGACACATGCAAGGGTAGAATCTATCTCTTTTCTTTTTAAGGCAACAAACAAATCACTGGTTACGACCTTTGGGTGGTCATATGCAGTGACAATTATTTTTTCTTCTGAAGCAAGAAAATTAATCTCATGATCTTCTTCGATTATTTTCTTGATATATTCCAGTGCCATTGCTTTCATCCATGGGATACTGCTATTTGGAGTTCCATTGTATCCAACACAAGCCGGTTCTAGATATTAGCCTTGGATCCGGACATAATGGTATTAGGAGATATATATATATATATATATATATATATAGCCTCTCCATTAGACTTCTGCAACCACTCTGGGGGTGTAGATCTAAACTTGAGTCTAAGAATGCAGTTATACTTCCGTACATTCTTAACAGTGTTGTAGATGATTGTTGGTAGTCCCTTGAGATCATCATTTATTTTGTCCATAAGTTATGAACAAAACCATTTTCATCTAGACACAGTTTATGCTCTTGAGGATGTTCACTCTGAACATACACCAAATATGTTCCTAGAAATGGTCCAAGAACTATGAAGAGGGTATTAGGGAGATTTGAATTGGATGAATGTTTGCCAATGAAGTTATGACACTTGAACCATTCTGCTTCTTTCAGTGTCTGAATAGGTACCTTTGCACTTTCAGGGTTTCTGATGTATAGCAATGCTAGTTCATTAACAACACTCTGTTGTTTCTTCTTTTGACATAGTTCCTCTGCTAAGACATCCATGGTTTCTACCATAAGCCTTTCGTCTTGCTCTTGGAAAGCAAACATTAAGTTGCCTAACAGAGCCTTCTGATGAAAAGCTAAACATAGGTCAGTCGGGAAGACTGATTCAGAGAAGGTGTTCAGTTGGTAGTTGAAGATATTCACGAACTCTATAGGAAAAATTCTTTTGTTTTGGCAAAACAGCAGCCTTTAATGGTCTTGATGTGCCTTTACTGTCTGCCGTTTGAAATGGGTTAGCCAATTATTTCCCCTAGAATTGGCCAGTTAAGGCTGGTCGTTTAGGACCTAGCAAAAAAATCTTGAGAACCTTTTCAATAGACTCTTCTTGTTGATCTGGTTCTTTTCCTAGCCTTCTGCTCTTGGGGTTTCGACCTTCGTCGTCCTTTTCATTCCTTCGGAACATTGCCATCTCTCTTGTTAAAGCGTCTGGAAAATAATTCTTGTTACCTGCAATTAATTCAACATCATAATCATATTGGTTAAGAAATAATTGCCAATTTGATAATCTTCCCCTATCAGCACCTTTATCAAGTTTGAAATTTTTTAAAAATTTTCACTTTGGCGTAATCTGTTCTTACTGTGAATGGTTTTCCCAAAAAGGTGGGAGAATTTTCAATTGTCTTTTTGATTGCCAGAATTTCTTTCTCCCCTATGGGATAATTTTGTTCTGCAGAATTTTAAAATCTTTTTAGTGTTAGTGATGAGTGTTCTTGCTAGCACTACACTAGTCCAGAAGTTATCACTAGCATCAGTTAAAAAATGATCTCATCATTCTCTTCCGGTTGATGTAGTGGTGGCAAATTTTTGCATAGTTCTTTAATTTGCCTGACAATCTTTTCGTCATCTTCTGTGAACTTCCAAGCTCTCTTTGAGCTTGTTTTGGATGAATGTATTGTTGTTAATCTAGTAATCTTATGAAAGAAATCTCTTCCATTGTTTATGACCTCTAAAAATCTCTGTAGACTTTTAGCGTTAGGAATTCTGTTTGGGAATTTCCCGACTTTTTCTAAGATATGAGGCTGAAGCTTGATAACCCTATTTCTTATGTTGATCCCTAAGAAGTCAACTTAATCTAGGACGAGAAAAACTTTCTTTTATCGTAGAATGATTCCATGCTGGACAATGAACTTGACTACTTCGAAGAGGTGATTCATGCGTTCCTCCTTTCTCTTTGAGAAAATTAATATATTGTCTATATATACAACACAAAAGTCTGCCACTTGCTTGAATATGCTATCCATTTTTCTCTGAAAAATAGATGGAGCTTGTTTAAGCCCAAAATGCATTACTAGCCATTCATAGTGTCCTTATGGAGTTCCGAATGCAGTAAGGGGAATGCTGTCAGGATACATTTTAACTTGCTAGAATCCTGATTAGCATCAAATTTTGAGAACACTTTGGCTCTTTTGAGCCTGTTGATTAACACTCTTGCTTGTGCTATCTGATAACTGTCTTTTACAGTTTTCTTGTTGAAATCTTTGTAGTCTATCATCATTCTTGCTTTCCCGCGAACTTCTTCCGCATGATTTCTGACATAAAAAGCTGGAGTGTGATGAAGACTTTTTGATGGTCTTATCAATCATTTCTTTAAAAGATCAGCTATATCTTTTCTGAATTATTTTTGATCTTCTTCTTTGTACTAAGTGATTGCCTTTACATGACAGATGTAATTCATATCATGTAGCTTGAGTTGATCACATACCATTGAGTCTTTTTCCCAGAACTTCAGAGGATTGATGTTAATGTTTTGTTTGAGCATTTCTTTGATCTCTCTAAGGGTATGCTTCTTCTATTTCTCAAGCTTAGATTTGAAGTGCTTGAGATTATTCTCTTATATGAAGGCGGCTTCAATTGTCTCTTCATCTTCGTCTTCTGATGATTCTTCACTGGGAAACTCTTCTTGTTGCATGTGCTGATTATTAGAAGCTTTATAAGACACATAGTAATGATACTTGTCTTGATCATGAAGCGACGCAATGGTAGGATCCCCATCTTCAAACATTGTCTTCATACAAGGCTTATTGGAATTCTTCACTTTCTTCTTGAGGATTTTTTCCTTTTTACACTTGTCACAATCTCTCTTGACAATGTTGTAGACAGTGTGTTCTTTGAGTTGAATTTTGGTAGGGGCATGAGATGGAGTATTAGGATGCTTGAATTCTCTGTTGCCATGGAACCTATAGAACTCCATATTATCATAATCTTCTTCTTTTGATGATGATTTCTCAATAAGCAACTCTTCTTGTTGCTTATATTGCAATATCGTTTCGAATTTTGGCGTATATCCACCACTATTCTGTTGTGATCTTTGATATTGCTCTGTAAATTATGGACCAACCACAATTTTTGCTTCCTTTAGCCTCTCTGTCCAAAAGATTTTGTGATTTTTTCCGAAGCCTAATAAGTTCACTTCTGGCTTTTGGATGAATGTTTGTTGTAGAAGAAAATCATTGCCGATTAACACATCGGAGTCTTGACCTTCTGATTGCCATATATTCTTAATGACGAATGTTCATCCTCCTATCGAGATTTGAACCTTTTTAGCAACTGTATTCATGGAAATTCTTCTTCCTTCTACAGTTTTTCCAATTGCATCTCTTTTTGGATTACTTATCCACAACTCTTCTGGTATAGCAATTTTTTTTGCTAGACTGAAACCAAAACCGTTATCTACAAAGACATGTAGATGATACTTCTTGTATCTTGAAAACTTTAATCTAATCTCCATGTAGTTTCTGAATCTACTTATAGAAACAATTGTTACCTTGCACAGATTTTGTTTTGGAGAACTTTCATCCTCTTCTATAAAAGAACTGCATTGTTCTTCTTTACAATTTGGACTTTCTGTAGATACTACTTCTTCTTTAGTTGTAGTATCGAACTTCATCCTTTCTAGATCTCTTTCTATAATTTCTTGCCTTTCTTCTATCTCATAGAAGTAATCTTCGTATTCATGTTCAATAATCTGGTTTATTGAACCATTTTTTGTTCTTCTCCTTGCTTCAGCTAAGAAGCATTCTTTGTGATATGTTTCTTCTGACGCTTCACCAAACATGGGGAGACCATCCTTCTCATAGCAGTGATAGTAGTCAATAACAAATGATCCTAGATTGAATTTGTATGAAGAAATATTTTCTTCTCTAGTGCCTTCTTCCCAATTTTTTATTTCAAGAAGAAAAATCTCTCTAGGACATATTCTTGTTCATAATTTGTTTCTGACTCTTCTGACGATTCGTCTTCTGCCCAGACTAAATAGAAAGATACATCGTCTTCTTGTTCTAAATAGAGTACCTCGTAGCCTTTCATGTTTGCTATATTTATGACTCCTTCATATTCCCTAAGAAGAGCTTTCGAACTTCTTTTTTCTTTCTTGGGACATTCGTTAGGATAGTGCCCTTCGACCTTGCATAACCAACATTTGCATGTTTTCTTCTTCTCTGGTTCTCGAGGGAATCTTATCTTCTTGAAAAATCTCTTTTTGATATTTTGCTTCTCTCTTTTGTAATTGGAGCTTTTCTTAAACCTCAAATTCTTCCTTTCGTTTCGTTTGAAACATTTTTGGAAGTGCTTTCTTTTCTGCCTTTTGTCATCACATCCCCAGTTGGTTGGATTATCTATCACACTAGTACAGAAGTCACTTGTGCCTTTAAGCTGCTTCTTGGCGGCCTTTGCCCTACTGTTGGCTCTACATTGTTCACGCATTAGCTGCCTGATTCTTTCTGCTACTCCTCTAACGGAAAACCTCTTTAGATATTTTTCTTCTATGCTTTCTCTCATTGCTATCCTTCGAAGTACATGGAGTATTCTATGTAGAAGCTGTATTAGGTCAGCATTCTCCAACTCTCCTATCGTGCAATAGTATTCTTGGAATTCATTCAAATATTCCTCAATATACTTCATATTGAATATTTTGAAAGCATATATGTTGGTTTTTACTAGCTCTCTACCTTTATCTCCAACATATGAGATATCTCCACATAATTGTTCATATAGTAAAGTGGCAAAAGTATACAGCGACTTGTCCGCCTTTATTCTTTCTAACCATTCTTTTCCTCTGAAAGTTTGTTTGAAGTCAAAATAGAACTTCTTTGCCATTCCTTGGAGGGTTGATTTATAGACTATTTGCAAGTCTTGTGCTTCTTACTTTCCGTAGATGGTACAAGCTGCCATGACTAGGCTAGCAACCCATTCATCTTTGGATTTTACTTCTCTAAAAATTTATCTAGATCAAGCCATACTCCAAATTGTGTGGTTGACACCTTTGGTGTATTTTCTTGTGGAATGAATCTTTGGGATCTTTTTTCTCCCTTCTTTCCACTAGGACCTTTCCCTTGTGAAAGTTTGGTTTTTCCACCAATTCTGATGATGGTGGTTTCTGAAGGCTCTCATTCTTCCATCTCCACATCTTGATAAGGAAACACTTTTCTTTCCTTTTTGAATGTGAATCTCTCGATCTCTTTGAACAATTGTTCCAGATGAGAGGGATCTTTACACTATTCTGCTTCCTCATAAAGCTTAAAGAGTTCCTCCAATTTTGAGCTTTCTGATCTTAGCATGCTGACGTCTCTTTCTAACTCAGCATCTAAGTCTTCCTCCATTACTGGATTGACTTCTTTCTTATTGAAATTCTGGTACTTCTGGTACCACCTTCTCTGGTAGAGCTGCATCTTCTGAGCGATCTAGAGCTTTCACCTCTGAAGCTTTCGAGGGAAACATCACTGTTCTATGTCTTTCGAATTTGAGGTTAACAACTCCAGTTCTCCTGTTTTCATAGACTGCTGCCTTTATAATTTCTGGTTTTTCCTTAGGACCCGATAATTTCCACTATAGTGGGAAAGTTACCTCATCCCATGTAACCTTATGAATTTACTTTGAATGATTTTTGTAAGGAAACCAGTAGTAAGATCTAGAATATTTGTTATTTTGGTCTTTAGTTCTACTGTTGTGCACATTAGTTTATAGTAGATTCTACAAACTACTGCAAGCTCTTGCATACCTTTTTTCAAGGACGTGCCATCTGTTTTGACTCTTAGTCGTAAACAGTGAGCAGCATTAGATAAGCTGGTTGAAAAGTTTGGGATGCAGTTAAAGTATGCAATTTGATTGCATAGCAATGCTTGAAGGGTTCCCAGTAGACTTTTCTGGAAATCGATCAGTCTATTGTCCTGTAAGACACATAGGTCTGAACAGTTTAGGCCTTCTTTGGTGAGTAATTTTATGCCAACTTGGACTGCTCCAATATGCATAAATTTGAAGTTTTTTTTTTTGGCTTTAGCAACCTCTTCATGTGTTACCAGAAGAAGATCTATTTCTCCTGTTGTTGCTGGGGCAAGAATTTTGAACCGATGGCTATCCAATATGTCAAAAATTTCTCTTTTATATATCTGATTGAATTCAAACTTCAGGATTGAAGCATTTATGAAATTATTTTCAATTTCGTTGAATTCAAATTCTTCTGAATTCAATAGCTGTACCGATTTTTTCTTGAAGATGCTTAACATGTTCATGTCACGAGTATCTTCAGTTTTAGGTTCTCTAAATATGATACTTGACAGATTTGTTGGAGAATCTTGAAAAAATAGTTTTGGCAGTGGGTTCCCTTTTAGAACTTGTAGTGGTTTAAAGTTATTAGTTTTCATAATGACTGTTCGAGGTGGACTATCACTTGATTTTTATGTCCTTGGGCTATCCTTTGAACATAATCAAGGATCTTCATCTGTTGAAGATTTAGTCCCTCAATTTTGCTATTAACCTTTTAAAATAGTTCTTCCTTTTCTTCCGGCTAATTTTGGATGTAATCCATTTTAGTTTCCAATTCTTGTAATTGGTTACTAGTTGTTGGATGAATTTCTAGATACTCTTTGGATCTAGAAATCTCTAATAAATATTCTTGCTGCTTCGCATCTGTTATGTCTAATAGAGAATCTAGTTTCTCTATTATTCTCTTTGATGGTGATCCCATCTTTGGAATTTTTGGGCTATAGCAAGCTCTGATACCAGTAAACTGCGGATCTAACCAAAAACTTAGATGAAAAGTTTATGCAATTGTTCTTCAAATTTGGCCTTATCTTTTTGACAAGCAGCTAAAAAAATTTGCTCTATTGCAATTCTTCTTTCAACTTTTACACTTTCTTGAGGAGGAATTTCCCTTCTTAATTTTTCTAGAAGTCTAATTTTTTGTTTGCATTATCAATAAATCCTCGAATTAATTTAAGCTTTCTTCTTAGGAAAAGAGTGATTTGAAAGGACCCAACCCCGATTTAGTTGCCTAAACCGGAATTGAACCCCTTCTGAAAACGTGAACCAACAAAAATCATTCAAAATTTCGGCAGAATAACGCTACTAACGCGGAATTGCCATTACCTGCACCCAGAAAATAACACTTCATCCTATGCCACAAAAGCCAAACCGTGGGCACCAATCCCATCCGGATTTCTCAATATCATATCAATATCAATAACAGTAAACAAAACTGTAATTTATAATATATCCGAGAAAATCCGTATCAAACATGTATCAGTATGTATCAGAGCGACCTCTAGTGTAAATATATACAATATATACATCAGTAGGCGAAACAAGAAACCTACTGGAAAATACAGGTGGCTCGAACAACTAGCCTCCAACCACGACATGAAACACCAGAACCTGAACTGCAAACTGGGCACGGAAACCGAAAATCCCAGGGGAAAGACATGAAAACCGTTAGAGTGAGTGGACGAAAATAAATGTCTTTCGCCAGTTGATATATGTTAAATTAACATATGCGAGTCCAGATGAATAAATATAATAAAGTACACGAGGTAGACTCATACTCCTCCAGTGTACTGAGCATGCAAGTAAAAATCTCACGGGGTCGCTCATGGACACATCCGTGCTAGTACAGTCCGAATCACGGGATCCCAGACCCACACGTGATTCTAGCCAGAAAGGCCTCAGGTCAGAGGTCTGCCTCTCCCTGGTAAAGGCCTCGGGTCAGGAGTCACAGCCTCCCCCGATACACATCCTCGGGGATCAGCCGGGATGCGAGTGTATCGATACAACAACATATACTGAGACTGTACTCTGTGTAAACCAAATCGTAAATAGTTCGATGCAAATGCGTAAAGCAATATATAAATGCATATACGTATTGTATAATGGTATAAGCATAATCGTCTAACACATGCTCATATAAAACATAATCTAGTATGCATGCTCAAGTTCGTGAAACGTATATAAAAGACTCGCAATCAATCCGTGAAAAGAAATGTCCACTCACAGGTGAGCAAAACTTGCACTTGCGCTAATCTCGTGGCCCGGCGGAAGATCCCTCGCCTAAAACACGATCTCGATCCCCTGAATAATCATAAAACATATCTGATCAAAATCATTGCCCACAACTCTGTACTTAACCACGGAAACCAACCGTTCCCGAAAACATATAAAACGATATAAAATAATCGACTGAATTTCCGAAATCTCCACTCGAAACCCTCGACTGAAAATCCGATACCCAAATCCATTTGAAAACCTCAAGGTGACGATCGGGGCACGATTACGAGAAAAATAACATTAAAATCATCGAAAACTGAAAAGTCAACTTTCTCGCCGGAGCGCTGCCGTTGACCGCCGCCGGCGGCGGCGGCGTGCCGTCAACGGAGAGTTTCTCCGGCGAGGAAACTCCAATTTTCAAGATCTCCTCAATCCCAACCATTCCTTCAACTACCAGCAAGCCCAATTGAAAGGACCCAACCCCGATTTAGTTGCCTAAATCAGAATCGAACCCTTTTTGAAAACGTGAACCAACAAAAACCAATCAAAATTTCGGCAGAGTAACGTTACTAACGCGGAATTGCATTAACCTACACCCTGAAAATAACACTTCATCCTATGCCACAAAAGCCAAACCGTGGGCACCAATCCCATCTGGATTTCTCAATATCATATCAATATCAATAAACAGAAAACATATCTGTAATATATAATATATCCGAGAAAATTCGCATAAAACATGTATCAGAATGTATCAGAGTGACCTTTAGTGTAAATATATACAATATACACATCAGTAGGCGAAACAAGAACCTACTGGAAAACACAGGTAGCTCGGATCACTAGCCTCCAACCGCAACGTGAAACACCAGAACCTGGACTGCAAACTGGGCACGGAAACCGAAAAGCCTAGGGGAAAGACATAAAAACTGTCAGAGTGAGTGGACGAAAAATAATTGTCTTTCGCCGAATAATATATATGTTATAAAAACATATACGAGTCCAGATGCATAAATAATCAAATAGTACACGAGGGAGACTTTAACTCCTCACGCGTACAGAGCATGCATAAAAATCCCACGGGGTCGCTCGTGGACACATCCATGCTAGTACAGTCCGAATCACGGGATCCCAGACCCATACGTGATTCTAGCCAGAAAGGCCTCAGGTCAGAGGTCTACCTCCCCCCGGTAAAGACCTCGGGTCAGGAGTCACAGCCTCCCCCGGTACACATCCTCGGGGATTAGCCGGGATGCGAGTGTATTGATACAACAACATATACTGAGACTGTACTCTGTGTAAACCAAATTATAAATAGTTCGATGCAAATGCAATAAACAGTATATAAATGCATATACGTAATATATATACTGGTATAGGCATAATCATATAACACATGCTCATGTAAAACATAATATCGTATGCATGCTCAAGTTCGTAAAACGTGTATAAAGACTCGCAATCAATCCGTGAAAAGAAATTGTCCACTCACAGGTGAGCAAAACGCACACTTGCGCTAATCTTGTGGCCCGGCGGAAGGACCCTCGCTCGAAGCTCGATCTCGATCTCGATCTGGATCCCCTGAATAATCATAAAATATAACTGATCAAAATCATAGCCCACAACTCTGTACTTAACCACGGAAACCAACCGTTCCCGGAAACATATTAACTGTATAAACAATCGACTAAATTTCCAAAATTTCCACTCGAAACCTTTGACTGAAAATCCGATACCCAAATCAATACGAAAACCTCAAGACGATAATCAGGGCGCGATTACGAGAAAAATAACATTAAAAACATCGAAAACTGAAAAGTCAACCCTCTCGCCGGCGGCGGCGCGCCGTCAACGGAGAATTTCTCCAGCGAGGAAGTTCCAGATTTCAAGATCACTTCAAGCCCAGTCTTTTCTTCAACTACAACATCCCTCAATTCTAAGCCTAGCACCTCCAATTCAGCTCGAAACCGAACGAAATCAATATTTCGGCAACCAATTTGGGTTCACCCAAAATCATCACCTCTTCCAAATTGAAGCATCTAGGAAGCATCACGGCAGCTAGGGGAGTCGAAACCCCCACTCCCCCGCCACCGTGGCTCACTAGAAAGCCACCCCTCGTCACCGGCGAAACCCGGATACCTAAGCCGATTCGGGTTCACTCAAATCTCCATCAATTCACACAATTTCAAACACAAAACAGTTAAGAAACTCAAGGGGAAGCGATCCATACCCTCAACGAGGCCGGAGGTGGCCGGAAAATGCAAGTTGGCCGGCGAAAACCAAACGGGGAAGTTTCCTCTTCGGTCAACGGGTCAAACTTCCAAAAATGGAAAATCAACGCTGGTCAAACCTCAAACAGTGTTTTTCGACAATTTTTCGACTATTTCTGATATTTATACTCGCGTCTCGGGACGATCAACGATCCAAAACGGATAACCATTACGATTTGGATAAATACGAAACGAACGGATAAACTCGTCGATAAACCGAAACTTCAAATAATCATATTATATTCCTCGGTTATCGGAAAAATCATCCGGAACTGCCCACGAGCTCGAAATCATGTGCTCTACCACTTTCGAGAAGAAACTCAATTCAAATTCTCAACCGATATTTAAGTTGCGAACTAATCCGACAAATCACACAATTAACGATTAATCGCGATTACGCATAATCTCGTGAATCGTATTGATTACACTACTGATTCTGGTTCGGGTCGTCACAGATTCGAACCGAACTATGGTAAGAGATAATTATTTACCTTCGAGTATTAAGGATAGATGTTTAGTTGCAAGTGTTAGAACAAACAAATTATGATCTCACTACGCTTTTAAAAACTCAAAATATAGGAAAATATTCAAAAAGGGTATTTTTGAAAAAGATGCATAAATAGTACCCCACACACCAATGTGCGGAGTACTGTAGATGCACTCCTTTTTGTAGGTATGGTTACTACAGGAAACATGAATTTTACCTATTGGCATAAGGTACCATATATATCCTACCAAAGGAACAAGTTGTGTACCCTTTAACAAAACAAAAAATTATTTCTGCAATTAGACAAGAACAAGAAGATAATCTGAAGGAGGAAAGTGTAGAACTACTAAAATATTCGATTCAAGAAGTCATCAACATACTAGAGAAGTTGGAAACATTTTGGCGTCAACAAGGTATTTATGTAAAAGAGCTATTAAGGACCCTCAAATACAAAAACTTGATAGTAACTATCAAGCACAAATTATTATCTCAAATTAGTATAGAAAAATATATTAAATCTTCTTGAATCATATTACTATTTTAGTTTTTAATTATTATTGACTACAAGAAAATGGGGTATTTAGAGTACGGTATCTCCGTCCTCCAAGTGCTTAGACGATGAAAATGGGCCATTTCGTCGTCCAGGAGATGACTTGAACGACGGAGATTTTGCGTCGTCGAAGCTATGATGAGACGACGTAAATGACAGTTGCGTCGTCCAAGCACAAGTTAGACGACGCAACAATTCCATCGTCCAAGTGATCACTTAAACTAGGGGTCGGCAAAAAGCCCTACCCGGCCCATGTATAGCCGGCACGGGCCGGGCCGGGCCAGGCCTCAACAACATTTTAATATTTGTGGGCCGGGCTTTATCTTTTATATAAGGATCTGGGCCCGGCCCATTCAAGCGGGCTTTGCGGGCCTTTACGGGCTTTTACGGGCTGGGCTTTTGCGGGTTTTTAAGGGCCGGGCCTATCGGGCTTTAATTATTAAAAAATTAAGACATTTCAAAATAAACGTAACATTCATCCATGCACCGGGGTTTAAACGTACTCCGATGAGTCTAAATTTTACGTACGGTGTTTATCACTATAAGATGGACCTTTCTACATGTCCTCGTTTATCATTAAAACATATTTAATTCTCATATTGCTTGAATTCTCCATATGTATATTAATGTTCTTACGTTTGTTCCTTTGTTATATGGAATGAAATACCTTTGTGAAACTTAATCGGACATGTTTAATTATTTTATAAAATTGACCGTTGGATTGATTGGTTAGAATATTATAACCATGCATTTAAAATTTTATAAATTTTAGACTTGATTTAGACATCGATCTATGTATTTCGCCAAATGTGACCGTAGTACTCTTACAACTAAAACGGAAATTACCCCTCCCGAAAATAATTTTTTAACTTCAAATTTTGGACACATATTCTTATGGAATACATATCTATCTCATAGTGTCAAAAAAATTGACATAAAAAATTGATTTATCTACCACCCCCATAGGAAAATAAGGAAAATAAGATGAGTGTATTTTAGTGTTTTCACAAATTTTGTTTAACTGTATTGACCGGGATCCAAACGTACTTTGATTAGGCTAATTTTTACGTACGGTGTCTTTTATTACAAGGTGAACTATTATATATGGTCTTCTTTATTGTTAAAACATTTTTAATTCTTATATTGCTTGAATTCTCTATATGCACACTAATGTTCTTACCTTTATTCCTTGGTTATATGGGTTGAAAGACCTTTGTGAAACGTAATCGATCATGTATCATCATTTTACAAAACTGACTGTCAGATTGGTTGTTCATAATATTCTAAGTATGCCGTTAAAATTTTATAAATTTTGGACTTGATTTAGACCTACATCTATGAGTTTCGCTAAATGTGACCGTAGTACTCTTACAACTAAAACGTAAATTACCCATCCCTAAAGGAATTTTTTAAGATCAAAATTTTAACACACATTCTTGTAAATTACATATCTATCTCATAGTGTCAAAAAAATTGACATAAAAATTTGATTTATCTAGTTTCTCCATGGAAAAATAAGTAATATATAAGAGAAGGGTACTGATGTCATTTCACACACTCTCAATTAAACTCTCACAATTGAAAAATTACAAGATCTAATCTGAACCATTTATTATATTTACTGTTTTAATGTGTAAGGTAAATCAATAAAAAAAATTACAATGAAACCCTAAACCTAAACCCTAAACCCTAACTTATTCTAAACCTCAAAATTCCTAAAACCTAAACCTTAACTTACTCTAAACCTCAAAATTCCTAAACCTTAACTTACCCTAAATCTCAATCCCCTAAACCCTAACTTACCCTAAACCTAAACCCTAACTTATCCTAAACTCTAAACAATGATTTAATAGTAAAATAGATACACAAATATAACTATATATGGAATTCCAATATTTGATCAATATATGTATATGTAATATATTAATATAGACATACACAAATATAAAATATATATCTATATAGTACTAGTCACTATATTATATATAAAGTGTAGGTATAATGATATATGTACTACTATCTTATATATAAAAAAATTGCGGGCTTTGACGGGCCGGGCCTAACGGACCTTAATGGGTTTTTGGCAGGCCGGGCCGGGCTTTAGATCTCTAAACCAAGTTCGGCCCACCAACCACCTTGGCGGGCTTTTGCGGGCTTTTTTTCAGGCCCGGCCGGGCTTTTAGCCCACGGACTTGCGGGCCTCCACCGGCCCACGGGCCAAATGATGACCCCTAACTTAAACTAGGGAATTGTTGCGTGGTCTGAGTGATCACTTAGACCACGCAACAATTCCGTAGTCTAAATGATCACTTAGACCACGCATTTGTATATATTCCGTAGTCTAAGTGATCACTTAGACTACAAAGCATATATTGTTTCGTAATCTAAGTGAAGACTTAAACTACAAAAGCGTATATACTTCGTAGTCTAAATGAATATTTATTTATTTTTAATTAAAATTTGAATTTGAATTTAAAGTTAAATATTAATAAATTAATTTAAATACTAAATTGTCATTTAAATAATTAAAATTTATACATACATCAAATTAAATCGTTCGAAAAATACGATATAATAAACTACGTACATAGAATGCAAACTACTAAAATACTGGAGGAGCAGATGCGCCGCTGAGTCCCCCGCCTCCTGCCGTGTCGTTGTCGTCGGGGTATGGGTACGGAGGAGGATGACACTGTTGTTGAACCTGGTTTTGCATGAGGGCGATGAGGTGGGCTATCTGCGCTCGTTGCTCATCAAGCCTCTGACGCATAGATTGCATTTCCTCCCGTGCGAGTCAAGCCTCATCAAGGGCTGCTTGGACCGACGCATCCCGAGCACCTTTCCTTGCCGAACGTCCCGTAGATGAGGCAGAAGACAAATCTCGTTGCACCTTGCGTCCCAACCTCCTAACCTCCTTGCCAGCTCGACGACCGTATGCCTCATCGGCGATTGCAATTTGGCTCTCCATCGATAGAGGAGGCAGGTCTTCCGGCGGCAAATTCGAGTGTGTAAGCTGCGTGTTGGCCAATTCCTCCAGCGCCCATTCTACTAACCTTGCCTGAAAATAATAATAAAAATTAAATAATTATAAATTTGTACAACAATTTAATAAATAATAAATAATAATTAAGCTAATTAAGAAGAAATATATACGGCACTTACGCCGTATTGACTTGCTTCATTATCGAGCCTAGGCATCACGTAAGCAGTGATGCTATCATCCAGATAAGGATGTTTGGAGCCCTTATCTCTATGCTCTTTTGCGATTTGTATCATCTGCTTGGAGCTGGAGGTATGATGTTTGCCATTCTTCTCCCGGTTGGACTTGTTGATGTTCGAGGTTTTCTGTTGGACAACACAAATCATTAAAAAATTAATAAATAACTAAAATAATAATAATAATTTAATTTCATCAATTTAAATAAAAAAATACGAACCCGATAAAATTCTTCTTCGAAGTGGTTGACCAACAAGTTCCACTCATCTTCCCTATCCCCACGAAGCTCTACTGGGGTACGCGAGTGGCCAAATTCTTGGTAATACTTGTGAAGTTTATACTTCCAATCACGGTAGATGGCGTTGGCGGTGCCGTTGATGTGCCTAAGCATCTCCAGTGTGCCATCCACCTCATATTATTCCTACGTACAATAATTATATATAATAATTACTATAATTAATCACTTACCATAATTAATAATTTTTAATTATTACAATAATTACATAATTACCAATTTATTATTTTTATGTATTACTAATTCACTAATTTACCATAATTACAATAATTAATCATTTACCATAATTACAATAATTACCATAATTACCAATTTATTATTTTTAATAATTCAATAATTAACCATAATTACTAAATTACCATAATTATCAATTTATTATTTTTAATAATTAAATAATTTACCATAATCATTACTAATTACCATAATTGTCAATTTATTAATTTTAATAATTCAATAATTTACCATAATTATTACAAATTTACAATAATTACAAATTATAATTACAATAATAATTATAATTTACAATAATTACAATAATAATTATAATTTACAATAATTAATTACTAAATTACCATAATTACTAAATAACCATAGTTATCATAATTTACCATTATTCCAAAAATTTACTATAATTACCAATTAACCAGTTATTATTAATTTATTATTTTTACTAATAATTTACCAATTTACGAATTTATTATTAAAGACAAATTTAAAATATAATTATGTTAAAAATTTAAAAATTTATCTGAGAGAGGAGTCGCTGGAGATGGGGGTCACCGGAGGGAGGGAGTCGCCAGAGTTGCCGGATTTTGAGAGAGAGTGAGAGAGAGGAGAGGAGGATTGAGAATGAGATGATGAGGAAAAATGATATGATGGTTCCTTTATATATAGTTTCACCTAGACGACGGAGGCCTTTTTTTCGTCGTCTAGTTGCACTTAGACGACGAAAATGGCTCTTTCCGTGGTGTAAGTGTACTGACTCAATTTTTGGAAACAACACCCAATAAATTTGGCGGGTAGGAGTTAACCGCCTTAATTTTGGGGAACGGTTCAAATTCACTTAGACGACGGAAAATGTAATCTCCATCGTCCAAGTGAAATTTGAATCGTTCCCCAAAAAAATGGCGGTGGAATTTGTACCACCAAAATTTTGAACCTCGACGACGGAGATGGTCTATTTCCGTCGTCCAGGTTAGAACTTGGATGGCAGAGATGGTCTATCTCCGTCGTCTAGGTTCAAAATTTCGTAAAATTAATTTTTACAAATAATTTGTAAAAAAGTTTCTGATCTGGCATTCGAATGAAATAGTCGTAAAATATCGATTAAAGAATCATATGTATAAAAAATGAAATTTAAGATGACGAATATTTTTACGTCTTTAAATTTGT
Organism: Geum urbanum; assembly: GCA_946800695.1. Classification (NCBI taxonomy): domain Eukaryota; kingdom Viridiplantae; phylum Streptophyta; class Magnoliopsida; order Rosales; family Rosaceae; genus Geum; species Geum urbanum. The sequence goes on along the minus strand of OX327008.1, from coordinate 4,117,720 downwards.
TAAGTATCTACTAATCTGTATAACTTAAGTGTTATTAAGTGTAGGCTCATTGCACATCGATATTAACAAAATTAAATTTGGACAAAATAACTATCAGATACATTCGCCATAAGACAATATATAAATAGAATAATTTCCACTAAATAGTAAGTTCGTTAAGGGTTTCATCGGCACAGTCAACCGCAAAACCAAAATTTTTACAAACCAGAAACGTGGAACACAAAATCAATAACTCCTATTTTGGAACCGTCGGCGCTCACACCCCAAGAATTGTGAACTCTATGGTCTCAACGGAAAGAATATACATTGGGACATGGTCTACATGGTCGTTGTCTTAGATGTGAAATTACAAAATGTTCACTTAGACGACGCAAACGTGTATTTGCGCCGTCTAAGTGAAAATTTCAGGATTTAGAGTTTTAGGGTTTAGGCTTTAGAGTATATTTAGACGACGATATTAGGCTTTTGCGTCGTCTAAATAAAATTTTACTATTAATTTAGGGTTATATATATAATTAATTATTATATATTGTGTTTAATTACCTTGGTATGGACTATGAAAAGTCGTTTCGTCGTCTAGGTTTTAGGGAAATTAAATTAATTAAAATGTATGTGTACGTGATTCCAATTCTTGATCCGATCCTCTAGTCTAGGATTAATTAATTAATTTTAATTTGTATTTCTGTCTGTCGAAGTGACCTCGTTCTTTAATTAATTTGAAGTTAATTATGTAAAAATTTAAAATTAATTAATTAATTAATAAATTAGTTACAGAATTAAAGGGTTTACTTGTACGTACCTACTCCTCCTCATAATATATATAATTAATCATGCATCATTACGTTGGTCAAAAAAGTATAGTTACAATATTTAATTACCAATCAATATTCCTTGTCGTTATATTGTACTCTGGCGGGAGTCCTCTAATTGTTATTGAGTTCAAGAACTCATGTTGGTATAAATTCCTAGTGTCGTCTTGCACTGAGTCAAAAGAATAGAACGTGATTTGTTCACCAGGAAACATGTTAATAATCTTTTCATTTAGCATATCCACGTCATCATTTAGAGGAGTAATCAACGCTCTCTCCACCATTTAACCAGTATCATATACATGATCACCCAAATTGGGAAAGATGACATTTATGATTTGATCGATCGATTGAGCTCCTACCCACAGAATCACCATGGTTTGCGGTAGCTCTGTCATCTCACCATCGAATGCACGCGCATTGCCATCGCCAACACGAAGTAAAAAATCATAAAATTGAGGGTCATTGATGGATCTCATATTATGTCTCAACCTTTAAATCTTTGTTTGTGCCCAAAATGAAGATTTCACAATTGAAGCTTCGATGAGTTGAGACCTGGTTCCTTTCGGAACAACTGGAAGCACTTGACGAAAATCTCCCCCAAAAATCATTATCTTTCCACCAAACGGTAATTGAACATCTGTTATGTCCCTGAAAGTTTGATCAAGTGCTTCAAAGACATATCGATGCGTCATGGGTGCTTCATCCCAAATGATTGCAGTTGCAGCTCTGACCAACTCAGCTAGATCAGATTGTTTATTTATGAAAGTCGGGGTCGATGCATCCACATGAAGTGGAATACTTAACCTTGAGTGAGCCGTTCTGCCACCAAGCATATTAATTGCAGCTATTCCAGATGATGCGGTGGCTAAGACAATACGATTCATTCTTCTTAGATTAGCCAGTAATGCACGGTATATATATGTCTTTCCCGTTCCACCTGGACCGTCAAGAAAGAATAATTCACCATCGTCACTTTCCACAGCAAGCATTATGGTATCGAATGCATATTTTTGATCGTCGTTAAGGCTACCTATTGCATCAATGTCTACTTGTGGGACTGGTACCGACATTTCATCTTCAATACATCTTGGGATGCCTGAATTTTCTTCAAGTGCACTCGTCATTGCAGGAAGGTCAAACTGTCCAATGTTTTTTCTAAATTGTTGCATCATTCTGTCTAAATCACGTAATAACTTGAGTGATCATTTGAGTCATAATTCTTAGCCTTCCTGTACGCGCATATGCACGTGCGAAAGGCGTCGCGCTCGCGCGTGCGATTTATCGGTGTAATACTCAAGAGTGTGCAATTATATCGTCAATATATCATTGCCCATGCTCATTGCAGCTGCCAAATACTATCGAGAGGGGTGTTTTAATGTTCTACCTCCCCAACTGCCTTAAGCACTACTACTTATCATTATCCGTTTCTAGTAATGTGGAACAGGTCTGCATTTATGGTATGCTTTCATAGTTTTCTGTTTTTCCGCTTTTTCTGATTACACCTTCTTTCCGAAAATACTATTGATAATTTTTAAGTAGAAGATCATGTCATTCATGTGTGACACATAATTTTTAATGTAAAGATACTTGTAGTTGACATACCTACATTATGTACCCTCTGAATCACGCGACATTGTCATTTTTTTATGCTTTCTGTAGGTTAAAGTAGGCCAGGCTATTTATACATCCGGAAGCTTGTTCAACCATTCTTGTCGACCAAACATCCATGCATATTTCCTTTCACGTACTCTTCATATACGAACCACAGCATTTGTTGTATCAGGGTGTCCCCTTGAGTTGTCCTATGGACCACAGGTACACACACCTAATTTATTCTCGATTAGTTCTTGTCATTGGACTATCATTTTGATGTTCTTGTAGCTATAGTCTCAAGAATGTAGGTAGTCTCTGGTTACCCAAAACTCTTTCTGCACGGGTTGAAGCACCAATAGCATGAAATGCACATTCAAAGTGAGATCTAACTTTTATTTGTACAGGTTGGGCAGTGGGATTGTAAGGACAGGGTTAAGTTTCTTCAAGATGAGTACTCATTCCAATGTGAGTGTAGTGGATGCTCAAAGATTAACTTATCAGACCTAGTGCTGAATGCTTTTCACTGTGTAAACCTGAACTGTTCTGGCATAGTCTTGGAGAGCTCTATTGTTAACTGTGAGAAACAGAAACTTAAGAACTTACCAAACATCAGCAACACTGGCAAGACAAACCCTTTTCTTCAGGTAGTGTATATTTTATATAGTAGAAATTCAAATTACCATGAAACCAGAATGGATTTCAGTTGTGTATCTTCCCTTGTGGACTACCTTAATTCTTTATATGATTTCAGTTAACCCTTTCAGGATTGTATTTATGCTATTTTACACTGACTATATTGAATCATACAGGCAGAGAAACTCGTTGCTGATGAATTCAACACAGCTGCGCTTGATATGCAAATCAAAAGTTTTTCCCATTTAGTTCCAGGCTGCTGTCTAAACTGTGGCTCTTATTGTGATCTAGAAGCTTCTTCTGCAGCTGCAAGTAACTGTATCAGAAGGTATAACACAGTCCAAAAAGTGGTTCCCATGTCTCGAAATATGCGGGCACCTATATCTTCAGTCTGCATATAGTCTTGACACTTTATTTCTTGACAGATTACAGAAGTCATTGGACTCAAAAAATGTCTCTGGTACTACGCTTTTGGATGCTTTAAGTTATCTTGGTGTGCTTAGATCAACATTGCATGCATATAACAGAAGAATTGCAGATGTGAGTTCAGCACTCCTTAATTTGATATGGTTCAAGTAAATCCTTATTATCACACTACACTGTTGTGTTTACTTAAAAGAGATTGGTAACATTTGGATGTGCAGTGTTTATGCACTAATTACCAATATAGAAAATACTTCACTGAGCCTCATCAATTTGATTCATATGACTCTGGAAGTTTATGTTTAACTTTGGTGATTGATCTATGTAGGTGGAAGACAATTTTGCACAGGCATTTTGTTTGGTTGGGGAGTTGCAACCTGCAAAGGAGCACTGCAAAGCATCAATCAAGGTAAACCCGTTGTAATCGAGTCAAATCACATAGCTTATGTGTGGGCAATTATCATTTTCATGATTTAATTCCTGGGTAATTGGCAGATCCTGAAAACACTCTATGGCCCTAATCACATTGTCATTGGTTATAAACTTGTGAAGCTCGCATCTATCCAGTTGTCTTTGCGCGACACTGCTGCAGTGGATACCATAGATCGACTTTATCAAATATTTTCATGTTACTATGGATCACACACAGACGTCATTTTCCCATATCTTCAATTTCTCAGAAAAGAAGGGCAGGCCTGTTTTGCAAGTGATCAACTCACATGATCTGTTAGCATATTCTCCTCTTGTATCTTTGTAATCCTATTCTTATTTTCACTTCACTCGCAACCCGAAAAATGTAATGGCCTATTGACTTCATATTGCTATAGTATAAGCAGATAAAAGACTCACAGAACTACAGATGATATAACAGCCTCAAGAGCTCTTGACAATACAGGAAGTGCCTTGCAAAAGTAAAAATATATTAGATGATACTCTAAGTCTGACAGTGACAAAAATGTTGTGGTCAAAGTTGTTGATTACCATTCGCTACTGCCGATGCCGACGCCGGGGACTACACAGAAACCACCACTCCGGAGAGAAAGGACTGCCTTCCGCCACAGCTATCCGCCACAAACCGTCGAGCCGGAACCCAACTCCGAGCGACATCCCACCGAAATATCAATCGCCGAAACACCATCATCGGAAACAACCTCCGAAACCAATCCCACACCGGGACGACCCCATGCCACGACGACTACTCCGGAACACCCACTCCGAGAACCACTCCGGCAACCCCATTCTGTGACGACGTCTGTCCTGCGACCACCCGCATGCCGGAATCGACGTCCGCTCAACCTCGATCGCTCAGCCTGATCCGCAACGCTCACCACAACAATCAGCGAGCCGGAACCCGCTTCTGCCCTTCGCACAACCTTCACGACCCCCACACCGGAACCAAAGCACCAGAAACTGCCGACTCTGGAACCAAAAAACAAAACAAAAAAATTAGGGGCCGATTGAAAACAAATTGGGCGGAGGGTGAGATGTGTTGACGAAGAAGAGAAGGAGGAGCGAGATCAGAAATCAAAGAGACAAATAACTTGCATGGGCGATCGAAGCAGAGAATGAGGAGAGAGTGGGGATGAGTCAGTTTTGCAAATTATATCGGACGGTTTGATTATCAAATTTTCAGATTTTCAGATTTTTCTTCTCTTTTTATCCTCGGCTTGTTTGATTTTGAGTTGACAGATTTATACCAGAGAAGGGGTATTTTAAGGGATTACCTATGTTCTACCTTTGGTAACTGGCGTAAGGCCCTCTACACAAGGTTCTAAAAAACGCCGCCTAGGCGCTGGGCGGCAAGGGACTGTTCCGATTTTGCCCAAATCGTTGAAGCTGGGCGCTGGCGCAAAAAACGGCCGCCTAAGCGGGCTGGCTGGGCGGCCCAATTTTTTTTTTTTTTCCAACAAGGTTGAACAATCTAGTGTATGTCCAATTCAATGCAAGGATTATGAACAAGAAAAGAAGAGAGAAAGAGAAGAATGTGGATGTACTACTTGCTAGTGAAGCAACTATGGCACAAGGATGGATTGTTGATGGTGGTGATGAAGATGTTGAGTCGGATCTTAATAGTGAAATGGTTGGAGATGATTTGGGAGTGGGTAGTGGTTTAGAGCCTCGGAGAAGTTCTAGACTTCAAGAAATTAGAGAACTTCATGAGGATGATTTTGTATCGGATGAAGAGGAAGAAGATGAAATAAACTTTGAGTTTGAGACCGACACAGAAGAAGTGCAAGAGGGATATGGAGAAGAAGAATTTGAGGCATAGCCGCATAGGCTAGCAAGAATCTAATTTGTTTCTTTCAAATTGTTTTTTTTATAATTTCTAAGAACATTGTTGTTGAACATTTTGTCTATTTTTGAAGTATTTTTGCTATTTTAGAACATAATAATACTTTTTATAAATTGTATTTATATAATTATTTTAATTAAATAAATAAAATATATAGAAAATAAAAAACCGCCTAGGCGCCCGATTAATCCTCTGGGCGCTAGGCGCTGGCTGTCCGCCCGACTAGCGCATAGCGTTTTTTAGAACCTTGCCCTCTACATTAATCAATAGAGATATGTTTACCATACTTTAACAAGAATTAATTATAGACTGAAAAAGTGTTAGGTAACTGCCTAAAGTTTCAGTATAATGTTGATAAATTTGTTGCTTTTTGAATTGTAGATTTGTAGTCTTCTGCCGTAGTTCATCATAATTATATCGTCAAAGCAAGCTGTAGCTCAGTTCTCGATCTGTGGCTTAGTTTGGTTCAGTGCTTTTGATAGTAGAAGTATTCTTTGATTGAGATTTCTGGGAAACATATTGGGATAGAGATGGAAAAGGGTATTGTTTATGTGTTCTTATTCATCTTCAGTTTGCTTTTATCGCAATGTTGTGCTGATGTTTATAAGATAAGTTCTTCACAACCATTACTGCAGGGACAGGATCTTCGATCTTCAGGTAACATTTTTGAATTGGGTTTCTTTGATGATGACTCATCTAATACGTATTTGGGGTTATGGCACAAAAATATATTTCCTCGAAAAGTTGTGTGGGTGGCCAATAGAGGAAAGCCTCTTATAGGCAACTTGTCCAGTTTGAGAATCGGTAGCAATGGGGATCTTGGGCTTGTAGATGGGGCGCAAAATCTTGTATGGTCAACCAATATTACTGCTCAGGTGTCTTCCTCGAACAGCAGTACTTCTGCACTTGCCGTTCTTTTAGACACCGGAAACTTTATTGTCAAAAACAGTGTGGGAGATGTTCTATGGCAGAGCTTTGATTATCCATGTGATACAATTCTTCCAGGCATGTTGATTGGTTTTGACAGCAAATCTGGAAAGAAAAAGTTCTTAACTTCCTGGAAAAGTGACAATGATCCATCGACAGGGTTGTTTATTCTTGGACTGACGGCAGAGACGCCTACGCAAGGGTTCATCTGGCTTAACAATAGATCAACTCCTTATTGGCAAAGTGGTCCACGGGATAGAACAAAGTTCATTGGCATGGCAGAAATGGGTAGTCAATATCTTAGTGGTAATAAGATTGATGATGATGTGATACGGGGAACAAAATATTTCTCTATTATGGTATATCACAGTACTCTCATGTATATTTATCTCTCTTCAAATGGAAGATCAAACACTATGTTTTCAAAAAATGGCTCAAACTGGTCTCCTTACTTTGAGGCTCAAAAAGGCCCCTGCGATCTATATGGAGCTTGTGGACCTTTTGGGGTTTGCAAAGCTTCTGAATCTCCAATGTGCAAGTGTCTGGAAAATTTTGTGCCCAAGTCAGATGAGGAGTGGAGCAAACAAAACTGGACAGGAGAGTGTGTGAGGAAAACAAAGTAGTTCTGTGAGATTAACACAAACTCAGTCTCATCCAGAGGAAAAGATGGGTTTCAGAAGAGGGTAAGGTTAAAAGTACCGGACTTCCATGAATATTTCACACCTTTGGGAGAAGACACGTCTGAAGATTGCAAGATGCATTGCTTAAATAATTGTATTTGCTTGGCATATGCGTATGTAAATACTATTGGGTGCTTGGTCTGGTCCAAAGAGCTTATTGATATGCAGGAGTTTCCCTCTGGTGGAACAGAAATGTTCATTCGCATAGCACATGCAGATCTTGGTAAATAATTTCACTTTTTTGTGTTCTGCTTTTTCAATGTATATAGGTCACTTGATCTTTTCTGTTTCTTTGCAGGTGAAGAAAATCAAATCAAATCAAATTGATAGCCAGCCTAACAACTGTTTGTTTTGTCCTTGTATTAAGTTCAACACTTTATTTGGCACAGGGTGCGAACTAACAGAACGGGTAAGTGAATGGTCGATGGTCTCAATAAGTACTTAAGAGAATGGAGCAGTTGATATTCATTTCATGGTAGTCTTGCAGAGTTTATGTATGAAATCGTTGAACCAGTTCATGCAAAGTATTTGTTGTTTCATTGGACACAGAATCTGCTTGATCTATTTGCAGGAAATGTTAAAGTAACACCGAGGCACTTTGAATGGACTGGTACCAATGTGACCTCCGGAGACACTCTTTAACTATATATAAGAGAACATGATCCATCTGAGCTATCCATCTATGATTTTGATTCCATATTAATAGCTACAAACAATTTCAGTATCATAAACAAACTTGGTGAAGGAGGATTTGGTCCGGTTTATAAGGTAATGAATTTCTCACACCAATGTATATGTACAAAAGCTGCAACAACACTTCTAATATGCTGACATGATTAGTCCTTGAAATTAACGTTAAATTGTGGACCTCGTCTTGGGTAAGCTGCAAGATGGGAATGAAATAGCTGTAAAATCAAGTATTTCAAGGCAAGGCATCAAAGAGTTCAAGAGTGGATACAGTTGGCGAACAGAAATGATGTGCGGTATATGGACGACATCAGAGACTGTGAATTTTGCGACGGAACATACTTAGGGAAAGAAGCATTTCAGGTGTCCGTGTAGAAAATGTCTCAACCATCAGTTTGTTCCATCTAACATTATGGCTCAACACATGTATGAGCACAATATGATGTGGAGTTACACGACCTGGAGCGAGCACGGTGAAATAGTAGACTTTAGCTCAGGACCAGACTTCAGTTCAGGGTACAGTTATTATGCTGCCTCATCTAGCGGTAGCGGAGGCCCTGCTTGGAACCCAACTGTAGATTTGGTCCATGATGCTTTTTCGAAATTTAGTCATGGTGGACACCAACACCAAGAAGGAGGTTACGATACCACTTATGATGACATATTCCCCACTGCCAGCTTGGCCAGTGACACTACAGAGATGGATAGGTAAATAAGATGCTACTCGATGCCCAGACCCCGGTGTACTCTGGATGTCCAGAGAATGTGTTGCAATATATAATGGAGGAAATTCAGATAAAAGTGAAGAATAAATGTCAGATGGTGCTTTTGACGAAATACAGGAGCATATATGTAAGTTACTACCTGATCATCACAAACTTCCGAAAAGTCATTATAAGGTTAGAAAGATCTTGAACATCTTTGGCCTAAAGTACAGAAAAATTGACTCCTGCATAAATGCTTGTGTGCTGTTTTACAAAGAGTATGAATATTTGGACTACTGTCCCGTCAACCAGTGCTGATATCAAAAGAGGAATAGGAGGAGTTCGAAGAAGAAAATTCTTGTGAAAGTACTTCGCTATTTTTCGTTGATTCCCAGATTGCAACGTCTATATTTGTCTCTATATATAGCAGATGCGGTGAGATGGTATATGGAACAACGAGTAGATGACGATGTGCTCTGACACGCAGTAGATGGGGAGACTTTTAAACATTTCGACAAGGAATTCGAAGACTTTACAGCAGAGGTTTGAAATGTTATAATTGGCCTATCTACAAATGGATTCAATTCTTGGGGTAGTAACAACGCTGCTGTCAGCACTTAGCCAAGTATTCTCTTGTCGTACAACCTGTCTCCGTGGATGTACATGAACAAGGAATTTAATTTCTTTACTCTGCTAATTCCAGATCCTAAATCTCTGGGAAAGTGATTAGATATTTACCTCAGACCATTGATCGACGAGCTCAAACTATTGTGGGAACATAGAGTTCCAATTTATGACAAGTTCACTAATACGATGTTCATGATGAGAGTAGCCGTCATGTGGACAATCAGTGATTTTCTTGCATATGGGATGTCGCCATCTTGTACAACTAGAGGATACAATGGTTGCTCTGTTTGTTTCGATGATATCAACTCTAGTTGGTACACGAGGAAGGTATGTTACCTGGGTCACAGTAAATGGCTTCCTCAATATCACCCGTGGTGACAAGATGAGGCTCATTTCGATGGGACTATAGAGAATAATCCTAAACCCCGACAGTGGTCTGGGGAAGAGATTTTAGAGAGGTTGAATAACTTCTATTTCGGTATGTTGACCAATGACAGAGACTCATCCACACCCTCCACATGATCTCAGCTATTGGCATCACAAGAGTATTTTCTTTGAAATTCCCTACTGGTCCAAGTTGAAACTCCAGAACAACCTTGATATCATGCACATACAAAAAAAAAATGTGTGCGACAGCATGCTGGAAATAATTTTGGGTACTAATTTGAAGACCAAAGATACTTCTAAAGCACGCAAAGATCTAGAATCTATAAATTTGCGCTGTCACTTGTGGTTGAGGAGGGATAGAAGAGAAGTGTACAACAAGATGCCAGATGCACCTTACACGGTGAAGCCGACACTGGGGAGTCTTGTATTTAGCTGGTTCAAGATTGTTTGTTATCCATCTACTTATGCAGCAAATATTATAGGAGCAGTTGACGAGGTGCAACATAAGTTCATTGGTCTAAAGATTCATGACTATCACGTTATGCTGTAACATTTGATCCCAGAGATAATTCGACCATATTTGCCTCGTAACGTTGTCGAACCAATAGTAACATTGTGTAGATGATGGCAGAGGTTATGCGCTAGAGAGTTGCAGAAGTCGGATGTCCTCGAACTTCAATACAAAATAGTGCACATTCTATGCAAATTAGAGAGAATTTTTTCCTCTGCTTTCTTTGACATCATGATTCACCTCATGATCCACCTACCTCAACAGGTGCTCCTTTATGGTCCGGTCCACTACACTTGGATGTATCCTCAAGAAAGGTACGTACAATTATTTATAACGGTTGTTCATCATTTTTACATTCTTTTTATTTTGTTTCTACTATTCTTCAAATTATTAATTGTATGATTTGGCATACGACTTGAACAGTATAAAGGATTTGTGAAAAATAAATCTGTCCCAGATAGCTCCATAACAGAGACATACATAATGCATGAGTGTGTTACCTAGTACAATAGGTACCACAAGGATCTAGTCCAGCCAATCCAAATATCCGCCACAATTTTTTAGTCATCACAAGTGTTGTACAACCGTTTAAAGAAGTATTAAAGGAAAGATCAACTAAAGAAGAACTTGAAGAAGCGCATTGGGTAGTATTGTACGACTGTGACGGGGTTGACCGTTACATGAAGTACTACAGGGAGTACATTCAGACGATTAAACCGGACAAGACTCCTACTTTGGTTGAAAAGATGCTTAAGAAGAAGTTCCCTGATTATTTTCGAAAATTGGCACATATTTTTAATTATTTTAAAACTTTGTTCTCATATATACTTTACGTAGGGCATTTGGTATTTGTTTATACAAAGTATTTTGTCTTACTTTCTGTATGAAGGTTTTTGGTTTCCTTTATTTTTAGGGGAAAGTATGTCAAATTTTCGAAAAGTTCAGGTTGGTCCCTCCTTTAACTTTAAGGAATGGTTCATGGAATGTTCTTTGTCCATGTCAAAATAATTGTTTGAAGAAGAAGAAGAAGAAGAAGAAGAAGAAGAAGAAGAAGAAGAAGAAGAAGAAGAAGAAGAAGAAGAAGAAGAAGAAGAAGATGATGATGATGATGATGATGATGATGATGATGATGATGATGATGATGATGATGATGATGATGATGATGATGATGATGATGATGATGATGATGATGTCTATTTGAAGGAACATGAATGATAAGTTGTGATCTAATAAGAGTGAGGAGGCGTCAAATTGTAGTGTGGACCATGGCTTATTATAATCAATTTTCTGAAGCCAATGAAAAGAAACCAAAAACAACCCCAAAAACAGAAAGAAAAGGCTGGAATGCTGCCCTTAGTGGCTCCTCGATGTTGAATGTGGATGCCTCTTATGTTTTGCAAGATGAGATAGATGGATTGGGAGGAGTCGTTAGAGATTATACTAGCCATTTCATGGCAAGTTTCTCTCAACATGTGCAGCACATGCACCCGGCTGAACATGTATAAGTTGTTAAGTATAAAAAAAGGGATGGAGTTAGCCTTAACTATTCCTACAGTCCCAGTCTTGGTGGTCACAGATTGCCTTGGAGCGGTGTTGTTGATAGATTCAAAGGAGGAGAATATAAGAGTTTTTCCATCTGGTGGAAGACATAAAAGATATGCTCATATCTAATACAAGACTTTTTGTTTTGGTTTGTTCAGGCCCATGGAGGGTAATAGACACTACCAACATAAGCACTTTAGGCAACGAAATGGAAAACAACGCGCAACGAGGGGGGAATTTCGTTGCCTATAGTTTACAATAGGCAACGAAATGGATTTTCGTTGCCTATTGTAAACTATAGGCAACGACATCTTTGCCTATAGTAATAAAATCGTTGCCTAAAGTCCATTTTATAGGCAACGAAAAAAATCGTTGCCTATAGTTTTCCATTTTATAGCCAACGAAAAAAATCGTTGCCTATAGTTTTCGTTGCCTAAAGTTTGGTTATAGGCAACGAAAAAATCGTTGCCTATAGTTAATAGGCAACGAAAAATAAGTATAGGCAACGAATTACTATTTCGTTGCCTATAATTAGTATTATATCAGATCTAGCCAGCAGCTATTCAAATCAAAATCGGTGGAAAAATCTGAAACGTTTTGGAATCGGCAGTACATTTCAGGATGGACAAGAGTTGGATGAGGCTGGATAGAACTGATGCAAGATATGGGCAGGGAATTAGGAGATTTCTGGAATTTGTGGCGGCTAATTGTGGAGAGTTGCCAGTGCATTATTGTCCATGTAAACAATGTCGGTGTCGCGGCAATCGTTGTCCCATTGCTACAGTTGAGCGACACCTTCATAGAAACGGATTTTGGAATAAGTACACCCGTTGGATTTATCACGGTGAAGCATCAGCAGCAGCCGATCCGCATGATCATGGACAATTTGCTGATACTGCGAGGTCATCCAATTATGATCCCACCAGGAGGTTCATCGACGATATGTTTCCTCATGAGAGCGGTGTATTTCATGATTCTGAAGCGCCCGTATATGTTCCTCCAGAAGTTGAGAATTTTCCTCACATTGAGCCAGTCCAGCCATTACCTAGAGTTTATGTCAACACACGTGGTATGGACAAGTACCACAACCTGATTCAGATGCATCAAACTCCGTTGTACCACGGATGTCCTAAGACAGTCCTTGAAAGTGTGATGGCAGTGATGCAGCTAAAAGTGGAGACCAAGAGCACCGTGGCAGCGGTCGATAGGTGGCTTCAGTTGACTGGTGATCTGCTGCCCCCCGGTCATCGTCTTCCCCCCACTCATCGTAAGATACGACATGTCCTCAAAGATCTTGGACTTTCGTACACCAAGATTCACGCATGCATGTATGATTGCGTTCTCTTTTGGGGTGTAGACGATGACGGGAAGGATCTATCGAAGCTTGAATACTGTCCGGTGTGTGGTACGGAAAGGTGGAAGTACACTCCTGCAGGAAACAAGAAAGCAGTGAAGATACTTCGGTATTTCCCACTTATTGATAGGCTGGAAAGGTTGTTCATGTGTGCATTCACGGCGAAAGCTATGAGATGGTGGGCTGAGAGGACTTTGCCTGACGATGATATCCTTAGACACCCTGCTGATGGTCAGGCTTGGAAGCACCTGGTGAATGTGTTTTCTGATTTTGCAGCTGAAGTCCGAAATGTTTGGCTGGGGCTATCGACTGACGGATTCAACCCCTTCGGCAACATGAGTCAGAAGTACAGCATATGGCCCGTTATATTGGTACCGTACAACCTTCCTCCGTGGATGTGCATGAAGAAAGAATATAATATGCTGACTCTGTTGATTCCAGGGCCGGGTTATCCAGGAAAGTGTTTGGATGTGTACATGAGGCCATTGATTATAGAGCTTCAGCAGTTGAGTACAGTTGGTCATCCCACTTACGACAGGTTTAAAAATGAGATGTTCCGAATGCGTGCTATGCTTGTGGGCACAATCAGTGATTTTCCAGGTCGAGGGATGTTGTCGGGAAACCCAACCAAGGGGTACAGGGCCTGTCCAGAGTGCATGACTGCCATGTTTGGACAAGCTCATTGCTCGAAGATTGTCCATATGCGTCATTGTGTAGGGTCAATGACGTGAAATTTATGTGTCAAGAAAGAGACAATAGGGTGAAGACACAGAATTGTGGGGTAATGGTGCATGGTGGGGATAACGACCCTGACTACTACGGGGTACTCCATTCAGTGGTTGAACTCATGTATGGTGAGCGCATGAAAGTTTACTTGTTTAAGTGCAGATGGTTTGATACTCGTCCGGAGAACGTTCGCATCGATCAATATGGATACATTTCCGTGAATACTGCCACAAGTTGGTATGAGGAGGATCCTTTCGTTCTTGCCACATCGGTCAAACAAGTGTTTTACCTTGACGATCTTATGAACAGACCCCCCTGGAAAGTAGTAAACCATGTGCAAGCTAGGAATGTGTACAATGCTGCCACACTTGGTGAAAATGAAGATGACGAAGAAGTTGCAGCATACCAAGAGGGAAATGGAATTGACATTCCGAAATCCGATACAATTCGCCATTATAATGTTCGACCTGGTATTGTGGTTCAAAATTCTGGAGCAGCACTTCTAAATGTTAATCCAAATGACTTTGATGAAGACTCGAGTGACGAGGACGAGGAGCGACACCTATTACCAGACTTCAACTATCAAACTGCGTCAGACTCTAGCGATGATTCTGATTATCAGCCTTAGTTAGAGATGTAATTGAGTATAGTCTTCGAGCTTGTATTCAGTTGATTAACTCCTAAATGTATATATGTGTTGATCGAATCGAAGTTTACTTGTGTAATTTGATGGATTAGTTTAACGGTTATTTTCATGTATGTTGTGGAAAACATGTGAATTTCGTTGCTTATAAATTGAAGTTCGTTGCCTTTAACATTGATTTCGTTGCCTTTAACATTGATTTGGTTGCCTTTAACATTGATGTCGTTGCCTTTATCATGGATTTCGTTGCTTTTGTTATGCATTTCGTTGCCTATAGTATAGGCAACGAAAATTTCGTTGCCTATAGTATAAGCAACGACACACTTCGTTGCCTTTAGGGTGCATTTCGTTGCCTAAAGTATACGCAACGATACACCTCGTTGCCTATAGTCTTGATTTCGTTGCCTACTGTATATGCAACGAAAAATTCGTTGCCTATAAGTCCTCCTCGTTGCCTATACTATAGGCAACGATGCCACCATTTCGTTGCCTATAGTCCTGGAATATATTTCCAGCTCGCGAACAGCTCCGCCGCAACTAGCATTCTCTCCGCAAACCTCGCCGGATTTCTGCCCTCTCCGCAACCCGAAAAGTACGGTTCACATTCTCCCTCTCTCCTTACTTGAATAAACAACGTGATTTTAGTTGGATTTGTGTTGGGTTGTTTGTTGGGTTGATTTTAGATGGATTTGTGTTGTGATTTAGGTTAGGTTGTGTTGGATTTGTGTTGGGTTGTTTGTTAGATTGATTTTAGTAGGATTATATTGTGGATTAGAGGATTATATTGTGGATTATATTGTGGAGTAGGATTATATTGTGGATTAGGATTATATATATTGTGGATTATATTGTGGATTATATTGTGGATTAGGATTATATTGTGGATTGTGGATTAGGATTATATTGTGGATTATATTGTGGATTGTGGATTAGGATTATATTGTGGATTATATTGTGGATTATATTGTGGATTAGGATTATATATATTTAGTTTATGTAATTAGAATTGGGAATAATTAGAATTGGGAATAATTAAGTGTGATTTTAGTTTGGTTATTTAGTTTAGGTAATTAGAATTGGCCGGGAATAAGTGTGATTGTTAGTTTGGGTTGTTCATTTTAGTTAGACAAAATTTAAATTTAGGTTATTGTTGCCTCAATTGTAAGGTATTCATTATGTTATTTTGTTGCAGACATTAATAAAAATGTCCGTGTTCAAAAGATTGATTCCCGGGAAAAGTGGGAAACAAAAAGGAGCTTCCTCCTCGTCACCTCAAGGAGCGACACCTCAAATGTCCTCCGGGTTGAACCCTCAAGGACCCAGGAGTGGGTCTAGGTCCGTTGGTGGGAGTTCTGGAAGCACCGTACCGGACAGTCTTGAGACCGTCTATGTACATTCCAATCGTCATCTCCAACTTCTTGCCACATCCCAGGATCCCCAAGGTCCACGTCACTCGGTGTCTCATGAACGACCCTCCCGCAACAGCAGCCGAAACTCCACCACGGAATCCGGTCGTCACTCAGTCAGCGGCGAACGCCCAAATAGTACGAGGGTACTATTTGGGCGTTCGCAGCAGGACCCACCGCGTATGCCACCTCTTCCTCCCAATGCGGCGACGCCACAACCTAATTCCGGATCAGCTGGGCCATCCGGCAGTGCATCCCGCACGGATTCTGTGCACTTATGCCCGCCAAGGGACTTGTTCTTCCCTACGGTTATTCCGAAGATACCTCAGCTCGACCCTAACAACGTGGCCGTCTATGATGAGGACCCGTTCACGACGCCTGAGGAAGCATACACATATGAGCCGTTCTCTCAACCTCTGTTGAGTGTGAGGGTTAAGGGTCAGCTCACTTACGAGAATGGTAAGTTTATGTTCATTTACTAGATACAGTACATTAAATTAGGTTCTATTTCTTAATTTCCTTCTTTTGTACCGTGTCTTAGGCACCGTCGTCAACCCTAAAGCTAAACAGAGCAGAGGTACCACAACCGGGAAGGGTATTGAAGATCGAGTCGGTGACAATCGGGCTCATATTGATTATGAAGATGATGGGGAGGCTATCGAGTATTCTGACAAAGGGATGTATGCTAGCCAAGCAGGATTTGTCATACGTGATTTCGTCCCGATGTTGTGGGATTCGTGGGGTTCAGTTGATGCTGAAGTGAAGGCCCGAGTGCATAATGCACTGTCGGTGAGTTAAATTTACATTAATTTGTCATAAAAATAGACGTTCTTATATATTATTGTAAGGCACCAAACATACATATTTATGAGGCTAATTATGTATACGTGTATTGCAGCAATGGTTTATTATTGACGATCGGCTGAAGGAGCCCGGGGGGTGGTGTGAACGAAAGCTCACGTCTAGGTGATGTGATTTTGGATTTATATAAGGCTAAGTATCCTTATATGATTTGTGAATACGTTAGATTTGTGAATATAAAGTGTTGGTTATATGATATTTTTGTTGCATCAATATAGGTATCGAGAGTGGAAGTCTCACTTGAAGAAGTTCTGGGAGGAGAACATAGATAAAGGCCGAAATGGCACTCCAAGTGAGTTCAGATACCGGGAGTACGAGTGGAACTGGCTTATAGCCCACTGGAAGCATCCCAAACTTGTGGTATGCACATGAATTATGTTGCGTACCTAAATCTAAACTAATATTATTATTATTATTAATTTACCTACATTTTATGATATATTATTTTATATACGCAAGAGGTAGTAGGTAAATCTCTATCTATGTTATTAATTTAATATGTAGGTAAATCTATAATATATTGTGTAGGTAAATTAAATTATACAATTTACATTGTTTATACGAAGTAAAGATAGTGAACTGTATTAGTGATTGAGATGCTAGAAATTAAAACAAAAAATAACAAAGATTAAATTATTTCCCTGCAGAATAACATGAAAAAACCTAGAAATTAAAGGAAACAATTCTAGGTCCGAGGACTAAATATGTGAAAAATAAATGGGTTGGATTTTAATCAAAAAAATTAATGTTGCGAGGATATTCTCTAATTTATACTATATATATAATTGGCTAATAATTGTGCACATTTTCTTTTTCTACAAGCACATTTCGAAACAAAATGCTAAAAACCGAGCGCAGAACGTGAACCCACATCATTGCGGTTCCCGAACGTATGAGAGATGGACTCGACGTGGGGCAAGGTTGGAACCAGAGACTGATCCTCTCGTGTATTCCATCCGACATGGGTATCCGAACAACCCTGAATATGTTGTAAGTATCTAATAAATATTTGTCCATATTTGATACATCTCATGTTTAATTAATTCTTGTATTTTACTCAATTATTAATGCGTCACCGATTTTGCATTGTCTATTAGGAGAGATTGGTTGAGTCGATCCCAAAGGTGCGTGCTAAAGTAGCTCGAGAGCTGCATCAGGGGTGCACGGAGGAAGAGGTGACCCAGTATGCATCTCAGGTTGACCACATGACGCCCATTAATGCGGCGAGGTGCGTGTCAGATGCGATTCCCGTTGGAAAGAACAAGTTTTGGGCCAAGGGGATGGGTTACAGAGGAAATGGAGTCTTGAAGATGACTCCAGAATTCTCCAGCGGGTCCAGCAGTTCTAGGTCGTCCGGCCTACAAGAGCAGATTCAGAGGCAGCAGGAGGAGATTCGGAGGCAGCAGGAGGAGTTGGAGGAGATGAGGCGTGCCAGGGAAGCCATGGAGCAGGAAAGAGCCCGTGAGAAGGAGCAGCACGACCAAATGTGGGCATTCTTTCAATCTCAGCAACCTCGGGAGGCTTCGCACCCGCACCCACAGACTCAGCCAAATCTGTTCACGCCTACAACACAGCCGCAGTATTTTGGGGGTCACCAGCAGCCGCCGTTATATGGGGACCACCAGCAGCCGCCGCAGCAGCATCAGTTTTGGACGGGTGCCGAGCAGCCGCCGCCTCCGCCGCCGCAGCATCAGTTTTACGGGGGTGACCAGCAGCCGCAGCTTCATCAGTTTTATGGGGATGACGACCAGCAGCACCAGGAGGGTTCACACGAGGACTTCCTCAATTCTGTTAACTTTGATCAGTAGCACGTAGCTAGTTTTTGATTTCGGTTGAAATGTGTACGCTGTTGTGGTTTGAACTCATGTAAATGTTGCAGATTCTGGAATTGGGCCCAATCCAGAATCAAGTATTTTTTTTAAAAATTCCACACACTATAGGCAACGAAATGGACCAATTTCGTTGCCTATAGTTTGCCAGAAATGCAAAAATTCAAACTATAGGCAACGAAATTCAAAAGTATAGGCAACGAAATTCAAAAGTATAGGCAACGAAATTCAAAAGTATAGGCAACGACGTCGTTGCCTATAGTTTGAAAGGTGACATCCTGTTTAGGGTTTAGGCAACGAAGAAGTCGTTGCCTATAGTGAAACTATAGGCAACGAATTAAGCTGGGGTCGTTGCCTATTGTTGAAAACCCTAACCCCTAAACCCCGAACTATAGGCAACGAATTGGTTATTGATTTCGTTGCCTATAGTATAGTCAACGAACTATAGGCAACGAAAGTATAGGCAACGAAAATTCGTTGCCTATAACTATAGGCAACGAATTTTGGACTATAGGCAACGATTTGAAATCGTTGCCTATACCTGTTATTCTGGTAGTGAGAGTAGCTCATGAATGAGCTAAATATGTCTTTGAGAACCTTAATAACCATTGTTGGTTAGGAGAAACTTCTGAGTTTGTTCGGCATGTCCTTACTTATGATGTTCATCACATCTAGTTGAATAAATTTCCTCTTTTTGTCGAAAAAAAAAATATTTTGTTTAAACATATAGTTGAAACCTATTTTCGCTAAGCACTATATAAAATTTGCTTCAATAATGATACTTAAAATTTAGCTATATTTGAATGTATAATTAATTTTGATTGGTTGAAGATAAATAATTAATTGGTTTATATAGTTACTAATTGGTTTTTTTTTTTGAAAGAAACAACTCACATTAATCAATCAAGGCAGAACGTACTTGGAGATTACATCTGTAAAATAAACTACAACCAAATGGAAACTAATACAAAATCCAACAAAATAAAATAACTAGAAGCAAAACGACTAGACCGAATACAACCATCATAAGATGCAGAAGTATTAACTATTGGATGTCGGTGACTTTTCAATACACAGTCAATAGTATGATCACTCACGCATACATCATGTAAATGAATCCATCGAGTAGAGACTAATCTCCTTCCATAAAGACCGAAATCCATAGGAACCCGAATCAACAACAAAAAAAATGCGATGAGAGTGAAATGATCCCAACTCAAAGAAACTAAAATTGTGATAATACAACAATTATGCCAATAATAGACACCCACGTCCCAAATGCGAAAACCAAATCCCACCAACAAACCCCTCAGTTTTAATGACTCTGGAAAAGCCCATGCCCAAAGCCCAGACTGAACCTTACTGGCTAGGGTTTGATCAACACGGTTGATTGGCTCCAACAGCTTGGGTCACAAAAGCTGACGCACCACCTATCCCGATTGGACTCCAATCTTCGACTTGCCGCTCACATCGAACTGGGACTCCCCAGCAGACTGGAGCCATCACCAAAGAAAGAATAGGGCCTCTCCCCACTGTCTTGATAGTCATATAGTAATATATATATACACTACAAGAAAAACACACCTAGACCACAGAACCTTTATGGTTCCGTTGTCTAAGTGAAACTCATATGACTGAAAAAATTTGCATCGTCTAAGAAACTCTTAGACAACGGAAACAGTATTTTCGTCATCCAAGTAGCAACACAGACGACAGACCGACACACCGTCGTCTGTGTGGCCACTTGTACGACGGCGTCTAGGTTCGTCGTTTCATTCTCCACTTGGACGACGGAAATTACTTCAGTCCGTCGTCTAAGTGGTCACTTAGACGACGCACCAACGCTCCGTCGTCTAAGTGAAGCATTAAATAATGTCTATGCCGAACTCTCTCCCTCTCTGCTCGCTCATCTCAACTTCATCCTCATATCGATCATTTAATTCCCTCTCTTGATCAGATTCTCCTCACACGTACATGCAACTAGCTTGCACTATATATATATATATATTTGGCTCCGACCATAGATTCACCATATATCAGAGAAGACTAGGTACGTACGTAGTTAATTTTTGACAATCTTAACGTTTATATATATAATTAATTGTACATACATTTGATTGATTGCATTAATTGTTAGTACGTCTAATATTTATAATTAAGTTAGGTAATTGATGATATATATATATATATATATATTAGTTAATTAATGTAAACCAGTAGTATGTATATATGCATGGATGTTTGAAAATTTGGTTAATATTAGTTAAAACGTACATACATGTTAGACATATTAAAGTAATTGATGTATATATAGTATATTCACCAATAATTAATAAAGGTAATTAATAAATATTTTAATTAATTATACGTTAATAATTAAGGTAGTTGAAAATTTGTATATATATAATAGTTTAATAATTACTTGAAAATCTGTATATATATATATATAGAATAGTTGACTAAGATGATAATTATTTATTAAATTTCGTAGGAATAGAAGTGATGTCCGGTATATGGATGGAATTAGAGAATTTGTGAATTTTGCGATAGAACATGGTCAGGGAAAGAAGTATTTCAGGTGTCCGTGCAAAAAAAGTCTTAACTGTCAGTATGTGGAGTTTAATGTTATAGTGCAACACCTGTACGAAAATGGTATGATGCGGAGTTACACTACGTGGAGTGAGCATGGTGAAGCAGTAGACTTCAGCTCAGCAGACTTCAGCTCAGGGTACAGTTACCATGATGTCTCATCCAGTGGCAGTGGTGCCGGCCCCCCTACTTAGAATCCAACTGCTGATTTGGTCCATGATGAGTTTCCAGGATTTAGTCATGGTGGACACTAACACCAAGATGGAGGTTACAATACCACTCATGGGCATGATGACACATTCCCCGCTGCTAGCTTGGCCACTGACACCAGTGAGATGGATAAGTACAACCGGATGCTACTTGAAGCGCAGACCCCGGTGTACCCTGGATGTCGAGAGAATGTGTTGCAATATGTGACGGAGCAAATGAAGATAAAAGTGAAGCACAAAATGTCAGTCAGTGCTTTTGACGAAATTCAAGAGAAAATATGTAAGTTGCTTCCTGATGATCACAATCTTCCTAAATCCCATTATAAGGTTAGAAATATCTTGAGCAGCCTCGGCCTAAAGTACAGGATAATTGACGTCTGTCCAAATGATTGTGTGCTGTTTTACAAAGAGTATAAAGATTTGGACTATTGTCCCGTATGTGGGCAGTGCAGATATGAGCTGAATAGGAAGAGTTCGAAAAAGAAAATTTCTGTGAAGGTTCTTTGATATTTTCCATTGATTCTCATATTGTAGCTTCTGTACATGTCTTCATACACAGCAGAGGTGATGCGATGGTACGCAGAAAATCAAATAGAAGACGATGTGCTGAGACACGCGGTGGATTGGGAGGCTTTTACAAATTTCGACAGCGAATTTGGAGACTTTGCCGTAGAGGTTAGAAATGTTAGACTCAGACTATCTACATACGGATTCAATCCTTAGGGTAGTCCCAACTCATGATAAATTCACTGACACAATGTTTATGATAAGGGCTACCGTAATATGGACGATCAACGATTTTCCAGCGTATGGAATGTTGGCAGCCTGCAGGACGAAAGGATACAATGGATGTTCTATATGTTTGGACGATGTGAACTCTAGTTGGCACACGGGGAATGTGTGTTACTTAGGTCACCGCAGATGGCTTCCTCACGACCACCCGTGATGACAGGATGAAGCTCATTTTGACGGGACGGTAGAGAATAATCCTAAACCCCATAATTGGTTGGGAGAAGAGGTTTTAGAGAGGTTGAGTTATTTTGACTTTGGTGTGTTGACAAATGACAAGGATGTACAGAAATGCAATTTAATACCTCCACATGATCTCAGCTATTAGCATCATAAAAGTATATTCTTTGAACTCCCTTACTGGTCGAAGTTGAAGCTGAGGAACAACTTGGACGCGATGCATATAGAAGAGAATGTGTGCGACAGCGTGGTGGGAACAATTCTCGATATTAAATTCAAGACTAAAGATACCCCCAAAGAGCGCAAAGATCTGGAATCTATGAATCTATGCCATCCCTTGTGGTTGAGGAAGGATAGGAGATGAGTGTACAACAAGATGCCAGCTGTACCTTACACAGTGAAGCAGACACTTAGAGGTTCTGTATTTCACTGGTCTAAGAGCGTTCGTTATCTGACTACGTATGAAGCTACTATAATTGGAGCAGTGGACGAGGTGCAACACAGGTTTGTTGGTATAAAGACACATGACTATCACGTTATGCTGCAATGTCTGATTTCAGTGGTAATTCGGCCATATTTGCCTCGTGACGTTGTAGAACCAATAGTGGCATTGCGCACATGGTGGCAGAGGTTATGTGCCAGAGAATTAAAGAAGTCAGATATGGTGGAACTGCAACAATAAATTGTGCACATCATTTGTAAACTAGAGGATTTTTTTCTCCTACTTTCTTTGATATCATGATTCACCTAGTGATCTGCCCACCCGAGCAGGTGCTCATTTCTGGTCCGATCCAATACACTTGGTTGTATCCTCAAGAAAGGTACGTACAACTAATTAATTATACATGTTTTTTGATTCATTATTTGTTCCACTAGATATTACTAGATATATGTACTTATTCTACAATGAATTAATTAAACGTTTGATTTTGCAGAAGGCTTGGACAGTATAAAGGATTCGTCAAAAATAGGTCGGCCCCGGATGGCTCCATTGCATAGAAATACCTAATACATGAGTGTGTTACTTACTACAACAGGTACCTCAAATATCCATCACCTCCCACAGCCTCTGATCCCAGTGCCCGCATCAATCTTTCTGTCGCCACAAATGTCGTACGATCGTTTATAAGAGTATTAAAGGAATCGTCAACACGAAAAGAACTTATTGAGGCACATTGGGTAGTGTTGCGAGACTGTGACGAAGTTGAGCTGTACATGATTCAGTACAGGGTGAGGCTTCAGGCGTTAAACCTGGACAAGAGTTCGGCGTGGTTTGAGAAAATGGTTAAGAAGAAGTTCCCCGATTTTTTCTTCCAATTGGTACGTATGTTTAATTATTTAGTTTATATACATGTTTTTAGAAAGTAAACCCTTTAATTATATATATATATCCATTTTCTCAGATGATTGATCTACAGAAATTCAAAAACCACGGGGAGTGGTGGTCCTGCCCAAAGTACTTGCTAGCAGGGAAGCCGATTAAGCTATATTTACCCCAGATGTTTTGTTAACAGTGTAAAGTTTCATTCATTGGCTCGAGATGAAGGAAGAAGAACACAAAATAGTGGGGTAGCAGTTGGGAAAGACAATGATCTATATTATGGGGCTATTGTATATGTCGTTCAGCTATGTTACGGAATGATGTCAACGTTTTCCTATTCAATTGCAAATGGTTCAAGCATACAAAGGAAGACCTGGGACTTTTATCAGTCGATACAAACTCAAGCTGGTATGAGGATGAGCCTTTCACTCTCGCCACCTTAGTTAAGCAGGTATTCTATCTTGATGCTCTGAAAGCTGGTGAAGGATGGAGAATAGTGAACCATATCTCTCATTGAGGAATATGGAATACCACGACAACTGAAGGGATGCCGGCGACTGAATATGCTGATGAACTGGAAAGAGACATTCATGCATATCAAGAGCTTAATATTTCTATCATCTGCTCCGACATAATGGACCTAGTTCAAGCTGGTGAACGCTTACCCATGCCTGATGGTTGTACAGATCTAATTGAAGATGAGATTATTGATGCAATCAATGAGGTAGATGAAGAAGAGGCGCAGGATGAGGACGAGGACGAGGACGACTCAGGATATTCGTCAGACGATGTTGAGTATGATGAAGAGGAAGAACAATCGGATAATTGTGGTGATGATGATGACGATTATGACGAAGAGTACAATATAACACAAGTTGACCATAAAAAGAGGTGCCCCGATTATGCTTTTGAGGAATATCGACCCAAACTTGGGATTGATGAATAGAACTCGATTGTTATGTCGTGGTTCATATTTGAATCTCTTGGATGCTGAGGTTCTAACGGGACAGTTTGCTGGGACTAGAGTTTTTCTACCTCGAATCCCGTTGAGCCCGTCGGATAATGTTGGTCTACTTTTCAAACTCATAAGAAAGCAATTTTCAGTCAAATTGAGCTTCTCCCTCACTATAAACAAGTCTCAAGGTCAGACTATTCCTTACGTTGGTGTGTACCTCCCAGATCATGTTTTCAGTCACTGTCAATTGTACGTGGCATTGTCTAAGGGAACATCAGAGTCCACTACAACGATTCTGGTTAAAAAAGACTCTATATCTGGTCAAGATGGTGTATATACTAGAAATGTGGTGTTTAAAGAGGTTTTGTTGGGGTCAAACACAAATAATGTTACATCTCATTAGGTATTTTAATATCGTTTATGTTTGACATATTAATACTTGATCTTTACGTAATTATTTCCAGTTACTAATTTGATCGAAAATTCTTTCTGTCTGTTCGTAGGTACTAAAACTATTCGAATGGACAAAGACTCTACTCGACGTGTTTCAATATTTTCGGTCGGTTGGCGTATGGGAAAGTCGATAAAAATGAATACCGGTTATCTCAGTAACTTGGTTTTGAAAGAATGGAATAAGAAGAAGCATGAACAGTATGGACCTTTGAGCACTTTTGTTTTTGTTATATTCCGAGTTCTGTTCTCAACTTAACTGTACATTTTGAATATTATCATTAGTTGGCGCTATAAAATGGCACAGAGAGAGTTGATGACAACAAAACCGTTATCTGAAGTCAGACTAACATGAAGAAAAGTTTTGCGCTTAAGGTATGTTACAATTTATTATCTGAGATATGTTACAATTTATGATTTTCCTTTTTGAATTTAACAGCTGCAAATATTGTTACCAGGTCGCGACGTCATCGCCAACGAGATAGCTTCTTATATAAGGTCTTATAACTTTTTACTTATACGAAACATAAGTATTGATGATCAACATAGATTTATTTGAACATTACTAAAAGTTAATTTATATCTTTTACAGTTCTACAAAAAAAGGTAAAAATTTGGGACAAATTGATCAGGTAACTACGTAACGCATTCGTGTTCAACATATACATGTATGTGACCATTTATTCATTCGTTTTAACTCTCCTATATTTTATTTGTAGTTGGAGTGACAAGTCGTTCTACATGATGATTACTGTGGTTGGACTTCGTTGGACATATCGACGACAACATAGTTAAAACTTTTGCTATTTTTTTAATAGTTTCTATTCATGTAGTTTTTTGTTCTATTTTCATATGCACTGACACTGCATTTATTATCAGTAATAGAGATTTTTTACATAGTGTTGACTTAATATGAAGTAGGCTAATATTATTTTAGGAATTTTATCATCAATCATTGGTAATTCTTCTCACATCTCAATTAGATCTGTATTCGAATAATAGAGAGCTCAATTAGATCAGTATTCAAATAATAGAGATAGGCCTGAAAGTGCACGATAGTATCTGTCATGAACAATGAACTTAGATAATTAAGTGAAGACGATATAATTGCACACTTTTAAGTATGCCACGAATAATGCGCGTGCAGAAAGGCTAGTATTAATAAAGTTGAAGACTTTTCTGTCGATCATAAAAAAATTATATAGTTTCTTAGCTCTGATCTCTATGTCCATCAAAGTTTATAATTGAACACGTCAAACTTACATGCTACACTGAATTTGTCATACTACTAGCAATATAATAGACCAGATTAAACAGAAGAAAACAAACCCACGTATCAAAATATGCTAAGAATTGTCATACTACTAGCAATATTAATAAAGTTGAAGACTTTTCTGTCAATCATCAGAATTAATAATTGAACACTTCAAACTTACATGCAACAGTGAATATGTCATACTAACTAGCAATAATATTGAACAGACTAAACTGAAGAAAAACAAACCCAGTTAAGAAAATATGGTAGAGAAGTGAATAGTTAACTCTCACCAGTAAACCAGACGGTGAGGATACTTTTGAGCGCCTAAAAAATGCAATAGGTTCTATGCAAGAATCATTTTTCCACAAAGTTCGGGTAATGTTGAACACTTCTAATTTGTGTCCAATGATTCATTACTTTCCCAATACAAAAGGATTGGTACACTTTCCATACCTCAAGAAAAAAAGTTTATCAAGTTTAAGAGGAGCATTGAATGTAGTATTGAACAGAACCGTTATCTAACACTTCAATGTCAAGAACTTATCTTCCTTCAATCAATGAGATGGTTTCTTCATTTGCAGATAAAGTATTTGCACACTGCGGTTGGTTTTGGGGATCAGAAACAATCTGGAATGTAAATATAGGCTGTTTAGGTCCCGGACAATCTGTCATTGTTCTACTTAGCATGAAAACTACATCCGACATGGTTGGTCTATCTGCAGCATTATCTTGCACACAAAGAAGTCCAATATGAAGGCATCTCAATAACTCCAATGAGGAATATGAGCCAGTCAAGGCTTCATCTGCCAAGTCCAGTCCTTTGCCTTCACTCCATAAGTGCCACGACTGACAAAACACATATATGTAATCAGGAATTGTTAGACTGCTGAGTTCAGAAACTTACAAAATGCTCGGAAAATAGTGATGGGGACTTACATAAGCTAAGAATCCTAGCTGTTGTTCATTGTAACAGAAACTGGTATTCTTCATACCAGTAATAATCTCTAAGAGCAAGACCCCAAAGCTGTATACATCAGATTTTTCGGAAAATATTCCTCCCATGGCATACTCCGGAGACATGTAGCCACTGCAGGAAATTTAGAGAATTTAAATGAAGAAAGTGCATATTAGTCTCGAAGGAATACACAATTAGAAACTAACGTTAGATTATAGTTACCAATTTTATTGATGACATTAATAACAAATGGAGGTTGAGACAAATTAGAAGAAAAAAAAACAGAGATTACTAAAAATATGAAACTTACCGTGTTCCTACAACCTTCTGAGTGTTCACTAGATTCTCTGCCCCTTGCACAATACGTGACAATCCGAAATCTGAAATTTTCGGGTTCATTTTCTCATCCAAGAGGATATTGCTGACCTTCAGATCTCTGTGTATTATCTTCAAACAAGAATCATGATGAAGATACAGAAGACCTCTGGCAACACCGTGAATAATATTGAAGCGTCTAACCCAGTCAAGCACTGCTTTTCTTGTTGAATCTGATCAATGCAACATTCAAAATGTAACCCACAATGTCATCCATTTGGACAATGCATGTAACCAGAAAAAAACCTTGACTATTTTTATTAGTTTAGTTCTTGCAATTTGATTTATAGCATCAGTTCAGAATGTATCAAAGATCTGAAAGATGATCAAATCTAGCTTACATATGGAGACAATGAGAGTTAATGGTGGGAAATATCATGAATCCCTAGTGAAACTAACCAAAGAGAAAGTGATCCAAGCTTTTGTTTGGCATGAACTCATAGATTAGCAACTTCTCGTCTTCTTTGACGCAGCAACCCATGATCCTTACAAGATTTTTATGTTGGAGTTTGGAAATCAGCGACATCTCATTCTTGAACTCTTCTATGCCTTGCCTTGAGCTACTTGATAATCTTTTTACTGCTATTTCATTCCCATCTTGCAGCTTACCCTAGATGAGGGTCAAAAATAAAGATAACATTCACATCATGTCAGCATATTAGAAATGTTGTTACAGCTGTTGCATATATATCGATTACCTTATAAACCGGTCCAAATCCTCCTTCACCAAGTTTATTTGTGATACTGAAATTGTTTGTAGCAATTAGTAAGCAATCAAAATCATAGATGAATAGCTCCGACGGATCATGTTCCCTTATATACAGTTGAAGAGTATCTTCAGAGGTCACAGTGGTACCAGTACAATCATAGTGCTTCGGTGTTACTTTAACTTTTCCTGCAAATAGACCCATCAAATTCTGTGTCCAATGAATCAACATATAATTTGCATGATTTAGCTCCACAATTTTATCACAACAAGTCTACAAGAGTAACTACCAAGAAATGGATATCAACATCTCCATTCTCTAAAGTACTAACTGAAACCCTCCATTCACTTACCCCTTCTGTTAGTTCGTACCCTGTGCCAAAAGAACAGTGTCGAACTTAATATAAGGAAAAAACAAACAGCTGTGAGGCTGGCTATCAATTTGACTTGAGTTTCTTCACCTGCAAAGAAACAGAAAAGCTCAAGAAATGAAGCTATATACATTGAACTGATCGAAGAAGCAGAAGACAGAAAAGAAAGATATCGCTCATCCAAGAATGCTGTAGTAGTGATAATGTTTACCAAGATCTGCATGTGCTATGCGAATGAACATTTCTGTTCCACCAGAGGGAAACTCCTGCATATCAATAAGCTCTTTGGACCAGACCAAGCACCCAATAGTATTTACATACGCATACGCCAAGCAACTGCAATTATTTAAGCAATGCATCTTGCAATCTTCAGACGTGTCTTCACCCGAAGATGTGATATACTCATGAAAGTCTGGTACTTTTAACCTTACCCTCTTCTCAAACCCATCATTTCCTCTCAACGAGAATGACTTGGTTGTGTAACTCTCACAAAACAATTGTGTTGTCCTCACACACCCTCCTGTCCAGTTTTGTTTACTCCACTCCTCATATGACTTGGGTACAAAGTTGTCCAGACACTTGCACACTGGATATTCAGAAGCTGTGCAAACCCCAAAAGGTCCACAAGCACCGTATACATCACAGGGGCCGTTGACATGCTTTGAGTAATGAAACCAGTTTGAGCCATTTTCAGAAACCATAGTGCTCAGTCTTCCTTTCGAAGAGAGCCAAAAATACGCGAGAGCACTGTCAAATACCGTATAAGAGAAATACTTTGTTCCCTGTTTCACATCATCATCAACCTTAATACCACTGAGGTATTGATGATCCATTTCTGGCATGCCAATGAACTTTGTTCTATCCCATGGACCACTTCTCCAGAAAGGAGTTGATTCATTGTTAAGCCAGATGAAACCTTGTGTGGGAATTTCTGGTGTCAGTCCAAACAAGAACAACCCTGCTGATGGATTGTTGTCACCTTTCCAGGAAGTTAAGAACTTTCTCTTTCCAGAATTGCTATCAAATCCAACCAACTGGCCTGGAAGCATTGTATCACTTGGATAATCAAAGCTCTTCCATACAACATCTCCCATATTATTTTTGACGATTAAGTTTCCAGTGTCTAAAAGAACGGCAAGTGCAGAAGTACTACTATTCGATGAAGACACATGAGCAGTAATATTGGTTGACCATACAAGATTTTGCGCCCCATTTACAAGCTCAAGATCCCCATTGCTACCGATTCTTAAACTAGACAAGTTGCCTACAAGAGGCTTTTCTCTGTTGGCCACCCACACAACTTTTCGAGGAGATATGTTCTTGTGCCATAACCCCAAATACTTATTAGATAAATCATCATCAAAGAAACCCAATTCGAAAAGGTTACCTGAGGATAGAAGAAACTGTCCCTGTACTAATGGTTGCGAAGAACTTATATCATACACTTCAGCACAACATTGTGCTAAAACCGAACTGAAGATGAACAAGTACACATAAACAATACCCTTTTGCATCTCAATCCCAATGTGTTTCCCTGAAATCTCGATCATAGAATACCTCTACTATCAAAAGCACTGAATCAAACTAAGCCACAAAGAACCGAGCTTAAACCATTTAACTAGCTAGCTACAGCTTACTTTGACAAATATAATTATGATGACTACGGCAGAAGACTACAATTCAAAAAACAACAAATATATCAACATTATAGTGATTATACCGAAACTTAGTCAGTTCCCTAAGAATTCTTCAGTCTATAATTTAATTCTTGTGGACGTATAGTCAACGAATATTAATAAAGTTGAAGACTTTTCTGTCAATCATCAAAATTAATAACTGAACACTTCAAACTTACATGCAACAGTGAATTTTTCATACTACTAGCAATATAATAGAGCAGATTAAACCTAAAAAAAAACAGTTAAGAAAATATGGTAGAGAAGTGAATAGTGATCTCTCACCAGTTCTAGATGGTGAATAGAGATCATCATCAGCAGTTCAGGTTTCGGCATTTTCAATAACCTTGTACATCGAACAATAGGCCCTTTTGATCTCAGAGACCAGTATCTCGGATTCCGAGGAATGATTGTCAGTCATATTGCAGGATGTACAAAGGTACCAGAGATGGTAATCGGAGTCTCTTTTGCCGAGGCTCTTTGAGTACTAGGTGTGGGGGCCCGCGCGTGAGGCGCGGGTGGGAATGAAAGAAGGCGAAAATGAAGGACGACGAAAGTTTTGAATCGAAATTGATGGAAATAAGTGGTGCATCTATATGTCTAAAAATTTAAAATATATAGTGATCATAATGTAGTTCATACTATATGCAAATAAAATCTTTCATATGAATAATATAGATCCATATCACATTCAAGGTGAATATTGCGGTGAATATTGCAAATTGATCACATAATTGAATATGCAATCATGTTTTATTATATATTAGTAAGAACTAAAAGATCATGATTGGAACCATCTAAGTACAAATAACAAATATTATTTGTATGTGAACATCTGTATACTGCAATTTAATACATTGTGGTATCTTTGCATATGTAGAAGATATATTGTGCGAGAACACATTTGATAAAGTTATTCAACATTGTTTGATCAGTTACCTTAATACATATAAGTTATTAAATTAGTACATTAGAATACATATTACAGTCTGATCATACGATTGTTTAATACTTAGATAGGTTATTAAATTACAGATTTAAAATTTAGGACACCATTCCTTAGCCAAGTGAAAAAGCTACAAGACCACAAAAATAACATACGATTGTGAGACATGCTTTTCATAACAATATGAAAACGGTTGTGTGGCACAATTGCCATCTAAAATTAAAATAATACGGAGCAACAGTAAACAAATCCGATATGTTCCATTGCTAGATTACAGTTTCTCAAAGACATCAGGATATTAAGAGCAATATATAGCACACCATCTGCACGTGAAGAATCACAAAAGTTTGCAAAGTTATATAATGTAAAACACTGTATGATTGTGCCCCCACATTATGGCCACCACATTCGCAAATAACAATGCATATGATGCGAGGTCTATGAAGCCAAAGAAGAATGTTACTGGCCACAGATTTGCCAAAATCTATATCATGCAGATGTCTGACTTTTGCAATAGCATATCACGGCTTAAAAATTTTCAAATAAGAGTCCAACAAATATCAAATTTGGAGAGCCAAAGAAGAATCCAGTTAGTCACAGATTTGGCATAAGAAAGTATAGATAAAATAAGGTACGATAGGGAAATTAAATATAAGAGATTCAATATATTACTGAGATTACATGTCAACATAAGATGTTGATCTTGATTACATAAATGAATATACAAAAGAGCTAATCCTCGGATCAAAGACAGGTTCCTGATCACAGCATTAGCTAACTTGGATTCACTATAACAGAAGTAGAAGAACCAGTATCCACCTAACTAAACAATCTAACTAAGGTTGGCAGACTCCATCCAGCTTTTATACAAAGTACATTTGTTTCCAGCAAAAGGCAACATTTCATCATATTTATAGGACTCATTCACAGTGCAACCGGTGAACATAATAATAGAAGCAATCAAAACATTGTTTAGCACTGTATAAGCAATTGATTCAATTATGCATAAAATAGTTTGCATCATCATCACCTAGGATATATTGTATGCAAGACAGCAAAGCAAACCATAGGCAAATGCGCTCAGCAAATTTGTATCACAATCTAGTTTTTTGTGGTGTTTCAGTACCAAAAATAGAGTCAACAAATTAATTATATTAGAGAAGACAGAACTTACCTTATTTAAGTTTCTTCTCCATATCTTGTGGTTGTGTGTCTCCCATATTTTTTGCCGATGAGCTTCCAGCATCTTGGTTTCTGAAAGGACAACATATTTTTTTTCCAGCCAAAAGATAGTTGGCTGTAATCCAGCAAGAAAGTGTATTTATACCTTTTGGCTTTCTTTTCTGTTTCTGATGCAAACAGTTGTCGCGCAGAATCTTGGCTTCCACGTTTCCTCTCATATATAATTTTATCAGGAGTGTGGAGGCTTGGCTGATCAAATTCAACTGTCTTTTGAACTTATTTACTTCCAGAGATATCTCCTTCGGATGTTCTAGCAGCCAGCTCATAGCTGCAAAGAGCTCACCACGTTGACTGAGTCTTATCTCAAACATGAATTTATGGTCAGCTTTCGAGGTGATCTGTGTAGGAAGAGTTATTTCTGCAGGATGGGGTGTGTTGTTCAAGAATTCCTCGCATGTTGCTCCAAATAATTCATCAGCTGTTATTCCCATTAATGTGACTCTTGCTTGATCATAGTCATCTTGTATGACCATATAAACCTTACAACTGTATACGATAATGGCAAGATAAAAATGATTCAACTTAGGTAACATTTGATTTAGGATGAACATCTGTATCAAACCTGTAAATGAAACAGTGTTAATCACTTTAATTTTGGTTTTTGCTCGCCATGGGTATTACAGATGTATCGATTGTCAGCTTCCTCTTTCTTCAACATATGCTTATAGCATTTGTCTACAAAGCAACATCTGTAAAACCATCCCTTATCGACAAAAAATCTTCTCACAACACCAGAACAATATACTGACTTAGTCTGAAACACAAATTGAATTTAGTGGAGTCACAAACCAATGTATTACAACTGGACAAATTAAATTTGTATGCAGAAAAGTGATAAAATTATAGGCAGTTGAATATATACTGAATGAATAAACTGGGTTTTTAATTACATATCCAAACTTAACATCCAATTTCTTTTCATATTGGATTCTAAAGGATTAGATTGAGTTTGCCATTGCATATGATTTAAATTGATCACAGAGAAAAAAAATTCCGAGCAGCCACAAAGGGAACAACAATGCAATTAATAGAGTGGTCAAACCTGCACACAGCTTATAATATATAAATATTCTGATTTGGTTATACAAAAATTCTGTAATTTTAAATCATATTCAAAGATAAGGGACATGATGGAATACTGCATGGAGAGATGGATCCAGCACATTCAATTCAGAGACATTTCTCTTGTCTGCTTCATCAATTATTCCTGGTGACATTAAACTGGAGAATGCATTGGAGACATTCACTTTGTCACAATTCTTTGAAAATCTGGCACAAAGTTTTTAAACACCAAGAAAGAAGCGCACGATATAAAACCTATCAAATTTGTCTGATTCCTAAGAAATTTTGATTCAAAAAATTGAACTAACTTACTCAGCCTCATACTGTTTTCTTTCTTTGATGTCTGGATTAATCACAAAGCACGTATGAGGTGTACTATATGCTGAGACATGGCCTACATAATTTTGAACAATTCATGTAAACTGTAAGTAGTTTATAAGCTTTGACGCTTACCTAACTTACATAGAGAAAAAACAAATAGAGCAGTAGAGGAATTGCAACCCGCATGAACTAAAATCGTGGTTCAATAAAAAGATAATCCACAACAACTTCAAAATTTAAATCACACAATATCCATATAAAAATCAGCAATTGAAATTAGAGTTACGGAAGAAAGTTGCCTAAAACTAACAGCAAGTAAGACTAACAATAAATGATAGCGTACTGTATCCTAAGAAGGAGACTAAACCTAAACAGCCATATGTATCATACATAGATGAAACCAAATACAAAGTTTTATGGGATAAATATGAACAAATAAAGGTGAACAGAAGATATTAACCTAATCTAAAACAGCTGCCAAAGGTTATAAAAGCTGGGATAAACAAGGAAGTGAAAGCAGGATACCTTCGTAAATGCTGATTCTCATTCCTGTGAAAACTGCAAGCACTGGTGGAGGCATCTCAGCAATCTCTTGCACAGGAAATGATCTTGCAACATCAGCCCACAGAGAGATCTTCAATTCCTCTCTCCTATATGTTTGATGTATATTGTGAGGACATTTTCTTTCAGAAATATACTGCATGTAATTAAACAGGAAACAAATTCATATATGTGATACCCCAAAAATTGAATGAAGAGATCAGTCCTGGTCTCCTTCTCCTTTGGATTGTCAACAACAATCAGCTGTGGTGTTTTCACAGATTTAATGCATCCATAGAGGTCTTCAGATACATAAAGCTCAGTAAATTTACATTTCCATATAAAATTATAAACATATTTACACAAACACAGGAAACAGGGATAATTCTCACCTGCAAGGAGAATTTGTTGGCTTGCCTCAGCAACCAGCTGTCCAAATTGTCGCAGATTGAAGGAATATTTTGGAAAGTCGTGCAATTCTTCTTCAACTTCGTCAAACTGAGTACATTCTGTGAAATACAAAATTGCAACATGGGCAGTGACTTTCTGTCTAGCTGGATCATTCTTTGAAACAAACCTCGATACATCATATATCTTCCCTAGTTGCATCAGAATTGGCATATGTGTGTAATAACACTGTTCAATCATTGCATGTATGGAGGAACCTTGCAATGAATATTCCCATATGAAAGGACCCAACCCCGATTTAGCTTCCTAAATCGGAATAAAACCCCTTCGAAAACACGAACCAACAAAAACTTTTCGAAATTTGGGCAGAGTTTCGTTACTAGCGTGGAATTACCATTACCTGCACGTGGAAAATACACTTCATCCTATGCCACAAAAAGCAAACCGTGGGCACCAATCCCATCCGGATTTCTTAATATATCAACAATAACGTAAAGTAGTAAATATATATGCACTTTACTGAAATCCGGGTTAAAAATCGTATAACATCAACAACGGATTACTCAGAGCGACCACAACATATAAACATATACATATATATAGTAGGTAGAACAATGAACCTACTGGAAGAAATAAGACCGCTCGAGTACTATGCCTCCGACCACGACGTGCGAATCCAGAGTCCGAACTGCAAACTAGGCACGGAAACCGAAAAGCCCAGGGGAAAGACAATAAACACGTTAGAGTGAGTGGACGAAAATAAATGTCTTTCACCAGTTAATATATATGTTTAAAATAACATATGCGAGTCCAGGTAAATAAAATAACATAGTACACGAGGTAAAACTCACACTCCTCCAGTGTACTGAGCATGCAAGTAAAAATCTCACGGGGTCACTCATGGACACACACCGTGCTAGTACAGTCAGAATCACGAAGTCCCAGACTTCCACGCAATTCTAGCCAGAAAGGCCTCAGGTCAGAGGTCTGCCTCCCCCCGGTACAGGTCACGGGTCAGGAGTCACAGCCTCCCCCGGTACACATCATCGGGGATCAGCCGGGATACGAGTGTATCGATACAACAATATATAACGACTGTACTCTGTGTAAACTAAATCACAAACATTTCGATGTAAATGCATGAAACAGCATATAAGTGTGTATATATTCGTATACGTATATCCATATATGTATAATCGTATAATCGTAAAACATATGCTCATGTAATCCGAAATCTCATATGCATGCTCAAGTTCGTAAATCATATAAAAGACTCGCAATCATTTCCGTGAAAAGAAATTGTCCACTCACAGACTAGAGTAACGCAGTATGCGTTAACCCGTGATCCGGCGGAAAGTCCATCGCCAAACGAACGATCACGAACCCCTGAATAATCACAATAACCATTACTCAAAGTCATAACTCGACAATTCAATTCAAACCACGAGAAACCACCGTTCTCGGAAACATATAATCCGAATACGACGAATCGTCGAAAATCCGTATATGTACACCACAATACCTCGCTTTACGTTCGGATGCTCAACTCGAAAAATGAACCTCCCCACTGCGATCGGGGTGCGATTTCGAGTGAAATGACATGCAACATGTCGAAAGTCCAAAAAGTCAACCCGTTGACCGTTGACCGCCGCCGGACGTGAAATTTCACGGCGGAGCCACCCCTATTCCACTCCAGATCGTCCACTGAGCAACTTTTTCAACTGCACTGAAGTCCAATTCAAACTCTAACTCATTCAATTTCAAGTAAAACCGAAATAAAACACAAAATTCAAATCAAGAATTCTCCCTACACACATCAAATTGAAACTCCAAACCAACGTGGTTAGATTCGTGGAGGGAAGAGCTACAAAGCCCAATCAATTTTGTAGTTCAACTCGGCCAATAATTTAGTCGTAACTCAAAATCATGCTCCGGAAGTTCCCACGAACTCGAAATTAAATTCTGAACAACTTCCGTGAAGGATCCGAAGCCAAATTCTCGTCTGATAATTTAGTCACGAACAAACCTGCCATAATAATTTGTTTCAGTCAAAACTTCAAATATTCATAATTAATTCCTCGGTCGTCTAAATAACGATCCGGAACCGCCCACGAACTCAAAATCACATGTACTACGACTCTCGAGAAGAGACCCAGCTCCAATTCTTGGCCAATAATTTAGTCGTTAACAACTCTGGCGATTCCAATAACTGTCGAAAATCCGTGACTACGCTGTAACTCACGAATCAAGCTGATCATACTGCTGATACTGGTCTGGGTCGTCACAAATCCACCCCCCTTAAAAAAAATTTCGACCTCGAAATTTCTGAGACTGCCAACTAAAAGGTAGGAGCACTGCCTCTGCATACTGCTCAGTAATCACATCAACTGAACAATTCTGACAACTGACTCCACGATTGGAGATATCTTTGTACTATAATCCCTGTACCCTCAAATCACGAATCTGAACTGGTTCCCACAATCGCCAAGTGTTCCTGCATAAGGAACAGGTAGGGTACACAACACGTAGCAAACCTGAAACACAGTTCCGCCACACGGAACACAACACACATAAAAGCCAACACTATAGGCGATGCCGAACTATACGGCACAACACAAACTCGCCTAAGATCACACACAGATCAAAATATCATGGCAAATCACTACTCAGTCTACACACATCAACATAACTCACACACTAATATCAACACAGCTCAAACATCGGACTCGGGCAATTATCAACCCATTTCCGCTAATCTGACAATCTGTGATAACACATTCCACAAAATCAGAATCAAACATCAACCCAAACTCAAACCAAACTCACTCCAGCACTATGGAGTACAACATCGTCCCTCAAAACAACATCATGCAACATCCAAACCATAGTGGTCCACAAACTGGTACTGCAAGCAATCTCGAACAACTGAAACTGTTAGTCCCAAATCTTTCGGAACTGCAATACCGAGGTCCACAACATGCCCTCCAAGGTCTGAATAGTCCTCAAAGATCGCTTGTCAATCTGAGGATAAGAACCGGTACCAACTCGTAATCTGGTCCCCAATGTTCGCTGCAAAGCTCGCCAACACTTTGTTGTAGCTGATTACCTCGACCAGCAAACTGGGACACAGGTACACCACGTAGATGGACAATCTCCGTCAAACACAGCTCTGCCAGCCTGCCACTGAAATCGTCTCCGAAAGTACAAGGAAATGTACAGAGTTCGTCATATGATTTACAAAGGCCGACAACTGGTACCACCAATCAAATGCGCATACAAACACACACAAGATCACAGCGTCAAACGCCACGTCTAACCGGAAATCTCAAATGGCTGACACATCTCGGCAAGTCTCTGCCTCCTAGCCATCGCCAGTCAACGAATGTGGCATCTGCACTCTCACTGCTACATTGGCCTGTGAATTGCATCACGACTGATAAACTCGAAGTATCTGATACATCTTCGCATCACTAGCACCAAATGTGCGTGAAACCTCGAGCCAACAACATCATCACACTCGAACTCAGCTCTCGTAGCCCACAACTCGGCTAATACGGAAACTCGAGCCACACACACATGAAACACTGAAACTCCTGACTCTCGACTGAATGCATCAATAACAACATCCCAGACGGATGGTCAAGTACAATCTCTAGCCTTTCCCGAACAAGCTCAAAGGTGCAGCCATAGTCGATAGTCAACCACATTCATCTACACTACCTCGAGCCCAAACCTGGCCGAAAATGCAAGTGGATGAAACTCAAGTGATCAGTGCACGTCCTACACTGAGCTGCACGCCATAACAGTAGTATCTCGAACTCTCTGATGCTAACATAAGGACAGCTACACCCAAATCATACATAGGATACGTAGCCCCATAAAGTTTCCACTGCCTGGAACCATGAGCCACCGCTCTGCTACATAGCATCAATATACAACCAAATCCAAACCTCGATGCATCGCTATAACCCACGAACTCATCACGATCATCAGGTAAGGTCAAAACCGAAGCAACGGTCAACCATCCTACAGGAGTAAGTAACTCTCCTCGCGTGCATCGAACCACTCGAACTTGACACCTTCTTCGTCAATCCGAAAAATGAAGTGGCAATCCGGGAAAATCCTGCACAAGCCGTCATCTACACTACCTCGAGCCCAAACCTGGCCGAAAATGCAAGTGGATGAAACTCAAGTGATCAGTGCACGTCCTACACTGAGCTGCACGCCATAACAGTAGTGTCTCGAACTCTCTGATGCTAACATAAGGACAGCTACACCCAAATCATACATAGGATACGTAGCCCCATAAAGTTTCCACTGCCTGGAACCATGAGCCACCGCTCTGCTACACAGCATCAATATACAACCAAATCCAAACCTCGATGCATCGCTATAACCCACGAACTCATCACGATCATCAGGTAAGGTCAAAACCGAAGCAACGGTCAACCATCCTACAGGAGTAAGTAACTCTCCTCGCGTGCATCGAACCACTCGAACTTGACACCTTCTTCGTCAATCCGAAAAATGAAGTGGCAATCCGGGAAAATCCTGCACAAGCCGTCGATGATAGCCTGCCAAACCCAAGAGACTCCCGATTTCTGGTACAAGGATAGGTCAACCCCAAATCAACACGGCTTCTAACTGATCGGAATCCACGCCAACTCCCTCGGATAACATCACACAGTCCAACATCTTCACGCTAATCGGCCAAAACTCACACTAGCTGAACTTCGCAACAGCTAATCGTCTCGCGAAGTCCGCAAAACCGCTTGCAACCACTTCAGGTACTGGCTCACACTCCTGGAGTACATCAGGATATTGCCAACGAACATGACTGCAAACTCGTCCAGAAACCGTCTGAACACCTGGTCCATTAAGTCCACACGATCTACAGGGCGTTGGTCAACCAAACAGCGTGACCAAAAGCTCATGATGCCACACCAAGATCAGAGAGCTGTCCAAACCACATCTGACTTACCGATCCACAACTGATGATATCCAGTCTCGTAATCAATCCTCGACAAGACTGTAGCTCTCGCGAGCTGATCAACCAATCATCAATCCGAAGCGGAGGATACTCGCACTCCTCTGAAGCAAATCGAGCTTCCAGTAGTCAATGCACCACCTCATCAAATCATCCAACATCCGTGTAAACAGTGCAAGAGCACACCACGCAAACACGCGGGGTCGCATGAAACCTCCTGAAACCTCCTCCAGCAACTCCTGGAGTCGAAACTGTAGCTCCATCAGCTCCGCTGGCTCCGAACGATAAGATGCCGGTAAAATGAGTCCAGCACCTGGTACAAGCGCAATGGTGTAATCAGCCTCTCGAACTAGAGGAACACCTAGTAACTCCTCCGAAACACCCGTGGAACTCGGGAACCACCTCAATGTCACCAATGCCAGGTACAGCAACCATAGTATCCACAACATGAGCTACACAAACAACACAACTCGTCTCCACCATCCGCTCGACCATCACCACAAAACAGCATCTCGGGAAAAATCTGGTCGTCGAAACACAACCTCCTCCTCGAGGCACTCGAACATCGCCAAATACGTCGTCAGTAAGTCCATACTCGCAAGCACACCAAAACTACAATGTCTAGCTATAACAGGTCCGCGGCCAACACATAACCTCCAACGAGGATCTCGCAACCTCCGGATGGATACAACACTCTCCAAAACTTCGGAAGTGGAGATGCAGGTACAGTAGCCATGAATATCAAGCATAGTAACCTCGGAGAAAAGTCTGTCCTCAAACAAGGTCCTGGCACGAACTCCAACATGTCCAACTAACCGCCCACATCAAATGCGACATAGCTGATTAATTCGTCAAAAGGATACATTGATCAGACTGCAGGAACAACATGAGGACCTCCTCGTAAATCCTGAGCTGCCGAACCGCTACAACAGCTGACCAAGGGCGCTCCCTCGTAACGTGATCCTCCTGGTCACCACAATGGCAACAAAGAATACTCTACGAACACATGTCACCGCAACACCTGCTGCGTGAAAGGATCACCAACGATCACCCAAACTCATGCCACAGGAGCAAGTCTACTACTCTGTGATCTCCGCCATCGTCAAACAAATCCTCTGCCTGATCTGATGGCCCTCAACAATATCGAAAAGGTCACAGCCTGATGAAGTCACTGATCCCGAAGTGTCGGAACTCAACCTCATCAAAATCTCGACTAAGTCCACTTTCCTCAAACCATCACATCGAAAACCGCGTACACCTTTTGTTCTCAATAGCCTCGCCACTGAGTACAGCACACTATGCTCCTCACGGATGTCTCGAGGCACATCAATCAGACTCTCTCTGATGCTCAGGTTCAAACTCATCTCGAACCT
The DNA here is from genome assembly GCA_946800695.1 of Geum urbanum. Taxonomy (NCBI): domain Eukaryota; kingdom Viridiplantae; phylum Streptophyta; class Magnoliopsida; order Rosales; family Rosaceae; genus Geum; species Geum urbanum. Next base: position 4,076,369 of record OX327008.1, on the reverse strand, counting down.
CGTGCATAGCTCCCTCTGAAGCCACATAACACGTGTAAACGGAACAAACATGTGAACAATGCATCTCTGCCTCAGGTGGGTAAACATTCCACAGTCGAATGTTGGGTAGCCTGATGGAACCATTACCGTATACACAACACCCTGAATGTAGGCCATGGAGTCGCAACCGGAACTCACACAATATCAGCCCACCAAATACAACAATCTGACTCAGGCAAACATCAACTGCCACAAATCTCAGCTCTGAGGCAACATATAAATGCTCATATACACATCCCCAGGCAAACCATGCCACACAATTCTCTGAACTCTGAATACTCATCTGAATCCACTGTTCTCTGGCAAATCGCGCGTCGATTGATCCACAACAGGATCCACAACCGGAACGACACGGAAAGCATGTCAAGAGGCATCCTAATGAATACAATATCGTTCACAACAAGTGGAACGTAATCATGGAACTTCAAATATTTGAAAGTATACAACACCCGGAATTTGATGATTATCCGCCGGCCGGTCGGGTCACCATTCCAGACATGCTGTACATTCTCAAATATCCTTAGTAAACACGACTACAGAAGTCTACAGAACCTATAACCTAATGCTCTGATACCAAGCTGAAAGGACCCAACTCCGATTTAGCTTCCTAAATCGGAATCAAACCCCTTCGAAAACACGAACCAACCAAAACTTTTCGAAATTTGGGCAGAGTTTCGTTACTAGCGTGGAATTACCATTACCTGCACGTGGAAAATACACTTCATCCTATGCTACAAAAAGCAAACCGTGGGCACCAATCCCATCCAGATTTCTCAATATATCAACAATAACGTAAAGTAGTAAATATATATGCACTTTACTGAAATCCGGGTTAAAAATCGTATAACATCAACAACGGATTACTCAGAGCGACCACAACATATAAACACACACATATATATATATATATATACAGTAGGTAGAACAATAAACCTACTGGAAGAAATAAGACCGCTCGAGTACTATGCCTCCGACCACGACGTGCGACTCTAGAGTCCGAACTGCAAACTGGGCACGAAAACCGAAAAGCCCAGGGGAAAGACAATAAACACGTTAGAGTGAGTGGACGAAAATAAATGTCTTTCACCAGTTAATATATATGTTTAAAATAACATATGCGAGTCCAGGTAAATAAAATAACATAGTACACGAGGTAAAACTCACACTCCTCCAGTGTACTGAGCATGCAAGTAAAAATCCCATGGGGTCACTCATGGACACACACCGTGCTAGTACAATCAGAATCACGGAGTCCCAGACTTCCACGCAATTCTAGCCAGAAAGGCCTCAGGTCAGAGGTCTGCCTCTCCCTGGTACAGGTCACGGGTCAGGAGTCACAGCCTCCCCCGGTACACATCCTCGGGGATCAACCGGGATGCGAGTGTATCGATACAACAATATATAACGACTGTACTCTGTGTAAACTAAATCACAAACATTTCGATGCAAATGCATGAAACCGCATATAAGTGTGTATATATTCGTATACGTATATCTGTATATGTATAATCGTAAAACATATGCTCATGTAATCCGAAATCTCATATGCATGCTCAAGTTCGTAAATCGTATAAAAAACTCACAATCATTTCCGTGAAAAGAAATTGTCCACTCACAGACTAGAGTAACGCAGTATGCGTTAACCCGTGATCCGGCGGAAAGTCCATCGCCAAACGAACGGTCACGAACCCCTGAATAATCACAATAACCATTACTCAAAGTCATAACTCGACAATTCAATTCAAACCACGAGAAACCACCGTTCTCGGAAACATATAATCCGAATACGACGAATCGTCGAAAATTCGTATATGTACACCACAATACCTCGCTTTATGTTCGGATGCTCAACTCGAAAAATGAACCTCCCCACTGCGATCGGGGTGCGATTTCGAGTCAAATGACATGCAACATGTCGAAAGTCCAAAAAGTCAACCCGTTGACCGTTGACCGCCGCCCACGGCGGCGCCGCCGCCGGACGTGAAATTTCACGGCGGAGCCACCCCTATTCCACTCCAGATCGTCCACTGAGCAACTTTGTCAACTGCACCGAAGTCCAATTCAAACTCTAACTCATTCAATTTCAAGTAAAACCGAAATAGAACACAAAATTCAAATCAAGAATTCTCCCTACACACATCAAATTGAAACTCCAAACCAACGTGGTTAGATTCGTGGAGGGAAGAGCTACAAAGCCCAATCAATTTTGTAGTTCAACTCGGCCAAAAATCACAAACCCGAATTCATCCTATTTCTCACCGTTTCTTGCCGGAAATAACTTCCTCTCCGGTGACCCACGCTGGGAAAAATGCACGGAACCACCATCAGAGGACCGAGACGAGGCCAAAGAGACCTTTCCCGAGCCTTGAGGTGGCCGGAATCGGTCCACCGCCGTGGAGCCACTGCCCTTGCCGTCGAACTCTCTCTCATGACCACGGTCAAACCAGTCAAACTAAGTCAAAAATTCAATTCAGCTTTGACTTCCCAAATCAGGTAAGCCCACTATTTATAGTTTCCCAAAATGGAAACCCCAATAAATACATTTCGCGACAAACTAAAAACCTCCGTAACTCACGCGTCGTAACTCCGATTCCGATAATTCTCGCGGCCACAAACTCGTCTCAACATGTTCTTCCAATATCACCCGAAGTCAAACACACCGGCCAAACGGATAAAAAGTCAACCCTTCGAACCAACACACATTTAAATCGACTAAACAGTCCGCAATCGGAAATAATCATAACTAAATCTTCGTAACTCAAAATCATGCTCCGGAAGTTCCCACGAACTCAAAATTAAATTTTGAACAACTTCCGTGAAGGATCCGAAGCCAAATTCTCGTCCGATAATTTAGTCGCGAACAAACCTGCCATAATAATTCGTTTCCGTCAAAACTTCAAATATTCATAATTAATTCCTCGGTCGTCCAAATAACGATCCGGACCGCCCACGAACTCAAAATCACATGTACTACGACTCTCGAGAAGAGACCCAGCTCCAATTCTCGGCCAATAATTTAGTCGTTAACAACTTTGGCGATTCCAATAACTGTCGAAAATCCGCGACTACGCTGTAACTCACGAATCAAGCTGATCATATTGCTAATACTGGTCTGGGTCGTCACACATATGTGAAAAGAATCAAATAATGAATATAATATGAAGACATCATATGACCACAAAACCTAGATACATACATTTGAAATATATACTGAGAAATGTTAAAGCAGAAAAGTAACAAAAACTATAAATAATGGATACTGAAATAATCTAGGAAGTGAATATTATAGAACAAACAGAAATCAATAAATTAATAAATATCAGCAAGATTAATATAAATGCAACATCGATAATAGAATTTGACATGTTTTTAATAGAGAATGTACATATTTTCATCCACCAAGAGATAATGCAATCCATTATAGTCTGTGTTGTCAAACATGCGGGGTCTCCATCGCAATGCAGCACGGACTCTGATAGTGATACCAATTGTAGCAAATGGCTTAATCTCAACAATCAACTTTTTCATCTTCAATTTGTCTAACAATAAGAATAGAAAATATGAGAAACCTAAAATAAACCACTTCGGATATGTTAGTTAGTCTATGATGACTGGTGAGCCAGAATGATACAGTTACAGTACAAATTAGTCCACCAATTAGTCATACATATATATATATATATGTGGACTATATAAAAATCATTTGCTAAATGAGATGGACCTACTTAATTTGCTTTCTTGATTATTTGTAGATAGGAGATATATAATCTTTGTCTACTGAAAAGTGATACATAAAGTGGGGCATATATTGCATCAGAGGGAGAATTAATATATTGTATAATCGCTTCAGCAATAATAGCTGTAAATGTGAGAAATGTAAAACAAATGAAAAACCAATCATGCAGCAAAAAAAAAATTGCAGGCACAATTTCAACAGCAGAAAACATGGTCTAAAACCAGTAAGTTTTTGAAAGCAAGAGAATATCAGTGAAATAATAACTGGAACCTAAAAGAGGAAAACACAACATTGATCAGGAAACCTATCCTAAACTTTGACTATAACTAATGAACCAAACAATTTCAAATCAATAACTTTTTGAAAGCAAGAGAATATCAGCGAAACGATAACCGAAACCTAAAAGAGGAAAACACACCATTATTCAGGAAAGCTACTCTAAGCCTTGACTCTGACTGATGAACTAAACAAATGACAAAGATATGAATTATGAATAGCAACATACAAATGAACAAAACCACATAAAAATTGACACAAAAGCACATACAACACAATAATCACACCACATACAAAGTTCAACATGACTGTAGTCTCTATGTTGTAATCCTTTCAATGAGATAATCGACCGCAAATAGATTCACAAATATTAATTGCCAAATAGACAACAGAGATAAACAACCACTTATTAGGCAATTGGGATTGTTTGCAAACAACGCATAACCCGAAAAAGAAAACATAAAAACGAATCAATACAAATTCACATAACATAATCAACGGAGATAGAACGAACACAAAAACATGCTAGAAAAAAGGCAAAGAAAAATCCTTGTTTAGTCAGAAGATAGTTCTTTTTCTTGGCAACAGAAAAGAAAAGGAAGTCTTCCCAGAGATGTCCTCTTATGAGCTTGTTGATGCCTTCAATCTATGCCGACGATGACGCCTTATAGCCAATGTCAGTAGCTCCAGTGACCAGGGGAGAGAGACATCACGTTGCCATCTTTCTGAACAAATGGCGTGTTTTAAGTTTCAATTTCAGAAACCACACGTGGTGGGACAAAACCGAAAATGGATATAGAATTGATCATAATCGATGGAAGAAGCATCACTTGTCCGATTAGGTGAGAAAACGTTTGGCTAAGAAGGTTGATACAGAGTTGGCTTACCTAGGAATAGACTAAGAAGGGTCAAAAACAGTTCAAAAGCTGCCATGATTTTCAAGCACTCATCTCCTTCAGAAAGGGGGAAACGTATCGGATGAAGAAAGGCAGAATGGTGAAGGGATGAGATAAGACAGCATACAATGCGGTTAGGCACTTAACGCAGACGGTGTAAATAATAAAGAATTCAACATGAGTTTTGATCCATGCATGAGTAAATATATTTATTTAGGAAAGAGCAATAAGATAATTTACCATATTTTATAGTTGATCAAATTTACTCACCAGCAATTTTTGTTTTTACAAAAAATTGCAAAGTCCATTCATCCTTTCAAAATTGATCAAATTGTATATTCTAGGTACTCACTCTATTGATGAGCCAATTGTGGAATATGAACTCTATTGATCATTTTTTTAGGTGATTTGATTATCAATTTTGTGGTTTTGAACTAATTTTATATAAAAAATTATTAAAAAGTTACGAGGATCGATTATCATTTATGAAATCATATGTATTTATGAAATCATATGTATTTAGAACAATCATAAAGCCATCAAATATGCATATTATTTTCACACAATATATCATATTTTATATGTTGTAACACATATCTATAAACAATATTTTTCGTAAAATTATTAGGGACATCATCACAATTATTTATAAAAAATTTGAGACCTTTTTTGACGTAACTCTAGATAATGCAACATATAATTGTCCATGAGTAAAAACTAGTTCTGACAAATATACACCTACTTGATTGAGTAATTGGCCTTGACTTTTGTTTATTGTCATATCGTAACACGGTCTAACTGAAAATTGACGCATTTTAAATGTAAATGGCCATTTAGTTTTTGTTGCATACAATACAATTCTTGGAATATGAACTTTTCCTCCCATCTTGTTTCCTGTAAGTATTTTTGTTTCAATTAACTTGTCAAACAATTTTGTCACAATTAATCTTGTACCATTGCATAAACCACGTATTTGATCTAAGTTTCGTATCAACATGATAGGCATGCCAATTTTTAATATAAGCTCATTTGTCGGTAATCCACTGAATTCAAGTTTGTTAAAAAATTCTATTGGATATAAAAAATTAATATTATCACAATTACCTGAATTATAAGAAATTGAATCCGAACTAAAATACGATTTGCCATGACCAGGTAATAACTTACATGCATAATTATTTATTTCATGAACAGTTATATTTTTTGAAGTAACTATAGCACGTTCTTTTAAATAATTAATATCATCATACTTGCTTAAAAAATTGGGATAAGTTGCTTCAAAAATTGATTGTATAGGATGAATTGTATAATCAGCAAGTAATTCTCTCGGTATATCAATCCAGCTTACATCTAGATTACCCGTAGGGATTTTTGATTCTAATTGGCCATCCCCTATTTACAAAATCCATTCAGCAAAATCCTTAATTTCGTCTTTTTCTGCACCACTCAAACCCACTGTGGACAATCTCATATTTTCAATCAATCGAAACACTGTTATGGTAGGCCATAAGTATGAATTATTCAATGATGCTTGAATGATTTGTTCTTTGCTACCGTTTTGTATAAACAGTAAAGTCTGCCTAAAATCACCACCAAATATAATAGTTTTTCCTCCAAATGGCTGCCCTTTTTTTGATAAAATATCTCGCAATGTTCTATCCACTGATTCAACACACCATTTATTATACATAGGAGCCTCATCCCAAACAATTAATCCGGCCTTTTCTATTAAATTAGAGAGATTGGTTTGTATATTTATATTACAATTTGAATCATTATCTATCATTGGTTTTATTTTAAAACGTGAGTGAGCTGTTCTACGTATTGGAAGTAACAATAAAGCAATACCTGATGAAGCAATGGCTAAAACAATTTTACCTTCTGATCTTAATCTAGAAATTATAGTATTCCACAAAAAAGTTTTTCCAGTGCCTCTGCTGCCATAAACAAAGAACGATTTTGGATTCTTTTCTTCAACAGCCTTAATCACCTCATCATATATCAATTTTTGACTACTATTTAGTTTAGTAATTAAGTAAGAATGTTTTTTTTAGCACTTCACAATCAAAATTTAGTTCCTCTCTAATAAGCCTATTGTCTAATTGATATATTAGTTGTATTTTTGGCATCGGTAATTTGTGATCTCTCAAAGTGTTAGATGACATGTTGAACAATATTTCAAGCTCATATAAAATAGCATCCTTTAATTCTTCATCATGTATAGTGAGATCAGACATTTTAAAATTTGATCTCATTTTGTTTACTATATCGTCAGACATGCTGGTCCAAAAAGTATCAAGCAAAGTTGGAGGATCTGAGACATCACAATGTAGAATAATCGTAACAAATAAATAACGAATTTGTGAAGAACTCAAACTAAAAGTAGATTTCATCAATGCTTCTATCCACTCTTTATCTGTGATGACCCGAAACAGAATCAGTATAGTAATCGGCTTAATCCGCGAGTTAGCGAGTAATTACAGTTTTCCGTAAATTAATCGAATTGGCGGTTCAGTTCACGATTTAATTATCAGGCAAGAATTTGAGTTGAGTCTCTTCACGAGAGTTTTTGTACGCGTGATTTCGAGTTCGTGGGTGGTTCCGGATAATTATTTCGACGACCGAGGAATATGTTATGAATATTTGAAATCGCAGAATTTCGTCATGTTTATCCATTTGAATTTGAGTTATCCGAAACGTGATTGTGATTCGTTTTGGACCGTTGATCGTATCGAGCCACGAGTATAAATATCAGAAATAGTCAAAAAATTGTCGAAAACACTGTTCGGGAAGTTTGACCGGCGTTGACCGAAGTCTGACTGTTGACCACCGTTGACCCGTGGGCGATTTTGACCCGGTTTGAAGTTCGCTGTCGGACTTGACGATTCCGGCTGTTTCTGGCCACGATATTGGAAGGTATGGATTCCTCTCATGATTTGCAACTGTTTAGGATTTGGATTTGTTTGAATTGGTCACGGATTAAGGGAGAACGGAGATCTCGAATCTCGCCGGAATCGGAGTTAATGGTGAGGTATTTTCTGGCAACTTTCCGAAGGAGATTTGTGGTGGAGTAGGTTGGGTTTGAGCTGGGGAGGAAGTCCCTTGAAGTTGGGAGGCCGAGATGGCCTCACGGCGGAGAATTTTGCCGGAAAAGTTTTCCGGCCGGTTTGAGTTTTTGGAGCTGGCTGGATGGAGGTGACTCTTTGAGGAAAAAGACTTGGCTTGAGGAGGAGAGCATTTTGGGGCCTTAGTCGCCTGGAAATTTCTCCGGTTGACGGCGCGCCGCCTCCGCCGGCAGCGGTAAACGGAGGAGCTCCAGCGACCCGTTGACTTTTTGGAATTTGACGAGTTTTATGTTGTTTTGCTCGTAATCGCACTCCGATCATCACCTTAAGGTTTTCGAGTTGATTTGGATATCGGATTTTTAGTCGAGGGTTTATATGGAAAGTTTGGGGAATTTCGACTATTATTTTGTATCGAGTTATATGTTTCCGGAAATGGTTGGTTTCCGAGGTGTGATACAGAGTAACGAATTATGATTTTGATCAGTAATATTTTGTGATTATTCAGGGGATCGAGGTCGTACGTTGGGCGAGGGATCTTCCGTTGGATCTCGTAATTAGCGCGTGTGTGCGCTGTGCTATCTGTGAGTGGACTTTTTATTTACACTGTCGTAGCGAGTTCTTGATTTCCGTATTTATTTTCAGTACGATGTTGAGATTATTTATTGTTTTTGGAGGTATTATTTTATATTTTATATGGTGATGACATTTACTTAGCATCGATGCATTGGTTACTCGGCTGATCACCAGTAGTCCAGATCGAGGGTTGAGAGATTTCCCTGATGTGCCCACTATGCTTGAGAGATTCACCTAGTCTATCACCGTCAAACTTGAGAGATTCGCCTGACACCTCCATTCATTTTATGAACTCGCTTTGTTTTATGATATGTATAAATGGTGAAAGGCATATGATTATTTTCGTCCACTCACTCTAACAATTTTATTTGCCTTTCCCCTGGGCTTTTTGGTTTCCGTGCCCAGTTTATAGTTTGGATTCTGATGTCTCACATCGCAGTCGAAGGCTTAGTGTTCGAGCTACCTTTCTTTTCCAGTAGGTTTCTTGTTTTGCCTACTGTTGTATATTTTTGTATATATACACTAGATGTCGCTCTGATTACACTACTGTTATGTTTTTCATATGATTTTTCCCCGGATTTCTGTAAAGTACAGTTTTGATTAATACTTTACATTATTGTTATGATATTGAGAAATCCGGATGGGATTGGTGCCCACGGTTTGGCTTTTGTGACATAGGTTGAAGTGTGTTTTCGGGTGCAGGTTAATGGCAATTGCACGTTATAGCGAAACTCTGCTGAAATTTTTATGGTTTTTGCAAGTTCGTGATTTCAGAAGAGGTTTGATTCCGGTTTAGGAAACTAAATCGAAGTTGGGTCCTTTCATTATCATCACCTAGCAATCCTAAGGCTCGACATGCTTTTGGTATGTAGTATATATTACACCATTGACTGTTTTTATTGAATAAAAATTGGTACACCCCTTTTAGATATTTAGAAGCATTTTAAGATAATATAATTCACCTGCAATTGGTGGCACATGTGCTATCCTACCAAGAACACGATATTGTTTTCTTGGAGTCCACAATTTCTTATCACTATTCCAAACAAATTTTGAAGGAAATTGAATATATGTCAAAATCTTTGTCATTATATAAGTCTTATTTGCCTGAAACCAAGCAGTCAACATAGTTGTTTCTATATCTGGATTATTCAATACATTTTCAAGTGAATTATTTTCATGAAAACAAACAGGTTGTTCTTTAGGTAAACGAATTTTTAAATAGTGAACCGCAGGAAATCTAGAATGAATAGAAAATTCAAATAAACGCCATACGGATTCATGCGGAGTTAAATATCGACAATTTAGATAATTTTGGATCTCATCATCGACATTCTCACGGACTAAGATGCAAGCTCTATCAGGTCCTTTATTAATATATTTGAATAAATATTTTATCAACATAGATTGAGAACATGATTCAACATTTTTATGAGCATTAAATCTTAATAACAAATTAGCATCGTAAAGAACAACATAATTGTTACCCACATGAACTCTTTTTTTGACTACAAAACGCAACACATTATCACAACGTCTATATTGAGCAGTTTTAATTGTATGAAAAATTGTGTTAGTGATGAATGGTTTTGGAAAATATTTAGTGCATGATTTGTCTCGCATACATGGAGAATTAGGATTAAGTTGACCGCAAGGACCATGAATCATAAATTGACTAACTAATTCAAATAATCACGGATTAACATTTTTATCAAGTAATTCTGCTGATATTATGGAATCCACATCACCAGCTGTATAACATTTGTATTTATTTTAAAGCCAAAATAACATATGAGCATGAGGCAATCCTTGTTTTTGGAATTCAATGGTACATACATGAGCATCAACTTTGCCAAAAAGTAGTCCAAATTTAATATAAGCAATCATATCATCTACTTTTATTTTAAAAATTCGACAAACAATATCTAGACGATCCTCTGGTTTGTAACCGATTTTTTTTTCTTCAAAATATCTCAAAATTTCAAGCCATTTAACATTGCAAGTGAAAGTAATGAATAAATCAGGATTACCATATTCCCGACAAATTGCCATTGCATCTTGGTAGTTATTTATCTTATCTCTTGGACTGCCTGTGTGAGAACCAGGGAGAAACACTTTTTTCCCAATATCGGAACCATCCACAATGCCATTCGAAACAAATGTATCATATTTTTCCATGTTTCACACCTAAGTTCTGGCTGATGATGTCTTATATATTCGAGACGATTTTCTTCAACTGTTGCATATGCATCGACCAAATATTGTTGAAACAATCTGTCACCTTTTAACAAAGTGCTTGATTGATTTTCTCTATCGTGAATTTGATAACACAAAAATTTGCTCGTCGTTAATTTTCTATCTTTATTGTCACTCCCAATCGATCTCAATTTCATGTTTATTTTAAATCCATCTTCTCCATCTGAAAAAAGGAGTGGATACTGCAACGACATCAATTTGAGATGAATTCTAAAGATTCATTTTAGCAATCCATCATTAGATCGAACAATTATGTCTCGATTGGAATCAAATTCACCTATATCACCCACAATTAACCCACCTATTTCAGAAGCATAAGGTAATTCATATTTTTTGCCATCAGTTTGTTCGCAATTAAGTATAGTCATGTCAAAATTTAGCATCGATTGATTCTCAAAACTATCTCTAATTGATCTAAAGCTTTTTATTAATTCATTACAATGATCCAACAATTCTATTAATCCCTTGACAACATCAACATCAATCTTATTATTTGCATTATCGCCAGCAATGTCACTTATATGGTTTAATATTTCATTCCGAGTATCGTAAACATATAATTGAGCATATCTTGGACATTCTCTTTTTGGAGGTAAAACAAAACCCATCTTATGATGCACTTGTCCACATATTTTGAATACATAAGGAGCTGCTCCACTGTTTATAACATGTTCAATTTTAGCACCCATATAGGTAAAAGCAAACATAAAATTATAAACTTTAATAGTATCACGAAATAATACACTCTTTCGTCCGTTATCTGGATTTAATAATTCATCAAGAAAATATGGAGTTGGATACAATAATGGAAGATGTACTTGGCCATTTTCATAGCAATTGGTATATGTTAATTGATTCTTCACTCTTTTTTTCAATGCTTTTGATGACCAAAAGAAAGCATTACAATGATTACACACATAAGCATCATCACCAACATCGTCGTAATCAACAATCACATCTGCAATTACAATTATCAATATCTGTGTCAGATTTTTGATAATCAGTAATATAGATATGACTGAGTAAGAATTGATCGATGATTAATAATTAATAATAATATAGCACTAACCTTCATGGCTCCTCTGATATGATGCCTGGCCAAAAATGGTGCCCCTAGAATCTACATTTGACAAAAAAATCTTATCATTAGATTAGTTACAAAAAATGCCAAAATGATTATACCATAGAATAAATGACTTGATCTAGAACCTTGTGGTTGCCTAAATCCACTTGTCTAAAGAAAATAAAATCAACTCGATCAAGTTAAATTTCACCACACTTCAGCAAAGATTAATCCATTCTAAAGGTCATAAAAGTTTGATCCCATCAAGAATCAATAATCCAATAATACCATTTTAGGAAAATACCATAAGATTGATCCATTTGCAGGATACCAATTTGAGCAATAAAACTGAATTCCAAAAACTAACATGCTGCCACACAACAATGATAAATCATGATTCCAATATCAACTCCAAACACTATAGGCACAAAGCATATATCCAATAGGTACAATCAGTTGATCAAGAAGCACATACTTGCCTAAACAAAATAGAATAAACTCATCGGCTCCAAATTCTAGCAGACCTCAGGACATACTAATTCACTTAATCTTTTTTTATTCTCCTAAAGTAGAAAATAAGAAAAAGTCTGTATGTTGTAAAACACTGACAGTTCAACAACACCATTTTATCAAAAGACTATCACATAGACCAAAATAATTGACCTAGATAATGGTACAGTAATTCACATTGTTCAACATGGGATTGTACATGTATACCACTATACATAACCAGCCAAAGATTAGACAAAGACAAAGTTTTGATTTCTAAAATCATAAATTAGTTCTAATATTGGCCATCACATAACTAAAACAAAAAAACAATAGCACGTAAATATTATATTAGCCATTAATATTAGCTATATTCAAAATAGAAGATGGCTATCCACGATACATACCACTTGAGATAAGTTGGTGTAGATCTTCATCATCACTTCCGTCTGGTGCCATCTCCATGTCATGGCACTGCGAAGATTGTCCAAGATCAGCATCGAAAAAGCATTGTCTTTCACTCAAAAATATTTTACCCACAGAGCTTGCTGCAACATGGCCAGACAGCACCGCTGACTCTTCTCTGATGCCCATAGCTACAAAACATATTCAAAAATATCATCATAACTGCTCATCCATAATATATTTTTAAGGCCCACAAAGTCTCCACATGATACGACTATATGCATACAGGAAGAATTAATAAAGCATCAATCAACAGACAACAACATATAGTGAAAATAAGATAACAACATTTAGGAAGAAAGACAGCAAAAGAGTGACCAATTGTCGTGAATTAGCAACAACTGAAAAATACCATTTTAGCAAAATGTCATCAGATAATTGTGCAAACCCATAATATATTGTAAACTCTAAAGGTACAGATCTTGTCTGCATATCTCTAAACTCTAAAGGTACTCTGTATATTTAGTTAGGTTTGATTTATTTTGCAAAGTCACAAAATCCAACTGTATGTCACACAAAGAATATGCAATGTTGCTATATGTGCATACGACCAGAAATAACTTGTTGAATATCAAACAAAGACAAAGATCTAAATAATAGAAACTTTAGGAATCATACAACTAAGACAATTTAGTAACGCTGTAAGAGCATCCTTTTAGTCAGTATTAATAGATCCATTCAAAAGAAAAGCCGACAATACACAATATATATCACCCGAAATAAGCTGATCCAAATCTGCATCATTGCGCACACCTGCATCAATGTCACTGCTCAGCAGTATTGCCTCTATGTCATAGCAGCTAGAAGATTGTCCAGAAGCATCTTGAAAATAACGCTGTCTCTTGGCCATGGTCATATTGCCTTCCAATGGTACCACCAAGTTCCTCCTCCGCCCCATACCTATAAAATATTTTCAAATATGTTCATCAAAATTCCTCATTCATAATATATCCAAGGCAAACACAATTTCTTCATAATATGTTTATATACATATATAGCAACAACTAAGAAACCATATGTCAAAAGTTAACAGCATAAGAGCAAAATGACATGACAATGTTTACAAAAGAAGACGGCAAGAAAACAACCTATTGTTTTCATGTTGTAACAGCCATTCACTCAAAATTATAAAAACCAGATACATCAAATTACACTCAGAAAGAGTGGAATAAATATACTATGATGGGGGTTTCAGATCACATAGGAATCCCAATAATCCAAACCACTGAATTCTCAAAATTCTTATGTGATCCAAAATCCCCACCACACTCATACATACATCACTCCCTCATCACAGTGATAGCAATATCAATATCATAGTTAGAAAAATCAAACACACTCTTTCTCCACCTCTCCATCTCTGTGTTCAGGAAATCAAACACCGAATATCCAAAGAAAAAAAAATCAAACTTCAGCATATGTGCAGAAGAGTACCAAATTTGAATCAATTGAAATATAACAAATCACATCTCCAACAAAGAATATCACAGATCAAAGAGAACCCCACCCATCATTAGACAAAGGAAATATTAAAATATGTAAACAATGAAAGCAACGGAGTTAGAAAAACATACGTCAAAAGTTAACCAATTACATCACACGTACACTCGGCAAGAGGAAAATACATAGAATGTGATGGACACTCCAGATCCAACAGGAACCCCGACAATTGAAAGTCTAAAAAAACTCAAAACCACTATGGAATTCAAGGGCCTCACCACACTCATGCATACACCATTCTCTCATCACAGTGATACCAACATCAATATCACCGTCGCAAAAATCAAACCCACTCCTCATCCATCTCTCCATCTTTGTATTCAGGAAATCAAACCCCAAATATCCAAAGGAAAAATCAAATTTCAACTGAAATATAACAAATCATGACTTCGATAAAGAATATAGCAAATTAGAGAGAACCCCGCCAATGATCAGACCAAGCAAAGATTAAAAAATGAAAATAATTAAAGCAACAGAGTTTGCAATTACAAAGAACAAATGTTATATTCTAAACATAATTTCAAAATGTCATATTACCAAATAAAAGGTTTGCCTACATATTCGTCACATCCGAATATATAAATGAATGACCATGGACCTTAATATTAGATCATAAGCATCAACATCTTTCATAACAGACATGTATATATACATGGTTTAGTTTATAAATTTCATAGTTTCTATCCATCTCTTTAATATTGTTATTTACCAAGTAACTGCAGCACATGCACAACTATTTTCACACGAAACATCAAAAATAACATAATTTCACCTTTGTCTCAGTGCAATACCACCACTGTCTCAACTCAGGCCAAAATAATCCCTCCGTTGAACTTCACAGTACCGCAAAGAAATAACCATTTATGAGCACCATCATACACCATAAATCTCATCACCATTGCATAACAAACCTTCAAAACTATACATCCAAACAATAATAAGCCAATAACAAACTGAAAATTGACACAAAGCCAAACAAAAGGAGCATATTACCTCACTTAATACACAGAAGCACTCCAAAAACATCGAACACCAAAGATAACACAAACAACAGCAATACAGACAAACAAAAGAAAGGTCATACATACAAAAAGTATATGAGGCCAAAGAGCATCCAAAAATAACACAACATTTGAATATAGATTAATCCAAAAAAAAAACCAACCACCGCATATGATAATAAATAAGCAATAAATGCCAAGAAAATGATACAACAATCGGCCAAAACAGGCAACAATGTTAACCAAAAAAATTATAAACGACGACAAAATCAAACTGCCATTTACCTAAATTACAGAGACATCAAACCGCAACAATAAAAGCCACCAAAACAATCCCCACAAACCATAGCAATGGAAGAAACCAAAGAAATCCAAAGAAAAAAAGAAGCCAACCACAATAAGAAATCAATCAATGAATCACAATGAAATAAACAAATCAATATCATTTTATAACCATCCACACATTCCATAACATGCATGTCATATATATACATAGTTTGATTTCTAAATTTCACAGTTTTTTTATTGATCTCTTTAAATATTGCTATTCAACAGAATCAAACGTTGTCCAAATATAAATCAAAAGCATTACATTTATACCAATGCATACCAATCGACTAACATTTGATTATATTATTATACCTCAATCACTTATACCAACAAACCACTCTCCCCAAACAAAAGAATTTTTATTTGGTCAGAACACATCACACAGTCAAATATCAATCGAAGATTGAAAAAGAAAAACAAAAAGACTGGAAAAGATTATACAGCAACTAAAGAACCTAAAGATCGGAGTCATATTTTTCCTGCAAACACTTCCATCATATGAGATCAAAAGGCACAGATTGAATGTACATAGCTCGGAGACAATGAGAACGAAATTGGCTCACAGCTGAAAACAGGATAAGGAATCCCACCCAAGTTTCACCCAATGCTGATACAAACGGCTCACTTTCTTTCAAAGTATTTGAAATTCCAGTATCAATCAACACACGTGCATCTTCTAGATTATTCACCACAACCCACATATTTACAAAACACACACTACATATACAATGAGAAACATGAACTCCAAGAAAACTCAACACAAAAATCTACTCGATTTTCATCAACACACGTCAAAAAGCACATAGCTTTAACGAAAATCCACATACCCAATTCAGCAAACTCCAAACCTAAGAAACCCACCCAATTTGACCAAATTTGGAGTTGAAAGAAAGGGGTCCAGGGCACCTACACAGGTATAAAACAGAGAAGACAACAAAATTCCCCAACTAAAGAACAAAGATGAAAATTGTCCAAATACCCATTACTCAAACATGGTTCTTTGATTTTCTATCCACATACCCAACATCCCAATCAACCAATTAAAAGTCCAATCCAATAAGAACCCAGAATAATCAGAATGCCCAGATTGCACACTTACCTACAGCTGTCAAGTGGCTAGATGACTATAGAATGCAGCAAGATGACTGGAGCCCCCACCAATTACTTTTGAGCAACCAAGACTTCCTCCGTTGTTTACCTAAGAAAGCAACATCACATATAAAAGTCAGATAGTAACGCCACTAAAAGACTCTAGACAGATCAGTTTTTCGTCCATTGGCTACTTCTAAACATCAAATTAGTTATACGCACGTCTGTTTTCACACAAAATATCCAGAACAACACAATCTTACCTTTGTTTCAGTGCAATACCAGCACTATTTCTTAACACAAAACAACCTCCTCGTTGAACTAAACAGCACTGCAAAGATAGAACCATTTATAGGCACCAATATACACCATAAATCTAATCACCATTGCACAACAAACGTCCAAACAAAAGGCAAGAATAAACTGAAAATCTACACAAACCCAAACAAAAGGAACACAATAAGGGAACTAAACAGTACTACAAAGAGAGGACCATTTATAAGCACCATTACGCACCATAAATCTAACCACCACTGCACAGCAAACGTCCAAACAAAAGGCAACAACAAACTGAAAATCCATACAAACCCAAACAAAAGGAGCACAATAAGGGAGCTCCTTCCATATACACACATACTCCATCTATCAAAGTCCAACCCAGAGACCAAAAACCTACGATTGAATCACAACACTGAACCACACACTCATGATCAAACCAAAAAACATTCAAGCACTCATGATCGAATCAAAAACATCAAAACAACCCATATCAAACACCATACCTCTATGAACAGACAGCCTTTGTCCCACAACGATGTCGAAAATGAAACCACAATCTAGGGAATCAACATCGACAAACGATCCAACCTAGGAAATTATGAAATCGACCATAGGGATGAGAAGACAATCAAAATGAAGAGAAAAATAAACTCTACAAAAAAATAAAATAGATTTATGTGTGGCTCTCTCTCAAAGCTTGCTTGGCACAGGATCTAGAACACAAGGAAGAAGGATAGAATTCTGGAAATGGTAGGTGAAGAGGAGATCCAGAACACAGAGGAAGAAGAGTGGGAAATGGCAGGTGAGAAAGAAGAGTGAGAGCCGGTGAGAACAGGTGGGAGATCAAGGCCTATCCAAAACAGCGTGCCGCACTGCTCGCATGCTTTGAATAATTTCGCTACAGGAATGAACAATGCGGTGAACAGGTATAGTGGAAACCTAGCTCTGTTATATAGTAAATATCTTTGAGTATATATATATATATATATATATATATATATATATATACCAGCAAAAACCTGTAACCCAAGGGGTGTAGAGGTGAGACTCGGGCGAAGATTACATTTTTATTTTATTAAATTTTGTTTTTATTTTTTCTATTTTTATTTATTTATTATTAAGGATAATTTATATATTTCAAAATTTGCTGAAACTTCTCCACGCTTGGCTTTATAATAATAGAGATAGAGATATACTCATGATACTGAGCCAAAACATAAGGGAACCTAACTTAATAAAGTTTAAGTCTTTCTATATCATCATTTTTATGGGCTAAAGCCCAATCTCAAATATATGATGTGAAGATAATGAAAATTAGGTGACGACCCGTCGGTCCCGCCCCTAGGGGCGACGTTTAAGCAGTTGATCGTTAATAGCGGATCAAGTAGATGATATTGAGATGCATATTTGTTTTGACATCCATTTTGACAATTGAGGGAGCTATATCATAACCAAATGATTGACTAAAGAGGGATTTGATCTCCAAAAATCCCAAGAAAGTCAATTGGATTCAACACCAATACATCATTCATCATTGTTATATGTCAAGTTTCTCTGCTATATAGTGAAAATTGTACCTATGCTTTTGGTGTATGCAGCTTCCATGTTGAAGTCATGGAAAACAATTGAAGGAGGACAATTGAGCGCGTGTACGTACGATGAATAGTACATATATGGGGTCTCAATTCGCAATCATCTTCTCCTTGCTTTGTTAGATCTTCTAGCCCTTGAGAGGGATCTCGGCCTTGTATGGCGGACGCGAGGCCGGAACCAACCGCCGTCGGCAACACAAAGTTGGCCGGTGTTGGTGTGTCGTCGTGTCGTTGGTGGTGGTAGCTAGGGAGGTAGCGCCAGTGACACTCGGCTAAGTTCTAGCGATAATTTAGGCTTCTATCTCGTTCATCACTTCATGCAATTCATCGAATGTTGAAGGTCAATTGTCTATGAAGATTTCACAAAGAAAACCTTCACAATGATGTAAGTGGATGGGCAAGGTCGAAATTGTCTTCTCGATTTTCTCCTCATCCGTTTTGCAGATCCCGAATATCTCTAATTGTTGACATTTTGAGTCATCTCTATGGCGAATTCATTGATTGTACAGAATCTCTCATAAGTGAGTAGAATCCATCGATATTCTACCGAATTCAATAATTCTCTATGAAGTCTACTAAATCACTTATACATGGTTTCCCATATTAAGGTAGATCCTCACACGCAAATTTCATTTGCAGTTTTGAATCGAGATGTCAAATCAAATATTGAACACATTGTTCTCGCTGCTTTGCGTTTGAGTTATGATCGCGTGTTGGAGTATTATAGAGCATGAGTTATCCATAAAGGTCATTGCTCACTAGATGTGTAAACGCATCCGCCCTCCACGTCTCATAACAGTTTTCATCAGAGGTGAGGGGAGCGAAGTCTAAACCATTCAGATGCGACATCTGAAAGGCAGGAAAAGAACGTTATTAGTTCTAAATCCAGACTAAGCGATCGAAATATATGTAGGTCACATGCGTGAGAGGCAATGGGCATTCCACTCCCTTCATCATGCGCATCCCCACTATATTTGGTTCTTTTACGTCTGTTGATAAATCAATAAGACAGAATGTGAGGGAGTAGAATACCCTCAAAATGGGAAAATGCGGGAAGGGGGGGGGGGGGGGGGGGGGGGGGGGGGGGGGGGGAGGGTGTGGGGGGGACAACTTAATTATCACATCTTATCTTAGATTTTTAATCTTGTAGTCTTCTTCTTCCTTTTCTTCTCGGATTTTTTTCTCAGGGTTAAACCTCGTGCTGATAACGTGTTTGAATATGCGCATAAATAAAAAAACATTAGTATTATAATTTCATAGTGAATGACCCCTTATATAGGAATCCATATTACATAGTCCTAATAGGAATATATGATACAATGAAATATTACTTGATTATGTACATAATGAATATTCATGCAATCTGGGTAGGAAATCTATCTAATATAAGATGAGCATATCACATATAAAAATATAAGAGCAACTCCAGCAAATCTCTTAAATGTGAATTTCACCAATAATATAAAGATTCTTATCAAATTTTAGCTCCTGCAGATTTGCTATATCATTCTCTATTTTAAGGATTACCTACATTTCAGATTTTCATCCTCTATATCTATACTGAAAAGTGAGAATATAGTTGATGAGAATAAGTAGTATTATAATTAATGATTTTCTTTTATGTTCCAAATGTAATTAAAAATTATATATATTTAATAATTTTTTATGTTAGCCAATTAAAATCAAGCATTTATTGAAATATAGCTAAATTTTAAGTAATATTGGTGAATCAACTTTAAAAAATCGACTAGCTAAATTAATTTTAAGGTCAATTTTTGAACAAAATAACAATATTATAAGTGATGTTGTTAGAGATCCTAGAGAGACGTACACAAAGAGCATAATAGTGTCACCCAACCAAAACATAGATCAATAAAAGTTGAATAAAGAATTTCTTTAGTCTACCTAATTAAGCAGTGGAATATATACTCATTGATGTGTGCTATCTGTGAATTTGTTTCCTACACAGGACTTGGACCCGACTCCTAATTGACTCCTCCCAAAGTCTCCACGTTTGTAAATTTGTGCCCTGTACCAGGACTAGGGCCTGCCTTGATCCCTCCATCAATCCTGGACAAGACTGAAAGAACCAAGTGTAACGAAACAAGGTCTTTTAATTTAAAAGTTATCCTTCAGTACGCTATGGCGGCTATGAAGCCTATGATTAAGTTTCAATTGTTACATAAAGGACAACCTTCACTAAATGCTGAGTTTCTACACAAGAACTTCTTTACACAAAGATGGGGTAATGTTGAACACTTCTGATCAGTGTCCAACGTTCATTACTGTCCCCATACAAAAGGAGTGGTACACTTTCCATACCTCAAGAAAAAAGTAGTTTAAAGAGAGCATTGAATGTAGTATTCCGCTATGTAACACTTCTAAGTCAAGAAATTATCTTTCTTCAATCACTGACATGGTAGCTTCATTTGCAGATAAAGTAATTGCACCCTGCAGTTGGTTTTGGGGATCAGAAACAATCTGGAACGCAAATGTAGGCTGCTTAGGTTCTGGACCATCTATAACAGTACTACTTAGCATGAAAACTACGTTTGACATAGTCGGTCTATCTGCAGCATTGTCTTGCACACAAAGAAGCCCAATATGCAGGCATCTCAAATATTCAGTAGAGGAATATGAACCATTCAATGCTTCATCTGCTAATTCCAGTCCTTTGCATTCACTCTATAAGTGCCATGCCTGACAAAATACATATAAGTTGTACTGAATTGTTAGACTGCGCATTCAAAAACTTGCAAAACATTGCTCAGAAAATATTATCGGGAACTAACATAAGCTAAGAATCCTAGCTGTTGTTCATTGTAATGGAAGCCGGTATTTTTTCTACCGGTAATAATTTCAAGTAGCAAGACACCAAAGCTGTATACATCAGATTTTTCGGAAAATATCCCTCCTCTGGCATACTCCGGAGACATGTAGCCACTGCAGGCAATTTAGAGTATTTAAATGACGAAAGTGCTAATAGGCCTTAAAGGAGTACACAATCAGAAACAAAAAGAGAGATTATCGTTACCAATTTAATCGATGACATTAATAAGCAATGGAGACCGAGGTTGAGATAAAAGATAAAAAAATAGAGAATACTAACTTACCGTGTTCCTGCAACCTTCTGAGTGTCCAATAGATTCTGTCCGCCTTGCACAGTACGTGACAATCCAAAATCTGAAATTTTCGGTTTCATTTCCTCATCCAAGAGGATATTGCTGACCTTAACGGGATAACGACAGTGCATATCAAGAATCTGATACTTCTATCATCCCAGACACAAGGGAACTCATTTACCTTAACGAACGCCTACCCATGTCTGATCGGAAAAAATATCTTACTGAAAAGGAGATCACGGACCTTATGATTGATAATGCATCTGAAAACGAGAAGCTGGAGGATGAAGACGACCTCAAATATGATGATAATGATGGAGACTATAATGATGAGGACTAGCTGTTAGTTGAGAGTAGTGAAGAGGAAGATGTTGATGAAAACTATGATGTCGAAAGTGATTGATTGATCAACCGAGTTCCGTGCATTTGTAATTTTGATGCATGCATGTATATATGCATGGTTGAATATATAACACCGATGTATACCATTAATTAATTAATACAAATTTTAGACGTCGACAATCGATTAAATAATTAATTTAATTATGAACAAATTGGAGACCAATCGAATTTGGCGATAACTTAAACGTCGATAAATTTGGCGAGTAATTTAAAAAAACTATCCTAGACGACGGAATCATAGGGTTCTGTTATCTAAGTAACCTCTTAAACGATGGAATACTATGGTTCCGTCGTCTAAGCCAAAATAATGGCAAGTGATAAGTAACTGCCCATTTTTTTGGGGGGAACACCTAGATGACGTAACGTATGGTTGCATCGTCTAAGTTGATCTTTCCATGATAAAACCGACCAGTTTTCCTCTCTCTCTCTCTCTCTCTCACTTCATTCTCACTCTTCATTCTTGTACATTTTTTTCTCTTCGGCCGGTCATCAGAACGGGGAAAAAACTTCCCTCTCACGTACAATCCGCCTCTCCCTCTCCCTCACCGCCGCCACCCCCCCCCCCCTAACCGATCCGCGTTGTTCGAATTCTCTAGCCGACGAAGCCTCGAAGTCGGCTCCTCCTCTCCCTCTCCGGCGAACCCCCTCACCGGCCTCCCTCAATCCTCTCTGGTATACTCTCGAACCATCGCCGATTTTATATATACTGTGTATATATGTATTTTGTATAATAGTGTATATTTGTGTATACATGTTGTGTATATTTGTGGATAAATTTTGTATATATATTTGTAGATAAATTTTGTATATTTATGTATATATATTTATATTTTTTAGATATATTTATGTATATTTATATATATAAATAGATATGTATAATATTGGATAATCGATATATTTAATTAGATATGTATAATTGCATTATTTCATAATTGGATAATTTATGTGTTTAATTGGATAATTGATATATATGGATATGTATATTGAATTCCCATGTTAATTAATGTATAGATATGTTTATTTATATGTGTTAATGTGTGTGTATATATATATATAGAAATATATGTGTTAATTATTTATGTGTTAATTGGATAATGTCGGTGATGATCGATTATATATGTATTGATGTATATTGATGTGAATATATATATATATGCATGTATTATTAATGTGGTAATTAGAAAAATTTGTATATATGATTTTTTGTTGAAAATTGTTAAGATGCCGAAGAGGCGCACGGCAAAAGACAAAGAATTGTGGCATCAATCTGTCTTACGACATATGGGTTGGAGGAATCAAGTCTCTAATGAGTCGGGTACGAGTTTGGCGCCTAAAGGGGAGATTCTGCACGCTCCTCCTATTGACAACGTTGTAGTTGATCAGGACAGTTCAAGGTTGACGTCACAGGTGCCCCAATCTTCCGATGAAGATTCAGCTGTCGTTAGTGCGAGACGACGAAACAAGAGGGACCCCTCACTTCCACCCCCTAAACATATTTAAGGGAATTTGCAATGGAAGCAAAGCGGAGAACGTAGCAAAGACATCGGCATGAGGGAGGATCGATGTACCTCTAAACGCATTCACCTGATGTCTTGAAGGAAGGAGGTTGTCTAGTTTGACAGCTCACCAAATCGAAAACTACGTACGTTCTCACGTACGTATGATAGCCCATACTTCGGAAGAGCTCCCCGATGAGGACAAAATGAATGTGTTCCGCGGACTCACGGTAAAAAAATATTTAATATTATAGTTTTTCATAATTGATTACAAATTATAGTGTTTACTGTTTCTAATTGTTTAAATTTTTTTTTGTTAGAACAATTTTAATTATGAACAGACTCCGGAGATGGTGGACTACATCAATAAAACCGCTCACCAGATCTTCAAGGATTGGATGTGTGCCAGAAAGACTCTGAAGGAGTTCAAAAAGGGAAGGGAAGATGAGTGGGAGTGGTTGAAAGCCCACATTGAGTCTGAACCGTGTAAGGTTCGTAATTCATATTTCTCCACATTTGTGTCATTTTTTGGGAAAAATTCTGTTGAATAATGATTAATTGCGTAATAATTTAAATTGTTGTGTAACATGCGCAATCATAGAAGAACAGAGCTAATCAGGAGAAGAAGTTGTTGCACCACAGATCGGGCTCCTGCAAAATGCTCAACCTGGCGCATGAGCACTTGCAAAAGGGTTTGAAATACCTGCTCATAGCAGGCAGCATTTCTACATATAATAGGCCCAGGAAAACCGAACATCTTTGCACTCAACACGCCGTAAGTAAAATTTTTTCCCAAAGTAATAATATTTAATTTTATTGTTGCTTCTTCACTTGTGCATAAAGAGATAAACTTGATAAATGAGGATATTATTTGTGTGATACATAGGTAATTGATTATATGCATGTGTGGTACATAGGTGCATGTGGGATACATATGGTGAACTTGAGAAATGTGAATGAGATTTAGTTTTGATATCAATTGAAGTGTTTTGGTTTTCGTACAGGATTTTGGTTTTCTCAATTTTTAGGGAAAGTTATGTCAATTTTTTTGGGGACATTTCTATATATATATATTGTTCATGTTCATTTCAAGAGAGGTTGCAATAATTGGACAACGAGAGAATTACAGATATGCAGTCCCAGAGTTCAGGGATCATGCTTGAGAAGCTTCCTACTCTCTCGAAAGAGTCTCAGATAGAAATGGCAGATGCAGTCTTTGGCCGTCGACCTGGTAAAGAGGTTCGTGGTCTTGGACGGGGAGTCGAGCGAGATATAAGCCAGTCCACATCGTCGGGGAGTCGGTGCTTGAATGCGGTGGGACGAGAGCAAATACAAGCTTTCCAGAAGCAAGCTTGAGTGGCCAACGACAGCACTTTAGCTGCCCATAAGGACGCTCGTAGGGTTCAGGAGGATGCTAGTATAGCTCGGGAGAAGAGTCAAGCAGCTCAAGCGAGGATGGATCATATGGCTCAATTAATGCGCATCATGTCTATTAAGCTAGGCCTAGATCCCAATGATGTTTGTCACCCATTTGGCTCTCCCTCTCCTCCAAGACCCGACGACGACGATCCGAGTGAGGGTGGGATCGGTGGGGCCCATACACCTTCTACTGTCGCTAGCTAGGTTTTTTATGTACTTTTGTGATCTTGATCGGAATCAAAAAATATTTTATTAATTTTGTACGAATTTTATATTTAATATATTTTCGATTATTATTAGTTATTTAATTTTTAAATTAATTTATTAATTTAATGTTTAATATATTAGATTTATTATATTTAACTTTTTTTTTAATATTTACTACTTAGACGATGGAATCAATGATTCCGTCGTCTAAGTACTATCACCTAGACGACGGAATCAAATTTGTCGTTGTCTAAGTAATATCACCTAGACGACGGCAAATTTGATTGCGTCGTCCAAGGATATACTTAGACCACGAAAACATGTGTCGTCTAAGTGAACTTAGACGACGCTTCTAAAACACTTAGGCGACGGAAATTCTAATTTTCATTGTCTAAGTACCTAAACTACGATACTTAGATGACGGCACTTAGATAATAGAGATTCTGTTATCTCTGTCGTCTAAGTACGTAGACGGCGGAAATGCCTACTTAGGCGACGGAACTGTTCCGTCGCCTAAGTGGCTTTTTCTGGTAGTGGTACTGTCACATTGTGAGTTCATGAATTATGTTATTATGCTTTATGTTTATGATATGCTTTACAAGCTTTACGTTTTTTAGGTTTATTTTTGTGATGGTCATATTGTGTTGCATCGATGCCTTAACTATTCGGCTGATAATCGGATAGTCTGGTCGGGTCAAGTTACGACAAACCCTCCGCCTGTCCCTGAAACATCTTGGGTTACGATAAACCCCCTAGATGATCCCATTACCTTTTTTTATATTCATATATCGTTCATCTTGGGTTACGACAAACCCCCTGGATGACAATCTCCACTTTTTTTAGTTCTACGATATCCTCGAACTCGCATCATTTTACTAGAAATAGTGGGAAGGTATAAAACTACATTTTTCCAACATTTTTACGCATATCGTACAATTATGATTTTTTTGTCCACTCACACTAACATTTTATGTTTTAATGCATTTTCCTGGCCTCTTCGATTTTCATTGTCCAAGCTGCAATGTTTATCTTGATAGTGCTTGGTTTTGTCAAAGGCTTTGAGTCCTCCAGTTGATCATCGATCTCTTCACTATTAGGTTTCAGCTGCACCTGCTAGCATGTATCATATATATGTAGATGTCGCTTTAAGTACCAATTTTATCATGTTGCTTTCACTGTGTATATGTAAATAGTTGGTTACTCAAGTGGCCTTTGAGTTTGGATTTCTCTCGACTTCAAACCCATAATAATGTATATGTCCTTTCACTTATGAGTTATGTTGTAACAGCCCGAACCTAAATTAACTTGTTAATCCTCATTCGTCGAGTTTATTTATCCAACTTTAGTGTGTTTATCAAGATTACTAATATAGTTGTAATTTAAAAAATTGACGTTTTTGTAGTCGCGATTCTCGATTCACGAAAGTTATAAAGAAAATTATTACGCACTCGTGCTTTTCACTATCGTATATGTGAGTCTAGTTATGTTAGTAAAGTTTTAACACTAGTTCATTTTATTATCTATGAATTACGTTTGGTTACATTGGATCAAAGTTCAAATCAGCTAGTTCAGTTCTCTTACATTATGACTTATAGTTTACGCGACAATGTTTCCAACTCACATAATGATTATAGTTAACATTTTTAGCTTAGTTAGTCAGATGGTTATAATTGTTGGAACTTTGTGGGACTTTAGTCCTACATGGAAGATGTATAAGGACTCCTACCCTTAATAAGGGATACCCCATGTAAGGTATTAAATGGAAGTGGGCTTGGGTGAGGGAATTTCTATGGGTTTCATGGAAAATTCCCTTGGGCTCCTAGTGGGCTATAAGGCTCCTAGTGGACTATGAAGATTATTTTATAATTAAAGACTGGGCCTTGGGCCTTGGGGCTCTTGGGCTCTGGGGACTTAGTTAAAATCAGTATACGTTTTGAATACTGATCCTTTTTATGTAAAGACGTAATTGTTCATCGAACAAAGACGACGTTCTGCCGAAACGGAACAAAGACGACCTTTTGTTCAAAACTCCGAACAGGCGTCATTTCGTCTATAAAAGAAGCTTGAAGGATCAGCATCAAACCATTGAAAATTCGAAATACATCTTCCTTACTATCAAGAGAAAAAACACATATTGAAGTTCGAGATAGAATTCAAGGGAATCTGCAACACCTTGAATTTGAGAGTTGTATCCTGGGAGACAGACGTCAAGACGATTCCACAAGCAGAAGTGCAGGGACGAATTTCTGTCTCAGGACATTGCGTTAAGCAAGCCTCTCTCAAGAAACAAGTTAGTGAATTCAAATTGTTTTCTCTATTTTGATCTCATACTTCATCCGAAGCATTCAATTCGAATTTAATTCTCTGCTATTTAGTTTCATTAAATTACGTTATAGTAATAATTACTGTGATTCATAGCTTGATCCATACTTATAATACATATTTTATAACAATCTAAGACAGAAATTTGGTCAATGGATCAAGCTGTGAATGTGGTGAAAAGCAACTCGTATGCTGAGAAACCTGAGAAGTTTAAAGGGGTTGATTTCAAGCGATGGCAACAAAAGATGTTGTTCTACCTTACAACTTTGAACTTGGCACATGTGATCTCTCAAGAGAAACCTGTGGCAGAAGAACTTCCGGTTTCAAAGGAAACTTTGAATGCCATTGATGCCTGGACACATAGTGAGTTTTTATGCCGAAACTATATCCTTAATGGATTGGATGATACTCTCTATGATGTCTATGTGACCTGTAAAACTGCCAAAGAATTGTGGGAATCTCTGGAGAAGAAATATTTGTCACAAGCTGAAAGTGCCGGGAAATTCATCATCGGCAAATTCATGAACTATAGGATGGTGGACACAAAGTCTGTTCTCAACCATGTTGAAGAATTGCAGA
The DNA here is from genome assembly GCA_946800695.1 of Geum urbanum. Classification (NCBI taxonomy): domain Eukaryota; kingdom Viridiplantae; phylum Streptophyta; class Magnoliopsida; order Rosales; family Rosaceae; genus Geum; species Geum urbanum. Next base: position 4,048,173 of record OX327008.1, on the reverse strand, counting down.
TTATAATTCACGAGTTGCACACTGAAGGGATGAACCTTGACGAAAAATTTCAAGTTGGTGCAATGATTGAAAAGCTTCCTCCATCCTGGAAAGATTTCAAGCATGACTTGAAACACATGACTGAAGAATTGTCGGTGGAAAAACTGGTGTTAAAGCTTCGAGTTAAAGAAGGCAATAGACAGAATGAAAAGAATGATGCTCCTTCTTATGAAGCCAAGGCAAACATTGTAGAAGGAGAGTCTTCTAAATCCAAGTCTAATTCCCAGAATAAAAACAAGGGAAAAGAAGGCAAGAAGAATAGTTCTTATGCTCCAAAACAGAAGCAATTCAAGACCAAAGCTGCTTGTTGGGTTTGTGGAAAACCAGGCCATAAGGCACAGGTTTGTCGCTATAGGAAGGACCAATCCGATGCTGGAAACCATGCTAACAAAAATCAGGCTAATGTGGCCATTGACTCTTATTTTGTTGGTGTGATTTGTGAAGTTAATATGGTCTCTGATACTAAAGAATGGTGGATTGACACTGGTGCTACAAGGCATATATGTTTTGACAGGAATCTGTTTGTCACCTACCAACCAATTGAAGGCGAAAATCTGTTCATGGGAAATGCTTCTACATCGGCTGTCAAAGGGAAAGGCAAGGTTTTGCTGAAACTTACTTCTGGAAAAACTTTGGCTCTTCTTGATGTGCTGCATGTTCTTGAAATTCGAAAGAATTTAGTTTCTGGCCCTATTTTGAGCAACAAAGGCTTCAAACTTGTATTTGAATCTGATAAGTGTGTAATCACCAAATGTGGTGAATATGTAGGAAAAGGCTATCTGGAAAATGGTCTTTTTAAACTAAGTGTATTGCCAAACGATGTTTCTATTAATATAAATAATGCTTCTACCTACTTGCTTGAGTCTATTAATTTATGGCATGAAAGATTAGGCCATGTGAATTACCAATCTATAAAAAGGATGGTGAATTCGGGATTAATACCCAAATGTAATCCAAGCTCTATGGAAACACATAGATGTGAAATTTGTACTGAATCCAAGTTTGCAAAACAACCAATGAGATCGGTAGAAAGATTAACTGAAGTATTAGGATTAATACACACTGATCTTTGTGACTTTAAGTCAACTCCTTCAAAAGGAGGGAAAAATTATTTCATCTCATTTATAGATGATTGCAGCAAATATTGTTATGTATACTTAATACAAACAAAAGATGAGGCTTTGGACATGTTCAAAGCATACAAAGCTGAAGTGGAGAATCAACTTGACAAGAAAATCAAGATTATTAGATCTGATAGAGGAGGAGAATATGAATCAAATGCTTTTTCAGAATTTTGTACCTCTCATGGAATTGTTCATCAAACGACGGCACCTTATACTCCACAACAAAATGGAGTTGCTGAACGTAAAAATAGAACGTTCAGAGAAATGATTAATTCCATGATAAACAGTTCTGGAGTTCCTCAAAATCTGTGGGGTGATGCTCTACTTGCTGCAAATAAAGTCTTAAATTGAATTCCTCATAAAAAGTCCAATAAAACTCCTTATGAGGTATGGAAAGGAAAAATCACTTCTTATAAAAAGTTGAAAGTGTGGGGTTGTCTTGCTAAAGTCAGAGTTCCTTTACCAAAAAGAGTTAAACTTGGACCAAAAACAATAGATTGTGTATTTATTGGCTATGCTGATAATATTGCAGCATATAGATTTTTAGTTTTTAAATCAGAAATCAGTGACATTCATGTGAACACTTATATGGAAAGTGATGAGGCTGAATTCTTCGAGAATATATTTCCTTATAGAGAAAGAAATATCATCACCAACAAAAGAGTACGTGATGTCAGTAATATAGATCAAGCATCCTCATCTCGAGTTCAGGAGGAAGAAGACACTGAACCAAGGAGAAGCAAAAGAATGAGAGTCCGTAAAGACTTTGGACCTGACTATTTGGCCTTTGTAACAGAAGAAGAACCTCAAACCTATAAATCTGCTATGGAATCTTCTGAAGCACCTTATTGGAAGGAGGCTATTCAAAGTGAAATTGAATCCATTATGCAGAACAATACATGGGAATTGGTTGATTTGCCTCCTGGAAATAAACCAATTGGACATAAGTGGATTTTCAAAAGGAAAATGAGACCGGATGGTACCATAGATAAATATAAGGCTCGTTTGGTAGCAAAAGGGTATCGTCAAAAGGAAGGGCTTGATTATTTTGACACCTATTCACCAGTAACTCGAATAACGTCTATAAGAACGTTAATAGCAATAGCTGCTGTCTACAATTAGGAAATACACCAAATGGATGTAAAAACAGCCTTTTTAAATGGTGAATTAGATGAAGAAATATATATGGATCAACCCGAAGGTTTCATTTTAAAAGGGCAAGAACACAAGGATTGCAAGTTAGTTAAGTCTTTGTATGGGCTTAAACAAGCACCAAAACAATGGCACGAAAAGTTTGATCATACTATGTTATCACATGGATATAAAATTAATGGATGTGATAAATGTGTATATATCAAACAATTCAAAGATGCGTTTGTTATCATTTGCTTGTATGTGGACGATATGTTGATAATGGGAACAAACAAGGATGTGATTAATTCTACAAAGAAGATGTTGAACTCTTCCTTTGATATGAAAGACATGGGAATAGCAGATGTCATCCTTGGAGTACGAATTTTACGAAATGACCTTGGTTATGTACTTACTCAATCCCATTATATCGAAAAAGTGTTGCGGAAATTTGGACATTATGACTGTAAACCAGTTGTAACTCCATTTGATCAGAATATCCACCTTATGAAGAATAAAGGTGAGAATGTGTCACAATTAAAATATACTCAAATATTAGGAAGCTTGATGTACATCATGAATTGTACAAGACCTGACTTGGCTTATACAATAAGCTGACTAAGCAGGTACTCAAGCAATTTTGGAAAAGAACATTGGAATGCTTTAGTTAAGAGTATTCAAATACTTAAAGCATATGATGGAGTATGGCTTGCACTACACGAGATATCCTCCAGTATTGGAAGGATATTGTGATGCAAATTGGATTTCAATGAACACAGACAGTAAGTCTACAAGTAGATATGTATTTACACTTGGCGGAGCTGCCGTATCATGGAAATCAACCAAACAAACAGTGATAACACGATCAACCATGGAAGCAAAATTCGTTGCCTTAGATAAAGATGCTGAAGAAGCAGAATGGCTTCGAAATTTCTTGGAAGATATTCCTTCGTGGCCTAAACCTGTAACTGCTATTTGTATTCATTGTGATAGCATGACCGCACTCACAAGAGCGAAAAATAAAATCTATAATGGCAAGTCCAGGCATATTCGAAGAAGGCACGAAACGATTAAAGACTTGCTCAAAAATGGTATTATATCTATTGATTATGTGAAGTCAAAGGAGAACATAGCCGACCCTTTGACTAAAGGGCTATCTAAGGAGCAAGTCATACATACATCGAGGGGAATGGGTTTAAAGCCAATTTAATGAGTCATAACTTGGCGGAAACCTAACCTAGCTGATTGGAGATCCCATGGTCTAGGTTCAATAGGCAAACTGGTTAAGGAAGACTCAAGGTAGCAAACACACACACATGCTCATTCCTATGATGAACGAAGTGTGTTTTCCTGTAAGTTGTCTAGGGTGAATATTATTCTTAATGATACTAATATCTTACTAAAGAGGAATATAGCAGGATATTCTCAAAATTGGTATCACATATATGAGAGTTATATGGCTATACTCTCTAGCGCTCTCATGAAGCCGGGAATTGTCCAGGACCAAAATGGACACAAACGAATGAACTGAAATGTGTTATATTTGATATCTGTGACACTTGTTGTCTCGGTTTACTACTCAAAGCAAATAGTTCAAGACTTAAGTTCACTACCTTGCATAGTAAATCCGATAAGTGCTCACTACGGATGGTTCAAGTCCAAAAGACACCTCTCCGGACACGTATCGATTATTTCATTTTCTCTTGAATATAAAACTCTTATTTTCTATTCAAATGTGGGGTATTATTGGAGTTTGAATAGAAAATGTGGGGTATTGTTGGAACTTTGTGGGACTTTAGTCCCACATGGAAGGGACTTTAGTCCCACATGGAAGATGTATAAGGACTCCTACCCTTAATAAGGGATACCCCATGTAAGGTATTAAATGGAAGTGGGCTTGGGTGAGGGAATTTCTATGGGCTTCATGGAAAATTCCCTTGGGCTCCTAGTGGGCTATGAAGATTATTTTATAATTAAAGACTGGGCCTTGGGCCTTAGGCCTTGGGGCTCTTGGGCTTTGGGGACTTAGTTAAAATCAGTATACGTTTTGAATACTGATCCTTTTTATGTAAAGACGTAATTGTTCATCGAACAAAGACGACGTTCTGCCGAAATGGAACAAAGACGACCTTTTGTTCAAAACTCCGAACAGGCGTCATTCGTCTATAAAAGAAGCTTGAAGGATCAGCATCAAACCACTGAAAATTCGAAATACATCTTCCTTACTATCAAGAGAAAAACACATATTGAAGTTCGAGATAGAATTCAAGGGAATCTGCAACACCTTGAATTTGAGAGTTGTATCCTGGGAGATAGACGTCAAGACGATTCCACAAGCAGAAGTGCAGGGACGAATTTCTGTCTCAGGACATTGCGTTAAGCAAGCCTCTCTCAAGAAACAAGTTAGTGAATTCAAATTGTTTTCTCTGTTTTGATCTCATACTTCATCCGAAGCATTCAATTCGAATTTAATTCTCTGCTATTTAGTTTCATTAAATTACGTTATAGTAATAATTACTGTGATTCATAGCTTGATCCATACTTATAATACATATTTTATAACAATAATGTTTTTCCGATCAACCTAGTCTAGCTCTAAATCTCTTTATCATCTATGATTTAAATTTCAATCCAGTCTGTCGTCTACGCTTCTAGTAGTTTTAGCTTATATTATGTCAACTCCTATCTTTACTATTATCTGTCTAGATGATATCAATCACTTTCTTGGAGGTTCTGATTCGGATCAGATTACATATGCATACGTGCCCCTCGACTAATCATCGAGTAGCCGCGGAGTTGCTAGTACCCTCTGTTATGTCGTCTAGTTGTTAGTACCCTAGACGATAGTACGTAACTAGGGATGCTAGCCTCTAGTTACCGCCTCTACCCAGTTTGTTAGATTTCTCAAGTCACACTAGTCACATGTCATCCTGAATGCTATGTTTCTAAAGAACATTAGAGAAGTAGAGTTCTAGATAATTCAGTCACCACTTTTAGAACATTCACTGTCAGATTCTAGCTCAGTCAGTGAGCTTTTGATGACTAGAGTGTCAGATACCTAAGTCATCCATTTCCTTTTATCCAGAGTCAGAAGTTAGTTTCGGTGAATTAGTTTTTAGTTTCAGCTTCTTGATTTCAAATCAGTTATAAATGTTGAACCTATCATGTAGTTCCTCCTTATACGTTTATCAGTACTTGCATGTTGAACCTATCATGTAGTTCCTCCTTATAACTACGCTTTTATACGTTCTCTAACGTTTTTATCGTTTGATTTTTCCGTCTACTCACTCTAACAGTTTTATATTTTTTAAATGTCCTTCCCTAGGCCCTTTGGTTTCAAATGCCTAGGTTGTAGAGATTTAAGCTGATGTTGGGCACGCACGGAGTTCGAGGCATAGCGATTTCCCTTCCACAGGATTCGTAGTTGATCTTATGAGTTAGTAATTATTTAACTTAGACAATTTTAGAAGTACTTAGTTGCTCTGATGTCATAAATTAATTTTCATCCTTTCTAGATATATTATTGAAAATTAGTCAAATAAATTTTTGTAGTTTTTGTTTTCGTGCCATAATTTGTTACTTATTCTTAGTAAACTTTTCAATTAGTAGTGTCATTGGGCCCGATTCCGATTTAACTAGTTAAATCAAGGTCGGATTCTCACAGTTGGTATTAGGTTATAGGTTATAGGTTTTGTAGACCGTACTAGGTTGCTTTTATTTTTGCGTTCGATTATGCTAAACATCTCCGGAGGATAACTCGACTGCAGCTGATCCCAATCGAATTCTCAAGGTGTTGAACGTCATTGAATACGTGGCGAATGCAATTGAGTATAAACCTCAGCCTGTGAGTTTGTGTACCCCTTTCTCTATGCCTCGTGTGCATCGATCTCGATCAAGTAATTCAGAGCTTATCTAAGGTAAATGTGCTATCAGAATCCAAGATTACTCTTTATTCTTTTAAGTTCTAATCAATTCTGTTAGATTTTCAGGATGTTTTTTAGCACTAGTGTCTTTTGCAGCAGAAAGCGTAATGATTTTGCGACCATCATCTTTTGTCTTTAGACTTAGTTGACTTGTGTGTAGAAAAGTAGTGGTTTCCGCTTTCTTCCAGGAGAGTTGTGTACGTAACTGAATTCTGTGGTAGAAGAGGGTGCTTAGAGTAACGTATCTTTTCGAGTTCGAATGATGTTCCGCTTTTTATCTGATTTTAGTTTTTGTCCTCAGGACACTTGCATTCTCCTTGGTTGCTTTAGGATGTTCCCCCTACTTGATCTCAATTGAAGTTCGACGTTGATGTGGATGAGTTCTCGAGCTCAGTGGCCAATCAAATGGTTTAGTTTCGTAGAAGTCTTTTGTTGAATTCGATTTCAATATTTCCTCGATCAAGTTCAGCTCCATAGTTTCGTTTGTCCCGTTGACCTTTTAAGTTCTTTCAGGGTTGCGATTAGTCTCCATCAGTTAATTGAAAAGCCTTTGGCGACGTTTGGTGTTGATCTTTCCAAATAGTAGTGAAATTTTAGTGTTAGAAGTCGTGCAATAGCTGAAGCTTACTTGATCTAGTAGTGGAGATCTTGGAGTTGTTAGAAGTGAAACGCGAAGAATTGCTTAATGAAATTATGTTGTTTCATGTCATCATGTTTAGATTCAGTTCCCTTATCTTTAGATGCGAGAAAAATTCATGTTGGAAGAGAATGCGAATTATTAGGAAAGTTAGTTTGAATTGCATTTCAATTTGTAAATTCATCGAGAATGTAGCCACATCAGCTCCTAAGCAGAGTAGTATCGAAGAATTGTTTCCTAATTTTACTTTATCACATTTTTCACCCTTCAGCTTTGTTGAGTAGCAGCAAGTGACTTAGACATTACATGCTTTTCTTTCGTTCCATGTTAGCAACAATTCGATTATTCAATTTGAGAGTGTTTTTACACTCGAGTCTCAAGTTTGTGACCCTCATCTTATTTACGACCATATGAGTAGGATACACAATAGTGTACAATTTAAGACCTTTTAGCATTCGAGAAATTCTCGATTATTCTGTATTGTTGAATATGGTTGTTTATGGACATTTTTGTATTGGTTGTTGAAATATGAGAAATTTGCAGGTTTTGGATTCAGTTATAAACAAATAGGTCATGCCAAATTTTTGGTAGAGTTTCCTTCGAATTTTTAGTGGTTGGAATTATTTTAGGCATAAAGCACAACTAACATGGACATTAGTTTAAGTACGCGCCTGCGTTGCTGTTTGTCTGCAAGACATTCATCGTTGCGAGTTCAAGTTCCGCTTTGGTTAAAGTCAAATGGTTTGATATTGTCCCTCTTAACAAGTTTAGTAGATTCGTGGACTTTCTAAAATGTTAGTGGTTCATCGAGACTTCCGAACGTGTTTCAGTAGTACAGAGTTCTTTGTGCTAACTATCTTATACAACAAACTTTCTAACATTAGGAGAGTGTCCTGGACTCAGTGCATCTGTCTCCATCAATGGTTTCTCCTTTTTCATATCAATAGTTTTGTCTCGATGTATGGTGATCAGAGTATGTAGCCTCGGACAAAGATCAACATCAGACACTTTTATGTCAGGATGTCGAAGCAGATGAAATTCCGCCACAGTGTAGTCACTTCTCGAGTTAATGTAGACAGTTTTGACTTTCAACGTTAAGCATTTTAAGTTGTATAGCTTTATAGGAAAATATTTTCTTATTGGTTGCGTTTCACTTTTCTTTCCTTCTATTCATGGATAGAAGAGGTAGGTTAGGAAGAATAGAAGTTTTGTGTGTCTATTCTCGAGCCTAGGAGATTTTCGTCAGAGTGACTTTGGTACGTATCACATTAGAAATTTCTAAATTCAAATTTTTTGAATCAGTAGTGTACAAGGAACTTAGAGTTGACAATTGTAGTGTTGTAGCATCTCAAAGCAATGCTTTGCTAGAGGAGTTTAAGTAGTTTGAGAAAAATCTTTGCAAGAAATCACAGCTTTACAATTAGTGCAGTTGAGGAAACATAGTGTGTATGGGACCTTGCAAAAGTGCAGGGTTATAGCTGTACGTGTGTTGACTTTCAGTTTTGTAAATTTTGAGAACGAAATTTTTATTAGGGGGGTAGATTGTAACAGCCCGAACCTAAATTACCTTGTTAATCCTTATTTAGTAGAGTTTAATGTTAAGTCGATCTAGCTTTGGCACGTTTATTGTAATTACTAATATAGTTGCAATTTAAAAATCGACGTTTTTGTAGTCTTGATTCTCGATTTACTTTCTTCAAGAAAGTCGTAGAGAAAATTATTACGAACTCGTGCGCATTTTATTTTATTTTTTGGAGGACCGAGCTAATTGTTACAAATTTTAGAAGTTTGGAGTATTTATGTGATTTTTTGGAATTCTAATGTTGGTCAGTTTATTCGGACCATTAGATCTTTCGTAGATTTGATCTCAGACCTTGATCTCAATTTAACCGTAGGTATAAATTCAAATTTTTTCACCTCGGGTCAAAACCAATTTCACGTAACCCCTTTTGATGATCCGATGATAGACCCGACCTGGAATCATGACCCGGTTGGATCTTCGCCGTTCGACCTCCACTTACCTTCGTTCTAGCCATAATTTCCTCCTCTTTCTTCCCTCCTCTCATTTATGCCCTCAAACTCGCCATGCATTGCTTCTCAGAGACGAATGGAACCCGAGAAGTTTGGTGTTTTTTCCTGATTTGTTGTTCGCACCATTGCCGACTTTTGGCCGTCGATGAGTGGCGTCACCATGGGGGTTTTCCTCCCCACCCTTCCAGGAGTCAAACACGACAAGTTTTTAGTCACGTCTTGGCCCTACGACATTGGCCAACATCGGTAATATTTGGCGAAATCCATCGACTTTCGAGGTAGATTTCGGCTGCTTTGTTTTGATTTTTGGTCTTATGTTAGTTGGGAAAGTTTTTGTATGTGTTGAAAGATTTTGATTGATGTACATGTCAGTCAGATCGAAGCAGGTCGGCCTTGGCCATCGTCTTTGGTGGCGTGTGGGCCTCATGTGGCGCCTTGTGTGGCGGAGCTTTGGCTACCCAAAATTCAAATTTTTGGCAGAACTCAGATAATGATTATAGTTAATGTTTTTAGCTTAGTTAGTTGTATGGTTATAATATTTTTCCAATCAGCCTAGTCTAGCTCTAAATCTCTTTATCATCTTTGATTTACATTTTAATCCAGCCTGTTGTCTATGATTCCAGTAGTTTTAGCTTATATTATGTTGACTCCTATCTTTACTATTACCAATTTAGATGTTATCAATCACTTTCTTGGAGGTTCAAATTCATATCAGATTAAGTATGCATACGTGCCACTCGACTGATCATTGAGTGGCCGCGGAGTTGCTAGTACCCTCCGCTATGTCTAGTTGTTAGTATCCTAGATGACATTAGGTAACTAGAGATGCTAGCCTCTAGTTATTGCCTCCACCCAGTTCCTTAGATTTCTCTAGTCACACTAGTCTCATGTCATCCTGGATGCTAGGATCTGACACGAGATGACTAGAGTGCCAAATACTTCAGTCACCACTTTCAGATCATTTAGTGTCAGATTCTAGTTCAGTCAGTGACCTTTCGATGACTAGAGTGTCAGATACCTCATTCATCTCTTTCCTTTTATTCAGAGTCAGAAGTTAGTTTCGGTGAATTAGTTTTTAGTTTCATCTTCTTGATTTCAAATCAGTTATAAATGTTGAACCTATCATGTAGTTCCTCCTTATATGTTTATCAGTACTCGTATATTGAATTTTCACAGAAATTCAGCATAAGGACATAACAAAGCTTTTATACGTTCTCTAACGTTTTTATTGTTTGATTTTTCCGTCCACTGACTGTAACAATTTTATATTTTTCGAATGTCCTTCACTAGGCCCTTTGGTTTCAAATGCTCAAATTGCTGAGATTTCAGCTGAGGTCGGGCGTGCACGGAGCTTGAGGCATAGCGGTTTGCCTTCTATAGGATCCGTAGTTGATCCTATGAGTTAGTAATTATTTAGCTTACACAATTTTAGAAGTACTTAGTTGCTATAATTTCATAAATTAATTTTCATCCTTTTCAGATATATTATTGAATTTTAGTCAAATGATTTTATGTGACTTGTGCTTTCATGCCATAATTTTTCTTATTCTTAGTAAACTTCTCAATTAGTAGTGTCGTTAGAGCCTAATTCCTGTTTAACTAGTTAAATCGGGGTTGGGTTCTCACATATGTTCTTTTGTCATTTATTTTGTTTTTTGAGAAATCCAGATGGGCATCGGTGGCACACGATTTATTTTTGGGACTTGCTATTCAAAGCGTTCTCTTTATGCACCTTTTTGGTTTCCTTGATTTTAAGTGAAGTTATGTCAAATTTTTGGTAGAATTTCTAGAGTTATCATCATTTTTTAGGGCTTAACCTTGGTTTAATACATAAGTTGGGTTTGGATCCTTTTAACAAGAGGTATCATATTGGATGCAACGGCTCGAGTTGAGTATAAAATTGAGTGATATTATCTTGTACTTGTTCTTTTCTCTCATACTCTCATAGTGAAGGTGAAAACTCTCCAAGCATGTAGGCAAGTTATTTGGCCGAATCTCATTAAATCTTGTCGTGTTCTTGACTTGTTTATTCCCTTTCTTCCATCCTTATTGCTAGTACTTGTGTAATGGAAGATTAATTTCCTAACAATACGTACACCTAACTTGGATCTGGCAATATGAAAATATATAGGCTTCAAACCCTCCTCTGCATATGCCTCGCTCCTTCCATGTGCAAATGATCTATGATTCTGACCAATGTACTCAATCGACACTCGACAGCTCGTTCAACTATGAATTAATTTATGTTATTTGGCTTAATTTAAAAATGTATCCATGGGTGAATTTAAATTGTGTGTTACTTACTTTATAATTGTATCTATGGGTGAATTTGATGAGACATACTGTAGCTTTACACCATAATTCAAGTCGACAGTGATAGCCATCTTCGTTCCCAGGGCACGAGTGAAGTCTCTGCTGCAAGCCTCCATTGATTTGGTCATTGCTTCTCTCCCAAGGCCACTCGCCATCAGCCCTGCTCCTAGTCTCATCTTTATGGTGGGAGTAGGTGGATGGCATGAGAAGGCACTATGGAGTTCGTTCACGGATTTTTTGTGGAGGTGTTTTAGGCCAGGGGCGGTTTGGGCTCCGACAGTGGCGGCAAATAGGAACGTTTCTTGCTAGTTAAGTGGTGGTCGGCTTTCGACAAACTCATCATGGACTGGTGGTGTGCGATGCAGTGGGTTGTCTTCGGCGTCAATGTTGCAGGCAGGAATCAATGCACTGCAACATGGTTGTGTTAGAGCACCTAGTCTTTCTGGGCCTGGAGGTTTGGGCTTGTGGCCTTTTGGTCTAGTTCTCTGGCCAGCTAGAGTGGGTTGGTGGCTTCTGAGACAGTTGAGATCCACATACCTTATTTGTGGCTGCTATTTGATTCATCCATTGATGAAGACTTCTTGCGTATCTCTTTTAGGCAAGAAGAAGAAGATTTAGACACTATTGGTGTCGACTTACTTGCATCTTTCTTGGATTGCGTGATTCAAGGATGATGACAAAATTACCAAATATAATTGTGTGCTTAGGGATATATCTATCTTCATTCTCATATGTCTTTCGCAATCTTTTTAAGATGCAAATAAGTTCAACAATGTCGAGTTTAGCGTTTTAAAGAGTAATGTTTTCTCTGATCAGTTTCTTCTTCTCTATTTAGTGTTAAAGTTGTTTTTCAGCTGTGTATGTACTATTCATGCCGAGAAAATCGTTTAATGATATCTTCTTTTCGTCAATGATAACTGACGAAAAATAATTAGACTAATCTCAATTAATGAATAGGAAAATCTAGTCTAAGTAATGATTGTATCTATACAACACTTGAGCGCAATGAATACTTATCTGATGTCAAAGGGACCTAGGGTGATAGAAACTAAAACACTATCTATCTATCTATCTATCTATCTATCTATCTATCTATCTATCTATCTATCTATCTATCTATCTATCTATCTATCTATACTATTATTAAGGGAACACACGTTGTCCTCCCTTTCTATTATTTCTTCCCATTATATCCTTTTATCTTAGATGGAATATAATATTTCAAGATTAATACCGTAATTAACTGTGACGACCCGAACAAGAATCAATTGCGTATTCGGCACGATTCACGAGTTTGAGCTTAGTCGCAGTTTTTCGATATATATGTGGTTCGTCGACTTTATTCGCGACTATGTTTTCGGTGGAGAATTTGAGTTGAGTGTCTTCACGGAAATTGTAGAGTACGTGATTTCGAGCTCGAGGGCGGTTCTGGAAGATTTTTCCGATAACCGAGGAATATTTTATAATTATTCGAAGTTTCAGTTTCCGACGAGTTTATCCGATTGTTTCGAGCTTATCTGAATCATTTCGTATATTCGTTTTGGACCGTCGATCGACCCGAGGCGCGAGTATAAATATCGGGAATAGTCGTAAAATCGTCGAAAAACACTGTTTACCGTTGACCAACTTTGACTTTCCCGTTTTGGAAAGTTGACCAGTTGACCGAAGAGGAAAGTTTCCCCTTTGAGTTTTGACGTCCGACGACCTATTTTCCGGCCACCTCCGGCCAAACGAAGGGTAAGGTTTTCTTCCCCTCTTGATTTCGAGTGGTTTAGTGTTTGGTTTGGTAAAAATTGATGGTGTTTTCATCGAGTTCGAATCGGGCCGAGATGTGGTGGTTCGACGGTGATGGTGACGGTGGTTCCGGTGAGTTTCGAGGGTGGAGTTGTTGGGGTTTCGGTTCCCCTAGCTTAGGTGATGCTCCTGGGATGAGTGATTTTGGGATTTGAAGAGGTTTTGAAGGCAATCGGTTAGGTCACCGGAGTTGGGAATTCCGGTCTGTTCTTGATGTTTTGACCTTGCTCCGATGAGTTTTGGCCTTGGTGCCAGTTGGGAAACAGGTTCGCCTTGTTGTGGTCTTCAATTCTGGAAAGTCTCGCCGTGAAACTCCACGGTTGACGGTGCGGCGGCGGCGGCGGCGGCGGTCAACGGCGGAGCTCCGGCCAAAAGTTGACTTTTTGGATTTCGACGTTTTTAATGTCGTTTTTCTCGTAATCGCGCCCTGATTATTGTCCAGAGGTTTTCGGATTGATTTGGTTAGCCGATTTTCAGTCGAGGTTTCGAGTGGGGATTTCGGAATTTCCGTTAATCATTTTGTACTACATTGCATATTTCCGGGAACGGTTGGTTTCCGTGATTCAGTACAGGATTGTGGACTATGGATCAGTTATGTTTTGTGAATATTCAGGAGATCGGGATCGAGATCGGGATCGTGATCGTGCTTCTGGCGAGGATCTTCCGCCGGGCCACGAGATTAGCGCGAGTGCGCATTTTGCTCACCTGTGAGTGGACAATTTCTTTTCACGGATTGTTTGCGAGTCTTTTATATGATTTTCGAACTTGAGCATGCGTATTGAGATTACGGATTACATGAGCATGTGTTTTTACGATTATACGATTATACTTATACGGATATACGTATACGAGTATACATACACTTATATGTTGTTTATTGCATTTGCATCGAACTGTTCATGATTTGGTTTACACAGAGTACAGTTTATATATGATGTTGTATCGATACACTTGCATCCTGGCTGATCCCCGAGGATGTGTGCCAGGGGAGGCTGTGACTCTTGACCCGAGGTCTTTACCGGGAGGAGGCAGACCTCTGACTTGAGGCCTTTCTGGCTAGAGTCACGTGTGGATCTGGGATCCCGTGATTCGGATTGTACTAGCACGGAGGTGTCCATGAATGACCCCATGGGATTTTTACTTGCATGCTCAGTACGCTGGAGGAGTGTGAGTTTACCTCGCGTACTATACTATGTTTATTTACCTGGACTCGCATATGTTATTTTAAACATATATATCAACTGGTGAAAGACATTTATTTTCGTCCACTCACTCTAACAGTTTTCATGTCTTTCCCCTGTGCTTTTCGGTTTCCGTGCCCAGTTGCAGTTCAGGTTTGGTGTTTCACGTCGCGGTTTGGAGGCTAGTGATCTGAGCTACCTGTGTTTTCCAGTAGGTTCTTATTTCGCCTACTGATGTATATGTTGTACATATTTTGCACTAGAGGTCGCTCTGATACATTCTGATACATGTTTATACGGATTTTCACGGATATACTATATATAGTACAGTACTGTTTACTGTTATTGCTTATATTATGATGTTGAGAAATCCGGATGGGATTGGTGCCCGCAGTTTGACTTTTGTGGCATAGGATGAAGTGTTATTTTCAGGGTGCAGGTTTATGCAATTCCACGTTAGTAACGAAACTCTGCCGAAATTTTGAAAAGTTTTTGTTGGTTCATATTTTCAGAAGGGGTTCGATTCCGGTTTAGGTAACTGAATCGGGATTGGGTCCTTTCATTAACAAATAAAAAAATTGAAAAACAATTATTCTTTTTCCTAAATTCTCCTTAATTAGAGCATTTTTCTCTGCTCTCTCTCTTTTTTAGTGAAAGTTAAAAAAAATTGCCGTAATTTCCAATTTTCCATCCGTGATTATCTTAAAAGAAAAACTGCCATAGGTTTTCAATTTTTTACAGAAAACACGAAAATTGTTATGAAAATAACAGTGACTTTAAAAAAAATAGTATTTAAATTTGACACACACACCCCCATAGGGTGTGTTTTCTTCGAGTAAAACTGGAAACTGCTTGGGACCTAGGTGGCAATAGGGAAAACCCGAAACAAGCCCAGTCCACGAACGAGTCCAAGACCCACCATCTCCAAACGGTGCCGCCGGCAACGACCACCACTCGACATCACATCGCTTTGTCCTCTAGAAAACGTTAATCTCCTATTATCTCGGAGCCGAATTCACTGAAGAATCAAACGCGAGCGAGAGACATGAAGGATGAGGAACCCCTCCCACCAGGCGTTGAGTCTCTCCCCCAAAACTCGCTCCAAACTCAAATTGAAACCGCTGCCCAGAATGCCGTCTTCCATCAACAAGTAGTCACTCACTTGTTCTTATTTCTCTTTCAATTTTGTTTGTGTTTTTTCTTCTCAACTCTTGCTCTCTTTTGCTGCTTTGCGAATTATAGGATATCTCTACGCAGAATATCATACGAAGTCAAATGAGGTCTGTATTTTGTATTCTTCTTTCTATGTCTCTGTGATATGATATACACTTACAATGTGGTCAGTTTGATTTTTTATTTTTCGTTTTATGACAATATACAATTATAGAGAAGCTTCTAAGGATGATACAGACGTTTTCTCCGAACGCGTTGATCCCAGCGCTCTCAAGGTCTCTCTAGTTTTTTTTTTTTTACTCTTACTTTCCTTGTTGTGAAATTATTATCTAGTTCTGGCATTCGATTTTTTACTTCGGTGAAATTTGATACAGGAGCATCTATTGAAGATGACTACACAACATCGTGCTCTAATGGCTGTTAAACGTGGAAACTCTACTACCCTTGATGAACAAGGTTCCTAGTTTATCATTTATCAATCTTATTTTAGCCGTATGATTTTTCTAGTAATGTTTTCGCTTATAGTGGATGCTACATCTATCTGGTTTCATTAGTTGGGTGTTTTCTTAGATTATTTGATTAGGAGGCCTTTTAGATTAACTTGGTTTCTGTTTATCACGTCCAAGTTTATGTGCGGAAGAGCTTATGTATCAAACTAGTTTCTGGTCTACCCTATTGGCATTTCTCGGCCTATAGTTTAGAAAGGTATAGTGACTTGAATAAAGTGTACTTTTGTTTTTATCGAGTTCCTCTAGCTTTGTTTGAGGACTTGTTGTAATGCGGTCTCCTTTTCTAATGAATTTTCTCTTTCTTCTTGAGAAAAAGGGCCTGATAAAGATGCAGAAAGTAGCTTAAAAGTAAATGAAGTTAGTTAATGGTGTTACGTCTTCATTAGTATAAACGGCTTCGAACTACTTTCATGAAATTTTGCCTGTAGTTTCAGAGTTCAGTTCTTTGAAATTTCAAAAGCATGAAAAAAAAATTGTTTGGCCCGAAAGGCAGTTCAACTACTCCTAATATAATTTATTCAATTGGGTTTAAGAATATCTCCTGTTTCCCAAACTTTCCTAACGAACTTGTACGCCCTTAAACTGAAATTTCATCGGAAATAGTCATTTAGGAAGCCTGTCCGATTCAAATTAATCAAAAGTCTGGCATTTATTCTTGCAATTATAAACTTCTCAGGCTATCATCCAAGTCAGCTCACGCTGATGAACAGTGTGGCTTATGACTTCAAAACCATGTGATAGTATTCTTATAGAATGACTGCTATTGGTTTACTCTGACCACTAGAACTTTTAGGCCTTTCTATGCATCATAGTTTAAAGATACTCACCAGATTGAATATGCAAATAACTGAACGTAGTCAATCTTCATTTTGGATATATCTGAAAAAATACTTCCACATACTGCTTTTATGACAGGTAACATTGAAATTAGGAAAGGCGATGGTTGTTCCATGTCTAATAGTACTCTGCCTAGTAAGACTGATACCAGAAGTCGGACTGTATTTCGTGGTTTTATCTATTGAATCTAGTGTCAAAAGCGTTTTTTATTCTTATGATGCTAGGTCATTCTATTGCTGGAACTAATGAGACGGGGCATATGAACTTTGAGCCTGTTAAGCACATTGAACGAAAACCTCCAGCTAAAGAAATGTCCGAGTATCTTAAGAAAAAGTTGAGAGATAGGGGTATTCTTAAAGATGACTCGAGCAAAGAAGATCATGTAAGTCCTTATTCCTGTCTCGTTAAGTTGAAGGCATGTGTTCAGGCTTGATATTGTATGTGCACTAGGTTAGTGATAAAAACAAGTACAACTTGTAAAGCAACTTTTTTGGCGACTTCACTAAATTGTTTTTTTTTTCCCGTAAATTGTGTAATCACCAGATCGTTTTCCTGTTGTACTTAAATTATTCTAGCTCCACTTTGGAATACTTAAGTGCTTAAGATTTGGGGCCTTCTTTTTTGTAGTCTAAACTGAGTTATGTTCTTGATTATTATTTGAGGGTTGAATTCTGAAAAGTACCTTGATCTCTTACTTTTTTGACTTATTCTGCAAGTTACAGCTCTCAATTCGTTATTTCTGTATCTTCATTATTACTTCGTGCTGCTGAACATTTTCTCTTCTGCCTTGATTGATCTCAATGATCTGTAACAATTTTCAGAACATGAAAAGTACTTCTGCTCAACAGATGGAATATGGGACATTGCCTGCTGGTTGGGTGCGTAAGTTGTAAGACTGAAGTTGTTTTCATACATTTTGCATATTGATTAGTTACATTTTACTCCAATCCTCAGCTGTTGAAGACAATGGGTCTGCAAAGACCACACTAGGAATTAACTTATTGAGAAATGACATCTGGGACAACGGTGATGATTTCAGAATTATAATTTGCAATAAAACTGGATTGGAATCAGCAGCACCCTTTTTTCTCACACCTCCAATCCCATGGCCTCGCACAATAAAGAGCAAACTGTAAAACTTTAATGACAATTGTAGACAGGTAGGTAAAGTTAACATTGTTTATGTCCATAGTAGATAGAGTGTAAGTCATATAGGTCAATACATTTTAAAAGCTGGGGTTGGCATTGGTTGACACCGCATGCCATCAATTTTGACTAAAGCATTAAACAATTAACATATACAAGCTCACTTTTCTCGAGTCAAAGTAAGTTGTACACTTGTACATCATATGCTGTAGAAATAGGACATGGCTATAATATTTTTTTGTGCATCTGCGATTTTGTATCGTGCCAGTCTGTAACTTGTTGAATTACTACATAGGTGGCAGCAAAAGACCCTGCAAGTGGTGTTTTGTATTATTATAATGAGACCACAAGGAGTAGTCAATGGGAAAAGCCAGGTGAAACAAATATGCAGCCTTCATCATCCCTTCCGGAAGATTGGGTTGAGGCTATGGATGAAACAACAGGTAGGCATGTGTGATATATATTGAGAAAGGCAAGGAACTTTACTTTTCCCAGTAGTTTTTACATCAGAAGATTATCTTGACTAAGATAAAAAAAAAACTCCTGGTGACTTAAACTTCCATCTCTTTTCTTGCAAAAAAGAAACTTCCATCTCTTCATCCTGCTTATATTGGATCAACGCAATATCTTTTAAGATATTTGATAACTGAACCCCCTCCTCAGCTTACTGATATTCAGTGAGCATATGAAATATACAATAGGCTAGACAGGAATTGAGAGAGATAGATGAATAGATCGTCAATGTCTGGTACAGTACATTCTACATGTCATGAACTTCAATATATGAATGTTTCTAGACTATTCACCTAAATCATGTACTATCATCTCATACGTTTGGAAATCCAAAAAACTTACTTTTAGTATCTGATCAAACTGCCTAAACCATCTACACCTCGTTGATCTAGCCCAGTTCATGCACAATATGTCTTGGCGTTGTTTTGGTGAAATATTGATTTGTCCTTTGATGAGTTCTTCATGGTGGGTTTAACAAGAGAGAGGATTTTTATTCTAAAAAAGTGGGAAAGTAATTTTATTGTATACTTTGTCTGCTATAAAGTAGACCTAATATTCTCTTTTGCCATCTTTCTGTAATTTATTTTGATTAATTCTTTATAAGGGAAACCTCTAATTTGATCACAATTTGCGTGTGTTTGTTACATTTATGGTTTCAATGGACATTTCATTAGTCTCACATGGATTAGTTCATCAATGTTTTGTTTAAACAATACATACATGGTCAGAGGAGATTTAAATTTGATGTGATATCTATTTTCTCTTTATTCGGATAAGATTTGTAATGGTTCATTAAGGTCGATTTTATGGTACGGGTAGGCACCAAACAGCATATACACCTCTCTTCATGAATGTGTGGAACTCAGACATAATTGGATTAAGTTATATTTGTATTGATACATTTGATACTTTGCAATCTTTTTTACTTTGTATGTTCATTTTATTTTTTACTTTTAAAGTAAACACTTCCTGTTCATCTACAGGTCACAAGTATTACTACAATACAAAGACACATGTATCACAATGGAAACACCCGGACTCATTACTGCAAGCTGCATCTCAACATTTTATTCGACATGATGACCAACCATCTTACCTACAAGCTCAAAAGGATCAATTATCAAAACAACAAAGATGCATGGGTTGCGGTGGATGGGGAGTAGGACTTGTTCAGATGTGGGGTTACTGCAATCATTGCACCAGGTAAGGTGACTTCCGTGATCACTAGCTATATATTGACTGGTCTGATGGTTTTGAATGTTTCCGTAATTGAGAGAATATTTTCAGTACTTGTGTGTAAGTTACCATTTGAGAGGACCCAAAATTTTCTCTCCTCCCTATTTGATCCTCATAATTTATTTGATATTTCTTGTTGAACCATATGACTTGCAAAACTATGATTTTCCATAAGTCAATTGTCCTTTATCCAGTCGAGCTACCCAACAAGGAGAAACATCACCCTGGCTCGATACCACTGCTTCCCTTTAATATTTAGGAAAGCTTTTGATAAACAAAGCACTGTGTCAGGTGCATGATGTACACCCTTATTGTCAACACAGGAAGTGGGATTATCATCAACTGTTTTCATTTTGTTTTTGTTTTATAATTTTGTACTTTTGTTTTTAACATGTTGGGCATTTGCATTTTCTGCAATCTAAGCTAGTCTTAGTTTGGATGAAATGGTTTTTCTGCATGTTTGTTATGTCAAGACTATCAATTGCCACATTGTTGCATAAATGTATAAGAAATCATCTTTGGAAAAACTTTTTGTCAAATGTCAACTGAATATTATATTAATAAAGGTAATAAGTCCAAAAGAGCCGCCTCAAGTTTGGGCTTTCAACAAAAAGATTAGGAAAGTTCCATTTGGTATTTCTCACCTTTGACAATTATTGGTTTGGCGTATACAATTTTTCTTTTTCTGATTTCCTATCAAACAATTATATGGTAATATGGGTTTTACTGATATATATTATGATTGCAGAACTCTTAATATCCCACAAAGCCAGTACTCGGCGACTAGCTTGATTTATAATCCCCAGATCACAAGTTCTGTAGATACCAAAGGTGATTCCAACAAAGAGGCCATCATGCAAAGGTATAAGTTGAAGTTATTTTTGTTTTCAACTGAAAGAGCTGTAACCTGAAATGAAGTTGATTAAATTCTTTAAAATCAAAACTAAGGATTTCAAGGTTTTATCCAAGACAATTTTGTACAACGAAAATGTAGAATGATCATTGAAGCTTATTATAATGAATAATGAAATAACTTTCCATTGTTCTGAAGGGTCAGTTCTGCTTTGTCTTTATTCTTAATGGCTTTTAAATAATCTGGGGCTGCATGTCGGAAAATTTAACACTATTTACTCTGTTTAATTAGAGATGATTTGATATTGATTTTGAGTTTTAGGTCCAATCAGAAACCTCCCATGGGAAAAGGGAATAAACGAGAGAGTAAAAAGCGAGCTCACGCTGAGGATGATGAATTGGATCCTATGGACCCCAGCTCTTATTCAGATGCCCCCCGTGGGGGATGGTATGCTATCAAACCTTATTAAGCACTCTGGTGTAGCGCCATTTTGGGTTTATTTGGATTGCTTCTCTATCTTTTCTTAAATAGCACTTCCACTGAAGTGATTTTAATAAGCACATCCAGTTTCATTTTCCAGTTGTATTTTGTAAAAACAGTGCTGTCTAAAGGTAGAACATGCGAGGGCTTGAAAAACCATTAAAAGTGCTTTCAAAAATCAATTTTAGTTTTTAATTTTTTATATTTTGTGCCAAACATTCCCAAACACACTTTTTTATAGTGGAAAATGTTTTTCACAATATTTGAAGCAACCCCAAATGGAACTTTTGATCTCTGCATCTATTATAAATTTATGTAGTGCTATTTTGCAGGGTTGTAGGCCTCAAAGGAGTGCAACCACGAGCAGCTGATACCACCGCTACAGTAAATCAATTACTTTTGCTTTGATGAATTTTCTCTTTTGTTTTGATATTACTGAACTGACTTAGTATAATGGTCTTTCGAGGGAGGAAGGCCAAAACGTAGAAAATTACAAGCCTTATCTGCTTGGTGTTCACTCATATAATTTTGGGTCTGAACCAACTTGGTGGGCATATGCTCAATCATTTGCATATTAAATGCATATTAGTACAAACTTGCTGAGACTTGACGCACATTCGGTATTCAGGAGTTATGCCATGCTGAATAACACAATCTGGCACGGAGTAGTCTTTGAGCCTAGAAATCCTTTGATGAAGCCGTGTGATCTCTGATAAAAAAATTCATGCATACCATGTCTAAACTTCGTATTGTGGTAGAAATGGCTCAACAGTTTTGGCCACCATTAGTACAACATTCATTGATGAGATTTCATTTGCTGAATATCTTCCAGTTACCTACTCCCACCATAAGACATGAGTCACATGAGACATGACTCCAGTTCCAGTCAACAGCAAAATGAAAACATATCTTTCATATGTTGTTTTAACTCTTTAAAAGTACACTGCATTTGGTATTTTTTTTTCACGCTTTTGTGTTTCTGTATATTACAGGGTCCTCTGTTCCAACAGCGTCCATACCCATCACCTGGTGCTGTCTTGAGAAAGAATGCCGAGATTGCTTCTCAAAACAAGAAATTAAGCTCTCATTTAGCACCTATATCTAAAAGAGGGGATGGGAGTGATGGACTAGGTGATGCTGATTAAGAGTCGAAGACGCTGGTCAGTATAAGTATTTATGCTTATGAAAAAGAGGTAAGCATATCAAGCTTTCATCTTGACTGTTTCTAAATTTCTTAATACCAAATAAATGAGTTGAATAGTTAATTTAGCACTTGGTAGGTACCAAGTACTTTGTCTTCGTGTATGAGATGTGGTAAACAAATCCCCTGAAGCGTTTCTTTCTGTAGAACTGTGCGGCGTTTTACATGTAATGCAGTTATGAAATACAACTGTTAGTATTTAGTTATGGACTTTTATAGAAGGAACATTTTGACTGTTGAGTGTAATGAGTGGTCCACTGATTGCTTCCTAGTTTCTGGGTATGCGCATTATTTTCCTGCAATATGTTGTTTAGGTCAATTTTCTTTGCACATTCTCGATAAATTTCATAAATAGAAGTATTGATTTGATTGTTGTAATCCTCTAATGATGAGCAAATGGCCTCCTTAATGTCATCAATCAGGGCAAAGTCCAGAAAGAGTGGTAATATATCTTTAAAAGGCCATCCGTTTCTTTAAGAAATGCTATTGCCTTCTCTTGGCTCCCATCTCCTGCTCTATCACACTCTTTGCAACCATGAGCAGAGCTTCTTTCTCAAGTCCTCATCGTCTTCAACCTTGTCAGTTTCAGCCATGGCAAGCTCATCAGGATCATCAACCTGTAGTGCGAGTGCAACTGCTTCGTCATGCATGGACATCATGCTATAAATGCGAACACATGCTCGCATTAGCTTTTCTTCTAGGCAAAGGCGTAAAACATACTTGGGATCATAGAAGTACTCTGGGCCACTGTCCCGGTCCTCTTCCAAACTCGACGGTGAACACAATATTCCAAATATTTGATGACCTCGATCATGTGTTTCATTCTCAGTTTCCGCCTATTCAGGTTGTTTGCGTCATCCACGATTTCACAGCTTTGTAATTCGTACGCTGAAAGGACCAGATCTTAGTTTAATTAGTATATTAAGATTAAGTCCTTATGGCAGAATGAGAATTTTTATAAATTTTTTGACATAATTTTTACTGAAACTGAGGTTACCAAAAACCTGCAGGAAGACACTTCACAAACTAATTTCACAGACACAACGTGGACCACCAATGTCCGTCCAGATTTCTTCACAAATGACATAACCAAAATCAGAAACTTAACTTAGGAAGTTAAAAGCATTTTACAAGGTACTGGTTCTGAATACAAAGGAAAGTAACTCTACGATAACTTGAGAAGCTGACTCAGCTATTTACACTCTATTTACATGAGCCATACATAAATAACATGATACGACTAGTATTCAGAGCGACTTCTATATACATAAGTTACAAATGATAGAAACCGATAGTAAGCTGAGACATACTGCTGAAAGGATGGCTGATGGACTCAAAACCTTTGACGATACCAAGCACGTCTAGGATAAACACTGGAGCCTGGGCGATGGAAACCGAAAATCCCAGGGAAAGACATTAAAATATAAAACGTTAGCGTGAGTGGAACCAAAAAAATAATCAACGTTAATCAACAAAACTGATCTAACATGCTTTTCCACTGATTTCTGTGAAATAATGTGAGTTCAAAATTAATAAACTGAAATGCAATGGAGGTGGTCATTTAGGGTGTTTTTCCTAACCCGCAACGCCTGTAACAATGAAAAGTAAGGTGATGAGATCATCTAGGACGTTTGTCCTAACCCGAGACAATCTGGGTCGGGCAGGGTGTTTGTCCTAACCCGGTCCGACCGGCTATCTGGTAATTAGTCGAATAGCTAGGGCATCGATGCGACTAATTAAACCATCACAAAGTAAACCCTCAAATAAATGCTCTAAAAACATACCGTGAAGCGTAATGCATAAAATCATGAACTCGCTATCAACTATGAAATTAAAGACCACTAACAAATCTGCGACTACTGCTGGGGTCCAGCAGAATTCCCTTCGCTATAAGGGTCACGATCACGATGTCCTGTCCATATGGATTACATAATATCAGAACAGGTAGAACTATGGAAATATGTTCTAGAAATAACCCTAAAAGTCCCGTCGAAGAATTATACAAACTGCCTCGTCGAAACTCCGCCGTAGACGGCGGCGCGTGGCTCTCACGCGCTTCCACAGGTGGCGGAGTGTGGGTCACCATCTCCAATGGGGGCATTCGACCCCCCGTTGGAAAGCTCACAACGAGGCCGATCACTTTCATAACTGGATCGAGGTCCAACTCGGTGGCGTTTGGCCAGGATTAACTGAAACATACCGGAAAACCACTTTCCGGGAACTGCCACCAACGACGGCGATCTGGCCCTCAAAAGGCTCCTCTTGACAAGCCCAACCAATCCCCTAACTTTACGCACCCCAACATCACCTCAGGTGGCCAGAATTCCCCCCGAAACCCCACGGCCCGTAGGCCTGGGACTTTGGAACCAGGAACTGCAAAACCGATTCGAATCGATTCCAAAATTTTAAAGTATATATTTTGTAAGGAACCGAACCGTATTAGGACGGTTCGATTCAGTTCCGGTTCCTCATTTTCATTATACAAGGAACTGTCGAGAGCCGTATATAGTCCATATTTCAACTAAATATTAAAATTATGTCATTATATCATTATATATGAAGGATTTGTTAATTTGTTTATCACTCAAATCACTAAGTTGATGATTATAGGTCATATATTGGGTATGTCATTTGCTATTTTATTTATATCACTCACATGACTTATTCAGTGATCATCATATCATGGGTCAACCATATTTTATAAAACTTTATAATATTTTTATTTGTTTATGTCACTCAACACTAGAACTACGAAAAATATTTGTTTGTTAATATTAATTAGTAAATATAATTTGATGAGTATAGACTTATATAGAGTAGAAACAATGATCACAGATTTTACTTTAGTTCCAAATTGAGAAATTGTGGAACCGGTTCGGTTCCAAATGGTTCTATCTTTCAAATATAAGGAATGGAACTGTACATACATCAAACGGTTCGATTCTGGTTCCTGAAAATTATGGTCGGAACCTAACCATTCCTAGGCCAGACGACAGAAAATTTCACGGCGTTGAAGCTCCGCCGTGGAGCCTCGACGAACCATGCCATCTACCCAGAAAGACTCAGTAGGGGAAGGGCTACAAATCCCCCTACCCCCAACCCCAAAAACACGTCGGAGCGCCACTGCCACCGACGACGGCTCCACGGGATAAACCCGATTCGAATAGCGCATATACCTGCATAATTCCCTAAACAAATCCACAGCAAACAAATAAGGAAGTTCAGGGCTTCCAATTTCTACCTTTTTCGTCGCCGGAGGTGGTCAGAATCCGCGGTTCTGACAAGAAAATGGTGCCGGTCGGCGGGGAACCGAAAACGGGTCAACTGACAAATTTTCTGATTTTTCTGAAATTAATTTCCAAAAATCCCCTATTTATACCCCCAAGCTCATTGACAGATCAATGGCCCAAATTCAATCTTATCGTGATCAAACAATTGAGAATTAACCGACTAAAAATTATTTATTTTTTATTTATTTCTCGTGCCGACTTCCGATAAACATAAAAAACTAACTCGCTTAACAGAAAAATTCCCCAAAAATTTCTATGAGCTCGAAATTAAATACTCTAAAAATTTCGCAAAAAAGTCAAATCAAATTCTCGCTCGGTGAAAAATTTCGTTATCAAACTCACTAATGCGACTAATTTGCGATGAAGCTTAATACGTCTCGATAAATGCATAATCTCGGTTTGAATTATCACAATCTACCCCCCTTAAAAAAATTTCGACCTCGAAATTTATATACCTGCTAGAAAAAATTAGGGTACTGCTCCCTCATATGTTGTTTTGGTTCTCAAGTAGCTTCCTCTACAACGTGATTCGTCCACAATACATTCGCTAAAGGAATGATCTTGTTTCGGAGAACCTGCTCTCTACTATCAAGAATTTCTACTGGTTCCTCAATATAAACTAAGTCCTCCCGTATTGGAATTTGTTGGGGCACAATGACATGAGAGAGATTAGGAATGTACTTCCGCAACATGAATACGTGGTATACATTATGAACTCCTGCCGACTCTGAGGGTAACTCCAAATGATAAGTCACAGCGCCTACATGCTCAATAATCTCATAGGATCCGATGTAACGGGGTTGGAGTTTACCATGTTTCCCAAAATGCATTACCCCCTTCCATGGAGATAGTTTCAAGAACACCCGGTCTCCCACTTCAAACTCAAGATCTTTTCGTCTGACGTCAGCATAACTCTTTTGTCTATCTTAATCGATCTTCAGTCCATCTCGAATGATCTGCATACTCTTTGTAGTTTCCTGAACAATGTCTGGACTAATAAGACTCCTTTCTGCAACACAGCGGGGTGCTACACTATTTCCAGTATAAAGCTTCATATGACGACATTCCAATGCTGGAGTGGAAACTGTTATTATATGTGAACTCCATCAAATGCAGATACTTATTCCATTCCCCCGAAAACTGTAGCACACAAGATCTCAGCATATCCTCAAGCGTTTGAATAGTTCTCTCAGACTAACCATCAGTCTGGGGGTGAAAAGCTATACTAAATCTTAACTTGGCTCCTAAAACCTCCTGTAAAGCTCTCTAGAATTGTGAAGTAAAATGAGAACCTCAATCTGATATAATGGATACAGGTACACCATGCAGCTTCACGATCTTCTGCATATACAACATAGCTAGTTTTCTCACCAAAAGCTTCTCATAGATTGGTATAAATTGTGCATACTTAGTGAAGAGGTCCACAATCACCCAAACACCTGTATGAACTTTGGATGTACGAGGTACTTTGTATAGAAAATCCATAGTGACATGCTCCCATTTTCAAACTGAAATTTCTAGCCGTTACATCAAACCTAAAGGTTTCTGCCGCTTAGCCTTCACCTGTTGACAAATAGGGCATTGACTCACATAAGTCGCTACCTCCCTCTTCATACTAGGCCACCAATAATATTCTTTCAGAGTGCCATACATCTTCATGCTACCCAGGTGCATAACATAAGCTGAACAATGAGCCTTGTTGAGTATTTCCCGCTTTAACTACTTGTTATTCGGAACACAAAGTCTATTCTTGATTACTAGTAGTAACTCATCTCTCCTTACCATGAAATCTGATTGTCACCGTCATGCACTGACCCCTTTAATTTCAAAAGTGACAGATCAGAATCCTGTAATTCATGTACTCGGTCAATCAGAATGGGTCAAACTTGCATATTGGCGAATAAAACTCCTTCCTCGCTTTCATTAGTGTACAACACTACTCTAGTGGCTCACAACTTAGTAAGCAGTGGTACACGAACCATCTAAATATGAGACGAATAAACTCCAGACTTTCGGCTAAGAGCGTCTGCAACAACATTCGCCTTTCCAGGGTGATACTTAAAAGTTCACTCATAATCACTTATCAACTTCATCCACCTTCTCTACCTCAGGTTCAATTCTAGTTGTGTGAGGAGATATGTAAGACTTTTATGATTGGTGAAAATCTAACATTTGGCACCATACAAGTAATGTCTCCAAATTTTTAATACAAAAAACTATCGTTGTTAACTCCATAACATGAGTGAAGTAGTTTGCCTCATGAGGTTTTAATTGTCGTGATCTATATGCGACCACCATACCATGCTGCATTAATACACAACCCAAAGCTAACTTAGAGGCATCACTGAAAACAGTAAATTCCTCACTATCGTCTGGTAATGTCAACACTGGGGCTGTGGTCAACCTTGTCTTTAGCATCTGGAAACTATCCTCACAAGCCTCTAGCCTGACCATTCATACTTAACTCCTTTTCTTGTGAGTCTTGTAAGAGGTGTTACAATTCGTGAAAAATTATGCACAAATCGATGGTAGTAACCAGCTAGACCCAGAAAACTTTTGATATCTGGCACACTTGCAGGTCTGCTCCAATTCAACACTGCCTCAACCTTGTCAAGATCAATACTAACACCATCTGCCAAAATCACATGGCCAAGAAATTTCACATTATCCAAACAGAACTCGTATTTACTAAACTTGGCGTATAACTGAGATTGCCTCAATGTCTCCAAAACTACATGTAGATGCTTCGCATGCTGCCTCACATCCTTCGAGTAAATCAAGATATCATCAATAAATACAATGACGAATTTATCAAGATCAGCCTGAAATACTCGATTCGTTAATTCCATGAAGGCAGCAGGTGCATTTGTCAAACAGAATGGCATCACACGAAACTCATAATGCTCGTAACGCGATCGAAACATGGTTTTAGAGACATCTGACTCTCTAATCCGCAGTTGATGGTATCCTGATCGAAGATCAATCTTGGAGAATACCATAGCTCCCTTCAACTGATCAAAGAAAATATCAATACGAGGTAGTGGATATTTGTTCTTCACAGTTACCTAGTTCAGTTTTCGATAGTCAACACATAATCTCATAAACCCATCAATCTTCTTCACAAACAAAACTGGAGCTCCCCAAGGAGATACACTAGGACGGATGAAGCCTTTATAAATTAGTACCTGAAGTTGAACTTGTAACTCCCTTAATTGAGCTGGGGCCAAACGGTATGACGCCTGAGCTATGAGACCTGTACCCGGAAGTAACTCAATTGTGAAATCAATTTTCCTTTCTAGAGGTAGACCCGAAAATTCCTCAGGAATAACATCAGGGTATTCCCCGACCATAACAATCTCCTTCAGGTTAGGGGTAGAAACACAAGTATTCATGACATGCGCCAAATATGCAGTACACCCCTTCTGTAATATTTTTTTTTGGCTTTTACAGCTGAAATAAAGCACGAAGAAAAAACATTTCGTTCTCTGCTGAATAAAATCTCAGGCAAATCCGAACTTCGAAACACTACTTCTTTCCGATGACAATCAACAAAAGCTTGGTGATTGCTTAGAAAGTCCATCCCCAAAATCAAATCGAAATTTGCGATATCAAGAGGTATCAGGTTGGTAGACAACCCAAAACCTCCAACTATTACACTACAACCTCAATAAACTAATCTGACTAAAACCACCTCACCAGAGGGATAAGTCACTCGCCACATCATCGATAAGGGAGTGGCAGGTACGTTAATTCTTAATGCTAATCTCATGAAGATAAAAGAGTGTGTCGCCTCTGGATCAATTAAAGTATAAACAGCATAACCAAAAATATAGAACGTACCGATGATCACCTCTGGAGCTGCCATGCCCTCCTAAAGAGTCATATGATGTAGTCGGGCCTGTCCAGTCTATCTAGCCGGTCACCATATCTGGCTCCAGGTTGTCTGGGTGGCGGTGCGGCTCTAACCCTGGAAATGGCTCCCTGATTACCACCAGAACTCTGTACCGGAAATCCACCTGGAAAGTCCCTTAGCAGACACTCCCTAGCAAAGTGATTCATCTGGCCACAACAGAAACAAGCTGATATCCCAAACTGATATTGCCCATGATGATGCTTGTGACATCGATTACATAAAGAAAAATCTCTAGGCGCTAGTGGAGTAAAACGAGGGCCACTAGATCTACTGGAACTGGCACCAGATTCCAGCCTTTGTGGTCGACCTCTCCTCAACTCTCCTCAACCATCTCTGAAAATGACTCGGACGATGTGCAATAGGAGAAAGAGTGTGAGATCCCTTGCCTGAGGATGCAGTGGAACTAGAAGTACATGAGCTTCCCATCTTTAAAGGACCTTGACTAGGCCCACCTTCCTTAAATCGTCGAGTCTGGCCTTGCTCTGATCGAAGTCTATCCTCGCATCTTATCGCAGAGCTAACGAACTCATCAAAATCAGCACGTGGCACACCAGATAAGTACGGAGCAATTTCTGACCGCAAACCTTGCTCAAATATCCAACACTTTTCTTTCACTAGCTTGATTGAATTTGGTGCAAATCGAGCCAAGTGAGTGAAACAATCTTGATACTCCATCACAGACATGTCTCCCTGCCAGAGATTCATAAACTTCTCATACTTTCGCTACTCCGATGCTTCACTAAAGAAGTGACTCATGAACAATTCTGTGAACTCTGTCCATGGAGTGATGGCTTCATTCCTCCCAGTTCCCTACCACCAGTGATATGCATGGTCCTGCAACAGACTTGTAGCTACCTTGGTCCTCTACTCAGAAGTTAACTGGGGACGCAGATGATCACAAACTCGTCTGATCTCTACAAGCCAATTCTCACTAGTCTCAGGGTCATGGGAGCCAATAAAAGGAACTGCTCCATCTTTCTTAGCCCTGGTAATTAGATCCTCATGATTCTCTTGTGGTCCTGGCATCATGCATGAAATTAACTCACATATTTGCTTTGCCAAGAACTGCGTTTCATCCCGTTGGGTTGGCTGTCGAGGCATAGTAACCTGAGTTCAAAAACATATTAGCTCACTGAAAGAAGTCACATATTGGCTCAACTAAGAGACTCTAGACATCCAACAATACACAACACTTAGAGTAATGGGGATCTCCCGGTCGGTCGGGTCATCCTCTCAGGAGTGTTGTACACAATCAAATGCCTAGACTTACATTACCAAATGAGTCTACAGAATATGTGACATAATCCTCTTATACCAACCCTAGTTTAACTAGTAAACTAAGATTAAGCCCTAATGACAGAACATAAACTAAGAATTTCTACAAAGTTTTTGACAAAACATTTTACAAGGTATTGGTTCTGAATACAAAAGAAAGTAACTCTATGATAACTTGAGAAGCTGACTCAGCTATTTACATATACACTCTATTTACATGAGCCCTATAGAAATAACATCATACAACTAGTATTCAGAGCGACTTCTATTTACATAAGCTACAAATGACAGAAATCGACAGTAAGCTAAGACATACTGCTGAAGGGATGACTGGTGGACTCAAAGCCTTCGACGATACCAAGCACATCCAAGATATACACTGAAGCCTGGCGATGAAAACCAAAAAGCTCAAAGAAAGGCATTAAAATATAAAATGTTAGTGTGAGTGAACAAAAATAATAATCAATGTAAATCAACAAAACCGATCTAACATGCATTTCCACTGATTTCCGTGAAATAATGCAAGTTTAAAACTAATAAACTGAAATGCAATGGAGGTGGTCATTCAGGGTGTTTTTTCTAAGTCAGAACTGTTAAGACCATAATTATGTGCCTATTACACTCCTAACTTTATACTTATAGCTTGTTTTCTATGAATAAAACATTGTTCTTATGATGTTTCCTATTCTTGCTAGGAAATGTGGAGTTTTGCTTGAAAATAAATTAAATATGAAGAATTAGATTTTTATTGGAGAAGACATATACATTTCTGAGGTCACGAGAGAATTTGGAGCAACTTTGGGAAAAGGACGAAATAGCTTCACCAGAAGTCGCCGGAAGTTGCCCAGAACCCACCGGAATTTGCCACAGCTGACCAGCCCACCTTGGCCGGCCCAATCACATGGAGTCTAGCTCAATGGAGGCCCATTCGGCCCATTTATGTTTACCAATCTGATTTGGAGAGAAAGAGAAGAAGTTGGACCACATGATGTTACTAATTTGAAGCTTAGTCTTCCATAGCTTAAAATAATGGATCATGGTCTCCGTAATTCAAAGCTAACCCTAGATCTTCCACCTCCTCTTTTATTATCATCCTTAGGTCGAAATGGAGCATCCCAACTGAGCCAAATTTGAGCTCCCCTCTCCCCACTCACACAACTCACCTCATTTTTCAGATTTTCCATAGTTTTACACTCTCTCTAGACCCTTTATCCTTATACCAACCCTCTAGTACTCTCTTCTACCTCTCCTCCTCCCTTTTTAGGCCAAAATACCTCTATAACTACTACTACTACTAGAGACCTAGCTCTTCCCTCTCTTGGGTAGAGCCGAATCTCACCACTATATCACCACCACTTTGGCTTAGTTGGGCTATTCCTCCTCTCATCCTCCCCTCCTAGGGTTTGGCTAAGATTTTAGAGTTCAAAGAAGTGGGAAGTAATCCCTCTTCCCCTTACTTCTTGAAATCCTAAGGGTTTACCTTACCTTCTCTTGAAGACTTGGTGCTTGTTAAAGAAAAGAAGTGAAGCTAAATGGCTTGGAGTCACTTGGTGAAGCTTTGGCTAGGGGACCCTTTGTTATTTCTACTCTCTTCCTACTTTAAGCATGTATCAACTCTTGTATTTAGTTATGTGTAGTGAGTAGTTCTATTTGGGAGGCTAGGGTTAGAACCCTAGCCATGTGATGAATAAATGATGTCTTGGATTATGTATGAGTTTTGGTTTTAGTGTATGTTGTGTGATTGTGGGTGTTTATTGTGCTTGAGCTTCATGTCTAATTCACTTATGCATGTGTTGACTCTAACTAAGTTAATATATGTGTAAAGAGACTAAAAATAGTCCTTAATTGAATTAGCTACTCACTTAAGGCTAAATGAGTATGTAAACATGATTATGGTATTTTCTAAGAGGTTTTCCTTGAGACTTGGTTGCCTTAGTACCTAGCATGGACTAAAGCTCCATTGAGTCTCAATAGACTTGTGGGACTCTGGTCAAACACACATTAAATCTAAAGGTTATTGTGGATATTAGTATATTCTCTTGACTCGTAACCCAATATGTGCGAGTTGGGGGAATCACATAGATTTTCTCTCGGATTCTCCAATAGAGATTCGAGAAGGGGAACCTTTCACATATATTACATGATATGCTTGTTGATTTCACAACGTGACATACGATTGAGATGCAAGCCCGAAATGGCTTGAGGTCTTGGTTTTGGTTCACTAAATACTTTAATATTGGGCTCAAGTCATTTAGAGTTTGAAATGACCTAGGAACTTGAGTTCAAAACCAAACGTGACCCAAAAGGCCACGATTTGAACATTAACTTGTTTGAACAGACTTTAATATAATACATAAACTGGGACAGTGTTTGATGCGTCATATGGTTAGTGGAGATTTTCCTAGTTGACCATATTTCCTTATATTGAATTTGTTTGCTATTTTCGTTTGTGAATTGTAGTGTAATCAATCAACCAATCAAACTCATATAACTACTCATCGTAATTCAATCACCCCTCACAATGCTAAGTCTCCAAAGGACTTGGTAGGGTGAGATAC
Organism: Geum urbanum; assembly: GCA_946800695.1. NCBI lineage: Eukaryota > Viridiplantae > Streptophyta > Magnoliopsida > Rosales > Rosaceae > Geum > Geum urbanum. The sequence goes on along the minus strand of OX327008.1, from coordinate 4,015,016 downwards.
ACAGATCCGTATTTTACTTTTCATTTAGTGTCAAGTTAATATCTAGTTGCCTCCATCGTCTAAACATTAATGATTCGAGCTAGGGAGTTATAGTGGTTAATCCTCGTAGGTTCGACACTCAACTTCCTATAAATACTACAACTTGCCCCATATACTTACAGGTGGGGAAATACTTTACATTTATGAGTTAGTTCTTAATTCAATAAGTGTAAAGGGTCTATTTTTCTCCAGCCGGAACGCCTGTAACAATGAAAAGTAAGGTGATGGGATCATCTAGGGCGTTTGTCCTAACCCGAGACAATCTGGGTCGGGCAAGGTGTTTGTTCTAACCCGATCTGATGGGCTATCTGGTGATCAGCCGAATAGCTAGGGCATCGATGCGACTAAATAAACCATCACAAAGTAAACCTCCAAATAAATGTTCTGAAAACATACCGTAAAACATAATGCATAAAATCATGAACTCGCTATCAACTGTGAAAATAAAATTCCATTCACAAGTCTACGACTACTGCTGAGGTCCAGCAGAATTCCCTTCGCTGCAAGGGTCGCAATCACGATGTCCTGTTCATACGGATTACATAATATCAGAACAGGTAAACCTATGGAAATACGTTCTAGAAATAACTCTGAAAGTCCCGTTGAAGAATTCTACAAACTACCTCGTCGAACCTCCGCCGTGGACGGTGGCGCGTGGGTCACATACACCTCCGGTGAACCATCTCCAATGGGGGTGCTCGACCCCTCGTTGGAAAGCTCACAACGAGGCCGATCACTTTCATAACTAGACCGAGGTCTAACTCGGCGACGTGAGGCCAGAATTAACCGAAACATACCTGAAAACCACTTTCCGGAAACTACCACCAACTACGGTGATCCGGCCCTCAAAATGATTCTCTTGACAAGCCCAACCAATCCCCTAACGTTACGCGCCCCAACATCACCTCAGGAAGCCGGAATTCCCCCCGAAACCCCACAGCCCGAAATTTGCCGAAAATTCACGACATTGAAGCTCCGCCATGGAGCCTCGATGGACGAAGCCGTCTACCTAGAAAGACTCAGTAGGGGAAGAGCTACAAAATCGGTCTACCCTCGATCCCCAAAACCACGTCAGAGTACCACCGCCACCAGCGGCGACTCCATGGGATAAACCCGATTCGGGTAGCCCATATACCTGCATATATAATTCCCAAAAAAATCCACAACAAACAAACAAGGGAAGTTCAGAGCTTCCAATTTCTACCTTTTTCGTCGCCAAAGGTGGCCAAAATCGGTGGTTCTGACCGAAAAACAGTGCGGGTTGGCGAGGAACCAAAAACGGGTCAACCGACAAATTTTCTGATTTTTCTGAAAATCCACTATTTATATCCCCAAGCTCCTCGACAGATCGACGGCCCAAATTCGATCTTATCGTGATCAAACGCTCGAGAATTAACCGACTAAAAATTAATTCTTTTTATTTATTTCTCGTGCCGATTTTCGATAAACATAAAAACTAAGTCGCTTAACCGAAAAATTTCTCAAAAATTCCTACGAGCTCGAAATTAAATACTCTATAACTTCCGAGAAGAAAGTCAAATCAAATTTTCTCGCCCGGTGAAAAATTTGTTAACAAATTCACTAATGCGACTAATTCGCGATAAAGTTTAATACGTCTCAATAAACGCGTAATCTCGATTCGGGTTGTCACATATGCATCAAGCATGATGAGGTGAGGAACACATTTATACTGGAAATCAATAGAGAGACGGAAGGTTTTTGAAGAACCTCCAATGCTTTATTTGCCTCTCCTTGCTGAATATAATGGTGCACCACGATTTCGTATTGTTGCTTCAGACTAGCAAAGTATATATACCAACTCTTCAACTCGACCGTAACTTTCTAAGAGTCTCATTGTTGTTGCCTCATCCAATACATCCTTGGAGTTGGAGTCGCCCAGAAATGCACGAAACTCTTTATTGATTGACTGATACTCTTGAATTTCGGTTATCCAATGCAGTGTCATCTTCCGGTAGTATGCGATTTATCTTATCCAAGTATAATTCAGTTGTCCATGTTGAATTCATGGTTATTTGGCATTTGTCATCATTGGCAAGACTGTCAAGTTTCGGTAGTAAGAAGGTTGGCAATGCATCCTGTTCATTTACATTGATTAACTTCAGAGTGATCTCCTCGAATGATAACACGTTGTTAATCTTTCCATAAAAAGAAGCTGCTCTGGGATCAAGGGCGGACTAAATATGTGTAAATGCAGCCTCAGTCTCAGCCTGCACTAAATATACTCGGTCCCTCTGAAGTGGGTCACGACAATTTTACAAAGCTGCAGCATACTCTTTCAACTCCATATAAACTTTCCACATGTCTCGGCCTTCATCATTAACAGACACCTGAAAGACAGAATTCTGGTCATAAACATAGAAGACTCCAGTTGTGGCATCACTACATAATCCAATGATACCCTTTGAGGCTGATTCAGATGTTTGATCAAAGTGAAGTTCCTCGATAATTTGTTCACTTATTCAGTTTACAACCTTAATCTTATTCCCGATGAGAAGAAAAAAAATGAAATGTTGAAACTACCATAGAAGTCGGAATGGCAACTTTAGTACTATAAGACAACTTCAAATATGCCAGAAGAGTCTAGGTCTCCTCAAAATTTTCATTTCCGATTGAAGAACTGTGATGAGCACCAAAATTTAAGCTTCCATTATAGATATCAGCTCTTGAAAGCTAAGCAAAACGTACTACTGGTCTTTGCTTGATATAGAAATGCAGTTCACTGTTAGGTATATCACCAGGAAGAAGTTCCATGTGAAACGCACTCGATGCTCCAAATTGTTGGCGTGAATCACACTCATAAGAATATTAGAGTTTTGTAATTAGTATGTGTAATTAGTTTCCTAGTAGCAATCAATAATTAGTATGTGTAATTAGCAATCAATAATTAATTAGTATGTGTAAGTAGCAATCAATAATTAGTATGTACTGTGTAATTAGTTTCCTAGTAGGTTTGGCGAGAAAATTTCTCATCTTTTTTATTCTCTTTGACTTGATATCAGAGCAAGGTTTGATCATGGACTTTGAAAATTTGTCTTTGTTTCGGCTGCGAATTTGTCCTTGTTTCTTGTCCAGAAATTGTCTATCATGACCAATTGACCCATCAATGAACCCTTTTCGACCCATCAACTTTTTATTTGTTTGTTACTTGTCTTGTTTGCTTGTGAAGAATTCGTCATGGCTTTGAATATTTCACTGTTAGAAGAACCTAATTTCTATGATATGGAGAGTCAAGACCACATATGTAATATTTTTCTAACTGAGAAACATCAAGGTAAAATTGGTATTGCTTTAAAAGTTTTTGACTTTACTGGTGGTGATACATGGATAATTGATTCTGGTACGTCTGATCATATTACCTTTGATAAATTCTGGTTGATCCTCCTGGGTCGTCCTCGACTTGCCTTGACCACCACACCTCCGACTCGCACCGATGCGTTCTTGCTGACCTCGTCGCTCGTCGTCGACCGACTAAGTCCAGGTGGCCTAACATTGAAGCGACATGAAGTCGTGTTTTGAAGACGTAAGAGACTGAAGCTCTTTCTAACACAAGTGGCAAATGGGTCTTATCGGATGAGATCGTTGAACTTCTCCACGCTACCTCTATGGCGACATCAGAGAGCTTCTTCTCCATTTTTTCTTTTCTGGGTTTGATTTATTTTCGGAGGCAACCGAAATAATCCTAAGCGTGGCGGTGCACGCGATGAGAGAGAGAGAGAGAGAGAGGAGGAAGAGGAGGAGGAGGGCGGCGTCGGAAAAGGAGGAGCCGCGATTTCCCGATGACGGAGGTGGGCTTTCAGGCGATGTTTTGTCAGAATCAGGTACACTGAACTTTTCATAAGCTCAGTCAACTTCAAAAACTGTTGAATTTTTAAACCAATCAGAACTTGACACGTGACACTCTTAGAAATTAGACCTAGGGTGCTTAGTATTGGAGTGCATTTGAGAATTTTTCTCAGTTTCCTTCAATCTTGTGAATTTCGTAACCATGGAAAAAAACCCAATGGACATGGTCATGGTTCAAAACCCAGTTTCGATATTTTTTTTGATTTCAGTGTCTTGCAAAAAGACAAGAATTTGTACCCTGTGGTGAATTCTTTTCCTATAATTAAACTATGAGAATTCATGGAAGCATGATATGGTACAATGTATCTTCGTACTATAACGCTCTAAGCTATAGTTTTTGCTCTGACCACAGCTCATGCTATGACTACGAACAGAAACTCATCTAAACCTTCTTGACATTTTACAAAAACTCAATGGCACTCATGTAAGGTAAGGAATGCAAATTAGGAGTGCAAGATTGGTTCAATACTCAAAACTTCATAGATAACGTAGAACTAGTCAGATCATCTCAACCAGGTGTAGAAACAATGAAAGTATGTAATCTCGACTACACCCTCGGTAGAAGTATAGGATATGACACAAACCACATATATGCACTGATAGCTATTAGCAAACAACTATGAACAAAATGATTAAAATGCAAAGGTAAATGAAGTATCTAGATTAACTTTTCTTTCTAAGCAGACATTTGTTTCATAATGAACACAGATACGGTCCTTGTTTCTGTTTCAATTTTTTTTTTCACAAAGCTGAACGAGGAAAGTGAAGCAGCAATCAAATGAGGACATTATTTCATCAACATCCGAGCTAAGTTCAAGCAAGATATCTTTCATTCAATAAAAAGTACGACAGAAATAGTTAGCTAAAGATGAATTCAATATCAAATTAAGATTCAACTCAAATACTACAAACAATTACAAGAACTCTCTTCAATGAGCCTACACGAGTAATTCAAGTGTCCTACCTCCTTTCATGTTACATCGGTCATTATGATCTTATGATAATGCTCCTGTTCAATCTTCCAATTGCTTTGTAGATGATCTTCAGTATAGTTCCTATATTGATAGGAAAAACCTATTTATAAAAAGAAAAGATAGCAGCTGCTGCAGGAATTAGGATTAGCTGCGGATGATTGACAAAGAAAACATAAATGAACACTACAAGTAGCTCAAATAACCTCTTATGCTACCAGTATACAATATTTTTTTTCATGACAGAAGCTTTCTCACATGAAGTAGACGAATCTACATAAACAGCAATTCAGGAACAAGCACTACAGCTACATGCAGAACACAGTTATTGACCCCTCCACCGTGGACTTGACATGGGAAAGAATCCTGATGGAGATAATGGATATAAAAATCCTGGAGAAGGAGGGGCTTGAGGCCCTGGACCTAAAATCCCTTGTGAAAACTGAAAATTGGGGGTCAGCGGAGGAAACTGTGTCCCGGGTGAAAGCAAAGGATAAGGTGACCGAGGAGATAACAAGTAGTTGTAACTGGTTGGCGAAGGCAATAAGAACTGGGAAGTTGGAGAAGGTAAAAGTGGAGGACCACTAAACTGCGGGGATGCTGGCACAGGGCCATTCACTCTTTGTGGCGGCTGTGCAGGAATGGATGGGTGTGGAAGTAAACCAGTTGATGGTGGCTGTCCTTGAACTTGACCTGGACATTGTGGCTGAGGCGGAGGTTGGTTTCCCCTAGGAGTTGGATCCACCATCGAAGTTTGAAGGTACCTCATATATGCTGAGATTGGAGACTCAGCTGTACTTGCCCACATTGAATCTCCGGGTGGAAATGGTGGCATTGGTGTTGGAGATGGTTGTCCATAATGGGGAGGCCTAACAAAGCCATTGTTGTATTGAACCGGTGGTGGGGCTGCCGGTGCAGGGGCAGGGGCAGGGATTACAGGTCTATTGATAGGCGTCAAAGGAGGAGGTCGAATCTTCTGCAACCGCATACTCTGGGGTTTGGAAGGACCCTGAGGTGGTCTCGGCAAAGGATCTTGCGGCGACGGTGAACCAGTGAGCTTCTGAACAATGTTCCGAAAGTCATTCTTGCTTATGTTGTAGACCTGAGGCTGAGGCTGTTGTCTAGCAGGATTGGCAGCACTAGCAGCGCCATTATCAAAATTGGGTTGGTGCAACGGACTCTTCCTTATGTTTTTCCCCATCTTGTTCACACCCAAATGATCATTATGCCTATTTGTGGAATTATCCATTTTCGATCAAACCGCAAACAAATTCACACTACAAGCCGAATGATCTTATTTGAATGCCTAAACAAAGTCAAACCGTTCATAAACTCCCCGACAATTGCTCAATAACTTCAAAGTTTCAAACTTAAGGCTCAAAACCCACCAGCAGCAGCTTGAATCACACTAAACGAGTTCAAACAACTTCAGCAAACGATATACTTGTACTTTGCAACACACGCACCAAACAAATCCATTAAAGTTTCAAACAACACCCAGAAGCTTCAAAACCAATCTCAAAGCAACCCCAGTTTCCTCAATAACACGTATTGAACACGAGCATGCCCCTTTTTATTAGCTCAAATCCAATTAGCTAGCTTCAAAATCCAGCACAACCACGAACAACAAATCTGAAATATCTTCCCTGTAGCTCTAAACCCAAAAAACAAAAGGGACCCAAAACCTGGTCCTGAGAATGGAGAAGGAACAAACTAAAATTCAACCACAAGCAGAAAACCCAATGGAAAAATTCACTAATAAAAACTTCAAGAGCAAGAAGAGTAAACGCCACAACAAGCTATAAAAGCAAGAAAGACAAGAAAGAATTGAAAATTACGCCTTGACTTGAGTAAGTGATACGGCAAAGAAGGGTCAACCTGGATCTTTCTCTCGAGCTCCGGGAAAATTTTTCGATAGAGCAAAGTGAGTGGGTGGGTGGGTTTTGGTGTCGGTCAAACTTGGAACGAATGAATGAAATGAAAGGGAAGGGGCTGTTTGGGTTTTGGGTGTGGATGGAGTAGAGTGGGCCAAAGGCTGACGATGATGATCGAGCTTTGGTTGATCCCCGAAATGAAAAAAGGAAATTAGGGCCGGTTGTTAAAAAAAACAAAAGATGAAGGGTGTGTGTAATTTTATTTTTTTTAATAAATAAATGTGTTTTCTTTTGTTTTTTTTATAAATAAATGTGTATATATTTAAGTCTAGTTTAAGGAGATTTATTCTCCGTAATTTTGTGTGTGTCGTGTCCTACTTAGATACGAATTAGTATAGATAGATACAAAGAATCTCTATTTTATTGGGACAATTAGTGTAACAGATTGTATCAGTTTATATATAAGACATTCTATCAATGATAGAGTTACGTTTTAGTTATTTTCTCTCAAACACGTTATCAACATGCTCTGAGTTGATAGCCAACCAACACCATAGAAAAGAAAAAGAAAAAACCATAACCTTTAAAACGACCTTTTCACTGTCGGCAATATCCTTCACCACTGATGATCTCCAACTCAGCTAATTCCTCCTTGTTTCCAGCGATCTTCCTACTTCGTCAAAATTACTCGACTTCCAAAGAACCGTTTCAGACTAGCTCTTCCTCCACGTCGTTCAAACTTTGGACCGATGATACCGAGCATAACACTAATCGAGGTAAATTTTCTAGATCGTCAATTTTTAGACCTAGGTTTAAAACTTACTTTCTGCAAAATTCTAGATCTAGGATTGTAATATTGATGTGTGATTATTGAATATCTGTACCATAGTTCATATGAACATATATCCATATAGTATAAGTGACGGTCATGGGGAGTCATGGTTTAGAAAAGAAAAGAAAATCGATACTATATGACGGTTTTGTCACGGTTGCTGGGTGTGGTTTTTGAGCCACAGTTTGTTGATAATCGATTTTTATGACCATATATCATGGATCACGTTCTTATTCATTAAAACTTGATATTCGTGATTGTGGTTCTTCGATAAATACTAATCAAATCTTCTTGTATTTTGTAGATGAGTTCGAACGAGCCGGTTATGCCAGACTTCGACATCTTTGATCTTCAAGGAAAGGAATACCACTGTTGGGTCTTCGATGTGCAAAATACATTCATTGGCAAGAGACTTACTAACACCATCAAACCCTCTAAGTCTGGACAAAATATTATTCCACCCACAGATGAATCAAAAGCTCAAGCCCTCATATTTTTGAGGCATCATATTCATCCAACTCTCAAGAAGCAGTATTTAGAAAAGACTGATCCCCTGGAATTGTGGGATGTTTTGAAGTGACGCTTCAATAATGTGCATGATGCACAACTTCCTGAGTTGACTGTGAGATAGAAAAATCTCAAATTTCTGAATTTTTCAAAGATCCAAGATTACAATCAAGCAATGTTGGATCTGCAGTCGGAGTTGAGTTTCTATGGGGTGGAAAAGTCCGAGAACGACATGATTGAAAGGTCGTTGAACACTTTTTCAATATCCATGAGCATTCTTGCTCTTCAGTACCGGATCGAGTACGAACAGGGGAGGATTCTTACCTTCAGTGATCTCATCAATAACCTTGTTAAAAAAGAAAGGCATCACGAGATCATCCTTAATAATAATTGAAGACCGGCTAGTACTAAAAAGCATAAGAGTTATCAGACTGGAGGAAAAGGCCTGTAAAAAGAAAAAGAACACTCATTCGGAACCTTATGTGCGTGGAGAACATGCTCCACGCGGTGAAAGAGGAAGGTGTGGGCTTGGCCAAGGCTACAGCCAAAATCTGACTTGGTATAGAGATCAGAACGCCACCTCCAATAAGAACTAATCTGGTTCGGTCAATGATGGGAAAATGTATTCAAATTCTGAAAAATTCATCTGTTACCGGTGTGGTTCAACAAAGCATATGCACAAGCAGTGTCGTGCTAGTAAAGAAATCCAGAACATCTACAAGAGGCACAAGTAGTACTTGGCTCAAGAGTCTAACTATGCTAGAGATGGAAGTTGACACCAATCTCGTTCTTGCATAGGACAAGAGGAAGGAACTAGCTACTCCGAATTTTGAATAGCCTATGTAAAAGGTGGTTATCTCTATTATGTAATCAAGTTTTTTGTTTGTTTTTGGCTTTATTTTTAGTCACTTTTAGACGACTCTTTGTCTTAGTTTTAGGATAAGAACATCTATGATGTATTTTTAATTGTTGGTAATAATGGAACTTTCACTATTTTTGATATATAAAAGTGTTGAGAATGCTATTTCAGTACAGATTATGTGTATGGTTCGATGCTTACATTTACATATGGCATAATGACACAAAGATACAGTAAAAATGAGACATAAAACGAGGAAGTTTTGGTCTCAGGATTCCTTCGACTCATCAAAAATTCTCTTGACCCGTCTAACGCCACATTCTGGATTGGTTTTTATACCTTTGAATCATCAAATAAGATCCTTGGTTTCTTGATTTTGACCCTTCGACCCGTCAAAGATATCTTCGAGCCGTCGAAGGGATGCTTCTGTCTCCAAATTGTCCATTTTCGACCCATTGAGTAAAATCCTCGACCCATCGAGAATTGATATCAAAAAATCAATATCGTTTTAGGTTTTTCTTTGACCTATCGAAAAATACCTCAATCCTTCGAAAGGATGCTTCTAGACAGATGTTCGACCAGTCGAAATTCGGTATTGAAAAATCAAATTTTTATTTTAGGTTTACTTCGACCCGTCGAGGGTGTCTCTCGATCCGTTGAAGTATGTACCCGGATGTGATATTTTTAGATATGTTTTACATCGATTTATTGGAAAATGATGGAAAAAATTTCGACCAACCTGGATTTCATCATCGGATGTGGTTTTACATCAGTTTATGTCATGCCATATCAACACTCAACAATGGTCACACCCTTATTCAAATCTTTAAGTGTCTACTTAAAGTGTCCGCCTGGTCTTTAGTTCAAATACTTACTTATTCAAATCTCTGCACAATTTTTTTTATGACGCGTTCTATCCTTTTCAACATCATTTCTCGACTCTTGTTCGTCGCCACTTTACTCCGACACAGCCTGCGTCTCTCAACAACTAAATTTTGTTGCTCCTCTGGTGTTGCTTTCATTGGGTCATTAGATTAATTAAGGTTTCGAATCCACTGTGATGAGAGATGGTGAGCAAATTAATCTTGGCAAGCAAAGATGGGTTGTCTATCTTCAAGGCTCTGGAATGTAGGTTGTCAAAGTTGATTAGTTTTGAGAGAGAGAGAGAGAGAGAGAGAGAAGAAGAAGAAGAAGAAGAAGAAAAGAAGAAGTTAACGAATGGGTGGGTTTGGGAAACAAAGAGAAAGAAGGTAGGAACTTATTTACCAAACACTTCCTGCTTACTTTTCTTTTCAGAAACTTATTTTCAAAAAAATCATGTTATATGGGCCTAAGTCTAAGCCTAAGTCATGTTATATGCTCATATATTTCCTGGATGAGTGACTAGTTCCCTTAAGAGTCATTTTCTAGGTCCTTTAGACAAATCATAACTTAGCCAAAGCTAAGACATGCATATGTGAAACTAATCAATAAGCTCAAGCATTACATCGTGCCACAATCACATCACACACAACAAACTCATCCAATAGCATAGAACACTCAAAACATACTCATAACACACAAATCAAACATCATTGTTTACATCAATTGACTAGGGTTTAACCCCTAGCCTCATATAAGGAAACTACTCACAAATTATAACTACAATAGAGTCTAGATACATGATTAGAGAGAGATAAGTGAATAGAAATAATCCAAGAGTCCTCAAAGTCAAGCTTCCAAGCTCTTCAAGTTCTTCTTTCACTTCTTGCTCCTTTCTTGCTTCTAGCTCCAACAAAGAGAAGGAATACCATGTTAGGCTGAGGTGGGATGAATGTGAGAGTATGGTGGTAGTTATGGAGAATTTCTAGGCCTTTTGGTGGTGAAAAGATGAGAAAAGAGTGTTAGAGTGTTTGTGAGAGAATGGGGGCTAAGAAGAGAGTCTAAAACTATGAGTAATGTAAAAATGAGATGTGTTGTGAATGTGTAGAGTGGGGAGCTCGACCTTAGCTATATGAGAGATATTTTGGTGTTTTAAATTCAAAATTAGATGTTTGAGACATGATCCTATAGTTTAGGCTTTTAAGTGGTCCAATTTATGAATCACCGCAAGTCACATGAAAGTCATGTGTCTTCATCTCTCAAAATATTTTCATGTGGATTTGGACTCTTGAGGCCTTGGCCCAAGCTTGATTTAACCTCGTTGTTGACTGGCATTGACTTGCCGGAGTTTAACGTTGACCGTCGTTGACTTTTCGTCTTTTTTCCGCTTTTGCTTCATCTTCTCCGAAGGCTCTGGAAATGTGTCTGCTTCTCTAAAAAGTGATCAATTTCCATATTTAAGACTGTTTCCGTGTCAACTACCAATTTCCTAACATAACATGAAAATATTATTAATAAAAGGTAAACAATAAGCATGGAATTAGAGACATAATTATATCGATCTATACTCTGACAAACTAGCCTGAAGTTCAACTTAAGGATATATATCAATCCAGACTTCGATCTTGTTTTTGTTACTTGAGTTCGGATTCCTTCATACAATACAAAACTAGTATTCCATAAACATCACACCATGGGCTAAAATGTCAAGTACCTCATAAACACCACACCATGGTCACACGCAAACATTACAGTAACTGAAGACATGAACCTGTAATATCATTAAGGTCAGCGAGAAGCAAGCCTAATTCTCAATCATATCAACACCAAAAACACTTAAAACTAAAGCATTGGACAAGTTCATTATCTTAATAAAAGTCCATTCATCTAATACAACCAAAGAACAACATTCTACAATGTCACTCAACCAACCCAAAGACTGGTAAACACACTAAGACGTACTAACAGCCCAAACTATTAGGCTCACCTGAAACTTCTGATCTAGGATTCCGATCTAGGTTTCCAATCAAGCTCTAATTGGATACTTGGGATTGTTTGGAGGTTTTCGATGGAGTTGAATTGACTTCTTCGCCCAAGACTAGGCTTCTGATCAACCCCTGTGACGACCCGACCCTTCTCGAAATCGTCAATATAATAAATAAACAAAGAAATCATAAAACAATTTTGACTAATCTAGTTGAAGAACCTTTTCAACAAACTTGTTACGATGAAATAGTCGTAACGATATAAGATAAACCTAATTTCTTCGTCGGCCTCACCGCCACTAGTGGAGACCCTCGTCACCACCACCCACCCACTGAGTCGACGAAGACTAAACATTGAATGAACCTTACCACTATGTTTGTATTGTCAATAAGAACCTAACGATATATAGCTTGGTACATTTTTGGAAATAATTTTTCCGGGCTCTTCCCATGTCTAGGAGATGACGATTATTTCTCTCAGAAACTTCATTCTGGCTCGGTGTCTGAGGACAAGTAGTCTGGTGAACAATTCCATGCTGCTGAAAATAATCTTGGAAAGAATGATTGAAAAACTTTCCTCCATTATCATATTGAAAGACTTTTATACAAGCATTATACTGAGTTTGAATTAGACTATGAAACACAGTAAAGACAGAAAACACAACATCCTTCTTTTTCAGCAACATAACCCATGTCAGTCTTGTAAAATCATTAATGAACATAACAAACTATCTCATCCTTGTCAAGGTTGGATTCTTTGAAGGCCCCCAAACATCATAATGGATCAACTAAAATGGTGTTGAATTAGAATGAGAACTAGAAGAATAACTAGACTTGTGACTTTTAGTAAACACATAAGTTTCACAAAGGAGACCAGATTTTTTTATTTCCAAAAATAATGATGGCAAAGACTTCATTATAACACAAAAGGATGGATGACCCAACCGGCGATACAATAACCAAATTTTTTTAACGCGGTTAGAATTCAATGTCAAAGCAATAGGTCTTGATGGTGCTTGTGTCTCTCCGTTATACATGCAATCTAAGTGGAACAGTCTCCCCCTCCGATCTCCCTTGCCTATTATTTCCTGAGTACATAAATCCTGAAATACCACATACATAGGATAAAAGGTGACAGAGCATTTGTTTTGGCAATTCAACTCAAATACTGACAACATATGTTGAGATAGAGAGGAAACATAAAGAACATTATGTAACACAATAGATGGAATAACTTGGATCGACCTAATACCTAAGACTAGAAAAGACACACCATTTGCATTAGATACTTCAAGTACGAGAGAAGGTGACAGACTCGAAAACAAGGATTTATCAAATGTCATATGATCAGATGCACCAGAATCAATTATCCATGTATCACCACTAATAAAGTCAGAAACTTTCAAAGCAATACCAATTTTACCTTAATGTTTCACAGTGAGAGAAATATTACCCTCCAAGTGGTCTTGGCTCTCCATACCACAGACCCTCCATGCCACAAAAAACAGGTTTCTCAAACAACGAAATATCCAAAACCATGACAAATTCTTCAGAAATGAACAAGACAAGCAACGAATAGATCAGAAAAATTACGGGTTTATTGGTCAGGATGGGAACAATTCAGAACTGAGACGATCTTGAACAAGGAACAAGAACATATCTCTAAACAGATTCAACAATTGATCAGATCCCCTGGGAAAAACAGGCGGACATAACAGATTTCAACAGGTCGAAGAATCTTTTCGACACTACGACAGGCCAGGATAGGATGATTTCGACAAGAAACAAGAACAGAGTCACAGCGTAAACTGGTCAGGTCTTCAAGATTTTTAGGATTGAAACCAGGCTCTGATGCCTAGTTAAATAGAACACAAGTGTTTGAGGAATTTTCTGATAAATTGATCAATCCTAAATTGGGTATATATACAAGAATACTTACAGGTCTAGAAGGAAACCTAATCAATTACAGAATCCTACTTAATTACAGAACATACACTTTCTAAATATACAAAGAGTGCAACTCACTCCAACAAGGGTCTTTTTTCTCTTGATGTTAATGGTAGGAGATGTGCACACCAAGTGTTCGACAAAAAGCATTTGTTGTTGTTTCTGGGCGGTGCTCTAGCTTTGGGCACTACAACAAAAAATACAATTTGCAATGGCAGCATGCCGTTGCAAATAGTGAAAACGTCATAGCAAATACTCTTTTACGATGACAAACGAGTATTTGTGACAGCATCATTTCCGTCGTAATAGTTGGCGACGCAATTGCTAATAGTAACGGTTTTTGCCGTCGTCTATACTTATTTGCAACGGAAAAATTTACTGTAGTATTTGATATCTTTTTGTGACGGCAAATTGCTACACAACATGCTGTCGCAAAAGTCTGTTGGCTGTAGTATTTTTTTTCTTTTCGCGACAATAAATTGTTGTCGCAAGACTGCTTTGCAACCACAAATCTGTCGTCGCAAGTTTGGTTCCCGCAAAAAAAATATATAGCTCCATTTTTTTTGCGACGGGAACTTAACCATCCCAAATAAAATGGAGCCAAATGATAAAATGTGCAAAATGTACAAATACATTGATAACAAAATTTGAATTACATAAACACTATAACGTTTCTGCAAAGCAAAATGACTGCACTATTGAATATGAAAGAAAAATTACAGTAAATGAAACACACAATTTCAAGGTTGTTAATGCAGCCTCCGTTAGCCATTAAATTTTCACTATACGTAGTACCCTTTTGTTTATCTTCCATTTGGTACTTCTATATTTAGAGCCTAATACATAAAACAGGAAAACAAATTAGAGGTATCAAGAACATAAATTCATAAACCTGGATTATGGAAAAACTTATGGATGTCTTGTTAAGAAAGAATGAGGAGCGCTAATGTTTGAGACACGAACAAGTTTCATAGAGAAACTAGATCTAATGGATCCTAAAGGATTTCAGACATCAATTGTTATGTTTATCGGTCAATACAATAAAACCAAAGAATTCATGCACAAACATAATTAATACTAATTCATAGTACACCACTAACCCACTTTGCTTATTTATAGTATGTGAGAAATTTATTTGAAGATTAAAAAGTTCTAGTGGAACTAATCAGCCACTTCAACGATATCCCCAAGGACAAGCTCCGTGGCTTGAAGTATAGAGAAGCAACCTGACAAAGTTTGTTCTACATGAGTTTGATTCTATAGATAACATGATTTCGATATGGCATAAGATTTTACTGGTTAACATAATAAGTATCTTTAGCTTATGCACTTGCTTTACCATTGTGCAGACAGTTGAATTTTCAGCTTGGTATGCCCGTAGCTCCTACAAAGAAAACCATTAAAGAAAGAACAAAAATAAGCTGGAACTACATTAATTTACTAAAGAAGTCCCAAATTATATGCAGTTTATGCATCTAAGTTCATGCATTCTTCCTCGACAATATAAATCAAGAAACCACTGAATAATCATGGCAAATCATAATAACCATACGTACCCTAAAAAATTACCTCAAGAGCCTTTTCTGCATTAATTTATGTAATCACTCCTACAACAACGTTTGTAGCCAATATCGTCATGATAACCTGTGAATGTTGTAATGTCAATATCGAAAGAATGCTGAGACCAAATGAAGTTATTCTGCACCTAATCCAATAGGTAGAACTGTAGAAGCCAATCAACGGCAAATAAAAAAAAATTAACATGAGATTATGAAATATTTGGAGTTCATCAAACTTGCTCTACAAATATTTTAACAGTTCATGAAAAGACATGCTCTAAAACAGAATGGTGCAAAATCCTCTAAGATGTGCACAAAGACTTCATAACCAAACTAGTATGCATACGACTTCTGTTGACAAGAAATGTAAAATATTTTTTAATAAGAGCATCCATATTATGACTTCCTACTCACTTTGTTTCCCTACCAAATTCGATGTATGCATTACATTTTTGTGAGAAATTTTAGGATTAGTTTTGAAATAATACCAACTAATTCTTACGAAAACAATCAATTCAGCAATTCATGTAAATAAAAATCACTTACAGATGGCTCCAAAAATGTTGTTAAACCGGTATCTCCATTAACTAAAGCCAGTACAAATGAAATGACTATTGTAATAAACAATATCTTAACAAGCAGATCATCAAACAGTTTCAGGAACAGTTTCCAGAATGAAGCCCCTGCATATGAGATATAGCTTAACTGAGTACATACGAAATAAAATAAAACAAAATAATATACTGATTTGCAAAAACATCATTGTTATCAAAATATTAGATGAATCACTAAAAGAAGATGGTTCTAGAAAACCAATTACATTGCAAGTAGAATCAGCCAATTCCTCTAAAATGACCACAATAGAAGTGTTCTAGGTTTCCATGGATATGTATCAACAATTATTAGGGGTACATTTCCTGCCAGAGAATCAAACGTTATCAACTTTCACGTTTTCATTCAACTTGCTTCACGAGATTTAAGTGGAAAAGTAAAATAACACATAATGTACTTCCTTTTCTCTTCCAGAAGCACTACAGACCACAATCAAGGCATGCAACCAAAGAGGAAATCGTATTAGAATCAATGCTATATAACAAAATAGAACAGTATTCTAATGTCTCACTCCGTGTAGATCCATATGAAGTTAAAAGTGACACTAAATTACCAAAGTAGGGAAGTATTTCATCAAAATGTTACTTAGATAGCTAAATTGATGCCAGTGTGAAGTGAAAACTCACCGTTTTGACCATAAAGTCTAGCATGTTCCAGAACCTGCACACAAAATGAGCAATCTAAACCTCTCAGCATGAGCAAACAAGCTTTCGAGCTGGATTTTACACTAACCAAACAACAAAACCAGCAGAAAATGTTTGAGTAAAGTAAACTCCGCCATACATGTGAGTCACTGAGACCTCTTTTCTGATCGACGCCAAAGAAACCCAACACCTAATCGCGAATTCGATGCATTACCAAACTAACATATGGTCTGCAATTGAATTCTAATCTAAAAAAATTTAGAAAGATCCACACCTTTCCAAGTAAGAGAGGCTGTTGGGAAGCATTGCGTGGTCACTTTGAGGCCGATGGTGAAGCGAAGACCAGAGCCAGCAGAGGGAGGCATTGAGGCTGTGAGGTGGTGGCTACACAAGAAATCAAAATCAAATTAGGGCAAGAAGAAAAGATTGAGGAAAAACAAATGGAGGAGACCAATTGCTAGGGTTCATATGAATTTACTGCATACATCCTCACGAAATTGGGCTGGGTCATAAACCTCGGTTAGTCGAGTTGGCTGTGAGCTTGACTCACATCCCTGGAATCGAGAACATGTCATTTAAGGGAATCATCGACGAAAAGGGTATCGCAGAGCGAGCGACTACCAACTAAGAGTCGGTCAGCCATGATAGGTCGTGGCATCATCGATTTGACCGAGGCCACGATGAGCGATGTCGAGGGGGCTCAAATCGACAGTGAGAGAGAGGGAGAGAGAGAGAGGCGCGGGTGTTTATGTGTAAACCCTAAGAGTCAATTAATAAGCCAACTTTTCACCAAATGATTGTGTTAATAATAAAAAATTTATTTTATTTTAAATATTTTTTCAGGGTTTAGGGATTAGGGTTTAGAATTTAGTGTTTAGAGTTTTTGTCATTTTTTTATATGATAAGATAGCTATAAACGCCACAATAATACGTACGAGGTACTTGGTTTCAATTTTTTTTTTACGGAACGGAAAATTGTTTTTTTATTCTTAAGGACAATATAGTACCACTACAAGAAAACAGCACTTAGACCACGGAAACGTAATTGTTCCGTGGTCCAAGTAACACTTAAACGACGGAGACTTCTCCGTCGTCCAAGTACCACCTGGAAGACGGAGATAGTCTTCTCCGTCCTCCAGGTGGTCACCTGGACGACGGAGATAGTATTCTCCGTCGTCCAGGTGGACACCTGGAGGACGGAGAAGACTCCGAGGTCCGAGTAACTTCCACTTAGACGACGTACCGACACCTCCGTCGTCTAAGTGAAGCATTATATAAGCCCGATGCCAAAGTCTCTTCATTCTATCCGATCCTCGATCTGTCCTGCGGGAAATTTTAAAGATCGAAGAAGAAGGAGAAGGGAGAAGGAGAAGGATCAAGATCAGGGATCTCGATCCGCTGACTAGCTAGCTAGCTTAATTAACTGATATCGAGAAGGCCAGCAGGTACGTATGCAGTTAAAATTTGCTTAATATATATTTAGTGAAAACGTACATACATGCATGGATGTTAGCTATATATACAGATTAAATTACGTACGTAATTGATGGATCGATGTAGATCGAGTACGTATAATTAAGCGTAAATTAATGGACTAATATATATATATATGTAATAATTAATTAATTATAATATTTTGTAGCAGTATGGACAAGAGTTGGATGAAGTTGAAGAATAGATGTGATGTCCGGTATATGGATGGAATTAGCGAATTTATGAATTTTGCGATAGAACATGGTCAGGGAAAGAAGCGTTTCAGGTGTCCGTGCCAGAAATGTCTTAATTGTCAGTATGTGGAGGTTAATGTTATGGTGCAACACCTATACGAAAATGGTATGATGTGGAGTTACACTACATGGAGCGAGCATGGTGAAGCAGTAGAGTTCAGCGCAGCAGACTTCAGCTCAGGGTACAGTTACCATGGTGCCTCATCCAGCGGCAGTGGTGCCAGACCCCCAGCTTGCAACCAAACTGCAGATTTGGTCCATGATGCATTTCCGGGATGTAGTCATGGTGGACACCAACACCAAGACGGAGGTTACAGTACCACTAATGAGCATGATGACATATTCCCCGCTGCTAGCTTGGCCACTGACACCAGTGAGATGGATAAGTACAGCCGGATGCTACTTGAAGCGCATACCCCGGTGTTCCCTGGATGTCGAGAGAATGTGTTGCAATATGTGATGGAGCAAATGAAGATAAAAGTGAAGCACAAAATGTCAGTGAGTGCTTTTGACCAAATTCAGGAGCAAATATGTAAGTTGCTTCCTGATGATCACAATCTTCCTAAATCTCATTATAAGGTTAGAAATATCTTGAGCAGCCTCGGCCTAAAGTACAGGATAATTGACGCATGTCCGAATGATTGTGTGCTATTTTACAAAGAGTATAAAGATTTCGACTATTGTCCCGTATGTGGCCAGTGCAGATTCCAGGTGAATAGGAAGAGTTCGAAAAAGAGAATTCTTGTGAAAGTTGTTCGATATTTTCCCTTGATTCTCAGATTGCAGCGCCTGTACATGTCTCTACACACAGCAGAGGCGATGCGATGGTACGCAGAAAAGCGAATAGATGACGATGTCCTGCGACACGCCACGGATGGGGAGGGTTTCAAACATTTCGACAGAGAATTTGGAGACTTTGCTGCAGAGGTTAGAAATGTTAGACTCAGCCTATCTACAGACAGATTCAATCCTTGGGGAAGTAATAGCTCCGCCGTCAGCACTTGGCCAGTTATTCTGATGCCGTACAACTTGCCTCCGTGGATGTGCATGAACAAGGAATTTAATTTCCTTACTGTACTAATTCCAGGTCCTAAATCTCCAGGGAAGTGCTTAGATGTCTACCTCAGACCTTTGATCGACGAGCTGAAACTGTTGTGGGAAAATGGAGTCTCAACTTATGACAAATTCACTGACACGATGTTCACGATGAGGGCTGCCGTAATGTGGACGATCAGTGATTTTCCAGCGTATGGGATGTTGGCAGCCTGCAGGACAAAAGGATATAATAGATGTCCTATATGTTTGGACGACGTGAACTTTAGTTGGCACGCGGGGAATGTGTGTTACTTGGGTTACCGTTGATGGCTTCCTCAGAACCACCCGTGGCGACAGGATGAAGCTCATTTCGACGGGACGGTAGAGAAAAATCCTAAACCCCGTAGTTGGTCGGGCGAAGAGATTTTAGAGAGGTTGAGCTATTTCGACTTTGGTGTGTTGACCAATGACGCGGATGTAAAGAAATACAATCCAATTCCTCCACATGATCTGAGCTATTGGGATCACAAGAGTATATTCTTTGAACTCCCTTACTGGTCGAAGTTGAAGCTGAGGAACAACTTGGACGCGATGCACATAGAAAAGAATGTGTGCGACAGCGTGGTGGGAACAATTCTCGGTATTAAGTTCAAGACTAAAGATACTCCCAAAGCGCGCAAAGATTTGGAATCAATGAATCTACGTCGTCCCTTGTGGTTGAGGAGGGATAGGAAATGAGTGTACAACAAGATGCCAGCTGCACCTTACACAGTGAAGCCGACACTTAGACGTTCTGTATTTCACTGGTTTAAGGGCGTTCGTTATCCGGCTACGTATGCAGCTACTATAACTAGAGTAGTGGACGAGGTGCAACACAAATTTGTTGGTCTAAAGACACATGACTATCACGTTATGCTGCAACGTCTGATTCCAGTGGTAATTCGACCATACTTGCCTCGTGACGTCGTAGAACCAATAGTGGCATTGTGCAAATGGTGACAGAGGTTATGCGCCAGAGAATTAAAGAAGTCAGATATGGTGGAATTGCAACAACAAATTGTGCACATCCTTTGCAAACTAGAGAGGATTTTTCCCCCTGCTTTCTTTGACATCATGATTCACCTAATGATCCACCTGCCCGAGCAGGTGCTCATTTCTGGTCCGGTCCAGTACACTTGGATGTATCCTCAAGAAAGGTACGTACAACTAATTAATTATACAGGTTTTTCGATTCATAATTTGTTCCACTGGAGATTACTAGCTAGCTATATGTACTTATTCTTATTGTACGTTTGATTTTGTAGACAGCTTGGACAATATAAGTCATTCGTCAAAAACAGGTCGGCCCTGGATGGCTCCATAGCAAAGACATACCTAATGCATGAGTGTGTTACTTACTGCAACAGGTACCTCAAAGATCCACCACCTCCCACTGCCTCCGATCCCAGTGCCCTCATCAATCTTTCTGTTGTCACCAATGTCGTCCGACCGTTTAGAGGAGTATTAAAGGAATCGTTAACACGGGAAGAACTTATTGAGGCACATTGGGTAGTGTTGCGAGACTGTGACGAAGTTGAGCCGTACATGATGTCATACAGGGAGAGGCTTCAGGCGTTAAATCAAAACAAGAGTTCGGCGTGGATTGAGAAAATGGTTAAGAAGAAGTTTCCCGATTATTTCTTCCAATGGGTACGTACGTACGTCTCGGTATTTAGAAATTTATATACATATCGATCATGTTTGTAGAAAGTAAACCCTTATATTAATTTTCCCTTTTTCGCAGATGATTGATCTACAAAAATCTGAAAACCACGGGGGGTGGTGGTCATGACCAAAGCACTTGCTAGCAGGGAAGCCGATTAAACACTATATTTATCCCGGATGTTTTGTAAACGGTGTAAAGTTCCATTCATTGGCCCGAGACGAAGGAAGAAGAACACAAAACAGTGGGGTAGCGGTTGGGAAAGACAATGATCTATATTACGGGGCTATTGTATATGTGGTTCAGCTATGTTACAGGAATGATGTCAACGTTTTCCTATTCAAGTGCAGATGGTTCAAGCGTACAAAGGAAGACCTGGGACTATTATCAATCGATACAAACTCTAGCTGGTATGAGGATAAGCCTTTCGCTCTCGCCACCTTAGTTCGTCAAGTGTTCTATCTCGACGATCTGAAAGCCGGTGAAGTGTGGAAAATAGTGAACCATATCTCTCACCGAGGAATATGGAATACAGAGACAATTGAAGGGACACCGGCGACGACTGAAGATGCTGCTGAACCAGAAAGAGACATTCCTGCCTATCAAGAGCCTAATATTTCTGTCATCCGCTCCGATATAATGGACCTAGTTCAAGATGGTGAACGGTTACCCATGCCTGATGGTTGTACAGATCTAACTGAAGATGAGATTATCGATGTCATTAATGAAGATGAAGAAGACAAGAAGGATGAGGACGCGGACGAGGACTCAGGTTATTCGTCGGACGATGTTGAGTACGATGAGGAGGATGAGCAATCGGATACCGGGGACGAGGATGATGACGATTATGATGATGACTACTTAACTAAGACGAGAAAAATTAATTGGTAATTAATTTATGTAATTATTGTAATATATGATCGATGCATCATCGATCAATGATTAATATAAATATTATAAGGAGGAGAATGTATATATATATATGTACGTATATCTTCGACTTTTAGTACTTAATTAATTAATTACACGCGTCCATGCTCGATCGTATCGGATCGACCGACGTACGTAAACTAAATTAAATTAATTAATTAATCCGAATTATATATCCTGGACAACGGAGAAATTAATTGCAGACTGTCGCCTTTTGGGTATTTTGGCTATCTCCCTAAATCCTCGACCCTAAATCTAGCAAATTCAGATCGATCGATCATTTTTTTAATTATATTCTTGAATCAGAATATAACAACATATTCCTAGGTATTTTAACAACGTATTCCTAGGTTTAAATGGTTCTATCCGGCAAGAAGAAAGCCCAACAGGAGGCAGAAGATGCCATGCTCCGCGGCTTGGCGGACCAAGTCGGTTGGGTTCAACAGGAGGGAAACGACGCCCTCAATCCGGACCCTTCATCTGGTTCGGAGGTGGCGCCTTCTAGGGAAATTCCCTCTGCCCCATTTATCTCCAGTGGTGATGACGTCAACCCCTTTTCAACTCCGACGCCCGGTACCGGTTCAACGACAAGTACTCAGGCGTCCTCGACCACTGAATCTATCATGTACAGCGCCCTCCGTAAGCAAAGGAGGGCCCCCACTGACCCGGAACCGAAAAGGACTTGGGGTCTCGTTAAAGGGGGCAAAGCGGAGAAAATTTGCAAGGCGACCAGGAAAAAGATCGACTTGCCCTACGACGAATTCACCGGTGCCCCTCCCACAGCTCAGCTAACAAGTCTCTCGGCGCATAGCATAGGGTCAATCGTTCGTAGCCGGGTTCGAATTAATTCCCCTACTTGGAAGGAGGTGCCGGATGATGAGAAGGCGAAAGTCTTTAAAGAACTTTCAGTACGTAATACGTCCAATTTTAGTTATTATATAATATTGTTAATATTAGTTATAATTTCATAATATATACGATTATAATTTTCTATTTATTTCTGATAGGAACAATTTGCGGTGGATCCGACACCGGCGATGTTGAGGCATATCAACCAAACCGCCAACTCCATCTACAAAGATTGGAAGTACAGGCTCAATCAGTACTTCGAAACTATCGATCCCGCACCTCCCCCCGTAGAGCTGCGTGGGGATAGAGAAGATGAGTGGCAGTGGTTGTGTAACCACTTTGCCGATGAAGAATTTAAGGTGTTAATTTACTTTTTTTATTTCAATTAAGATAATTGAATTATTTAAATTTTAGTTACTTATTAATTTTTTAATGATTTAATTATGTTGTCTAACAGAAATTCTCCGGTGTCAACAAAGCCAACCGGGGGAAGAATGACAAACACCATACTTCCGGCGCCAAGCAACTCATTCAAATAGCCAAGGAGCACAGGGATAAGGGCTCCAAACACCCTTATCTCGATGCAAGCATAAGCGCGTACGTGACGTCTGGGCTCGATAATGAAGCGAGTCAATGCGGCGTAAGTGATATATATATATATATATGTGTGTGCTTTTAATTATAGTAATTATTATTTAAATATTATTTCATTATAATAAATTAATTATTATTTTGTAGGCAAGGGTGATAGAGCGTGCGCAGGAAGAATTGGCTAACACTCAGCTTGCGTTCCCAGATGTGCCGCCGGAAGACCTGCCTTCTCTATCCATGGAGAGCCAAATTGCAATCGCGGATGAGGTCTACGGTCGTAGAGCTGGCAAGGAGGTTAGGCACTTCGGGCCTAAGGTGGTTCGAGATTTGTCGACGACCTCCGACTTATCATCTACGGGTGGTTTGGGGCGGCGGAGAAGGACTCAGGCTGCGGCCGTTGAAGCAGCCATTCAAGAGGCTCGACTGGCACGAGAGGAGAATCGACTGGCACGAGAGGAGAATCAATCCATGCGTCAAAGACTTGATGAGCAACAAGCACAAATAGCCCAACTCATCGCCCTCATGCAACAATCTCGAGAAGAATGTCAACCTCCTCCGAACCCATACCGCGACGACGACGACCCAGCTGGAGGCGGGGGACGCGACGGCGCATCTGCTCCGCCAGTGTGTTAATTAGCTAGTAGTTTATTAATTATCTCGTTTCTTTCCTCATTCCAAACAATATTTTAATTTTTATGGGTTTTTTGGATGTGTATGTACAAATTAATTTTAATTAAGTAATATTAAAGATTTAGTTTATTTAATTAATTTTAATATTTTTCATTATTTAAATTCAATTAATAATAAATTAAATTAATAATATTTAATTACAATTTATTTAAAAAAAAAAATTAAATAGGCACTTGGACGACGGAGATTCAGTTCTCCGTCGTCCAGGTTCTTACCTGGGCCACGGAGATTGTTAGCTTCTCCGTGGCCCAGGTAAGCACCTGGACGACGGAGAACTGAATCTCCGTCGTCCAGGTGCTTACCTGGGCCACAGAGATTGTCCGCGGTCAGTGAACTTGGACGACGGAGATTAAATTCTCCGTCGTCTAAGTGCTTGGACGACAGCACTTGGAGCACGGACCTTGGACGACGGAGGTTCCGTCGTCTAAGTACTTAGACAACGGAAAAACGCACTTAGACGACGGAAACGCTCCGTCGACTAAGTGCGTTTTTCTTGTAGTGTACATAATGGTTGGACATATGAATCGATGTCGAAATCGAGTCAAAAAGTTCTAATTTTTTTTATAGCATGCTTAGATTAGTGTGTTCATTTTATCTAACGGTCAAAATTACAAAATGAACATTTTGTGATTTAGTTTCATAAAAATTTATTTTTATTTATAACCAACAAACAATGTAGACAACACTAGTAGTTGTATGGGGAATTTAAGCAATAAGAGAAACTGAAATGGTCTAATTAGAAATGAGTCGATACATACGTCTACCTCGTAGTAAATAGGATCGTGAAAAAAAATTATCCTTGTCATAATTTGTTTAAAGGCCGGTCAATGAAGTCAAATAGTACAAAAATACTAAAATAACATTTTTGTGAAATTTGCTCATTCTCTTATGGAAGGAGTAGCTAAATTGATCTTTTATGTCATTTTTTTGACATGTTAAAATAGATATGAACCCCACGATCATACGTGTGTGGAACTTGGTCTTAAATTAATTTTATATATACTGGAACATTGAGTTTTAGTCTAAATCACTTTAGGGTCACAACGGTTCAACACACGAATCGATGTCGAATTCAAGTGAGAAGGTTATAGTTGTTTTAATAGTCTACTTAGAGTATTCTAATCATCCCATCCAATGATCATTTTTGCTTAAAAAATGATTTATCGGCGAAAATGATTTTGTGACGGCGATTCTTTTCCGTCGCAATTGATAAAACTTTTTGCGATGGCGTGAAGTGTCGTCGCAATTGATGAAACCTTTGCATCGGCGTGAAGTGTCGTCGCAGTTGATGAAACCTTTGCATCGGCGTCGCAATTAATGAAAGTTTTTGCGACGGAATCGGTTTGCCGTCGCAAAAAGGCTTCACATTCATGATGGTTATTTTGTCGTCGTAATTGGTAGGTATTTGAGATGACATTCGATGCCGTCGCGAAAATGTATAGCAAATTGAATTTTTTGTTGTAGTGATGCCTTCCTTTTGTTTTGTTTGGTTTTGTAGCTGTGTTGCTTAACTTGAGAGTGTCGGAGGAGGCTAGGTCAAGTTGGTGCCCAAGAGAAGATTTTTAGTGCTTGAGCTTTGTGGTAACTCAGGTCGTTGTACCGCTTTTATGAAAGAGCAAGGGCTTGTTTTGAACAAGTGTGTTTGCTGATTTGATTTTGGCAAAATAACGCCTCTTCGAAATTCATCAAATCCAAAGTCGTACCCATTTGCAAATATGAACTAGGCCAGGAATTAAATTAAAGCAGCCATGACACCTCTTCAGAACTCACCAAATCCAAGAACCGTGTCTATTTGCAAATGTAGACTAGGTCGGATTTGGTGACAAATAATGCACTTGCGAAAGAAATATGTTAGTTGGAGTTGTATGGGAGCCCCGCCTCCGAATTCCTTGTTGCTGCAAGCGGTGGTTCTTGGTGTTGCCCTTCTCTCCTCTTGTTGCTGGCAGCTGTTCTGTTTTGTTACTATTGTTTCTTTCCTTTTTGTTATGCTATTGTATGCCGCCTTATGTAAAAGAGTTGATGTTCAAGAGATTGATATTCAATTCGCCTTGGACTCTTGGAGCCTTTGAGTTTTGATCGGAGCAAAAGAGCTTACATATCAAATTTTAGAGATAACAAGCATTCAGACTCATTTTCACCCTTATCTCTATTTTTAGTTATTTGATGTACCCGTGGACTTCCGTACATGGGATTTCATACATAACTCTAGCATATTGTGGGTTTATTGAGATAAATTTAATACAAACTAAACGACCCATTTATATTAGTACTGATCATTTGTTTCAATTTTTTTTTATCTCAACATTCTTCATGCTCCTTCAAGTAATTAAATTTCCACCAACAAATATAAAGTAGCTAAAAGTAGAATGTTTGTCAGCAATCTTAGTTACCCAAAGTTACCCAATCTTAGTTACCCAATCTATACCAGTGTACCCACTAGTCCCCAAATCTCCATGCTTATGAAACACAAGGCTTTTACCATGAGCAGACATAAGTACCTCAAGATACTTATCACATAATTCATGTGATCCTCACTAGGATTGTGCATATAGTAGCTCACCATACTAACAACATAAGCAAGATCAAGTCTAGAGTGAGACAAGTAAATTAACCGTCTAACTAACCTCTAATACCGAGACTTGATCAAGACACTCTGCAATCCGATGATTATGTTCAATAAGTGTATCAACCGGTTTACAATCAAGCATACCAGTCTTTGCAAATAGATCTAGAACATACTTCATTTGACTCAGCATAATACATTTCTTGTTCTGGGCTACCTCAATACACCAATAAATACTTCAAGTTCCCAAGGTCCTTTATCTCAAATTCAAAATATAACTGAACTTGCAATTTCTTGATTGCATCAGTGTTATCCTCTGTCACAACCAATGTCATCCACATAAATGATCAAAGCAGTTAGCTTACCCCTACCGGTGTTTCAGGAGCAAAGTGTGATATGAATTGCTCTGTTTATATTCAATCTTCTTCATGAAAGTTATGAACCTTCCAAACCAAGCTCGTGGCATGAGGACTATTTCAACTCATACAAATATTTTTTCAATCTGCATACCACCTTCTCACCTGTAGAAGAACCATATTCTGGAGGAAGATCCATGTAAATTTCTTTATTGAAATCTCCATGAAGAAATGCAATCTCCATGAAAAAATGCAATCTCCATGAAGAAATGCATTCTTCACATCAAACTGTTGCAAGGGCCAATCTAAGTTGGCTTTCAGAGACATGAGGACTTGAATGGTATTGATCTTTGTCACTAGTGCAGATGTCTCATCATAATCTACTCCTTATTTCTGAGTATATCTTTTTGCAACCAACCTTGCATTGTATCTATTAATTGAGTATTTGCATTATGATTTACAGTATAAACCCATCTACATCCAGCTGTCTTCTTTCCAGGTGGCAAAGGTATTAAGTCATAAGTACCATTCTTGTTGAGAGCATCCATCTCAACCTCTATTGCCTTGGCCAACTTCTCCTCCTTTATTGCGTTCTGCACTTTACTAGAAAGAGACACATCAAATAATTGATTCACAAATGCTACATTGGGTTAAGATAACTTATGGGTTGACTCATAATTAGCTACATGATACTTGGCTTTAGCTGACAATAGAGGCTCATATTTCTTTGAAGGTTCACCATGGGTTGACCTAGTAGACAAGACTTTTCTAGACTCAGGTTCAAGTACAGTAGAACTTGACAAAGGAATACTATTATATACCTCAGGTGATGATAGGTCTGAAGAGATCGTTGATGGAGAGGGGGAGACTGGACTTGCATGTACATCTACAACTGACAGCTGATCACTGACTAATTCTCCTCATTTCAACGTGTCGGACAATTATTCGACATGTCAAACACTTTTAGAAATTGGGACAGATGTCAAAACAGTACCTTCAGCCTAGGAATGTCATTTTCGATGGGTCGAATTTCACTATTGGTGGGTTGAATTTCTGCTACCGAAAATGAGTCTGGACATCCAGGGAACCTACTTCAAACTGTCGAATAAAACCTTCAACGCGTCAAATTTCGACTGCAGCTGAGGCTGGGGCACTTTCAACTATAATAGTAGCATCCGATCCTTCAAATTGGCCTTCATAAAATAAAATTTTCTTCTCCTCATTCTAAGTGGTTGTAGGGAAAAATAGCACATGTCTTCACTAAAGGTGACATTCATGGTGACATAAAATTGTTGAGATGGAGGATGGTAGCACTTGCATTCTTTCTGGTGAGAGCCATAGCCAAAAAATACACATTTAGGGGCACGAGCCTCTAACTTAGATCTCTAATTCTTCTGAAGATGAACATATGCCACACAACCAAAAACACGAGCAAGAAGATTTTTGAGAGATAGAATTGCAACATGTTTAGACAATACCTCAAATGGAACCCTATTCTGAAGAGTGGCAGATGGTGGGCAATTGATGAGATGAGAGGCACAGAGTACAACTTCTCCCCAAAGATACGTTGACATGTTTGCACTAAACAAGTGAGCTCTACCCATATCCAATAAATGATGCTTCTTCCTCTCACACACTCCATTCTATTCTGGTGTTTGAAGACAAGTAAGTTGATAAACAATTCAATGATCATGGAAATATTCACTAATAGAGTGTTGTCTCATATCTGAACACATTCACACATGTACTATACTGAGTTCGAATGAGGCTATGAAATGCAGTAAATACAAAGAATACATCATCATTTTTTTTCATCATTACCACCCATGTCAATCTTTTAAAATCATCAATGAACAAAATAAAGTATCTGATTTCTAACATAGAAAAATTCTTAAAAGGCCCCCACACATCCGAATGTATTAACTCAAAAGGAACTAAGCTAGAATGAAAGCTCAGAGAGTAATTAAACATGTGGCTCTAAGCAAAAGTACAAGTTTCACGATGAAGGCAAGACTTTATTCCCAAAAACGAGGATGACATAGACTTCTTCATAACACCAAAGGATTGATTGCCCAACCAGCGATGTCATAACCAAATTTCTTTAACTTGATCAGAATTCAATGTTAAAGCAACATGTATTGATGGCGTTTGTGTCTCCATGCTATATATGCAAGCCAACTAAAACAATCTCCCCCTCCGATCTCCTTTGCCTGTTATTGCCTGAGTACATAGATGTGACGACCCGGACCAGAATCAGAAGTATAATCAGCTTGATTCGTGAGTTACAGCGCAGTCGCGGATTTTCGACAGATATTGGAATCGCCAGAGTTCTTAACGACTAAATTATTGGCCGAGAATTGGAGCTGGGTCTCTTCTCGAGAGTCGTTCTACGTGTGATTACGAATTCGTGGGCGGTTCCGGATCGTTATTTGGACGACCGAGGAATTAGTTATGAATATTTGAAGTTCGGATTTAAATGGTGGGCTACTTAACGACTAAATTACCGAACGAGAATTTGGTTTCGGCTTCTTCACGGAAGTTGTTCAGAATTTAATTTCGAGTTCGTGGGAACTTTCGGAGCATAATTTGGAGTTACGAGGAATTAGTTGCGAATTTTGCCGTTTGTTGATTATTTAGTCGATTTAATGTGTGTTGCTTTGAAGGGTTGACTTTTTATTCGGTTGGCCGATATGTTTGACTTCGGGTAATATTGGAAGAGTACGTCGAGGCGAGTTTGTGACCGCGAGAATTATCGGAATCGGAATTACGACGAGAAAGTTACGCGCGTTTGAAGTTCGTTGAATTGGATAAACATGAAGTTTCCAAAAATGGAAAGTCTATAAATAGAAGTTGCTATTTTGGGCAGGTCAGACCTTTCTTATTTGGGTGTTGACCGAGTTGACTCGGTCAACTCGGTGGAGAGAGGGTAAGTTCGACGGCTTGTGGTGGCTCACGACGGTGGAGTCTTTTCCGGCCACCCCAAGGCTTGGGGAAGGGTCCGTTAGGTGCGCCTCGGCCTTCCCGTGGTGGAGCCGGCCACCGTTTGTGGCGTGGGTCGCCGGAAAAGAAGGAATTTCCGGCCCAAAATTGGAGAAAATTAGGTGTATTCGGGTTCATGGTTTTTGGCCGAATTGAGCTACAACTTTGAGTGGGCTTTGAAGCTCTTATCCCCTTGATGCTTCCCTGTAAGTTTCGTGTTTCAATTCGATGTGTACAAGGAGAATTTTGGATTTGAAATTTGTGTGTTCATTCGGTTTTTCATGAAATTGACCATGTTAGAGTGAGAATTGGACTTCGGTACAGTTGACAAAGTTGCTCAGTGGGTGGTTTTGCATGGAATAGGGGTTGCTCCGCCGTGAAATTCTCCGGTCAACAGTGGCGCCGCCGTGGGCGGCGGTCAACGGCGGTCAACGGTCAACGGGTTGACTTTTTGACTTTCGGCAAGTCGCATGTCATTTGACTCGAAATCGCGCCCCGATCGCAGTGGGGAGGTTCGTTTTTCGAGTTGAGCGTCCGAACGTAAAGCGAGGTATTGAAGTGGTATATACGGATTTTCGACGATTCGTCGACTTTGAATTATCTGTTTCCGAGAACGGTGGTTTCTCGTGGTTTGATTTGTATTGTCGGATTATGATTTTGAATATGGGACATTGTGAATATTCAGGGGTTCGTGATCGTTGTTTTGGCGAGGGACTTTCCGCCGGATCACGGGTTAACGCGATACGCGTTACGCCAGTCTGTGAGTGGACACTTTATTTTCACGGATTGATTGCGAGTCCTTATTTATGATTTATGAACTTGAGCATGCGGATTGATCATGATTTTACGAGCATGTGTTTTACGATTATGTTTATACGAATATACGTATACGAATATATACACATACGTACATATTATGTTTTAAGCATGTGCATAGAAAAAGATTTATGATTTGGTTTACACAGAGTACAGTCTCAGTATATGTTGTGGTATCGATACACATTGGCTTCTCGGCTGATCCCCGAGTACGCTCCGGGGGGGACAGATATCCTGACCCGAGGCCTTTCTGGCTAGAATCACGTGTGGGTCTGGGATCCCGTGATTCAGACTGTGCTATCGCGTGGAAGCCCACGAGAGTCTCCGCGATATGTTTTACGTTGCATGCTCTGTACGTGAGTGGTAGCCAGAGTCTCCTCACGTAGCATTTGATTTTCACGCATTTGACTCGCATATGATTTTATATGTATATATTACTTGGTGAAAGACATTTATTTTCGTCCACTCACTCTAACGTGTTTATTGTCTTTCCCCTGGGATTTTCGGTTTCCGTGCCCAGTTTGCAGTTCAGGCTCTGGTGTCGCACGTCGTGGTCGGAGGCATAGTGCTCGAGCTACTTTGTTTCATCCAGTAGGTTTATTGTTCTACCTACTGTGGTATGCGTATACGATTATGTATTAGATGTCGCTCTGAGCTTCCTATTGAATACGTTATACGATTTTACACTGGATTTCAGTAAAGTGTATATATATTTACTACTTTACTTTACTGTTGATATATTGAGAAATCCGGATGGGATTGGCGCCCACGGTTTGCTTTTTGTGGCATAGGATGAAGTGTATTTTCCGCGTGCAGGTAATGGTAATTCCACGCTAGTAACGAAACTCTGCCCAAATTTCGAAAAGTTTTTGTTGGTTCGTGTTTTCGAAGGGGTTTGATTCCGATTTAGGAAGCTATATCGGGGTTGGGTCCTTTCAGCTTGGTATCAGAGCATTAGGTTATAGGTTCTGTAGACTTCTGTAGTCGTGTTTACTAAGGGTATTTGAGAATGTACAGCATGTCTGGAACGGTGACCCGACCGGCCGGCGGATAATCATCAAATTCCGGGTGTTGTATGCTCTCAAATATTTGAAGTTCCATGATTACGTTCCACTTGTTGTGAACGATATTGTATTCATTAGGATGCCTCCTGACGTGCTTTCCGTGTCGTTTCGGTTGTGGATCCTATTGAGGATCAATCGACGCGAAAAATTGCCAGTGAACTGTGGATTTGGATGAGTATTCAGAGTTCAGTGAATTGTGTGGCACGGATTGCCTGGTTGTGTGTATAAGAGTATACATGTTGCCTCAGAGCTGAGATTTATGGCAGTTGATGTATGCCTAAGTCAGATCAGTGTATTTTGTGGGCTGTTATTGTGTGAGTACCGGTTGCGACTCCAAGGCCTACATTCAGAGTGATGTTTACACGGTAATGGTGTTATCAGGCTATCCAGCAATCGAATGTGGAGTGCTTACCCACCTGAGGCAGAGATGCATTGTTCCTATGTTATTTCGGTTTGCACGAGTTATGTGGCTTCAGAGGAAGCAGTGTACGAGGTTCGAGATGAGTTTGAACCTGAGCATCAGAGAGATTCTGATTGATGTGCCTCGAGTTATCCGTGAGGAGCTTAGTGTGTTGCACTCAGCGGCGAGGTTATTGTGAAGAAAAGATGTACACGGTTTTTGATGTGACGGTTTGAGGAAGTGGATTCAGCAGTGAGATTTTTAATGAGGTTGAGTTCCGACACTTCGGGATCAGTGACTTCATCAGGCTGTGGCCTTTTCGATTATGTTGAGGATCCTCTGCTGGTCCGTTTGGCGATGGCGGAGATCACAGTGTAGCGGACTTGCTCCTGTGGCATGAGTTTGGGTGATCGTTGGTGATCCTTTCACGCAGCAGGTGTTGCAGTGACATGTGTTTGTGGAGCACTTTCAGTTGCTGTTTCGGTGGCCAAGAGGGTCACGTTGCGAGGGAACGCCCTCAGCCAACTGTGTTTGAGGTTCGACAGCTCAGAATTCGCGAAGGAATCATGATGCTGTTCTTGCAGTCTGATCAATGTATCCTTTTGATGAGTTATTCAGCAAGTTGTGGTTGATGTGTGCGGCTAGTTGGGCATGTTGGAGTTTGTGCCATGACTTTGTTTGAGGACAGACTTTTCTCCGAGGTTACTGTTGCTTGATGTCCATGGTGATTGTACCTGCATCTCCACTTCCGAGGTTTTGGAGAGTGTTGTATCCATCCGGAGGTTGCGAGATCCTTGTTGGAGGATATGGGTTAGCCGCGGATCTGTTATAGTTGAACATTGTGGTTTTAGTGTGATTGTGAGTATAGACTTACTGACAACGCATTTGGCTGTGTTCGAGTACCTCGAGAAGGAGGTTGTGTTTCGACGACCAGATTTCCCCGAGATGCTGTTTCGTGGTGATGGTCGAGCGGATGGTGGAGACGAGTTATGTTGTTTGCCTAGCACATGTTGTGGATACTATGGTTGCTGTACCTGACATTGGTGACATTGAGGTGGTTCCCGAGTTTCCAGGTGTGTTTTGGAGGAGTTACCTGGTGTTCCTCCAGTTCGGAAGACTGACTACACCATTGAGCTTGTACCAGGCGCCGGACTTATTTTACCGGCATCTTGTCGTTCGGAGCTAGCGGAGCTGATGGAGCTATTGTTTCGACTCCAGGATTTGCTGGAGGAGATTTCAGGAGACTTCGTGCGACCCCACATATTTGTGTGGTGTGCTCTTGCACTATTTACATAGATGTTGGATGATTTGACGAGGTGGTGCATTGACTACCGAAAGCCTGATTCGTTTCAGAGGAGAGTGAGTATCCTCCGCTTCGGATTGATGATTGGTTTGATCAGCTTGTGAGAGCTTCAGACTGGTCGAAGATCGATTTCGGATCCGGATACCATCAATGGTGGTTTGTTGAGTCAGGTGTGGTTTTCGGATCTCGGAGCGAGCATCTGGAGTTCTTGGTCACTTCATTGGTTGACCAATGCTCCGTAGATCGTGTGGACGTGATGGACCATGTGTTCAGACAGTTTCTGGACGAGTTACGGTCATGTTCGTTGGCAATGTCCTGATGTACTCCGAGAGTGTGAACCAGTACCTGGAGCAGTTGCGAGCGGTTTTGTGGACTTCGCGAGACGATTAGGTGTTTGTGAAAGTTCATCCAGTGTGAGTTTTGGTCGATTAGCGTGAAGATGCTGGGCTATGTGATGTTATCCGAGGGAGTTGGAGTGGATCCTGACCAGTTCGAAGCCGTGTTGATTTGGAGTTTGCCCTACTACTGTGCCAGAGATTGGGGGTCTCTTGGGTTTTGGCAGGCTTGTACCGACGGCTTTGTACAGGATTTTTCCTGGATTGCCACTTCACTTTCCGGATTGACGAAGAAGGCGTCAGGTTCATGTGGTTCGATGCACGTGAGGAGAGTTGCTTACTCCTGCAGGTTGGTGACCGTTACTGCGGCTTTGACCTTACCTGACGATCGTGACGAGTTCGTGGGTTATGGCGATGCATCGAGATTTGGTTGGGTTATGTTTGATACTGTGTAGCAGAGCGGTGGCTCATGGTTGCGGACAGTGGAAACCTTGTGTGGTTACGTATCCTTTGTTTGATTTGGGTGTAGCTGTCCTATTGTTAGCATCGGAGAGTTCGAGATTTTATAGCTACGGCGTGCAGCGTGGTGTAGGATGTACACCGACCATTGAGTTTCATCCACTTGCATTTTCGGCCAGCTTTGGGCTTGAGGCAGTGTCGATGGATGGAGTCGACTGACGACTATGGCTGTACATTAGAGTTTGTTCGAGGAAGGCTAATGGTTGCACTTTGACCATCCGTTTGGGATGATGTTGCTGTTGATGCATTCAGTCGAGAGTTAGGAGCTTCGGTATTGCATGCGTGTATGTATGGCTCGAGTTTCCGTATTAGCCGAGTTATGGGCTACGAGAGCTGAATTTGAGTATGATGATGTTGAGGCTTGTGATTTTGCGCGTGTTTGGCGCTAGTGACGCGGAGAAATGTCAGATACTTCAAGTTTACTACTCGTGACGCAACATGAAGAGCGATATAGCAGCTTGTACGAGCGCAGCATGTGTGTACTGATGCCACATTCGTCGACTGGCGATGGCTAGGAGGCAGAGACGTGCCGAGATGTGTTAGCCATTTGAGATTTCCGGTTAGACGTGGCGGTTACTGTTGTGATCTCGTGTGTGTTTATACGCAGTTTGGTTTGTGATACCGGTTGTTGGGTCTTTGTGGACAGTTTGATAAACTTGGTATGTTTACTTGTACTTTCGGAAATGATTTCAGTGACAGGCGGTTATGGCTATGTTTGGTGGAGGTTGTCCATCTACATGGTGTACATGTGTCCCAGTTCGCCGATTGAGGTGATCAGCTACGACTGTGTGTTGGCGAGCTTTGCAGCGAGCATTAGGGACCAGATTACGAGTTAGTACCGGTTCTTATCCTCAGATTGGCGAGCGATCTTCGAGGATTATTCAGGCCTTGGAGGGCATGTTGTGGACCTCGGTGTTGCAGTTCCGGAGGATTCGGGACCAGCAGTTTCGGTTGTTCGAGGTTGCTTGCAGTACCAGGTTATTGTCCACTGTGATTTTGATATTGTTTGACGTCGTTTTAAGGAACGATGTTGTACTCCATTGTGCTGGAACGAGTTTGGTTTGAGTATGTGTTGATGTTTGATGGGGATTTTGTGGAATGTGCTACCACAGACTGTCAGGTTAGCGGAAATGGGTTGATTATTACCCGAGTTCGAAGTTTGAGTTATGCTAATATGAGTATGTGCGTTATGTTGATGAGTGTAGACTGAGTTGTGTTTTGTTATGATGTATTGATCCGTATGTGGCCATAGGCGAGTTTGTGTTATGCCGTATGATTCGGCACCGCCTATAGTGTTGGCTTTGTGTGTTGTGTTCCGCGTGGCGGAACTATGTTTCAGGTTGTTGCGTGTTGTGTACCCTATCTGTTCCTTATGTAGGAACACTTAGCGATTGTGTGAGCCAGTTCAGATTTGTGATTTGAGGGTACAGGGATTCCGGCACGGAATTATCTCCTATTGTGGAGTTTGTGATCAGAGTTGTTCAGTTGAGATTGCCGTTGGTGAGTTGAGCAGTATGCAGAGGCAGTGCTCCTACCTTATAGTCGGCAGACTCGGAAATTTAGAGGTCGAAATTTTTCTAAGGGGGGTGGATTTGTGACGACCCGGACCAGAATCAGAAGTATAATCAGCTTGATTCGTGAGTTACAGCGCAGTCGCGGATTTTCGACAGATATTGGAATCGCCAGAGTTCTTAACGACTAAATTATTGGCCGAGAATTGGAGCTGGGTCTCTTCTCGAGAGTCGTTCTACGTGTGATTACGAATTCGTGGGCGGTTCCGGATCGTTATTTGGACGACCGAGGAATTAGTTATGAATATTTGAAGTTCGGATTTAAATGGTGGGCTACTTAACGACTAAATTACCGAACGAGAATTTGGTTTCGGCTTCTTCACGGAAGTTGTTCAGAATTTAATTTCGAGTTCGTGGGAACTTTCGGAGCATAATTTGGAGTTACGAGGAATTAGTTGCGAATTTTGCCGTTTGTTGATTATTTAGTCGATTTAATGTGTGTTGCTTTGAAGGGTTGACTTTTTATTCGGTTGGCCGATATGTTTGACTTTGGGTAATATTGGAAGAGTACGTCGAGGCGAGTTTGTGACCGCGAGAATTATCGGAATCGGAATTACGACGAGAAAGTTACGCGCGTTTGAAGTTCGTTGAATTGGATAAACATGAAGTTTCCAAAAATGGAAAGTCTATAAATAGAAGTTGCTATTTTGGGCAGGTCAGACTTTTCCTATTTGGGTGTTGACCGAGTTGACTCGGTCAACTCGGTGGAGAGAGGGTAAGTTCGACGGCTTGTGGTGGCTCACGGCGGTGGAGTCTTTTCCGGCCACCCCAAGGCTTGGGGAAGGGTCCGTTAGGTGCGCCTCGGCCTTCCCGTGGTGGAGCCGGCCACCGTTTGTGGCGTGGGTCGCCGGAAAAGAAGGAATTTCCGGCCCGAAATTGGAGAAAATTAGGTGTATTCGGGTTCATGGTTTTTGGCCGAATTGAGCTACAACTTTGAGTGGGCTTTGAAGCTCTTATCCCCTTGATGCTTCCCTGTAAGTTTCGTGTTTCAATTCGATGTGTACAAGGAGAATTTTGGATTTGAAATTTGTGTGTTCATTCGGTTTTTCATGAAATTGACCATGTTAGAGTGAGAATTGGACTTCGGTACAATTGACAAAGTTGCTCAGTGGGTGGTTTTGCATGGAATAGGGGTTGCTCCGCCGTGAAATTCTCCGGTCAACAGTGGCGCCGCCGTGGGCGGCGGTCAACGGTCAACGGGTTGACTTTTTGACTTTCGGCAAGTCGCATGTCATTTGACTCGAAATCGCGCCCCGATCGCAATGGGGAGGTTCGTTTTTCGAGTTGAGCGTCCGAACGTAAAGCGAGGTATTGAAGTGGTATATACGGATTTTCGACGATTCGTCGACTTTGAATTATCTGTTTCCGAGAACGGTGGTTTCTCATGGTTTGATTTGTATTGTCGGATTATGATTTTGAATATGGGACATTGTGAATATTCAGGGGTTCGTGATCGTTGTTTTGGCGAGGGACTTTCCGCCGGATCACGGGTTAACGCGATACGCGTTACGCCAGTCTGTGAGTGGACACTTTATTTTCACGGATTGATTGCGAGTCCTTATTTATGATTTATGAACTTGAGCATGCGGATTGATCATGATTTTACGAGCATGTGTTTTACGATTATGTTTATACGAATATACGTATACGAATATATACACATACGTACATATTATGTTTTAAGCATGTGCATAGAAAAAGATTTATGATTTGGTTTACACAGAGTACAGTCTCAGTATATGTTGTGGTATCGATACACATTGGCTTCTCGGCTGATCCCCGAGTACGCTCCGGGGGGGACAGATATCCTGACCCGAGGCCTTTCTGGCTAGAATCACGTGTGGGTCTGGGATCCCGTGATTCAGACTGTGCTATCGCGTGGAAGCCCACGAGAGTCTCCGCGATATGTTTTACGTTGCATGCTCTGTACGTGAGTGGTAGCCAGAGTCTCCTCACGTAGCATTTGATTTTCACGCATTTGACTCGCATATGATTTTATATGTATATATTACTTGGTGAAAGACATTTATTTTCGTCCACTCACTCTAACGTGTTTATTGTCTTTCCCCTGGGCTTTTCGGTTTCCGTGCCCAGTTTGCAGTTCAGGCTCTGGTGTCGCACGTCGTGGTCGGAGGCATAGTGCTCGAGCTACTTTGTTTCATCCAGTAGGTTTATTGTTCTACCTACTGTGGTATGCGTATACGATTATGTATTAGATGTCGCTCTGAGCTTCCTATTGAATACGTTATACGATTTTACACTGGATTTCAGTAAAGTGTATATATATTTACTACTTTACTTTACTGTTGATATATTGAGAAATCCGGATGGGATTGGCGCCCACGGTTTGCTTTTTGTGGCATAGGATGAATTGTATTTTCCGCGTGCAGGTAATGGTAATTCCACGCTAGTAACGAAACTCTGCCCAAATTTCGAAAAGTTTTTGTTGGTTCGTGTTTTCGAAGGGGTTTGATTCCGATTTAGGAAGCTAAATCGGGGTTGGGTCCTTTCAATAGATCCTAAAATACACATACATAGGATAAAAAGTGACAAAGCATTTGTTTGGCAATTCAATTCAAACACTGACAACAAATGATGGGACAAAGAAGGAACATAAATAATATTATGTAACACAGGAGATGGAGTAAGTTGGATTGACCCAATACCTAAGACTGTAAAATACACATCATTTGCATTAGACACTTCAAGAACAGAAGAAGAAGACACACTTGAAAAGAAGGTCTTACCAAAGGTCATATGATCAGACTCACCTGATTCAATTATCCATGTATCACTACCAGTAAAGTCAGAAAACTTTCATAGCAATACTTAGGCCTATCAATCTCGACATGACCCGATGAAACGACTTGAACCCTGCACAAAATAAAACAGATCAAACCCACATGATTAAAAGTGGGTCATTATTGGGTTGGCCCGCTAATAACTCAATAACACGAAACTAACTCGTGTAACCCATTTATAAATAAGTCGGGTAACCCTCCACACGACCCATTAAACATAATATTTTTTACTATTTTATAATAGATGGCTGATTCTAATTTGATAAATATTTTCTGTTTAATTCAAAAAACTTAGTGTGGGAGTATTATATATCCCACAAATTAGCGACATAGAATAATTAATTTTTGATTTAGTACTTTTTAAAATTTGCAGTTGAATTTAAATTATATTTCCTTCAATTTTACTGATATTGTTAAATGAGTCATAATATATGGGTAAACCCGACTTGACATGACTCAATTATCAAACGAGTTATAAACGAGTCAATCCGAGACCCGCCCATTTATAAATGGGTCTGGTTTGAGTTTGTATTTTTGATACGACTAGGCAAATGGGTTGGGTTTGAGTTTGTAGTTTTGACACGATAAAAATTTCAACCCGACATGACACAACCCATTGACAGGCTAGGCCTAGCAATACCAATTTTACCTTGATGTTTCTTAGTTAGAGAAACATTATTTTCCATGTGGTTTTGACTCTCCATACCATAGAAAACATATTCTTCAAACAATGAAATATCTAAAGCCATGGCAAATTCTCACAAGAGAACATGACA
This sequence comes from Geum urbanum, assembly GCA_946800695.1. NCBI lineage: Eukaryota > Viridiplantae > Streptophyta > Magnoliopsida > Rosales > Rosaceae > Geum > Geum urbanum. The sequence goes on along the minus strand of OX327008.1, from coordinate 3,975,455 downwards.
AGAAACAGGCGAACAAGATCAAGGAACCAATCAACAGAAAAGAATTTGACAGGTCGAAGAATTTTCTCAACGTGTCGAACAGGTCAGGATAAGACGAGTTTTTGACGAGAAACGAGAACAGATTGTGAGAACCCGAATCCAAATTAGTTAGCTAAAAATTGAGATTAGGCCCTAACAATGCTACTAATTAAGAAGTTTACTAACATATGTTTAAGGAAACTTAACACTGGAAACACAAATTTCATAAAATAACATTTAGCTAAATTTCAATAATATGTCTAGAGAGGATAAAAAAAATTCTGACATCAGAGCAACTAAGTACTTCTATAATTGTTTAAGCTAATAGCCACTGACTCATAGGATCATCTGCGGATCCTACGGAAAGGAAACCGCTATACTTCGAACTCCGTCCATGTCCGACCTTAGCCGAGTGGCACGCAAGGAAAACATGTGACTAGTGTCACGCAAGGAAACTAAGAAAACTTGGTGGAGGCTGTAACTAGGGGCTAGCATCCCTAGTTACCTAATGTCATCTAAGGTACTAGCAACTAGACGACATAGCGGAGGGTACTAGCAACTTCGTGGCCACCCGATGATCAGCCGAGTGGCACTTATGCATGCATAATCGGATCTGAATCTGAACCTCCAAGAAGGTAAATGGTAACATCTAGACTGATAATAGTAAAGTCAGGAACTGAAATAGTGGAACTGAGGACATGCCTGGATTGGACCTACAATCGAAAATATCATAGTCTGAAACAACTAAAATAGACTACGACAAGTTGGAGTGGAATGAAAATCAAAAACAAAAAAGAGATTTAGAACTAGACTAGGGTGTACGGAAAACGTTATGATAAATAGACTAACTAAGCCAGAAACGTCCACTATAAGCCTTATCTAAACTGAAAACATTATCACGTAAACTATAAATTATAATCTAAGAAAAAACCTAACTAAGCTAAACTTTGATCTAGCTTAACCAACACGTACTTCATAGACGATAACTTGGATTACAGTTTAAACTTTACTAAAACTACTAAACTCTCATACACGACAGTGAAAAGTAAGAGTCCACTCACTTGGAACGCCTGATACGTTACTCACCGGTCACCTAGCTCAGGAATGTAACTCGATGTTCCTAAGCCAAATTGAATGTCCAAAATAATTAATAAAACGTTGCGATATTATGACTAAAGTAGAAAAGATAACTTAGGCGAAACGTCCATAAAAAACAACCACATTCGGCTAACGTTAATTATGAGAGCTCTAAATCCTCCTCATGTTCATCATGATACTTGTTCAAAGCCATTTGTTTTGCCACGACTCGACTCACAATGATTGATCGTGTCGAAATGTCAAGTCACCACTATTCCTACACATAAGCCAAAACCTTTACAACTAGTGTCAAAAAATACGAAAAATACTCAAAACCAACAAAATGTTGGTTTAGAAAACTTCCCGTAGCAATATTGACCTTCTCTCACTGGAGCTCCGCTGCACACGGCGGCACATGGGGCCTACACGTTGCCAAAACAAATATGCTCCAATTTGGATGATTGACACAACAAAACAAACATCTCCATGAGTATACAAATTGTCTAACTACACCACGACGAGAAAATTACCGGAAGTGGTCGAAATTTACCTCGAAAGCTCAAAGAGCTCGCTAGAATCTGGCCACGTTCATACATCGAGCTCATGCTGAGTTAGGTTGCTGGTTGGTGGAAATTGAACCCTAGAAGTGTGTGATTCAAAACCACTAAGGTAGTGCCACCCAATTTCGACCAAGACGCCACCGTCGATGGAGGAAGAAACCCTGAGTTTTCGCCCAACCTCATTGCTTCGAATCTCCCTCAATCAGTGATGCATGTCAGTTTTGAGGGAAAAGGGAGGCAAGGGACATCAATGGCTTCAATTTTCGACCGAAACAGCGTCCAGCGGTGGTCGGACTATAAAGATCCGATCGGGTCATGTTTTCGGGTCGGGTCACATTGTTCAGTTGCCATTTGGATCATGCAATTTGGGTTATACTCGTCCGGGTGAAAATTATGAATTTATAACCTAGGGTTAAATCGAGATCAACGACTCAGATCTAATCTACTAAAGATATGACAATCCACAAATTTTGACCACTGGTATATTTTAAAATAATCGCTTAAATACTTCAAACTTCTAATATATGTAACAATTAACTAGTACATCCAAAAAATAAATTAAAAATACGGACGAGTTTGTAATAATTTCTTCTACGAATTTTGCGAATCAAAAATCACAACTACAAAAATGTCAATTTTTAAATCGCAACAAAATTAATAATCTCGATAAACGTATTAAAGTTGGATCAATTTAATAATAAACTCGACGAATAAGGATTAACATGGTAATTTAGGTTTGGGCTATTACATAGATTTGCAGTGGAAACAGGTCAGGTCTTCAAGATTCCAGGATCAGATCTAGGCTCTGATGCTAAGTAAAAAAGAACACAAGAGTCGAGAGTTTCTGATATATTGATCTCTCCTGAATTGAGATATATATACAAAACTACTTATAGTCCTGCAACGAAACTATTTACATCTACTTAATTATAGAATATACACTTCCTATTATTACTAGGAGTGTGACTCACTCCAACACTGATGACTAGTTGTCCCCTACTCATTGGCCAATCTGATTAGATCAGGGTGTTTTGAATTGTGGTGAATTCAATTGTCAATTAAGAATTCAATGTTTAAAATAGAAAAATGCAAGGATATTCATCTCCAATTATTTGATTTTGTTCTCATTCTAAGCAAAGGAGAAAGACAAGATATGGTAGTGCAGAAAAGAGAAGAGAATTAGACAGAAAAAAAAATGAAGAAAAAAAGAGATGTAGGGAGATGAATTCAGCGATGGGCGAAATTAAGAAAGAGAGAGTGATCAGCTGCTTGTTTTAGTTTGGAATTTAAAATTTAAGAAATTATGATAGCTTGCCACATGTTTGAGTTTTGCTGACTCAAACTCATGGTGAGTTTGAGCTTATCACTCCTCTTGGCCTTAAGCTTTATAGTTGGTCCAATAAGGTAAGACTATGTTGGGCCTGCAGCTAAAATTTAGTCCCTAAATTAATACTTGTTTAATTTCAGTCATGGGCTAAATGTTGATGGTCTCCAACAAGGTAGGGCTAAAAGAATGTCAAATTTTCCATAATAACTAGTAAAAGAGGGATCATGCTAGGAATGCACCCCTAAGGCTATTCAACCCAGGGTTAATTTCAAAATCAGTAAGTGTCACTACATGATTGGTTCCCATGGTAAAAAAGTATTCAAAGTTGACTGAGCTTATGATAAGCTCAGCATGTGTGATCCCCATCTTTGCATGAGAGCAGCCGCCCCAAATTCTCTCTATCACCGCCGCCACTGCAAAAATACTCTCTCTCTCTCTCTCTCTCTCTCTCTCTCTATCTCTCTCTCTCGCTCCCTCCCTCTTTCTCCTCGACTCTACACAAAAATTACTCTAGGCACCTAGCAAGCTGTGCCTTCGCTAGCCTCTCTTCATCTACGACGATTGCCTTGCAGTATCTGAGGAAGAGCAACCGCATGACATCGCCAACCTCAATTTTGCCAGCGGTGGGAGCAACTTGATCCCCTCTGGTCGAAGTCAACGATGGTGACGGATCCAATATTATACACATTCAACATTTTTCACCAATTGAATGGTGGTGGAAGAACATTTGTTATTTGACTCTATTTAACAATCCAAATTGTATTTCATCGATCTCTTTAATTAGAAAACATCATAACATAAAAACAAATAGTTTAACATTCCATAAAATGTCCATGAATATTTCTACGGAAATTTCCGTGAAAATTTCCATGATATGTAGGTTACTTTAAAATTATTGAACTTGAAATTTGTGAAATCTAATGCGTTGATCAAATTTTTTATTGTTTGTCATGATATTACAATGTTTGAAAAAAAATAGTAATTCAAAATAAAATTGACAAAACTGACCATGCAATTAGAATGCTCAATTGTTCTGTATCACTTATAAAAATTTCATCTATTTTCGTAAACATTTCAACCATGATTAACATAGACAATCTTTATTTTGGTGTTATTTCGAATAAAATCAGTAATTTATTACTCTAAAAAAATAAAAACAAATAGCTCCACTATTCAAAAAACTATAGAAAAAAATTCCCTCATTTGATGGTGTCTACTTCACTTTAAATGCATGATATTAGGCAATTGATGAATTTGACTCACCTCTTGACACTATTCGATATTTTTTCATATTATAATTATTGATTGATTCCAATAGATCGATCAACACGGCCATTTTTTTTTTATCAAAAATGTGTATAGCTATGCATTAGACAACCTAGCAAAGTCAAATTGGCGCTTTAAATTTTTTGTTTAGACGGATTGCACCAATTAAAAATGTGTCTACTAATGTTATATAACTTGATTAATACTAATGAACAATTATAGACCCTAAAAAATTAAAGCATAAGAAGCAAAACAATATAAAGAAACCGACTGTAGGATGCATGCTTACAATTATTTTATATAGAAATTTAGTACAACTTTGAGCCACTTTCAACATAATTTCGTCCTTGATCCACAGAGTCAACCTTGACAGCCTTTATGTCCCTACTTTTTATTTGTACAAGTCACAAATGTGAGAATTATCATGGTGACATTTTAGAAATCAACTTTTCATAGAAGTAGCCCATACGATGTCAATGTTGCAACGTGACTAAAAATAAAATTGTCAAAGTATGTTGTACGGTCAAATTAATGAAAATGAACACTAAGGGCTTAAATGACTGTGATACCCCGACCTTTATACTTTTTCAACTATTTATGAATAATTTGAATTTGATTTAGTGAACGCGTAAAGTATTTTACCGTCAATAAATATTGAGAGCTTTAAAGTTGACTTTTTATCAAATTATTGAAGGTGGTTAACTTTGGGTAGAAGTCATAGAATTTGTTGAGATGCGTTAGATGTGAGAATCATTGAAATTGGAGTTACGACATAAAATTTATGACTATTAGAAGTTTGTCAAAAATAATTTCTGTAAATGGAAAAGTATTTAAGGGAGGGTTACCATTTTTGGAAGTCAGTTAAGAAGGAGTCTGGGTTGACCTTAGTCAACCTTCTCTCTTTGAGGAGAGAGAGAGATAGAGAGAGAGAGAGAGAGAGAGAGAGAGAGAGAGAGAGAGTGTGTGTGTGTGTGTGTGTGTGTGTGTTGCGCGGTGCGGCGATCGCCGGCGGTGTCATGCCGTCCGGCCACCTCTGACGTCAAAACTAGTCACGTCTGACGCAAGTTGACCTCCTCTACCTATTTTCGTCCTTGATTTGATGATGGAGGATCGAGGAGAGAGATTCAAGATGACGAAATTCTAGGGTTTTTGGGGTAGTCTCCTTCACCTGCACCAGCGAATCCTCCTGTCACGAAAACAATATATTTTGATCCCTCTTGATGTCTAGATGGTAGCTATGTGTTAAAAAATTTAGCTGTAGGTGAGTTGGATAGAATTTGAGCGAATTTCGTCGAACCCGAATTCGGGCTCCGCCGTGCTCGGCAGTTGCCGCTGATTTGGCCTACGAGGTTAGAACAGTTTTGTTCCCCTGTTCTCCTTGAGTCTTTTAGTACCAGCCTCGAGCAACGAGGTGATTCAACGGCGGAGATATCTTGGGGCGATTCCCGGTTAAATTAGCCGGAATTAGGTTAGAGTTCTTTGAGAGAATTTGTTGGGCTCGTCGAGAGCTTTCTCGAAAGATATCATTCTCCGGCACTGGCGGTGATCGTCAGTGGTGGTGCGTGGGCTCCACGCACCATCGTCTATGGCGGCACGTGACCAGAAAATTATTATCCAAAATAGGTCATGTGATATGTCATTAGGTTCTTATCGAATATAGTTGTGAGGTTAATTTATTGTTTAGGCTTCGTCGATCCAGTGGGTGGGTGGTGGGGACAGTGTTTGCCACCAGTGGCGAGTGTGGCCGACGAAGAAATTTTTTTTGTCCTATATTGTTACGATCGTCTCGTCGTAACAAGTGTTGAATAGGTTTTTCGATTTACCTGATTTTTAGATCAAGTACTTCCTCTATTTACCTGAATAATTTATCATTTTGACAATTTTTGACAAGAGTCGGGTCGTCACAATGACTATCGAGTTTGATTTGATGGATCGAGAACAAAACTATGGGTAAACTGACTAAATACTTAACCACATCTATCTAATAGTTTAATGACTGCATCATACGGTCACTTTATTCAAATGGAGTTTTTTATGGAGTTTTTTCGACCTAGATCAATGTAGGTCAATCCTGACGTAATTTATGTCCATATTTTTTGTTTATAAGAGTAACAACATAAAATGCTATTGTGACACCATTTAATAAAGTTATTAATCCTATTAAATAAAGAGGTTTCTTGTAAGATGTCACCGTCGTGACGATACTGAAAATAAAAATTTTGACATGCTTGATTAGTCATAATTAGCAAAATCAAAATTATGTGCATAAACAAACGAGGAGTTTGACTTGGCAGATGGAGATCAAATCCATGATGAAGTTAGCTGAATTTTTTACCACAAGTATATAAAAAGTTGGGGATCGCATCATACAATCTATTCATTTTTCAGCAACTTTAATCCACCAAGTGAAACTTGACGATCGTTTATGCACCTTTATTTTGTTTTCATTAATTATAATTAATCAAGCACTTCAACGATTTCATTTTCGATCTCGTCATGACCATTACATTTTACAAGTAGTCTCTTTATACATTAGGATAATTTACTTTATTAAATAGCGCCACAATAGCATTTTATGTTGTAACTCTTAAAATTGAAAAAATAGGAGCATAAACTATGTCTGGGTTGACTACATTGATCTAGGAGAAAAAAATTTAATCTAAATAAAATGATTTTAGCAAGTTTAGTCTTAGTTTTTATCTCAATCTGTCAAGTCAAACTCGATAGTTATTTTAGCCCTTACTGTTTATTTTCATTAATTTTACCTTAACCTATTTCAACAATTTTATTTTTTGCCGTGTTGTCAAACTAAGCCCATAGCCAGAATCCAACAATGGTTTAGCAGTCTCAGGTAGCTTAACAGAAATCCGGGAAATTCATATGAAAATATAAACATCAGAGTATTCAGAGCGACCTCTAGTATATACATGTACATAAATATACAGTAGTAGGCTAAACAAGAAACCTACTGAGAAAGAAAAGTAGCTCGAATACTAGGCCTCCGACTGCGATGTACGACACCAGAATCCAAACTGCAAACTAGACACGGAAACCAAAAAACCCAGGGGAAAGGCAAATAAAATCGTTAGAGTGAGTGGACGAAAATAAACATATGTCTTTCACCATTTACATAACATAAAAATAATGCGAGTTCTTAAAATGAATGGAGGTGTCGGGCGAATCTCTCAAGCTCGACGGTGATAGACTAGGCGAATCTCTCCAGCCTAGTGGGCACATCAGGCGAATCTCTCAAGCCTAGAACTAGACTACCGGTGATCAGCCGAGTAGTCAATGCATTGATGCTAAGTAAATGCCATCACCAATAAAACATAAAACAATACCTCCAAAACAATAAATAATCTCAATACTGTACTGGAAATAAATACTGAAACCAAGAACTCGCTACGACAGTGTAAATAAATGTCCACTCACAGACTAGCACAACGCAAAACTCGTTAATCCTGTGATCCGGCAGAAAATCTCTCGCCAAACGGACGATCACGATCCTCTGAATAATCACAAATACCACTGTTCAAAATCACATTTCAAAATCCTGAACCACATCTCAAGAACCAACCATTCCCGAAAACATATAACTCGAATATCGACAAAATCGTCAAAAATCCAATAAACACACACTATAAAACCTCGCTACAAATTCCGATGCTCAATTCAAAATATAAACCTCACCACTGCGATCGGTGCGCGATTCCGAGCAAAATGACATAAAACTTGTCGAAAATCACCTCGGCCAGAAAACCGCCGCCGCAGATTTCCCAATTTGGAAAGTTTCCAAAATCGTCACGTATTCTCCCCGTATTTATACCGTACACGTATCGTCTAAATCGTATCGAAACCAAACGGATAAACACGACTAAATCCAATGGCCAAAAATATTCATAACTTATTCCTCGTAACTCGAAATAATCCTCCAGAAATTCCCACGAAGTCGAAATTAAATTCTGTACAACTTTTGTGAAGGATCTCAAATCAAATTCTTACCCGATAATTTAGTCATTAACAAGCCCGCTATATCAACCAATTACGACAAAATCGTGACTAATCACGAAACTCGCAAATCAAGCCGATTAACTACCATTTCCGGTTCGGGTTGTCACATATTACTCCTTTCTTTTGTCTTAGTGTTATCGCTAATGTTTGGTTTATTCTCTATTCACAGATCTTCTTCCTCTGCTTCTAGAACCCCATCGATCAAATCCAAGACCTCTTCTTCTTACACGGCTGCCAAACGTGAGACTTGGTCACACTCATCGTTCCCGATTCGAAAAAACACAAACATAATTGAATTTCTAAATTGATGAATTGAATCAAATGAAAATAAGTTGAACCGAACCCGAACCTCTAGAGGTTCTTGTCATCTACGTGCTTCGGTAGATTCTTCACGAAAATTGAAGACCTGCAAAACAATTTCTGACTGAAAAAAAAACTCTTGAAATTTGGCATATGTATGTCACATGACCTTTTTCAACTTCTCAAATAACAGAGTGACCATTTTGATATATTTTGACCAAAGATAAGTGTCCATTTTGATATATAACATACGGTAGTGACCAAACTGTCATTTCAGACAAACATGAGTGACCATTTGATCAATTTTTCCTACTAATAAATAACAGAGGCAACATATAGAACATGGAAATACACTTGCCAAACTAACGATCTAAAAATTTAATTTACAATGATCTAACCATTAGAATTCAATGAAATTTTGAATGAAACTTACTGATATGTTCATAAACAGACGCACAAATATTGGATGAAATCAAAATAGATTTGTTATCCAAAATATGCATATGATTATGAATTGCAACATAAAATTGGAAAGTACAACAATTGACCTAATCACTTATAAAAATTTATAACTAAAGATCTAACCACTAGAAATCAATGAATTTTCTGTTTAATATTATTGAAATATTGATGAATGCATGCACCAAATTTCACTCCACTCGGATTTGATTTGTTATGCCAAATAAAAAAATGAAATCAGATACTAAACATAAAACTGAGATCAGTAAAGACTAACGATCAATGTAACTGAAGATCTGGATTTTTGGGGTAAACAATGACGTTTTCTTCTTCTAAAAACCATAGAAAACATAATTTTATCCATACATACCTTGATTTTGGTGATTGAATTGAAAGAGAACATTTCAATGGCTACGGATTTCATTCTTCAGAGATGTTCAGATGAATCAGAGTAGATATCTCTTGTTCTTTTGAGTTTCTGTTCATCGTCTTCTCTTTCACATCTTTAATTTTTTTTTTCTTCCCAAAAATTAATTCACTCATAAGTCTTGTTCCAATTGTTGGGAATGCATTTTTTTTTCTGACCATTAGATTTATTAAATATATCAATGGCTACAAATATTTTATAAAGTTAATGTATGCCATATGATAAAACATTGTAGAGTTACCCTATTTTGAATAAAAGCTTCTATTTGAAACTTCCAAAATTAAAATCAATAGCCCTATTGTCCACAAAATTATAGAAAATTTTCATGGTGTTTACATGGTGCCTACTTTACTTTAAGTGCTCTATACGTATAGTTACATATTCTATGCATCCGCAAGGTTGAACCAGAAATTTGAAATTTTCATATTGATGATTGCATGAATTGACAATGTGTCTACTGCTCCTATTAGTGTTGTATAGCTTGATTAATGCTTATGAACAATTATAGACCCTAAAAAGTTAAAACGTAATAAACAAATTAGATATGAAGAAATTGACCATAGGATACGTGAATATAATTATTCTATATGGGAAATAAAACTTTGAGCCATTTTCGTTATTGTTTTGACTTTGATGCACATAGTCAACCTCAACGGACATTTATGCTCCTATTTTTTATTTGTACAATTCACAAAGGAGAGCACTATCACGATGACATTTGAGAAAGCAAATTTTCATATGGACATATAGAGGTAGCCTGTAAGATATCGAGGCTGCAACGCGACCAAAAATAAAATTGTTGAAGTAGGTTATAAGGTAAAATTAACAAAAATAAACACTAAGGCTAGGGCTTAAATGACCGTCAAGTTTGACTTGCCAGATCGAGATCAAAACTATGAGTCTATGGCTAAACCGGCTAAAAATTTGACCACATCTATCTAATAATTTAATGACTGCATAATATGATCGTTTTATTTAATTTTAATTTTTTTACCTAGATCAAAGTAGTCAACCCAGACATAGTTTATGCTCCTATTTTTCATTTGTACGAGTTACAACATAAATGCTATTGTGGAGCCAGTTAATAAAGTAAATTATCCTAATGTATAAAGATGCTGCTTGTAAGATGTCATGGTTACAACAAGATTGTAAATGAAAATTTTGAAGTGCGTGATTAGTTATAATTAATGGAAAAAAAATATAGGCGTATAAATGATCATCGATTTTGACTTCTAGAGCAAAACATCGTACAACATCCAAAAATAGTCATATTGTCTAAAGCCCCAGAAACAGACAATAGAAAAAAAATGATAGTTATTTGAATGACATTACTACAATAGACAACTTATAACCATTCTCTATACGTGACATACATACAATGTTTGTTTTTTGGGTGTTGTCTAATTTTTCGGGACAATGGCCATACTCATGGCTATTTTATGAGAGGTATTGTCTATGCCAGTTTTTGGCCTAGTGTACTATTTCATTAATTGAGGTTTAAGGTAGCCACAAGCTCTTACTTAAAAAAAATTATTGAAGAAAATATCGATACATACAAAATGTTCAAAAAAAATATAATTGAAATTATCAAGTTTATTAACAAACAAATCTTTCAGAATATACACAGTATCACTTAGAAGATGTTAATATTAGCATAAATGATGCTCTAGCATAGGTGACTGAGGTTCTTTATCTTCTGCGTGATCAATAATTCCCAAATAAAGAGAAAGATCGTGGCTTTTTTAGTTGAATCTTCATATGAGAATTGGGTTTGAACACTTGGATTTGAAGGTTGTTGAGCATGCTGACACCTCATGATAAGTTCTGAGCAGTCAAGTCCTAAGGAGCCAAATCTTATTTCTTTGAAACCAATACACTCAAGACACAATGAGGAGATCAATCAACACCCTAAGACTAAAAAAAAGGTGCAAAGTCTTAAGGTGCCAAAAATGTGACAATACGTTGACATGTGTCGGCACTATATCCAATATGTTTTTTGTTTAGGATCAATCCCTTCAAGATGGTTTTCATTAAAGGGCATAATTATGTTTTACAAGGAGCATCCAGAGTACTTTGGAGCAGTACATAAGCACATTATCCTTAGGACAACTTCAACAAAGGGATTGAAATTAGATTTGGAACCTATTATAGCTTTTTTGATCTTTAATGGTGGAAATTGGGAGCTAGAATCTAGAAATGGACTTCGAAATGAGAGCTTGAGCCAACTTTCAAATCAACTCCAGCTCTTGTGGGCTCCACCAAAAAATATGTTGTTTACTTATAGGTCTCGCAACAAATAATGGTGAGTTTGATCAACTAAGACTTGGTGTGAGTTAATTTTTGATTGAATAAAACTGTATTCTAGGCCACTTAAATTGAACACACACTTGAAGATGGGGAGTTGGAGTCTAATGAATAGTAATGAGGAGAGCCAAAATGACTCCAACTCACCCGACTGGCTCTCCATGGTTGGTGTTGCCCTTAAGAGAAGCATATGTTAGTCTCACACGAGTGACACGGCTAATAACAATATCTTCTTTAAAATGAGCATGATCTAGTCTCACACGCCTAGTATCTATATCTAACATTTTAACTCATAACAATGCATGATCAAACTAAATGATTATTTTACAACAATTAGACACATAGTTGTAATGTAGAAAAATTTGGAACCTAAAAGTTGAAAGATAAGCCTCGCCCAAGGAAGACAACTTGTCATGTTTCCCAATGAATGCAATTGTGGTACTCATAAGGCAAAAATCTAGATGAGAAGCATAAAAACAATAGAGAAATCTTTTCACAATCATTTAAAAAGTCTTCATACTAATGAATTAATTGTAATGCTCACCTATGCAAGCCATTGTGGTGCTCACAAAAAAAATCTCGATGATCTCTATTGAAAGTATGTGTCATTCTCTTCAACAAAAGAAAAATGCAAAAATCCGGTCATCGCGAAGAATATCACCTGGGTCTAAAGAAAAATTTCAGCTCCTTTAACAGTTTGAAGTCAACTCTTTTAGATCCTAGAAATAAATCCACAACCAAGTAGTAGTAGGAAAACCCTTTTAGCCCAAAAATTTAGCCCAAGGGCTTAGTCTAGAAATCACTACCAAGCCCTTCATGCCCAAGGCTCGTTAACCATCGCCAGGCAATACATAGATGAGTGACGCGATACCAGCACACACAAACAGAATCCCGACATCAACATCAACATCGACCGAGAACCAACCACTCAACCCCTGTCACATAATCCCGGCCTTGTCTGGTCGACAACTTCTTGAGTGACGACCCACGCTCGTCGATCAATTGGATGTTCTGACAAGACTCGTCCCAGATTACTGTAATAATCCAGGATAAATCCTACATGACCTGCATTAGGATCTCTAGCACCGCCTGATCGGTACCAGCTATACCTTAACACGAGTAACCCTTAACTTCAACTGAGGACCTACATTGAGAAAATAGAAGCTGTGGATTGTCATTCCTCACACTCTGGATGGTCACGACTTTAACCTGCAATCTGGGCAATTTAAAACAAAGGGCCCATGGAAAAGCATAAAGACAGAAAACGCTAGAGTGAGTGGACAAAAATCATAAACTATGTAAGTTTGTAAAACTATAACTGTATGCCTTTTCGCTGATTTTTGTGAAATAATGCTAGTTCAAGTATCATAAACTGAACTACAAATGGAGGTGGTCGTTTCTAACCCGAAACGACTGTATAAATGAAAAGTACAGGTGATAGGAACGTTTAGGGTGTTTGTCCTAACCCGAGATGACCTGAGTCGAGCAGGGTGTTTGTTCTAACCCGGTCTGGCCGGCTATCTGGTGATAAGCCAAATAGCTAGGGCATTCATGCAACTAAATAAAACCATCACAAAGTAAACCTCCAAATTTAAATACTTTGAAATATAATGTAAAACATACTACATAAACATATAATCAATGAACTCGCAACCAACTATAAAAATAAATGTCCACTCACAGTACTGTGCCGTGATTCCCATCCAGCTAAAGCCTGTTTGTTGGCGTTTCTAAATATTTGCCACTGGCTGCTAATATGTCATCCTAAAATAACGATTATTATTTAATAACTAATTGTCGAAAATCGTAATGAATAACTAATCTCATATACCAATGAGCATTATCGTTGAGAACCTCGAATTCTCGAACATCATGTTTCTCGAACTAATGACGAGCTTAATCTTATTCCAAATTCAAATTCTTGAATCCTTTTTATAGTCACAACATATTCTTCAAAATTTACGTGACTCAAAGTCCAACAATCTGTTTAACTACGGTCATGACCAATTCGGCCGGAAACCGATCCAAAACCGGCCAGAAACCTAATTTTACTGAAAACTTCAAATCCTGATTTCGGCGCCGTCGAGCCACTTCAGAGCTCAAGGCTGGTTGGAATAGACTCCCATAAGGGTGGGCTACAAAACCCCTAACCTCTCGACGCCAATTACCGCCATTAACCACTACAACCCACAACGGCATTCAACGACGATTTACGAACACAAATCGCGTCGATTCATCGTAGAAACACCTGCAAATCTCATCCAAAATTATACCACAACAATCCATACAACAAGAGGAATTGGAATATACCCAAATTGGTGATCAAATCGGCCGAAAAACCATTGGCCCGTAACCTAGATTTTCCCGATGATTCACCAAAAAATTCCGGCTTGCTCCGGTGAAATTGACGATGGAGACAATGGGGAAAGTAAAGAAGATGTCAAGCTGATCACTTTAGTATATAGGTTGGCCGATTTGGTGGCAGGACGACCCCGTCGACGCCGAGCTGGGTGGCGATTCTGGGTCGCCAGAGCCAGTCAACGTAGGTCAACCCACCCCTACCCGAAATGGAAGGTTTTTGATTGTTCATTTTGGGAAATTTGTATTTATACTTGCGATTAACGAACTCCGTTGATCGTTAAAAACTTTCGTTGACCGTAACTTCTTTATCGTAAGTCCGATTTTAACATTTGACGTGACCATGAACTCATCTCGATAAAATCTATGACTTTTCTCAAAAAATACCTCGAAAACGTAATCAATAAAGTTTTGACAAAACGTCAACGATAATTACCGATGGTAAAAGCTAATTATCATCAACGATTATTGTTTAATCAAAATAACAAGGTAAATCTCGGGTCAGGATGTTACATGTTCACCTCTACACCTCTTTGCAACTGCGATAGAAGAGTATTTAGTTGAGCCCACAACAACCTTGACCTAAAACATCTAGCAATGTTATCCCAAGGGAATCCATCCTCCTCATCACAGATCGCTCTTCGATCCCAATAAGCATGGACAACTAAAACACTGCAACAAAAATTTAGAATAGGAAGTCAATGAAGAGAAGGCTTGGATATGACACCAACAAGCGAAATCCTACACGTGTTTTCACAATGACTGCAAGTGTGATTAAAGTCAGAATCCAAACCAGGTCGCCGCCACAATCTTGTAGGATTTATGTCCATAAATATAGTATTGTACCTTTAATGTTCAAATAAAATGATTTTTTTAATGAGGAATTTTGTTCTTTACTTGGTATCTAGCATTTTTTTTCTTGTTCCTTTTCTTAGTTGGCTAATTAATCTAAGGACTTGTTTAGGACTGCTTTCTAAAGTCCTAGACATGCTTTTGAAAAAAAAATCAAAATTTCTTTTCAACTACGAAGTACCTAAATGAGTTTTGAAAATACTTCCAAATATAAAAAAGTATTTTTATAAATTTTAGAGTGTTTAGTTATATAATTTAACGTGCTTTGAGAAATTTTTGGGAATCACTTATAAGTCTTAATGTTTGGGCCCAAAATAAACTGAACATTTCTTTTTATGCTTTTGGGCTTTAGAGATAAAATGGGTCAGCTACGAGTGGCTCAAGCATGGATATCTAGCTACGAATCTAGTAAGTTGCGAATCTGGAAGGATATCTGGTTGTGAATCCAGAAAGAAATTTATGCGATTCCTAGATAATCTAAGAAGTCTAAAGGGCCAGATATCATTCCTAATTAGTGATTGTTACCTTGTCAAGCAAGGAGGATCGAAGTACCTACTATTATAAATAGAAGAAGCCGAGCATATTTGCGGGACATCTACATACATACACAAATTTGTGCACCAGCAAATCTTACTCACCCCAAGTAAATAACTAGAAACAAGCGAACTCAAGATCTATGCCACTCGACAAAGCGTGGGGATTTGAAAATTCACTCAAGCTAACCAACCGGCAACAATGAATTCAGGATCTAGGCCACCCGACAGAGCGTAGGGATTCTTAAGATCTACGGAGTCACACTATCCGGTGTTCTCAACACTTCGTTCTTAGGATTGGTCTGCTTTATACTTGCCTGAGGGTGGAAAGTATCGATTCTTTGTGGCTTAAGCAGAGAGACACGAAACTTACGTCTTGAATCAAGACAAGTATGACTCAACGAGTGGGGTTGGTGCTCTTCCCACTCCAATCGCTTGATAAGAAGCAGAGACTATGCGGCGCACTACACTACTACATTCTTCCCTCGGCAGTGGCACGCCTCGCACACAGCATAACAACGACTGCGGATAAGAAAAGAGACAGTTTGCGATCACTTCACTCGCAGCGACCTGACTGGAGAAAAATCTAAGCCAAACATTTTGGCATACCCAGTGGGACTCAGGTAGTGTCTTCAAATCATTGATCCGTACCGTAAAACCTTCATGAGTTTCCTTAAGCATCCGGCACCCGCATTCCGAGAACACAACTCAGCCGCTTACAGAGGCTTAAGCAACGAAGAAGTAGAACAGAGGTTCGGTGCAACAATGACTACAGGTTGACCATCGTCATCGTCAAAACCTAAGAGTATCGAGGATATACAGGCCATAGATTTCGAGGCCCACAAAGAATTCTCACTCGAACAAGAACAGTGGCAAAATGCCAACATAGAACGGATTTTGAACAACATCGAAGCTAGCGACAAGGCAATGTCCAGAGTTTAGAACATACTTGATGGCATGTACGAGGCTCGAGAAGTGGAGCGTGCCGACAATGGCAAGAAATTTGATATTCTCGTTATAGCTCTCGCTAACCTCACCAAGAACCCGTTTTCCACGATGACGAGGATGTTAAGGATGACGACTTTCCAGCTCCACCTCCTCTGCAAGCAAACCCTGAGCGGAAGCTGGAAGAAAGAATTAACCAAATCATTAATCAGAGGTTGCCGAGTGTGGGAGGAACTCCAATAAAATACAATGATCCTTTCCCACCACCACCGTTTGGGTGGAAGTGGCCAAAGGGCTATCGGCCTATCTCGTTTACTCGCTTTAGTGGAGAGGGAGCCAACAGCTACCCACATTGCTCGATTCAAGATTGAGTGTGGACCATGGGGTAGACTCAGCGAGTTCAAGTTAAGGGTCTTTGCGTCCTCGCTGACAGGTGCAGCATTGCATTGGTACACAAACTTACCGCAGAGCTCGGTCCTCGATTGGGTAATGATGGAAAGGTTGTTTACTGAGCACTTTGGCGGGTCAGAACCGGCTGTGATGCTAGCAAGCTATGCCAAATGATACAAATTCCAAGTGAATCCCTAGTGGCATATCTACACCAGTTCCAAATAGAATACACCAAGAGCAGAACTTCATGTACCATGGAAGAGTTAGTGGACATTGCGGTCGGAGGACTCGAGGAGAGATTACATACCGAGTACATCGACGCAAGGTTCACATCATTGAACGCTCTCATTAATGTCGTGGCTCAGACGCATGCTGCGTTGAAGAAGCTGATAATCGGTGAAACGCGTCCAAAGGAACGCCCTAAGATGGTAGCAGCCGTACAAGAGGAGGAAGAGTCTGATGGATACAATTCGGATGATGCAATAGTAACTGGTCTGGAGTTGATTGCTAAGCACATGGCCAAGTCAAAGAAGATCATTCCTTCGAATGGGCCAGTGCGAGTGTTGACTAGTATGTTCACGAAATCAGAATTTGAATCCTATACTTATGATGCGAATGCAGCTCATGAGATCATAAAGGATTTAATTGATAGAAAATTGACCAAATCAGACTTTGGAGCATTCCCTACCACCGAGCAGCTCAAAGGAAAGAAGTATTGCAAGTTCCACAACATATGGAATCACACGACTAAGGATTGCATCAAGTTAAAAGATCAAATCCAGAAGTGGATTAACGAAGGCAAGCTTGCCATTGATGCATCACCACAAATTGCTTTACTTGATCAACAGCCTTTCGTAGACACCTCTGTAGGAGCAGTAGAGCTAGCAAGGTTGAACACTACTGGCGGATTTCGTAGTGACAATCTGGAAGAAATCCTAAAGGAGTTCATCAAAGATGGTATCATAAACGTACCAAAGCCCAGGGCCGCCCCTCCGTAGAAGGGATTGTGTTGCAAATTCCATCACTCTTAGTCACATAATATTAATCAGTGCACTGGATTGCAGGAACAGATCCAACGATGGATAGATGACGGAGATATCATTTTCCCGGACCATGAGGAAAGGGAGGACGCTGCAGAATCTTTCATGGTGGGCACTCTGGAGGTATCTTTGCATGGAGGAACCAAGCGAAAGCAAACATTGGATCTTAAAGCCACCAATGAGGTAGTTGCCCGCAACGGTAGCAAAGACGACCCCAAGGGGAAGCAAAAAGAGTTATACAGAGACGCAACTCCAGTAGTGCTTTGCACTCGTTGCAAAGCAGAATGCGGTCTCAAGTTAACCTATGAAGAATTTGTGGACGCTATACGAATAGACTCAACGGTCAAGTCTCCGCCAGAGAACTATCAGCCGGCAAACCTGAAGGAATCTCGGACAGTGCCCAAGGAGTCGAATTTGTTCAAATGCATGCGTCTGGCTAAGAAGAAAGCTAGGGATATTGATGACAGGTAGCGGACAAAGTCTTACAAGCCTTACATTCCTTCTGCGAGTCGAGTAGTGATCAAAGAAAACATTTGGTATGTGAAGTCAAGGGCAAAATAGTAGAGATAACTCCTACTAGGAAAAGGAAACTGCAACGTTAGTTCGAAGCTACGAAGAGAACTTTGGAAGCTTTGGATAGAGGCTTGATCAAGCCAAAGTAGTTGAAGGAGTCACCAGAACAAATTCAACGAAGGATGAGCAGGCTCACAGCCAAGCCAATGATTACATTTGATCAAGGCTCCAACAGACCAAAAACGCAAGCACCCATGCCAGTGTATTTTCTTGAATCGACAAACCGCAGCCTAAAGTAAGGGCACAACGTACGCCCAAAAGAGCTCAGGAGATCGTTGAAGACAAACCAGTGCGAAAGTCAGTCTTCAAGCGCATCGAACCTAAGGCGGAGTCAGCTGATGAACCAAAAAAGAGGCCAGTGTTACGGTGGAAACCAAAACCTTTAGTGATTGAAGAGCAGAAGAAGCTTGCTCTTGCTGCTTCTAAGGACAATGTCATAGAGGTAGTGGCTGGTAAATTGACACTCACAACCAAGGTAGACTCTGAGGAGAACCTGAAGTCTGGGGTTTATGTGCGGAAACAACTTGTTGATGAGCAGCCACAGGAGCCACTGTTAGTGGACACTGAAGTAGACAACGAGAATGAATAACTAGTCGACTACAGGGAAGATTATGAAGACCTGGAAGAGGTCTACGCTTAGGATGTACACGTCGGCATGGTGTACTTGCTACTGGCCAAATTTACCAAACCAGCTAAGACAGCACACGTGGCTGTTGTGAACAAGGTTGATCAAGGATTACCTTTGGCAGAACGTGAAGAGCTAGAGGAACAGGGACCAACTGTGGACCCTACAATGCAAAAGTCCTACATGATGTTTTCTAAACCAACAACTACGATGGCCTCGCATATGAGACCATTATACATCACTGCGGGAATGGGGAGCATTCAACTTAGCAAAGTCATGGCGGATACTGGTGCAGCGGTGAATGTCTTAACCACTCGAGCAATGGCATTGTTGAGTATTCCAAGATCAGCTATCCAAGCAACATCCATGACAATCAAAAACTTTGCAGGGACTATCTCGCAGACCTTGGGGTTATTATTCATTAAAATCAAGGTTGGATATGTCGTAGGGGTCCATACTTTCTTCGTCATCGAATACAATTCACCTTTCAATGCCATACTGGGTAGAGATTGGATCCATCGAAGCTATTGCGTGCCGTCGTCACTTCATCAACAGCTCCTCGTATGGGATATGGAGATGTCAAAATCTCACATCATCAATGCTAACCCGTGACTGTATTCAGTCTCTTCGAATGCATTGGATGTCGATTACTACAATGGAAATCTTAGACCATTGGAAGTATACAGTGTCGATAAGAAGGGCCGACCTATTAGAGTGATGGCCTCAGAACTAGCTTGGTGGGGGGAAGTGTAAGCAAGAGAAGATAGAGCACAACCCTACTTTCTAGAGCTAGCCTCCATGAGTCGTCAATGATACGTCCATCCAAGGAAAAGGAGGCGAAGGCTTGTGCTTCACTATATGCAAGATTGCACACCTACATGATTGAGTTACAAGCCTATAATTTTCTACCAACCATAGCCTCGGTAGAGTGTATCGATGAAGACGTCCAGCAGGGAGAAATAGATGAGGATATCATCCAGCTAGCACTCGCAGCCTTGGATGATACACCGCCTAAAGTTTGAGACCCAACTGAAAAGATTAACCTAGGAACTATTGCTGAGCCAATAGAGGTGGCTATCAGCACTTTTCTCGAGCCTGAAGAAAGAAAGAGGTTCGTTGATCTCTTATTTAAGCACAAAGACTGCATTGCAGAGAAATTCAAAGATATGTCAGGACTTTCACCGGAACTGGTTGTTCATAAGCTCCCAATCGCAGAGGGGAAAAAGCCCATCCAACAGCAGATGCAGAGGATGAACTCGGAGACCGCCACATTGGTCAAAGAAGAAATTGCAAAGATGTTAAAGTCTGAAGTCATCCAGGTGGCTAAGTACACAGAGTGGATATCCAACATAGTTCATGTACGGAAGAAGAATGGCAAAATCAAAGTTTGTGTGGACTACAGGGACTTAAATCAAGCTACGCCGAAGGACACTTATCCCATGTCAGTCACTAATTTGCTTATTGATGCGGTTGCGAGACATGAGATTCTCCCATTCATGGACGGCACAGCGTGATATCATCAAATCCCGGTCGTTGAAGAAGATAGACACAAAACTGTATTTAGGTGCCCAAGGGTGTTAGGAGTTTTCGAGTACTTCAACATGCCGTTTGGGTTGAAGAACGTAAGGGCAATGTATCAGCGAGCAATGCACTATATTTTCCACGACCTAGCTAGTGATACGATGGAGGTCTATATTGACCGATGTTGTGGTCAAATCAAAGCAAATGTCAACTCATGTGAAGGATCTACGACAAGTATTCATGCGGATGAGGAAGCATCAGCTCAAAATGAACCTTGCCAAGTGTGTTTTTGGGGTACAAGCGGGGGACTTTCTTGGATTCTTGGTACATCAACGAGGAATAAAAGTCCCGGAAGATAAGAAGGAACCAGTGCTTAAAGCTTCTACTCCAAAGAACAAGCGTGAACTTCAGTAGCTACTCGGAAATATCAACTTCTTAAGAAGGTTCATTGCAAACACGGTAGGAAAGACCAAACCCTTTGCACCTTTACTCAAATTACAGGGTGAAAAAGAGTTCATATGGGATCAGGTGCACGGAGAGGCATTTGACACAATCAAGGAATACTTAGTTAACCCGCCAGTCTTGGTACCACCGCGCAAAGGAGTGCCACTTAAACTATACATTTCAGCGACTGAATTTTCTATAGGAAGTTTATTGGCACAAAATGACGAAGTGAAGACGGAGCGAGTTATATTCTACTTAAGCAAAACCCTCACGGACTGCAAGAGTAGATATACATTAATGGAAAAGCTATGCCTTGCTCTTTATTTCTCCGGCTGCAAATTGAGGCATTACATGATGTCCTTCACAACGTGCGTCATTGCACAAACAGATCTAGTTTGATACATGTTAGCCCGACCTATACTCCAAGGATGGATAGGGAAATGGATCCTCACATTGTCCGAGTTTTCGTTACAATACGTGCCGCAGAAGGCAATGAACGGCCAAGAAGTTGCCGATTTTCTCGCACATCACCCTATGGAGGATATTTCAGAACAATGGGAGTTAGAGCTATCACATATCTCCTTAGCTCCTTGGAAGCTTTACTTCGATGGATCTAGTACAAGTGCCTTCGCAGGGGCAGGGATAGCGTTGGTTGCAGGGTGAAACGTTTGCCTATTCTTTCCATCTCGAACACAATTGCTCCAATAATGTAGCGGAATACGAGGCATTAATCATCGGGCTCGAGCTTCTATGGGATTTGGGTGCTACGGAGATCCAAGTCTGGGGAGACTTGTTACTTGTGCTTAGACAACTCCAGGCTACGTTTAAAATGGGTCTCATTCTTGAGCCGTATGTCAAAAGGGCTAGCAAGTTATTGGAGTTATTCACAGAGGTAACCTTGACTCATATTCCATGCGGGGAGAATTTTTCAGCCAATGAGTTAGCTCAGCTGGCTACTGGAATTGAGTTGGTCGACGACGTACATGAGCGCCTTATGAAAGTAGAAATGCATACACTGCCTTCCTTCATGGCTAGGAAGGAAGAAAAAGATGAATGGTACGTCGCAGCCCTTGCTACCATTAACAATGATTAGAGATTGTCGATTATCACATACTTACAGGATCCTAGCTCTGTGATGGACAATAGGATCCGGTACTTTGCTCCAAATTATATTCTTTGAGGTGGTGACTTGTTCAAATGAGGAGAAGAGGGAGTGGATTTGGTCTGTGTCTTCAGGATTAAAGCAAAGCGACTACTGCGAGAAGTACATCTAGGGGTCAGCGGGGCTCACCAGTCTGGCCTAAAGATGAGATGGCTACTGCGGAGGCACAGATATTTTTGGCCTTTAATGTTAAAGGATTGTATCGCTTTTGCAAAAGGATGCGAGGACTGTCAAGCTCATGGACCAATCAGCCACATTCCCAACATCCCTATGCAGCCGATCATCAAGCCATAGCTAGCACGAGGATGAGAACTAGACCTGATCGGTTTGATTCATCATCATTCTTTTATGCAGCATAAGTTCATAATCGTGGCTACTGATTTCTTCACTAAGTGGGTTGAAGCCAGGCCTTTAAAAGTGGCTTCCTTTGCTACGATCAGGCAGTTTCTATATGAGGATATCATTTGCCAATTTGGAATTCCGGAGTGCTTCGTTTCCGATCGAGGAACAACATTCATGTCCGGGGAAGTAGAAGAGTTAATGGCAGACTTTGGGATCAAGTTTTTGCATTCTTCACCATATTACGCACAGTCTAATGGTCAGGCTGAAGCAAGCAATAAATTGATCCTCCACATCCTTAAGCACATACTTGCAGACAACCCAAGACTTTGGCATGAAGATTTGTTCAGTACTCTGTGGGTGTATCGCACTTCCAAACGCAGTCCTACCAGGACTACTCCATATGCGCTCATGTTCAGTTATGATGTTGTTTTGCCGTTAGAAATCAATGTCTAGTCCCTAAGAATTATGGATCAGCATCAACTGATTGGTGAGGACTATGTCCAAGCAATGTGGCAGGAGCTTGAAGATTTGGACGAAAAGCGTCTCAATGCCTTAACTAACTTACTTGCAGAGAAACAGAAGGTAGCTCGCTGCTATGATCGCCGTACCCCTGGACTTAGCTTTACAGAGGGAGAATTGGTTTGGAAGACAGTTCTGCCTTTGGGGGAAAAACAAGAAGAACGTGGTAAATGGTCTGCGAAGTGGGAAGGACCCTTCATCATTCATAAGATTTTGGGCAAGGGAGCTTTCCAGCTATGCGACGTTGATGGTGAGGTGCATCGTAACCCAATTAATGGTCGATTTTTGAAGAAAAAACGACAGCCAGTTTGGGAGTACGAAGTACCTAAAGCAACAGCAACTTAGTTTTGCATTCATTCGCAGCCTATCCGAGAGACATGCTCTTCATGTAAAACTAGGAGGGCAACCAGTATGCCCCCAGCCAATTCATGTGGCCAAAATATTATGAAATTTCAAGTTTTTGCGTAGAGTCTTTTTACGTGATTCTTTCAAATGTTATACATTATTCACGACCAAATTCTAGTGGTCAAATCAATGGAGATGGTATTTTTGTTGTTACAAAGAAGATACAAACAACAAGAATAGTAAATATACACAGTTTTATTCGATCAAAATAAAGGGTACAATATGAGGCTTTGCGGCCTCTAGCTCTGATACCATACATCGAATGAACAATTTTTGGCTAAAAAACCAGTCATAAGAAGTGGTTTTAGATCTATCCTAACTGCACAACAGCGTTCTTGGTTTACACCGGTGGACGAGCATTGACTGGGGATGAGATCTTCCTTCGGATTCGGAAGACTTTGGGATACTTGCACTCGCCCAGAATTTACGGCTAACCAAATCATCCCTCTGATCACGATCTTAGGCGCTCCACTCAAAAAACACGAGAGACTACAGCAGAAGTGAGTGAGAGCATGCACCAGACCAAGATGATCAGGAACAGAGATAGGGTTAGTGAGTGCTCATATCAACCATGGTCTACTAATTCTCAAAGGTTTAAGAACTAGTCCAGAACCGAAGGGCTTGAGCTTTGGTACTACGACCTAAGCCAGGCTTGAGCTTTGGTACTTCGACCTAAAAACTTCTAGCAAACTACAAGATCTGGAGGCTTTGTTTTGAAACAAGAAAGGAGCAGACTATAAACTAGACAGACCATTTTTTCTTTTGCAACTGAGATCTTATAGGAAGAAGGAGAAGTGTTGAGCTATTTATAAGCCCAGAAATTTTAAGAGGCTTTAAATTAAAGACCCGGAGCGTTGCATCGATTCAATGCAGCAATTAAGGGGTTCAACATTCAATTACCGAGCCGCGTATCTCTTGAAAGGCTACAAACTTACCGTTTCAAGGTATAGAGTTATGAGCCATTAAAGATGGGCAGTCATTCTCAAGGACCGGCGTGATCTTTGGAGGTGCGAAGTTATTCTTTGGCAGGGGTGCACAATATGGTGATTAAAGTCAATGGGCCACGGAGCATAAATTAAACTACGCAAAAGTTGATACAAAATAAAATATAGAGCCCATATGTGGGGCTTAGTCAAGTAAAGTCTCAAAATTTCATAACAAAGCTGCCAAGAGCTCGCAGATTGGTCTTCTCTTGGAGGTATTGGGCATGTGCGGTGGCCCAAACTCTTTCAGCATTCATAGTTGCAGCATGAGTTTGTTGAATGCTTTCAGATTGAGCCTTCTCGGCATTGAGGAGAGCAATCGCAGCCTGTTCTTTGCCAAAGAATTCTTCTTCCTTTTCACGCAGCTTGGCCTGAAGCTTAGCAATCTCCGCACGCATGGATAGAATGTGTGGCCATTCACCTTGATAGCTTTTCCCCATCATTATGATTCTGTCTAAGTCATGTTTCCACTTGCGATTATGATCTACATGAAGGGAAATAGCTTTGTTGCGCTACAGTGCCATAGAGGCTTGGAAGTTTTCGCAGAGTTTCCTCCATTCTATCCAAGATGGTGCAGTCTACGCCCTCCACGGAACGTTGAGCTGTTTGAATATAGATAGCAAGCTCTTGGCGTATAGACCCGTCCTCAAGTTTCAGAGTCCACAGTTCACGAAGAAAAATAGTAGCAAGTTGAACCTCTGGAGGATCTTTTTCGAAATGGACCAGGTCATTATAGATTTCCGCTGCTTCTCGCAGGGTCTTGGCTATTCCCTCTCTACCATCTACAGGAGCCGGAAGGGCTGGAGTCGTAGACTGGGGGGAAGTAGTCTCATTGCAACCACGAATAACGTTAGAGAATTTCCAAGCCTTCGTTGACCCTCAGCAAGAGATAATTCCTCAGTGCCTAGATCCTTTTGTGATAACACCTATACTTGTGGAGTTATGAGGTGTTCGAAAAACTCATAAAACAGGAACTTATTCGAGTAAAGTCAGAATATACCTGAGATAGGCGAGGAGGAGATTGGTCATCATACAGAGCAGTGCTGATGCAAGGAGGAGAAAGAACTTCGGTTGCAAACTATGGAAAATAAGTAAAAGTTAGACCCTGGTGAAAGATAAGCAAACAAGTAGTTCAAGAGAAAATCAATACAGTAGACTCCAGTGGCCAGTCTCCGTGGCCGAAGTAATTACGGGGGCATCCAGAACACAGGGTTGTTTTTCATTCACAAGTGCAGAAGCTACATCTGTAGTAATAGGAGAAGACGCAGGTTCTTCTTGAACAATGTCTTGAGATTCCATAACCAAAAATAGTGGTTAGAGGAGTACAAGGATTTCAAGAAAGATAGAGTCGAAGCAAATACCTCAGCAGCAGAGGAGGTTTGTACAATAGCAGCGCTTCATTATCTACCTCAGGTGCAGCAGCCTGCTTCAGAGGCTCTTCATTAGCTGCAGTGGTAGCTCTCTACCGTAATAGTCACAAAAGAAACTAGTCGATCAAAAGGTTGATCATAGACCTCCTTAAGAATTTTCTTGCACTGAGCTTCTTCATTCGCAACGCTGAAATGACCTACATCCAGAGGTTTAGAAGCTGGAAGAATCTCATACGCACTCGCAACACTGGAAGAAGGCTCAAGAGTAGTGACTGGTGGTACACCCTTGCCTTTGGCATGTACAGTTTTAAAAAGCAAGTTTTCTTCTGAGTACTCACTGTTAGGCATTAGCTTGATTGAGGGGGAATTATTGCTCAACCCGTCTTCGGGCAATTGCCTGCGATCCTTAACAACATTACGACGGGAGCGGGGAGTCTGAGCCATACAAAAAAGGATTGAGGTTTAGAAAGTCGAGAGTTCTAAAGAATGAAATCTTGAAATGGGAAGAGACTATACCAGTAGAACTCCTTTGCTTGAATCTCCACCCTTATCGTCCCATGCTTCAACAGTCTCTTTCTCTTTCTGCTTTTTCTTGGAAGCAGCCACCTTCACAGCTTTCTTCGCGGCAGGGGAAGTAGCTGCAAGACTCGTAGCCATAAGCTTGTTGTGTTTCGAGACAGAAGGGGGATAGGCACTAATCTCTTGTTCCTTTCTCTTCTGGCCCACTTCCTTATGGAGAACGGGGCCTACAACCTTCCTATCCACCATTCTCTTAAAATAATCAAAGAAAGAGGGTGGGAAAATTGTGCGGAATACTTCAGACTTGAACTGCGACCAGATTTCACCATAGTGGCACATATTCCCCTCTTGGTATTCTTCAACCACAAAATAGGTTACACAAAGTGAATGCCAGTGGAAATCGGAGAGGTCCAGTAGAGGGAAGGTTGGTGTAGTAAGAGCCTGAAGGATCGCTGCAGAAGGTTTCTCCACATAAGTCCTCCACGAGGTATAACCATTTCGAGACTCTATCAGAGGGCAGGGGAGACCTTGCTTACAGCCCAGTTGACGAGCAAAGTGGTTGTGGGCATATAGCTCTATCCACAGAACTGCATTAGGGACAACAATGTCAGCACAAGTGATGCACTGGGTAAAGAGTTTCTTCGCAGCAGGGGCTTGGTGAAGAGTCACTGCGAATCCAGACGCTAATACCGTAGGGAATCTTCTTGTCACCACAAACTCAGCCATGTCATTAGGAACAATTTCTGACCCCAGAGATACTCAAAACACTGCGAGTAGCTCTGCGACTCAGTCTCACCAGCAAGTGCCAAGGATTTCCTTAAGACCTCTTCAGAGGTAAACTCTTTATGGTGCGGGCTACGGAACTCAGGGAAGTATACCTGTAACCATAAAGAAAGAATCCAAACAGGCCTTGTAAATTTCAATTTAAACAAATTCAGCAAAATCCACCCGAGTCCGCGATACAGAGCGCCTAATGCTGGACGAGCAAGGCCAAGCTAGTAGCTGTTATATAGTGCCTCGGCTGCCTTAGTGAAGGTGTTGGTAATCCTATCTGCAACGACACAGAATACGTAATGACAAAGCCAGAATTCTAAGAAGGCAATGTCGCCATAGGCATTCTTTACTTGCTGGTCATCAGAAGCAGGAGTAGTCTGGAACTCTTCTATGTTGTAGTGTTTGTGCGAATTGGAATAAGCAGTACTGATAGTAGCGCGAGCAGGATCTGAAGAAAAGGGGAAGGATATACTATCTAGAGCACTAAAAAGGAAGGGCTTATCCGTAGTGGGCAAGCTCGTGATAGTAATAACGTCAAGGAGTGTAATTCCTAAATTCCCAAAGGGGAGAATAAAGCTATTGCTACTCGTCTCCCAATAACATAAAGCAACGAGGGCGACATCGCGATTCCCGCCTGGGGAAGATGGAAACATAAATCTAGAGCATGAGAAATACCAACCTTTTGCCAAACCTTCTCATCGAGGGATTTTCGTTCTTGGTACCATTGAAGCTCTTCAGCTCGAGTACTAGGCCATTTCCCCAATTTCAAGTCAAGCTACTTTTGGTCCCATTGAATAGGGGCAGCGGCTTTACCTCGCAAGACCAACAGAGGATGACGCACAACCAAATCGAGAGCGGAAGAGGCCTTCGTCGTACTAGTGGTCAGACCCAATATAACTTTATCCCCCGGCGTCAAATGAACCCACGAATAAGGAGTATCTTGGTCACAATGAAGGCATGCATCCATGTGGTCGTGGAAGGCGTCCACATCCTTCTCAGTGACGTCTGGGCAGAATTTTTGATATGGAGCCATTGGTAAGGAAATGTGTAAAAATCGGAGTTCAGAAAACAATTGCAACTGCAGAATTGGGGATCAAGGAAAGTTTTGAAGAGATGACGAAGAGAGATAGATAACTAAAGAAGCTTCAAAGAGTTGAAAATCGGCATGATTCTCCAAAGAAAAACAGTCGAGTAGCCTAGTGTGAGGTTATTTCAAAACCGCTGACTTAAGAGGTGGCACGTCATATCAAGACCCCTTCGATTGCCCATGGGTTAATCTCGAGGTTTGGGGACAATGTTTGGGTCCAAAATAAACAAAACATTTATTTTGATGCTTTTGGGCTTTGGAGATAAAATGGGCCAGCTACGAGTGGCTCAAGCAAGGATATATAGCTACAAATCTAGTAAGTTGCGAATCTAAAAGGATATATGGCTGCGAATCCGGAAAGAAATCTATGCGATTCCTGGATAATCTAGGAAGTCTAAAGGCCGGATATCATTCCAAATTAGTGATTGTTACCTTGTCAAGCAAGGAGGATCAGAGTACCTACTATTATAAATAGACGAAGCAGAGCAGATTTGCGGGACATCTACATACATACACAAATTTGCGCACCAGCAAATCTTACTCACCCTGAGTAAACAAATAGCAACCAGCAAACTCAAGATCTAGGCCACTCGACAGAGCGTGGGGATTTGAAGGTTCACTCAAGCTAACCAACCGACAATAACAAATTCAGGATCTAGGCCACCCGACAGAGCGTGGGGATTCTTAAGATCTACGGAGTCAAACTATCTGGTGTTCTCTTAACACTTCGTCCTTAGGATTGCTCTGCTTTATACTTGCCTGGGGGTGTAAAGTATCGATTCTTTGTGGCTCAAGCAAAGAGACACAAAGCTTACGTCTTGAATCAAGACAAGTATGACTCAACGAGTGGGGTTGGTGCTCTCCCCACTCCAATCGCTTGATAAGAAGTGGAGACTACGCGACGCACTACACTGCTACATTCTGCCTTCGGCAGTGACACACCTCGCACACAGCACAACAACGACTGCGGATAAGAAAAGAGACAGTTTGTGATCACACCACTTGCAATGACCTGACTGAAGAAAAATCAAAACCAAACACTTAAAAATAGTTTTGTAGGAAGCATGGAAGTGTTTTTTTTTTTTTAAAAAAATTATCAATAATAAAAATCACTTTGAGAATCAATCTCAAACATGTACATATTGTATGCTTATAGAAAACTCATACAAATACTTTTTTTACTGATGTTTTTTCTTCTATTTGTAAGTCATTTTTGTTATAAATTCAAAAGCGTTTTAGATTTCCCAAAAATCATCCAAACAGTTTATAGTTGTGTGAGGATGATTCAAATATGACGCACTGACACAGCCCACCGAGTGGAGTTACTGTAATTGGCGCCCCCTTCCCAAACTCCAAACTCTTTAGATCTCTCGTCTATGAAGCTCAAATTTAATCTGATTAGCGATGTGTAGGAGCAGCACTATGGCGCTTTCTCCAGAAGAAGAGAGGATTCTTATAAAAGACATTGCTTTGGCTGCCGAAGCTACCCCCAAAGAGGGCGACATCTTCAACTTGATTACGCAAAGGTAACAATCTCTCTCTCTCTCTCTCTCTCTCAGGGTTTTTGTTTTCAATCATTTCACTGTGTGTGTGTGTGTGAAACAGTTTCTCAGGGTTTTGTTTTGTTTTTTGTTGATGTCTTTTCATATAGATGGTGGCAAAATTGGATTGAATATGTGAACCAAGAACAACAACAACCCAGTTACCCAATGAAAGAAGAAGAAGCATTAGAGCATAGTGACTCAACTACTAGCTTAAACAGACCTCCTAGTATTGATAACTCTGACTTGATTTACGCGGCGGAGGACTCCAATGAGATACAGGATGCTTTATTGGAAGGCCGCGATTATGTGTTACTACCGCAACCTGTATGGAACCAGTTGCATACATGGTGTGCACCTGTATTTTTTTGTTTGCTTATTTGTCTGTCAATTCAATTCAACTTGACTTTGCTGACGCTTGGCTGTAGGTATGGAGGCGGTCCAACATTACCCCGGAGAGTTATAAGTTCTGGTCCATCGCACACGGAAATGACTGTCGAAGTGTACCCGCTGCGTCTTCAATTGCTTGTCATGCCGAAAGGCGATCGCTCTACTATAAGAATAAGCAAGAAGGTATGACATATACTCATTTTCGCATTGCTGGTTCTACCTTAGCTGAATATTTTTTATTCAGTCTATGTGATATTGTGTGCAGGAAACAATTGGGGAGCTTCACAGAAGAGCGTGTGAGATCTTTGATCTTATCCCAGAACAAGTACAGAATCTTATGTTTCAACCACTATATCTGCTTTTACTTCTTATTTTTATTTTTTCTTTCTTCAGCCCATTTACTTTGGAATTGGCTACTTAGGAATTTCCTGTGCTGCAGGTATGCATTTGGGATTTTTATGGATGCAAGCAGCATGCTTTGATGGTCAACACTGATAAAACACTTGATGATGCAAATATACAAATGGATCAGGATGTGGGTAACATTATTTCTCCTAATGCACGTGTTTCAGTGAATTAATAGTTAAGCTTCTTCTTTGGCACATGATTTCAAATTTATGATGGCTTATGTGAAAGGATATTTTTGAAATTTTAATGCAAACTCGTGTACAACTTGATGAATCAAAGTTGCAGTTTCACAAATTACCTACTCATGTTGTTGGTTGATGTTTGCACGTTCAGAAATGTCTCAAGTTTGAATAATCATTTTGTTCGAATTGATGTTCTTTTCTAGAAAGGTCAATTTAATATTTCCTCTCTAGGAAATATATCTGTTTTGGGCGATAAGAGCATATACTGCTAAGAGGCATTTGCTTTGCTTTCGAGTCTTTTTTAACAGTTTTGAAGAATAATATGTTACAAAAGTGTATTAAGAGCTTCAAATGTCTGATGTGAACTTTTTATAGTAAGGTTACTTGTGGCTATATTACTTTTGTATGTAGCTATGCATCAGCAATAGAATTGTTTCGTTATTGTATGGCTGCTTGTAAGTGTGTATTCTGCAAAATAAACTAGTTTTTTATCTGGATGAGTCATCTATATATATACGGCTTAGAGATTTGTTTCATTTAAAGATGGGTCTTTTGTATCATTTGTTGTATCTAAACTGTTATGACTCCGAGGGTCCATTTTTGTTTGTACCTCATGCAATTTTATGGCCCTTTCAGAAAAATGAACAAAGCAATTTTTGATATAGAATGAAAGGAGTTTATTTTAGTTTAGTCTTTTACTTTGTGCATCCATGATTTACCACAAACAGTAAAGTATCATATATGTAATCTATTTTCTTTGTGCGGACTTTTTTGCTAATTATGCATCAACCCACAAATATTATGAAAATCATATGCTCTGAAGTAATTATTTTATTTGGGTCAATAAAACAGATTTTGGTGGAGGTCAATAGTCCTGAAAATAGTACCACATCGGGTGGATACACAAATTCTGTTCATTACAATGGATCTTTAAATGAAGGGACTGCCTCTGTTCTTGTAGAGCCTTCTAAGTTACGCTTGTCGATTGCTGGAAGTTTAACTGCTAGCAAGGGTTCATCAAGAAGCTATAACACAGAGCTTGCACAAAGTCAAAGCCCGACTTCAGTTAGAGATTTAGATACTACATATGGTACAATCGGAGTATGTACAAGGGGTTCATCTGGTGGTTTGACTGGGTTGCAGAACTTGGGCAATACTTGTTTTATGAACAGTGCTATACAATGCCTTGTTCATTCACCAGAGTTCGCTAGATATTTCAGGGAGGATTATCATCAAGAAATTAACTCTGAAAACACTCTGGGCATGCGTGTAATTTTCTAAACTCTTATGTAATATGAAATGAATATGTTTTGTCTAACTGTGATCTTAAAGCCTTTCAAAGTGTTTTTCTTAATCAGTATGTAGCTTGTATATGCCTATTTTTTTCATTCATGAGATTCTTGTCTGAAATAATTAGGTCAGTCTTCCTTCTATACCGTGTGCTCCTTCATAATTCAGTTCTTTATTCAGTGGGACAGTCTTGATTAAGCAAAATTCATTAAGCATAAGAATGATAAGTGTGTTAAAATCCACAATAATTTAGTAGGCAGATGCATAATGAGTGGCTATTGGAATGATCGCATGGTTCCATATAATTCCCTTTGGCCTATGATATTAGAGGCAGCCATGATGCTACATTTACTGCTTTCTTGATTAACTAGCTATTTATTATTTTTTTCAACATTAGGGGTAGCTTGTCAACAGTTGTGTCCATTTTTCTCTGTCTTTTTTGTCATGAAAAGAAAAATTAGTTGACTTGATCATGTTATAGAGGCAGCCATAAAGTCCATGTTACCTGTGTTCTATAAGGTCATTTGTTTACAAATAACCTTGTACCAATACCAAAAGAAGACTTTGTTAGCCATAACAGGCTTTTTAAAATCTTAACCTTTTAACTTGCATCTTTGCTAATTCTAGATGATTATTCTACTAATTTTATTGCTGTATTATTTCAACCATTCTCCGGTTCTGACCTCCTTTATCATGTTTTCCAACATTACTACACTTTACGTGTGGGCTTGCTATAGATATCCCATGAAATCTATTCGCTGATACGTGATGATGATCTAACCGAGCAACTTTAAGGATGTAATGATATGTACATATCTTTTTATGTCTTTTGATAAATACTGATGTTTTCTTTGGAGTATCTCACAGAATTTAATTCTTCATAATGTAGGGTGAATTGGCTCTAGCATTTGGTGAGTTACTGCGGAAGCTTTGGGCACCTGGACGAACACCAGTTGCTCCTCGACCTTTTAAAATAATACTTGCTCGTTTCGCTCCCCAGTTTAGTGGTTACAATCAGCATGATTCTCAGGTTTGGCACTTGATCTTTTCTTTTCACCAACGAATGCATGAAATATGTATTAACTGGCTGCTAGTTATTTCAGGAACTTCTGGCATTTTTGCTAGATGGTCTTCATGAAGATCTAAACCGTGTGAAACAGAAACCTTACATAAAATCTAGAGATGCTGATGGTCGGCCTGATGAAGAAGTCGCGGATGAGTATTGGGCAAACCACATTGCTCGTAATGATTCTATTATCGTTGACGTATGCCAGGTGAGTTTTGAAAACATTGGATGTTAATAAATTAGACGATTAGCAAGTGTTTTATTTTCATGCCGTCAAATGTTATTGCTACTACAGCTTGGTTAGTGCTATTTATTATAGTTAATATAATTGAGGGTCATTTTGTCCATTAATTTCTTTGAGTGCTATTATGGTGCTTATGTTCTGATTATGTACAGCTTGGTCAGCAAGATTTTGATATGCTGTGTTCCTTTTCTATACTGTAAAGATGCCTTTCGGTATGCTGAGTTCCTTTTATATCGGTAGATGTGGATATGTGCAATGTTGCAATATTAAAACTGGTGTGTTTATAGGGCAGTTCATATTGCTGGTTCATATGCAGCATTACCTACAGTTCACTTTGCTCTTTTCACTTCTAGTGTTCTTCCTTGTTGATATCCTTTACTTGTGAATCACTGGACCTGCAGACTAATTCAGCAATGAAACAGTATATGATGTTGTATTAAATCAGTTGTCAGTGATAGGGAAAATCAATCACCTTTTGTTATGTAGGTTATGAAATAAAAATCTCAAGGTGCTTCGTCTCAATATTACATGATGCGGGACCCGAGCTATATCATGTGAAATGCGTTCAGCTATTTACAAGTTTTTTTACCATAAGGATCTTGTCCTTGACGCGTTTTGGTTTTAATTTGTTTTAAACGTTCATTGTATTGTCATCAGTTGTGTCTTTCATAATTCCTTCGTTCTGACCATAACTGCCACTCTTGTGCACCTTGAATCATTACCTCTATGTTGCTTAATCAGCCAAATGTTAAAGCTTCAGGTGTAAAACAGGGCATAGCCTTCCTCGTATCGAATTTTTGTTGAAAGCTATACTGTGCTATTTAAGATATTTTAAAACTCAGTCAAGAAATGTAGAAACCCAAACATACCATCCAACTTGACAGTTATCAGTGATAAATGAAAACAAAACAAACACAACACTCAGAAAAATTGCGTTACAGTTGCAACTTTTTAAAGCAAGTGTCATGTGGTTTTACTTGACGATGAGTTACATTAAAGTGGATTTGAGGTGGAAAAATTAATCAGCAGTGTCTTGGGATATGGTTTAAATTTCACAATGAAGATATGAAGCCATGACAAATTTTAAAGAATTACTATGAAGCTACTTCAAACTAGTTTAAGTCAAGTTACAATTCTTTTTTAAATATATCTACTGTGCATTATCAAAGTACTTCCTTTTCCAGTTATCCCTTATTATGATCTGCTCCATGTATATCAATGGATACATTTATTTATCTGCTTTCATCATTCTTGGATTATGCCAGTGGTGCTTCTTGACTTCGCTCAAATTATTGATTGCTGGCGTGGACTTAAATCTCCATATTAGCTTCCTTCATAGATATTGTTAGAACTGTATTATTCATAAATTCTTACAAGAACAATTAGCTATATGTCATACATCTTTATGCATTATCTGTGTCTGCTTAACAGGGCCAATACAAATCAACTTTGGTTTGTCCCATTTGTAACAAAGTATCTGTCACATTTGATCCCTTCATGTACCTATCATTGCCACTTCAGTCCACCACAACTAGATCAATGACAGTAACAGTCTTTACATGTGACGGAAGTGCATTACCATCTACTTACACTATTACAGTCCCAAAACAAGGGCGTTGTCGGGACTTGATCCAGGCTCTTAGCAATGCGAGTTTGGTGAAGCACAATGAGAGGCTTTTGCTTGTGGAGGTTTGTTGGATACTTCTTTCTAAGTCTTGATTTTTCTGAAGTTTTCAATGAATGGGAGCCTATCGGTTTAACTTGTTCAAGTTGTTAACAGATTCAAAACCATATGGTTCAGCGATTTCTAGACGACCCATTAATATTATTATCTACCATCAAAGATGATGACCATCTTGCAGCTTACATGGTTCCAAAGTTGAAGGAGAACACAAAATATCTTCAGTTGATACATCGCCGTAAGGACCAGTATGTACACTCTGGTTTTGCCTTGTAGTATGCTTAAGTCCTTGTATTGCGGTTGGTGCTGACTCAAAACCGTTTACGTAGAAAGCTTTACCCCATCTATTTATAACAATGTTTTATCCAAACAGCCGAAAGGAAACTGTTTTGAGGGACTATTCCTTATCTGGACCATCTTAGTACGTAGTTTAAGCATCCAGAATAAAAGCTGTTTGCTTAGATAAGAATATTACTGCCATATGTTGAATCATATGCTACTGCAGCTAACTGTCATATGTCTCCAGAAAAACCAGCAATGGCCAGATCACATCAGGATGGGTACCCTATGGAACACCTCTTCTGTCATCTATCACATGCGATGGTGAAATAACTAGAAGCAATATACGGAGTGTGGTTCTTACAATGCTTTCGCCAATGCTAAGAAGTGAGAGTTCGAATACTGATATATCTGGAGTATGTACTGACTCCGCTACATCAAATTCAACAAAGAATGATGATATTGCCAGTTCCAAATCAGTGACATCACTCAATTTGCCTCTTCAGTTGGTGGATGATAATGATTCATGCATTGATCTCTCAGTGGGAGAAGAGAAAGCTATTAGACTGACCTCAGCATCGACGTCAATATTGGTATATGCTGATTGGTCACCGAAGCTTTTAGATAAATATAATACCCATTGTCTGGAGAACTTGCCAGAAGTTTACAAGTATGGACCTGTAGCGAAGAAAGCCCGCACTGAATCTCTCTCCTTGTACACTTGCCTTGAAGCATTTCTGTGTGAAGAACCACTGGTGCCTGAAGATATGTGGTAAGTCTCTGAGGGGATCTACTATGTGGTAATATAACATTATGGTTATGGGTCAGTAGTATTCCAAGATAGTTTAATTGTTCAAATTATTTGCCAATCAAGTTTGCTGAGTTGCACATCCTGCAACATATTTCCTGTCAAGTTTAAACTGTTACATTACAGATGAATGAGTTAGCCTGTATCTTGCATCTCAACTTATTCAATGGGATTTTTTTATTTTATTTTAAATCTCTCTGTGAAGCAAATATTGCATTTGAATGTGAAATATCAGTTGTTTACCTATATTGAAGAATTTTTTTACTATATTTGATGTTCCGTTTTAGTTTTTTGTTTAAAAGAGTTAATTTTCCATATAACCACTGAACTAATCTATTAATGAATATGGTGAAGGTACTGTCCCCAGTGCAAGGAACGACGACAAGCAAGCAAAAAGCTAGATCTTTGGAGGCTTCCCACGGTTTTGGTCATTCATCTAAAGAGGTTCTCGTACAGCAGGTCAATGAAACATAAACTGGAGACATTTATCAACTTTCCCATTCATGACTTTGATTTAAGTAATTACATTGCTCACAAAAGCAACTCTGGGCATGAGCTTTACGAACTCTATGCCTTGACCAATCATTATGGTGGTATGGGTAGTGGGCACTACACAGCACATATCACGGTGAGTGCTAAAGATTATTGTTCATATAACAGCTAAATTTGGTACATGTTCACTGAATAATATTGAGAAATGTTATTTACTGTTTTACAGCTCCTAGATGAGAACAAATGGTATAGTTTTGATGATAGTCACATATCACTCATAAATGAAGAAGATGTGAAGTCAGCTGCAGCATATGTGTTGTTTTATCGGCGGGTGAAGGATAAAGATTCCTGTGTTAGGAATGGAGCCCTGTCTAGTGAAGGTGTCAACAAAGTTGGCTCAAAAAAGTAGTGAACTGAACCAAGCAGTGATTTATGTGCTCTGATTTATACTGGTACTTGTGATCAAGATTTTACTAATTTCTTTAGCTTAGGGTCTCTGTAAGGAAGACGTCAGAATTTAGTCAATTATACTGAAGAATACATGGATTGGTGCAGGCACCAAAACAAAATAGAAAGACATAAAACGGTGTAAGCATTCAACAAACTTGATGAAAAGGAACATAGAACGATGCTCGGAGCATCGGAAATATTACAAGCCAATAGTAATCGAATCCATAGATAATGCCAACCGGCAGTTATAATTTATTATATAACAAAGTTGGGTTTTACTATTCATTTACACTGTAGTAATAAATAGTATTTACTATATAACAAAGTTGGGTTCTACTATTTATTTGTACTGTAGTAATGAATAGTATGACCACTGCTCCAACGCTTGGGGCGTGCGAAGTGTTGTTCTTTATAAGGGCCAAAAATTCGATCCGATTCTCTCATCATCATAATCTTATTCGATCAACATTCTTCACTCGCATATTCTCATCTCGCAATGGATCCAACTCTCTCTCTCATCACTCGGAAATTTGCTCAACTGATCCCTGCATCATGCTCTTGCATCTCGATCGAGTCTTCTGATCTCTCAATCTCAGTACCGATTCTTACGAATCTTGAATGCTCCGATCTCTCCGATGGTCTCGCCGAAGCTCTCCAAGGATCCTTGCTGCTTTTGTAACTTTCTGTCGTTCTCTCAACTTCTTAGGTTTGCGGCCTCTCCTTTTTCTTTTTGTGATTTTTGATCGTTTTGGGTATTGATGAAGTCGATTTCATTTTGTTGGGTTTTAAGACTGTTGGGTTCTATAGCTTGGCTGGAGTTTGTAAAATTAGTAGACTATAGATGGCACAGATTTTTGTTTCTTGGGCTTGCAATACTACTGTGTGATTGCTACATGGCTATGTTAATGACGAAGAGGAGTGTAGTATTCATCTTGGTATAGAGATTTTATCATCAGAAGATATAATCAGATGACTACTGTTATCTATTTGTCTGTGACATCAACTTTTCACAGATGCTGTCATCTGGCTACTGTGTATGTCTGTTTTGTGTTCATATCCTTGGCATTTCTGATTCTAATTGTAATTGTGTTCCCTTATCATTTAGTTTACTTTGATGTAACATCTGTAGATTTATTTTGTTTGTCAGTGTTTGTTGTGTTGTAGTTACATATTTATTACCAAAGTTACGCCAGCAAGTGAGAAATTTGATTGCAAATATTTATTGTCCATACTGAAAGTAGAAACACAGTTTGATTATATCTCTTAGGAGAGGTAGTTTATCTGTTGTTTGGCATTAGAAGACATGTATAGCCTAACTTTGGTTAATCTTTTTTTGCATTATAGGTAAAGTGGTGCCGAAGAAAAGACATAATTGAAATCATCAAAAGGTTCGGTGTTCAAGTCAACAATCCGACTCAAGTGAGTTTCCTTTGTCTTGCAATTATATTATGTTATGTTTTCATTTTTTTTCTGTATAATTTGATGTACATTTTGGAGTTAGAACTCAATGCATGCAACATATGAGGTTTAAGTATGAGTACATTGGTGTGATGCTTCGGTATTTGTTTATAATATATGGGGAAATGAGCTATGATGTGAACTCATCTGCATTTTACCCACTAAGTTTCTAGATTTATCAAAAGAGATCAATTCTCGATTCTTAGCTGTAACTATTAAGTATGTGAATGTTCCGAGAATCTGTGTTGTAGTCTGAGAAAGATGTTAAAGGCTTTCCTTTTTGATTTAGAACTCTTCATTTCACTTGCAGGTTATGGTTGTTATGATATTTTGATTTGATGGGTTTAACAATAGTCTTGATTTTGGTTAAATTAGATTGCTTGGGTTGATTTGATGTTAATTAGATCTCAATAGTTTGCTTTAATTCATTAAACTACAATTCTGACAGTACATATGGATTATGATTTCATATAGGTATAACTAGGAGAGCAAGTTGGTTTAAGTTCAAGAAAAGTTGACGATCATTGAGGTTTTCAACAGAGAAATCTATTTCTGGAAACTCAGGTCCATCCCTAAGCTCATCTTTTTACTCCCTGTAATAGCGCTAATTGAAGGAGATATATGCTAAATGTGCTGAACTCTTTTTGTCAGATTTGTATGCCCCATGATTTTTAAATGTGAACTATAAGTGCTTCTGTTTAACAATTATAAACTGAAACCAATGATAAATTGGTTGTTAATCTTCTAAACTTGGATGAGTTTCTCATGAAAGTAGTATGAGGCTGTTAGCATTACTTTGAATTTTACAGATGGTGAAAACCGTATGGAAGAAGATTTACCAGAAAGAGGGAGAAAGTTTCCAAAGATTTTCACCATCTATGAAATTCAAGAGGATATAGGCTCATACTATCTCCCTTTTGCATTTCACTGGCCATCTCTTAAATTTTATAAATTTATCAAGAAGAGGGAGAAAGTAAAAGTACCATATAAGCAAAGGGGATTTTTTTTCATTGATTTTGATTTTTCAGCATTTCATAGATTGATAACAGCATCTATTTTTGTGTGTGTTACATTAGATAAAACTACCGAACGCATGAAGAACTTATAGGTTTAAGGGTAGGGTGGGGAAGGTAGCTGGAGGAAAAACACGGATTTGGTTGCTTTTGGTGGGATTGGAGGAGCTGGACTATAAGTGAATCCAAAATAGAGTTATAATTGTATACCATGAAACCCATTTTATCAAATTATCTTATGATACAGTATTCTCTTCTAGACTACTCTTTTCTTATAACAAATTTCTTTGTCTTGACGCAAAATTTTGGTTTTTATAAGTGCTCCCAGTCCTACTCTTATTCAATGTTTGGTGATAATACAGTTGTTAATCTGGAGGATATACTTGACTCGTTAGTCTTTTGAGGAGTTTTTGATGCTTAAATTATACGGTTTTCCCAGGTTGCTTCTTCCTTTTGTTTCCCAATGTTGTATGTATAGTAGCTAAATGTTCAAACGAAGTGCGTGTACAAGTACATTATGAATTTCCTTCAAGATTATATAGTAAGTTGAATAACATACTTGATCTTTTTTTTTCTTTCAGAAAGCAAAAATATAAGATCAAGCTGCTGTTACAAGTGCTTTAATTTTCATGTACTCTTGGTGACATTCGAGGTTCATCTACATCTTAAAAGTGAGTTCTATATTCGGATTTTCATTGTGATTTCTTCTCTGTAACATGAGTTCTTATTTCTTTTTAAGTATATGTATATAATTATATCCTTATACTAATATGCTTTAACGAAATTCATTTAACTTTACAACATAGCATTCATTCAACAGTTTACTCATAGCATTCATTTAATTTTTTTTTCTTTCTCTCTTTCAATTCAAAATCCATGTTTTAGTCGATGAAATAGAAATATCCAGTTTGACTTGAGGTGAGAAAGATTATGGCTTGCTTCTCAATTTGTATATTTCTTTTTCGTAGAGATGGCATGCTGTTTGAGTATTTTTTGCTTAAAATGTCATGGTCAATTTGCTGCGTTCTTGGCATCTAACATCCAATTGGATGATCTATATTTTGAGGTTTTGATTAATTCAATCATGTGTATTCTAAATTGACTTATGATTTTTGTTTGATATTTTTTTATTCTTTCTTGAACTTGATTTAGTATATAATCTGCAGTTGATTTTGGGTTAGTTTGCTATCTGTATGAGCTTTGCTAAGGTTGAATGGTCAACTTCTTCTTTGTCTCTATTGATCACTATGTTCTCTCTCTTAGATATCTACTTCGATTCCATCTCCGCTGATCACTCTCAACCTCTCTCTGCTGATCACTCTCAACCTACACGAATCCAGCCTCCACGAACATCATTGTGGAACAAAGTCAGCTTCTACATTAGTTTCATCTTTGTCTCTCCTTTGATCTATCTATCCTCTGATCGATTTCAAAGGTATACTACCAGATAGGGCTTGATTTAATGTTTTGATTCAATCATGGTTTTTGAGATTTGAGTTTTCCGATGTGCCTCTCTTTATCGTTTTTGAAGTTTTGTGTTTCAAACTGTGTTCGTTACAGTTCGCTTTTGATAGATTGAGTATATGCATATATAGAAGAATTTCCCTAATTATTTAGTGGCTGAGCTCAATTTAGTGGCTGAATACATAGCTTTGGATGACCTCTATATATTGGAATATTGTTGGGCTCTGTGTGAATTTTCAATTTGTATGTTGGCTTATTGGTGTATTTTCTGTAATTTTAGCAAATCATATAGGAAATTGCATATGAAAGTAGTCATCAAAGCTAGTTGTATAGATCTATAATGTATAAATGTGCTTATGAAAGTTTCCCTCTTTCCAGTACCATAATTTTTTGAGTAAACTTGAGATAGAGCTGGTATCGAACTCTGGCGAAGGTAACTAATGATATGTGTTTTTTGAACTGTATGTATTAGTAGCTAATAATCTATTCTAGATCGACACTTCAAATATTATTGTTTCTGTTTTATATGCATGTTTTTGGCGTTATTTGTTCTCTATATATTGTTGCAGTATTTTTTATAATCCATTTCATTCATTTTTTTATTCCTTTAGTCTATCTGCAGGGTGTGTAGGTTGTATAAAAAGTATATTTGCCTGGTTCATTGTGTTGTTGTGTCTTTGGCGATTATCGTGCTTACTTTCTATGACAACCCGAATAGGAAATGGTATGTTTATCGGCTTGAATTGCGAGTTTCGTGATTAGTTGCGCTTTTGTCGTAAGTGGTCGTTATAGCGGGTTTGTTAACGACTAAATTATCGGATAAGAATTTGTGATGAGTTCTTTCACGAGAGTCGTAGAGAATTTAATTTCGAGTTCGTGGGAGTTTCCGGAGGATGATTTCGAGTCACGTGGAATAAGTTATGAATATTTTCGGCCGTTGGATTTTGTCGTGTTTATCTGTTTGGTTTCGATTCATTTTGGACGGTATGTGTATGTTATAAATACTGTATGAATACATGACGATTAAGGAAACTTTCAAATTTGGGAAAACTGGGCCGTTGCCCCGCGTTGACCACGGGTCAAAATTGACTCGTTTTGGCCAAGTCTTTGATGCATTCGATGTGCCTTATTCTGACATCTTTTGG
The DNA here is from genome assembly GCA_946800695.1 of Geum urbanum. Classification (NCBI taxonomy): domain Eukaryota; kingdom Viridiplantae; phylum Streptophyta; class Magnoliopsida; order Rosales; family Rosaceae; genus Geum; species Geum urbanum. The sequence goes on along the minus strand of OX327008.1, from coordinate 3,933,353 downwards.
CCGTGGTTCATTCGTAAAAGTTGTTGGGCTTGAGCTCCTCTTTCTTTTGATAGGTGGATCACTCAATTTGGTTGCCGGATGAAGAAGTTATGGCTTATTAAAATTTGGGGAAATCCGGCGAGATTTGGCGGTGACGGAGGCGGCGGTGGCGGCCGACTTGGGGGTTGAACCTATAGGGGTTTTGAAGCCATTGGGATGGTGAGTTGATCCCAAGTGGTCTTTCACCTTGCCGTGGCCGATCGGAGTTAATGAATTCCGGAGAGGGTTTTCGACTTCAAGGTGAGTTTTGGAGGTTTTCCGGTCAAAATTGGGCTTAGCATTGAACTACAAAGTTGTTGGAAATGTCGAGATCTTTAAATCCATGTGTAGGTTGTAATTTTCTGGGCCGATGAATTTTCCGGCGGCCCGGCACGCCGCAGTGCGCGGCGAAGTTCCGGCCGAGGTGATTTGCGACAAGTTTTATGTCGTTTTGCTCGGAATCGCGCATTAATCTCAATGGTGAGGTTTATAGTTTGAATTGAGAATCAGAATTTGTGGCGAGGTTTTATAGTGTGTTTATTGGATTTTTGACGATTTCGTCGATATTCGAGTTATATGTTTCCGGGAATTGTTGGTTCTCGAGATGTGGTTCAGGGTTTTGAAATGTGATTTTGAACAGTGGTATTTATGATTATTCAGGAGATCGTGAATGTTCATTTGGTGAGGGATTTTTCGCCCGATCACAGGATTAACGCGTTTTGCGATGTGCTAGTCTGTGAGTGGTCATTTCTTTTCACTGATTGGTTGCGAGTCTTTTGTATACGTTTTACGAGCATGAGCATACAATTATGATTATGATTTATACGAGCATGTGTTTTATGATTATGCATTTACGAATATGCTTTTATAATTATGCATTACGAGTATGCTTTTACATTACGCTTTATGCATTAGCATGGAAACCTTTATGATTTGGTTTACACAGAGTACAGTCTCAGTAGTTGTTGTATCGAAATACTTAGCATCCCGGCTGATCCCTGAGGATTTTTACCGGGGAGGACTGTTACCCTGACCCGAGGTCTTTATCGGGGGGGGGGGGGGGGGGGGGGGGGGGGGGGGAACAGATACCCTGACCTGAGGCCTTTCTGGCTGGAATCACGTGATGGTCTGGGATCCCGTGATTCAGACTGTACTAGCGCGGATGTGTCCATGAGTGACCCCGCGGGATTTTCGATGCATGCTCTGTACACATGAGGAGTTAGAGTCTCCCTCATGTACCATATGATTTTTATGCATTTAGACTCGTATATGTTTTTATGAACATATATATGTATTCGGTGAAAGACATTTATTTTTGTCCACTCACTCTAACAGTTTATATGTCTTTCCCTGGGCTCTTCATTTTCTTTGCCTAGTTTGCAATTTGGATTCAGGTGTCACACGTCAAGGTTGGAGGCATAGTATTCGAGCCACTTTTCCTTTCTCAGTAGGTTTCTTGTTTGGCCTACTGTTGTGTATATATGTAAATACTAGAGGTCGCTCTGAATACTCTGATGTTTATATTTTTTCACATGAGTTTTCCGGATTTCTGTAAAGTTACTGTTTTGTTATTGCTTTATGATATGTTATGTTTTCGAGAAATCTGGTTGGGATTAGAGCCCACGGTTTGGCTTTTGTGGCATAGGATGAAGTGTATTTTCCGCTGCAGGTTAATGGCAACCGCGCGTTATAGAGGAAACTCTATCGAAATTTTTGGTTTTTGAAAGTTCACGTTTTTAGAAAGGGTTTGATTCCGATTTAGGAAACTAAATCGGGGTTGGGTCATTTAAGCTTGGTATCAGAGCATTAGGTTTTAGGTTCTGTAGACTTCTGTAGTCGTGTTTACTAAGGATATTTGAGAATGTACAGCATGTCTGGAGCGATGACCCGATCGACCGGCCGGCGGATACTCATCAATGCTCTGGGTGTTGTATACTTTCAAATGTTTGAAGTTCCATGATTACGTCCTGTTTGTTGTGAATAATGTCTTATTCATTAGGATGCCTCCTTGACGTGGTTTTCGTGTCAGGATGGTTGTGGATCCTGTTGAGGATCAGTCGACGCGCGACTTGATAAATGAGTTGTGGGTTTGGATAAGTATTCTGGGTTTAGAGATATGTGTGGCATGGTTTGCCCGGTTGTGCGTGTATAGGAGTCTATATGTTGCTTTTGAACAGAGGATTGTGGTAGTTGATGGTTTGCTTGAGTCAGATCATTGCATTTGGTGGGTTGGTATTGTGTGAGTTCCTGTTGAGACCCCATGACCTACATTCAGGGTATTGTTAATACAGTAATGGTTCAATCAGGCTACCCAACAACGGAAATATGGAGTGTTTACCAACCTGAGGCAGGGATGTATTGTTCACATGTTTGTCCCAGTTTGCACGTGTTATGTGGTTTCAGAGGAAGCAATGCAGGAGGTTCAAGATGAGTTTGAACCTGAGCATTAAAGGGATTTTGACTGTTATGCCTCGAGACAACTGTGATGAGTTTGTTAGTACTGCACTCAGAGGCGAGGACATTAGAAGGAAAGTCAGATATGGTTTCAGTTTTATTGGTTTGAATAAGGTGAACTTAGTTGAGATACTTTGATGATGTTGAGTTCAGACACCTTGGGATCAATAGCTTCATCAGGCTGTGGCCTTTTCGATTATGTTGAGGGTCATTTGGACAAGGCGGAAGACCCGTTTGGAGAGGAAGTAGATCATAGAGTAGTGGGACTAGTTCCTGTGGCATGAGTCAGTGTGGTCGTTGGTAATCCTTCCACACAGCAGGAGTTTCCATTGTGCAACCTTTACAGTAGGCGTCACTGTGGTTTGAGTTAGAGGGGCATTCTCAGTTGCTATTGTGGTGGCCAGGAGGGTCACGTTACGAGGGAATGTCCTCAGTTAGCTATTTTAGTGGTCCTACAGCTCAAAGTTCAAGAGGAGTCCAAGGTACCATTTCTTGAGTTTGACCAACGCAGACTTTTAGATAAGTCAATTAGTAAAGTCGCAATCAACGTGGATGGTTAGTTGGACATGCCAGAGTTCATGTCACGACCCTGTGTGAGGGCAGAATTTCCCTGAGGTTACCGTTGCTTGACATCCATGTCTATTATGCTTGCATCTTCACTTCTAGGTTTGTGGAGAATGTTGTATCCATTTGATGAGATTGTGTGTATCAGGTGGGATATCGAGACTATGAGGTTTGTAGGAGGTTGTGGACTAGCTGAGGAGTGGTTGTTCGTCGCAAGAATGTTGTAGTCCTTTGACGTCCAGTCGTGCCAAAAGATCTTGTTTAGAGGTAAAAGAAATGCTTCTCTACTATGTGTGGTTTCAGCAATGAAGCTGAGCTGATGATGAAGCAAGGATGTATGCCGTACTTGACACATATTCGTGATGTTGAGGTTGTTGTACCTGATGTTCGTGATGATTGAGGTTATCTGTGAGTATCCAGATGTTTTTCAGAGAATTTATCAGAGTTGAGGGAGTTGCAGATTCAACTTCAGGAATTGTTTGAGGAAGACTTCATTTGATTTAGTGTTTTACCTTGGGGTGTTTCGGTATGTTTTATGAGGATTTAGGATGGTTCGATGAGGTTGTGCATCGACTACCAGAAGCTGAATCAGGTTTTAGTGAAGAACAAGTATCCTCCACTTCGGATTGATGGCTAGTTTGATCAGCTTAATGGAGTTTCAGTTTTCAGAGATTGATTTCAGATGTGAGTATCATCAGTTTTGGATCAGAGTGTCGAGTTTGATATGATCAGATACCTGTGAAGAGAGTTACATGTTGTGGTTAGAGGAGAGGTTGATTACTGCACCATTGTTCACCATTATGTGATGTCAGTGAGGAGTATGTTATGTATAGTGATGTTTCGAAACTAGATTTTGGTCGTGTTGGGATGTAGCAGGGCAATATGATGGTATATGGTTCCAAGAAGTGGAAAATTTATGAAGTTACGTATCCTATGTATGATTTAGGAGTAGCTGTCTTTGTGTTAACATTGAAGAGTTGGAGACACTACTGCTATGGCTTGTAGCGTAGTGTAGGATGTACACTGATCACTTGAGTTTCATTTACTTGCGTATTCAACCAGATTTGAGCATGAGGCGGCATAGATGGATGGGGTTGGTTAATGTTGTTGCACTTTGAATATCATACAAGGGTATTGTTGCTGATGCACTTAGTCGGAAATTTGGAGTTTCTGTGTTTCATGTACGTGTTGTAAAAATCTCATTGTTAGCTGAGTTACGAGCTACGGGAGCTGAGTTAGAGTGAGATGATGATGGAGCATTGTTGGCTAGTTCCAGGATTGACATTTGTTACTAGATCAGGTCTGTGAGGCTCAGGATGCGGATTCTTACTTGTTAGACAAGAAGAATGTGATTCAGAATGGTGTTCCAGCAGAGTATCAGTTGAGGAATGTTGGCACTTTATCGTGCAGAAGGAGACTATGTGGGCCTAGAGACGATGAATTGAAGAGAGAGATGCTTATTGAAGCTCATGGTTCTATATATGTTATGCACCTTGGTTGTACGAAGATGTATCAGATACTTAGAGTTTACTACTCGTGGCGCAACATGAAGAGGGAAATAGCAGATTATGTGAGCAGATGCCTCATTTCTCAGCAGGTGAAGGCAGAGAGACAAAAACTTGTTGGGAAGTTACAGCCATTGGAGATTCCCAATTAGAAGTGGGAGCATATCACTATGGATTTCGTGTATCAGTTACCGCGTACTTCAGTGGTAATACTAGTTATTGGGTCATTATGGACCGTTTGACAAAATCAGTTCATTTCCTTATACTTCCAAGAAAGATTTCAGTGGGCAGGCTGGCAGAGTGGTATTTGGCAAAGGTTGTCCATTTGCATGGTATGTCTGTGTCCCGGGTCGCTGATCGAGATAATCAGTTACAACAAGAGTTTTGGTAGGCATTGTAGTGAGCATTAGGGACCAGATTACAGTTTAGTGCAGTTTTTCATCCTCAGATTGGTGGGCAATCTGAGATGACTATTCAGACTTTAGAGGACATGTTGTAGTCCTGTGTATTGCAGTTCAGAGGGATTTGGGACCAACAACTTCATTTGTTCGAGATTGCTCGCAGTACCAGTTTGCAGACCAGTATGGCTATGGCATTGTATGAAGTTGTATATGAGGAACAGTGTTGCACTCCATTGTGTTGGAGCGAGTTAGGAATGAGATGGCTTTTGGTCCTAATTAGTGGAATGCGTTACTGTAGACCTTCGGATTAGCAGGGATAGGTTGATAATTGCTCGTGATCGGCAGAGAAGTTATGCAAATGTGAGTAGGTTGAGTCATGAGTTTGAGGTCGATAATTAAGGTTTTCTTGGAAAGCTGTGATTTGTTTTGGGGGGTGTGGTATATTTTACCATGTTATATTGGTCCGTATGTGATCATATGGCGAGTTAGTGTTGTGACGTATAGTTTGTCATTGCCTGTAGCGTTGACCAATGTGTATGTTGTATTCCATGTGGTGGAACTATATTTCAGATTTATTGCATGTTTAGCACCCCATCAGTTCCCTATACAGGAAGACTTGACATTTTTGGAGGAGCCAGTTCAGATTCTGGATTTGAGGGTGCATGGATTACAGTATAGAAATATTTCTTATGTGAAAGTCTGTTGGCAGAGTCATTCAGTTGAAGTAGCCACTTGGGAGTTTGAGCGGTACGCAGAGGCAGTATCCCAACTTTTCAGTTGGCAGGCTTGGAAATTTCGAGGTCAAAATTTTTGTAAGGGGGGTAGATTTGTGACAACCCGAACCGGAAATGGTATGTTTATCGGCTTGATTTGCGAGTTTCGTGATTAGTCGCGGTTTTGTCGTAAGTGGTCGTTATAGCGAGTTTGTTAACGACTAAATTATCGGGCAAGAGTTTGTGATGAGTTCTTTCACGAGAGTTGTAGAGAATTTAATTTCGAGTTCGTGGGAGTTTCTGAAGGATGATTTTGAGTTACGTGGAATAACTTATGAATATTTTTGGCCGTTGGATTTTGTCATGTTTATCCGTTTGGTTTCGATTCGTTTTGGATGGTCCGTGTACGGTATAAATACGATATGAATACGTGACAATTAAGGAAACTTTCTAATTTGGGAAAATTGGGCCGTTGACCCGCGTTGACCACGGGTCAAAGCTGACCCGTTTTGGCCGAGTCTTTGTTGCCTTCTATGTGCCTTATTCCGGCATCTTTTGGCCATGGTTCCTTCATGAAAGTTGTTGGGCTTGAGCTCCTCTTTCTTTTGATAGGTGGTTCACTCAATTTGGTTGCCGGATGAAGAAGTTATGGCTTGTTAAAATTTGGGGAATTCTGGCGAGATTCGGCAGCGACGGAGGCGGCGGTAGCGGCCGAGTCGGGGGTCAACCCTATAGGGGTTTTGAAGCCCTTGGGATGGTGAGTTGATCCCAAGTGGTCTTGCACTTTGCCGTGGCCGGTGGTGGCCGATCGGAGTTAATGAATTCCGGCGAGGATTTTCGACTTCAAGGTGAGTTTTGGAGGTTTTCCGGCCAAAATTGGGCTTAGCATTGAACTACAAAGTTGTTGGAAATGTCAAGATCTTCAAATCCATGTGTAGGTTGCAATTTTCTGGGCCGATGAATTTTTCGGCGGTCCGGCAGAGTTCCGGCCGAGGTGATTTTCGTCAAGTTTTATGTCGTTTTGCTCGGAATCGCACATTGATAGCAATGGTGAGGTTTATAATTTGAATTGAGTATCAGAATTTATGGCGAGGTTTTATAGTGTGTTTATTAGATTTTCGATGATTTTGTAGATATTCGAGTTATATGTTTCCGGGAATGGTTGGTTCTCGAGATGTAGTTTAGGGTTTTGAAATGTGATTTTGAACATTGGTATTTATGATTATTCAGGGGATCATGATCGTTCGTTTGGCGAGGGATTTTTCTCCTGATCACAGGATTAACGCGTTTTGCGATGTGTAAGTCTGTGAGTGTTCATTTCTTTTCACTGATTGGTTACGAGTCTTTTGTATACGTTTTACGAGCATGAGCACACAATTATGATTATGATTTATACGAGCATGTGTTTTATGATTATGCATTTACGAATATGCTTTTATAATTATGCATTACGAGTATGCTTTTACATTACGCTTTATGCATTTGCATGGAAACCTTTATGATTTGGTTTACACAGAGTACAGTCTCAGTAGTTGTTGTATCGAAACACTTAGCATCCCGGCTGATCCCCGATGATGTTTACCGGGGGGGGGGGGGGGACAGATACCTTGACCCGAGGCCCTTTCTGGCTGGAATCACGTGAGGATCAGGGATCCCGTGATTCAGACTGTACTAGCGCGGATGTGTCCATGAGTGACCCCGTGGGATTTTTGATACATGCTCTGTACACGTGAGGAGTTAGAGTCACCCTCGTGTACCATATGATTTTTATGCATTTAGACTCGCATATGTTTTTATGAACATATATATGTATTCGGTGAAAGACATTTATTTTCCTCCACTCACTCTAACAGTTTATATGTCTTTTTCTGGGCTCTTTGTTTTCTTTGCCCAGTTTGCAGTTTGGATTCAGGTGTCGCACGTCGAGGTTGGAGGCATAGTATTCGAGCCACTTTTCCTTTCTCAGTAAGTTTCTAGTTTGGCCTACTGTTGTGTATATATGTAAATACTAGAGGTCACTCTGAATACTCTGATGTTTATATTTTTCCACATGATTTTTCCGGATTTCTGTAAAGCTACAGTTTTGTTTATTGTTTTACGTTTTGTTATGTTTTTGAGAAATCCGGTTGGGATTGTAGCCCACGGTTTGATTTTTGTGGCATAGGATGAAGTGTATTTTCCGCTGCAGGTTAATGGCAACTGCTCGTTATAGAGGAAACTCTGTCGAAATTTTTGGTTTTTGAAAGTTCACGTTTTTAGAAAGGGTTTGATTCCAGTTTAGGAAACTAAATCGGGGTTGGGTCCTTTCACTTTCACCTTCTCATTAATATTCAAGTCTGTGTAATCTTTGATTTACATTTTGCTTTCAATGTGATATAAACAGTATGAGCACTGTTGTTAGGTTATAATCTGTTACTTTTTGTTTTTGTAATTCGTTATTAACATTTGCTTTATTTGGTTAAATTTGCCTTTTAGGAATGGGGCGAAAGAAAAATGTAGATCATAGAAGTAAAGAAATGTTGATGTGCGAAGATACATCAGCACAACCAAAGAGACACGGAGGAAGAAGAGGGCGTCTCTCTACAGCAAATATCGGTGAGGATCAGGCTGTTTATGAAAATATATTGGGTAATTTATTGCATACTATGTTTGTTTGTACACTGAATTTGTAGAAATAACCAACAATTTTTTTTGGCAATAGGTTTCATATATATGAATAACAATGATTTTATTTTGTGTCCAAGTAATTATTACAAGAGAGATCATTAAATTTAATACATTGTACTTTTACCAAAATCTCGTGCACATCATTATGTTTGGCCAGACTATGGACAAAATTAGAAACTATATAGAACATGTTGCAAGCTTAATGTAGCAATATATATAGGCATAGAATTTTGCATTGTTTGAGATTATGTATTGAACTATTAGTTATAATGTTTTGTTTTGTTTTATTTTTTCCGGGTATAAGACCAGGGAGTAGGAAACGGTTGTTCGAAGAACTGGAAAATTTAGAAGAAAGCTCAGCAACCTGTGATAATGTGGCAGTGTCTCAGTGTTTTGTAGCTAAGAGTTCAGGTGGATCCAATCTGGCGCTGAGGGACTCTCAAAATATTCACCATGTTCGGGAGCATCAGTCAGGTAATGCAAAAATCTATGCCACTAATATGTTTTGCATGTACCATTTTATGCTTGGTATGGTTATTAATGGTTTTGTCATAGTAGCACATAGTTTTATTTTTTTTGTTTTCCAGTCATGTTCTTTATCATTGTTGTGTCCTTTGATTCTAAATGCAATTCATTGGCTAATTCCTGCATTATTTCAATCTTTAATTGGTCAGCTTGGAAGCAATTCTTTCGACATTCAGAAAATTTTGAATAAGGTTTGGTAGGCCGCGAAACAATGGCAGTGTTACACCATTTGGGAGATGGAGGTTCAAGCAGCTCAAATCCAGCACTTAGTTCAATTGAAATAACATCTCATTTTCAAGATTCTCGTGATGTTGGTGATGTTGACCAGGATGAATCAGGTAATGTAACCATATGGTGCATTAACAGAAATAATTTTTTTGGGGGCATTTTATGGCTTTGTGGACGATACAATTTCATCTATTGTTTATATATGGCATACAAATATTTCTGAATATCTTTATACATTTGGTATCCTGATGGTTTTGCTAGATCAAAATCATTCTCCTTTATTAAGATTGCTTTTGACGGTGCACATGTTTTCTATCATTTATTTACATGTGTTTCTTGCTTTCTATCATGTGAAGGAAGAACATAAGAGGACAGTAGTGATGATGAAAATGTTCGTAGAATTGTTTCAGGTATTGTATGCATATAGTAATTTATTATGTGGTATAACCATTTTGGGATTTTTGCGACTAATCTAAAAATAAGATTCTTCATCAAATGTAGGTTCCGAAGACATTGTTTTTGGCCAAGCGTCATATCAAAGGAGGCATGAAGGTCAGTGCCATTTTATTGTCAATTATTAATCAATCATATCTACATTACTGATTATTAAAAATCTGATTCAGATTTTGATAATTGTAATTGCAGGTGTGGTTGTCGATTATGACGATTCTGGTGATGATGCTTATGTATACAGTCATTGTAGTGCTCTCTTTTAGTTATCAAAAGAAAAAAAAAAGTGAAAAATCAATTAACATATACTCATTGATATGAAAAAGGCAAAGTACATCTTCCATTATCATATCCAACTCCATATTTTCTTGATGAATTGTTGAATCCAGAAAATGGACGAATGAGTGTATTATTTAGGGATAATATTATAGTTTATAATTCTATGTTTCCTTTTACTTCTATGGGTGCTAAAATTGAGCATGGTATAAACAGTGGAGGAGCTCCTTAAGTATTCAAAAAATGTGGGCAGATGCATCATAAGATGGTGTAACGACCCGAACTTTGAGTCATGTGATTATCGGCACGAATCGTGTTTATCGCGAGTTGGTTGTACATTTGGGTTTGTTAATGACTAATCTATCGGACAAGAGTTTGGTTTCAGTTCCTTCGCGGAAATTGTAGAGGATTTGATTTTGAGCTCGTAGGAGGTTTCAGAGGATTTTTCAGATAATCGGGGAATATAAAATGAATATTTAAAATTGTCGTCGAGTTTGTCGTACTTATCCGATTGTGTTGGAGTCATCCGAGTCGTGGGTTTTGTCGGTTTGCAACGTATAAATATCAAATAGTCGTAAAAGTCAGAAAATCACATATTTGGGCCGTTTGACCTGCTTTCACCCGCGTTGACTTGGGTTGACCGGAGCTCCACTGTGCCCGTTTCGTTGCCGTTGTCCGAGCTGCATTTTTTGGCCATCTCCGGCCACATCCTTGGTATGGTTAGAATACTCTTGTGATTCTCTATTGGTTTAAGCTTGATTTGGGATGATTTGGTTGAGTTTGGAGTGAGTTTGAACTCGGTGAAGTTCTTGGATTTCCCCAGTGACAGGGGGGTGGTTTCTAGCGAGGTTTGGCGTCGGGTAGGTTGGGGGATTGGTTCCCTTCAACCTCTAGATACTTTCTAGGTTGTTAATTTGGGACAAGGAGGAGTATTATGGTGGCCCGTGGTGGTCATCGGAGGGGAGGTTTCGGCCTCCTTTTTCGATTGAAATTCCGACCACGGTGGTTATGGTTTGGGATTTTAGTTTTGGGGGTTTGGTTGGGCTTGAGAAGATGATCCTTTTGATGTATGGCTTGCTGGGGAATGTCACCGTTGGCACCGCGCCGGCAGTGGTCCACGGCAGAGCTTCGGCGAGGATCCAATTTTGGGGGTTTTCGGAGATTTTTATGTCGTTTTGCTCGTAGTCACGTCCCGATCGTAGTCTTGAGGTTTTCAAGTTGAATTGAGTGTTTTAATTTAGGGCGAGGGATGTTTGGGTATATTTTGGGAATTTTATTATCCTCGTCGATATTTCGAGCGATACGATTTTCGAGAACGCGGGATTCTTGACGTATTTGCTCCGTATGTCGAAATTCATTATATATTGATCGTATCCCTATTATTCAGGTGATCGTGAGAGAGTTTTTGACGAGGGATTTTCCGCCAGGCCTCAGGGCCAGCTGTTATCTGTGAGTGGACACTTTGATTTCACAGTGGATTTGCGAGTTTAGGAGTATGCTTTACGATTATGTATTTACGAGCATGCATTTATGACTATGCATTTTATGAGCATACATTGGTTTGGAGGCACATGTGATTTATTTTTACACTAAGTATAGATATATGGATGCATCGATGCTATGGCCTCTCGGCTGATCCCTGAGATACTCCGGGAGGGTTACGTTTATATGAGCACCTGACCCGTGATTCACAGTACCCGGGAAAGTTACGTCTTTATGAGCACTTGACCTGGGTGTGTTGTAACTTTGAGGAAAATGTACTCAAGTTACCGCCTCCACATACACAGGACCTAGGAGAGTTACGTCTTTATAAGCACTTGACCTGGGCTTGTTTGTTTTGACTCGCATGATTTTATGTGCATTTATTGTGAAAAGTATGTTGGATTTATTTATGCGGCATATTATGATTTACGTCCACTCACTCTAACGGTTTTATTATTTATATGCTTTTCTCTGGGCTTTTCGGTTTTCGTCGCCCAGATTGCAGCTTCTTTCTCGTGGTTGCACGTCATCGCTGGAGGCCTAGAGTTCAAATCACACTTTCCTTCTAGTAGGTTCCTGATGTAACCTGCTAGTCTTGTATATTTTATAATTAGAAGTCGCTCTGAATACTTGTGTTGTGCTATTCAGTTTGAGTTATACTCCTGAATATTTTCTGGATTTCTTGTAAACCTTGAGTTTAATTTTATATATGGATTTTGAGAAATCCGGATGGACATTGGAGGTCCAAGGTGTGTTTGGGAATTTATCTGTGAAGTGTAATCATCTTGCAGGTTCTTGGTTTATAAACGTTTTATAAAGTAAACTCAGGCAAAAAATTTGTAAGTTGTGGTGTCATTAGGGCCTAATTTCGGTTTAGCAACTAAATCAGGTTTGGGTTATTTCAGTTGGTATCAGAGCATTAGGTTTGAGGTTCTGTAGACTCTTGTAGTTATGTTACTAAGGGTATTTGAGAGTGTACAACATATCAAGAGTGATGACCCAACTGGCCAGCGAATAATCATCAATGCTCTAGAGTGTTGTATGCTTTCATATGACTGAAGTTTCATGATTACGTTCCTTGTCTTGTGTGACTAATGTCCTTTCATTCTTAGGATGCCTCCCCGACATTGACCTCGTGCTAACGAGGCTGAGAATCCTGTTGAGGATCAGCGTACGCATGACTTGCTAATGCGAGTTTTGCGTTTGGAGGAGCGGTTTGACCCTGTGGTTAACGCTAGGACAGCTGGAGTAACTACCTTTTCTAGCTCCTCTGATCCTGAAATATGTGAGACTTGGCTAGTCCAGATGGAGCGTGTTTGTGAACGCCTACATTTTAATCTTGAGCAGAGGACTGTGGCTGCTGTTGGGTTACTGGACTCAGATGCCTATTTCTGGTGGGTTAGCACCGAGAGAGTTCCTATTGATACTCCATAGCCTACATTCAGAGATTTGTTTATGCGTCGATATTTCAACCAGGCCACCCAGCAGAGGAAATATGAAGAGTTTATCAATCTGAGGCAGGGGAATATGTCAGTGCTTGAGTATCGAGATAAGTTCACCCATTTGTCTCGTTTTGCACGTGATATGGTGGCATATGAGGAAGCAAAGTGCAGAAGGTTTGAGTAGGGTCTGAATCTGAATATCAAGGGAACTTTGACCACCATGCCTCGGGACAATTTTGATGACTTTGTTAGTGCTGTACTCAGGGGCGAGGACATTGAGAGGGAGAGGCAGATGCGGTTTCAGTCTCACCGTTTTAAGGAGGGTGGACCCAACCAGGGTCCCGCGAAGAGGATGAGTTCTGGTACTTCGAGTTCAACATCTTCTTCAGGTGGTAGCACTTTCAGATATCCACGTGGTTCATCGAGCCAGAGTAGAAGTCAGAGATGGAGGATGAATCGACCTCAGAGGCAACCCCAGAGTGGGAGTTGCAGTGGATCGAGTTATTCACGACGTGCATATGATATACCAGCTGCACCCAGAGACTATCCATTGTGCAACATTTGTAATAGGCAGCATTATGGTTCGTGTTTTCGAGGCACCACCAGTTGTTACCGTTGTAGCCAGGAGGGTCATTTTGCGAGGGAATGTCGACATGGTGGTACTTTTGGGGGTGTTGCAGCTCAATGCAGCGGTCATGGTCGGGGTATTGCTTCTGGTGATCGTACAACATGGTATTCTGGACAGGATGGTCAGCAGAACCGCAGTCAGCGTGGACGACCAACTGGACAAGCTCGAGTTCATGCCATGTCCCTGGGAGAGGGCAGAGCTTCCCCTGAGGTTATCATCGGTACGTTGTACATTTTTGGTCATCCAGTTCTTACTTTACTAGATCCAGGAGCTACACATTCATTCATGTCATATAGATTAGCATCATTGACTACTGTAACTGCATTTCCACTCCCTAGTTTGTGGCGAGTCTTGTATCCATTCGGCGAGGTAATGTGTATCAAGTGTGACGACCCGGAACAGAATCAGTAGTGTAATCGGCTTAATCCACGAGTTTGCGCGTAATCGCAATTTTTCATAAATTGATTGAATTACCGGTTTTGATCACGACTTAATTACTAGCCAAGAATTTCAGTTGAGTCTCTTATCGAGAGTTATTGTACGCATGATTTCGAGTTCGTGGGCAGTTCTGGATTATTATTTCGACGACCGAGGAATATAATATGAATATTTGAAATTTCAGAATATCGTCGAGTTTATCCGTTCGTATTCGAGTTTATCCGAATCGTGATTGTGATCCGTTTTGGACCTTCGATCGACCCGAACCGAAATTGGAATGGTTATCGACTTGATTTGCGAGTTTCGTGATTAGTCGCGATTTTGACGTAATTGATTAATATGGCGGCTTTGTTAACGACTAAATTATCGAGCAAGAATTTGATTTGGGATCCTTCACGAAAGTTGTAGAGAATTTAATTTCGAGCTCGTGGGAACTTCCGGAGGATTATTCCGAGTTACGAGGAATAAGTTGTGAATATTTTTGGCCGTCGGATATTGTCGTATTTATCTGTTTGAGATTCGATACGCGTACGGTATAAATACGGAAGCGATACGTGACGATTTTGGAAAGTTTCCAAAAGAGGAAAGCATGTGTTGACCATGTTGACCGGGTGGGTCGACCCGTTTGGTATGCCGAGTGGGTCTCGCCGCCGTGGAGCCCGATTCCGACCACGGTTGGCCGGGGTCCCTTGATGAAATTTGTTAGGCTTGTGCTCCTCTTCAGTTTGGGAGGTAGATCGACCATTGAGGTGGCCGGAGGAGAGAGAATCGGCGCGGTGAAGTTCGGCGTTTTCCGGCGAGTTTTTGACGGCTTCGGGTGACGGTGTGGAAGTCGAGTTGGTGGTGGTTCTTTGAGGGATTTTGTTAGCCTTGAGGAGAGGAAGCTATTGGAAGTGGTCTCAAGGGTTGCCATGGCCGGAGCAGAGAGATCGGTGGAATTGAAATTCCGGCAAGGGTTTGTAACTTTGAGGTGAATTTTGGACCTTTTCCGGTCAAAATTGGCCTTAACTTTGAACTGGAAAGTTGTTGGAAATGTCGAGATCCATGTGTAGGTTGCATTTTTCTGGGCCGGTGTGGTTTTCCGGTGGCCGGCGGCAGCGGCGGCGATTTCCGTCCGACGTGTTTTTCGACGAGTTGTATGTCGTTCTGCTCGAAATCGCACACCGATCACAGTGGTGAGGTTTATTTTTCGAATTGAGCATCGAAAATTAAAGTGAGGTTTTATGGTGAGATTATCAGATTTTGACGATTTCGTCGATATTGAATTATATATTTCCGGGAATGGTTGTTTCTCGTGATGTGATTTGAGGTTTTGAGTTATGATTTTGAGCAGTGGATTTTATGATTATCCAGGGGATTGTGACCGTTCGTTTGGCGATGAATTTTCCGCCGGATCACTAGATTAACGCGTAATGCGTTATGCTCATCTGTGAGTGGACTTTTCTATTTTCATTGTCGTTGCGAGTTCGTGATTTCCGTATTTGTTTATATATGATGTTATTATTATATATTGCTTTTGGAGGTATTATTTTATATTTTATGGTGATGGCATTACTTGCATCGATGCTTCGGCTACTCGGTTGATCACTGGTAGTCTGACCCAGAGTTGAAAGATTCCTCTGGACCAGGGTTGAGAGATTCCCCTGGGCAGGGTTGAGAGATTCCCCTGTTATGTCGCTAGGGTTGAGAGATTCCCATAGCCTATCACCGTCGGGCTTGAGAGATTCGCCTGACCGTCACACTTGAGAGATTCGCCTGGCACCTCCATATATATATTTTCCGAACTCGCATTGTTTTACATTGTTTATGTATATGAAGTTGGTGAAAGGCATATGTTTATTTTCGTCCACTCACTCTAACGATTTTATTGCCTTTCTCCTGGGATTTTCGGTTTCCGTGCCCAGTTTGTAGTTCGGATTCTAGTGTCGCACGTTGCAGTCGGATGCATAGTATTCGAGCGATATTTCTTTTATGGTAGGTTCTTAGTTTGGCCTACTATTTGTATATATATACTAGAAGTCGCTCTGAGCATCCTGATGTTATACTTTTATACGATTTTCCCCGAATTTCTGTAAAGTATAGTTTTATTGATTACTTTACATTACTGTTATGATATTGAGAAATTTGGATGGGATTGGTGCCCACGGTTTGATTTTTGTGGCATATGATGAAGTGTATTTTCCGGGTGTAGGTTAATGGCAATTCCGCGTTAGTAGCGTTAGTTTGTCGAAATTTTTGTGGTTTTTGTTGGTTCGTATTTTCAGAAGGGGTTTGATTCCGGTTTAGGAAACTAAATCGGGATTGGGTCCTTTCACAAGGGAGAGTATCGGGATTGTGAGATTTTTATAGGAGGTTATGAGTTAGCCGCAGATTTGATGCTGCTGGATATTGTGAATTTTGATGTGATTTTGGGCATGGATTTCTTTGAGAACCATTGGGTTGGGCTGTTTTTGACTGTCATAAGAAAGAGGTTGTTCAGGAGTCCAGGTGTACCAGAAATCTTATTTCATGGTGAAAAGAATACTTCTTTACCTTGTCTGATTTTGGTAATGAAGGCTGAACAGATGTTGAAAAAGGGTTGTGTGACGTATCTATCACATGTGATTGATATAGTGGTTCGTATACCAGACATTGGGGATATATCGATGGTTTGAGAGTATCCGGATGTATTTCCTGAGGATTTACCTGGTGTTCTTCCAGTCAAGGAGATTGACTTTACTATTGAGTTACTTCTAGGTACTGGACCTATTTCACAGACACCCTATCGTATGGCACCAGCAGAGTTGAGGGAGTTGTAGATTCAACTTCAAGAATTGATTGAAAAAGGCTTCATTCAACCTAGTGTTTCAGCTTGGGGTGCTCCAGTGTTGTTTGTGAGGAAGAATGATGGTTCGATGAGGCTATGCATTAACTATCGAAAATTGAATCAGGTCATAGTGAAGAGCAAGTATCCGCTTCCACAAATTGATGATTTGTTCGATCAGTTGAAGGGAGCTTCAGTCTTTTTGAAGATTGATCTCAGGTCTGGGTACCATTAGTTACAGATTCGGGAGTTTGATGTTGCTAAGACGGCGTTTCGGTCACGCTATGGGCATTATGAGTTCCTTGTTATGCCTTATGGGTTGACCAAAGCGCCAGCTGCTTTCATGGACTTGATGAATCGAATTTTCAGGAGTTATCTGGACAAGTTCGTCATTGTATTCATCGACGATATCTTGATATATTCCAGGAGTGTGGGGCAACACAAGAAGCATTTGCATGCCATTTTGCAGACTTTGTGTGATGCTCAGTTGTATGCCAAGTTTAGCAAGTGTGAGTTTTGGTTGAATAGTGTGAAGTTTTTGGGTCACGTGATATCAGCTGAGGGAGTCGGCGTGGATTTAGATAAGATTGAAGCAGTGTTGAATTGGAGCAGACTTACAAATGTGACAGAAATACGAAGTCTCTTAGGTTTAGCAGGTTACTATCGCCGATTTGTGCAAGATTTTTCACGAATTGCGACACCGCTTACCCGTTTGACGAAGAAAGGAGTCAAGTTTGAATGGTCTGATGCTTGTGAGGAAAGCTACTTGACTTTGAAGGAAAGGTTGACTACTGCACTAGTGTTGACTTTACCTGACGATAGTGGTGAGTATGTTGTGTACAGTGATGCTTCGAAGTTAGGTCTGGGTTATGTTTTGATGCAGCATGGTAAGGTGGTGGCATATGGTTCTAGATAGTTGAAGCCTCATGAAGTTAACTATCCTACTCATGATCTAGAGTTAGCGTTCATTGTGTTAGCATTGAAAAGTTGGAGACACTACTTGTACGGAGCGCAGTACAAGATTTTCACCGATCACAAGAGTCTTACCTACTTGCGTACACCGATCACCGATCACATGTGTGCCTAGAGATGATGATTTGAAGAAAGAAATACTTGATGAAGCTTAATGTTCCGCGTATTTCATACATCCTGCTAGTTCGAAGATGTTTCGGACAGTTAAAGCTCATTATTGGTGGCGTAACATGAAGCGGGAAATAGCAATGTATGTGAGTAGATGCCTGATATGTCAGCAAGTGAAGGCAGAATGTCAGAAGCCTGCCTGTAAACTACAACTTTTGGCGATTCCAATGTGGAAGTGGGAGCATATCACTATGGATTTTGTGTATCAGTTACCTTGTACGTCTAGTGGTAATACTGGTATTTGGGTGATTATGGATCGCCTTACAAAGTCAGCTCATTTCCTTGCACTTCCAGGAAAGCTTTATGTGAGTAGATTGGTGAAGTTGTACTTGAGAGAGGTTGTGAGATTACATGGTGTGCCTATGTCTATAGTTTCTGATTGGAATAGTCAGTTTACTTCAGAATTTTGGTAGGCATTACAGAGAGCATTGGGGACTAGACTACATTTCAGTACAGCTTTTCATCCTCAGACATATGGTCAGTCAGAGAGGACTATTCAAACTCTGGAGGATATGTTACGATCTTGTGTATTGCAGTTTAAAAGGAATTGGATCAACAACTTCGTTTGATTGAGTTTGCGTACAATAACATCTATTAGGCTAGTGTATGGCACATTATTAAGCTTTGTACGGCAAACAATGTTGAACTCCATTATGTTGGAGTGAAGTTGGAGAGAAATGGCTTATTGGTCTTGATTTAGTGAAAAGCACCATGGAAGATGTTCAAGTTATTCGGGATAGATTGAAGGATGCACAGGATCGACAGAAGTGTTATGCTGATGTGAGGCAGAAAGATCTTGAGTTTGAGATTGGTGCTATGGCGTATAGGTTGGCATTACCTTCTGAGATGGCCAGGGTACATGATGTGTTCCATGTGTCTATGCTGCAGAAATACATTTCCGATCCATCTCATGTGTTAGCACCGTATCAGCTTCCTATTTGGGAGGATTTGACTTATGTGGAAGAACCAATCCAAATTCTCGATTGGAAGGTCCAGGAGTTGCGGCACAGAACTATTCCTCTTGTGAAAGTTTTATGGCGGAACCATTCAGTTAAAGAGGCTACATGGGAGACCGAGCAGCACATGCGAGAGCAGTATCCCTACCTCTTCAGTTAGTAGGTATGTAAATTTCGAGGGCGAAATTTTTGTTTGGGGGGTAGATTTGTAACTACCTGAACTTTGAGTAATGTGATTATCGGCACGAATCGTGTTTATCGCGAGTTGGTTGTACATTTGGGTTTGTTAACGACTAATCTATCAGACAAGAGTTTGGTTTCAGTTCCTTCGCGGAAATTGTAGAGGATTTGATTTTGAGCTCGTAGGAGGTTTCAGAGGATTTTTCAGATAATCGGGGAATATAAAATAAATATTTGAAATTGTTGTCGAGTTTGTCGTACTTATCCGATTGTGTTGGAGTTATCCGAGTCGTGGGTTTTGTCGGTTTGCAACGTATAAATATCAAATAGTCATAAAAGTCAGAAAATCACATATTTGGGCCGTTTGACCTGCTTTCACCCGCGTTGACTTGGGTTGACCGGAGCTCCACTGTGCCCGTTTCATTGCCGCTGTCCGAGCTGCATTTTTTGGCCATCTCCGGCCACATCCTTGGTATGGTTAGAATACTCTTGTGATTCTCTATTTGTTTAAGCTTGATTTGGGATGATTTGGTTGAGTTTGGAGTGAGTTTGAACTCGGTGAAGTTCTTGGATTTCCCCAGTGACGGGGGGTGGTTTCCGGCAAGGTTTGGCGTCGGGTAGGTTGGGAGTTTGGTTCCCTTCAACCTCTAGATAGTTTTTGGGCAGTTAATTTTAGACAAGAAGGAGTATTGTGGTGGCCCGTGGTGGTCATCGGAGGGGAGGTTTCAGCCTCCTCTTTCGATTGAAATTTCGGCCACTGTGGTTATGGTTTGGGATTTTAGTTTTGGGGGTTTCGTTGGGCTTGAGAAGAGGATCATTTTGATGTATCGCTCGTCGGAGAATGTCACCGTTGGCGCCGGTGCCGGTGGTCCATGGCAGAGCTCCGGCGAGGATCCAATTTTGGGGGTTTTCGAGTTGTGAGGTTTTCGAGTTGAATTGAGTGTTTTAATTTAGGGCGAGGGATGTTTGGGTATATTTTGAGAATTTTGTTATCCTCATCGATATTTCGAGCGATACGATTATTTCTTGACGTATTTGCTCCGTATGTCGAAATTCATTATGTATTGATCGTATCCCTATTATTCAGGTGATTGTGAGAGAGTTTTTGGCGAGGGATCTTCCGCCGAGCCTCAGGTCTAGCTGTTATCTGTGAGTGGACACTTTGATTTTCATAGTGGATTTGCGAGTCTATGAGTATGCTTTACGATTATGCATTTACGAGTATGCATTTATGATTATGCATTTTATGAGCATACATTGGTTTGGAGGGACATGTGATTTGTTTTTACACTGAGTATGGATATATGGATGCATCGATGATATGGCCTCTCGGCTGATCCCCGAGATGCTTCGGGAGGGTTACGTCTATATGAGCACCTGACCCGTGATTCACAGTACCCGGGAGAGTTACGTCTTTATGAGCACTTGACCAGGGCGTGTTGTAACTTTGAGGAAAATGTACTCAACTTACTGCCTCCACACACACAGTACCCATAAGAGTTACGTCTTTATGAGTACTTGACCTGAGCTTGTTTGTTTTGACTCGCATGATTTTATGTGCATTTATTGTGAAAAGTATGTTGGATTTATTTATGCGGCATATTATGATTTACGTCCACTCACTCTAACAGTTTTATTATTTATATGCTTTTCTCCGGGCTTTTCGGTTTTCGTCGCCCAGATTGCAGCTTCTTTCTCGTGGTTGCATGTCATCGCTGGAGACCTAGAGTTCAAATCACACTTTCCTTCTAGTAGGTTCCTGATGTAACCTGCTAGTCTTGTATATTTTATAATTAGAAGTCGCTCTGAATACTTGTGTTGTGTTATTCAGTTTGAGTTATACTCCTGAATATTTTCTAGATTTCTTGTAAACCTTGAGTTTAATTTTATATATGGATTTTAAGAAATCCGGATGGACATTGGAGGTCCAAGGTGTGTCTGGGAATTTATCTGTGAAGTGTAATCATCTTGCAGGTTCTTGGTTTATATACGTTTTATAAAATAAACTCAGGCAAAAAATTTGTAAGTTGTGGTGTCGTTAGGGCCTAATTTCGGTTTAGGAAACTAAATCGGGGTTGGATTTTTTCAGATGAGTTTTGTTTTACCTCCAAGAGGAGAATGTCCAAAATATGCTCAATTATATGTTTATGATACTCGGAATGAAATATCGAATCGTATAAGTGTCATTCTTGGTGATGATGCAAATAAAAAAATTGATGTTGATATGCACTACCACATTTTTTAGTATTACCGGCGAAACGGAAAACTAAAGCCGGCGATTTTTTTTTTCGCCAGCAATAGTTTTCATTATTACCGGCGACTAGGAGGAAAAATCGCCGGCAATAATGCGCCGGAAATATGAAAGGACCCAACCCCGATTTAGTTTCCTAAACCGGAATCAAACCCCTTCTGAAAACACGAACCAACAAAAACCATAAAAATTTCGGCAGAGTAACGCTACTAACGCGGAATTGCCATTACCTGCACCAGGAAAATACACTTCATCCTATGCCACAAAAATCAAACCGTGGGCACCAATCCCATCCGGATTTCTCAATATATCAACAGTAATGTAAAGTAATAAATATAACTATACTTTACAGAAATCCGAGGAAAACCGCATAAAAGTATACATCAGAATACTCAGAGCGACTTCTAATATAGATATACAAATAGTAGGCCAAACTAAGAACCTACCATAAAAGAAACATCGCTCGAATACTATGCCTCCGACCACGACGTGCGACACCAGAATCCGAACTGCAAACTGGGCACGGAAACCGAAAAGCCCAGGGGAAAGACAAATAAAAACGTTAGAGTGAGTGGACGAAAATAAACATATGTCTTTCACCAGTTTATATACATAATCAATGTAAAACAATGCTAGTTCAGAAAGTATATATGGAGGTTGCCAGGCGAATCTCTCAAGCCCGACGTCAGGTGAATCGCTCAAACCCGACGGTGATAGGCCAAGGGAATCTCTCAACCCTGGCGACACACAGGGGAATCTCTCAACCCTGCCCAGAGGAATCTCTCAACTCTGGCGGACTACCGGTGATCAGCCGAGTAGCCGAAGCATCGATGCAGTAATGCCATCACCAATAAACATAAAATAATACCTCCGAAAATAACATATATCTCAACATCGTATAAAGTAAATACGGAAATTCACGAAAAATCACGAACTCGCAAACAACTGTGAAAATATAAAAATGTCCACTCACAGGTGAACGTAACGCGATACGCGTTAATCCCGTGATCCGGCGGAAATCCCTCGCCAAACGAACGATCACGAACCTCTAAATAATCACAAAATCCATTTCTCAAAATCATAACTTGATACCTCAAATCATACCACGAGAAACAACCGTTCTCGGAAACACATAATCCAATAATGACGAATTGTCGAAAATCCAATAATCAAACCTCAATACCTCGCTATAATTTCGGACGCTCAATTTGAAAAACAAACCTCTCCACTGCGATCGGGGCGCGATTCCGAGTGAAATGACATGCAACTTGTCGAAAACCCCGAAAAGTCAACTGTTGACCACCGTTGACCGCCGGTGGCGGCGGCGCAACCCAACCGTGAAATTTCTCGGCAGAGCAACACCTATTCCACTCAAAATCACCTAACAAGCAACTTCCATAACTACACCGAAGTCCAATTCTCACTCTAACTAGTTCAATTTCAAGCAAAACCGAAATTACACAAACTTTTCAATTCAACAATTCTCCATGTACAAATCGAATTGGAATTCCATACCTACATGGTTAGATTCGTGGAGATGAGAGCTTCAAAGCCCACAGCATTTTGTAGCTCAATTTGGCCGGAATTAGAACCACCCAAAACCCCCAAAATTATCCAAACTTTGGCCGGAAAACCACACACCTCCGGCGTCCCACGCCGTGAAAGGTGGCCTGAAACTCCATGAGGGGACCAAGGCGAGTTGAACGGAACAAGAGCCAAGCCTTGGGGTGGCCGGACGGCGAGCCACCGCCGGCATGCCGTCGAGCACGTCGCACCTCCTCCTTCCACCGTGTTGACTCGGTCAACTCAATTAAATGCCAGCTTTTGACTTTCCCAATATGGTAACCTCTTTAAATACTTACCCAAAATAGAAACTTCCATAATTAACTTTTCGACAAACTTCGAATACCCGTAACTTTCACGTCGTAATTCCGATTTCAATAATTCTCGTGGCAACAAACTCAACTCGACATGTTCTTCAATTACCACCCGAAGTCAAACACTTCGACAAATCCAATAAAAAGTCAACGGTTCAATCCAACACATGCTTATCCGATTAAATAATCAACGGTCGAAATATTCGTAACTTAATCCTCGCAACTCGGAAAAATCCTCCGGAAGTTCCCACGAACTCGAAATTAAATTCTCTACAACTTCCGTGAAGAATCCGAAATCAAATTCTCGTCCGGTAATTTAGTCGCTAACGAAGCTGTCATTTTAACCCGATTATGTCGAAATTTCAAATATTCATATTTTATTCTTCGGTCATCCAAATAATGATCTGGAACCGCCCACAAACCCGAAATCATGCGTACGACAACTCTCGAGAAGAGACTCAACTCAAATTCTCAGCCAATAATTTAGTCGTGATCAAAGCTGGCAACTCAATCAACTATCGGAAATCTGCGATTACGCATAACCTCATGAACTAAGCTGATTACACTGCTGATTCTGTTCTGGGTCGTCACAAATAGCCAAACAAAAAAGTATTGCCGCTGACTTGGGGGAAAGTCGCCGGCAATACTTTTTTTTTTGGCTATTTCTGGTGCATTATTGCCGGCGATTTGGGGAAAAAATCGCCGGCAATACTAAAAAATGTTGTAGTCGATGTTGTCAAGGGATTAATAGAATTGCTAGACGATTGTAATGAATTAACCAAAAGCATTAGATCAATTTGAGACTTTTGAGAATCAATTGTTGCCAAATTTTGACATTATTATACTTAATTACGAAAAAACTGATGGCACACAATACGAATTACCTTCAGCTTCTGAAATTGGTGGATTAATTGTAAATGATATATGCGAATTTGATTCCAATAGAGATATAATTATTCGATCTAATGATGGATTCCTAAAACGAATCTCTAGAATTCATCCGAAATTAATATCGTTATAGTATCCGCTCCTTTTTCCATATAGAGAAGATAGATTTAAAATAAACACGAAGTTGAGATCAAATGGGAATGACAATAAAGATAGGAGATTAACAATGAGCAAATTTGTGTGTTACCAAATTCACGATAGAGAAAATCAATCAAGCACTCTGTTAAAAGGTGATAGATTATGTCAACAATATTTGGTCGATGCATATGCAATGGTTAAAGAAAATCGTCCTGAATATATAAGACACCGTCAACCAAAACTTAGGTGTGAAACGTGAAAAAATATATCTATGTTTGTTTCGGATGGCATTGTAGATGGTTTTGATGTTGGGAATTTTTTGTTTTTTGCTTCCTAGTTCTCACACTAATAGTCCAAGAGATATGATAAATAATTACCAAGATGCAATGGCAATTTGTCTAGAATATGGTAATCTTGATTTATTCATTACTTTCACCTGCAATATTGAATGGCCTGAAATGTTGAGATATTTTGAAAAAAAAAAAACCTGGTTATAAACCAGAGGATCGTCTAGATATTATTTGTCGAATTTTTAAAATAAAAGTAGTTAATATGATTGCCTATATTAAATCTGGAGTACCTTTTGGCAAACTTCATGCTCATGTATGTACCATTGAATTCCAAAAACAAGGGTTGCCTCATGCTCATATATTATTTTGGCTAAAAAATGAATACAAATGTTATACAGCTGATGATGTGGATTCCATAATATCAGCAGAGTTACCTGATAAAAATGTTAATCCGAGATTATTTGAATTAGTTAGTCAATTCATGATTCATGATCCTTGCGGTCAAGTTAATCCTAATTTTCTGTGTATGCGAGACAAATTATGAACAAAACGTTTTCCAAAACCATTCATCACTAACACAATTTTTCACACAATTAAGGTTCCTCAATATAGACGTTATGATGATGAAAGGACCCAACTTCGATTTAGTTGCCTAAACTGAAATCAAACCTCTTCGAAAACAGGACCAAATTTTTTTTTGCCAGAGTTTACTTTGAAATACGTGAGCCAATATTAGAACCTGCAAAGAGAATCACAGTTCGAATATTCCACAAAAGCCAAACCGTATGGCTCCGTTCCTCATCCGGATTTCTCAACATCATATATAACAAACCACAAGGTTTACAAGAAATTCATAAAAATATTCAGGAGTAAACTCCACTGAAAACATAACATAAGTATTCAGAGCGACACCTATACACATCATATAAAACCAATAGGTCAAATTGAGAACCTACACGAACTGAAATGTGACTTGAACTCTACGCCTCCACCGTCGACGTGCAACCCTGAAACCCAAATTGCAAACTGGGCGAAAGAAACCGAAAACTCCAGGGGAAGGCAAATGAAATCGTTAGAGTGAGTGGAAAAAAATAATAATATACCTTTCCCAACATATAAGTATATATGCTCATAAAAGTATAATGCGAGTCAATGCACATGAAAATCCTGACCAGGTACATTTTCTCTGATCCATAAAGATGCACATAAAATTATGCGGGGTCACTCACAAACTCCTCCGCATAGTACAGTCTAATCACAGGATCCCAAACCCCCTCGTGATTATAAGTCTGAAAGACCTCGGGTCAGGATATTTGTCCCCCCCCCCCCCCCCCCCGGAGCATCTCGGGGATCAGCCGAGAAGCCAAAGCATCGATGCTACCTCTATATCTGAAACTGTAATCTGTGTAAACCAAATCATAAATACTTTCCATGCATATGCATATTCGTAAAATGCATAATCATAAAATGCATACTTGTATGTGCATAATTGTAAATGCATACTAATACAATGCATAATCGTAAAGTGTATAATCATAAATGCATAACGTAAATGCATAATCAAGACTCGCAAATTAACTGTGAAAATAAAGTGTCCACTCACAGTACGAAGCTAACTCTGAGGTCCGGCGGAAGATCCCTCGCCAAACACTCGATCACGATCACCTGAATAACAGGGATACGATCAATACAAATTGAAACACAACATACGGAGCTAATACGTCAAGAACCCCGCGTTCTCGAAATACATATCACTCGAAATATCGACGAGGATAACAAAATTCCCAAAATACACCCAAATAACCCTCGTCCCAACTTAACACACCCAAATCAACTCAAAAACCTCACGACTTCGACCGGGGCGCGATTATGAGCAAAACGGTATTAAAAATCTCCAAAAATCCTAAAAAGTCAACCCTCTCCAAAAACCCTCAAAATCTTCCTCTCCTTAAGCCCAAAACTTTTCCTCAAAGTCACAACATCATCCAACCACCACCGTGGCCGGAAAATAACTCGAAACCCACGGCCTCCATTAATTCCGGCGAGATTCCGGCGAGCTCTAAACGCCACCCAATCCTAAAATCTCTTCACCCAAAAGCATTTATGGGTTGAGGGGAGCAAAACCCCAACTCCAACACTACCGGATTAAGACCCATTGCCGGCGACTTTAAGTCGCCGGCCTTGTTTTTTTCTCGCCGGAATTGTCATTACCGGCGACAAGTCGTCGGCAATGCCGTCGCCGGAAATTTCCCGCCGGAGATAGCATTGCCGGCGACTCAAGTCGCCGGCAATGTTTGCGCCGCCGTGGCCGGAATTTGAAGTTATTGCCGGCGACTTAGGTCCATGTCACCAGCAATGGTTGGAAAAATTTTGAAAAAAAAAGCCGGTTCTGGATTGGGCCCAATTCCAGAACCTGCATTGAAAGACATAAACCGTACAATCATACAAGTTCAACAGTACACACATAAATGTCCAACGTACAGTACAAATAGCAACGATACAAAAATTAACTACAACTACACGTCAGGGTCGAGGAACTTGCGGGTCAGGGTCGAAGAAATCCATGCACTCATTTGAACTCCGGTGGCTACCCTGGTCTTGCTGTGGCGGTGACTAGTGCGATGGTGGTGGTGGATAACTGGGGAACACAGGGACCGGGGGAGGTGTGGGGAGCGGTTGTCCGGTAGTCTGAGCCGCGTACATCATCTGCATCCAGGTGAACATTTGTGTCTGCTGCTGGACCATGAGTCGGTGTTGCTCGATCATCCCCCGGTACTCGGAATCTCTGACTGCCTGCTGCTCGGCCATCTGCCTCATCTCCTCCATCTGCCTCCTTTGCTCCTCCAACTCCCTCTGCGTCCTCTGAAGCTCCGCTGCGAGGTTACGACTAGAAGTTGAACTTCTTGACCCAGTAGAGTATTCTGAAGTGTTCTTCAATACTCCTTCGCCCGCCGAGCCCATTCCCCTGCAGTAGTAGGTATTCTTTCCAGTCCCGCACGCTTTTGCCATGATCTGAGTCGCTATAGGGCGATCAAGCGGATCGATCTGAGAGGCATACTGGGTGACTTCTTCCTCGGAGCAGTCAGGATGGTTATTCCGAGCTATATTCATGGTCACTTCTGTGGTCGCCTCCTCCACTCTCGCCTAATTGAAAAGCGAATATGAATAACGTATTATTTAACAAAAGAAATTAATATCGAAAAATAGTTTTATTAACATATGCATATGTGAAGTACAAAATACAGAGGCGGAAGACTTACCGCTTCTTCAGGGCACTGCGGATAGAACTTCTGATGAATATACACCAACGGGTTCACTTCTTGTTGTTGCTGCGCCTTACTCGACCAACCCAAATAGTTGAGTGAACCTGCATGATGGGCCCTGGTGTTTTTCAATCTATTCGCCCGGTTCGTCTTCGAAATCGCCTTGTTTGATAAACATATGTAAAAAAATTAGTAACCAACTATTTCAATGTAATACGATACATTAGGGTTGTAAGATATATTCAGGATGCATACCTTCGCTTTGGGGTGCTCGAAGTGGGCTATCAGCCACAGCCACTCGTACTCCCTAAACCGGAATTCGCTAGGGGTAGAACCTCGGCCTACCTCCTTGTATACAGTGTAATGTGAAGAAAGCTCGTTCTTCCACTCTTTATACCTATATTAACACCAGGAAAAAAAGTTAGAGATATTAAAACACTTGATAAACAAAAATCTAACTCGATATATACTCAAATAACTCGAAGCATATCACCTTATATGTAGTTGACGCTCTACCCACGTGTGAATAAGGCATTCATCCACGTCAAACCACACCTGCAATATGAATATATAAACGGTAAAATTATATATTTATTCGGACTTAATTAATAAATGTAAAATTTACGTAATGAAAATACGATTTAACTCACACTCAGTGCATTATGCACTTGCATCTTCACGTAGATAAGCACAGATTCCCAATCTGGCCAAAGCATTGGGACCTTGTCCCGCACGATCGCCCCGGCCATGCTGACATATTTTCGCGTGGTGTCAAATGCCTCGATCACCTCGCCATCCTCATTGGCCCTAATAAGCGTTTTCCTTCCCCCGGTGGCCTGCTCAAGTCTCTTCCCGGTGCAGGTGCCTCTAGCCCCTTTTCGTTTTCCAGTACCATTAACGAAATTGCCTAATAATACAATGTCAACAAATTGATATCATTAATTGAACTTATCGTAAGTCTTAACTAATAATTAAGTAATCAATCTTGTTAAATAAAATTTACCTGCATCGTCCGTTTGTTGGTTGGTGCACCTCACACTCCAAAGATACACGGGGTCGAACGGGATGAAGTTGTACGCTTCCTCCATGCTCAGGAACTCCGGCCGTCCTTCAACATAAATAGGCATCCCCCTATCATCGAATTCAGGGATCACAGGAATCTCGTCAGACAGGAAGAGACCAGACGGCGAAGATAGACGAGGCCTGGACGATGAGGCGCCAGCACCATATGCCTCAGATGATTCCCGTGAAACGGGAGTAGGCACCGGGCGAATATGGGGCATTCGGATGGAGGGAGTTTCTGATGCCCCCGTTGACTGTTGCTCGTCTGAGGGTCTGCTGATGGAGGGACGTCTGCTGACTAAGCGTCTGCTGACTGAGGCTCGAGGCTGGACTTCCGGTTGCACGGCTCCGGATCGTGCAGCTTCCTCCTCTTCTCGCGCAGCTAGTAACATTTGTGTGCGAGCATTCATCATTGGCCCACTGCGCGTGTTGCTGACTGCAGCTGAGGAGGAAGCTTGACTACTGCTCCCTCCACTATTTCTAGTCCCTCTCCGTTTGATGCCTCCAAGCCAATTTGCCGCAAAACCTCCTGGACACCGTAATAGTCATGGATTCTGTTCTATAACAAATCGGAACCGGAACGGTTTGGAACCGGAACCGTTTGGAACCGGAGTCGTTTGGAACCGGAACCGTTTGGAACCGGAACCGTTTGAACCTGGAACCGTTTGGAACTGGAACCGTTCGGTTTCAAACGGTTCCGGTTACAAACAGTTCCGGTTCCAAACGGTTCCGGTTCCACGCGGTTCCGGTTTAAAACCGTTCTGGTTCCCAACCGTTTCGATTCCGATTTTTCACCTTAATTTATACGTTAAATTAACAACTATATCACCTTAATCCAAACACGTTAAATTTCGATTCCAATTTTTCACCTATTATACGTTAAATTAACAACTATATCACCTAAATTAACATATATACATACATCATTTCCGACTTAAAATTTTTCACATATATATACATCATGCATCTTAATTAAATTTAATTTTCACATATATATATATACATCACACATTAATCCAAATCACCCTAATTAATTTTCCACATTTTTCACACATACGTATATATATATACATTGCATATAAATTAATCCAAATCACCCTAATTAAATTTAATTTCCACATACACACACATATATATATATACATTGCCACATATGTACATACATACATACGTATATATATATATATGCATAAAAATAAATAAAAATTGAGAGAGAGAGAGAGGGGGAGAGAGTGAGCTTGCATGCACCTGCCATGGTGGAGCTCGAGGTGATTTTCCGGCGACGGAGGTGAGGGAAGGAGGTAGAGGAGGAGGGGAGGAGAGGAAATTTCAATTTGAAATGGGGTTTTTTAGTGTGGAGAGAGGAGAAGGGAGAGGAGGTGAGGGGAGGGGATAGGGGAGGAGAGGAAGAGAGATTTGAGGAGAGGGAGGCCGAACTGTTTGGGGAGGAGGAGAGGAGGAGTTTTAGGATTTGAGATTGTGAGAAATGAGCTCGGGCTCGAGCTGGGTTCGGCCATATTCAGTAAACATTGCCGGCGAGTTAGTTGCAACTCGTTGGTAATGACATTACCAACGAGTTGATAACTCGTGGGCAATGTCATTAGCAACGAGTTGGTTATCAACTCGTTGGTAATGTCATTATTTCCCGGAGAATATCCGACTACAATATCCGACTACAATTTCCGACTAAAATTTCCGACTACGATTTCCGACACGATTTCCGACTAAAATTTCCGACTACAATTTCCGACTACAATTTCCGACTACTATTTCCGACACGATTTCCGACTAAAATTTCCGACTAGAATTTCCGACTACAATTTTCGACTACGATTTCCGACTACGATTTCCGACACTTTCATGCGGTTCCTATAAATTAGTTCAACAACTGAATGAAGAACACCGTAATAGTCAACGCCATCCTGCCCACCATGGACCATCACCCCACAATTCTGTGTTTTCAGTCGGTCGTCTCGATTTTCACATATAAATTTCACGCCATTGACCTGACACATCGAGTAAACTTTTGAAGCTATCGGTTTCATTGCCAGGACCCTCAATTAGTTTGACCACTCTGGGCAACCATCATTTGCTACATGGTTAATCTGAAAACGATAAGAAACCACACAAGAAATTATGAACATAGAAACCACAAAACCACGTACGTACATACATGATATATAAGAATATATATAAAAATAGACATATACACATATACCCTTACCCATTGACCAAAGTAGTTTGCGAACGTCCTGTTGTGGTAATCAACATTTCCGGCAATAGCAGGGCAGTGAAGATGATAGTTTTTCCAATATTGTACTTCTTGGCAGTTAATCAGTACCGACCAGTGGGCAATGGCTACCTCATTTCCATCCAACTTGTACGACTTTGGCAAGCTTCCGTGTACTACCACGTCATTGGAGATGATAGAAAGGTTGAACTGGGGTTCATCTATCGGCATCTGTTGTTGGGGGTCCTCAAGCGCTCCCAAATACACTTTGGTGTACGTTACACACTCGTGCGCAACATATGCTTCAGCGATACACCCTTCAGGTGCATATTTATTCTTCACATAGTCCTTGTAGGCTCCCAATTGTCTACAAGTTAACAAGTGCATGTTAACTTACTTAAAAAATTAGAATTTACATATAAAAATAGAGGCAAACCAAATGTATGAATCATTTGTACCTTTCCATGGGATACATCCAAGTGTAGTGTACGGGACCGGTAAGCAACAATTGTTCGGGAAGATGGATCATCAGGTGAGGCATGATGTCGAAAAAATTTGGGGGAAATATCCTCTCAAGCTTGCACATGATAAAAATGATGTCATCTTGCATCTCCCTGAGATCTGATTTTTTAACTTCCCTGGTGCATAACTTCTGAAAGAATCTTGACAAGGCCACCAACGGCTCCACCACCTCTTTGGGCAGGTACCCTCGAATGAAAATAGGGAAAAGGCGTTGAAGCAGTACATGGCAGTCATGACTCTTTAATCCGTACATCTTATTGTCCCGGAAGTTAACACACATGCTTATATTTCCTGCATAGCCATAAGGATACCTGCACATATATATATATATATATATAGCCATAGACAACAATTATATTTCTCGCATATAACCATAATCCGGTAAAAATTTCAGGCCAATTTCCTGCATAGCCATAAGAATATATACCTGACATTACTCAGCCACCCAAAAATTTCATGCTTATGCTTCGGCTTTACGGTGTAAGGAGCTTGCGGCATTTTTCTCTTACCATATCTTAACCACAAATGTTTCCGCAATCCCATAGCTTTCAGATCAATGCGTGCCTTAGGGATGTCTTTTGTTTTCCCCTCCAAGTTAAGAACTGTGCCCACCACACTTTCACACACATTCTTCTCTATGTGCATGACATCTAGGTAGTGTCTGATAGGCAACCTGGGCCAGTAGGGGAGTTCCCAGAATATGCTCTTGTGTTTCCAAAACTTATACCTTTCGGGCTTGTCTGGAATTGACGCCACTATGTCAGGATGATTGCTCAGCTGGCCAAAATCATATTCATTCAGCACTTCCAAAATTTCTTCCCCTGTCCATCGCCTGGGTGCCACACCTGTTTCCACAGTCCCATCAAACGCGTCTGGATCCTGCCTAAATGGGTGATCATATGGAAGCCCACAACGGTGACGCATCTGAACAATTTTACTGCAATGAGGACTGCAACAATCAACCGTCATGCACTCTGAACAAGCCCTGTGACCCCTAGTAACGTTGCCCGACAACATACCGCGGGCAGGAAAATCACTGATGGTGCCAACAAGCATGGCATGCATCTGGAACATCTCATTTTTGAACCTATCGTAAGTGGGGTGGCCACACTCACTCAGGTACTTAAGCTCCTCAATCAAAGGCCTCAAATACACATCGAGACACTTTCCTGGATAACCCGGGCCCGGAATTAACAGAGTGAGCATATTGTATTCCTTCTTCATGCACATCCATGGTGGAAGGTTGTACGGTACCAAAATAACTGGCCATATACTGTATTGAAGACTCATGTTGCCAAAAGGGTTGAATCTGTCAGATGAGAGCCATAGCCAAACATTTCGGACCTCTGCTGCAAAATGATCAAACTCCCTGACCATGTACTTCCAAGCCTCTCCGTCGGAAGGGTGTATAAGGGTGTCATCGTCAGGTAAATTCCTCTCAGCCCACCATCTCATAGCTTCGGCCGTGAAAGCACACATGAACAACCGCTCCAGCCTATCAATAAGCGGGAAATATCGAAGTATCTTCACAGCTTTCTTGTTGCCTGCAGGAGTCAACTTATACCTTTCTGTAAAACATACCGGGCAGGTTTCAAGGTCTTCAAGATCTTTTCCCCAGAAGAGAATACAATCATATCTGTATGCATGGATTTTGATGTAGGAAAGCCCAAGATCTTTCAGGATATGTCGCACCTTATGATGAGTGGTAGGAAGACGATGACCGGGTGGCAATAGCGAAGTAGTCCACTTCAGCCAAGAATCAACAGCTTTGACAGACATTTTGTTCTCCATTTTGAGCTGCATCACTCCCATGACACTTTCAAGAACAGTCTTACTACAACTGTCGTACAACGGAGTCTATTGCAATACAATTAGGTTGTTGTACTTGTCCATACCGCTTGTGTTGACATGAGCTCCAGGTAATGGCTCGACTGGCTCAATATGGGGGAAACCCTCAACGACGGGAGGGACATTTGGTGCTTCATCAACAAATACACCGCTCTCATAAGGAAACATA
Source organism: Geum urbanum (assembly GCA_946800695.1). Taxonomy (NCBI): domain Eukaryota; kingdom Viridiplantae; phylum Streptophyta; class Magnoliopsida; order Rosales; family Rosaceae; genus Geum; species Geum urbanum. The sequence continues at coordinate 3,899,945 of OX327008.1, read as the reverse complement.
TCATTGATTAACATCGATGTTGGATCATAGGATGGACTGCCCCTCTCAGCAAAATCTCCATGATCATAGCGTGGACTGGCCCTCTCACCAAATTGTCCATGATCATGCGGACCCGCTAACGATGTTTCACCGTGATAAATCCAACAAGTGTATTTATCCCAAAACCCGTATTTACTCAGGTGCTTCTGGACTTTATCAATGGGAAAACGAAATCGATCGCTGCGACACTTACATTCTTTACACGGGAAATGATGAAGTGTAGTGTCTCCACAATTAGCCCCAAAATTCACAAAACTCCTAATTCCCTGGTGATATCTCACATCCCATCTTTCGAGGCTCATCCAACTCTTGTCCATCCTGAAAATTCTAACAATATTACGTACTATATATACACACATTCACTACTAATAATCGACGCGATATCTCAATTCAACTATACTTAAATCAACACATGCATGCATATATATATATATATATCGATCTAATTAGATCGATCAACACACACAGATATATATATATACATACACATATACGTATATATATACGTACCTATATATATATAGCTTCCCGAGTGATCGAGTTTTCGACGCGCGCCTTAATTTTGACAATACCGAAGGATCGATTTCAGAGTGTTTTCCTTCTTTCGATTTCACCGGATTTTTTTCGATCCAAATGAATGAGCTGCTGCGATCTACATCTAATATAAGAGGCATTGCCGGCGATTCATTAAATCGCCGGAAATAGAGACATTGCCGGCGAAATTCCGGCGAAAAGTCGCCGGTAATGTTTCAAAACATTGCCGGCGACGGAGTAGGTCGCCGGTAATGTGGCCAAACATTACCGGTGACTTTTCGTTGACATTACCGGCGACGGAGTAAGTCGCCGGCAATGATGATCATTACCGGCGACTTTCCAGGTCGCCGACCTTGTTTTTCCAAAAGTCGCCGGTAATGAGTGCAACGACCTCAAAATTGGCCAGAAACCACCACCTGAATCCGATAAGTTCCAAGAACTTCACCAAGTTTGGTCACCCTCAAATCTCTACCAATTCCACTCAAACCAAGTTCAAATCAATAGGAAATCACAAGAGGAAGCTAACCATATTAAACTTTTGGCCTGAGGTGGCCGGAAAATTCGGGTCAGACGGCAACAAGCTCGCGGGTCACGGTGGAGCTTCGGTCAACACCGGTCAAAGTTGGTCAATCTGGTCAAATGGCCAAATGCGTGATTTTCTGACTTTTTACGACTATTCGATATTTAAACGTCACAAACCGACCAAACCAACCATTCGGATAACTCAAACCCAATCGGATAAGTAGGACTAACTCGATGACAATTTCAAATATTCATTTTATATTCCCCGATTATCCAAAAAATCCTCTGAAACCTCCTACGAGCTCAAAATCAAATCCTCTACCATTTCTGTGAAGGAACTCAAACCAAATTCTTGCCTAATAAATTAGTCGTTAACAAACCACATATGTACAATCAGCTCACGATAATCACATGTCGTGCCGATAATCACATAACTCAAAATTCGGGTCATTACAAATCTACCCGCCTAACAAAAATTTCGTCCTCGAAATTTACATACCTACTAACTGAAGAGGTAGGGATACTGCTCATGCATGTGCTGCTCGGTTTTCCAAGTAGCCTTTTTAACAGAATGATTCCGCCACAATACCTTCACAAGAGGAATTGCTCTGTGTCATAACTCCTAGACCTTCCGATAGAGAATCTGAACTGGTTCTTCCACATAGGTCAAGTCCTCCCGTATAGGAAGCTGATACGGTGTCAACACATGAAATGGATCGGAAATGTACTTCCGCAACATAGACACATTGAAAGGACCTAACCCCGATTTAGTTTCCTAAACCGGAATCAAACCCCTTCTGAAAACACGAACTTTCAAAAAACCATAGAAATTTCGGCAGAGTTTCACTATATCGCGGAATTACCATTAACCTGCACCCGAAAACACACTTCATCCTATGCCACAAAAGCCAAACCGTGGGCACCAATCCCATCCGAATTTCTCAAAATCACATCATAATGTAAAGTAATAAGCAAAATTGTACTTTACTGAAATCCGGGAAAATCATACGAAAATATACACATTAGAGTATTCAGAGTGACCACTAGTATATATACATAAATATACAACAGTAGGCTAAACAAGAAACCTACTGGAAAACAAAGGTAGCTCGAATACTAAGCTTCCGACTGCGACGTGCGACACCAGAATCCGAATTGCAAACTGGGCACGGAAACCGAAAAGCCCAGGAGAAAGGCAAATAAAATCGTTAGAGTGAGTGTACGAAAATAAACATATGCCTTTCACCATTTACATAACATAAAAATAATGCGAGTTCTTAAAATGAATAGAGGTGTCGGGCGAATCTCTCAAGCCCGACGGTGATAGACTAGGCGAATCTCTCAAGCCTAGTGGGCACATCAGGCAAATCTCTCAAGCCTAGTGAGCACATCAGACAAATCTCTCAAGCCTGGAACTAGACTACCGGTGATCGGCCGAGTAGTCAATGCATCGATGCTAAGTAAATGCCATCACCAATAAAACATAAAACAATACCTCCAAAACAATAAATAATCTCAATACTGTACTGGAAATAAATACTGAAACCAAGAACTCGCTACGACAGTGTAAATAAATGTCCACTCACAGATAAGCACAGCGCGCAGACGCGCTAATCCTGAGATCCGGCCGAAAATTCCTCGCCAAGCGTATGATCTCGATCCCCTGAATAATCACAAAATACCACCGATCAAAATCATAACTCAATACTCATAACCACACCTCGGAAACTAACCATTCCCGAAAATATAACTCGGATAATATAAAACTCGTCGAAAACCCCAAATATACTCCACAAAACCTTCGACTTAAAATCCACCACACAAATCAATTCGAAAACCTCAAGGCGATGATCGGTGCGCGATTACGAGTAAAATGGCATAAAACTTGAAAAAAATCCAAAAAGTCAATGCGTCGCCGGAGCTCCGTCGTTGACCGCCGCCAGCGGCGGCGACGCGCCTTCACCGGAAAGATTTCCCGGCGACCAAGACCACCACAACTTCTTCTTCTCAAGCCCAGTCCAAAACCCTTCTACACCTAGACCTAAATCGGCCAGCAACCCTTCCAAATCTGCCCCGAAAGATCCACCGCCAAGAATCGCCGGAAAACTTTCCTGGCTGATTCTGGCGCCGTCACACCACCAAAACGCCTCAAACCAAGGGGGTTTTCACCCTTGGCTCGAGCCCAACCTGTTCCAACCCAAGAACTCACCGGAAAGTCACCGGAACACTCTTCACTGTTAAACCTGATTCCGTCAAACTTCTCCTTCAAAATTGATCAACCAAAACACTTCCAAACTTCACAATATACACATCAATCGAAAGCTTAGATCCCAAGCTTCAAAACCTTACCTTGACGCAATGGAGTTCGACACTGTTTTTCGTACAAAGCCTCATAAGGTGCCATACCAATGCTAGCCTAATAGTTGTTGTACGCAAACTTAATCAAATGAAGTTGCTTATCCCAATTCCCTTTAAATGCAAAACACAAGATCGCAATATATCCTCCAGAGTCTGAATAGTCCTCTCTGACTAACCACCTGTCTGAGGATGAAAAGCCGTGCTGAAGTGTAGTCTAGTCCCCATTGCTCTCTGCAATGTCTTCTAAAACTCTGAAGTGAACTAACTATCTTGATCAGAAACTATAGACACAGATACAACATGCAATCTCATAACCTCTCTCAAGTACAGCTTCGCCAATCTGCTCATGGGAAGCTTTCCTGGAACTGCAAGGAAATGACCTGACTTTGTAAGGCGATCCACAATCACCCAAATATCAGTACTACCACTAGAAGTACGAGGTAACTGATACACAAAATTCATGGTGATATGCTCCCATTTCTACACTGGAATCTCTAAAGGTTGTAGTTTACCTGCTGGTTTATGATGTTCTGCCTTCACTTGCTAACAAATTAGGCATCTGCTCATGTATATTGTTATTTCCCTCTTCATGTTTCGCTACCAATAATGAGCTTTAAGTGTCTGGAACATCTTTGTACTACCCGGATGCATAGCATATGCAAAACAATGAGCTTCATCGAGTATTTCCTTCTTCAAATCATCATCTCTGGGCACACACAATCTCCCACTGAACATCAAAGTGCCATCACTCTTCATTCGAAACTCTGTCGGTACATTATTCTGAATCAAATTCTTCTTGCTCAGCAGATATGCATCTGAATCTTGAGCTTCACGAACTTGATCAAGTAACACTGGACAAACTCGGAAGCTGGCTAACAATGCTCCATCCTCATTCCATTCCAACTCTGCTCCCGTTGCTCGCAACTCTGTCAAAAGTGACACTCTAGCAACACGTACATGGAAGAGAGAAGCACCATACCTCCGACTAAGAGCATCAACAACCACATTAGCCTTTCCTGGATGATACTCGAAAGTGCAGTCATAATCATTAATCAGCTCCATCCCTCTCCGCTGCCTCATATTCAAATCTGGCTGTGTACGCAAGTAGGTAAGACTTTTTTTTATCAGTATAAATCTTGCACTTTGCTCCATACAAGTAGTGTCTCCAACTCTTCAATGCTAACACAATGGCAGCTAACTCCAGATCATGAGTAGGATAGTTAACTTCATGAGGTTTCAACTATTTAGAACCATATGCCACCACCTTTCCATGCTGCATCAAGACACAACCCAGACCTAACTTCGAAGCATCACTGTACACAACATACTCACCGCTATCGTTAGGTAAAGTTAACACTGGTGCAGTAGTCAACCTCTCCTTCAAAGTCAAGTAGCTTTCCTCACCAGCATCAGACCATTCAAACTTGACTTCTTTCTTCGTCAGACAGGTAAGCGGTGTCGCAATCCGTGAAAAGTCCTACACGAATCGGCGATAGTAGCCTGCTAAGCCCAAGAAACTCCGTATCTCTACCACGTTAGTAGGTCTACTCCAATTCACCACTGCATCAATCTTATCAGGATCCACGCTGACTCCCTCAGCTGATATCACGTGACCCAAAAACTTTACATTGTCTAGCCAAAACTCACACTTGCTAAACTTGGCATACAACTGAGCGTCTCGCAAAGTCTGCAAAGCTGCATGCAAATGCTTCTTGTGTTGCCCCACACTCCTGGAATAAATCAAGATGTCATCGATGAGCACAATGACGAACTTGTCCAGATAACGCCTGAAAATATGATTCATCAGGTCCATCAAAGCAGCTGGCGCATTGGTCAACCCAAATGGCATAACAAGGAACTCATAATGCCCATAATGTGATCGAAACGTCGTCTTATCCACATCGGACTCTCGAATCCTTAGCTGATGGTACCTAGACCTGAGATCAGTCTTCGATAAGACTGAAGCTCCTTTCACCTGATCGAACAAATCATCAATCCGTGGGAGTGCATACTTGTTCTTCACCGTAACCTGATTCAACTTTCAATAGTCAATGCATAGCCTCATCGAACCATCCTTTTTCCTCACAAACAACACTGGAGCACCCCAAGGTGAAACACTAGGTCGAATGAAGCTTTTCTCAATCAATTCTTGAAGTTGAATCTACAACTCCCTTAACTCTTCTGGTGCCATACGACAGGGTGTCTGCGAAATAGGACTAGTACCTGGAAGTAACTCGATGGTGAAGTCAATCTCTCTGACTGGAGGAACACCGGGTAAGTCCTCGGGAAACACATATGGATACTCACAAACCACTGTAATATCACCAATGTTTGGTACACGAACACTCGTATCAATCACATGTGCTAGGTAAGCCACACAACCCTTCCTCAACATCTGCTCCGCCTTCATTGTTGAAATCAAACAAGGCAAAGAAGTATTCTTTTCACCACGAAACAAGATTTCTGGGATGCTTGGACTCCTGAAAACAACCTCCTTCTTATGACAGTCAAGAACAGCCCAATGGTTCTCCAAGAAATCCATACCCAAAATCACATCAAAATCCACAATATCCAGCAGCATCAAATCCGCGGCTAACCCATAACCTCCAATAAAAATTCTCGCTTCTATGAACTCGTCTTTACAATTTCTATGACTTCCATCCGAAGTCAACCAACTTTGACTATCCTATAAAAAGTCAACTAAAGCTCTCAATATTTACCGACGGTGTCAAAACTAATTATCTTCATTGATTAACACTAAATCAGAATATAAGAGGTTAATTTCGAGTCGGGATGTTACACCAAGTCTTCAAGTCCTTACTACAATTTGTTGAGCTTCCATCTTTGTCAAGTCTCTTCTTCCACCGAAAATCAAAATGATGTTCAACCATTTCAATGTGCATGCATGCCACTCCCAAGCTCAATAATTAACACTAGTTGTTATTATGCATGCACCTTTAGTCTTGTACTCAATTGAACAAGTAGTCAAATTAATGATATCATATCAATGCTAACCAACTATTTCTTCTCTGGTCAAATAGGATTTCCTAGTTAAAATTATATCAGAGTGAAACAAGATGTAAACGATTTCTGGACCTAGCTACTGCTACTTCCATTAGAAAAACATAGTGGAGGGCCAAGTAGTCTTAACCAACGATTAGTGCAGGGCCAAGATTTCCACCACCAAAATTTGATTTCCAAATCCAATTAGCCATTGATAGTGTCATCAAGACTTTCAATACTCCCAAAATCGGATGTCTTTAAAGTCCACAAATTAAAGTCTTCTTCAACCCCATTAGCTAGAGACATGATGGTGATATATGGAGCTCTCAGCTCTCAGCTTGTGGTATTTACATAGCAGATATTGCTACAGTAGTCAAGTGATATCAAGCCAATACAAACTCACAAATTCTCTGACCCTTTTCCTTTCTACAAACCTTTTCGTTCCTACCACCTTTGTAAGGAATGAAACTGTTCGACGTGCGTTACTCAAGAGCATTAGATCAACAATTGTATGTTAGGATCATATGGAGTAAGTTGAAGAGTAGAATATATCGATCGATTAAAGTGCTCTGCTGTCCTGTTTTGAGTGTCTCTTGTAGTTTGTCCATCCATTAATTACTGGTGCAAAAGCTTTCTTATATATGGGGCATTAGTATGGAGCATTAGATGAATTTGAGTCTTTAACGTGCAGAAGAAGATTAGTGGAAGCTTCACTGTCATGATGATCCAGACAGAAAGGCCAAAATTCACCAATTAATATAATCATTGATACTGTGCTTATATAATTGAGAAGATAATTAATACAATTATACGGGAAAGGGCAGTATCAAAGCCCTGACCCTGGCATACAATACAATGTTTCATACAAACCATAACCTGGTCACCGGTGTCTAGATATTTAAGCTCTTTTGATTGTTCTGTTATCATATGCACTACATTTATGCATATGCATGTATGAATATGCAGATTGTTAATGGTTCTTGCTTAATTTAATGACTGATAATTATTTCATATATATTCACAGTTTGTTCTTCCCATTCTCAAGCAGTGAAGGGCGCCATCTCATGCTGTACATATGGGCCTCTATAACGTTTATTTTTTTCTCAAGTCGTTCATTTACATACATTTCATATTTTGACTTTATAAGTAAAGTAGCTTAATGTGATGATGTATACAATATGAGATTTTATTTCATTTATTTTTTCTTGTATGTATTCAGAAGAGTTTTGAGTGTCATTGAATATTCTGATGTTTACTTCAATAGTTTCGTTATGAAAAAAATCATTTGATAGATTTGGCTCCATGTGTTAAGTTACAAATCGTGTATATACTACAGAATCCTTGACTGTTTAAATTTTTAGTCTTAATTTTTGTTTCTAATCGAGTTTTAGAGGTTTGGCTGCTTAACTAACTTAACCAACATGATGTAGCATTATTGCTTGGTGACTACATTTTTTTTTGACATGCCTGAACAACTAGAAACAGATTTGGAGATTCTGTTATAGAAATCTGATATGGCTCTCAGGAAGTATAACATGCATATGGTTGTGGTCAATAAGCTTTTGAGCCGAAAAGAAGAGGTCGTAGTTGTCATGAGCAATGAAAAGATTTCGGTATGCCGAAACGAGTCATTAGGTGTTCATGATGTGGAGAGCGCCCTTTTTGGGCTTCTAGTGGACAATATCTATTTGTGACATTGTCGTTCCACCATGTACCTTCAATTTGTTGATAATGGTTAAGGCTCGTCCCATGTAGTCGTCAATCTTTTCGTCTTCCTTCATCTGCAGATTCTCAAATTCCTTCTTCAAAGCTTGTCGATGGGCCCTCTTCACTCGACTCGACCCATGATATTTTTTCTTCATCGAATCCCAGATGCTCTTGGATGAGGATTTGTCCATAATCGTCTCGATTATGGTTCTGTGGACTGCTTGAAGGAGAAAACTCTTCATAATAAAATCATCGTCTTTCATCTTCTCTATCTGCTGCTTGAACTCTTCCGTCCTCTTCCCCTGCACCTCTGCTTGTTGCCGCTGATCTTGAACAACGGCGGAAAATGTGGATGTGCTGGACGTCTCCTCAGTTGGTGGAGCGCTTGGAATTCCAACCTCAACCAGATGCCATAATTTCTTTGATCTAATAAAGTTTTCCATTAGGAGTGCCCAATGATCGTAATAGCCATCGAAAACGGGAACTCCTAACGGAACAGCTACTCCTTCAGTTACTCCCTTGCTCCCACCAACACTCATAGCAGCCATACTCTCTCACTCCCTCTCGTGTTTTACTCAGCCTATATTCCTCTCTCGATCTTGCAAGTCAAGCCCCTTTGATTGAGGCTCTGATACCACAATGTAGAAATCAAAGTAACTTAGCAGAACACTTTAAGACTTATACTTCTGGAAATTGCAAGACCAACTTATTATATTCTCTGTGCTTGGCGTATAAAGCCCAAGTGCAACAGATTCCAACGGATAGAAACCATAAAACCTGGCTGCTTATCCGATCAATTCAAAACAGAAACAACAACTAAGTGGACTCCTAAACTCTAGGAACAAACCAAGTAAATAGCAAACTAACTAGCTTAAGACAATACCAAGCTGACTTAAGACCTTCCACTATGTAAAAACACTTTTCTTTACAAGACAGCATCTTCACAGGATACAAATACGCTCTCCTATCCTTGCTAGTATTCATGCAACTAGACTAAGACCTATCTATCTTCTCGCCAGAACAAGTGCTTACAATCCCTATGTAATACACTTTTCTTTACAAGACAGTAGCCCTCAGGATACAAAGACACCTATCTATCCTTACTGGTATTCACGCAACCAGATTAAAGATCCAACTATCTTCTCGCCAGACAAAGTGATAACAATTTCAGTGGCTATGAAGCTTAGTACTCGAACGACTAGTTCTCTCTAGAATGCTTCCAACGAAATTGCACCATCATCTCACCTATGATATGCAATATGACAATATGCAAGATTGAAAGATGGTTTGATATGTTTTCCTATGAAGATATAAAATCCCAAGAAGGAAAAATCTTGTTTTATAAACTTCCTAACAAATGTAGGAACAAAAGAGAGTTTTAGACTAGTTTTGACAAACCGAAAACCTCTTTGGAAAACAAGATAACTCTTGCACATACAAGAGATAAAACTGACTTAAAAAGAAGAGACAAACACCCTAACTCTTTCCTAAATTTTTCAAGTACCTAATGGCTTCATAGATTGTGGTATTTATAGCCAATCGGTTATGCAATTTGAGGCTCAAGATTAGATCCAAGCCATTCATCGATCAAAAGATGAATCCAAAGGTTCTCCTTAAAAGGGGGAATGCCATGCTAAAAATCAACTACTGAAGCAGCAAAGAGGCATGCTGAACCATACCAACCGGTACAGCAAGGACAAGTAAAGAAGCTGAAAAACCTGACTCCATTTTATAAATGAGAGAGACCTACCCTAAAGTGAGAAGGTAAAGTTTTTCACTTTGGTTTTGTCCAACCGGGACATGCAAGAGTGTTTGGAGTGTTTGCTTCTATGACAAAAAGGAGAGATACCTACTCCTTTGTACCTACCGGTAAGTTGAGAGAAAGAGTTGTGAAAAGCAAGGCTTGTAGGTAAAGTCTTTAACAACTCCCATCACAAAGGTGTAAATGTTAATGATGCATGATTTTACCTTTCACAATGGTTAATTAGATCAAAGTCCATTGCTTTAGCTTGTTAATGTTGCTTTATGCATGTCATCCATGTTTTTTGAGAGAGTGCCAATTATGTCATGCCAATAATCTCCCCCTTTGGCATTCTCTACCAAAAACATATCTTCTCATCATCAAGGCATCATAACCTGCAATAATAAACTTTTTCCAACAAGGAAATTGATGACAAGATATTGTAGGTTTTCAACATAAGAAGAACCCATAAATAAGCAAGCATTAATTTTTCACACTACAACAAGCTTGAGTTTTTACAAAACATGGGAAAATATAATACAACCATGTCGAACAAACATAATACAAAGCATTAATTGTTCATGCCAAAAGCAACAAAACCTACACTTGGTTCTCCCATTTTGTGGTAGAGTGTGACAAAGGGTACAAAAGAGATGCAATTTCTAGATACTTGGTTCTCCCCCTCAAAAAAAGCATCATTTTAGAACTAACGAGGTAATAAACACACATCCTAGAATGGATAAGTAATATATAAACATACAGAAAGTAGAGGAAACCTACTCGTCATCGGACTCATCGTCCCCATTCTCGGAATAATCTTCATCATCATCATTAAGGTGGTCAAGACGCTCATTATCAGCATCATCATCAGTGGACTCATTGTTGACATAACCAGAGTCATCGGCCCTTGACGAACCACCCGAAACAACCACATTTGGCTCCCCCTCAGAACCAGCAGCAGTGGCAGCGTCAGCAGAATGATAGGAAGGATCAGAGCTATCCTCTGAAGAGACCAGTCCTTGCCTAGTTTTCAAAAGTTGTTCCATCTTTTTGAAGGACGCTTGCATCTCATTCCTCATGATGCAAAAAGCCTTTTTCATCTCATTTTGACCACGCTTAAGAAATGTGATCTCAAGAGGCTCCACATAAACCGTGGATTGGCCAACTGATTTGGAGATAGTGATCTTATCTACCGGGGCTGGAGAGTCAACCATAGTATCAGTTGAAAGAGAGGGTACATGAGAGTTTAGGCAGAGGAGGGTAATCACGGCTGGAAAGACCAACGAGGTGCCTAACTTAGTTTGGTTGTCTATGGCCGAGTTCCTAATGGAATAGTAGATGTAGAACTTGGCAGGAAGTGTAGGATTCCCAGAAACCAAGTAAGCAATGAGGCCAGCTTGCCTAAAGGTAATTTTGGAGGATTGTGTGTTAGGGGCAATCAATGTGCGTACCAAAAATCCCATTAGCTTATAGAATTTAGTCATGAATTGGCTTTGAAAATAGGATTCACAGAACACAGTGTTCGGGGGAGTAGAGTAAAACTGCCTAGCTAGGGAATGAGTGCTAAGATTGACAATGAACTTCCTAACATGCTTCAGGATTTTTCTTTCGGTATTAGGAAGAGCTAGTGCATTCTTTATGGCCCTAGGAGACACATCTACGAGTTTTCCTCGCACATTAACATAAAAGGATGCATGTGATTGCAAATCCACTTTATCCAGCATGCTGTTCGGATAGTTGGCATAGAATTCCCTAACCTGAGACAGATTAACCCGAGGGAAGGATTTCAGGGCATCTACCCATCCTAGCTTTTCTATCATGTCATGGAAATCACTAGGTAATCCATCAAAATTGAAAGGCTTTTCTAGGATAACTGGCCTAGATATGGTCACAGCTATATAGAGGTTTTTTGCATCAACGCTCTCGAAATAATGGTCCGGAGGGATAGGCAAATTCGATACCTCCATGGCGACTTTGTGAGTTCGAGGAGCATGGCTCGTCGAGGCATTCCGGGTATCCGGAGCTCGTTGTGCTTGAGCGGCAGCGGAGGTGGAGGCTTGTGATTTACCCTTCTTTGATGGAGGATTTCCCTTGCTTGCCGGAGCTTTCCCCTTGCTTGCTGGAGCTTTCCCCTTGCTTGCCGGAGCTTTCTTCTTGCTTGCCGGAGCTTTCCCTTTCTTCTTTGGAGGACTTCGTCTCACTGGTTGGGCTTCCTCATGATCTGAGTTTGGATTTAAATGAGGCATAGGTGCTACAGACTTCCTCGCTCCTCTTCTAACAAAGAAATGTGGAGCTTGATTTGAGGGGCCGGAACTGATTTGAGAGTGAGACGGAGGGAAAGGCTGAATGTACTCCTTCTCGTAAGGATTACGAGGTTCCTTTCTCGAAGAGACCTTTGAGAGCTTCCTAGCCTTTTCCGGAGCTTCCTTGAGCAATCTCTTCCTTTTCTTCAAGGGAATGTTATCGGAGTTGGAGACCGATTTCTCCGGAATAGGGTCCGAGGGCTCAAGCTCGGTGGAAGCAATGAAGGCAGTGGTAGTAATCTCCGGAGGGGCTGTGAGATTGAGGTCGGGAACCACCACTTGTGGCTGAGCTTCCGGGGGTAATTTCACCGGAGAGTCCCGGCTACGTAAATGCATGGCGCATTGAGGTCGTTGCTTCGAAGCTTCTAACCGTTTGGAGGGGTTTTTACTTCTCATTTCAGATACAATTTGGAGATGTTAAGAAGTGAATTCGAAATTGTGAGGAGATGAAATGAAGAAGATGAATAAGTGATGGAGAGAGAGTCCAACGGGTAGAAAAAGCAAAGTGAGGATCGGAGTAGGTGGTCTTGGTTACCGGGAAGACCAGTGAAGAAAGCCATGTAACTAGCTTGGTTAAAAGCTAATGGTCTAGAGTCATGGATCCACTTAAGGGAATAACTGAGTTGGTTTAAAACCAAAAGACCATCAGTAGTGAACATAAGTTCATAAGGGAAAGCCCTAAAGGAAACAGACCAGATTTGGTAGAGAAAGCTACCAACTTTTCTGCTAATTTCAGTCTTCCATAACGTCACTGTTATGGAGAGGTAAACCAAAGATTTGGTTAACACACCATGTTGACTCATGATGGACAATCCCAAACTGAAAAGAAAGATTTTCTTTTCATAACAAGTACATATGTACTTGGTTCAAACTTAACCAAACAAGGTGGTCAAATTTCAAACTCCCTCCCATTTCCTAAAATATGCAAGGCATGGTAGTTAATACCAAAGTGTTGGGTTGATTAATCCCATGATTATCTTGAAAAACAAGTTAGGCTTGTAACTTGATTTTGCTTAACAAACATAATAGACCACTTGATAATTATTGCATGAAGTGATGATAAGCAAAATGATGATCTCTTCAAAAGGAAACAAGTACAAAAGCACATAAATTAAAAATAAATTCCTTTTTTTTGAGATGTTTTGAGTGAAAAATATAACAAGCCTATATTTAGTAAAATCGGAGAATAGACCCACTTACATAGGTATTCATAGTCATATTTTTCATCATATCATGAATGTATCACATGTGGTCCATAAAAAGTAATGGAGGATTAATGCATGTGGCATAGTAAAGGGAAAATCATTTTTCCATGGGGTAGCAAGATTGTTCCTTGATGAGATATATTATCTCCCCCTTTTATATTAAATTTAGCCACAAAAGATTTTTCTCCTTTTTCACATTTTTGCATAACATTTGTTTGCTCATCTGAAAAATCGTCCTCTTAGATCCATGTAGCAAGAGGGTAATCATTGACTTCAAGATCAAATGACCTCAGACAATATGTGTAACAAGGACACTCAAAGGATTACCATCTCGGATCCATCGAAGGATAGAATAAATTTTAGGGATCGTTGCTTGAGAATATGTAGCGAAGAACTTATCAGTAGCTCCCAAATCAGATGATTTTAGGGTACTAAGCATAACAAGGATGCTCCAAAGGATAAGGGACTTCAGACGCAAGCAAAAACTAGCAAAAATAATCAATAATAATTTTCCAATTTTTTGATATAAAGAGAAACTGAATTGGGCTAACTCAAGTTTTTTGCTTAAAGAGGAACTCAAGCGTAAACCGTGCCACAAATAAAATAAGTTTCACTTAACCATACCACCACTACAAGAAAACTCCACTTAGACCACAGAAACTTTAATGTTCCGTGGTCTACAAGTTCTACCTGGACGACGGAGATTGTGTCTCCGTCGTCTAAGTGATGACTTGGACAACGGAGAAGATTTCCGTTGTCTGAGTTTACACTTAGACAGCGGAAAAGATTGTCTCCGTCGTATAAGTGCAAACTCAGACAACGGAAATCTTCTCCGTTGTCCAAGTCATCACTTAGACGACGGAGTAAATCTTCATCGTCGTCTAAGTGGACACCCTAAAACCTTAAACCCTAAGCCCCTAAACCCTAAATTACGAAACTTACACTTAAACGACGAAGATGCACGTCTTCGTCGTCAAAGTGCAAGTTTCGTAATTTCACATCTAAGACAACGACCATGTAGACCATGTCCCAATGCATATTCTTTCCGTCGAGACCATAGAGTAAACAATTCTTAAAGTGTGAGCGTCGACGGTTTCAAAATTGGAGTTACGGATTTTCGTGTATCCATGTTTCCGGTTTGTAAAATTTTTGGATTTGCGGTTAACTGTGCCGATGAAACCCTGAACGAACTCAGTATTTAGTGGAAATTATTCTACTTATATATGGTGTTATGGCGAGTATATCCAACGGTCGTTTTGTCCAAATTCAATTTCGTTAATATCGATGTGCAATGAGCCTATACGTACCTACACTTAAGTTATACATATTAGTAGATACTTAACAAGTTTGAATACGTAAATTAATTCATCGTCTTAAATCCCACTTTTTATATATACGATTTTTTAATCGATATTTTACGACAATTCCATTCAAATTACAGGTCCAAAAATTCATTACAAATTATTTTAAAAAAAATAATTTTACGGAATTTTCACCTAGACCGCGGAGATGGTCATCTCCGCGGTCTAGGTGAAAATTCCGTAAAATTATTTTTTTTAAAAAAAATAAAAAAATTCACTTAGACGACGGAGATGTTTAATTTTTAATTTTTTAAAAAAAAATAGTGAAATTTTAAATTTTTTATTTCTGGCGGTGCTTTTCCCACTAAAAATTTGGCAAAAATTTAAATCCACTTAGACGACGGAGATGACAATCTCCGTCGTCTAAGTCAAAATAATTGGCGGTATTCTTTTCCCGCTAAAATTTTGGTAACAATTTAAATCACTTAGACGACGGAAATACTGATTTTCCGTCGTCTAAGTGAAAAAATTGGCGGCATTGTTTTAAAATTTAAGACACTTAGACGACGGAAAATCAGTATTTCCGTCGTCTAAGTGTTTTAAAACTCTTTAAATTAATCATTTTCTCAATCTCTCTTCATTTTTTCCTCTCCCTTTCTCCCTCTCCCTCTCTCCCCCCCCCCAATCAAACCACCCACCATATATCATCACCATCACCATCCACCATCATCACCACCACCACCACCGTCGCCGCCACCACCGACATCACCACCGTCGCCGCCATCACCAGCATCACCACCGTCGCTGCCACCAACACACATCACCACCACCTACAACATCGCCTCCACCACCACCACACACCATTAGCTACCGCCTACATTGTCGCCTCCACCACCGGCCTCCACATTCCGGTCAACACCACCGGCGCCGCCACCACCACTACCGCCGCCTATAATTAGTTTAGTTTTAGTTTAATTTAGTTTATTTAGGCTAGATTAATTTATTTTATTATATTATGAATTTTGTATTTAAATCCATAATAATTTAAATTATTTATTCATTATGAATTTTGTACGTATTATATATTATTAATAATTAAAATTCAATAAATTTTGCAATATTATGAATATTGATATACAAAAATTAAATAAAAAATTCATTAAATGCTAATTATTAAATTATTAATTAGCATTTCATGAATTTTTCATTTAATTGTTTTTTTACAAAATCACCACTTAGACGACGGAGATGGACGATTTCCGCGGTCTAAGTTTTCACTTAGACGACGGAGAATGAATTCTCCGTCGTCTAAGTGCAAACTTAGACCGCGGAGATAGACGTTTTCCGCGGTCCAAGCGAGCACTTAGACCACGGACATTCTCCATCTCCGTCGTCCAAGTGCTTGGACGACAGCACTTGGAGCACGGAGCTTGGAGGACGGAGCTTCCGTCGTCTAAGTACTTAGACGACGGAAAACTGCACCTAGACAACGGAAATGGTCCGTGGTCTAGGTGCATTTTTCTTGTAGTGCACATATTGATGTATGCATGAAAAATTGGATGTTGGGACCATTTGTGATACACAAATAATATAATGCATAATTAGGCATTTATGAGTACAAAGGTAAGCATATCCCTAACCACTCGGTTTTACCTTGTACAAGCCAAATATATAATAATTATTGCTTTTTTTTTTGTTAAAAAAAAACTTTACAAACAAAAAATATAAATTTTCTTTTGAAGAGATGATCAAGATGCAGAACACACACCGATTGATTGCCTTAAGCTTTCAAAGCGATGATTATCAAGTGGTTTGGTAAAAATGTCTGCCAATTGTTTATCAGTGGGAATAAACACCAGTTCAAGCAAATTTTCTTCGACCAGGCTTCTAATGAAATGATAACGAATTTCTATGTGCTTGGTGCGAGAGTGTAAAACTGGATTTTTGAAGATGTTTATAGCACTAGTGTTATCACAAAATAGGGAGAGCTTACCTTGTGGAAAACCGTAGTCGTGAAGCATGTGCTTCATCCATAGCATTTGTGTATAGTAACTTCCTGCTGCAATGTACTCAGCTTGAGCCGTGGAAAGGGATACGCAATTTTTTTTTTTGCTGTGCCATGAAACAAGATTATTTCCCACGAAAAAACTTTCTCCTGAAGTGCTTTTTCTATCGGTAGCATCTCCTGCCCAATCGGAATCAGAATATCCTGCAATTTCAATGCCTGAATCAAAGGAATAATAGATGCCAAAATTAGTTGTCCCAGAGATGTATCGCAAGATGCGTTTGACAGCTTTGACATGAGATTCCTTTGGATTGGCTTGATATCGGGCACACACTCCTACACTGTAAGAAATGTCAGGCCTGCTAGCAGTTAGATAAAGGAGACTTCCAATCATACTTCTATAATAAGTAGGATCAGTACTGACACCAGTCAGATCAGCATTAATTTTGCATGAAGTTCCCATAGGATTCCGAACAGAAGAAGAGGATTCCATTCCAAATTTTTTAATTAAGTCCAATGCATATTTAGTTTGTGAAATGAAAAGTCCATCTTTTCTTTGTTGGACTTGCAACCCAAGAAAATAGTTCAATTTTCCACATTGGCTCATTTGGAACACTTTTGTCATCATTGTGGTGAATTCTTTCACCAGTTCATCTGAGGTAGATCCAAAAACAATGTCGTCTACATAAACCTGTACGAGAATGACATGTTTAGCAGAACACTTGACAAACAGTGTCAGGTCAATGGAACATCTGAGCCATTTTTAATCAAGTAGGAAGATAGTTTGTCATACCATGCCCGAGGGGATTGTTTCAGTCCATACACGGCCTTTTTCAGGCAGTATACATATTCTGGGTGTGTAAGACTTGGAAAACCAGGGGTTTGTTCCAGATACACTTCTTCTTTGATGTCACCATATAGGAAAGCACTTTTGACATCCATTTGATAAAGTGTAAATTTTTGATGACAAGAAATAGCTAACAATAGCCTTACTGATTCTAACCTAGCAACTGGCGCAAAGGTTTCATCAAAACCTATACCTCAATTTGATTGTAACCTTGAGCTACTAATCTGGCTTTGTTTCGGGTAATAGTTCCTGATTCATCAGTTTTATTTTTGAAAACTCATTTGATTCCAATTACATTCTTATCATTTGGTCTAGGGGTTAATTCCTATACCTCATTTCTTTCAAATTGATTTAATTCTTCCTGCATTGCAATAATCCAGTCAACATCACCTAAGGCTTCTTTAATATTTTTTGGTTCAACAGATGATACCAAACCAAAAGTGGTAATGGTATTTATGTTCTTTTCAGAAATAGCCAAAAAAGATTTAAGAATAGAAAGATCACATACTAATCTGTGTACCTTACTTCTGGTTCTCATAGGTTCATGTACTGTTCCTATGACGTCTGAAGGGGAATGATCTTTCTTGACCTGCCTCTTTCCCAGTCTGTGAGGAAGCTGTTGAACTAATGTTTCATCAACCAGATTTCCTTCCGTGTCAGGTTCAGATTCGTGATTAGACAATTCCGTGTCGGAATCTGGATTTTGTTCATCTATTGGAGTTTCCACATCAGATGGAGGGAGTTTCTCCGCATCAACCTGTTCATTAAGAATAGGAGGAGTTATATGATGACAAATAGGAGCATCGTCAATTGCAACATTTACAGTTTCCATAATTCTGCAAGTTCTCTTATTGTACACCTAATAAGCTCGACTGTTTGAGGCATATCCAAGAAAGCATCCACGATCGCATTTTGCTTCAAATTTTGTTAGATATTAACGATCTTTGTAGATGAAACATATGTTTCCGAATGCCTTGAGATGTGAAATATTTGGCTTTCTTCCTTTCCAGAGTTCATAGGGAGTTTTGTTTGTCCCTGGTCTGAGAATGACTCTGTTCAAAGTATAACAAGCATTTGCTATAGCTTCTTCCCAAAAGGAATGAGGAAGATTAGTATAATTGAGCATGACTCTTCCCATTTCAACAAGAACCTGATTTTTTCTTTCAACGATTCCATTTTGTTGAGGAGTAATGGGAGCAGAAAATTCATGAAACACACCAAACTTATCACAGTAGTCAGCAAAAGATGAATTTGAAAATTCAGATCCATGATCAGATCTGATTCTTATAATGACTTTATTTTCAGAAAGTTTTTCATTAGTAATTCTTTTAGCCAGATTAAGAAATTCCTCTAACATTTCTGATTTATTTGTCAGGAACTTTACCCATGTAAAACGTGAAAGATCATCTACGACTACGAGTGCATAGTTTTTCCCAGTCATGCTTTCAGTTTCTACTGGACCAATTAAATCAAGATGCAGTAATTCCAGACATTGAGGTGTTGGTTTCGCACTAAGAGAAGAATGTGAAGTACGGGTGAGCTTACCAATCTTGCAATCACCGCACATACCTTCAGACTTACCAGTGAGTTTAGGAAGTCCTCTCACACAATCCTTGGAAGATAACTTGACTATGTCTTGATGATTGAGGTGACACATTCTTCTATGCCATAATTCTAGGGCATTGATAGAAACTTGTGATCTGAAACAAATCTCAGAAGGGAATTTCTGGTTAGCAGAAACACAATAGCAATGATTTTTAGTTCTTTCTCCCTTCATGAGACTTTTACCTTTTCCGTCCAGAACCATGCATTTCGCATGATCAAAAATAACAGATTCATGTTCGTCAACAATTTGACTAACACTTAACAAGTTTACCTTTAGTCCTTTTACTAACAAAACATTTTTAAGATTAAGGAGTCCTGGAGTACTTACAGTTCCACATCCAATTATGTCAGCTTGAGCACCATCACCAAACACAACCTTACTTGATGGGTGTGTATCATTCATGGAAGAGAACCAATCATTGTTCCCAGTCATGTGTTCTGAGCAACCACTGTCCATGTACTAGGAATCTGAATCTCTAGGAGCAAGAGCAGTAAAAGCGACATTGCAAATGGCAATTATGTTGCTTTTCATATTAGATGTATTGTCAATGCAAGAAAAATTTCCTACGAAGTTTTCATCATTAGAACTATTTCCACATAGATCCCAAGGCTTTTGTTGGATGGGATTCGAGTTCGCCTGACCTTTGGATCTATTTTTGGTGTTCCTAAAGGATCTCCTTTTATGGGGTGCAGAAGATTTGGCAGAAAGACTCTTGGCTATTTTGGAAAGATAATCAAGGGTTTTCTCAAGAGATGATTGAAAAGAGGAGAGTCTGTTCATGTGACTTGTATTCATTCTCCCCAGTTTTCTACAGTTAGGTCGTATGTGACCAATGATACCACAATGGTGACAAGTTGGAACAAAATGTTTTTTAGGTTTGCAAGAGGATACAAAGTTTTCCTTTTGACTTTTTACAAACCTAGTTGGTTTCTTGGAGCTTTCTCCAGCTTCATATCCTAACCCTGTTCTGTCTTTGTCAATCTTGCCTATGCCACACATTTTGGTTAATTTTTCTGACCCGATCGAGAGAAAACTGATTAAAGAGAGATTTTGATTTTTCCAAGGCAAGTTCAAGTTCAGATTTTTCTTTTGATAAAGAAGAAACAAGATAATTTTGGCAATCTAATTTTTCTTGAAGCAACTTGACATATTCTTCTAGACAGGATTTTTCTTGCTTCCATTTCTTCTTTATACGAAAGAATCTTTCTTCTGGACTGTCATTATCTTCATCATCCACATAAGACTTATCAAAGTCGATTGAAGCAATGAAAGAAATTGTGTCATCTTCTTTATCGGAAGGCATCCTCAAACTCGCTATCACTCCATGAGGCTTTTAAGACCCTATGTGATTTAGACTTTCTATTTGCACAATCTGCAGCTCTATGTCCAAAACCAGAACACTCAAAACACTTTAGTTTATCATCAGGCTTTTGAGAGGAATTTGGTCTGAAATTTTTGTTATTTGAGCTCTCATCCCTTCTAAGGTTATTTGAGTTTGGAATTTGGTTGCTAGACCCTTTAGAAAAATTCCTAGAAAAAACTTTCCTATTTTTGAGAAATTTTCCAAATTGTTTGGTTAGAAAAGCAGATTCTTCGGAAATGATTTCAGAAGGTTCATCATCTTGTTCTTCCTTATTTATTGAGCTAAACGAAATTGTCTTCTCTTTCTTCCGACTTAGTTTTCTTGCCTCAAAGGTCTTGAGATTTCCAACTAATTAATCAAGTGAATATGTAGACATGTCATGTGACTCTTCTATTGCAATTTGTTTAGGCTCAAAATAGGAAGTGACTGATCTAAGCATTTTTTGAACAATGACTTTCGGCACAATAGGATGACCTAGACCTTAACATTGTTTAGTAATGTTAAGAAGACGGCTATGAAAATCATCAGTGGTCTCATCTTCACTCATTTTAATTTGTTCAAATTCAGAAGTTAAACTTTGAAGTTTTTGATCTTACTCTGAGATTACCTTCATGAGTAGTGGAGAGTGAGTCTCATGCTGCTTTTGCCGTTGGACAGTGAAGAATTCTTCTTCGTTCCTTTTCTGAAACAGCAGAATATAAGCTGTTTAAAGCTTTTGTATTCATTCTGGAGTTTGCTTTTTCGGCATCAGTCCAGGTGCTTCTTTCCTTCGGGATGCGCACTTTATCATCTTCTGGAGATAGGATAGTGGGAGGGCTGTATCCGTCCTCGACCATAGTCCATTGTATTCCATCGTCTTGAGAGATGAGAAATGCCGACATCATAATCTTCCATTGGAAGTAATCGTTTCCTTCAAAAAACAGAGGAACATTAATAGAAGTGGCCCTATCACGATCCATTCTAGGATACAGAGGATCTCACTAACAAAAGTTAATGGCCACTCTGATACCACTTGAAGGTCCCAGAGGGGGGGGTGAATGGGCCTTTTATAAAATTTTCGTTGTAAATTTAATTCGAGGATAGCTGAGAGTGTTTTTATCCTCCAATAACCAGTAACGAACTTAATAAAATGCAATGAAAAGGGAAGTGAGAGATAACACCTCGATGTTTTTGATAACGCAGAAAACCCTACAACAGGGAAAAAACTGCGTGTCCCTAACTGAGGGACAAACCTTCCACTATGTAAAAACACTTTTCTTTACAAGACAGCATCTTCACGGGATACAAATACGCTCTCCTATCCTTGCTAGTATTCATGCAACTAGACTAAGACCTATCTATCTTCTCGCCAGAACAAGTGCTTACAATCCCTATGTAATACACTTTTCTTTACAAGACAGTAGCCCTCAGGATACAAAGACACCTATCTATCCTTACTGGTATTCACGCAACCAGATTAAAGATCCAACTATCTTCTCGCCAGACAAAGTGATAACAATTTCAGTGGCTATGAAGCTTAGTACTCGAACGACTAGTTCTCTCTAGAATGCTTCCAACGAAATTGCACCATCATCTCACCTATGATATGCAATATGACAATATGCAAGATTGAAAGATGGTTTGATATGTTTTCCTATGAAGATATAAAATCCCAAGAAGGAAAAATCTTGTTTTATAAACTTCCTAACAAATGTAGGAACAAAAGAGAGTTTTAGACTAGTTTTGACAAACCGAAAACCTCTTTGGAAAACAAGATAACTCTTGCACATACAAGAGATAAAACTGACTTGAAAAGAAGAGACAAACACCCTAACTCTTCCTAAATTTTTCAAGTACCGAATGGCTTCATAGATTGTCGTATTTATAGCCAATCGGTTATGCAATTTGAGGCTCAAGATTTGATCCAAGCCATTCATCAAAAGATGAATCCAAAGGTTCTCCTTAAAAGGGGGAATGCCATGCTAAAAATCAACTACTGAAACAGCAAAGAGGCATGCTGAACCATACCAACCGGTACAGCAAGGAGAAGTAAAGAACCTGAAAAACCTGACTCCATTTTATAAATGAGAGAGACCTACCCTAAAGTGAGAAGGTAAAGTTTTTCACTTTGGTTTTGTCCAACCGGGACATGCAAGAGTGTTTGGAGTGTTTGCTTCTATGACAAAAAGGAGAGATACCTACTCCTTTGTACCTACCGGTAAGTTGAGAGAAAGATTTGTGAAAAGCAAGGCTTGTAGGTAAAGTCTTTAACAACTCTCATCACAAAGGTTTTGGATGAAATAACAAGCAAGGAGTAAATGTTAATGATGCATGATTTTACTTTTCACAATGGTTAATTAGATCAAAGTCCATTCCTTTAGCTTGTTAATGTTGCTTTATGCATGTCATCCATGTTTTTTGAGAGAGTGCCAATTATGTCATGCCAATAACAACACAACTAACCCAACACAAAGACAACCCTGCAGGAAGATGTGAAATCTAGCGGTGATGCTCAAGATTCTGGAAATGTGAGATCAGGAAGTGAAGCTCTAGCTTCCGGGAATGGTGAACATGTCAGGCATGAAAGTCTGAAGAGGAAGGGTGATAAGACAGAGGAAGCTTCGTGGGAACCTAAAAGAGCCAAAGTGTCATTGAACCATCTTCTGACTGCTGATGATGATATACAGGATGAGGAATGAAGTTTGTAATGGAGACTAGTATAGTAGTGACTTTAATCAAGCAGCAACTGATATAGTTATAGAATCGTGTAGCTCTTTGAGTCTTTTTACGGCAAAATAGGAATGACTGTTTCAAAACAATATCTTTTTCAGTTATTCCTGTTTCTTTGCTAGTTAGAAGCCTGCATTACGCATCCTGCTTTACTTTTAGCGTGGTAGCATAATGTGCTATTGGTACAACCATACAACGGTTAAAGCTGCTAAAAAATTGGAGGCTGAAAGGGTTTTAGAAACCATGCAAGTGCATTCTCTTGTTAAAATTAGGCAACGCACTTCATGAGGTGCTCTGTAAGTTGACCAAGTTCTACTCCTCACTATTTGAAATCAATGATTCATTGGAACGATACTGGCATAGCATGTTCCTAAATCATAAATATATCTAGTATACTGGAACAACGTTCCATGGAAAAAAAAAGGCTTTTGGTAAAACTGTGCTGCATGTATTTTGATTGTTTTGCAAAGTTGCTACTTCTTAGAGAATGCCCTATGTCAAGTAGGATTGTTTTTCCTGTCATCAGATACTAATAGCCGTTTTAGGAATACTCAATTCGGAAAGGTGCCGCATATATAAAAGGCTACAGCCAACTTTCTCCTGCAGTCTCAACCTCTCGATCACAGTTAGTTGATATGGAGCAGATTGATCAACTCTCAGCTATTCTCAAGAATGTCAAAACTGACACCCAGAGCAATAGCGCCGGTATTTCACCCGGCTCAAGCCGGTTTGCTGTCTTCACTGGTAATGGAATGGTCAGGGTAGAAGAAGAGACTGATGAGCATAAGACGATAAAGGGTTGCTTAACTTGCTTTATGTTAGGTATGGGAACAGAAGCCAATAATGTTGCTATTGTGGAGCACAAGAATATTTTTTCTGAAGGATCAACAAGTCAAGCAAATTTGGAGAGGTTTCGGAGTGCCAGAAAGGCGGTGGCTCAAAAAAACCATGTCCGTGCCAATGTGAAGCCTGCTTGGTATGCTGGTTCGAGGTCTCAGATATGTGACATTTTGTTGAAAGGGTTTAGTCAGAGTACAAGCACCCATTGATGCACCTTCTGGTGTTGGTACCATTCATTTGGCTCCTCTCAACTGTTCTTTTGATGGGTAAGTCTCATGTGATGTCTATGAAGGTCCTAGAGGGAGTGTGAATAGACCCTTAACGACTTTTTCTGGAAAGTATGGTGATTAATAATCAGAGATAGTTATGTGAAACTATTCTGACAATTAGATGAACCAAGTAAACATACGATGCTATAAGTACATAAGACAAATAACACAAGTATGTTTTTTGTCTCGCAGAAACCCTGCAATCAGGGATAAAAACTGCGTGGCCCTTTCTCTTGAAGGTCAAAGCTTTCCAATATGTAAGAACACTTTTACAAAACTATAGTTCCGATAATAGCAAGGAAACGGTGCTATCCTATGTAGACTCGCGCACTAGACTAAGAGCTATACTCCATCTTGTAAGTAAGAATTTTACACATGAAAGTTTACAACAGTTTAACCAATGAGCTTAGCTATCGCACAACTAACTCCCTTGGAAACTCTTCGGGTTGCTTGCATCTACCATAAAGAACTCATGGAATGCAAGATGTGTGTAGATGAGATGGAAGGGTTTTCATGTAGACTTTAAAACATAAAGCACAACACAAAGCAATAAACACAAGCTTAGAAACTGTTTTGAAGAAACAGAGTGACTATCATCTAAAACAACCAACTAACAACCATGGGCTGCTATGTGTATATATAGCCACGGGAAGGGGAAGATCTTTTGCTCAAAGTGATCCTAGCCATGTATTTGAAACTTGATCACCACACAAAACTTTCTTTAATGTTGGAGAAAAGATCTAGCCAAGAGAACTCAGCTCACATCCAAGTACACTTGCTGTACTGAAATTTACAGCAAGGTTTTGAGCTGTAGACAGCTAAGACCTTTTACCCAAAATATCATTCTTATCTTCAAGGTATAAAGTGAGAGTGTGTTTTGTATAAAACATAAGCTTCATTTTAACCAACACCATGTTGTAAAAGATATTTAGATATGTTTTGGAAAAGGTTTTCATATCCATAAAAAGCTGATTTAATAAACCTGAACATAAAGATCTGTGAAGGCAGGGGCTTTTGGGATAGGAACCTATGTAGGTATCCTCTGTGAAAAACAGTGAATGCATGCATGTTTTTACCTTGAGCCCATGAGTTCTTTATGATGTATCTTTGATCTTTTTTGCTTGTTTCTTGTGCTCTAAATCATGTTTTGTAACCATATAAGATATGTCAATAATCATATACCTTCATTCTCCCCCTTTGACATTCTTAGACAAAACACATATTGTTACTAAAACTTATGTTTAAGAGATATCAATCTCTTTGTAGAAGTGTTCATTGAAGAGTACCTTTTGAAGAGTACCTACACAAAAACCTCAAGACAAAACATAAGTGAAACAACAAATAGGAACATATGAGAATAATAGCAGTTTTGAAGTAACAACATGTATAGACATATTAGTTACACCAAATAAATCTGAAATTACAACAATAAAACTACAAAGCTCTTTTAGTCTTATCTGGTTTCTCCCCCTTTTTGTCACAGAATGACAAAGGATACGACAGATGCAAACCAACCAAAAATGTATCTCGTAAAAACCAGTAGCATTCAAAAGCAGAGCTTAATATAGCATGGTCCTAGAAAGCATAAAAAACAAGAGCAAGATGAGAATTCAGTCTTCATCTTCACCAACCTGAGCATCGTCCTCTTCGGGATCATCTTCACCATCATCAGCTCCATCTTCCTTTTCAAAACCTTCCTCATTTTTGTCCTCATCTGAGTTACCTTCTCCCATGGCTTCTTCAGAATCATCATCCGATTCTTCAGGAACTTTCCTAGATGTGCCCGAGCCATTGGTAGGAGTTGAACCAACAGTGCCAAGATATTTGGCAAGTTCAGCAAGCACAGCCTCTTTGGTATCAATGATGCCTTGAGCAATCAACTCTTTGACTTCTTTCTTAAGAAAGGTATACTCAATTGGTTCTACATACACAGAGGATTGGCTGGTAGACTTTGTGAGTGTGGTTTTATCAATGGGCACTGGTTCAGTGGCCATTATATCATCATCCCGGAAAAAAACACCAGAAGTTGTGATATGACGGAAACATGCATCAAATATTAACACAAAGTAGACACTTAACACATAATTCAACCATATGCAATTTAAACCCTTTTTGTGTAGATGTAGCATTGATAAGTAGGGTATCGTTCTAAACCGGGGATTGAAGGGTGCATGCAATTCTTGTGTAGTAAAAAGGGGGGTATAAAAGAGTTGATTTTAATTTCCTAAATTTTCTATCTAATTACTAACTAAAAACGTCAATCACATAGCAAGTATTCCTAGGACTCTATCATGCATCAACTCATAGACAAGCAAACACATAAGAAAATCCCAAAAACCCTTACCATATTTTCGACAAAAAAAACCTAATTAATTATTTACATGTGATCATCCCATCCTACCCACATGCAGATTATACAGCTCTAATCCTCCCATCATCTTCGAAATTTACAAACCTTAATTCCAATTACATGTTATGGTTTTCTTTATCTTTTAATCAAAGTGCAATGAACAGCATATAAACACCTTAACTAAATCATCGATTTGATAAAAGTAGGGACTAACATATTCCGTGAACAGCACTGCAAACATCTTAGTGATCCTAACCTCTACCCACCGAAGCCTTATGCCCAACACATAACACATAAAAGAAACTAAGATTCATAAACACATGGAACACGTATGGAATTCATAAAGTGTATAAAACCAAAATAAACATTCATTCACCGAGTTTTTACATAAATAAATACAAAGACAAAGGAGACTACGGAGTAAAGAGTTCATGTTACACTTTTAGTTCCGTGAACAGCACTGCAAACTTCAAGAGCAAGACGACCCTTTGATGGAGTTGGTATCGGTTTTTAGGAGGTGGTGATGGTGTAGCCGACCTTGGCTCTGGAGATCTTTGTGGTGGAGAATGTTTGAGGATTTTGGCAGCTTGAGAGCATAAGATAGGTGATGATCTATTTTGAGGCCGAGCCTCTTGTATTTATAAGCTCACAAGAATCATTCTCCTCCTAGAATAAGGTTTCCTTCTATTTTCGGGCAGATCTGGCAGTCTGTAAAGATTTGCACTTTCCCGGAGTTTTACATATCCGAATTGCGTGATTCTTACGGCATTGGAAAGATCATTCCGAGATCTATAAAATATCTTCATTAATCACCTCAAGCGGAGTTGATATGCAATTTCTACAGCTTGTCGAAGTTGGCCCATCTGCACAGGCAGATTCTGCTTTCCTTATTCTTCATGATTTCCTTCTTCTTTTGACTTTGGGAAACCTTTTCTTACCAAAACTTGATCTCCACGAAATTGGCTGATTGGATCTTCATTTTTGGGCTATCTAAATGGTCTTCTAATTAATTGGACCCATTTTCATTTGTTCTTCTTCAAGATCCTTCCGGAAGCTTTCAAATCCTAGTCAACATAGGAAAGGTTTTCCTAGTCAACAAATGATTTATTTTTCTCCTCAATTTTTCTCCTTTCTTCCTTGGAATTTCGAACCAATTTCTTGTCTCCATTATTTATTGCGTTTTGCGTGCTTGTAGACTCCTTTACTCCGTCTCTTTTGGTCAACACCTGAAATTAACAAAATAAGTTAAAACTAATAAAACTAAGCAATTATCAAAGTAAAAATGTAGAGAAATTACATTAATTAATATGCCTAAAATGCGTAGATCAAATCCCCCCACACTTAGACTTTGCTAGTCCCTTAGCAAACACTAAATTAAACTAAGACTCAAAATTTTCCAACAAAAATACTACTAAGCCCTTTGACTATGAATTTCGAAAATTTCATGAGAATTCACAAAATTAAGGCACAAGGAATTCAGGAGTTAATAAAGACATTCTCATGCATGAACAAGTAAGACTTAGATGAAAACAATGGTGATTTATAAGCTATGCATGCTTCGAAAAAGTTTAAATCAATCTCACATGGATGCACTCATCATATTTTCACTCATGAAAAGAGGTTCACTCAAATGTATATGTATTGCATCGAAATACCTCATAATTACTTGCACAAATGAACCAAACCATATGCTTACTCATGTAACTTACTCAACCAATTGAAGGCTACTCATCTTAAGGATCATAAAGGACTTTAGAAAGGTTGTAATGGGGCTAAGGCTAAAGCATTCGAAATTTAGATAAGTGGTGGTGTAAAAACGTTCCAAAGACTTAGTTTAGCACTTAGAATTCTTCAAATTCGTGGCTCATCCTTTCTATACTTCTTCTTGTGTCAAACTTCAAGATCGGGGGCCAATTTTCATCTTTTTGGGCCCTAACTTCATTCTAAACTTCACTTGTCCAAACTTTTACACTTAGAACTTTTGCCGGAGAACTTTTACACATTTTTTTTTTCTTTTCTTCCTTTTGCTCTCGATTTTTTTTTTTTTTCGGCAATCATCTTTTGGACAAGTCTTCCCTTCTTTTGTATTCTTTCATCACTTTTTTCGCCACTTCTTTTATGCTAGCTTCGAAAATTCTTCACCAAGTCTTTGAACAAGGGTTGGAAATTCTACACTAGGCTAAGTGTTTAGATATGTATGTGGTAAATGAAAGAAAAGGCTTAATGTAGGCACAAAGGGGTAATCTAAGGGTGTCACAACTCGTGCGCACAATGGGACACAAGGCCATCTGGTTTAAGTGGTGGTAACCTAATTTGCCTTTAATCATATCCAAAATCAGAGCATATATCAACTTAAAAGCTTTGCAAATCTACATAAGTAAGTTCTAGTAATCTCTAGTTCATTAAAATCTATGGCAAGTAATTAGATGAGGCATGTTTTGTTTTTGAAAACCATATGCACGAAATTCACTCTCAAATGAAATAATGTAGGCTCAAAAACTCACTTTTAGGTTTGTATGATTTAAAACTTATTCTAACATGCGAAATCTGTACCGAGTTTTACAATCTATATCTACTACATGTTAATGCAATCAAAACATCTCTATTAACAAAAGAATTCCATAAATTAGTGACATGAAAGCCATGAACTCGAAATTTTCTCAGAAAAATATCATCATAGACGAGTTAAGGGCATCCTAAGACTCTGAAAAACACTAGAATACACTCAAAAACTACCTAAAATTTTTGAAAACTAAAAACCCACGAAAATTTAATGAATTTTTAGGGCATCATCCGCCGAGGAGTTTCATTGTCCGCCCAATTTTTACAATTTATGACTCAAATAAAGTGTAAACCCCTCCCCCACACTTAAATCCTACATTGTCCTCAATGTAAATAGAGAAAAACATAGAACCAAGCATGAAGTAATGAATTCACCAAAAATAACTAACTGATTAACACACTAACAAACTAATTAATAAGGAGGAAGGGAAAAGAAAGCAAATCTGTGTGTCGATCCTCCATTGGGTTGCCTCCCAACAAGCGCTTGTTTTTTATTGTCTTACAGCCTAGACATGATGCTTTTTTTCAGGTTTTGAAATGGGCGCTTCATGCTCAACGTCATCCAGGATGTTTATGTGACGTTGGCTTCTTCCAATGATATTCACTGTGCTGGACGAAAATCTCCCCCAGGATTTTGAACTGTTTGAGTAGGTAATTTTCTAGAACCGCCCTTAATCTGGCCCATGAATTCAATCACCTGGCCCATCTGCTTCTTCAATTCATTAATGTCATTCCCTTGTTGGGCTTGGGTGTTCAGCAAAGCCTGTGTAGACGATGAAAGTTGTGACAACATCTTGTCATAATCCGGATTGGTGAGTACAGGCTGAGTCGGTTGTTGTTGCTGCAATGGTTGAGGCGAAGGATTAAGACATCCATCATTGTTCCTCCTTCGTATCCTTCAAAACTCAACAATCATCAAATCCAATGCAAATGCATGATATGCATTAAATGTATGATGAATATGATGCAAGATGATGCAATTATGTAATGCATGAATGAATGAATGATATGCAAAAATTATGTATACATAGCTAAGTTAGAATTGTTTCACACTTCGGAATCACAAGATTGAACATGTTCAAACAATTTTTGATATTTTTAGCATACATGTCCCAAATTGAGTTCGCCAAAAATTTACAAGGATTACAAGGTATTGATTTTTCAGTCTTTCCAAGGACACCCGTGCGATAAAGTATGAATTCTCAATTGTTCAGCCTTGGTTCAATCGAAAAACATGGCCAGTTGGGGATAGAGATAACGCGAGAGGCAGGACTAATTTCGACGATGCATCCCGAGGCTTACCGATCATGGAAAGTAGATTTAGTCCTTGTCTTCTTTGGGCAACTTTAATAAGCTTGGCCAGTTGGCAAGAGAGACCACGAGAGGCAGGACCGATTTGAGATCTCGGATCCAAAACCCGTCATAGAAACCGTCACCTTCTAGACACCAAGTTACCAAAGATTTCTTACTAAAAGACAAGTTTTCATCCACTTACCGGATCATTGGTATATACTCCATTGATGCAAGTTTTTCTTAGATCCAGAACCTGTCACCAGTCATAACCCGTTTCTAGACACCATGTCCGACATTCAGCCAAACTTTCAAAAATTCACACTCCCTCATAGTTCTTGTAGACTCCGCCCTCAACCTTATGTGTAAAACATAAGGGGTTAAGGAGATAAACAAGAAAAAGAGGCACCATCTATTCCAAGGAGTGAGACCTAATTAATCAAGCATGTAATCAATGTAAATCTAAGACTATCATTTAACATGCTTAATAATTATTAGATATATATATACAAACACCGATTAATTTTTACAAAAATTAAAATTTACACTAACATTTATTCACATGTATTTATTTACGAAAAATTAAATCAATTAGGGCACATATACAAGGCATCGAAAATTTGTAAGTAAAATTAGCATATATACTTCGAAAATTCCTAAAAAAGAAAATGGTTAGTAATATGCACAAGTATAAATTTACATATATACACACAAAAATCACAAACAATTAACAATCCCCGGCAACGGCGCCAAAAATTGATATGACTAAAACATGCATCAAATATTAACACAAAGTAGACACTTAACACATAATTCAACCATATGCAATTTAAACCCTTTTTGTGTAGATGTAGCATTGATAAGTAGGGTATCGTTCTAAACCGGGGATTGAAGGGTGCATGCAATTCTTGTGTAGTAAAAAGGGGGGTATAAAAGAGTTGATTTTAATTTCCTAAATTTTCTATCTAATTACTAACTAAAAACGTCAATCACATAGCAAGTATTCCTAGGACTCTATCATGCATCAACTCATAGACAAGCAAACACATAAAAAAATCCCAAAAACCCTTACCATATTTTCGACAAAAAAAACCTAATTAATTATTTACATGTGATCATCCCATCCTACCCACATGCAGATTATATAGCTCTAATCCTCCCATCATCTTCGAAATTTACAAACCTTAATTCCAATTACATGTTATGGTTTTCTTTATCTTTTAATCAAAGTGCAATGAACAGCATATAAACACCTTAACTAAATCATCGATTTGATAAAAGTAGGGACTAACATATTCCGTGAACAGCACTGCAAACATCTTAGTGATCCTAACCTCTACCCACCGAAGCCTTATGCCCAACACATAACACATAAAAGAAACTAAGATTCATAAACACATGGAACACGTATGGAATTCATAAAGTGTATAAAACCAAAATAAACATTCATTCACCGAGTTTTTACATAAATAAATACAAAGACAAAGGAGACTACGGAGTAAAGAGTTCATGTTACACTTTTAGTTCCGTGAACAGCACTGCAAACTTCAAGAGCAAGACGACCCTTTGATGGAGTTGGTATCGGTTTTTAGGAGGTGGTGATGGTGTAGCCGACCTTGGCTCTGGAGATCTTTGTGGTGGAGAATGTTTGAGGATTTTGGCAGCTTGAGAGCATAAGATAGGTGATGATCTATTTTGAGGCCGAGCCTCTTGTATTTATAAGCTCACAAGAATCATTCTCCTCCTAGAATAAGGTTTCCTTCTATTTTCGGGCAGATCTGGCAGTCTGTAAAGATTTGCACTTTCCCGGAGTTGTACATATCCGAATTGCGTGATTCTTGCGGCATTGGAAAGATCATTCCGAGATCTATAAAATATCTTCATTAATAACCTCAATCGGAGTTGATATGCAATTTCTACAGCTTGTCGAAGTTGGCCCATCTGCACAGGCAGATTCTGCTTTCCTTATTCTTCATGATTTCCTTCTTCTTTTGACTTTGGGAAACCTTTTCTTACCAAAACTTGATCTCCACGAAATTGGCTGATTGGATCTTCATTTTTGGGCTATCTAAATGGTCTTCTAATTAATTGGACCCATTTTCATTTGTTCTTCTTCAAGATCCTTCCGGAAGCTTTCAAATCCTAGTCAACATAGGAAAGGTTTTCCTAGTCAACAAATGATTTATTTTTCTCCTCAATTTTTCTCCTTTCTTCCTTGGAATTTCGAACCAATTTCTTGTCTCCATTATTTATTGCGTTTTGCGTGCTTGTAGACTCCTTTACTCCGTCTCTTTTGGTCAACACCTGAAATTAACAAAATAAGTTAAAACTAATAAAACTAAGCAATTATCAAAGTAAAAATGTAGAGAAATTACATTAATTAATATGCCTAAAATGCATAGATCAAGTTGTACATAGCTTCGTAATCACAGCAGGGAAGACAAGGGACTTGCCCCTTTTATTTTGGTTAGTGACAGCAGCTTCCCAAATGGATTAGAACATGTAATACTCAATAGGAAGTGTAGGTTCAGAGGAAAGGATGTAAGCCATGAGAGAAGCTTGTTTAAAGTACACTTTAGAGGACTGAGTAGTAGGAACTATCAATGATCTAACCAGAAAGCCTAAGAATTTGTGAAATTCAGACATGAATTGACTGCTCAAGTAAGAACCAACCAAAGATGACATGTGAGGACTTGAGTAGAACTGTTTGGCTAACTGTTCGAGAGTCAAGGCTGAAGTAAAAGCTCTAATCTTTTTCAACACATGTTTTTCAGTTAAGGGGAGAGACAGAACTTCCCTTATTTTTGCAGGTCAGATATCAACATCACAATTACGAACTTTAACAATGATTGGAGAGGTGTTTAAGACTTTGACTTTTCCAGAAATTTCAGTTGAGAAATTGGCATAAAATTCCTTGACAAGAGACAGATTGACACTTGGTAAAGAGGCTAAAACTTCTACCCATCCAAATTGTTCAATGAGTTCAAAACATGCAGAGGGCAATCCATCAAATTTTATAGGTCTCTCATAAACAATGGGACATGAGGCAGTAATTGTCACATAGAGAGTCCTAGCTTGTAAGGATGTAAATCGAGCTAAGGGAGGAATAGGTAGAGTAGATACCTCAGGGTTCCTTTTCTTTGGAGGAAGAGGGGCTTTGCTGGAGGAGCCAGAGGGCTTCTTTAGAGTAGATTGTGAAGTAGTCACCGGAGTCTTGCCTTTGTCCTTGGAAGATGGAGGAAAAACTCCAATCGGACTAGGAGAAGCAAGTGGGGCAGTACGACGCTGCTTGAATTCAACTTTCTTCCTTGCAGTTTGCTTGAACCGTTTGGTCCCTGGTGGCTAGAAAGGGAACACACTTGGATTCATGGGGGATGGCTGAGCAGGTTGCTCTCCTCGATTTCCCTTAGTGATGTTTGAAGGTGGTGACTCATCATGAGATAGTGATGGTTCTTTCAAACCCTTTGCCGCCAAACCATCTCCTGTATCTATTCCTTTTCATTTCTTTGAGTCAGCCAAGGAAGCTCGACTATGAGTGGCTGCATGAAATGCCGGTGAAAGGACCCAACCCCGATTCAGTTACCTAAACCGGAATCGAACCCCTTCTGAAAACACGAACCAACAAAAACTTTTCAAAATTTCGGCAGAGTTTCGTTACTAACGTGGAATTACCATTACCTGCACGCGGGAAAATACACTTCATCCTATGCCACAAAAATCAAACCGTGGGCACCAATCCCATCCGGATTTCTCAATATATCAACAATAATGTAAAATAGTAAATATAACTGTACTTTACTGAAATCCGGAGTAAAATCGTATAATACATACAACAGAATACTCAGAGCGACCTCTAATGTATAATCATATAAGTATACCACAGTAGGTAGAACAATAAACCTACTGGAAGAAACAAGGTAGCTCGAGCACTATGCCTCCGATTACGACCTGCGACACCAGAATCCGAACTGCAAACTGGGCACGGAAACCGAAAAGCTCAGGGGAAAGACATGAAAATCGTTAGAGTGAGTGGACGAAAATAAATGTCTTTCACCAGTTGATATATATGTTTAAAATAACATATGCGAGTCCAGGTAAATAAAAATAACAAAATACACGAGGTAAAATCATACTCCTCCAGCGTACTGAGCATGCAAGTAAAAATCCCACGGGGTCATTCATGGACACATCCGTGCTAGTACAGTCAGAATCACGGAGTCCCAGACTTCCACGCAATTCTAGCCAGAAAGGCCTCAGGTCAGAGGTCTGCCTCCCCCCGGTAAAGGCCCCGGGTCAGGAGTCACAGCCTCCCCCGGTACACATCCTCGGGGATCAGCCGGGATGCGAGTGTATCGATACAACAACATATATAACGACTGTACTCTGTGTAAACCAAATCATAAATAGTTCGATGCAAATGCATGAAACAACATATAAGTGTAAGTACACTCGTATACGCACATCCGTATATGTATAATCGTAAAACACATGCTCATGTAATCCGAAATCTCATATGCATGCTCAAGTTCATAAAACGTGTATAAAGACTCGCAAACAATCCGTGAAAAGAAATGTCCACTCACAGACTAGCGTAACGCAGTTCGCGTTAACCCGTGATCCGGCGGAAAGTCCCTCGCCAAACAGATGATCACGAACCCCTAAATAATCACAAAATCCATTTCTCAAAATCATAACTCGACAATTCAAATCAAATCACGAGAAACCACCGTTCTCAGAAACAC
The DNA here is from genome assembly GCA_946800695.1 of Geum urbanum. Taxonomy (NCBI): domain Eukaryota; kingdom Viridiplantae; phylum Streptophyta; class Magnoliopsida; order Rosales; family Rosaceae; genus Geum; species Geum urbanum. The sequence goes on along the minus strand of OX327008.1, from coordinate 3,864,649 downwards.
GTAATCCGATTACGACAAACTGTCGGAAATCCGGAAATCACACCTCAATACCTCGCTGTAAGTTCGGATGCTCAATTCGAAAAACGAACCTCCCCACTGCGATCGGGGCGCGATTTCAAGTGAAATGACATGCAACTTGTCGAAAACTCCAAAAGTCAAAGTTTGACTGTTGACCGCCGCCGGCGGCGGCGCCACCACCAACTTGAACATTCCTCGGCGGAGCAACCCTTATTCCACTCAAAATCACCCATTGAGCAACTTTGTCAACTGCATCGAAGGCCAATTCTCACCCTAACTAGGTCAATTCCATGTAAAACCGAATGTTCACACAAATTTCAATTCCAAAATTCTCCACACACAAGCAAAATTAGATCACCAAACTTACATGGTAGCATCAAGGTGATGAGAGCTTCAAAGCCCACTCCAAATTGCAGCTCAATTCAATCGAATTCAAGCAACCCGAATTCACCCAAAAATTCCCAAACTTTGGTCCATGGTTTCTCTCTCCACCGTGAGACATGCCAGAAAAAGAGGCCGGGGATGAGTTCGGGAGGCTGAGGCGAAGTGAACGGCACAAACCCTGTGCCGTGGCGTGGCCGGAATGAGCTCCGTTGCCGGCGAGCTCCACACCGTCGCACGCCACCATCTCCAACCGAGTTGACTCGGTCAACTCGGTCAACACACTTAATTACTGTTTTGACTTTCCCATTATGGCAACCCACTATTTATAGCTTTCCCAAAATAGAAACTTTCCATAATTCACTTTTCGATAAACTTCAAATACACGTAACTTCCTCGTCGTAATTCCGATTCCAATAATTCTCGCGGCAACAAACTCGTCTCAACATACTCTTCAATTATTACCCGAAGTCAAACAGATCGACCAAACCGATAAAAAGTCAACTATTCAAACCAACACATATTTAAACCGACTAAATAATCAACAATCGGAAATATTCACAACTTAATCTTTGTAACTCAGAATAATGATCCGGAAGTTGCCACAAGCTCGAAATTAAATTCTCAACAACTCCCGTGAAGAAACCGAAACCAAATTCTTGTCCGGTAATTTAGTCGCTAAGAGCATCACCATTTAAATCCGATTACGTTGAAACTTCAAATATTCATAACTTATTCCTCGGTCGTCAAAAATAACAATCCAGAACCGCCCACGAACTCAAAATCACACGTACAATGACTCTCGAGAAGAGACCCAGCTCCAATTCTCGGCCAATAATTTAGTCGTTAACAAGTCCGGCGATTCAAACAACTGTCGTAACTCTGCGACTACGCGCAAGCTCGTAGATTAAGCTGATTTCACTGCTGATTCTGTTCTGGGTCGTCACAGCCAGATCACCGGAAATCTTCCAACGGTCATCACTATGGACAGTTTCGGTGGAGAAGGATGGAGGAGTAAAGATGTAGGGTTTTGGATTGTGATGATCAGCTTGAGATGGAGGGGAATCGAAGGATTCACGATAGCTTCCAGAAGCTTTCATGGAGGAGGAAGTGTTAAGTCGAGGTGATTGCCGAATAGGGTTTGGGAGAGGAATGTTTGGTCTCTTGGTTCTAGTCATTGATACTTTGAATCAGTGAATCAAGGACCCTAGATATGGTTTGCTTGTGTAGAGAGAAGGCTTGGGATTTGAAAGCACAGTGGGTAATCGGGATGGAGGCAAAGCGAGGTAGCGGAGTACACCAGAAGTGACTGGTAATGATTTGGGAACGAACTGAAATGAGGGAGAAGAAGGCAAAGTACACTAGCTGAAACAGAAAGTACTTTCTTTCAACTCAAATTACATTTCAAGCTGGCCCAAGTCCAATTGTTTAAAACAATCAGCCCGAATAAGTACAAAGTCCACTTAATGGACAGCTTTCACTAAAGCAAACTAAACCAAACTAGATCAAGGTTATGTGTAACCTTTTAGTAACCAAGTTGTAAGCTTTGAGAACTAGAAATGATCTTTATCCCAAGTTAGTTGTAAGTACAACATCAGAAATCAATCAAGTTAGCTGAAAATATGGCTTTGACAACTTTTAGCTTTGAAAACACAAATTGATAAAGCAAATTGGTGATTTTGTTCAAGACATTGAATACTCCCCCTAAGGATATGAGTACTTAAGTGAAATATACTAAATATATGAGTATTCATAAAAATATATACCACTTTGTTTGGATATAATTTATGGTCTTTCAAGAAATATTTTGTAACACAACTTTGAGTGTTTGTCATGAATGAAGAAATGTAGCACACCTTTTTTTGATTGTATTTCTTATGAGTCTCTTTAATGCTTTCATTTGCATTGTTTTATGTCCATCTGAAAAATTGTTCTCTTAAGGTTATGTAACGAGAAATGTTATCATTGACTCCCTGAGCAGATGCTCCAAGAGGCAATATGTGTAACAATGACACTCAAAGGATAACAAATTCGAACTCATTTGAGAATAGAATGAATTTCAGGGATCCTCTTTTGATTGGCACCCACGATTGATCAATGTTTGGGGCTTTTATGCATATACTATGTATATCATGTTCAAATCAAAGATGGACTGACACCTTTTTTTTTTGAGACATACTTCATTGATCATATAAATTTTTATTATGAATCAAACAAGTTGTAAAAGAGGAGACCATAAACAATATCCCTTTGTGATACAATTTCATGAAAACTGTAATATCTAGATATATGGTAAATAAGAAAAACCTTTTTTATTTTATTTTATTATATATATAGACATATAAAGAGTTTATTGTAAAATAGAACAAACACTAATTGCCTTACGTAGACTTTCAAAACGAAGGTTGTCAAGGGGCTTGGTAAACAAATCAGCTAACTGATTTTCAGTGGGGATAAAAGTCATTTCAAGCAAGTTCTCTTCTACCAAGCTTCTGATAAAATGGTACCTAATTTCAATATGCTTGGTTCTAGAATGTAACACAGGATTTTTTGAAATGTTTATGGCACTTGTGTTATCACAAAATAGAGTAAGTATACCTTGTGGAAATCCATAATCATGAAGCATATGCTTCATCCATAGCATTTGAGTACAGCAACTTCCAGCTGCGATGTATTCTGCTTGGGTAGTGGATAGCGAGACACAATTTTGCTTCTTGCTATGCCATGATACGAGATTATTTCCAACAAAGAAACTTCCTCCTGAAGTACTCTTTCTGTCAGTGGCATCACCAGCCCAGTCAGAGTCTGAATATCCTGCAATTTCCATATTATAGTCAGTTGAATACATAATACCAAAATCAGTTGTTCCATAAACATATCGAATGATACGTTTAACAGCTTTGACATGAGATTCTTTGGGATTTGCTTGGTAACGAGCACAGACACCAACGCTGTAACAGATGTCAGGTCTACTTGCAGTAAGATACAAAAGGCTACCGATCATGCTCCTATAATGTGTAGGATCAGTATCAATTCCAGCTAGATCAGCATTGATTTTGCAACTTGTTCTCATTGGGTTCCGAACGGGAGAAGAAGATTCCATTCCAAACTTTTTTACCAAATCATTGGCATACTTGGTTTGAGAAATATATAGAATATCTTCCTTTTGCTGTACCTGCAAGCCTAAGAAATAGCTTAGTTTTCCACAGTGACTCATTTTGAATTCTTTCTCCATTGTAGTAGTAAAATCTTTTACTAAGACATTTGAGGTGGAACCAAAGATGATATCATCAACATAAATTTGAACAAGCATAACATGCTTAGAGGTGCTTTTAACAAAGAGAGTTTTGTCAATGGAACCTCTGACATATCCATTATTGATAAGATATGAGGATAACTTGTCATACCAAGCTCTCGGAGATTGCTTGAGTCCATATACTGCTTTTTTCAATTTATAGACATGATCAGGGTGAGCATTAGGAAAGCCTGGAGTTTGCTTAAGATAAACTTCTTCCTTAATATCCCCATAGAGAAAAGCACTCTTGATATCCATTTGGTATAAGGTGAACTTTAAATGACACGAAATGGCTAACATGAGTCTTACTGATTTTAACCTTGCAACTGGTGCAAAGGTTTCATCAAAGTCTAATCCCTCAATTTAATTGTATCCTTGAGCTACTAGTCTAGCTTTGTTCTAAGTTATAGTTCTTTTTTCATCAGTTTTATTTTTGTAGACCCACCTAGTTATAATGATATTTTTGTTACTAGGCTTTAGAACTAATCCCATACATCACTTCTTTCAAATTGGTTTAATTCTTCTTGCATAGCACTAATCCATTCAACATCACATAAGGCTTCTTTGATGTTTTTTGGTTCAATAGTAGAAATAAAGCCAAGGTGAGATATGAGGTTGATGTCTTTTCGAAAAAGGGTAAGGAAGGATTGAAGAATTGAGAAATTGCTTACAAACTCTTGAGATGTACTTCTGGTCCTCATTGGTTCGAAAGCATTACCAATAATATCAGACGTCGAATGATCTTTCTTGACTTGACGTTTTCCTGATCTGTGTGGAGGCTGGATGGCTAGGGTCTCATCTATCCCTACGCTTTCATGAGATGATTCATGTTCACATTCATTTCCATCATCATCTGATATGGGATTCTGATCATCAATGGGAGTTTCTTTCTCAGTTGTATGAGATGTTTCAGAGACAACCTGTTTATCAGAAGAAGATATATGAGTACAAGTAGGACCATCATCAATAGCAACATTAACTGTTTCCATGATTTTGCATGATCTTTTGTTGTACACTTGATATGCTCGACTATTCGTGGCATATCCAAGAAAAATTCCTTTATCACATTTTGGATCAAACTTGGTGAGGTAATCTCTGTCATTATAAATAAAGCATATGCTTCCAAAAGCTTTGAGATGTGAGATGTTTGGTTTTCTTCCTCTCCAAAGTTCATATGATGTCTTATCTGTTCCTGGCCTGAAAATAACTCTATTTAGAGTATAACAAGCATTAGATACTGCTTCTTCCCAAAAGGAATGAGGAAGATCAGCAGAGTTAATCATAACTCTTCCCATTTCAACAAGAACACGATTTTTTCTTTCCACAATGCCATTTTGCTGAGGAGTGATCGGTGCAGAGAATTCATGAAAAACACTATATTTATCACAATAATCACGAAATAAGGCATTTTCAAATTCAGTACCATGATCAGATCTAATTCTAGTGATTTCCTTATCTTCAAAAAGTTTTTCATTTGAAATTCTTTTTGCAAGATTGAAATATTGATAAAAGGTTTCAGTTTTGTCAGCTAGAAATTTGACCCAGGTAAACCTTGAAAAGTCATCAACAATTACAAGTGCATAATTCTTTCCATGCAGACTTTGAGTTTCAATTGGACCAACTAAATCAAGATGTAATAATTGTAACACATTTGAAGTTAGTTTAGCATTTAAAGAAGAATGAGAAGTACGAGTAAACTTACCGACCTTACAATCTCCACACATACCTTCTGATTTCCCAACAAGTTTTGGCAAGCCTCTTACCGCTTCTTTGGATGACAATTTGACAATGTCTTGATGATTTAAGTGGCAAAGACGCCTATGCCATAGTTCCAGTGCATTTATAGATGTAAGAGATCGAAAACATACTTCAGGGATGCATTTTTGATTTGCAGGAACACAGTAACAATTCTCTTTTGTTCTTTCTCCTTCATAAGGATTCTCCCTTTTCCATTAAGAACAAGACATTTTACTCGATCAAAAGTAATAGATTCGTGTTCATTAACCATTTGACTTACACTTAGAAGACTAACTTCTAAACCTTTAACCAGAAGCACATTGTCAAGGTTAGGAAGTCCAGGAGTGTTCACTTTTCCACAACCAATGATATTGGCCTGAGCACCATCACCAAAAATAACTTTTCCAGATGGATAAGAGTCATTCATGGTAGTAAACCATTTCTGGTTCCCAGTCATATGCCTTGAACATCCACTATCCATATACCATGAATCAGACTTTCTTTTGGCAAGAGCTGTAAGGGCAACATTGCATATTGCAACAATTTTGCTATCATCTTTAGGTGAAAAGATGACCTGAGAGAAGTTACTTACATGGATTTCATCATCTGAACTGTTTCCACAAAGATCCCAAGGTTTTTGGTGAGCAGAAAAAGGCTTTGAAACTTTGCTTTTTTGTTTTTGGCCCAAGGGGAGATCTTTTTCTGGTTAACAATTTGAGGGATACTAAGGCTCTTAGCTATCCTAGCAAGCTCTTTAAGTGACTTTTCTAAAGAAGACTGAAAGGATGAGATCAAGGTATTTTGATGATCATTTCTAGGATTTGTTTGCTCTCTTCTCAGTTTTCTACACAGTGGTCTTATATGTCCAACAATTCCACAATGATGGCATGTAGGAACAAAAGGCTTAGAAGACATGCTAGACTCTAAAATTTTTCTTTTGACAAACACAGTAGGTTTCTTAGGTATTGATTTTTCAATTTTCTCATACCCTAAACCAGATTTATTTTTGTCAGTTTTACCAATTCCACATATTTTAGTTAGCTTTTCTGAACCTAAGTTGAATTTTTCAAACTATTGTTGAGATTCGTCTAGAGCAATTTCTAGAGCAAGTTTTTTCTCCATTAAAGAAGATGCAAGTTTGGTTTGAGTTTCTAAGTTCTCATGAAGACACTTGACATTATTCTCAAGACAAGATTTCTCTAATTTCCATTTAATTTTTACAGACAAAAACTTTTCTTGAATTTCAACTATTGTCTTCTCACTTGTTGATAACTCATGTTGGAGAGTTTCAATTTTAGACGTAGATGCAGCACACATTTCTGTATACTTGCTATCCAAAATGTCTTCGGACTCATCATCCTCGAGGGACTCATCCAAAAAAGTTGAAGCAATAAATGTAATAATTTCTTCATCATTTTCTAAATTAGTTTCAGATTCACTATCACTCCAAGTAGCTTTAAGAACTTTGTGGGTTTTAACTTTCCTGTTTGCACAATCAGCAGCTTTGTGTCCCAAACCAGTGCATTCAAAACATCTTGGTTTATCATCCCCTTTTTGATTTGATTTAGATTTAAAAGATCTATCATTTGATGTATCATTATTTCTTGAACTGGATCCTGAACTAAAGTTTCTTGAAGAGTTTTTTGAAGCAGAGAAGGGTTTTCTATTCTTGATAAATTTTTCAAATTGTTTAGTCAGGTAAGCACATTCTTCAACAGAGTATGAAACTGGTTCATCAATTTTAGATTCTTCCTTAACCGAACTAAACGCAATGGCTTTGTTTCTTCCCGATTTTAATTTCTTAGCTTCATATGTTTTCAGATTGCCAACAAGCTCATCAAGAGAGTAGGTTGACAAATCATGAAATTCCTCAATGGTAAGTTGCTTAGGTGCAAAATAGGAGTTTACTGATCTAAGAAACTTTGAGACAATTTTTTCGGGTTCAAGAGCATTACCTAATCCTTGACATTGATTGGTTATGCTAAGTAATCGACTATGATAATCATCAATAGATTCTTCTTCAAGCATATATATTTGTTCAAAATCAAGAGTTAAGCTTTGAAGTTTTTGAGCTCTTACCTTTAAGTTTCCTTCATGAGTTGTCATGAGAGAGTCTCATGCATCTTTTGCAGTTTGGCAGTGAAGGATTCTTCTTCGCTCTTTTTCTGATAGAGCAGAGAACATGCTGTTTAAAGCTTTGATGTTCATCCTGGAGTTTATTTTTTCTGGTTCAGTCCAGTCCTTTTTAGGTTTCAGGATAAACTCACTTGGTTTATCTGCTGAGGCAACCATTGGAGAGGTATATCCATCGTCAACCATATTCCATTGTTTCCCATCATCTTGAGAAATAAGGAATGCGGGCATCATAATCTTCCATTGAAAATAATCGCATCCATCAAAATATGGTGGAACATTAACGGAAGAGACTCTATCACGGTCCATTCTCGGTTTACAAAGGATCTCACTAATAAAGTTAGTGACCGCTCTGATACCACTTGAAGGTCCTAGAGGGGGTGTGAATAAACCCTTAACGACTTTTTCTCGAAAGTATGATGATTAATAATCAGAGATAGTTATGTGAAACTATTCTGACAATTAGATAAACCAAGTAAACATACGATGCTATAAGTACATAGGACAAATAACACAAGTATGTTTTTTGTCTCGCAGAAACCCTGCAATCAGGGATAAAAACTGTGTGGCCCTTTCTCTTGAAGGCCAAAGCTTTCCAATATGTAAGAACACTTTTACAAGACTATAGTTCCGATAATAGCAAGGAAACGGTGCTATCCTATCTAGACTCGCGCACTAGACTAAGAGGTATACTCCATCTTGTAAGTAAGAATTTTACACATGAAAGTTTACAACAGTTTAACCAATGAGCTTAGCTATCGCATAACTAACTCCCTTGGAAACTCTTCGGGTTGCTTGCATCTACCATAAAGAACTCATGGAATGCAAGATGTATGTAGATGAGATGAAAGGGTTTTCAGGTAGACTTTAAAACATAAAGCATAACACAAAGCAATAAGCACAAGCTTAGAAACTGTTTTGAAGAAACAGAGTGACTATCATCTAAAACAACCAACTAACAACCATGGGCTGCTATGTGTATATATAGCCACGGGAAGGAGGGAAGATCTTTTTCTCAAAGTGATCCTAGCCATGTATTTGAAACTTGATCACCACACAAAACTTTCTTTAATGTTGGAGAAAAGATCTAGCCAAGAGAACTCAGCTCACAGCCAAGTACACTTGGTATACTGAAATTTACAGCAAGGTTTTGAGCTGTAGACAGCTAAGACCTTTTACCCAAAATATCATTCTTATCTTCAAGGTAAAGTGAGAGTGTCTTTTGTATAAAACATAAGCTTCATTTTAACCAACACCATATTGTAAAAGATATATAGATATGTTTTGGAAAATGTTTTCATATCCATAAAAAGCTGATTTAATAAACCTGAACATAAAGATCTGTGAAGGCATGGGCTTTTAGGATAGGAACCTATGTAGGTATCCTCTGTGAAAAACAGTGAATGTATGCATGTTTTTACCTTGAGCCCATGAGTTCTTTATGATGTATCTTTGATCTTTTTTGCTTGTTTCATGTGCTCTAAATCATGTTTTGTAACCATATAAGATATGTCAATAATCATATACCTACAGTCTAGTTACTCAAACACTGAATTTTGGGTCAAATTTTTCATTGAAGCTAACATGTGTTCTATTTTAATTTTCTTGTAGTGCTTTATGTTCAGCTACTGATGAAAATAGGCAAAGGCACATACTACTTTGCAACGTCATATTGGGGAATGGGGAAGACAGAAGTGGTGTCCCCAGACTCAAAGCAAGTTATTCCCAGCTCTGATGAGTTCAATTGTGGTGTTGACGATTCTTTGAATCCCAGAAGATATATAGTATGGAGTGCTTTCATGAACTCTCACATTTGCCCTCTTTATGTTGTAAGCTTCAAGGTTTATAATCTTTGCCCAAGTCCCAACTCTCCTATTGCTAGTCCTTCAAAAATGACTTCTACTATTGAGTACAACAAGGAACTTCAAGGAAGCATTATTACCCCCCACACTCGCCAAAAAAGAAGAGAATGATCAGTTTTCTGGCTCCATTCAATTGCTTAAAACTTCCAAAGATGAGTTTCTCGCCTACTAAACTTCGAAAGTCCTTCAATCCTTCGAAAGTTACTTCGATTGTTAGAAGGGACCAAGCACTCCAAGAGAATATGGCTACTATTGAGTACAACAAGGAACTTCAAGGAAGCATTACCCCTCCATACTTGCCAAGAAAGAAGAGGATGATCAATTTTCCAGCTCGGGGCAATTACTTTAAACTTCCACAGATGAGTTTCCCCCCTACTAAACTCCAAAAGTTCTTAAATCCTTCTAAAGGCGCTTTGTGATTGTTAGAAGGGACCAAGGACTTCAAGAGAATATGGCTAGCCCTCAGCAGTCTATACAAAAACCAAGAAAGATCAGTCAAAGCTTAAGACTTCCTCGGATGAGTAGCCTAAAACTCTCACATACCTGTAAAATGGCTTCCATTGTCAAGCGTTGCAAGCCGCTTCAACCAAGAAAGATCAAGCCACAACAGTTTATACAGACTGAAACTTATAGGCAGCAAAAGGCAGTTCACTCAAGTGTCCAAATATTACGAAAGAAAGGATCACCTAATATACTCTTTCCAAAATAGACATTGTATTTCATTTTGATATCATAATCTATTTCTGTCAAATTTGAGAAAAAATCTATCCGAAGCAAATCATGACAGACAAGAATCAAAACACAAGTTTAATACGAAAATCAAACAGTACTTCGTTCATATAGATATAATAGATTCTGCATTACAATATCAGGCACAAAGCAAGCTACCTGTGTATGCAAATACTCAAAAAGATCCTTTTACAGGATCTATAAGTTTAAGTTATGCTATATACTTCCCAAAACCACCTTGAGGTACCAAAAAGCATAACCTTCCAACCAAGTTAATGCTTACGTTGACATACAATCATTCAAGATCCATGCCAACATGGAGAGGGCTTGATGGCAAACCACTCTCTTCCACCACTACTTCCTGGGCCTTCTTTCTTCCTCTGGTCCTCGATCCAACACTTTCACCAGCTGGAACAGCAGCTTTCCTCCCACGTTTTGCAGCTGGAGCCTGAGATTTTGTGCTCTCCTTGGCAATCTCCAACTCAGAGGAAATTTCATTGACCTCAACTTGCAAAGTACTTGATGGTGAGCCATCATCTTCACTCACAGCTTCAATAGCCTTCTTCCTTCCTCTGGTTTTAGTTCCAACACCTTGACCAGCTCCAGGAGCACCTTTCTTCCCACGCTTAGAAACTGGAGCCTGTAACTCATTGCTCTCCATGGCATGTTCAATCTCAGAGTCTCCACTGACAACATCAATTGGGGCAGCAGCAATTTCATTTACCTCCATAATAACACTCTTAGGTGATTCATTACCAATATCAACTTTCTGTCGCTTGGGATTGCTGCCTTTTTCAATGCATTTGGCCAAAGCCTGCTCACCATCAGCGGGTACTTGGGGCAATTCTGAGAAAGTTTCTTCCTCAGGGTTCTCCATTTCTTCATCACTTGATTCATCAGCTGGATCCACATTTTCTACCTCTGCATTATCTTCCTTCAGGGACTCAATTGCCTCCATTATCTCTGTATTCACCTGTCAGGTTCAACCTCACAATCTACTGTTAAGCACATCCCAATCTCACAGATTAACATTTTATAACGTTTGTTGATTTGATTGCCAAGAACACAAAGATAATGAAAACAATGTTTTTTTCAAACAGGCAATTTCAAAAACATATCATTTTGGCAGCAATACCATCTTCTGATCAATTAGGATAAGAAACCTAATAATGTTCTATTTCCAATTGAAAGTGAAATGCACTGATGGCAAACCTGCGGATCTTCCACAAAATCAGAGATATCGGTGGGACATGAAGGGCACTTCAGTACATTCCTTTGAGTTCGAAGGCTTCTTCCACCTCTATTTCTTTCTGTCATCAAACTCTTACCAACAAAAGCCCCTTGAAAACACGACTTGCAGAAATTATGAGCACATGGTGTAGTTACAGGTGACATCATCACCTGGTGGCAAATAAGGCAGCTAAATTCCGGCATGCTTGGACTCCTGAAAACAACGTCCTTCTTATGACATTCAAGAACAGCCCAATGGTTCTCCAAGAAATCCATACCTAAAATCACATCAAAATCCACAATATCCAGCAGCATCAAATCCGCGGTTAACCCATAACCTCCAATAAAAATTCTCGCTTCTATGAACTTGTCTTTACAATTTCTATGACTTCCATCCGAAGTCAACCAACTTTGACTATCCTATAAAAAGTCAACTAAAGCTCTCAATATCTACCGACGGTGTCAAAACTAACTATCATCATTGATTAACACTAAATCAGAATATAAGAGGTTAATTTCGAGTTGGGATGTTACACCAAGTCTTCAAGTCCTTACTACAATTTGTTGAGCTTCCATCTTTGTCAAGTCTCTTCTTCCACCGAAAATCAAAATGATGTTCAACCATTTCAATGTGCATGCATGCCACTTCCAAGCTCAATAATTAACACTAGTTGTTATTATGCATGCACCTTTAGTCTTGTACTCAATTGAACAAGTAGTCAAATTAATGATATCAAGTCAATGCTAACCAACTATTTCTTCTCTGGTCAAATAGGATTTCCTAGTTAAAAGTATATCAGAGTGAAACAAGATGTAAACGATTTCCGGACTTAGCTACTGCTACTTCCATTAGAAAAACATAGTGCAGGGCCAAGTAGTCTTAACCAACGATTAGTGCAGGGCCAAGATTTCCACCACCAAAATTTGATTTCCATATCCAATTAGCCATTGATAGTGTCATCAAAACTTTCAATACTCCCAAAATCGGATGTCTTTAAAGTCCACAAATTAAAGTTTTCTTCAACCCCATTAGCCAGAGACATGATGGTGATATATGGAGCTCTCAGCCCTCAGCTTGTGGTATTTACATAGCAGATACTGCTGCAGTAGTCAAGTGATATCAAGCCAATACAAACTCACAAATTCTCTGACCCTTTTCCTTTCTACAAACCTTTTCGTTCCTACCACCTTTGTAAGGAATGAAACTGTTCGACGTGCGTTACTCAAGAGCATTAGATCAACAATTGTATGTTAGGATCATAGGGAGTAAGTTGAAGAGTAGAATATATCGATCGATTAAAGTGCTCTGCTGTCCTATTTTGAGTGTCTCTTGTAGTTTGTCCATCCATTAATTACTGGTGCAAAAGCTTTCTTATATATGGGGCATTAGTATGGAGCATTAGATGAATTTGAGTCTTTAACGTACAGAAGAAGATTAGTGGAAGCTTCACTGTCATTATGGTCCAGACAGAAAGGCCAAAAGTCACCAATTAATATAATCATTGATACTGTGCTTATATAATTGAGAAGATAATTAATACAGTTTTACGGGAAAGGGCAGTATCAAAGCCCTGACCCTGGCATACAATACAATGTTTCATACAAGCCATAACCTGGTCACCAGTGTCTAGATATTTAAGCTCTTTTGATTGTTCTGTTATCATATGCACTACATTTATGCATATGCATGTATGAATATGCAGACTGTTAATGGTTCTTGCTTAATTTAATGACTGATAATTGTTTCATATATATTCACAGTTTGTTCTTCCCATTCTCAAGCAGTGAAGGGTGCCATCTCATGCTGTACATATGGGCCTCTATAACGTTTATTATTTTCTCAAGTCGTTCATTTACATACATTTCATATTTTGACTTTATAAGTAAAGTAGCTTAATGCGATGATGTATACAATATGAGATTTTATTTTATTTATTTTTTTCTTGTATGTATTCAGAAGAGTTTTGAGTGTCATTGAATATTCTGATGTTTACTTCAATAGTTTTGTTATGAAAAAATCATTTGATAGATTTGGCTCCATGTGTTAAGTTACAAATCGTGTATATACTATAGAATCCTTGACTGTTTAAATTTTTAGTCTTAATTTTTGTTTCTAATCGAGTTTTAGAGGTTTGGCTGCTTAACTAACTTAACCAACATGATGTAGCATTATTGCTTGGTGACTACATTTTTTTTTTGACATGCCTGAACAACTAGAAACAGATTTGGAGATTCTGTTATAGAAAGCTGATATGGCTCTCAGGAAATATAACATGCATATGGTTGTGGTCAATAAGCTTTTGAGCCGAAAAGAAGAGGTCGTAGTTGTCATGAGCAATGAAAAGATTTCAGTCTGCCGAAACGAGTCATTAGGTGTTCATGATGTGGAGAGCGCCCTTTTTGAGCTTCTAGTGGAGAGGCATTTAGTTTATGTTAAGAATTCTAGCAAATTTTTAGGATTTCAGGAGAAATACAATTCATTTTTATCTCAATCATGCATTAAGTTTAATGTTAGTCAAATCTTTGTAAAACGTTCATCACATTGGTGGAGATAAGAAAACATAAGTTCTTGTATGTCATATACTCATAGTACAGTTTTCAAAGAATAAACCTCAAGAGCTTTCATATTAAGCAGTGAGATATACAGTAAAACCTCGATAAATTAATAACCACAGGACTGACAAAATTTATTAATTTAACGAGGTTATTAATTAATCGAATATTAAATTAATACCCAAGTCCTCAAATTGGGACCAACAAAAAATATTATTTTAACAAAATTATTAATTAATCGAGTATAAATTATCAAAATTTTACTGTAGTCCATTAATCACTTTATCTGATACAAAAATCTTGCTGTAGTATTAACACTGTATTTTTAATACTAAATGACTTCAATATCAATTCAATTTATTTTTAGGTAGTGTTGACTGTACTGAGAGCTTGGGGACTTGTGACCCGACCCGACCGTAATTATGACCCGCCCGACCGAAAGTATGACCCGACCCGAAAAACCAAAAGAGAGCTTATTTCATATTTTCATTTCAGACTCGTGGACCAAACACAACACAACGGCTAACAGGAGCTTCTCTTCTTCATTTTCAAATTTCTCTCTCTCTCTCTCTCTCATTTGTCCATAACGGCACAAATGGAGTTTTGAATTTTGAATCGCAAGCTTTGGCTACTTACTACAGAAGAGAAGAGAAGAGAAAGTCCGATGTGGGTCTCGAAATATCTTCAATGTTATCTCGATCGGTAAAGTCTCTCTGGTATGGTAATGGATTCAATCTTCTGCACATAATATTTGTGTTTCAATTCAATTTTCTGCATACATATATATATAGAGATTTGTGGGTTGGTTTGAAGAATTTTGTTGCCTTCGATAGTATTTTGGGTTGGTTGGATGAATTGGGTTCCGTAAAAGGATGCCTTTTTATGAATCTGGATGAATTGGGTTCTGTATAATGTTGGTTTTCCCTTGAAAATTGGTTGGCTTGTGATGAATCTGGAATCTCTTTGATGTTTTTGATCAAACTGGATTGTTGGGATGGATTCTACATTGAGTTGTCGTAAGATGGATAAGTTGGCTTTGATGCCTTTATGATTCTGGTTTCATTTGAAACCTATAATAAACCTCGATAAGTTTTGATGCCTTTTCGATAAATGGGTTGCCTTTGAGATGTCCTTAGGATTCTGGTTTCATTTAAAACTTGTATGAATCTGAAAAGTTTTGATCGCTTCGATAAATGGGTTGCCTTTGAGATGCTCTTATGATTCTGGTTTCATTTGAAACCTATAATGAATCTCGATAGGTTTTGATGCCTTTGACGAATTAATTGCATTTGCTACCTTTGAGGCTTTAACGACTCAGGTTGCCTTTGATGCAAATGATAAATCTGGTTGCCTCTGATCAATTGAGTTGCATGCAATACCTTTGGCAAAGCAAGTTGCCTTTGAGTTGTCGTAAGATGGATAAGTTGGCTTTGATGCCTTTATGATTCTGGTTTCATTTGAAACCTATAATGAATCTCGATAAGTTTTGATGCCTTTTCGATAAATGGGTTGCCTTTGAGACGTCCTTGGGATTCTAGTTTCGTATGAAACTTGTATGAATCTGAAAAGTTTTGATCGCTTCGATAAATGGGTTGCCTTTGAGATGCTCTTATGATTCTGGTTTCATTTGAAACCTATAATGAATCTCGATAGGTTTTGATGCCTTTGACGAATTGGTTGCATTTGCTACCTTTGAGGCTTTAACGACTCAGGTTGCCTTTGATGCAAATGATAAATCTGGTTGCCTCTGATCAATTGAGTTGCATGCAATACCTTTGGCAAAGCAAGTTGCCTTTGAGTTGTCGTAAGATGGATAAGTTGGCTTTGATGCCTTTATGATTCTGGTTTCATTTGAAACCTATAATGAATCTCGATAAGTTTTGATGCCTTTTCGATAAATGGGTTGCCTTTGAGACATCCTTAGGATTCTGGTTTCATTTGAAACTTGTATGAATCTGAAAAGTTTTGATCGCTTCGATAAATGGGTTGCCTTTGAGATGCTCTTATGATTCTGGTTTCATTTGAAACCTATAATGAATCTCGATAGGTTTTGATGCCTTTGACGAATTGGTTGCATTTGCTACCTTTGAGGCTTTAACGAATCAGGTTGCCTTTGATGCAAATGATAAATCTGGTTGCCTCTGATCAATTGAGTTGCATGCAATACCTTTGGCAAAGCAAGTTGCCTTTGATGTCTTTGAGGCTTTGATAAATCAGGTGTCCTTTGATACCTTTGATGAAAAAGTAGCATGTGGTGCTTTTGATAAATCTGGTTTCATCTTATAATTCAGGTTGCCTTTGAGGCTTCAACAAAAGTTGCCTTTGAGCATCTTATGTGGTTTTAGCTGAATGTACCTCGTATCATGATACTATTCCAGGTTATGCGGGATTAATGGCCAGTTCCCTGGACCAGTTCGTAATGTCACTACGAATTGGAATATTGTAGTCAATGTAACGAATGACCTGGATGAGCCATTGCTTCTCACTTGGTAAAGTACATGAGTACCTTCAGCCAGGAAACTATTGGAAATGAATACTGAGGTTGCTAATAGTATTATATAATGCAGGGATGGAGTACAACATAGTATGGATTCACTCTTCTGCACATATTTGTGTTTCAATTCAATCTTCTGCATATATATATATATATATATTTTGTGGGTGGGTTTCAAGTCCTAGACTTTGATAGTAGAATGCTTTGGCATTCTGATTTCTGTCAAACCCTACATAGAGTAAATGTTATTGGTTGCCGGTTGATTGAAGAAAGAGTTGCCTTTGATAGTATTTTTTTTTATGAATTGGGTTATGTAAGATGCCTTTTATGAATCTGGATGTTGTATATAATGTTGGTTTCCTCGATGCTTTTGATAAAATCGGTTGCTTTCGATTATTTGGTAGCCTTGATTGGGCAATGTGGCTGAAGCAGTGTTGTATTTCAGCAAGATAGGGCAGGCTGGTTTGATGTTCTATCTTTGATGGATTCAAGCAAGTGTAGTTCAAATGCATGAACATACAACCAATTAATTTTTGGATTGTGTAAAAGGAATCGGGGGTACAATAGGCAGTCTTGCTCAATAGGATGCTTGCCACATTAATCCATGGCCAGTGCAAAGCAGGTCATTTGGATTTTGCTTATAGGTTGCTAGATCTGATGGAAGACAGTGTTATTGTTCCTGGCCTGTGGACCTATAATGTTTTCATAGACACTCTTTGTAAAAGAGGGCGTCTGGAAGAAGCCTGTATCCTATTTGATTCTCTTAAAGAGGAAGGCATAAAGCCAGATGAAAGTGTCATTTCACTCTGTGATTGGTGCTTACTGTAAGGTTGGGAAAATCGTTGATGCACAGTCTTTGTTTGATATGATGCCTATACAGAGGGTTGTTATATGGTTTGAGCAAAGGCAGGAAACTGCAGGATGCATTATTACACTTGGGCCATGCTCATGCATTATTACAGGGTGAAGAAGATGTTAAGTATAGGCCTGAATCTAACTCTACATAGACTTAGGCCATGCTCATACACTTTTCAACCAAATGGTTGAAAAGCTGATGGTTCAGATGAATGAAGAAGGAATTAGAGCAGATTCACTGACTTACACATTACTAATAAAACATATGGATGTATGGGACTACTAGATTCTGCATTTGGCGTTTTTAAATGCATGTTTGATGCTTCCTGTGACCCTTCTCATTACACCCATTCATATCTAATTAAACTAAAGTGCGACTCGATCTGGTCTCAAACTTCATTGATTGTTGATGCGTGGAATATGATGGATTTTGAAATTGCATTAGAGCTCTTTGAAAAGATGGTCTAATATGGTTGTGCTCCAAATGCTAACACATATGAAAAGCTTATAGTAGGTCTTTGCAAGGTGGGGTGCTTGGAACTAGCTCAGAGGCTACATCTCCATATGAGAGATAGTGGCATTTCTCCCAGTGAAGATATGTATCATTCTCTTGTCATTTGCTGTTGTCAATTGGGAATGTATAGAGAGGCCGCGATGCTTTGGGGTGGCCGCGGTCTTTCTGTATATTCAGAAGTTTCACTGGCAATGAGATCCTGGTGGGTTGGTTTCTCTTTTGTTTCCTGTTTCATTTTCATTTTTGTGTTTATTAATTAATTCCATTCCCGATGTTGCATCTTGCTTATAATGGGCATTAGTTGCCACCATGAGAAGACTTACTCTTATGCTTTTGCATAATAATTACCTCATATATATGTCTGTTTATAGTTAATATTAAGAAGTGATACACAAAAAATTTATCAAAGTTAACCAGTGCAAAGTTTTTGCCTGAATCCTAAAGCTGAGCTTATGGTCTTGTCACATGGTATTTGCTATGGACCTATGGTGGTTTAAGATATCCATTGGTCGGTCAATTAATTTTTGTTGTTGATAGTTATCTACTAGATCTTTCTCTTGATATCTTCAGTTGGAATGTAAATATCTGATTGACTATTATGTATGTGCACTTTTCTTAAGTTAGTTTTTACACTGGCTTGTAAATATTGGAGGATTTAGGTGATTGGTGCATTTCTGAGGTTTCTTTCATTTCCTTGGTAGCAAAGGTAGCATTGGGTAATTAATGAGAGTGTTCCAAAGTTGAGTCATAGAATGTATGTCTCAGTCGGATGGTTAAGATGATTGATGAATATTGCTGCTCCTTGCCTATTCTTTTGTTTACCTGGTTTGTTGGTTTCATATTGAAATTTTTTAGAGGATCTTGTTGTCCACTGATGTACCATATCAGAAGGCAAGCGGAAATGTTAAGGTTTCTAGCCACTTTGATTACGACCTAAAATGTGCTTAGTGTATATTAACTTCTGTTTTTAGAGTTGCGAATAACGTAGGTGGCTATAAAATTATCTAGTTTGGTTCTGTCATGTGTAGAAGTGTAGAACTCAACTTTTATGCTTATTCAGATGAAGAAGTTCGCCTCCTGTTTAAAATTGCTAGTATTGCAGTACACAGCTATTCATGGTTTCTTGCTGTTGCATCTATTTAGGAGCACACAGCGTCTTAAGATATCATACATACTCATTCATTTAAGCTTGCTAAGCTGAGGTTGTGTGTTATGTCCTGGGTCGATAGACCCCCAACCCCATTGGCCAAGGTTTAGAGTAGTGATGGGATCCCTGAACCACAATAGACTAGTTATCTTTGTTAGTGCTACTCAGTTTGTTTACTGAGGATCCGTCTGTAGCTTTGCTTCTGATGTTATGTCTTTCTGAATTTTCCATGTGTTATTTCTGTAGTTGTTTGCCTGTACGTTTGGTTTGGAGGTTTTGGTTTTCTTGTTAATTCTTGAGAAATTGTTATCACTGTTTAGCCAGTATCACAACTTAGATGAAGCTTAATTAGGTGGATTATTGATACTCTCTTGTATGTTCTATTAATCACTGAAGAAAGTGTCTGCTACACAAATCTTGCTAAAGTATACACTGTATTTTCAATACTAAATGAATTCAATATCAGTTTGTTAAGAATTATATATACAAACTTGTATATTCTTCGTAGTGGAAGAAAAAAGAGAGAGTCAGTATTGGGATATTCAAAATGGAACTGCTACAAGGAAAGGAATATATCCTTTATCTCCCGAGCTTCTTCATTATCTATGTCAAGCTCAAGTCCCTCTGCAGCTAAAAGCTGACCAATTATCTTTCTCTTATCTTCCTCTGCTTTCCTTCTCTTCATCTAAGGGCAACTCATAAGCAGCTTGAATCTTAATAAATCTAGCTTCAGCTGTTTCCCCCTCCTCTAATGTCCCTCTACCATCATAAACTTGAAACCAAAAGAAGAGCTGGATCAATTCAGATAACTGAGGCCCAACT
Source organism: Geum urbanum (assembly GCA_946800695.1). Lineage (NCBI taxonomy): Eukaryota > Viridiplantae > Streptophyta > Magnoliopsida > Rosales > Rosaceae > Geum > Geum urbanum. The sequence goes on along the minus strand of OX327008.1, from coordinate 3,844,879 downwards.
TCAAACAAAACACAAGTAGTCCAAAACAATGCAAACTTATCTATCTTCCTAATGGCATTTGGTCATGACCAAGCTTCCCAACCGTTTAGTAGACATGGAAATATAGCAAACCAGTTCAGTAACTAAAACCAAACAACTTTTTCAAACAATTCCTGAATAGTAGTGACTCGTGCTCCACACAACCAAACAGAAAGCAGACCCTTCGGCTTCAACTACTACAGCAAGCAAGGACTCTCTCTCTTCTCTGGTAGATTCTTTGATCCCAAAATCGATCTGTTTAAAATTCAACAATTTTTCTTCATGGGTTTTGATAATTGGATGGTAATTCTATATGGGTCTTGATTGGTTTTGGTGCTTGACTAAGATATCCGTAGAAAGATTAATACATTTTTCTTGTTTTTTTTGTTGTTGCTAGTTTCGTTTGTTGGTATTTTAAATTTGGATTTATCAGTTCTAGTTCTTGTGCTTTCTATTTTTACCAGACTATTTGGGTGTATTGTTTGAATGTTGGACATCGGTGATGGATCAATATACAATTTAGTGAATCCATGACAAAGAAATAGACCAATAATTAGTAATTTGATGTAAAGGAATTGAACTAGAAGATGTTTTGTAGTAGCTAAGTGTATTTTGTTGGTTTAAATTTTATAATTGTTTTGTGGATTGTGATAGTTTAGTTAGATGTACTACTATGTTGATTGTCAAAGTTTGTTTAGATAACAAAAATCTGATGCTGGATTAATGAGTTCTATTATACTTTTGACATGGAGATGGACAGAATGTTTTTTCCTTGGAAACGTGATTTGGGTTTTTGTCCTGTGATTGAATGCAGGCAATCTCAAAATGGCTCCAACAAGTGGGTTAGACATTCCGAAAGAAACACTGGATGCAGAAATCAAATCCTTTTTTGACTCGGCTCCGCCTCTGAAGAACAGCGGTGATGTCAGTCAAAAACTCGAGGAGTTTGTGACGAGAAATTCATCACATTTTACAGGGTGCTGAAACTAATTTTACATTCCCTGTGGGTCATACTTGGGGTTGCATTAGATATTTTTTTTAAAATGTTATCTTAATCTTATGTTCTTGTTACTTTTTTCTTGTTTTATATATTATTAGACATTCTTGAACTTCTTCAATTGATCTTCGTTAACTACATGCAGTTCAATGGAAGTAACACTGCTTTCTGCTGACATGGATGAGGAGGAAGGTTTTCTCAAGGACTTTGTAAGTTATACGCTATCAATTTATTCCTATATGTTTTCCTGTTCGGAATATTTTTGTTTAACTATTTTGTAAATTTATAATCCAATTAGTGTGCAATTAGATAAAAGGAAGATGCTCATATGCTTCAGACAGGAATTTCTTAATACTGGCTAGTCTTGATGAATGCAAACTTTAATGATTCCATTTTTTACAGAAGTTTTTTATCAATTGTATTGGAAATTGCAAAACAACCATTACAAGATCACACCGTACATATCGCATCACTTATGTCAATCATCAGTGAGCATAAGATTTAATAGAATAATGTGATTCAAGTTTCCCGAGTAACCCTTTATCTTTTAATTCTTAGCGGACCTCTTGTCCGTTCCCTTGTATGCTTTTTGTTTTTCATTAAAAAAGCTATTTGTTTACAAAAAAAAATGATAAGAGAAAGATGAAAGAAAAATTTGCAGATATATATCAGTAGTGATGAAAGTTTTGAGAGAACAATAAATTAAGAAAATAAAAGAAAAGAGATTGCATTCACTTCCAAAGAATCAGGAAATATTAGACTGACTAGTATAATGGAAATTATGTACTAGAGTAGCAGTTTAATGTGTAGGTTGAAATTGTTGAGAGTGCGATGCCTCCTTCTTTTCTGAGCTGTTTAATTTAGTCTTCTTTTGTAGCAAGCTCATACTTTCTGTCTTGTATTGATTTTCAAAGGTTGAAAGCCAGAGCTATATCGATATGATGACCTTCAGATCTATCACTTCTGTGATGAATCACGGTGTCACAAAAAAACTTGAAATTGAAGATTTGCTTCAACTTCCCACTGATATGGACCCCCCTTGTTCCTGTCATGATGCATTGCTTAGCTGTTGGATATCCCAACAAAGTAGTTGCCATGATCCATCCCTCTTTAGGGCAATCTGTTCTGCATATGGATGGCCATATGTTCATCCTGGCTTGTTGAAGGTACTATGTTTTTATTTCCCCATATTTCCTTTCAACTGTCATAAAGGTGAAGTGTATATATCTTGTTTACATGTGTCTGATAAAGAAATTGCTGCTGGTTTTATTTCCATACAAATTCACAAATTTTTACTAATGTTCTATGAAAAAGTGAGTATTCATTTCTCGAATGGTCATACTTTCAATAAAACTTGTTGTTTCAGGCTTTAATTTTTCCCAACATTTTTTTTATTTTATAATATATTTTTTTTTTTCATTTTGCATGACTGCTCACTGTGTCCGCTTGTCATTAAATGTAAACAAGGTTCCTCCTGATTTTGCCTCTTACCCTTTGTTTGAGTTAGTGTCTCTTAGTTTCATATATTGACATCGCTATAATGAGAAAGGGCAGTGACCTCAAAGCGAACTGTTAATCAAATTGTGAGCCTATTATGGTAACGTTATCACTATCGTAGATAGCCTGATAGTTGTTACTTTGTAAGTACTCTAATAATCAGTTCATAGAATGTATAAGAAGTTTTATTGAAAATGTAGTATTATCTTCTGGTCTCCAGGTACTTAATGACACTGTTCGTTGTGCTGGATCGTTGCTTCTGAATAGGCTAATTCGCTTCCTGCAACAAGGTTTTATAAGAAAATGTATTTAATACTTTTGTAATTTTGACGGAAAAATGTTATGTGTCAAACATGCTCTTACATGGATTCTGACTTCTTCTTTTTTCCCTTTTAGGCTCGCAGAAATTGGATGGCTATGTTCTTGCAATATCCATGGGTCTCATATCTGTCTTAGTAATGATCTATACTTGAGGTAATAACCTAGTTCAGTAGGGAGGCTGTACCCTCACATCTAAATGAGCATAAAACTAAACAACAGAGCAGACTTCCCAAACTTCAGGGCACAGAGTAATTGTTAATTATAACATCCATGTGCAAAAGTGGATCTCTCTTATGTACAACAAAGAAAGAGCAAGTGGATCTCTCTTATGTACAACAAAGAAAGAGCAACCAACCTATGAGAACTTGAGAAGTTACTTTGAAAATTGATCATAGCCATATATATATATATATATTCAGTTACTGAAAGATAAGACTTTGGTTCCTGATTCTTATCACATCCATATTGCACTTCACAGTGTTGTTATCAATTAACATCTTTAAGTGGGACCAACTTTTCTCTTTAAATCACGAGTTAAGAATAGCAATCTAAGCATATAGATAAAACTTGTCTCTGTAGAGTGACTTTACTCAAGTGGGACTCAACTTTTCTCTTTCAATCATGAGTTAAGAATGGCGATCTAACCATTTAGATAAAACTTGTCTCTGTAGAGGGAATGTACTTTTAATGACTTGGTAAAGACTGTTTTGAATTTGCAGAACTTAAATTAAAAATATACTTTCTGATAGATACTATTTTTGTAATATTCAAGTTGAATACTAATTTGCCATTTTTTTTCCAGATCTTTATTGGCTACGCAATATACTTTTCATCTTTCAAAACTGAAGTTAAAGCTGCGATCTAGTATCATGACTGTCATCTACCAAAAGGTATGGCTTTCCGATCAAGTTGTTAAGACACTTAAGTTGTATAACTCAATGGAAATGATTGTGCATAATCGGTTGAAGCTGTTTTTGGTTCTGTTGGAAGAAAAACAACTTTTATTGAGCAAAAAGCATGTTACAAGAGTGACATCTAACTCGTTGCTTGTGAAGTTCTTCTCCACTTTGAGAGTGTCATTTTTTTGATCTAGAACATATGAATTTGATTAAGAAAAAGAAAAGAAAATATAATGCATGATACAAGAAAGTATGTGGACAAGATGTCCACAACTATAAGATATGATCCTCCTACTATTTAAACAATACCGAAATAGACGATAGGTCACTTAATCATCTGAATTCCTTGTGAACAGTATCTCAACTCACCTGAAAGTGTATGCTGTTGTGTTGTTTAATCTTGATAGTTTGAGTAGAAAGCTTTGGGCACAGATCATTTGAAAGAATTCGTTATTTGAAGATATCTCAAGATGGCGACGAGTTTGGAGAAGAATATGTGTTGGACTTATATGTGATTTCTAAGCCACTAAATTAGATATATGCTGTCCCTTCAGTCTCGAACTCTCAATTGAAAAATCAAAAGCTCGATCAAATCAAACAGTTGGAATCTTCCTCAGATCACCCAATTTGATTTTTTTTGAAATCTCAATTTGCCGGATTTTCCCGTCCCATCCCAGTTGGGATTCGAGCCTCTCTAGACAAAATTTCAAAATGCTCAATCCTGGCCCATCCCATCCCATCCTGGTAAATATTTTCAGGACTAGGATCTGGTCGACCAAAATTCGACCTGTCCCATCCATACCCAGCCCTAGTTGATGCTATTAGTTGAAATAGGTATTCATTGTTCTATCTAGCTTTCCTGTCTGCTGAAGATTTCTTTCTGTTCCTTAACTTATATAATGATGCTTAAGTTATGTATCTCTTATCTGAATTCTGTACAATAAGAAATGGTTGTTCGAGTTATAATCAGCTTCGAACTTCTGTGGCTTGTCCTTTCTACCGATCTAGGCTTTATCTACTTTACTCCTGTATCTTTGTCTCAATTTTGTTTGGCTCTTTGCAGTGCCTCAGTATCAATCTAGCAGAGCGGTCAAACTTTACGGAGGGGGAAATCCAGACTTTGATGGCCATAGATTCTGATCGGATTGTCAACTTAAGTAGTAGTTTACATGACATGTGGTGGTAATGGATTTTTGTTGCATTTTTCATTTTTCTGCCTTTACTTTTGTATGTCTATTCAACTTTCGCTTTTTCTTCAGAGGCACAGCTGTATAACTACGTGGATTTTAATATTTCACTGGTGCATTTGATCTCATTCATTGTTTTAGTTCTGTTCTTTTTTATGATGCTCAATCTTATAAATATAAGGTTGAATTCTACCTAAGTTTTCATATTATCATTGCTCTTAAATTCTTAACATTGTATGTATGTAGATGTTCTATCTGAGATGAAATCACTAGATGTTTAGTAATATGTTCCCTTTATTCTTGCGGGAACTTTATGAATCATTGTCCTTATTTGCTGTGCTTGGTTTCTGATCATCCCATCTCCATGATTATTTCAGCTTACCTTTACAAATTGGGGTCGCTTTGTTCCTTTTGTATACACAAGTCAAATTTGCATTTATTTCTGGACTTGCAATTACCATCGCATTGATACCAGGTACGGTTCCATATGTAATTCTTGCAGATGAGCATGCTACAGTGTGAGTTTTATTTTTAGCAGTTGAAAACTTATATTATCTGACTGATGGAAACTATTTGTCTTTAGACCAGTTCTTTAAAAAAATAACCGCAGTGCATGGACATAAGTCTACTATTAACATTTAGAGTTAGGTTGGTTACTCTTGTAATCAAAGTTTGTAGTATGGTTGGGTAGATTTGAATTTGAGTTGTGTTCATCAAATAGTGGATTTTGTAATCCTTTTTACCTGTGAATGGAGCTTGATGTATTGGTACTTGAGGAAGTTAATATCCACCACTAGTGGAGTTAGTTTTAGTAGTCCTATAATTGCTTTGATTGAGCTGTCTTATTATTACGTTTTGTGCATTTCAATGTATAGTGTAAGCCCCTTCTAAACCTTCTTTGGTTTTACAATTTAAGCAAAGTGATGAAATCTGAAGATAGAAATAAGACAGCAGTTTTAGAGTTGTTCCGCCAAAACTTTAGCCTATGTCCACTTTTTGATCTCTCTTGAGAGATTCACGAGCACTATGAAGAATTTAGGTGTTTACATGTCTCCATGTTAATATCATCAAGAGATTATTCACAAAGTAAGCCCACCCATTTAGGTGAATATTATCGCAGATCCCTTAAACCCCTCAATCTATTATTTAGGTGTCCCTGCATGTATAGACAATATTTTCAACTTATGGGCAGTTTATTCACTTCAATATTTGTAGTTCCCGTGCTATATTATACTCTTATGTACTGGACCCCAAAAGTTTTAGCTGTTAAAGAAGGAGCCAAAATTACATATTAACCTAACATGTATGCGAACCCATATACAGGATAAGAAGGACATGGGAACTTTTGACATATATTCGCACTTTGAAGATGTATGGCTGGGAGCTCCTGCTTTCTAGTTGGTTGATGAAGACGAGATCATCAGAAGTTATGCACTTAACTGTATGGCTCTACCCAAATTCTTGGATTAGCCAAGAGCTATGCATTTAATGATATATATATATATAATACTTGTTTTTGTCATATCTTGAATTATTCATGTACTATTTCCTTCTATTTTTCAGACAAGAAAGTACTTGGATGCCTGGTGCTTATTTTTTTGGGCTACAACACCAACCCTCTTTTCTCTTTTCACATTTGGACTTTTCGCATTGATGGGGCACCGACTTGATGCTGCAACGGTACCAACTGTTTCCCTTTAATATACATACTCAGATCTTTTTCTTTCTTTTTTTCATTTGATGCTGGAGCGAAGTTTCAATTACAAGCTCATGCAATTACGAAGAACTGTACAATTAGTTGTTTCCTTTTGTTACATATTAAATGCAAATCACAAATGTATATGTAGGTTATTGTCTCTTTCCATTTCCACTGTTTCATAATGTTGAATGTATTAATTGTCACCTGTTTCCTAAGTGCATTAGTTTGAGCTACGTTTTGAATTCTAGTATCAATGTCTCTATGAAAAAGAAAACTTTGCTGGCCTTGGCATACAAGTCGATAGTGAAGGTTCTTGATATTCTTCTCATGTGTATGAATTCAACTTGTAGTGATTCCAAGACACCTTTAGTGGGATGTTAGAGGCCTGCACAAGACAGGATATTTTGTTTTCTAATTTTTTCTAGGACTGATTGCTAGAACTTTACCTGTGTGAAGCCTGGCAGGTTTTAACCCTAACTCAATTTCATTCCTATTTATGATTTTAACAATTGTTTGGACTCTTCCCTGTGACAACTTACAATACATCAAGAAAAGCTCATCATTCCAATGTTTCTAAATGCAGGTGTTCACTTGTGTTGCTCTATTTAATACTTTGATATCACCTTTAAACTCATTTCCATGGGTCATTAATGGGTTAATTGATGTAAGTTTTCCTTATTTTCTTCAAATGAAAGTGTATTTTCGTTTTTTTTGTTTGTTTTACTCATACTTTAGCTTTACTCAATAACAGGCTGTCATATCTATGAGAGGCTTGAGCAGGTTTTTGTCTTCCTCTGAGCGCAAATCAAAGCTTGAAAAGACAGCTGATTCTTCATCTTCATCATATTTTTCAAATGATCAGTCTGAATTCACCTTTGAAGATATGGCTGCTGTGTTAAACAATTCATCTTGTTCCTGGTCAAGCAGCAATGAAGAGGAATTGAATTTGGTGCTGAAACACGTAACTCTAGGTATTCCAAAGGGTTCATTGCAGTCATTGGAGAGGTCAGATAAGTGAATGGATTCAAAATCCTTTGTATCTGAAGCTCTGTTCAACTGCATTGAAAATTGGGTTGATAACACTTTTTACTATTGGTGGAAGATGCGAATATTAGTACTCTTGTGGAACATCTATGTTAGGAATTTAGGTATATCATTATTTCACTAAAGTTAAATATCAGTACGGGACTAGGAGTAATTTCACCATGTTTTATGGTTACATTAAGAAATAAGACAAGATTGACATTCTGATCTTACTAACAAAATAAACATATCCCATATATTATGTAAAACCTGATATGGAGAGTAATATAAGTGAATTTCTCATAACTTACAATATACATGATGCAATTTGGTGCTTACGAGACGCAGGAAATCACAATTCAGGGTAACATATATTAGATATGTCAATTATTAACTAATGATTATAGTTAATAAGCGTTCATTATGGCTGCAGTTCTCTGGTGGACTAGTATAATATGTAGACACAATGCCTCTGTAGTTGTAATAATTGAGGCTTTGGCAAATGCTTGGAATTTCTCTCCAAATACTAGATAAAAGTACTAGATAAAAGTGTTTTTCTTTTGATGCAATTGATCATCGTATCAGTAGATAAAAGTGTTAGTGTAACATGACATTGAATCTTGATAGTTCATTTTTTTTTCTTTTGATATCAAAATATTTAATACAAACTTTTTCACCACGAAGGGTTCACTTTGATATCTACTTCTCAGGTTGGGTCAGGTAAATCATCCTTGCTGAATTCCATTCTAGGGGAAATGCAACTTGTCAATGGATCAGTATATTCTTGTGGATCTATAGCATATGTACCACAGGTCTGTAGACTAGTCCTAATTCTGTTTGTGAACCTCAGTTCTTGTGAAATAGATTTCATCAATGTTGTCTCTGCTTTATATGTAGGTCACATGGATTCTATCAGGAACAATTCGTGACAATATACTTTTTGTAAAGCTTTACGATCCCAAAAGGTAATATTAGTCAACTAACAAATTTGCATACATTCGTCCTTCACTCGAAAATTATTTTGATAATTTCTAAATGTATGTTCCATTCATCCAATTTAATCTTCCTAAATGAAAATTTTGGATCATATCCATGAATTTGTTCTTTATTCAAGATGTGATTCTTTTCCTCTCTTTACAATCAAGACGTCTGCTCTTTGATAGTTGAAATTCTTTTTATCTAAATTTGGAACTATCAACAGGCCACTGCTTTACGTTTGGAGACTAGGGCAAATAAACTTTCTGTCCTTTTCTTTCATTGGTTTAGAAAAAATCTTCAATTAATCAGTACAACTGCATTATGGGGAACCATAGATTTTTTGTTTTTTAGAGACATCATTGATTCCATTGATATCCAGCCAAGGCGGTTGAGCTACAAAACATATATGCTCAGAGAACTTGGACACCAGAATCTTGGTTACCGCAGCTCAGCTGTGAACACTTAATCTTTTGTGAAGCAAAGATAATAATTTTACCAATAGGTACTCGGATACTTTGGAGGCAAATGCGCTAGATGTTGATATTTCTTTAATGCTTGGAGATGATATGGCTTATATCGGAGAAAAATGAGTCAACTTGTCAGGTGGACAAAGAGCTCGAATTGCTCTGGCAAGGTTACTCCCAACTCTATAATGAATGTGTTTTGATGGGACTCGTCCTTCCTTCCAAGCTCTATTCTTTATTAAATTTTTACTAATTACAGAGCTATTTATAGTGATGCCGATATGTTTATTCTTGATGATGTCCTAAGCGCATTTGATGCATGAGTTGCACGTTGTATTTTATACAATGCTATCTTGGGTCCACTGATGAAACAAAAAACTTGTGTGCTTTGTGCACATAATGTTCAGGTTATCTCTTTGTTTCAAATTTTTGTCTGTTTTCCTTACTTGAAAAGACAAAAGCCTCTGTAGTAGGACATTTCTGTGAATGTGTTTGAATTTCCTTTCATTAAATAGGAATGTTTAACAATGTCCCATTTATTACTATCTATTTATTCTTTTTGTTGTCCTGTATAATTTAAGAACCTGAATGCTGAGCTGACTTACTTCCACCAACCAGTATGTGGCAAATTCTTGTGCAGGCAATATCTTCTGCTGATACAATCGTTATGGAGAAAGGACATGTGAAGTGGGTGGGACATCCAGATTGCTTGTCAGTTTCCTCATATTCAGCATTCTCTCCACTGAATGAATTTGATAAATTGGTACTCAATGAAAGAAAAGAATGCAATGTAAATGAAGATAATCTCATGAAAGACTAACAAAACCTCCCATTGGAGAAAGATACTGTGCCTGCGTCAGATGGCAGACAAGATATCATTTAAGTTGAAGCTCGGAAAGAGGGAAAAGTAGAAATTTCAGTTTACAAGTGAGTAAAAAGATGTGCAACTTAAATCTATAACGTCAATCTTTTTGCCATCTTTTAACTCTTTTAAGAATTCATTACTTATTATACATTGTAGGATAGTTTCCAGTTAGCATTGATATTACCAAAAATGAAAAGAAATTTTGGCTGTACATATAGCTTGTGTTGCATATGGGAAACATTACTCTGATTCCTTTCAATTTGGAGGGTTCAGTTTCAAATGAAATCAATTATACTTTTGTTGCAGGAACTATGCCTCATATACTAGTTGGTTCATTTCTGCTGTAATATTTCTGTCAGCAATTCTAATGCAAGCTTCTCGCAATGGAAAAGATCTGTGGCTGTCATTTTGGGTTGATGCAACAGGAAATAGTGAGAAAGGATACTCTACATCCTTTTATCTGGTAACAAGCTTCCCCAGATTTTTCTTTTTGGAAAATAAAAAAGAGAACCAACTTCCCTAGATCCCAGATTTATTTAGTTTTTTTTTCAATCTTCAAAAAAATAAAAGAATTCATTGATTCAAAGCATTATATGGTGTTGCAATTTGATAATTGAGGTCGTAGAAGACTAAAAAACATAAACTAACAGGTGTTTGCGAGAGTTTGACTTATTAATCTAACACACTTGCATCAGGCAAATCGTCATATACGACGAATTAAATGGCCATAGTCTCTATCCTTCCTTCCAATTTCCTTGCTATTTGGCCATTTCTACTTGGGTTCCTGTAATTCCATCTTTTGCAATAAGACCCACAAATCACTTTGACGGAATAGTCACATGAGCTATTTGGGTTAGTATTGGCCCAAATGACAAATTACCCAAACAACTGAGACCCAAGTAGAATCTGACCCAAACTAGGAGGATCTTAACTGGCCTGCCACAATAGGCACACAGAAATTTCCATTAATCAATGGAACCAGAAAGAGAAAACCATCACAAGATGAACTCTACGTGAGTATTTGTCTAATATTATTGTTCCTATAATTACTATATCCAAAACATTTGTTTTACAGCTTTTGCTTTAATTTCAATAGAGCCGTCTTTTAGTTGCCTAAGTTCTTTTTTGGTTAATGGTGTAAATTCTGATTGTCCAAAATGTCAATACCCTAAATATGATAGAAACTACAACATACATCTAAAATAAATCCCTAAACGAAGTAGAAGTCCAAATATTCTCTCAACTCTACTTCTAAATGGGTTCTCTCTTTCTATGATAAGCACAGAAATTACAATGAAAACTGATTTCATGTTGCAGTCCACTTTTTAGTTCTTTCTTTGAAATGGTGAATTCTGTATTTCAGTTATATATGAAGATTAGCAGCTTATGCTTTCAATACTGTTTTTGGTTTAGAATTGAAACTGTGAACACAGGTTCACTAAAACTACAATCTGGATAAAAGGTCTTGGCTTTTATATGCATGAAAAATATAGGACACATCACACTTATTTATCCTTTTTTCCTGAATCTGTTAAGTGCAGGTTATATTGTACCTCTTTTGTACTGCCAATTCAATTCTTACATTGGTGAGGGCTTTCTGATTTGCATTTGGCGGCTTAAGAGCTGCAGTTAAGGTGCATGATACTCTGCTGATAAGGCTTATCAATGCTCCTGTCCAATTTTTGGTGCTGATAAGGCTTATCAATGCTCCTGTCCAATTTTTTATCATTTGGCCATTTCAAGGACAGGTTGAATTCCAGAATGTCACCTTGAGATATAGGCCATCTTTACCAGCTGCACTTTGTGATATTAGTTTTACTATTGATGGAGGGATGCATGTAAGTATTAAAGCATATATAATTAGCCTGATGACGAATCCATCTTGTTCAATTTCTTTTCATAACTTTGTTTGCTGTTCAAACTTAAATTTTTATCTCATTGGTAATAACTAAAGTAAATAAATAGGAGGGAGATGCGAAGAAAAAATAAACTAAGTCTAAACATCTTTCTGCTGATTATAAATCAAGTCGGTGTTGTTGGAAGGACCGGAGCTGGAAATCTAGTGTTTTAAATGCACTGTTCCGCCTCATGCCAATATGTACAGGATGTATTCTTGTGGATGGTATAAACATAGCCAATGCTCCTATCAGGGATCTTCGTGGACATTTCTCTGTTGTTCCTCAGACACCATTTTTATTTGAGGGATCATTAAGGTAATTTTAATTGTCATGAACTTAATGTCATGTTTTATTCAATTTGATACTCAATTTTGGGTCTAATCCTTCCCGCTAGGTATAAAAACATTTGACTGTATTGCATTTTGGGCATTTATTCCTTGAATCCCTCAATTTGTATGCATTTCATCCTATTTTATAGGGACAATCTAGATCCATTCAGGCTGTGTGATGACTTAAAAATTTGGAAGGCATTGGAGAGTTGCCATATCAAAGAAGATGTAGAAGCAATAGGAGGTTTAGATATTCACCTAACTGAATCTAAGATGTGTTTCTCTGTTGGGCAATGACAGCTTCTTTGCCTTGTACGTGCACTTCTGGAATCTTCAAAGGTAAGATGAGTGATTGTTTTAACACTAAAAACAATGTAAAGATGCTAGAGAGCATATTATAAATACCATATGGTTAATTGCTTTTATATTATAATTACTTATCTGTGTTTCTTGATTATTCAATTGGAAACAAAGTTCTTTATTATGGCATGATACAAATCAATTCCGTTCTGCCTTGTCCAAGATCCATTTTACATCAGTCACTTGTACCTCCTAGTAGTTTTTGCAACCATTTCAATCTGGGTAGGGTGCTTCATTTTTGTTGAACTTCTAGATTTTTTTGAAACCGACCTTATCCTTCATTGTATGTTACTATTATGTTTAGGACTATTATATTAAAAGTCTAATACAACTAGGAGAAGATTAAAAATGACCTTATCTTGTATTACCCTTCTAATGATGCCCTTCTAAGAAACCAAAAACTATTACTAGAAGCGCTCTGCAACATAAAACAGTAGCTATTCACCATCAATATCTTCTAGCAATCCAATATTTAGAACATAAATATAGCAGCTAGAGAGGGACAAGAGAGGGTCATATGCTGTTGCTAAAAGTTCATTAATTTGGGAGACAGTTTGGCTTTGAAAGATATATTTTGGTGGATATGTTGGCTGTGGTTCTACAGGAGCAGGCCTGTAGCATGGTTTCTTTGGGGACATATTGTTGAATTACTCACAGATGAAGTCTGAACACTAAAATTTTCAGGTGCTTTGTTTGGATGAATGCACGGCTAACGTGGACACCCAAACAGCATCCACTTTACAGAAAACCGTATCTAGTGAATGCAGAGGCATGACAGTTATCACAATTGCTCATCGTATCACCACCGTCTTGAATATGGACAGTGTCCTGATCCTTGACCATGGAATCCTGGTAAGTCATATGGACTTCTTCAGGTAGTCATTTGTACTTGTATATTTTGAGAATTGTTAGAATATGCCTTAAATCAGGTTTGTATGCCGGTAGCATACGGGGGTCTCGCTATTGGGCTGGGCTTTGGTTTTCTGTTGGACTTACCATTCGGGGGTGTACATATATATATCATTTAGGTTATTAACCTAGTGTGGTATTCTGTAATCTGTAATCCGTTTTTCTCAAAGATAATAAAGTTGTTCTCCTCTGCCCGTGGACGTAGCTAACACACTGTTAGTGAACCACATAAATCTGTGTTCTTTCTTACATTCGTTGTAACAAGAATGATTTGTTGGCTGTCAAAATGATTTTCCCTTTGGAAAGTTCTTGGAAATTCCTTATACCTATTTTCTTGGTTTCCCCTTTGTAACAAGGACATCAGCAAGCACTCCTCCAAAATGAGTTGTCCAGATTCTCTAGTTATGCCAAAGCGTCTACGATGTGATTACCCCACAAAGTACTGCGCGCTGTGGTCGTTGCCGACTTCTTGCGGTCAGAGTTTGATTTACAATATGTAACTATGTAAGCTATAATATTGTAATTTTGCATTTGTTGTTTAATCATCAATAGAGTTGGGAATAGTTCATTATCACTTCTAACTCTAGCCAAGTGACTACTACGAAAATGCATCATCCATCTAATGAATCTGCAAGTGACTTCATGTTAAGTCGCCTGTTGCTTGTGCAGCTGATGGTACAAAACTAACCTTTGTGACCTTGTCTAATGATATTACGATAGTTTCTAGAAGATTAAAGTACTCTTGGGAATGACATTTTTAGTGGTATAATTAAAGTAATCTCGTGTTTATATTTTATCTTGATGATCAACTGTGTGAATATCAGATGCTTCTGATTCCAAATCAGAATGCAGTTGAGACTACATGAGCATTTACAAGAAAAAGTTTTCCCTACCCATAAATCTTGAATCTGATAATACTTTGATTCACGACAGTGCTTGATCGAGCAACAATTCTTTGTGTGTGGAATATATCTTGATACCTTTCGGTGACTATCCTATGATCAAGCAACCTTCCTTAGTGATCTCACTCAATTAATTCAGTTCCTCGACTCTTGTAGATTTTCTGTGGGTTACTTGTTAGTTAATAATAGTTGTTTTAGGATAAGCGGTAAAATATGTAGAGTTTGTGGACGCAATCGGTATAATCTTTTATTGATAATAAGAATTCCTTTATATAGGAGAGTACATGGAGTTATATATGGTAAGAATCTTAATACATTACTAAATAAGACTTTCTCCCTTATTCTCTACATATTCTACCATAATTAGGAACACACATAATAAGGTAAATATTCTTCAACACTCTCCCTTGTCCTGGTTGTGGTAGACGGAGCTTCTTCAATGCTTCCTTGATGCCTCGTTAAAAACTTTGACGAGCCAAAAACCTGTGCAAGAGAAAAAGTGATCTCGTCAAGTAAAAGAGTGCAAGTCGTCGTAGACGATGATATGACACTTAACTATGTTGTTTCATTAAAACTTTACTAAGTAATAAAAACCCTTTAGGATAAAAATAACCTTAGTCAAGGAAAAAGAGTACAAGATGTCCTTCATATTTAGAAACGCTCATGTGAATGTCAGACTCCCCCTGAAATCTGCATCTCCCCCTGATATCAATAATCAAGGTAGCTTAGATAAACGAAGCAATCATATGCTCGTCACATGCTTCTCAAATGTAGATTTAGCTAATGACTTAGAATGTAAGTCTGCCATTTCTCCTCAAATCAAACTTGGTCAACCATAACCTAAAGAGGAGAACAAGAAGATGAAGATTGTTCTGTAATAATCTCAAGTAAGTTTTCTATGAACACAACTTAAAATTTAAATTCAAATACCCTGCTCTTTTGAGACTTTGAATATTCCGTAGGAATTTTGCATTGGGATAACATCTCATCAATATTGAAAGTCCCTAAAATTGGGCAAGTTAATGCAACATCCGGGCAATGTAGCATTTCTCCTGCCCATAGTGGGGGTATAACGTTAGTCAAAAATTCAATGATGAGTTTCCGGTGAAAAGACAAGTCATCAAGACACAAAATGATTCTTTCATCATCAACATATGAGATTATTTCTGACTATAATCATGTCCTAAAAGTTGACATTAACAAACATTAGGAGACGCCTTAAAGTCAATGATGATGTGAGTAACAAATAAATCTCATCAAGTTAGACAAGTATTGTCTGTATTATGGATGGTTCTTCCAAGTTCGTTGATGATGCATTTACTTATTTCGTCGCTCAGGAATTGACGATGATGAAGTGGAACCTCGCTCTATTGCAAATTGTCAACATAGAGCAAATTGACCGATATGGAAATTAGCAATCCAGGCTGAACTAAACTCTCTTATAAAAGGCAAGCTTTTACTCAGATAGTGCTATCACAATCGAATGGTAAGCCGGTTGGACATGAATGAGTTTTTGTTCTTAAGCATAATGAGAAAAACTTATGGCACAAGGTTTTCTCAATGTTATGGTATTTCTTACGAGCAAATGTATTCTCCAGACTTGGAAATCATTACTTTTCGTTACCTTATCAGTTTGATAGTGCCCAAAAATAATGAGTATGCAACTTATGGATGTGGTTACACCATATTTCTATGAGGATCTTGATTTAGAGATGTACATGAGAGTGCCGGTTAGCATGGTTATACCTAATTCAAGTAACTCTAAACCACGGAGTGCTCGTGTGATCAAATTGAGGCGTTCACTGCTCTAAGTGACTACTTGATTAGAAAGGGGTACATGGATGATAAGTTATGCATATGCATGTTCATTACCTGAACGAATTGGTTGAGATGAAAGACTTTGGTATGACTCGATTATGTCTTAGTTTAGAGATGGAACATTGAGTTGGTAGAATACTTATTCACCAGTCTGCTTATGTCCAAGTCAGGCAATGGACAAAGCACACCCTCTTATCACACCAATGGTTGTTTATAGTCTGGAACCCAAAATGATCAATTTCATCTGAAAAATGATGTTGAGGAACTTTTGGAGCTGAGATTACATATCTTAGTATAGTTGGAGCTTGGTTATATATAACTTGCTGCGCACATCTAGACATTGTCTTCTTGGTCTGCGCCTACACAAAGTCATTGGAATTGTATAAAGCACATCTTCAGGTACTTGAAGGGATCAATTGACTTGGGTTTGTTCTTTCCCTACGAAGAAAATAGAGAGAAGCTTGAAATTCCCAAAAAAAGGATGGTTGAATCATAGTATGCAAATCCGGGAATTTTTCACCCGTCCATCGGATCTTTCGACCTGTCAAAAATTCACTTTGGATGGACCCGAAGGTGTCAATCGACCCGTCGAAAGGATTGCTCCACCCATCGAAAAATGCACCCTAGATTGCTCGACAGTCTACTTAGCATTGTTCTGCAGCTGTTGGAACACATCTCAGCAGCACTGGATAATTCGGCTTTGAAGGTAGAGGATTAATTTATGAATTCTTGAAAATCTGCATGAATAAATGAATATGACTAGTTGATAAAATTCTTGGAAAGTAGTAGAAGCTATCTAGAACCCAACAACACATAACACTTTTCCGTAGAGAGATGTAAGAATGTGCCATGGAATCCAATTTATGATGTGACATGTAAAATTTCTATTTTTCAGGTTCCTATTTATATTATTTGTTGTGTAGCTGAAAAATTACTGGCTTTCACCAACATCATACCTGAATCGCTATGTAAACAGCGGCAAGAAAAGGTATGCATACAAGGCTTATTGTTCTTTACACCCTTGCAGTTTTCATTTCGTTGGAATCACCATTTGAATTGGTCTTACAGTTGTATGCTGGTCAGCCATTGTTTGGACATGTTGAGCTGTTAAATGAGGAGAAGCTTCATGTGTTTCCAGCCATCCATTCACCTGAATTATTGTGAGTTCTGAATTCTCATTTTAATCTATGTTTTCTTGGTCATGATTGTGAAGGGCACTGTTAAGAACATACTGTACCTATGTTCCATCTTAGTTTGATAATTCCAATTGAATTATGTCTGGTCCTTGAGGGCATTGAGTCATTGACATTGCAAAAGTCGCTGTGATTTCCCTTCGGTGTCCACTATCTTTGTAATTTTAAGTCTGGTTCTTTTCATAGGTCATTTGTACAAAGAAAACAAAATATATTGATAATAGTGTATACCCTTATGTTTTTTTTTTTAGATTATAAAGGTCCTAGAGGGGGGGGTGAATAGGCATTTACCACTTTTTCGTTTAGTTCTGTTCTAGGGATAGCAAGATATTGTCCTATCCCAAGACACAGGATACGAGTAATAATGAAAGAGCAGTAAGAAAAGAATAACACCAGATGTTTTTGGTGACGCGGAAATCCTACAACCAGGATCAAAACTGCGTGCCCCTTACTCTTGAGGGACAAACCTTTCCACTAATCTGCAACTCACACAATTACAAGTTTCTGGCACTCTTGGGATACATAACCCTTATGCTATCCTGACTAGTCTACCTACTAGTACTACCCGAGCTACACTACTTTAATCTATGTGATTACACTTGGAAAGAACAACTGAAGTATCAAAACAGATCTTTAACTACTCTTCAAGTTAAAACCTTCTTGAACAACTTCATGGGTTGAGCATCTCCACACTTTATCTCTATGGAATGCACAATGCAATGATGCATATGAGTTTTGGAAAACGGTTTTTTATGTTTCAGAAACCATGTCTATCATGCACAGTTATGAGCAACCAAAAGACATGGAAGGGGGAGAGAGAACAAACGAGAAACAACACACGAATGTGCTCTCAAAGAATGCCTAAACAGAATAACCCGAGATACTCAAATAACTCACACAACCAGCCTTTCAGTACAGTAAGGACTCCTTATATAGACCATACACAACAGCATCACAATGCAACAAGTAAGGCAAAGCAAAAGGTCAACAAAAACTGAACAGGCACGTGTCACAGCAGCACTGAGTGCTGCACAAAACACAGTCCTAAAACAGAGCAAACCAAGTCTGCACACTTGATGGGACAACACCATAAGCAAACGGAAGAAAGAAGACAAAACAGCTTTTGTTCTTCCTAATACCCAGAAAACCATATCGGTGAGAAAACAGTACATAAGAGTTAAGTATGGCACCGAATCATGTGGTCAACTAGCATACAAGGGAACCTATGGCTGTCCAAGAACCAACACAAATTTGACTAAGCAGTTTTGACACAGTAAACAAACCAGAAACGTGTTTCAAGACAAAATGCTAAGTCAACATCAGTTTTCCATTTTGAGTAAGTTGTGTTTTGGGAGGGAAAAAGTTGTACCCAACCTATCACCAGAAATAGCAAAACACCAGAAAGAACATCACGTGAAAACCAAGGCTATCCTGATTTCAGATTGTAAAGCACATGCATAAAGTAACACAATAACCTAAGTATCACATGTTCATGTTGGCTTTACACATTTGAAGCTTAAGGTCAACTAGCAGGAACCAAGATACAGGCATAAAGATTAACCCAGGCTACTGTAAGACACATGCGTACTGAGATAGAATTAACCAAGACAATCGAACCAGATAAGAACATGTTCACAGAAGAATACTAGAAAAGTAGGGATACAAGCACACTATCATATCCTAGATAGAAAACATGATATGCAATGAATGAACTACCTGATGTACCAAGGAGATAAAATTTGGAGATGCCAACATCTTTCATCTCTTGTCTGGATGATCATCGAGTGTTATGGTGTTTTGTCAATCGTCAAGGACATGCCAATACATGTGTATGCCTTCAATCTCCCCCTTTGGCATTCCTTGACAAAACACAGAAAAACTGCATAATCAGAGTATAGCACAAACACCATATTTACCCTAAAGATTGTCCAAGAATACAGAGTATAAACTCAGTACTCCCCCTGACTGGTTACCCAGGATAGGACCACACGAACCTATCCCAGTCAGGTTTCCATCCATCAGTACCTGCACAGGTTAGTTCTCCCCCTTTTTGTCTAGGAAAGTCAGAGGGACACACAAGGATAAACTAATACCATAGATAAACAAGCCTTTGTTCAGGGACACAGCCCCAAAACCAAAAACCAAAGTTTAAACTTGTTCAGAACCGAAAGGGAAAAGAGAAAACAGCAGAAGAAACATGTAGATAAACAGGATAGAGGTGTGAGAGAGACAGTCAGATAGCAGCATCATCAGCGTCCTCAGCAAAGGCTCCCATCTCTCTGATATGGATAGTAGCGCCGGAGTCAGAGGGAGACGAGGCGACAGTGCTATCCACAGGTGGAGAAGATACACTAGGCTGAGGAACAGGGTCTGCAGCAGTGCTGGAAACAAGCACAGAAATTTCAGCTTTGAACTTCTCGAGCTGCTCCTCCAGATGCGCCTTCAACTCCGTGACAGCACCGGTGATCATGGACTGGACCGCTACCTTAAGAAACTGGTGGTCCATCGGCTCCACATACTCATTGGATTGGTGAGCAGACTTGTTGATCGTAAGAGCATCCACCAAGGAAGGTTCGGGGCCATATTGGTCACCATTCCACAAGGGAACCCGAGCATCACCGCAAAGCTTGGTGATGAGGCAGGGAAACACCAAAGCTTTTGCAAGCGAGCTGCGGTGGTTCACACCAGCAGTCTGGATGGCTTGGAACATGAAGTATTCAGCAGGTATGACAGGGCAAGGAGGATCATGACTTAGGTACGCCATTAGAGTGGCGTGCTTGACTGGGATCTTGCTCGTCTGAGATGCTGGATAAAAGAGTGTCCGAACAAGAAACCCCAATGCCTTGAACCATTCAGTTAAGAAGCGGCTGGTGAGAAATGTGCCAGTGACTGGTTCAGCTGGAGGAGAGGAATAGAGACGAGTAGCAAGCTCATTTATGGTGTAAGAATTTGAGTACTCAAGTTAGCTTTGCAAGACGCCATCAGTAGTGGTGGGGAGACCAAGAGCTTTACGTATCCCAAAGGGTGAGCAGTTGACCTGAACACCACGAACACATACCATGATTTGTTGCTTGGACCGAATGCGAACTTCTGAGGACACCGTGCTTGGGAAGTTGGCATAAAACTCCTGAACAGATGTAGTGGGAGAGAGAGAATGCAGCGAAAATCAAGACCACTCATTGATTGTTTTGAACCAGACAGATTCTCCTCTTAAACACACCATCTCCATTCTTCACTTTCCAACTTCTGCAGAGTTAAGTCAGAAGAAAACAGCAATAATGACCTAGATCTACGTGACACACACATGCACCTAGATATCTCCCCAAAAGCAGATAAATAGTCACCCATGCAGAGAGAACCCTAATTGCCATTGGATAATATATGAGACCTGTGTACCCATCAATACAGGAGCAACTCCCCCTCACGTGAGGCACCCAAAAAAAATTCAAATTTATGTAACCTGTCAGCTCATGTCTTGGGATGGAAACAGTCAGTGAAATCCCATCATATCAAGAAGAATTTAAGCATGACTCACAAAAATGTGACAGCTAACTTCCATATGTCTTGATGGCTCAAATTTTTCACATGAGTATATGACTATCAAGTAACATCAATGCAATGATCTTACAAATCAAACCTTGAAACCAAAAGAGTGTGTGTGTGAAAAAGGTTCAACTAAGGAGGTACAAGATCGGAGCATCAAATGATATGAGGATATCAAGAGTACCATGTAACTTTGTCACATCCTTTTGAGAGTTTTGGATATTCATTAACACACAGGACTTTGTCCCAACTTGGCCTTTGGCCAATGTCATTTATGTTCAAGGCACTTTTGCCATTCTTTTTAAATATTGTCCAAGAGCTCATCTGAGAAATATGTCCTCATAGGTCCATGTAGCAGAGTAGTTACCATTATGTCCTGAGCGCAATGCTCGAAAGAATAATGTGTGTTTCAAGGACACTCAGTGGGTAACTAGTCCGAACCCATCGAAGGATAGATAACATCTCAGGGATCCCCACTTGTTCCGATTAAGGTGCACCCAACAAAAGACTAGCCCATACCTTTACTTTAATCAATTATCAATAAGCACCAGATTTTTACAATTATTCTTCAGTGACTAGATCAACTCACTCAGTTTTCTAGCTCAACCTTTGTACACCCCACAAGAGTAACCTTCGTGCTCAAAAGTTCTTATAGTTTCAAGACTGATTCAGACCACATGCACTAACATCCTTAAAGGCATAGATGCATATGCACATATGAAAAATGCAGCAAAAGACTATCAAGATATATGAAATAAGAACACAACATTTTAGATCAAGTTCAGAAATACTTCCTGGGATGTGACCACCGACTCGTATCCCAGTATGAGCCAACAATTATTTTCAAAAAAGTAAAGCGACTGGAAAAATAAACTTAAACGAGTGCGGGAGAGAACTCAAGTAATGGTACATACACCAATGGCCTTCCTAAGACTTTCAAACCTCATATTATCCAAAGGCTTAGTGAACAAATTTGCCAATTGTTGCTCTGTTGGAATAAATGTCATTTCAAGCTGATTATCTTCAACCAAATTTCTGATGAAATGATATCTAATCTCTATATGTTTGGTCCTAGAGTGCAACATAGGGTTCTTTGAAATATTGATAGCAGAAGTGTTATCACAGAATAGGGATAGGATACCTTGCTCAAATCCGTAATCACTCAGCATGTGTTTCATCCAAAGAAGTTGTGTGCAGCAACTTCCAGCAGCTATGTACTCAACTTGAGCGGTAGATAGGGACACACAGTTCTGCTTCTTGCTGTGTCACGACACTAGGTTGTTCCCGACAAAGAAGCAACCTCCCGAGGTGCTCTTCCTATCCGTAGCATCTCCAGCCCAATCAGAATCCGAATACCCTGCAATCTCAGTGTTAGTGTCCGTGGTATACAGGATTCCAAAGGCACATGTACCTGAAATGTATCGAAGGATACGTTTGACAGCCTTCACGTGGGATTCCTTGGGGTTGGCTTGATAGCTAGCACAAACACCCACACTAAAAGAGATGTCGGGTCTGCTAGCTGTGAGATAGAGCAGGCTTCCAATCATGCTTCTGTATAAGGATTGATCAGCACAGGTTCCCTCCAGATCTGCACTGATTCTGCATGAAGTCCCCATTGGGTTACGGATGGGAAAGGCTCCTTCCATCCCAAATTTCTTCACAAGCTCCCTTGCATACTTTTCCTGCGAAATGAACAAACCATCTTTCCTTTGCTGGACTTGTAGTCCAAGGAAGAAGTTTAACTTACCACACAAGCTCATTTCAAACTCTTGTTTCATTAGAGTGACAAACTCTTCAACAAGATCTTTAGAGGTAGAACCAAACACAACATCATCAACATAGATTTGAGCAATTATCATATGATGTGACACTTTCTTAACAAACATGGTTTTGTCTATAGAACCTCTTACGTACCCATGATCAATCAGGTGAGTGGACAATTTCTCATACCAAGCCTTAGGAGCTTGTTTCAAACCATAAAGAGCTTTGTCTAACCTATAAACATGATTGGGATGGGTAGAGCTCTGAAATCCCGGGGGCTGTTCCACATACACCTCTTCTTTCAAAATTCCATTCAAAAAGGCACTTTTCACATCCATTTGAAAGAGGTCAAATTTCAGAAAGCAGGCAATAGCTAAGAGTAATCTAACGGACTCAAGTCTTGCTACAGGAGCAAAGGTTTCATCAAAATCTAGTCCTTCAATTTGAGAATATCCTTGCACTACCAACCTAGCCTTATTTCTAGTGATTATTCCCTTCTCATCAGTTTTGTTCTTGAACACCCATTTTGTTCCTATGATATTTTTATCCTTAGGTCTAGGGACAAGGTGCCAAACACTACTTTTCTCAAACTGATTTAGCTCATCCTGCATGGCAACAATCCACTCTGGATCTTTCAAGGCGTCTCTAATGTTCTTAGGCTCCATACTAGACACAAAGCCATAGCAAGCAATTCTATTTATAGCTAGCCTATGCATCGTAAGAAAGCTCTTGAGATTTACCTGATTACTCACATACATTTTGGACTTACTTCGGGTCTGTCTTGGCTCGTCCACCATGCTGATCACATCCGAGGGAGAATGGTCTTTTTGCACTTGACGTTTCCCAACACGATGTGGCTTCTGGATAGTCAGGGTCTGATCTATCCTGGCGCCTTCAGTATCAGATTCCTCATCCTGGGATACATCATCAGGAATAGGATTCTGTTCATCAATGGGAGTCTCAGCATCCTTGGGAGATGTCTCAGTGTTCACATCCTCAACCTGCGCATTTCTAGAAGAATGGTTGTGAGAGCACACAAGAGAATCATTGATAGCCACATTCACGGTTTCTACAACTTTACAAGTTCTCTTGTTGTAGACCCGGTAAGCACGGCTATTCAAAGCATAGCCTAGAAAAACACCCATATCACATTTGGCATCAAACTTTGTCAAATACTCACGGTCTCTATAAATAAAACAAGGGCTTCCAAAAGCTTTTAGATGTGAGATATTTGGTTTCTTGCCTTTCCAAAGTTCATAGGGAGTTTTACTAGTACCCGGTCTAAAGATTACACGATTAAGAGTGTAACACGCATTAAAGATTGCTTCGGCCCAAAACATATGAGGCAAGTCTGCCGAACTTAACATAATCCTCCCCATCTCAACTAATATCCTATTCTTCCTTTCAACAATCCCATTTTGTTGGGGTGTGATGGGGGCTGAAAACTCATGGTGCACACCATTTTCCTCACAATATTCAGCAAATGAGGAGTTTTCAAACTCAGTTCCGTGATCTGATCTAATCCTCAAAATGCATTTGTTTTCGGAAAGCTTCTCATTTGAAATTCGTTTTGCTAGTTCAAAAAACTTCCCAAAAGTTTGAGTTTTGTCACCTAGAAAAATTACCCAAGTAAATCTTGAAAAGTCATCTACCACAACAAGTACATATTTCTTTTTAGCAAGACTTTCAGTTTCTATAGGGCCTACAAGATCTAAGTGAAGTAACTCAAGAGTATTAGAGGTTGGTCTAGCATTTAGAACAGGATGGGAGGTTCGGGATAGCTTACCCATTTTGCAGTCTCCACACATACCTGCAGCTCTCCCGGACAGTTTGGGCAGACCACGAGCTCCATCCTTTGAAGACAGCTTCACCACATCTTGATGGTTAAGATGGCACATCCTTCTATGCCACAGATCTAGCTGGCTTTCTTGAGTTGAGGATAGGAAGCACATATCAGGTTCCAGTTTCTTGTTTGCACGAACACAGTAGCAGTGGTCACGGGACCTCTCCCCTTTCATCACACATCTCCCTTTCCCATCCAGAACAGTGCACTTGGATGTGTCAAAGGTTACTGTCTCATATTCGTCAACTATCTGGCTCACACTTAGCAGGCACACTTCTAAGCCTGCCACCAACAACACGTTCTTCAGGGCTGGGAGACCAGGAGTATCAACTGTCCCGCATCCGATGATCTCTGCCTTGGCACCATCTCTGAACATGACATCACCAACAGGATGAGTATCATCCATGGACGAAAACCATTTTCGTTCTCCTGTCATGTGCTTCGAACAACCGCTGTCCATATACCAAGAATCGGATTTCCTAGTGGAAAGGGCAGTTAAGGCAACGTTGCACACGGCTACAACATTCCTTGCAGCAACAGATGAGGTTTTAACTTTTGAGAGAAAGCAGACAACTTCTTCTTGTTTCTTCTTGACTCCAAAAGCAGTGGGAGACGTGACCCTTCTGGTATCCCGGATTCCATGAACAGGTTTTCTGATCCAGTTTGTAGCAGCAGGTTTATTCTTTTGCACTGGGATAGCAAGGGAGTGTGCGATCCTCGTCAGTTCACTGAGGGATTTCTGAAAGTGAGCAAACAGATCATTGCTTTGAGAGATCTTTGCAGGTACAGGGTTTCTTCTCAGCTTGTAGCAGTACCGACGGATGTGTCCGCTATTCCCACAGTGAAAGCACCTGATTTGCGATTCTTTCTTGGGCTTCAACACCTTGGAGGTATCTGGAGCATCCTTCTTCAGCTGGGGCGGAGGCTTTCCCAACACCGAGCTGGTCCCTTTGACGAACGTGGTCTTGCCGGAGTCCTTGGATTTGTCACCATTCTCAAATCCCAACCCCTTCTTGCTGCCATCCAGTCGTCCCATCCCACAAATTTGGGACAGCTTTTCCGAGCCAATGGAGAACTTGGCAAACTGGTTCCGGGCATCTAGTTGGGCTGCTTCGAGCTTCAGCTTCTCAGTAGTCAGCATGTCTATGGTAGAAGACTGGCGGTCCAGCTCTTCCTTGAGGGAAGCCACTTGTTCTTCAAGTTGAGTCTTGGTAGAATTCCAATCTGCTTTCTGGGATAAAAACTCCTCTTGTATCCTGGAATATGTCTCCTTACTCAATGAAAGCTCATTAGTTAGAGCTTCATTCTTAGCAAGCATAGACTTAGAGGCTTTGCATAAACGCACATACATATCATGCCCTTCATCATGGGAATCTTTGTCCTCAAGAGACTCATCCAATATGACATGAGAAACAAAAGCAACTTTTTCATCTTCTTCTAAATCAGTTTCAGAATTGTCATTTGACTCACTGTCACTCCAAGTTGCTTTTAACACTTTGTGAGACTTGTGTTAGTATTGCACCAATTAGCTGTACGATTAACATATTTATCCAATTAAGCAGATTAGCAACACCTACTCAACCACATGCAAGACCACCAAGGAAGCTCCAACTTCACTCACCGGACCCACCCCCTCCGAGCGCGCACGCGCCCAGAGGAGGTGCGCCCGAATGAGAAAAACACACACCAGGAGTGCAGGACGTCCCACATCGAAGAACACCACCAAGTTCCAAACTCAACCACCTATATATATCAGGTATTTATTACAGGTAAGATATCTCTCGACATCCCAAACACACTACTTACTCGTTCGCTTGACTGTTATATCTGATACATCATCTGACTTAGGCATCGGAGCGTTGAAGGCGGGCCACCCCGTCTCGACCCCTGACCGTCTATTCATTGTTGTATTCTTCTAACAGCCGCACGCGAACGCACCCGCCCGATCACCCGAAGGAAGAGGAAGCGCACGACAGAAGAGAGTCGCCCCCGCACGAAGAGAATGAGAAGCCCGCCCATCGGAACAGTCCCAACGTTCGGACGCACCACGACAGGAAGGAAGCACATCACTGTTGCTTCTGCCCCATTGCGCCCTCGCGCGTAATTCGGTAGAAACAACTTGTTTCTCCTGTTAGCACAGTCCATAGCCTTATGTCCTATTCCATTACAATCAAAACATTTCATATCCGTTTTCGGGATAGAAGAGGACCTGATATCCCGACCTTTCTGTGAGACCTTATTTCTAAAGGGCTTAGAGCTAGATCCTTTTGAGAAATTCCGATTAGAATTAAACGTTTTCCTTTTCCTTAAAAACTTCTCAAATTGCTTAGTTAGAAAGGCAAATTCATCATTCTCATCATCTTCATTTTCATGTAACTTTTCAACCTCAATTTTAACCGTACTCAAAGCAATGGATTTCTCATGCATGGGTCTCTTCTTTAGAGTTTCATAGGTTTTTAAATTTCCAACAAGTTCTTCTAAAGGATAAGTGTCAAGATCATGAGCTTGCTCAATAGCATTCATCTTAGAGTCAAAGAAGGAAGGTAAAGCAGTTAAGAACTTCCTAACAATTTTCTTTGGTTCAATAGCCTCACCTAAGCTACGACATTGATTTGTGATAGTAAGTACACGACCATAGAGATCATCGATAGACTCTTTGTCACTCATGCTTAGACCTTCAAACTCAAAAATAAGACGTTGAAGCTTTTGTTGTTTAACACGAGTGTTACCTTCATGAGTGTTGACGAGCACATCCCATGCCTCCTTAGCAGTAGAGCAATGAATGATCATTTGGCGCTCTGCTTCGGAGACAGCATTGAATAGACAGCTAAGGGCCTTGATGTTTGCTCTAGCCGAATCCTTGTCATCTTTCACCCATTTGGACCTAGGCTTTGAAACCCTTACGGTTGATTCAGCGCCTTCTGGTTTTGTGGGATGTGTCCAGCCTTCCTCTACACTTTGCCACAGCATACCATCATCTTGGTAGGAGAGGAAGGCACTCATCATGATTTTCCATTGAGAAAAATCATGTCCATCAAAAAAAGGTGGTACATTTATGGAAGAACCTTTTTCCCGATCCATAACGAACCCCTCAGAGGATCTCACTAGCAAAGGCTAGTGGCTGCTCTGATACCACTTAAAGGTCCTAGAGGGGGGTGAATAGGCCTTTACCACTTTTTCGTTTAGTTCTGTTCTAGGGATAGCAAGATATTGTCCTATCCCAAGACACAGGATACGAGTAATAATGAAAGAGCAGTAAGAAAAGAATAACACCAGATGTTTTTGGTGACGCAGAAATCCTACAACCAGGATCAAAACTGCGTGCCCCTTACTCTTGAGGGACAAACCTTTCCACTAATCTGCAACTCACACAATTACAAGTTTCTGGCACTCTTGGGATACATAACCCTTATGCTATCCTGACTAGTCTACCTACTAGTACTACCCGAGCTACACTACTTTAATCTATGTGATTACACTTGGAAAGAACAACTGAAGTATCAAAACAGATCTTTAACTACTCTTCAAGTTAAAACCTTCTTGAACAACTTCATGGGTTGAGCATCTCCACACTTTATCTCTATGGAATGCACAATGCAATGATGCATATGAGTTTTGGAAAACAGTTTTTTATGTTTCAGAAACCATGTCTATCATGCACAGTTATGAGCAACCAAAAGACATGGAAAGGGGAGAGAGAACAAACGAGAAACAACACACGAATGTGCTCTCAAAGAATGCCTAAACAGAATAACCCGAGATACTCAAATAACTCACACAACCAGCCTTTCAGTACAGTAAGGACTCCTTATATAGACCATACACAACAGCATCACAATGCAGCAAGTAAGGCAAAGCAAAGGGTCAACAAAAACTGAACAGGCACGTGTCACAGCAGCACTGAGTGCTGCACAAAACACAGTCCTAAAACAGAGCAAACCAAGTCTGCACACTTGATGGGACAACACCATAAGCAAACGGAAGAAAGAAGACAAAACAGCTTTTGTTCTTCCTAATACCCAGAAAACCATATCGGTGAGAAAACAGTACATAAGAGTTAAGTATGGCACCGAATCACGTGGTCAACTAGCATACAAGGGAACCTATGGCTGTCCAAGAACCAACACAAATTTGACTAAGCATTTTTGACACAGTAAACAAACCAGAAACGTGTTTCGAGACAAAATGCTAAGTCAACATCAGTTTTCCATTTTGAGTAAGTTGTGTTTTGGGAGGGAAAAAGTTGTACCCAACCTATCACCAGAAATAGCAAAACACCAGAAAGAGCATCACGTGAAAACCAAGGCTATCCTGATTTCAGATTGTAAAGCACATGCATAAAGTAACACAATAACCTAAGTATCACATGTTCATGTTGGCTTAACACATTTGAAGCTTAAGGTCAACTAGCAGGAACCAAGATACAGGCATAAAGATTAACCCAGGCTACTGTAAGACACATGCGTACTGAGATAGAATTAACCAAGACAATCGAACCAGATAAGAACATGTTCACAGAAGAATACTAGAAAAGTAGGGATACAAGCACACTATCATATCCTAGATAGAAAACATGATATGCAATGAATGAACTACCTGATGTACCAAGGAGATAAAATTTGGAGATGCCAACATCTTTCATCTCTTGTCTGGATGATCATCGAGTGTTATGGTGTTTTGTCAATCGTCAAGGACATGCCAATACATGTGTATGCCTTCAGATTACATCACTGACCAAACGATGGAACATTAGGGGGCATTGTCCTGTTTTCTTTTCGTTTGTGGGGGTGGTAAACCAAACATGTGGAATTTGGCTGCTTTGCATAGCCCTAAACATTGGAGCTTGTTTGGATTTCAATCCGTGTCAAAGAAAAACTATTAGACATACTAATGGATTGTGAGAAAGATGGACAAATGGTGGTGTTTTTGATCTCTTTAACAACTTTTGTTGGGATATGATATTTTCTGCTTTCCCCTGGAAATTGACATTTGGGATAGGTGAATTGGCAGGAACCATGCATAGTTTTCTCTCCTCACTGGAGTTTGCGGCTTGGTCCTGCTGTTCATTTCCTGCGGCGCTGGTGTGGGGATCAGAAATCTCTAATTATTATTGAGGTAGTAATTTATACTTCACTGGCTTTAAGGTGCACATTTGTTTTAAAATAGGTCAACTAACTCACCAAATGCATTTTACCTGGTGTCTGTAACTCAATTTCTCATTTTAATTTAAAGCTTGAAATGCTACTAATCTGCAGAATGAACTAGATGTTGAGCGGGCTCTCTTGCCTTTCAAGCCAATGGCAATGAAAGTTCTTCAGTGCTCATTTCTCTCTGGCATAAGGTAGGATATATCTTCCTTCCTGACACTGACAAACATTTTGCTTAATGCATAACGTTTTCATGCTCGTTCTTTGACAAAATACCATTAGAAGCACCAATCATGCATTGTACACTCCCCCTAGAGCGATCGAAATTGTTAATGCGAACAGTAGGGCTCTTCTCTTGGAATTGACCTTCAATGGTAGATAATTCAACTTGTGGAATTAACATTCAATGGTAGCTAGTTCGACATTCTAGTTTCACTGAAGATAATGCATCTTGTATAGAGTTCCCAACACATAATTAGAGTTAAAACATACCGAAAATTGAGTTTCTAAATCTACTCATACCTTGAAATTGCTTGCCTTCCAATTCCAAATTTGTGGAATTATGGAGCTGTGGTTTGGGAATAGTTTGCATGTGTATGATTTGGTAAGCTTTGATGTTTGTTTATATCTTGTTCCAGCCAGGTCCCATAACACTTATGATTTTTTTGTTATCATTTTATGTGTGCTTCCGTATAGAAAATCACATATCTCGTTCATATCATCAAGTAACTTAGCTTACAAGTTGGTACATCAACATACAATTTGGGGTCGTTATAACTGTTTTCCCCGTGAAACTGTGAAACAGCTTGTGGGTTCAACTTCAAAACTCTGTTGAAGCCTTTATCTCCTGTTTTTAGGTTCCAGAAAGTTAAACCATTGCCGAGCATACTGCAAGCAAAAGTCGTCCTGGTAATTCCTTTTTACTTTTCTTTATGTTCATACTACAAGTTTGACTACTGACTCATTCATCTGTTTTGTACTAAAACAGTTCCCCAAGGATCTGAAGCCTACTATCTTTTCAAAGTCAACTGCATTCTCGATCTTCCGCTACTGCACTAATGAAACAATACATATACCAAGCTTGAAGGACAAGTCAGAACTGGACTTGGCTTTCCTCTTCGATTGGAGTAATTTGGAACAGGGAAATATTAGTATGGCAAGGTTGAAGGGAAAGCTCTTCAGAGAGCATGGCAAACTACGGTTGATCTCAGAAAATGTGCAGGATTCCTCGGAGATCAGACCGCTGGTACACTGGGGCTCACCTGATTTGGAGAGGCTTCTGGCAGTGTTGTCAAGCAGGGGCATCAAGGGTACTCTTCAAAAAGCATGTAGTGGTTTTGAATCAGAAAGTGCCACTTCTGCCACTACTTGTAAATGATCCTAGTCCAGCACTTATAGAAATTAAAAAAACTAGCAGTGATTACTGCTACTGATGAAAATTTAGCTTCTATTATTTTTGAAGCTATAGGACGTACTTTAATGGCCATTTGAATGAAGAGAGTATTTGGTTTTTTCCAGTGTTCCTTCGTCAGATTAAATGTGACTCTGTCATTAAACTGTGGTGGAAACTGGAGAGAACTTGATGTTACAATCATGGCATGAGAGAAACAAATGGAATTCTAGTCTTAAAAGGATCAATGTCATATCTCAAAACACCAAACCAACGTATAAAATCATCAAAGAGTTCCAAACATTAACTGTACTGGGTGTGCACCAATTATGTTCATTGACAACTTTCTAGGACGAGCTGCAAGAACTTCACAGTTTCCTACAAACTATTAGACAATATATTCATAAGGTCAATAAAGCCACACATAAATCACAGGTTTAGGTACTTTTAACATAGCATACAACCTTTATTTCAAATCAATCAGAGATCTTCAGTGAGATGAAATAGGGTGCTTATGGGGAAGAATGTATTAGAATCTTGCTCCAAGTAGTGTCAGCAAGAAGTCTTCATAGTCTCCTGATGTGTCGCCTTTAACATCATCTACAAGGCTGGTTTTAGAAAGTGTAGAATATTCCTCAATGATTTTGGTCATGTCAATCTCAGCTCGGCTTACAATGACTCTATTCAGAGAAGCTTCATCCGTCCCAATCCCAAGTATAGAATCTTTTATTACCTG
Organism: Geum urbanum; assembly: GCA_946800695.1. Classification (NCBI taxonomy): domain Eukaryota; kingdom Viridiplantae; phylum Streptophyta; class Magnoliopsida; order Rosales; family Rosaceae; genus Geum; species Geum urbanum. The sequence goes on along the minus strand of OX327008.1, from coordinate 3,813,102 downwards.
GTGGACAGTTCAAATCACAACCGAGTTATGTCAGATCATTTGCTAACAAATTCTCTACATATCTGCTTGGTCTTGCTGAACCAGAAAATGGGAATAGTCGAAAGGTGTCAAGTGTGTTTAAAATGGAGGTCAAATATCAAAATGTTCATCGGCACATAAACTATCATAGGGACCAATGAATCACAGATATACCATACACACGGAAAGAAAGAGTTAGCAAGGTTATTAACGTATCATCTAGCTATTGGCCTTAAAAGGTGAATGAAGAAATCAGATTGAGGGAGAAGATCAGAAACAGTAAAGCACTAATACAATTTTCCATATTAAATTGAATACACACACACACACACATGCACAATACTTGCATTAATCCAACCAAACAGCACCCTTATTATTTTGGGGACTAACAAAGGTCATTTCTTCACGTTGAAGTTTTATCCAAATTAGAAAAATATACAATATAATGTGTTGGTGCATAGGGATAAATATTACCTCTGCAAAATGTTTCTGGGGTGTTTCTATGCAACATATGACCTTGGTCAAGAGGGATCCCAAATCACTAGTTCCACAACTTCTGATGTCCTGTTAACAAGTGCCCATTTCACAAAGGCAAAACAAAGGGAATGTTAGAGAAGATCATAAGGTTTTCACTAGTACAACATAGAACACCAGATGCGATACCTGGTCAATGGAAGCTCCATAGTTTCGCTTGTAACACTCGAAGGTTTCCCTGAGCTGATATATGTTCCTCGTGCTGAGTATCGAAACAACATGATTGTGATCTAGTTCCTGCTTCTTGATGGCTTCATGTAGCTTTGAAGCCTCTGAATTGGCAATGCTTGAATCCACCAGCTGTCTGTCATACCTTTATGAGCTCACTAAACCCAATAGAAGCTGTGGGTACCCGATTATAAGTCTAAAGTACATACTACTTAGCATGTAAATGAAATATCCTGCACCTTTCTGAGGGGGAGGGGAAGGTTGGTTGAAATATCCTCTTCGAGTGAGCATTCGAAAAGTGAACTGTAGACCTGCCTCACTGCCATCCAGTGATGAGGAGATGATGCACATGATATCTCAACTAGCACTTCCAGGTGTTTTATGCCTTTCTTCTGTGAATATAAAGCCTCTCTTGCCAGTTTCGAATCCCTTTCAGGAGGATCATACATCCACAAAATAACTGCTTCCTGGTGCACATCATTATTACTTTAGTTACTATGTATGAACAGTTCAGATAAATGAGAATAATAGCATAGAAGTCTTATGAAAAATTTTAGTCTTCAATCAAGTATTAGTTTGAAGACAGAAGTAAAGGTACAATAAAAGTATGTAATACTGAGCCAAATGAAACAATTTCTGTTAAAAAATTAATGATAACATGCTCCTTAAGTTCTTACATACAGGAGCTGTAAAGCATGTCATCCATTAAAGATCAAACTGAATATATGATAGGTCAAAACCAAGTTGTTCATCAAGAGTCTACCATGGCCTAAATGGATGATTGAAATAATTTATATGCACCAAAATGACTATATAATTCAGAGATTTTCTTCTACACCTCCATGAAATATGATAAATGGTAAGCATAGAGGGCTGTTGACAATTACTTCAAAATCTCCAGAGAGTTCAGAACGGAGATGATCAATGAGAGACTTATTGTAAAGCTGTTGATAAGTGTCTCTGATTTTCCTCCTTTGGCTTGAATTCCTATGTCCTAAGACCCATATCACACCCTCCTCGTCCGTTCCGAATCCTATCCCCATCCACAGAAACACTAGTAAGAATGGCAGCAGCTAAAACTTGGGATTATTTCTTTCTTTCATCCCAAAATAGATTGATCATAAACAAAATACATATTTCTGTGTGCATTTGTGTAATGATCACAATAATTCATTAGAAAAACTTCAAAATAACATCTAAAATGCACAGAACCTGATACATGTAACAAACCCAAATATTACATACAATAACTCAATTGAACAATTGCATAAATGAGAAATCAAAGCCATTAATAAAAATCAGAAGAAAAAAAACAATCAGTAACCAAAACCCACAAGTCTGGTATACATGCATTGCTATCTTTTTCAATAAAAATGAATCATAGCTAATTCAAGCATGTATCTTTGAGAGAGAGAGAGAGAGGCACCATGAAAGGCTTTCTTGAGTCTCTCACAATCTTCTTCTGGAGAAGGAACAACTTCTGGAACTCTAAGACTGCCCATTCCTCACCAACATACACCCTCTTCACTCCTGAAAACAATTAAGAACAATAAACAAGAAGACCAACACAACTACAAAGTGTTGATGATGCCAATCAAACTAGACTACCGTTTCTTTCTCCCGTTCAGTTTTTACTTTTTTGTTATGCTTCCTCCAAACAGAAACCAGTGAGTGTTATAAACGACATTTTGCGTTTTACCATCTTTTTAAATCACAAATATTCCCCAACTTATTCATCTTTCTTTTATGAAATCCGTCTTCTTACAATTTTATTTGAAACTACTCCTCGTTTATTTTGAACAAGTCCTTCCATTTGTTTGAAATTATTGAATATATCCCTTGATTTATGGTTTTTACACTCTTGGGCCATTTTGACTTTTGGGCTGAAGTTAAACATCTTCAACATAATGACATTACTGCCGCTTTGTTTGAGTTTCGTTACAATGTATGTATGTTAAAATAACATTAGTTGTTTAAGTCCTAATTTCTTTGGAAACTAAGTTCATCAACAACGTACACCAAGAAATGACAATGAAATGCATATTGATGAGTCAAAGTTGCATCAATCTAAAACTTCTTTTCACATTTTGACAAGAATTTTGATTCTGTTTCATTTTGGCTCTGAAAGACTAAACGATGAAATAACTGTTTGGCCGCTGAATTCTCAGGGTACTAGAGAAGTCACAACTGTTTCTTTTATGTATGTGCTAGGCATGCCACTGCCGTGAGACAGAACGTTGAATGTCGGTTGTGCTGCCCTAGACTTCTTGAAGAAGCGACTGGGATGGGGAGAGCACCAACTCCGCTCAAATGAGTACTTTTTGCCTAATGATCTAGGACTTGCTTTGTGATCTCGCAGCAAGGCAATGAAAATCGATACCTTGTACACCCTATCCGACATAAGGTAGAGCAATCTTCTCGACAAGTGTTGAGAACACAGATGGTAACTCATTTGGATGTTTGAACATCTCACACCCTGTTTGGTGAGGATTCTTGGATTCGCCAAAACTTTGTTGTTTCTTGCAAAAAAGAATTGGGTATGCCGAGAGCAAATTATGTGTATGAGCATAAATGTCTCGATCTCATGACAAAGTCGTCTATATATACTGACTGATGACCTCCTCTCCTTAATCCATATCAAGTAGCAAATCTAGATCCTTCAAGGATTTCAAGTACGAGATTCAGTCGATCACGTTTTCTCTGCTTAGCTAGGATTTACGCTTGACCTTAGATTTCCTTACCAAACCAAGATATTAAACTTGGGCAGAAGGAATCGACCCTAAGGCAGGGCATGCAAGGCAACAGCCCAGGGCATAGTTTCAATAGGGGCCCAAATTTTTCAATAGTTTCAATAGGGGCATAGTTTCAATAGGGGCCCAAATTTTTTTACTATAATTATAAAAGAGTAAAAAGAATACTAAAGTTTGCTATGTCGGCTATGCGTTTTTCTTTGCGTATTGCTCTTCTCCCTCTTTATTAATTGAGTTGATTCCTTAATTTCCAACATCAATTTTGAAGAAGTACATTAATTTTCTTCAACTTTCCACATACATATTACACATATATAGAGAAGACACAAATTTATTCTACTAAAGCTATTGATCTTATAGTTTTTCATCATCTCTTATTCTCGTAGCAACCCAGTATACATATCTCAATCCTGTATTTCACCTTCAAACTCAAGCCTTTTTGGTATGAAGATAGAAAACTTGAGAAAGCATATAAGAAAGATTGTGTTATAGTTATAGAGGGGTAGACGGATTCTCTCTTCTAAAAATCAAGTCCGTGCTCGAAAAGGCAGTAGCTTTGGGGATTTGTGATTGACCATCGGCGACGACAGAATGGCATATTCAAAGCCGTCATAATCAAGTTGGAATAATGGGCTCTCCAAGTTGTGGTAAAATCTTCGACCTTTTCTAAGTTTGATTTCTATAAGTTTTTTTTTTAGTTTGAATTGAATTGTATTCATCTTTGTTAATCTGTAGGTAGAGTACTTTGATGAGTCAACTATTTTGCACCAAGTTTCAGAGAAATGGATCATTGATGCGTTTGATAGTAGTAAAATGTAATATGACATTCTTCCTGTGGTTATGTACTAAATTTGATATGATTTATTTATTAACAAGTGATATTTGTATGAATTTATGGAATTTAAGACTCAGGAGCCAAACAACAAAGCAATCTTGGATTGCTAAACAACAATGGGATTGAGCTTTTTTCTATTGTTTTGGAGGGTGTTGGTTGTAGAGATAGAGACTATGTCGGTTCCTTTATATCTTGGTAATCTTGCTTATTTCTTTGTGTAATTTTCTTCACATTTAACTTAGCTATGTGAGGTTTCGAAAACAAAAAAACATAGCAATGTTTGAAATATGTTAACTAGTTACACTTTCTGAATAGACTTTGTTTAAATAAAGGGTCCACTATATTTTTTTGCCCCAGGCCTTGAATTTCTCAGGGTCGGGCCTGGTAGCACACGTGCATAAACTAGTGAACTGGCAAACTCTACGCTCGTTAATATCCTTCCACCTGCGTGAAAATGACATAGCCCATCTCGAACCTCTAGCCAAGTTGTCGCTACATCCCGACCTTTACAAAGCCTTTAAGGTCATCGCTACATCCCGACCTCTAGCCAAGTCGTCCCTCACTTGTCTTCCATCAAGATGAAGTGCAACTACTGTTATGGGACAAGAAGGACGTCAATTGAAAATTGGGTAAATGCCTACCATTCACGACGACGACCTCGAGTGGTATGCCAATCACCGCGAGCAAGATCTCGAAAGGTAGACCGATGCACGCATTGCCCAAATCTTTGATTTGAGCTTTCACCTCCCGTCCGGCTGCAATAGGGCTCTTATCGTCGCTACTCTGTGATTCTGGGACACCAACATAAACACCTTCAAAATTCACGTGTGGGGATATGAGCTTTAGCCTCCTAGACCTGGTGACCATTACGAGGTTGTCTGTCTCTAGCGAACTATATATCCAAGGTCAATTGGATGACTACAAATTTGACTTATTTGCATGTCCTCACCACAAGCCGCACGACAAATCTTATGGTGCCTAGAGATCACACTATAAGGTGAAAGAGAATGATCAAGGTGTCATTGCCTTCCTGGAGTATTGGCTCTGCAAATTCCTTTTCTGTACTTCAGCGAAAAAGGTTTGTGCCTAGTAGACCAAAGTAGCAGAGGCTCTTTACAACCTTCGACACTTGGGTATTGCACAGCCAATCCTTGCTTACCTCTACCACAATATGGCTCAGATCTCAAACGAGCCAATGAAGTACAAAGTCCCAGGTCCACTGTGGATTTTGGACTTATGGTTGTATGCCTATTTCCCCAACTTCCGCAACCCTGAGCTAGCGGGCTCTAAGGACAATGAGGTCTTTGGTCGGACTCTAGTCAATGCTGGTCTATTCGAGCCTCCCTCCTATTTTAAGAGTTTCAGCTACTTCTTCGCGCTAGATAAGTTCCCGGAGGACTTGGTAGTGATCATCCTCGACAGAAACTTCCCATATATCTTAAAAAGCGACTTTTGGCTATCTCCCATTCAGACTCCAGCGAGAAGGGACCTCTTTGTCCAGAGTATTTCCTTTGTTGATCTAAAAGTTCCATAGCCTTCCTCTGGATACGAGTGGTATGCTCCCAATCACTTTGCTCGCTAGTTTGACTATTGCAAAGTACTCTCTTCCCCTTTATTGGGTCGAGGAAAAAGTACATGGTCTGACAAGTAGTGTGAGAGCAGATTTTGTCTCACCTCTAGATTAGATCTTAGTGAACCTGCAAAATAAGTCGGAGAACAGTGTGCTACTGTGCTTAGACCCTCCGATGCTTAAGTCAGAAATTAAATCAAGAATCAAAGAGTAATTGGGGCTGAATAACGTTACCTTTGACCATACTGCGATGATCTATATATAGAGATTGTACTAGGTCTAAGCATAGTCCTTATCGAGCCGGACTACTTTAATTTCAGAAATGAGGAATCCATTAAGGAATGGATCTCCATATCTAGGGTCAATCATGTCTCATAATTACCATAGGCCCTTTGGCATAATCCCTATAGGATTTGTACAAATCTTACCTTTTCCCTCGTGGATTCTGCCAATCCCCCGAGATCCGACTATGCAGTCACTCGAGGTCTGATCTTACCTTGGGATTATCATGTCCTTGAACATTCCAGAAGCCTCTACAATATTCTAGACACTTCCATAAATCTCTAGATAATTTCTTCTTTAACAAAACCCCTAACTATCCAAGCCCAGCCCCATTATTTGCCTTATCAGACCTCGTCCAGGATCATATTCGTCAAGCCTATATTTCCCCAGCTCAGGGTGGCCAAAACTGCCTCCCACAAATACCCCCATAGCAGTATGAGGTTTAGCACGTGTCGATCTTGTGCTGCTGTCATCCAAGTTCTACCATTTCAAATTTTAAAAGCTCTTAAGCTTTCCCATCAAGCTACGCACGAAAACCTAAGCACATCTTCCAACTTCATCATAACTCCTCCTTCATCAAACCTCATCATCACTTACACCTCTCCCCCAATAGTCACACCTCCTTCCATTCTTATCTCAGCTCAAGCCAATCGTATCCCTTGAAATCCAAAACATTCCACTTTCTCAAACGGTCACCTCTTCTCACACCACACCTATTCACTGTATATAAATTAAAATCTCTTACTTCTCCCATTTTTTCACATCCTCTCATCTGTCTAAGCATTCCAACAAACCCAAAAATCCTCTGTAACTTTCAAACCCCCAAATCTCCATATTCCCAGAAAACTCAAATGACATCCAACAACTCCCAAAGCCCTTCTTCTCCAAAACCCACTGAGATCGTTGACCACCTCATCATTCCTCTCCAAGATACCACCGGTGAGGTTGGAAAATCTAAGGGTATCACCACAGCCATTCCAGTCAACTCAATATCTATGGCTGCCACTCCCTACTTCTCGATCGTCTCTGCCACTGTCCCAGCGGCCTCCAAGCCCAGCCAAGAGCCACCTCTCGAGGTCATCCAGGACCCTTCCTCACCCATTACCTTCAAAGTGGATGAGGTCGAGATTGTCCAGTCGCTCGTTGTTAATGCTGATGCTGATTCAACCAACATGCAACTCCAGCCGTGCTCTACCAAGGTCGTCACCTTAAAGAAAGCTTGAGAAGAGTTGTACCACTCTGCCCTGAAGATCGATTCTGATTAAGCTCTATTTGCCTTTATCCACTCCTTCCACCAAGGAGACAACGAGAACCCCCGGTTCGCTCTTGTCAAGGATGAAGCGAAAGTATCGAAGATTGAAAAAGCTCATGATCCAGGGCTTCTCATTCAACCCTTCCAAATTTTCTATGGTCTTACATTCCCTATCCCTGCTTTCATGTGCTCCGTTTTGGAGTTTTATGGCTTCGCCATAGAGCAATGGTGCCCGGATAGCTTCTGCTGCCTTGCCTGTTTTAACCATCTTAACCAGTAGTTTGACTGTCACATGGGACTTCTGGAGTTTTGAGTACTTTTCCAAGCCAAGCCCACTCCATTGAACCATTTCTACCTTTCACAACAAATCATATACGTCAAAGACTAGCTACTGATAGATCCCCTTACTCTCCAATGAACTGGAAGAAGACACCGATCCTTGTCTTCTGAGACTAGGAAAAGCTTAGTCGAGAGGCCAGTTTAAGTTCCCTTCCACCATCAACCGTATCTCTAAGTTTTCGGAGGAACTCTCTTGGGTCGTTGACTTCTGTTGTGACCTCATAGACAGTGCCCTGGCCATTCCTCTCAAGTTTTGTAAGTGCAAATGGATGTGGAGCAGTGAACATCCCAACCCTGGGGGCATAGATGACATTGAGCCCCTATACCATGAGAATTTTCTTAAGATGAATGAGGTCCCTCCTCCCCCCCCCCCCCCCAGGTCCACAAGAGATTAGGCTCCACCACCAAACTCTCAAAAATCCAAGCTCTAACCAAGCAGGGGGAGGCCTCCAAACCAAAGAAAGAAAAAGCTGGTAAAGACCTCCGAGCTGGAGAAAGGCAAAGAGAAGGCTCTGGCCCTGGCCAAGGAGCCTGAGTAGGTTCCCCAGTCCACCAAGTCCATCTAGGTCGAGGTTCCCTCTCCCCTTCCCAACAAGGAACTTCCACCACCGTTATCTTCAAAGAAAAAGCTGAACATGAACATCTCTGAACAACCCTAGCCTATATCGTCCAAACCGAGGTCCTCCAAGCCTATTTCTTTTTCCCTGGGTAAGTCTTCCTTCCCTACGTTTCATCGTACTTGTGAATCTATTTATCATAACTCCCATATTTTGGATAGATATGCCCTGCTGTCTAGTGATACAAATCATACTTGTGATTGCGTGAATCTGGTGTATATGAATATTATACATGTGCTTAAGCAAGTCCTCTTGGGGAATTGATCAAGGGCTCTGACCCTGAGCTCCTTCGTGTCTACTTTAAACAAGGACAGCCAGAGCAAGGCTACAACGTCCAACCCCCTAGTGACCTGACTAAAGAGGAGGTGAGGTCCTTAGGGAAGGCTCTATGCTACCCCGAGTAGGGAAACACATCCCTTCCAACCTCTACTCTGGCCTAGTCCACCCGGACATAGCCTTCTCATCCTTGTCATTAATAATGCTCGACCAGGATGCTAAAGACCTAGGGGCCTTGGGGACCAGTCATCTGATGACCTTTTCTTTGACCTTTCTCTACAGGGTAATCACGCTCCTATATCAGGGTAATCACGCTCCTATATTAGGGTAATCACGCTCCTATACAGGGTAATCATGTTCCTATCTGATGACCAGTCATCCCTTCCAACCTCCTAACTCGTGAATTAAGCCGTTTACTCAACTGATTCTGGTTCGGGTCGTCATATTATTGCTATACCAATTGAAGATGAAAAACTTCATTAGTCAGATTAAGCCATATTCTGCCATCGGTATCACTATCAGAGTTCGTGCTGCATTACAATGGAGACCTGGATGTTTGACGGTACAGACCATAATGGACTCCATTATCTCTTGGTAGATGAAAAAGTAAGTTATTTGTTGCAGACACGTCAAATTCTATTGTCAATGTTCTATTTATATTAAGCTTCCTGATTACTAATTTATTGACTTCTGTTTGTTGTGTAATACTTACTCTTTTGATTATTTCACTATCCATCATTTGTAATCTTAATTAGTTATCCACTTTAGCAGTTTTCAGTATATATTTCAAATGTATGTATCTAGGATATTTCCATATGATGTCTCCATGTTATATTAATTATTGGATTCTTCTCACATATGGCAATTTTCATTGCAGGGTTCCTCGATACATGCAATGATCGAAGAAGGATACAGCCAGGCAAAAAGTTGCTGACCATGATGTAATTTTGTGTTTCACGGAATTTACTCAGTTTGAGGAAGTTGAAGATGAATTGCCCAACTTTCCAAAATATTCCTTCAACTTGCGATAATTTGGACAGCTAGCTGCCGAGGCAGAGAAGCAAACTTTGGTTGCAGGTGAAGAGTTATTCCTCTTTCCTATTATAAATATATATCAATAAATTTACTTTTTTATGTCGAAACCTACTGATGACTCTTTTTTGACTTTAAGACCTCTATGGAGGCATTAAATCTATGAGAGCACCACAAGTAGTTGTTGTCGATAATTCAAAGGAACAGAAAACTAGGATTGATCTTTCCATTCAATTCATAGGGTATTACGTATATAACTTTCTTTTCTATTTAATTAAATGGACTATATTATTCAAAGAAAATGTGCTCATGATATGCATCAAACATACAGAAGAGAGCAATTGAAGATCTCTCTATGGGCTGATGTTGCAAGATCATTTCCTGTGCAAGAGATCACTAAACTGCCTCCATTGGTGCTTGCAATTTTCATGGGAATGAGAATCTGCATTTATGGAGGTATCTTGCCTCAATCTGTTGATTTTTTGTGGGTTCTTTTTTTTTTCTTTGCATTTTCAGCCATTTTCACACTTTCTTTCCTAGTCACATGGTCTCTTTTGAGTCTAAACACATTTTCCTGCATAGCTATGAACAAACCTTTAGAAAAATTTAAGCAAATTACTGCATAAATTTAATCTTACTCAGTTGTTAGGTTTGTTTGATATTCTTATTGAAATTCGCGGTTCTTTTTAGCAAGAATTCTTTGCTAACTATGGATTCCTTTTAGTTTACATGAATTGTAAAAACTTATGCATGCCGTGTCTCATCATATAGTACACCTCATACATGCTTCATGATTAATCCTGACATCAAAGAAAGAGAACAGTATGAGGCTGAGTAAGTTAATTAGTTAAAAAATTTCAATAAAAATTTGTTAGAAATCTTATATGTTTTATGGATTTTATATCATGTAGTTCTTTCTTGATGTTTAAAAATTTTGTGCCAGATTTTTAAAGAATGGGGACAAACTGAATGCGTCCAGTGCATTCTGCAGTTTGATGTCACCAGGAATAATTAATGAAGCAGACAAGAGAAATGTGTCTGAATTGAACATGCTCAATCCAGCTGTCCACATGGTATTCCATTATGTGCCTTATCTTTCAACATGGTTTAAAATCAGAATCATTTAGTATAACCAAATCAGAATATTCGTGCGTTATAAACTGGGTATTCAGTTGTTAACTATATGAATTGCCTTGCGCTTTGGTCTGTAGTTGTCTAGATTTTTTTTCTGTTTGATCACTTTCAATCCTATGTGATATGAGGCTAAATCTGATGCTTTAAAATCCAATATGAAAAGGAATTGAATTTTAAGTTTGACTAACTAATTAAGAACTCAATTTATTCACTGTACATTGAGATGCGTATTATTTTATGACTGTTGTGTATACAAATACGTCAAATTATACTGTATTGCTTTGTGACTCCATTGAATTCAATGTGTTTCAGACTAATTGTTTTACTGTCATGAGAAGATTTTTTGTCGACAAATGATGGTTTTATAGATGTTGTCCTGTTGATAAATGCTATAAGCATATGTTTAAGAAAGAGAAAGCTGGTAATCGATACATCTGTAATGCCCATGGCAAGCAGAAACCAAAATTAGAGTGAGTAACACTATTTCATTTACAATTTTCATGAACATCTTCATCTTAATTTGAAGATTACCTGAATTGAATTGTTTTTCTCTTGCCATTATTTTATGCAGTTGCAAGGTGTATATGGTCATTCAAGATGACTATGATCAGGCAAGAGTGACATTAATTGGAAAGCCAGCAAATGAATTCTTTAGAGCAACATGTGAGGAACTCTTGAAGGAGATACCCTGTGCACCAGAAACAACCCTTCCAAGACAAATCAGTTCAAAGGTTGGCCAGAAATTCATGTTTGAGATAGGGATCAGCCAGCGCGGTGAGATCTTTGTGAGAAGCATTCGCAGATGTGAGCTCGTTGCTAGAACAATTGAAGGAGATACCTCTGGGAGTGAAAAGGTTCCAGCTAGTGACAATTGAATCTAAACAGCCAAGCATGGACACTCTTGATAAAGTTATGTATGAGAGGAAAAGTGAAAACAAAACCTCTGCACGACAATTGTTTGGATTAAGTGGAGAAAAGAAAACCAAAGGGTATAATCATAATATATTGCATATTATTTCTTACTGGATTACAATGATTGCAATCATCTTTTATCTCAAAAATTTGAATAATGTATTCAGGGATGAAGATGCTGGAACCTCAACTGCAAAAAATATGGTAGAAAAATAGCCAGAGGATATGGAGAAGAACCTTAAATGATGTAAACTCTGTCTTCTCTAACAGAAATAATTTGCTGACTTCGTTTTTGGAACTGAATCTCCACAAAAAGCTAGAATTGTGTAACTACATAGACTTCAATACACACTACCACATTTTTAACCAGTGGCGGCGATTTTTAAATCGCCGGCAATGTTTTTTATCATAACCGGCGATTTTTTCCCCAAAAATCGCCGGTAATGTCTTCTTCTTTTTTTAATCATTGCCAGCGATTTTTCCGGCAAATCGCCAGCAATGTTCCGCCGGTAATTAAAAAAAAAAGACATTGCCGGCGACTTACATTTAAGTCGCTGGCAATGTTTTTTTTTTTTAACATTACCGGCGACTTAAATGTAAATTGCCGGCAATGTCTTTTTTTTTTAATTACCGGCGGAACATTGCCGGCGACTAATGTTAAAAAAAAAGAAGACATTGCCGGCGATTTTTGGGGGAAAAATCGCCGGTAATGATAAAAAACATTGCCGGCGATTTAAAAATCGCCGGCAATGGTTAAAAATGTGGTAGTGACATCTGTATCTATATGATTATATATTACTCAATATTGTAACCTGAAAAGACCCAACCCCGATTTAGCTCTCTAAACCGAAGTTAAACCCCTTCGAAAACACGAACCAACAAAAACCGTAGAAATTTTGGCAAAGTTTCGTTACTAATGTTGAATTACCATTACCTACACGCGGAAAATACACTCCATCCTATGCCACAAAAAGCAAACCGTGGGCACCAATCCCATCCGGATTTCTCAATATATCAACAGTAATGTAAAATAGTACATATATCTATACTTTACTGAAATCCGGAGTAAAATCGTATAACATAAACAACAGATTTCTCAGAGCGACCTCTATTATATAAACATATAAGTATACCATAGTAGGTAGAACAATAAATCTACTGGAAGAAACAAGGTAGCTCGAGCACTATGCCTCCGACCACGACGTGCGACACCAGAGCCTGAACTGCAAACTGGGCACGGAAACCGAAAAGCCCAGGGGAAAGACATAAAAATCGTTAGAGTGAGTGGACGAAAATAAATGTCTTTCACCAGTTAATATATATATAAAATAACATATGCGAGTCCAGGTAAATAAAATAACAAGTACACGAGGTAAAACTCATACTCCTCCAGTGTACTGAGCATGCAAGTAAAATCCCACGGGGTCACTCATGGACACCTCCGTGCTAGTACAGTCCGAATCACGGGATCCCATACCCACACGTGACTCTAGCCAGAAAGGCCTCAGGTCAGAGGTCTGCCTCCCCCCGGTAAAGACCTCGGGTCAGGAGTCACAGCCTCCCCTGGCATACATCCTCGGGGATCAGCCGGGATGCAAGTGTATCGATACAACATCACATATAAACTGTACTCTGTGTAAACCAAATCAAGAACAATACGATGCAAATGCAATAATCAATATAAAAGTGTTTGTATACTCGTATACGTATATCCGTATAAGTATAATCGTATAATCGTAAAAACACATGCTCATGTAATCCGTAATCTCAATACGCATGCTCAAGTTCGAAAATCACATAAAAGACTCGCAAGAATTCCGTGAAAAGAAATTGTCCACTCACAGACTAGTGTAACGCGACATGCGTTAACCCGTAATCCGGCGGAAAGTCCATCGCCAAACGAACGATCACGAACACCTGAATATTCACAAAATCCATTTCTCAATATCATAACTCGACAATACAAGACAAATCACGAGAAACCACCGTTCTCGGAAACACGTAATTCGATTACGACAAACTGTCAGAAATCCGGAAATCGCACCTCAATACCTTGCTGTATTTTCGGATGCTCAAATCGAGAAACGAACCTCCCCACTGCGATCGGGACGCGATTTCGAGTGAAATGACATGCAACTTGTCGAAAGTCCCAAAAAGTCAAACCGTTGACCGTTGACCGCCGCCGTTGACCGCCGTCCACGGCGGCGCCGCTGCCAAAATGAAAATCTTCCGGCGGAGCAACCCCTATTCCACTCAAAATCATCCACTGAGCAACTTTCATAACTGCAACAAAGTCCAATTCTCACTCTAACTCATCCAATTTCAAGCAAAACCGAATTGTTCCCAAAATTTCAAATCCAAAATTCTCCAAGCACAAATCGAATTAGAACTCCATACTTACATGGTTAGATTCGTGGAGAGGAGAGCTACAAAACCCAGTCAATTTTGTAGTTCAATTCGGCCAAAAACCATGAACTCGAATTCATCAAAATTCACACCGTTTCTTGCCGGAAATTTCACCACTTACGGCGTCCCACGCCATCGACGGAGGCCGGAGATGGGACGGGGTGGCCGGGACGAAGCTTTTGGGACCGGAGCCGAGCTCCGTGGTGGCCGGATGCAATCTCGCCGCCGGCAAGCCGAAGTCGCCGTCGAACTAGCTCCTCCCCCCTCTGGTCAAACCGGTCAAACAAGGTCAACCCATTAATGCTTCCCTTTGACTTTCCCATTATGGCAAGTTACTATTTATATCTTTCCCAAAAAGGAAACTTGTAATTATCCATTTCGACGAACTTTGAATATCCGTAACTCTCGCGTCGTAACTCCGATTCCGATAATTCTCGCGGCCACAAACTCGTCTCGATATGTTCTTCAATTATCATCCGAAGTCAAACACATCGGCCAAATGGATAAAAAGTCGACTGTTCAACCAAACACACATTTAAACCGACTAAACAATCAATAATCGGAAATATTCGCAACTAAATCTTCGTAACTCAGAATAATGCTCTGAAAGTTCTCACGAGCTCGAAATTAAATTTTGAACAACTTCCGTGAAGAAGCCGAAACCGAATTCTCGTCCGGTAATTTAGTCGCTAACAAACCTGCCATTTAAATCCGTTTCCGTCGAAACTTCAAATATTCATAATTAATTCCTCGGTCGTCCAAATAACGATCCGGAACAGCCCACAAATTCGAAATCACACATACAATGATTCTCAAGAAGAGACTCAGCTCCAATTCTCGGCCAATAATTTAGTCGTTAACACATCCGGCGATTCAAACATCAATCGGAAATCCGCGATCAAGCAGTAACTCACGTATATAGCTGATCATACTGCTGATTCTGGTCCGGGTCGTCACATAACCATCAAATTTTTTTTCATTATTGTTATCATAAAAATCTATGTATAGAAGAGATTATATGCAGTCTTTCAGTTTTCTTGCATACATGATTAAATGAGTTTCTTATGCAATGTTAAGCAGGGTTTTGATTGCTTCTATTATACTCACAGGTTGCACTGTGAATGAGTTCTGTAAATATGATGAAGGAGTGCCTTTTGTTGGAGACAAATCTATTTTGCGTAGAAACTACATGGAGTTTGTCAACTTCTTTGCTTGGTTAGGTTGCTTAGTTAAATGGATGCTCCTACATCCACATATCTTATTGTGAATGAAAGTAAAGTTAGCTAATGTTGTGATCAAGAATTTGTTCTCATCTGGGTATTAGCTCTTTTGTTTGTTCACTTATGTAATCAAAATCAGATGCTTATGTTGGTAAGAAATCTGGGCTTATGTATTTAATATCTCATGTTTAATTTCCATGTTGTGCCTTATTCTATCTATGCTTTCTTATGCCAAATCTCTGACGATCTGGATTCTTCTTTGGTTTTACGAATTTGATATTTCTTGGACTTTTATTTGGTAGTGTGTGAGCCACAATGTGTTTTCACAAAAGTACAATGATTTGCATTATATAGATTTGCCATATCTCTGATCAACGGGATTCTTCTTTGGCTTCACATACTTGATATCTTTTGGATTGTTATCTGGCAATGTTTCAGCCACATTGTGGTGTCACAAGTGTACGATATTTTGCATTATATTAGTCTGCATAGTTTTGTGATTTTTCATGTGCATCTGGTATACTTTGTATCGTTCTGGATGTGATAATTTCACTGAGAAATTGTGGTTTAACAATGGAACATGTTAGAGCTATTTCATATGGCAGATATGCCACGCAAGCGTTTTCAAATTTTTGTGAAGACCAGCTCTTAATACATTAACACCTTTGCCATGTATTCTTTTAACTTCAACTTATGATTCTCACATGCAAATAGTTCATTTTCTACTCACAATCATCACAGACAAGTCTGATAGAATCTCTAGGGATTTTTCTGCCTCACTGTGTTCTAATAATACAAGAAGGATATAAATTTTGTATTCCTATTAAATGTATATAAACTAAACTCTCAAATAAGATATAGGATGAAAAAAGACAAAATGCTATCACTATATAAGTGAGGCTTGATGAAATGAAAAAAAAAACATTGCTTCAAAACCTTATCATTGTCTTCTCCAATTTATTCCATAGTCTTTGTCATTGCTTAGCTAAATCAGACCAAATATAGCTGCTATATTCCTCATTCCTTGCTATTCTATTCAGCACTCATGTATTTCTCCATTGATATTCACATATCAATTCACATCAAAGACATGGATAGAAAGATGATAGGTGACATTCGAGCAAATGAATATGACTTTTATATCATTGCTCGCGCTACAAAACTATGGAGACCTCGAGCATATCAAGGTTGTCAATATGATGGATTGCATTATGTTTTGCTGGATGAAAGTGTGAATTTATAAATACCAAGATCAATATTAGTTTATAGTGAATGTGTTGCATTAAACTTTTTAATAATTAATTATCAAACTATATTTACAAATTATAGGAATCACTAATACATGCATTCTTTCTGAAGAAGACTATCAACAAATCCATGTTCCAATGATAGAAGGTGAAATTTATCGAATAAAACAAACTATTTCAAGACGAAATTGCAAGAGATTTACAGTAACGAATCATCAAGCAATGCTATATTTGAAAACTTTTATTGGATTTGTTCAAGCTCAGCAAGAATTACCAATCATTCCATGTCACTCTTTCCAACTCTTTGAATTTGAAAATTTTGCACGGCAAATACGACAGCAAAGACCTGCTGCAAACCGGTTATTCACAGGCAAGTAATCCTTCCATTTCTTATATAATTATCCATTTCATATGTAACGTATTATTTTTGTCATATTATATTGCCCACTTTCATAACAATGTTCACAAATGTGCCTGATGTGCAAAATATGCTAATGTCATCCTTATTAAAATTGAAGATGTCTATGCTTGTGTCAAATTCATCAAGCCCACTGAAAATGTAGGCAGATATCCAATGTGTGAGATGAGCATCTATAATCTGGGGTAATATATTTTTAAACCTTTTTTATTCAATTTCCCCATAAATTTATACAATGTGAAATTAGCTCTTATGTAATACAATTGATAGTAAAATTGTAAAAAAAAATGTATTACTTTATTACACCATGAATATGAATCATGCGTGAGAATTTTCACGTGCATTAGGAAGAGATTGAAAGTAAAACTATGGGGAGACGTTGTAACTAGAATTAATATACCATATATGGTAAACTTACCGACAGCAATTTTGGGAGTTCTTACCACCTTATAGATCGAGTATTTTGCTGGTATAGTTTCTCATTCCGCATAATTCCTTACAATTAATATATTAAATATTTTTTTTACTTCAAATAGTAATACCAATCCATTCAGGTGAGATTGTAGGACAAAGTACTAGGTATACTTGCATCATGTTACATCCAAATATTCCACAAACTGAACAATACGAGATTGAGTGAGTCGATTATGTGACAACCCGAACCGGAAATGGTATGTTTATCGGCTTGATTTGCGAGTTTAGTGATTAGTCGCCGTTTTGTCGTAAGTGGTCGTTATGGCGGGTTTGTTAACGACTAAATTATCGTGTAACAATTTGTGATGAGTTCTTTCACGAGAGTTCTAGAGAATTTAATTTTGAGTTCGTGGGAGTTTCCAGAGGATGATTTCGAGTTACGTGGAATAAGTTATGAATATTTTCGGCCGTTGGATTTTGTCGTGTTTATCCATTTGGTTTCGATTCATTTTGGACGGTACGTGTACAGTATAAATATGGTATGAATACGTGACAATTAAGGAAACTTTCCAATTTGGGAAAACTGGGTCATTGACACGCGTTGACCACGGGTCAAAACTGACCCGTTTTGGGCCGAGCTTTTGTTGCCGTCGATGTGCCATTTTCCGACATCTTTTGGCCGTGGTTCCATCATAAAAGTTTTTGGGATTGAGCTCCTCTTTATTTTGATAGGTGGATTACTCAATTTGGTTGCAGGATGAAGAAGTTATGGCTTGTTAAAGTTTGGGGAATTCCGGCGAATTTTGCCGGCGACAGAGGTGGCGGAGACGGCAGCGATGGGAGTCGACTTGTTAGAGGTTTTGTAGCCCTTGGGGAGAGGAAAATTTTAGAAGTGGTCTTGCACCTTGCCGTGGCCGGTGGTGGCAGATCGGAGTTAATGAATTCCAGTGAGGGTTTTCGACTTCAAGGTGAGTTTTGGAGGTTTTCCGGTTAAAATTGGGCTTAGAATTGAACTACAAAGTTGTTGGAAATGTTGAGATCTTCAAATCCATGTGTAGGTTTCAATTTTCTGGGTCGATGATGTGACAACCCGGACCAGAATCAGCAGTATGATCAGCTTGATCGATGAGTTACTGCATAGTCGCAGTTGTCCGACGGTTATTGGAATCGCCGAGCTTATTAACGACTTAATTATTGGCTGAGAATTGGAGCTGGGTCTCTTCTCGAGAGTCGTTGTACGTGTGATTTTGAGTTCGTGGGCGGTTCCGGATCGTTATTTGGACGACCGAGGAATTAGTTATGAATATTTGAAGTTCAAATTTAAATGGTGGGCTACTTAACGACTAAATTACCGGACGAGAATTTGGTTTCGGATTCTTCACGGAAGTTGTTCAGAATTTAATTTCGAGTTTGTGGGAACTTCCGGAGCATGATTTTGAGTTACGGAGTTTAAGTTGCGAATATTTTTGTTTGTTGAATAATTAGTCGATTTAATATGTGTTGGTTTGAAGGGTTGACTTTTTATCCGTTTGGCCGATGTGTTTGACTTTGGGTGATATTGGAAGAGTATGTCGAGACGAGTTCGTGGCCATGAGATTTATCTGAAAGGACCCAATCCCGATTCAGCTACCTAAACCGGAATCAAACCCTTTCGAAAACACAAACTAACAAAAATTTTCAAAATTTCGGCAGAGTTTCGTTACTAGCGTGGAATTACCATAACCTGCACGCGGAAATTTACACTTCGTCCTATGCCACAAAAAGCAAACCGTGGGCACCAATCCCATCCGGATTTCTCAACATCAAAATAATCAACAACAGTAAATAAACTGTACTATGTATATATATATATATCCATGAAAATCCACATAACATGTAACAGAATGTATCAGAGCGACCTCTAGGGTAAAACATATACAATATGTACATCAGTAGGCGAAACAAGAACCTACTGGAAAACACAGGTAACTCTGATCACTAGCCTCCAAACTGCGACGTGAAAACACCAAACCTGAACTGCAAACTGGGCACGGAAACCGAAAAGCCCAGGGGAAAGACAATAAACACGTTAGAGTGAGTGGACGAAAATAAATGTCTTTCACCAAGTATATATGTTATAAAAACATATGCGAGTCCAAGTAAATAGAAATAATAAAGTACACGAGGTAAACCATAATCCTCCAGCGTACTGAGCATGCAAGTATATATTCCACGGGGTCACTCATGGACACACACCGTGCTAGTACAGTCCGAATCACGGGATCCCAGACCCACACGTGACTCGAGCCAAGAAGGCCTCAGATCAGGGTATCTGTTTCCACCCGGAACTACGTCGGCACAAGAAACAGACATCTGTATCCACCCGGAACTACATCGGCACAAGATACAGAAACCAGTACCCACCCGGAACTACATCGGCACAAGGTACGGTACCCCTACTGGTAAGCATCCTCGGTGATCAGCCGGGAATGCGTGTGTATCGATACAACAACATGAACTACGACTGTACTCTGTGAAAATCAAGCCACAAATATCTCGATGCATGTACAGTAAACAGCATAAAGATGCATATGCGTAACATAATCGTATATAACACATGCTCATAATAATCGTAATCTCGTAAATATGCTCATATAATCTGAAATCTCATATGCATGCTCAAGTTCGAAAATCATATAAAAAGACTCGCAATCATTTCCGTGAAAAGAAATTGTCCACTCACAGACTCTCGAAATGCGCACACGCGCTAAACTCGTGGTCCGGCGAAAGATCCCTCGCCTGAAGCACGATCACGATCCAGATCTCGATCACGATCTCCTGAATATTCACAAAACATAACTGATCAAAATCGTAGTCTACAACACTGTACGGATACACGGAAACCAACCGTTCCCGGAAATATGCAATGCGGTACAAAATGTATAACGGAAATCCCGAAATCCCAACTCGAAACCTCGACTGAAAATCGGCTAACCAAATCAACTCGAAAACCTCCGTACGATAATCAGGGCGCGATTACGAGAAAAATGACATTAAAAACGTCGAAATCTGAAAATTTGACTTTTTGACCGCCGTTGACCGCCGCCACCGGAGCGGCGCGCCGTCAACGGTGGAATTACAAGGCCAAACTCTCCAGATCAGTTCCTCTCAACCACGCGAACATCTTACCCTTCTAACACTAAGCTCAATTCATAAAGGAACACTTCAATTTCTCAAAACCAAATCGAAAAATTCCAACTCCAATCCCTAATCGGATTTGATCCTAAACTTCACCAATCCTAAAACTAAACATGTGGGAAGCTTCACAAGGTTCAGGGGAGTCAAACCCCTCGAACCACCGCCCTCAAAACTCATCAGAGCCACCGTCACCAATACCGGCGACGTAGCTCAAATCGGACCCAATCGGGTTCAAACAAAACGTGAACAAAACCCAACAACTCATACACCAAACAATTCGAAATCACCTAAGGAAGCTACTCATACCCTTGATGAAGTCGTTGGTGGCCGGAATTGGTCGCCGGAAAGTGCAAGCCGAAACGGGAAACTTCTCCCCACGGTCAACCTAGTCAACTTTCCAAAACGGGAAAGTCAAAGACTGGTCAAAGCAATTCCGTGTTTTTGCGATTATTTTTCGACATTTCGATATTTATACTCGTCCCTCGGGTCGATCAACGGTCTGGAATGAATATACGATGTGATTCGGATAAGCTCGAAACAATCGGATAAACTCGTCGAAACCCGAAACTTCAAATAATCATAAAATATTCCTCGACTATCGGAAAAATCTTCTAAAACCACCCACGAACTCGAAATCACGTACTCTACCATTTCCGTGAAGACACTCAACCCAAATTCTCGACCGAAAACCAAGTCGCGAATCAAATCGGCAAACCACGTATTATCGCAAAACTGCGACTAAACTCAAATCTCGAGAATCGTGCCAAACGCACCTCTGATTCTGGTTCGGGTAGTCACAAATCTACCCCCCTTAAAGAAATTTTGACCTCGAAATTTACGTACCTGTCAGGTGAACAGATGAGGATATTGCTCCCGCATACGCTGCTCGGTCTCCCAGGTGGCCTCCTCAATCGAATGGTTCTGCCACAAGACCTTCACCAGCGGAATCACACGGTGCCTCAACTCCTGCTCACGACGATCGAGAATCTGCACTGGTTCCTCAACATACGATAAATCCTCCCTGATCGGCAACTGTTGTGGGGCTATCACATGTGAAGGGTCTGAGATGTACTTCCGCAACATCGAAACATGGAAGACATCATGTACACGAGCCATCTCTGTCGGTAACTCAAGTCTGTAAGCAACAGCTCCAACCCTCTCCGTAATCTCATACGGACCAATGTACCGTGGTCGAAGCTTGCCACACTTCCCGAAACGCACTACTCCCCTCCACGGAGACAGTTTCAGGAAGACCCAATCACCAACCTCGAACTCTAAGCTCTTCCTCCTCACATCCGCGTAGCTCTTCTGCCGATCCTGGGCAATTTTCAGTCGATCCCGAATAATCTGAATGTCTTCCATCGTGGTTTTCACCAAATCAGGACCAATAAGCCAACGCTCGCCCACCTCGCTCCAACATAATGGAGTGCGACACTGCTTCCCGTACAGAGCCTCGTACGGTGCCATCTCTATATTGGCCTGATAGCTGTTGTTGTAGGCGAACTCAATTAAGTGCAACTGCTGATCCCAGTTTCCACGAAACTGCAACACACACGATCTCAACATATCCTCAAGAGTCTGAATGGTCCGCTCGGACTGCCCGTCAGTTTGAGGATGAAAAGCTGTACTAAACCGTAACCTCGTGCCCAACGCTCGCTGCAACGCCTGCCAAAACTCAGAAGTGAACTGACTATCACGGTCAGAAACAATGGATACAGGCACCCCATGCAAGCGAACAATCTCTGATAAGTACAACTTGGCCAATCTGCCCACTGAAATCTTCCCTGGAAGTGCAAGAAAGTGTGCAGATTTCGTCAATCGATCAACGATAACCCAAATGCCAGTATTGCCCGCTGAAGTACGCGGTAACTGATAGACGAAATCCATCGTGATATGCTCCCACTTCCAAACTGGAATCTCAAGTGGCTGTAGTTTCCCTGCAGGTTTCTGCCTCTCCGCCTTCACCTGCTGACAAATCAAACACCGACTTACGTACGCGGCAATCTCCCGCTTCATGTTGCGCCACCAATAGTACGCTCGAAGTGTACGAAACATCTTCGTACCTCCGGGATGCATCGCATACGCTGAACTATGAGCCTCGTCTAGAATCTCCTTCTTCAAGTTCTCGTCCCTGGGTACACATAATCTGCCCCTGAACAACAACGTACCGTCGTCGCTCAATCGGAACTCTGTAGGCACACCATTCCGAATCATGGTTTTCTTACCCAGCAAGTAAGGATCTGAATCCTGTGCCTCTCGTACCTGATCAACCAGTACTGGTTGAACCTGAAAGCTGGCCAACAAAGCTCCATCATCATCATACCCAAACACAGCACCCGTAGCTCGAAGCTCGGCTAACATCGATACTCTGGCCACACACATGTGAAACAATGAGGCTCCGGATTTCCGGCTAAGTGCATCTGCCACAACATTGGCCTTCCCTGGATGGTACTCAAACGTACAATCATAATCATTGATTAACTCCATCCATCGGCGCTGCCTCATGTTCAGATCCGGCTGTGTCCGTAAGTAGGTGAGACTCTTGTGGTCAGTGAAAATCTTACACTGAGCACCATACAGATAATGTCTCCAACTCTTCAACGCTAAAACAATAGCGGCTAACTCCAAATCATGCGTCGGATAGTTGACCTCATGCGGTTTCAGCTGTCTGGAACCATACGCCACAACTCTACCATGCTGCATCAACACACAGCCAAGGCCCAACTTCGACGCGTCACTGTACACAACATACTCACCACTGTCGTCTGGCAATGTCAGAACCGGTGCGGTAGTCAATCTCTCCTTCAGGAGCAAGTAACTCTCCTCGCACGCATCAGACCACTCAAACTTGACGCCCTTCTTCGTCAATCTGGTCAGTGGTGTAGCTATCCGGGAGAAATCCTGTACAAACCGTCGATAATAGCCTGCTAACCCCAAGAAACTCCGAATCTCTGGCACAGTAGTGGGTCGACTCCAATTCAGCACGGCCTCAATCTTGTCAGGATCGACACTAACTCCCTCAGCCGAAATCACGTGGCCCAGAAACTTCACACTATCCAACCAGAACTCACACTTGCTAAACTTTGCGAATAGCTGATGGTCCCGCAAAATCCGTAACACCGCTCGCAAATGCTTCCTGTGCTGGCCCACACTCCTCGAGTATATCAAAATATCATCAATGAACACAATCACGAACTTGTCCAGGAATCGACGAAACACCCGATTCATCAAGTCCATGAAAGCTGCGGGGGCGTTGGTCAACCCAAACGGCATAACCAGAAACTCATAATGCCCATACCGCGTCCTGAACGCTGTCCTGGCAACATCTGAATCCCGGATCCTCAACTGATGATATCCGGATCGAAGGTCAATCTTCGAAAAGACTGCGGCTCCCTTCAGCTGATCGAACAAGTCGTCAATCCGTGGCAACTAATACTTGTTCCTCACTGTAATCTGATTCAGCTTCCGATAGTCGATGCACAAACGCATGGACCCATCCTTTTTCCGCACAAACAACACTGGAGCACCCCACGGAGAAACACTCGGTCGAATGAATCCCTTCTCCAGCAACTCCTGAAGCTGAATCTGCAACTCCCTCAACTCTGCAGGCGCCATCCGGTACGGTGTCTGGGAAATCGGTCCAGTACCCGGCAATAACTCAATGGTAAAATCAATCTCTCGCACAGGGGGTATACCAGGTAACTCCGCTGGAAACACATCCGAAAACTCAGACACAACCTCAATACTACCAAGATCCGGCACTGCAGTTGTAGTGTCCACAACATGGGCTAAGTACGCAACACAACCCTTCTTCATCAATCGATCCGCCCTCATCGCAGAAATCAAACACGGTAGGGAAGTGTTCTTCTCGCCACGAAACAATATCTCAGGTAATCATGGTCGTCGAAACGCGACCTCCTTCCTGTGGCAATCAAACATAGCCCAGTGCGACTCCAAAAAGTCCATACCCAATATCAAATCAAAATCCACAATATCAAGCAATAACAGATCAGCGGCTAAACCATGGCCATCAACAAATACCTCACAATCTCGGTAAATCCAACCGATGCTCACAACCTCACCTGACGGATACAACACTCTCCACAACCCCGGAAGTGGAGATGCAGGTACCGTAGCCAATGATGACAGTCTAAATGATATGAACGAATGTGTGGCACCTGGGTCTAACAATGCAACTACAGGAATACCAAAGACATGTAACGTACCAATGACGACCTCCGGTGATGCTCTACCCTCACGCATAGTCATAGCATGAACTCTCGCCTGTCCGGCTGGTCGTCCTCGCTGGGGCTGTCCCTACTGTCGGCCCTGGCCTGCAAACTGTGCTGGTCGAGCTCCAGTAGTGGCACCTCGCTCAACTCCGGAACTCTGAGCTGCCTGACCATCTGCTCCAGCCAACTGAGGACACTCCCTCAAAAAGTGACCCACCTGGCCACAACGATAACAAGTGACAGGGCCCCGCTGACATGAGCCATAATGATACCTGTTGCAGAGGTTGCACAAAGGATAGTCTCTCGGAATAGGAAATGTGCCACCAGTACGTCGAGGAAAACTAGAACCACTAGAACTCCCACTAGCCTGTGGTCGCTGTGGTCGATCTCTCCTCCACCTTTGCCTCTGTCTCGATGCACTAGCTGGTGGTCGATATGATCCACCGCCTGAAGATGAAGCTGAACCGGAAGTATCAGAACTCTGCCTCTTTGAAGGCCCCTGACTCGGTTCACCTTCCTCAAACCGTCTCGGCCGGTACCTCTGCTGTCTCTCCTGCTCAATATCCTCGCCGCGGAGTGCAGCACTAACAAACTCATCAAAATTGTTCCTCGGCATCGTAGTCAACGTCGCCTTGATGTTCAGATTCAATCCCAGCTCAAACCTACGACACTTGGCTTCCTCTGTAGCCACCATATCCCGCGCAAAACGAGACAAACGAGTAAATCGATCCCGATACTCAAGTACAGATAAACTGCCCTGCCTCAAGTTCGTGAACTCCTCGTACTTGCGCTGCTGTGCAGCCTGATTAAAATACCTCCGCATAAACAAATCACGAAACAATGTCCACGGAGTATCCACAGGAACTCTGTCAGTGCTGACCCACCAAAAGTATGCATCACCCTCAAGTAAACCAACTGCAGCTACTGTCATCTGCTCATGTGTAAACTGCAGACGCTCACAAACTCGCTCAATCTGAACCAGCCATGCCTCGCATATCTCTAGATCAACTGAACCCGAAAACACAGTAGCACCCGCAGTGCGAGCCTTGACCACAGGGTCAAAACGCTCTTCCAAACGCAGCACTCGCATCAGCAAGTCGCGCGTTCGGCGATCCTCATCAGGATCATCATCCCGATCAACACGGGGACCACGTCGAGGAGGCATCCTACTGATACAAGACAAGCATTAGGCACAAGCAGAAAGAACGTAATCATGAAACCACAGATATTTGAGGACACACAACACCCGAAGTATTGATGAGTACCGCTGGCCAGTCGGGTCATCACTCCAGTCATGCTGTATCAACTCAAATACCGTAAGCGTCACAACTACAAGAGTCTACAGAATCTGACAACCTAATGCTCTGATACCAAGCTGAAAGGACCCAATCCCGATTCAGCTACCTAAACCGGAATCAAACCCTTTCGAAAACACAAACTAACAAAATTTTTCAAAATTTCGGCAGAGTTTCGTTACTAGCGTGGAATTACCATAACCTGCACGCGGAAATTTACACTTCGTCCTATGCCACAAAAAGCAAACCGTGGGCACCAATCCCATCCGGATTTCTCAACATCAAAATAATCAACAACAGTAAATAAACTGTACTATGTATATATATATCCATGAAAATCCACATAACATGTAACAGAATGTATCAGAGCGACCTCTAGGGTAAAACATATACAATATGTACATCAGTAGGCGAAACAAGAACCTACTGGAAAACACAGGTAACTCTGATCACTAGCCTCCAAACTGCGACGTGAAAACACCAAACCTGAACTGCAAACTGGGCACGGAAACCGAAAAGCCCAGGGGAAAGACAATAAACACGTTAGAGTGAGTGGACGAAAATAAATGTCTTTCACCAAGTATATATGTTATAAAAAAATATGCGAGTCCAAGTAAATAGAAATAATAAAGTACACGAGGTAAACCATAATCCTCCAGCGTACTGAGCATGCAAGTATATATTCCACGGGGTCACTCATGGACACACACCGTGCTAGTACAGTCCGAATCACGGGATCCCAGACCCACACGTGACTCGAGCCAAGAAGGCCTCAGATCAGGGTATCTGTTTCCACCCGGAACTACGTCGGCACAAGAAACAGACATCTGTATCCACCCGGAACTACATCGGCACAAGATACAGAAACCAGTACCCACCCGGAACTACATCGGCACAAGGTACGGTACCCCTACTGGTAAGCATCCTCGGTGATCAGCCGGGAATGCGTGTGTATCGATAAAACAACATGAACTACGACTGTACTCTGTGAAAATCAAGCCACAAATATCTCGATGCATGTACAGTAAACAGCATAAAGATGCATATGCGTAACATAATCGTATATAACACATGCTCATAATAATCGTAATCTCGTAAATATGCTCATATAATCCGAAATCTCATATGCATGCTCAAGTTCGAAAATCATATAAAAAGACTCGCAATCATTTCCGTGAAAAGAAATTGTCCACTCACAGACTCTCGAAATGCGCACACGCGCTAAACTCGTGGTCCGGCGGAAGATCCCTCGCCTGAAGCACGATCACGATCCAGATCTCGATCACGATCTCCTGAATATTCACAAAACATAACTGATCAAAATCGTAGTCTACAACACTGTACGGATACACGGAAACCAACCGTTCCCGGAAATATGCAATGCGGTACAAAATGTATAACGGAAATCCCGAAATCCCAACTCGAAACCTCGACTGAAAATCGGCTAACCAAATCAACTCGAAAACCTCCGTACGATAATCAGGGCGCGATTACGAGAAAAATGACATTAAAAACGTCGAAATCTGAAAATTTGACTTTTTGACCGCCGTTGACCGCCGGCGGCGGCGCGCCGTCAACGGTGGAATTACAAGGCCAAACTCTCCAGATCAGTTCCTCTCAACCACGCGAACATCTTACCCTTCTAACACTAAGCTCAATTCATAAAGGAACACTTCAATTTCTCAAAACCAAATCGAAAAATTCCAACTCCAATCCCTAATCGGGTTTGATCCTAAACTTCACCAATCCTAAAACTAAACATGTGGGAAGCTTCACAAGGTTCAGGGGAGTCAAACCCCTCGAACCACCGCCCTCAAAACTCATCGGAGCCACCGTCACCAATACCGGCGACGTAGCTCAAATCGGACCCAATCGGGTTCAAACAAAACGTGAACAAAACCCAACAACTCATACACCAAACAATTCGAAATCACCTAAGGAAGCTACTTATACCCTTGATGAAGTCGTTGGTGGCCGGAATTGGTCGCCGGAAAGTGCAAGCCGAAACGGGAAACTTCTCCCCACGGTCAACCTGGTCAACTTTCCAAAACGGGAAAGTCAAACACTGGTCAAAGCAATTCCGTGTTTTTGCGATTATTTTTCGACATTTCGATATTTATACTCGTCCCTCGGGTCGATCAACGGTCCGGAATGAATATACGATGTGATTCGGATAAGCTCGAAACAATCGGATAAACTCGTCGAAACCCGAAACTTCAAATAATCATAAAATATTCCTCGACTATCGGAAAAATCTTCTAAAACCACCCACGAACTCGAAATCACGTACTCTACCATTTCCGTGAAGACACTCAACCCAAATTCTCGACCGAAAACCAAGTCGCGAATCAAATCGGCAAACCACGTATTATCGCAAAACTGCGACTAAACTCAAATCTCGAGAATCGTGCCAAACGCACCTCTGATTCTGGTTCGGGTCGTCACATTATCGGAATCGGAATTACGACGAAGGAGTTACGCGTGTTCAAAGTTCGTCGAAATGGATAATTACGAAGTTTCCTAATCGGGAAAGGCTATATATGGTAACCTGCTATTTTGGGCAGGTGGGAGACTTTCTATTATGAGGGTTGACCGAGTTGACTGGGTCAACTCGGTGGGAGAGAGTTAATGCGACGGCATCCACGGTGGCTCGTGGTGGCGATCGATTCCGGCCACCCCGTGGGACGGGGTTGGTCCCGTTGGACGCGCCTCGATCCCCTCTACCCCTCTACGGTCACCGTTGACGGCGAGGCTCGCCGGAGAAGGTGAGAAATCCGGCCAAAATTTATGAATTTTTGGTGATTTCGGGTTCCATAATTTACACCGATTTGAGCTGCAATTTTGGATGGGCTTTGTTGCTCTCATCCTCTTGAAGCTACTGTGTGAATTTGAAGCTTTAATTTTGCTTGAATTTGGAGAATTTTGGATTGGAAAATTTGTGTACAATTCGGTTTATCGTGAAATTGACCTAGCTAGAGTGAGAATTGGCCTTTGGTGCAGTTGACAAAGTTGCTCAGTGGGTGGTTTTGCATGGAATAGGGGTAGCCCCGCCGTGAAATTCTTCGGCCAGCGGCGGCGCCGCCGTGGGCGGCGGTCAACGGTCAAAGTTGACTTTTTGGACTTTCGGCAAGTTGCATGTCGTTTGACTCGAAATCGCGCCCCGATCGCAGTGGGGAGGTTCGTTTTTCGAATTGAGCGTCCAAACGTAAAGCGAGGTGTTCGTGATCGTTTGTTTGGCGACGGACTTTCCGCCGGATCACGGGTTAACGCGATATGCGTTACGCCAGACTGTGAGTGGACAAGTTTCTATTTTTACTGTTGGTTTTGCGAGTTCGTGGATTTATTGATTTCCGTATTTAATTATACGATGATTGTGATATATGTTATTTTCGGAGGTATGTTATTATGTGTTATTGGTGATTGGCATTTATTGCATCGATGCTACCAGAGTTGAGAGATTCCTCTGGCCCAGAGTTGGGAGATTCCTCTGAAGCAGGGTTGAGAGATTCCCCTGAGTGCCACCGGGGTTGAGAGATTCCCCTGGCCTTTCACCGTCAGGTTTGAGCGATTCACCTGACGTCGGGCTTGAGAGATTCGCCCGACAACCTCCATATATATATATGTGTTGTGTTGTAGTGTTTTCCGAACTCGCACTGTTTTATATTGAGTATGTTTATTAACTGGTGAAAGGCATATATTTATTTTCGTCCACTCACTCTAACGTTTTATTTGCCTTTCCCCTGGGCTTTTCGGTTTCCGTGCCCAGTTTGCAGTTCAGACTCTGGAGTCACACGTCGTGGTCGGAGGCATAGTACTCGAGCGGTCTTATTTCTTCCAGTAGGTTTATTGTTCTACCTACTGTGATATACTTATATGGTTATGTATTAGAGGTCGCTCTGAGTTATCTGATGAATATGTTATACGATTTTAAACCCGGATTTCAGTAAAGTACTATTATATGTATTGTTTACTTTACTGTTGAGATATTGAGAAATCCGGATGGGATTGGTGCCCACGGTTTGCTTTTTGTGGCATAGGATGAAGTGTATTTTCCACGTGCAGGTTAAGGTAATTCCACGCTAGTAACGAAACTCTGCCCAAATTTCGGAAAATTTTTGTTGGTTCGTGTTTTCGAAAGGGTTTGATTCCGATTTAGGGAGCTAAATCGGGGTTGGGTCCTTTCAGATGAGTTTTCCGGCTGCGGCCCCGTGCGACGGAGTTCTGTCCGAGGTGGTTTTCGACAAGTTTTATGTCGTTTTGCTCGGAATCGCGCACAGATCGCAATGGTGAGGTTTATAGTTTGAATTGAGCATCAGAATTTGTGGTGAAGTTTTATAGTGTGTTTATTGGATTTTTGACA
This sequence comes from Geum urbanum, assembly GCA_946800695.1. NCBI lineage: Eukaryota > Viridiplantae > Streptophyta > Magnoliopsida > Rosales > Rosaceae > Geum > Geum urbanum. The sequence goes on along the minus strand of OX327008.1, from coordinate 3,782,614 downwards.
ATTTCGTCGATATTCGAGTTATAATTTTCCGGGAATGGTTGGTTCTCGAGATGTGGTTCATGATTTTGAAATATGCTTTTGAACTGTGGTATTTATGATTATTCAGGAGATCGTGATCGTATGTTTTGCGTGGGATCTTCTGCCGGATCACAGGATTAACGCATTTTGCGTTGTACTAGTCTGTGAGTGGACATTTCTTTTCACTGATTGGTTGCGAGTCTTTTATATACGTTTTACGAGCATGAGCATGCATTTATGATTATGATTTATACAAGCATGTGTTTTATGATTATGCATTTACAAATATGCTTTTATAATTATGCATTACGAGTATGCTTTTACATTACCATTTATACATTTGCATGGAAACCTTTATGATTTGGTTTACACAGATTACAGTCTCAGTAGTAGTTGTATCGATACACTTAGCATCCCGGCTGATCCCCGAGGATGTTTACCGGGAGGGACTGTTACCTTGACCCGAGGTCTTTACCGAGGGCGAGCAGATACCCTGACCCGAGGCCCTTTCTTGCTGGAATGATGTAAGGATCAGGGATCCTGTGATTCAGACTGTACTAGCGCGGATGTGTCCATGAGTGACCCCGTGGGATTTTTGATGCATGCTCTATACGCGTGAGGAGTTAGAGTCTCCCTCGTGTACCATATGATTTTTATGGATTTAGACTCGAATATGTTTTTATGAACATATATATGTATTCGGCGAAAGACATTTATTTTCGTCCACTCACTCTAACAGTTTATATGTCTTTCCCTGGGCTCTTTGTTTTCAATGCCCAGATTGCAGTTTGGATTCAGGTGTCGCACGTCGAGGTTGGAGGCATACTATTCGAGCCACTTTTCCTTTCTCGGTAGGTTTCTAGTTTGGCCTACTGTTGTGTATATATGTATATACTAGAGCTCGCTCTGAGTACTATTATGTTTATATTTTCACATGATTTTTCCGGATTTCTGTAAAGCTACAGTTTTGTTTACTGCTTTACGTTATGATATGTTTTTGAGAAATCCGAATGGGATTGGAGCCTATGGTTTGGCTTTTGTGGCATATGATGAAATGTATTTTCCGCTGCAGGTTAATGGTAATCCCGCGTTATAGAGGAAACTCTGTTGAAATTTTCGGTTTTTGAAAGTTCACGTTTTTAGAAAAGGTTTGATTCCGGTTTAGGAAACTAAATCGGGGTTGGGTCCTTTCAGATTATTTGAACAATAAGTTTTCAAGTCAATATTTCATCTTTTCACTTTTTCAACACCTTCTTTCAAAAATTAAAATGACCATGTGGCTCATTAATCCACAAATTTGAATCGATATTTAAGACATCTTTTTTTATTTGCTTTTTTCTTTCAAATTCAGAGGACGAATTGATAAAATCCAACGTTTGCCTACTCACCGCTAAAACGAAGATCTATCTCTACAAATTTCACATTTAATTATGTTTTCCATTGGATATGTTTGTTAAATAAATATTTAGAATAAAAATTGTTCAATAGTCGGATGATGTTTTTTAAGACACTATTTTTAGTTCGGTTATGTAATATTGACGACTACTTAGACAATATGCAATTTCAGTTTCTTTGGATCTATATGATTAATGTCATATGCTATATTATTTGATATTTATATTAAAAATATTAGTCCATATTTTTTATAAAACGGTCTCATGTTTTAGAGACTACAAATTTTGAAAATCCTATTTCTCCACTGTCGACACCAGCATTGATTACAAATCCACCTACCCACAACAACTCAACCTCACCTCACATAAAGCTCCCCATTTATTCCCATTCTGTTCCGCATTTGATCAGTCAGTTCTCGATCACAAAGAACCCACACCAATGTTCCAAAGAGCGGGTAAGTATCATCCGTTGTTCTCTTTGAATTTCCTTTTCCAATCTCTATCTCACTTTGATTGAGGTAGATTTGATAAGAGGATGATTACATGAAAGGACCCAACCCCGATTTAGCTTCCTAAATCGGAATCAAACCCCTTCGAAAGCACGAACCAACAAAAAATTTCGAAATGTGGGCAGAGTTTCGTTACTAGCGTGGAATTACCATTACCTGCACGCTGAAAATACACTTCATCCTATGCCACAAAAAGCAAACCGTGGGCACCAATCCCATTCGAATTTCTCAATATATCAACAGTAAGGTAAATCAATAAATATATCTATACTTTACTGAAATCCGGTGTAAAATCGTATAACATATACAATAGGAAGCTCAGAGCGACTTCTAATATATAATCATATACGCATACCACAGTAGGTAGAACAATAAACCTACTGGATGAAACAAAGTAGGTCGAGCACTATGCCTCCAACCACGACGTGCGACACCAGAGCCTGAACTGCAAACTGGGCACGGAAATCGAAAAGCCCAGGGGAAAGGCAAATAAAACGTTAGAGTGAGTGGACGAAAATAAACATATGCATTTCACCAGTTATATACATAACCAATATAAAACAGTGCGAGTTCGGAAAACAACACACATACATATATATACACGGAGGTTGTCGGGCGACCTCTCAAACCCGACGTCAAGTGAATCGCTCAAACCGGACAGTGATAGGCCAGGGGACCACTTAACCCTGGCGGCACGCAGGGGACCACTCAACCCCGCCCAGAGGAATCTCTCAACTCTGGTCCAGAGGAATCTCTCAACTCTGGTACATCGATGTAATAAATGCCATCACAAATAAAAATATAACAATACCTCCGGAAACAACATATATCATAACATCGTATAATTAAATACGGAAATCATAAAATCCACGAACTCGCAAATCAACAGTGAAAATAGAAACTTGTCCACTCACACGCTAGCGTAACGCAGTTCGCGTTAACCCGTGATCCGGCGGAAAGTCCCTCGCCAAACAAACGATCACGAACACCTGAATAATCACAATAACCATTTCTCAAAATCTTAACTCGACAATACAAAACAAATCTCGAGAAACCACCGTTCTTGGAAACACATAATCTGATCACGACAAACTGTCGGAAATCCGGAAATCACACCTCAATACCTCGCTATACTTTCGGACACTCTACTCGAAAAACGAACCTCCCCACGGCGATCGGGGCGCAATTTCGAGTCAAATGACATGCAACTTGTCGAAAGTCAAAAAGTCAACACGTTGACCGTTGACCGCCGCCGTTGACCGCCGTCCACGGCGCCGCCGCCGCCGGCCGAATAATTTCACGGTGGAGCTGCACCAATTCCACTCAAAATCGTCCACTGAGCAACTTCCATAACTGCACCGAAGTCCAATTCAAACTCTAACTAGCTCAATTTCAAATAAAACCGAAATGGAACACAAAATTCAAACCCAAAATTCTCCATGCTCAAATCGAATTAGAACACCATGTTTATATGGTTAGAATCACATTGAAGAGGGCTACAAAACCCAGTACCTCTTGAAGTTCAATTCGGCCGAATTTGAGGAACCCGAATTCATCCATTTTTCTCCAATTTCATGACGGAATTCCTCCCTCCTCCGGCAACCTCGCCGTGAGAGGAGGCCGGAAGTGGACTCGGGTGGCCGAGACGAAGAGAACCCGACCAGAGTCGAGGCCGGAGGTGGCCGGAACCTCCGTCGCCGTCGTGGAGCCGTCGCCACCATCGAACTCTCCCTCCTCCACTGAGTTGACTCGGTCAACTCGGTCAACCTCCCAAAATGGTAAGTCTCTCCCTTACTCAAAATAGCAGGTTTCTATTTATAGCTTTTCCCAAAATGGAAACTTGTAATTATCCTTTTCGACGAACTTCAATCGCGCATAACTTTCTCACTGTAATTCCGATTCTGATAATTCTCGCGGTCACAAACTCGTTTCGACATGTTCTTCCAATATCACCCAAAGTCAAACACATCGGCCAAACGAATAAAAAGTCAATTGTTCAACCAAACACACATTTAAATCAACTAATTAATCACAATCGGAAATAATCACAACTAAATCTTCGTAACTCAAAATCATGCTCCGGAAGTTCCCACGAACTTGAAATTAAATTCTGAACAACTTCCGTGAAGAAGCCGAAACCAAATTCTCGACCGGTAATTTAGTCGCTAAGTAGCTCGCCATATTAATCCGTTTCCGTCGAAACTTCAAATATTCATAATTAATTCTTCGGTCGTCCAAATAACGATCCGGAACTGCCCATGAACTCATAATTACACGTACAACGACTCTCGAGAAGAGACCCAGCTCCAATTCTTGGCCAATAATTTAGTCGTTAACGAGCCTGGCGATTCAAATAACTGCCGACAAACTGCGACTATGCGGTAACTCATCAATCAAGCTGATCATACTGCTGATTCTGGTCCGGGTCGTCACATTACAATTGAATGCATGTATTGATGATGATGAAATTTGGGTCTTCAATTTCAATTTAAGTTTATATATTTCAACCATTTGTTTGGGTTAAATGCTTATTACTTCCATGGGTATTATTGATCTCATAGATTCATTGTTATTGAACTGTATTGATTTCATTAGAATGTGTTGATTCTTAAAAAAAAAGTACTTTCTTTTGATTGTTTATGGCCACATTTGGTATCTAACAGTTCAATTTGGCTAATACTCTTCAAACCATATGTTTCTATTCTAAAATTTGAAGTCTTTGGGTCTGAGATGTGGGTTTTGCTTTGGTATATTGAATTTGATTTCTATTTTAACCAAAAGTTTAATATTAGCTTTGTTGCTAAGCTGTATGTTGTTTTAGTCAAGTGTATGACCTCCAAGTTTGTAAACTCTTATATTCACACAACCATTAGCCTTTAATATGCCACATTATGTTGATGAGTTGTAATTACATGGTCCTCCTTCTCCGCAGCAAGATTCCATTGTTCATCCTATAAACCTTGCAATTACAGTGTGTTAGAATATAAACCGATTGAGATAATCTTTGCCACAATTAGATCTGCAATTAAACTGATAGAAAAATGGAACAATGAAACAGTAGAATGCAAATAAACCTTTTCTATTCACAAGCTTGCTTATTTAAATTTTTATCCTGTTGATGTTCATATCATTCTATCTCTGTATTTATTACTTTAAATGCATACATAACAATCACATTTGAAACTACTAAATTACTACCAGTGAGTATTGCATACATGGTTGATCAGATAATTTATCACTTTTGTGCTTTATTAGCTAATATAATATTATTTAATGAAATCAACAGGTAATATCCTGGACTTGAGCAAAAACTATTATTTGCTAGAAGATGGGACACTTTCATCATTCCTAGTGCAAATCATAGCCTTGCCTAGACCACCTGCCCCTCCATCTCTGTGTCCACATTCGACTGGATCTACCCCTCCACAATTAACTACATCTCTTCCTCCAAAATCAACTACATCTCACTGTTCACAATCAACCACAATTGCACCTCTTTCTCCACAACAGCCAACATCTATTGTGGCAGGTATCCCAGTTCCATCTCAACCATCAATGGAAATGACTGGTCAGACGAAGAATCCCAAAACCACCAAAGGGAAGGCGAAGGCATTGAGGCCCAGAACAAGGAAACAAAAAAAGGATGTTAGGATCTTATTTCAAAAGATTGTTGATCAGATTTATGCATATCCAAAAAATACAAGGTAGAAAGGTGAATTGTTTTCAATCAAATAAACCTGTGGAACCTATCATAATGTCGATTGTTAATTTTTTTTCCAGCAAATGCATGGGAGAGACTGATGCTTCCGAAGTAAACAACATAAAGAAAAGAGGATGACAAAAGGGTCGACCAAGGAATCTAGAAAAGAGGTTTGATTTCAGCCATTTCACAAAATTATTCTTTTTTTTTTCTTCAAATTTTGATTACTTTGTTGCTAGGAAGCTGCAAGAAGAAGCCATTAGCCATGAACAAAAGAAGAATAAAAAGAGAGGCCGGCCAGTAAGGGTGCCTAACAATCCTGAGAAAAGGTTAAATTTTTTACAAAGAAAATACAGTTATCTTCTTTAGACTATGAATTAATTGAAAGTTATTCATTGTGGTTAATTCTCTATTTTATTAATTTGCAGAAAGCTGCAAGAACAGGCCATCGGCTGTGAACAAAAGAAAAAAGGCAAGAGAGGCTAGCAAAAAGGAATGCCCAGGAATCCTAAAAAAATGTTTGGTTTATCACAGGGAAATTTTTTTTTTTTTTGACTATCACTAAATACAGATTTTGCAGAAAAATATGAGAGTAAGGCACACAATCATCAACTGATAAGGACAAAACTGGCTGCATCAAGCAAATCATGAGGAAACACTGTCAACCACAAGAGAGTCTGCAACCAAGAAAGAAGATGCGGAAAGATGATGATTTTCCAAAAGCAACAAAAGAAATGCAACAAGAAGAACCAATACTGACAGTGGCAGAGGAAGTAAAACGAAAGACAGAGAGCAATAAAACTGCTATCATTGTTGGGGTCACAGATGTTATGTTGCAAATGACCAAGATTATGCAAGATATTGTACGGCTCATGGCTATGGCTTCAGGTATTAACAAATTTATATGTAGGTTTCTCTTTCTTTGATGCTACAATAATTATGCAGCATACAACTGTGATGCATATTTGCTCTCACAGTTTCGTAATTTCTGGTATATTATAACTATTACTCTCTAATTATGATAAAACTATTTCATTTTCATTGAGCCACTTTATCCTACATTAGCTTTAATTAGATACATTTTATTCATTAGCTTTTGGTATTCATTTTGTTGGCAGATTGGGATACAACACTTGATCTTTTATGTTTAACAACTTCAACTGTGTTGTGTTGTATCCCTATTTGTGACTGATTAATTCTCTTATGTCTATTTGAACCTTTTATGAATCATTCACTATTATTTTTTCTAAGATGTAATAATCCATCAAGTTTGGACATTTGCACATTTATCATGTAGTTCAAACCTATAATTCAACTCTGACTTATCTTCACTACATAAAAATCACTAACTTTTCTTAAATTTATATTTTCTGCTGTACAATAAATGTCAATATACTCCTTAAACATGATCAACTATTTTATCATTTAAATGGCCACAATTTATATATGTACGTTCAAGGCAAGCATCAAATTGCCTTACTTTTCTCTCTATATGATAATAGAATTGTTGGTATGCAAGTCTGTTTTTGCTATGTTGGTTTTTACTGCTTTTAAGAACTTTTAAATTTCTAATGTGTAATCTAATATATAACCTATCTAAGTATTAAACAATGGTATGATCAAACTGTGCTATGTATTCTGATATGCTAATTTAATCACTTATGTGTATTATATATGTATTCTAATGTGGTGATTTAATCGCTTATGTCTATTATAGTAACCGATCAAACATTTTTGAATAATTTTATCTCATGCATTGTCGCACAACATCTCTTCCATATATAGAAACATATTATAATGTATTATATTGCGTTATACACATCTTCACATACAAATAATATCTCCTATCATAACAATTTCTATCTCAATAATTTATTAAAATGATACAAAAAATTGACCTCATAGTAATCCATTTAATAAGAAAAAAGTTCGTAAAATGTCAACTCTCAATTATTCTACTTTTTTTCTCATACGTTACTAAAAATAGTGGTTGATTAGATATATTAAACTTGCAGACAGATTTATGAAGGATTGCTATATGTGTCATCAGTAGAAGTTACCTTTTGTTGAAGACTAATTTATATTACGTGGGATCACTATAAAGTCTTGCAACTTCTATCTATACCTAAATGGCTCTTAGCACAATCCTTTTGTACTTATTAAACGGACATAATTTCTTTCACTTGCAAGACACTTATTTTGCATATTCAATTATGTAATCAAATTGCGATCTTTACTTTGAAATATAATATGGACTTATGTTATTCATATCAGAGATTTTATTTGCATATAATACAAACTACATAGTGACCATCATATATATATATATATATTCAAATTTAGAACATATGAATGCACCATTCATTGCCGTCAATTTTAGTTCAAAACTTTCATCATTCTTCCTTTTCTAATCTCTTTTGTTGCCACCCGCGCCTCGTGTGCAGGTTTACCCACTAGTTGCATTACATATCTGGTGAGTAGTGATGAGTTATATTCTCTCGCTATGTCCAGTTCACACGCTCGTATACACCAATTGTGGTTTAGGTTAATTTATTGTCGAATACTCTCACATGTTTACATGTCATTGTTTAGTCATAACAATTTTGCTATTTTAGGATTGACCTAATTTGCTTATGGTTATCACTTGAAATTATAAGGCTCTGTTTGGTATAGCTTTTAAAAGTATTTCTAAACATGAAAAAGAATTTTTATAAATTTTATAATGTTTGGTTTTAACTAAAAGTGATTTCAGAAATTTTAGGGATTCACTTATAAGTCTTAAAAGTAGTTTAGTAAAAAGTACCTCACATGTGCTTTCTCTAGAAAATGCTTCCTCCTAAGAGCAACTCCAACCATAGAGGCGCCATTTGGGGGAGTTGAAGTCATTTTAGCTCATCTTTATTACTATTCATTTGGTTTCAACTCCCTCATCTCCAATAGTGAGTTCTATTTAGGGACTTGGAATGTACTTTTTATTCAATTATATTAATCCACCACCAACTTGTATTCAATTAAGCTCATTATTTGTCGTGAGACTCACAAGTGAACAACTTATTTTTCAGTGGAACCCACAAGACTTGGAATTGGTTTGAGCGTTGGTTCCAAGTATAGTTATGGATCCTAGCTCCTAATTTCTCTCATTGGAGATGAAAAAAGTTGAAATAGGTTCCAAATTCAACTCTAACTCTTTTGTGAAGTTGCCCTAAAAACGTTAATATTGAAAATCACTTTGAGGATCAATCTTAGACATGCACTAAATCACTTGGCGATTATGCGTGCTCAAGCACAGATTTATCACCTCCCCCATTTTCTATCAGATTTTGATTTCGTTCTTGTTCTTGTTTCTGTCATTTGATTTGGATCACTGATCCTAATTGACAACCATGGTTTCTCTTTGACTCCACTAACAACAGAGTTCACGACAATAACAGTTTAGTTATAGGATGTTTTACTTTTATTTTCAGGGTTGACCTCTTTCTCCTAACCGGCTATGGTATAGGTTTGAAGTTCAGTCTTCCTATTTAGATTATCTTGCAATTGGGTTGTTGGAGCTCTCTCAATATTGTTTTCCCTTTGAATTTGAATATAACTTTACTTCTTTGACAAAAAAAAAAAGTTCTCGTGTCTAAGCTATCCCGTAAATATACACATAGAAAATTAATAATTGATTTTCATATTTAAAATTATGGTTTATCAATTCAAATATACAAGTTTTGGGATACGGCCAAGTTCACGTGAACTGACATCTATCTCACCATCTTGATTACATAGATGATAAATGAATAAATGATTGTTGTGATTTTTCACAATTTTATCTTGTTCACGATGAATTCGAACTTCCATGGACCTTAGTGTGAGGATGCAACGGATGAATTTTGAATAATAAAATCAAGTATTCCGGTAAAAGCTTTACCTGGGTAAAAAGTGGAAAACACCGGCCAGCGAGCGGATTAAGAAAACAGAGGCCCGTATTAGTTTGGGTGGTGGAAAATTCCAAATCCTTAAGACTCGACTCCAAGAGGATAAGAAAACGGCTCTCAATTGTTTCTCTTCTCAGCTCGCTGCTGCGTCAGAGTCTTCTACTCTCAGTTTTCGCTATGCGTGCTTGAATCTGTTCATGTAGAGACAGACAGACATGTCAATCTTATCCGTTTCATCATCATCTTGTTCTTCATCATTATCAGCTGCTGGGCATTGTGAGGCCGCCCACACTCGACAGACACGTACTTCATTCTTCGCCCGCTTATCTGTTCCGTATCCCAAAAACTACAGAAACAGGAACAACAAGTACAAGAAAGTCTCGGCGACCAAGCTCACTCTTACCTTACTGGGCTTCCGAGTTAAGACCGAACGACTTGTCTTTGATGACACCATTTTCATGCCCTCCCAAGGTTTTGTCTTTCTCTTATCAACTTGTTTGACTCGTGTCTTTCAAATTTCAATGCTTGGTATAGAGTTCCTGTTCTATGTATTGATGCATCTTAGTGTGCATGCTATTATTCATACATGATCGAAATGTGCAGCAGCAAGAGGAAGAGCTAGACATCCTATCAGCTTCCGCACACAATATATGTTATCCCCTTCCACATCAACAGCAACAACGACGAATTTGCTTGATATGGAGCAGCTGAGGTTACCTTCTCTACAAGTTCATTCTGATTCTTTGATTGCAAATCGACCATGGACATACACGGGGGCAATCACTCCTCCTGATGAGGTGCGGATACAAGTTGCTCTCGTATTTAGGGAAATTTCATAATGTGTGTATTCAGTCTCGTTAGATCTTTCTATGAGAGGTGTGAGTAAGCAATGGGGGAGAATGTATATTCTTTAGTTTACTTGTTCAATATATAATGTATCCTCTTTTTCTCACATCTAGGTCTCTCAATTTATATTTATTTTCACATCACGATATCGTAAGAACTCTAAAACAAGAGAAATCTGGTTTACAAATATCACCTCCACTTATTTGGACTCAGCTTATTTTGTTCCTCAGTTGATGTTTTCTAATGCATACGGTATGTTGAAATCCTAACTCTAATTAGCTTTCATGGGATATCTTCAGGAAAACTATGGAGCTCCATTACCGACCGAAATACTACTTACAAGTGAAGAGGCTGTAATAGCAGCTGCCGCCGCTGAAGCTGTCACTCTTGCAAAAGCAGCTCTGAAGGTTGCAAAGGACGTTGCTTTACTGTTTAGCAACAGTAAGGCAGAAAGTTCATCTCCTGTTTCCCGTGACGCCAATGCTTTTCAAGTTAAATGGTCTCAGCATCAGGAAACTGAAGAAACTAAAGATTCAATGTCAGCTGATACTCCACTGGTGGATGATAGTTTCATTCAATTTGCCATAAAAGAGTCTGAAGATGTGGTGCCAGAAAATGAAGAATATGGAATTCTGCAGGAGCAACTTTCCAACAGTATAGCTGCAAGATCAAGTCGTCAAACAGAACGAAAGGCCAGAAGAGCCAGAGCAGCAGAGAAATCTGCAGCCAGTGTTGTGTCGGTGAAGTCTGGTTCAACCAGCAGGAAAAAGCGTGCTTCTTTACAAGATGTAGATCATTCTGATCCATTGCGTTACCTGAGAGCTACTACCCATACTTCTAGGCTTCTAACCGCAGCTGAAGAAATTGAACTATCAGAAAGAATACAGGTATTACGAATATAATGAATTGTGATCTTAGCAGTATTTTTAAACCACCCTGTTTAATAATAATATGAATTATCCTGTTTGGGCTTTATCATTAATTCTTCATCCTTCTCCTTTTTTAATTTAAACTATGCATAAAAATACTTGTTTTGGGAGTGTTTAGGACTTTCAAGTTCCCACTAACTAACCAATACTAGTTTTGTTCAGTTAGTTTATTATGTACTTATTACTTCACTTATCCACAATACTCTCTCACAATACTTTTTTGTTTTTGTTTTGTTTAAAGAACTTGAATCCCGGAAATCGTGTTTGGTCATTCAAACCCCTGACCTCCTATTTGGGAGTAATATGGGATGACAACGACTGCGATATTAGTGGTTGACTATTGGAAATACTTTTATTTACTTTTTGGTATCTCATATCCAGTAAACTGTCAGAATGGTCATTAATCAGGCAAATGTTTCTTCTGAACCATGTAAACAGTAAAGATTAAACTTTTATTTTCAGCAGTGGTTAAAAGTTAGCAGTTAACATGGAAACCTGCACAGAATTATACTAACAATTACTGTAACGAAGCACAATTTTCTAGGATAGTTTTCTAAAATATATCACATCTCATAAGGTTGTAAGAGTTCTTGATTATGTCTATATATATAATTATATGTATATATATATTTTAAGTCAATATACTGAATCATGTATTTCACTGAATTTATACAATGTAAGACCTTTGTTGGGAGATTTGGATAATAGTTACTGTTTGGCTTTTGATCGATATGGTATATTATGATGTGTTGAGAAAGATTTTTTTTCAAAGTATATTGTTGTTAACCTAAAAACTAATTATTCTTGCAGTAAGCAAAGTAAAAAAATTCGGCACAAAATTGTACAATAGAAATAAATAATCTAGCAAAATATTTTAGTTTCTAACCTAAGATATTGTTAATGTAATACTTTTCCTTAAATTGAATATTTCATGATTTTTGATGCTTCAGTTATCATCATATATTTCAGGAACTTCTAAAACTGGAAAAGCTGCAGGAGGATCTTGCACAAAGATGTGGCACTCAGCCCACCTTTGCACAATGGGCTGCTGCAGCAGGAGTAGATCAGAAGACATTGAGGAGGCGTGTAAACTATGGTATTTTATGCAAAGACAAAATGATTAAGAGCAACATACGGCTTGTCATATCAATTGCGAAAAATTATCAGGGGGCTGGGATGAATCTTCAAGATCTTGTGCAGGTATAACTTCATCGTACTATCAATGCATATAGACACCTCTTGGCAGTATGTTATTCAATAATGTTGACCATTCATTCTTTAGTTTTCTCTGCAAGCATCATTCTTGCAAACAGATCCTAAAGTGCAACTTGGTTTTCCATTTGATTAATATCACCTCATCCCAGTTTTATCGACTGGATTTGCTTACAAAGTTTAGATGACCAGAGGTTAACATTTTAGACTTTGGTGGGAAGAAGCATAGAGACATTAGAAGGATACTTTCAATCATTAGTGTATCTTGTGTCGGAGTGTGTAAAGAGGCCACTGGAACTTGGGGTTTTGGTGGCTTCTGTAGGGAATTCTTTTGTGAGAGTTTCAGGTTCTTTGGGGGTATTAAGCTAGGAGTGCTGCTGGGAATATGTGCTATGATGATATCTTTTTGGATTTTGTGGATGGAGATTCATTGATGGTTCTTGAACATCTTTGGGAGAGAGTTGAATTTCTGGCATCTTTATGGGCCACAGCCTCCCTTGCTTGTAAGGCTATTCTTTTCATAATTTTCTTTGGATTGGATTGCAGCTGTGATTAGGCCTAATTAGGTCTGGATAGATGTTCTCATCTTGGGTGTTGTGGTCTAGCTGTTCTAGGATAGTTTGTGCTTAGATTGTGGACTTCTTGTTCATAAATAGTACTGCTTTTGCAGATATGATAGAAGAAATTCCTCAAATCTTGTACCTTGCATTTATAGCTTCATCTTGTTTATGTTTCAGGAAGGATGCCGTGGCCTTGTAAGAGGTGCTGAGAAATTTGATGCTTCAAAGGGTTTTAAATTCTCCACCTATGCTCACTGGTGGATTAAACAGGCTGTTCGAAAGTCTCTTTCTGATCAGTCGAGGACGATTCGTTTACCGGTGAGTAAGACTATCATCTTGTTTTAATTATATGTGGATCCTATTCGTGGCAATTATAAAGTCAAATTGTTGTGCTCAAATTAAAAGTGACTGAATTATGCAAATTGGGTAAGCTTAATACCTAAATATTTCCTACTGACCGAACTAATTCTGAGACCAACACAGGTTAAAAGTCATCGATTTTGAGGTGGGAAGATAATTATCATGAATTATGTTCCAGCTGAAGTTGTATATTATAGTGCTTTACTGTGTACTGTTTTTAGACTATTCATTGTAATATTTTTGGTGAAACAGTTTCACATGGTGGAGGCGACTTATAGAGTGAGAGAGGCTAAAAAGCAATTGTATAGTTTAAATGGAAGACATCCTAATGATGAAGAGGTTGCAGAAGCAACCGGGCTGTCAATGAAGAGACTTGCGGCTGTGCTACTGACTCCGAAAGCTCCTAGATCTCTGGAGCAGAAAATTGGAATCAACCAAAATCTTAAACCTTCGGTATGTCCTATTATACTCTCAATGAAGTGGCAACTTTGGTTAGGCATTGTCTCCCAGTTCTTTAAAAGTGTTTATTTCCTAACAAGTTCATGACATACTTCACAGGACGTAATTGCAGATCCGGATGCAGAAACAGCCGAAGACCTGTTGATGAAAAAGTTCATGAAACAGGACTTGGAGAAGGTACTGGATAGTCTCAATCCAAGAGAGAAGCAGGTGATCAGATGGAGATTTGGAATGGAGGATGGGAGGATGAAGACATTGCAAGAGATAGGGGAACTGATGGGTGTTAGTAGAGAAAGAATTAGACAGATTGAGTCGTGTGCGTTCCGAAAGCTAAAGAACAAGAGAAGAACTAAACATTTGCAGCAGTATGTGCTTTCATAGGCTCATGAACACTGAATTGCGTAACTTGCTGGTTGTTCATTCGAGGCGTGTAGAGCTTGTGTTAATATTCATTTATATTATAGTTTTTTTTTTGAAAATAAGGGCGGTGCCGCAGTCCTCAAATTTTTAATAAATGAGAGTGTTGAATACATAGAGGGGGACATAGATCTGAATCTCGTATTACAATGAACTCACAAAGACCATATCGAATAGTAACAAGACATCCTACGACAACTATGTAGACAGACATGCACCAATTAACAAATAACAGCTCCTTATCGGTTGTTCTGTCCGTTTTGAAGTAACGGTGGCGAATCGGAAAGATCAAACAACATTTTCGACAAAAACAATGCATCAGTTCCCTGTTTGAAACAACTTTCTCAATCTGTTGTTGACAAACGTCGCCACTTCCTCTCATCCGACTACTAGGAGGTAACATCCAATTATGTAAGACACCACTGACCAAGAGTCGACAAGATACCAAGAGTGCACACACGGACAGATCACCTAGACCGCTCGACAGACCCAACTACATAGGGTTTTATTTGCGACACAAAATAAACAAACAAAATAGACCAACTAAAAAACAAAAAACAATTCAAGCCTAGGGTAAACCCCAAGGCCCACATACAACCTAGCCCGGGAACAATAGTAGCCCAACAACCCCACGAGAACCACATGTGACTCATCGCCGCTTCCTGCCTTCTGACCGACGCCGACCCTCTGCTCCGTCCACCTCCAAGATCCCTCTCCACTGTCCAAAATCGTTTAGTAAGGCCCCCCAACCGACAAGGCTCCATCGAATGACCGCCAAATCTAGAAAAATCAGATTCGTCACCACTCCGACAAAACACATCGACCCCAATCATCATGCCAACTCTGTTAAGAGAGGAATCTCGCTCCCGCAAAACCACCCCGTCTTTCCACTCTGCTGCACCTAGCCGCCGTCTATCAGACCACCACGCAGTACCAATTGAATCTCAAACAGCCCAAGCCACCGTGCACCACTGCTGCCCTTCAACGCCAGATCTTTTATTCCTAGACAACAGACCATGCCAGGAAACAAAAGCCTGTCTAGTTGCACTCGCGACGCGACAACACGGCCAAGGCCCGACGCCGACGAGGCGAGCCGCCGGATAAGCGAGCATAGGAAACCCTAGAGACAGTTTTATTCTCTAATGCTTTTTTTATTTTAAAACTATAATATGGCTTCTTTTTTAAGCTCAGAGTGGAATTGTACTCGTATCTTTTTTGTAGTACGAGAATCTGTCTGCATACAAACAGAATGTTTTGTATCCAAACATTTGCCATTCTTTCTATACATCAAATTACTTGAAAAACACTCGTTTCCAGAATCTTATATTTGACAATTTCATTTTCTCGTACAGATGTTAATTGTTGTTTTTACATCATCATCTCTTGTCTTTTCTTCTTCTCTTGTTTTAAATGTGCTGCCTCGTCGCCTAGTGGGGAGAGTGTTCTATAAAACATTATTTTTAAATGATCGTGAATTCCATTAGAGGGCCTTTATTAGTCTGATAAAACAATTAGGGGGCAAAATTATCTTTTCATTCAGTTTAGGCACCAAAAACTTGCCAGAAGAGTGAGATAAGATCATAAGAAAACTAAAAGAATGATTCTTTCCAAAATAAAAAACTAAAACTAAAAGAATGATGACTTTGGTTCGAAAATATGATTAGAGGTATCATTTTGATCGTATAGAAAATTCAGGTATCACTTAAATTACGTTGCTAAGTTCAGACAATGTACGGATAATTTATGTTCGGAACGTGAAATTGACACTATTTTTTTTACAAATCATATCTAATTTTTCATCTTTTCATGCAAAAATATATTGAAAATGCACACAAAAAAATTAAAGAAGAGGGCGTCGTGATTTGTAAAAATAGGGTGTCAATTTTACTCACATTTACCTTTCTACAACTTTATAATTTTTTCGTTGGCAAAAGAAAACTTTATATTTTTTTTGTCAGAAAAAGAGGAAAAATAGACAAAAGAAAGAAAGGAAACTATTCCACCAAAAAAAGTAGGTCTGAGAACAGTTCGGTTTCGACCATAATTTTTAGGAATCAGAACTGAACCGTTTGATGTATATACAGTTTGGTACCTTATATTTGAAAGATAGAACCATTTGGAACCAAACCGGTTCAAGAACCGATTCGGTTCCACGGTTCCTCAATTTGGAACTAAACTAAAATCAATGATTATTATTTTTACTCTATATAAATCTATACTCATCAAATTATATTTACTAATTAACATTAACAAACAAATATATTTCCTAGTTCTAGTGTTGAGTGACGTAAACAAATGAAAATATCATAAAACTTTATAAAAGATAGTTAACCCATGATATGATGATCACCGAATAAGTCATGTGAGTGATATAAATAAAATAACAAATAACATACCCAATATATGACCCATAATCATCAACTTAGTAATTTGAGTGACAAACAAAATAACAAATCCTTCATATATAATGATATAATGACATATAATTTTAATATTTAGTTAAAATATGGACTATATACGGTTCTCGATGGTTCCTTGCAAAATGAAAATAAAGAACTGGAACGGAATTGAACCTTCTGAATACAGTTCGGCTCCTGACAAAATATATACTTTAAAATTTTAAAATCGAACCGTCCGGTCTAATTCGATTCGAATCATTTTTACGGTTCTTGCTTCCAAAGTCCCATGCCTAAGAAAAAGCAAAAGAAAAAAACAGGTGGAAGGAAATTTCTCATGAGATCATAAATATAAGGAGGATAAATGTATGGTGGAGATTAAGGAGTTTCTCCTGAAAGTAGGTCAGGAGAGAGATGAAATAGATGGTCTGAGATCACTTCTGGGAAAGGAAGCACGACAAGTGGGTCTCTTGGTCTCTCAACGTGCGTCAAATTTACCACCACAGCTCTTGCCACCTCTTTATGAGGGTCTCTTCAATGAAGTCTCTTGGGCTACAGAAAACGAGCCAACTGAGGAGCTTAAGAAGTCCTTTCGTTTCAAGTTTTATATATTAGTTAGTAAATTTTACAAGCTCAAAAGTGCCGACCAGAAAAGGAAGCAGGTTGCAAGTGAAGAGACAATAATCTATGTAAAGCCAGAAGATGAAACTTTTCACAAGTTGAGCTCCTGGTCCTTTGAGTTTACGTTGCAAAGTCCACAGATTCCAGCTCACGAGTTAAGAAACTATCAGCAAACAGGGCTAGTCATGGCCATTAAAGCAGATAAGATCTCTACATTCCAACAGGAGCTTCAATCTTTAATAAAGTAACCTTGATCCTTATCAAAAGGTACAAAAATTTTGATATCAATTTTGCTTGTGCCTGAATAGTAGAAGAGCTAGAAGAGGCAGCAGAGATCAGAGATGCATATGGCAACTTTCACGTGGTGAGGATCTAAGAACCATTCATTTGGTCCCAAACGGTCCCTCCTCCCATCAGATTCATCGAGAAAGTAAGTGAAGTCTATTCTGTAATGAAAGGTTCAAACCTGTATGGAGGAACGTGTCTTCGTACAGGGACTAGGGGTTGGTAATGGCCGGGCTTTAGCGCATTGTCTTCAAAATTCTAACTCAGTTGGGACGGAATATTTCAAAAATTTGAAGTCCACGAATTTTTTAGGCCCCAGGTGGGGCCGGATTAAGCCCATAGAGTCGATCTTGGCCAGAATTTTTCTGGAAAAAAATTAATAGTGTCTAATTATCAAATATATTAATAATTATATATACTAAATATAGAATTGTTCACCTGGATAACAGGTTTTAAACAATAAAATGGGATGACAAACGTCAGCCGTCCATTTGTCAATTAGATAAGACATCTGAGATTAAAACTTCTCCCTGATTAGAGCATCCGCACCCATAAATTCCTATTTCAGGGTGAGAAATTCCTATTTCAGGAATTTCTGTTACTATTCAGCAAATAGGATTTCCTATTCAGCTTTTTTGCGCAGCAGTGCAACAAATAGGAATTCCTATTACTATTCATAAAATATAAAAATTGACTTTATTTCATTATTAGCAATATGTTTATCAAATGACTACCCGACACGTGTCATTATCGTGTACATTATCGAACCAAATTTTCGATAAGATTTTTGACGACTCATAATGTGACACGTGTCACGTCCAGGTGTCATTGTCGGTTCAATTATTGAAGCAGATTTCCGGTAAGATTTCAAACCGGTGATAATGCGCCACGTGTCACGTCCACGTGTCGTTATCGGCTAAGTTATCCATTGAAGATTTCTGGTAAGATTTGCGACTACTGAGGATGTGACACGTGTACCCGTCTTTCAACATCAGATTATCCAATTTTGCTATAAAATTTGTAAACATGCCTCCTTGCCTTGAAACCTCACAACACCCGTAAACACACTTCTTCACTTTCTCTCATACAGAAGATGGATCCTAACGATTACGATGAGTCAAGGAGGAGGAGGCGTCAACAACGTCGGCAAGCTACCGCAATGATGAATTCCTTCGTCGTTGATGTCGCCATGGTAGTTGCCTCGTTTGATGATGAGCCACCTCGCCGCCGCCGTCCAAACGTACAAAGGCAAAGGGAACCAATGGGTCAGAATCTGCTGGAAGATTACTTCGTGGAACGCCCTGTTTTCAATTACTTCTTGAAATTGAAATTACATGAATTGAAATTACTAAACTAATCACTAAAATCAAGGTTGCGGGGACGATAACAACCGGTAAAGCTAGCACCGCAGACTTCTCCTTCATCGTCATCTACTTGCTAAAGGATCTCTGATTTCCGCTTCATGAAGTACTTCTTTGAATTTGGGGTCATATCCTTGAAATTCTTTGTCATGATCCTTGTTTCTTCTTCTCGTTCCCTCAATTTGTAGTTTTTCTCATCAAGCATTCTCTGAGATTCTTCGGTTGCCTTTTGCCATTCGGCGAACATCTTTTGATTAGCCGCGATGTTCTTCAAAGTCTCATCTCGAAGCTCATTCGTAGGTGTCATGGCCTTCTTTCCCTTTCTTTTTGCCTCCTTCGCTGCCTTCACTCCTTGAGGTCTAGGCGGACTCGAGGTACCTATAACGTTGCTTTGTGATGTTGGAATCACTTCATCTTCATCCAAGTTGACCATAGGAGACACTACATTTGAGGTGGGCGTAACTTCGACATAGGAATTGCAAGAATGTGGAGTGCTAGTTTCAACGACTCTAAAAGTAGGATGATCCTTCACCATTTCCCAACACGCAAAGTGCGTAAACTCTTTTTTTTGTTTTCCCACATACCACGTTTGAGCTTTCCTTAACTACAAAAATAAAAATTAATATAGGTCATATTTTTTATTTCACTACGAAAATATAGGTCACATTTTTTATTTCACTAAATTAATTCAAATTAAGAGGAGCAACATAAATAAATCCTTACCTCATCATGCAAATTTCCGCCGGATTCCGGATTCCTTCTTGCGTATGCAAGCGCCGCTTTCCATTGTGACAAGTTTGGCTTCAACTTAGCAAAACGAGAGGTAAGTGCCTTTTGTGGGTCCTCGGTTCCGCCCTCACTTCACCTTGACCCATCACCCAATTTTGTTGGTAATCGGCATAGATTTTTTCCCACAATTTGTCGATTTTTTGCTTGTTGCCGGAGATAGGGCACACACTATAGCGACAATATGATATGCACAATTGTACATCTTCGGAAATGAGCCAATTTGTGGACATCTTTTTGCAAAAAATCAAAGATATTGTGAGAGAGAGAGAGAGGGAAGAGAGGGAGGAGGAGGATAATTTGTTGTGCACAAATTAATATGAAGTGTTTAGAAAAAATAGGTAATATTTATAGAAAAATAGTAGGGGGTTTTAAGAAATTTTTTGGGATTTTTTAGGATTTTTTTCAATGTATTTTGGGTAGTATCCGTTCTGAAATTTTCAAAAAAATCAGTAGCAGTTGCCTAAGAATTTGAGCCGTCCGATCAACTTTTTTTTGAATTTGGCCCGTCCAGATCAAGCCTACCGTTGATGGATTAAGCCAGCCGACAGCCTGCCACGTGGCGGGCTGTCATTGGCTGAGTAATTCAGTTATTTTTTTTAAATTTTTTTTGTATCGGGCGCGTGTAATACATGCGCCGGATTTAAAAAAAAGATTTCTCGCCTGACGTCAACCACGTGTGTGGTGACGTCAGACAGGAAATCCTCTCCTGGTTCCTCAAATCGGAATTCCGAGAGGAATTCCTCTCGGTCGACGTTCGGTCTTCCTCCCTCCTCTCCCCCGCTGCACACTCTCTTCCTCCCAGAATTCCTCTCCCGGCATGGGGCCCACCAAGAAATCGAGGAATTCCCCTGAATTCCTCGACCCGCTGCGGATGCTCTTAGATATGAGATTAAAACTTCTCTCTCTCTCTCTCTCTCTCTCTCTCTCTCTCTCTCTCTCTCTCTATCTCTCTCCCTGTCAATTCTCCCTCCTCGAACGCCCGACCTCGTCGAGCTGGTCAATCTCAAGTTCCGGTAGCAGCCACCACTGAAGCGCGATGAAGAAGCAGATCAACACCACGAAGCGGATGTGTATGTGCTGTCTGATGAACCACCCTGGCTCTTTCCACTGCAGCCTCCACAAGAGATTCAGTTCCTCATATTTGTTGTTGTTGTTGTTGTCATAAATAGGACCACCAAACACCGTCATACTGGCAGAACCGCAAAGCGCGTAGATCCACCATGATGAACTCGCTAGTCTGAATCAACAGCATTGAAGGCAAAATTGTCAAGCGAGCCTTGGCGGCTTTCATCCGCCCTTCCTCCCATGGCCAGCATCGTCGTGTCGACTTCCGACCCTGGCTGAGCCGCCTCTCCTCCATGTCTAAATCCGGCGAGTTCTGGGCATGAAAAACTAGAGTTCAGGCTAAAGTCTCGACGGAGAGAGAGAGAGAGAGAGAGAGAGAGAGAGAGAGAGAGAGAGAGAGAGAGAGAGAGAGAGAGAGAGAGAGAGAGAGAGAGAGAGCTTTTAAGTTTTAATCTCAGTCTTCCAATCTATTTATTGACAGATGGACGACTGACGTTCTTCATCTCATTCCATTGCTTAAAACCTGTTATCCAGGTGAGCAGTTCTGACACTAAATAATATATAAGCCTAAATAAAGTGATAATCAGTATATAAATGAATGATATTAAGGTAAATTATAGTATTTAGAGGTTTATATCGATAAAATAGTATATAAAATGAATAGGATAGACAGGCTTGACCCTATGGGCCGGGCCAGGTGTGCCTCGACGGGTCGGACTTTTTTGAGCTCGTGGGTTTTGGGACCTCGGCCTGAGCCTGGCCTTATGCCTATAGGATCGGACAATTTCAGACCTAAATTCAAGCCGAGCCGGGCTTGGTCTTTTTGGACCTCGAACCTCGCGGACTTTTCGGGCCTATGGGCCAAATGGTGACCCCTAACAAGGACCATCATTCTCTCTCTATTATTTTCCTTTTGAGATTCATATAAAAAACAACAGTAGTTGAGTAGGGGAAACCCCATCTATACGAGACTAATTGCTATCAAATTTATGCAAACCACCAAAAGAAGAAGAGTATATTTGCCATTCCTATTATTTGGTGTTATAAGAGCAACTTCAGCAGATCTCCTATAAGTCATTTATAGTTAAAATATAGGATTTTCTTTTAAAATTCACTCCAATAGCTCCCCTATTTTATTAGTCAGTTTAGGGTTTCCTTATATTTCATATTTTTATCATCTATTCTTATACCGAAAATATGAATTATAGGTAATGAAACATTCAATACTGTAATTAATTCTTTCTTTATAGATTGTAAATACAATCAATAACTATATTGATAAATAAATATTTTATTATCAACCAATTAAAATTAAATACTTGTTTAGATATAACTACATTTTAAATGATGTTGTTAGAATAAATTTATACAAATGATTAACTAAAATAAATTTTAATTATATTTTTTAATAAAATGAACAAATTTTAAATAAAATTGTTGGAGGGCGGCAAGAACAACAGACCTGGATTTGGATTTGTTGCTTACTTAACGTTGACAATTTCTTTTAAGATTCCTTGGTCTTTTACAGAGTCAAACTACACAAAAATAATAAAAATAAAAATAAATAAATAAGCTTATCGAGAATAGGAAGCTAGCCCTAAATTGACCTGGGCAGCCAAAACAAGACAAAGGAAATCCGGTACGCTGCTCCTCCTCCTGAAGCTGCTAAACTTGTTCTGTTTCCTGTCTTTCTTTTCTTTTTGTGGTTTATTTTCGTATCAGATCTTAACTTATAAGTCATTATATTCAGCAGATCAGATCAGGTACTAGGGCATCGCTCTCATTTTTGTTTGTCACACTCTTAGAGTTCGGATCTATTGAAATGTCGCATTTTTTAATTTTTTTTTTGTGCTTGCGGTTGAATTTTGGCTTTGGATCAATTCTGCTCACTCGATAGTGTCAGTTTTGATTTGGTTTTTGAAAATAAGAAGAGGGCAAAGAAAGCTTGAATCTTTCAGATGTTCGTCTAAATTTGTGATTTTTGGGCTGTTCTGTTTGGTTTTGTGTGTCAGGATTTTAATTTGAAATGAGCTTTTGTTTACTTTAGGGTGTTGTAATGCTTCTGAGTATTAGAAAAGGTGAGACCTTCGGAGCTGTTTTGTTTTCATGGATGTTCTGAACTTGGTGGCTTAATATTATAGAGTAGTTTTTTTTGGCGTAACTTTAAAGTACATTGATTTGGAGACTTTGATTCTGGGGTCTAACTGTGTTTGCTTAGTTTTGCTCTGTAACTAACTGACTGATGTAATATGGTATTGGAAATGGAAATTTTAATTTAAAAGACTATAAAAAGTGAAGTCAATTGGTTTGGGAATGTTTGTTGACATTTTACTTAATCAGCTCATGTGGAGATTGCAGAATTACTATTATGTTGTTTCACGTTGAGTTAATCTTGAATATGTTAATCTCCGATTCTGTAGTGCAGATCAAATGAGCTATATTGAATTACTGTCATTAATTTTTGCTCTCTATCTAATTTTTCAATATGCATTCTGCAGGAAACTAAACTGGTGTCTGCAAATTCTTCACATGTTCTGTAATTTAGTCTGTTTCCAAATCAATCACACTTTGCTGCTGCTGTTGTGCCGCTGCTGTTGATTTGATTTAGCTGATTGATATTGGGCAGTCGAGAATTGTTTCTGTTGCCTGGTACTGTTAAATGGAACAAAGCTCAGATCAAGACTCTATTCCTGGTCCTGGGTCAGCTGATAAGTCTATGATTTTTGATGTAAAACCTTTAAAGCGTCTTGTTCCTGTATTCCCATCAGCTTCTGGTGATTCTTCAGGTTCAACACCGCAGCCTGCGGCTCCTTTCATTTGTGCTTCTCCTGCTGGTCCTTTCCCACCTTGGGTTGCCCCATTTTTCCCCTTTTTTGATTCATCAGTGTCTCAAAGGCCGAGTGCTACACCCAGCCATAAAGTGCCATTTGTCACCAGAAATCCAACACCAGATGCAATCCCAGTAAATTCCTTTAGAACTCCTCCTCCATCAACAGTTGGGGTAACCCCCAATGTGGATACATGGACTTCAAATGCAGATACTACACCTTCAAGCAGGATCACCAGAAGTCGTGCTCAGTCACAACTGCAAAGTAGGACTTCAGAGGAAGATAGTTTTAGTATGAGCGTTAAGGGTGCAGAAAATACAAGGAAGGTTGGGAGGCCAATGGGTAAACCACAGTCCCAAAAGAGGACAAGGGGTGGCCAGGACATAAATGTTGCCTTACCTGATGTCGATGTTGATGCAATAGTTGATAATATTTTCACTTCATATACCAATACCTTCAGACAAACCGATGGCAGCAAGGAATCAGTTAGATATGCACTGATGTTTTATGATCTGTTGCGGAGAAGGATTTCACAAATTGAAGAGATGAAAGAAGGAACTTCTAGAACAGGGCGCTCTGATCTAAGGGCTGGAACTCTCTTTTTGAATAAGGGAATTAGGACAAACTCCAAAAGGAGGATAGGTGCGGTGCTTGGTGTTGAGGTTGGAGATATTTTCTTTTTCCGAATGGAGTTGTGCTTGGTTGGACTACATGCGCAAACTATGGGTGGGATTGATTATATGGGAGGCAAGAGCAGTTCAGAGGAAGAGCCCGTAGCATTGAGCATTGTTTCTTCTGGGGGTTATGAGGATAATGAACAGGGTGGTGATGAGTTGATATATAGTGGCCAAGGTGGCAATGCCAGCAACGATAACAGGAAAGATAATGAAATAAAGGATCAAAAGCTTGAAAGGGGTAATCTAGCTTTGGAAAAAAGTTTGCATCGGGGTAATGATGTAAGAGTCATTCGGGGAGTAAGGGATGTTTCTAACCCAACTGGAAAGGTATATGTCTATGATGGTTTATACAAAATTAATGAATCATGGGTAGCCAAAGGGAAGAATGGTGGCAATGTATTTAAATACAGATTGGTACGACTACCTGGCCAGCCTGAAGCATTTACGGTGTGGAAGTCAATTGAGCAATGGAAGGAAGCGGATACTACAAGGGTTGGACTTATATTGCCAGATCTTTCTTCAGGGTTAGAAAGTTTACCCGTTTCTCTTGTTAATGATGTTGATGGTCAGAAAGGCCCTGCGCACTTCACATATATTCCTAGTCTCAAGTATTCAAAACCTGTTAATCTTACTGAATCGTCTGCTGGGTGTAATTGTACTAGTGGATGTCTCCCTGGTAATTTTAACTGTCCTTGCATTAAGAAAAATGGAGGTTGTCTTCCATATACAGCAAATGGGCTTCTTGTGAACCAAAAGCCCTTATTACATGAATGTGGCCCCTCATGTAAATGCCCTCCTAATTGCCGTAATCGTGTGTCCCAAGGTGGCTTGAAATTTCGATTGGAAGTGTTTAGAACTAAGGATAAAGGTTGGGGTCTGAGGTCCTGGGATCCCATCCGTGCCGGTGCTTTCTTATGTGAATATGCAGGGGAAGCTGTTAAAATTTCTGGCATAGAGGAGCTTGGGGATGATTGTGGAGATGATTACATGTTTGATCCCAATCGTACCTGTCACACACTTGGAGTTCTGCCTGGTGATAGTAATGAAACTCCAGATGTCTCTTATCCCTTACTTATAAATGCAAGTGTTGCTGGAAATGTTGCACGCTTTATGAATCACAGCTGTTCTCCTAATGTGTTATGGCAACCAATTATACGTGAAGATACAAATGATTCTGACTTACATATTGCTTTTTATGCGGTTGGACACATTCCTCCTATGACAGAGTTGACTTATGATTATGGGATGATCCCTTGTGGGAAAGCATACCAGAAGAAGAAATTATGCCTTTGTGGGTCAGTGAAGTGTAGAAACTTTTTTTACTAAAAACTTGCTGATGGCATTATCTGCTGACGAAGGACTTTGGTAAACTCTGCTTGTTGAATGAGGTTAGTGGTATTTGATTTCCTGATTGAGTTTGTTGCATACTGACTCTGTGTTCACTTTATTTTTCATTTTGTTTTTATTCATTTTTGCAAACGTTTGAGTTGATAGAGGTTCTCTAGAGGACATATGGACATGAAATTTGAGGGCCACCATTTTTTTCTTTCATATAATTCAACATCTGAACCCGTACATTATCTCCCATAAGACTCCTACAAAGCCATTTGATTTCTACAATTCTCATTCTGATATCATGGGGGTGGATTGCATTTGTTTCCACTGTTTGAGATGATTTGTTTCCACTATTTGAGATGACTGAACAGTTATAAACTAGGTTAGTCTCTTGTACTGACTATTTTTCCTAAAAAAAACTGTTCGGATAGTTATATTATGAATTGTATAATGGACCCCTGCTAAAAGACATGGGCCGAGATAGTTGAAATACTTCATTAATTCATTAAACAGTATACAGTACAATGTTTTATCCACTAGTGATGTGGGAGCCAAGTGATATTATTGACAAACATATCACAATACAATTAATCGCTTGTTTGCAATGATGAACATGCATTTCACTAACGCAAGATTAGGTTTTCTTTTGATAAATCTGTTATGTTATAATGTTCAATGTGTCACTAACCTTTGAACGCATAACTGAAGAATTCCTGATTCGTTGAACCTTATAATCAGAAGACATAATCGGTAATGCTGTACTAACTGTTATACATTTGTATTTTTGTCTGCCGTTCATCATCTGTTCGTTTACCTGCTAGTAACATTATTGTAGAAATAGAGAAGTTCCATAACAATACATTTAGATAATGTTGAATAAAATATAGTATTGGATGGCGGTGAGTTTTTGTTGTAAAGACCAATGAAGTATTTGATATGCAGGATGAATCCTTATTGTCGCAATGTAGTGAATAGTTCATCTCATTTACAACATCAACATGTTGACAGCCAATTTTCTTAGAAAGCTCGACCTATTTTGTCTAGTATCCAGAACACGGGTGATTGCTGTAGGTATAACTAGCACAGACCAACCAAAGAAAATGAACAAAAGAATAATACACCGAAAAGTAAAGATGCAGGAGAAGTGCCTCTTATTGACAACAGCAATGTTGATAGCCAGTATTCTTAGGCTTAGAAGCATGACCTAGCTCCTATAGTATCCAGACATATGAGCAAGGACGGTGTTGGTGTAACTAGGACAGACGAACCAAAGGGAAACGATACACAGAAAAAGTATTGATGCAGTTGAGAACTGCCTCCAATATGGCTCAGCAAACTGAAGTTACTGAGAAAATAGGATAAATCAGTGGGATAGGGAAACAGAAATAAACAAAATCAGTGGTATGAACCTTTGACTAGGCTGCACACCACATTCCTGTCTCAGAAGGAGTAGTTCTGCCATTAGATTCTTCAGACCCACCAATAAAAGTTCGGCACGCGTTCAAGTTTTTCCATTATGGCAAACTAGCTTTTTTCTCGAAACTTGGCTTGGTTTTGTCGGCTAATCTTTATGACTAGTTTTTCTTTTCTTTCTCTAATTTCTGGCCCTTATCTTTTTCATTCCCTCATCTTTCCTCACCCAACTCCCAAATGTTACTTTAAAGCCCCTTATTTATTTTGTTAAAGGAAAAAGACTCTTTTCTTTGCGAAAAGTAAAACCAGTCTTCGTGCCACAGATTTACTTATGGGCTTCTGTCTAATTGGACTTGATGCTGAATCTTTTTGAATCAAAAAGGAAGGTAACTTTCGATGAACAAACTATTATTGAGACTGAGATTATGCTACTATCACCGTTAAATAAGGATAGCATGATAATATTAATGATATATAATGATACTAAGAACTTAAAAGAAAGACTATAACAATGAGCATTTCATCTTTTTTCCACCTTCTAGACGGACTACCACCTACTAAGAGATCAAAACGAGTAAGAACAACTCATTTTCTTCCTTCTTTTGGGTGGTAGTCTATTTCTCAAAGGAGTATAAATGTTTTTATGAATATATATTTATTTGAAAAAAAAAGTGGGAAATCATAATTGATTTATTCTAACAGAATTACTTACTAATATTCAAAGCCTCACTCTTTGGTAAACATCTATAGCTGCTCATAGTAGTAGACATATGTGGAAATAGATTAGATGAACAGTTTGCTTCGACACTATCTATTGACTCGCAGACTATCTATTCTCAGATAGACTTTCTCTGTTGTGATTTTCGATGCCTAGAATTAAGACTCAAGGTTTCTTATATGTGGAGAAAAACTCAAACTGGAATTGAAATACACGTAATTAATAGTGGAAAGTAGCTCCACTCAAATAATGGTGAACCCATACAGATAAGGTAATAACTCTTCTGCATGTCTTCTTTCGAAAAGTAGATTCCTTGTTAATAAGAAATGTTTTCTTCTTCAGAAAAAGACGATATGGAATCTCATGTCTTTACATGTCAACGTAGGTTTTTGAATTCTCTTCAATATAAGGTTCTTCCGATTCGTGCCTTATTCTTGTTCCGTTTTCCTCTACATTGGTGTCTTTGTACTCCTTATAGTGCTAGCCATTCTCGATCTTTTCGAGCCACTGGACACAAGTCAGGGTGGAATCAATCTCATTTCTTTTGAGAAAAATAAACAAGTCATTGTTAGCGACGGCTGAGTGGTCATAAGCGGTAACGATGATCTTCCCTCCAAAAGCAAGAAAAGTATTTTTTGATCATCTTCGATCATCTTCGATTATCTTTTTGATATATTCTAACACCATTGCTTTCATCCATGGGATGTTGGAATTTGGTGATTCAATGTATCTATTGCAGACTAGTTCTAGATACTGTCTTTGGATGATTCTGACATACTGATATGGAGAAATGTACTCAATTTCTCCATTTCTTTTCTGCACCCATTCAGGAGGTGTAGATTTGAACTTATGTGACACCCGAACTGGAAATGGTAGTTAATCGGCTTAATTTGCGAGTTTCACGTATAATTGTGGTTAGTCGTAATTAATCGGTTATGCGGTCTTATTCACGACTTAATTATCGGACACAAATTTGGTTTGGGTTTATTCGCGAAAAATGTAGAGGATTTGATTTCGAGTTCGTAGGAGGTTTTCGAGGATTTTTCGGATAATCGAGGAATATAAAATGAATTTTTGAAATTATCGTCGAGTTAGTCGTGTTTATCCGTTTGAGTTTGAGTTATCCGAATCGCAGATAAAGATGGTTTGCGACATATAAATAGCGGAATAGTCGTAAAGTTGTCACAAAAGTTGAAATTGGGCTGTTTGACCGAGTTGACCAGTTTTGGACCGAGTTGACCGAGTCAACCCGTGTTGACCCAGTGAGTCCGTGAGTCGCCGTCGAGTTTGTCGCCGAAAAACGGCACGGTTGCCAGAGTTTGAGGTATGGATTTGAAGCTCTTCCTTTGGGCTTTCGATTGATGTATGTATTGTATGTTTTGGTATTGTGTTGGTTGGAGAAATTTGGAGGAGAAGGTGAACGGATTCGGGGTAATCGGATTAGGTTTTTCCAGCAGCTTTCTGGTGGAGTTATTTAGTTGGAATGGACTGGGTTTGAGCTAAGGAAGGGAACCCCTAAGGTTAGAGGGGCTATGGTGGTGCGACGACGCCGAAATCGACCGGAGAAGTTTTCCGGCGATTTCGGGCCATGGTTTTCGGGGCACTTTTGGGGCGGTTGCCGGCCGTTTTGGGTGTTGGTGTAGAAGAGAGATGGACTGGGTTTGAGGAGAGGGAGCTTCGGGGGTCTTGGTCGTCGGAAAATCTCACCGGTGACGTCGCGTCGGTGGCGGCGGCGGCGGAGCTCTGGCGAAAAGTTGACTTTTTGGAATTTTGTGAAGTTTTATATCGTTTTATTCATAATCGCGCCCCGATCGTAGTCTTGAGGTTTTTGAGTTGATTTGGGTGATGGATTTTGTGTCGAGGATTAAGTAGAGTATTTATGAGATTTTCGACGATTTCGTTGTTATCCGAGTTATATGTTTCCGGAAATGGTTGGTTTTCGAGGTGTGGTTCAAAGTTTTGAATTGTGATTTTGATTAGTGGTATTTGTGATTATTCAAGAGATCGGGATCGTACGCTTGGCGAAGGATCTTCCGCCGGATCTCAGGATTAGCGCATTTGTGCGTTGTGCTTGTCTGTGAGTGGATATTTCTTTTCACTGATTCGTTGCGAGTCTTTTATATATACTTTTTACGAGCATGAGCATGCAGTTATGATTATGATTTATACGAGCATGTGTTTTATGAATATGCATTTACGAATATGCTTTTATAATTATGCAATACGAATATGCATTTACATTATGCTTTATACATTTGCATAGAAACTATTTATGATTTGGTTTACACAGAGTACAGTCTCAGTATGTATGGTTGTATCGATACACTTAGCATCCCGGCTGATCTCCGAGGATGTTTACCGGGGGGGGGGACTGTTACCCTGACCCGAGGTCTTTACCGGGGGGGAGCAGATACCCTGACCCGATGCCCTTTCTGGTTGGAATCACGTGAGGATCTGGGATCCCGTGATTCAGACTGTACTAGCGCGGATGTATCCATGAGTGACCCCGCGGGATTTCCGATGCATAATCTGTACGCGTGAGGAGTTAGAGTCTCCCTCGTGTACCATTTGATTTTATGCATCTAAACTCGCATATGTTTTATAACATATATATTATTCGGCGAAAGACATTTATTTTCGTCCACTCACTCTAACGGTTTATATGTCTTTCCCTGGGCTCTTTGTTTTCATTGCCCAGTTTGCAGTTTGGATTCTAGTGTCGCACGTCAAGGTTGAAGGCTTAGTATTCGAGCTACTTTCTCTTCTCAGTAGGTTTCTAGTTTGGCCTACTGTTGTGTATTTATGTATATACTAGAGGTCGCTCTGAATACTATTGTGTTTATATTTTCACATGATTTTTCCGGATTTCTGTACAGCTACAGTTTTGTTTATTGCTTTACATTATGATATGTTTTTGAGAAATCCGGATAAGATTAGTACTCACGGTTTGGCTTTTGTGGCATAGGAAGAAGTGTATTTTCGGGTGCAGGTTAATGGTAATATAGTGGAACTCTGCCGAAATTTCTATGATTTTTTAAAGTTCATGTTTTCAGAAGGGGTTTGATTCCGGTTTAGGAAACTAAATCGGGGTCGGGTCCTTTCACTTAACTCTAAGAATACAGTTTGACTTTTTATATTTTTGACCATATTGCAGATAATGACAGACAATTTTCTGAGATCATCATTGGTCTTAGTCAATGTTCTAAAACTGGGTCTGGTCTTAGACAATTATCTCTCAGATGCTTAAACAAGTGAAATTACAATGTTTCGTAGAGCGAAAAAAGTTGAAATCCTAAAAGCAAAAGGTCAGGAAAAAATCTTGAACAACTCGAGGAGTCCATTAAAAAAGTTCTTAAAAGCTTGTTTTTTCCTAAAAGACTAGCCATTGAACAATTCTAGAAATGATTGGTTAGCCTGTCTCAAATGGCTGGCAATAAAGGCTCATCAAGACTGTTGAAGGTTGTTGCTTTGCCAAAAGGCAGAATTTTTCCCATAAGTTTTATAAATGTCTTCAAATATTATCTCTGAATCAGATTTTCAAATTGTCCTAGCACTAGCTTTTATTAGAAAACTTTACTAGACAAATTAATGTTTGCCTATCAGGAACATGACAAGAGGCCTATGGTAGAAACCTTGAATGTGTTAACTGAAGAACTAAATTAGAAGAGAAAGCAACAAGTGTTGATACAAATGAACTAATGATGTAGTACATCAGAACTCCTAAAAGTGACGATCCAAGCACTCAAAGATTCGGAGTGGTTTAGATTTTCACAATACTATTAGAAGACAATCCTCCCCGGTACACTTTTCACAATCTCAAGACTATTATTGGGAAGATATGTCGTAAATGTTCAAAGTGAACATCTCAAGACTACAAGTTGTGGCTTGTTGAGAATGGTTTTGTTCATAACTTATGGATTAAAACCAATGATGATCCCAAAGGATTGCCTGCCATCATCTGCTATACAGTCAACAGTCAAGAATGTAAGAATGTCAAGCTACAGTCTTAGACTTAAGTTTGGATCTATACCTTCTGAATATGTGCAGAAAAGCAATGGAGAAACTGAGTACATTTCTCCGTATCATTATGTCAGAATCATCCAAGGATAGTATCTAGAACCAGCCTGCAATAGATACAACGGATCGTCAAATTCCAGTGATGAAAGCAATGATGTTGGAATATATCAAAAAGAGAATCGAAGATGATCAAGAAAGTATTTTTCTTGCTTCTGGAGATAAATTCATTGTTACCACTTATGACCACCCATACGTCCTTAACAGTGACTTGTTTACTTCTCTCAAAAGAAATGAGATTGATTCCACTTTGACTTGTGCTCAGCGGCTCGAAAAGATCGAGAATGACATGACATGTATTTTAAGGAGTATGCAGACATCGATGTGAAGGAAAACTGAGTAAGTATAAGACACGAATTTCAAGAACCTTATCTTGAAGAGAATTCAAAAATCCATGATGACATGTAAAAACATGAGATTTTGTATTGTATTTTTTTGAAGAACAAAAATATTTCTCATCTTATTAAGGAATTCGCTTTTTACAAGAAGACACATAGGACTTATTACCTTATTTGCATGGGGTCACCATTATTTGAGGGAAGATGCCTTCCACTATTAATTATGTGTATTTCAATTCTAGTTTGATATCCGTTCCTTATATAGGGAGCTTTGAGTCTTAGTTCTATGCATAGAAAATCTAAATAGAGCAAGTATAACTGAGAGTAGAAAGCCTGTGAGTCGAAAGATAGTGTCGAAGAAAATTTTTCAACTTATCTATTTCTAAATAAGTATGTCTACTAGTATGAGTAGATAAGTTATTAACAAGAGAGTAAGGTTCTGGATGTTTTGTGAGTATTTATGTTAGAATAAATAAGTTATGACTTTCCATTATAATTTTTCAATCTATATATTTTTTTCATAAAAACTCATTGAAACTCCCTTGAGAGGCGGGCTACTGCCCAAAAGGAGGAAGAAAATGAATTGTTCTTACTCGTTTTGATCCTCTCGGAGGTAGAAAAAGATGAAATCCTTGTTATTATAGTATTTCTTTTAAGTTCTTAGTATCTTAATAGCCTTATCTTAGTAATATTTTGTTCATTAAAAATCACATTTTCTAACTCAAAAATATCATAACTATCTTTTATGGTTCAAGAAGCTTTTTGTATTAGGTAGGGCAGAGCATTGAAGGAGCAAAATGGGCAGCTATCCTGATATAGAATTTCAAATTCTTTTTATACATATTAATTATTTCTTTAATATCCAATTATTTTTTTCAAATTTCAAATAGCGAAAAGGCGCTTCACACAACCTAGCGATTTAAATGGAGTAGGGACATTAGGCAGTCCCTTAATATCCCTCGTCGGGCGGGTGCCAAACTCCTAATTACCGCTCTCTAGGCAGGCCTTCAGACAACATATGGTCACCCAGAACTGTATCTTTAAAATCACCACCACCTCCTTGGCGGTAGCGTCCTCGTACCATAAACCCAGTCCCGCGTTGTAATACTCGTGTTGCATAAATGGGTAGTTTCTGCCATCGTAGGGAAACATTGTAAAGCGTTATTAGTACCCTCGTCATCATAGGCTCACACTGCTCTAACGCTATGTTGAAATGAGACGGGTGAAGTGGCAAGTGGATCCCATTACGCAGATGCCACTCATGGATGCACACATGGCCAGCCGAAGGATCGATAAACGATTCCCCAGGACTTAACGGCCGAAGATGAATGGAGCGGCGTATATTTTATTTCTCATAAATGCTCTCACACTCCTTCGCGCTATAGGACGCCTTCTATTCCAGCACTGCCTCTACATCGTCAAAAAGCCTAAGCACCAGTCTACCAGTATATTTTGGTAGCGCTCTTTTGGATGCACCAGGCGCCATGGACACAGACGCCCCACTCTTTCTTCTCGCTGCATCTCCCTTTGCCACACCTGATGACGATCCAACCCCACCTTGGCACTTCGATACCATATCTGGAGCTGCAGTAAAAAAAAGGGTTGGAGGGTCAGCAGGGTAATAAACACTCAATGGTTCTGGTCGCAATGGTACCAAACTCGATTCAGTGCTAGACAATGAAGATGATGATGTTTGACTAATACTATATGACCTCATTGACACCCGTATTCATCGACTCAACTCGCTCATGGACACATGCAATTTCTTCCGCCGCTTACAACCATCTACAATCTTATATGACTCATCCCTTGATATCTCCATTGGCACATACGAATCCATCATTCTAGCACAAATGACCTACCATATAAAAGACATTCATCAAGACCTGAATGTGTCAGCGCCATGCACCCACCAGGGACTTAAACTCCCCTCGGGCCTGAAAAAGCCCCAGTGTTATTGTCACCCGTCAAGCGGCCCCGAGGGACTTGAACGCACGCTGCCCTAGCATACTTTGTTCCTTGCTTAACGCTCATTTCTCTTATGCAAGGCGCTTTAATCTTAACTCCACTAACCAAGCGCATGGCAACATCCTGCTAAGACATACCCTGTGCAAGAGATCGCCCTTGATCATGGAGTTTAGGGGACTATGGGGTACACTATGCTACCCCAACATAGTGGTGCTAAGTATGGACACTTTATGGATCTTGGGTTATTCAACTCCCCAATCAAGGCCAATCTTTAACTCGGGGACTTGGGAGACTTGTTAATACGCCATGCGCTAACCCATAAAAACATATCATACTTAGCACCAAAAACCAATTTACAAAGAAAGTTGAAAGGGTATAAAAGGAAAAGTATACTCGGGGGGCGTGCCACACGCGCTCGGCTCTACAACGCCCTACACGCGTCAGTTGGCCATAGTAGAGTGTAACCCGCCAAAGGTCCAAACTACCATTCCTTACACCAAAACGAAATGCTCACATCAGCCCCACATCGAGGATTACAAGGAGTTGTCACCCTCAACTACCTATATATAAGAAAGGTAATTATGACAAGGCAAAGGTATTGAAACCCTTCTTTCCTATTCATTAAGCACTTACTGTCACTACAACATCTGACTTAAGCTTTAAAACGTTAAAGGTGGGCCAATTCCGTCTCAACTTCCTGACGCTAGTCTTATATTTTTGTAGCTAAGCGGAGTGCGAGAGGTAATCAACCCGAGCGCTTAGGAGCGATCCTACCCAAATATCCATTGCTTTTCAAGCGAGATCCCTCATGGATTTCGGTAGAAACATTTCTCCCTTTGATTCTCTCTCTACAATCCTTAATTTCGCAAATCAAAGGTTAGTAAAGATATAGAAGAGAAAGCTTCTATTTCCTTTCAAAATTAGGCCATACAGTGGCCTACAGCGTTGCATCTTCAGTTGGTAGCTCCACAACAATTTTGATCGCCAGAGCTTGATCAACGTGGGTCAACTCTGCTTGAACCTAGATGAAAAGTCACCTCGGTCCATTTCAGACAATCCCAATTTATATCGCTTATCAACATTTCCGTAATTTTTTCAAACTTTCGTTAATCGTATCTTTTACGCTGTGACCTTGTTTACAACATTTTATGCGTCTACAAACTCGTCTCGACAAATGCTACCCAATAAAAAGTCAACCATAGTCGCTCGACATTTACTAACAGTGAAATTATTTACCGCACTAGGTAAATCAAAATAAAAAATATCCATAAATATTAAGGATTATATAAAAGAATGATGTATTACAATCTACCCCCGATAAAATAATTTCATCATTGAGATTACAAAATAAAGTTCGCAGAATATTTCTGCGAAAAATTGGGTAGAATCTCAACCTAAAATTAGGATACGCAAAACATGCAGAATGTCCAAAGCACTTCAATATCCATACACTTCAATAACACAAATCCAAACTTATACCATGAGCTACCGATGCTCATCCAGATTTCTCAAATATCAACCGAATTCAATAACATAGCAGTAATATCGAAAACAATAACCAAAATTCTCAAATTCTAACTCGTTGAAAATTAAACCTCAACGAGATATCTCTCAACATATCGTCCCCAAAATCAAACAACAATGATTACAAAGATAACATAATCATCGAAGCATAAGTGTTATAATCATCGTCGATAAAATCATTAATCAATGTTTATTGTACAGCCGTGTAAACACGAATATCCACAAAGTCTCATAATCGTGCTCATTTCACAATTTTACATCATATCGTACTCCCATACTCATCAAATGATTTCATGTTATATCATCATACTCAGTCACACGAGTAAATATCATGTTCGTAATACTCGTATTTCAAGTTCAAAATCATCTCATATTAGTATGCTCATCACATGAGCGAATATATATCGTCATGTTCGCTGTGCGAAAAACTATCACATTACAACGCTCGCATTGCGAGCTCAAGTTCTATGGTATTGCTCGACTCGCGAGCTTGAATCACAAATCACAATGCTTATCGCACGAGCTCAATTTACATTAATAATAGTCATTGCGCGATATCAACCATATCACATATTTCATTCTACCACAACAATCTAGTATCATCAATGTATCGTTTCACGTTCAAATCGTATGGTGTATACAATGTACTCTAGCATTAAGGAAATTGAGAACACCATGTCCACCACAGTAATCATAAAGTCTAAAATAATCGAATATCATAATCACATCTCGAATTATGGAAATCGAGAACACCTCGTCCGCAGATGGATTTATATAATATCGTATATCACCTTGAGTTAAGGAAATCGAGGATAACCCATTCGCAGACGGTAATCATATATATACTCTCGAGTTATGGAAATCGAGGACAACTCGTCCAAAGACGGTAATCATAAATATACTCTCGAGTTAAGAAAATCAGGAACAGCCCGTCCCCAGACAAATTCCCTCGAGTTAAGGAAATCGATGACACTCTGACTGGTTTTCGGTCTCTGCACCCCAGGGAGACACTATCCCTACTCAACTATCATTTGTAAGTGGACCCCAATCAAGCTTTACCATGCCAGGTGGCTCCACGAGCCTATCCATATATCTTATATATTCAATACAGAAAGCTGTTCTGTTTCTCGCATAGTAATTCTCGTTTCGTATATGTAATCATTTCGTAACAATTTCAATTTCTTGGTTCTCGATAAATTTAGTTGGATTCTTAGCAAATCAAGCTGATCATATGATTGATCGTAGATTTGTGTCGATATGCAAATAGTTATTTCATAATGTAACAACTGTACAGATAATCAAAAGTATGATAAGATAAAACACTTTTAATTGTCATTTTGATCTCATGTTTCAGCTCGTATCATTTCATTTCCACTTCATTTGATAACCAATGTTGTCGTTCCATTATCACTTTGTAATGGTCTCGGTTTTCATGTTTAGTGTACATTCGTTTTAGCACAATAAGTTATATAATATCAAATGTGTATCGATAAACTATATGCATATTTACAACAAAAGGTATAGAACCACGTGTAACAATCCGTCCTTAGTAAAAAATCATTAAAATGGCAAATTATTCAAATAACTCTAGTAATTACTTGATCTCCTAATTCACATCGACGAATCGCGTAGAAAATCTTTTTAAATAAATGGTTACGACAAAATGGTTGTAACAATATTATATATAGCTAGTTCTTCCTCGCCCGCACTATCACTGGCAGCGAGCCAGCAACACTCATTACGACCGCCCACCCACTGAGACGACAAAGTCTAAACAATATTAACCCTATGAATACACTCGCAGCACCGTTACAAATCTAACGATATATAACGTGACTAGTTTCAAACACTTTTTCAGGCCACACGCTCTGCCGTGGCGGCGTGCAGCCATGGCTATCTCGGGTCCTAAATATCGCCGACAAATTTTCAGGCAGATTTTAGCGTCGTCGAACCACCTTGAAGCTCGATACTAGTCAGATTTTTCTCCCTGGCAATACTCAAAAATCACATCATAAAAAGTTGAAGTGAGTAAACATATCGCTTAAGTAACCTCTTCACAAAGCATTAATCGAGTAATCACCATCTGCATGAAGTAGTAATCGGGAAATCCATCCTCAAATCTCACATCCGCACGTAGTAGTAATCAATATAATAGACCACATCCACACTTAGCAGTAATCGGGTAAGAAATTTGTGCGAAGTAGTAACAGGTAATCACTGTGTAATAACCTTTGCACACAACAGTAATACACACAAATTAAGTGATAATCCACACACAATAAAGTACTCCACACCCTACGGAAGTACTCTCCATCTGCCCTTTGGTAGGCGATGGAACACAACATCTTCAACTCGTGCAACATCGCACGTGTCGGATATACTTTGCACCAAGCAACAAGCACTCTGTGCTATGACGGTAGATACTTGACCAACGGGTACCCTCTATCAGCCGACTGCCCAAGGTGATATGATCAAACTGCCACAGTACTTGCACTA
This sequence comes from Geum urbanum, assembly GCA_946800695.1. Taxonomy (NCBI): domain Eukaryota; kingdom Viridiplantae; phylum Streptophyta; class Magnoliopsida; order Rosales; family Rosaceae; genus Geum; species Geum urbanum. The sequence continues at coordinate 3,744,402 of OX327008.1, read as the reverse complement.
AATGACAACATACTATGTACTCAACGGCAGTATGTTCCACCCGCCTCCATGCAAGGCGGTGGGACCATCTCAATAACAAACTATGCATTAAGCGGCAAGCAATATGTTCCACCCGCCTCCATGCTAGGCGGTGAAACCATCTCAATAACAAACTATGCATTAAGCGGCAATTACAATCCGAACAAATCAGTATCACAAACCGAACTAATCAGTATTTGGCCCAAAGCAGTCCTCGAGTAATCACTACTATACCAAGAGGTCATCGGGTAATCACAGGCACACTAAGCGGTACTCAATACTCACATTTGTGTGATGTGAAGATCAAATTCACTTTCGAACAATATCGAAATTAAAGGTAATTCCGCGTAAGATAGGATCGAAATGCAAAAATCAAGGAATCATATCTATATGAAGCAAAAATAAGAACCGACTCTGCACAAAGCAGCATCAGGATCATTTCCGTGAAAAGTGGAAATCAGAGTCAATTCCTCAAAATAAAGAGCCTAAGGCATCTCCACGTAATGCAAAGATCAAAAAGTCATTCTCACATAAAGCGGAAATAAGAAATCATTCCCGTGCAAAATGAGAATCGACATTGATAAGCACAAAGGGAATATAGAGAACATTTCCGAGTGATGCGAAAATGAAGATCTCAAGATAAATTGTGCACAAAGAAAAAATTGGGAACATTCCTACATAATATGAAAATCGAATAATAATATTTTGCCCGAAGCGAAAATCGAAGGATCACATGATGCGAAACTCGAGACACGTCTGCGCAATGTGAAAATCAAAACACTTCCGCACAGTGCGGAAATTAGATCCATCACATGCGATGTGGAAATCAACGACTCATATATAATTCCTTGCAAATGCGGAAATTAAGAAACCTACATTTTCTCAAAATGCGAAAATCGAAAATATTTTTGTACAATACGGAAATCAAGAAGCATTTCTGCTCAATGCAGAGATCCAAAAAATCAAAAGAATTTACATTCAGGTACAATAATACTTACCAAATATCATATAAATGAAATTATCGATAAATATCAAATAAACAAGTAAAGTGATCCAAGAGAACGCGTACCTCATCTCCAGCAATGGTAATGATTCGATATTTGCTCAACTTCTCATTTAGAACCAAGATACACCATTGTCACGACGATCACAATAATATAGTAGAGTAATCCAAGAGAACATGTTATGATTCTAAAGCACAACTCAGAACAAAAGCAAAGTCTGAGAGAGAAACTGCATTCTGATACCACTTGTAACTACCGACCTTAGTCAAAAATTGCAAAAACGGCAAATTATTTAGAACTCGATCTCCTAATTTACATCAACAAATTAAGTAGACCTTTTTGACTAAACGGCTACGACAAAATGGCCGTAACATATAGTTCTTCGTTGCCTGCAACGCCACTAGCAACAACACTCTTCACCACCACCTACCTATTAGGACGACAAAGGCTAAACACAATATTAACCTCACAAATACGCTCGCAACGTTGTTACAAATCTAACAACAAATAACACGACTAGTTTCAGAGATACTTTTCCCAAGCTGAGGTTGTGATGACCAGACTCTATTCGAATATCGTTAAAATTAATAAAATATTAATATACATAGAGGAGATACTCGATCTGAAATCAACTTCGACTAATCAAGTCAAAGAACCTATGACAAACTTGTTACGACGAAGTAGTCGTAACAACATAGAACATACTTAATTTCTCTGTCGGCCGCACCGCCACTCGTCACCACTGCCCATCCACGGGTCGACGAAGCCTAAACACCAAATAAACCTCACGACTATGTTCGTATTGTCAATACGAACCAAAAGACATATAATTCGATACAATTTTGAAAATATTTTCCTACAGACGCACTCCCACAAGCGCGTTCAACCCATGCACGTCACGGACAACCATTGCCGATGGTGGCGATTGAAAAACTAATAGAAAGCTCTCAAGGAGCCCAACGCTTTCTCTCAAAGGATACTCACCAGATCCTGGCTCATTTGGCTGCAATCGGCCCTGAAACCATTCGACCAAAAACACTCTCGGGTGCCAATTCTTTTCCATAGAGCCACGTTGAGACTCGAGGCATACACAAATCAACTCGGGAGGATGAGGGGAGCAAAACTTCTCTATCCTCAGCGCCTAAATCGCTGGCAATCGCCGCTCACGGCAGAGGCCAAAACGAACTCGACTAAAATTGATTCGATCTCCTGAATTGAATCTGAAACACCAATTCCAATATACCAACATCAAGACAAATCTAATTTTTTTTCTTCATCATAGCTTGAGGAGTCGCCGGTGACGGCTGAGAAAACACCCCGAAACCCTAAATCTTTCTCCCTTCGATTCTCTCTCTACAAGCTTTAATTCTTCAAATCAAAAGTAAATAAAGATAGAGGTGAGATAATGCTTCCATTTCTGATCTGAATCGGCCTAAAATAGTGGCTGACATCATGGCACCGCCAACCGGCAACTCCATAGCAATTTTGATCGCTAAAAGTCACCCCTTTCTATTTCGAGCAATCTCAATTTATGTCGCATATGACATTTATGTCATAACTCTGTTTATGACATTCTACTTGTCTCGAAAAATGCTACAATTTCTTCTCGGAGTCAACCAACGTAATTAACTCAAAAAAAGTCAACCAAAGTCGCTCGACATTTACTAACAGTGAAATCATTTACCATACCTGATAAATCAAAATCAGAAATATTCATAAATATTAACGATTATATAAAAAGGTTGGAGTATTACAGAGGTTGAGATGGTTCATTCTATCCTACTAAGTCATACAACGGGGGATGACAAGTTGATATGGCATTACACAAACAAGGGAGAGTAGCTTATGGGTAGTGCGTGTCAGGTGGCTCCAATTTTTGATTGTGCTCCCACAGTTGGCCCATGTAGGGAATAAGGGAAGATTGTGGAAGGGCGGAAATGACAAGCTGTGGAATAGAAAATAGTTTGATGGACAGACTCTGAGGGTGATGGCAAGTACTTGGCATGATCATTATATGTTCATGTATAAGACTCCATACCGCTCGGCCAAAGTTTTACAAACATGGAGTAGGCTTCCTCTGGAGAAATATTGTGTGTATGGATGGAGCCTTTGATAACTCAAGGAAAAAGGGGTGGGATATGCATTTTAGTACGTGATTGGAAAGGTCAACTTGTTTCGGCCATGGTAAAATAAGTAGAGGGAGGGTTCTCAACCTTGGCAGTCGAGATTGAAGTAGTGTGGGACTCTCTTTAGGTTGGTGAATATGATGGTTTTAACCTTGCTCTATTTTTATCTGACTCTCAGAATGTGGTTAAGGTTGTAGCCGATCCTAATATAGCCTCAACCATGTTTTGAGACTCTTGTATAGACCTACATACGACATTTCGATATTTCTCAAATTCTAGTTCTGTCCATTTTAGGTAGGGAGACAAATGTTGTGGCACATAAATTAGCAAAATGGGCATTACATGATGCCAGGTCCTCTATTATTTTTAAGGAAAAAAAGTCACCAACAGAGTCTGAACTTTCGTCGTGGTATCAAAATGATGTCCGAACTTCAAAAACTATTAAAGTGATGGCCAGACTTTCAAAATAACCTCATCGTGATGCCTGTGGGCATTCTCTGTCACGGCTCGGTTAAAAGGGATGACGTGGCAATTTTTTTACAAAAATAGAGAGAAAAGACTATAATACCCTTACAAATTTCATTTTTTTTATTTTTTTATTTTGTATTTTCGTTTTTTTATTTTTTATTTACTCTCTCTCTCCCATGGTTTCATTTCCCAGCAAAACTCTCTTTCTCATCACAGTTGATCTGTTCCCACCACTTCGTGGGGTTTATGCTTAATTTGCTCCTATAATTTCTCAGTTTTTTTTCTTCCTTTCCTGGTGTTTAGACCTTCTCTCTTCTATTTGTGGCACTATTTGAAAATGCGTCCACCTAACCCGCCAAGGCGGCGGCGCCTAGGCTTTGAAAACAACAAAAATGTCTAAAAAAATTTCTAGGCAGTCCTCTGTCTAGTCAATGCCTAGGCGACTGCCTTGGCCGCATAATACGTCTAAGCGGCCGCCTAAATCAAAAACGGACAAAATTTAAACTTTTGCATTTCACTTTTTGACTTACTTCGGATTAGAGATGACAGTGTTGTAGAGTCCAATGTATTTTGATGACATTTCCTTCATCTACATCTTTCTTCATCAACCCAATCAACGACATAGATGGTGTTATTACGGGGAATGCCCGCAAGCATCGCGAAAATGTTGTTTTGAAAGTCTAGGCATCACTTTAATAATTTATAAGGTTCGGACATCATTTTGATACCACAGTGAAAGTTTAAATCCTGTGAGTGACTTTTTTCTTATTTTTAATTCAGCATCTGATTTTATCAATAATTTTTTATCGTTTAACCTTGAAAAATAAAAACAAAAACAAAAACAAAAAATGAGTATAGATATGAGACGAGGCCTAGCAAATATAATCAAGCTCTGAGCGGTGACTCATAACTTAAGAGGCAATGTATATTTCATTAGATTGGAAAATTACTTACAACAGGAAAAAAGAAGCTGAAAACTAAGCAAAGACACACAAATTCGGGCCCAGCCTTGACAGACCAACACAAAAAGCCCAGACCGGGTGAGTCCAGAAAACACTAAGGAAATGCCACCTCTCTTAATAATGGTTGGACATGCTCCAAAGAAGAGACAGATGTTGATGTTGTTAGCAATGGAGGAGAGAGAGAGAGACAAGAGTTGTAGTAGAGATGTAGCGTGCGACCAGAACAAGAGTCTCCAAAGACGCTACGTTTGTTTGTTAAGCAAACTAACAGCCTGAAACAAAACTTGAACGAAATCTTTAAGCTCCTCCTTTATCTTCGGCCGAAATTTTTGCTTTGCTTGTAATCCACGTCCGTCCCACTCATCGCATCGCCCTCAATCTTCCGATGCTGCTGACGTGAACGGGAACCTAATCCGTAAATATATAATATAATATTAAATTTTTGTATAATTATTTATACACACTTGTGAACGCTGAAGATAGAGCTGAGAGAAGACCCAGTCCGGTCCTGTTTGGTTTGGTTTCTCCTCTCTTCTCTTCTCTTCTCTTCTCTCGTGCTCTCCGTAATTTTTGCTCTGAGCTGCTTTTTTGATCCTTTTGATTTGATTGTGATGTAAGTTTTTATCTTTCTTGCCATATTGATCATCATACATGTCTAGTATTGAATCGAAGCTGAATTTAGGCACTATTTCTATATTTAGGCTTTACCCAAAACTGACTCTTTACTTTAAACCCCAATTTCCTGCTCACACTGTAACTGAAATCTCATGAAAGTTCACTCTTTTTGTGTGTGTATATATTTGTCTATTAGGCTGTCCATGTTAGTTGCAATATTTGGGTGATTGAGAAAATGGGCATTTTCAAGGTTGCTGTGCTCTACTTGTTGCTTTGCTGCTTCCACTGCTTTTCTGCTCAACTTGATTCAAACCAGACCGCCGAGCTGCATATTGATGCTTCACAGGCATTGGGACAACCGATATCTGAAACACTCTTTGGGATTTTCTTTGAGGTTGGTTTTGTTTTGCTTTCACTTTGCAATACAAGACTAGTGTTTATTGTTTTTGTGGCCAACAGGTTTCTGTTTTTTTATTCTTGGCTTTTCAATATTGGGTATTTGCTTCTCATTTACTGATATATGGTGGAGTAAGTTAGGAGCCCTTTATTTCTTAGACTAAGTGGAACGTTCCTCTAGTAACAGAAATATTTAAAAATCATATGTGCAATGTAGGATTAACATTTTTTTTGCTGTTTTATGATGTTTCTAATTGTGGATTATCTGCATTCAAATTCATTTTCTGCAGGAGATTAACCATGCTGGTGCTGGTGGGATTTGGGCTGAGCTTGTGAGCAACAGAGGTACGTATTTCTGAGCTCTTACGACTCCTGATTATTGCAAGCCCCTACTGAGGGATCTGTTTTTCTCAAATAAAGAGTTGGATCACATCTGGATCCACCCCCTTACATGATCGTTATATATTATTAGTTAGAATTTACCATGTTGAGTTTGATACCCTGAGCATGCTGCTGGTTATAAGCACGGAGGCCATTAGCTTTCTAGGTTTCCTATGTTGGCTTGGGTGTTCTAGAACTGGGATTTATATTACTTTTGTTCCCTACAGGTTTTGAAGCTGGTGGCCCTAACACTCCCTCCAACATTGATCCCTGGTCAATAATCGGGAATGAATCATCTTTAACTGTATCGACAGAAAGATCGTCATGCTTTGAGCGCAATAAAATTGCACTTCGAATGGAGGTGCTATGTGACAGCCAAGGAGTCAATGCTTGTCCTGCAGGGGGTGTTGGAATTTATAACCCTGGGTTTTGGGGCATGGTAAACTTGTCTGACTCCAAATCTTTGTTGATTAAGTTTCACATGTAGCTATCTTTACTCATTACGTGTGTGCACACACACAGAGTTTATTTTTTGGTAACTTCTGGACCCACTTCCAAGCCACATCTTGGAAATCCACCATTAATTTTGTTGGTTACCTTGACTAATTCACATGCTTAAATGTTCAGCCACTCCCAGAACACATCTCTGAATTTGTATATGTTTTCAAATTATATATGTGTCAACTTTTCTAGTGTGTGTGTGTATATATATATATGACTTTTATCACAAGCAACCTTATTATTTAGCTAAATGTGAAAAAAATCACCTCGGTGTGATAAATTATTGAACCGATCTTTATTTTTTTATCATCTTTCAAGGATTGTTTTGACAAATAATTATTTAAATTGGAAATAATTTACCCAACTGATTGCCACATTCATCATTTGCGCTTTATGTATTTGTCTTTATCACAACAGATCTACCTTAGGGATTTACCGTACCAGTAAGGTTGCCATTATTTGAGAAGGCTTGTACATGTGTCAACATGTCTACTGTATACTTTCTTACATCTTTTTATCTAGTTTCCATAATCTATTATTTCTCTTCTTTGTTCAGAATATCGAAAAAGGAAAGACTTATGCTGTAACTCTTCATGTTCGTTCATCTGGAGCAATCAATGTATCAGTATCGTTGACGAACACCAATGGATTAGAGATTCTTGCTGTTGCTAACATTATGTGAGAATCAACATTACAGATTCTCTGAATTCAAAATGTCATTACTAAACAGTTGTTTTGCTATAGTAAACATTGATTATATTTGCATTACCGTTGCAGAGCTTCTGCTTCAGATGTTTCAGACTGGACAAAGTTCAAGGTTCTGTTGGAAGCCAAAGGAACGGGTCCTAATTCAAGATTGCAATTGACAACAAATAAAAAAGGGTTGATATGGTTTGATCAAGTCTCGGCCATGCCTTTAGACACTTACAAGGTTCTATTTTCCCTCTTAAAGTCATTAATTTTGGAACTACAACGAACATTATTTGAAACCGATGAAAATTTAGTATCTTGTCATAAAGTTAACAGTTGTCTGTAGTTTGATTAATCAAAATTTGCTCTCATGTACTAAACTATCATTATCGACTTCTCAACATTGAAATTGTAACTTGTTAGGACTTTGTGCTCACTATTCTTTAGTATATGCATGCATCCATTACGTGTTCTTTTACTTTTGCACAGGGACATGGGTTTAGGAAGGATCTTGTCAACATGTTAGCAGATTTAAAACCCCAATTTATTAGATTTCCAGGTAAATTTCTCTCTCTCTCTCTCTCTCTATATATATATATATATATTTATATATATATATGATATATATTATTAATCAGAGTTTGATCATCTATTCATTGCATTGCCCAAAGATTAATATAGTTTTTCAAATAAAGCTCAAAGGTTGAATGTGGTAGTCAAATGCTAAATTATTTCCAATTGTGCTGATTTTTTTGCCAGAATGGTCATTGGAAGGGAATCTGAGCTATGAATGAATTCAATATTGAGTTATTTTGTCAATTTAGTGGAAATGGTGCTTTATGCCATTTTTCCAAAGTGGAGCTTCACTCGTGATAGGAACTGTATGCTATTCTTAAAAATATATTGCCTTCTTTGAGACTAGAATGACTTGTTTCATCATTCACTTTCTCAAATTTTCTTAAGAAAACAGTATGTTCTTCAGACCTGAGCCTACGCTTTCTCTTATCCAGTTTTCATTACCAAAATGAAAAAACGACACGAAAAATAGAAATGTTAAATGGTACCAAAATTTTCCTCCGGATATTTCAGTTTTTTTATTTATGTTCTAAACCATTGTGAGTGACAAAACTAACAAAGATATCTTTTGGCTCCATCCGTTTGTGCAATATTTGGCATTATTTGCTTTGTGTGAAACAAACATGTCCATGTTTACCGAAATTTTGTTGCCTTGATTTCTTTTACTTTGCAGTGCTAGATGTTGTTCATATACAAATTTTCAACCTGAACGGGATTCTAAATGCTCCATAGATTTGATGTGCTCTTCATTTATGTTTCTGTAGGTGGCTGTTTTGTTGAAGGTGAGTGGTTAAGAAATGCATTTCGTTGGAAAGAAACAGTCGGGCCATGGCAGGAAAGACCTGGACACTTTGGTGATGTTTGGATGTACTGGACTGATGATGGACTTGGTTATTTTGAGTTTCTCCAAGTAGGTATCTCATTAAATGCTGAGATATACTTGTTTTACCAATAAAGTGGTGATTATATTATATTGGAATTTTAAAATCATTCTTTCACAGCTAGCAGAGGACCTTGGTTCACGGCCAATATGGGTGTTCAATAACGGTATTTCACATTTTACTTTATGCTTTCGTATCCTTTTAATATCTCTTCTATGTTGTCAAATATCACTGACATTTAAATCATATAGGTATCAGTCATCGAGATGAAGTTGTTCCTTCCACTGTCTTACCCTTTGTACAGGTATGCTATACATCTGACATGTCCGTAACTTCTCATTAGCTTGATGGTCATTCATTGATATCGTCTCAATTGAATCCCTCAATATTTGTGCATCATGTAAGCTAAAGCTGTTATGTGCTATAGGTGATAAACGATAAGAATTATGTATACGTGATTTAGTCCTTAAAGTTCTTTAAGTTTGAATTTTTCTGCTTTTCTGATTGTGTTTTTTGTTTTTGTTTTAGATTTTCAGAGCTTACTTTTTCTTTTTTTTGGTTTTATTTTGGTGGCACTTATTTATCTGCTATTCAGTTCCAAATTCCATGACATTCTGTATGACAGGAAGCTCTTGATGGAATTGAGTTTGCTAGAGGGACTCCTGATTCGACATGGGGTTCTCTTCGTGCTGCAATGGGCCACCCAGAACCCTTTGACTTGAGATTTGTTGCTATCGGGAATGAGGATTGTGGCAAAAAGAATTACCGAGGTTTGCTTATTTTTTGTAGGTCATAATTTATTTATTTTTTCTAAATAGAAGATTGATTTTTGCATATTCTGGCAGCATAGGTTGACTTCCTTCATGCATAATATAGCGGATAAACAATTAACAGTGCAATTCATATTTTCTAAACATTTAGCTGGATATTTTCTCTGTATACAAATACTATGGCTTATACCGAGTATTAGGAATTCAAACCATACTTTATTCATAAGCCCATAGAATCTCCGTACTCCGAGGGGTAACGGAGTCTGAATTCAGACACAGAAATCTGAAGGAGGAGAACACTTGACAGTACTGTACTGATTTACTTGATGTTGAGACTATTGTCTTATGAGTTGCTATATCTGGTATAATATGCAATATAACCAACTTGTAGGGAGGCTGGTTCTTCACGCTTAAATTATAGGGAGAGTACACCTGGGGGATGTAGAGCCTCAACCTTTGAAGACATAAAGAAACTTCCTTGAATACAGCTTCCTGAATAATTTCAAGAGTCTCCTGTGATTCCACACATTCGGACATTCCTAATGTACATTAGACTGAAAGCATCCTTGAAATTGTTGAAAGACATGGATTTCTACCCCAATAAAGTCATGAGTCGCATTGTGGAAAATCTGCTAGTACTATTGATTGTTTATAATTTAATAGCTGGAAAAAAGAACATGCCAACAAGAAATTATGTGCTAAGTATGATTTTTTTTCAATTCTGACTGGGAATTTATATTTTAAACATGTCACCAGGAAATTACCTCAAGTTCTACAGTGCTATAAAGCGTGCCTATCCAGACATGAAAATAATTTCTAACTGTGACGCCTCTTCTCAACCGTTGGATCATCCAGCTGACTTATATGATTTTCATGTACATTTCGTACTACCTGAACTTTCTTAGGATACAGTTTATTGGTTTTCATTAGTGAATGTGTGAACATGGACAGTCATTCGCAATACAATTCTTACCATCTGTTTTTCATTTAGGTTTATACTTCTGCGAGCAACATGTTCTCGATGGCTCATAGATTTGATCATGCGCCACGTAATGGTCCTAAGGTATGGTGATCTGCAATCATATGATTTATTAATTGTCCTGATTAGTACCTAATATTTCTCTTATCATTCCATATGCTGCAGGCTTTCGTGAGTGAGTATGCCGTGACCGGAAAAGATGCTGGAGGAGGAAGTCTTTTAGCAGCATTGGCAGAAGCTGGATTCCTAATTGGGCTAGAGAAAAACAGGTTATGTAGCCTTACAACATATTTTGTTGGCTCATTGGTTCAATCTTATCCTAAATAAGCATTCAATCATTCTCTTATGTTCGCATGATGCACATTGACATTCTGATCATGACCAGGTCCACTTCCTTTTTCCAACTTTTTCCATCTTACAAAGAAGAGGTCATAAAGATTTTCTGTTACATTATTCGAATACAAAAATATTGTTTAAAAAAAAAGGAATAATGTCAACTTTTCTTGTTTTTGCGCGTGAAGAATCCATATGCATGTAGCATGTAGTAAGTAAATTTTCACTCTGCTTCTGAACTTCAACCAGTCATGATTTCATAAGAGATATCATTGGTGATGCATGCCATTCCTCCTTCTACATATGGATAATCGACTCTTGTTCGACCTTTCTTGACCTTGTCATATGCATTTTATAGTATTGTTTTTATTTTGTACATCTTGTCATATGTTCCTACTGTAAGTCAGCATCATTAAATCTGCTTACTGCTTATAGTTGTAAAGATGTGCAATGAGTACTAAGCTCCTACTAGTTTCCTCTATTAAATGCAGTGATGCTGTAGAAATGGCAAGTTATGCACCACTCTTTGTAAATTCCAACGACAAGCGGTAACTATGTCATCTCATTGCTTTTTCCCGAATAATTTTGAAATTATTTAGTATTCAATGGAGCATCAAATACTTTGATTACTAGGTTAGTTTATACATTGAAAATCTGTCATGAAGGTGGAACCCAGATGCAATCGTCTTTAATTCGTCACAGCTGTATGGAACTCCTAGCTACTGGGTGCAACAGTTTTTTAGTGAATCAAGTGGAGCAACTATTTTCAATGCAACACTCCAAACAAATTTGTCTACTTCACTTCTCGCGTCTGCAATTTCTTGGGAAAGCTCTGAAGATCAGGAAACTTACTTGAGAATCAAGGTGTGCCGGATATCATAATATCATTGTGTGACGATTCTTATGCTTTTTTATGTCCAGTTTAGATCGGTTTTGTTTTCAACAGTATTTTTTTTCACATGTTCAGAATTTTGGTACTAAATTCCGACACAAAATAAAATAATTTAAAATAAAAGAATAATGTTAAACTTTGGTATATGAAGATATATAATATTAGAAATTCCCACATTATAGAAAACAAAATCAGATAAAAGATTGTGTTTTTTTTTCTTTAACAGCTACATAGTAATAAAAGTTGGAATTTGCTGCCTCCCTTCATATACTATTACCATATTTTACATTATTTAAATTAAAAATTAAAAAAGTGCTGGAGACTAATGCTAAAATGTTGAGTGTGTTGATATCCTTCATGTTTTATACTGACTTTGGAATTCCACAATTTTCTAGTCTTGATCAATGATGTGAGTGTTCTAGACTTTTATTTTCTATATCTTTGCCTGCCTTTTCCATGCATTTATGTATACTCTAAATCAATGAAATCTAGAGTCAAGAGAGATTGCAGCTTCCTCAGGAGGAACATTTCCAGCAAAAGCAGGGTCTTAGAGTGGAAAAAACTACACCTCATCCTTGAGTGGAGTCAGTTATGGTTGATTGGTTTTTGGCTTATGTTTTGATACCTTCATGTTGGAAAGGGCTATTGTGGTTGTGGATTCTTTGCACAGATGTTCTTAGTTCCATTGGCGGATGTTTTTCCTTATGGTGGATCCCATGAGGAAGGTGATAGTTCTGTTATTGAGGGGGCGGGGAGTTGATTTTTAGCCACGCATGTGTGTGCATGTTTCTTTGGCTTTCATGAGAAGGCCACCGAGTAATGGTTGATCATGATGCTGTCGGGCCTAACCGCCTGAACAAACCATACCAAACAATGGGGAAATAGGAAGTGTTGCAGCACCATTGTCCTGTGTTTAGGATTTTTCTTAGTTGGAATCTCTACATAGGTCTATGTCAGTTTCACCAGCAGCTTCTGTTAACTTTCAGCACTCTTTACTAGCTTGGCACGCTTTGCATTTGGTGACACCTTATGTTGTTAATTATACTTTCTGCAGATTGTGAACTTTGGAAGCAACACAGTGAATCTCAGGATCCATGTTGAAGGGTTAGAGCCAAATTCTATTCGTCTGTCTGGATCAACCAAGACGGTGCTCACATCGAAAAATGTCATGGATGAGAACTCGTTCAATGAGCCTAAAAAGGTATCTCAGTCAGGAATGAATATCCACTTTCTAGCATTTAACTCTGTGATCTTGTTATGATATGAGACCTTTCTCTTGTCTTTATTATTTACTAGAAAACTCCCCACCCGTACAGGTGTGGTGTTGAAGTGGAAGAAAAATATGGAGGAAGTTATGAATAACTATTACGAATTTATGATAGTACCATTTCGATTTTGTTTTTTCAGTTTCATTTTTTCTTTTGGCATGGGTATATTGGTCAGTTTGAAACTGAGGCTGATGACACAAAGAGGGCTTTGCTTTATATTAGTAGAGATTTGATTGTGCTACTTTATATTCAATTCAGCATCGTCTTAAGTTATTAACTAAACTGAGATGGCCTCAAGTGAATGTGGGCATGAGTATTTCGGTAGTAGTATTGTAGGAAGGTCATCAACTCTGATGGTGTTTGCTTCTTTTCTTCTAACACATAGTTAAGTTTACATTGACTTTGATTTTATGCAGATCATACCAAGCTTGAGTCTACTTGAAAAGGCTGGTGAGGAAATGGATGTTGCAGTTTCTGCATATTCGTTCACTTCAATTGATTTGTTAATGGAACCAAGCTATATCAGGACCAAAGCTGATTTCTTGTCCGCATCTTCTATTTGAGTGAAAATTAAATAGAAACTAAAGCTAATAAATTGTACATGTAATGAAGATGAAATAAAGCCGTAAATGTACTATGAACATATAAATAATGGCACCTAGTTGTAAATTTGTAATGTTCAATGCACTTGTATATGTCCAAGTAATGCTAGTACAATAGTTTGAGGGAAATTTTCGGTTGGCCCCCTACTGCGGTTTGTCACCAACTTCACTTCTCTGCTTTATTTTTCAATTTTAATCATCTCTCTTTAATTTTGATCACTTTTAACTTCAGCTCCCCCAATTTATACCATTAAGTTGCGGACGTGGCAAGTTCATGTTGGCAATTGGAACCGAGTGAAACCGGAATCGGTCGGTTCCAGCTTGGTTTCGGATCTTGTGTAGAAGAACCGTTTGTGTAAAAACATTGCAGGTTCTTTGCAGCAGTCTCAGCCTTCTTCCTTTCATAGTAGCCTTTGTTTGTGACGTTTCTTAATCCTCTTCGACATCATTTACTGGAGGAGTAGTGGAGACTGCATTGTGTGCAATAGATCGAGGACTACAAACGAAAGGCGCTCCCATTTCTAATGTCAGAGATAAAAGATAAAAATAGACTACTCATTTGTGAATTGTGTGGTTTATATGTGCAAGGAGTAGAGTGTTGCACACTTGAACTAAAAACTAACTAGGGAAAATAAGAGAGGAAGCAAAGGACTGATACAACATATATATATATATAGAGAGACACAGAAGAGGGTTTCAGAACTCTACATTGGAGAGTTCTCCATTGATCCTAAACTCTAAACTGAAACATGCCAAAATAATAGCTATAACTACTACCTAAGTACTAAAAATATAGGGATAGGGGGGGGGGGGGGGGGAACCGAAACGGTCTCAAGGACCAGTGGAGCCAGTGGGTTGGGCTTGCAACAACTCCCGCCCCCTTAGAAACAAAGTTGCCCTCAGCTGGGAAGTTTGGAAACTTGGCAAGAAACTCATCAGCGTCAACCCAAGTTGTATCATCCCTTGGCAAACCCTGCCACATAATAAGCCAGCGAACGCCTGCCGCATTGTTCCACTTGTAAATGTTGCGTTCTAGAATGGATTCCAGTGTCCATAGTAGTTCTCCGGTAGTAGCTAATGGTGGCATAGTGCTAAAGATTGGAACATTGTCCCTAATGTGACGCTTGAGTAGCGAGACATGGAAACCGGATGGATACGTGATCCCAGCAGCAAGCACAAGCGATAGGCCACCTTGCCAACTCTTGCCACAATCTAGTAAGGGCCATAGAAATGTGGGGCTAGCTTGGAACACATCGAGGCAAAGACAGTGCTTTGACGATGGGGTTGTAGCCTCAAGTAAACCCAATCATCCACCTTGTATTCTCTTTCCGTCCTTCTTTTGTTAGCTTGTTGTTGAATTCTATTTTGTGCTTGAGTCAAATTGGACTGGATAACCCTGTTTAGCTTGTCACGTTGAACAAGGGCTACATCAACAGCTTCCACCACAATAGAGCCAACCACATATGGTTGAACAATAGGAGGGTCCTTTCTATAGAGTTCCTTGTATGGACACATCTTAATGGTAGTATGGTAACTAATATTGTACCAGAATTGTGCCCGGTGCAAGTGATCAACCCAAGATTGCGGTTTATCCGCCACATAGCAATGAAGGTAATGTTCAAGAGTACGATTAAATACCTCCGTTTGACCGTCACTTTGCAGATGATATGATGTACTACTGTAAATGCGAGTGCCGTGGAGTTTAAAATAGGCCTCCCAAAAGTGACTTGTGAAAATAGGATCACAGTCTAATATCAACACTGTTGGCATGCCATATAACTTAAAAATCTCCTTAGTGAAGGTGTCGGCCACTGTGGCTGCTGTATAAGGATGTGTCAAGGGAATAAAATGGCTGAACTTAGTGAAGCGATTGATGATTACCATTATAGAATTCTTGCCCTTGGATGGTGGGAGGCCTTCCGCAAAATCCATAGAAACGGAAAGCCATCCTCCATCCAGTATAGGCAGAGGCTATAGCAATCCCAGAGGCCGAATTGCTTCATAATTTTTTTGTTTACACACATCACAAGAGGCCACAAACCTCTTGAGGTCTTGTTTCATGCCCTACCATAAGAAATTTTTGCTCAAACGCTTATATGTAGCCAAAGCTCCGAAATGGTCTGTTGTTGGAGAGGCATGGTATTCTTGCATCATTTGAGTCCTCCAATCGGAACTTTTAGGCAAAAGCACACGCTCTTTAAACATTAATTTACCTTGAGGGGCAGAGTACTGTTTCTTGACATTGGTACCCGCTGCAATTTGTGAGAGCAACTCGCTAGCCTCTGGATCATTCAAGCAAGCAGTGTGGATGTCCTCGAGGCAATCAAAGACAAGTAGAGAAATTCCCAAAATTAGACACAACTCATGTTGTCGCGGCAAGGCATCAGGAGTGGCACTGAGTGAGCCCGCACGGTGGACTATCTCAAAACTGTATCCCAAGAGTTTGAGTAACCACTATTGTTGCGTCAGAATAGTAAGCCATTGGTCCGTGAAGAACTTGAGTGTTTTATGGTCGGTAACTATCCAGAATTTCTGACCTACCACATATGGCCGCCACGCTTGAACCGCCAACACAATCGCCAACATTTCCTTGTCATAGACCGACATGACAAGGTTGTGGCTCAACAATGCCTTGCTGATGTACGCCAGAGGATGACAGTCTTGTTGTAGTACAACGCCGATGCCCCCACTCGATGCATATGCTTATATCACAAATTGCTTGGAAAAATCCGGAAGTGCCAATACCGGTGTGGTGGTTAGGGCAAGCTTGAGGGACTGGAATGCATCGTCCGACGCCGAATTCCACTTGAAATTATCCCTTTTCAACAGCTTGGTCAAGGGTTTTGCAATGGTGCCAAATCCTTTGACGAATTTCTGGTAATAGCCGGCAAGTCCTAAAAATTCTCTGAGACCCTTTAACGAATTGGGCTTAGGCCATTGAGTGATTGCAGAAATTTTATTTGGATCGAAGCTCACCCCATTTGATGCCACCACGTGCCCCAAGTATCCCACACTGGGCTAGGGAAAAGACCATTTGGGGCCCTTGAGCTTAAGAGATTGGGCCTGCAGCACAGAAAACACTTGGTGCAAATGTGTTGTATGCTCTTTAAGTGATTTACTATAAACAAGCATATCGTCAAAGAAAACTAACAGAAATTTCTATAAGTAAGGATGAAAGATAGTGTTCATAAGACTTTGGGATGTCGATGGCGTGTTGGTGAGGCCGAAGGGCATGACCATGAACTCGTAATGTCCATCATGAGTTCGAAATGTCATTTTCAGGAAATCTTCCTCTCGCAACTAAATTTGATGGTATCTAAATCGTAAATCAAGTTTGGTGATGTATGTCGCCCTGTGCAACTCATCAAGCAATTCGTCCACAAGCGGGAACAAAAATATATCTTTCACCATAACCGCGTTCAACAATCTATAGTCCATACAAAATTGGTGAGTATTGTTCTTTTTGGGCACAAGAAGTATGGGAGACCCAACAGGACTCTGGCTGGGCCTGATTTCGTCCTGGCCCAACATTTCACATATCTGCCTACCCACATCTTTTTTTTGCAAGGGAGATTGTCTATAGGGCCAAGCGTTGATCGGTCGAGCTTTCGGCACCAAATTAATATGGTGATCACATTCTCGTTGTGGAGGCAACGCTGCAACTTTGTGGGTTCTAAGAATAGTGACCAAAATTTCTGGAGAATCGACTGAATCGGCCCCTGAAATTCTTGGCATCTTTGTTCAGGCAGGGGAAAGCCACTGTGATGGATTGAGAAGAGAGATTGTAGCAATTGAAGCTCATAGCTAGGTTTTTGCCCTAGTGTGATGCCTTTCAATACATGAGTTTGTCCATTAACAACAAACACCATCACCTTGTGCTTGAAATGCCATCCGATAAATCCTAAAAAATCCAACTATTTTGCTCCCAATAGAAAGTGGCACCTTGATACATCCATTAATCTAAATGAACCTGAAAATTGGTAGCCCTGAATGCTTACCAAAACATCATGAACCAATTTCGACGAAGGCAGTCGCTTCCGGTCCACCGCGGTGAAACACATGGGGGTTGTGGATTCCACCGGTAAACTTAGTCGCTCTGCTATGGCTGGGTTCAAGAAGATCATTGATGCCCCTGTATCAACCAAAATCTGAATGGGGTATTGTCTGATTTTGCCTCTAAGCCTCATCATTTGTGCCAGTTTGTGATTCGTAATAGAGTGGATGGCCATCACCGTTGGCACATTGGCTCTGTCTTTACCGTGGTCAGTGCCTTCTTAGCAGTCATGGTATTCCTCATTAACGAAATCATCCTTCAAAATGATTATCGTGAAGGGATTAAGGCATTTGTGAGTCAAAGAGTATTGATCTTCACACGAATAGCACTACCCTCGAGCTCTTCGTTCCTTGAGCTTTTCCCTCGTCAACTTCCGGTATGGACCACTCGGCAGTGCCGTATTTACGGTTTGGTTTTGAACAAACGTAGTTAAAAGCTCTTTTGATGTCTAGTGGGTTGTTGGTCCTTGAACTTGGGTCAGTCTATGGCCAATTTGGGAAGGCCTAGTACCTTGAGAGGTTGATTTATTACTTTGAGCCTGAAAATCCGCCATCCTCGACTTGATCTTATTCTCGACGTTTCAAGTTAACCGAAACTCCGCCAGCAGTGAATTGTGTTCCAACATTAGAACCTTGTGCATGATTTCTTCGTTTAAACTGTCAACGAAGACATTCTTAAGTTGTTGGTCTGTCCAATTTGGAGTCTGATATGACAGCAAAGTGAATTGCTCTTGGTACTCGATCTGCTACTGAACCCATCTATTGCAAGAGAGATAGGGTGGATTCAACATGGTTAGAGTTCTCTCTGGTGCCAACGAACTGAAGCAGAATATCCACAAAATAATTCCAATTCTCCATTGGGTACCTCTACTCATACCATTTCATCCACTGCGACGTGGATTTGTCAAACATACATGCCGTCGTGTGTACTTTATCTTCCAGAGGAACCTTATAGAAGTTCAATTATCTCTCTGCTAAGGCAACTCAACCCATGGTGTTCTCACCAGAGAATCGAGGTAAATTGATTTTGGGTATGGGTCGATGGGGTATGGTTGGTTGTGGTGGTAATTTGGGGGAAAGGGAAATGGCGTCTGATGGTGGAGATGGGGTGTAGATTGAAAAATAATTGGGGTATGGTGGGGGGAGTAAAATGGAGGGTTGTTGCTTGTGTCACCTGGAGAAGGTGAGGTATTTGAAGAGAATTGAGATGCATATTGTGAAAAAGGAAAAGTCTGAATGTAATTGGTGGTGCTGGAATGGAATCGTCAAAGTTCAAGAGCGAGAGAGGTTAGCGACTTGTGACACTACCGGAGTCCTCATAGAGCTCATGGTAGTGCTGAATGTTGGCTGAGACCAACCTGGATGTGATGTTCTCGCTACATCTTGTGTCTGTTGCGACATCGTCGCTAGTGGTCTAACCACTATAAATCGGCTACAAACTTGTCCAAGGTTTGTTGGAACAATGTTTGGCCCGCTTGGAGAGCCGTTTGTTCCTTATATAAACCCTCGATAGAAATTCTCATCTTCCACTATTGAGAAGCCAAGACCAAGATGTTACTCGTATTAGGGGAAGTCAGAGCAACAACATGATGAATTAAGGGCTATGAAGACCCTGGTGGTAGAGTACTTGGAACTTAATTTGAGGATAGTAGAGGGAATGGGTCACCATTGCCATTTTCCTGATGATCACTAGGTTGTTGTTGGTCGGCCTGTGATCTATTGCGGCCATTTCTGGCTCTTGATACCAAATTGTTGCACACTTGAACTAAAAAGTAACTAAGAAAAATAAAAGGGGAAGCAAAGGTTTGAAATTTCACTCATAACTTCCAACACACACTGATACAGCATATATATGGACATAAAAGAAGGCTTGAGAACTCTACATCTGGATAGTTCTCCATTGGTCCTAAACTCTAATCTAAAACGTGCCAAAATAACTATAACTACTTCCTAAGTACTCAAAATACAGAGATAAGGGGGGACTGAAACGGTCTCGAGGAACAATGGTGCCAGCGGGCTGGGCTTGCAACATAGAGGGTTGTATATCATCGAACCCTCGCTCAATTGGTGGGGAGGGGGGGGGGGGATGGGGAGGGTTTGGCTCAGGCCCCAAAAGAGGGTTGTCCATCGCCTAGTTTTGAGAAAGAAAGAAAAAAGGTTGTGGGACTCCTATGATTGCTGTGGAGGCGAGGGAGGTGGTGGAGCAAATGGCGTTGGAGTTCGAGGTGGTAAGCGAGGTTTAGTAGCTAGTTCATCCAGAACCACATGTCGGTGCTTTGTTGGAAAATGTCTCAATGTGATGAGAAACTTGGACTATCCACTTCATATGGAAAGGGAGAGCATAAAGGGGTGTACAAACACAAATCCACGAAGAAGAAATGTTGTATAAGATCTGGAAACTCTTAACATAGGCGCATGCCGAGGAGCGGTGCCTTATATTAGTTTAGTTTTAGGGTGCATAGTTTTTATTATTATTATTATTATTATTGTTATTATTATTATTATTATTATTATTATTATTTAGATGAAGTAG
Source organism: Geum urbanum (assembly GCA_946800695.1). NCBI lineage: Eukaryota > Viridiplantae > Streptophyta > Magnoliopsida > Rosales > Rosaceae > Geum > Geum urbanum. The sequence continues at coordinate 3,724,354 of OX327008.1, read as the reverse complement.
TAACGTAAAGCAACTACACTATTAGATTCAATCCACAAGTACTATAACGTAACTAGACTGATTAGATGTAGGGTAAAATACTAAAAAAAATCTGAGTCCCACATCTTATCTAGTTATACATCTCAAACTACAACTACATAAGACGTCGCTCCTCAACCTGTTTCTTAGCAAGAGCGGCTGGATCCATTGTAAATTTCTTCTGCCGAGACTCATGCTTATGCGCCCCCTTTCGATTTCCATTTGCCTCATTCATTGCAGCTGCATTCAGTGAAGGGGTTTCTTCTTAAACAATGTGCTTCCCGTTGGACAAGGAAGTCGCATCAGCTGAAAGGACCCAACCCCGATTTAGTTGCCTAAACCGGAATCAAACCCCTTCTGAAAACACGAACCAACAAAAACCATCAAAATTTCAGCAGAGTTTCGTTACTGATGCGGAATTACCATTACCTGCACCCAGAAAATACATTTCATCATATGCTACAAAATCAAACCGTGGGCACCAATCCCATCCGGATTTCTCAATATATCAACAATAATGTAAAGTAGTAAATATAACTATACTTTACAGAAATCCGTAGAAAATCGTATAAGAATGTACATCAGAATACTCAGAGCGACTTTTAGTATACATATACAAATAGTAGGCCAAACTAAGAATCTACCATAAAAGAAACATCGCTCGAATACTATGCCTCCGACCACGACGTGTGACACCAGGATCTGAACTGCAAACTGGGCACGGAAACCGAAAAGCCCAGGGGAAAGGCATGAAAGCTGTTAGAGTGAGTGGACGAAAATAAATGTCTTTCGCCAATTAATATATGTTATAAAAACATATGCGAGTCACAATATAAATAAATCAAGAAGTACACGAGGAGACGCTGACTCCAACTCGCGTACAGAGCATGCATGGAAAATCTCACGGGGTCACTCATGGACTCGTCCGTGCTAGTACAGTCCGAATCACGGGATCCCAGACACACACGTGATTCTAGCCAGAAAGGCGTCAGGTCAGGATATATGTTTCCACCCGAAAATACATCGGCACAAGGTACAGTTTCCCCCTGGTAAGCACCCTCGGGGATCAGCCGGGATGCAGGTGTATCGATACAACAACATAAACTGTGACTGTACTCTATGTAAACCAAATCATGAATATTCGATGCATATGCGTAAAGCAGTATATATAATGCATGTACATAATATAATCGTATAACACATGCTCATATAAATCATAATCTCGTATGCATGCTTATGTTCGTAAAACGTGTATAAAGACTCCCAATCAATCCGTGAAAAGAAATGTCCATTGACAGACTAGCGTAACGCAATTCGCGTTAACCCGTGATCCGGCGGAAAATCCCTCGCCAAACGAACGATCACGAACCCCTGAATAATCAAAAAATCCATTTCTCAAAATCATAACTCGATACCTCAAATCAAATCACGAGAAACAACCGTTCTCGGAAACACATAATTCAATATTGACGAATTGTCGAAAATTCGATAATCACACCTCAATACCTCACTATAATTTCGGACGCTCAAATCGAGAAACAAACCTCACTACTGCGATCGGGACGCGATTCCGAGCGAAACGACATGCAACTTGTCGAAAACCCCGAAAAGTCAACCTTTGACCACCGTTGACCGCCGCCGGCGGCGGCGGTCCACCAACCGTGAAATTTCTCGGCGGAGCAACATCTATTCCACTCAAAATCACCCAACAAGCAACTTCCATAACTACACCAAAGTCCAATTCTCACTCTAACTAGATCAATTTCATGAAAACCCGAAATCTCACTCAAATTTTAATTCCAAAATTCTCCATGTACAAGCAAAATTAGAACTCCATACTTACATGGTTAGACTCATGGTGATGAGAGCTTCAAAGCCCAATCCTTTTTGTAGCTCAAATCGGCCGGAATTGAAATCAACCAAAACCCCAAAAATTTGCAAACTTTGGCCTGAAAATTCTCTTCCTCCGGTGACCCACGCCGTGAGTGGTGGCCGGGGATGGGACGGGGTGGCCGGGGCGAGTCGATTGGGACCGGAGCCGGACTCGGACGTGGCCGGACGGAGCTCGCCGCCGGCGAGCCGTGGAGGACCGTCGCACCTCGTCCTCCTCCACGCGTTGACTGGTCAAAGCAATAAATGAATATGTTGACTTTCCCTAAATGGCAACCCACAATAAATAGCTTCCAAAAATAGAAACTTCCAAATTACACATTTCGACAAACTTCAAATACCCGTAACTTTCACGTCGTAATTCCGATTTCGATAATTCTCGCGGCAACAAACTCATCTCGACATGTTCTTCAATTACCACCCAAAGTTAAACACTTCGACAAATCCGATAAAAAGTTAACGGTTCAAACCAACACATGCTTATCCGATTAAATAATCCACGATCGTAAATATTCGTAACTTAATCCTCGCAACTCGGAAAAATCCTCCGGAAGTTCCCACAAGCTCGAAATTAAATTCTCAACAACTTCCGTGAAGAATCCGAAATCAAATTCTCGTCCGATAATTTAGTCGCTAAGAAGGCCGCCATTTTAAACCAATTATGCCGAAATTTCAAATATTCACATTTTATTCCTCGGTCATCCAAATAATGATCCGGAACCGCCCACGAACTCAAAATCCCGCGTATAATAACTCTCGAGAAGAGACTCAGCTTCAATTCTCGGCCAATAATTAAGTCGTGATCAAAGCTGCCGATTCAACTATCTGTCGGAAATCTGCGATTATACGCATAACCTCATGGACTAAGCTGATTACACTGCTGATTCTGTTCCGGGTCGTCACATCAGCATAGGGAGAAACCTCATCTGCATGCAGAGAGGCCCCATATGCATGTTGAGATGCTCCATTTGCTTGTGACGCCCTAGTTTGACGTCGTCGCTTGAGCTTGACAATATGAACTACGGTTTTTGAGGCACCTACCCACCCATGTTGGGCCTTGGAAAACGCTCCCAAGTGAGCTTAACTATGGAATATTAGGTGAACCTATACTTTGTAAATTACCATAACAAGCCAGTAAGCCCTACTCAAATAGAGGGTTACCTGCATGCATGTAGGACATGTGTCCCATCTCATCTCTAACAAACACTTGAATGACTGCCACATGGCCAACATGCCCAGCCCCAATTCCAGCCACTGCCTTGGTCCTCTCATTCAACAAGCCCTCAATCAAAACTGACGTCGTCGGTAGCTGTTGTGTGGCAACTGGTACACCAAAGATGGATCTGGACCTCTTTCAAACTATGGTGGCGTCGTCAGTGCTCGCCCTGTAGCTCTACCCTACTAGGCCATAGCTCTCACTGCCCGCTTCTCCTCTCGTCCCTAGAGCACCACATGACCACCATCTCCATGAGAAAAAACACCACACAAAGGGAAAAATCCCCTTGATTACTGAGGGCTATCATACAAGTTGAGGTGAATCAGAACTTTCGCATGACCACTACCTTAAAGTGCGTTGGATCCACATACTAGAACACCCCAATGGACTTACCAATCTTCTGGACCCAATCCTCATCCAACACACGGTCTAACAATTTTTTTTCCACCAAAACCCTCGAGTCATCGTCACATCAACCATGGATAGGTCTGACAACCCATCAAACTCCTCTTCCATTGTCGTGAGATCCTAAAAATACTAGGGCTCCCGTGTACCCTGCTGCACCGCCTTCAAATTTTCAAACTTGTAGAAAAATCGGTCAGGGCTTTGGCTCTGTAGAGATATTTTCCCGGGGCCAAGAGATCCATCGCTGATTTGAAAAACTGTTCTCGGGCCTTTAGCAAAGCCACCAACCCAAACAGTCGAGCGACATCGTATTGGGTACCGACACTATTGTCGCCTTCCACCTCAGCATCCTTCAGTGCAAGATCGACCACATCAAGGTTGTCATCGTCCAAGTAGATATGAATTCCGACTGCCGCTTCAAATTGGTTTGCCACATCCTCCGTCACGGTTGTTGCAAGAGTGCTGACGACTGAGAAAGGTAGAGAGGGAAAAGAGAGAGAAGATCTGAGCTCACTGCCAACGACAACATGAGTTCAATTTAGGCCCTTAGGGTATAGAAATTAAAGAGAGGGAAAAAAGGGGGAAGGGTCTCAACCATTGTTTAAAATAGCGTAGCTAGTAATGCAAAAATGCTAAATAGCGTATTAATTTAGTGAAATGCTTAAATAACGTAGGGCATTTACGCTATTTGTACGCTATTTACGTTATTTGTACCGCAATCAGTGTTTTTTCTCCGATATTTTTATATTTGTGAAAATAATCAAAATGACGTCATATTAAGAATAAAAAAGTTGATATAATCTCAAACTAGTTGCGCCTTCTCATAAAACTTGATGTTTAAGACTTAAAACTTGATTTAACTATGTTTGTGTGATGTTAACTCGTGTTTTTACGATGTTTGAATCTTAACTATTTTATAAATAGAGAATATGTTTTTTTTATATATAATTGATACCCAAAAGGCACCAAGGCGGAGCTAAAACACATGTTATACACTATTTGCTATTTAAAATATTGGATTTCAACGCGAAAACGTCTCAACAACTCCTCCGTTTTGCACTGCATAATTGGATAAGGTGTGAAAAGTATAATTTTTTTTAATATGCGTCATACATCATACATTTAGAGTGTAGTCATGTCTATGTCTTGGTATTTGATTTTTGGCCTTCACAAGTTTGATGCTATTGTGTGTGTTGGGATATCCGTGAATTCTTGTAAACTACGGAAAATTTATGCCATCTGGCAGCGATTTGACGGAAATGGTGAGCCAATATGGGTCAAGTTTTTTTACTGCTATGTGTGAGGAACATGTTCTTTAAATGAAGATTTGATCTCATATTTTATTGTTGTACACAGAAGAGAAGCAGGGGAGTGAAATGAGGAGCTGAGTGCTCCGTGAATTGATTCGATTTCGGCGATCTGCGATGGACGTGGAGAAGTCGTCGCTCTGCAATTGCGTCGTGAATTTCCTGCTGGAAGAGAATTACTTACTTACGGCATTCGAGCTTCTCCAGGAGCTTCTCGACGATGGCAGAGACGACCAAGCCATTCGCCTCAAGACCTTCTTCTCCGACTCCTCCCAATTCCCTCCCGATCAGATCTCGCGATTCAACTCCCTCCGAGGTACTCTCCATTTGCTCTTTCTGCTTTTAACAACTCCACTCATCTCTCTTGTGATTTCTGATATCTCATCTATTGTGTGATTTGTGAAATCAAATGCAGTCGCAGATCCTCAATGTTTGCTTGAGGAGAGAGAATCGTTGCAAGAGAAATTAGCTATCAGTGAGTACGAGCTTCGTTTAGCGCAGGAAGACGTCTTGAAATTCAAAGCTGAATTGGGCAAGAAACCACCTGTTAATGAAATCACCGGTAACTATTGATTAATCCATAATATAGTATGTTGTTTGCTGAAGATTTGTACACCTCATGACATGTGATTTTGTATTCAGACTCAAATGCCAGAGTAAATAATAATGGACATCGGCAAAAGAGAGATGCTGGCTTCTCCGATTTGGGGCCGTTGAAAGATAATGAGCGTCGAGATCTTAATTGTGCTGTAAAGGAATATTTGCTAATAGCAGGTTACCGTCTTACGGCAATGACATTTTTTGAAGAGGTATTCATTTTCTTTCTATTTCAAATTTCTTATGCGTTTTCTTTGTTTCCTAGTAATTTGTATGTCAAAATGAGCACTAGGATAAAGTCAAGTACAGTGAAGAAGTCTGTAAGTACTATGTTTAACCAAGTTTTTGATGTTAGTTAATCGTGCTTTTTATAGACAAGTGTAAGTGCCTTAGAGGCCTAGTCGTGTAGGAAGCCTGGGGTAAGAGAATCCCATTATCCTGTTTTCCGAACCACCTGTTCTGTCATAGTTGCTCCTATACCTAGAGTTTTCTTGTCCTTCTATTAGACTGCACCACTTATACTTTACTTAATACATTACATTAGTCTGAAGAAGAAACAATACAAGTTTACTGGTTGAAACTGCCTTTTCACTGCCCTGATATTTTATGTAGTGGAAATTCTAAACATTCTTATAATAGCAGTATTATTCAAGCCAAACAAATAAATAGTAGCAGGGTAAATTTAGTTGAGAAATAGAATGAAACAAGTAGCTTCATCAGACATAAAAAAGGCTTCACAGAATATGATTTGACCTGATATTTGAGAAACTAAAAACCTGTTTTATTTCCTAAACCCTGCATAAGGTAACTGGGTGCCAGTTTATTCATGTGACTTAACTTGACATGTGAAACACTAACCCCTTGGTACTTCTCCCCAGGTCGTTGACCAGAATTTAGATGTTTGGCAGAACTCACCTGCATCTGTACCAGATGCTCTGCGCCATTACTATTATCAGTATCTTTCATCCACTACAGAGGCTGCTGAGGTATCTCTCAACTTATGTGTTCCTGACTTTTAGTGCACTGTTTGTAATAGTTTTGATGTTTCTTTCGTATACTTTTAGTGCACTGTTTGTAACTTACTCTATGTCTAAAAGATGCCATCTAATCGTGAATAAACAATTCAACATGCAGGAGAAAATTGCGATGCTTTCGAAGAATGAGTCGTTACTAAAAGAAAATGAGAAGCTGAATCATGAGAAACTGTGCTTGGTGAAAAGCAAAGATATGGCTGAAAGTCAAATAAGTGCACTCAATAAATCATTGGAATCTCTTCAGAAGGACCTTAAAGACAAAGAAAACCTTGTAAGTCGCCTTACTATACTGCATCTGAATGTTGATCGATCAAGATAGTGTGGAAGATATAATGTAGTCTATAATTTAGGTACAAGATTTGAAGCAGTCCCTAGAGCACCAAAGAAAGGAGCTGAATGATTGTAGAGCTGAAGTCACTGCCTTGAAAGTACACATTGAAGGATATTATTCTGGAGGAAATGTGGTATCCTCTGATATTGATCATGTGCAATCCCGGTCTTTGGAGAAATACAAAGAAGAGGTGAAATCACTGCCGATGGAACTAGAAATTCTAAAATCAAAAATCAAAAATTCTCCGGATAATTTAGATTCCACGCAGACTGGGAATGAGGTTATGGAGGAAAAGGTCATGGTCATGGATGAAGAGAAGAGTATAATCCAACATCCAGTTGACGCACTAATTGAAGTTGTGGATAAAGCTGATCAACCAATAGCCTCTGATGACAACATGATCACACTAGAGGAAGTATCAGAAGAATGTCCAGTCAATCCTTCAAATGCTAGTAGTGCAGTGACAAATAGTGAAAGTGTCTTCAAACAAAATGAACCTTCATTATCAAGCATGCTGGATCTAACATCACATGATCATTGTGTAAATTCTGTGTCCGAGAAAAAGGTAAGTTTTTTTTTTTTCCTTTTTCCTTTTATTTTTCTGTTGAAACATTAGAGCATAGACTAGGACTGGATTCAAAAGTACTTTCTTTGCCAGAAATGACTGGATGCACATATGGTTGACCAAATTGGATCATCCAGTTCCTATCGAAATTATCACTCTTTTTGGGATAGGGCTAAATGTGCTAAGAAGGGTCTTTTTGGTTATCTCAAGTCCACCTTGGGTCACTCTTTTATCTTTTACTTGTATTTTGATGAGCCACATCTAGGTTATATTTCATAGATAAAAGTCATATAACATTTTGATCAACATACCTTTCTTTTCCCCGTAAGTTTAATGATATTATTATGCTTTGACAGGGTCTAGAGACCATTCAGATACTATCTGATGCCTTACCCAAGATTGTTCCTTATGTTCTGATCAACCATCGCGAGGTTGGCCTTTAATTGTATGTATGTATATATATTTATTACTTAATTGTACCTATAATTGCTTTTAACTGTTTTGTACCGGCAGGAGCTACTTCCACTGATCATGTGTGCGATTGAGCGTCATCCAGATAGCTGTACTCGAGATTCCTTGACCCACACTTTGTTTAATCTAATCAAACGTCCAGATGGACAACAAAGAAGAATTATAATGGATGTAGGCCATTCTAAGTTCTGCATTTATGTACTGTGTCTACATAATTTTTCGAACAATTGCTCAGTTTACCACCTGCGTTTCAGGCATGCGTCAGCCTTGCCGAGAATGTAGGAGAGATGAGAACAGAAACAGAATTGCTTCCACAGTGTTGGGAACAAGTACGTTTGGGCCTCTGTTTGTATGGGATGTTAAACCATTCTGGCTAGTTAGTAACTCTATCTTTTGTTTATTGGTTGTAGATAAATCATATGTATGAGGAACGCAGGTTGCTTGTTGCACAATCATGTGGAGAGCTTGCAAAATTTGTCCGGCCTGAGATCCGTGATTCTCTAATTTTGTCTATTGTTCAACAACTCATAGAAGATTCTGCAACTGTGGTCCGGGAGGCTGCTGTACATAATCTTGCATTGCTGCTTCCACTCTTTCCTAATATGGACAAATATTTCAAGGTCAGCCTCACTAATATGCTTCAGAGGCTCTCATGGAGAGGAAATCTGACTTGACAGAAATGGCTGCAATGTAAGCTTTAGAGCAGGTTGATAACACATGGTCTAGGGAATGGAGATGTTTCTCCTTATCATGACATGGTGACTGACAATAAAGATAATATATGAAGTAAAACTTCGAAAGTATCGCCAATATTTTATATTACTTTACTATATTTGTAGGTTGAGGAATTGATGTTCCAATTGGTCTGTGATCCCTCTGGCGTGGTTGTGGAGACTACTCTCAGAGAACTAGTCCCTGCAGTAATCAAGTGGGGAAACAAATTAGACCATGTTTTAAGAGCTTTACTCTCTCATATATTGCACTCTGCTGAGGTATGCTTATGTTTGATTATACTTGAATGATTTGTGGTAAATTTTGGCTGAGGGGTCCATTAGTATTTCTAATTCTCTGTTTAATTCTCCTATTTGTGACATTGCAGAGCTGCCCTCCTCTTTCGGGAGTTGAAGGGTCTGTCGAGTCACATCTTCGCGTGTTAGGAGAAAGAGAACGGTGGAATGTCGACGTTTTATTAAGAATGCTACTGGAAATGCTTCCCTATGTGCACCAGAAAGCAATTGAGATGATCCCATTTTCTTCTGATCCTGAAACAAGTGGCACAACATTTTCAACACCTTTTCTTGAATTGTATGCAGGGTAAGCTCTTTCATTTGTTTTTTTTTGTTGTAAAATATCAAAATTTTCCTGATCCTCATTCTTACAGATGGAGTATAAGTCTTTTGTTTTCTTGATATAATCATATCATTAACAAGGAATGCCAATTTACTGTAACTGTTATAAGAAACTTTATCATCTGCCTAGGGGACATGTTCAATTGCCTGCTTTGGAGTGGCTTCATGTCGACTGCTTTCCTGATTTGATACAGCTTGCTTGCTTGCTACCTCCAAAAGAGGATACTTTGCGTAATCGTCTCACCAAGGTAGTTTTCTATTTTGTGACTTTATATAGTACATATCAAAGTGGTTTCATGATTGCCTGATCTAGATGTTGCACAATGCAGTTTTTACTGGCTGTTTCTCAACACTACGGGGATTCTTACTTGACACACATAATGCTGCCTGTATTTCTTGTAGCCATCGGGGAAGATACTCGTTTGACATTTTTCCCATCTTCAAGCCATTCCAAAATTGAAGGTAGTAAAAGACCAAGTTTTTCTGAATTCCATGTGCATTTGGTTGTGGACATTAATTGTTGCTATATTATAGGTTTGATGCCAAGGACTGCTGTGGCTAAGCGACTTTCTACTATGTGCGTCTTGCCTCTTCTCCTTGCTGGAGTTTTGGGTGCTCCTAGCAAGCATGAACAATTAGTGGAGCACTTGAGGAAGCTATTACTAGAAGGTGTGGGAAACCAGTCTACAAAATACAATGTTGAGATAGTTGATGCCGTCCGCTTTCTTTGGTAAGTAAGTAACAATCTATTGAGATTTATTATAATTTATTCTGTTTTTGATGGAAATTCTTTTCAATGCAGCACATTTGAAGGTCATCATGGTATGATATTTAATATACTGTGGGAAATGGTTGTCAGCTCCAACATAAATATGAAAATCAATGCGGCCAATTTGTTGAAAGTTATTGTAAGTTTGGCCATTCATCAGTCATCATTCTTTATTTGTTCAACTTCAAAACTAATGGTAACTGTCTGCATTCGTTTAATAGGTTCCCTATATTGATGCAAAAGTCGCATCCACTCATATTTTGCCTGCCCTAGTTACTCTGGGCTCTGACCAAAACCTGAGTGTGAAGTATGCGAGCATAGTTGCCTTTGGAGCTGTCGCCCAACATTTTAAAAACGATATGGTTTGCCTTCTTTTCCCTCTACAATGAAAAAGTTTTCTATCTTAATAGAATAATCTTTGTACATCCGTCTGATAAAATTTGTGTTCTCCCAGATTGTTGATAAGATACGTGTTCAAATGGATGCTTTTCTTGAAGATGGATCCCATGAAGCTACTATCGCTGTGGTTCATGCTTTGGTGGTTGCTGTACCTCATACCACAGATAGACTTAAAGATTATATCCTCAAACATACCTCCTGCTGAAATTATTTTATTTCGTTGTAATCAGCATCCTTTAATTGCTCTCAATTTACTTGATCGTACTGCTATATTAAATTACTGTGAAAATGATTTTTGATAAAGTTTTCCTTAACATTGTATACATCTTTTATCCAAGATTTTTCACCTTACAGCCACTGTTCCTGTGAGTGATACAATGCGTCGTCGAGAGAGAGCCAATGCATTTTGTGAAGCAATACGTGCTTTAGATGCAACAGGTTTGCATTTTCCAGCAGTTTTATTATACTACTTTCACTTTAAGTTCTCTCAGTTTTCTATCACCTTGAGCTATATTTGGATCAATGAACTGAATGAAGTGTCTGGCCGGTTAGTGTTTGATTACCCAGATTAAGTTCAAATGGGAATATATGTATGCATATTAAGAGATTAGCATATGTGTTCTTTTAATTTTAATTTTATTGAGATGAAAATTTTCTTTTACATTAAAACAAAGAAAATGATCAAGTCTACTACAAATGAAAAACAGATTATTTCTTAAATTAATAAACAGATGAGAAGATTTATCTTGTACGAAGTTAACATGTGGCATGTTGAAAGTATCGAGTTAAATGTACATGGACTGGTGAGTGATACCAGGGATTGCAGATCATGTGACACTTAAAATGATTTAATGGACAAAATTGTTCACGCCACACTTCAAATGATACCAAAAAGTGTTCACGCCACTGTCTACAGTCATTTTCTTGACTGAAATAATTTTTAATATCAGATTTTTTGGCTCAAATAATTTTTATCAACACATTTATCATGCATCTTTTATTGCTGAACTATATTCGGAGCATAATTTGCATATGATATGGTTTGTATGAGATTTACATCGAAGATTGTTAATGTTATGTGCAATTGTAATATATATATACACCAATTAGGCGTTGAAACAGTTTCAAGTCCATTGTTTACGAAAATAAATTACGTTTACTGCTCTAATGATAGAGTATGTTGGTGGAATTTGATTGTTAAAAGTTTGCTTACTTACCATACAGATATTTCAGCAACCAGTGTCCGAGACTTCCTCCTACCTACCGTCCAGAACCTGTTGAAAGATCCAGATGCACTCGATCCAGTACACAAGGAAGCCCTTGAAATTATAATGAAGGAGAGATCTGGTGGAACTTTTGACACCATCAGTAAGGTGGGTTCTGGACTTGCATCATCTGTGACTAGTTTTTTTGGTGAAGGCGGTCTACTGGGAAAGAAAGATACTGTTGAGCCACCTCCAGAACCCGTTGAGTCCCCAAAGGCTACACCGGTAGAAGACACAAGATTAAGGCGCATTATGAGGGGAAATTTCACCGACATGCTCAGAGGCAAAGTGAAGGGCCAAGAAGAAACTCCGAACCAATAAAACGGAGGTTTTTCCGCATCTTTTACTGAGGTGGAACTTGTCATCCAATGACTGCGAATGAATTGTAAAAAGTGTTCATGAAAGGAGGGGCACATATGTTGGATTGGTGGACATCTGGTTGACGTTGAACTATATTGTCTTTCGTCATTTTCCTGAAAAAAATAGTCATGACTTGGATATAAACACACTTCGGAATAACCAGAAATACGGTCAATTACCAAACTTCGGAATCTTGATAAGCTCACATTTTGCCCACTGATCATGTTCCTGCATTTGATGCATATGTTGTCGTTATGCAAAGTTCAGAAGTAATTAAGCAAAGGCCAATCCCACTATGGTTCATTGTTGAGTAAATTTGCTCCTTTACTCTTAAAAATACAAGAGGGATTCACATGAAAATCCTTACTAATGTTGAGAGATTGCATAGGCAAGTAATCATGTTTGTCCTATTTGTCATGTGGGTGATGAAACCTTGCTTCACCTATTGAGGATTGTCCTCGAACCAGAAGGCTGTGGGAATCTGTCGCTAAACTTCCCTCAATTGTGGCTTCCTTTTCTTTGGACTGGTCTGCCTGGATTAATTCTCAGCTTCATTGTTCTACTAGTGTTGAACCTGGGTTGAAAAGGTGTGAACTATTCTCTTTTGTTTGCTAGTATATATGGACATGGAGAAATAAGGAGGTGTTTGATGTCAGTTTCCATATGCCTACTGACCCTTTATTAGTTGTCCTGAATGCTGTGAAGGAGTGGATTCAGGTAAACAAAAAAAACAGAAGGGATGTTGAGCATGGTGTTGCTTTTCTATCATGGAAAAAGCCACCTCCTCCGTACTTTAAGGTCAATGTGGATGGCACTAGATGCTCTAAGACCGACTGCATTGGTGTTGGGGCTGTCCTTAGGGATCATAATGGAAATTGGATTGCAAGGGTTCCTTGTCAATTCACTCAGAATTGAGGAGCTCCATGTTCATCCTCTTGGGTCCCTACTGCAAAAGTGTGAAAGCAGGCTAAAAGCTTTGGTTGATGTACAGGTGCGACATATCTTAATTTCGTGAGAGCAATATGAATGTTGATGCTTTAGCGAAGAGCAGTGTGAGGAATGATCCTGGGTTAATTGGGTTTGAGGAGCCTCCAGTTCATGCTGTGAGGATGTTTTTGGATGATATTGATGCTGTAGCTTTTCCTAGGTGCTCTAGGATAAGCTAGTTTGTTGAGGTTCAGCATGCTTGTAACCAAAAAAAAAAAAAAAATACAAGAGGGATTGCCATCCACAATAAAGACATGGTTAATCAAAGCGAAATGACAAAATTCCCAATCTCTTAACAAACTTAAGAAGCAAATAAACGTGTGGTTATGTATGTAAATATCTCTTAATACCGGTGCGCACATGGTCATTACCACTTCTTTTTCTGAAACCAACTAAACAAACGCAATTCTCTCTCTCTCTCTCTCTCTCTCTCTCTCTCTCAGACGAAGCTTGCAGAACAAGAAAGAAAGATTGAATCTTGCTTGGGAAAGCAACAATGTCGATTCCAACTCTGGAAGCTTGCAAGAAGCGAAAACGAAGGCCAAAGGTTTATGGGTTCCATTCATTTGGTGAACCCGGTTACCCGATTACTCCTCCCATGGGTTCATTTCGTGACAGCATTCGTCTCTTTCTTCAAGAATGTGCAGAGCTTGAGAGTTACAGACTCCATGGCAGCATGTCTATTTGGTGCACTCTTCTTGTTCATGACAATCGAAGCCTTGTGGTTCCTCTTTACACCATTGAAGAAAATGTCACCAACTCTGATAACCCTTTCTGCGATTATTGCCGCTGCTCTGGTAATTTCTTTCACCTTCGTTCTCTAATAGAATTCGTTGCTGTGAATTGGGTCTTTAGTACTCCATAGATTTTTTGAATTGGGTTTCTTTGATAAGATTAGTGCTGAATTGGGTTTCTGTGAATTCTTTTCTGCTGATTGGTATGGGGTTTGAGAGTTGGAAATTAGAAACTTTGTTGCTTTGGTTCGATATTTGCCCTTGTCAATTGAAATACACCAAGAAAGGTTGTTGCTTTTTTTCCTTTTATGAATCACAGTTCACTCTGGAGTGCATTGTCATTACTGTGTTCTATTGGCTACAACTGAGCTTTTCTGTTTTACCATTTCGGCTATTTCTTATGTGTGGTTTGTAATGTACTTGAAATTGAGATTAATTTACTTTAATCAAGATAGTCTTCCTGTGCTTCAGACTACGGAATTAGAATTGCGTGCAGTGCATACTAGTTGGGAGCTGAATAGTGCACAGTGCCAGACTGTAGAGTTAGAAAAATAGAAAGTTTGTATATCTGAAACTGTAGATAAGTTTTTTACTATTTCAATCATCTGTGCTGAAGGATCCATATTCGTAGAAGAATGTCATCCTGTGCATATGGATTTTCCTTTAGCGATGAGTCTATAAGTTCAAAGTTGGTGTGTACTCACAGTTGGTTGGTTTATTCAATCTGTACGATGGTTCTGTTCTATTTAAAGAAAATTTGTTTCCTGTGAATGAACATAATCAACCAACTTTAGTCGAGAATTTCTAAGTTGAAAATCAATAGACATTTCTCAGTTGAGTAAAAGTGTAAGTAGACATTATTCTTTTCTCTCTACTATTCCACTGCTTTCCACTTTCAGCTTACTCCTCACCTTCTGCTGGGGTTGGAACATGACATGTTATTATTGTTGTTTAGGTTGGAGTAATCATTTTGTTTCAAAGAGAAAGTACCACTTGATAATTCCGATGGACAGTGACTGGAATAAGCCTTTGGATGATCGTATCTTGGATCTTTCTACCAATATCTTACATGGTTTAATCCACTGCAATGGGTTTGCACATTTGCTATGCATCAATGGACTTGAAGGGGGTTCTAAGAATCTCTGTGGCAGAGAAATCATGGATCTTTGGGATCGGATTTGCACAAACCTTCGAACAAGGTAATAGAGAAAGCCTTATTTTCTTCTCTTGCCATTATAGTATCAAATGTTGATCAACTAGGTCTGATATTTTCTTCTCTTTCACAGGAAAATCACAGTCGAAGATGTCTCAAAGAAGCGGTCCATGGAACTTCGCCTTCTCCATGGGGTTGCTTATGGGCATCCTTGGTTCGGGAGATGGGGATACAAATTTTTCCATGGAAGCTTTGGGGTCAGAGAACACATCTATGAAAGAGCACTTGAGATTCTCAGTTCATTAGAACTTGAAAAGATCATCCAAGATTTTAATGGCATGGACCAGTGTGAAGAGCTGAAGAAAATAATTCATTACTACAGATATTTAAGCGAAACAAAATTGGTTACGATGAAAGATCTTCTCAAGTTTATGCTCACTGTCAAGGCTTGTATTCCAGCTCAGCGAAACTCACTAGTGCCTACTGCCTCTTTTCCATCTTCAACTGCAAAACTTGCAAGCAGCGAATCCCTCAAAAGTAAGCCCTTGATGAAGGAAACATCTTTGAAGTATAGGAAATTTTCCAATGTTGTTTCTCGCATGGATAGCCGATGGCATGCCCGAAGACTAAAGGGTGCAGCAGAAGTGATTGTGAATGCACTGAAAGAAAAGAAAGAGAAGGATTCAAGCAATGGTGGGATGGCTCGCCAAGATGTGCGAGATGCAGCTAGGTTGCATATTGGAGATACAGGTTTGTTGGATTATGTGCTGAAATCTTTGAACAATGTGATTGTTGGGAATCAGGTCGTCTGCCGTTCAGTAAACCCAACCACTCGGATATTGGAATATACAGTTCATGATCTTGCTGATGGTTTTAAGGTTTCTGAACCTGAGAAAGAGACACTTCCCCCACCTCTTCCACAACCAGAGCTAGTTCCTCGAACTGATGTTTACACTGATGTTCTATACTTGTATGAGCATGTACTGTTGGAATATCCAAAATCCGGAGTGGTAGAGTTGGCTTCTCAAGCAGTATTGGACACTAAGCACTTTGTGAAGGAATGTTCATTTGGGGATGAACAAGAGCAGCTACTAACTTTGTTTTGCCAAATCTTACCAAGTTTGACTGACCAGGAAACTGAGTTCATGAGGGAGTTGCCTCCAGGTGAGATAGTGATATTGCCACGGAATGCAACTATTGGAGAGCTGAAGCAGGAAGCTGAGAGTGCACTGAGGGATACATATTGTATCGCGGACCGGCTTGTGGTGATGGAAATCAAAGGCATGGAGGAATGCGATGAAAGGGAAGTACTTGCTGGAGTAGTTCATTCAGGGACGGAGGTTGGAGTGAGAGGCAGTGGGATCGATTTAGACACACCTCTGAGGTACCAAGGTGGATCGGAGACTTGGATGGTAAGATGTGATTGTGGGGCTACAGATGATGATGGTGAAAAAATGGTGGCATGTGATATCTGTGAGGTGTGGCAGCATACACGCTGCTGTGGAATGGAAGATGGTGACGAAGTCCCGCGGCTGTTTGTTTGCACATCGTGTTATGTTTCACTTGTTCCCCCCAAAACTGAACCAGCTCTTAGATTTGACTGTTCCACTGGTATATTGATAGTTTGATACTGCTTACAATAGTATAGAATGAGATGAATTTTGTTGATGGTCAAAATGAAATGTCAATGCATAAAGATACACTGCTTAGTGCTTACAGTAATGGATTCACATACAAGCAGTATCTTTATGCACTGACATTGTCGTACATGTAAAATGTAAACGTTGTATAGCTAATTCTTTTGAATAGATATATACACTGGATCACAATGCAGAATTCTCTCTCTCTCTAGATATCAGCAAGTAACTTTTCTACAGCTGGTGTAGAATGCTATTATATAGTGATCAAATTCAAGCAAGAAATGATGGAGATGCAGATACTGTTGAGCATGTTTTACTGCTCTGTCCATGGGTTAAAGCAGCTTGGTTTGGATCCATCCTTGACCTTCATCTGGATTTTCGAGGTATTACTACTTTTGCAAGTTCCTAACCCTGGATATGTGTAAGGAGAACAATGCTCAGCTTCTTATGAAATGAGCACCCTTTGCTGGGAAATTTGGAAGACCAGATGTGATTTTGTGTTTAAAGGAGAAAGACCAAACCCTACTGCCACTATTATCAGGGCTCAAAGCCTCAGCTAGCTCTGATTATCTTTGTGCTACTGGCTATTCTAGTAGTTCTCCTAGTCCTAGAGTCCGACTAGGAGTCCAAGTTGCTGGACTTGATCTCCAAATTGTTATTTCAAGATAAATATATTGTGATGCAAGCTGGAAGGCTGCTGGCATTGGTGTGATCATCAGAGATGAATGGGGCCTTTTTGTTGAGGGCTTAGCGCACACCATGAAGTGTGAATCTGTTGAGCTTGCTGAAGCTCACTCTCTATCCAATGGAGTTAAACTTGCTATTGATTAAGGTCTCAACAGTGTTATTTTTGAATCCGATGCCAAGGGAGTGATAGATTCTGCAACACTGTAATCTTGTTTATCACTGACCTCTACTTTGCCCTGACCGATCTTTGGTTTAGGTTGTTTGGCAACAGTTCTAGTTGTTGTTTCTTCTTGGCATTTTTGTCTCTAGTCTTAATACTATTCAAACTTCACACGAAAATTTGCAGTAGCCAACAGCAGATAGGTGAGATATGGCTGCGTTTGGCAATGCTTTATTTATAAGTAAAAGTCGACTTCTCTTTACTTTAAAAATAAGGAGCTGAAGATAGAAGTCAGTGAGTGTTTGGTTAATAGAACTTTTCTGTCTAAAAAAGTTGTATTTTCGATTCTTCATGTATGAATCAGAAACCCATACGATTTGCCCAGGAAAAAACATGAAACCCAGTCAACCTCAACCTCAACAACAACAAAAAAAAACCTCCAATCGGCGATTGAGCACAAGAGCTTTCAGTATAAACAAGGTCATAAATCAAAGGTTGGAGGAAGTAAAATTGACAAATTTTGGTATGAGATTTATGAAAGAAAACGAAATAGAATATGGAGGACAAATACTGAAACGATCTTGATTTTAAACTCGAGGACCGGATGAGGTTTGAATGGTGGAATCTGAAACCCAGATTTGAAGATGACATCGAACACCGAATCTCGGGTAGAAAAGTCATATTAGAAAAGATGAAGGCTATTTTTGGTATTTTGGATATATTTTTTAAAGTTCCGTGTTTTTGTTCGAAAGCTTATTTGAAAAGTACCATCTGAGGTGCTTTTCAAAATTGTACAGAGGACCTCCTTCGCTTATAAGTAGAAGCTGCTTGTACTGAAGTTACCAAACACCTTAGCCACATATAAGCTCCTTTTCTAAAAAGAAAAGCTTTGCCAAACGCAGCCTAACGTCATGAAAATGAATGTGTGAGTTTGAGCTAAAAATAATTGAATGGTATGAGCTCTTTACATGATCTTTGTGTTTTGTACAACTTTCTCTAGAGAAATATTTGTAATTGTGGTACTCGTGTCCCCTACCTAATCAAAATTGGGCTCTCTTTAACTTAAAATCCATGGATGAACCAACACATTCCAGTTTGCTGATGTGAGCATTGACCACCTTCAACAACTCAGTAACCTTGTCCTTGGTCCCATCAGCACACCCAACTTGCAACACAACTAAGAGCTTTTGAAATGCTCCCGCTTGAAGTGCCTCAATCACAATCCTTACTGTTTCAGCCTCCTCCACATTATCATCATCAACAATTTGGTTCCCGCAGAGCTTCCAAATTATCGAAACCAAAAACTCATTCGCCAAAGAGGATACACGAAGCATCTTCTTGACCAAAAGAGGCATGGTTAGGGCATTTTCATAAGCCTTGACTCTCCCTTGCTTGGAATCACAAAGACCCTCCAAAACCCCCAAAGCCCTCTCGCATAGGCTCTTGTCTGCATCAACAAGTATCTCTAGCAACAAAGACACCAAACCCAAATCCACTAATCTTGTTTTGGTTTCGTCTTTCGCTCCAGAAATGATATAGTAAAGACATGACAGAGAGGCTTTTGTAGCTGTAGGACATACGCTATGTCCTTCCCTAATGATCTTCACCAATGCTTCAATAGCTCCTTCTTCTTTCACAAACGCATCCACATGTTTCTGATCGACAGAGAGCAACTTCCTCAATACCAAAGCTGCGTTTTGCATGGAAGACAGATCTTTATTACCCTCCAAAAACCTAACCAAACATCTCAACGACTTGGCAGATCCAAGCCTCGACTGGCCTTCTTCACTGTTAGGGAACGTCCACGTCATCACCGACAGGATCTCCTCCTGAAGCGACAGCGACGACATTGACTCTTCCGAAGAGAATTCTTCGAACGTGGCGGAGAGACAGCATCCCATGTTGCTCTCCGCCACGCATTTCTTGTTCCGGTGGCTGTCTTTGCCCCAAGCCCTGATCTTGGCCACCAACTCTAAACACTTATTCAAGTCCCCGCGCCGGGTGGCGGTCGCGACGCGCTGTGCCACCCGGGCCACGTCGTGCGCAGCCACCGGAATCCTCGGCGTGGGGATACGCTCGACGCCGAGAGAGCGGTTGAGGACACACCAGTCCTGAATCATCTTGCGCAAGGCGTGGTTGGGAATTTGGTCAAAACTAGTGAGCTTCTGGTTGGTGACAGGGCAGGTGTTGTGTCCATTTTCGACGATCCAGGCGTCGATGCTGGACCGGTCGTAGGTCAGCCCGGTGGACAAAGTGACGGGGTCTTTCATGAGGTCGAGGCTTATAGGGCAACGGAAGTGAGACGGAATCACGATCTCCTCTAACCCCATGTCCAAAACTAAACACTGCTCGCCGGAAACCTTGTTCGCCTTTCTCCTCCTCCACGACAGAATCATCGTCGCTGCTAGTTAGCTAGCTTCTACGAACGAATTATAGGATTGATATATGCTCAATCTAAGCTGTGTGTTTTGCTTTTTTCTTGTTTGTGGGAATCTGATGTGTATTTATGTGTGGCGGGGTCAAAAACTTAGTATGTGAATGTTGACCGTTGAAAGTTTCAAGCTTTGAAAATGCATGCATGGTCATGGTCAAATATTTTGAAGTCGGCAGACCCTGAATCCTGAATGTGGAGTTAGTAAAGTAGTAGGAGGAGGTGCTGTGAGCTGTGAGCTGTGAGCTGTGGTCAAATGAGTTGGTTGGATTGGTGTGACTTAATTTGGGTAATATATAGGTGATGAGGTGTTTTCTCTCTTATATCACAGATGTATAGTTTAGTCTGGTCCAATATTGAATGATCTTGGACCGCGTCTGTGAGATCGAAATTTCATCATGTGTCGACCAGACGTCAAAATCCAAACCAGTTGTTACATGGTCCTCTTTGTTTGTTTGGTAATCTACATTCGCGGAACATTGTAAAATGTCTGGAATTTAGATAGCCGCGACTCGCTGAAATAATGGAAATGGCTAATTAATATATTGGCCAAACCATTTTTACGATTTTTACAGGGAGGTCTGACTTGATCGACTTATCTACTATTCCATTTTTACGATAATGGAATTTGGAAATCTACTTATAAAGAAGAATTGTCAACTTTAGATAAAAATTCTGTGTATCACTATGAGATGACGTAATTACCTATCATTTTGAGCAAAAAAGCAAAATTAAATGTAATTTGAGGACAAACCGAACGGAAATACTACTCGGATATTGTTTCAGAGATCAAGTATCATATTGGCTTGGGGGGGATGGGAGGATTTGAACTTGGATGGTGAGTACCTATCGTTGTAAATGCTCTCTTTTCTCTTTAAAACAGTACCTAACTTTATTGAATTGTCACGAAATAGGATGAAGCATTGCAAACAAATGTGAAGGAAAAAAAACAAATCTTAACAATCAAGTCATCACATTACAACGAATACACCTACAAATTGCAATTGCAATTATAAGAATTGCAAACGAGTTTCAGTTGGACTCATTTTTTCAGGTGTCATGGTTGTAATGTGATGGCTTGATCATAGAGAAACTCCACGCTATTTTAATCCTACAGTCCTGATTGAAATTCTGATAAAACTTGAACTAAAGAGCTACATAATTGTCGACCCCCAGTTGATATAGGTAAACTGGATTTAGACTCGAAACAATATTAAGACATTCAGACATTCCCTTGAGAGAATGCTCCAGTCACAATTACCATTCACATACCTCAAATGATTCCATGAAATGCATAGTTTACATTGATCTCATATAGATTGGAGAACAACCAATTTAAGCACAAGATAGATGTTGAATCATAAATTCCTGAAAAGTAAATAGAACAAATTGCCATGTTGCGACTTTGTTTAACGGCAGCATTCAACTCAGGGTAAATAGCAACACAAATTTACTGGAATAGAAGTTACACCTGTACAAAGAAATAGACAAGCGTGGATAACCTATATACAATAATGTAGGAACTCACACCTGGCCTATGATGCTCACTAGTTTGGAACCATTATGTATGATTATTATATTCATAATCAACATCGTCTAGAAACAACATATTCATAGATATCATATGCTTCCACATATAGACAAACACTGATTAACATTACTTACGTTTTCATTCAACCTGAAGATTTGTCTTCAGACTGATGATGGTGAGCTGGCCTTGCATAAGAGTAAGCTGAGATGGTCGAACCGGTAATGCTGAGTGTGCGCTGAGCAAGGCCTAGACTTTTCTTACCTGCCAGCCACACTAACCAAAAGAATCCAATCCAACCTAACCAGGAAATGAAAAATAATTGATCAGAACCTCTGTTTAGGAAGCTTTACAGTCCACTAGAATTTAATCTCAAATCATCAGATGTTAGTACCAAATGCAGCTATATACAAATAATGTGGCATACAGGGAATAATGAGCAAAGAAACTTCCTCCTTTTGAAAAGTGATGAAAACATATATATAACATTTTACATTCAAAACTAAATAAGAGAGGAAACACACCAACCAGGATCTCCATACTAATCAATACAGAGATACATAGGACAACTCAAGCCTTAGATAAAAAATGTGGTTTACGTAATTTACTTTTGGCTCAAACTTTTGAAATAAATAATGACAAAATAGAAAATATCATAATTAGTATTGGCGGAAAATTATAATTTCCTGACATTTAGAAACCCCCAGCTATAGCAGGGTGATATATGATATGGTTCTGTATGCAGACTTTCAAATGATAATTTGATCTTCGATAAGTACTTGTCAATAAATATGGTGTACCTGTAGTTATCAGAACAGCTACAATGGCAGAAATTGTTGTAGCAGAAACAACAAAAATGGCTATTGATAATGCTCCAATGTATACACCTACTACACATGCAAAGAAGAGGGCCAAGAACCCTCCTGCAGCAGCCAAAGATAATAGAAGGGAGATAACAATGGCATTGAAAGTTGCCGCCAGGAAGAAAAGCATGAAGACAAGCAATCCTGTCAAAGCAACAAGCGTGATTGCGCCAACCTGTAGCAAAAGATTATATTGTTAACTACATTCAATATGAGTTTCCATATTTCAATATTCAAAGGTATCAGTATGTACCCTACCTTAATAGCAACATTGTTGAAATTAAACTGAGAAATTCAACAACAAAAAAGAAAACAGAGTTGAAGGATTGCAATATTAGATCCCAAGGCAAAACATTTTCCTTTCTCGGAATATGACAAACTCGAAACTGCCTAAGAACTACTTCTCAGAATACCAAAAAACAAAAAAATCAAGAGAAAGTTTGGGAAAGTGGGGAAAGAGGTATACTTCAAAATTACTTTAAGCCAATATAATTACGGTACTCCAGCAGATACGATAGCTTTGCATATTACACGCGTGAAGGACCAACACAGGAAAGAGAATCTCTATGCAATGATACTTTTGAGTATGACTCACAAGAGAAGACCACATGCAGACTCCAACTTCCACAGTACACCGTGGATGGATCTGGAACTAATTCGATAACTAGTAAGTCAGTCACTACCCACTCTTTATCACTTAGATACCTTCTACACCCAAAATTCTAGGATAAGAGGGTAAGAAGAAGGATCTATACTAAACCAGAGGTGGGAAGCTTGTTAAACCAGGAAAGACTATCACATTATTGAGACCGAGTTGTCTCCGTATTGAATAAAATTCCTATAAACCAGGACAGTTTCATGGCACCCCTATATATATAGAGCAGATACAAAGGTACAACAGGCAAGCTCATTAAGAGAAAAAGCAGACACTATAACAGAGCTATGCTCAGGGGATAAGATGTAGATTCTGTTGTCTATCACCTGATCTCTCTGTTGTCATGACAACAATTTGCAAGTAGAAAATTTCAACATGTTTATGCACACTTAAACGTCATACACGGATGATAGAAAAAGTTCCATAAATCATAGCAGTTAGCATAACTAAGTGAATCAAGAACCACCCCAAAAAGCAATAAGATCCGATGTCATCTTGATTTGTAGTTTCAAATTAAAACCAATATACACATCAATTTAATCATCGGGGGAGCTTCAAAATCATGATCCATAAAGTCATAAACAATAAAGCACAATGATCATTACTCAGATTCAAAACGCGGAATCATCATAAGCATCAAATTAAGCACAAGTGTATGAAATGAATTTGAAAACTCACAGAGATGACGAGGAGTGCTCGGAGGGGACTACCGCTACGAGTCCAGACCAGTACGCTCCGTCCAGTGTTTCTAGAAGCTTCGTGAAGCAGCGGAGAATTTTCGGAGAGAGAGACCTTGATCCGGTGAAGCAGCGAAGCATGAGCGGCGCTACTGGTGCTGCCCGGAAAGCAAATGTCGGCAATCATGCGGCTGAAAACGGAGTAGAGAGTCTCATCTTCGCGGTCGTTGTCGTTTCGGTGGATCGTCGCTTTGGTGTAGGTTTCGTCTTCGTCGGCTCCGCCGTTGGTTGCGTTGGGCACCGCCATTTGGTTTTGTGTTGGATTCGAAATCGAGTATCAGCACCACCACCTGCGAGGCTGAGACTACTGACTCAGATATTTGCGATTTCACTTTTCATTTTTTTTTCTCGGTTTTTACTAGATAAAGTCAAGCCGGTCCCACGTCTTTTTGTCGACCTCCACTGCTGAGATCCATCATTTGTAAAGCACCACTGATTTACTTGAAGTCGGTATGAGAAAACAATGTGGCCGGACCATGCAATGAGTAGTGCACGATATTGATAGTTATTTGGTGTCAAAATGTGTTGATGGCATATTTGGAATACTTTGTTTACGTACATTGTGAGAGGATCATGGATGATCATCATCACATCTAGCTCTTAACTCTCTTCTTGCATAAGATAAGAGACAAATTTAGGCTGCAATTATGTACCCTGTTATTGTAAAACAATTGCTATTTAACTATATTAAAGTAATTGTAAAGCACTTGCTATATAGCTATAATAATATCCTGTTGATTTTTCGATCTTATATCAGTGACATATACCTTATTTTTGTGTCAAAACTCGTGTTTAATATCATATGGGAATAATGCTTTGCTTTAGATCAAAGAGATGAATTTACAGATCACTGTTTTTTACAATAGCAAGTAACTTGTCATGATTGAAGTAAATTTTCTTTTGCAAGTATGTTTATCATACCATTGGTTTCCCGTATTTTAAGAGCATCTCCAAGCATACCCTAAATCAAAAGGATGTATTTGTGATGACCCGTGTGTGGGGGTGCCAAGGGCACTAGCTTCCTATATGGGCATGCAATCCCACATCGCTTGGGAGTGGGAAGATAATGTGCTTATATGTGCATGCCCACATCTCTATAGTGAGATGCATTTTGGGGGTAGACCCAAAAGTAAAACCTTGAGGGCGATGACCAAAGCAGACAATATCTTACTATGTCGACTGAGATGTGACAGTATGTTTGCATTCCTTACTCTAACATAAAGGTTGTTCTCAAGAAGTTGATCCATTTCTGTGTCTCCCACAACATTATGAAGATACTGCGTCTCACATATATACAAAGGAAGTGACTTTTTGAAAACAAAGTCAGGATGAGGCCACAACTTGAACTGATTCATGAGATCGACAGCACCACTAAGTTCCCTAGGACCTATCAAGAGAGAATCATGAGACAAATGCGACATGACTCACAGTGATTTACTTGACAGAGTAACAAATGCAAACAATTTTTTTTAAAAAGGATACAAATACTGTTTCTTTATAGTAATCCAAAACCAAAATGAAAAAATGAAGTTCCTACTTAGGTCTCAATTATTTGGAATCTTTGTGAGCTATAAGCCTATAATAATTTGATTACCAGGTTATGTCATAAAGATAATCACTAAGACTACATTCAAAGACAAACTGCTAACATTATTGCATATTTTGTAGTGTGTTCATGAATCAACAATGGTGGAAAGGGAAAATCTATGTCTTGCCCAGCGGAGTAGGGGAACCATGGGTTCATTTAACCTATTATTATTATTATAACAATTTCATAAAAGAATATGTTTGAGTGGTGAACTACTGAGTACTCTTCCAAGATCATTTCACGATTGAAAGGGTTTTCTCAAACAATAAAAATTCAGCAAAGATGTAGCAAGTGATCTGAAAATCTATGTATGCCTCAGGAGTAGAAAATATTTTGCATAGACTGTGATGAGCTTAGTCCACCATTAGGCCAAATTGAAACGAAAAAACAATGCAGATCTACCCCACCTACAACATTTCAGAGTTCTATTTTTTTATTTTCTAATAAATAATAATAGGAATGAACATGTCTTAACCGAAACAAATATTTTTCTAAAAGGATGAAAGCTTAGATTATGATTCAACCTACGAATCCAAACTCGACACTGCCTAATTAGCATTCATAACTATGGAAATCAATCATCGTTCTCTCTAATCTAATGTACAACAGAGACTAATCACCTCAACTTGTTGTAGAGATTAGCATTTAAATCATTTCTATTACAGTTCATGATACCTGGTAGCATCTTTAGTGAAGAAGATGTCGGGGTAAACTTCATGTTAGATTGTAATGGTATATGTATCTCTTCTCAACCAAATATCAAAGTGGTACTTGTCTTATCACCAATGAGAATTGATGCAACGTGTGGTCTAGTTGGTTGATTTTCTGACTTCAGATGCAGATCGAGGCACCTGGAGTACATTTTAAATATGCATGATCAGTGCATCGAGAAACATAAAGCATATAGCTGACTAATACAACAGTACATTTAAATTTGAAACTTTAAGAAAACTATATGTATCACCTTCACTTTACCTTAACCCTAGAGATCATAACCCAAATCTCACACTACAAACATTACAACCAATGACAAAGTGCATGATTCAACATGTGCATACAAAACTGAATCAAAGAATATATTCTTCTGCTTGAGCCTGTGTTCAAAACTAATTTTTTTTAAAGGTAGAAAACTGCAACAACAAAATCAACTAAAGCATTCAATTTTATTCCCATTTATTTTCAAAAGAGAAAAACCAAATGGGCAACACTCAAATCTAAAATGAAAATATTATGACGGAGCAACAACTTTTGGTTCTTACAGCAACTATTGTGTGCTGTTGTCTCTGTCTTATGGCATGTCGAAAATTCATAGTAAAAGGTCTTAAAAGACATTGTCTTTTGCCTGAAGACTTCTCGTCTGCTTTAATAGTATACTCCAATGCACCCATTGGCTTCTTTCTTCGTCCCATGCCTAAACACTTTTTTGGCAAAAAGATAACAGATATTGTGTATAATAACATATGGGATATAACAAAAACCAAGAACTAATATGATGCATAAAAATTAATAAATTAACAACAAATACAAACCTGAGTGTCGATGGTAAATTGAAAAAGAAAGCGACAATTGCCAAAGAAACAACAACACAAAGATACAACAGAGAAATTTCTGCATATAACCTACGAAACATGTAGAAAAAATTAATATTAAAGCCAGAACACTTTCAGGTATAACAATGACAATAGTCTTAGGAACAGTTCTACACCATGGCATGAAAATGTAGAAGGATGAGACAAAAAGAAAATACTATGTATCACTTAGGTATCACTGAAACAACATTAAACCAATAAAATTAACATCACATAACACGAAACAATTCTCAATTTCTTGTAAAGCACTCAGCCATTTAACAAATCATCAAATTCATGTAAACCCAATAAAAAACGAAATCCATATCATAGTGAAATCGTGAAGTATTTAGATGGAAACAATTGCATGTGAGCTTGTTTCTATTCTATGGGAAGCATGTATAATAAAAAATCAATCTGAAAAATTGAGTACAAAAAAATAGAACAGTCTCATAAAACCATAGGCAAATCCAAAAATTCTAATTTAATTACATATAACTAATAATTATGCATTATCCAATCCATTACGATAAGAGGGACAACCCATTAGCTCTTGGTTTGTTGGTATGCTACCTCAGGTTGGTCAGGGCATGAGAAAGAAATGATATCCTAATCATATGATAATTATATCACTGTTCCGCTCATAGTCCTACTTATGTGAAGGCTCATTCCAGCAAGAAACAATTATATCAACGAAACACCAAACTTAAGGCATGATCTCAACCCAAATACAAATATCTACCAAAAACTACAGAACCTACCTCAATTGATAAAAACTACAGAAAAAGTTCAACCATTTACCTATGTTTTTGACAGAGAATCTTAATCGCTGAACAAATGGCTTGAAATTCTTTAGGTTTGGATCTCAATGCGGTAAGAATGGGTGTTTCGTCAGAGAGAGAAACCTGCTTTGGAAGCAAGCAGCATCACAAACGATTAATCAAAAATGAAAATGAATCTTCAAAAGCCAACAAAGCATAAAACAAAACCAAATTATAACTTTCAAAAATGGTGAAAAGATGCCTAAACCCTTCAAAATATATCAATAAGGTTCTTGCAAGTGAAGCCCATTACCTCACATACCACTATATTTGACCAAAAACAAATCGCAGTAATCCAAAGCAACATATATTAGTAGCCACAGTTCAGCTTTATGTAAACCAATCCCACAACATACCCAAAAGAAAGAAAGAAACACATTGTATTTTCAAATTAATCAATTATAAAAACAGCTCAAGTAAGAATTTTTTTTTTTAACGTATTATTTACTATTGTAACAGGTGGATTCTTATCTAACACTTACACTACATTACTGCCTTTAAGCAGTTTCACCTTATGCTATACCCAACCACCAATTCAATCCAATATTATGGCTAGTGAATTACAATTACATAACTTTTAGTGGCCAGCGTCCTCTGCCAATACAAATTAGAATAACCCAACACTAATCACCAAAAGAAATCACTAACCCCTTCATGATTATACCATCAAATCGGACGGACCCATAATTCCCCCCTTGTATCAAATATCAAATCATGAGTGGCTTCATAATTGTCGTAGATGCTAATTTCACATACATTAACACGTTCACTTCAGTACTAAACATTGTCTAGTGTCACTATACTTCAATTCCTTGACACCTTAAAAACAGACACATCACCACAGTTTGTAGAAGCACAACCAAGACAGTTCATATTCTCTACCCCAAAACAGAACCAAAACATTGAACTCAAATTACAAACCCAAATCAAAATGACATATCTTGTAACGAACACAGCAGGAAACCCGAAACCATGATTGAATCACGACATCAAGTATGTGAAGTTATGAATATTAAAACTCATCTAGAAAACTGCTAACCAAGAGCTGGCTCACCTTACAAATCGGAAAAGCAGATCGAACAGCAAATCGCAGAGCTCACAGATCGTAAAAGAAAACACTAAAAAAAATGCAACAAATTAGTCACACGATTCCCTGATGCGAGAAGGGCAAATTTTAACAAAAATAGAATTGCTCAGGCAGAGAGAGTACAAGCTGAGGGCTCAGGCTAAGAGCAAATGGTCAAAAAGTAAAGCATTATAGATTAAATGTTTAATGGGAGCAGTAAACTTCAATAGGGATAAGCTCACCTAGCTATTTTAGCTATGAAATCCTGTAAATTCAAACACAAAACAAACAAAAATAGAATATCGATCAGCAAAAAGCAATTTCACATCATAAACAAAGAAATATCAGTATCATACTTGCAGCTCATTCAAACTCCATGAGAAAAATTGAAAAGGCAGAGAATCTCAGCTAAATCAACATCAAGTCTGTGAAACCATAACACCAGGCCTACATAGCCCAGGTCTTTGAAATAATAGATGCATTACCAATAAGAAATCAACATTACATAAGCAAACCCATATAAGGTGACACAAAGCAGACTTATATAACTGGACAAATTACGAAAACAATAAACCAGATCCATATAACTAGAGTTGATTGTTCTGCCAAAAAAAGCAAAGACCCATACACTATATATTCTGCTCTGTGTGTATGTATAACTCTCTTACTCATGTTGTATATATACACTATATATTCTGTTTTGCATATATACAAAACAAACTACTATTATTACTCATGTTACATATGCATATATGGGTCTTTAGCGTTTTGATCGTGTATGTATAAAAAGTTGTATTCTGTATTTATACAATTTGTTAATAGCTAATATAGCAAATCTGATCGTGTATGTTCTACTCAAAGACCCATACTTTTCTTCAAAACAATGGAGAGATGGGTCTAAGAGAAATAGAAAGTAAACTAATGAGAAAAAAAAATCATAGAACCAAAAGCTAGCGGCGAGATCAACAGTACAGTTGCTTGGCCAAACTATAATCATATCTAATAGCTTGTACACTGATTGAAGAAATAGAAAAGATCATGAAAACCCAACTAACCACAAAATCGGAGGCTTTTCAAACAGAACCTATGCGAAACATACATTTTCACCACACATACATTCAGCAGCACAACAGTATTTAACTACAACGAAGAGTATGTTAGCACTAGAGCTTAGAATTCTTCATGTAGAAATCTAATGTACATTTTCGTATTCCTTTTCTAGACCAAAATAGATTTTCGAAAAAATGGCATCTTTTGTAAACCCAAATCAACCAAATCAGAAAGACAAATCGGTCAAACCCAAGCAAATCGATCAGTTCAACTACCATGGACTACAACCCAAAGAGCAGCAAGAGAAGATACCTGATTTAGGTCCGCAGATTAAATTGACGGCATCGGCCTCAGCTTGAAATTTGGACGGAGAGTAATAGTCGGATTCGTGGAGATGACGGACGGAGGGATCAACCTTGGAGAATGAAAAAAAATGAGAACCTAATCAACATCATTGAAATCATTCATATGTGCAAAGGAGAATAAGCATTTGTGAAATGGTCCCTTCGAGGGAGCCAAACTAAAGTCAGTCCAGAAAAGCTGGAGATCGATGTTACTGAGGAACTTCCGGTGATCGATTTCGTCGGAGGCAAAGACAGTCCAGAAAAGATGGAGATCGATGTTGGTGACTAGTGAGGAACCGACAATGAAAAACGAACTTCTAGTGAGATCGAGATTGGATGAGAGACAAATTGGGTAAGACATGGGCCTGCTACCAGTGGTGAGGGGAGACTGGTGAGATCGGTGATGCGAGAGGATAAGACTTTCATCAGATAACAACGTGAGGTTCTGATGAGTGGTGAGAGAGCCGCACGGTTCACATGCTTTGAACAATTTCAAACAGTAACCCATAAGTATCAATAGTAAATCACGTTATGTGTATAGTAAGACTCTCTTTTATTATATAGTAAATTAATTTTAATTCATGGAAAAAAGTCACCTGAAGTACTTGAACTCTCACGGGCATATAAGTTTAGTACTCGAAATCTCAAAACTATCAATATGGTAGTTGAACTTTGAAAACACGATGAACATGATACTTCTGTCATCGAACAAGGTGGTGGATGTCAGAGGCGAGCAACGACGTCAAACATGGCTGGAGGCGCGCGGCCTAGGCACCTGATCGGCTGTGCATTAGAGACCACAGAGTCGTGATGGGAATCGACCGGCAATGAAATTGTCAGGTCAGTAAAATTGACAAAGAAGATAGACGAAAAATAAATAGGCCAAATAAGTTCAGATATTATTGACAAAACAATCCCTATTAAACTGTTTAATTTTTTTAGTAAGGGCTTACGGCTACCATTAACCTTTGATTAATGAAATGGTAGAATACGGGGGGTATAAAGCTTAAAATATGAGGAAATATGACATTTTTTTATAAGATTAAACTGCTTTATTTTTATAAGTAGGAAGGTGAAATATGACATTTTTTTGTGTATTTTCATTACTTCTGTTTTAAAATATGAGGAAAGTGTGGTTTTGTTAAAACGGGTGTGATAATTTAAACACCCTTCTGATTTATGATCTTATAATCAATTACATTTATCTTTTAAATCAATTGTTATTTAAAGATCTTTACAAAACTGATTTGAAAGCAAGGGTATGAAAGAGACGAGAGAATTCCGAAGACGAGAAAATAAGCGAGGCTGCCATTGAGAAGAGAGACACGAATCAGAAGTCAATCGGTTTTAAACTCGAAACTGAAGTCGACCCAATTTTTCTGGTTTCCACTTTGATGGCAAACCCTTTCTTTCGTGCAGTTTGATTACCAACCCGAATTACTTTGCGTCCCACATGTAGTATAAAAATGTAAAGTTTCAGAAAAAAAAAATTAAAAACAATAAAAACCCATAGGATATCTGTTTCGCCCAAATAAGATGGGTGTCATGAATACATGCTTGTACCAATGAACCAAATTAGGACCGATTACCAATATTGCCAGTAAAATCTATGACGTATCAATTCCCTAAATACTTCTGTTTCTGGGAAGTGTTCATGTACGGTTTGAGGACCCATTCGTTCTCTGCTTCATTCTGATCCACTGTTCCCAACTTTATCTGAAAGAATAAAGTCGCAAATTACCTTTCAAAAAAAGAGTCACAAATTAAGTTATATGATTAGTCTTCTTCCTTTGTTTGTAGGAAAAAAGGAACATAATATTTAGCAAAGAAACGTAATTTCTTCAACATAAATTGATCAAAGATGATACTCTGGCAGTTAACCAAATTCCACTTCCGAATTTCATACGTAATTTCATACATTTTGTAGTAATTTTCTGGGCAATATTATCATTTAGAGCAACACATGCTCCAAATATTTTAAGAAAGATTGCTTGGAATGGGTACACCAACATGTTCAACCGAAAGAAAAAAAACAAACTATGTTCCCATCTTTTGTGCCAAGCACTTGTTAAAACAGGCCCAGGCATCTGATTTATGATGCACACACGAAAGAACTGAACTAACCTTAAAAATCTTCAGTTCAAAACGGGGACCAATCTCCTTCAGTTCAATGGATTTAGGACCTCCAGGCTTGTCATATATATGATGCCCGTGGGTTCTCAAATTGTTAAAGGAAAAGCAAACAAACTCATGCTAGTATTGAAGTGAATGAGACCCAAAAAAAACCTGAAAGAAATAAAGTCCTGCTCATTTGAGAAGGTGATTATGCGTTTAGTATCTGGCTTTGGCACCGGAAACAAATGCTTTAAAATATTTGCTGTGCGCTCACCCAACTATCACCAATCAAGAAAACAAAAATATATTATAAAACATGGAAGGATGTAACAACAGATGAAATAGCAGAACCTCTTTCACTCTAAAGTGGAGGAATATCTTTCAATACAATACAAACCTTATCGATAATTTTACAGCTATTTTACATCAGCTTTGATAAACGATAATTTTCCTATATCGACACAAATATTGATGCTACTTACCACATTGCAAAGTTGAAAATAAGCGGTTGGACCATAAGGAAGGTGGCATACAATCAAACCATCAGGTTTACCACGATGTTCATGCACCAACACAAGACCTATGTAGTCATGTGCACGGCAACTTTCAACAAGTTCAGAAATGACCTGCATGATTTGGGAAAAAAAAACTTAGTCAAGTAGATGCTAACAAAGCCAATTCAAATTTCCAAAACTTCTATATCGCCATACCAGTTATCAGTAGAACCAATACTATCTACAGCCATTTAACCATCTTAAGAGCTCTATCATTGCTACAAGTGAATACTTCTCAATAATTAGAACTAACTTTTCATTTCTATGGAGTCAAAAGTTTGAAAACAGTTGGAGCTGAATAAACTGATCACTTTAATTTACCAAAGTCATGATGCAACACATACAAACTGAAAACAATATTGTTAAGAGAAAGGCGATGAGAAATTGTGCTCAAGTTCCACATCATAACCACAAAAGAACAATAGCTCCATATTTTACAGATCGATGCACATGTAAGGACATTAAGACGACATAATTATTTGCATTAAATAGCTTCCAAGCAGATTTTATATGCTTGCAAAAAATAAATAGGTTTGTGCAGTAAACAGAGGGTGCAATGTCTACATATCTGTATAGTCAAAATGCCATGGGCAGAATGACTTGAAACTGTCACACAGATTAAATGTGTCTTAAGAAACCACAAACTCATGAAAAGATGAATAGGAAAGCATGAAAACCAACAACAATGAATCATGAACACGAACCTGGCCACCACGATTCACTACTTGTGCATTAGGAAAAACAAGTTTCATTTCCTGTAGCAAGTGTCACTTGAAAAAGAAAAAGAGAGTCACTAATCAAAACCAACATTGCATGATTTCAACGGAACAAGGACACCAATATGCAACCAAAAGAAAAGAGGCTATGCCAACCTTCGTGAATTGTATTAGTGGAGAACTTGGATCCCGAGAAGTAGTTAGCATATTTTGGAATCCCTTAAGGATGCCTTGGCATACTCATCATCGATATGTGTCCTTGGAACTGGAATTTATAAAACTACAAGAGTAGTTAATGGCATGATAAAAAAATTAAATTAATATAAAAAATGTAGTAGCCTGTAAACATATTTTGAATACTAATCAGGAAAACTGATGTTAAAGATGCAATTAAAATTGTCGAGACCACTAAAATAGAGTAACCCTTCAACTTTCAGTGGCTCTACAGACTTTTGATTATAATCTGGAGAAATCGAAAAATGAAGAAGAGTAACCCTTCAAGTTACCAATGAATTGAAGGGGTACTCTACTAATTTGATCTAACACAACTTGAATCCAGTTAAATCATATAAATGAATTTAAATTAAACCCAAATATTGGTAACAAAATCAATCCACGGAAAAAAAAAACAAAACAAAAAAGAATCACAGCTCTTTACATCTTCGATCTGGAGAAATCGAGTGATTGAGAGCACGAGAGGGCGAGCGAGTGAGAACAAGCGTCGAGCGACCGAGTCTCAGTAGGTTTTTGTTTTTCACTTATTACGTATATATACTTGGACAATACTTTAGTATTGTTAACACATTCTACGGTAAGACATATGTTTATAAAATAACAATAAAATAATAAATTAATTTATTTTTTTAAAGCTGTGGTAAAGTTTAATTTCAAAATAAAATAAGTAATTTTTTATTTAAAATTTTTGATTTAATATTAATTTTTTTTTTTAATTTGATCTAACGGTTACCTGCTACCTACCACTACAAGAAAAGGACTCATTACCGGCGAGATTCCGGCCAACAAGGCCGGCGACCGGAAAAGTCGCCGGTAATGTCCATCATTACCAGCGACTTACCCTGTCGCCGGTAATGTCGCCGGAATCTCGCCGGTAATGTTGTAAAACATTACCGGCGACTCCAACCGTCGCCGGCAATGTCTAGGGAGACATTTCCGGCGATTTTCCGGCAGGAATTTCGCCGGAAATGTCTGCCTAGACATTGCCGGCGACGGTTGGAGTCGCCGGTAATGTTTTGGAACATTACCGGCGAGATTCCGGCGTAAAGTCGCCGGTAATGTCTTCATTTCCGGCGACTTACTCCGTCGCCGGCAATGTGTCTTATATTAGATGCCGGATGGGGCAGCTCGATCATTCAATCATTTTGAGCGAAAAAAATCCAGAGAAATCGAAAGAAGGAAAACGTACGCTCTGAAATCGATCATTCGGTATATTGTCAAAATTAAGGCGCGCGTCGAAAACTCGATCACTCGGGAAGCTATATATATATATAGGTACGTAGGTGTATATATACGTATATGTGGTATATATATATATGTTTGTGTGTTGATCAAATCCAATTCGTGAGATATATATATATATATATATATATGAAATGTTGTTGATGTACGGTCACCGAAACGAGAAAACAGCTTGTAGTTAATCTTGTGTCTGAATCAATGACTGGTATTATCGTATTGTTATCGGAGCCAGGCTTAACAGAGCCTCCTCCTACCCAGTCAAATACGTTTTGAATTGAAAAAAGGAGAATACTATCATCGAGTACTGAATCGAATTTAGAGATTAGATCGATATATATATATATATATACATATGCATGCATGTGTTGATTTAATTAGAGTTGAATTGAGAGATCACGTCGATTATTAGTACTGAATGTGTGTATATATATATAATTAATATGTAAAATTGTTAGAATTTTCAGGATGGACAAGAGTTGGATGAGCCTCGAAAGATGGGATGTCAGATATCACGAGGGAATTAGGAGTTTTGTGGATTTTGTGAAGGCTAATTGTGGAGACACTACACTTCATTATTGCCCGTGTAAAGAATGTAAGTGTTTCAGCGATCGATTTCGATTTCCCATTGATAAAGTCCAGAGGCACCTGAGTAAATACGGGTTTTGGGAAAAGTACACTTGTTGGATTTATCACGGTGAAACATCGGTAGCGGGTCCGCATGATCATGGACAATTTGGTGAGAGGGCCAGTCCACGCTATGATCATGGACATTTTGCTGAGAGGGGCAGTTCATCCTATGATCCAACATCGATGTTAATCAATGATATGTTTCCTCATGAGAGCGGTGTATTTGCTGATGAAGCACCAAATGTCTCTCCCGTCGTTGAGGGTTTCCCCCATATCGAGCCAGTCGAACCATTACCTGGAGGTCATGTAAACACAAGCGGTATGGACAAGTACAACAACCTGATTGCATTGCAACAGACTCCGTTGTACGACGGTTGTAGTAAGACTGTTCTTGAAAGTGTGATGGGAGTGATGCAGCTAAAAATGGAGAAAAAAATGTCTGTCAAAGCTGTTGATTCTTGGTTGAAGTGGACTGCTTCGCTACTGCCACCCGGTCATCGTCTTCCTACCACTCATCATAAGGTGTGACATATCCTGAAAGATCTTGGGCTTTCCTACATCAAAATTCATGCATGCAGATATGATTGTATTCTCTTCTGGGGAAAAGATCTTGCCGACCTTGAAGCCTGCCCGGTATGTTTTACAGAAAGGTATAAGTTGACTCCTGCAGGCAACAAGAAAGCTGTGAAGATACTTCGATATTTCCCGCTTATTGATAGGCTGGAGCGGTTGTTCATGTGTGCTTTCACGGCCGAGGCAATGAGATGGTGGGCTGAGAGGAACTTGCCTGACGATGACACCCTTATACACCCTTCCGACGGAGAGGCTTGGAAGCACATGGTCAGGGAGTTTGATCATTTTGCAGCAGAGGTCCGAAATGTTTGGCTAGGGCTCTCATCTGACGGATTCAACCCTTTTGGCAACATGAGTCTTCAATACAGTATATGGCCAGTTATTTTGGTACCGTACAACCTTCCACCATGGATGTGCATGAAGAAGGAATACAATATGCTCACTCTGTTAATTCCGGGCCCGGGTTATCCAGGAAAGTGTCTCGATGTGTATTTGAGGCCTTTGATTGAGGAGCTTAAGTACCTGAGTGAGTGTGGCCACCCCACTTACGATAGGTTCAAAAAGGAGATGTTCCAGATGCATGCCATGCTTGTTGGCACCATCAGTGATTTTCCTGCCCGCGGTATGTTGTCGGGCAACGTTACCAGGGGTTACAGGGCTTGTTCAGAGTGCATGACGGTTGATTGTTGCAGTCCTCATTGCAGTAAAATTGTCTCGATGCGTCACCGTTGTTGGCTTCCATATGATCACCCATTTAGGCAGGATCCAGACGCGTTTGATGGGACTGTTGAAACAGGTGTGGCACCCAGGCGATGGACAGGGGAAGAAATTTTGGAAGTGTTGAATGAATACGATTTTGGCCAGCTGAGCAATCATCCTGACATAGTGGCGTCAATTCCAGACAAGCCCGAAAGGTATAAGTTTTGGACACACAAGAGCATATTCTGGGAACTCTCCTACTGGCCCAGGTTGCCTATCAGACATTACCTAGATGTCATGCACATAGAGAAGAATGTGTGTGAAAGTGTGGTGGGCACAGTTCTTAACTTGGAGGGGAAAACAAAAGACATCCCTAAGGCACGCATTGATCTTAAAGCAATGGGTGTGCGGAAACATTTGTGGTTAAGAGATGGTAAGAGAAAAATGCCGCAAGCTCCGTACACCGTAAAGCCGAAGCATAAGCATGAAATTTTTCGGTGGCTGAGTAATGTCAGGTATATATTCTTATGGCTATGTAGGAATTTGTCCTTAAATTTTTAGCGGAGTATATATGGTTATATGCGAGAAATATAATTGGTCCATATATATGGCTTTATCTATATATATGCAGGTATCCTTATGGCTATGCAGGAAATATAAGCAGGTGTGTTAACTTCCGGGACAATAAGATGTACGGATTAAAGAGTCATGACTGCCATGTACTGCTTCAACGCCTTTTCCCTATTTTCATTCGAGGGTACATGCCCAAAGAGGTGGTGGAGCCGTTGGTGGCCTTGTCAAGATTCTTTCAGAAGTTATGCACCAGGGAAGTTAAAAAAGCAGACCTCAGGGAGATGCAAGATGACATCATTTTTATCATGTGCAAGCTTGAGAGGATATTTCCCCCAAATTTTTTCGACATAATGCCGCACCTGATGATCCATCTTCCCGAACAATTGTTGCTTACCGGTCCCGTACACTACACTTGGATGTATCCCATGGAAAGGTACAAATGATTCATAAATTTGGTTTGCCTATGTTTTTATATGTAATGACTTGTGGTTAAGTAAGTTAACATGCACTTGTTAACTTGTAGACAATTGGGAGCCTACAAGGACTATGTGAAGAATAAATATGCACCTGAAGGGTGTATCGCTGAAGCATATGTTGCGCACGAGTGTGTAACGTACACCAAAGTGTACTTGGAAAATGTAGAGGACCCCCAACAACAGATGCCGATAGATGAACCCCAGTTCAACCTTTCTATCATCTCCAGTGACGTGGTAGTACAGGGAAGCTTGCCAAAGTCGTACAAGTTGGATGGAAATGAGGTAGCCATTGCCCACTGGTCGGTACTGATTAACTGTCAAGAAGTACAATATTGGAAAAACTATCATCTTCACTGCCCTGCTATTGCCGGAAATGTTGATTACCACAACAAGACGTTTGCAAACTACTTTGGTCAATGGGTAAGTATATGTGTATATGTATATTTTTATATATATCTTTATATAGCATGTATGTATGTACGTGGTTTTGTGGTTTCAAGATGACATAATTTCTTCTGTACGTATTAATATATGGACGTTTTCAGATGAACCATGTAGCAGATGATGGTTGCCCAGAGTGGTCAAACGAATTGAGGGTCCTGGCGATGAAACCGATTGCTTCAAAAGTTTACTCGATGTGTCAGGTCAATGGCGTGAAATTTATATGTGAAAATCGAGACGACCGACTGAAAACATAGAATTGTGGGGTGATGGTCCATGGTGGGCAGGATGGCGTTGACTATTACGGTGTCCTTCATTCAGTTGTTGAACTAATTTATGGGAACCGCATGAAAGTGCACTTGTTCAAGTGTAGATGGTTTGATACTAGCCCGGAGAACACAAGGACCGATCAGTACGGAACATTTTCGGTGAATACTGCTACTACCTGGTATGAAGATGACCCTTTCGTTCTTGCCTCATCAGTAAAACAAGTGTTTTACCTGGACGATCTTCTTAACAAAGTCCCGTGGAAGGTGGTTAACCATGTTGCTCATAGAAACATATACAGTGCTGCCACACTTGGTGATACCGCAGATGATGAGGAAGTTACTGCATACCAAGAGCCGAACGCTTTTGACATTCCGGAATCATCTACGATTCGCCTTAATAATGTGAGACCTGGGAGTGTGGTTCGAATTACTGGAGCAGAACTTCTCGATGTTAATCCATATGAAGTTGACGCTGATTCAGATGACGAGGAGAGGCACATATTGCCAGAGGTTACCTATGAAACCGAGTCAGACTCAAGTGATGACGATGATTACGATATTTATCCTTAGTACGTTAATGATGTAGTCGGAAAATGTAGTCGAAATTGTAGACGGAAATTGTAGTCGTTAATCGTACGTAGACGGAAATTGATAATCGAAATTGTAGTCGGAAAATGTAGCCGGAAATCGTACGTATACAGAAATCGTAGACGGAAAATGTAGTCGTTAATCGTACGTATACAGAAATCGTAGTCGTTAATCGTACGTATACGGAAATCATTAATCTAAATTGTAGTCGGAAAATGTAGTCGTTAATCGTACGTATACGGAAATTGATAATCGAAATTGTAGTAGGAAAATGTAGCCGGAAATCGTACGCGGAAAATATTGTCGGATATTCTTCGGGAAATAATGACATTACCAACGAGTTATAAGCAACTCGTTGATAATGACATTACCCACGAGTTAACTCATCGTTGGTAATGTCATTACCAACGAGTTGCTTATAACTCGTTGGTAATGACATTACCCACGAGTTAACTCATCGTTGGTAATGTCATTACCAACGAGTTGCTTATAACTCGTGGGTAATGTCATTACCAACGAGTTGCTTATAACTCGTTGGTAATGTCATTACCAACGAGTTAACTCGTTGGTAATGTCATTACCAACGAGTTGAAGTCGTTGGTAATGACATTACCAACGAGTTATAAGAAACTCGCCGGCAATGTTTTCTGGATAGATGCATGATAGCCCGAGCCTTTCATTTCTCCTCCTCTTCCTCTCCTCCTCCTCTCCCTCTCCTCTTCCTCTCCTCCTCCAAAATCGGTCCGGTGAGTTCACCTCCTCCTCCTCCTCTCCCACTCCTCCTCTTTATCCTCTACTCTTCCTCTCCCTCTCCTCCTCTCCACCGATCCCCTCTCCTCTCCTCCTCCGAAAATCTCCTCCTCCCCTCCTCCCCTCCTCTCCTCCCCTCACCATTGTAGTCGATCGGCAAAGCATTGTAGGTGGAAATCCATGGCAGGTCTGATCCTCTCTCTCTCCCTCTCTCTCTCTCTCAATTTTTAATTATTTTTTTGCATGTGCATGTGTATGTGCATGTGTATGTGTATGTGTATGTGTATGTGTATGTGTATGTGTAAATTAATTAGGGTGCTAAGTTGGAAATTAGGGTGATAAGTTCTAAATTTATATGCAATGTATATATATGTGATGTATATATATATTTAGGTATGTGAAAATGAAGTGATGTATATATATGTGAAAATTATGTATAAATGTGGTTTGGATGAATGTGTGATGTATATATATGTGGAAATTAAACCTAATTAAGATGCATGATATATATGTGTGATAAATGTGGAAAATTAATTAGGGTTTGTGATTTGGATGAATATATGATGGATAAATTTAATTAAGATGCATGATGTATATATATATACACATCGAATATGTATAGTTCTTAATTTAGGTGATATAGTTGTTAATTAATCGTATAAATGAAGGTGGAAATCGGGATCGGAACGGTTTAGAACCGGAACTGTTTGTAACTGGAACCGTTATGTTACAAACGGTTCCGGTTCCAAACAGTTCCGGTTTCAAACGGTTCCGGTTCCAAACCGTTCCGGTTCCGATTTGGTATAGAACCGAAACGGTTTGGGATCGGAACGGTTTGGAACCGGAACTGTTTGTAACTGGAACCGTTATGTTACAAACGGTTCCGGTTCCAAACAGTTCCGGTTTCAAACCGTTCCGGTTCCAAACCGTTCCGGTTCCAAACCGTTCCGGTTCCAAACCGTTCCGGTTCCGATTTGGTATAGAACCGAAACAGTTTGGGACCGGAACGGTTTGGAACCGGAACTGTTTGTAACTGGAACCGTTATGTTACAAACGGTTCCAGTGCCAAACAGTTCCGGTTTCAAACGGTTCCGGTTCCGATTTGGTATAGAACCGGAACGGTTTGGAACCGGAACGGTTTGGAACCGGAACTGTTTGTAACTGGAACCGTTATGTTACAAACGGTTCCGGTTCCAAACAGTTCCGATTTCAAATGGTTCCGGTTCCAAACCGTTCCGGTTCCGATTTGGTATAGAACCGAAACGGTTTGGAACCGGAACGGTTTGGAACCAGAACTGTTTGTAACTGGAACCGTTATGGTACAAATGGTTCCAGTTCCAAACAGTTCCGGTTTCAAACGGTTCCGGTTCCAAACCGTTCCGGTTCCGATTTCCTATAGAACCGAAACGGTTTGGAACCGGAACGGTTTGGAACCGGAACTGTTTGTAACTGGAACCGTTATGTTACAAACGGTTCCGGTTCCAAACAGTTCCGGTTTCAAACGGTTCCGGTTCCAAACCGTTTCGGTTAATTACCGAATCCATGACTATTACGATGTCCAGGAGGTTTTGCGGCTAATTGGCTTCGGAGAGGTTCCCGAAATAGTGGAGGGAACAGTAGTCAAGCTTCCTCCTCGCCCGCAGTTAGCAACACGCCCAGTGGGCCAATGATGAGTGCTCACACGAGAGCCTTGCTAGAGGCGCGAGCTGAGGAGGAAGCTGCACGATCAAGAGCCGTGCAACCGGAAGTTGAGCCTCGAGCCTCAGTCTCTAGACGCTCAATCAGCAGACGTCCCTCCGGTGGCAGAGCCTCAGACGAGCGACAGTCAACAGGGGCATCAGAAACTCCCTCAATCCGAATGCCCCATATTCGGATGGTGCCTACTCCCATTTCACGGGAATCATCTGAGACACATGGTGGTGCTGGCGCCTCATCGTCCATGCCTCGTCTATCTCCGCCGTCCGGTCTCTTCCTACCCGACGAGATTCCTGTCATCCCTGAATTCGATGATAGGGGGATGCCTGTTTATATTGAAGGACGGCCGGAGTTCCTGAGCGTGGAGGAAGCGTATAACTTCCTCCCGTTCGACCCCGTGTATCTTTGGAGTGTGAGGTGCACCAACCAACAAACGGACGATGCAGGTAAATTTTATTTAACATCAGATTGATTACTTAATTATTACTTAAGACTTGCG
Organism: Geum urbanum; assembly: GCA_946800695.1. NCBI lineage: Eukaryota > Viridiplantae > Streptophyta > Magnoliopsida > Rosales > Rosaceae > Geum > Geum urbanum. Next base: position 3,682,315 of record OX327008.1, on the reverse strand, counting down.
ATAGGTTCAATTAATGATATTAATTTGTTGACATTGTATTATTAGGCAATTTCGTTAATGGGACTGGAAAACGGAAAGGGGCTAGAGGCACCTGCACCGGGAAGAGACTTGAGCAGGCCACCGGCGGAAGGAAAACGCCCATAAGGGCCAATGAGGATGGCGAGGTGATCGAGGCATTCGACACCACGCGCAAATATGTCAGCATGGCTGGTGCGATCGTGCGGGACAAGGTCCCAATGCTTTGGCCAGATTGGGAATCTGTGCCTATCTACGTGAAGATGCAAGTGCATAATGCACTCAGTGTGAGTAAAATCGTATTTTCATTACGTAAATTTTACATTTATTAATTAAGTCTGAATAAATATATAATTTTACCTTTTATATATTCATATTGCAGGTGTGGTTTGACGTGGATGAAGTTCTTATTCACACGTGGGTAGAGCGTCAACTACATATGAGGTGATGTGCTTCGACTTATTTGAATATATATCGAGTTAGATTTTTGTTTATCAAGTGTTTTAATATCTCTAACTTTTTTTCCTTGTTTTAATATAGGTATAAAGAGTGGAAGAACGAGCTTTCTTCCCATTACACTGTATACAAGGAGCTAGGCCGAGGTTCCACCCCTAGCGGATTCCGGTTTAGGGAGTACGAGTGGCTGTGGCTGATAGCCCACTTCGAGCACCCCAAAGCTCGGGTATGCATCCTTAATATATCTTTCAAGCATAATGTATCGTATCAGATTGAAAATAAGATTGGTTACTAATTTTTTTTCATATGTTTATCAAACAAGGCGATTTCGAAGACGAACCGGGCGAATAGATTGAAAAACACCAGGGCCCATCATGCAGGTTCACTCAACTACATGGGTTGGTCGACTAAGGCGCAGCAACAACAAGAGGTGAACCCGTTGGTGTATATTTATCAGAAGTTCTACCCGCAGTGCCCTGAAGAAGCGGTAAGTCTTTCGCCTCTCCATGTGTTAATAAAACTATTTTTCAAGATGGAAATAGATTTTGTTAGCTAATACGTTGTTCATTTTCCCTTTTCAATTAGTCGAGAGTGGAGGAGGCGACCGCAGAAGTGACCATGAGTATAGCTCGGACTAACCATCCTGACTGCTCCGAGGAAGAAGTCACCCAGTATGCCTCTCAGATCGATCCGCTTGATCCTCTGATAGCGGCTCGGATCATGGCAAAAGCGTGCGGGACTGGAAAGAATACCTACTACTGTAGGGGAATGGGCACGGCGGGCGAAAGACTATTGAAGAACACTTCAGAATACTCTACCGGGTCAAGAAGTTCAACTTCTAGTCGTAACCTCGCGGCGGAGCTTCATAGGACGCAGAGGGAGTTGGAGGAGCAAAAGAGGCAGATGGCCGAGTACCAAATGCAGCAGACACAGGTGCAGGCTCAGATGTACACATGGATGCGGACGATGTACGAGGCTCAGACTACCGGACAACCCTTCCCCACACCTCCCCCGGTCCCGGTCCCTCCGTTCCCTAGCTATCCACCACCACCACCGCACCAGTCAACGTCAGAGCAAGACCAAGGAAGCCACCGGAATTCAAATGAGTACATGGATTACTTCGACCCTGACCCGCAAGTTCCTGGACCCTGACCTGTAGTTGTAGTTAATTTTCGTATCGTCGTTGCTATTTGTACTGTACGTTGGACATTTATGTGTACTGTTGAACTTGTATGATTGTACGGTTTATGTCTTTCAATGCAGGTTCTGGAATTGGGCCCAATCCAGAACCGCGTTTTTTTTTCAAAATTTTTTCACACATTGCCGGCGACATGGACCTCAGTCGCCGGCAATGTCACAAATTCCGGCCACGGCGGCGCTACCATTGCTGGCGACGGCGTCGCCGGTAATGTCCGAGACATTGCCGGCGACACAAGTCGCCGGTGATGTCTCCGACATTACCGGCGACGCCGTTTCCCGTCGCCGGCAATGTTAACACCGGCGGGGGATTTCCGGCGACGTTATTGCCGGCGACTTGTCGCCGGGAATGACAATTCCGGCGAAAAAAAAATACAAGGCCGGCGACGGGAGGTCGCCGGTAATGTCTCAATTTCTGGTAGTGTACATGTTAACCATGAAACATTCTGAGAGAAACAATGAAAAATTACAATGCAGCGCCACACATATTGCTGAGCTCGTTCTCACTCTCTATTAAGTCGTCATGGCTAAGTCGAAGAATCACACCGCTCACCACCAGTCCCGCAAGGCCCACAAGAATGACATCAAGAAGCCACAGAGGCACCGCCACACTTCCACCAAGGGGATGGATCCCAAGTTCTTAAGGAAGCACAACAACGCTGTCAAGATCGTAGACTCGGCTGAAAAGTAGAGGGAGAGCAGCCTCACCTAGCTCTTTCGGGTTTTACCTTGTGATGATTAGGGTTTATCTTATGTTCTTTTGATGTTGTTTGATTTTAGTAAAATTGTAGTTTGATGTTACTGTACTGGAATTATGTAGGAGATGAAACTACGTATGGTATGCTTATTTTGCTAAACATGTTATCAATGATTTGGGTGAATTACACATAAGGTTATTTTGAACTCTTTTCTCCCAAATAAGGTCACTTCACTCACAAGGTTACTTTTATAACCAAAAGATACAATTAAGTTAAACAATTACAACTGTGCCATTATTCTTAAATTTCTTACCTTTCTTCAACCTCTAGTCAGACCTAGCCTTCATCATGCCATTATTTCACCTACTAGCTCCTGCCTGATTACTACTAGCGGACTCACTACTAAATGACCTTTGGTTTAAAAAGATTTTTCATTTGATGAACAGTAATGCACTACTATTATGTAATGAAGGTACTACTACCATGTAATGAGTGTATTAAATACTACTACTCTTTAATGTAGGTACTAGACACTACTGACATGCAATAAATGTACTACTACCATGGACAGTAGGTATTACTTACTAATATCAGACAACTCATTTCTTTCCACCTTCTGGGCGATAGTCTGCCTCCTAGGTTATCAAAACGAGTATAAACAAGTAAAACCAACTCATTTGTTCTACCTTCTAGGCAGTAGTCCGCTTCTCAGGGGAGTTTAAATGAGATTTATGAAGATACACGAAAACTCAAAGCTTTGTGGAAAACCATAGTTTATTTATTCTAACATGGTTACAATTTATAGATCTAGAGCCTCACTCTTTCGTAAACAGCTATAAGCTGTTTAGCCACTCATAGTAACAGACATACTTACTCGAGGATGATGAAGCTAAACAGTTTGTTCGACTCTTCACTCACAAACTAAACTCTCAGACTTTCTACTTTTAGATAGATTTCTCTTCTTTTGATTTTTGATGCCTCACACTAAGACTTCATGCTCTTTATATAGAGAGCGGATTTCAAAGTGGAATTGAAACACAAACTAAAAATAGTGACTTCATTAGCTATAGTGCTCTAATGCAGATAGGGCATCTGCTTTCCTTCATTGTCTTCTTTTGGAAAGCAAATTTTCAGGATAAAGATGCCTCCCACTAAGAGGAAGAGGACAACATGATTTTTACCTGTCTTTACAGGTCATCGTATACCTCTGAGTTATCCCCAAGGTAAGGGTCTTCATACCTTATCCTTCTCCTTGTCCCATTTTCTTCCATATCTGTATCTGTATACATTTGGTAGCTTCTTTCTCTCTCAATTTTTTCGAGACAATGAGTACAGGCGAGGGAGGAATCTATTTCCTTCTTCTTCAGGGCGATGAACAGATCACTTGTAACGGCCTCTGGATGGTCGTATGTAGTGACTATTATCTTTTCCCCTGACACAAGAAATGTAATCTCTTGATCTTCTTCGATTACTTTCTTGATATATTCCAACGTCACAGCCTTCATCTATGGAATACTAGAATTTGGGTTTCCATTGTATCCCTCACATGTTGGTTATGGATATTGACCTTAGATGATCCTGACGTAATGGTATGGAGGAATATATTCAGTCTCTCCATTGGATTTCTGCACCCATTCTGGGGGTGTAGACCTGAACTTTAGTTTGAAAATGCAGTTGTTCTTCGTGACATTCTTGACCGTATTATATATAATTGCTGGAAATCCTTTGAGATCTTCATTTGTCTTTGTCCATAGATTATGAACAAATCCATTCTCAACTAGCCACAACTTGTGCTCCTGCTGATGTTAACTCTGAACATTTACCAAATACCTTCCTAGGAAGGGTCCTGGGACAACGAAGAGGGTATCGAGGAGATCTTCATCGGGTGTATATGTGCCAATATGTCTGTGAAACTTGAACCATTCTGATTCTTTTAACGCCTGGATAGGAACTTTAGCACTCTCTGGAGTTCTAATGTACAACGTTGCTGGTTCATTGACTATGCTCGGTGGTTTCTTCTTTTGACTTAGTTCCACTGCCAAGGCGACCATGGTCTCTACTATGAGCCTTTTGTCATTCTTTTGGAAGGCAAACATCAAATTATCTAACAGTGCCCTCTGGTGGTATGCTAGACTTTGGTCAGTCTGGAAGACTGCTTTTGAGAAAGTGTTTAGCTGATAGCTAAAGATGTTCACGAATCCTATAGGAAAAATTCTGTTTTTTGGCAAAGTAGCAGCCATCAACGGTCTTGATTTACTTTTACCGTCTGCCGTTTGAGACGAGCTAGCCAATCCTTTCCCCTGGGATTGGTCAGTTAAGGTTAGTCTTTTGGGACATAACAAAAAACTCTTGAGGACTTTTTCAACTTGTTCTTCTTGTTGGTTAGGTTCTTTTCCTAGCCTCTTGTTTCTTGGGTTACGACCTTCGTCATCTCTCTCACTTATTCTGTACATGGCCATTTTCCTCGTTAAAGCGTCCGAAAGATAGTTCATGTTACCTGTAATAAGTTCCATATCATAATCGTATTGGTTAAAAAATAATTGCCAGTTTGCTAATCTTCTCTTATCGGCAGCTTTGTCAAGTTTGAAGTTTTTGAAATTTTTTACTTTGGCACAATCTGTTCTCATGGTGAATGGTTTTTCTAAAAATGCTGGAGAATTCTGGATTGTCTTTTTGATAGCCAGAATTTCTTTTTCCCCTGTGGGATAATTCTGGTCTGCAGTATTGAACTTTCCACCGCAGAATTTCAAATCTTCTCGGTGTTAGTGCCTAGCTCTCTTGCCAGTACTACACCTGGCCAGAAGTTGTAACTGGCATCAGTTTGAAAGATGATTTCTTCATTTTCTTCGGGTTGATGAAGTGGTGGAAAATTTTTGCATAGTTCTTTGATTTGCCCGATGATTTTCTCATCATCTTCTGTAAACTTCCAAGCTATTTTTGAGCTTGTTTTTTGATTTGCCCGATGATTTTCTCATCATCTTTTGTAAACTTCCAAGCTATTTTTGAGCTTGTTTTGGGCGACAGAATTGCTATTAATCCAGCAATTTTTGGAAGAAAGTTTCTTCCATAATTTATGGCTCCTAAAAACCTCTGTAGACTTTTGGCGTCAGGAATTCTATTTAGGAATTTCCAAACCTTCTCTAGGATATGTGGCTGAAGCTTGATGACTCCATTCTTTATGTTGATCCCTAGGAAGTCAATTTCATCCAGGACGAGAAAGACTTTCTTTTCTCCTAAGATGATTTCATGCTAGACGATGAGCTTGGCTACTTCAAATAGATGATTCATGTGTTCTTCTTTACTCTTTGAGAACACAAGAATATCGTCTATATAAACGACACAAAAGTCTGCCACTTGCTTAAATATATTGTCCATTTTTCTCTGAAAAATGGATGGAGCTTGTTTCAGCCCGAAGGGCATTACTAGTCATTCGTGGTGTCCTTATGGAACTCTAAAGGTTGTGAGAGGAATGCTGTTAGGATGCATTTTGACTTGCCAAAACCCTAATTTAGCATCAAATTTTGAGAACACATTGGCTCCTCTAAGCTTGTTGCTTAGCACTCTTGCTTGTGCTATATGATAACTGTATTTTACGGTTTTCTTGTTTACGTCTATGTAGTCTATCACCATTCTTGCTTTCCCGTGAATCTCTTATGTATGGTTTCTGACAGGCTGGAGCATGATGAGGACTCTTTGATGGTCTTATCAATCCTTTCTCTAAGAGATCAGCTATATCTTTTCTGAACTCCTTTTGATATTCTTCCTTGTATTGAGGAATAACTTTTATGTGACATATGGAATTCATGTCATGTAATTTAAGCTCACAGACCACTGGGTCTTTATCCTAAAACTTTAGAGGATTGATATCAATATTTTGTCTGAGCATTTCTTTGATTTTTCCAAGGGTATGCTTCTTCTGTTTTTCGAGCTTAGCCTTGAAGTGTTTGAGATTATGCTCTCTTACAAATGCTGCTTCAATTGTCTCATCTTCAACTTCTGATGATTCTTCACTAGGCAACTCTTGTTGCTCGTGTTGGTTGTCAGAAGCTTTGTAAGACACATAATAATGATACTTGTCTTGATCGTGAAGCTGCGCAATGGTAGGATCTCCATTCTCGAATCTAGTCTTTATACTAGGTTTCTTGGAGTTCTTCGCTTTCTTTTTGAGGATTTTCTCTTGTTTGCACTTGTCACATTCTCTCTTGAGAATGTTGTAGATAGTATGTTCTTTAAGTTGGATTCTGGTAGGGGCGTGAGTTTGGAGCATCAAGATGCTTGAATTCTCAGTTGCCATGAAACCTACATAATTCCATTTCATCATAATCTTCTTCTTCTAATGATGATAATTCCTCGATAAGCAACTCATCTTGTTGCTTATATTGCAGTATGGTTTCGAATCTTAGTGTGTATCCACCAATATTCTGCTGCAATCTATGATATTACTCTATGAATCCTAGACCAACAATACTCTTGACTTCTTTAAGCCTCTCTGTCTAGAAGAATTTCTGATTCTTCTCGAAGCCTAATAAGTTCACTTCTGACTTCTGGAGGAAAGTTTGTTGTAGCAAGAAATCATTGCCGATTAGAACATCGGAGTCTTAGCCTTCTAATTACCAAATATTTTCAATGATAAAAGTTCCTTCTTGGCCTTCCAATTGAACCTTCTTGGCAAATGTATTCATGAATATTCTTCTTCATTCTACAGTTTTTTCAATTGCACTTCTCTTTGGATTAGTTATCCATAAATTTTCTGGTATAACAAACTTTTTTGCTAGATGGAAACCAGAACTATTATCTACAAAGGCGTGTAGATGATACTTTTTGTATCCTAGAAACTTTAATCCAATCTCCATGTAGTTACTGAATCTACTTGTAGAAACAGTTGCTACCTTGCATAGATTCTGTTTTGAAGAACTTGCTTAATCTTCTGTAAAATGATTGCATTGTTCTTCTTCACAGTCATATACTACTTCTTCTTTCATATCTTGGACTAGTTTATATTGTCCTTCTTCCCAGTCAGATACTACTTCTCTTTTCGTATCTTGGGCTGGAATTTCTATAGGTACTACTCCTTCTTTAGTAGTAGTATCAAAATTTGATCTTTCTAGATCTCTTTCTAGAATTTCTTGCTTCTCTTCTATCTCATAGAGGTAGTCTTCGTACTCTTGTTCAGTAATCTGATTTATTGAACCCTTCTTCGTCTTTCTCCTTGCTTCAGCTATGAAGTATTCTTTGTGATATATTTTCCTTGATGCTTCACAAAACATAGGGAGTCCCTTCTTCTCCTTGCGTTGACAGTAGTCGTAGATGAATGATCCCGGATTGACCTTATAGGAAGAGATCTTTTCTTCCTCTATGTTTTCTTCCCAGTTCCTTATTTCAAGAAGATAAACCTTTCTAGGTCCATACTCTTCTTCAGATTTTGAGTCTGATTCTTTTGTCGATTCGTCTTCTAAACATACTGAATAGACAGACATCTCTTCATCATCTTCTGATGAATAGACTACCTCGTAGCCTTTCAGATTTGCCATTTCCATGGCTTCTTTGTACTCCTTGAGAAGAGCCTTCAAACTTCTTGTCTCTTTCTTAAGACATTCGTTATCATAATGCCCTTCGGCCTTGCATAACCAACATCTACAAGTTTTCTTCTTTTCTGGTTCTTGATGGAATCTTGTCTTCTTATAAAATCTCTTTCTGGGATTTTGTTTTTCTCTTCTGTAGTTGGAGCTTTTTTTGAACCTTCAATTCTTCCTTCCATTTCTCTTGAAACGTTTTTGGAAGTATTTTTTTTATGCCTCTTCTCTTCGCATCCCCAGTTGGTTGGAGCATTTATTATTTTGGAACAGAAGTTGCTTGTTCCTCTAAGTTGCTTCTTGGCTATTTTTGCTTTGGTGTTAGCTTTACAAGGTTTGTGCACCATCTGCCTGATTCTTTCTGCAATTCCTCTGACCGAAAACCTCTCTAGAGGTCTTTCTTCTATGCTTTCTCTAATAGCTATTCTCTATGGTTCAGGAAGCTTCTTGTGTAGAAGGTGTATCAACTCTGTATTTTCAAATTCTCCTATGGTGCAATAGTACTCTTGAAATTCATTTAGATATTCCTCGAAGTACTTCATGTTGCAGATTTTGAAAGCATATATGTTGGTTTTTGCTATTACTCTGGTTTTTCTCCAACATATGATATGTCTCCGCAGAATTGATCATGTAGTAAAGTAGCAAAAGTATAGGGATTCCTATCCTTCTTTATGTTTTTCAGCCATTACTTTCCTCTGATTGTTTCTTTGAAATGAAAGTAATACTTCTTTGCCATTCCTAGGAGAGTTAATTCATAGACTACATGCAAGTATTTTGCTTCAAATATTCCGTAGGTTGTACAAGCTGTCATGAGTAGGCTAGCTGCCCATTCATCGGTGGCCTTTTTCTTGTCTAGAGTTTTGTCTAGATCAAGCCATACTCCTAGTTGGGTGATTGACACCTTTGGAATATTTTCCTGTGGAATGAATCTGTGGGAGCTTCTTTCTCTCTTCTTTCCACTAGGGCCTATTCCATGTGGAAGGTTGGTCTTTCCACAAATTTTGAATATGGTGGTTTGTGAGGGTGATGGTTGTGAAGATTCTTCTTCTTCCATGTCCTCATCTTCTATATCTTCTGCTTCTTCATGTAGAAGAGGGAAAAAAAAATTCTTTCCTTTTTGAAGGTAAAACTCTCGATCTCTTTGATCAATTGTTCCAATCGCAAAGGATCTTCACACTCTTCTGCTTCCTTATAAAGCTTGAAGAGTTCTTTTGATTTTGAACTTCCTGCTCTTAGCATGCTGATGTTTCTTTCTAACTCAGCATCTAAGTTTTCTTTCATCATTGTGTTAGCCCTTATAGAGATTCTGGTACTTCTAGTACCAAATTTCTCTTATAGAGTTGCTTCCCCTGAGTTGTCTAGAGCTTTCTCCTCTGAAGCTTTCGAGGGATACATCACTGTTTCTATATCCTTCGAACTTGAGGTTGACATCTCCGATTTTTCTGTTCTCGTATACTGCTACCTTCGAGCTTTATGGTTTCTCCCTTGGACCAAATAATTTTCACTCTAGTGGGAAAATTACCTCATCCTATGTCACCTTGTGAATCTGTTGATTATGGTTCTTGGGATTTGTAAGAAAACCAATAGTAAGGCCAGAAATGTTTGTTATCTTGGTTTTTGGCTCTATTGTTGTGCTCATTAGTTTATAGTAGATTTTATAAACCACTGCAAGCTTTTGCATGTTTTCCTTCATGGATGTGCCATATGTTTTGACTCTTAGTCGTAGACAGTGAGCAGCATCTGCTAGGTTAGTTGAAAAGTTCGGGAAGCAGTTGAAGTATACAATTTGATTGCATAGTGATGCTTGAAGTGTTCCCAGTAAAGATTTTTGGAAATCGTTCAGCCTGTTGTCTTGTAAGACGCATAGGACTGAGCAATTTAAGCCTTCTCTGGCTAGTAACTTTATGCCAACTTGGACTGCTCCAATGTGCATAAACTTGAAGTTTCTTTTTCTGGCTTTAGAAACTTCCTCATGTGTTACTAGAAGGAGATATGTTTCTTCTGTCGTTGCTGGGATAGTGAATTCAAGAATCTTGAATTGATGGCTTTCCATCAAATCAAAACTTCTTTTTTTGTAAATCTGGTTGAATTCAAACTTTGGAATCGAAGTATTTCGGACGTTGCTTTCTATTTCACCGAACTCAAACTCTTCTGCATTCAACAACTGCACTGATTTTTTTCTTAAAGATACTCAACATTTTTATGTCTCAAGTATCTTCTCTTTTAGGTTCTCTTATTCTGACAGCTAACAGATTTTTTGGAAAATCTAAAAAAAAAAAGGCTTTAGCAGTGGGTTCCCTCTTGGAACTTGTAGTGATTTGAAGTCATTAGTCTTTCTAATAACTGTTCGAGGTGGATTATTGCTTGATTTCTTGTGTTCTCGAGCTATCTTTTGAACACAATCAAAGATCTTCATCTGATAAAGATCTAATCTCTCGATTTTACTATTAACTCTTGTTAATAGTTCTTGCTTTTCTTCCAGCTGATTCTAGATGTAATTCACTTTGGCTTCCAATCCATGTAATTGGTTACTAATAGCTGGAAGAATTTCTAGATATTCTGTTTATCTAGACATTTCTGATAAAGATTTTTGTTGTCTTGCATCAATTAGGTCTAATAGTGAATCTAGTTTCTCTATTATTACCTCATATGCTGATCCCATCTTTGTGATTTTGAGCTATAGCAAGCTCTGATACTAGTTGGGCTGCGGATCTAACCAATGCTCAAATAGAAAATCGATGCAAAAGATTTTCTATTTGAGCTTTGTCCCTTAACAAATTTTCAAGAAAAGATTGTTCTCTAGCAATTTTGAGATTATAAATTGCTTATTCTAAAGGACGAGGATGGACTGCTCTTGATCTTTCGAGTAGTTTAATTCTGTCTTTTATTGGTGATAAAATATCGTAAAATTTTAAGTTTAGAACTTAAATCACATGTTTTTTTTAAAGTGGGAAATTTTTTATGGTGGAAAATAACTGTTTACCTTTGAGTATAAATGATAGATCTCCAGCTACAGGTGTTAGAACATATAAATTATAAGCCCACTACGCTTCTTTAAGAACATACTATTCTAGTTATATGCAGATATTACTCACTTATGATATATATACTACCAAACTTTGTTTTACAAATGGGGCTAAAAATGAAAGTACAAGACCAAAATAATGACCTCCCTGTATAAAATTTTATGAATAACTTTTTGCGTAAAAAATCTTTCAAACTGACCTTCTATGACATTTCCTAAAAAGATTTTTGGTGAATTGTTGCCTTTTGATAGTTCTATTGATTATTAGTAGAGTTGTTTCCAAAGCCAAAAAAAAAATGAAAACCAAACTCCATTCAATATTCTTCTATCATTCAACAAGTTGCAGACAATAAATAGTATATTAGTAGATTGCTCCTGGGCATTCTTCTTTCTCCAACAAGTTGCAGACAATAATTGATACAACCATGAATATCAAGCCCGATGTGATGCGTGTTATCCTTGGTATGCAGTGGTACTACTATACCAGAGCTCTAATTTGTAAAAGAAATTGCAGTCGTTACAGAAACAAGTCGGAATTGAACTGGTTACTAGAAGAAATTTGTAATCATTACATTAATTACCAACACATGGATAATAGTTGTCTTCTATGTCATTAGTGGATCTCTCTTGCCAAAAATTGATTGGGGAAACGATAAGCTAAAACAAATGGGTTGCGCAAGGTTTAGAATTCCAGTTGACGAAGAGTTGGGTTGATAATAGTGGAGGAAAAAATGGAGATGACAAATATGAACACCTATATATCAATATATGCAAATAAAATCTAGACACAAATATGTAGGTGTTGAGATTTTACTGCTGTACTTAACCTGCAAATAGTAACTGAATGAATCGAAAGCAGACATTAAAGAAACATAAGTTCTAGAAAACAGTCAAAAGTCAATAATAACATCAGTGTAAGCTTATGAACTTCACACATCTAAGTCGATCCCCAAGACTGAAAGATGAAACACAAAAGAATTGTCTATTATATGATCAGTCTAGCCTTATGGAAAGAAACTAAGATGAGTCCAAATAAATCATCGATTCAAACTTATAAAATTAAACAACCAATCTACATCAGTGAAGAAAGCATACACCAGTAAACATAAGACCACATTTGACCTTAGAACAGACTGCATATAAGCATCATATTGGGAATACAATTCAAGAAACGAAAAAGGTAGGTATACCGTATGCCAAGCTCTTCTCACTAAAGTTTATTTTCACCACCACAGAGTTGCTACTCTTCATCAGTATTAGACAAGATACTTTGTGCCGACTAAATTAATACTGTCAGTGCAAAGCATACTTCATCTAGACACAACGTTTCTTTCAGAGCCGGCAACCATTATGGGGTTTTCGGGTTGCATCTAAACAGAAAGTGGTGTTAATGAGTTAATCTCTGCAGAAAAGAGAACGAAACAAAAAAAAGGAATTGAGATTGGAACTCAAAGTAAAGAAACTGAAATAATATAGAAAAGAGATTTGAGATGAAGTGAAGTTAAGTTAAGTTGTAAGCTCCGGTACAGGATTCGAAGCAAGCTCCGGTTTCTGCAAAGCACGAGCCACAACAGACACCATTGTTTGCCGCTGCCGTTGCATATGTTGTAAACGATCGTGCAAGAACTGCATTTGCATCTCCATTCCCTGCCTTTCCTGTTCATGCCTCTGTAACTCCACCACAAGGCACTCTTTCTCGCAATTAAGCTTCTCTATTTCATCCTTCATACTCTTTCTTTCGGCTTCAGACAAGGAAGAATTCCCTTGTCCTTGTACCTGCAGGTTCTGCATAAAGTGACTATGTACTGGCTTTTGTCTATGGATACTCTTCATATGTTGCGGCTCACCCCTAACAAAATCATCATTTGCAAATTCTCATTGCTCTGGATCAATCTTTCTAAAACCCTATTCGTAACAATTCAAATATCATCAATCAGCTAAAGCAAAACATGCTCAATAACACAGCCTAAACAGATACCAAACTAAGCATAGCACAAATCAAACCACAATGCAATCAATACCAATGTCAGAAGAAAAAACAAGCAAAGTAAATGTGAATTTCATGGACTTACATATGTATTGAGCTGCCTAACGAAGCTAGAGAAGTTGTTGTGCTTAAAATACTTTGGGAGCAAATCTCTGGCAAACTCAGGAGGGTTCCACACAATGAAGCTTTTATTACCAACACTCCAAGACACAACAGAATCAATTGATGAATCATCCACCATTTCATATGTTTTCGTAAGAAAAAGAGACAAAGACCCACAACCTTGAAGTTCATCCATCTCAATTCACCAAATCCAAAACCCCCCAAAAATTCAACTCCAAAACCCCAAAGTCTGAACCTTTCAACCCCAAATCAAAAACCCAGTAAGCAACAATGTACACCAATCACTTGAACCCTTCAATTCTGAAACCAAAAGCTCCATACTTTTTGACCCAAAATCTCAACTTTCTCGATGTATTAACGAAACCCACGAAGCATTTTGAAAGCCATTGTGAATTCGGACCTGGGTATTTCAATTTCAACCCATCCGGGTCTGAATTCAAATTTCAGACAATTGAACACAAGCGAAACTCGTGTGTAACATGCATATCATCAACCAAAAAATCATAGAGATAGATTTGCAATGTGCACCACATCCATTGCAGCTTGAACATAATCAAATTAACATTGTCAGAATGCATATTGTCATACCAACATATTCCACCTTGAAGACATGATACAACACATAGACATCATCAAACACATAATCTAAGTGTATATTTAAATGTCCAAAATCCACACAGGCAGAATACCAAACCCAGGTACGGGTAAAGATGCTAAATAGGAAAAAATGTCAAACCCAATCGATCATCTCCACATCCTTGCGAGAGTTGTTTCTGCTTCCCGATAAATCATAAATCAAGTAAATATCAATACGGACGAATCGACTGAAGCAGAACAAAGATCATATACTCATCAAAATCAAAACCATACTCGAAGAGAAAAACACTACCTTCTTTGTTCCCCTTGAATCCCCTGAAAGCGAACCCACGAAGACCACCTTTATAGTCATGGATTCTCGGTATATATCCCAATCAAAGGCGTTTAAGAATGAATGGAGAAAGTTTTGTGTTTCTCTATCAATTAAAGCAAAAGGGCTTATAGCAGTTTAGATGGTAGAACATTCATATTGCCAGAAATTACCCTCTAATCGACTAAGCTATTCACCCTCAAATCTATATTGATTATGGGTACAAAACAATTAAGATGGGGAGAGAGAAAATCCGATCTGAGGGGAAAAGAGGAAAATCTTGAGCCCAGACTTCGCATTGCTCTATCAACTCAATTTTATTTACAACTCCAGTAAAGCACATGAATTTGAACCATCAACCTAAATCTAAAACATTATAGCTGAATGGAGAAGCTTGACGTAATGGTGATGGTGGAAAACCAAACTCCACTGTCGCTTGAGGACTTCGAGCTATAAAGGAGGAAGAGGAAGAGGAAGAGGAAGAGTAGCTTAACCCCGACCGTGGATATACAAAATTAAATTATTATATAAGTTACTTTTTAAGATGTTCATTGAACTACAACTTTGTCCATTCTGTTGGAAGTTTCTTAATTAGGTTCATTTCCAGTCTTAAACGTGTAATTTTGTCAAGTTAACGGAACATGATCTTATATTTACTTATTTAACTTTATATAGAACTTTAATTTAAAACATATGTTTACCATTAAAAGTGCAATATCAACTCATTTTTATAACATATCTCTATTAATTAAGGTAACACTCCTTAAGGCAGTTTTGGGGAAGTTGTTGATAGTTGAAGGTAGAACATTGGGTATTCCTATTGTGCCCATCCTCACCATAAACAGAATAATCTCTGTTAATTAAGAGAGATGGGTTTAGTTAACAGAGCGGTTTACCCTTTTGTTTCTCTAACTTGACGACTATAAATTTTAATGAAATAAGGGGCAGAAAAGTGAACAACGAGCGGTTGATCATGGACCATTTTTTTCACGGGAAACAAAAACCATTGACAGACAGAGATCGGATAATTCATCAATGAAGAGCAAGGCTGTGACATGACAATTGGTAGCAACTGTGGCGGAAGATGGCGAACTAAGACTGGCTCAAGAAGGAGTAGCGAAAACTTTGGATTACTTCATCAAAGGAAGAAACACTCAGAACATTCAGAAACACTTTGACGTATGCCATATCTCCTACCCCAATACTGATCAATTTTTACTCTATACTGATCAATTTTTCTTTTTCCTACCCCAATATTTTTGTTTATCGTTGGATTTCATAGTGTCTTTTTCGGGTTTATGGCTGGTAAGGTACCCTTTCGATCCTTATCGTCCTTACCTTTGTTTAATAGTCAATTTTTCCTGATGTGAATCGAATTTGGTTGCTATTTGGTAATTGGGTGGTTTCTGGCCTTCTGCGGAAGTAGTAGGAGAAGGTATATTCATAGGTGGTTTTATCGGTGGTGGAGGTGATGATGGGAATGGTCAGTGCCCTTGCCAATCTAGCGATTATTTTTTGGTGAATATGTGGGGAGGCTTCAGTTGGAAGGTTTAGAAGACGATTTAGTTGGAAGGATTTCAAGTAGAGAGGTTTGTTTTGTTATGATAATCGATTTCCCATAGAGGTAAGATCGGTAAATAATTAAGGGGAGCACACTTTGCGTGCAAATTCCCTGTAAGGACACGTGCTTTTAGAGGAGGTACTCGAACAGTTTGGTCTCTACCCGTTTGGGTTTTGCGCCACTGTGTCGTCTACACTGCTGAGAAGAAGAAGAAGGAAGAAGAAGAAGAAGAAGAAGAAGACGAACGATGACGACTAGAACTGAGTGCTTCAGACTTTCTCACGCAGAACATGACCAAAGTAAGTCTCTCTTTCTCTCACTCTCTCTAAAGTTGGTTTCACTGATTTTAAGTTTTGGTAAGGACTGTATGATACAAATGCATGTCATGTCTTCACCAATTGCATATACCGAAGACCAAAGAATATACAGATCGGGTTCCTCCTTTTCAAATTTGTTATCCAACCTTGCATGCAAGGCAATTAAAACTCTTTTATTTTTGGATACTGCAGCAAAAAGATAAAAGAATTTGAAGCCATGATTGACTCTCTTCCTCCTGAAATTTGTCAAAATATATTACTGAGAGTACCCGTGAAGTATTTGATCAGATGCACCTCTGTGCGCAAGTCTTGGAGATCGATGATAAAAAATCAAAACTTTATTCGAAGCCAGTTGAGCAGGACACTTGAGTCTAATGACCAGAGGGGCACTCAACTCTTACTGATCCACGGTGTTACTGGAGAAGAAGTTCAAAAATGGACTACAACCTTAAGTTCAGTAACAATTGAGTGGAGGAGTCTTACTCTCTGCATTATGATAATCCAGCTTTCAATGAGTGTTGCAAGATCATTGTTCCAGTTGTTGACAAGGAAAAAATGTTGAATCCATGTTTCCAGATGCTTAGTCTAATATTTAATTTTTACATATAGGTGTAGACGTGTAGTGCTGCTTATATATTTACTCTTTTATCATAAACTCTTGACATTATATTGGAGGAAGACTCGAAGACACGTCGGTGGATCTCTTGGCAAGAGCGAGACGTCGAGTTGAAGAAAATATGTCGATGAATAAATTATGTTTGATTCTTCCCATTGGTATGTGTACAACTGCAACAATATTTAATACGTGTATACCTCTACGTACTCTAAATCTTTCTCAATGCCGACATTCACTTCTGATGTATAAACAGGTTTTTGGTTTGAATCACAGGCACTGAATATCCAATGTTGGAAGTGTTGGAATGTGTGGGAAGGCGGATTTGAATGGCGATGATGTGCAGAAAGAGCGAGGAGAGTTTAATGGTCCAGAAGAATACTTTACCTTGATCGATCAACTGGCTTTGAACAATGTTACTTGAATTTTAATTAAGATAATAATGTCGTGTGTGTCTCAGTTTTGATGCTGGACATATAGTAGTTTGAGGTATTTGCATGAGCTTCCTATTCGAATCTCATTCCTTTATGTGCTTATCTTGAGATTAGTGTTTGTTGAACACACAGACCATATATGTTCTTTTTTCTTATCGGCTGGCTGGTAATACAGACTCAACCAAGCTAGGTTGTATCTTTGAGTCGAAATTGATAACTTACTTCAATACAGGCTAAATTTGTAAGAACCCCTCAGTCAGCTTCTATATTTGACAACAGAGTATACTTCATAATCTCTATATTAATTGCTATTAAAAATTTACTTGCTGCTCAGGTCTTCGCAATCACTTGGATACTTCTTGCAGTGATAGTAAACGAGTGTGTGTGCGCCCGTGTAGTTGTGTAAACGGTGGCCGTATAAATGGTCTTGCAGAGAACCTGAGAGACGCAGGTGGTCAATCTAGGAGGCATGGAAACAACAACTCTATCAGAGCATCGAATCTCCACCGCAGTTTTGCGCTGCTGTATACCCAATGCCATCTGTGTGATGTTCTTTGGTTTCTCAAAGAATGGAACACAAAGGGTAACTATATTTTACTATCAAAACTATGTGTAAAACATTCTGTGATAGGATATATTTGCTTATGGTGTGTTGATTTGAATGAACAGGACTATGGGTGGGTGAAGCAGGGAATGATATACCCGTTTAATCATTTCCTTGAGAGGTTAGTTAGTGGAATTGAGCCTGAACGTATTTGATTGTTATGATATTTTTGAACATTACTGATTTTTTGCATCTTCAGATTTCAAGGACAGACCCAATTGTACAGGAGTAAACCAAGCGAGCTTCAGATGGCAGTAGAGGAGGCAGTGTTAGCCGAAAATGGCTTTATTTATGCAGCTGGTAAAGCTACTAATTCAGACGCAAGTCACACCGAACTCCAAGAGGCTACAGATTTCTATGAAGAGCAGGCATATAATGCTCAAAATCAGCACAAACGAGCTGATTACTGTCAAAGACAGCAAGAACAGGAGTATTACTATCAAAATCAGCAAGAAGAGGCTTATTACTGTCAAAATCAGCTAGAACAGACATATGACTGTCAAAAGCAGGCAAGTGTTTTCTGGGATTTCACTTTGTTTTACTTGGTTTTGTTCTTTTGTTATCGGTAATTTGATTTCACTTGGTCTATTTTCACTTATTAGTTATTAGTGTGATCACTCTGTTTCTTTTTCCTATTTGTGGAATTATTATGTGTAAAAAGGATAAGGCTTTTGATTGGGTTTCATGCTGTGGAATATGAACCTGGATAAGATTGGTGAAATGAGTGAAATCATGTTGATTGAAAGCGGGGAAGGGTCGTCGAATCAAGATGAAGAAGAAAACACCATGGTTTAATTTTGAGACAGAATTTAAATGATCGTGTGAAAGGAGCTTTGATCTGATTAATTGTTTAGAAGCCAAAACGCATCAAGCATTAAGAGAAAGGACATTTGGAATGGTAATGTCAAGCATATCATAATTTTTACTTCCGGTACAGGCAATCTAGGCAAGTTTTGTATTGCAGATATAAAAGGATGTATAATGTGTAGACATGTCATATAATGCAGTTACAGACGGTAGTCTTTTGCAAATTGTCAACTAACTCAAGTATGAGTACATCGCAAATTGTCAACTAACTCAAGTATGAGTACATTAACAAAAGTTTATTGAGAGATCAACTTAAAGATGCTTGGGCAAGTATGAATTTTATTATTTGAAAGAAGCTTAAATTGTACAAAATTTATCATCAATCATTGGTAATTCTTCTCACATCTTAATTAGATTAGTGTTCGAATAATAGAGATCTCAATTAGATCAATGTTCGAATAATAGAGATAGACCTGAAAGTGCACGATAGTATCTGTCAGCTGCAATGGACTTGGACAATTAACTGAAGACGATATAATTGCACACTCTTGAGTATGCCACCGATATGTCGCACGCGCGAGCGCGACTCCTTTCGCACGTGCATATGCGTGTGCAGGAAGGCTAGTGTTTTATTATAGAATGTATTAAAACATTAAAGTATTATCCTATATACTTTTGGGCTTTGTTGAAGATATACACCGTGGGCTGTAACCTACACAATCTACTTTGTAGATCCTGCCCATTTGTACTAAAGTTTTTTATTTTTGTTTAGTTTGAAATGCTAAAGTTGTTTTTTTGAGGTAATGATAGAATTGATGTTGTGGTAGAATACAAGGAACTCATCGGTGTCCCGGCCAGATAAAAATGAACTCCCTAGAGTAGACTACATTATTACATTCTCGAACAAGTACATACATAGCTAGACGAGATAGGTAAATGATAAAAAGCTAAAAAAGTCATTGTCTCACTCCCTATCTAACTATGTATCACAAACTACATTAGAGTCATCACTTCTCCGCCTCAGCCCTAACCTTGGTCGCCTTGTCCACTGCAACCATTTTTGATGGAGAATCATGTTTCAAGATGTCGTACCACCCTTCTGTTTGAGCCATCTCGCCCTGAGAAGCCCGATTTGGCTTCTCTTCACGTGTTGGCCTCTTCTTTGAGCCCACGGGATAATCGTGTCACACCCTAACCCGAAAATAGTCTGTAATTTTGATTTATTTTATTGAATCTCGAGTCCAGATGTGACGGGTTTGAAAAGTAAAAACAAATAAATGAAACAACAGAAGTACTCCGATCGAATTATCATTACAAATAATAACAACGAATAACAATACATCTTTTGTTCTAACTACAAATGTCTGTATAGCTTCTTTCCTCCTTTACTTTGTCACCTGAACCAATAATCATAAGGGGTGAGGAATAATAGACCAATAAGAAGTGGTTGTTTGAAGATTACTTGACAACTAAGAAATCTTAAACTTGCCATAGCCCACCACATTTTCTCAACAGGTTGCTTGTGCCAAACAAAATTCAACTTGCACAGCCAACATGTTGGCTTGCAATAAACACACACCATCAACGGAACAAATCTTTGAAGAACCAATCAAAGTTTCCTTAATGCCACAACAATATACCAATCAAAGTTTCCCATAATGCCACAAAATAATCCAATTTAATTACCAAAAATAGTAGAAACCATTTCGGTAGTCCGAATATCTAATAGAAAATACTACAAATTCACAGTAATGTCTATTTTTTATTTTTTAAGTCAAAATTTAATTTTGATCTATTTCAAAATACGGGATCTCACATATCGCCACTTCATGTTTGTGGTATTCACGAAGTTCATAATCAAATTCATTGATCAAGGGTCAAGTGTATGCTCCACTAAAAATAGTCTTGTGGGTGTAGAAAAATTGACAACAAGTTTTTAGACATCAATACTAGTGTTTTGAACGAGACAAGATAGCCTTATGAAAGTGACATTGTATCTTTATGAACGAGAAAGTGGAACATAATTACCAAGTAACATGACATCAAACTTAACAAACCAGAAATGATATCTTTATGAACGAGACATAATATCATTATGAACGAGATACGGTATCCTTTGTTGATCGAGTTTGTACTGAGTCGCAAAGAAACTAACGAAGTTTATTTATTTATTTTGCTAAAGAATTATTTTTTGAAAAACAAAATTGACAAAAACATAGTTGTAAAATCTTTTGTTCCAAAAAAAGCTTATATTTTGAATTATAGGCTTTGAAGTGACTTTTTTGTCACCAAACCTACATTTTGGTGACTTTGTAATTTGTCAAAATTAAGTGACTTTTTAGTCAAATTTTAGGATACAAGTGACTTTTAGATAATTATCCTAAATGAATTTTAGGTCATGTTCAGTATCGTTTTACAAAGGAAATTTTATTATCGTTTTACAAAACTATTTTTTATTTTTCAAATACAAAAATGCAATAAAAATGTGTGTTTGGTAAACTATTTTCATAAAACGACATAGCAATTGTCATGTCATCACTTATTTGTACACTGAAAAATTAAAGAAATGGTAAATCATATATAAATTTCACAGAGTAAAAAATTCAACTTTCAACTATGAGGGAGCAACTTGAGTTGCTTACTTTACAAGAAAAGAACATGCAGGTTGCGAGAGAGCTCTCAAACCCTAGGCTACCTAGAGTGAGCGCCTCCTTCCGGCCTCATCTAAGATTGCAGTACTCATCTTCATCTCTGGGCATATCACCTTTGTCTCCTCTTGGACTTCATCGAGGTTGGGGGAGAGGATGGCTTCAACTGGCAGCTGTTGAGATCCCCACTACAACTATGCAGCGGTGGGCAGGGTTTGTTTCTTAGCTAGGTTGCACTGAAACGGATACGAAAACGGGGATACGATACGATACGATACGTCGAAACGGTAAAATCAAAAAATCTAAGGATACGATACGATACGAGTAGGATACGGAAATTAAATAATCCATTAAAATTCAAATATAATTTAAAAAAATAAACATGCAATTTAAGTTTATGCCAAAGCAACTTCATGTCGGCCATTTTCTCGTATCGTCGGCCATCTTCCTGAAAATAGTGAAAAGTGTAAACAACATTCCATTAAAAACTCATTAAACATAAAACAACCGAAAAACATGAAACAACCGAAAAGCTCAAACTATTCTACACTTATACACAATTCCAACCCCACACCCCAACATATATACACGATTATTCGATTAATATAACTTATATACTGATATACACTAATACACGATTCAAACTCTACGACCTAACATATATACACGATCATATTCTAACTTCATAGCCTAACATCACAACATCAATACATCACAAATTCAGTACATCATTGTTCATTAATCAAATAATCATACATCATTAATCAATAATTAAATAAATAATCATTGAGACATTGATTTAATAACAACCTAGAGTATAAGAGTATAGCCGTATAGGGGACTATAATTCTGTGAGTAAACTAGTAATTGAGTAAGGACTGCTCCAAGCTCGTGACTCACGCGGTCACGCCTCATGACCCAAGAGAGAACTCCTAATCTCACTGTATGTCTGTCTCATAAGAGATTGTGAGTGACGTGATCCAGTCTGGGGCAGAAGCGACTGGTCTTGGCTGGTCTGGGTAGAGGCGATTCTAGTAGGCAGAGGCGAGGAGATCGAGATTGGGCACTCGGAAGAGGCGAGGAGATTGAGATTGGGCAGCGATTCTGGTAGGCAGAGACGAGGAGATCGAGATTGGGCAGCGATTCCGGTAGGTAGAGGCGAGGAGATCGAGATTGAAGCCTGTTTTTTTCTCAAAGGGGGAACTGATTGTGAGAAGCAAGAAGAGGCAGAGGCGAGGGGATCTCTGAATAGGTTTTTGTTCCGAACTGAATTTTTGTCCGATAAGTTTACCACGTTACCCCACGTATCTTCAGATATTACAGGAGTACGTATCCAATTTCAGATACGTACGTATCTAATCCGTATCAAAATACCGATACCATTTCTGACCGTATCCATCTGTATCCGTGGCGTATCGTATCGGTATCGATATCCGATACGCGATACGGTACTTCACGGGCGTTTCTGTGCTTCTTAGTTTCTTAGTAACTCAAGGTAGGTGTCGGCCAACCGACTTGGGAACGAATGAGGTTTTCATTGTTGTGGGGATGGATTCCGTGATTGGGATGACATCCTAGTGCTTCTCTGGCAGCAGGAGTCAGTGCGTGGGTGACTGGTACAGTGCTTGAGTTGCTCCTCTAGGCAAGGCCTTTGGACGGCTATAGATTGATATTTGGCTGTGGAACGATCTGCTTAGCCGGATCTTGTTTACTAGTTGGGATGTTGGTGAGCTTCCGACATTGTGCCTCGAAGCAATGCATGGTGGGCTGCTATGGTCCACCCATGGATTATGGGCCACTGCTTTGGCGTGGACTTTTGAAAGTGGAAAAGTATTTCAGAGAGAATTCAGTGAATTCATTCATCTCAATATTTGGGTTAATATAACTGTACAAATAGTTTTCCAAAAGGAAAAGATATTTACACAATCTTATTATATCTACAGAAATTAATTCTAATTACAATAGGAATATTCTTTCTAATACCCCCCCTCAAGTTGATGCATAGATGCCAATCATGCTCAACTTGTTAATTTATCTTACAAATGCATGGTGTAACAATTCCTTAATGAGTACATCCACCAATTGCTATTCAAAAACTACAAAGGGAAAACGTATAACCTTTTTATCAAGGTGATCCCTGATGAAATGTTGATCAATCTCCATATGCTTAGTTCAATCATGCAGTACAAGATTATGATCAATCTCATATAGCTGTATTGTCACAGTGCAAATCCATGGACTTATGGAGCTTGAAACCAAGATCCTTTAATACATTCCGAATCTACAACAGTTCACACACTCCATTTGCCATTCCTCGGTATTCAGCTTCAACACTAGAACGGGCAATCACATTTTTCTTCTTACTACGCCAAGATACTAAACTTCCACCAATAAAGGTGAAGTATCCAGAAGTAGATGTAGTATTAGTCTTATCACTTGCCCTGCATCAGAATATTCTGTAATGCCAAACTCACCATTCTTTAAAAATAGTAAGCATTTACCAGGTACAGACTTCAAATATATGAGGATACGCATTACAACATCCATCTGCTCTTCACTTGGATCATGCATGAACTAATTGACAACACTTACAACATATGCAATATCAGGTCTAATATGTGATAAATAGATCAACCTTCATACTAACTTCTGATACCTACCATTGTTTGTTGGAACTTGATTAGGACACAACTTCAACTTATGATTCATCTCAATAGGAATATTAGCAGGTTTACAATCCAGCATTCCTGTTTCAGCAAGAAGATCAAGCACATACTTTCGTTGAGACAAGGTGATTCCCAAATTGGATCTTGCAACTTCAATCCCCAAGAAATACTTCAACGGACCCAAGTCGTTCATCTCAAACTCTTGGGACAAATGCTTCTTAAATTTTTTTAATCTCAACTGGATTATCACCTGTAATAACTATATCATCTATATATATACAATCAGAGCAATTTTCTTACCACCCTTGCGTTTGATGAACAAGATATGATCAGAGCTGCTTTGTCTATATCCAAACTTCTTTATAGCTCCAGAAAATCTTCCAAACCAAGGTCTTGAAGATTGCTTCAATCTATACAAAAACTTCTTCAGTCAACACACCTTTCCAACAATACTTGGCCCATAATTGACATATGGAGGAATATCCATGTACACTTGTTCTTCCAGGTATCCATTCAAGAAAGTATTTTTTTACATCAAATTGATGTAATTGCCAATCATGTCGAGCTGCTAAGGCAATGCGAATGCTTACAATACTAATTTTTGCCACTGTAGTAAATGTCTCCTAATAATCCATTTCATACTGCTACGTATAGCCTTTTGCAACTAGACGTTCTTTATATCGATCAATGCTTCTATCTGCCTTCAGCTTCACTGTATACACTCATCTACATCCAACTGTCTTCTTTCCAGGTGGTGCACGAACAGTCTCCCAAGTTCCATTCTTTTGTAGGGCTTCCTATTTTTCACTCATAGTCTGCTTCCACTTTGGATTCGCCAAGGAATCTTGCACATTACTAGGAATAGATACTGTAGATAATTGATTAACAACAAGTGCATATGATCCAGACAACCTATGGTGAGATACAAAGCTAGCAATAGGATATTTGGTTTTGTCTTCTATGGTTAGTTCATATTGTTTCTTTAGAACCTCTTTTGTTTCCCCTTGACACCTCCTAGGCACACTAACTTCTACACTACCTAATTTAATATTATCAGTACGTACCTCAGGTGAGATATTCTGGGAAGACTGTTCGGTTGATGGAGTAGAAGGGGGGTCTTCATGAGATTGGACGTCACTTTGTGGCATTTCAGATTCAGTATTCGACGGGTCGAAAGTAGCATTCTGTCCCATTTTGGTTCCATTTTTTGATGGGTCGAGGATATCATTCGATCGGTTGAAATACACCTTCTGTCCAATTTTGGTGTCATCCTTCGATGGGTCGAAGGACACCTTCTGCTCGGTTTTGGTTCTGTTGTTCGACGGCTCGAGAGGCTTCTGCAAATTTTGTCCTATTTCCAGCTTCAAGTCTCCTTTCCAAACTCTCCAATTCTTCAAATTCTTCCAAATTCAGAGGATTTCCTTCTCATATATTTCTCTCCCCCTGAAGGGAAGACCCTGAAACTCCTCATGAGTAATAAGGTTCAAATTCACGGAACGAGACATCGAGAGAAACATGCCTCTTGTTCAAAACTAGATCATAACAGTAGTAACCTTTTTGGAACTCAGCATATCCAACAGAAACACACTTCACACCACAAGGATCAAGCTTTTCCCACAATTGTTTGTTGATGTGAACATACACAGTACACCCAAACACTCTTGGCTCCAGATTTGGCAAAGATGGCACATTCAACAACTGATGAAACTTCTGATAAGGATTCTGAAACTCAACCACACGAGAAGGCGTGATTGATTAAGTATGCAATAGAACACACAACTTCTCCCCATATATTGCAAGGGACATTTATACCAAACAATAAGCACAAACAACTTCCATCAACTGTCAGTTTTTTCTTTCAGCTAGTCCATTTTTTTGAGGAGTATATGCAATAGATGTTTGGTGCCTAATCCCATGAGTGCCCAAGTATGCTAACATCTCATCATTCACATATTCTCTACCATTGTCAGATTGAAGTACCCGAATCTATTGCTGGTACTGGGTTGCCATTATCTTGTGAAATTTAGTAAATCTGGCAAACACTTCACTTTTACACTTCATCAAGGAGACTCATGTTATTCTGGTGCATTCGTCAATAAAAGTGACAAAGTAACGATATCCAAAACGAGAAAAAAATGCTTGCAAGACCCAAAAACATTAGAATGAATTATCATGAAAGGAATTGAACATTTATTCAAACTTGGAGAATAAGTAATACAATGACCCTTGGCCAGTTCACAAATATCACACTTGAAATCTGACTCTTCAACATCTGAAAACAACTAAGGTTGTAACTTCCTAAGATATCTAAAATTCAAATGACCTAAGCGACGATGTCATAACCACACCGCTTCTTTGGCTTTATTTAGACTAATGATACTGTTTGCTTGAGTCAACCGCTTGTGCCCACTGCTTGTCAACTCCAAGTAGTACAATTTCCTCCTTTTAACACTATAACCAAGAGTCATTCTTGTTAGAATGTCCTAAAAAATGTAGAAATCGGGATAAAAGGTTACAAAGTAAGAGAGGGTTTTAGTGATTTGACTCATAGATAATAGGTTATATGATAGAGAGGGAACAACAAGGACAAAATCAAGGGTTAATTCATTAGAGAGTTGCACAGATCCTTCACCAATAGTAGGAGAAAGAGAACCATCAGCAGTAGAGACAACTTGTTCAGGGAAAGTTTTAAGGGTATATCAACAATAGGGTTATTTATCATGTGATTAGTTGCACTAGTATCAATTTTCCAAGATCTACCCGCATATAATGTGGTAAGAGAAGATGCCTTACCCCCTTTACATGTTTCAACGATGAGTACAGATGATTATTGTTCAGATGATTCTGTGGTAGTTATAGCTGTTTTGGGGATGTTCTTACGCGACTTTCGGGAGAAGTCCCACCATTCAGGATACCCAACAAGTTCATAGCACATCTCTTTTGTATGACCAATCTTCTTGCAATGGGTACATGTGAAATTGGAGAATTTGGCTGGAGGCTTTTCACCAGAACAAGGAGGACTAGAGAATCCAGGAGGAGGACCCTGGCATCGCTGAGAATTTGCAATGTTGGCAGTACTAGGTGGTGGAGTGGAAATGGCCATGACAGAGGCTTTAGATGGAGTTGCAGAGATCACAGCCCGGTTGCTTTGAAATCATTTGACATAAGCATATGTCTACTCAAGATCCAACTTTTGTTCTTTCCTCATGAGTTCTTCACATACTTGATTAAATTCAGCATCAAGTCCCATCATAAACATGTAAACTCGTTGGTGGGCCACACATGAGGATTCATTCACAACTCTATCAATAGTGTCCTGAGAGTATGCCATGCGTTGATTCATCTCATCTAACCATTCTACAAGTTCATTGTAGTATGTTGAAAGAGGTCTTCCATTCTTCTTCGTCGTATAACATAGGCGATGAAGCTCAAAAATCTGGGTTTCATCTAATTCATCATAGTATGTTTTGTACAAGGCATCCCAGATTGCTTTAGTTATGGGCAATCAGAGGTACCCATTCCTTAATCCAGGGGATATAATCTCAACAAGCCAACACTTCACTTTGTCATTGTCAACGGCCCATGATTTGTATGCTGCGGAGGAAACGACTTGTGGATTTTGTGTGAGGATATCAAGCTTATTGCATCCCTCACTACGAATTTTCATGAAACCAGACCAACTAGAATAGTTGGATTCAGTTAAGAGCTCATCAGTGGAGAAAGCAGAGTTGTTTTGGATGGTGTTGTGGTAGTGATTATAGATGGGTTGGACGATTGCTCTCGCATCTTCAACAAATATGTTTTGTTCACCCTCCATCTCTTCAAGCGTTTAAAGTATAAGTACAAATTCAGGTGTAGAAATTTTTTAGTGGTGATTCAGGGTTTTCAATTCAATTTAATTCAATTTAGGGTTTTTCAAATTCCAGGAATTCGGCTCTGATACCAAGTAGAAAAGTGTTTCAGAGAGAATTCAATGAATTAATTCATCCAAATTTTGGGATTAATATAGCTTTACAAGTGGTTTCCCAAAAGGAAAAGATATTTACACAATCCTATTATATCTACAGAAGTTAATTTTAATTACAATATGAATATTTTTTTCAAACATTGGGGACTGCAAGACCTGTCATTGGGATAAGCTTCTTTTTGAAGTGGATGCTAGGCTTCATATTCAAGCCTAAAAGACAACCTGATGTTGTTGACGTCTGGGAAGATGTGTTTATAGAGCTCCCTGAGATGGAGGCCGTGGTTCCACTGGAGTAATTGGTTTTGGTCGATCAATGATGTGGCTTTATTTGTTTACCATTGAGTGAGATTTTTTCTTGGATTACCAATTTTAAATAGCGTCGCATGATTGTAGTATGAAGTTAGTTTAGGCTACCTTAAACAATGATTGATACTGTTGTAGCTCGCTGAGATGGTCATTATATACTTTATCTGCTATTTTAATAACAAAATGGTTCTCGTTTGCTTAAAAAAAATGAGGAAGCAACTTGATGGAATTAATTTTTTTTGAAGGCTCAAATGCGAGGACATATATTTATTTAATGCAATAAACAATGTTACACAGTAGACATCCATAGGGTACGAGAAAAAAAGAATATTGCTAAGCTAACCTAGAGATACCCCATAAATTAACTCACGAACATCATAATCAAAATAAAGTACAAATGGTAACCGAGAAACATGCCACGCGAAAACTAGGCAAGCATCAACACGGGTAAACCAAGGCAATGCTTGTCTAAACTTACTATAGTACCTACCCCTAGGGAGCCCCAGGGTTCTGTTTCGTCTCTACCGCCATGTCACCACTCCCTTCGCCTGTAGGAAGCACTGCCATGGGAGACCACATCCTCTAGACTCTGAACATCTTTCAGAGCTAGGCGACTCCCTTTAATGAGTCTCTTCCTCACTTTTGGGGAACCCTTAACCTCCTTAGCATTCACCTCTGAGCCAGCTATCTCGGTCTTCTCTTTAGGGTTCTTCTACTAACCCACACGGTGACCTCTCTTTCTTTTTAGAGGAGAGACGCTGATGTTGCCATACTCGTTAGTCAGAGAGGTAGTGAGAGACTTGAGAAAAATTCCCCCCCCCCTCACTTGGAGGTTGCGATAATGGAAGCCGAGCCTGGCGTTAGTAAACCTTTACCAATTTGGCTGCCTCCGATTCCTTGTCATCCAGACCTTCCCTTTTGCTTCCCACTGTCGGTTGTGCCTCCTCCGCAAACTGTACACCTGGGGTTGTCAGTTTTGGGGATTTAAAGGAGAAAGCTCCCAGTTGTTGAGCTAATTTTGTCATTAAAATGCCAGGGAAATGTGTGTAAAGCCAGGCACTGCCAATGAGAGGTCGCTGGATTCTGCTTATCCCAGGTTTGTACTCGGATTCCTAGTTTTCCTAGTTTGACTTGGTTTATTTCGTACTACACCTACACCAGCCGCCTGTTTTCCTTTAGGGTTAGGTATGTTGAGAGCCGCCATCGCTTCCTCCACCGCAGACATATCTGATACTTCATCAGCCTAATAACCCCGTCAAACTCAAAAACCTCCGGTGGATAAGCTTGCTTCACCGGTGTCCTGATGTCATGCCAAATTCGGGCTCTTATGCGTTTCCCTCTGTTAATACTTGGCTCGTCAAGTTGGATGATCTCCCCTAGTGTCGTGGCTATGTAGCCAATAGTCTTATTCGTCTGCAACCTTTGCAGGAGACTGAGCATCTCGACCTAGATCAGAAACAGAGTAAGAGACACTGCTTCCACATCCTCAACTCCTCGAACGAGATTAGATTTCCCGTAGAACCATGGACCTTCTGTCATGATCAGATTGCGCTCTGCCTCCACGTCAAAACAAAATATATATCTACCCTCTTGATG
Organism: Geum urbanum; assembly: GCA_946800695.1. Taxonomy (NCBI): domain Eukaryota; kingdom Viridiplantae; phylum Streptophyta; class Magnoliopsida; order Rosales; family Rosaceae; genus Geum; species Geum urbanum. Next base: position 3,652,815 of record OX327008.1, on the reverse strand, counting down.
GCGGATCGAGATGCGCTTCTTGAGATCCCAGACACCAACAATTATCCCCATGAAAGCTTTAGGGTTCACTTCCTTCGTTACAAAAAGAAGACTCCCTACGACATAGTGTTTCGAGTTCCCAACATCTTTGACACCAAAAGAAGTTTTGCCCCTCTCCGAAATAGCAAAGGCCGCAGGGAAGGGACGAGATTCTCCATCAGACATGACCATCGGATGCTACGCAACCGCTAGGTCAAAGCCCAGTGAACAACGCCTTAGGGTTTCGAGAGCGAGAGAAATAGAGTTTTTCATTCACTCAAAAATTTGAACGATAGAAAGGAATATTAGGATTTGAACCTGGCTTGTTAGCGAATAGTTCAACGCCTTGGCCATGGAGTAACCCAAATTCTTAATTTGCTACTTTTAGAAAAAATACTCTTCAAATAGGGAGTATTGAGATTCAAACCTGGTTTGTCAGCGAATAAGTTCAACGCGTTGACCAATGGAGCAACCTCAATGTTCTGATGAAATTAACTTTAATTTGACCCCAAAAAACAAACTAGATGTTAGTGGTATGACACTGAGGCTATAATGTGCGGAACACAAGTGTGCGGGAAAGTTATCACAATCTCAACCGCGTTGGGCTTAGATAAATAATACATAAGAGAAAATAGACCGTAGATTACTCTCCTACACATTTGTGTTCCGCACATCGTAGAATTACTCGTAAGGCACACTCCTTGCATAGCCTTTGTTTTTGAATAATCTCTCTTGGGGACATATGGACGTGGTTGTATATGAATTACAAATCAATCTAATGTCATGACATGGCCGGATAAGAGTGAGTTTGATATATCCCTCCGGTCTCTCTCTCACTCGAGCTCTTGTTCATCTCCGGATCAATAACAAAGGCGACCAGTGCTCTTCATAGACCTGCGATGATGATGATCTCCAATTGCAATTCCAAGTACAAGTATTGTTCGGTTATTCAATGTAGTTCAAAACAAGAAAAAAAACAACAGACCAGCAGTAGTAGTATGATGGTGAAGAGGAGAGATGTCATGTTGGGTCTGACTCTGGCTCCAGCACTTGCAATTGAGGCACTGCCTTCAGCTGAAGCTAGGGAAGTTCTCGTGGGCTCCTATCTTCCGCCTTCACCTTCCGACCCTTCATTCGTTCTCTTCAAAGCCTCTGCTAAAGACACTCCTGCTCTTCGCGCAGGTAATGTATTAATTGGTATATAGATAGATGTAATTGTATTTACTGAACTGATGATTTATAGTCGAAACACTCAGTTGTATGTTTAGTTTGCAGGTAATGTGCAGCCATACCAGTTCATCATGCCCCCAACATGGAAACAGTTACGTGTAGCAAACATATTGTCCGGTAATTACTGCCAGCCAAAGTGTGCAGAGCCATGGGTGGAGGTGAAGTTTGAAGATGAAAAACAAGGGAAGCTTCAGGTTGTGGCCTCGCCTTTAATACGCCTCACCAATAAACCCAATGCATCCATTGAAGATATTGGCAACCCTGACAAGCTCATTGCTTCCCTCGGCCCTTTTGTTACTGGGAACACGTATGATCCTGATGAGCTCGTCGAAACCAAAGTTGAAAAGCATGGCGATCTCACGGTACGTATCAGTGCCTAGGTACATTGTTAAGAGTTGCTTTCCTAGCTTCTTAATTCCATGTACATGAGATATCTACGTGTTTGTTTGTTTGTTTTTCGGTGATGTAAATGCAATATATTGTGGTTGCAGTATTACAACTATGTGCTGGAGACTCCATTTGCTCTTACAGGTTCCCACAACCTTGCAAAGGCCACTGCTAAGGGAAACACTGTCGTCTTATTTGTGGTTAGCGCAAATGACAAACAATGGCAAACATCTCAGAAGACTCTAAAAGCTATGCTTGATTCGTTTGAGGTGTAGTTTAGCATTGTTGCTATATAAATGAGAGCTGAGGTTTGACAATGGCAAGTAGAAAGTCTGTAAGTATTTGCTTTGCTACTGCCATAACAGCATAAAAATTTCTGAGGAACTATATGATCAAATAGCTGCTCGTCTTCTTGTATCCAAATAATATGGTCATCATTATAGATGCAGTTCATCACTTTTCTTACAGAAAACAAAACATAGTTACTTCTGGAAAACATGCACTCCAATATTTTTAGTTAGCACTCACCATTCAAAAACCTTATCAGTGTATAGATTTTGCTATAATTCATAAGCATATGAATTATATAGTAAGGATACATAATAATCTACAAACCCTTGGAGCCAGGAACATCAATCCACTGTAATTGTAGTGCGACTTCCCCACTCTCCACATTTCTCAGTCTAATTATCATGTTCTGGATAAGATGACCATCACTATAGATGATGTTGCTCTCTTCAGCTAGGCAGTTTTCTCTGGTTGGTGGCACTCTTGCAGCTATAATTCCGTTAGAAACGCCATCCATTTTCATCCGAATGGCTTCAAGAAATGGTCCGATCTCGAATTCAGCATCTCCCATCTTGTCATCAAGACTAAATGTGTCTTTGTCAAACACAGCCTGCAATTCCCAGCAACACACATGTTTGTTCAAAATTAATGGATAGTAAAAGAAACTAAATCAGCTTTTTGATGTACTTTTCCACAGAAGTTGAGTAATTACAATCTTGATTGGAACACTTGAATCTGAAATAGTTAGTGTTAAATCTTCGTTCCACTCGGGATTGACACTTTTCTTCACTACACTAGTCTTCAGTTTCTGTATCAAACATAAAATTCGGAAATCATTAGTAGTAGTTAGATTACATATACTTCATCATTACAATTTTCATTTTCTTTTGTGACATAGTAATATTCCTATGACAGATCCCTAATCAAGCTCATAAGATGCAGATCATCAAAATCGTTTGTAAGAAAACACAGATTTATGCTGCTTTCATATGAAAGAATACATATGAATGCTTCAACTGATTTTAGAATATCATTCTTTGATTTGTTTGGTTGTATCTGATTACATTTTGAATCTTGTGAATTGCTTAAATGATAAGACATGCAAAACATGCACCAGATTATGGATGAAGTAATAAGGCAACCAAGCAACAATTTCAACAAAACATAATTAACAAATAATCCCTGCTATGAAATCTACATGAACAGCAAGCAAAGCTTGACCATGAAGAAAAGCTTGACCAAGAAGTCAACCAAACATCAGGCAACCCAGTATCCACAGTTCATCATCTATCTACAAATGCTAGCTAATAAATGGTCAAGAATAGAAATCCAAAACATAAAATACACAATTCTTGATCATGATATGAACATCAAAAGAGCTAGAGAACCAGATTTTTGTTACCTGCTTGCCCATTTTGACAACAATATAAGGATCACTGCTACTGACATCTCGAACAGCAAGATTTATTCCTTTCTGAATATGAATTCTGAGAAGCCCCAACAGATGATCCATCGATGATTGACGAGACATGTTTGTGTAGCTAGCTAGTTCACTCAGAATATTTTTTGAGCTTGAAACTTGATGATATACCAAATAGCATCCAAAGCATAGTAGTTTTTATAGCAAGAAAGTCAACTCTTTTTTTAATTTTAGAATTAATTGAAGAAGGGCCAAGTCTTTCTCCATTGGCTGCTGGAAATATCCATTGGCTGCTGGAAATATCATACCAAATCTTAATAGCTATCTTATGAGTTAATTACTTTCTCCAAGTCTTAGGCGCAGACATGACCATTTCTAATAATTGGTTTTTGTTTTTCCTTCTGGTGAGGATTGTCCAAAGTCCATATGTCCCCAGGCTATACTTGAATGGGTCCATTTTTTATTTTTTATTTATTCGGTTAATGTTTTGTGGTTTTAAGAAGTAATTGACTAGGATTAATAACTGGGAATCAACTATATGACTATGCTTTTCTCTGGTTTGACTTATTGTGTCCCATCTCTTTCTAGTTTCCACTACCATTGCCGAAAGTAAAAGACCACTCAATTTCTGAAGATATTAACAGCACTGACCGACAAAAGAAGAGGAAGATATTAATCCAAAGCACCAAAGGCAGAAGATATTAACAACAAATCAATGATAGAATGGTTGAGTTGATACTGGAATTCATCATGATAAAGGCTTACTGATGCGATCTAAACTTAGATACTGGTTCACATGACGGAGCAAGCAGAGATTATACGGAACTGTCGTAGCTTTAGTGCATCTTCAGCCGCGAGCACTGACGAGATCTTGCTCGAGCAGCTGGTGGGACCCGGCCGATGGTTTGCTCGAACAAACTGTTTTCGGTGACGCACCAGGAAGAAAACGAGCGATGGCTGCTCGTTCACATATTTCTTTGTTGAACGCTCAAGCAAAATTTGCTCCACGTGTCTGCTCGATCGCTTGGCGGAGCCGACAGCACGTGGGTGACATCAGAGGCGTTTCATTTTTTTTCTTTTAGGCGCATGCACAACATGCGTCAGTCAAAAGTTTTTTTAAAAAAATGACGCTCGAATAGGAGGCTGACACCTGTCAGGCCCGGGTGAAAAATTTAAATGCAACGGTCCAGTAGATCTAGGCCGTTGATTTTGAATCTGAAATCTGATCCAACGGTCTAAAATTAATCAGAACAACTATTTTTCATAACGGGAAAAACTCAAAAAAATGGTAAAAAATCCCAAAATTTCAGAACACTCCCTATAATTTCCCTATAAATACTACTTCGTTTCATTCATAACTCACACCAAATTGTGCATAACAAATTTCACATTTTCCTCCATCTCTCCTCTCATTTCTTTGAGCATTTTTTCCAAAAAAAATGGGCACACATTAGCTTCCTTCCGAAGATTTATAAATGTGCATCTCTTTCGTACGTCATAGCGTTGATGAATATGAGGGCAACAAACAAAAGAGGGACAAATTGTGGGAGACAATTCATGCAGATTATGTACAAAATTTGGAGCCAACACAAGGTGAGAATCCTCCGAAGGAGCCGAGGACCCGAATCGTGTTTATGTCTCATTATAACAAGTTCAAGCTACTCTTGCAAAAATGTGGTGAATGTTTACACGCGACACGAATGCGTATAGCTAGTGGCACTTCGCTATTGGATGAAGTAAGTTTATATTCTTTTATCAATATATGATATAAATCCAGTTTGATTAAATAAATTAAATTATATAATTTATACATCTACTTTGTTTAAACATATATTTTGTATTGTTTATTTTTATTAGGTCAAGCAAACTCAATTCTTTTACTATGTGGCCTAGAAGAAACCGTTTACACACTTTGTATGTTACAAAGTGGTTAAAGACCATCCATCTTTCGTCGATGTGTTGCCTACTACTCCATCTCCACATGCAAGTAGTTACCAAGCTACTCCTTCCGCAACCGAATCATCGCCAACCATCAATTTGGGTGACTATGAAGCGAATGAGACACCTTAAAGCAATGCGCCCGCTCCCTCAAATCCGGCTAGACCAATTGGAAACAAGGCGGCAAAGAAAAAAAAGCGGCAAAATAAACAATATAAGACTCCTATTGATCAACGAGATGAGGTTTTGCATACCATTGCAAGTGATCAAGCATTATGACATACCGCGGAGAAGATGCATAATGAAAGTGAATTTAGTTATTACAAAGAGTTCATAGAAATTTAAAAGAGGAAGGAAGTAAGGGCGGAAGAAGAGTTATGATTGAAGAAACAAGAGGAGGAAACAAAGATCATGACAATGGATTTGGAGGCTATGACCCTAATATCAAAAATATATTTTACTAAGAGAAAATTAGCAATCTTTAATGAAGAAGAACCTAGTCAAGAACAACCTACCGATGAAACATATTCGGATTGTTATCACAAGTAGCGTGCTCTTTCCATAGTATTTATAGTATTATACTAAGAATAAATTTAGGCTTGGCTTGTCATTTTATGTAATTTAAATTTTTGAGAAATAAAAATGTAATTGATTTATTAAGATAAAAAATTGAAAAACATATTTGTAACACATTAAATTAAAATACATACTAAAATTAAACACAATCTTAATAAAACACGTACATAATAAAATTGAAACTCACATATTTAGACTAATATTTAGAGTATTTCACCGGTTTTTAACCTCCAATTGTGCTTCACCAAATCCTTCTGTAGCTCTGTATAGATATAAACGGATTCGAGATCGGCAACATGGCCGTGAAATCGTTGTATATTGACTCCATCTTTTCTAATTGGCTCAAAAGAAATTCGATTTCCTTGTGCATCCATTGGCCCATCATAAACTCGGAAATCTCTCGATGGGTTTTGCATGTCTTCTTCTCGTTCTTCATTCTCCTCATCCTCCACCCACTCTTCCTCAACAATCATGTTATGCAATATTTTGCAAGCTAACATAATGGATGTGATTACCAATTTGTGGTGTAATGTATAATTACGAAGAATAATTGCCCAACAAGATTGAAAGATGCCAAAGGCTCTCTCCACATCTTTCTGGTATGCCTCTTGTTTCTTTGCGAAGAGCTTATCTTGCGGTGTTTGGGGGTTGAATTTTTTTTTGACAAATGTATAGTACCTCAGATATATTCCGTCAGCCAGATAATAAACGGTGGAGTACCTCCCTCCGTGGACTTTGTAGACGGAAATTGGGCATCTTCCGACAAGGATTTGGTCGAACACATCAGATTGGTGGAGCACGTTATTGTCATTTTTACCTCCAGGACACCCGAAGAAACTGTGCCATATCCACGTGCCATACAAGGCCACCGGCCACCTCTGGGATAAAAGTGGGGCGGCCCTTTTGCCTCGAGTATATATGCCCCTTGATGAGCAGTTGGGTAGTTCTTTTATTCCCAGTGCATGCAGTCGATGCTTCCAATCATACCTGGAAAGCTTCGGCGTTGACCTTTAGTTAGGAGTCGTGTGAGGTCCTCTGATGTTGGACTGCGGAGGTATTTTGGACCTTAGAGGCGAACCACTTGGTGGTAAAACTCCTTCATACATCATAGGGTAGTCGATTCCCCCATCCTTGTAATTTCAGTACACTGATCCGCAGCTGTCCCAAATGCCAACATTCGTAAAGCACCGGTCATCTTTTGTTGGGGAAGAAGTCCTAGCAATCCAGTGGCGTCTGCTCTTTGATGCCAAGATTGGTTGTGGTTGCAGAGATCCGTCATGATATTGGTGAATCAGTCTCTGCTCATCCTGTACCTCCGGCGAAATTCTTGTGTGTTGAAGTTGGGACGTTTGATGAAGTAATCTTCCATGAGATTACATCCCATAGACTCCCTCTGTCGTGGTCGATTCAGTTTTCGACCGCGATGTGAACCGGTTATTCTTGGTTCATCATCGTATTGTGCTTCCTCCATGACCACCTAATTGACGAATGATTGCTCCATATCGTCATCCTCTTCTTCTTGTTGTTGTCTCTGCCTGAAAAAAATTTGGAAGCCGAAAGGATTCATCATAGTGATGGTGATGATGTGGGAAATCTTGATAAGTGTTTAGAGAGATGTGTTATCTTCTCGGATTGGAAGAGACTTGTAGATATTGTGAGTATAGAATGAGTGATAGATGAACGTTTTAAAGCCAATTGTAGATAATCGGATCTTTGAAGATGAACGCACATCGTCATTGGACAAAAATCTTACCAGAAATCTGGTCCAATTATTTTGTCGATAACGCTATCTCGTAGTAACACGTGTCACATCGTCATTGGACAAAAATTTTACCGAAAATCTGGTCTAATTATTTTGCCGATAAAGAGATGTCGCAGTGACACGTGTTACTTTTTTATTAGTGAAAAGTAAAAAAAATTCTATGTAATTTTTAAGTTGATAACGACACGTGTCGCATTATTATTAGTTATAAATCTATCCGGTAAATAATTTTTTAACATCTTACAACATGAGCAAATGGATTTGCTCAAGCATTTTGTGAATGGATGTACCCAAAATTGGATTTGCTTGAGCAAAAGAGAGATTTGGTTTGTTTGAGCAAAAAACCTCATTTGCTCTAGCTATTGCTCAAGCAACGGGTGCGAATGCTCTTAGTGATGCAAGCACTATACTTGGATGTGAATATAAAGGAACAATGATTTTAATGATTCATACACCAGATAAGATCTCACTGTGTAACTACAACATGCAAAACTGTATTTATTTCTTTTCTTGACATTTTCAAGGATATTTCAAAGGCTTACTATGCCCAAAAACTAAATTCTTTCCATATGTGAAATGCTTCTACACTGCATTGCAACACATTGATCTCTTGACAACTTTTAAAAATCAAACACGGATATGGGGGACTCAAGTTTGCATACAAGAGATCGCACGAGGCCAATATTGGTCACAGTAAGTATTTCAAATGTGTCTCGGTGAGTAATACAACTTCTGACCATCATCTATCAAGCTTACATCCGAAATTTTACCTCCTTCTGATAATATGGCCGTACCACCTACAAATTCGAGTTTCTCTGATGCTGCTCTGACGAGCTCTTCAATTGTTCCAGTTCTTCTGTGTTCCTTGCTGTCCCACGAGTAGAAAGGAAATACTGTGCATTTCTTTGGGTGCCTTTTATCTGCAAAATGCAAGAACATTTTATTTTTAACTTACCATGATAGATTTACTGGTCACTGAATACTAAGTGGCAAGCATAGACAATATTGCCTGAACCCTTCCAATGACTAGGCCAGCAAATCACAAGCAAGATTTTTACTTTTCTTCCCTACGGTACAAAGGAAGAGGCATAATCTTGACATATAATATGGCAAGACCAGCTATGATAAGAACTACTTTGCATTCATAGGACTTCAAATGGAAAATCTGATCTGAAATGGTAAACTATTTCTCTCCAATGAAAGTCATATTCATGTCTTGTGCGATTTAATGGTTCATTTGCCAAAACTAAGACATGGACTTTCCCCATCCCAGACTGACAATCCTTGAAATGAGAATGGACGATTATCCTTGCATTTATTGCTATCATTTTCGAAAGACTGTGCAAAACTTTACTAGACGTAAGACTCCGGTAGTGGATCTAATTCTCAAATAATTATGAACTACAAATGTTAAATGAAGCTGGTCATAAGCAATAAGTACCTGTGGTTTCTTGATCACGATTTGGGAATTCTGACAATTGAGCAGCCTTTGCTTCTTCCAGAAATTTGATCAAATTCTTGTTTCCACACATCCGATCTTCATCTACTGGCATGGGGTATTTCCCCACCTACAGAGTAACCAAACAATCATAAGATAATTTGCTGGAGGCACTGAGCAACTTCAAACAGTACTGTATTATGTGGTTTTACTTATTAATTACCGCCTTCTTTGCTTTTATTTTTTTCTCCTTACAGTCATCCCCTCTTACTTATTCTAAGGCTTTGGAAAATATAGTATGGTTTCAAGTTTACCTGTCCCTTGAGAAAACGTTTGCCATCAAATACAGTTCTAACCTTTGGAGTTCGGATCAATGCCATTTCACAGTAACTTTTTAAGGAAATCTGAATCCCCTTTTACAATTGCCTTTTACAATTGCTGAAAATAAAAAGCTACCAGCATCGTCCATCTTCAAGGAGGCTCCTTCTTTAATAAGTAAAGAAGAAATGAAGGCATACACTTGTGTTGGCTATTTCTTGAGCTTTGACAAAACACAGCAATGGAAGATCATCAAAGCTTAAGTGACATTACATACTTTATCTCTTTGGACAAACAGGTATAACATTCATTGCATACATGTTTTCCATCTAGGATAGAACACTGAGCATGTATCCCAGACATTCTGGAACGATTTTCTGGTGTGATTTTTCATGGCTTTAATCACCTCTAAAATTCCAATTCACTTGTGATTAATCTAGTTGCTCTTTGACCTTGAAGAAACTGACTTAGTTAATGAAGATCCCTAGAAGAGTTGACAAAGGTTCACATGTGTTTCCTAGGAAACTGTTTTGTCTTTTCTGCTTGTCAAAATGCTTTTTGACTCTGTTTTTCTGGGCTTCCCCTTTGCTGTCTCATAACGTGCCTTATCTTTGAAAAACGAAATGGCTATTCTTGTACAAGTACAAAGGACCCTTTTACCTTGTTTAGAGAACCTTAGCTCATTAAGGAAAGACCTACAAACTGCCTTGGTTTCCCTCCCTGTTTAGGCTTGCTGTGTCCTTTCGGGAGCTGTGATTTTAGGTCTGCTTTGGTCCTTATTTAGGTCTGCATTAGGACAGCGTTTAGGTCTGCATATAGGCTTCTTGGCTGCTGTGTTTCACGTGGTTATTAGCTGTCCTTGACCCTTGAATAACCTGCCCTATATAAGGAGTCATTGGCTGTCTTGGATCCTTGGTTGGTTGAGTGAAAACACTTGGGGTTTGGTTATTCTGTTTTGGTCACTCTTTGAGAGCACTTTCGAGTGTAGCTTCTCTTATCTCCTCTCTTCCCTTTCCATGTCTTCTGGTTGCCGAGTATGTGCATAATAGACATGGAATTCTAAAGCATAAAAACTGTTTTCAAAACTCATATGCATTGTTGCATTGTGCATTCCATAGAGATAAAGTGTGGAGATGCCCAACCCAAGAAGTTGATCAAGAAGATTTAACTTACGTGTAGTTAAGATCTGAGTTGATACTTCTGTAAATTTTCAAAGTGTAAGCACATAGATTAAGGTAGTGTAGCTCTGTTTGTACTGGTGGGTAGACTAGTCAGGATAGCATACGGGTTATGTATCCCAGAGTGCCAGAAACTTGTAATTGTGTGTGTTACAAAGTAGTGGAAATGTTTGTCCCTCAAGAGTTGGGGGAACGCAGTTTTTGATCCTGGTTGTAGAATTTCTGCGTTATCAAAAACATCTTGTGTCACTTTACTTACTGTTCTACATTTCAGTAATCGTATCTGTGCTTCGGGATAGATCTCTCTCTTGCTATTCCGAGAACAGTTTGAACGAAAAAGTGGTAAATGCCTATTCACCCCCCCCCCCCCCCCCCCCCAGGACCTTTAAGAAACTTGATCGTTCCCATTCTTGATGGCTTCAAGTAAGGGTGCGTTTCCAAAATTATCTATCAAAAGGAAAAACAAAACAAGAATCGAAAAACTATTGTCTTATGAAGTATATTAGGCTTACTTGAACATATCAATGCACCTTTGATGTTGATGTCTACACCCTCTTGAATAAGAAACAATGTGATATCTTCATGATAAGCAGCGCTATTCGCCTTCAAAGCAAGTTCAGCTTCTTGCTTTCCGATATGAAAAGTAATATCCGATTCTAGTTGCTTTATCCGAGGTGCTTTGCCCTGTACAAAGTTCAGCAATATGGTTGAAACACTGTACAACTAATATATACATTACTCGCAGTCAAGTATATTGCCACAAGAAGCTAACCTCGAGAAGGTTGTCCAAGAGTTTCCGTCCATCATAAAAATATATATCAAGGATACTCGTAAATGATTGTTTATCATGCCGCAGAAGTCTACACAATTCACACACTCTAACTGTATAAAGTTGAGGAATGTTACAAAGGATAGATATTTCTCCAAACGAGCTGTTAGGTTGCAAAAGAGAAATGGTTTCGTCTATTCCATCTTCCCCCAAACCCACCTCCTCCTGTATAAGAATAGCTTCGATCATATCAGAAGGGTCACATACATAAAACGATTGTGCGATATGAAAAAATAGAAAAAAATAATGAGGTTGTATATCCATATATCCGTTTGATTGTAGTAACAAAAACAAGGTCACCTAGAGATTGACAAAGAGAGTTCCCTTCATAGTATATATAGATATTTTTATATATATATATTCTTATTACTATTGAAAAAACACATTCTATGTTCATTTCTTCGATACACATGATGCAACAAAAAAGATATCTGAAACTGCAAAAAGGAAACAAAATTTTCAATCGAGAATGGCTGATTTTATGGGAACATCCCAGGACCATTGATACTTCTGTTATTGCATGTACTTAAAAAAATTATTGCCAAGGTACCATATAGATATCTAACTAGAATGTATTAACTGAAAAGTTTCTGCTTAGGAATCAGCAATCAAGAAGTAGAACTGAATAATATCACAAGCAATCCAAGTAAAACCCAAGTAAGCTGATGCAATGAGAATTGATTTAAAAAGCCTGTTAAAGAAACTAGATTTGATAAACCATGTGCCTAGTTGGACAAATAATAAGAACGAGAGGCATGATACTAAATCAATTATTCGAATCACCAGTGAGGCCAGAATCTGATGACGTACCAGTACACCGTGACAGACAAAATAAAGTTGATCAACCACATTTCCAGGTTCCATTATCACTTCTCCTGGGAAAAAATTCTTCGTGTGATTTAATAACCTGCAAGATGAAAACGCTTTTGAGTTTTGAGTCTGAAAAAGCAGTGCCAAACAGGCCTGGTATAGTTGTATTTGACACTACATCTCCGTGTAACAGGCCTGGAGAACAGCAGCCTCCGTGTAACCGCAAGTGGCCTTTGATCTGATTACGGATATCTCTCCCGAGTTCATTTCTATTCATATATCTGATAACATCTGTCATTTTGTCCCTGAACTTTCTGTCTTTGATCCTTTTACAATTAACGCAGTCATGTTACCAATCAAATAAGCCCCAAGGATCATGTCAAAAGAGACATACACCATTATGAAGATCATTTCCCTCAGGTTTACTGCATGTATATCTCCATACCTGTGACAGAAAGAGTTATCTCCATGAACTATCCGCTGAAAAGTCACTACAACATTTTTGCCCATTACCGGCGAGATCACCGGAGACAAGGCCGGCGACCGGAAAAGTCGCCGGTAATGTTCAACATTACCGGCGACTTAGCCCGTCGCCGGCAATGTCGCCGGAATCTCGCCGGTAATGTTGCAAAACATTACCGGCGACTCCAACCGTCACCGGCAATGTCTAGGGAGACATTACCGGCGATTTTCCGGCGGGAATTTCGCCGGAAATGTCTCCTAGACATTGCCGGCGCCGGTTGGAGTCGCCGGTAATGTTTTGCAACATTACCGGCGAGATTCCGGCGTAAAGTCGCCGGTAATGTCTTCATTTCCGGCGACTTACTCCGTCGCCGGCAATGTGTCTTATATTAGATGCCGGATCGGGCAGCTTGATCATTCAATCATTTTGAGCGAAAAAAATCCAGAGAAATCGAAAGAAGGAAAACGTACGCTCTGAAATCGATCATTATTCGGTATATTGTCAAAATTAAGGCGGGCGTCGAAAACTCGATCAGTCGGGAAGCTATTTATATAGGTACGTAGGTGTATATATACGTATATGTGGTATATATATATATGTGTGTGTGTGTGTGTTGATCAAATCCAATTCGTGAGATATATATATATATATATATATATATGAAATGTTGTTGATGTACGGTCACCGAAACGAGAAAACAGCTTGTAGTTAATCTTGTGTCTGAATCAATGACTGGTATTATCGTATTGTTATCGGAGCCAGGCTTAACAGAGATTAGATCGATATATCATTGAGTACTATCATCGAGTACTGAATACGTACTATCATCGAGTACTGAATCGAATTCAGAGATTAGATCGATATATATACATATGCATGCATGTGTTGATTTAATTAGAGTTGAATTGAGAGATCACGTCGATTATTAGTAGTGAATGTGTGTATATATATATAATTAATACGTAAAATTGTTAGAATTTTCAGGATGGACAAGAGTTGGATGAGCCTCGAAAGATGGGATGTCAGATATCACGAGGGAATTAGGAGTTTTGTGGATTTTGTGAAGGCTAATTGTGGAGACACTACACTTCATTATTGCCCGTGTAAAGAATGTAAGTGTTTCAGCGATCGATTTCGATTTCCCATTGATAAAGTGCAGAGGCACCTGAGTAAATACGGGTTTTGGGATAAGTACACTTGTTGGATTTATCACGGTGAAACATCGGTAGCGGGTCCGCATGATCATGGACAATTTGGTGAGAGGGCCAGTCCACGCTATGATTATGGACATTTTGCTGAGAGGGGCAGTTCATCCTATGATCCAACATCGATGTTAATCAATGATATGTTTCCTCATGAGAGCGGTGTATTTGCTGATGAAGCACCAAATGTCCCTCCCGTCGTTGAGGGTTTCCCCCATATCGAGCCAGTCGAACCATTACCTGGAGGTCATGCCAACACAAGCGGTATGGACAAGTACAACAACCTGATTGCATTGCAACAGACTCCGTTGTACGACGGTTGTAGTAAGACTGTTCTTGAAAGTGTGATGGGAGTGATGCAGCTAAAAATGGAGAACAAAATGTCTGTCAAAGCTGTTGATTCTTGGTTGAAGTGGACTGCTTCGCTACTGCCACCCGGTCATCGTCTTCCTACCACTCATCATAAGGTGCGACATATCCTGAAAGATCTTGGGCTTTCCTACATCAAAATCCATGCATGCAGATATGATTGTATTCTCTTCTGGGGAAAAGATCTCGAAGACCTTGAAGCCTGCCCGGTATGTTTTACAGAAAGGTATAAGTTGACTCCTGCAGGCAACAAGAAAGCTGTGAAGATACTTCGATATTTCCCGCTTATTGATAGGCTGGAGCGGTTGTTCATGTGTGCTTTCACGGCCGAGGCAATGAGATGGTGGGCTGAGAGGAACTTGCCTGACGATGACACCCTTATACACCCTTCCGACGGAGAGGCTTGGAAGCACATGGTCAGGGAGTTTGATCATTTTGCAGCAGAGGTCCGAAATGTTTGGCTAGGGCTCTCATCTGACGGATTCAACCCTTTTGGCAACATGAGTCTTCAATACAGTATATGGCCAGTTATTTTGGTACCGTACAACCTTCCACCATGGATGTGCATGAAGAAGGAATACAATATGCTCACTCTGTTAATTCCGGGCCCGGGTTATCCAGGAAAGTGTCTCGATGTGTATTTGAGGCCTTTGATTGAGGAGCTTAAGTACCTGAGTGAGTGTGGCCACCCCACTTACGATAGGTTCAAAAAGGAGATGTTCCAGATGCATGCCATGCTTGTTGGCACCATCAGTGATTTTCCTGCCCGCGGTATATTGTCGGGCAACGTTACCAGGGGTTACAGGGCTTGTTCAGAGTGCATGACGGTTGATTGTTGCAGTCCTCATTGCAGTAAAATTGTCTCGATGCGTCACCGTTGTTGGCTTCCATATGATCACCCATTTAGGCAGGATCCAGACGCGTTTGATGGGACTGTTGAAACTGGTGTGGCACCCAGGCGATGGACAGGGGACGAAATTTTGGAAGTGTTGAATGAATACGATTTTGGCCAGCTGAGCAATCATCCTGACATAGTGGCGTCAATTCCAGAAAAGCCCGAAAGGTATAAGTTTTGGACACACAAGAGCATATTCTGGGAACTCTCCTACTGGCCCAGGTTGCCTATCAGACATTACCTAGATGTCATGCACATAGAGAAGAATGTGTGTGAAAGTGTGGTGGGCACAGTTCTTAACTTGGAGGGGAAAACAAAAGACATCCCTAAGGCACGCATTGATCTTAAAGCAATGGGTGTGCGGAAACATTTGTGGTTAAGAGATGGTAAGAGAAAAATGCCGCAAGCTCCGTACACCGTAAAGCCGAAGCATAAGCATGAAATTTTTCGGTGGCTGAGTAATGTCAGGTATATATTCGATCTTATGGCTATGTATGAATTTGTCCTTAAATTTTTAGCGGAGTATATATGGTTATATGCGAGAAATATAATTGGTCCATATATATGGCTTCATCTATATATATATGCAGGTATCCTTATGGCTATGCAGGAAATATAAGCAGGTGTGTTAACTTCCGGGACAATAAGATATACGGATTAAAGAGTCATGACTGCCATGTACTGCTTCAACGCCTTTTCCCTATTTTCATTCGAGGGTACATGCCCAAAGAGGTGGTGGAGCCGTTGGTGGCCTTGTCAAGATTCTTTCAGAAGTTATGCACCAGGGAAGTTAAAAAAGCAGACCTGAGGGAGATGCAAGATGACATCATTTTTATCATGTGCAAGCTTGAGAGGATATTTCCCCCAAATTTTTTCGACATAATGCCGCACCTGATGATCCATCTTCCCGAACAATTGTTGCTTACCGGTCCCGTACACTACACTTGGATGTATCCCATGGAAAGGTACAAATGATTCATAAATTTGGTTTGCCTATGGTTTTTATATGTAATGACTTCTGGTTAAGTAAGTTAACATGTACTTGTTAACTTGTAGACAATTGGGAGCCTACAAGGACTATGTGAAGAATAAATATGCACCTGAAGGGTGTATCGCTGAAGCATATCTTGCGCACGAGTGTGTAACGTACACCAAAGTGTACCTCGAAAATGTAGAGGACCCCCAACAACATATGCCGATAGATGAACCCCAGTTCAACCTTTCTATCATCTCCAGTGACGTGGTAGTACAGGGAAGCTTGCCAAAGTCGTACAAGTTGGATGGAAATGAGGTAGCCATTGCCCACTGGTCGGTACTGATTAACTGTCAAGAAGTACAATATTGGAAAAACTATCATCTTCACTGCCCTGCTATTGCCGGAAATGTTGATTACCACAACAAGACGTTTGCAAACTACTTTGGTCAATGGGTAAGTATATGTGTATATGTCTATTTTTATATATATATCCTTACATAGCATGTATGTATGTACGTGCTTTTGTGGTTTCAAGATGACATAATTTCTTCTGTACGTATTAATATATGGACGTTTTCAGATGAACCATGTAGCAGATGATGGTTGCCCAGAGTGGTCAAACGAATTGAGGGTCCTGGCGATGAAACCGATTGCTTCAAAAGTGTACTCGATGTGTCAGGTCAATGGCGTGAAATTTATATGTGAAAATCGAGACGACCGACTGAAAACACAGAATTGTGGGGTGATGGTCCATGGTGGGCAGGATGGCGTTGACTATTACGGTGTCCTTCATTCAGTTGTTGAACTAATTTATGGGAACCGCATGAAAGTGCACTTGTTCAAGTGTAGATGGTTTGATACTAGCCCGGAGAACACAAGGACCGATCAGTACGGAACATTTTCGGTGAATACTGCTACTACCTGGTATGAAGATGACCCTTTCGTTCTTGCCTCATCAGTAAAACAAGTGTTTTACCTGCACGATCTTCTTAACAAAGTCCCGTGGAAGGTGGTTAACCATGTTGCTCATAGAAACATATACAGTGCTGCCACACTTGGTGATACCGCAGATGATGAGGAAGTTACTGCATACCAAGAGCCGAACGCTTTTGACATTCCGGAATCATCTACGATTCGCCTTAATAATGTGAGATCTGGGAGTGTGGTTCGAATTACTGGAGCAGAACTTCTCGATGTTAATCCATATGAAGTTGACGCTGATTCAGATGACGAGGAGCGGCACATATTGCCAGAGGTTACCTATGAAACCGAGTCAGACTCAAGTGATGAAGATGATTACGATTATCATCCTTAGTACGTTGGAAATTGTAGTCGGAAAATGTGCATAGCTGGAAATGGTACGTACGTATACGGAAAATGTAGTCGTTAATCGTACGTATACGAAAATTGATAATCGAAAATGTAGTCGGAAAATGTAGTCGTTAATCGTACGTATACGGAAATTGATAATCGAAATTGTAGTCGGAAAATGTAGCCGGATATCGTAGACGGAAAATGTAGTCGTTAATCGTACGTATACGGAAATCGTAGTCGTTAATCGTACGTATACGGAAATCGTAGTCGTTAATCGTAGTCGTTAATCGTACGTATACGGAAAATGTAGTCGTTAATCGGACGTATACGGAAAATGTAGTCGTTAATCGGACGTATACGGAAAATGTAGTCGACGTTAATCGTACGTATATGGAAATCATTAATCGAAAATGTAGACGGAAAATGTAGTCATTAATCGTACGGATACGGAAATTGATAATCGAAAATGTAGTCGGAAAATGTAGCCGGAAATCGTAGACGGAAAATGTTGTCGGATATTCTTCGGGAAATAATGACATTACCAACGAGTTGAAGTCGTTGGTAATGACATTACCAACGAGTTATAAGCAACTCGTTGGTAATGACATTACCCACGAGTTAACTCGTCGTTGGTAATGTCATTACCAACGAGTTGCTTATAACTCGTGGGTAATGTCATTACCAACGAGTTAACTCGTTGGTAATGTCATTACCAACGAGTTAACTCGTTGGTAATGTCATTACCAACGAGTTGAAGTCGTTGGTAATGACATTACCAACGAGTTATAAGCAACTCGCCGGTAATGTCTTCTGGTTTGTGATTTTATCCAGCCCGAGCCTTTCATTTCTCCTCCTCTCCCTCTCCTCCTCCTCTCCCTCTCCTCTCCCTCTCCTCCTCCCAAATCGGTCCGGTGAGTGTCCTCCTCCTCCTCTCCCACTCCTCCTCCTTATCCTCTACTCCTCCTCTCCCTCTCCTCCTCTCCACCGATCCCCTCTCCTCTCCTCCTCCGAAAATCTCCTCCTCCCCTCCTCCCCTCCTCCCCTCCTCCCCTCCTCTCCTCCCCTCACCATTGTAGGTGGAAGAAAATGGCAGGTCCGATCCTCTCTCTCTCCCTCTCTCTCTCTCTCTCTCAATTTTTAATTATTTTTTTGCATGTGTATGTGTATGTGTATGTGTATGTGTATGTGTATGTGTAAATTAATTAGGGTGCTAAGTTGGAAATTAGGGTGATAAGTTCTAAATTAGCATGTATGTATATTTGTGATGTATATATATATTTAGGTATGTGAATATGAAGTGATGTATATATATATATGTGAAAATTATGTATAAATGTGGTTTTGATGAATATGTGATGTATATATATACGGAAATTAAACCTAATTAAGATGCATGATATATATATGTGTGAAAAATGTGGAAAATTAATTAGGGTTTGTGATTTGGATGAATATGTGATGGATAAATTTAATTAAGATGCATGATGTATACATATATACACATCGAATATGTATAGTCGTTAATTTAGGTGATATAGTTGTTAATTAATCGTATAAATGAAGGTGGAAATCGGGATCGGGGTCGTTTGGAACCGGAACGGTTTGGAACCGGAACTTATTGTAACTGGAACCGTTATGTTACAAACGGTTCCGGTTACAAACAGTTCCGGTTCCACACCGTTCCGGTTCCGATTTGTTATAGAACCGGAACGGTGTGGAACCGGAACTGTTTGTAACCGGAACCGTTATGTTACAAACGGTTCCGGTTACAAACAGTTCCGGTTTCAAACGGTTCCGGTTCCACACCGTTCCGGTTCCGATTTGTTATAGAACCGGAACGGTGTGGAACCGGAACTGTTTGTAACCGGAACCGTTATGTTACAAACGGTTCCGGTTACAAACAGTTCCGGTTTCAAACGGTTCCGGTTCCACACCGTTCCGGTTCCGATTTGTTATAGAACCGGAACGGTGTGGAACCGGAACTGTTTGTAACCGGAACCGTTATGTTACAAACGGTTCCGGTTACAAACAGTTCCGGTTTCAAACGGTTCCGGTTCCACACCGTTCCGGTTCCGATTTGTTATAGAACCGGAACGGTGTGGAACCGGAACTGTTTGTAACCGGAACCGTTATGTTACAAACGGTTCCGGTTACAAACAGTTCCGGTTTCAAACGGTTCCGGTTCCACACCGTTCCGGTTCCGATTTGTTATAGAACCGGAACGGTTTGGAACCGGAACTGTTTGTAACCGGAACCGTTATGTTACAAACGGTTCCGGTTACAAACAGTTTCGGTTTCAAACGGTTCCGGTTCCACACCGTTCCGGTTCCGATTTGTTATTGAACCGAATCCATGACTATTACGATGTCCAGGATGTTTTGCGGCTAATTGGCTTCGGAGAGGTTCCCGAAATAGTGGAGGGAACAGTAGTCAAGCTTCCTCCTCGGCCGCAGTTAGCAACACGCCCAGTGGGCCAATGATGACTGCTCGCACGAGAGCCTTGCTAGAGGCGCGAGCTGAGGAGGAAGCTGCACGATCAAGAGCCGTGGAACCGGAATTCGAGGCTCGAGCCTCAGTCTCTAGACGCTCAATCAGCAGACGTCCCTCCGGTGGCAGAGCCTCAGACGAACGACAGTCAACGGGGGCATCAGAAACTCCCTCAATCCGAATGCCCCATATTCGGATGGTGCCTACTCCCGTTTCACGGGAATCATCTGAGGCACATGGTGGTGTTGGCGCCTCATCGTCCAGGCCTCGTCTATCTCCGCCGTCCGGTCTCTTCCTACCCGACGAGATTCCTGTCATCCCTGAATTCGATGATAGGGGGATGCCTGTTTATATTGAAGGACGGCCGGATTTCCTGACCGTGGAGGAAGCGTATAACTTCCTCCCGTTCGACCCCGTGTATCTTTGGAGTGTGAGGTGCACCAACCAACAAACGGACGATGCAGGTAAATTTTATTTAACATCAGATTGATTACTTAATTATTACTTAAGACTTGCGATTGGTTCAATTAATGATATCAATTTGTTGACATTGTTTTATTAGGCAATTTCGTTAATGGGACTGGAAAACGGAAAGGGGCTAGAGGCACCTGCACCGGGAAGAGACTTGAGCAGGCCACCGGCGGAAGGAAAACGCCCATAAGGGCCAATGAGGATGGCGAGGTGATCGAGGCATTCGACACCACGCGCAAATATGTCAGCATGGCCGGTGCGATCGTGCGGGACAAGGTCCCAATGCTTTGGCCAGATTGGGAATCTGTGCCTATCTACGTGAAGATGCAAGTGCATAATGCACTCAGTGTGAGTAAAATCGTATTTTCATTACGTAAATTTTACATTTATTAATTAAGTCCACTTAAATATATAATTTTACCTTTTATATATTCATATTGCAGGTGTGGTTTGACGTGGATGAAGTTCTTATTCACACGTGGGTAGAGCGTCAACTACATAATCGGTGATGTGCTTCCACTTATTTGAATATATATCGAGTTAGATTTTTGTTTATCAACTGTTTTAATATCTCTAAATTTTTTTCCTTGTTTTAATATAGGTATAAAGAGTGGAAGAACGAGCTTTCTTCCCATTACACTGTATACAAGGAGCTAGGCCGAGGTTCTACTCCTAGCGAATTTCGGTTTAGGGAGTACGAGTGGCTGTGGCTGATAGCCCACTTCGAGCACCCCAAAGCTCAGGTATGCATCCTTAATATATCTTACAAGCCTAATGTATCGTATCAGATTGAAATAGTTAGTTACTAATTTTTTTCCATATGTTTATCAAACAAGGCGATTTCGAAGACGAACCGGGCGAATAGATTGAAAAACACCAGGGCCCATCATGCAGGTTCACTCAACTACATGGGTTGGTCGACTAAGGCGCAGCAACAACAAGAAGTGAACCCCTTGGTGTATATTCATCAGAAGTTCTATCCGCAATGCCCTGATGAAGCGGTAAGTCTTTCGCCTCTCCATGTGTTAATAAAACTATTTTTCGATATTAATAGATGTTGTTAGTTAATACGTTGTTCATTTTTGCTTTTCAATTAGGCGAGAGTGGAGGAGGCGACGACAGAAGTGACCATGAGTATAGCTCGGACTAACCATCCTGACTGCTCCGAGGAAGAAGTCACCCAGTATGCCTCTCAGATCGATCCGCTTGATCCCCCGATAGCGGCTCAGATCATGGCAAAAGCGTGCGGGACTGGAAAGAATACCTACTACTGTAGGGGAATGGGCTCGGCGGGCGAAAGAGTATTGAAAACCACTTCACAATACTCTACCGGGTCAAGAAGTTCAACTTCTAGTCGTAACCTCGCAGCGGAGCTTCATAGGACGCAGAGGGAGTTGGAGGAGCAAAAGAGGCAGATGGCCGAGTACCAAATGCAGCAGACACAGGTGCAGGCTCAGATGTACACATGGATGCGGACGATGTACGAGGCTCAGACTACCGGACAACCGTTCCCCACACCTCCCCCGGCCCCGGTCCCTCCGTTCCCTAGCTATCCACCACCACCACCGCACCAGTCAACGCCAGAGCAAGACCAAGGTAGCCACCGGAATTCAAATGAGTACTTTGATTACTTCGACCCTGACCCGCAAGTTCCTCGACCCTGACCTGTAGTTGTAGTTAATTTTCGTATCGTCGTTGCTATTTGTACTGTACGTTGGACATTTATGTGTACTGTTGAACTTGTATGATTGTACGGTTTATGTCTTTCAATGCAGGTTCTGGAATTGGGCCCAATCCAGAACCGCGTTTTTTTTTCAAAATTTTTTCTGACATTGCCGGCGACATGGACCTCAGTCGCCGGCAATGTCACAAATTCCGGCCACGGCGGCGGAACCATTGCCGGCGACGCCGTTTCCCGTCGCCGGCAATGTTAACACCGGCGGGAGATTTCCGGCGACGTCATTGCCGGCGACTCGTCGCCGGGAATGACATTTCCGGCGAAAAAAAAAGACAAGGCCGGCGACCTCCCGTCGCCGGTAATGTCTCCTTTTCTTGTAGTGAGTGCAAAACAAGGCAACTCCACAGTTTTAGACGAGAAATTATTATTATTATTATTATTATTATTATTATTATTATTTTGGTTACAAGGAAACCTAAACAAAATAAACTTAACTGTTATAATGAATGTAAGAAAGAACACAGATTTATGTGGTTCACTAACGATATGTTAGCTACGTCCACGGGGCAGAAGGAGAACAATTTTATTATCCTTGAGGAAATCAGATTACAGATTATAGAATATCACACTGGGTTAAATAACCTAAAAGATGTATATATATACACACACACACACACCCGAATGGTAGGCCCAACAGAAAACCAAAGTCCAGCATAACTCGGATTACATTTAGCGAGACTCCCGTATGTTGTCGGCATACAAACCTGATTCAAGACATATTCTAACATTAACCCATAACAAGTCCAACTACAGTTCGTCTGAACTTAGTATTGTTTCGTAGATCATCTAAGAATTCCCCAACAGCATATGGAGGAGGCTCCAACAGTAATACAACACCAATCACATGAGTAAGACTGTGCTTAGCCAGCTTATCTGCCACCATGTTCATCTCACGGTACACAAGCCTTAGCTGAAAAGACCTGAATTGGAGAAAGAGATCCTTAAAGTAGAGCATGATAGCTCAAAGAGGATGGTTTTGACAGTCTTCAGATTGCATCAATTGGATAAGGATAGTAGAGTCAATTTCCACCTCAATATATGCATTCAATTCCTTGTTTCACAGCAAGTCTAAGGCCATGAAGCAGCCCCCAAATCTCAGCTTCAATAACACTCCCAGCACCAATGTTAGTCTAAAATCCCTAGATTCACTCACCAGAAGAATTACTAATCAAACCACCAGCACTAATGAGACCCGAGAAATTTCGAGAACCATCAATATTCAATTTATGTGCACATGGGAGGGTCTTTTCCAGGAAAGACTGCTGAAACACTAATTATTTCCATTTTTAGAGTGGATAACTTTATTGGCATTGATCCATTCCATCATAGCTCTATTGATGATGATACCAGGCACAGTAGGATATTGAAAATTAGATTCAAAGATAGTTTTATTCCTCCACTTCCATATGTACCAACAAATCATAGTAAAATACTCGTACCATCTCATACATCCATGAGCTGCAATGTAACAGTTTATCTGAGCATCAAACCATTCACTCCAAACCAAAGTAAAAGATTTTCTTATAGTACTAGGCATATCAACTGAACTCCAAACCATCTTAGTCTGAGCACAATCTCTAAATAAATGCAAAACTGTTTTCTCCCCATCACCACACAAGATACAAATAGGAGATTGAGCTATGTGTCTTCTATGTCTTTGAACATTATTGAAGAGATTTTGGTGCACCATTGTCCATAGAAAGGTCTTGAGCTTTGGGGCAACATTGAGCTTCCAAATATTCTGCCACTTACTCTGAGCAGTGGAGAAATCAAAAAACATAAAGTAAGCAGTTTTAACTGAAAACTGGCCCCTAGGATCATGGCCCCAGATTCTGACATCATCACCACACCCTTCAAAATCAAGAAGTATTTTCAAAATTTTCAGAACAATCTCTGGGGAAATATAGAATTCAGAAGCTCCACATTCCATCTCTCATCATTCCACATATCACAGGCCAAGGCACTCTCATCAATATGGGCACCATCAAGGAAAAATTCACTTAGCTTATTGCATTGTAACATAACCAATTGTCAATCCAGAATTTCACACTTTGACCATTTCCTATTCTCCATATCAAACCATCCCTTAACAGTGAAGCTCCATGGACAACTCCTCTCCAAGTACTAGAACTATCAGCTGCCACTTTAAATTGAGGATTGAGAATATCTCTATCTCTCAAGTACTTCTTCTGATACACCTTTGCCCATAAGCCCTTGTCACCCTTCATGAGCCTCCAACTGGATTTAGTAAGAAGAACCTGATTCATATGTTGAGTCTTCTTGATGCCAAGCCCACCAAGCTTTTTAGGCTAACAAACAGCATCCCAATTCACTAGATGCATCATCTTCTTGTCAACAGTGTCTCTCCAGAGAAAATTCTTATTAAGCTTGTCCAACTTCTCACACAAATCATTTGGTAACTTAGCAATACACATAAAGTAAATAGGAATTGTACAAGTAACAGATTGGATTAAAGTGAATCTTCCTGCCATGCTCAAATTCCTACACTTCCAACTTGCAAGCCATCCTTCAACTTTGTTAAGCAAATTAGCATAAGTGAACTTATTTACTCTGGTATGCACCATAGGCATTCCAAAGTATTTACTAAGATCATCAGTGATTAGAGATCCACAAATATTACTAATCTCAATAGCCAACATCTTATTGACATTGGGAGAACAAAACAGTAGAGATTTATCACAATTCACCACCAAATCAGATTGCTCACAAAACAACTCCAAACAGTCCTTCAAAACATAAGCCTGATTAATAGATGCCTCAGAAAATAAACTCAGATCATTAACAAAGAATAGATGGAAGATCTTAGGACCAAATTGTGATGACTTAACAGGCCTCCAGAGCTTACTCTTCACAACTGTTTGAATTAAATGAGACAACTTCTTCATACATAGCAAAAAAATATATAGGGATAAGGGGTCTCCCTGTCTGCACTACAAGAAAACATCACTTAGACCACGGAAACGTAATTGTTCCGTGGTCCAAGTGACACCTGGACGACGGAAAAGACTCCGTCGTCCAAGTACCACCTGGACGACGGAGAATACCATCTCCGTCGTTCAGGTGGTCAGCTGGACCACGGAGTCTTTTCCGTCGTCCAGGTGATCACCTAGACGACGGAGACGGAATTCTCCGTCGTCCAGGTAATCACCTGGACCTCGGAGTCTTCTCCGTCCTCCAGGTGATCACCTGGACGACGGAGAATTCCGTCTCCGTCGTCCAGGTGATTACCTGGACAACGGACTGACACGCCGTCGTCCGAGTATACGAAACGTACTTCCACTTAGACGACGTACCGACACCTCCGTCATCTAAGTGAAGCATTATATATATAAGCCTGATGCCAAACTGAATTCATTCCTCGATCTCTTCATTCCATTTGAAGAAGAATTAATTGAAGGAGAAGGGAGAAGGAGAAGCTAGGGAGCTAGCTAGCTAGAAGCTAGGCCGAGAAGAATCAGGATCGATAAGGGATCTCCGCTGACTAGCTAGTTAGCTTAATTAACGTACAGATATCGAGAAGGCCAGCAGGTACGTACGTACGCAGTTAAAATTTGCTTAATTAATTAATATATATTTAGTGAAAACGTACGTACATATATACATGCAAGGATGTTAGCTGATGTTAGCTATATATATATATATGTACAGATCGATTAAATTACGTACGTACGTAATTTATGGATCGATGTAGATCGAGTACGTATAATTAAGCGTAAATTAATTGACAAATATATATATGTAATAATTAATTAATTATAATATTTTGTAGCAGTATGGACAAGAGTTGGATGAAGTTGAAGAATAGATGTGATGTCCGGTATATGGATGGAATTTGTGAATTTTGCAATAGAACATGGTCAGGGAAAGAAACGTTTCAGGTGTCCGTGTCAGAAATGTCTTAATTGTCAGTATGCGGAGGTTAATGTTATGGTGCAACACCTGTACGAAAATGGTATGATGTGGAGTTACACTACATGGAGCGAGCATGGTGAAGCAGTAGAGTTCAGCGCAGCAGACTTCAGCTCAGGGTACAGTTACCATTGTGCCTCATCCAGCGGCAGTGGTGCCGGACCCCCAGCTTGCAACCCAACTGCAGATTTGGTCCATGATGCGTTTCCGGGATGTAGTCATGGTGGACACCAACACCAAGACGGAGGTTACAGTACCACTTATGAGCATGATGACACATTCCCCGCAGCTAGCTTGGCCACTGACACCAGTGAGATGGAAAAGTACAACCGTATACTACTTGAAGCGCAGACCCCGGTGTTCCCTGGATGTCGAGAGAATGTGTTGCAATATGTGATGGAGCAAATGAAGATAAAAGTGAAGCACAAAATGTCAGTGAGTGCTTTTGACGAAATTCAGGAGCAAATATGTAAGTTGCTTCCTGATGATCACAATCTTCCTAAATCTCATTATAAGGTTAGAAATATCCTCAGCAGTCTCGGCCTAAAGTACAGGATAATTGACGCATGTCCGAATGATTGTGTGCTATTTTAAAAAGAGTATAAAGAGTTGGACTATTGTCCCGTATGTGGCCAGTGCAGATTCCAGTTGAATAGGAAGAGTTCGAAAAAGAGAATTCCTGTGAAAGTTGTTCGATATTTTCCCTTGATTCCCAGATTGCAGCGCCTGTACATGTCTCTACACACAGCAGAGGCGATGCGATGGTACGCAGAAAAGCGAATAGATGACGATGTCCTGCGACACGCCGCGGATGGGGAGGGTTTCAAACATTTCGACAGAGAATTTGGAGACTTTGCTTCAGAGGTTAGAAATGTTAGACACGGCCTATCTACAGACGGATTCAATCCTTGGGGAAGTAATAGCTCCGCCGTCAGCACTTGACCAGTTATTCTGATGCCGTACAACTTGCCTCCGTGGATGTTCATGAACAAGGAATTTAATTTCCTTACCGTATTAATTCCAGGTCCTAAATCTCCATCGAAGTGCTTAGATGTCTACCTCAGACCTTTGATCGACGAGCTGAAACTGTTGTGGGAAAATGGAGTCCCAACTTATGACAAATTCACCGACACGATGTTCACGATGAGGGCTGCCGTAATGTGGACGATCAGCGATTTTCCAGCTTATGGGATGTTGGCAGCCTGCAGGACAAAAGGATATAATGGATGTCCTATATGTTTGGACGACGTGAACTCTAGTTGGCACGCGGGGAAGGTGTGTTACTTGGGTCACCGTAGATGGCTTCCTCACGACCACCCGTGGCGACAGGATGAAGCTCATTTCGACGGTACGGTAGAGAACAATCCTAAACCCCGTAGTTGGTCGGGCGAAGAGATTTTAGAGAGGTTGAGCTATTTCGACTTTGGTGTGTTGAGCAATGACGCGGATGTAAAGAAATGCAATCCAATTCCTCCACATGATCTGAGCTATTGGGATCACAAGAGTATATTCTTTGAACTCCCTTACTGGTCGAAGTTGAAGCTGAGGAACAACTTGGACGCGATGCACATAGAAAAGAATGTGTGCGACAGCGTGGTGGGAACAATTCTCGGTATTAAGTTCAAGACTAAAGATACTCCCAAAGCGCGCAAAGATTTGGAATCAATGAATCTACGTCATCCCTTGTGGTTGAGGAGGGATAGGAAATGAGTGTACAACAAGATGCCAGATGCACCTTACACAGTGAAGCCGACGCTTAGACGTTCTGTATTTCACTGGTTTAAGGGCGTTCGTTATCCGGCTACGTATGCAGCTACTATAACTGGAGCAGTGGACGAGGTGCAACACAAGTTTGTTGGTCTAAAGACACATGACTATCACGTTATGCTGCAACGTCTGATTCCAGTGGTAATTCGACCATACTTGCATCGGGACGTCGTAGAACCAATAGTGGCATTGTGCAGGTGGTGGCAGAGGTTATGCGTCAGAGAATTAAAGAAGTCAGATGTGGTGGAATTGCAACAACAAATTGTGCACATCATTTGCAAACTAGAGAGGATTTTCCCCCCTGCTTTCTTTGACATCATGATTCACCTAATGATCCACCTGCCCGAGCAGGTGCTTATTTCTGGTCCGGTCCAGTACACTTGGATGTATCCTCAAGAAAGGTACGTACAACTAATTAATTAATTTGTTCCACTGGAGATTATATATATACTAGCTAGCTAGCTATATGTACTTATGTAATGTGTACGTTTGATTTTGTAGACAGCTTGGACAGTATAAGTCATTCGTCAAAAACAGGTCGGCCCCGGATGGCTCCATAGCAGAGACATACCTAATGCATGGGTGTGTTACTTACTGCAACAGGTACCTCAAAGATCCACCCCCTCCCACTGCCTCCGATCGCAGTGCCCGCATCAATCTTTCTGTCGTCACCAATGTCGTCCGACCGTTTAGAGGAGTATTAAAGGAATCGTTAACACGGGAAGAACTTATTGAGGCACATTGGGTAGTGTTGCGAGACTGTGATGAAGTTGAGCCATACATGATGTCATACAGGGAGAAGCTTCAGGCGTTAAATCAAAACAAGAGTTCGGAGTGGATTGAGAAAATGGTTAAGAAGAAGTTTCCTGATTATTTCTTCCAATGGGTACGTACGTACGACTCGGTATTAATTATTTAAATACATATCGCTCATGTTTGTAGAAAGTAAACCCTTATATTAATTTGCCATTTTTCGCAGATGATTGATCTACAAAAATCTGATAACCACGGAGGGTGGTGGTCATGGCCAAACCACTTGCTAGCAGGGAAGCCGGTTAAACACTATATTTATCCCGGATGTTTTGTGAACGGTGTAAAGTTCCATTCATTGGCCCGAGACGAAGGAAGAAGAACACAAAACAGTGGGGTAGCGGTTGGGAAAGACAATGATCTATATTACGGGGCTATTGTATACGTGGTTCAGCTATGTTACGGGAATGATGTCAACGTTTTCCTATTCAAGTGCAGATGATTCAAGCGTACAAAGGAAGACCTGGGACTATTATCAGTCGATACAAACTTGCACTGGTATGAGGATGAGCCTTTCGCTCTCGCCACCTTAGTTCGGCAGGTGTTCTATCTCGACGATCCGAAAGCCGGTGAAGGATGGAAAATAGTGAACCATATCTCTCACCGAGGAATATGGAATACAGAGACAATTGAAGGGACACCGGCGACGACTGAAGATGCTGCTGAACCAGAAAGAGACATTCCTGCCTATCAAGAGCCTAATATTTCTATGGTCCGCTCCGATATAATGGACCTGGTTCAAGATGGTGAACGGTTACCCATGCCTGATGGTTGTACAGATCTAACTGAAGATGAGATTATCGA
This sequence comes from Geum urbanum, assembly GCA_946800695.1. NCBI lineage: Eukaryota > Viridiplantae > Streptophyta > Magnoliopsida > Rosales > Rosaceae > Geum > Geum urbanum. The sequence goes on along the minus strand of OX327008.1, from coordinate 3,623,397 downwards.
TGAGGTAGATGAAGAAGACGAGCAGGAAGAGGACGCGGACGAGGACTCAGGTTATTCGTCGGACGATGTTGAGTACGATGACGAGGATGAGCCGTCGACTAACGGGGATGAGGACGATGATGATTATGACGAAGAGTACGGTCATACGACGAGGGAGATTAATTGGTAATTAATTACTGTAATTATTGTAATATATATATGATCGATGCCGGTTTACGGTAAGAAATTAATCTGAATTATATATCCTGGCCAACGGATAAATTAATAAATATTGGCGCCAAATCTCAATCTCATATAAAACGTACCCTAGCTAAATCCTTGACCCTAAATCTAGCAGTTCGATCGGATCGATCGATAAATTTTTTAATTATATTTTTGAATCAGAATAATTGAACGGACACGTACACAAATGACCGGGGACGACCTAAACCGTAATCCCTAAGGCCCTAACCCCTGAAATCGGGGTCTATGCACCTGGACGACGGAAAATGGTCATTATCCTTCGGCCAGGTACACACTAGGACGACGGAGAATGGTCATTATCCGTCGTCCAAGTTCACAAACCCTAAACCCTAAACAGTAAGGCCCTAACCCCTGAATTCAGGGTCTATACACCTGGACGACGGAGAACGTCATTCTCCGTCGTCCAGGTTCTAACCTGGACGACGGATAACTTCATATCCGTCGTCCAGGTATAAACCTGGACGACGGAGAATGACGTTCTCCGTCGTCCAGGTGCAGATATCGTAATTTTTTCTAAGACAACGACCATCTAGACCTTCTTCCAATGCATTTTCTTTTCATCAAGACTTTAGAGTAAACAATTCTTGGTGTGTGAGCTTCGACGGTTCGAAAATCGGAGTTGCGAAATGCCTTGTATCCACGTTTCCGGTTTGTGAAATTATCGGTTTTGCGGTTGACTGTGCCGATCAAACCCTTCCCGAACTTATTATTTTATGGTCCTTTGAAGACAATTATATATTATGTTACGACGAACATATCCAACGGTTGTTTTGTCCAAATTCAATTTCGTTAATACTCTGCTGCAAATGAGCGTCTACTCATGAACACTTAAGTCGTAAAGATTAGTCGATACTTAACATGTTTCAATACGTAAAATTAATCGGCGGTTCAAATTTAACTGTTCATATATACGATGCGTTCATCGATATTGTACGACTATTTCACTCGAATGACAGATCGCTAAATTCCTAGTGAATTATTTTTATAATTTTTTTTTACGTAATTTGAACCTGGACGACGGAGATGGTCATTTTCCGTCGTCCAGGTGTTCACTTTGACGACGGAGAAGGGCCATCTCCGTCGTCCAGGTTCAAATTACCATGGCGGTTCTAATTTATTTTTTGTTTAATTTTTTCATGTAATTTTCACTTGGACGACGGAGATGGTCATTCTCCGTCGTCCAAGTCCAAAATTATGGCGGTTCAATTTACCGCTTCCGTTTTGGGACCGCTTGAATTTTCACTTAGACGACGGAGATTTCATTCTCCGTCGTCTAAGTCCAAAATCATGGCGGTTCAAAACGTCCCGCCGATTAATTACGCGCCGCTTGAAATTTTTTAAACCGCCACCTAGACGACGGAAACCACTATTTCCGTCGTCCAAGTTAACTTAGACGACGAAGAATAGTGCTCCGTCGTCTAGGTGCAACTCTATAAATAGAGTTGCACCCCCCTCATTTTCTCATCATTCCATCTCCTCCTCTCCATCTCCTCTCCTCTCCTCTCCTCCGGCGATCCTCCTCCGGCGACGCTCCGACGACATTTTTTCCGGCGTGGTTCCTCCTCTCCGACGACTCAACTCTTTCGATATTCCGGCGACATTCCGACTCGGTAATAATTCTATTTTTTACCTTTTTTACATTTTTGTTAATTAATTAATTAGTTTAAAATAATTAATAGTTATAATTATAATTATTAATGAGTTGTTATTATTAATATTGGGATAATTATTATTAGTATACATTAATTATTTGGTAATAATTTTATATTTGTTAGTTAAAATTAAATAATAGCAATAATTATTATTGTTAATAATAATTAATTATATTGGTAAATGAATAATTATTATTATATGCATGATAAATAATAATTTATTATTGTAATTATTTATTGTTTTAATTAATTCATAATTAATTACGTGTATTTTCGAGTAAATTGCATGGTAGTACGTGTTCGATTTAAATTTAGTACATAGGCTTGGTGTAATTAAGTCGCACTCTTTGGAATAGATGACGCCTCTTTTCCTTGCTTATCTCCTTAACCCCTCGTGATGTGTGGATTTCATCACCGCACACCATAACCTAAGTGAAGTTATGGACACGAGGTTGAGGGCGGAGTTTGCAAAGGACTTGAGGGAGTGTAAATTTTCGAAAAATTGGCCGAATGTCGGACATGGTGTCTAGAAACGGGTTATGACTGGTGACAGGATTTGGACTAAGAAAGACTTTTGTCGAAATTAGTCCTGCCTCTCGCGTTATCTCTATCCCTAACTGGCCATGTTTTTCGATTTAACCAAGGCTGATTAATTGAAAATTTACACTTTATCGCGCGGGTCGCACGTCCATTGAACGACCGAAAATGCCAAGCTAGTGTACTCTATTTAAATCTTAAACGTACTTAATTAATTAGCGTAAATTTTTAAGTTGTAATTATTATGGTAAGTAGGTATTTTAACACCGTACTCTTAGGTTTAAATGGCTCCGCCAAAGACGACATCCGGCAAGAAGAAAGCCCAACAAGAGGCAGAAGATGCCATGCTCCGCCGCTTGGCGGACCAAGTCGGTTGGGAATTACCACCGGAGGGCAACGACGCTCTCAATCCGGACGGATCATCTGGTCCGTCCGTAGTGCCCTCTGGGGAAATTCCCGCTCCCCCATTCATCTCGAGCGGTGATGACGTCGACCCCTTCCAATCTCCGACGCCCGGTACCCATTCAACGGGAAGTACTCAGGCGTCCTCGACCGCCAAATCAATCATGTACAGCGCCCGCCGTAGGCAAAGGAGGGCCCCCACTGACCCGGAACCGAAAAGGACTCGGGGTCTCGTTAAAGGGGGCAAAGCGAAGCGTATTTGCAAGGCGACCGGTAAAAAGATCGACTTGCCGTACGACGAATTCACCGGTGGCCCTCCCACAGCTCAGCTAGCAAGTCTCTCGGCGCATGGGATATGGTCAATCATCCGTAACCGGGTTCGTATCACTGCCCCTACTTGGAAGGAGGCGCCGGATCATGAGAAGGCGAAAGTCTTCAAAGATCTTTCGGTACGTAATACGTTCAATTTAGTTATTATATAATATTGTTAATCTCGGCCTAAAATTTCATAATATATACGATTATAATTTTCTATTTATTTTTGATAGGAAAAATTTGACGTGGATCCGACACCGGCTATGTTGAGGCATATCAACCAAACCGCCAACTCCATCTACAAAGATTGGAAGTACAGGCTCCATAAGTACTTCAAAGATGTCGGTCCCGTGCCTCCCCCGGTAGAGCTGCAAGGGGAGAGAGAAGATGAGTGGGAGTGGTTGTGTAACCACTTTGCCGATGAACAATTTAAGGTATTAATTTATTTTTTTATTTCAATTAAGATAATTGAATTATTTAAATTGTACTTATTCATTTTTTAATGATTTAATTATGTTGTGTAACAGAAATTCTCCGGTGTCAACAAAGCCAACCGGGGGAAGAAGGAGAAACACCATACTACCGGTGCCAAGCAGTTCATTCAAATTGCCAAGGAGCACAAGGATAAGGGCTCCAAACACCCTTATCTTGATGCAAGCGTAAGCGCGTACGTGACGCCAGGGCTCGATAATGAAGCGAGTCAATGCGGCGTAAGTGATATATATATATATATATATATGTGTGCTTTTAATTATAGTAATTATTATTTAAATATGATTTCATTATAATAAATTAATTATTCTTTTGTAGGCAAGGGCGATAGAGCGTGCGCATGAAGAGTTGGCCAACACTCAGCTTGCGTTCCCAGATGTGCCGCCGGAAGACCTGCCTCCTCTATCCTTAGAGAGCCAAATTGCAATCGCGGATGAGGTCTACAGTCGTAGAGCTGGCAAGGAGGTTAGGCACTTTGGGCCTAGGGTGGTACAAGATTTGTCGACGACCTCCGGCTCATCATCTACGGGAGGTTCGAGGCAGCGGAGAAGGAGTCAGGCTGCGGCCGTCGAAGCAGCCATTCAAGAGGCTCAACTGGCACGAGAGGAGAATGAGTCAATGCGGCAAAGACTTGACGAACAACAAGCACAAATAGCCCAACTCATCGCCCTCATGGAACAAAATCGAGAAGTATGTCAACCTCCTCCGAACCCACACCCCGACGACAACGACCCGGCTGGAGGCGGAGGACTCGGCGGCGCATCTGCTCCTTCAGTGTATTAGCTAGCTAGTAGTTTATTATCTCGTTTCTTTCCGCATTCCGAACAATATTTTATTTTTTAATTTATGGGTTTTTTCGATTATTCATATATGTACAAATTAATTTAATTACTTTGATTATTTAATAATTAAGTTATTAATTAATATTCAAAATTTAGTTTATTTATTTAATTTTAGCATTTTTCATTATTTAAATTAAATTAATAATATTTAATTTCAATTTATTTTTTTTTAAAAATTAAATATTCACTTGGATGACGGAGATTATGTTCTCCGTCGTCCAGGTGCAAAACCCTAAACCCTAAACCCCTAACCCCTAACCCCTAAACCCTAAACCCTGCCGTTCTCCGTGGCCCAGGTGTTCACCTGGACGACGGATAATTAGCGTTTCCGTCGTCCAGGTGAACACCTGGGCCACGGATAATGCTCGTTTGTCCGTGGCCCAGGTGTTAACCTGGACGACGGAAACGCTAATTCTCCGTCGTCCAGGTGAACACCTGGGCCACGGACAAACGAGCAATGTCCGTGGCCCAGGTATACACCTGGACGACGGAGAATTAGCCTTTCCGTCGTCCAGGTGCATACATGGGCCACGGATAATGTTCGCGGTCCAAGTGCACTTGGACGACGGAACGTCTAATTCTCCGTCGTCCAGGTGCTTGGACGACAGCACTTGGAGCACGGACCTTGGACGACGGAGTTTCCGTCGTCTAAGTACTTAGACGACGGAAAACTGCACCTAGACGACGGAAATGGTCCGTGGTCTAGGTGCAATTTTCTTGTAGTGCTAATACCCTTATGAGCCTGGAAATGATTAGTAAGTTCTCCATTCAAGGAAATTTGGAAGCTTGTAGAAGTATACAACTCATAATGAGCTTCACTAAATCAGGGGGCAGATTAGCTTCCCTCAAAACCAAGTGAATAAAATCCTACCTAAGCCTAATCATAGGCCTTAGATAAATCAATTTTCTAGGAAAAAAAACTAAATTGACCAGTTGACTTTTTGAACTTATGAAGCACCTCTTGAGAAACCATAATGTTATCAGTAATATGTCTTCCTGGAATGTAACTAACTTGGCAAGGGCTCACTAACAACTACATAGCTGGTCTTCTCCACAACCAACTTAGAAATAATTTTATATACAGTGGAACATAGACTGATTAGCCTGAAATCTTTCATAAGATGTGGACCATCAATCTTGGGAATTAGAGCAATAATTGTGTGGTTAAGGCCTTGAGGGATAGTACCAGATATAAAAACATTCATCACAACTTGGCAAATATCAGCAGAATAAAGAGGCCAATGATGCTGCAAATAGATAGCAGGAAAACCATCTATGCCAAGAGTTTTATGCCCTCCAATGGAAAAAAGAGCCCTCCTCACATCATCTACACCAACTCGTCTGCATATATCCTCCAACATAGCCACATCCAATACAGGAAAAAGACAGAGAATTTGAATGCTACCCTCAGAAGTTACAGGCATTGAAAAGAGATCAATGAAGAAATCATTGGCAATTCTCATCAAATCAGTAGTGGTAGTGAACCATTCACCAGCAACATCATATAACCCTTATATTTTATTCTTTTTTCTCCTAACCACAGTAGTCAAATGGAAATACTTAGTATTCTTCTCACCATCTTGCAACCACTTATCTCTAGATTTTTGTTGCCAGAACAAACACTCTTGAGACAGAAGAGCTTCATATTCATCAATGAGTTCCTTTTCCAGCTGAATCGGGAAAAGATTTTCACCTTTATCTTTAGCCTTCTGGATCCCTCCAATTTTGGCAAGAAGTCCCTTCTTCCTTTGAAATAAGTTACCAAAAACCGACACATTCCATTAAGATAAAACCTTTGACATACATCTAATTCTTCCATCAAAACCCCCATCAAGAGTCTGCCAAGTTCTAGAAACAAACTCATCATAATCAGAATGTGACATCCACATAGCTTGAAATTTGAAAGTTAATCTATCCATATTGACATGATTATTAGAATTTAATTGCAATAGAAGTGGACAGTGATCAGATTTAGTTTTAGGTAGATGCCTCACAAAAGCATCAGGGAACAAGGATCTCCACTCACAACAGCTAAAGGCTTTATCCAACCTTTCCTTCACTCTATTATTCTCCCAAGTAAATTTAGAGCCCTTAAACCCAAGATCAATGAAAGCTTGCAAATTAATCCAGTCCCTCAATGCTCCAAATCTTCCACTGTAAGCGTCACAACTTTTGTCCTCAGTTGAAACAAGATCATTAAAATCTCCCATCATTACCAATGAAAGACCATTTCTGTGAAAAATATCACCAAGATGAGGCCATAGAGTAGCACGAGTACTATTGATAGGGCTTGCATATATAACTGGCAGCAACCAAGGATTAGCCCCAAAATTATTAAGTATGACTGTAATAGCTTGAAAGGTAACATCCATCTCATCAATAGAAACAACATTTGATTTCCACAGCAACCAAATCCCTCCAGAGTAACCAGCAGTCTCTCTCACAATATTTTTATCAAAACCAAGGTTCAAGAAAAACCTATGATTTCTGTCAAAAGGAACCCTAGGTTCACAAATCATAAGAACATCAACATAGTTTATTTTAACCAAATTAGAAATAGAATTTTTGAAATTGTCACCCCCTGCACCTCTAGCATTCCAGGTCATTATCTTCATTATAAACAACTAGGGAAGGTGGGAGTGAAATCCCATAATTAGGCAGAAACCATGTCCTCCTTAGAGTGAGGAGGAGTAGAGTCATCCATTGCCACACTATTGTTGGCCTCAAAGACTTGATTGGTAAAAAATTTAACAGCAACAGATACTTCCTCAGAAGAGTGAAGCCTATTTGAATTCTCTAAAGGACAATGCCCAAAGACAGCATCATCCCCGGAGATCCCTTTAAAAAAAACATTATCAAATGATAGCTTTTTAGAAACAAAAGTCACTTTGTTGTCAACAGTTCCCCCTTTCAGCTTAGAAGGCCTTCTCTGGTACTTGGTGGAAGTAGATGCCACAGTTCTAGATACCCTACGATTTGATACATCTCCTATAGGAACTCTAATATCCAGCACTGATGCATTCTTTCCCTTCAAAACCTGACTAGATTGAAAAACCTCCTTATCCTAAGCCACGCTCTTATTACTTACAGTTTCCTTCACTCCCTTTTTATTCCCAACCCCTTTAGGAACCAACTGTACAGTATTCCCAGAGGAACTAAGAACAACAGCAAAGCTAGTGATCTTAGTGAAATTCTCCACAGGGCATTCCTCAATGGCCTCATTAACATCGCTCAAAACAATAAATCTGGAGCCAGTGTTTCCTGTAACCTTCCCTGCCCCATTACCACCATTCTTCTTCTTATTTTTATAAATCATGATCATCCATATCCTAATGTCTTCTTTCTTCACTTGCTTTCCATTATCAGAAGTACTCATAAGAGTAGTATCATCATTGTCATTCATTTTATAATTCTTATTATCAGTAGTCATCACAGCTAAGTCCATTCCATCCTCATTGGTAGCCACCACATCATCAGCACTAGGTCTCTTCAGATTAGGACATTTGTCCTTAACATGTCCAAAAACCCCACATTCAAAGCAAATTAGTGAAATGCCTTCATAAACAACATGATAGGAGATGCCCTCAACTTCAACAAAAGGCCTTAATGGTTTTCCAAGGTCAACCTTCACAAATCCTTGCAAATCTGCACCTAGATTGTCCTAGAGTCACAAGATCAATCCTCACCATATCACCCAGAGTACTACCAATCTTTGCCAGAGTAAATGGTGTATAAAATTGTACAGGAAGTTCAACTATGCGCACCCATAGTGCCATACTTCCAATCTGCTTAGTCAAAGGGTTAAACTCAGGTCTCCAATGTTTCACAACTAATGTCTGCCTAGAAAGGATCCATGGTCCTCCACACAGAGCATTAATCATGTCTTCCGCTAAGTTGAATTACAATGAAGAACTCATTAGGAAGGTCAATCATTTTTCATCCTCCTTTCACCTGCCATTTCCTCCTTAGCCCCTTAAGCATGAAGTCAAAGCTCGAGGTTGAATTCGGCCGTCCCATGAGCTTGACCACCATCACATACCTCCATTCTAGAGCAAGCTTCTCATGAACACAAGAAGAGAAAGAGATGTTGACTCCATGAGCACCCTCAGAGAAAACACAGTCTGAATCTATCAAAGCCACATCAGAAACCATCGAGTAATGTATTTGGAGATAGGGCTGAGAAATTTGCTTGCATAAGACGTACTAGCCTTCTGAGGTGTGAGAGACCCCTTCTCAACCATATCATCCATACGCAGAGCAGTCAAATCTGCGCAAACATCATCATCAAACTTCGAACGTTTACGCTGTCCCATCACACTGAATTCCCCTCTGCCATAGCCCATAGGTTGGGGGGAGAAGACGAAGTCCCCCGGATCCACCTCTTCTCACCGGAGTAACACAGGAACACATAAAATCAGATCGAAAATTGGCCAATGGATGACCGAGATGAGCAACGATACGGAGATCTGATATTTAGAGAGGGCTCATGAGGTTCGTTCTAAACTCAGCCATTATGAGTTATCTCCATTGATTTTTTAGAAGAGACATTATTGCATAGTATAATACGAAGTTTATTAAGGAGAACCAAATGAAGTTGAGAGTAAGTTACCAACAGTAGCCATGGTTACAATGGCAAAATATAAAGATGTCGTGTAGCGCGGCCATAGATCGATATCTATGAAGCTCGAATCGCTATAGTCACCCAACTTCAAACTACCAAATCCATCTGTACCCCTCTTGTGAAGTAGGCAAGGTGGTAGCCAAGTAGTAGAAAATGCAGGCCGCTGTATGCGTGCAATAGAGCTCAACTACTATAAGCTTGAGGATCCTAGTAAACTCATAACTAATCCGAATATCCCCTTGTAGATGTTGTCCCAAGGCATACAACCAAGGAGGTCAATGATGAAGCCAGATTTCAAGTAGCGGAGAGCAATGGGAGTGTGCTTGTAGACCATGCGGTAGGTGTGGGTGTGCCTGTAGGCAACGAAGAAGTGGACAAGGAAGGCCACCTGTCCTACGATGTCGAGAATGAAGAGGTTTTTCTTTAAGCCTCTGAAGAAGCCGAACTCGAGAGGCGTGAAGAATGACGAGTAGAATCAAAAGTGTTAAGAATTTTGTGTCTACGAAGCAGCAACTAGAAATAGCAAGTGGCTGGTAACGTAACGGAGACCTTGTTGGCGATAAGATGATGAGACTGCTGGACTCCAATCATAGAGCTATAGGCTAGTATAAAAATCTGTATGCTTTTGCTTCTTGCCGTCGATTACTGTTGTTTGCTCCAGACTCGAGTTTATATATAAAAGCTCCAATAAGAATAATCCCAACGTGCGCGCTCTGAATCGAGAGAATCAGCCACCCTTTTTTTTTTTTCTGTTGTTTTTGTTTTGTATAGTTTTTTAATTTGTTTTTGTTTCACTGTGTGTGCTGCAGGGCAACGTGTACCGCATCTTTAGCCGTGGTGCGGGCTGTCCAACAGTCCACCGGATTTGTATTTTGCTTACCCCATATTTTTACTCAAAACTTTAATTTTTACATTTTTTGTTCTTAACGTACGAAGAATAATTTCAATTTTATAAATGAAAATTAATGTAATCGATCATATGGACAGCGAATCAATTGATTACGATTTGTTTTTTGTTTTGTCTAGGAAGATTTCCTGTTATTATTTAAAGTAGAGTATGAGATCTGACTTCAATTTTATGGAAAAACAGCCACTTCTACACTAGATTTGTAGCAAAATGTAATTTAAATAACGTGAAAAATTCAATTTTAAAAGAAAAAAAGTTTCTCCACGGTATTTGGACTCTTCTTATCATAAGTTTGATATCCAAACTCTCAAAACGATTAATTAGGTACTCAAACTCTCAAAACGATAACAACATGATACCTCGTCGTTGCTACCATCGAGTCAAATTAATCAATCTGAGAGATGACCCAGGGGAGGTCCTCATCCTGGGTCTTAGGCCATTGCTCTTTCATGATCTGAGTCAACACCTCCAAAGTCACCTCCTGCACTCTCGCCTAATTGACAAGGAAAATAAAATAACATATTAATAAGCATACGTAATTTTTTATAGAGAAAATACACATAAAAACAAATAAGTTAATTAAGTTATAAGGGCATACGACTTACAATATCTTCGAGGTACTGAGAATAAGTTTTCTGTAACGTATACTCCAAAGGGGGGACTTCATGGTGTTGGGCGGCCTCCTCCATCCAACTCGCGAAGGATCTACAATTGGCATGATGGTTCTTTGTATTTTTTTCCCGGTTCAACGCGTTTATCGTAGAAATGGCCTTGTTGGATAAACATATATCAAAAAAATATTAATTAAGAAACTATTTTTTCCAAATATGTGACGACCCAGAACAGAATCAGCAATGGAATCAGCTTAATCTACGAGCTCGCGTGTAATCGCAGATTTCCGACAGTTGTTTGAATCGTCAGACTTGATAACGACTAAATCATTGGCCGAGAATTGGAGCTGAGTCTCTTCTCGGGAGTCGTTGTACGTGTGATTTCGAGTTCGTGGGCGGTTCCGGATCATTATTTGGACGACCGAGGAATAAATTATGAATATTTGAAGTTTTGATATAATCGGGTTAAATTAGTAGCTCTCTTAACGACTAAATTACCGGACGAGAATTTGGTTTCGGATTCTTTACGGAAGTTGTTGAGAATTTAATTTCGAGCTTGTGGGAATTTCCGGAGCATTATTCCGAGTTACGAAGATTAAGTTGTGAATATTTCCGGTTGTTGATTATTTAGTATGTTTAAATATGTGTTTGGGCTGAACCGTTGACTTTTTATCCGATTGGTCGATGTGTTTGACTTCGGGTGATAATGGAAGAACATGTCGAGTCGAGTTTGTTGCCGCAAGAATTTTCGGAATCGGAATTACGACGCGAGAGTTACGTGTATTTGAAGTTTGTCGAAATACGTAATTATGGAAGTTTCCTAATTGGGAAAGCATTTAATGAGTATTTAATGGGGGGGTTTCCCCTTTGGGAAAGTCAAAGTTGTTATGTTGGCTGTTGACTCGGTCAACGCGGGTTGAAGAAGGTGGCAACGGTGGCCACGGCTTCGCCGGCGGCGAGCTTAATCCGGCCACCCCCGGCCTCGGGCTTGGGCCCGTCCTCATCGCCTCGACTTCCTCTTTCCCTTTCCGGCCTCCTTTCACGGCGTGGGACACCGGAGCGGAGGGAATTATCCGGCCAAAGTTCAAGATTTTTGGGGTTAATGGTGGATTCCGATTCCGGCAGATTCGAGCTACAACAAGGACTGGGTTTTGAAGCTCTCATCACCTACAAGCTACCATGTAAGTTTGGTGTTCCAATTCATCTTGTGTATGGAGAATTTTGGATTTGAAATTTGTGAGGCAATTCGGTTTTGCTTGAAATTGACATGGTTAGAGTGAGAATTGGCCTTTGATGCAGTTGAGGAAGTTGCTCAGTTGGTGATTTGGAGTGGAATAAAGGTTGCTCCGCCGAGAAATTTCACGGTTGGTGGCGCCGCCGCCGCCGGCGGCAGTCAACGACGGTCAAACTTTGACTTTTGGGGTTTTCGACAAGTTACATGTCATTTCACTCGAAATCGCGCCCCGATCGCAGTGGGGAGGTTCGTTTTTTCGAATTAAGCATCCAAAAGTACAACGAGGTATTGAGGTGTAAATATCGAATTTTCGACGATTCGTCGACATTGAATTACGTGTTTCCGAGAACGGTGGTTTCTCGTGATTTGTCTTGAATTGTCGAGTTATGATTTTGAGTAATGGACTCTGTGATTATTCAGGAGTTCGTGATCGTTCTTTTGCCGAGGGACTTTCCGCCGGATCACGGGTTAACGCGAACTGCGTTACGCTAGTCTGTGAGTGGAAAATTTCTTTTCACGGATTGATTGCGAGTATTTTATATACGTTTTACGAACTTGATCATGCAGTATGATCATGGTTTTACGAGCATGAGATTGCATATGAAATTATGTTTATTATGAGCATGTGTTATACGATTATGCTTATATCAGTATATGTATTACGTATATACATTCATATATACTGCTTTATGCATTTGCATCGACTTGTTTACGATTTGGTTTACACAGAGTACAGTCTCAGTTACGTTGTTGTATCGATACACTTGCCTCTCGGCTGATCCCCGATGGAGGCATACCAGGAGGGGCAGTACCCCGACCTGACCGGCGAGGGGCAGTACCCCGGAACCGAGGCCTTTCTGGCTAGAATCACGTGTGGGTCTGGGATCCCGTGATTCGGACTGTACTAGCACGGATGTGTCCATGAGTGACCCCGTGAGATTTTCCATGCATGCTCTGTACACGAGTTGGAGTCAGCGTCTCCTCGTATACTATTTGATTTATTTATATTTCGACTCGCATATGTTTTTATAACGTATATATTACTCGGTGAAAGACATTTATTTTTGTCCACTCACTCTAACAGTTTTCATGTCTTTCCCCAGGGCTTTTCGGTTTCCGTACCCAGTTTGTAGTTCGGACTCTGGTGTCGCACGTCGTGGTTGGAGGCATAGTGCTCGAGCTACCTTGTTTCTTTCAGTAGGTTTATTGTTCTACCTACTGTGGTAAACTTATATGATTATACATTAGAGGTCGCTCTGAGTATTCTGTTGTATGAATTATACGATTTTACTCCGGATTTCAGTAAAGTATAGATATATTTATTACTTTACATTATTGTTGATATATTGAGAAATCCGGATGGGATTGGTGCCCACGGTTTGGCTTTTGTGGCATAGGATGAAGTGTGTTTTCCAGGTGCAGGTAATGGTAATTCCACGTTAGTAACGAAACTCTGCCGAAATTTTGATGGTTTTTGTTGGTTCGTGTTTTCAGAACGGGTTCGATTCCGGTTTAGGCAACTAAATCGAGGTTGGGTCCTTTCAAAATATGATACAAATAAACAAAAATATAATGTTCCATACCCCAAATTTTGGGTTGTTGAAGTGGGTGAGAAGTCATTGCCACTCGTACTCCATATACATAAACTCGCTAGGGGTGTACTTTTTTAACTCTCTTTTCTACTCCTTGTACCTATATTAATGCAACAAAAATGTTAGAAATTGACAATAAATGATCAACACAATATAACTCGATATATAAAATATAACTCGAATCCTATCACCTTTTTCCTTACACGTCATTTGCCCACGTGCATTTTAGGTCCTCCGGTACAATAAACCACACCTGCAAATGTATATATAAACGATAATATTTCTATATTTATTTGGACTTAATTAATAAGGGTAGACATACATAATTAATGAATATATAATTAACTCACTGACATTGCATTATTCACCATGTCCTTCACACACTGTGGCACGGAGGACCAGTCTGTCCATGGAATTGGGACTCTGTCACGTATGATACTTCATACTTGATCGGAGTACCAGCGCACATGCATTCTCAAAATCATTGATCAATCATGCCCGGTCTCTATGACTAGTCTCCCATTGTCACTGATCGTTCTCTTAACTAGCTTGTCGGTGAAGGGGCCTCTAGTCTTTTTTTCGTTGTCTCCAGCATCTGTTTCGGCTAATACAAGGTAAAAAGATTAAACCATAAACACCCAATTTAATATACAAATTATTAATAAGTTTGAAATTAAATAACTAAGGTTGTTAATATTTATCCGATTCTGACGTCGATGTGTTTGATACCCTCGCACTATATAGAGGTGCATCAAACGGCACATAGACGTATGCTTGTTCCGGGGTAGTGAAATCAAGCTATCCAAGAAAAGGCACTCCCTGATCATCGAGAGCAAGTATGGCAAGTATCTCTCAGGGCAAGAAGAGGTGAGCCAGCGGACCACGTACCCCTGGCCTGCCGAGGAACTACCTGAAACACCAGTCTCAAAGCAATGCGGAACTTGACCCGTCGAGGGAGAAGACTCCGACCGGCGAATGTGTGGCATATAGACACCTGAAGGAACGAGACATGTAGAGGCGGGCGGTGATGGGTCGTTTTGATTCCAGAGCTGCCTCGTGCTGGCGAGTCGGCGGACCACTACTTCCTGCTGCGGCGCCTGCTGAAGTAATTGAAGGTGTCGAGAGGTCCTAGGGCCGTTATAAGTGTTGTTGATAGAGGTAGACGAGGAACTATCGTCGCTAGACCCATTTCCTTTCTTAGATCATTTCTGGCTTAACCAATTCATGATTCCTAAAATAAAAATCACGCATAAATTTGTGATAAAATTCACAATGCTAACACAAAATTCACAAAATCACATCTCAAATTCACAAAATTAACATATAACCAACAATTACCATAATCAAAACAAAATTCACAAAAAAAAAGTCACAAAAATTCACAACATCACAAACATTCAAAACCTTAATCCAACCACATATATTCACAACACTAATCCATATTCAAAACCTTAATTCAAAAATTCAACAACACTAATCCAAATTCACAAAAATACATAACATCAAAAAAATTCAACCACATATATTCACAACACTATAAATCAACAATTCAACATCATCAAATACTATTTTAAACAATTATATATATTTTATCCCCAAATTAAAAAAAAATCCCAAATTTAGGATTTAGGGTTTACCGATGAGGTGAGCGACGGGCTGGGAGGGGGCGAGCTAGGCGGCGGTGAGCGGCGGGCCAAGGGCCGGGATTTAGGGTTTAGGAGGAATTTGGGTGAAACAATAACCGTCTGGGTTGTTCTAGTTTAAAAACCCAAAACTATAGCCGACGAATACATGAATGTCGTCGGCTATAGTATAGCCGATGACACAG
Source organism: Geum urbanum (assembly GCA_946800695.1). NCBI lineage: Eukaryota > Viridiplantae > Streptophyta > Magnoliopsida > Rosales > Rosaceae > Geum > Geum urbanum. The sequence continues at coordinate 3,608,121 of OX327008.1, read as the reverse complement.
ATCAATGCCATCGACTATAGTACTACAACTGACAACATAAGTCAAATGTCGTTGGCTATAGTCAGAATTTTTTTTGAAAAATTAGGCTCATGTGAAAATATGTTTCCCATAATTATCTGTTTAACTAATTAAAGAACATAATCAGAATTGCTATTTTTAGAAGTGTGAAAATACTTTACAAAGATAGACGCATGCTCAACAAATTAACACGTTTAACACAAATTCTTCTTTAACTAAGGTTCATAATTAGAATCATTACTTGAGTCTTTCTTGGTGTCCGAGCTAATTTTTGGTAATATGTGCCGCTCTTCATCACCAGAGTCTTCATTGTCTTCATTTGGATTAACATCAATAAGACTTACATCTGCTCGAGGAAGTCGAACCACACTACCTGGTCTCACATTATTAAGGCAAATTCTAGAGCATTCAAGAATACTAATTGCATTCGGCTCTTGGTATGCAGTAACTTCTTCATTATTTGTGGCCTCACCAAGTGTAGCAGCACTGTATATGTTTCTAGGAACAACATGGTTGACTACTTTCCACACGCCTTTGTGCACAAGATCATCAAGATAAAATACTTGTTTTATTGATGTGGCAAAAACAAAAGGGTCATCTTTATACTAGCTTGTAGTAGTATTCATAAAAAAAAGACCGTATTGATCGGTCCTTGTGTTTCCAGGGTTAGTATCAAACCATCTACACTTAAACAAGTGCATTGTCATGTCTTCCCCATAAATTATTTCAATGACTGAATGGAGAACACCATAATAGTCAATGTCAATCCACCCACCATGCACCATTATCCCAAAATTCTGTGTTCTCCGTCTGTTGTCTCTATGTTGACATATAAATTGAACGTCATTGACCTTACACATCGGATAAACTCTTGAAGTTATCGGCTTCATCGCTAAAAGCTTCAATTCGTGTGACCAGTGTGGGTCACCATCAAGTTGTACATGGTTCATCTGAAAAAAAAAATCGCAACCATTAACTTTAAATATAAACGTTGAAATTAATTTATATACATAGAAGTAAATATATATATATATAGACGTACCCAGCCTCCAAAATAGTTTGCAAACTCCCTATTGTGGTATTCAAGATCACCGGCAACCGCAGGGCAGTAAAGATGGATGTTTTTTGAGTATTGAACTTCTGGACAGTTAATCAATACCCATCAGTGGGCAATGATAGCTCATATGGTTCCAACTGGTATGAGTTTGGCATTTGTCCATATACTTCAACATCATTGGAGAGCATAGAAAGATTGAACTGTGGTTCATCTACCGGCATATGTTGTGGAGGGTCCTCCAATGCTCCCAAATACAATTTGGTGTACGTTACGCACTTGTGCGCAAGATATACTTCAGCTATACACCCTTCAGGTGCGGATTTATTAGCCACAAGTTAGCATCTAAGTCTTCTTCCATCATTAGGTTAGCTTTTATAGATATTCGGGTACTTCTAGTACCAATTTCTTTGGTAGAGTTGCTTCTCCTGAGTGGTCTAAAGCTTTCTCCTTTGAAGCTTTCGAGGGTTACGTCACTGTTTATGTGTCCTTCGAACTTGAGGTTGACATTTCTAGTCTTTCTGTTCTCATATACTGCTGCCTTCAAGCTTTTTGGTTTCTCTCTTGGACTAGATAATTTTCACTCTAGTAGAAAAGTTACTCCATCCCATGTCACCTTGTGAATCTGTTGATTATGGTTCTTGGGATTTGTAAGGAAACTAGTAGTAAGACCTGGATGTTTGTTATCCTAGTCTTTGGCTCTACTGTTGTGCTCATTAGTTTATAGTAGATTCTATAAACTACTGCAAGCTCTTGCATGTCTTCCTTCATGGATGTGCCGTTTGTTTTGACTCTCAGTCATAGATAGTGAGCAACATCTGCTAGGCTAGTTGAAAAGTTTGGGAAGCAGTTAAAGTATACAACTTGATTGCATAATAATGCTTGAAGTGTTCCTAGTAGAATTTTTTGGAAATCATTTAGCCTATTGTCTTGTAAGACGCATAGGACTGAACAATTTAGGCATTCTGTAGCTAGTAAATTTATGCCAACTTGAACTGCTCCAATATGCATAAACTTGAAGTTTCTATTTTTGGCTTTAGAAACTTCCTCGGGTCTTATTAGAAGGAGATTTGTTTCTCCTATTGTTGTTGGGATAGTGAATTCTAGAATCTTGAATTGATGGCTTTCCATCAAATTAAAACTTCCTTTTTTGTAGATCTGGTTGAATTCAAACTTCGGAATCGAAGTATTTCGGATGTTGCTTTCTATTTCGTTGAACTCAAACTCTTTTGAGTTCAACAACTGCACTGATTTTTTCTTGAAGATGCTCAACATTTTTATGTTTCGAGTATCTTCTCGTTTAGGTTCTCTTATTCTTACGGCTGGCAGATTTGTTAGAGAATCTAGAAAAAATGACTTTGGCAGTGGATTCCCCCTTGGAACTTGTAGTGATTTGAAGTCATTAATTTTTCTAATGACTATTCGAGGTGGACTATTGCTTAATTTTTTGTGTTCTCGAGCTATGTTTTGAACACAATCAAGGATCTTCATATGTTGAAGATCTAGTCTCTCAATTTTACTATTAACTATTATTAATAGTTCTTACTTTTCTTCTGGCTGATTCTGGATGTAATCCACTTTGGCTTCCAATCCATGTAATTGGTTGCTAATAGCTGGAAGAATTTCTAGATATTCTCTATATCTAGATATTTCTAATAGAGACTCTTGTTGTCTTGCATCTATTAGGTCTAATAGAGAATCTAGTTTCTCTATTATTACCTCAGATGTTGATCCCATCTTTGAGATTTTGAGCTATAGCAAGCTCTGATACTAGTTAATCTGTGGATCTAACCAATGCTCTAATAGACAGTCAGATAGATAATCGATGCAAAATATTTTCTATTCTTGCTTTGTCTCTTAACAAGTTTTCAAGAAAAGCTTATTCTCTGACAATTTTGAGATTATGAATTGCTTGTTCTAAAGGATGAGGATGGACTGCTCTTGATCTTTCGAATAGTTTAATCATTTCTTTTGTATTAGTGATAAAATATTGTAATATTTTAAGTTTAGAACTTAATTTACGTGTTTTTTAAAAGTGAAAAATTTTCTATGGTGAAAATAACTGTTTACCTTTGAGTATCGAGGATACATCTCAAGCTGCATGTGTTAGAACAGATAAATTATGAGCCCACTACGCTTTTAAAAATATAAAAAGATGGGAAAATGCTGAAAAAGGTATTTTTGGAATACCTTGAAAAACAGTACCCCGCACACCACTGTGCAGAGCACTGTAGATGCACTCATCTATATACCATCTCAAATCTTGGCTGCAAATTCCTAGCTTTTAAATTTCCTATAACCTTCTTTCCCTTTGGCTCTACTAGGTACTTAGTCATCAAATCAGAGACCATATTCTTCTCAATTTCCCTCCCATCACTGCCGCGTAATGTCACAACAGACTCTCCATCTTTTCCCCACTTTAATTCCTTAAGTCATGAATCTGGTAGCTCCTCAAAACCCTTTGGGATGTTTTCTACTCAACTCCATCCCCATTTTCAGTACCCACTTCTGGAAGTTTTCTCTTGCTCCCTATTTGAGCTCACCTTTCAGTTCTCACTTCTTTGAAGAGAAGAAGAAACAGGAGAAAAAATGGGTTTGTAATTTAGAAAGCTTTCTGGATAGAAAGTATGAGACTTTATGGACAAGTGACAACACCTATGGTCTTGTGCCAATTTATTTCATTGAACACCAAGACTGTAATGGACTTGGGCAGTGTGAAGGTTTTGAAAATTATTAAAGACTTACTCTATTTAAGAAGTTGGGTGAAAAGAGTGGTTAAATGCTTTTCAGAAATAGGAAGTCATCTCTTAAGACCACAAGTCCATAACACCATAGTTCGTTTTTAGAATCATAATTTCCCACACAAATTTTATTATTATTTGTAGCCAACATCAACTCCCAGAGACAAAAAAATATATTATACTTTTTGTTCAATTTTAAATGATGAGTAAATAAAAGAACCCAAATCAAGTAAGTAAACTTCACACAGAAAAAAGTGAAAATGATCCTGATCAAGTGGCCAGTTCATAATATTATATCATATGTATATTTTCATCTGAGCTAATGAGCCATTGTATTATTGTAATGAAAATAAAAGAACCAAAGTACTAAACTAAACAAGTGATTTAAACTACATTGCCTCCTTAATGTACTAACCAAATATCCATTAGATTCAAGCAGTCCCACATTCTCCGACGACATAATCCTCTCCTTAGTCTCATCGTCAACAGCCAACACAATTGGAAGCAACATGTTGACGTATGACCCGTCGTTTATCTTCAACGCATTGAAATGCAAAGCTTTGTGATAAGTACTTATCATCCCTCATAAACCCTCAAAGCTGATGATGTGGACCCACTCGAGGTCAATCTTGGTCCAACTTGCTTTAGGGAGTGACTCCGTCTCCAAAAGCTTTGGCGCACTAAGGGGTTTTGGGACCACAAGATTGACCCTGGACAAATCGTCGGGTTCGATCAGGGAGCTCTTTACCACCGTGTTTTGTGCATGCATTGTTGTTGTGTTTGGTTTTAGTTTGTTGTTGTCTGTAGACGATTGAAAGTGGAGGGTTGGAGTGGTAAATGGCTGTGCTTGTTTCTGTGAGTCTTTGGTTTAGTTTTTTGAGGTTGTTGTTGTTGTTGTTGTTGTGGAAACTAAGGTACGAGGTGGTTGTGTTGAGATGGAGCTTAATGTGGGAACGAAATTTGCTGACCTTCCACCCTCTCTAGGCCATCAGACCAACCACTCTTTTGCTGCCACGTGTGCTTGGTAAAGTAGACCCACACGGGTTTACTCTTTTGGTTGAGAAAAATGCATACGACATGTGTTGATTAGTCGGTCTGGTGACCCATTGGGGCTTGTGGTCGGCAAATTTCGTTTCGTTAATATGAGGAGGTGTGGTGGTGGTACTGTAATGGTGTCACTACATTTTTTGACGAACATTTTTGGTTATTATAGTGGGGTGTTAGGCCCAACCTAACATTAATTCAGTCTATTTGGCCAGGCCCATAGGTTATAACTATTGTTCAGACTAACGGCATGCTCTGAGTTGGAGTCAGTTGGATAAGATGCTCTTAGCAGTTAGTTAAGTATGACTACATACACCTGCATTTTGTCCGTGGTCCTCTCTTAGATTCTGTTGTAGTTCAAAAGTACTTAAGCTGTATTCTCAGCCATGTTGGGCTATCAATGAATCAATGAAGCTTTTATAATTCTTGCATTTACAATTTCATAGTTTGCTCCTAATATCTGGTTTCAGGCCAATTCTATATGTGTGTGGTTTGCACTTTCATGCAAACCAACTGGATCCAGGATGATAAACTCAAGGGAGCTAATTTTACCTTCATTTTTTTCATCCAAAGGTGGATAATACTTCCACAATATACACGAAATAATTTTTGTTTGGAGAAGTATTTTTAGAGTTATGAAAAAAAAATTTTAACTTTGTATGATTAAAGAAGAAATGTTCAGAAGGAAATGGAAAAGCTAGAGAAATTTTTAGCAGATGGAAAATCAACAAAAGAATGGATGAAGTAAAGAAGGATGGAAAAGCAACAAAAATAGGGGTGTATGGCATGAGAATCAAACTTCAGACCAGCTACAAGTTAAGTTAGAATATAGCCAACTGAACCAATTGTATTAGTTGTTACTCTTTACTGCAAATAAGTTAAATACAAAAATTCTAAAACTCTTAAGCCCTGGTGAGCCAGTACATAGATCCATCATTGTCCACCACATTCTTCCACCACTCCCACCACCACATCCGTCCCTAGATCTTCCAGCACACCTGAACTTAACCTACGCAAATCAGTGGAATATCTCTACTCCTAACAAGAACTCATGAACAACCACATCGACTTACTGCAACAAGGATAGGCTAGCCTTCACTCTGAAGTAGTTGCCTTACAACAATCAGTGCTCCCAGCCATCCACCAACGCACGACGTCTATTCCAAGACCTTATATGACTCTCAAATTTGGAACGATACCACCTTCGGTGACAGACTAGATGTCTCTCGGGCTCTCACATCAGCCCACAACTACCCTTGGAGCTGGTCACCTCATTAGCATAGCCTTTACACCACCATCTTCCCAATTTCAATTCTCCAACCCTCTTTTCACTCCTGCTATCTCTACCATCTCTGCCCACTCACAATCCCAACCTCACCAAACACATTGCCTTCCACCATAAAACTTTCCCCTAGCAGAAACCTCATACTAACCACCCAAAATTGATTTGCACTGCTTCAATGGCGAGGACATCCTAGGCTGGTGGGCCATGGTTGAACGCTACCCTCGCACATACAAGGTACCAGTGTTGGAAAAGGTGTAGATTATAGCATCCAATTTCGGCCCCGATGCGGCGGTTTGAATGAACGCTTATGAGCTCCGCAACCACAATCCTGCTTGGGCTAGATTTATCTAGAGGTAAATTTGTATGATTTGTGTTTTTTCATAACGAAAATGTTTACTTAATCTTAATTACCATCAAGTTCATGTACAATTTATTAAACACGTTATATAACATTTTTTACTCAAAATATCTTTTCTAATGATGTTATTTATCTTTTCGACGGATTAAAAATATGAAATATGCAATAAGAGTTAATATAAATTAATAAGTAAAACTGGTAACTGTCAAAATAATTGTGCGATGAAAATGAAGTGTAAAAATTTAGTGGCTAGAAAAATATATCTTTTTTTTAAGTTTTAACTCAGATAATTAAAGATGTATTTGTTTTTCTTCTCTTTAGATAGTTAAAAACCCAGTTTAGAGCTTTGAAAATATCACGCGCCTCACGTGCCCCTCTGGTCTGACTACTATCGTACAATTTCGTTCTTTGGCCATCATTTTTTGCTCTGATTGCTGATTTTGCTGTCGATTTGGTGGCGTCAATTTCCAATTTTGTTTTCTTCGCACTCCCAAAGGGGAGTAGCAGAGGAATGGATTCAGATCTTTCTCAAACGAAGCGCTCGAGGACTGGGGATGAGCTGATTTCAAATCTGCAAGCTATAACTATCTCTGGTGGAGTTCATTCTGAACCTGAGTTCCTTGTTCGAAATTCAGTGAGTTACACCTCTAAACTCTGTAGTCCTATCTCTAAATTTCATGCTGCTATGTCGAAGGATTTTATGATGACAGATGAAGATTGCTTTGTGACCATGAGTGATTTAGGTCCTTGTGTCTCTTTCTCTGAGAAGGTACATAACAAGTTAGATTTGGAGTGGCGTTGGGATGTTGTAGTGAAGCTAATGGGTAACCTAACTCTACAACTAGCTATGATTTTGTGCTTAGGGGTTTACGCAAGAAATGACAAGTCAAAGGAGGTTGGCAACTCATTGATTTACCTCACAACTTCTTCATTGTTAAATTTAATCTTGAAGATGATATGAATCATGCTTTGTGTGAAGGACCCTAGATCCTTGGTGGCCAAACCTTGCTTGTGCATAAATGGAGTGCTACTTTTGATCCAAAAACTGAGAAAATTGGCAGTATGGCCATGTGGGTCAGAATCGTTGACCTTCCTGTCAAATACTACAAAGACTTTTTCATGAGAGTCATTGGTATGGCCCTTGGTAATGTTGTGAGAGTTGACCCTGTCACTCTTAGACAAGAGAAAGGTAAGTTTGCTCATATGTGTGTTGAAGTTGACTTGTATAAGCCATTGAGACCTTATGTGGTTGTTGAGAACATTTTTTATACTGTTGTATATGAGGGGGTGTCTCTTATCTGTTTTGAGTGTGGGTGCTTTGATCACTCAAAATAGTTGTGCCTTACTGTCAAGAGATCCCCTCATCAGCCTCAAGTTTCTATTAAGCCTTTTCCTATTATTAATGAGGTGGCCAATGCCTCAATTGTTGGTGCTTATGTTGTTGACATGGAACAGTCTGTCCCTGAGCCTAGAAAGGATGAATTTGGACCCTGGATGACGATGTCTTATAAAAATAAATAAAAGTGACACTGGCAAAATTGTGAAGGGAAGAAATACTTCGGGATCAAGATTTGATGTTTTAATGGATCAATTTGATGAAGGAGTGGTTAATCCTATTAACAATTTTGGATGTGGGTTTGTTATGGAACCTATTTCTGCATCTAATGCTATTCTAAAATTGTGGAAAAGCTATGAGTCTAAATCCACTTGGTTGTGCCTCGGGCCACTTTAAGGCTAAATATGGGGATAATAACACTAATGTGAACAAGGATTCTAGTAAGTTGAAAGGAATGACGGTAGGAAAATCTATTGTTGGGGTGAAAGTTGGTTATGTCAAAGGTGTGAAGATTGGGGATAGACCTCCCATGAAGGATGTTTCAAATAGTGTAGTTACCAAATCTAGAAAAAAATTTAGTGCTAAGTATCAAAGAAAGGGTTCTTCTACTGTAAGTGGTGTCAAGGCTCTAGAGTCTGGTATGTCTAAGAAATTGTCTTTTGATGGTGTTAGTTCTCCTTCTACTAGTGACACTCATGGCATATTTGGACATTGTCCCCCTGAGGAATGTAATGCTAGGGTTATGATGGCTGATGATGAAGGTTCTACTGTGTTTGCTGATATGACATTTTCTTGCATGCTATGCTACCTGATGTTGAGAGCTCTCTTTATCTTCCTGATAATGATATTATCTCTGTTTGATTTTGGGATTCACTCATGCTTCCTCTTTATTTTTTTCCATGTCAGGAATCTTATTTTGGAATTCCAAAGGAGCTGGCAGTGAGAACTTTAAATCTACTGTTGCAAATATTGTTAATATATATTCTATTGAGATCCTGGCCATTTATGAGCCCAAGGTTCTTTTTGATAGAGCTTGTGACGGTCTTTTGCAGCTTGATTTTGCTGATTTTAAAGTTGCGGAGGCTCGTGGCTTTTCTGGTGGCATTTGGGTGTTGTGGAGATCCTATATGAACATTGACTTTCTTGATTGCACCTTTCAATCCATCTCTTTAAAGGTGACAAATTATGGTGTTGGACCTTGGTTGCTCAATGTCCTTTATGCTAGTCCCAATAACTATTCAAGAACTAGGTTGTGGGGTTATTTAGAGGATCTTGCTGCTTCTGTTAATTTTCCTTATTTTTATTGGTGATTACAATGAGCTCATTTGTGAGTGTGATAAAAGTAGTGGCTCCAGTGTTGGTAGATTTTGGGGTCTTAGAGATTTTGTTAATCAAAATGCTTTGATGGATCTTAGTTTTAAGGGAGCTTGTTTCACTTGGACTAATAACAGAATTAAGGAAAGACTTGATAGAGATTTTTCATGTTGCAAATGGAGAGCTTTTTTGGATGAAGCATTTGTCACACTTTTATCTAAAACTCGTTCTGATCATTGTCATATTCTCTTAAAGATTCATTCTATTGTTCCTGCTTATCCTATGAATGGTCCTTTCAGATTTCAATCCATGTGGATTCAACATATTTCCTATGATGATTTCATTTTTGTGGCTTGGAAATATACGTTTGGTGCTTTCAATGATAGATTGAGTGTGTTGGCGGCTAAGTTGGACAGATGAAACGAAGGTTTTTGCCAACATCTTTCAAAGAAAAAAGACTTTGTTGGCCGGAATTGGGGGTATTCAGAAAGCTGCTGATAGATATTCTAATTTGTTCTTTGATGACCTTGAGTCTAAGCTTATTAAGGAGTATGAAGAGCTTTTGGATCAGGAGAGTACCTATTAGAGACAAAATTCGAGGGACAAGTGGCTTCAATATGGGGATAAAAATACTAGATTTTTCCACGTGATTGCTATTGTGAGGAGAAAAAAAACAAAATTGAAGGTATGTTTGATAAGCATAACAGTTGGGTGACAGATCCTGGGTTAATGGGGCAGGTGGTTGTGAAATTTTTTGAGGTCCTTTTCTCTAAGCCTAGAGTAGAAGACTGGAGAATTCTCATTCCTTGGTTATTTCCTTCCTTCCTCACCATCTGCTAGAGAGACTTAAGAGAGATGTGTCTGTGGCTGAAATTAAAAAGTCTCTATTTTCTATTGGCGGGTTTAATGCCCCTGGAGTTGATGGCTTTCCTGCCATCTTGTACCAGACGTATTGGGACTTATATGCTGAGGATGTGGTGAAGCTTGTTCAGGAGGCTTTCAAATCTTGTTTACTTCACCCAGGTTTAAACAACACTGTTATTATACTTATTCCTAAAGTAGAGGGGTCTCAACATATGAAGAATTTTAGGCCAATAAGCACGTGCAATACTGTTTACAAAATTATCTCTTAAGATCATTGTTTCTAGGATTATGCCAATTTTGAAGTCTCTAATTAGTCCTAATCAAGTGAGCTATGTTCATGGGAGACACATTCTGATAATATCATGATTGCTCAAGAGTTGTTGTTTAAATTCAAGAAATTTATTGGAAAATGTGGTTTTTTTTGCTTGGAAGGTTGATCTCTCCAAGGCCTATGACAAACTAAGCTGGGATTTCATTGAATATGTCCTTAATGAAGCTCAGTTTCCTCCTTCTTTGGTGAAGCTCATCATGCAATGTGTGACTATTAATTATTTCCAAGTTTCTCTAAATGGTAGCTTGACTGAAAAGTTTTATGGCAAGAGAGGTATTAGGCAAGGGGAACCCTTATTCCCTTACCTTTTTGTTTTGTGCATGAAAAAATTATCCTATTTGATTCAGGATTCTATTGACATTGGGGCATGGAAACCTGTTAAATCCTTGCAAGTCGGTCCTAAAGTCTCTCATCTATTTTTTACAGATGACCTAATTCTTTTTGTGGAAGCTTCTGTGCACCAGGCCAAAGTTTTGAAAAGATCCCTTGATATTTTTTGTAATTTGTCAGTTTTGAGAGGTCTTCTATATTTGTTTCTCCCAATACTGATAGGCCCTTGATTAGGAGTATTAGTTCTATATGTGGTTCACCTTTAACTAAGGACTTGGGAAAATATCTTGGAATGCCCTTTATCCATGGTAGAGTGAATAAAACCACTTATTCTAGCCTTTTAGAGAAGGTTCAGAACAGATTATCCAGCTGGAAAAGAAAAACTCTGAGTTTTGCAGGTAGGTTGACTTAGGTCAACTCTATGACCTCCTTAATCCCTGTTTATGCCATGAATACAGTCAAGCTCCATGTTGATCTATGCGACAAGTTGGATAAGGTTAATAGGGATTTTCTGTGGGGAGATTCCTCCGATAAGAAGAAAGTCCATCTTGTTAATTGGGACACTGTTGCACTTCCTAAGCAATTAGGTGGTGTGATATGAACCAAGCTATGTTAGCCAAGGATAGCTGGCGCCTGTTTCAACATGATCAAGGGCTTTGGGTCAGCATCTATAAGGAAAAGTACTTTAAAGATATTGATTTCTTTGATGTTAATTATACTTCTTCTGCTAACTGTTCCAACACTGGGAAGAGCATTTTATATGGAGCTACTCTTTTAAAAAAGAATTTGGTTTTGAGAGTTGGGGATGGTATGTGCATTAAATTCTGGAGTGATCAATGGTGTGATTACTTTCCTCTAGTTCATCATGCCTTAAACCCTGCTGCTATGAATATGAATATAGTCATTTGTGAGATGTGGAATGAACATGGCTGGAATGTTGATCTTCTAGATGCTCTCCTCCCTGTGCATATTGTCCATAGAATTACTGCTACCCCTACTAGCTTTAAGGGTTGTGGCAATGACAAGATGATTTGGAGAGCCTCTTCAAATGAAAAGTTTTTAGTAAAGTATGCTTATCGATCTGTTTTTAACTTTGAAGATTGTGATCCTAAGTGGAAGTCGATTTGGAGTTTGCATATTCCTCCTAAGCAAAACCCCTTTTTGTGAATTGTGTTACATGGGAAGTTGGTAACTAATCTTCAAAGAATTCATAGGAAAATGATGGTTGATCCTCTATGTCATATTTGTCATATGCATGAGGAGTCCTTAGTACATTTGCTTAGGGATTGCTCTCAAGCCAAGCTGGTCTAGAACAACCTCAATCTTCCTCATAATATATTGCAGACTTTTTGTTTGGACTGGAATGGATGGATCAGTGCTCAAATTCACTGCAAATCTCAGGTTCATAATGTGAATTGGTCTAGTCTCTTTATTCATGCTTGCTGGATGATCTGGAAGTGGAGAAACAAAGCTGTTTTTGATCCTAGATTCAAGATGCCTTATTTGCCTGGTAAGGTTGTCTTGAATTGAGCTTGTGAGTGGTTCAAAGCTTTGAAAATTTCTAATGCCAGACCTTAGATTAGTTATGTCTTTTATGCTTGGATCAAACCTCCTGATAATTGTTTCAAGCTAAATATTGATGGCACTAAATCTATGTCTGGGGATATAGGTGTTGGAGGTGTTATAAGAGATCACTGTGGGAATTGGATTAATGGATTCCAGGTAAATTTGGGGATTGGTAGTGTTCTTGAAGCTGAGACTTGGGGCCTACTTTATGGTTTGCAATTTCTTGTGGAGAAAGGCATTAATCATGCCGTTGTGGAATCTGATTATGAGGTGTTAGTTATTTAGTGCATGGTGAGGACCTTCTGCTTCATCCCCTTGGTTTTATCATTTTTAGATGTGTTTCTCTTATACAACATACCAGCACTTCTTTATCTCACATTGTGAGAGAACACAATATGACCGCGGATCGCTCGGCCAAGCACAGTTTGGATCATGCTATTGAATTGGTAAAGTTTGATGACCCTCATGTCTATCTTGCTCAAAGATATCTGGATGATCTATCTAGTGTTTGTTTTCCCAGAGTGTCTAGGTCCATTAGAATTGCTTAGTCTCTTTGTTTGGGTTCTGTGAACCCCTATTTCAACCAAAAAAATAAAAATAAATAAATAGTTAAAAACCCATGCCTAACCCGAATAGTTTCACTTGTCAAATCACACTCTCTCCCTTTACTCGCAGATTTCAATAACAAATTGAGACTCTGGTGAAAACTGATCTGACGTCACAATTTGAGGCTCCGGTGAGAGCTCAATCATCTGATCATCGCTAGATTTATCGGAGACAACTGGATATTCCGAGGAAAAATATTTTGATGCTTTAATTTTAAGTAATTTGTGTTGCTGCCTTTGTTGTTGCTCTTATCGCAGTGGTGTTCGAAACATGTGAACTTATCTAGTTAGAGTTTGGTTTTGTTGGTTGAAATATGATAAAAACATCAATCGTGCCAATTGGAATACTAGTCTAATTTTTTGAACATGATCACTGTATTATTATTAATTTATACACGTGCAAGATTGGGCCAGTCTTGCGGTCATAAATAATATGTTTTCATAGGCCAAATGGTGATGAAAGCCTAATTACCCACAAATAAGTCGGGCATTCCGTGATTTCATATTTGGTGGTCGCAAGTAAAAAGTACCGAAAGGATGGAGTACTTACGACTCCTTCAAATATGAGCGTGTTACATATTTTGCAATTCTAATTCACATTCTCCAGTCCAAGTATTCAGCATCAAGAATCTGCCAAATACGTTCAAGTTTCAAGTTTCAGACACACATTTAGAAACATATGTATATATATACACATATGTATACTCAATTATATTGGCAATAGGAGAATATGGTAGTTCTTATATATGGACTCGAGCTTTACCTCCATTTGTTTGAAATCCGCATTTCACATTCCCAATAAAATAGACTTCCTCATATGTCAAGTGGGGGTGCTTGATCACCTTTTCCTTGAATGGAGATGAGAGTAGTCCCTCCGAGTTTACTTGTCCAAGTTTCTGCAATGTTGGGTGGTTGTGTGGAACTATTAATGCAAGTGGATAGCGGCTCCAACTCACTCTGGCGGATGATGAACAGTGAGTTAGTGGTGTTGTGCCATCCTTGTAGCCTATACGGCTTGAGGAAGGCGTCATTGAGGTCTATGAAGGAACTGATGGAGCCTAGAGGAAGCTCAAAAAACTAATTAAGCGTTTCACCCATGAGCGTCTCGAGAAACAAGTAGCAAAGGGTGGCATCATCGTAATGGTGCTCGACAAGTGGCGGACAGGAACTTATCAAGATGTGTACTAGGATCACCATGTCCTTAATAGCGATCCTCTTTCAACGACTTAGCGAAGGGTGATAACATGGAATAAAAGTTGAGAAAGTTCTGCATCACAAATGGTTTAAAAAGTGTGCCTGAGACAGTAAAAATGTATTTATATGGATATCATAAGGTGAATATGGCCTCACCAGGCACATTTGTTGACCCAATATCCCACCTTTGGCCTCACGAGTATTTGCTTAAAATGGAAACCCATTAAAAATACTTGGACTCAAATATGGCTACAAAGCTTGTTTTGAAGGGGACGGTTATCAGCAGTAGCTGCTCTGAGACATCCGTACCTCTTTTTAGCTAGTGACCAGGCAACTGCAATTCTTTCAAAATTATCTTTCACCAAATAGTGGAGCTACTTTAAGATGTGAGTACATATTAGTGCTTTGCCCTCAGGAAATTAAGAAGATTACATATCAGTTGATTTTGCTAGATCAAAATCAAAACCTCCTGTGCCATTGCTTTATCTCGGTGGTATATATGTTAACGAATTGGTATACTACAGAAATGAGACTTCATAAGTTCAGGAAAGTGTCTTACAAATTTTGTAGCTTGTGCACTCAATTTATATCATAGGAAAATGGGAGATAATCCACTTAATGTGTAGGATATATGGGTTGGAAGAGGAGTCCATGGAACATATTCTTTTGTTATGTCCATGGGTGGAACTTGTGTGATTTGGCTCCCCTCTTGGTATTCGCATTGTTTAGCAACAAGTCACCACATTTGGAGCATGGCTACTTCAGTTTATTAGAGGACCAAGAACAAAAAAGGAGAAGGGAGATGCATTTATTATGGTTAGTCAGATATGCTGGGAGTAATGGAAGGCAAGGTGCAACTTTTTATTTCGTAATGAGCCTCTGGAAGGCTTGTGCAATGAAGTTCGAGTTATGGCATGCCAGAGGATTATAGAGTGTGGATGATCAGATTTTCTCTCCCATCACTTAGCAGCGTCCGATTAGGGGTTATCACAAGGTTAGTCATGATGCAAGTAAGTGTGAGGAATAATTCATAGCCAAGATAGGTGCGGCTATAAGAGACCATAGTGGAGCTTTAGTGGCTTATAACACTTGCCTAACTGGTGGATTAAGTTCTACTATGGGAAAGCGTATGCATTATTACATGGGTTGCAATTACCTATGGATCTAAGCTTGAAGAGAAGTGGAGTCGGATACTAAAGCTGTTATTGACATGCTGGTCAACAAGCTCTCTCAATGTGATTGGAGCTTGTTCACTATCATATTAGATATTAGGACAAAGATAAGGCATTTTGAAGAGGCTAGAGGGGGTTGGATTCCTCGGGAAAAAAAATGGTGGGCAATCTGGTTACCTCGTTTGATGTTAGAAAGGTGGAACTTAACCGTGAGGCCTAACAGCCACCACTGTCCCTGGTTCGAGTTTTGAGAAACGATGGTTGCCCCATAACTGTAGTCAGAGACAATCTCATGTGAAGGATTCACAATGTTGACGATGAAAGGATCATTTTGTGCATGGATGGCCCACCTTTTCACCGGCAACTCATTAGTAAATTTTCTTGGTCTCCACCTTTTCCTAGTGGAAGCCGAGGTCGACGCCACACCCTTCACATGGGTAGGAGGAACGTGTCTCTGTCCGGGAGTGGCGTTAACTTGCCCTTTTCTGGGGACTTCCAACCTTGCAGGAATGTTTGTAATAGGTATATCAAATCTCATCGCTTTTACGATATCAGTAAAGAAGTCAGGCATAGAATCTACTACTTTCTGAAGATTGAGAATACGTTGCACTTTAATCTCACTCTGAGATGTGTGAGAATCATAGTGGGATTAGACCACGTCAATTCCTAATGCTCAATCAGAATAGAACTATTTTTATCTCCCCCTAATGGTGAAGTATGTCTCATCAAAGTGAAAGTCTGTAAATCTAGCAGTAAAGGGATCTCATGTCAAATATTCTAGATAACGAACAACCGTTGGAGATTTATAACCAACATAGATGCTTAAACTTTATTGAGAACCCATTTTTATACGTAGTGGAGGTGTAATAGGCACATATACCACGTATCCAAATATGCGTATATGTGAAATGTCAGTCTCATATTCAGTTACTAACTGGTACACACTTAATGGTTGGTGTGCTATTAGTCTGTAACGAATAAGCATAACTGCATGTAATATTGCATATCCCCACGTAGATACCGGTAAAATTGTGTGCATTAACAAAGCTTTGGCCATAAGTTGTAACCGCTTGATTTGTCTCTCTGCAAGATCGTTTTGTGAATGAACATGGGGAACGAAATGTTCAACTTCAATCGCAACTGACATGCAGTAATCATCAAAATATTTTGATGTAAACTCTCCTACATTATCCAATCCATTAGACCTTATTGGATTATCTTGGTGGTGAGCCCAAAGCTTAATAATCTGTGATAGAAGTTTTGTAAATGCAACATTCCTTGTGGATAGCAAAGCAACGAGTGACCAATGCATTGATGCATCTACCAAAACCTAAAGTATTTAAATTGTCCACATTCTGGTTTGATAGGTCCACAAATATCACAATGGATTCTTTATAAGAATGGTATATTTTCAGTATCGTCAACCACAAAAGAATGACGTGCGTGTAACTTTGATAATGAACAAGCTTTGCAAAATGAGCGGTGAGCAACAGAGATTGCCCGAAGGAATCGGGTAGGATAACACTAGGCTCCACAACAGTATTTTTTTGGGGTTGTGTTGTACTTGCCTTGGAGACTGAGCCTAAACTGAGAGGAGTAATCTCAGCCACCCAATCTAAACCGATGGTTTTGGGTATTCCCTCATGCTTCTTTGCTCTGAAAAACGGATAATCATGAGACTTTTTCAATATTTTGATCATTATATCTCGACCTAGATGACCCAGTCGATAATGCCAAAGCTTATATGAGGCCGAGTCAAATACAGTAGTATGAGTGACTGCATTGGATTCAATAATCCAAACCGTAGTAAGATATAAACTACTACGAATGGTCAGGAACTTCTTTAAAATACGTTTTCTACCACATTTTTCAGAGGTTATACATTGAAATTCTTTACCATTCTCACAATAAGTTCCCAAGTGTAAACCGTTGACTCTAATGTCCTTAAAACTCAACAAGTTTCGATGGCCTTTAACGTGTATAAGGCATCAGTGACATAAATTCTTGTACCATGTGGTAGAAAAAATTGTGCGTAACCACGCCCTTGTATAACTGGTGTTGAACCAATCATAGTTGTCACCGAAGAAGTATATGGCACAAGATCCATAAATAATTGTATGTTCTGCATAATAGTGTGGATAGTCTCACTATCTGCTAAACATTCAACCTCGCCTTCAGACATGGCGAACACTTTAAGTAAAGACTTAAAGATTTGCAAACCATTGTGATCCTTATAGAGTGCTTGACATGGCTTGAAAAAACTGATGTATAAACAACATCAAAGTATACCGAATATGGTAACGAACCTCGATAGTTCAAAGAATATTTTGATGAATCAAAAAACCGGTTCAAGTCGTGTCCAAAACAATGGTCTCGACGGGACGAAAAATCACCTTGACGGGTCAAAAATGTGTTGAAATCGAGACAGTAGATATGTCTCGAAGTGTCGAGACATTCCTTTGATGGATCAAAGGTGCTAGAACGTCAACAAAGGACTATCTTCAATGGATCGAAGAGAAACCAGGCAAAAATTTTGACGGGTTGAAAACATGCCAAAAACGATCCATAAGGTCATTCTCGATGGGTCGAGAGAGAATCTCGATGGGTTGAGATGTCTGGGATCAAAACATTCTCTCCTTTTGTCTCATTTTTCTTGTATTTTTGGTCTCATGTTGCCATAGAGTATTGTATATTTTGAACCATTCATGCATTATGAAGTAAAATATCATTCTCAACATTTCCATATACCAAAAGAAAGAAATTTGATTTCTTTGCCAACATAAAACTTACATCAAAGATTGTGTTATTCCAAAAATCGACTAATAATAAAGTCTCAAACTATGACTAAAAAAAAAGCCAAAACTAAACTACACTTTATTACATAGCAAAAGTATGAGCCTAATACATAGACTATTCAAAATCTGTAGTCTTCATACTTATTTTTGTGTCATCTGCTATAATAAGATTTGCTTCACCACAATCTTCCATCTCATAGTCTTCAGTGAAGTTAGTATTCAGAGATAAAAACCTAATACATAGACTACTCAAAATCCGAATTCTCAAGACTTGCTTTTTGTTTCGTCTGCTACAATGAGATTGGATTCACAGCCATCTTCCATCTCATACTCTCCAATGAAATTTAACTCTTGTGCGAGATATTTCTTGCACTTCTTGTAGGCATTCTGGATATCCCTGTTTGCACGACATTGCTTGTGCATATGCTTTGTAGAACCACTCCTATAGCAAAGGTATATGCCAGATGGAGCAGAGTATGAAGCAATTCCGCCATTCCTAGGACCGGAGTTGAAATTATTCTTGTTGGAGTGACTTTGGCCAGTATTTATGTGCCTTCCCACCAGTGTTGTAATTGTCAGGAATTTTCTTAGTCTCAACAGGCCTAGCATTGTTGTTGAGAATCACCTCATGATGTCTTTCCTTTTTAGCCAGAATATTAATGAGGTCATTGAATGTTGTTATTCTTCCTTGCTCGTACTCAATCCGGTATTGATGAGCTAATAAACTCATGCAAGAAGAGAAGGTGTTCAAAGACTTCTCGATCACATCTTAATCGGTCTTGAAAACGTCATAGAAGCTCAGATCCGATTGTAGCTCGAACATAGCTTGGTTGAAAGCAGTAACCTTCGGATAATCCAATAACTAGATTGTATCCCATCTCTCAGTTAACTCTGAAAGTTATACGTTATGCACATTGTTGAAGTGATGCTTCAAAACATTCCATAAATCCTTGGGATCATCTTTTTGTAATTAAGTACTGATTCTTTAAAAGAGGATGGATATACCACCTCAAAAACATAAGGGATTGAGCTTTGCAAGCTGCAGATGGTGGAACTACATTCTCACCGGGAGCTGTAGTTGGTGGGTCGATAATATCGCTGAGATCTTTTTCGATGAATGTATTTTAACTCGGAAACCCAGTAATGATACTCTTTACCATCGGCATCAAGGATGTCGAATTCAGGCCTAGTCAGCTCAGTTGAAGTCATCTACAAAAGAGAAAAAGGAGAGAATTAGTATCGGTCGAAAAACACGATCACTTATATTAAGTTTAGGGAATAAGAACGTAATCAAAGATGTATGGTTACAAAAATCAATGCTCGATAAACGGTGACTTCATACCACACTCAAAAACCCTCATTGTCAAAATCCGTCACAAAAATCGATTCTCCTTTTTTTTTCTTTTTCAATGTATCTTGACTCCCCTAGGACCGTCACTAATATAAAACTTTGTTCAAACAGGTATTAGTCCATATGAACTAGGGCAAAAAATAAAATCACAGTAACAAGATCAACCTAAATCTAGTCCTAGATCTAGGGTGTTGTAACGACCCAAACTTTGAGTATATGATTATTGGCACGACATGTGATTATCGCGAGTTGATTGTGCATATATGGATTGTTAAAGACTAAATTATCGGGCAAGAATTTGATTTAAGTTTCTTCGTGAAAATTGTAGAGGATTTGATTTCGAGCTCGTAGAAGGTTTCAGATGATTTTTTAGATAATCGGAGAATATAAAATAAATATTTGAAATTATCGTCGAGTTAGTCGTACTTATCCGATTGTGTTGGAATTATATATCCGAGTCGTGGGTTTGGTCGGTTCGCGACGTATAAATATCAAATAGTCGTAAAATAGGAAAATCACACATTTGGATCGAGTTGACCCGTTGACCCGTTTTCCTCCACTGACCCGGTTTGATTTAGCCGTCAGACCCGTCGATTCCGGCCACCTCCAGCCAACTTTGAGGAAAACGTACTCAAGTTACTGCCTCCACACATAGAGTACCCAGGAGAGTTACGTCTTTATGAGCACTTGACCTGGGCTTGTTTATTTTGACTCGCATGATTTTATGTGCATTTATTGTGAAAAGCATGTTGGATTTATTTATGCGGCATATTATGATTTACGTCCACTCACTCTAACGGTTTTTATTATTTATATGCTTTGCTCTGGGCTTTTCGGTTTTCGCCACCCAGATTGCAGTATATTTCCCGTGGTTACACGTTATCGCAGGAGGTCTAGAGTTCAAGTCACACTTTCCTTCTAGTAGGTTACATCATATTTTGTAATTAGAAGTCGCTCTGAATACTTGTGTAGTGTTATTCAGTTTGAGTTATTTTCCTGAATACTTTCTGGATTTCTTGTAACCTTGTGTTTTGTTATATATGTGGATTTTCAGAAATCCGGTTGGACAATGGTGGTCAACGGTGTGTCTGGGAATTTATCTGTGAAGTGTAATCTTCTTGCAGGTTTTTGGTTTGTACGTTTTATAAAGTAAACTCTGCCAAAAAATTTGTAAGTTATGGTGTCCTTAGGGCATAATTTTGGTTTAGGCAACTAAATCGGGGTTGGGTCCTTTCACGTGTTGTAGTAATTAAGTTTTGCAACCAATTTTATAAATCCAAAAATGTGAAAAAAATTACTTTTAGGGTGTTATGCTCGATATGAAAAACTTAGAACAAGGAGGAAGAGCGTCAGGATGATGAGGTCGGTGACGGTGGTCAACGGAGGTGAGAAATCCGGCGGTGATGATGGTGGTTGACGGTGGTGGTGGTTATGGTGATGTTAGGGTTTTTTCTTTTAAGGTTTGGTGTGATGGCTATCAACTCAAGAAAAATTGATAACGTGTTAAAGGAAAAAAGTAAACGCAATAATTGTATACTGAAACTGTATCTTTATTTATTAACAGATGGTTGCAAATATATGCATTACAATTTTTTACAATCAATATCTCTACAAATCAGGGATTGATAAAATATCTACTTCTATGCTAATTAAGACAAGACACGCGTCAAAATACCAAAAATATACTTTTCTTAAACAAATAGTTTATATTCTTGAGTGACAGACTTAATTTCCAACTATTAAACCTTTTTGTGTCTTTCTAAATATGGATGATTAAATTTGGTTTAACTGCAGGCTTTGCTTGCTGATTACTGGCATGAGGATTATCGAATTGCCACCATCATATATGTCCACTCTTGTCACTGCCCAATGTATATTGCCTCTCCATACTTGACCTATGTTCCCAGGATCTATGCTAAATATAAGAGACCTAGATTTAATTGTATATTTAGTAGATGATTGTTTATGCGTAAACATATAGGAATTAAAATAGAGGAGTATGTGATCTAGAAAAGAAACCATCAAGAATCAAGTAGAATAAGTGATGATTTGTATTATGATAAGTAGAGGTTTGGACTACTCATTCTTGTCAGGATGTTTAGTTTGTAAGTGCTTAACCTTTATTGCTTGATATCACATAGATTAAAGAAAGTTCTGGAGGATTGCACCTGGGGTGAAGGGCTAAAATTAAATCTGACATGTATCACAATATTATTTTTTTTTAGTTTTGTCAACTTTTTCAAACTTAATTGTTAAAATTCTCTCTATCTCTCGAGACAAAGGGGTCTTTTCCATTTCTCTGCCGGCACTTATTGCCTCAAAACTTTGCGAGCCTCCTCTTACACCGCCAACTCGGCCACTTGTGCCTTCGAGCTCGCCTCAACCTCGTTGTCACCAAGCGGCGTGCCACACCTACTCGTGAGCAAGCTTGCTCGGTAGCAGCGATGGAGCTTGGCCGATCTGCTCGTCAAGATCCCGAGAATTGCTACCTAATGGCCGCAATCTATGTAAAGATATTTCATGACCTCCACGCCGCCCTCCACGAAACCATCGTGAAAGTAAGGAAGAAAGACACGAGCACTGATTCACCCAACTCCCACTCCCACCTCTCTCCCAAAACTAATCCGCAATTGGTCCAATTTTTTGGCAGGTTTTTTTAGCTTCGTGACTTTGCCGGTGACATCGTCCCTTTGTGACGTCGCTCCGGTTGCCAATAATCACCATGAGTCTCTCTGGCTGATTGTGTACGGTGATCCACGACATATAGCTCAATGTCAGCTCAATCGATCCTTGAAAAATCAACCAGTCATTTTATGACACGTGTCTCCTTGAGAACTTAGTCATGCCTCCTTTAGAAATTAGCTTTTAGGGTGCTTAGACCCAGGATGCATATCACCATAATCCATAGATTAATTACAAAAGATCACCCGAGTTATGGGGTCATTTTTGTTTGAGTACCCAAGTATTAAAATCTTGTGTTTTAATATCTTAACATTATTACCGTTTGACACTTTAGTACCTCCGTCAGTTATTCCGTCAAAGTCGTCCATTTTTGTGACCTGGCATTAATTATCCCTACAAACGTAAGCTCCTCTGAATACCTGGGGCTAATTTTGTCATTCCCCACCTCTACAGTCTGCGCCCACAAACATCGCTCGTGCCAAGAGAATTCTGGTAGCGTGGACCCGTATCACATAAAACACCTTAAGCAAATTAACCATCAAATCCTCAGCCCTAGGCATTGAATATGAGCTGATTTTTGTGGGGATCATTAAAGTCACGTTAGTAGAAAATGGACGACTATGATGAGATTACTGATAGAGATACTAAAGTGTCAATCAATGGTAACATAAGGTACTAAAATGCAAGATTTTGATATTTGGGTACTAAATCGAAAGTGACCCTATAATTCGGGTGGTATTTTGTAATAAATATCATATATTAGATGGTACGTTTACTCCCATTTTTGGATCACAGTTTGACAATTCTATTATTTGATTATGGTATTAGGTATTTATGAATAGATGATTCGTATAAATTTTTCAGTCAAGCGATCGTTAAGTTATCGTTTAATACAACTGTTGGAAAAATAGTGATTTTTCACCATTTTAATATGACAATTTAAACAAAATAATTGAGTGTGTTGCACTCAATTTTGTGAGAGAAATATGGATTTGTGTTCTCCTATAAGAGTACATAAAGATTATGTATTCATTTGTTTAAATTAGTTAAGGGGTGAATGAGAAATTGTCATCCAAAGTTGACAACTTGAAACAAAAGGAATGAATGTAATCACACATAGGAGAAATTAGGAATGTGGAAGTCTTTATTTATGATTGCACCTTAGTATACCTTGAGTAAGTAAATAGAGAGACTCTCTCTCACATGTTGTGGGCAGCGTAAAAGTTCTTAAGAAAAGCGTTGACTCAACTTAGTTATTTTTCGTTCATATATTTACAATTTATTAATTATTTAATTAATATTACGTATATTATATTTAATTTAATATAACAAAATTTACTTACAACAACATGTGTTGCACAACTGGACTGCAATAGTAAGCAAAAGCAAACAAGCTATGTCTGAAAACAACCCCAAGATGCGTTTCGGAATATTAGGATGTGCGAACATAGCTAGAAAAGTAGCTCGCGCCATAAACATGGCACCCTCTTCAACTCTCTACGCCATCGCCAGCCGCTCCATCCACAAAGCCCACAAATTCGCAGCAGCCACCATTAATGGTGGTGATGACTCTGTTAACATTAACATCTACGGGAGCTATGATCAGCTACTTGACGACCCATGAGTGGACGCAGTGTACATGCCGCTGCCCACTAGTCTCCACCTCCACTGGGCACTCATGGCTGCACACAAGAAGAAGCGCCTGCTCTTGGAAAAGCCAGCGGCTCTTGATGTGGGTGAGCTCGATCAGATACTGCATGCCTGTGAATCCAACGGTGTCCAGTTCATGGCTGGTAGTATGTGGCTGCATCATCCTAGGACTGCCAAGTTGAAGGAATTGATATCTGATCCCAACCTCTTTGGTCAGATCAACTATGTAAGCTTCATTCTTACTTACCCTTCTCTTTTTTGGGCCTCTGTTTTTATAGCACTGAAACTATTTTGCTTATTCATATCATGCCTGGCAATAGATGTAACAGTTCATTCTTACTAGTCTTTGCTTTGTTTTACGAATTTAGGTAATAAGTTATTCGATTAATGAGTTATGAACTTATGACCAAAGAAAGATGAGCTTAAAAGAAAGAAATAGAAACTTTGGTTTGGCGTTAACCCTTGATTGTCGGAAAGTTAAATTGTGATGCTCTTCATAAGTATGATTTTCATGTGGTATTACGCTTTTCAGATTCATAGCTCATCCACACTTCCAGGAACCAAGGAATTTTTGGAGAATAACATAAGAGTGCAACAAGAATTAGACGCTCTCGGTGTACTTGGAGAACTAGGTTGGTACTTTGTAGTGCATTGAAGCCGTTTTGTTGGCTAAGGATTTCCGATTACCAACTGTAGTCACTGCTCTACTGGATGTCACCAAAAATTCTGCAGGGGTCATCTTGTCGTTCTCTGCATCGATTCAATGGGAACCACATGACCACACTGTTGCAACGATTCACTGCTCTTTTCTCTCCCACACATCCATGGATTTGGCTATATCAGCTACTAATGGTACGGTACATTGCAATGGTTACATAATTCCGTATGCAGACGTTTGAGTTCACTTCTGGCGCAAAGTTTCCAGAACTCCACATTGGGTGGAGTAAAACACCTGAAAAAGTTACAGTGGTCTCGCAGCTGCCTCAGGAGGCCTTGATGATTCAAGAGCTTTCATGCCTTGCCGTGGCCATTAGGGAATTCGGGTATCGTCCAGACAGAAAATAGCCTGATCTTTGCAGAAATACGCAGTTGGTATTGAATGCAGTGAAGAGATCTATTGCCCTTGGTTGTAAACCTGTTGAGTTGTAATTTTCATGAATGTACAAATGTATAATACTACTATAATCTCACATGTTGCTTCACGAACAGTGTTAACAATAAAATCTAAATCTTTATTAATTTGCTAGTTCTTCAGATATTGACACACAGAATAAGAACATATACATCTACCGTTTACTTAAGATTCTTGGGCTTTGGTACTTTCTTCTTCTCTCGTTTTAGTTTCTTAAGATATTGTAGCATCTCTTCACGGAAAAAGGTGTCTGGGAATTGATCCTTTCTTGGTCTCTTTACAGGCTTGCTGTTGCCATCTTCTTTCTTTTTATCTTCATCGCTTTGTTTGAGTCTCATGTATGACTCCATGCCAAGATTGCTGAAACAAAACCAACAATCCCCATCATTACAGAAGAAAAGGCATACAACTATAACAACTATATATATATATATATAAGCTTTAAGTTGGACACACCTTCGTAATGCTAGGAACATTGTATGAGAATCAGGTCGCTACAAGTTCAGGGTTACAGAAGTTAAAGAATTACTCGAGCTTCAGAATGTGATCGTGAATGATCGATTAAGAACTACATAATGAGCAGGGAAAGATACTGTTTGATCAATCAAGGAATCGATTCCCCGATGTACAAGGAAAGAATCATTTACTCATACAATCTATTTCCTTATTACCAACATATTTCCTATCATAGCATCATCTTATCGGGCCGTGTGTTTGGGCTGATATAGACATGTTTGGTGGCCCAAATATGTATGGGCTAGAAATTTTATTTCCTGTGAAACATTGGATATGGCCTAGTCTACATCATAGCAAATGGCCAGTAAAAATTTTAGCATCTCCTGATGTATTCCACCTGTTTGGGCTACAAATTTGACATATTTAAGTTTGACAAAAAAAACTTGAAATAGTAACTCAAGTTCAACAAAATAGATATTTTAGTTATTCAACTTTTAAAAGTATAACTTGAATAACTCAAGTTTGACAAATAGACATTTGGTCACTCAATTTTAATTTTTGAAAGTATAATTTTGGTCACTCGATTTTATGATTGTATTGGATGGAGTAAAATATTGACTAATTTGACAAAGGGATCAAATATTGACTAAAAGGAAACTTCAACAAATAGTACCTAGACTTTTTTCATTCTAAATATTCATAACTGAATTCTACAAAATATCAAAACTATACTTCAACTTTATTACTGTCACTCACTCCATACCAGATTGCATCAGGGGAATAAAAATCATTGGTGTTAGTAACGGTAGATATGATTTTTAAATCGGAATTAAAAATTGAGATATGATTCTAATATTTTATAAAACTGAGCGGTGACAAGTGTCACCTTTTATGACCATGGAACAAAAATGGTGTTTATACAGTAAAATTAGGCTACCAGTGGCATCAATCTCAAAAATCAAGCCTCATTTTTCTTTGGTCACAAGGGGACCTAAACAGGCAATCCGGTCCAATAATTCTGATCAAATCATTTTTTTCCATCACAAATAGTGAACGACTTTATGTAGAGGTTCCACAAAGTGAACGCTTTTGTGTTAAAAGGTCTCCCATGAGATGTTCCACTGTAACTGTTTATTTGCTTTGCTTGTGATTGCAATTGTTGTTCGCACCATATAGCTGATGCAACTTTAATGCACATATTTACAAATACATTCTTTCATCTATGCACAAAACTGCCTACTTCATCAGAGGAGATCAATATGCCCCAATTTCTAAACATATTTTAACCAAGCTGGCATCTGCCCAACCAAGGTTATCAAAGATGATGATATCTAGTAATCTACAGATTCAATGCCAGCTTCAGCTTCAGTCAAGCTATCATCGTGCTCCATCAGCATATAGTCACAAAGCTCTAAAAGCTGGTCTGCAAGGGGAGGAATACCTGGATTGCGTCCGTCGTTATATAAATGTGCATTGATGGTGATTTGAGCAACATCATGCCTGAACTGCTCCCGGCTCTTGTACTCCATTTTCCTCACC
Source organism: Geum urbanum (assembly GCA_946800695.1). Lineage (NCBI taxonomy): Eukaryota > Viridiplantae > Streptophyta > Magnoliopsida > Rosales > Rosaceae > Geum > Geum urbanum. The sequence continues at coordinate 3,581,304 of OX327008.1, read as the reverse complement.
TTCTCCTTAATCGTTGATAGATCCATGGGGCAGTCTACAAAATTCAGGTAATCTGGAGCTTCTTTTTTGGAAACGGGTTTAAGAAAAAGATAGGAAACTTCAATGCGCTCTTTGAGGGTTTCAACGATATGCTCCAGGATGTTTGCCAGTCCAACCTGCTCACAAATAAGCCGGCACGTTCGTCTCACATTATTCATAAAATATTTCCCCATAAAAATCTGGCTAAAAAGAACATCAATGGATATAAAATGGATGAAAAGAAGAAGAAAAAACATTTGATAATTGCTTTTGACATATGATTCCAAGGAAAAAATAAAACCAACTGCTCTTGGTCTTTACAGTCTGAGGAAGAAATTATAACCCTATTACATCTCAACTTGCTTCCCTTTTTTGTTTAAGAGGAAATATTTACGAGTATGACAAAAAGATAAGAGAATTAGCTTCTTTTTTAATTCAATCCACTCAGAAATCATTAGTGCAAAAATTACCTGCCTTCACCACAAATCATCAATTCTCGTCACTTTTCATTTCTGGCACTTCCCTCATTTTGTTAAGAGACGGGGAAAATATTCGGATAATAAAAAGTGAGAGAAATCGACAACTCATACCAAGTACGCTAATTTGACAACTATGCCTGTTTTAAGAGATACCATTCCTAATTGTGAAGTTAGGCAGTAACAACTCATAGCTGGGGGGACCGATCTATTCCTAGAATCCAGTGTTGTGCACATGAATGACCACTAAATATCATAAACGACCACCGCTGATCGTACCAGGCAGTAAACACGAGACTCAGTAACGAATGTAGCATAAGAAGATAGCAAGTAAACCTACCTCTCCTCCTCTGCGTCGCTTTGTAGTTGGAGCAGACTCTCCAGCATACCGTCCCAACTCAACAACTGGCCTCCTTTTGGTACTCCGATCTCTTTCTTGCATTCTTTTATCAAATCGTCTTGCCTGGGAGTCCTCTAAATAGTCCTCTCTTATTGCAAACCTTTTCTTCTTGTTCCTTGCTTTCTGGCGCTCTTCTTCTTCCCTCTCCTGCCTGATGGCTGCTTCATATCTTCTGAGCTCTACTAGTTTTTCTTTCTCCTCTATCATCCTCATTTCCTCTTCGTAAAGCATCCTGGCTCTCTCTTCTCTAAATCGCTCTTCATTTCTTCGTTTTTCTTGCTCCTCCCACATTTTCCTCTCATCTCTGGTTTTCTTTTTTGCCATTTCCTTTGTGAATTGCACGTTATCCTGCTTCCTAGGCTTTCCAGAATTTGTCAACTCACCAATTCTTTTAGTTTTCCTGTGCTCCTCATGAGTGCTCCCATCCTGACTAACTTGATCCAGATCAATTTCTTTTTCTTTTGTCCGCTTTATTATGATTTTCTTATGCTGTGGGTCTTTATGTGCTTCCATTGACGATTGTTTAGCAATAGAGAGCTTCTGAGGTTCCCCGATGTCTCTGTCCACGTTTACTGGAGGTCGTATTACAATTGTTGGCTTCAGTGGTTCAGCATGACCCCTGTCTGTATCAGTGGGAGCCCGTATAAAAGTAAGTGACCTATGAGATTCAACTGGTACATTTTCAGGTTTCATCTTGTTCGAGATTATTATCTTATGAACCTTAACAGTGGACTTCCCAGTTTCAGGATCAGACATGACTGGCCAATCAGAACTCTCAGTCTCCCCAGGACCCTGTTTATCAGTAAGCTTTTCTGTTGACCCACATTTGAATTTCAGCGGGAGAACTTTTGTGCTCGGGTCAGGGTTTTCAACTTCAGTAACTTCAACCACAGCAATTTTAGTTGCACCCTTCGATATAAGCTTCTTTGCTGTATTTTTTGGCTGAGACTGGCCAGACGAATTCATGGTGGACTTTCCAGATGCTTTCTCCAGATCTGGAGTTTGGGAATGTGAATCATGATCTTCTCGATACTTGGGGCAGTTCTTGTTTGTTCTCATATGTCCAAGCTGTGCCTCAAACAACAACGAAAAAATTGTCTTAATTATCTTATTAACCAAATATACCTAGTTCCAAGGCTTGTCTGAGCTACACACCTGACCACATGCACCACAGACAAAACTGTCTCTTGCTGATTTTTTCTCCTTAAACATCTGGATTCAAAGAGTTGGTCATATCTAAAATTATTATAAATAGATATAATCCACAGACAAAAAAAAACTATTAATAGAGAAAGAAAATAAATAGTCATTGCTGTCAAATTCTCATCTAAAAGAATGCGTTATCAGTTATGGGAGCTCCCCATAGCGAAAATTATTGTAACACAAGTATTTCAGAAAAGTAAATAGCAAACAATACTAAAAAAAAGTACAACAAAAGTTAAGAAAGAAAGCAGTTAAAGAATAAACTTACCTTGACTCCATCTCCTGATATTTTCAGTTTCTTATTAGTGAGACCCACAGGCGTTGTGTCATTCTGTTTTATTCCTTTGAGCTTTCCAGCCTTGTTTCTTTTAAGATGATTTTCCATCTGCAATCAAATGTTAGTACATCATATGCACTAAATAACGTCTGAACAAAAAGATCAAACAAGTGAACCATGAATGAGTAAAGGTGTTCCATTTTACCACTTTCACATCTCCAACCAGTGTCTCTTTTGAAGTGTAGGAAACATCAGGTTGCACGGCATTAATGATTTGCTTTACCCTTTCTATATTCTCGAAACCATAACCGGTTCGGGAGCCTGGAGCCAACCTAGCTTCATCCCCCACAACTCTGGTTTTCTTTTTCCTCTTCCTCTCAGCTTCATCATCTACGTAACAACTATATCAGTCAACCATATGTAGCAAATCATAAAATGGCATTACAGACAGCTAAACTTTACAAGTGTCAGCGCATTCACAAATATAAATAAGAACAGGTTAGAACGTTCCCCGCAAGTTCAGGTGTCCATTTAACACAATCTACATCTGTGGATACTCTAGGCCAACTAAGAATATTCACAATCCAACTCACTTAACTCATGAACAACAAGTGCTAAAGGCAACAATTCTGCTGGACTTACGTACAGTATAGTTGCTCAATGACAAATAATGCATTTGCTTTGGACTAATAATATAAATCTCTTTGTATTATTCTTACCATCCATAAGCAACCTGCATAAATCTGCTGCTTCAGCTGCTTCATCTTCAATTTCCTCTTCTGCCTGAGCCAGGGATGGGCGCCTTCTCATTTTAAGCCCTTTAACACTATCTGCCTTATCATGGTCAGATTCATGTTTACCCCCTAGACCTTCTTCACATTCTTCTGCATCGAGAAGGTTCTCCAAATCCCCAGCAAAGGAATCCAGGTCACTATTATTTCCTTCAGAGTCACTCTCGTTTTCGTCACCATCTACGGCGGTAAGACTCTGAACTTGACGTTCCCAAATTTCCTGACACTTCTCTCGGTTCTGAAGCTGCAGCTGAAGAAAGGACATACGTTGTCCACGTGCATATTTGCTGATAGTATTTGCATCGACTTTGACCCCTGATGCAGCTTGCTCACTCGATAGCTTACGTATCATTGCAATCCGATGCCATCTAGTCTGCCTCGCAATCAGTTCATCCGAAACACCAAATTTGAGAAGAACCTACCCCCAAAAAAAAAAACTAACATTTTTAATGTTGTTTATAATAGAAGTACAACAAAATCAGACGAAAAAGAAAAGGAACAGCACAACTCTTGATTTAGCAAAACATTTTAAGGAGTCGACAATAATATTGTGGAAGAATGACTTAAATGCATATGTAATCTTCTTATGCATAACAAGCCCCATTATGTATTTGCCATCGCATATCATATAAAAAGTTTTAAAATCAATTAAGTATCCTCATTTGGACAAGATCACAGGAGTTAACAACTACACTAAAAGTTTCACTTTGGGAGAGGCCACCAATACAAAGGAATATCAGTTAGTTAATTCAAGGCTAGCATGGTACTATTTTTTCAATGTGGGATTCATTTTCCATCACTCAATAGACCCAAGACCTGGAATCTAATAATGTTGCTCGAATTTTAGGATGCAATTTGTTTTGGTAATTGATTATTTCCGGTTCAATCCACCCCCACCCCGGCTGGGAGGCATCTACCTCATCCCGACCACAAGGATTTTAGATCTAAGTTTATCCGGTTTTCTTTGGCATACTACTCCTTTCCAAATCTGGTTGGTTAGAGAAACTCTAGCAGATTTCCTATAAGTCATTTCTAGCTAAAATATAAAGATTTTCTCTTAAAATTTACTCCAACAGCTCCCCTATCTTATTAGCCAGTTTAGGGATTCCCTATATACCGAAAACATGAATTATAAGTAACGAAACATTCAATATTGTAATTAATTATTTCCTTCTAAATTGCAAATGTAATTAATAATTATATTAATAAATAAATATTTTATTATCAACCAATCAAAACTAAGCATGTGTTTAGATCTAACTACATTTTAAGTAATATTATTGGAGTAAATTTACACAAGTGATTAGCTAAAATAGGTTTCGGCTTTATTTTTGAACAAAATAAGTAAATTTTTCGTGACATTGTTGGAGTTGCTCTTATACATGCTTCTCCATATTTTAAAAGCTAGTATAGTGCCATAATTAGCAACATTCAAATGGTTGACACAAAATACCTATTTAACCAAGATCAAGACTTGGAGATTGTGATTTTAGATCAGAAGAATTCACCTCTCGAGCAGCTTCCATGCTTAATCTGCGTAGATCAGAATCAGTTCCAGTAACAGTGGAACCCCCTCGAGTAGCAGCCGTCTTTTTCTTCACAACTGCACTTGACATAGATGCCTTTGGAGCAGCACGTACATAACTAAAGCCTAGGCCCCGACCAGATGGATCACCAACACCAGATACTTCCAAGCGCTCAATCGTTTCTCTTCCCTGAGAAAGGAACAAAGAAACTCTCGTAAAACAAACAATCATAGCAATCAAACGTTATGATGGTTGAGAGATTGTTATGTGGATAATATGAACAAAATTAACAAGTAATAGTGTGCTCCTATTCAATTTATGTGTATTTATAGTTTCTATTCCTTCGGTTTTAAGCAACAGAGTGACGCTTCACTATCCACAAAATTTACAGAATATGTCGATCATTGAAACCACTCATGCTTGAAAAATAAAGAAATAACAGCCCAATTGGTAACTGTTTAGCCATTTAATTTACCACAATTAACTTTTGAGGTTTATCTGACGTACTGTATCAAACCAAGGAATAATATCGTACCAGTGTACAGGCTACAAAATTGCTGCTTAAGTTCCATGGAGTAATCTGTAGTTCCCTCTCAATATGGGATGCAGCAGCCAGCGTAATTGCTTCATCAGGGAGACGACTCATTGCAGATGATATAGCTGACGGATGTGTTTCTGTAATTCCTAAATGCTTGAGCCTATAGAGACCAGCTTGCATGCTTTCATAGGCACATACCTGTACCCCATTGGTCAAAACAACAAATGTGATAGGTAATCATCTTAACGTTTTGCTATCAATACTACATAGACTGCTAGGTTCAGACTTACAAAGCAAAACATTCCCTCACTTTTGTTTTTAACAATGTGAGACAGCTCAAAAGGAAGAGATAGAAATTAACTGCTTAGTAGAAAAAGTAATAACCCAAGTATTGCTAACCTCTTCTGGTTTCACCATATTTCGTAATTCATCCTCGGAGAAAATGCGGAAATTGCGTTTCTTTACCCAAATCCATCTTCCATTTGATCCCCTCTATATGATCACATATCAATTTATAATATTCAGTATAGACTACAGTACTAGACCTCTCAAACAAAACAGATTCCATGGAATAGAATTTAACAAAGACAATGTACCTGCAAATTTGCAAGTTCCTTCATCCTCTTTTTAATAAAGAAGTCAGTAAGGTAAGGAAATTGTGAAGGTAACTCTTCGGCGCGGACATAAGGAAGAAAATGGCGCTTTTCAGCAGCACGAAACTCACGGAAAACATAGACTAGGAGCCTGCTAATCATGTAATTTTGAAGATTCTTAGTCCCAGGAGACATTACCTCCATGAGAGGTTCCTGCAAACAGCAATAAAGTAGACATCTCAATTTCACCCTGTAAAGTTGTCAAAAGGTGAAATCTTAATCATAAAGATATAGTGAGAATGGCAGTTGCTGGTTGTGCGCAGTTGTAAAAGAAAAATCAATAAATAAGGAAGATAAAAGTTAACCAGCTGTTAAATGTCGTCAGAGAACAAAACCTTCACTATTTCCAAAAAAAAAAACACCTACACTATTTTGAAGGGTATTCTGACCATGCAATTATAAGGATGTTGAATCATGCAATTGTTTCAAACACAATAACAACACAGCACAGGTCTATACAAATAGAAAAATACAGTGAAAGAGAGAACTAATGGAAAGAACTGGAGGTTAATAAATCACACACCTGCTGTCCGACTACATTAAGCCTATCTATGCGTCTAACTGAAAGCTTTCCCTTTGCAGAGCGAACTAACAGGTAATCAGTTGATGGCACCTTATGAGAAAATATGGGTGCTCTATACATATTTGTTTCCAAAGATGATTGAGTACAGCCAGATTTTGTATCGCCAAGGAAAGGTGATTTATCAGCAGGATTTAGTGAAATGACATGTCCCAAGTTGCTGTTTTCATTCCGCAACAATGAACCTGTTTGATCATCTGGGGCTGATTTGTGATAGTAAGTGCAAAATCTTGCACCCATCCCAACATTACTCAAAAGTAGAGGTCTTTCCTCACAATATCTGCAAAAATTATAAAAGAAATCAGTATGCTTAGAGCACCTCAGTTTCTCAAACTTGTAAAGTTCAGCTAAACATCAAAGGAAAAGACGGTAAAAAATAAAAGTCATTGGTGATGCCTTTGAAAACATGTTGATCCGTGCTTCTTAAGGTACAGTTAGTAATGCTGAAAATTCCTAACCTAATGACAGCAAAATAAATAACTGAAACAACTCAAAGCCGAATACACTCAAAAAAGACAATAGTATCTTATGTTAACAACATACATGTGACTAGCTTTGATATATCTCAAAAGACATTAGATTTTTCACACAATAGAGTAATTCAGAAGACCACAATGTAGGAGATTATTAGCCCAAATGAGTAAACAGACTAGCACATAACAACAACAGAAGAGTTACAAATCTGAGTAACAATAAAGGAAACAAAAACATTCCTCGAGCTATCCAGTATTGTAACAGACAACTACACACGTCAAATGTTGTGGTCTTCCAATATGTTTTCTACATATCAGTGAATTTACTTCCTAGCCAGCAGCTGGGGTTCCACAATGTCTTTTTGTTAGCTTTTTCATTATTATTGTTATTCTTTTGCAAGGAAAGATTCTACCAGTATAGTCAAAACTTGCAATCAAATACTAGTGATTTAACTGATATATAACATCCAACTCGATAGAGGTATTGCAAAGGTAGTGGCTTATATGTCATAGTCGAAACGCTAATAAGGTTTTCTTCACTATAAAAGGAAGAGGCGCTGATATCTTTTCATAAAACTTCCCTATAATAGAGCAATTAATGTTCAGAATATATTCGGACTGACTCTTGGAATAAAAGATTTAACCGCCAGATCCAAAGAAAAACTGAACCTGAACATCTAGTTGTTAAAAACTAATATTGGAAATTAGAAATAAGCAAACTTACTCCACCAAAAAGACATGCCCATCTTTCACTGAAAGATCAGATTTCTTCTTAAATGCTCCAGGAGGCCGCAACGACTTATTCTCACCAGGAAGTTTCTGTGCCCTTGGCATCAAACATATTTTTGTACGAACAAGATGAACCAACGAGTTTGGTTCAACATTTTGAGCAGCAAGAGATTTATCGTCTTCAAGTTCTGTCCCCAAGTAAAACATCTTCACTGTCTCGGATGACTTAAAGTCTAGAAAAGCAAGAATTTTAAGTAAGGTTTTGTCCAATATATATACAAATATAGACATCTAGATATATATATATATACACACACACACAGACACATATACACATTAAAAGTACTAATTTATTGTTAGCATATTTATATAAAAGGATGGAAGCACATAAAAAAATGAGTTCACAACCTAGCTTTTTTGAAGCTTTTGCTTTAACAGAAGATACAGTATCCTCAGCATCCACATGAACCTTACTGCCTTTGCCACCCAAGCTCTTTATAATAATTCTCATTGGTCCTTGAGTAGGCAACTTCCCTTGTTCTTTCACAGCTATCTGAATGTCATGGGGATACCATAAGGCTTTTGGTCGATGAAAATTAGCGACATCCTTGCTGCAAAGGAAAAGACAAATCAATGTGTAAAAATAAGTCCAAGCGTAATATGTACAAACTTTCATGTAATATTCACAGCCGAAATTAGTTAATATTGTCATGATGAATCAAATGGGTAAATTGACCAAAGCCAGCACTGGAAATTGCTAGTATCACTACGCTAACGAACTACGAACAATTGAGAGATTGAGTTAACATTTACATTTCTATATGAAGGCACTTGATTAAGTTACAACTTACAATTTAGCAGCAACGCTTTATACGCCAAGAACTTTTCTCCCCTCACAAGTCATTTAAGCTATTGACATTGGAGAAAATGCAAACTTATAGATATGCTTAATGCTCAGATTGCGAAACTTGGGACAGACTCGATTATTACTCTAATAGATATCTAGGACATCATACCTGGTACTGATATTTTCACGACAATTAATTATCACAGTGACTCACACAAGGTGTTACTTAAGGTGTGGTTAGAGAAAAACTTAATATACATATCTACTCTTGATATTTCTTTATCATTAAATAGAAATTTGAAGTGAAAGCAAGGAATACACTAAAATATTCTCATGAGTAAATATATAAAAACCTTTTAGTATTTCTTTCTTTTTTAACAATAATAGAAAATATAGAACATAAGAAATAGCATTAATCTTACTTGCTTAGCTTCAACTTCATTGTCTGCAGCATCAGTGCAGGTTGTGAGTGATAAATCTTTATACCTTGAGCAGTGCGTTTTTTTGAATTTGATTTCAGTTGCTGAGAAGTTTTCCTGTTTGAATAGTGTTTGTCATTAGCAACATATCGCCAGCCAAACTGACCTCCATGACTAGGCAGCTCCAAATTGTCCCCATTGCTTGACTGTAAAGACCGTGTTACGATCATAGCCCCTGAATGAAGCTTAAGATGTTCAGAGTTTGTGCTATCCAAGATCTCAAAAAGCATTTGCTCATCTTTGAGATCAAGAATGAGCTTTGGCTTCCTGATAGGTATATCTGGGTCCCATATTATCTGATCTATCCAAGATCCTTCCAGCATGTCTTGGTTTTGTGAAGTGAATTTGCTAAAAAGTTTGGCAGCATGTCCCTTATGAAGCTTCTCACCGGCATTCTCCACTCTACCTTCTGCGTTGTCAGTCATTTCAAAGCGAGATTCCAGCCTTAAGAGTTGGGGATGGTATCTGCTCTCGGAGAAACTTAGAAATGACTGTCCTGACATATCTTTAGAGCTAAAAGGCTCCAATTGACTAGAATCGCTATGCTGTATAAGATCATGAATTTTCTCATCAAGTTCTTTTTCAGATTCTAAGTGAATTATTTGTGTCTGAGTATCTGGTTCGGTTTCAGTATTAATTGAAGCTTCATCAGGTCCTGAAATATCACAACTCTCAGCAGACTCATTGCTCATTAAAGGAGAGTTTCCCCAACAGATTTCCTCTTCCCAGTCCAGTTGGTCTAGAGGGTAAAATGAAGAACACAATGGTGACTTTATTTCCACAGAAATATCCACAGTGGGATCCTCTTTCATTCGTCCCGAGATGAGACATGTCCCCTCTCTTGGCCCATCTGGCAAATTAACTGGGGCATGCCCTTTTGAACCATCAAATTTGGCAAATTCAAAGTCATCATTGTTGAATTCTGAGATAGTATGTTTCACTTGACCTGCCTGTTTCAAAGATGGAACCCCTTGACCAGTTCCCTTCAAAAACGCCTCTTCGTCATCTTCGACAATATCAGAAATATCCATCGATTCATACCTATCTGGAAAGATGTCCATTACTTAATCTAAAATGAAACCAAAACTATTGAAGACAGTTGTATGATTAAAGCTCAATTCTTCAGACCAAAAGACCAAAACATTCTTTTCTAAAGCAAATATATGAGCTCTAGAATTCTCCAGGAGAAACAAATATTGCTGATGACAGATTTCTTTGTGACATCCAGCTTACCTCTAGCAAGAGAGTACCTATGCTCTCTTTTTTCTGCCTTCTTCAAGGGTACATGAATACCAAAAATTTCCGAGAACCGTAAGATCACCAATCCATCTTCTATGCATAGAACAGGCAGTGGTGTGGAACTTTTTTCTGGAAGCCCTTCCTATAAAATCTCATGATACAGAAAAGTAACAGGCACTGTCAATATAGAATTCAGGTTTACAAACAGAGAAGGCATGTATAAACCATCACTAAGATGACCATAATCCTTCAACGATCCAAATCTGAATCTGACCTGAAGATGTTCTGCAGAATCAGGCAAATTTTCAGAATCCACAGAGCCAATTTCACAAAGGTTCTCATCATTTGTTTGTCCTTTACGATCCACTGTGATACACTTACCCTCCTCACCTGAAGTCCAACGCATGAGCACATCAAGTATCAACGCAGAAAATGAACCAGAAAATTACTTTAATAAAACAGTCAGAAAACAGGACTATGATCATGTCAAAAGTACATTCAACTGTACAAAAATTAACACACGACAACTGTATATGCAACTCCAGAAGCAATAGCCAGTATCAAGAACTAACCACTTCTCAATTGCTTAGAAGTTGTATTTAATTTCAATGTACTTGTGTAGTGCATATTTATAATACTCTATGTGTAAAGACAAAAGATATCTAGGAATTCCTAACAAGCAACACCTTTTTGAAGGGGCTTACTAACCCCAGAATATGTTTGGACTATCATAAGCAGCAATAATGAGTTATTGACTACAATTATTCGCTAGTTATATTGATGAAAGATCCAGTTTATATTGAATTCATACTTTGTACCTGAACATTTCTTTGAATCTAATAACCTATCTAACAATGGGAATACATTTCTGATATCCGTCATACCAAAAATAATAAACCAAATATTTGAGCTGATAATGATGAAGGTACAGAGCGACAGATTCAAACATATATGATGAAAAAGTTAGAAACTACAGAAAACAATGATTTACAAATAAATACCAGACACAGCAATAGATTGAACATCAGCATGATCTTTGACCACCTCCAGTTCCCGTTCTTGATCACTTTCCTCATCATAATTTTCCTCCAACTCATCTTCAACTTCACGTATTTTAGCCCATGAAACTTCCGCAGAAAGATACTCTTTTTTGGGCAACAAATGATCCTCCTCCGTAGCAGCTTGAATCTCTGGGTCATCATAATCCTCATCAATATCAAAATAATTGACTGCATTTTCATCCTTCTCATCATAATCTGATATAGCACAACATAACAACAGCAAAGTCAGATCATCGAAAAGGCTGTGTTCACAAATATACTAGAAAAGAAAGTCTTAAAGGGAAAGATAATTAGGATAATTATGGCCATAAACCAACTAGCTGAAGGCAGATATGAACACTCTAATTCCTGGAGAACTTCAGATGGTATTTCTCCAAGTATCCTGCTTACCCTTATTAATTGGTTATTTTACTTCACCTAAATTTGTCAAATTAAGTTTCATCAGTGACTCAATAATTCTGTAATTAAATATTCTGACTATCATGCACCATCTTACGATCCATGTTGTTAAATTTGCAACAACACACATAAAGACATACATCTGATATCATTTATTTCCAATCCAATTTTAGGCGCACACGCATATATATACATAACCTACTACATAAGTAGTTGGGAACAGCAACAATTTATTAATAATCACCCTCCAGAATCCAAAGTACTAGTGACAATTCTAATGAGAACCCAATATTATATTGTTTCCCATGTTGTCTTTCAATCCAACTCTTTCTCATTCAAGTTAGGTAAGCATAACCAAAGGAAGTGGCTATCTTGCAATCCCTTGCATTTCAGGTATGTAAATGGGTTATTTGATGAGATTTTTCATCACAGGGCCAGCCTCTCAGACCACTAATGTCCACCTAACGTGGTATTACGTGATAACCACATTTGAAGATGTCCTTATAAAGAAATAAATAAATTCAACCCAGGGAAAGAGGAGGAAGTATGAACAAATATCACAAAATTGCATTACATCATTTTCCTGGCTTACAACATCACCTTGATCTAAAGCATCATTAGACGTTCGTGGTGATTTTATTGACAGCTGAACCAAAAAAAATGTGTCAGGCAACAGAAACAATAGAAGATTACGAAAAAAAAGAAAGTAATTTCTATCATAACAATAAATAAATTGGCCCAATAAAGATGGTAATGAACAAGAAGAAGTATCAGAGTGCATGGTTTAAAATATTTTCTTTAGAAGCAAAAAGATTAAGAGACCTAAAATACAAAATTCATACATCTATATCCGTCAAAGATGGACCCAGCTTGTCAGCTAGCGCATTAAGATGTTCCTTTGCATCCTGAAAAACATAACAGACGTTTTAGCATCTTGATAGCATTAAACTGGAACCCAAGGACTGCCAACATAAAGCATGAAGACTACTTGTTTATTCCTTACAAAATTATAGGGGGAAAAAGCTTCCACTAGCAAAAATACAGAGAAACAATGCAAGTACAGTCTATGGAAGTGATGGTACTCTATTGAGATGAGCTAATGCAGAAAGAATCACAGAGAACAGTATCGTCTCAGACAAAAAGACAAAGTTGCGGATGAATAACAAATCTAAAATAAGCTTCACTTTCAAAACAGATGATAGATCGTTCCTCGTCTTAGAAGATATTCAATTTACTAGTTTTTAAATATTATCTTTAACCATAACCCCTTTGGTACATTTGCACACATGTGCTTCTTGCTAACTGCATGCTTGCCTGACTCTACCAATTACTGGCAATAAGAAATTACCTCATCAAGATAATCCACATCAAGATCTCCTGAGTCATTGACATTCCCAAACATAAATCCAAGGAGTCGACTACCCCTACCAGCCTCTTCATCCTCCTCATCCGCAAAAACTGTTGGGTATAAATCACAAAGCTGTAAAACATTTGAGGATAGCACTCTAAAAGCTGTAATTATTCTTGTGAGAGAAACATACAAAGAATAAAGCTTTAGTTAGGAACTAGTAATTGGAATACAGAGGTATCACTAATACTTGAGCATTTTTGCTTTCATTTGCCGGTATCTATAAATCTTTGGGAATAATTAAATTCCAGCCGTGTTTTAATGCCACTCAAGTTAAATAACATGCTCCAAATGAATGAATGAATTTCTGTTCAAGGGCCCAACTGACTTTATTAAATAACATGTTGATGGAACAAGGTCTAAGCTTTTTGGGTGGAAGGCACCCCAGTTTGGGACGTTAGCCTTTAATGTTGATGATGCCTTTATCAAGCAGAAGTCATAGGGGGAGTGGTGCGTGATTTTCAGGGACATTTTCTGGTTTCTCTATGCCAATCGCAACAGCAACCTCTCCCTATCAAGTAGAGCTGTTGAGCATTGAACAGCCTCTTATTTTGGCTAAGACCCTCCCTAGAGTTCCTATTTGCATTATTTCAGATTGCCTAGAGGCGGTACAAGCAGTGAATGCAGCTAGGGAAGATTTTTCAACTGGAAGAAGCATAGTACAGGATATCAAAGTGCTTATGAACAAGGCGGTCGGTATTGGAGTGGAGTATCGACCAAGAGGAGGCAACCGTGTGGCGCATAGTCTAGCTAATTATGGCTATGAAACCTCATGTAACCATTGTTGGTTGTGTACTGCTCCTGTTTTCATACAGGATGCCCTAGCTTATGATGTATCATTTATCAATATCTAATAAAAGCCTCATGTTCTTTTCAACAAAAAAAAAGACCTAAGCTTTTTGGTTAAGTTGGTAGTGGTGGATTAAAATCACAGAGACCCTGGAGGTGAATGGCTATCTGGGTTTAGCATTTATTTTGGAGTTGGGCAAATTCTTAATGGTAAAAGAGAGATAAGCTTAAGGGGCTTATACTTCTACAGAACTCCGCATTCAAGGAATTGAAGTTGAATTGGACTCGGCCATTCTCACTACCCTCATTGTTGAGGACTATCCTGACCTCATCCCTAAAAATCTATAATCAAGATATCCAAGCAGTTCCTTTATAGGTTGGAATAAGAAAAGGAAACTACAAACAAAGATCTTGCCTCATAACCCTGGCATTGTTAGGCATTAAACTCTCCCTCCTTGTGCCTCATTACAATAAAAAAAAAACCACTGCTATTTTCAAAGTCTTTAATTCATTTATGTTATACTAAAGTTATTCTCTTACATTCAAGGTTTATCATTAATAAGCATATGCAAAGTAATTCAATAAGGTAGTACACATGGGAGGAGGCGAATTCATAGAGCTCAGCTCAACAAAGTAGAGCATGACAGTATTATAATTGGAGAATACACGTGGTAATTTACATTGTATTGAATTGAAGCAATTGATTCAAAATTTCGTACTGTATTGAATTGAAGCTAGTATTCTGTTTCAGTTCCTAAACCCTAAAATCGATTTCTTTCGAGGTTGAGGCGGTGCTCTCCCTCGTTTGGTTTTCATTTTCTTCAGCGAAATCAAAAACTAACTGTGTAGGAATCTAAACGAACAGTACAGCATTGAATTCAAAACAGTAAAACTGAATCAATATATATAGAATTGAAGAAACTGCAACTAACCTTCATCATCATCTTCTTCTTCTTCTTCTTCTCTAACATATTCGTCTTGAGAATTATTATTATTATTATTATTATTATTATTATTATTATTATAAGGCATGTTGTGACGATGTAGTGAGTTCAGGACCCCAACCTCGAACACGAACGCTTCTTCGTCGGAAAAACTCTCGCCGGAGGCCGGAGTAGAGTTTTTTCTTTCCTTTTTTTTTTTTGTTTGAAATGAGCGTTTTTGGCTATGCGAGAAGACGAGAAGTGTTTTCTCTCTTTATATATAGTGTTCTTTGTTAAACTTATCTCTCCCTAAACGACGTCGTAATGCAGCCATTTTATATTATATTATATTAAATTTAAATTAAATTAAATTGAATTGAATTAAATCAAATTAAATTAAATTATTTGCGGTATAAACAATCAAGGACTGGCACACTCCTCGGAGTCGGAGATTCGCCTCCTTTTGCTCAGAGAGAACACAACAGCAACAAGTAGGTCTCTCAAACCCTAATCTTGATTATATCTGAAACTTAAATTTATCTCTTTTTCGACTAATTATGTATATTTCTCTCAAACCCTTTTAGCTTGTTTTGTTTTCTGATTAGGAATCAGGAATGCGATTAGTAAAACGAACGTAGTTTGTTTATTTGTTGATTTGTTTTGTTTTGTTTTCCAGGTGGTGGTTTTTGTTATTGATTGATTGAGATAGTGATGGTGGTGGATGTGAATGCTGCAAAAACAGCTAGGGAATCCCTGGATTTAGCATTTGAGATGTCCAACATTCTCGAAACGGGGCTCGACCGCCACACTCTCTCCATCCTCATTGCACTTTGTGATTTGGGCCTCAACCCGGAGGCATTGGCTGCACTTGTCAAAGAACTCCGAACACAACAACATTATCATGCTGCTCCTTCATCTCTATTCTGATCCAATCGCCCCGAGGTAAATTTGTATATCATATATGTATATATGATAGAAATGCGATTAATGATCTTGGTACAAACGCATTGCATTTCCGTAGGTGGTAAGAGTATTGACACTGTGGATACTATAAGTTACGAAGCATAAAGTTGATTGTGGATTATAATGTTTAAGCAACCTAAGGTGTTCTGTGCTGTGATGACGAGTCTAGTTCAATTTTGAAAAGCTTGTTAGATGATACAACTGAAATGTTTTTTCAGTATCACGAAGGCCGGCAAGCTACTCATTCTCCATTGGTATCTTAATGCACTATATATCATTAAGGGTTTCACATTTGCAGAGGAGATTTCTTGAAATATATGCATGAAGAATTAGAAATTTACTATCTTCAAGCTTGAAAATTGGGGCCAAACATAATTTGACACTCTTTAATGTTCATATCTTTCATAAAAGGATTGGCTGCCCTTTGTCTAAACATAGGATGGTGGGAATTTTATTTCCCAAGTACAGAGCTGCGGTACTGTCTCTAATATATTGATTTACTTGGCTATAACAGATGGAGATGGATCTTGGGTGAAACTACAATCTCAATTTCCTAATCACGCTTGTCTCAGGCTGAATTTGGCTATTATATGGCTGCTTGTTTATAAAGTTTTCCCTTTTACTAGCAGATAGAAATTAACTTATGTTTCGTTGGTGGTATTCCATACACCCGATGGTGGCTTTTCTTTGTTCTGAGCTGAAATTGATTTTTGTATGCCAGGTTTGTACATTTTCATATAGCTCTAAGCAATCTGTTAATTTGGGAGAAGAATGTTGCCTGTGCATTAGGCACCAAATGTACTTTTCTTTCTATATGATTAAATCTGGAACCCAGTTATGATAATAGAGTTTTCAAATGATTGAATCATTCTCTCTTTATTGAATCCGGAACACCCACCAACTTCTTCCTTGAGTTGGTTTTAAGAGGAATCTGATATGGTAGGAGGTAAATGGACTGAAGTTGTTTGTGATTATTGATCAGTTTATGGTTCTTGAAACATTTCAATTCCATATGAAGAATTACTACCGTTTTGCAGATAGTTGTTTGAACCAGATGAAGCTACTTAATTCTTAACCATCTTAGCAGATCGCTATGCTCTTTCTCGTATAAAACTTATACTGCATATTGAGTTTACTGATCCCCAGACAGTATATGTATCACCAAAACATGAGAAAGGGCATCGTGATGTGATTGAAATGAAGTTTGAAATGATGAAAATTCTGATGAAATTAGACCCAGGAAGATGGATAAATGAAATAGCCAAACATACAATTATCAAATTACAAGAAGCAGATGGGCTCCATATAATCCTCATGTTTGCCTCACTGTACAGGAAAGTACACAACGATAACAAGACACATTGTTATACCTAGACAGTTGAGGAACCAATCAGGCAGACCTTTCTCACAGTCTCAGTGTGAGGTCTGGTGTTGAGCTTTTGTCTATGTCCACTGACGGAGGAGTGACTTCTACGAAACTCGGATAACTACTACTCGTCTCAGCTACTTGACGGAAACTACCAGGCCATAACATTTCAGCGCTATCATTGACCAAGAAAATCGGTGCGCCCACATAACCATGTTCAGACCTTTTTGTACTACTACCAGTCTCAGGAGGCTGAACTTGAGGTACAAACCCATGATGCACCACTGATGAGTGTGCTTTGATCTCCAAGGACCTAAATAAGGAAGATCCATGTAAAGGCAAAGAAGCCAGACTCGCATACCCCTCCGAGAACATATTCATTCGCATAGCACGCTTGGCAAGTAACCTTTCTCTCTTATGTGCATTTTGGTGACCTCCAAGAGCCTGTGAGCTCAGGAACTTGCATTGACAGTAATTGCAAGGAAAAACTCGCGGAACCACTGCTTCTGTCGTTGTTTTTTGAGATGCAGGCTCATTACTACTCTCACTTGAGCTTGACAATGTGAATCCTACAGATTCTGTTCCCCCTAAATCTTCATTTTTGAAGCTAAGAGTCAAATCAAGAGAGACTGACTCTAATGTTGCAGGTTCAGCTGCCACAGGAATTGTAAGATTGGCAGAGCCAGTGGAGGCTTCATGGTTTGAAGCAACTTGGCTGGTAACACCAGAGTCATCATTTTCTATGGAGACCTCCACTTCAAGCTCAAAGTTTCTTTTCATGATTTGGAGCTCCTTGTAGTTGTGGACAGACCTTATAGATTTGAAACAATCAATTGAGCCAGCCCCTACTACACAAAATGTAATGACCAGATCGATGATCCTATCTCACGTTTACATATACTGAATGTTCAATAGGCTAGTATCTTCACTCTCTCACACCTAGAAGGGAAAGCAAGATCAACATATCAAAATATGGCTGCAAGTTTCATTTTAATCATAACAATCTGTGTAGACATGAAGTTACTTAAACAACTCAACAAGATTAAGCCTCATATAGATGCATGACAACTTTTTCTCCCAAACCTTAAAGACAAACGAAAATAATGTTCCATTAGTGACTTGCATATCAACTGTGTGAAGATTAGTCCCAAGTTCAAAAGTTTCCAGATTACATAATTTGGTGCAGTTCATGTGACGTCATCATCCAATTTCATGATACAGCAGCAGCACAAAAGCTGATGCCATGAACCAGGAGTTTTCTCCATTTACTCTATGGATCAAGTCCTGCTTATATTATTTTTTTTCTTTTTAAAACTTTAATTAGGAGTATAACATAACAAATTAACCATCTTTCATTCTTTTGCAGAAAAGATACTGGTCAAGGCAAGAAATTAAGGCTGCCTTGGCAGTCTTTTAGTCATTAGCAATGAAACAGAACCTAATGCCAAATCTACTTCACATGAAACAAATCCAAAATCTGTTTGATCTTTGCAATATATATATATATAGAAAGGGCTGTTGCACAAAATTAATGTACTACTAAATCATTTTCCCAATAGATCCTACATAAAGATATATGGTAGATAGGGGTTCTTACCATACCATTACCATCACGAGAAAGATGAACGAAAAATCAAGCTGCTCCTTCTTCTGTGTTGCAGATTTGCCAGTAGATACTAGATAGATACCAAGTCAGAGAGCAGTACTGTTGATCATGATCATCTGCCTCTTGTTCAAAGAGAAAAACACAACAGGAGATAACAGAAGAAGTGATTTGAGAGTGTGTGATAAGAAGCTACCTAGCTACCACTGATAGAATGAATGCTAAAGGAAATAGGCAGGAGGCAATGGAATATGTGAAATGGACAAGAAAGAGAGAAAGAATAGTGCTGTAGGTACACATTGATGTGAGGCCAAAGGTAAAATATAAGTGGAGGAGACTTGATCCAGAAAAGTGGGGTCAACCTCAAAAGGAAGTCCAAGGAAACAAATTAAGGAAGTGTCCACTGTGAACTATTCCAACTATTTGTTCCGAATGTGTGTCAGTCTGTCTCTCTCTAGTCACAGTAGTTTGCAAACAACTATTTAAATCACTGTTTTGCAATGTTTCCAAGTATTGAAACTCAAGAAAAGAAGTGAACGAGTAGCCAGAAGCTAATTAGATTGGTCCATAACTCTTTCTCTTTGTCATCTCAGCCACAGTTTCCTGTGCTACAGCTCAAATGCTTTTTTCAGTTCTTTTTGGACAAACAATTTGAATAACCAGTTGCTTGGTGCACAGGCACTACTCCAATTATGTGCATATTATATCCTATTAATTAAACCTAGTTAGACTACAAAGCCTAAGATTAAGATTGGTTTTGGAGCGACACACCTATAGTTAGGTCACACGAGCCTAGGGCCTCTGAGCACATGTTTAAAGAGGACACCTTTTTCCTTTAGTTAGTTTAATTTTCTGTTAAAAGATCATTTTACCCCTAAAGTAAGAGACTAGGAGCTCCTTAATACATCTTGCTAATTCCATTAAATCTTGCGGTTTTAACTTCTACTACCTAAACCAACTGCTGGTAGTGCAGTGGGTGGACACTCGAATATTACTTTTATAGATTGAGAGGTCAGGAGTTCAATTGCACATAAAAAATAATTTTTTGGTGAATTAAATTTAAAAATTAAAAAAAAACTTCTGCTTCCTCAATGCATTATTAAAACCGAATGATGTTTTTTTTAAAACAAAAGCGAAAACCATTTCATTATTAGAATAATAACAGAGTATACAATAATCATCATCAACGGACATCCACAATAAAGAACACTAATTGATGGATCAATTAAGCATCAAATTTGGTCGATCCAGTGCGCCCACTTGCCCTCCACCCAAGTTCGATTCCCCCCTCTTCCATAAAAAATAAATTTACAAGGGAAAAAACTTCAACGTTGGATTCTCTTGGTGATTAGAGTACTAGACCCTCTAAGCAAATATTTAATCCTTCAATCCTAGTCCACTATCTAAGCGACTCCTCTCTTTATTCTCATGATGTATTGCTTTGGTTTCAATGGAATCTTATAAATGGCATGTGGCACAGGTGACATCTACATGATATAAGATCCCAACTAAAATAAAGTGGTATATGCTCAACTCATTATAGGCACATCCACATAGTAAACCATATCTATAATTTGAACAAAGCTAGAAAGAATAAAGAAAAATGGTTTTCCTCATTCGAAATTTGACAACATTGTCAGCATATTCTCTCTAACATCGAATTAATACAAGAGGGGAGCAGTCCTCACAGAAGTTTGAAGCTCCACGAGTACCAAAATCGAAAATCAATGTGGCAGAAAATCAAATTAATGACTCAGAAGTGTCAGATCTTACATGTTACTGACAACTGTAAGTCCTTCATACTTGGGTAAGAATATGAGTATTTCAAAATTTTGATCCCCTGTACGAATCATTCTCCTCCTTTCAATTGTTTCTTCTTCTTTCTGCGCTGATCTCTCAACCCTGGCAGAGAAACATTTTCAGCCATCATGCACTTCTCAGAAGCAAAGTCATAGAAATGATACCACCCTCACTCCGAAGACTAATAAAGAATAAATAAAAAAGGAAACGAAAGAAAGAGCATACCTATTTTCTCTGCTTTTCTTTTCCTCCTTAAATTCTCCATAACTTTTCGTTTGTGTGCTGCCTCTTTGATATCTATGTGCACCTTCAATAAAGAATATAAAATGTCAGAACATAAAGAGAAGAAAATGAAAGGAAAAAAATGATCGTTTAGAGATATTATCTTGATTGGAAAGATTCTCTACTAAGCTTTCCCTTCATTTTAATATCACAATTGAAAATATATATATGTGTGTATATTGTACTGCATCACCATTCTACTGTTTCAGAATCTCTTTAGACTTTGCTTTTAGAGAAGAGCAGAATTGAGATAGTGCAGCATAGCACTAATAAATCATAAGGAAAAGATATAGTTTAAGGCTCTATACATTACCTCATGCCCAGAACTCCGAAGTGCTTGGAGTGGTTCTACACAACTCTGACCAATAACTACCAATTTACTTCTTTTCCCTGAATGGCTGCTATCTCCAAGATTTTGCTTGGCCAATTCTTCAAATTGATGTTGCACTAGAGGTGTAATGCCAGACTGAAAACACATCAAAATAAAAAAACAGATGAGTTCTGCAGTTAAAAACTAACGTCAGTAATGTGATTAGGGCACATTAAATGCACCATGTCCATCAAATGCAATAACAAGACATAAAAAGAAAATAGTGCAACATGATTGTACAACAGAAAATTAAACATAACATTCTCCAGCACCCAACTTGCGAGCTGTATGATCTTTAAAGGAACCTGTTATTTGCTGAAGCATTATATGAACTTATCTCTTCTTCTTTTTCCAAGTTAACAGCAATTATTGTGGCTTCTGGAAAAGAATGTCAATGTGAGAAAGATGGTGAACTGATTACCCCAGTCAAATAACGATGTGAAAATGACTTGGGTTGTAATGGACGTGAAAGCAACATCTTCAGCTCCTGGTTTGAAACACAGTTGGATCAAGTAATAATGTCAAACACGGATCTGCCAATTAAAAATTGCATTTCAGCATCAAGAGACAGAATATCCAACCTGCTGCAATTTCTTTAAATTCAAGGAACTGGCTTTCTTCTGCTTATAATTTTTAACTGTATCGTCCTCATCTTCATCATCGTCCACAATCAATTCAACCAGTTCCGCATTTTTTTCATACCAGCTTTTCTTTGCTTTGTCCTACACAATGAAAAGAACTCAAGATTTGGGATGATATGTCATCCTGACCCGTAAGAAAACATAACAAGGCCAGCCAATATACATGTGAAGTTCTCTCTAATCGTTTTCCATTTCACAGCCCTACGGTTATCACTCCAAGCACCATCGAAAATTGATAATAATTTAAAGTGATTAAAATACCTGGGAGTCCTTCCGCATAATCTTGTCTATTTGCCGTGCAAGGGATAACCGTCTCATAACCTCTGGGAAGTATGAGTTCTCCATAGGAAATCGTTGAAAACTTACCTAGTAGACAAACACAAGATAAAGTATTAAGCACAAACTACTCGCAGGACTGAAAAATTTCAGTTATGAAGTTGATATATTCAAAGTAGGACCACATCTTACAGAAGACCATAAAAGAAAGCCAATTAAGATTGCTACCTTAGCAAATGATTTGCACAAAGAAGCAAATTTTGATGTTTCATTTGGTGCAATTAGTGCAATGCTACACCCATCAGCAGCAGCTCTAGCAGTTCTACCACTCCTGTGAACGTAAACCTAATAGAAAGACATGAAACAAGTTAGGTCAGAAAATTGGTAATGAATAACAGTTGGAACACCAGGATTATGAACATGTTAAAAACATTCAAATATTTACTTCTGCTGAATGGGGTAGCTGATAGTGAATAACAGTTCGAACACCAGGAATATCCAGGCCTCTTGCTGCAACATCGGTGGCCACAAGTTTACCATGTTCACTCCCTCGAAACCGGTCAATTGCCTACATTCAGTACAATGAAGAGGCAAACGATGATATGAAGCAATTAAAAATGTACATATATAAAAATTTATATAGAAAGCATAGGAAGCATATCAGAGTAAATGTGGAGATGGAATGTATTCTGACAGTTTTTTCTCTGTATACATCCACAAAATTATAATCCAACAACCCAGGATCTGGCCTCTATTATTCTTTTTCTTTCTTAGAAAAGAAACAGATTTTTAGTGACTAAACAAAAGCACAACACAGAATTGGACAAGAATTCAGTTTGGGCAACATACCAAGATGCTCAACTATCACTAAACAGACTAGACAAACAGACAAGAACCCTAGATCTACAAAAGCTTTGCAAATCTAGAATAATAAATGAAAGAGTGTATAGGTCAAAAAACAAAAACACAAACAAGTACAAGACAAAGGAAAAGGTGTAATTGTTAAACTCCACAGATATGGGCCCAAAGAAATGTCAAGAGTTGAACCCTCTCCCAACGTTCCATAATTCTACACTTTAGAGGAGAGGAGTAATTGTTGAACTCCCAGAGATTGAGCTCACATCAGTACACTTTTACACTTCATGATTCATAATGTCAAGGCTCAATCAGAATAGTATGCAATCTAATTAGAACAGACTTTGTATACAGGCAATACACACGTACAACATTGTTTTCTTTGATTAGGAAAGAAAAAACAAACCTTTAGACGAGCTCGCTGATGCATCTGAGCATGAAGTGTCAAAACAT
Organism: Geum urbanum; assembly: GCA_946800695.1. Classification (NCBI taxonomy): domain Eukaryota; kingdom Viridiplantae; phylum Streptophyta; class Magnoliopsida; order Rosales; family Rosaceae; genus Geum; species Geum urbanum. The sequence continues at coordinate 3,557,886 of OX327008.1, read as the reverse complement.
CCGTGCCAAGGATGCGCAAGAGCGATGTTATATGTCGTAAAGCAGCAATTGACGTACAGAATATGATTGTGCGACCTTGCCCATGAACACTTAGGATATAATACAAATAGGCATCTTTGTCTTCTTCCCTGCATCTGTAAACCTACCATCATTAAGTGGCATTTCACTGGAAAGATCATCATCCTAGTATGAGATGTTTAGTGAGATGACTCATCAGTGCAAGTGCTTTTGAAGTTTTGAATGAGCCAACTAAATTATGCTGATAAGTGATAAGACTAATGAGTTGGGTCTAGTTAGCAGGAAACATTAATACTGTTAACTTGGGGTAGTGAGTTCTGACAGATTGCAAAAGACATTGTTTACTCTACTTTAACTCAAAAGCAGATTGACCTTCTCATGAATTATACAGTATATTTGACAAAAGGATAGTGCTATGCAACAAAGAAAAGTCCATTTGAAGAAGAGAAAAAGAACAGGCCATAATCAGTCCATAAGCCGTAATAAGTAATCAGACCGTGTGTGTGTGTGTGTGTGTGTGTGAGAGAGAGAGAGAGAGAGAGAGAGAGAGAGCACGTACTCAATAAATGATTCCTCAAGCTTATTCGCCAAAATGGATGTATTTGTCAAGTCAATGATAGCTACATTGTCTCTCATCCCTGCTCGCTCAGAGAGAGCTTCGATAGAATTCACTGCATCAGATGTTGATTGCTTTGGTTTCATAGAACTACGCTTCAGCTTTTTCCGGAAATCAGTAGAGAGTGCTATTGTGGCAGATAAAACAAATGTTTGTCTTTTCTTCCTCTGGACACTAGGCATGGTAGCATAATCTTGTACATTTTCGGATTGTGGGGTCGAACTACTCCTTACAGGAAGCATGTCAATAATCGACTGCAACTCATGGAAATGTCCATTTTCTATCATTCGATCAGCCTCATCCAGCACAAAGAAAGACAATGAATGCAACTGCAAAATCAGAAAATTGGAATCCAACAATTAAGGTCAAGTGTAGATAAGAACATGAATGTCGCCAGTCGCTAAACCTTGCATGTTATATGTTACGTATAAAAGTATGACTTAAAAGATACACATGTGACCAAGATCGCAATATTTGTCACATTTGGCCCAGTTACAGGTGTAACAGGGATGGCCTTGGCCAATCAAGGCAACTACATGCATGTTATAAGCGTACATATATGACAGACCATGTTCGTTTAGCGAAAGGAAACAGATGAGAGAGTTCATGACATCCCTTCCAAGAAGGTACTGACCTCAACTAGATGCCTATCTCCACCAGACATAAGTTCCCATAATCTCCCCGGAGTTCCAACAACAATCTCAGGTCTCGATTTCAAGAGTCTCTCCTGTTTTTCCGTTGACATGCCTCCAACTATCGCAACCACTCTAACATCACTATCCTTAGCAACTGCCTTAAGATGATCACAAACCTGAAAAAGGAAAATTGAATATCCTGACTTGAATCCTTGGAATTAAAAAAAATGTCATGATGTCTACAATTCATATGCTACACGTATACAAAAATCCAGCTCTGCCATTTATGAAACTATACATGGAAATTATGAGTAATTGTAACCTTTTTGTTCATCATAGATTGCAAAAGTATAAAAACTTCTCAGGACATTTTAAAAACCATAACAAAAAAATCTAGTTTTTTGTTTCACGTCATGAAAGAAATACACAAGCTAACATATGCCACTGAGAACTGCATGAATTATATTACCTGAAGTGAAAGTTCTCTTGTAGGAGTAATAACAAGGGCCCGTAAAAGACCTTTTGAAGCAACCTTTTCTGCTTCCTCTCCCTTTTCTTCAAACATCTTCACAGCCTTTTCTCTTTCCTCCAACAACCGTTGCAAAATCGGCAGACCAAAAGCTAGTGTTTTCCCAGAACCTGTTTCCGCAGCACCTACAACATCCTGTCACATAAATGAATAGATTAACCATTAAACATGCTAATCATGGTCATCTGTCAAATACTTTATACAATAGGCTTAACCAACCTTCCCTTGATGAGCAGCAGCAGGAATAAAAGCTTTCTGGATGGTCGTTGGTTCCTTGAATCCTAGCCTATAAATCGATCTCATAATCAGGGGATGGAGTCTCAACTCATTCCATGCATGATATTCATCTTCATCAAATTGCTGCTGATTCACTTCATTATGTCCATCTATAACATTAATGACATAAAATTGTTAATATAAACTGTCAACAGATGTTGTGCACTACTAAATAAGCATATGTGCAGATTCCTCTTATAGAAGGAAAAAGAGGAATCTTGCTTCAATATTGGATTTGGGGAAGAGAGGTGAGATACAGTTCATCTTTAATCTGCTTTGAGGCCACCATGACTCTTCTAAATTCAAGACATTATTATTCAGTATCATATACCAACTTACACATATAACTTTGGCACACCACATGCGAATAATAGTCCAGTGCAGAAAGAAAAATGACATGAAATGAAATACTGACCGGCTGCGGATTCTTCTTCATGTTTTTTCTGGGTTTCCTTCTTCTTCTTCTTCTTCTTCTTGGTGTTGTCATTTAAACCCAAATGCTCGTCCTGATCACTCTTCTCTTCAGCTTCCTCCGCCTTGTCCAATCTCTCTTCACTTCCATCAGCCTCCTCAGCATTTCGGTCATGCTTGCGTTTCTTGGTCTTTTTTTTACTTGGGGGCTTCGTACTAATATTTCTAATATCTTGTGCTGATTCCAGTTCTGGAATTTCTAACCCATACTCAGCCTCGTCAATCTCTTCAAGCATAATAAAACCTGCATACATTCAAATTGTTCGCATCAAACCAACTATGAATGATGCCTCAAAGTGAATAAATATAAATTAAAAATCAAATACCTCCTGGGATGTCGTCGTCGTCGTCGTCATCTTTAGGGGGAAGAGAAGGGTTCCACGGAAGAGAATCCAAGCGTTCGAGTTGTGCGTGTTGTTGTTGAATCTGTTTCTTCTTGGCTTTTCTTGTAGCTCCGCGTGAAAGAGGCGAACCCACCACCATTGCCCCTTGCACACAAACAAACGTTTCGAACTAACTCGTTGGTTTCAAGCAGAACCCAGAAAACCTAACTTCAGAGCTGAGAGAGAGTGAGCCATGGGCCAATGGCGCAGCATCAAGCCCACCACATTCAATTATTGTGCAATAGTTTATCCAATTCAAGCCCGAATACCCAAATCTAAATCCAAGGAAACATACAGAAGAAACGATTTATTTATTTCCAAATACTGAAAATGAGTTGAACCCTCGACCTCAGCTACAATAAAAAATAGTTTGAATTTGCTTAAGGCGAGAATCAAAATTGGTACTCTCCCTTTGTTTTACAAAAAGTTGGTCATATAAAGACAAAATGAACAATTATACAAAATTATGTCACAATTATGTCATTCTCATATCTATCTTTATTGGTAAACACAAGACAAATTCAAACCATATCTCCACTAAATCACTACTCAGCTTCCCCCTCTTCCTCTTTCTCAGTACAAAATCACTCTTCTATTTAAGCCCATCCGAACAACGCAGAGATTCTACTCCACTCTCCACCCTGTCAGTTCTAATATTCTCTACCAAATCACTATTCATTCCACCCCTCTTCCTTCTCACCTGTTTTTTCTTCACATCTATTACTTCATTCTCCACATTTGCATCATCACCATATTCAGCCTCCACACTCATTTCGTCATCCTCATGCATCTTGTTTCTTTTCTAAACTAGCAATAGTAATACACTCAACATAGTCATTCAAGGGCAAGCACGAGATAACAAACAAAACATATGAAATTTTAGATAAAAGTGCAAAGTATCAAGGAAATATAGTATGAAGCAAATACAGCATTACCTCGAGAATGTCTCCTACAAGCTACAACGTCAGTTGTCTCACTATAAACACCATCAGGGTTGTTGATAAAATCCTCTGAACTAGCATGTTCCTCTGCCTTGGCTTTCTTCTTCTTCTTCATTTTTTTCCATCTTCTACATTGATGGCCTCCATGTCTTTGTTGTTATCCTCTACGTTAACATGATTGTTTAGCTTGGCCTTCTTCCTCTTCATTTTTCCCCATCAACAACAGCAGCCTTCATGTCTTTATTGCAACTTTCATGTACATTTGACTACACATTGCTATCATTTTCTAAGGATCTGTTCTCTTGAACTTCACTGCTTTCATTGCGCAGTTTGTCAACTTTTGTTTCCAACAACTTATTTGCTGAATTGGTTCCACCTAGTTTTTTCACATTCTTCTTCTCAGTACAAAATCATTATTCTGGTTTTGCCCATCTGAATAACACTGAGAAACGGGATTTTTTTGGGATTTGACTTCTTCTTTTTTTCTGATTGCTTGCCTCTGATATAAATCATATAATTGATTTTAGTGAATTTATAATCGTATGGTTTGGTTGATTTTCTTGATTATATCCTCTGATATAAATCATATAATTAATTTTAGTGGGTTTATAATCATATGATTTGGTTGATTTTCTTGATTGAATTACTTGATATGGATCAAAGTGTTTTAGAAGAAAAGTATGTAGACTGTAAAACTGTAACTCTTTCATTGATAGAATGCCTTAAATATAGGCTGATACAATCTGTTACAATAACTATCCCGATTTAATAGGAATTTCTGTATCTATCTAAGTAGGACAAGACACACACCAGAAATTATGGAGAATTAATCTCCTTAAACACTTCTCCTTGTGTCAATGGTCATAAGAATGATGCATGACTTGTTTGCCTTACTAAAAACCTTACCAAACAAAAAAAAACCTCGCGGGTAAGATAAAAACTTGGGGTAAGGGAAAAAGAGTACAACACATCAACTATAAAAGCTACTATATGTGACGTAGACTCCCCATGATGTCTACATAAATGTAACTCCCCCTGACTGTAAACTCAGTCATGGAGTTCAGATAAACTGTGCATACCAATGCATCTCACATGTTTCACGAATGTAGATTTAGGTAGTGACTTGTAAACAAGTCCGCAGCATTATCAACGGAACCAACCTGGTTCACTTGGATAATCAATAACCGCGGCTATTGATGATTGTAGGAGTACTTTGGCGAAAAGAGTTAAGTATGACACCCTTAATGTAAACCAACTTCATATGTTCAATGTATATCACATTATCCACAAAGATGCAAGTTGGTGTTGTCATAGTAGATGATAGTCCACTAGACCCTCGAATGTGGTGTATTATTGTCTTAAACCAGACACACCCATCAACAGCTTTATAGGAAGCTTTAATCTTTAGAATAGTTCGAGAAAGTAGCAACAAGGGTTTACTTTGTAGTTCTCCAAGAAATTGTCATGTTTCCCATGATGAATAACCTGTATGGGAACATCCTTTATGTGGGTCAGAGAGGTACCCAACATCAGCAAAAGACCAACACATCAACCAGTATTTCAGTATAAGGGGATTGTAGTAAAACTGCTCGCAGCAGGAGAGGAATTCGACGGGTCAAAATTCTCACTTGATGGGTCAAACAGATGGTTCTATCTGATCCAGGACACCGGCTTCGATGGGTCGAAGGACCTCTTCGGATTATCAAAATTCATTGCATTCGACGGATCGAGAGATATGCTTAACGGGTCGAAATGCCCATAACTTGAATGTTGCGATTCAACTATCCCTTGACCAGGATTTTGATGTTTCTCTCTATATTCTTTACAAGAGAAGAATAGGCCCAAGTCAATGGATCACTTCAAGTACCTGAAGATTTGTTTTACTCCATTCCAATAACTTTGCGTAGGCGCATACTGAGAAGGCAATGTTTGGATGTATGTACTGAGATAAATTCAACCAAGCTATAATCGCACTAAGATAGAATCTCAACTCCAAAAGTTCCCCATCATCGTATTTTCAGATGAAATAGATCCTTTTGGTTTCCAGGCTGTAAACAATCATTTGTGTAATATTAGGGTCTGCTTTATCTATAGCCTGATTAGACATAAGCAAACTAGTGAATAAGAATTCATGCAACTCGTTGTATCATCTCTAAACCAAGACTTAATCGAGTCCTACCAAAGTCTATCATCTCAAACAATTTGTTCATCTACTGAACATGCATGGGCATAAATCAGCATTTTTGTTATCTCTTCCCAATCAAGTAGTCACTAAGACGTGTATATCACATCCAACCAGATTATTCCAATCCATATAATGAACGTCTCATTCTAATCACATGAGCACTCCGTGGTTTAGAGTTACTTGATTTGGGTAGAACTATGTCATTCGGCACTGTCATGTATATCTCTGAATTAATATCCCCATAGAGATATATTGTACCACATATATAAGCTGCATACTCAGTATTTTGGACACTACCAAACTGATAAGGTAGCATAAAGCAATGCTATCCACGACCAAAGAATACATTTCATGGTAATCAATACTAGAGCATTGAGAGAATCCTTGCACCACAAGTTCTTCTCATTTTTCTTTCAAACATAGACTCATTTGTGTCTAACCGGTATATCATGGTTATATCACTACCATATTGAAAACTTGCCATTTGTAAGAGTCTAGTTCAGCCTATATTGCAACTTTCCATATTGATCAATTTGCTCTACATTAACCGTTGACAATCTACAACATAGCAATGTTCCACTTCATCGTCATCAATTATTGAGCGACGAAATAAGTAAACACATCATCAACGAACATGGAAGAACTATCCATCATAACGCTAGTATTTGTTTCACTTTGTGTTATTTCTTTGTTTACTGACATCGTCATTGACTCTGAGGTGTCTCCCAGTGTTTGTCAATGTCGACTTTTAGACATAATTGCAGTCAGAAATTATCTCATGTGTTGATGATGAATGGTTGCCTTGATGGCTTGCCTTTTTACCGTAAACTTATCAGTAGATTTCGATCGATGCTACACCCCCAATATGGGCAGGAGAAAACACTACTTTGCTCGGGTGTTGCATTTACTTGCCCAATATCAAAGACTTTCAACCTTGCAGGATTTATAGCATTTATAAACGATCTCATCACTCTCATGATATCAGTAAAAGAGACAGATATAAAGTTTGCCACTTTCTGAAGATGAAGAATACATTGCACTTCAATCTCAAACTGAGATGTGCGGGGATCATGATAAGACATAGTGTAGACAAACCACGTCAATTTTTGACGTTAAACTGGAATGGAATCATTCCTATCTCCTCCTAAGCGTGGTAAGTATGTCTCATCATAGTGACTATTTGCAAAACTAGCAGTAAAGAGATCTCTTGTCAAAGGTTCTTAATAGCGGACAAAAGTTGGAGAACCAACATAGATGCTTAATCGACGTTGATGGCCCATTTTTATATATAGTGGAAGCGTAATAGGTACATGTACCGTGCAACCAAAGATGCGTAGAAGTGAGATATAAGGCTTATATCCAGTTACCAACTGGTACGCACTCAATGGTTGGTGGTTTGTGGGTATCAAGCGAATAAGCATAGCTGCATATACTATTGCATATCTCTAAGAAGATACCGGTAAATTAATATACATTACCATAGTTATGGCCACAAGCTTTAACCGCATGATTTTTACCTCTACTAAACCGTTCTATGAAAGAACATGGGGAACTGAGATCTTCAACAAAATTCCCAATCAATATGCAATCATCAACAAAATATTTCAATGTAAAACTCTCCTGTATAAAACCAATCCAAATAACCGAATTGAATTGTTCGGGTGGTGAGTCCGAAGCGTAATAATATGTGCTAGGAGTTTTGAAATACAACGTAGCATATGGATAGCAAAGACGTATGACCGATGCATCGATGCAACAATCAAAATCATATATAAATAGTCCGCATATCAGTTTGATTTATCCACAAATAGATTCTTGGAATCTATAGATAAGAATTGCGTCGTCCACAAATAGATTCTTGGAATCGTGTCTCGTCCTTACTGTATCATTGTGTCATTATGCCATATACAATTGTAAATATCTAACCATACATAAGAATTATAGGAAAATAAAACATTCTCAACACTTTCATATACCGAAAGATAGAGAGATTTCATTACTCGCCAACAAGTAAAAGTTACATCAAAGATGTCTTATTCCAAAACCGACTAAAAACAAAGTCTCAAAACATGACTAAAGCCAAGTCAAAACAAAACTTGATTACATAGCAAAGACATGAGCCTAATACATAGACTATGCAAAAACAGCAGTCGCCAGACTTGCTTTTGTATTGTCTGCTATTATAAGATTTACTTCACCGCAATCTTCTATCTCATAAACTTCAGTGAAGTTAAGTCTTATATGCCAGATATTTCATGCACTTCTTGTAGGCACGTTGAATATCCTTGGGTGCATAAAATTGTTTGTGCATGTGCTTGGTAGACCACATCTATAGCAAGATGACAAGCACGAATAAGAAGCAGAATTGAAAGAATTTTCACCATTCCTAGAACCGGAATTGGAGCAATCCTTATTGGAGTTGTTGTGGTTGTTGTCATGGCGATTCCAAGTCAAATCTTGAATATTTTCTCCTCTACCATGACCACTACAACATCCTCATTTTCTATTATGGTTATTGAAAGGCTCAGAACGACCGTTTGTTTTATCCTTACGTACATTCCCTCCAGTATTGTACAACTCATGGGTCTTTTTTAATACCGGCCAGCTGAGCATTATTGATGAGAATAATCTCACGATACCGCCCTTTCTTGGCCAACACATTCATCAGATAACTAAATGATTTAAGTCGTTCTTGCGCAAAATTCATGCAATATTGGTGCGCAAGGGTGTCCATGGAGGAAGGTAAAGTGCTTAAAGACTTCTCGATCATAGCATGACCAGTCTTTATAATGCCACATATACTCAACCTTGATTGAAGCTCTAACTTAGCTTGATTAAAAGCATTTACACTTGGATAATCCAATAACTGGATGAAATCACATCCTTCTCTCAGTTCATGGAGTTGTGCATTATACACATTATTGAACATATCTTGTAAAGTCACCCAAAAAACCGAGGGGTCATTCTTTAGCAAATACTTTTCTTTAGAACTGAACGTATATCCCGCCTCAAAAACATGAAGACTTGATCTTTACGAGCTAGAGTTGGTGGCTCAGTAGCAGGTGGTGGTGGTGGTTGGATTATATCTGTCAGATTCATATTGAGAAGTGCGTTCTCAACGTCTGACACCCAACAATAATATTCTGCTCCTTGAGGATCAATGATATCAAATTCAGGTCGTTCCGGCTCAATTGATATCATCCACAAGCGAGACACAATCACTAATATCAAGTGTAAGGAATAAGAATGTGATCCATGATGTATAGTCACAAAAATCAATTTATAAACCGTGGTTCAAAACCACACCCAACAACCATGACAAAACCGTCACAGTATTAATTTTCTTTTCTTTTCTAAATCGTGACTCTCCTCAGGACCGTCACTTATACTCTATGGATATAGGTCCATAAGAACTAGGGCAAACATGCAATAGAAACAACTCATATCACAATTATCATCAATTTAGATCTAGGGTTTTGTGGAAATTAAGTTTGATTCCTAGATCTATAGATTGACGGTTTAGAAAATTTACCTCGAGGGTGTTATGCTTGGTATGAAAACTTTGTTGTGAAAGAAGTTTGAAGAAAAGAAAACACGTCCTCGAAACTTCTAGCAAGAGGAGGATTCCTTCTTCTTTTCGGGCAGACTGACATTCATGCACTCAATCGTCCATAACATTCTCTAGACACATTCGAGTTGAGATTTTTTGGCTGTTTTAGAAACTAGACATCTGAGGCTTTCCGTGCATATAAAGATCTTCATTTGGTTCAGCTTGAGCTTCTCGCAATCCACTGTCGAAGTTAACAGATGTGCACATAGTTATGAAATTGAAGTGGTCAATCTTGAATTTTGGGATGGAAAAAGTGTTTTGTTTTTTGGTACAAAGCTTCAGGGTTAGAATCTCGTACTGATAATGTGTTGCAAGAGAAAAGTATGTGAACTGTAAAACTGTAACTCTTTCATTGATAGTATGCCTGAAATATAGGCTGATACAATCTGTTACAATAACTATTCCGATATAACAGAGATTCTCTATATCTATCTAATTAATATCCGTATTTAAATAGGACAAGACACACACCGAGAATTATGGAGAATTAATCTCCTTAAATACAAAGAAAGATGTTTAGGGGTTATGGTATTTTTCTGTTTCGGGTTTAAATTGAGGGCTATTAACACAAGAGAGGTATAATCTGAATCTATATTTTTTTTATTGATAGATAATCTTAAATAACCTTTATAATCTAATACAATCAATGTCCCTATAAATTATGAATTGACAGCATCTATTAGGCTAATCATGAATTACAATCAACCACGAGGAGTATGATATCCATGAACACATTTATTTCTAGACATTCTTCAATCCTCAATCCTCTGGGTGCTTCGGTTTTAACATGCTTTTCATCGATTGATGATTCCTTAGTTAATCACCGATTTTAAAAGAATAACATCTTCCATTCTCCAATTACAATAGATTTTGAAATAATAAAGCTTGAAACCAAATTTAGTTCTCGTAATTTTTGCAGCAACAAGCGAATACTTTCAAGCATAACTACCAGAACAGGGTAACATAATGCCTACTTGAAAACTATATCTATAAAAACCATCCAGCAATGCTGTCCACGGCAATCCACAAATGCCAACCCTTCTAACATAAGCTACCATACTCCATACAAATATAATTTTTTACACAAAAAACAAGCCCTTGCATCAGCAACATCTCCATTTTACATTTTAGCACTGTCAATGTCATCGTTGTGAGACTGAAGACCACCATCAGAGCCAAATGACAGACTTGGGAGTTCTGCAATCGAATTATCAGTAGCAGGTGTCAATCATTTCTCAGTATGGTGTAGCGTATTGCTCTGGGCGTTCTTCTCACAATCTATTAGAAACTGAACTAATAAGCAGCACCATAGAAAAAGAGGATGGCCTCAATATCACTACAATTGGCCTCAATTAAAAAATTATAATAAAATATAAAAAAAGACTTGGGGATGGATTGGCCAGCATGCTCGACCAGCATTTACTCGATAATACGTAATTCATATTGAACGATAAATAGTTTCTTTACTAACTTGACATATTCCATCAGCTATGCATCAGCACATACAACAACCCTAAAAGAAAGAAAGAGAGAAAGAAGAGAATATACACCAGGTGGTGGTGACAAAGGGAATCCCAATTTGTCGTACTCAACCTCCCAAAAAGGATCGGGTCGTTGCCCTAGGCTCTCCTCCCTTATCCTTTCCTTGTCGTCCTGCCGCTTCTTCAAGTCATGGTCGTGCTCGAACAAGGAATTGAGATCCATGGAGACGATGATACGGGATTATTTGCGTCACTGCCATGTACTCACCAAGGTTGAATAAACAATGGGCCCAAAAGAAGAGATTATTACCATTGTTTGGGTCCTGGCATTTGGCGGTTTGGGCTAGGCCTGTAAAATCGGCACAAAGTCCATTGGCGGTTATTTGTGATTCAACAGCCCTGGGAATAGCCATGTCTTGTCTTGTTTTGTTTTGTTTTATTCTTTTGTTGATAATAATTGTTGACAGACTTAGAGCAAGTCCACAGGTTTAGCCAATTTGTTTTGTCAAAAATAAAATTTGAAGGCTGATGCGGAGTTTTGACATGTTGCTACTATTCTGGTGGATCTTTTATCTGAAACTCAATTTCTTCCAAAAACAATAGAAGTGCCTCTATTGAAACCTAGAACTGTATCTCCTCCTTTCTCGGCAGCCATGTTTTATTTGAAACAAATAACTCGTTGAATCACACACCTTCATCAACAACAGAGGTGAAGAAAACAACAAGATGTACTTGCTCAATCTTGGGTATTCTAATTTTTTCGATTAGTTAACCATACAATAAAAACTCGATTTAAGAATACTTTATAAATGAATAATTTCTTTATAGTGATAAAAAATCTCGGAACCAGTTATAAATAGGAATAACCTCTACATTGTGATAAGTTATAAGATTTTTTGGTCCACTATATAGAAAAGTTACCTCCATATAGTAATAATTGTCAATAATAATAATATATAAAATATTATTCAAGAAGAATTAAAATATTTATCTATACTAGTTTGAGACAATGATTTATGGTTAATTATTGTAATCATGTCTTTGAGCTTGCGGGTCCTTAGTAACCCGTTGGCATATTCATCTTATCGTTGAAGCCAAAATGTTTTTGAAAGAACCCAACACTGATTCAGTTGCCTAAACCGAAATTAGATTCTAACAACACTACAATTTTTTTTAAAAAAATTCGCCAGAGTTTACTTATAAAATGAGTAAACTAAAAACCTGCAATGAAAACACATTTCCAAATAGTTCACAAAAGCCAAACCGTGGGACGCCAATTCCCAACCGGATTTCTCAAATTCAAAAACTACAGAATAACAGTAAAAGTATTTCTTTATACTTATTATTCAAAATCCAGTAAGTACTCAAAATGCACTACAAAGGAAAATAAACTAACATAATACTCAAAGCGACTTCTAATTTATAAATATACAAAGCTAGTAGGTTAAACCAAGAACCTACTAGAAAAGAACGGTGACTTGAACTATAGCCCTCCGACAATGACGTGCAACCACAAGACAGAAACTGCAAACTGGACAATAGGAAACTGAAAAGCCCAGGGAAAGGCATATAAAATAACAAAAACTATTAGAGTGAGTGGACGAAAATAAACTTTCAATTTTAACTGAAATATAAATATGTCATGCCTTTTACATTGTATGCATTTAAACATAATGCGAGTCTAAAACTGTGGGGTCCCACTCTTGGACGCAACCGCAACAGTACAGTCTAAATCACGGGATCCCAGACCCACACGTGATTAAATAGTCAGAAAGACCTCGGGTCAGGACTCTGTCCCCCCCCCAAAGCATCTCGGGGATCAGTCGAGCATGCCAGTGCATCGATGCCAATACTACCACTGAGACTGTACTCTGTGTAAAATAAATCATATTTGTTTTCCATGCACATGCATAATCGTAAATGTATACTCGTAAAATGCATAATCATAAAATACATAATCACAAATGTATACTCGTACATGCATAATCAAGACCGCACGTCAATCAGTGAAAATAAAATATCCACTCACAGTATACAGCTAGCTCGAAGGTCCGGCGGAAGTTCTCTCGCCAAAATCTTTCTCGCGGTTTCCTGAATAAATAACAGGTTCATTTAATTTTAGAATTCAATAAAACACGCGAGAAACAACTTAGAAACCATCCCGGAAACCCCACGGGAAAATAGGATTTTTGACTCGCCGGAACTCCTCCACAGGCGGCGGCGTGTGGCCGTCACACGCCTCCACCGGCGGTGGCGCGTAAGCCACACGTGCCTCCGGTGCAAACTGCTCCGATGGGAGCGTTTGACCACTCGTTGGAAAGATCTCAACGAACCCAACAATTTTCCCAACTGGACCTAGACTCAATTCCACGGCGATTGACCGAAATTGAATCCGAAAGTTCACGGGTCGAAAATCGCCAAAAAACTTTTCTGGTCGATTCCGATGCCGAAGACGCACCTCAGTCCCCCAAACCAATGGGGTTTTGATCCTTGGACCAAACTCAGTCGAATCAACCCAAAAACCACGTCGAAAAACGATCGGAACGCCACCGCCGAATCCACCCGGATTCCGACGGGTTCAACGCCATTTTTCAGCCACAAAACATATCCAAATCTCACAAAAAAAAATACATGAATGGAAATAGGAGAGGAAGAGCTTCAAATCCATACCAAATATGTCGGCAACCGTGGCATTTTGCGGTTGGTCGAATTCGAAATCCAAACGGGTCAAAATGGTTATACGGGTCGCGTACGTATTTCGTAAATCACATTTTATTTCTATGTAATTAAACCGTATTTGATGTATTTATACCAAGGCATATGATAATATCAACGGTCACAATTCGATCTGATCAAGATCCAATGGTTGTGATTAAACCGACAAGAAAGTACATTAAAAAAATATATTTTAACCAAACGAACTTCTAAAAAAACAAAAGGAATAGCTCGTAAGTCCGAAAAATTCCCCGAAAATTTCTTCGATCATGAAATTAAAAACTCTACGACTTTCGCGAAGAAAGTCGGATCAAATTCTCGCCTGAAGAAAAAGTCATTAACAAAATTTCACTAGGTGCATAATTCGCGGAAAACCTGAATCGTAAAAGTTAGCGTAACTTTTTTGTTTGGATCGTTACAATTCTATGCCCCTTAAAGAAATTTCTCCCTCGAAATTTAACACATCTGTTAGTTAAAAAGATAGGGGTACTGCTCCCGCATGTGCACCTCGGTTTCCCAGGTGACTGCCTCAACTGCATGATTTCTCCACAAGATTTTCACAAGACGAATGGCTTTGTGACGAAGTTCCTAAACCCTCAAATCAAGAATATAAACTGGCTCTTCCACATAAGTCAAATTCTCCCGAATAGGAAGCTGACAAGGTGCTAAAACATGAGAAGGATCAGAAATGTACTTCCGCAGCATAGATACATGGAACACATCATGAACCCTAACCATCTCGGAAGGTAGTGCCAACCTGTACACCACAACACCCACTCGCTTAGTAATCTCATACGAACCAACATAACGCGGGCGGAGTTTACCACGTTTCCCAAACCGTACAACACCTTTCCAAGGAGACAATTTCAAAAACACCCAGTCACCAACTTCGAATTCCATATCTTTTCTCCTCACTTCAGCATAGCTCTTTTGTCGATCTTGTGCAGCTTTCAATCTGTCCCGAATAATCTGAATGTCTTCAGCAGTATCTTTCACCCGATCAGGACCAAGAAACCATCTTTCCCCTACTTGACTCCAACACAACGGAGTTCGACACTGTCTACCATACAGAGCTTCATATGGAGCCATACCGACACTAGCCTGGTAATTGTTGTTGTACGCAAACTCAATTAAATGTAGCTGTTGATCCCAATTTTCCTTGAACTGCAACACACACGATCGCAACATATCTTTGAGAGTTTGAATTGTCCTTTCTGATTGGCCATCAGACTGAAGGTGGAAAGCTGTACTAAATTGCACTTTAGTCCCCAATACTTTCTGTAATGCCCCCCAAACTCGGAAGTAACTGAGTATCTCGATATGACACAATTGACACAGGCAAACCACGCAATCGAATGATCTCAGCCATATACAACTTCGCTAATTTACTCACAGAAAGTTTCCCGGGAAGTGCAAGGAAATGAGCTGACTTCATAAGACGATCAACAATCACCCAAATCCCACCATTAGACGTATGAGGCAACTGATACACAAAATCCATGGTGATGTGCTCCCATTTCCACACTGGAATCTCTAATGGTTGTAGTTTCCCCGTAGGTTTCTGTTGCTCTGCCTTCACATGCTGACAAATAAGGCACTTACTCACATAGGTTGCTATTTCCCTCTTCATATTGCGCCACCAGTAATAATCTTTAAGCGTCTGGAACATCTTCGTACCACCTGGATGCATGGCATAAGCAGAACAATGAGCTTAATCAAGTATATTTTTCTTCAATTCTGCATCACCTGGTACACATAATCTCCCTCTGAACATTAATGTGCCATCCGTCTTCAATTGAAACTCTGTTGGCTCACCATTTTGAATCATATTTTTCTTACTTCGTAGATAAGAGTCTGCATTCTAAGCTTCATGAACCTCATTCAACAATACTGGTCGAACCTGGAAACTGGCCAACAATGCTCCATCATCATCCCATTCCAATTTCGCTCATGTAACTCGCAACTCAGCCAATAGTGATACTCTTGCTACACGAACATGAAATAGGGAAGCTCCGGATTTTCGGCTAAAAGCATCAGCAACAACATTAGCTTTTCCCGGATGATACTCAAACGTACAATCATAATCATTAATCAACTTCATCCACATTCGCTGTCTTATATTCAAGTCTGGTTGAGTACACAAATAAGTAAGACTCTTGTGATTGGTAAAAATCTTGCACTATGCTCCATATAGGTAGTGTCTCCAGCTCTTCAATGCTAATACAATTGTAGCTACCTCAAGATCATGTGTTGGGTAATTAACTTCATGAGGCTTCAATTGTCTGGAACCGTACGCCACCACCTTGCCATGCTGCATCAAAACATAACCAAGGCCCAATTTTGAGGCATCACTATAAATAACATACTCCCCACTGTCGTCTGGTAATGTCAACACTGATGCAGTAGTCAACCTCTCTTTCAATGTCAGATAGCTTTCTTCACAGACATCGGACCACTCAAATTTAACTCCTTTCTTCGTAAATCGAGTAAGTGGATTCGCAATCCACGAAAAGTCCTATATAAAACGGCGATAGTATCCCGCTAAGCCCAGAAAGCTTCTTATCTCGGATACACTGGTAGGTTTGCTCCAATTCAACACTGCCTCAATCTTGTCAGGATCAACGCTAACTCCGTCAGCAGAAATCACATGACCCAAAATTTTCACCTGATCCAGCCAAAATTCAGATTTGCTAAACTTCGCATACAGCTGTGTATCCCGCAAAGTTTGCAAGACGACCCTTAGATGCTTCATATGCTGCTTTACACTTCTGGAGTAAACCAAAATATCATCGATGAACACAATCACAAGCATATCCAGGTAGCGTCTAAAAACTCGATTCATGAGATTCATAAAAGCAGCTGGGGCATTTGTTAAACCGAAAGGCATAATAAGAAACTCATAATGTTCGTACCGTGATCAAAAAGGTGTTTTGGGAACATCAGATTCCTTAATCCGCAACTGATGGTATCCAGACCTCAAATCAATCTTCGAGAATACTGTAGCTCCTTTAAGTTGATCACACAAATAATCAATCTGTGGCAAAGGATACTTGTTCTTTACTGTGACCTGATTCAGTTTCTGATAATCAATAAACAATCTCATAGAACCATCATTTTCCCTTACGAACAGCACTGGAGCACCCCATGGTGAAACACTAGGCCGAATGAAGCCTTTCTCAATCATCTCCTGCACTGAGTCTGCAACTCTTTTAACTCTGCTGGAGCCATTCGATAAGGTGCTTGTAAGATCGGACCAATACCCGGAAGCAACTCAATGGTGAACTCAATCTCTCTCATCCAAGGAAGACCAGGTAAATCTTCAGGAAACACATCTGAGTACTCACAAACGACAGAGATATCCCCCAATATTCTGCACACAAACATCAGTATCAATCACATGAGCCAAATACGCCTCGCAACCTTTCTTTAACATCTTCTCAGCCTTTACTGCCGAAATCAAACAAGGTGGAGAGACATTTATTTCACCGCGAAACAAGATTTCTGGCATGCCTGGACTTCTAAAAACTACCTCCTTTCTATGACAATCGAAGACTGCCCAGTGAGTCTCCAAGAAATCCATCCCAAAAATCACATCAAAGTCCACAATATCCAGCAACATCAAATCCGCGGATAACCCATAACCTCCTATAAAAATATCATAGTCTCGATACACCCACCCGACACACACTACCTCACCGGATGGATACAACACTCGCCACATACTAGGGAGTGGAGAAGCAGGTATAGTGGCCAATGATGCTAATCTATATGACATGAAGGAATGCATAGCCCCCGGATCTAACAAAGTAAGAACTGGAATACCGAAAATATATAACGTACCAATGATGACTTCAGGGGAAGCTCTGCCCTCTCTCAGGTTCATGGCATGCACACGAGCTTGTCCAGCTGGTCGTCTATGTTGACTACGATTCTGCTGGTCTGCTTACTTAGAAGACTGTGTTGTTCGATCTCCGGAAGTGGTACCCTGACCATGTCTGCTACCTTGAGCTGCAACACCTTCCGAAGTGCCTTCTAGCGGACAATCCCTTATAAAGTGACCCTCCTGGCCACAACGGAAACATCCAGTAGTGCTTTGCTGACATAATCCTTAATGTCGCCTGTTGCAAATGTTTCACAATGGAACATCTATCGGTAGAGCTGGTGTGCCAAATGAATGTCGAGGAAAACTTGATCCACGAGAACCTACACTTGTTTGCGATCTCTGGGGTCGATCCCTTCTCCATCTCCGGCTTCCTCTCTGACTAGATGAGCCAGTAGATAACCTGTAAGATCCATCACTCGATGAGGATGCTGATCCAGAAGTACTAGAACTCAGCCTTTTTGAAGGACCCTGACTGGATCCACCTTCCTCAAAACAGCGAGACTGAAACAACATCCGTCTCTCTCTCTTTCTCTCTCTCTCTCTCTCTCTCTCTCTCTCTCTCTCTCTCTCTCTCTCTCTCTCTCTCTCTCTCTCTCTCAATATCTTCGCCTTTGAGTGCAGCACTGATAAAGTCATCAAAGTTGTCCCGAGACATAGTTGTCAAAGTTCTCTTGATATTCAGATTCAGGCCCAACTCAAACCTTCTGCATTTTGCTTCCTCAGATGCAACTATATCACACATAAATCGAGACAAATTGGTGAACTTATCTCGATATTTGAGCCTTGACATACCTCCCTATCTCAAGTTGGTAAACTCTTCATATTTCCTTTGCTGGGTCGCTTGATTGAAATATCAACGCATAAATAACTCCCTGAATGTAGGCCATGAAGTATCAATAGGAACCCTTTCGGTGCTAACCTACCAGAAATAAGCATCTGAGTCTAATAACCCAACATCAGCAACAATCCTCTGCTCAAGAGTAAAATGTAGGCGCTCACAAACACGCTCCACCTGGACTAACCAAGCCTCACATACTTCAGGATCAGTAAAGCCAGAAAAAGTAGTTGCTCCAGCTGTCCTAGCGTTTACTACATGGTCAAAACGCTCTTCTAAACGCAAAACTCTCATAAGCAAGTCGTGCGTTCGCTGATCCTCATCAGGATCCTCAGCCCTATCAACACGGGCTCCACGTTGGGGAGGCATCCTAAGAAAACCAAACATTAGTCACCAAAACCAACAGGATGCAATAATGATACCTTAAACATTTGAAAGCATACAACACCCAGAGCATTAATGATTATCCGCCGGCCGGTCGGGTCATCGCTCCGGAAATGTTGTACATTCTCAAAGATTTTTAGTAACATAACTGCAAAAGTCTACATAACCTAAAACCTAATACTCTGATACCAACTGAAAGAACCCAACCCCGATTCAGTTGCCTAAACCGGAATTAGATTCTAATAACATAACAACCTTTTAAAAAAATTCGCCAGGGTTTACTTTATAAAATGAGTAAACCAAAAACCTGCAATGAAAACACACTTCCAAATAGTCCACAAAAGCCAAACCGTGGGATGCCAATTCCCATCCAGATTTCTCAAATTCATAAACTACTAAATAACAGTAAAAGTATTTCTTTACACTTATTATTCAAAATCCAGTAAGTACTCAAAATGCAATACAAAGGAAAATAAACTAACATGGTACTCAGAGTGACTTCTAATTTACAAAGATACAAAGCTAGTAGGTTAAATCAAGAACCTACTAGAAAAGAACGGTGACTTGTACTCTAGGCCTCCGACGACGACGCGCAACCACAGGATAGAAATTGCAAACTGGGCAAGAAGGAAACCGAAAAACCTTGGGAAAAACATATAAAATAATAAAAACTGTTAGAGTGAGTGGACGAAAATAAACTTTCATTTTTAAACTGATAGCAATAAATATAACATGGCTTTCACAATATATAAGCATATAAACATGATGCGAGTCTAAAAACCGCGGGGTCCCACTCTCGGACACCTCCACCTCAGTACAGTCTAAATCACGGGATCCCAAACCCACACGTGATTATATAGTCCGAAAGACCTCGGGTCAGGATATCTGTCCCCCCCCCCCCAGAGCATCTCAGGGATCAACCGAGCATGCCAATGTATCGATGCAATTACTATCTCTGAGACTGTACTCTGTGTAAAACAAATCATATTTGTTTCCATGCACATGCATAATCGTAAATGCATACTCGTACGACATATAATCATAAAATACATAATCATAAATGCATACTCGTACGTGCATAATTATAAAATGCATAATCAAGACTCGCACGTCAACCAGTGAAAATAAAATGTCCACTCACAATATATAGCTAGCTCGAAGGTCCGGCGGAAGTTCCCTCGCCAAAATCTCTCTAGCGGTTTCCTGAATAAATAATAGGTTTGTTTGATATTAGAAACCACTAAAACATACGAAAATTAGCACAGAAACCTTCCCGGAAACCCCTCGGAAAAGTCCACTTTTCTGTCCCACCGAAGCTCCGCCGCGGGCGGCGGCATGTGGCTGTCACATGCCTCCGGCGTAGACAACTCCGAAGGGGGTGAATGACCCCTCGTTGGAAAGATCTCAACGAGCCCAACAAATTTCCCAACTAGACAGAGCAATTCCAAGGCGATTGGCTGGAATTGGCCCTGAAACCCACGGTGGCCGAAATCGCCAGAAATTTTCTCTGGTCGATTTCGTCATCGGTGATGCACCTCGGTCCTCCAAACCATAGAGGTTTTTATCCTTGGTTCAAACCCAGTCGAACCCACCCAAAAACTATGCTAGAAAATGACCGGAACGCCGCCACCGAATCCACCCGAATTCCGACCGGTTTCCGGCCATTTTTCGGCCTCAAAACATATCCAAATCTCAAAAATAAATACACGAATGGAAAGAAGAGAGGAAGAGCTTCAAATCCATACCAAATACGCAGGCAATTGTGGCATTTTCTGGTGGGTCGAATTCGAAAATCCAAACGGGTCAAAATGGTTTTGCGGGTCGATACATACACAATTCATATTTTTTTGATTTTCTCCGTATTTCCACTATAAATACAAAAAAATTCTGATCAGATCAACGGTCACAATTCGATCTGATCAAGATCCAATGGTTGCGATTAAACTGACAGGAAAATACATTAAAAAAATACATATTTTAACCAAACGAACTTCTAAAAATCAAAAGGAATAGCTCGTAAGTCCGAAAAATTCCACGAAAAATTCTATGAGCATGAAATTAAAAACTCTATGACCTTCGCGAAGGAATTCGGATCAAATTCTCACCCGAAGAAAAAGTCGTTAACAAAATTTCACGAGGTGCATAATTCGCGGAAAACCTAAATCGTAAAAGTTAGCGTAACTTTTGGTTTGAATCGTTACAATGAACTATCGTGATTTGTTTATATTTTCATCGCAAATGACAAGTAAATTACTAATTTAAATCATCTTAAAAACTACAACCTTTTTCAAATATTAATATATGACGCTGAGATTATTAATCGGCTAGGTGCTATTTTCTATATTTTTCGTCCTTTTACTTTGTTAAATGTTCCTAAACTAAAATAAATCCTTTGTCATATATGAAATGTTCCGATTATGTATTACAATACAATGTTTGGCTATTTTGACGATTTCGTAGTTTGAACCGGTGGACATCTGGAGGCTCAAACCACTACGCTACTTGATAATGATCATCGACAATATTCAATGACTTTCCGAGTGTGATTATTAATTTAAGAAAAACGGTTCAAATCAAATTATGTAAATTGCCAAATTATGCATTTGCATTATGTTTATTGAAATATTTAGAAATAGGGAAAAGTCACGGGACTAACGCATGCATTTGCTTTTTTGGGTTAGACTGGGAGGCTCGCATTATCGTTCAACTCCCTATAAAGTGTTGCGTAATGTTAGCCTCACACACACACGCACACACACTCGCTCAGATCAATGACAGATTGTGAGATAGCCTCAACATCAAGATAAAATTTGCAACCATACCAATCTTCTCTACCATCGTCAGATTTCAGGCACTCTCTTGTCTCTTTCACTCACTCACTCACTCTCTTCTGAGAGATTATCCGTTCTTGTTCGCAGACATGTGAGTGAACATATATGATGTGACCAGATTTTGAATCTCTGTAATGCTCCGTGTTTCAATTTGAAAACTGAAGTTTAAGTATTAGACATTTATCTCAATTCATTATCTTTGTTTTTTGTTTTTGTGTTCAATTATGCTTGTTTAATCGATCATGCAGAAATAATTTTACCAAACTTTCATACAGAATGATGTGGCATCGGAGGTAGCATGTGCCACATCATACATATTTAATATATGGAATTTAATAATTTCCACATGTTTAATAAGCTTATAAATAATTCTGAATAATAACAAGATATAATAATTTCTCTATTCATAGGAGTTCTCTGAAAATTTCAAACTTCTCTTCGACAGTGCTATTTGCAGAACAAGGTTGATATCAAAGTTCCACAACTGTATGAATATATAGGCATAATTATTTATTTATACTTTCACTGTATGATGGGTATAATAATTAATCATATAATTAGCTACATTTGCTCAAGTATCATTGATTTTGTTGATAAGTGATAGAGAAATCCAAATCTGAGCAATGGCCGAAAGGTTGAAGTGCGTTGAATGCCAAACAAAGGATTTGTGCAGATATTGTGCAGGCGAGAGAGAGAAAGATTTCAAATTGTTTACAAATCGTTTATTTATAAATCTCATTACAAATCGTCTTTCATCTCAATCACGATTGTTGTCAGTTGTTTGTTGCATAATAAGTATGCAATAATCAATTATCAATTTAATATGACAAATTATAATGTACTGGTAAAACCATCCCAAGGGATCATGATCGTTGTCAATTCTTTTCAATTTTCGCTCACATTCAAATTGCATTATCGTAATATGAGGTTTAGGAGGAAAAATGTGGTGTAACACAAAACTAAATGTGAATCTTATATATATATTCAACTGCTTCTTTTAGTGTCTTTAATAGCTGTTCAATTTCAACTTGAAACATTAATATTCTTCTTATTCAAATTTTTTTTGTCACCACCCTCGTCTCGCATGCGGGCATCTACCACTCACTCAAGATTCCTATTCATAAGGAGTGATCTTCAATTATATTGGAGGTAACATCTTCTTCACCTGTGGAATGAATGACTTAAAATGAAATACTAGAGGCAACATCTTCTCCACCTGTAGAATGAAGGACTCAAAAGGAAATAGAAGCCATGACATCTTGTATGCTTATAGTAAATTGTTTGAGAAGGTAATTGACAAATTGTCTTAATGAGTTGAGGCTCCTAGTCTTTACCATATATGTCCGTGTTAATGGTGTTATTCTCCATAATCATGTGCTTCTTTTTGCTAAGCAAGAAAGTTGGTAGATTTTGTTGCTCCTTCCCTAACTACAAAATTGATTTGTGGGGCAAGATTGTTCTTAAACAAACAGATTAAGACATGCCACATATACCATATGATGAAGAATCGTGATTTGTTGATATTGTCATCGCAAATGACAAGTAAATTACTAATTTAAATCATCTTAAAAACTACAACCTTTTTCAAATATTAATATATGACGCTAAGATTAATAATCGGCTAGGTGCTATTTTCTATTTTTTTTTGTCCCTGTACTTTGTTAAATGTCTCTAAACTTAAATAAATCCTAATGAAATGTTCCTATTATGTATTGCAATACAATGTTTGGCTATTTTGATGATTTCAATATTTGAACCGGTGGACATTTGGAGGCTCAAACTACTACGCTACTTGATAATGATCATCGACAATATTCATTGACTTTCCGAGAGTGATTATTAGTTTAACTAAAATAGTTCAAATCATATTATGTAAATTGCCAAATTATGCATTTGCATTATGTTTAGTGAAATATCTATAAATAGGGAAAAATCACGGGACTGACACATGCATTTGCTTTTTTGGAATGGACCGTGAGGTTCGCATTATCGTTCAACCCCCTATAAAGTGTTGCGTAATGTTTGCCTTTACAATCTCAGATAGACAGTGTCACTCACACACACACACATGTTCAGTTTCAGTGAGAGACTGTGAGACGGCCTCAACATCAAGATAAGACTAGGTGGCTCCTTGCCCTTTGGGGCGGTTTTATTACAATTGTTAGAAGGAACATCCATGTATAGTAATCATAGATAACTAAATCTTTAGATAAAAGCTGAGATTGTTGAGGTCTAAAGGTTTCATAAAAGCTGTCACAGATAAAAGCTTTAGATACTTTACTAATCAAAGCCAAAAAATATATTTCAAAGACACGTAACTTACCAAATTGAAGACCGAATACATTTTGAATGAGGCACAAAAATCTGAAAAACGACTAACAAAAACATTACTAACAAAGTTAGACTCCGATTTCAAAATTGCATACCCTATCAATCTTAGGTCTGAAGCTATTATTTAAAAAATATTAACATAATAAATTGTTACTCACCTCAGCAAAGCTGTATATACATGAGATGGATGATAATCCAACGAACGTTAGATTAAAGCGTAGTCAACTATCAATAGCCACTACAACTAAAATATAAAACCAAAATAAATTGACTATCAATTAAAAAGACACAACAATTACTTGATCAAAGTGGATTTAACCTCAGCCAAAAAGTATATCTTCATTATTCAAAACCAATCAAATTTGATCATCCTACACCAATCTATAAACAAATTAGATTGTTAACAATTATTGTTCTCCTTATGCACATTAACTTTTTATATATCACACAAGCACCTAAATCATATTACAATGACTCCCTTAAACTGATAACACATTCATCTAAATTATCTTAGAGACATCGGACTAATAAAAATATAGTCATGTTACTCATATACTCTATATTTACAATATGTAAATATACACTTGATATACTATATGAGTAAATATAGATGGATGTGTATATGGACATATAGCTTTTCTTTGATAGAGATATCTTGGTTATATAGCGATAGCCAATATCTATATGATAACTTGATAAAGAGGAATAGGTTTAACAGGTTTATGACTGCTTTTTTATATAGTCTCCTTTTTAATTTACTTCGGTTCTTTGTTTATCAGAAGAGTATCTTTTTTGTTCGTTTTATATCTGTGTAATTAGATGATAGGCAAATTTTGTTGTGAAGTGTATCTTTTTATACATAGGGCACTGATAGGCATTCATCTTATATACTGATAGGCATTGAGGGATGATAAGAATGCACATACACTTTATGCACTAAAACCAACAATATCATACATGGTTATGGCCCCCATTCATATTTGACATTGCATTCAACAGGTTTCTTGCACATAAATAATATAACCTGTTATTTACATTGTCACGTGGCCTGCACCGATATTTGGATTAGTGACAAATAATTAACAATAATTATGTATACGATATCGGCACATGTATGTACACTCTTATTCTAACAGGAAAACATATACAAATATGCCACAAAGCATATAATGCCCTGCGAGATTAGGATTTTTTTTTTTTTATCAATGACCTAACAAAGCACAAATGGATGGTTGTAGTTGTATTCCTATGCTCTGCACTGTGATATACATCTGCCATTACTTGACTCTAGTCCTAATCAATCTCAAAAACAAATAGACTGAGCTACCTAATCTACAGCAAAGAGTCAGTGAAATTAACATTTCTCACTTTATGCGCCCAGTCCTAACATGCTCAATTGATATCACAGTGAATAATTTGTTTAATAACCTAATGTTAGGATCAAAATCAATTAGACCGATTGACGTAGGTCTAATTCCAATGACAGATGTTAGAATCATTAGTTCCATTACACATAGAAAAGAACCAGAGACAATGGAAACAGAGTGACAAAATCTTACCTAATCGAAACAAAGTGAGATTGCGGCTAAATATTTAGTCTCCACCCTAAACCCAAGGAAAAGCTTAACAAAACGGAGCTGTGGGCAATTCTCTTTGTAGCAAGATCACAAACCCTAACGACTATGTGGCAATCTTGAAGAAAATGAAAAGGGAAAAGGAGGAGAGGCTAGGGTTTTTGGTTTCGATTAGGGAAGTCAATCTTGAAGCAGATCTAATTGAAAAATGAAGAATTGGAAAAGTAAAATTGAGGAGTCAATAGTTGGATTAGGAATCCATGGCAATGTGGGTAAGAGAGAGAGAGATAGGACGAAGTGGATGAACTACTTCTCCTTCTTCTTCTTTCTTTCTTCGTTGGTTTTCTTCCACTCACTCAAATTTTGTTAAGCAAAGAGGCAAAAAATACAAAAATACCACACATTATGAACAATGTACTCCCAAATGATATATAGTAAATTTGCAACCATACCAATCTTCTCTACCACCCCCAGATTCCAGGTAATCTCTTCTCTCTTTCACTCACTCACTCACTCACTCACTCACTCACTCACTCACTCACTCACTCTCTTCTGAGTGATTATCTGTTCCTGTTCCCAAACATGTGAGTGAACACATATGCTGTGACCAAATTGTGAATCACTGTAATGATCTGTGGTTCAATTTGAAATCTGAAGTCTGAGTATTAGATGTTTATCTCAAGTCATCATTGTTTGTGTTTGTGTTCAATTATGCTTGCTTGGTCGGTCATGCAGAAATAATTTTACCAAATTTTCATTCAGAATGATGGCATCGGAGGTGGCAGGTGCCACATCGTACATATTTAATATATGAAATTTAATAATTTTCACATGTTTAATAAGCTTATAAATAATTCTGAATAATAATAAGATATAATAATTTCTCTATTTATTGGAGTTCTCTAAAAACTTCAAACTGCTCTTCGACAGTACTATTTGCAGAACAAGATTGATATCAAAGTTATACAACTGTATGAATATATAGGCATACTTATTCATTTTTATTTTTACTGTATGATGGGTATAATCATTAATCATATCATTAGCTACATTTGCTCAAGTATCATTGATTTGTTGATAAGTGATAGAGAAATCTAGATCTGAGCAATGGCTGGATGACGAAGATATTTTTGAGAGGTTAAACGGCTTCTATTTCAGTGTGCTGAGCAATGACGATCATGTGAAAAAGGTGAATCCACACCCTCCACATTATCTTAGATATTAGAATCACATGAGTATTTTCTTTGAACTGCCTTACTGGTCAAAGTTGAAACTTAGGAATAACCTATATGTCATATATATAGAAAAGAATATGTATGACAGCGTGGTGGGAACAATTCTCGGTATTAAGTAGAAGACAAAGGATACTCCCAAAGCGCGGAAAGATCTAGAATCTATGAATTTATGCTATTTCTTGTGGTTAAAGAGGGATAAAAGAGAAGTGTATATTAAGATATCAGATGCCCTTTACACAGTGAAGAAGACACTGAGGAATATCATATTCAACTGGTTTTTAAGTGTTCGTTATTTGACTAATTATGCAGTGAATATATTTGGATGTGTCTACGTTGGGGAACACAAGTTCATTGGTCTAAAGACTCATGACTGTCACATTATGCTGCAACGTCTGATTCTAGTGGTAATTAGACCATATTTATCTTATGACGTCGTAGAACCAATAATAGTATTGTGTAGATGGTGGCAGAGGTTATGTGCTAAAGAGTTGAGGAAGTTAGATGTGGTCGAACTACAATATGAAATTGTCTACATCCTTCGCAAATTAGAGAGAATTTTTCCTAGCCCCCTTCTTTCTTTGACATCATGATTCACCTCAGGATCCACCTTTCCGAACAAGTGCTACTCTTTGGTCTGGTCCACTACACTTGGATGTATCCTCAGGAAAGGTAAAATTAATTATAACACAGATTTTCAACATTTATATTTTTTTTGTGTTTCTACTATTCGTCGAATAATTATTTTTATCATTTTGCAGACAACTCGGATAGTATAAAGCATTTGTCAAAATAAAATCTACCTCTGATGCCTCCATAGCAGAAACATACCTGATGCATGAGTGTGTTACCTACTACAACAAGTACCTTAAGGATCCAGTCCAGACCACTGCCTCCAATCCATAAGTTGGCAGGAAACTTTCACTCTTCACAGATGTCGTTTATACTATTTAGAGGGGTATTAAACAAAATATTAACTCAAGAAGAACTTATTGAAATGCATTGGGTAGTGTTGAAAGATTGTGATGAGGTCGACCCGTACATGCAAGATTACAGGCAGAAAATTCAGACAGCCAAACCGAACAAGAGTCATAACTGGGTCGAAAAAGTGCTTAAGAAGAAGTTCCTAGATTATTTTCTCTGTCGGTATGTTTAAACCATACATGCATATATAGTCTTTTGATTTCTTTATTTTGAAATATTTAGAAATCTGGATGGGAATAGGTGCCTATGGTAATTGGGTGTTTGCTTATTCGAAGTGTTTTTCATGATGTCAAATTTTCGATAGAACTTAAATACACATTCATATATCTTCTTCACATTTTTGCAGATGATCGATCTAGAAAAATTCAGTAACCACGAGGAGTGGTGGCCATAGGAAAATCACTTATTGGAACATAAACCAGTTCCACACTATATCTTTCTGTGATTAATATCTGCTAGGATGAGGTTGGCTACAACTGAGAAAGCTGAAGCAGAAAAGATACTACAGATCAAGCGAGCTGAGGGAGAGGCTGAGTCCAAATACCTGTCGGGGCTCGCAATAGCAAGGCAGCGCCAAGCAACTGTTGATGGGCTGAGAGACAGCGTGCTGGCCTTCTCTGAGAATGTACCCGGGACATCATCAAAGGATGTGATGGACATGGTTCTGGTCACCCAGTACTTCGACACAGTGAAAGAGATCGGTGCATCTTCAAAGTCCAATGCAGTTTTCATCCCACACGGACTTGGTGCTATGAAAGACATTGCTTCCCAGATAAGAGATGGTCTCCTTCAAGGAAATTCGACTCAGTAGTAATGTCCTAATAGTCTAAAGACATAGTATGACTGTTGGAGTTGCAGCTTTTGTAGGCTTCAAAGGTTACTTGTTAGCATGCTTATGATATGATAGGCAACTAAGACTCGGTTTGGTTATGCTCTACATTATATAAATCATACGAATAATAAAGGTGGACGTGAACAATTATGTTTGTTAATAGTAGGTATCTGAATTGATCGAGTACTATGTGAAGCTTTTAGCTGGTTTAGTTTCTGGTTTTAAAAGTTAATATTCTGTTCAACTCGCAATGGGTTCTAAAGAGAGAGAGAGAGAGAGAGAGAGTCCTCCTTCTCTCTAACATTTGATTTCTTGGGCTTACTTGACACTTTTGCTTCCTCTTGCTACACATTTTTCTCCCCAGGTCCCCTCTGTTCCCCATCATCCAACTGCTCCCAAACTCTTAACTTTTGGTGTCTTTGCTTCCTTAAACCGATCTACTACTTCATTTACTTCTTTTTTTGTTCTTTGTACTTCAAATCCATCACCTGCTAGTCCTCTTCCTTCCATTCACACCATTCCTTGTCTCACTCCCAGTTCCCCTTTCTTAGCATTTACTGCCTCATCGACCAAACTTCTCAGGTTGCTGTGACCCAAATATTACTTACTTATATATCTCCATCTGTTGGAGTTTGCCTTGTGTTTTTCACAGTTTCTGCCCTACCCAGTTGGTAGCTTTATTATCTTTTCACCCATGAGGTCTCAGGATCTACAGAGGGGATGTCATGACTACCTCGCAGACATGTTGGAGGACTCCCTCATTATTGAGGAGGTAGATAGACTTGTCCTCCTTATTGGAGGAGTTATTTTAGTTATGTTGCTCAACATTGGTGCGGTCAAAGACTCATTGCGCAAAACTTGGAAAGGTTTTGGCAATATGCAGATACGTCACCTTCAAAGGAACTTGTTCTCTATCCAAGTTGGGGTGCAAGATGTTGGTAAGATTCTTGAAGAAGGACCATGGCATGTCGAGAAACACCACTTTAGTGTTCATCACTGGGACAACAAGTGGACTGTAACCACTGCACCAGTTCACTTGGTGATTTTCTGGGTTCAAATCATTGGCCTTACTAGAGGCAAAATGAACAAAGAGAACGCTCTAAAAATTGGTTCTACTATTGGTTTTGTTGATGCCACAGAAGATCTCGTTCCCAAGGAGACTTTCCGCCGAGGTTACTTAAGGTTACAGATTATGCTGGACTCTAGATTACCTCTTCCCTCGGGTTTCTGGTTACCTCTATCGAATTTTGAGAGCTGCAGAGTTCAATACCGATATGAAGGCCTTGGCAACTTCTATTGGAAATGTGGCAAGATGGGTCATGTCTCGGAAAGTTGCAGCTCGACAAATAAGATTGGTCTTACTGATTCGGAAGCGGTCTGGCTTGGCCCTTGGATGTCGGTGAAGCCTGAAAAAGATTATGTGACGATTAGGGAGCTGAACCAGCAAAGCCAGAAAAAGAGACCTCCGCTTCATCGGACTTCCGACGTTGAACTGGAAGGGCATGGCCGGAACAATACACCTGAGATGCAGAACAACCCTAAGGACCAACATGCAAAAAAGTCCTTGCATAAAGGCCTCTCCTGGCAGCCGTGCCCTACTAGGGCAACCCCTTCTCCGACTTTTCGTTCTTCATCCCACGAGTGTGATGATGACTTGAGGGGAAGAAAGGGCATAGGAGCCGTTATGATTCAGGATATTGATAGTGACTCATCAAATCCGAGTTTCCATGCAGAAGAGAGGCGTGATACTAACCATACGTTGAAATTAAACAAGAAACAAAAGGGTGACTCTATGGAAATAACGGTGCGGTTTGAAGAGATCAATTTACCTAATCGTGAGTGGTTTAAAGGGTTTGGAGGTTTGATCAAGGAAAATCAGGTCTCTTTGAATCCATGCCCAAGTTGGTCCTCACTGATTCTTAGGAGCGAAAGTCAAAGCTGCTGCTCTGGCAGAGTTGACAAGAGCTCACGTCGATTGGAGCTCTCTTGCGTTGATTCCTACTTTGGATGAGAACTCTAACTGGGCTTTGGGCCTTTGACACAAGTTTCTTTGACTAAGTCCATAGCTGCTAAGTCAGGCCCATAAATTTCTCAAGTTATCTCATCACCTATTCACAATTCCAAGCACGAGGCCCATAGAAACAATTCAGTTTCTATCACTTCCTGGGTTTTCTCAATTTAGCTCGAAGAACAAATCACCACTCCTCCTCGTTGACTAATTTAGAGACGGCAAGACTACTTCGACTACTAGTGCCTCATGCTCAGAATTGAGTGTCTTTGTTGCAAACCCATCCCATCCCAGGGCTACTACTTCGGTGGCATGTATTTCTCACTTCAATCCCTGCAATGTCGGGGTTGTTCCGTCACTGAAGATTCGAAGTGTTATGGGCTTTTCAATAGGTACCAAGCAAACAACACCCGATGTTGATTGGGGTGAGGAGGCTAACTAGGTGAAATGCAGAATCGTGGAGTCAATCGATCGGCCCCTTTCCGAGTGAATTTGCAAGTCCAGCATAAGGTGCTACAAGGTGGGTCGCAAGAAGCCGAAGGCTTGTAGAGTTTATACTAGTAAGAAAAAGAGGTTCAGGTCAGGTATTTGCTCTAATTCGAAGCAAGGGATTGACCTTAACTCTTCACTTGCTCTATTTTGTCTAATGCTGCATTCTGTGAGGATGGTTTGGAGGGTACCTCAAACTCTCTAGGCTGTGGTGGCTGGCCTAATGCAGCCACAAGCTGGCCATGATACAACTACTTGCTTGGAATTATCGAGGGAGGGGCCGCCCCTTGACTAGCCGGCAAGTTCGGTCCCTCTATGATTTTTCTTACCGAAACTCGTCAGAAGAACTATAGAGTGTCAAAGATTAGAAGATAGTTTGGATACTACAAAGGAATTTCTGTGGAATCGAAGGGTAAGTCCGGTGGTCTAGCTTTATGGTGGAGACCCGAGGTGGATGTTCAGGTCTTATCCAAGTCTAAGCATATTATTGATACGATGGTTTTCATCAAGGCAACTGGTGTTTCAGTTCGTTTCTCATGGTTTTATGGTCCCCCCAATACAGCAGCTAAACCAGACTTTTGGGGTTCACTTGGCAATTTGGCTATTTCGGCCGATGTTGCTTGGATTTGTCGCGGAGATTTCAATGAGTTATTGTCTGGTGACCAAAAAGAGGGAGGTGCTGATCTCTGCTCGATCCGACCTCAATTTCTTCGTAACTTTATGGACTCTAATGAACTGGTGGATCTGGGTTGCTGTGGACATAAGTTCACTTGGTCCAACAACAGGGAAGGTGAAGACTTGGTTATTGAACGTCTTGACAGGGCATTAGGGAACTCCAAATGGCTTCTTGACTAGCCCAATACAGTACTGGAGAATTTATCTCGGGTTGGATCTGACCATGCTCTTGTTATGGTCTCTACTGCTTAGTTGGGTATGAAGTCGAAGAAGAGCTTTAAACTTGAAGCTTGTTGGCTTGAAGATGATGAGTGTGCTGCTATTGTTGATAGTAATTGGTACGCCAATCCTCACTCATGTCCCATTGAGGATTGGATTACTACTCTAAACAAATGTCGAAAAGCTATCTTGGAGTGGAGCAAGGAAAAATTTCAGAACAACTTGGTGACTATTAAAGCCTTGAACGAGGAACTATCCAACGTACAAGCTGTTCCTGTTTTAAACATTGCTAGGGAGAGATCTCTTGTTGCTGAACTTGAACATTCGTCGAGCTTGGAGGAGGATTATTGGAGGATTAGATCAAGGGTCAAATGGCTACTTCATGGTGATCGACACTCAATTTTTTTTCATCTTGCTACTATACAGCAGCGAGCGAGAAATAGAATCACAAAGCTCTCAGTTGGCAATGATATCTTCATCTCTGGTGATGCAGCTATTAGGGGTGAGTTTGATATGTATTACAAGTCCCTTTTTACTTCTAAGGGCAACATAGATTGGGGAAGTATACGGAGGATGTTGAAGGTAAAATCTCGGCCTCACAGAATTCCTTCTCGACATCTCCTTTCACGGATGGTGAGATCTGTAAAGCTATTAAGTAATTGGGGACATGGAAGGCACCTGGACCGGACGGTTTTCAAGGGATCTTCTACAACAAATTTTGTGATTCGGTGCTCCAAAGCATTAAGTCAGCAACTGCTTGCTTCCAGAATACCTCAACTACCTTCCATGGAATCAACTGCACTAATCTAACTCTGATTCCAAAGGTGTTAAATCCCTCCACTGTCTCCCAATTCCAGCCCATTAGCTTGTGCGATTCTTCCTACAAAATTCTAGCCAAACTCATGGCCAATAGACTCAAGACTCTGCTATCTGGTCTGATTTCTGAAGCTCAAAATGCTTTCGTTCTGGGTCGTCAAATTCAAGACAGTGTGATCATAACTCACGAAGCTTTCCACTACTAGAGATTCAAGAAGAAAACTAAGAAGTAGGAACTCGGGTTGAAGATCGATATGAGTAAGGCTTACGATAGGGTTGAGTGAGATTTCTTGGAGGCCATGCTGCTGAAATTTGGCTTTGATGCAAAATGGGTTAGTTTGGTCACTAAACTGATTACTTCTGTGTCTTTCTCCATCTAAGTGAATGGGATGTTAGGGAAGTCTTTCACTCCATCTCAAGGACTTAGGCAAAGAGATCCTCTGTCTCCTTACCTCTTTCTTCTTATCAGCGAAGTCCTCTCTCTGAATATACAAAAAGCAATCGAAGCTAAGAGATTAGAAGGTATTAAGTTAAGCAGATCTTGCCCCAGTATTTTCCATGTCTTTTCGTGGATGATTCCCTTTTTTTTCTCAAGGCAAGTGAAGCAAACTGTAGAATGCTAATGGAGATTTTGAAAAAAAATATTGTTTGGCTTCGGGACAAGAAATCAATCCCTCTAAGTTGACACTTTTCTTCTCCAGCGACACACCCCAGGAACTAAAGTTGGAGATTGTAGAGGTTTTGGGGATTGCTTCGTCGGATGCTCCTGGTGCCTATTTAGGCTTACCTACTCATTGGGGTAAGTCCAAGAAAGGAGCTGTGGCCTATGTGAGGGATCAAGTGAAGAATAAGATTGAAGGCTGGTTAACTAGTGTTTTGTGCAAGGCTGGGAAGGAGGTTTTAATCAAGGCGATCGCTACCGCCATCCCAACGTATCCTATGGCCTGCTTCAAACTTCCAATCTCCTTATATAGAGCAATCATCGCTGATATTTCTTTGTTTTGGTGGAGCAACAACGAAGGAGAAAAAGGTATTCACTGGCAGTTTTAGGGTAAGCTCTGCAGAGGGAAAGATTGTGGAAGGATGGGGTTTAGAGATTTTGAGAGCTTCAGCGTTGCTCTCTTGGCCAAACTTTGTTGGAGAATCACCAAGAACCCAAATGCTCTGTGGGTTAGGGTCTTAAAGGCACGATACTTTGAGAAAACTGACTTCTTCAACGCTGTAAAAGGTGCGAGAGCGTCTTGGATTTGGAGCAGCATTCTTGCAGGGCGTCAAATGATCAATCACAATGCTAGATGGCTCATTAATTATGGGAGGAGTGTACAAGTTTGGAAGGATAGATGGATCACAGAGAATGAGGACGGTCACTTGTATCCTAATACTTTCGGTTGCAGGTTCACTCCACTTTTAACTTATGAAATAATTGATTAGGACAGGAAGCAATGCGATATTGAGCACCTAAGGTCTTTCCTTTCCTCCAGCGAGTTTGATGCCGTGAAATTGACTAAGATTGGGGATACAGCAAAGGGAGATAGATTGATATGGCCTTGGGAGAAAAATGGAGAGTACACGGTGAGATCAGGGTATAGAACAGCTCACAAACCCCCTGACCCTCTTTCATTGAAGGCATCATCATCTACAATGGTGGATAGTAAGATCTGGAAGCTGGTGTGGAGCATTGTTGTTGTCCCAAAAGTGAATAAATTCTTATGGAGTGCTTGCTCTGATTTCTTGCCGGTATATAAGGAGCTTTTCAAAAAGAAGATTCTTAAAATCCCCAAGTGCCCACTTTGTGAAGATGGTGAGGAAAACATTGACATTGTCTTTTGTTATGCCCATGGACCTTGGCAACTTGGTTCGATAGCCCTCTTGGCTTAAAGATTCAAAGAGAGAAGGTTACTACTTTAGCCGAGTGGACTGGGAATATTTATGAGGTGCTGGGTACAAGTTGCAATAGAGATGAGATTATGTCTCATGTGGCAGCTCTAATATGGGGAATTTGGAAGCAAAGATGCTCTGCCGGATATCAAAGTAAACTCCCTGACCTTAAGAGCATCTCTAATGGTTAAGGTCCTATATGAAATCTTAAACCTATTTTTAGAACTTCAATCATCTCTGATGGTTAAAGTCCTATCTCAAAGTTCTAATTTTATATATTTAGACTCTGTAAAATATAATTGTACATAATAATTAATAATTATATTAATTTAATAATATAAGAAATGGTGTGAAATGAATGAAAATTTGGATTGGTATTTATAGAAAAAATTAAGATTTACTGTTCCAACGGACTTATTAATATTGCCAAAAAATAATAATTTTTTTTTCATTTTTTTCTGACTGTTATATTAAAAATGGGAGTTGGATCGAATAATAACCGTTTGATCGATTTCAACCTATATTGTTTGCCGTTAATTAGAATCAGAAATTAAAAAAAAAAATTGAATTTATTCCATCTTGAAATTTGGCCGTTGATTTCAAGAGAAATTCAAATTGGGCCGCCCAAATTTTGACCGTTGGCTGCAGAAGTTCAGCAACGGGATGAAGCATCCTTCACGTGGGCCGGGTCCCACTGCTCAGCTGCTGTCTGCTACTCGCCCTCCTGGTCCAGCGCGTCGCTCGCACTGCTTCCCACTCTCCTCCAGCGCGAGCGTGGCCTAGCTGCTTCCCTCTCCTGCACGTGACTCAGCTCTCTCCCTCTCTCTTACGTTAGCAACTCGGTTCTTCTCAAAATTTAGATCCAGTCCTAAACCAAGTTCTATTTTAAGACTTCATATAGCACCCCAAGCTATATTCCATAGGGTTTAGATCCCTCATTTCAACCATTGGAGAGCAATATATCCACCCAAAGCTATATATATAGGGTTTAGGACTCTCCATTGGAGATGCCCTAAGACTACTCGTTTGTGATTCAAATTTGGTCGGCAAGATTGGATGTGGCAGCAAAGAATCCTGCTGTAAACTCCACCCAAAGCTGCCTCCACTGGACTAGACCCCCAACCAATGTGGTTAAGGTTAATATTGACAGTGCTTGGGATAGTATGACAAAGAAAGCTGGACTCGGTGTTATCTTGAGAAAGTCTGATGGTCATTTTATGGCTGGCTCAGCAACCTTCTCTTCAGCAAACTCCCCTCTTGAAGCTGAAGCTATGGCTCTTTTGCAGGGGATTAATCTTGCGGCTTCCATTGAGGTTTGCGATGTTATTGTTGAATCAGATTCAGTTGGCTTAATTTCTGGGTTAGGGAAAGATGTGGACAAAGCGGATTGTTGTATCTACAACCTACTTCTTGAGTTCAATAGAAGGAAACACTCATTCAACTCAATTTCTTGGAAGTGGGTTATGAGAAAAGCTAACTATGCTGCATGTTCTTCAGAGTGACGAGCTTCCTTGTCTAGATTGTGAAGTATAATGCTTCCTCTGTTCCTCTTTATTACTTTTGTTGTCACTTGTTGCTCTGTTTCTCAGTTTTAGGTGTGCTTCTTTAGCTCGTTCTTCCTTTTCTTTGATGTTATTCTAGGATTCCACCCCTCCCCCCCTCTTCAGTTTAATGAATTATTTATTTAGACCAAAAAAAGAAGTTTCTGGTTTATTTCTTGCTATAAGTATTATCTCCAGAATTCTGAAGACCATTTATTATTTTAGGAGAAAATGTCTACATTTTGTATAAGTATAATTTGGTATCAGACTATCAGTTTACAGTAGAAAACAGCACACAGAAGACCAATTTGGGAAACATATTCTATGCAGTACACGTCAGATTTTAATTAGCTTAAAACTAATAAAAAATTAAAAAAATTGAATAAAAAATAATTAAAAAATATTAAATTTCTCTATTACTCTTATTTTTATAAACATTGTATTTACACGGTCGTGCATATAGAATAACTTTCAGACCAATTTGTTTTTTTGTTTAAAAAGAAGATAAAAACAAACACATAGAGCATACAGCAAGGCTGGAATAGAGAAAAAATGTTTATCCTTTTTTGTTTTCACAACGTGTCAAACAAGAGCACAACCAAAAAGGTTCGAGGTCATAATAGAAGCCGAGATTATGCTTCATAATCAACGGCATAGAATCCCCCAACATTACATCCAACGATCCACATCAATTCTCCCACCAAAACACCGAGTCTAGCTAAGGTTTTCCAAGATTGTGATTTATAGGGTCTCACTCCCATTTTGCTCCTTTCTCTCTGTCTACAGCTCAAAACCCCTTCTGATTCAGCTAAATCCAAATTTCCGAGGTAACAATAACGGTGAAGGGTCCAGGTCTCTACTCAGATATCGGAAAGAAAGCCAGAGGTGTTCTGTAATTTCTTCGTGCAGATCTTCTTTACCAGACTGACCACAAGTTCACTGTCACCACTTTGACTGCTTCTGCAGTTGTAAGCTTCTAATTGCTCTTTGCTCTTACTTTTCTCTTCAATTTTTTTTTGTAATTTAAACTTTCGGTTTTGGTTTGATATTGGGGAAGGTTAGTTTAATTTATGTATGTGTAGTTTCTCTGAAATCGGTTGAAAATATGAATTTCCATGTTTCTTAAATATTAAGAAGTTTCGGTGAATTTGACTGCCGATAATGATGGGCTGAAGTTGTGTGGTGCATGTAGAGGACTCGGAATCCTCTGCATGTTTGTTTCTGTAGAAAATCGATTTATTTAAACTAGGCCCGAGCATATATGGATCGGGTTGGTTAAGAACCCAAACCGATTTCGAACCGACCAAATCGGTAAGGCCCATATTAAAACTGAAACTGATTTTTTTAAAACTACCGAATTATCGGTTGAACCGATTTGGTCGGTTCAAAATCGGTTTGGGTTCTTAGCCGACCCGATCCATATATGCCCAGGCCTAGTTTAAATCAATCATGTGTATAATGATTTGTTGTTGGTTTTCTTTGTTAGTAGTAAATCACAAATCTTTGAAGACTTGCAGCTAAAATTGAGATGGAATTCTTGTAAAGATTATGCCTTTTCAATATATATTTGTCTTACAAAATCTCATTTTGTCTTAAATCATATTTGTAGCTGTTTGTGAATTGGATTTTGTATGCCTTAATTCTTTGTTCAGTTCAGATATGACATTTGTGAATAGTGCCTTGACATCAGTTGTGTGCAAGAATGGTGGTCATTCTTCTGCTGCAAAGTTCCCAAGTACCAACTTCTTATCCGGGTTTGATGCCATGGGGCGTCTTTCAAGCCCATTTAAGAAGGAGATATGTACGAGTTCCTTGAGCTCAGGCGCTAAAGCTACTTTAACATTTGATCCTCCAGCAACCAATTTAGAGAAAGCTAAGTTACCCAACCTACCGCGGCATATGATTGACCCTGCTTCTCTTGACTTTTTGCCTCTTCCATCATTTGAACAGTGTTTCCCAAAGAGCACAAAAGAATAGAGGTTTGTGTCACTCCGTCTTCCAATGATTTACATGATTTCATCTACTTGTTTGTCTATGTGAAGTGTTACTTCCCTTAACATACAGTTTTGAATTGAGTGTGATGTCTTGTGATATGTGATATGCCATGCAGGGAAGTCGCACATGAAGAAACTGGTCATGTGCTCAAAGTTCCCTTTCGACGAGATCATCTATCTGGAGAGGAACCAGCCTTTGACAGCTATGATACTAGTGGTCCACAAAACATTAGCCCCCATGTTGGTAAGCTTAGCAAGTGCAGTTTAATATCTCTTTCTATTGGTATAGTATCTTTTTTTGAAGAGGGTATTATTGTTATCCCCTCATTAAGTTTAGCCCTTGTTACTGGTAATTTGTGTATTACATACACTTCCTCACTTCCCTCAGTGAGGCATCAAGAAAAATAGACAATTGATTAAGAATGAGATAAATATTGATGTATTGTTTCCATTTCAATGTCTATGTTTTTGGTTCGGAGATAACAGTTTCTTAATCACTTTTTGGTTTGATTTTGTGGAACAAGGCTCCCCCGGCTGAGGAAAGATTGGGTTGACAGGCGAGAGAAATTAGGCACACCAAGATACACTCAGATGTACTATGCTAAGCGGGGAATTATAACCGAGGAAATGTTGTATTGTGCCACTCGCGAGAAGCTTGACCCAGAGTTTGTGAGATCAGAAGTGGCTCGTGGGAGAGCAATTATCCCCTCGAATAAGCACTTAGAGCTGGAGCCTATGATAGTTGGAAGAAAGTTCCTGGTCAAAGTTAATGCAAACATAGGAAACTCTGCTGTTGCCAGAAGAGGAAGTTTATAAGGTTCAGTGGGCAACTATGTGGGGTGTTGACACTATTATGGACCTCTCTACAGGCCGCCACATTCATGAGACCCGTGAGTGGATCCTACGTAACTCTGCCGTACCAGTAGGGACTGTACCCATCTATCAAGCACTTGAAAAAGTAGACGGAATTGCAGAAAACCTTAGCTGGGAAGTTTTTAGAGAGATTCTGATTGAACAAGCTGAGCAGGGTGTAGATTACTTCACCATCCATGCTGGGGTTCTACTACGGTACATCCCACTAACAGCAAAACATATGACACGTATTGTCTCACGAGGCGGATTCATTCATGCAAAGTGGTGCTTAGCTTATCATAAAGAGAACTTTGCTTATGAGCACTGGGATGACATACTTGACATCTGCAATCAATATGATGTGGCCCTGTCAATAGGTGATGGGTTGAGACCCGGTTTCCATTTATGATGCCAATGACACTGCACAGTTTGCAGAGCTCTTAACTCAGGGAGAGCTGACCCGCAGGGCATGGGAAAAGGATGTGCAGGTGATGAATGAAGGACCTGGGCATGTTCCCATGCACAAGATTCCTGAGAACATGGCAAAACAGCTGGAATGGTGTAATGAAGCACCTTTCTACACTCTTGGTCCTTTGACAACTGATATTGCTCATGGATATGATCACATCACCTCTGCCATAGGTGCTGCTAATATTGGTGCTCTTGGCACTGCCCTTCTCTGCTATGTAACTCGTAACGAACACATTGGATTGCCTAATCGGGATGATATGAAGGCTGGAGTTATAGCATATAAGATAGCAGCTCATGCTGCTGATCTATCCAAAGGTCATCCACATGTTTAAGAGTGGGATGACGCATTAAGCAAGGCAAGATTTGAGTTTAGGTGGATGGACCAGTTTGCTTTGTCGCTAGACCCTATGACTGCCATGTCTTTCCATGATGAAACCCTGCTTGCAGAAGGTGCCAAGGTAGCCCATTTTTGCTCAATGTGTGGGCCGAAGTTCTATTCTATGAAGATAACAGAGGATGTGAGGAAGTATGCTGAAGAGCATGGTTATGGAACTGCTGAGGAAGCTGTAATACGTGGTATGGATGCCATGAGTGCTGAGTTTCTTGTTGCCAAGAAAACTGTCAGTGGAGAACAGCATGGAGAAATTGGCGGAGAAATTTACTTACTAGAAAGCTACGTAAACACAGAGAGGTGAATGTCAGTAGATGTTGGTTTTAGTTGTTTAGTTTTGTGTGGAAGTTTTGTTATGTGGTAAACTTGCATAGTAATAGTTGCAAAAATTTAATAAATATTGATTTAACACTTGCCGTCTTTCCTAATGTCACAAAGCAAATGAGAGGATTCTGCATTTTATACTATAGTCAAGTCCTAAGCTCCATAAAGGCATAATTGTGCTAAAAGATTGAGGATGTGGTTTCAAAGAGAAATGTGAATTAACTAGAGAACATGTAATCTTTCAAATCTTATAATATTATCAATAGGATGGTGACTATTGTTGAGCCCAATCTATTCACTGGAGAGAGTTTAAGATAACATACCTCATTTCTTGCAATGGATATCAGAACTCTCTGATTTCAGATCCTACTACCTTGCAATTCATTATATCTGCTCAACTTTAGGCAGTTTGGTCCAGAGTTGATCTCATTTCCATAATCTTTTATTTACCAATGTGATTTTTTTTCCCAGGACCTGAGTGAATAACCTGAACCAGTGTGACGACCCTGGAGACTTTCGTCCATGATTGGCTTGTCCAGAACGGAGATCTTAGGTTTTCATTCAGTGGAATAGAACCTTGGGTTTGTGAAGTACTTTTCAGGAATTTCATCTTTCTCTGCTTGTGCATGAGTTTCTCCGTACTTTTCATAGACATCACTATATATCTTTTCGACAATCTATTGACATAAACACACTCCAGGGGTGCCTATTTGCTCGAGCACTGGCTTAAATTTGGCTAGGATTCGTGTAGGTCAGGCTGAGATAGTCCCTTTGAACCTGAATAGGTTAATTCACTACAAGAAAATTGCACCTAGACCACGGACCATTTCCGTCGTCTAGGTGCAGTTTTCCGTCGTCTAAGTACTTAGACGACGGAAACGTCCAAGGTCCGTGCTCCAAGTGCTGTCGTCCAAGCACCTGGACGACGGAGATTTATTGATCCGTCGTCCAAGTTCACTTGGACCTCGGACATTATCCGTGGCCCATGTATACACTTGGACGACGGAAACACTAAGTCTCCGTCGTCCAGGTGAACACCTGGGCCACGGACAGACGAGCAATGTCCGTGGCCCAGGTGTTCACCTGGACGACGGAGACTTAGTGTTTCCGTCGTCCAAGTGTATACATGGGCCACGGATAATGGTAGCTTATCCGTGGCCCAGGTGTTCACCTGGACGACGGAAACACTAATCCTCCGTCGTCCAGGTGAACACCTGGGCCACGGAGAACGACAGGGTTTAGGGTTTAGGGGTTATGGGTTTAAGGTTTCACCTGGACGACGGAAAACATAATCTCCGTCGTCCAAGTGAATATTTAATTTTTAAAAATAAATAAATTGAAATTAAAAATTATTAATTTAATTTATTATTATTTTAATTTAAATAATGAAAAATGCTAAAATTAAATAAATAAACTAAATTTTGAATATTATAATTAATAACTTAATTATTAAATAATCAAAGTAAATTAATTTGTACATACGAAAAAACCCATAAATTAAAAATTAAAATATTGTTCGGAATGCGGAAAGAAACGAGATAATATACTACGTGCTAGCTAATACACTGGAGGAGCAGATGCGGGGCCGAGTCCTCCGCCTCCAGCCGGGTCGTTGTCGTCGGGGTGTGGGTTCGGAGGAGGTTGACATACTTCTCGATTTTGTTCTATAAGGGCGATGAGTTGGGCTATTTGTGCTTGTTGTTGGTCAAGTCTTTGCCGCATTGCCTCATTCTGCTCTTGTGTCAGTCGATTCTCCTCTCGTGCCAGTCGAGCCTCTTGAATGGCTGCTTCGACGGCCGCAGCCTGACTCATTCTCCGCTGCCTCGAACCTCCCGTAGATGATGAGCCGGAGGTCGTCGACAAATCTCGTACCACCCTAGGCCCAAAGTGCCTAACCTCCTTGCCAGCTCTACGACCGTAGACCTCATCCGCGATTGCAATTTGGCTCTCTAAGAATAGAGGAGGCAGGTCTTCCGGCGGCACATCTGGGAACGCAAGCTGAGTGTTGGCCAACTCTTCATGCGCACGCTCTATCGCCC
Source organism: Geum urbanum (assembly GCA_946800695.1). Lineage (NCBI taxonomy): Eukaryota > Viridiplantae > Streptophyta > Magnoliopsida > Rosales > Rosaceae > Geum > Geum urbanum. The sequence goes on along the minus strand of OX327008.1, from coordinate 3,515,443 downwards.
TTGCCTACAAAATTATAATTAATTTATTATAATGAAATCATATTTAAATAATAATTACTATAATTAAAAGCACATATATATATCACTTACCCCGCATTGACTCGCTTCATTATCGAGCCCTGGCGTCACGTACGCGCTTACGCTTGCATCAATAAAATGGTGTTTGGAACCCTTATCCTTGTGCTCCTTGGCAATTTGAATGAACTGCTTGGCGCCGGTAGTATGGTGTTTCTCCTTCTTCCCCCGGTTGGCTTTGTTGACACCGGAGAATTTCTGTTACACAACATAATTAAATCATTAAAAAATGAATAACTACAATTTAAATAATTCAATTATTTTAATTGAAATAAAAAAATTAAATTAATACCTTAAATTGTTCATCGGCAAAGTGGTTACACAACCACTCCCACTCATCTTCTCTCTCCCCTTGCAGCTCTACCGGGGGAGGCACGGGACCAACATCTTTGAAGTACTTATGGAGCCTGTACTTCCAATCTTTGTAGATGGAGTTGGCGGTTTGATTGATATGCCTCAACATAGCCGGTGTCGGATCCACGTCAAATTGTTCCTATGAAAAATAAATAGAAAATTATAATCGTATATATTATGAAATTTTAGGCCGAGATTAACAATATTATATAATAACTAAATTGAACGTATTACGTACCGAAAGATCTTTGAAGACTTTCGCCTTCTCATGATCCGGCGCCTCCTTCCAAGTAGGGGCAGTGATACGAACCCGGTTACGGATGATTGACCCTATCCCATGCGCCGAGAGACTTGCTAGTTGAGCTGTGGGAGGGCCACCGGTGAATTCGTCGTACGGCAAGTCAATCTTTTTACCGGTCGCCTTGCAAATACGCTCCGCTTTCCCCCCTTTAACGAGACCCCGAGTCCTTTTCGGTTCCGGGTCAGTGGGGGCCCTCCTTTGCCTACGGCGGGCGCTGTACATGATTGATTCGGCGGTGGAGGACGCCTGAGTACTTCCCGTTGAATGGGTACCGGGCGTCGGAGATTGGAAGGGGTCGACGTCATCACCGCTCGAGATGAATGGGGGAGCGGGAATTTCCCCAGAGGGCGCTACGGACGGACTAGATGATCCGTCCGGATTGAGAGCGTCGTTGCCCTCCGGTGGTAATTCCCAACCGACTTGGTCCGCCAAGCGGCGGAGCATGGCATCTTCTGCCTCTTGTTGGGCTTTCTTCTTGCCGGATGTCGTCTTTGGCGGAGCCATTTAAACCTAAGAGTACGGGGTTAAAATACCTACTTACCATAATAATTACAACTTAAAAATTTACGCTAATTAATTAAGTATGTTTAAGATTTAAATAGAGTACACTAGCTTGGCATTTTCGGTCGTTCAATGGACGTGCGACCCGCGCGATAAAGTGTAAATTTTTAATTAATCAGCCTTGGTTAAATCGAAAAACATGGCCAGTTAGGGATAGAGATAACGCGAGAGGCAGGACTAATTTCGACAAAAGTCTTTCTTAGTCCAAATCCTGTCACCAGTCATAACCCGTTTCTAGACACCATGTCCGACATTCGGCCAATTTTTCGAAAATTTACACTCCCTCAAGTCCTTTGCAAACTCCGCCCTCAACCTCGTGTCCATAACTTCACTTAGGTTATGGTGTGCGGTGATGAAATCCACACATCACGAGGGGTTAAGGAGATAAGCAAGGAAAAGAGGCGCCATCTATTCCAAAGAGTGCGACTTAATAATTACCAAGCCTATGTACTAAATTTAAATCGAACACGTACTACTAATTAATTTACTAGAAAATAAATGTAAATATTAATTAATAATTCCTTTAATTAGATGCAATAATTTATATTTATTTATCATGCAACTAATAATAAATAATTTAATAGTCAATTCATTTAATCATGCAACTAATAATATATAAATAATTACAATAATTATGATTTAATTAATTAATAACAATAATTAATCATTTATTAAATATTTAAACTAATTAATCAATTAAATTATACTAATTAATTATATTTAGAATTAAATTAATTAAATAAATAAAATTATTTTAATAAGAGAAAAATAGAAATTTACCGAACCGGAGTTTGCGGGAATATCGGCGGAGTTGAGTCGTCGGAGAAGAGGAACCACGGCGGAAATAATGTCGTCGGAGCGTCGCCGGAGGAGGATCGCCGGAGGAGAGAGGAGAGGAGAGGAGAGGGAGAGGAGGAGATGGAATGATGAGAAAATGAGGGGGGGGGGGTGCTGTTCTATTTATAGAGTTTGACTTAGACGACGGAGCACTATTCTCCGTCGTCTAAGTGCACCTGGACGACGGAAACAGTGTTTTCCGTCGTCCAGGTGGCGGTTTAAAAATTTTCAATCGGCGCGTAATTAATCGGCGGAACGTTTTGAACCGCCATGGAATTGGACTTAGACGACGGATGATGAAGTCTCCGTCGTCTAAGTGAAAATTCAAGCGGTCCCAAAAACTGAAGCGGTAAATTGACCCGCCATAATTTTGGACTTGGACGACGGAGATGGTAAGCTTCCGTCGTCCAAGTGAAAAATTACATGAAAAAATAAACAAAAAAAAATTGAACCGCCATGATTTTTGAACCTGGACGACGGAGATGGTCATTACGTATTGAAACATGTTAAGTATCGACTAATCTTTACGACTTAAGTGTTCATGGGTAGACGCTCATTTGCAGCAGAGTATTAACGAAATTGAATTTGGACAAAACAACCGTTGGATATGTTCGTCGTAACATAATATATAATTGTCTTCAAAGGACCATAAAATAATAAGTTCGGGAAGGGTTTGATCGGCACAATCAACCGCAAAACCGATAATTTCACAAACCGGAAACGTGGATACAAGGCATTTCGCAACTCCGATTTTCGAACCGTCGAAGCTCACACACCAAGAATTGTTTACTCTAAAGTCTTGAAGAAAAGAAAATGCATTGGAAGAAGGTCTAGAAGGTCGTTGTCTTAGAAATTTTTTTGATATCTTCACCTGGACGACGGAAATGAGCGTTCTCCGTCGTCTAGGTGCATAGACCCTGAATTCAGGGGTTAGGGTCTTACTGTTTAGGGTTTAGGGTTTTTGAACTTGGACGAGGGAGAATGACCATTATCCGTCGTCCTAGTGTTTACCTGGACGACGGATAATGACCATTCTCCGTCGTCCAGGTGCATAGACCCCGATTTCAGGGGTTAGGGCCTTAAGGATTACGGTTTAGGTCGTCCCCGGTCATTTGTGTACGTACGTGTCCGTTTAATTATATTCTAATTCAAAAATATAATTAAAAAATTTATCGATCGATCCGATCGAACTGCTAGCTAGATTTAGGGTCAAGGATTTAGCTAGGGTACGTTTTATATGAGATTGAGATTTGGCGCCAATATTTATTAATTTCTCCGTTGGCCAGGATATATAATTCAGATTAATTTCTTACCGTAAACCAGCATCGATCATATATATATTACGTACAATAATTACAGTAATTAATTACCAATTAATCTCCCTTGTCGTATGACCGTACTCTTCGTCATAATCATCATCGTCCTCATCCCCGTTAGTCGACGGCTCATCCTCGTCATCGTACTCAACATCGTCCGACGAATAACCTGAGTCCTCGTCCGCGTCCTCTTCCTGCTCGTCTTCTTCATCTACCTCATCGATAATCTCATCTTCTGTTAGATCTGTACAACCATCAGGCATGGGTAACCGTTCACCATCTTGAACCAGATCCATTATATCAGAGTGGACCATAGAAATATTAGGCTCTTGATAGGCAGGAATATCACCAGAATCTGGTTCAGCAGCATCTTCAGTCGTCGCCGGTGTCCCTTCAATTGTCTCTGTATTCCATATTCCTCGGTGAGAGATATGGTTCACTATTTTCCACCCTTCACCGGCTTTCGGATCGTCGAGATAGAACACCTGCCGAACTAAGGTGGCGAGAGCGAAAGGCTCATCCTCATACCAGTGCGAGTTTGTATCGACTGATAATAGTCCCAGGTCTTCCTTTGTACGTTTGAACCATCTGCACTTGAATAGGAAAACGTTGACATCATTCCCGTAACATAGCTGAACCACGTATACAATAGCCCCGTAATATAGATCATTGTCTTTCCCAACCGCTACCCCACTGTTTTGTGTTCTTCTTCCTTCGTCTCGGGCCAATGAATGGAACTTTACACCGTTCACAAAACATCCGGGATAAATATAGTGTTTAACCGGCTTCCCTGCTAGCAAGTGATTTGGCCATGACCACCACCCTCCGTGGTTATCAGATTTTTGCAGATCAATCATCTGCGAAAAATGCCAAATTAATATAATGGTTTACTTTCTACAAACATGAGCAATATGTATTTAAATAATTAATACCGAGTCGTACGTACGTACCCATTGGAAGAAATAAACAGGAAACTTCTTCTTAACCATTTGATTTAACGCCTGAAGCCTCTCCCTGTATGACATCATGTACGGCTCAACTTCCTCACAGTCTCGCAACAATACCCAATGTGCCTCAATAAGTTCTTCCCGTGTTAACGATTCCTTTAATACTCCTCTAAACGGTCGGACGACATTGGTGACGATAGAAAGATTGATGCGGGCACTGCGATCAGAGGCAGTGGGAGGGGGTGGATCTTTGAGGTACCTGTTGCAGTAAGTAACACACTTATGCATTAGGTATGTCTCTGCTATGGAGCCATCCGGGGCCGACCTGTTTTTGACGAATGACTTATACTGTCCAAGCTGTCTACAAAATCAAACGTACACATTACATAAGTACATATAGCTAGCTGGCTAGTATATATATAATCTCCAGTGGAAAAAATTAATTAATTAGTTGTACGTACCTTTCTTGAGGATACATCCAAGTGTACTGGACCGGACCAGAAATAAGCACCTGCTCGGGCAGGTGGATCATTAGGTGAATCATGATGTCAAAGAAAGCAGGGGGGAAAATCCTCTCTAGTTTGCAAATGATGTGCACAATTTGTTGTTGCAATTCCACCACATCTGACTTCTTTAATTCTCTGGCGCATAACCTCTGCCACCACCTGCACAATGCCACTATTGGTTCTACGACGTCCCGAGGCAAGTATGGTCGAATTACCACTGGAATCAGACGTTGCAGCATAACGTGATAGTCATGTGTCTTTAGACCAACAAACTTGTGTTGCACCTCGTCCACTGCTCCAGTTATAGTAGCTGCATACGTAGCCGGATAACGAACGCCCTTAAACCAGTGAAATACAGAACGTCTAAGCGTCGGCTTCACTGTGTAAGGTGCATCTGGCATCTTGTTGTACACACCTTTCCTATCCCTCCTCAACCACAAGGGACGACGTAGATTCATTGATTCCAAATCTTTGCGCGCTTTGGGAGTATCTTTAGTCTTGAACTTAATACCGAGAATTGTTCCCACCACACTGTCGCACACATTCTTTTCTATGTGCATCGCGTCCAAGTTGTTCCTCAGCTTCAACTTCGACCAGTAAGGGAGTTCAAAGAATATACTCTTGTGATCCCAATAGCTCAGATCATGTGGAGGAATTGGATTGCATTTCTTTACATCCGCGTCATTGCTCAACACACCAAAGTCGAAATAGCTCAACCTCTCTAAAATCTCTTCGCCCGACCAACTACGGGGTTTAGGATTGTTCTCTACCGTACCGTCGAAATGAGCTTCATCCTGTCGCCACGGGTGGTCGTGAGGAAGCCATCTACGGTGACCCAAGTAACACACCTTCCCCGCGTGCCAACTAGAGTTCACGTCGTCCAAACATATAGGACATCCATTATATCCTTTTGTCCTGCAGGCTGCCAACATCCCATAAGCTGGAAAATCGCTGATCGTCCACATTACGGCAGCCCTCATCGTGAACATCGTGTCAGTGAATTTGTCATAAGTTGGGACTCCAATTTCCCACAACAGTTTCAGCTCGTCGATCAAAGGTCTGAGGTAGACATCTAAGCACTTCGATGGAGATTTAGGACCTGGAATTAGTACGGTAAGGAAATTAAATTCCTTGTTCATGCACATCCACAGAGGCAAGTTGTACGGCATCAGAATAACTGGCCAAGTGCTGACGGCGGAGCTATTACTTCCCCAAGGATTGAATCCGTCTGTAGATAGGCCGAGTCTAACATTTCTAACCTCTGAAGCAAAGTCTCCAAATTCTCTGTCAAAATGTTTGAAACCCTCCCCATCCGCGGCGTGTCGCAGGACATCGTCATCTATTCGCTTTTCTGCGTACCATCGCATCGCCTCTGCTGTGTGTAGAGACATGTACAGGCGCTGCAATCTGGGAATCAACGGAAAATATCGAACAACTTTCACAGGAATTCTCTTTTTCGAACTCTTCCTATTCAACTGGAATCTGCACTGGCCACATACGGGACAATAGTCCAACTCTTTATACTCTTTGTAAAATAGCACACAATCATTCGGACATGCGTCAATTATCCTGTACTTTAGGCCGAGGCTGCTCAGGATATTTCTAACCTTATAATGACATTTAGGAAGATTGTGATCATCAGGAAGCAACTTACATATTTGCTCCTGAATTTCGTCAAAAGCACTCACTGACATTTTGTGCTTCACTTTTATCTTCATTTGCTCCATCACATATTGCAACACATTCTCTCGACATCCAGGGAACACCGGGGTCTGCGCTTCAAGTAGCATCCGGTTGTACTTTTCCATCTCACTGGTGTCAGTGGCCAAGCTAGCTGCGGGGAATGTGTCATCATGCTCATTGGTGGTACTGTAACCTCCGTCTTGGTGTTGGTGTCCACCATGACTACATCCCGGAAACGCATCATGGACCAAATCTGCAGTTGAGTTGCAAGCTGGGGGTCCGGCACCACTGCCGCTGGATGAGGCACCATGGTAACTGTACCCTGAGCTGAAGTCTGCTGCGCTGAACTCTACTGCTTCACCATGCTCGCTCCATGTAGTGTAACTCCACATCATACCATTTTCGTACAGGTGTTGCACCATAACATTAACCTCCGCATACTGACAATTAAGACATTTCTGACACGGACACCTGAAACGTTTCTTTCCCTGACCATGTTCTATCGCAAAATTCACAAATTCGCTAATTCCATCCATATACCGGACATCACATCTATTCTTCAACTTCATCCAACTCTTGTCCATACTGCTACAAAATATTATAATTAATTAATTATTACATATATATATATTAGTCCATTAATTTACTCTTAATTATACGTACTCGATCTACATCGATCCATCAATTACGTACGTACGTAATTTAATCGATCTGTACATATATATATATATATATATATATATATAGCGCGCTAACATCCTTGCATGTATGTACGTACGTTTTCACTAATTAAATTTATATTAATTAAGCAAATTTTAACTGCGTACGTACCTGTTGGCCTTCTCGATATTTGTACGTTAATTAAGCTAGCTAGCTAGTCAGCGGAGATCCCGGCCCTAGCCTTAATTATCCGGCGCGCCATCCTGATTCTTCTCGGCTTTAATTTCTAGCTAGCTCCCTTCTCCTTCTCCGATCCCTAGCTTCTATCTCTCCTTCAAATTAATGGATCGAATGAATTCAGTTTGAATTGGCATCGATCGGGCTTATATATAATGCTTCACTTAGACGACGGAGGTGTCGGTACGTCGTCTAAGTGGAAGTACGTTACGTACTCGGACGACGGCGTGTCGGTCCGTTGTCCAGGTGATCACCTGGAGGACGGAGTATTATCCGAGGTCCAGGTGGTCACCTGGACGACGGAGAATACCTTCTCCGTCGTCCAGGTGACCACCTGGAGGACGAAAAAGGCTCCGAGGTCCAGGTATTCACCTGGACGACGGAGATGGTAGTCTCCGTCGTCCAGGTGGTACTTGGACCACGGAGTCTTTTCCGTCGTCCAAGTTTCACTTGGACCACGGAACAATTACGTTTCCGTGGTCTAAGTGATGTTTTCTTGTAGTGATTGCCTGTGTAGGGAGTAGGGGTGAGACATTGTAATCGAAAATCGAAAAAATCCGAGCCAAAACCGAGCCGTGGCCGAAAAAAATGAATCCGATACAAACTGAACCGATAAAAACCGAAACCGAAAAAAATTAAAACATTTGGTTTTGTTTGGTTTGGTTTTTGATTTACAAAAACCGAATCAAACCGAAAAATCGAAGTATGCAAAAAATGACATCATTTTAGGTATTTTGTAATATATTATATAAATATATGTAATATAATAAACTTAAACTTCTAAAATTCTATTCTTATTATGCGCAATTCTTGACAAATTCTCTCATATAAACGAATTAAAATGTTATGCGACTTAAAAATAAGATTTTTATAGACAACTTTTTAGTTATTTTTTGATAAAGTTGGTTTTTATACATCATGTAAAAAACCGAAAGAAACAGAAAAAATCCAAAGAAAAATCCGAACCAAACTAAACCAAATAGTCGTGGCTTTTTTTTTGAAAAATCAAAAACCGAACCGAAAAAATATTACAGTTTTGTTTTTTTTTACTAAAAAACGAACCGTTCAGCCCGATTCCGACCCCTAGTAGGGAGTGTGCATTTCTTTTTACTGTTCAGCACAAGTAGAAAAGAGAGACTGTTCGTAATCGATTAGTTAACATGTTGGTTAACCGTACTCTGAAACACGGAAAAAAAATCATTGGCTTATCAAATTATCTATTGAGCCATGAAAAAGATTCAATAAAAGACAGAAACAAATCTACTATCTATCTGTTTTACGTCAAGCAATGCGTGGAGTAACTCCGAATATAGCAGTAAAAACAAGACGTGTAGGCGGATCGACTCATCAAGTTCACATTGAAATAGGATCCTCTAAGCCGTACATACGACTCATCGAATACGGCTTTCCATAGAATTCTATATGTATCTATGAGATCGAATATGAAATTCTGTTTACTCACTTTAAATTGAGTATCCGTTTCGCTTTTTTTCTTGCTAGGATTGGAAATCCTATATTTTACATATCCATACGATTGAGTCATTGGGTTTCCGAAATAATGTAATTGTAATAAAGAAGTGCTTCAAATCATTGCTATTTGACTCAGACCTGTTCTAAAAAAGTTGAGGCATTTCAAATCGTTTTGTTTGTTGACACGGATAAAGTCAAGGAAAACCTCTAAAATGATTTCAATATTAGACCTTGGACATATAATAGTTCTGAATAGAATCTCTTTAGAAAGAAGATCCTTTGTCTCATGGTAGCCTGCTTCGATTCCCTTACGAAACTTTCGTTATTGGGTTAGCCATACACTTTACATGTTTCTAGCGATTCACATGGCATCATCAAATGATATAAGTCTTGGATAAGAATCTACAACACACTAGAACGCCCTTGTTGACAATCCTTTACTCTGACAACATCTAGGGTTACTCTGACAATCCTTGTTGGATAAGAATCACACCGGGAAAATCTTTCACCATTTCCCCTCTTACTAAGACTATAGAATGTTCTTGTAAATTATTGCAATACTATGTATATAAGTAGTGATTTAAAATCCAGAGGTTAAGCGTACTCTGGCAACTTTACGCAAGGCAGAGTTTGTTTTTTTGGGGGGGGGGGGGGTGATAGTGGAAAAGTTGACAGATAAGTCACCCTTATTGCCACTCTACTAAATTGTACATGAGATTTTCACCTCATACGGATCCTCGTTCAATTCTTTTGAAGTCATTGGATCTTTTTCCTCGTTCGAGAATCTCTTCCCTTCTTCCACTCCATTCCGAAGAGTAACCATGACCAATTCAGTCAATTTTTCATTCATTTGGATTCTAGGCTCTTGTATTTCATTTTTATTTACTTATTTTTCCCTCTCTTTTATTTTATTCCCTTCCACCATTCCTTAAGTCCCATAGATTTGAATATGTAGAATCTGACCCATTTTCTCATTAAGCAAGAGTTACGAAATAAATCTGATTTCCTTTTTGAACAAAAGTACTATGTGAAATCTTCGGTTTTTCCTCTTTCCCTATCCTGTAGGTACACGTTTAAATCAATAGAGAACCTTTTTGTATCTTTATAAATGTATATATATAAATCAATATTATTACATTTCAATTCCTTCCCAATACCTCCCAAGGAAAATCCCGAATTGTATCTTAAATTGACAGGTTAGTGTGAGCTTATCCATGCGGTTATGCACTCTTCAAATAGGAATCCATTTTTTTTGAAAGATCCTAGCTTTCATGCTTTGCTGGGTCTCCGAGGTCCATTCAATGACCTATGTTATGTTGAAGGGATATCTATATAATCCCCTATATTACGTAAAGCCCGCGGTAGCAAGGGAACCACAGAAAGTATACGGAAAAGACAGTTCTTTTCTATTCTACTTATATTATCATTTTCATTAGTATTAGTTAGTGATTTCGGCTCAGTGAGTCCTTTCTTCGGTGATGAACTGTTGGCACCAATCCTACATTTTGTCTCTATGGACCGAGGAGAAAGGGGGGGCTCAGCGGGAAGATGATTATAACATGAGAGAAGCAAGGGGGTCAACCTATTTCAAATATACAATATGGATTATGGAAATGCAATGTAGTTGGACTCTCATGGTTATCCGAATGAATTATCCTTTCCACAGCGGTAAATCTTTGCCTTTGCCTACTAGGCAAGAGGATATCAAGTTCCAAATTTTGTTTTTGTTTCTGTAGGACATGTATTTCTATTACTATGAAATTCATAAATCATAAATGAAGTAGTTAATGGTGGGGTTACCATTATCCTTTTTGTAGTGACGAATCTTGTATGTGTTCCTAAGAAAAGGAATTTATCCATTTTTTGGGGTCTCGAAGGGGCGTGGAAACACATAAGAACTCTTGAATGAAAATGAAAAAGAGAAGTAACTCTAGTTTCTTTGGAAATGATAAGATCTTTGGCGCAAGAAGAAGGAGTTGATCTGTATTTTTTTTACTTGGTTCTGATTTCTCTATTTTTTTAGGAATATTGAGTCGGGCTCTTCTTCTACCCGTATCGAATAGAACATGCCGAGCAAAATCTTCTTCACATAAAACTTAATTTATTTAGAATTTAGATTGGGGAAATCGTACAGTTTTCTGAAACCATGTGCTATGGCTCGAATCCGCAGTCAATCTTATTTTTGATAGGAACAGTTGACAATTGAATCTAATTTTTCTCATTATTTTAATATCCGTAATAGTGCAAAAAGAAGGCCCAACTCCAAGTTGTTCAAAAATAGTGGCGTTGAGTTTCTCGACCCTTTGCCTTAGGATTAGTCAGTTCTATTTCTCGATGGGGGGCAAGGCAAGGCAAGGCAAGGGATATAACTCAGTGGTAGAGTGTCATCTTGACGTGGTGGAAGTCATCAGTTCAAGCCTAATTATCCCTAAACCCAATGCGAGTTTTTCCATTTTTATTTACTTCCCCGCCTTGATCGAATGAGAATGGATAAGAGGCTCATGGGATTGACGTGAGGGGGTAGGGATGGCTATGTTTCTGGGAGCTCTATAGGCGAATATGAAGCGCATGGATACAAGTTATGCCTTGGAATGAAAGACAATTCCGAATCCACTTTGCCTGTGAACAAGGAAGCTATAAGTAATGTAACTATGAATCTCATGGAGAGTTCGATCTTGGATCAGGATGAACACTGGCGGCATGATTTACACATGCAAGTCAGACGGGAAGTGGTGTTTCCAGTGGCGGACAAGTGAGTAATGCATAAGAACTTGCCTTTGAGAGGGGAACAACAGCTATAAATGGCTACTAATACCTCGTAGGCTGAGGAGAAAAAGGAGGAATCCACTCGAGGAGGGGCTCGCGTCTGATTATCTAATTGGTGAGAAAATAGCTTACCAAGGCGATGATCAGTAGCTAGTCCGAGAGGATGATCAACCACATTGGGACTAAGACACGGCCCAGACTCCTAGGGGAGGCAGCAATGGGGAATTTTCCGCAATGGGTGAAAGCTTGACGGAGCAATGCCGCGTGGAGGTAGAAGACCTATGGGTTGTTAACTTCTTTTTCTGGAGAAAAAACAATGGCGATATTTGGGGAATAAGCATCGCCTAACTTTGTGCCAGCAGCCGCGGTAATACAAAGGATGCAAGCGTTATCTGGAATGATTGGGCGTAAAGCGTCTGTAGGTGGCTTTTTAAGTCCGCCGTCAAATCTCAGGGCTCAACCCTGGACATGCAGTGGAAACTACCATGATGGAGTATGGTACGGGCAAAGGGAATTTCTGGTGGAGAGGTGAAATACGTAGAGATCGGAAAGAACACCAATGACGAAAGCACTCTGTTGGGCCGACACTAACACTGAGAGACGAAAGTTAGGGGAGAAAATGGGATTAGATACCCCAGTAGTCCTAGCTGTAAATGATAGATACTAGGCGTTGTGCGTATCAACCGGTGTAGTGTTGTAGCTAACACGTCAAGTATCCCGCCTGGGGAGTACATTCGCAAGAATGAAACTTAAAGGAATTGATGGGGGCCTGCACAAGCAATGGAGCATGTGGTTCAATTCGATGCAAAGAAAAGAACCTTACCAGGGCTTGACATGCCATGAATCCTCTTGAAAGAGAGGGGTGCCTTCGGGAACGCGGACGTCAGTCGCATGGTTGAGAGTAACTAGGCTAGTCTATGATGCATCTAGTAAACCTCATTCCTTTGTCTCTCTGGTTTATTCTAATTGTTACTCCTAACTCAGAAGTTAGTTTGAAATCAACAGTTAAATTATAATACTATTTAACCATCGGCCACTTCTAGAGAATAAACTCGAAAGCCAATGCAACTGTTTTCTTCTTGTTTATTAAGTCCTAAGAAATTTGTTTTTGTTTAAGGAAATAGTAATCTGGAAGCAATTCTAAGTGTGTTTTCATTAGAATGAGAGAGCTCATTTTATAGGAGTTATAGATAGAAGAAATTGGCTTACAGGTGCCATGATCGAACAAAGTATGTGAGAACGTGTTTCCATTATCACGTACATCTCTCCACTTTCTCCATTCTGTGATACATGCCATAACTAATATAGCCACTGACTAAGTAATTATCTACCTATTTACCAGAACAATAATAATAATAATCTAATTATTTTATAACACTTCCCCTTGTTCCATTTATGGTAGATATTGCTTCCTTGATGCTTCTGTGATGCCTCCTTAAAAATACTTGTCGAGCCAAAATCCTTTGAAGGAGAAAATGTAATCTCAAATAAGTAAAAAGAGTGCAGGTCATCGTAAACGATGATATGACACTTATCTATATTGACTCATTAAAACTTTGCCAAGTAATAAAATTTCTTTGGGATAAAAACAACATTGGTCAAGGAAAAAGAGTACAACGTGTCCTTCATATTTAGAAATGTTCATGTGTATGTCAGACTTTCCCTGAAGTCTACATCTCCCCATGATTCCAGTAATTAGAGTAGCTTAGATAAGCTGAGAAATTCTTTGCTCTTCACAGGCTTCTCAAATGTGGATCTGGCCAGTGACTTAGTGAATAAGTCTGCCGCATTGTTCTCACATAGATTTTGGTTTACTTGGATCTTGAGAAATTGTTGTTGTTGTTAATTGTAGAGAAAAAAATTAGGTGATATATGCTTAGTGTTGTTGCCTTTGATGTAACTTAGCTTCTTCTGCTTAATACATGCAACATTGTCGTCATAAAGGCATGTAGGTTCATATATGGTTAATTCTAGACCACTTGATCTTTGAAAATGTGCAATTATGGCTCTCAACCATATGCACTCCTTAACAGCTTCATGTAGAGCAATAATCTCAGCATTATTCAAAGATATAGCAACAAGAGTCTTTTTTGTAGACCTCTAAGTTATCGCGGTGTTTTCCATGGTAAAGACATAATTAATCTGGGAATGACCTTTGGGTCAGAGAATTACCCAGCATCAACAAAATCAACTAACACATCACATGGATTGTTGGTGTAGGGGGCGAAGGAAGAAGCGGCGGCACCAATACTGTTGGCATCCTTGCTTCCTGCAACGAAGGCCTTCCTTAGTGCCTCTCTGTAGGGATAGAAAAAACCCATATCTATCGTATCCTTCAAGTATCGAAAGATTGTCTTTATACTAGTCCAATGGCGTTGGTGAGCGCAGAGCTAAATCTAGCTAACAAATTTGCAGCAAATAAGATGTCCGGTTTTGTGCATTGAGCTAAGTACAGTAATGCAGCTATTTCACTTAGGTAAGGCACTTCAGCCTCCAAGACTTCTTCGTCCTCATCCTTTGGACAAAATGGATCCTTCTTTGGATTTAGGTTGCGGACAACCATGAGAGTGATAACAGGATGTACTTTGTTCATGTTAAATCTTCTCAATATTTTATGGACATAAGCTGATTGGTGGACTAATATTCCACTACTATGGTGCTCTAGCTCTAGGTCTAGGAAAAATAGAGTCTTCTTAAGATCTTTCATCTCAAACTTGGATTTCAAATACTTTGCAGTATCCTTTAACTCATCAAGAGTTCCAATAATGTTCATGTCATCGACATAGACATCAAGAATTGTAAATCCGGAACTTGTTCTTCTAATAAACACGCATGGGCATAATTCATTATTCACATATTCCTTCCTAACCAAGTATTCAATGAGAGGATTATACCACATACGTTCGCATGGCTTCAACCCATATAGTGAACGTCTCAACCTTATTGAGAACACGCTCCATGTTTTAAAGCCACTTGATTTGGGTAATGGAACTCCATTAGGAACTTTCATATATATCTCTGAATCCAGATCCCATAGAGATATGCAATAACCACATCTATAAGCAGCCTATCAAGTTTTTCAGAAACTACCAAATTGACAAGGTAGCAGAATGTTATAATGTCCATTACGGGAGAGTATGTCTCCTCGTAGTCAATTCCAAGGTGTTGTGAGAAACCTTGCACTACAAGGCGGGTTTTATATCTCAATACCTCATTCTTCTCATTATGCTTTCTAACAAAGACTCATTCATGTCCTACAGGATTTACACTTGGCAGGGTTAGCACTACCGGGAAAAATACATGTCTCTTTGTTAGTAAATCTAATTTAATCTGGATTGCTTCTTTCCATTTGGGGCAATATGTTCTTTATTGACATTCTTCAACAGAGCGAGGTTTGATATCATCATGTTCTATGATTTTCTGTGCAACTGATAATACAAATGCATCATCAAGGATCATAGATTCTCTATCCAGTATCTCATGTACGCTAGCATAATTCATTAAGATCTTTTTATTCCCTGAACTTGGATCAACCATTGGAACTTGGATCATTAAGGTCTTATGGACATAATTATAGTCAGGAATAATTTCATGAGTTAGATTTTGAGTGTTGATGATCAATGGATTAGGTTGTGCAAAACTCCCCCTCTTCCTAGGGCGATTATCTATCGAACCTGCTGGTCTCCCCCTCTTCCTTTGGGAAGTCGCAGCCTTAGCCACCACACATCCACTAAGTTTGGCGGTGGCATCACCTCCTACGTTAGGAGCAGCGGCCCACATCCTCCTTGTGGGATGTCTATCCTTGTAGACACATTTACAACAAGTATATGTGATGTCATCATTTTAGCAAGGTCAATAAACACATCAGGCATCAAATCTGCTATGTTTCCAAGCTGTATAATTATCCGAACTTCACTATCTACTAGTGCAGAGTAGGGATCAATATAAGACAAAGTAGGGACAGACCATGACAATTCCTATCGTTTCTGTGGAACATTGTTGTTTCTTCCTCCCCTAACGTCAGGAAGGTTGTCTCATCAAAGTGATAATCCGCAAATCGTGCGGTAAAGAGATCGATTGTCAAGGGTTCTATATAGCAGTTTATAGTTGGAGACATAATAGGCACATAAACACTCATTCATCTTTGATGACCCATCTTTTCGTGTAATGGTGGCACAATAGGCACATAAACTGCACAACCAAAAATGTGTAGATGTAATATATTCGACTCATATCCAGTAACCAACTGATACGCAGAAAATGGTTGTCTAGTAGCAGGTCTGAAATGAATAAGCATAGCTGCATGTAAGCCTAAGAAGAAGTAGGGAGATTAGTGCGCATGACCAAAGCCCCTCTAACCATTTGAAGTTTTTTAATGGCAACTTCTGCAAGACTGTTTTGGGTATATACATGAGGGATTGAATGCTCGACATTAATCTTAATGGACATGCAATAATCATCAAATGTTTGCGATGTAAACTCTCCAACATTGTCTAGACGTATTGACTTAATAGGATGATATGGGTGGTGAGCCATGAAGCGAATAATTTGTGCTAGGAGTTTAGCATATGCAACATTTCTAGTGGACAAAAGTGCGACATGTGACCAACGTGTCGAAGTATCCACCAGTACAATAGAATATCTAAATGGCCTGCATGGTGGGTGGATAGGTCCATAAATATCACCTTGAATATGTTGTAAGAATGAAATGTTCTCTTTAGTGTCTTTAACATATGATGTCTCGATACTTTGGCTAAAGAATAGGTTTTTCAGAATGAGTGATAAACATTTGATATAACTAATGAGGATGTTGGTTTAAGCTCGAAGTCACCATTGACTTGGGAAGCTTTATATGGAACTAAAGCACCACTGTTGGCGTTAGTTCTTTTTAGATGGGGGGTTGTAGCGATTCCAGCCTTTAATTGACGATTCTTGCTTCCTTTCACTTTGAAGAATGGATGTCCATTTGAGTTTTTCAAAATAAAGATCATCATATCACGACCTGGGTGTTCTAGTCTGCCGTGCCAAAATCTATATGTGTCTAAATATCATAAGTCATTTCTCATGACGTGGTTAGATTCAACAACTTGAATGGTTGTTATACATAGCCTATTTGGCTGACATATTATTAGTTTCTCTAATATTCAATTTCTACCAGGATCATTAGAGGTAATACATGAGTATTCAATTTCATTCTCACAATGAGTATTTGTATGGAGTCTGTTTGCTCAGATGTCTTTACTACTCAAAAGGGTTCTGAGCCCCCTAAAAACATAGAGAGCACCCTTGATGGAGAGGATAGTGTCATTTGGCAACATGAATTGGGCTTTATCACGCCCTTGGATCAATTTCATAGATGCTCTCATCATTATGGTGAAAGATATTCGACAAGGCATAAAGCTGATAAAGAGTTGTCTATGATGAAGCATAGTGTGTGTGGTACCACTGTCTAATCAAAATCGGGTGTCTCATCAATCAAGTCTCTGCCAATTTTGAAGTCTGCTATGTTGAGATTAGCATTAGCTACATCTCCATATTTTGTTTCATTGTTGTAATCTTCTAGCTCAAGCTTCTCGCGATATGCTTTGTATTGATTAGCAAGACCCTTGCTAGCTTTACAATTCTTGTACCAATGACTCTTTGATCCATACCTATGGAAATCATCACGGTTTTCTCCCTTGCCTCGAGTTTTATAAGTCTTAGCCTTGCCCTTTTTAGCATAGGTGGCTTGGCCATTTAGGTTGCCTCAGCCTCCCCTTATGGCAGCTCCTTTCCCTCGGTCTCCATGCGATGAGTGGTCCTTCTTGGAGTGGTTTGGAGGACCAAGACGTCCTTCCAATCTTCCCTTTCCAAAAGGGTTCCACTCTTTGTGCTTCCCTTTTGAAGTGCTTGCATAGTTCGCCTCGGGGATCCTCTTTGTCCTAATTGAAATTGAACTATTGCTCACAAGTATGCTATCATGCTTTTCTGCGACGGACATAATCCGCATAAGCTGATTAAAAGTTGTGATATTACCGATTCTAACCTCATTGTGGTACTGATTTGCAAGAATCCTCGTAGAAACTGGGAAGGTGGAGAGAGTTTTCTCGAGCATGTCAGCTTTAGTCACATTCTGTTCATAGTATTGAAGCATGGATTGAAGTTTGAGCATTTTAGAGTTGAAATCTACAACAGTTTTGAAATCTTGGAACCTAATGTTCCACTTCTCCTTTAGATTAGGGAGCAGGGTGTTTGTAATGTTACCAAAGCGATTTTCGAGTGCAAGCCATAAAGCTCTAGGATCTTTAAAATTCATGTACTGCCACTATAGTGCTGGATCTAAATGGCACCTCATGATGATGACATCTTGTGCCTTCATGGTTGATGTTGGTTGGTTAACAAGGTGTGACACCCCGTCTCAAAAATTCTATTTTTATGATTTATTTAAGGTTAATCGGGAAATGAAGTTAGTTTTGTCACCGCTGGTAATTATTGAGAGCTTTTTAGTTAACTTTTTATCAGATTGTCGAAGTTGGTTAACTTTGGGTGGAAGTCATAGAAATTTTCAAGTCGTGTCCATAGACGTGAAGAATGCCAAAAATGGAGTTACGACAAGAAAGTTACGATTAGCAGAAGTTTATCGAAAATGTAATAGTTATAAATGGACAAGTATAATAGGACTTTCCATTTCAAAAAATTATAATGAGGAAAATTGTAGAGTCTATTGAGATGAGTTTGTAGCCACGTCAAGTTTTAAAATCGGAGTTACTATGAAAAAGTTATGGTCAGCGAAAGTTTTGTACTATTTTACAAAATCGGTTAGTCGCAATTCACACATATAAATAAGACTTTCCAAAAATAGAATGAAAAGACTCGACTTTGATTTAGTTGCCTAAACCGAAATTAAACCCATTCGAAAACATGACATTTAAAAAAAAAATTTTCCAGAGTTTACTTTGAAATACGTGAGCCAATATTAGAACCTGCAAAGAGAATCACATTTCGAATATTCCACAAAAGTCAAACCGTGGGGCTCCGTTCCCCATCCGGATTTCTCAACATCATATATATATATAAAACCACAAGGTTTACACGAAATCCAGAAACATTTAGGAGTAAAATGAACTGAAAACATAACATAAGTATTTAGAGCGACGCCTATACACATCATATACAACCAGTAGGTCGAACAAATAACCTACTCGAACTGAAGTGTGACCTGAACTCTACGCCTCCACCGTCGACGTGCAACCCTGGAACCCAAACTGCAAACTGGGCAAAAGAAACCGAAAAGCTCAGGGAAAGGCAAATAAAATCGTTAGAGTGAGTGGACGGAAATAATAATATGCCTTTCACCAACATATATACATGAAATCATGTTGCGAGTCTAAAATCATCAAACACAAGTAAGGTGGTTGTCATAACCTTCCTGGATACCGTATAAAATGTGGAGGCTGGAACTTGAGTACATTTCCTAAAAGTTACAATCATGCTCAACCAGGTAAGGGGTTTGTCATAACCTTCCTGGGAGCCATATAATCACGGGTGATGCGTTTGTCATAACCTCCCCGGAGCATCTCGGGGATCAGCCGAGAAGCCAATGTATCGATGCATCCATATATCTATAATTCATGTAAAACAAATCATACATATGCCTCAAAGTAAAAATACATAACCGTAAATGTATAATCATAAATGCATAATCATAATTGCATACTCGTAAAATGCATAATCAACACTCGCAAATCGACAGTGAAAATAAAGTGTCCACTCACAGTACGAGGCTAACTCTGAGGTCCGACGGAAGATCCCTCGCCAAACACTCGATCACGATCACCTAAATAATAGGGATACGATCAATACATATAGAATCACAATATACAGAGCTAATACGTCAAGAACCCCGCGTTCTCGGAAGACGTATCGCTCGAAATATCGACGAGGATAACAAAATTCCCAAAATACACACAAACAACCCTCGTCCCAAAATAGAATACTGAAATCAACTCAAAAACCTCACGACTACGATTGGGACGCAATTACGAGCAAAACGGTATAAAAATCTCCAAAAATCCCAAAAATTCAACCTCGCTGGTGCTCCACCGTTAACCGCCACTGCTGGCGGCTGCGCAACACCAACGGTGACCAACTCCGGCGACCCTTACCTCAAATTCTTGCTCTCCTCAAGCCCAACATATTTCCCTTCTACCACCAAGGCCAACTCAACCCATACTGGACGGAATTCCGGCCGAAAGCATCGCCGAATTTTCCTCTCCGGTTACCACCCCAAACCATCTCAAACCTCAAAAAATTCAAAAACAAAATGCCGAGAACTCAACATGGGGTTGAGGGGAACCAAAACCCCCACCAACCCGACACCAAAACTCGCCGGAAAACGCCACCCGATTTCGTCGAAATCCACGAAATTCAACGAGCTCGTTTTACCTCAATTCTCAACCAGTTTTAACAAATGAATACACAAATCAATAGTACAAGTCAAGAGCTTTCAAACCATACCAAGAATGTGGCTGGAGGTGGTCAGAAACGCCGGGTCGGACGGCACAAGCTCGCGAGTCAACTGGGCCCAACTCGGTCAATGGGTCAAAACTGGACAACTCAGCCCAAATGTGACTTTTTGACAATTTTACGACTATTCAACATATATATGCCGCGAACCAACCAAATTCACGATCCAGATAACTCAAATCTAATCGGATAAGTACGACTAACTCGACAATAATTTCAAATATCCATTTTGTATTATCCGATTATCCGAAAAATCCTCCGAAACCTCCTACGGACTCGAAATCAAATCCTCTACAATTCCAGCTAAGGAACTCAAACCAAATTATTTCCCAATAATTAAGTCGTGAACAAACCCGCCATATCGACCAATTACGACAAAATCGCGACTAATCGTGAAATGTGCAAATCAAGCCAATTAACATACAATTTTCAGTTCGGGTCGTTACAAATCTACCCCCGTTAACAAAAATTTTGTCCTCGAAATTTACATACCTGGTAACTGAAGAGGTAGGGATACTGCTCACGCATGTGCTGCTCGGTCTCCCAAGTAGTCTCTTCAACTGAATGATTCTGCCACAATACCTTCATAAGAGGAATGGCTCTGTGTCGCAACTCTTAGACCTTCCGATCAAGAATCTGAACTGGTTCCTCCACATAAGTCAAGTCTTCTCATATAGGAAGTTGATACGGTGTCAACACATGAGATGGATCAGAAATGTACTTTCGTAACATAGACACATGGAACACATCATGTACCCTAGCCATCTCAGAAGGTAATGCCAACCTGTACGCTACAACACCGACTCGCTCCGTGATCTCATATGAGCCAATATATCGCGGACGAAGTTTACTGCGCTTCCCAAAATGAACAACACCTTTTCGAGGAGAAAGTTTCAGGAAAACCCAATCACCAACCTCAAACTTAAGATCCTTCCGTCTCACATTAACATAACTCTTTTTTCGATCCTGTGCAGCCTTCAATCTGTCCTGAATAACTTGAACATCTTCCGTGGTAATTTTCACCAAATTAGGACCAAGAAGCCATTTCTCACCAAATTCACTCCAACACAATGGAGTTCGACACTGTTTGCCATACAACGCCTCATAAGGTGACATACCAATGCTAGCCTGATAGCTATTGTTGTACGCAAACTCAATCAAATGAAGTTGCTGATCCCAATTCCCTTTAAACTACAAAACACAAGATCTCAACATATCCTCTAGAGCCTGAATAGTCATCTCCGACTGACCGTCTGTTTGAGGATGAAAAGCTGTGCTGAAGTGTAGTCTAGTCCCCATTGCCTTCTGCAATGCCCGCAAAAATTCTGAAGTGAACTGACTATCCCGATCATAAACTATAGACACAGGTACACCATGTAATCTCACAACCTCTCTCAAGTATAGCTTCGCCAATCTGCTCACGGGAAGCTTTCCTGGAAGTGCAAGGAAATGAGCTGACTTCGTAAGGCCATCCACAATCACCCAAATACCAGTACTACCACTAGTACACAAAATCCATGGTAATATGCTCCCATTTTCACACTGGAACCTCTAAAGGTTGTAGTTTACCTGCCGATTTCTGACGTTCTGCCTTCACTTATTGACAAATCAGGCATCTGCTCATGTACATTGCTATTTCCCTCTTCATGTTTCGCCACCAATAATGAGCTTTAAGTGTCCGGAACATCTTTGTACTACCCGGATGCATAGTATATGAAAGGACCCAACCCCGATTTAGTTTCCTAAACCGGAATCAAACCCCTTCTGAAAACACGAACTTTCGAAAACCACAAATATTTCGGCAGAGTTTCGTTACTAACGAGGAATTTCCATGAACCTGTACCCAAAAAATACACTTCATCCTATATATGCCACAAAAATTAAACCATGGGCACCAATCCCATCTGGATCTCAATATCATAACAGTAATGTAAAGTAATAAATAAAACTGTACTTTACAGAAATCAGGGGAAATATCGTATGAAAGCATAACATCAGAATGCTCAGAATGACTTCTAGTATATATATACAAATAGTAGGCCAAACTAAGAACCTACCATAAAAGAAACAACGCTCGAATACTAAGCATCCGACTGCGACGTGCGACACCAGAGTCCGAACTGCAAACTGGGCACGGAAACCGAAAAGCCCAGGGGAAAGGGAAATAAAATCGTTAGAGTGAGTGGACGAAAATAAATATATGCCTTTCACCAATTTCATATATCATAAAATCAAAGCAAAGCGAGTTCGGAAATAAATGGAGGTGCCAGGCAAATCTCTCAAGCCCGACGGTCAGGCGAATCTCTCAAGCCTAACGGTGATAGACTAGGCGAATCACTCAAGCCTAACGGCACATCAGGGGAATCTCTCAACCCTGCCCAGAAGAATCTCTCAACTCTGGGTCTGATTACCGGTGATCAGCCGAGTAGCCAAAGCATCGATGCAAGTAATGCCATCACCAAATAAAATATAAAATAATACCTCCAAAAGCAATAAATAATCTCAACATCGTATATAAATAAATACGGAAATCACGAACTCGCAACAACAGTGAAAACAGAAAAGTCCACTCACAGATGAGCATAACGCAATACGTGTTAATCCAGTGATCCGGCGGAAAATCCCTCGCCAAACGAACGATCACGATCCCCTGGATAATCATAAAATTCACTGCTCAAAATCATAACTTAAACCTTAAATCACATCACGAGAAACAACCGTTCCTGGAAACATATAACTCAATATCGACGAAATCGTCAAAAATCCGATAATCACACCATAAAACCTCCCTATAATTTTCGATGCTCAATTCGAAATATAAATCTCACCACTGCGATCGGTGCGCGATTCCGAGCAAAACGACATAAAACTCGTCGAAAAACACCTCGGCCGGAAATCGCCGCTACCGCCGGCCGCTAGAAAACCTCACCGGCCTAGAAAAATGCAACCTACACATAGATTTGAAGATCTCGACATTTCCAACAACTTTCCAGTTCAAAGTTAAGACTAATTTTGACCAGAAAAGGTCCAAAACTCACCTCAAAGTCACAAACCTTCACCGGAATTTCAACTTCTTCGATCTCCCTCCTCCGGCCACGGCAAGGCTTGAAACCACTTCCAATAGATTCCTCTCTCCAAGACTAACAAAACCCCCCAAAGGGGAACCACCAACTTGGCTGAAACGCCGCCACCCAAAGCCATCAAAATCTCGCAAATCAAGTCGATAATCATTCCATTTTCGGTTCGGGTTGTCACAGCATATGCAGAACAATGAACTTCATCGAGTATTTCATTCTTCAAATCCTCATCTCTGGGCACACATAATCTTCCCATGAACATCAAAGTACCATCACTCCTCATCCAAAACTCTGTTGGTACATTATTCTGAATCTAATTCTTCTTACTCAACAGATATGCATCTGAATCTTGAGCTTCATGAACTTGATCAAGTAACACTGGGCAAACTTGGAAGCTGGCTAACAATGCTCCATCCTCATTCCACTCCAACTCTGCTCCCGTTGCTTGTAATTCTGTCAAAAGTGACACTCCAACAACACGTACATGGAAGAGAGAAGCACCATGCTTCCGGCTAAGAGCATCAACAACCACATTAGCCTTTCCTGGATGATACTCGATAGTACAGTCATAATCATTTATCAGCTCCATCCATCTCCATTGCCTCATATTCAAATCTGGCTGTGTATGTAAGTAGGTAAGACTTTTATGATCGGTGTAAATCTTGCACTGCGCTCCGTACAAGTAGTGTCTCCAACTTTTCAATGCTAACACAATGGCAGCTAACTCCAGATCATGAGTAGAATAGTTAAATTCATGTGGATTCAACTGTCTAGAACCATATGCCACCACCTTTCCATGCTGCATTAAGACACAACCCAGACCTAACTTCGAAGCATCACTGTACACAACATATTCATCGCTATTGTCAGGTAAAGTCAACACTGGTGCAGTAGTCAACTTCTCCTTCAAAGTCAAGTAGGTTTCCTCACAAGTATCAGACCATTCAAACTTGACTCATTTCTTCGTCAAACGGGTAAGCGGTGTCGCGATCCGTGAAAAGTCCTGTACGAATCGGCGATAGTAGCATGCTAAACCCAAGAAACTCCGTATCTCTTCCAAGTTGGTAGGTCTGCTCCAATTCAGCACTGCATCAATCTTATCAGGATCCACGCTGACTCCTTCAGCTGATATCACGTGACCCAAAAACTTTACACTATCCAGCCAAAACTCACACTTGCTAAACTTGGCGTACAACTGACCGTCTCGCAAAGTCTGCAAAATTGTATGCAAATGTTTCTTGTGCTGCCCCACACTCCTGGAATAAATCATGATATCATCGATAAACACAATGATGAACTTGTCCAGATAATGTCTGAAGATTCGATTCATCAGGTCCATAAAAGCAGCTGGCGCATTGGTAAACCCAAACGGCATAATAAGCAACTCATAGTGCCCATAGCGTGACCGAAACGCCGTCTTGTCCACATTGGACTCCCGAATCCGTAGCTGATGGTATCCAGACCTGAGATCAATCTTCGAGAAGACTGAAGCTCCTTTAAGCTAATCGAACAAATCATCAATATGTGGAAGCGGATACTTGTTCTTCACCGTAACCTGATTCAACTTTCGATAGTCAATGCATAGCCTCATCGAACCATCCTTCTTCGTCACAAACAACACTGGAGCACCCCAAGGTGAAACACTAGGTCGAATGAAGCTTTTCTCGATCAATTCCTGAAGTTGAATCTGCAACTCCTTCAACTCTGCTGGTGTCATACGATAGGGTGTCTGCGAAATAGGTTCAGTACCTGGAAGTAACTCAATAGTGAAGTCAATCTCCCTGACTGGAGAAACACCGGGTAAGTCCTCGGGAAACACATCTGGATACTCACAAACCACCGCAATATCACCAATGCCTGGTACACGAACACTCGTACCAATCACATGTGCTAGGTAAGCCACACAACCCTTCCTCAACATCTGCTCAGCCTTCATTGCTGAAATCAAACAAGGCAAGGAAGTATTCTTTTCGCCCCAAAACAAGATTTCAGGCAAGCCTGGACTCCTGAAAATAACCTCCTTCTTGTGACAGTCAAGAACAGGCCAATGGTTCTCCAAGAAATCCATGCCCAAAATCACGTCAAAATCCACAATATCCAACAACATCAAATCTGCGGCTAACCCATAACCTCCAATAAAAATCTCACAATCTCTATTTACCCACCCGACACACACTACCTCGCCAGATGGATATAACACTCGCCACAACCTAGGGAGTAGAGATGCAGATACAGTAGCCAATAATGCTATTCTATATGACATGAATGAATGCGTAGCCCCTGGATCTAGTGAAGTAAGAACTGGATGACCAAAAATGTACAACATACCGATGATGACCTCAGGGGAAGCTCAGCCATCACGTAGAGACATGGCATGAACTCGAGCCTGTCCCGTTGGTCGTCCACGCTGGCTGCGATTCGGTTGACCACCCTGTCCAGCAGACTGTGTTGCACGATCACTAGAAATAGTACTCTGATCTCGACCAGCACTCTGATCCACAACACCTCTAAAAGTGCCAAGCTGAGGACACTCCCTCACAAAGTGACCCTCCTGGCCACAATGGTAACAACTCATAGTACCCCTATAACATGAACCATGATGTCGCTTATTACAAAGATTACATAATGGAACATCCCTTGGTGCAGCTGGTGTTATGAAGAAAGGTTGAGGATAACTCGATCCACTGGAACTCCCACTCGACTTCTGCCTCTGCGGTCCACTCCTCCTCTATTTATGATTCCGCCTAGCAGTGCTGGTATGATATCTGTAAGGTCCACTACCAGAAGATGATGCTGATCCAGAAGTACCTGAACTCAGCCTCTTCGAAGCACCCTGGCTAGGTCCACCCTCTTCAAAGCGACGCGTCTGAAACCGCATCTGTCTCTCCCTCTCAATGTCTTCACCTCTGAGTGCAACACTAACAAACTCATCAAAGTTATCTCGAGGCATAGTGGTCAAACTCCCCTTGATATTCAGATTCAGACCCAACTCAAACATCCTGCACTTTGCTTCCTCTGATGCCACCATATCACGTGCAAACGGAGACAAACGGGTGAACTTATCCTGATACTCAAGCACTGACATATTCCCCTACTTCAGATTAGTATACTCCTCATATTTCTGCTGCTGAGTAGCTGGATTGAAATACCGACGCATGAACATCTCTTTGAACATCGACCAAGGAGTATCAATAGAAACTCTGTTTGTACCAACCCACCAAAAGTAGGCATCTGACTCAAGCAAACCCACTGCTGCTACAGTTTTCTGTTCAGGAGTAAAATGCAGGTGCTCACAAACATGCTCAACCTGAACCACCCAAGCTTCACACACCTCAGGATAAGGGGAACCAGATAAGACAGTTGCTCCCGCTGTCTAGCCTTAGCCACAGGGTCAATACGTTCCTCCAAACGCAATACTTGCATAAGCAAGTCACGCGTATGTTGATCCTCATCAGGATCCCCAGTCTGTTCAGCACGGACTGCACGTTGAGGAGGCATCCCAAGGATAAAAGATATTGGCCACAAGACATAAAATATGTAATCATGAAACTTCAAACGTTTGAAAGCATACAACACTCCAGATTATTAATGATTATCCGCTGGCCGGTCGGGTCATCGCTCCGGAAATGCTGTATATTCTCAAATGTCCTTAGTAACACAACTACAAGAGCTTACAGAACCTAAAACCTAATGCTTTGATACCAACTGAAAAGACCCGACTCCGATTTAGTTGCCTAAACCGAAATCAGACCCCTTCGAAAACATGACCTTAATTTTTTTTTTGCCAGAGTTTACTTTGAAATACGTGAGCCAATATTAGAACCTGCAAAGAGAATCACACTTCGAATATTCCACAAAAGCCAAACCGTGGGGCTCCGTTCTCCATCCGGATTTCTCACCATTATATATATATATATATAATAAACAACAAGGTTTACAAGAAATCCAGAAACATTCAGGAGTAAACTGAACTGAAAACATAACATAAGTATTTAGAGCGACGCCTATAAACATCATATACAACCAGTAGGTCGAACAAAGAACCTACTCGAAGTGTGACTAGAACTCTACACCTCTACCGTCGACGTGCAACCCTGGAACCCAAACTACAAACTACGCAAAAGAAACCGAAAAGCCCAGGGAAAAACAAATAAAATTGTTAGAGTTAGTGGACGAAAATAATAATATGCCTTTCACCAACATATATACATGAAATCATGATGCGAGTCTAAAGTCATCAAACACAGGTAAGGTGGTTGTCAGAACCTTCCTGGATACCGTATAAAATGTGGAGGCCGTAACTCGAGTACATTTTCCTCAAAGTTTTGTCATAACCTTCCTGGGAGCCATATAATCACGGGTCATGCGTATGTCATAACCCCCCCGGAGCATCTCAGGGATCAGCCGAGAAGCCAATGCATCGATGCATCCATATATCCATAATCCATGTAAAACAAATCATACATATGCCTCCAAGTAAAAATACATAACCGTAAATGTATAATTGTAAATATATAATCATAATTGCATACTCGTAAAATGCATAACATAAAATGCATAATCAAGACTGGCAAATCGACAGTGAAAATAAAGTGCCCACTCACAATACGAGGCTAACTATGCGGTCCGACGGAAGATTCCTCCCCAAAAACTCGATCACGATCACCTGCATAACAGGTATACAATCAATACATAAAGAATCACAACATACAGAGCTAATACGTCAAGAACCCCGCGTTCTCGGAAGAAGTATCGCTCGAATATCGACGAGGATAACAAAATTTCCAAAATACACCCAAACAACCCTCGTCCCAAAAGAGAATACTAAAATCAACTCAAAAACTTCACGACTACATTCGAGACTCGATTATGAGCAAAGCGGTATAAAAATCTCCAAAAATCCAAAAAAGTCAACCTCACAGGAGCTCCGCCGTTGATCGCCGCCGCTGGCGGTGGTGCGGCATCAACGGTGACCAACTGAAAGGACCCAACCCCGATTTAGTTTCCTAAACCGGAATCAAACCCCTTCTGAAAACACGAACTTGCAAAAACCATAGAAATTTCGGCAGAGTTTCACTATATTGCGGAATTGTCATTAACCTGCACCCGTAAACACACTTCATCCTATGCCACGAGAGCCAAACCGTGGGCACCAATCCCATCCGAATTTCTCAAAATCATATCATAATAGTAAAATAATAAACAAAACTATAACTTTATAGAAATCCAGGAAAATCATATGAAACATCAGAGTATTAAGAGCGACATCTAGTATATATATATATACATAAATATACAGCAATAGGCCAAACAAGAAACCTACTGAGAAAGAAAAGTAGCTCGAACACTAAGCCTTCGACTGCGACGTGCGACACCAGAATCCGAACTGCAAACTGGGCATTAAAAACAAAAAGCCCAGGGAAAGACATATCAACTGTTAGAGTGAGTGGACAAAAATAAATGTCTTTCCCCGAATAATATATATATGTTATAAAAACATATGCGAGTCTAAATGCATGAAAATAATAATGTACACGAGGAAAACTCTAACTTCTCAAGTGTACGGAGCATGCATCAAAATCCCACGGGGTCACTCATGGACACATCCGTGCTAGTACAGTCCGAAACACGGGATCCCAGACCCACACGTGATTTTAGCCAGAAAGGCCTTAGGTCAGGGTATCTGTTCCCACCCGGAAATACATCGGCACAAGGTAACAGTTTCCCCCTGGTAAACATCCTCGGGATCAGCCGGGATGCAAGTGTATCGATACAACCACATATACTAAGACTGTACTCTGTGTAAACCAAATCATAAATCGTTTCATGCAAGTGAATAAAGCAAAATATAAATGCATACTCGTAATACATAATTATATAAGCATATTCGTCGTTGCATATTCGTAAATGAATAATCGTAAAACACATGCTCGAATAAATCATAATAGCATATGCATGCTCATGCTCGTAAAACATAATATAAAGACTCCCAACTAATCAGTGAAAAGAAAAATGTCCACTCACAGACAAGCACAGCGCGCAAACGCGCTACTCTCGAGATCCGGGGGAAGATCCCTCGCCCAACGTCCGATCTCGATCCCCTGAATGATCAGAAAATATCACTGATCAAAATCACAATTCAATACTTTGAACCACACCTCGGAAACCAACCATTTTCGGAAATATATAACTCGGATACAAAAGAATCGTTGAAAATCCCAAAATACTCCACATAAACCCTTGACTTAAAATTCGCTACTCAAATCAACTCGAAAACCTCAAGGTGACGATCGGAGCGCGATTACGAGCAAAAATGGCATAAAACTTGTCAAAATCCAAAAAGTCAACGCCTCGCCGGAGATCCGCCGGCGGCGGCGGCGCGCCGTCACTGGACAGATTTTTCGGCGAGGATAACCCAGATTTCTTCTCATCCTCGAGCCCAATACTTTTCTCAACTACACCATCCCCAATTCCGTCGCAACCACATCAAACCTCATCCAAAATCAAATCTAATTACCCAGAAAGCATCGTGGAGTCGAGGGAAACCTTTCCCCCCACAACCCTGACACCGAATCTCGCCGGAATCTGCCACCCAATTCCGGCGAAATCCCCCAATTTCAAGCTCTTCGTTCTCCCTCAATTCGAAATCAATTCCATCTAAACCAAGTTCTAAACAGTAGCAAATTACAAGGGGAAGCCATACCTACCAAAACCGTGGCCGGAAAGGTCAACTCCGACAGCGAAAACGAACCGGGTCAACTCGACCCACTCAGTCAACAGGTCAACGCGGATCAAAACGGGTCAACTCTGGTCAAATGGCCCAAAATGCAACTTTTCGATAATTTTTACGACTATTCAGCTATTTATACGTCGCGACTCAACTCTATCTACAATTCGGATAACTCAAACTCAAATGGATAAACACGACTAACTCGGCGATAATTTCAAATATTCATTTTATATTCCTCGATTATCCGAAAAATCCTCGGAAAGCTCTTACGGACTCGAAATCAAATTAATTCTCTACATTTCCCACGAACAAACCCAAATCAAATTCGTCTGAAAATTAAGTCGTGATCAAAACCGCATAACCTATTAATTACAATAAATCTCGATTACTCGTAAAACTCGCAGGTTAAGCCGATTACTACGCCAATTCTGGTTCGGGTCGTTACAAATCTACCCCCTTTACAAAAATTTCGACCTCAAAATTTACGTACCTGCTATGTGAACAGATGGGGATACTGTTCCCATATATGCTGCTCGGTCTCCCAAGTGGCTTCCTCAACAAAATGATTCTGCCATAGGACCTTCACAAGCGCTATGACTCTGTGTGTCAATTCCTGCTCACGCTGATCGAGAATCTGTATTGGCTCCTCCACATATGTCAAATCTTCCTGGATAGGAAGCTGATGTGGTGCTAAAGCATGTGATGGATCTGAAATGTATTTTCGCAGCATCGAGACATGGAAAACATCGTGCACCCTCGCCATCTCCGGAGGTAACTCCAACCTGTAAGCCACGGCACCAACTCTCTCTGTAATCTCATAAGGACCGATATACCGTGGCCTAAGCTTGCCGCGCTTCCCGAAAAGAACAACTCCTCGCCAAGGAGACAATTTCAGGAAGACCCAATCGCTCACCTCGAACTCGAGACTCTTTCTTCGCACATCTGCATAACTCTTTTGTCGCTCTTGGGAAATCTTCAATCTATCTCTGATAATCTGAATATCTTCTGTGGTGCTCTTTACCAAATCAGGACCAATAAGCCATCGCTCACCTACTTCACTCCAACACAATGGAGTACAGCACTGCCTCCCGTATAGAGCCTCATACGGTGCCATGTCGATACTAGCCTGATAACTGTTGTTATAAGCAAACTCAATCAAATGCAGTTGCTGGTCCTAATTTCCTCTAAACTGTAAAACACAAGACCGTAACATATCCTCGAGGGTTTGAATAGTCCTCTCAGACTGCCTATCAGTCTGAGGATGGAAAGCTGTACTGAAATGCAATATGATACCCAAAGCTCGCTGTAAAGCCTGCCAAAACTCTGAGGTGAACTGACTATCTCGGTCAGAAATAATAGATACAGGCACACCATGCAAACAAACGATCTCAGCCAAATACAGCTTTACCAATCTGCCCACTGAAATCTTCCCTGGAAGTGCAAGGAAATGAGCTGATTTCATCAATCGGTCAACAATAACCCAAATACCCATGTTACCGGCAGAAGTACGCGGTAATTGATACACGAAATCCATAGTAATGTGCTCCCACTTCCAAACTGGAATCTCCAACGGTTGTAGATTTCCCTCAGGTTTCTGCCTATCTGCTTTAACCTACTGAAAAATGAGACATCTGTTCACATATGATGCGATCTCCCTCTTCATATTTCGCCACCAGTAATAGGCTCGAAGTGTACGAAACATCTTCGTACCGCCGGGATGCATAGAATAAGCAGAACAATGAGCTTCGTCTAAGGTCTCATTCTTTAAACCTTCATCCCAAATACCAGTATTACCAGCAGAAGTACGTGGTAACTAATACACGAAATCCATAGTGATGTGCTCCCACTTCCAAACTGAAATCTCCAAGGGCTGTAACTTTCCTGCAGGCTTCTGTCTCTCTACTTTAACCTGCTGGCAAATAAGACATCTGCTCACATATGCTGCAATTTCCCTCTTCATATTTCGCCACCAGTAATAGGCTCTAAGTGTACAATTCATCTTCGTATTGCCGGGATGCATAGCATAAGCAGAACAATGGGCTTCATCTAAAATCTCTTTCTTCAAACCCTCGTCCTTAGGTACACAAAGTCTGCCTCTGAATAGCAATGTACCATCAACACTCAACTGGAACTCTGTTGGCACACCACTCCAAACCAAAGTCTTCTTATCCAACAGATAGGAATCCGCATCCTGAGCTTCACGAACCTGATCAACCAATACCGGTCGAACCTGGAAGCTAGCCAACAAGGCTCCATCATCATCCCACTCTAACTCAGCTCCCGTAGCTCGTAACTCTGCTAACATGGAAAGTCTGGCCACACATACATGAAACAATGAAGCTCCAGATTTCTGACTGAGTGCATCAACAACAACATTGGCCTTCCTTGGATGATACTCAAAGGTGCAATCATAGTCATTGATCAATTCCATCCATCTGCGTTGTCTCATATTCAGATCTGGCTGCGTGCGCAAATAAGTGAGACTCTTGTGATCTGTATAAATCTTGCACTGAGCTCCGTATAAGTAATGTCTCCAACTCTTCAAGGCTAAAACAATAGCAGCTAACTCCAAATCATGCATAGGATAGTTGACTTCATGTGGTTTCAACTGCCTGGAATCGTAAGCCACCACTCTGCCATGCTACATCAAAACACAACCAAGGCCCAATTTCGATGCGTCGATATAAACCACAAACTCTCCACTGTCGTCAGGTAGAGTCAGAACCAGTGCAGTAGTCAACTTCTCCTTCAAGAGCAAGTAACTCTCCTCACATGCATCGGACCATTCGAACTTGACGCCCTTCTTCGTCAATCTGGTAAGTGGAGCGGCAATCCGTGAAAAATCCTGCACAAAGCGTCGATAGTAACCTACCAATCCCAAGAAACTTCTGATCTCTGGTACGGTGGTAGGTCTACTCCAATTCAACACGGCTTCAATCTTGTCAGGATCCACGCTGACTCCCTCAGCAGATATCATGTGACCCAAAAACTTCACGCTATTCAACCAAAACTCACACTTGCTGAACTTCGCAAACAACTGATTATCTCGCAAAGTCCGCAAAACAACTCGTAAACGTTTCTTATGCTGACCCACACTCCTGGAGTAAATCAAAATGTCATCGATGAACACAATCACAAGCTTGTCCAGGAATCGCCTGAATACCCTGTTCTTCAAATCCATGAAAGCTGTAGGGGCATTGGTCAACCCAAGCGGCATAACCAAGAACTCATAATGTCTGTACCGTGATCTGAAAGCTGTCCTGGGCACATCTGTCTCTCTGATCCTCAACTGATGGTATCCAGACCTGAGATCAATCTTCAAAAAGACTAAAGCTCCCTTGAACAGATCAAACAAATCATCAATCCGCGTCAATGGATACTTGTTCTTCACGGTGACTTGATTCAGCTTTCGGTAATCAATGCACAACCGCATGGAACCATCCTTCTCCCGTACAAATAGTACATGAGCACCCACTACAAGAAAAATGCACCTAGACCACGGACCATTTGTGACGACCCGAACCAGAATTAGATGTGTGTTCAGCACGATTCTCGAGATTGAGTTTAGTCGCGGTTGTTTGTCGTATATGTGGTTTGCCGATTCGATTCGCGACTTTGTTTTTAGTCAAGAATTTGAGTTGGATGTCTTCACGGAAATCGTAGAGTACGTGATTTCGAGTTCGTGGGCGGTTTTGGAAGATTTTTCCGATAACCGAGGAATATTTTATGATTATTTGAAGTTTCGGGTTCCGACGAGTTTATCCGATTGTTTCGAGCTTATCCGAATCATTTCGTATATTCGTTTTGGACCGTCGATCGACCCGAGGGACGAGTATAAATATCGAAATAGTCGTAAATAGTCGTAAAAACACAGATTTGCGTTGACTGAACTTTGACTTTCCAAAATTGGAAAGTTGACCTGCTGCCCGAAAGGAGAAGTTTCCGTTTTCGGCCTCACTTTTCCGGCGACGTAATTCCGGCCACCTCAGGCCACGGGACAGGTATAGTTTGACTCCTCTCTTGATTTCGAGTTGGTTAGTGGTTGATTTCGTGAAAATTGATTGTGATTTGGGTGAGTTCAAGTCGAGCCGAGTGGTTGGTGTTCGCCGGTGATGGACACGGTGGTTCCAGCAAGATTTGGGGGTGGGGTTGTTGGGGGTTTTGTTCCCCACGCCTCAGTGATGCTTTCTAGCTAGCCGGTTTGGGACGAGATGGTGGTTGGAGGCGAACCCGATTGGATTTTCCGGTGGGAATTCCGATTAAGTTTGTGAGAAATTGGAAGGGTTCTAATGTGAATTGGTCCTCGTGTCAGTTATGGAAGTGGTTCGAAATGTGGAGGGCATGAAATCTGGAGCTTCCCGCCGTGTAATTCCACCGTTGACGGCGCGCCGCCGCCGGCGGTCAACGGCGGTTAACGACGGTCAACGGCAGGGGAAAAAGTCAACTTTTCAGATTTCGATGTAATTAGTGTCATTTTTCTCGAAATCGTGCCCTGATCATCGTCCAGAGGTTTTTAAGTTGATTTGATTAGCCGATTTTCAGTCGAGATTTCGAGTGGGGATTTCGGGATTTCCGTAATTCATTTTGTACCGCATTTCATATTTCTGGGAACGGTTGGTTTCCGTGCTTCAGTACAGTGTTGTGGATTACGATATTGATCAGTTATGTTTTGTGGATATTCAGGAGATCGAGACCGGGATCGTGATCGAGCTTCTGGCGAGGGATCTTCCGCCGGTCCTCGAGATTAGCGCGAGTGCGCATTTTGCTCATCTGTGAGTGGACAATTTCTTTTCACGGAAATGATTGCGAGTCTTTTATATGATTTATGAACTTGAGCATGCGTATGAGATTTCGGGTTTGCATGAGCATATGTTTTACGATTATACGATTATACTTATACGGATATACGTATATGAATATGCATACACTTATATATTGTTTCATGCATTTGCATCGAATTGTTTATGATTTGATTTACACAGAGTACAGTCTTGGTTACGTTGTTGTATCGATACACTAGCCTCTCGGCTGATCCCCGATGGTAGGCATCCCAGGCGGGGCGTTACCCCGACCTGACCGGCGAGGGGCGTATCCCCGGAACCGAGGCCTTTCTGGCTTAGAATCATGTGTGGGTCTGGGATCCCGTGATTCGGACTGTACTAGCACGGTGTGTGTCCATGAGTGACCCCGTGGGATTTTTACTTGCATGCTCTGTACACTGGAGGAGTGTGAGTTTTACCTCGTGTACTATGTTGTTTTTATTTACCTGGACTCGCTTATGTTTTTATAACATATATATCAACTGGTGAAAAACATTTATTTTCGTCCACTCACTCTAACGTGTTTATTGTCTTTCCCCTGGGCTTTTCGGTTTCCGTGCCCAGTTGCAGTTCAGGTTTTGGTGTTTTCACGTCGCGGTTTGGAGGCTAGTGATCAGAGCTATCTGTGTTTTCCAGTAGGTTCTTGTTTCGCCTACTGATGTATATATTGTATATGTTTTACTTTAGAGGTCGCTCTGATACATTCTGATACTTGTTTATACGGATTTTCTCGGATATACCTATATATATTGTACAGTTTGATTACTGTTGTTGATTATATTGATGTTGAGAAATCCGGATGGGATTGGTGCCCACGGTTTGATTTTTGTGGCATAGGACGAAGTGTTATTTTCAGGGTGCAGGTTTATGCAATTCCACGCTAGTAACGAAACTCTGCCAAAATTTTGAAAATTTTTTGTTGGTTCGTACTTTCGAAAGGGTTTGGTTCCGGTTTAGGTAACTGAATCGGGTTTGGTTCCGGTTTAGGTAACTGAATCGGGATTGGGTCCTTTCACCATTTCCGTCGTCTAGGTGCAGTTTTCCGTCGTCTAAGTACTTAGACGACGGAAGCTCCGTGCTCCAAGTGCTGTCGTCCAAGCACTTGGACGACGGAGATGGAGAATTCCGTCGTCTAAGTCTCATTTAGACGACGGACATACTTCGTCGTCTAAGTGAAAACTTAGACCGCGGAGAATGTCCGCGGTCTAAGTGCTCGCTTGGACCGCGCAAAATTCTCCGCGGTCTAAGTTTTCACTTAGACGACGGAGATTCATTCTCCGTCGTCTAAGTGTTCACTTAGACCGCGGAAAACGTTCATCTCCGTCGGCTAAGTGACCACTTAGACGACGGAAATCGTCCATCTCCGTCGTCTAAGTGGTGATTTTGTAAAAAAAAAATTAAATGAAAAATTCATGAAATGCTGATTAATAATTTAATAATTAGAATTTAATGAATTTTTTATTTAATTTTTTGTATATCAATATTCATAATATTGCAAAATTTATTGAATATTAATTATTAATAATATATAATACGTACAAAATTCATAATGAATAAATATTTTAAATTATTATGGATTTAAATACAATGAATACAAAATTCATAATATAATAAAATAAATTAATCTAGCCTAAATAAACTAAATTAACCTAAAACTAAACTAATTATAGGCGGTGGTGGTGGTGGCGGCGCCGGTGGTGTTGGCCGGAATGTGGAGGCCGGTGGTGTTGGCCGGAATGTGGAGGCCGGTGGTGGAGGCGACAATGTAGGCGGTAGCTAGTGGTGTGTGGTGGTGGTGGAGGCGACGTTGTAGGTGGTGGTGGTGTGTGGTGGTGGCAGCGACGGTGGTGATGCCGGCGACGGTGGTGATGTCGGTGGTGGTGGTGATGATGATGGTGGATGGTGATGGTGATGATATATGGTGGGTGGTTTGATTAAGGGGGGGGGGGGAGATGGAGAGGGAGAGAGGGAGAGGGAGAGTGGATTGAGGGAGAGGAAAAAATGAAGAGAGATTGAGAAAATGATAAATTTATAGAGTTTTAAAACACTTAGACGACGGAAAATCAGTATTTCCGTCGTCTAAGTGGTTTAAATTTTCAAACAATACCGCCAATTTTTCATTTAGACGACGGAAAATCAGTATTTCCGTCGTCTAAGTGATTTAAATTTTTACCAAAATTTTAGCGGGAAAAGAATACCGCCAATTATTTTGACTTAGACGACGGAGATGACAAATTTCCGTCGTCTAAGTGGATTTAAATTTTTGCCAAATTTTTAGTGGGAAAAACACTGCCAGAAATTAAAAATTTAAAATTTTCACTTAGACGACGGAGATTGTCATCTTCGTCGTCTAAGTGAAATTTTCAATTTATTTTTATTTAAAAAAAATTAATTTTACGGAATTTTAATTTATTTTTTTTATTTTAAAAAATAATTTTACGGAATTTTCACCTAAACCACGGAGATGACAATCTCCGTCGTCTAAGTCAACACCTGGACGACGGAGATGGTCATCTCCGTGGTCTAGGTGAAAATTCTGTAAAATTATTTTTTTAAAATAATTTGTAATGAATTTTTGGTCCTGTAATTTGAATAGAATTGTCGTAAAATATCGATTAAAGGATCGTATATATAAAAAGTGGGATTTAAGACGATGAATTAATTTACGTATTCAAACTTGTTACGTATCTACTAATATGTATAACTTAAGTGTCGGTACATATAGGCTCATTGCACATCGATATTAACGAAATTGAATTTGGACAAAACGATCGTTGGATATACTCGCCATAACACCATATATAAGTAGAATAATTTCCACTAAATACTGAGTTCGTTCAGGGTTTCATCGGCACAGTTAACCGCAAATCCAAAATTTTTACAAACCGGAAACCTGGATACACGAAAATCCGTAAGTCCTATTTTAAAACCGTTGACGCTCACACTCCAAGCATTGTTTACTCTATGGTCTCGACGAAAAGAATATGTATTGGGAAACGGTCTAGATGGTCGTTGTCTTAGGTGAAATTACGAAATTTTCACTTAGACGACGGAAATGCACATTTCCGTCGTCTAAGTGAAAACATGGTTTAGGGGATAGGGCCTTAGGGTTTAGGGTTAAAGTACTTAGACGTCTTTTTCCGTCGTCTAACTGTCACCCACACCGCGAGACCCTAAACCCTAAACCCAAATTAATTGGGCGCCGGTTCTAAAAATTCAAAATTTTCACTTAGACGACGGAGATGTCATTTTCCATCGTCTAAGTGACACTTAGACCGCGGAAATTTTCTCCGCGGTCTAAGTGAAATTTTTGAGTTTTTGAAATTTCACTTAGACGACGGAGATGTCTGTTTCCGTCGTCTAAGTGACACTTAGACAGCGGAAATTTTCTTCGCGGTCTAAGTTTCACTTAGACGACGAAAAAAGACATCTCCGTCGTCTAAGTGTTCACTTAGACCGCGGAGAAGTTTCCGCGGTTTAAGTGTCACTTAGACGACGGAACCTTTAATGTTCCGTCGTTTAAGTGCTTTTTTCTTGTAGTGACCCCACGGTGATACACTGGGTCATATAAAACCTTTCTCCAACAGCTCTTGAAGTTGAATCTATAGCTCCTTCAACTCCGCTGGCGCCATACGATAAGGTGCCTGAGATATAGGTCCAGTGCCTGGTAAAAGCTCAATAGTGAAATCGATTTCTCGAACTGGAGGAGCACCTAGTAACTCCTCCGGAAACACATCTGGAAACTTGGAAACAACCTCAATATCACAAATGTCTGGTACAACAGCCTTTGTGTCCATAACATGAGCTAAGTATGCAACGCAACCCTTCTTCATCATCCGCTCGGCCTTCATCGCTGAAATCATATATGGCAGGGATGTATTCTTCTCACCGCGAAACAATATCTCTGGGAAATCTGGACGTCGAAACACCACCTCCTTCTGGTGAAATTCGAACATAGCCCAATGTGTCTCCAAGAAGTCCATACCCAAAATCACATCAAAATCGACAATATCCAGCAATAACAAATCCGCGACTAAACCATAACCTCCCACAAATATCTCACAATCCCTATACACCCAACCAATACTCACAACCTCACCGGATGGATACAACACTCTCCAT
The DNA here is from genome assembly GCA_946800695.1 of Geum urbanum. Lineage (NCBI taxonomy): Eukaryota > Viridiplantae > Streptophyta > Magnoliopsida > Rosales > Rosaceae > Geum > Geum urbanum. The sequence continues at coordinate 3,476,476 of OX327008.1, read as the reverse complement.
AACCCCGGGAGTGGAGATGCAGGCATAGTAGCTAAAGATGACAATCTATATGATATGAATGAATGCAGAGCACCTGGATCTAGCAAAGTAAGTACTGGATAGCCAAAAACATGCAACATACCAATAACAACCTCCGGTGAAGCTCTGCCCTCGCGCAATGACATGACATGAACCCTGGCCTATCCGGCTGGTCGTCCACGCTGATGATGACTCTGCTGTCCGCCCTATCTAGAAGACTGCACTGGTCGAGCCCCAGAAGTAGTACCTCGATCTCCTCCTGAACTCTGAGCTGCCTGTCCACCAACACCAGTAGACTGGAAACATTCCCTCGCAAAGTGACCCTCCTAGCCACAACGAAAACAAATGGTAGGGCCTCGCTGACAAAGACCAAAGTGGTACCTATTGCAGAGATTGCACAATGGATACTCCCTTGGTACAAAAAAAGTGCCACCGGTACGTCGAGGATAGCTGGATCCGCTAGAACTCCCACTGGACTGTGGTCTCTGTGGCCGATCCCTCCTTTATCTCTCTCTATGTCTAGCCGTACCAACTGGTTGTCTATATGGTCCATTACCAGATGATGATGCTGATCCGGAAGTACCTTAACTCAGCCTCTTGGAAGGTCCCTGAGTCGGTCCACCCTCCTCAAATCGTCGAGACTGGAATCTCATCTGCCTTTCCTTCTATATGTCCTCGCCTCGAAGAGCAGCACTCACAAACTCATGAAAGTTGTTCCGAGGCATCATAGTCAGTTTTCCCTTGATGTTTAGGTTCAAGCCCAACTCAAATCTCCGGCACTTGGCTTCCTCTGAGCCCACCATGTCACGAGCAAATAGAGATAAACGAGTAAATCTGTCCCGGTACTCAAGTACTAACATGCTACCCTGTCTCAAATTGGTAAACTCCTCATACTTCCGCTGCTGTGTAGCTTGGTTGAAATACCTCTGCATAAACAAATCCCTGAACAATGTCCATGGAGTATCAACCGGAACTCTATCGGTGCTAACCCACCAAAAGTATGCATCAGACTCAAGTAAACCAACCGCTGCGACTGTCATCTGCTCAGGAGTGAAACGCAGACGCTCACAAACTCGTTCAACCTGAACCAACCATGTAAACCCAACCCCGATTTAGTTTCCTAAACCGGAATTAAACCCCTTCTGAAAACACGAACTTGCAAGAACCATAGAAATTTCGGCAGAGTTTCACTATATTGCGGAATTGCCATTAACCTGCACCCATAAACACACTTCATCCTATGCCACAAAAGCCAAATCGTGGGCACCAATCCCATCCGGATTTCTCAAAATCATATCATAATAGTAAAATAATAAACAAAACTGTAACTTTATAGAAATCCGGGAAAATCATATGAAACATCAGAGTATTAAGAGCGACATCTAGTATATATATATACATAAATATACAACAATAGGCCAAACAAGAAACCTACTGAGAAAGAAAAGTAGCTCGAACACTAAGCCTCCGACTGCGACGTGCGACACCAGAATCCGAACTGCAAACTGGGCATTAAAAACAAAGAGCCCAGGGAAAGACATATCAACTGTTAGAGTGAGTGAATAAAGCATAATATAAGACTGTATTCTGTGTAAACCAAATCATAAATCGTTTCATGCAAGTGAATAAAGCATAATATAAATGCATACTCGTAATACATAATTATATAAGCATATTCGTCGATGCATATTCGTAAATGAATAATCGTAAAACACATGCTCGAATAAATCATAATCGCATATGCTTGCTCATGCTCGTAAAACGTAATATAAAGACTCGCAACCAATCAGTGAAAAGAAAAGTGTCCACTCACAGACAAGCACAGTGCGCAAACGCGCTACTCCCGAGATCCGGTAGAAAATCCCTCGCCCAACGTGCGATCTCGATCCCCTGAATAATCAGAAAATATCACTGATCAAAATCACAATTCAATACTCTGAACCACACCTCGAAAACCAACTATTTCCAGAAATATATAACTCGGATACAAAAGAATCGTCGAAAATCCCAAACTATTCCACATAAACCCTCAACTTAAAATCTGCTACTCAAATCAACTCGAAAACCTTAAGGCGACGATCGGGCGCAGTCACCGGAGAGATTTTCCGGCGAGGAAAACCCAGATTTCTTCTCCTCCTCAAGCCCAATACTTTTCTCCACTACACCATCCCCCAATTCCGTCGCAAACTACCGGAAATTAACCCGAAATCCATGTCGGAAATCCTCCTCTGGTCACCAACAAAAACCACACTAAACCTCATCCAAAATTAAATCTAATTACCCAGAAAGCATCGTGGAGTTGAGGGAAACCTTTCCTCCCACAACCCCGACACCGAATCTCGCCAGAATCAGCCACCCGGTTCCGGCGAAATCCCCCAATTTCAAGCTCTTCGTTCTCCCTCAATTCGAAATCAATTCCATCCAAACCAAGTTCTAAACAGTAGAAAATTACAAGGGGAAGCCATACCTACCAAAACCGTGGCCGGAGGTGGCCGGAAAGGTCAAGTCCGACGGCGAAAACGAACCGGGTCAACTCGACCCACTCGGTCAACGGGTCAACGCGGATCAAAACGGGTCAACTCTGGTCAAATGGCCCAAAATGCAACTTTTCTATAATTTTTATGACTCTTCGGATATTTATACGTCGCGACTCAACTCTATCCACAATTCGGATAACTCAAACTCAAACGGATAAACACGACTAACTCGGCGATAATTTCAAATATTCATTTTATATTCCTCGATTATCCAAAAAATCCTCGGAAAGCTCCTACGGACTCGAAATCAAATTCTCTACATTTCCCACGAACAAACCCAAATCAAATTCGTCTCCGAAAATTAAGTTGTGATGAAAACCGTATAACCGATTAATTACAATAAATCTCGATTACTCGTAAAACTCGCATGTTAAGCCGATTACTATGCCAATTCCGGTTCGGGTCGTTACACCAACTCCGACAACCTTTACCTCAAATTCTTCCTCTACTCAAGCCCAACATATTTCCCTTCTACCACCAAGGCCAACTCAACCCACACCAGCCGAAAGCATCGCCAGATTTTTCTCTTCGGTCACCACCCCAAACCATCTCAAACCTCAACCAATTCCAAAAGAAAATGCCCAGAACTCAACATGGGGTTGAGGGGAACCAAACCCCCCACCAACCCAACACTAAAACTCGCCGGAAAATTTCACCCGATTCCGGCGAAATCCACGAAATTCAACGAGCTCGTTCTACCTCAATTCTCAACCAATTTCAACAAATGAATACATAAATCAATAGTACAAGTCAAGAGCTTTCCAACCATACCAAGAACGTGGCCAGAGGTGGCCGGAAACGCCGGGTCGGACGACACAAGCTCGCAGGTCAACTCGGCCCAACTCGGTCAACGGGTCAAAACTAGTCAACTCGGCTCAAATGTGACTTTTCGACAATTTTATGACTATTCGATATATATACGTCGCGAACCGACCAAATTCACGATTCGGATAACTCAAATCCAATCAGATAAGTACGACTAACTCGACGATAATTTCAAATATCCATTTTATGTTTTTTGATTATTCAAAAAATACTCGAAATCAAATCCTCTACAATTTCCTCGAAGGAAATCAAACCAAATTATTACCCGATAATTAAGTCGTTAACAAACCCGCCATATCGACCAATTAAGACAAAACTGCGACTAATCGTGAAATGCACAAATCAAGCCAATTAACATACAATTTCCGGTTCGGGTCGTTACATAGAAAGTCATAGTTTCTATTTTGGTTCAACCAACGTTGACCAAGCTTGCTGACCAAAAATTGCATGCGAATTGCTTCCAGCGGTGCAGCACCGTTTGGCTACCATAGGGGCGATTCTAGTCGAAATCGAACCACCTCCTCTCCCTCTTTCTTTTTCTGGCTTTATTTCCGACAATGGAGGATGAATCGACGGCAAGAAATTTTAAGAATTTTGGCATTCGGGTTGTCGTTGTCGGCGACACCTCTGGTGATGGTTGAGGTATTTTTTGAATCCTTATGATGTGTGGAATGAATTGGGTGTTGAAATTTTGGGTTTGCAGGTGCGATTGAAGTGAAACGACATGATTTTCGAACGAAAATCACCGTCGATGGTGGTGGCGGTTAATAACGAGAATAGGTGATGAGGGGTTGGGCGTTTTGTAGCCCACCCTCGTGGGAGTCTAACCCGACTGGCCTCGAATTCTGACGTGGCTTGATGGCGTCAGAATCAGGATTTGATTTTTTCGGTCAACTAGGTTTCGGGCCAGTTTTGGACCGGTTCTCGGCTAAATTGGTTGTGACAGTAGTTGAATAGGTTGTTGGACTTGTTGAGAGGAATGGTTTAGTGTTCCGGTCACCGGGAAAAGTCATTGTCGTCACCGCGCTGTCGCCACCGGCGGTGGTTCATGGAGGTGCTCTGGCGAAGATGAATTTCGACAAAAGTTTTATACCATTTTACCCGTAATCACGTACTGAATGTAACGAAGAAGTTATTGAATTGATTTGGACATTGTAGATTAGGATGTGTCATTAATCAGATATTATTTAATAATTTTACGATATTATTAAACAGTTGAATCAATTGTTGATTCGACCTCGAGTGGCGTAACGTTCAAGGATTTTATTGCGACTTTAAAAAGGATTAAATGTATAGATTATAGAATTAGATAAGTTTGTGAGAAGTTTGGAAAACACGATATTCGAGAATGCGATGTTCTCGACGGTATTACTCGTTAGGTGAACGAGCTTAGTTATTTAATATTATTCTTGATGATTAGTTGTTAAATATGAATCATTATTTCAGGATGACATATTAGCAGTTAGTGGCAGATGTTTAGAAACAACGACTGACAGGCTTCATCTTGGTGGAAATCACGGCACAGTACTTTGAGTGGACACTTTATTTTTACTGTTGTTTTGCGAGTCTTCAATGCATTTGCAGTTATGTATTTTTCAGTTATACAGTTCATAGTTATGCATTTACTAATATGCATTTGCATTTGGAGGCACATATTATTTGGTTTGACATAGAGCATAGTATAATTGATGCATCGATGCACTGCTTCTCGGCTGATCCCCGAGATGCTCCGAGAGGGTCAGGGACCTGACTCAAAGTTTTATAGAGCACCCAAAAGGGCTAGGGACCTAACCTAGGCAGTATTAGGGCTTGAGGTCGGTTGACCCAAGTCGTAGCCTCCACATATTTTATAGTACCCAGGAGTACCTGGATGATCATATTTTTAGACTCGCATCATTTTACGTATATTATAGTGAAAGACATATAATTTATAGTTTTCTGTTTAGAGTGAAATATTATTTTCGTCCACTCACTCTAACAATTTTATTATCTTATGTGCATTTCCCTGGGCTTTTTGATTTAATTGCCCCGTTTGCAGAGTTCGTTTGGGATCGAGTGCGCACACAGAACAAGGCATATTGGTATCTACCGTAGGATCTGAGGTAGATCTTACGAGTTAGTATTCTCATCAGTATAGTTAGTTTAGAATGTCTTGCTGCTCTGATGTCGTAAAAATTTTATAATTGCTATTTTTAGCTTTCAGTTGATATAAAAGAAAATAGTTCCTTCATTTATGGCTTATGAGTTTTGGATATCCAATTTGATTCGGGCGTAATTTGAGTAGACACTTGGATTAGTAGAGTCATTATGGTCTAACTCTAGTTTAGGCAACTAAATTGGGGTCGGGCCCTTTCACAAGATCTTCATTGAGTGGTTGGATAGTGGCAATGATAGCCTTAGCAGCCAAGACATTTTCTACATTTGTCACCCATCGGTGGTACTCATTGTCTTATGGGTCCAATTTCCCAAAATTGAGCTTGTTTTCAGGCATCCTGAAATAAAACAAAAGATGCATTAGTTTCGCAGTCTCAAAGACATCCACGAGAACTATAATTTTGCAAGATTAATATTTGGATTAGACCTTTGCATATATATAGTCTATGAACTCTCTTGGTTCGTTTTATCGATGCATTTACGAATTTCTTTGTTCGAGTTGATAGTGAATTCTCTTGATTCACATGGACTTCATTGTCCATTTTGGAACGTAGTTCCATAATTCTCATAATCTTAGAAGGGGGAAGGAATCTCCAAATGCCCCGGGTGAAAAGGAGTAAAAGAGTAGGTTATTTTAATTGAAATTGTAAAAAATAGCAACTTTAACATTAAAGCCTACTTCCTGGATGATTTTTTTTCTTCCAAAATTGGGCAGTGCGATTTTGAGTTGTCGTGAGAATTGGAGGAGCATCTTGAAAGTGCAAGTCGACTTGGACAGTAAGTGGTCAACGTGTTCCTGTGCTGGAGTTACGACTGGGGCGATCAGCTTGCTGGAGTTGCGAAGAAGATGGACGACGCAGGTCATGGAAGTGAGGAGTGACATGGCTTAGAGTCGTAGCGAGCATTTTAGGAAACTGGAGTCGCGCGAAAGGTGAGTGAATCGAGTGGGCTGATGTCATGGCTTGAGAAGTTGCACCGAGAAGGAGTTCGCTAGTTGTAGTGATGCAACTGAGGTAGCCAATTGGTAGTTGAGTCGCGACAAAAGGATTTGTACGGTGTTTGGGAAGTTTGGATGTTGGCTCTGGTAAATCTTTGTGTTGATAACGTGTTTAAGGAAATAGTAATCTGGAAGAAATTCTAAGTGTGTTTTCATTAGAATGAGAGAACTCCTTTTACTGAAGATTACAGATAGAAGAAACTGGCTTACAGGTGACATGAACAAAGTATGTGAGAACGTGTTTCCACTATCACGTACATCTCTCCACTCTCTCCACTTTGTGGTACATGTCACCACTAACACAACCACTGATTAAGTAATTATTTACCTATTTACAGGAACAATAATAATAATCTAATTATTCTATAACAGTTTTGGTAAACAAACTCTACTCTCTTGTTTATAGGTAAAAATCCTCAAATGGTAACTCAACTTTGGTGAATTTGACACTTGAGTCACTTAACTTTTGAAAATATAACTTTGGTTATTTAAGTTTGGCAAAATGTACATTTGGTCACTCAACTATTGAAAGTATAACATTGGTAACTCATTTTTGTGAGGTAAGAGAAGTGACCAAAGTTGTACTTTCACAAGTTGAGTGACCAAACACACCTTTCGCAAAACTTGAGTGACCAAAGTTATAGTTTTAAAAGTTAAGTGACAATAGTTTCTAGTTTGTTATACATGAGTGAACATTTTAAGTTTTGGGCAAATTACCCAAAGGTCATCTATACATCAAATACATACTCGAAAGTCACATAGTATTTTCAAAGTGACCAATAGGTCACCAAACTTAAATTCCATTAACCCAAAGGTCACAAAACTTGTGTTTTTCATCCACCCACTTGTGTATTTCAGTCATCCACTTGCATATAGCACTATTTACTTACCTTATCATTTTATCAGTTTAGCAGGTATCTTTATCTATGATAGATAGTACTTATACGTGTGATAGATGATATCTTTATGCTACTATAATAGTATCCTTTTTTTTAAAGCGTAGTGGACCCATAATTTATTTGTTCTAACACTTATAGCTAAAATCTATCCTTAAAACTTGAAGGTAGATAGTTATTTCTTACTATCAAAATTTCTCATTTTTCTTCTTGTCAAGAGTTTAGTAAAAAACTCAAGTGGATTCGAGACTCCAATAAAAACACAAAACAAAAAATTAAATTGTTTGAGAGACAAAAGAATATCTCGTCCTCAAGAACAGGCAAAACCTGATATTGAAATTGCTAAACAATAGTCTCTTTTAGCATCTTGTTCTCATGAAAAAGCTAAAGCTGAACATTATTTACATAAACTATACATCTGAGCTTGTTGGTTAGATCCGCAAAGTTAACTGGTATCAAGCTTAGCATAGCTCAAGAACTTTCCAAAGATGTCAACAACTTCTGAAAAAATAATAGAGAAACTAGATTCTCTATTAAATTCTTTAGATACAAAGCACCAAGATTCTCTATCAGAAATTTCTAGATACAAAAAGTATCTAGAGATACTTCCAGTGATCAGTAACCAACTAATGAAATTGAAAACTAAAATAGATTATATCCAAAATCACTCAGAAAACCAGAGAAAAATATTTACAGAGGTTAATAGTAAAATTAAGGAACTAAATCTTCAACAGATAAAGATCCTTAACAATGTTCAAAGGATAGCTCGAGAACAAAAGAAGCCAACTCCTCCTTGAACAGTCATAAAAACAATTAATGACTTTAAACCATTAGAGGTTCCAAAAGGGAACCTTTGTCCAAAACCATTTCTTTTGGATCCCCTATAATAAATCTTTCAAGCATCAAATTTCAAGATTCCAAGACTGAAGATATTAACATAAAAATATTGAGTATCTTTGAAAAGAAGAAAAAAGTATAGCTGCTCAATTATGAAGAATTCGAATTCAATGAAATCAAAGAAAATGTTCGAAATTCTTCAATCCCAAAATTTGAATTCAATCAAATCTACAAAAGAAGAAATTTTAACATGTTGGATAGCCATCAGTTCAAAATTCTTGAATTCACCACTCCACCAGCAACACGAGAAATAGATCTCCCTCTGGTAATACCTGAAGAGGTTGCGAAGGCCAGAAAATGAAACTACAAATTTATGCACATTGGAGTAGTCCAAGTCGGCATAAAATTACTTGCCAGAGAAGGCATATTTTGTTCAGTCTTATGTGTTTTACAAGACAATAGACTAATCAATTTCCAGAAAAGTCTATTGGGAACTCTCCAAACATCGTTGTGCAACCAGGTTGCATAATTCAATTACTTCCTAAACTTTTCGACAACCCTGAATGATGATGCTTACTGTTTACGACTGAGAGTCAAAATAGATGGAACATCAATGAACGACGGCATGTAAGATCTTGCTATAGTTTATAGGATTTACTATAAACTGATGAGCTCAACAGTAGACCTAAGAATGAAATAACAAATATTCCCGGTCTTACTACTAGATTCCTCACAAATCCAAAAAAATCATTCAGAACAAATTCATAAGGTTACATGGGATGAAGTAACCTTCACTACCATAAAACACACTATAGCTGATGACCAAAAATCCTTGGCCTGTTAGCCATTGTCGTTGGCTATAGTAAACGTCGAAAAATAGTCTTCGGCTATAGTGTCGTCGGGAGAACGTTGTTAGCCAAAGTATAGCTGACGATAATTGGGCACGTCGTCGGCTATAGTTTGGACTATAACCGACGACAAAAAAGTCATCAGTTTGAGTTTGTGACTTTTGCCGACAACTAACTTTCCCCCTCCAATCAATATGGTTGACCCGGCTATACTATAGCCAACGACTATACTATAGCTGACGACTATGAAAGACCGTCGTTGGCTATAGTTTTTTTACTATCATCGGCTATAGTGTGCAACTCGTCAGCTATAGTAGGAAACTGGTCGGTTTATGTGAGCACTTTAGGCGACGACTATGACTAAAGTCGTCGGCTAAAGTACTGATTTCTATAGAAAAAAAACTGTAGATTCTGGATTTCTATTTCCAGATTCTGCAAATTCTACAATTTTATTTCCACAATAGCCAACAACACATAAAATGAAAACAAAACACATATTCACCAACAAACACAAATTAATAATGAAACTTAAACGTATGATACATCCTACTTGTCCCAGAAAACACATAAACTAAGGGTTATCCAAATCTATGTTATGAAAAATAGGAGGGGTACTACCATTATCTTACTGATCCTCCTGCTGATGTGGAGCATCAAATCGGCGCTGGACAGAAGGAAACGACTTTGGGGTCGGGATTTGGAGTCCTTGCACCCAAAGTTATGCACTCATTGCCTGAAAATAGGAAGCTATCTGAGCTTGCATCTTCTCCATCTGAGCCTTCTGGGAGGCAATCCGTCTCTCAGTTTCTTCCTGCTGTCTCTGATGCCCCATCGACGGCCTTTGCAGTTGCTCATTTAGCTAAGCAGCCTTGGAATATCCTGAATTGCGTGCAAAACCGGGCGTCTTCTTCAATACCTCTTCGCCGAGCTGTCCGAAACCCCTGCAGCAGTAATTTCTCCATTGTGGGGGAAAGCGTTAGCCATGATCCTCGCCCCAACCGTCACATCAGATTGATCAATCTGAGAGATTGTCTGGGGGAGGTCCTCATCCTGGGTCTCAGACCATTATTCCCTCATGATCTGAGTCAACACCTCCTCAATCAGCTCTTGCACTCTCGCCTGAATGACAAGGAAAACAAACTAACATACTAGCAAACATACATAAAAAAAAGTTAGAGAAAATACATATGTAAGCAATTATGTTATGTTATAAGAGCATAAGACTTTAAATATCTTTGGGGGACTGAGGATACACTTGCTCGAGCCTATACGTGAACCGATTGACTTCAGGGTGTTGGTTGGCCGTCTCGTCCTATAACTCGCAAAGGATCTAGAACCGGCATGATGGTTACTCGTATTTTTTCCTCGGTTTGCCGCATTTATTTTAGAAATGGCATTCGTGGATAAACATATATTAATTAAAACAAATATTGGGAAACTAATTTGGCCAAATAGGATACAAGTAAACACAAATATGATGTTACATATATACCTCAAATTGTCGGTTGTTGAAGTGGATTAGAAGCCACTGTCACTCGTACTCCCTATACATAAACTCGAGGGGGTAACCCGAACGACTATTGCCATGCGTCTGCCAGTGCGAGCACATCTCAGTTTTCTACTCCTTGTACCTATATATGCAACACAAATGTTAGAAAGTGACTATACATGATCAACATAATATCTCAATATATATTATATAACTCCCATTACCTTTTTCCTTGAACCTCATTTGCCCATGTGGATTTAAGGTGCTCCAGAACATGGAACCACACATGCAGTGTACCCATTTATAGTGATATATATATATATATATATTAGGACTTAATTAATATAGGTAGACATACGTAATGAATATCTAACTAACTTACCGACATAGCGTTGTTCACCATGTTCTTCACTTCTTGAGGCACCAAAGATCACTCTCCCCACAGAACAGGGACTCTGTCCCATATGATACTCCCTACTTGGCCGGAGTACCTCCGCGCCACCTTCTGCCCCAACTTCACTGGTCCATCAAGGTTGGTCTCTATGACCAGTGGCCCATTATCCTTCACGTCCTTCTCAAGTTGCTTGCCGGTGACACATCCTCTAGTCTTTTTTTTTGTTGCCTTCGGCATCTGTCACATAAGACAAAGTAAAAAGATTAATATAGGAGCACCCAATTTAATGTACACATTATTAATAAGTTATAAATTAAATAACCAAGGTATTTACTCGATTCTGACGTCAATGTATTTGATACTCTCACACTAAAAAGAGGTGTATCAAACGACACATAGACCTATGCTTCTTGCAGGTGGATGTAATGGAGCTCTCCTGGAATAAGCTTTAATTATGTAGTCATCGACATCAAGCAGAGCAGGTACGCTCGAAGGCATGAAGAGGATAGCCGACGGTCCATTTGGTACCCCCGATGACGAGGTACCTGAAGCACCAACATGAGAGGTAAAATGAGCTTGAGTCGTAGAGGAAAAAGGCGCATGCCGGGTAATAGAAGGCATACGGGCACCTGAAGGTGCGGGACCCGTAGAGCCGCCCGTTGAGGGCATGGGGTGCCATCTTCGTTGAAGAGCTATCTCGTAGTGTGTGGTCGATGGGGGTGGGCCATTACATCTTGTTGCGGCGTCCGCTGAAGTAGTTGACGGTGTCGAGAGCTCAACTAAAGGCCGCCAAATCACTACAAGAAAAATTCACTTAGACCGCGGAGAATTTTTCGCAGTCTAAGTGTAACTTAGACGACGTAGATGTCTTTTTCCGTCGTCTAAGTGACACTTAGACCGCGGAGAAAGTTTTCGCGGTCTAAGTGAAACTTCAAAAATTCAAAAATTTCACTTAGACCGCGGAAAAAACCATCTCCGTCGTTTAAGTGCAATTTTTGAATTTTTAGAACCGGCGCCAAATTAATTTGGGTTTAGGGTTTAGGGTCTCTGCGGTGTGGGCGACACTTAGACGACGGAAAAAGACATCTCCGTCGTCTAATTACTTTAACCCTAAACCCTAAACCCTAAGGCCCTTACCCCTAAATTGCGAAATTTTCACTAAGACGACGCAAAGGCACGTTTCCGTCGTCTAAGTGCTTACTTAGACGACGGAAACGTGCAGTTGCGTCGTCTAAGTGAAAATTTCGTAATTTCACCTAAGACAACGGCCATCTAGACCATGTCCCGATGCATATTCTTTTCGTCGAGACCATAGAGTAAACAATGCTTGGAGTGTGAGCGTCGACGGTTCCAAAATAGGACTTACGGATTTTCGTGTATCCACGTTTCCGGTTTGTAAACTTTTTGGTTTTGCGGTTGACTGTGCCGATGAAACCCTTACTTACTATTTTGTGAAAATTATTCGGTTTATATATTGTCTTATGGCGAATGTATCCAACGGTTATTTTGTCCAAATTCAATTTCGTTAATATCGATATGCAATGAGCCTATACTTAATAATACTAAGTTATACACATTAGTAGATACTTAACAAGTTTAAAGGCGTAAGATTATTCGTCGTCTTAAATTCAATTGTTTATATATATATACGATTCGTTAATCGATATTTTACGACTATTTCATTCGAATGACCGATCAGAAACTTCCTTGCGAATTATTTTTAAAAATTAATTTTACGATTATTTCACCTGGACCACAGAGATGGACCATCTCCGTGGTCTAAGTGAATTTTTTTAAAACTAAATTTCTGAAAAATTAATTTTGGAGAAAATTAAAAAAATTTAAAAATTCACTTTGACCACGGACATGGTCGTGTCCGTGGTCTAAGTGAATTTTTAAAACTAAATTAATTTCTGAAAAATTAATTTTGGAGAAAATTGAAAAATTTTAAAAATTCACTTAAACCACGGAGAGGACCATCTCCGTGGTCTAAGTGAATTTTTTCAAACTAAATTTCTGAAAAATTTATTTTGGAGAAAATTGAAAAATGCCGCCAATTATTTTCACTTAGATGACAGAAAATAAGAAATTCCGTCGTCTACGTCAAAATAATTGGCGGCAATTTTTCCCACTAAAATTTTGGGAAAAATTTAAATCACTTAGACGACGGAAATACTGATTTTCCGTCGTCTAAGTGAAAAATTGGCGGCATTTTTAAAATTTAAAGCACTTAGACGACGGAAATACTGATTTTTCGTCGTCTAAGTGAAAATAATTGTCGGCATTTTTTTTAAATTTAAAGCATTTAGACGACGGAAATACCGATTTTCCGTCGTCTAAGTGAAAAATTGGCGGCATTTTTAAAATTTAAAGCACTTAGACGACGGAAATACTGATTTTTCGTCGTCTAAGTGAAAATAATTGTCGGCATTTTTTTAAAATTTAAAGCATTTAGACGACGGAAATACCGATGTTCCGTCGTCTAAGTGTTTTAAAACCCTTTAAATTCATCATTTTCTCAATCTCTCTTCATTTTTTCCCATCCACTCTCCCTCTCTCTCTCCCCCCCCCCAATCAAACCACCCACCATATATCATCACCACCACCATCACCATCCACCATCATCATCACCACCACCACAGTCGCCGCCACCACCGACATCACCACCGTCGCCGCCATCACCGACATCACCACCGTCGCTGCCACCACCACCACACACCACTACCTACCGCCTACATTGTCGCCTCCACCACCAGCCTCCACATTCCGGCCGCCACCACCACCACCACCGCCTATAATTAGTTTAATTTTAGGTTAATTTAGTTTATTTAGGCTAGATTAATTTATTTTATTATATTATGAATTTTATACGTATTATATATTATTAATAATTAACATTCAATCAATTTTGCAATATTATGAATATTGATAAACAAAAAATGCATGAAATGCTAATTATTAAATTACTAATTAGCATTTCTTGAATTTTTCATTTAATTTTTTTTTTACAAAATCCCCACTTAGACGACGGAAATGTTATTTTTCGTCATCTAAGTGATTACCTAGACCGTGGAGCTGGACGTTTTCCGCGGTCTAAGTGAAAACTTGGACCGCGCAAAAGTCTCCGCGGTCTAAGTTTTCACTTAGACGACGGAGAATGTCCACGGTCTAAGTCTCACTTAGACGACGGAGAATGAATTCTCCGTCGTCTAAGTGCTTGGAAGACAGCACTTGGAGCACGGAACTTGGAGGACGGAGGTTCCGTCGTCTAAGTACTTAGACGAAGGAAAAATGCACCTAGACGACAGAAACGCTCCGCGGTCTAGGTATGTTTTTCTGGTAGTGAATGTGGTGTGCGGGTTGTGGATAGAGGCGGACCCAGAACTGTCGGCGCTAGACCTGTTTTCTATATGAGATCCCTTCTTCCCTTTGCCGAATAAATTCATGATGCTTACAATTAAAACTATCCATAAATCACACAAATACATATAATTTGCAATTACCATTCCTGCTTAATCACAATCAAATTCTTGATGCCTAAGATAAAAACCAACAATATCAACAAAATTTTATCCAACATCAACACATTTGCCTATACAAATATATTCAATCTAATACTGCAACATCAACATCCATCAATAAAAAAATAAACAATTCCTTAAATCCAACCTAAATGCCCTATCCATACACAATATTTCAAGCATACCCAACACTTTCAACATAACCTCAATCACAATCATATCATCATCACTAACATAACCTCAATAACACATATCACAAACCTTAGTCACAATCAAAATTCATTATCATCCAATAACAAACATCAATAACACATATCATATATCCCAAAATAACCCATATATAATCCATGAGTAAACAATATGTTTATTGATTATATACTATACAAAAATTCACAAAATCACATAATCCATATATAATCCATTATCAATTATCAAATTTCATAATCAATCACATAATCCATAATCAACAACCCATATATAATTCATATATAATCCATAACCCATCTATAATCCATAATCACATAACCCATATATAATTTTGTGTGTGTGTGAGAGAGAGGAGGCGTGGTCTGGGCTATTCTGGGTTTAAAACGCGATAACTATAGCCGACCTTAAAAAGTTGTCGGCTATAGTATAGCCGATAATTTTCATTAATAATATCATCGGCTATAGTATAGCCGACGATCTTCATGTATAGTATCGTCAGCTATAGTATAGCCGACAATATATGTCAATGTCGTTGGATATAGTGTGAAAATAGTTTGAAAAATTAGTGTCAAGTGGAAACTTATTTTACACAAATACCTGTTTAACTAATTAAGACTCATAATCAAAATCATCGCTATATTTAGAAGTGTGAAAATACTTTAAAAAATTGGGCTCATGTGAAAACAAGTTTAACACAAATTCCTGTTTAACTAAGGCTTATAGTCAGAATCATCGCTTGAGTCTTCCTCGGTGTCCGAGTTAATTTCTGGTAATATGTGTCACTCCTCATCATTGGAGTCTTCATTGTCTTCAATTGAATTAACGTCAATTAGTTCAACATGTTCCTCACGAAATCGAACCACACGACCCGGTACCATATTATTCAAGCGAATTGTAGAGGATTCCAGAATACCAATTATGTTCGGTTCTTGGTATGCGGTATCTTCTTCATTATATGCGGCCTCTCCAAGTGTAGTTGCACTATACATGTTTCTAGGAACATGGTTGACAACTTTCCACGCGTCTTTGTGCACCAAATCATCAAGATAAAACACTTGTTTGGTAGCTATGGCAAAAACAAAAAGGGTTATCTTCATACTAGTTTGTAGTATTATTCACCGAAAATTTTCCGTACTGATCGGTCCTTGTGTTTTGAGGGGTTAGTATCAAATCATATACACTTAAACAAGTGCCTTGTTATGACTTCTCCATAAATTAGTTCAACCACTAAATGGAGAACACTGTAATAGTCAATGCCATGAAGGCCACCATGCACCATTATCCCAGAATTTTGTGTTCTCCGTCTGTCATCTCTATGTTCACATATAAATTGCACGTCATTAACCTTACACATCGAATAAACTCTTGAATATCAGTTTCATCGCCAAAAGCCTCAATTTGTGTGACCAGTTTGGGTGACCATTGAATTTTATATGGTTCATCTGAAAAAATAATTGCAACCATTAAATTTAAATATGAATATAGCGAATTATATATAGGAGTAAATATATATATATATATAGACGTACCCATAAGCCAAAATAGTTTGCAAACTCCCTATTGTGCTACTCAAGATCATCGACAACTTCTGGACAGTAAAGATGCATGTCTTTCCAGTATTGAACTTTTGGACAGTCAAACAATACCCACCAGTGGGCAGTGACTAGCTCATATGGTTCCAAATTGTACAAGTTTGGTAACCGTCCATAAACTTCAACATCATAGGAGAGGATAAAAAGATTGAACTTTGGTTCATCTACCGGCATATGTTGTGGAGGGTCCTTCAACGCTCCCAAATACAACTTGGTGTACATTACGCACTTCTGCGCACGATATGATTCAGTTATACATCTTTCAGCTGCGGATTTATTAGCTACATAGTCTTTGTAGTCTCCCAGTTGTCTATCAAGTTGCAAAGTGCATGTTATGCTTATTGAAAAATAGTTTTATATAAAAACAGATTAATCTTCAGATGTTGAATCGTACCTTTCCATGGGATACATCCAAGTGTAGTATACTTGACCAGTAAGAAATAATTGTTTGGGAAGATGGATCATCAGGTGAGGCATGATGTCAAAATGTTTTGGGGGAAATATCCTCTCAATTTTGCACATGATAAAGATGATGTCCTGTTGTATTTCCCTCAGATCTAATTTTTTCACTTCTCTAGTGCATAACTTCTAAAAGAATCTTGACAACGCTATTAACGGCTCCACCACCTGAAAGGGCAGGTATGATCGAGTGAAAACAAGGAAGAGACGTTGAAGCTGTATATGGCAGTCATTGTGGGTGCAGATTTGTGACGCCCCCGAGCTTGGACTTTATGATTGAATGAAAGTACCATATCATAGGGGTTGCCTATGATCATTGAAGGTGAAGACCTTCCTTCTAAGATTTTTTGATGATGTGAGACTCCACCGTATCGCTTCTCCTAGGCATTCTTCCTTGAAAACCTACAAAACAAGTCCAAGCACGGTGTTGTACCATTCTTAGACCCTTTGATGCTTAAGTTATAACTTGTCTCTAGAATCAAGAAGTGATTAAGGAAGAGTTACAGTACCTGTGACCATGTATGGATGGTCTATATATATTGATCGTGCCAAGTCTAAGCATAATCCGTATAAGAATAAGGCTACATACTTTCGGATAGGAGGAATCCATTAAGGAATAAATTTCCATATCCAGGGCTAATCATGTTTCCAGATTACCACAAGCCCTTTGGTGTAATCCCCTTAGGATTCATACAAATCTTACTCTTATCCCCTAGGATTTCTGCCAATCCCTTAAGGTCTGCTTGTATAATCCCTCAAGGTCTAATCGTATATTGGGATTGTCACACCATCTTATGAACCTTCCAGTGGCTTCTACATCATTTTAGATACTTCCAGAAATCTCTAGATTAATCGATTCATACTTAGAACCCTAATCGTACAGGCCCAAGCCTAATATTTCAAATATCGGATCTCTTCTGCTTGTGGACTTGGGGGACCAGAATCCCTCCAGCTCGATGTGGCTAAATTTGACTCCCATACACCCAAGGCACACCAAGTAGACCTTGCGTCAATTAGTGTGGCTTCACACTCCAGCTAATTTGGCCTACAAAGACGTCAGAGTAATAATATTCAACATATTAAATCAAACTGAAAAAGAAACACATACTTACCATGATCAATTCATGGAAGCAAAACTCCATTAAGAGATTTCTCATTCTTCATGAAAGTTTTCTTGTTCCCACAGGTCTTCCATTGGATACCTTGACATTCCAATAGACGAATTGTTCATGAACAAGAAGATGATAATGAGCTTCGCAACTTGCTTAACTCAGATCCTTCAGCTTTCTGGTCTCCATAGAGAATGCTCAACAAAAGTTCGTTGCTGAAATATCTGGAAGATTCCTCATGGTTTTGGAAAAACCCTCGAGGTTGCTGAAAAATCCTCGAGGTCTGGAAAACCCTAGAGGCCTGAATGACCCTTGAAGTCAGGAGAACCCCCTAGTTTCTGCAGATTACATACTTAGAAAACTTAGGGAAAACAAATACTTTCCTTCAAACATGATCATCTTCCACCTTTCTTCGTAAAACCACCTTAGGCATGTACTCTTGACTAGCAAATCGATACTGACATCTTTCCCCATGCTCGATCAAACATGCATGAGCGGATAGTTCTTTCTTTGTCGATATTGTAATCTCACGTTCCAGAATAGATAGTTCACAAGCTTGATGGCAATCTGTACCAACTCTGTGATTCTTTCCTCAAGATTTTTGGAACCTTCCTCCAGCTTTCCTCAAGCTTTCGAGCAATCAGCCCTAGTTTTCATGGAAAGCTTGGGGTTTTATGGAAAACTATAACTTTTTTGAAAATAACTTCATTTTCTGAAAGTAATTACTCACGTAATGAGCATATAAACATGAGATGATTCTTAAAATACGAGTTTAATAATATAATATGAACTCATTTGATGTGTAAGAATATGATATAATTTGAACTCGTGAAACGAATACGAATACGAATACTTGTTTATGCGAGTATCTGAATTTTCTCGGTCTTATAAACACTGATTAGCGATTTTATCACAACGATATATTATTATCAAAGAGTGCACAATCCAAACGGTGGATTGTTCATAATTTTGAGAATTTTTCGAGTTACAGGTACTGTTTACTATTGTTTGCGGATTAGAGATTTCTTTCAGTATGAGTTATTGAATGTGATATGTGTAGTTGATTGTACTCGAGTATTCTGTGTACAACTTTTGAGATATTGATTTGTGTTAGTGGAGAAATAGGGACGAGCGTCCATGACTCGCAGTATAGGTTGGAAATTGTGATTATATAAGTGTATTTGGACATTGTGCAGGTTTTGGGTAGCCTATTTTTAGGGGAGATTCTGCCCAATTTTTTTGCCGAAATATTCAATGATTTTAGTTATATATTTTTGGATTATAGAGGACAAAATTATTTTAACAGGGGTAGTTGTAATACCCTAACCTTTTGATATAATCTTTAATATTTATGATAAATTCGAATTTGATTTAGTTATTACGGTAAACAATTTTTACCATCGGTAAATACTGAGAGGTATCGAGTTGACTTTTTAATATCGAATTGGTGAAGTTGGTTGACTTCAGTGGAAGTCGTAGAATTTGTCAAGATAAGTCCGTAGATGCGAAGAACGTCAAAATTGGAGTTAGGAGGAGAAAGTAATGACTAACGGAAGTTTATCGATAATTATTTCCGTAAATGGAAGGCATATAAGCATGGCTTACCCTTTTTGGAAGGCATCCAGAGTTGGCTTAGAGTTAACTTCTTTTCTCTTGGGTGAGAGAGGTTCAGTTCGACCCGTTTAGGGTTAGGTCGAGACGGTCGGCGGCACGACGCTGTCTTGCTATCTACAACCATGAAACTAGTCGGTTCAAATTGGTCTCGTCATCCTCGTTCTTAATCTGGAATTGATTTTAGAGATTAAGTCTTGTAGAAGAAGAATCAAAGAGAGATAATTTTAAGGTTTGGATTTCCTCTATCACCGTTTCCAGCGACTTCTCCGACCAAAATTCAGGTATGAATCAAGAACCTGTGAGCTCTGCTATGTGTTGTTGTATCGAATTGTTTGGTTGCAGGTGCTATTCATTGGAATTGAATCAATTCCAATCCATTACGTTATGTGACAACCCGAACCGAAAATGGAATGATTATCGACTTGATTCGCGAGTTTCGCGATTAGTCACAATTTCGTCGTAATTGGTTATTATGGCGGCCTCATTAACGACTAAATTATCGGATAAGAATTTGATTTGGGATCCTTCATGAAAGTTATAGAGAATTGAATTTCGAGCTTGTGGGAACTTCCGGAGGATTATTCCAAGTTTCGAGGAATAAGTTATGAATATTTTCGGCGGTCAGATATTGTCGTATTTATCCGTTTGGGATTCGATACGTGTACGGTATAAATACGGGCGAATACGTGACGAATTGGGGAACTTTCCAAAAAGGGAAACTGGGCCGTTGACCCGCGTTGACCACGGGTCAAGGGCGACCCGTTTTGATACCGTGAGTTCTCGCCGCCATGGAGCCCGATTCCGGCCACAGTTGGCTGGGGTCTCTTCATGAAATGTGGTGGGCTCATGCCCCTCTTCAACTTGGTAGGTGGATCATCCCTTGAGGTGGCCGGAGGAGAGAAAATCGAAGCGGCGAAGTTGGGCAATTTCCGGCAAGAATTTGGCGGCGTTGGGTGACGGCGTGGCGGCCGAGTTGGTGGTTCCCCTTTGGGGGGTTTTGTTAGTCTTGGAGAGAGGAAGCTATTGGAAGTGGTTTCAAGACTTGCCGTGGCCGGAGGAGGGAGATCGGAGAAGTTGAAATTCCTGCGAGGGTTTGCACATTTGAGGTGAGTTTTGGACCTGTTCCGGTCAAAATTGGCCTTAACTTTGAACTAGAAAGTTGTTGGAAATGTCGAGATCTTAAAATCCATGTGTAGGTTGCATTTTTCTGGGCCGGTGATGTTTTCTGGCAGCGACTTTCCGGCCGAGGTGTTTTTCAACTAGTTTTATGTCGTTTTTCTCTGAATCGCGCACCGATCACAGTTGTGAGGTTTATATTTCGAATTGAGCATCAAAAATTATAGCGAGGTTTTATGGTGTGTTTATCATATTTTTGACGATTTCGTCAATATTTAATTATACGTTTTCGGGAACGGTTGTTTCTTGAGATGTGGTTCAAGGTTTTGAGTTATGATTTTGAGCAGTAGATTTTATGATTATCCAGGGGATCGTGATCGTTCGTTTAGTGAGGAATTTTCCGCCGGATCACTGCATTAACGCGTATTGCGTTGTGCTCATCTGTGAGTGGACTTTTCTATTTTCACTGTCGTTGCGAGTTCGTGATTTCTGTATTTGTTTATATACGATGTTAAGATTATTTATTGCTTTTGGAGGTATTGTTTTATACTTTATATGGTGATGGCATTATTTAGCATCGATGCATTGGCTACTCGGCCGATCACCGGTAGTCAGACCCAGGGTTAAGAGATTCCCCTGGGCAGGGTTGAGAGATTCCCTTGTTGTGCCCGCTAGGCTTGAGAGATTCGCCTAGCCTATCACCGTCGGGGTTGAGAGATTCGCCTGACCGTCGGGGTTGAGAGATTCGCCTGACCGTCAGGGTTGAGAGATTCGCCTGGCACCTCCATTTATTTTCCGAACTCGCTTTGCTTTGATTTATGATTTATATAAATGGTGAAAGGCATATGTTTATTTTCGTCCACTCACTCTAACGATTTTATTTGCCTTTCCCCTGGCCTTTTTGGTTTCCGTGCCCAGTTTGCAGTTCGGACTCTGGTGTCGCACGTCGCAGTCGGAGGCTTAGTGTTCGAACGATATTTCTTTTATGGTAGGTTCTTAGTCTGGTCTACTATTTGTATATATATACTAGAAGTCGCTCTGAGCATTCTGATGTTATACTTTCATATGATATTTTCCCGGATTTCTGTAAAGTACAGTTTTATTTATTACTTTACATTATTGTTATGATATTGAGAAATCTAGATGGGATTGGTGCCCATGGTCTGATTTTTGTGGCATAGGATGAAGTGTGTTTTCGGGTGCAGGTTAATAGCAATTTCGCGTTAGTAATGAAATTCTGCCGAAATTTTCATGGTTTTCAAAAGTTCGTGTTTTCAGAAGGGGTTTGATTCCGGTTTAGGAAAGTAAATCGGGGTTGGGTCCTTTCATCTTGGTATCAGAGCATTAGGTTCTAGGTTCTATAGACTTCTGTAGTCGTGTTTACTAAGGATATTTGAGAATGTACAGCATGTCTAGAGTGATGACCCGACCGGCCGGAAGATACTCATCAATGCTCTGGGTGTTGTATGCTTTTAAATGTTTGAAGTTCCATGATTACGTCCAGTTTTTTGTGAATAATGTCATGTTCATTTGGATGCCTCCTTGACGTGATTTCCGTGTCGGTAAGGTTGTGGATCCTATTGAGGATCAGTCGACGCGCGACTTGACAGTGAGTTGTGGGTTTGGATGAGCATTCTGGATTCAGAGATATGTGTGGCATGGTTTGCCCGATTATGCGTGTATGGACGTCTACATGTTGCCTCAGAGCAGAGAATTATGGTAGTTGATGGTTTGCCTGAGTCAGATCATTGTATTTTGCGGGTTGGTATTGTGTGAGTTCCTGTTGCGACTCCATGACCTACATTCAGGGTATTATTCATACGGTAATGGTTCAATCAGGCTACTTAACAACAAAAATATGGAGTGTTCACCAACCTGAGGCAGAGATGTATCGTTCACATGTTTGTCCCAGTTTGCATGAGGTTCGACATGAGTTTGAACTTGAGCATCAGAGGGATTTTGACTGTTATGCCTTGAGACAACCGTGAGGGCTTTTATGTGTTGCACTCAGAGGCAAGGATGTTAAGAAGGAAGGCATACGCGGTTTCTGACGTGTCGGTTTAAGGAAGGTGAATTGAGTCGAGATATTTGATGAGGTTGAGTTCAGGCACCTCGGGATCAGCGACTTCATCAGGCTGTGGCGTTTTCGATTATGTTGAGGGTCATCTAAATAAGGCAGAAGATCCGTTTCGTAGTGATGGAGATCACAGAGTAATGGACTTGTTCCTGTAGCATGAGTTTGGGTGGTCGTTGGTGATCCCTCCACACAGTAGGCGTCACTGTGATTTGTGTCCGAGGAGCACTCTCAGTTGCTATTTTGGTGGCCAGAAGGGTCACGTTACGAGGGAACGTCCTCAGTCAGCTGTTTTAGTGGTTCGGCAGCTCAGAGTTCAGGAAGAGGTCATGATGCCATTTCTGGAGTTTGACCAACACAGACTTCTGGACGAGTCAATCAGCAAAGTCGCAATCGACGTGGACGGTTAGTTGGACATGCCAGAGTTCATGCCACGACCATGTGTGAGGATAGAATTTCTCTAAGGTTACCATTGCTTGATATCCATGGCTATTATACCTGCATCTCCACCTCCGGGGTTATGGAGAGTGTTGTATCCATCCGGAGAGGTTGTGAGTATTGTTTGGGTATATAGGGATTGTGAGATCTTTGTTGGAGGTTATGGGTTAGCCGCGGATCTGTTATTGCTAGATATCGTCGATTTTGATTTGATTTTAGGTATAGACTTCTTGGCGACACATTAGGCTATGTTCGAATGTCACAAGAAGGAGGTTCTGTTTCGACGACCAAGGTTCCCCGAGATATTGTTTCGCGGGGAAAAGAATACCTCATTGCCATGTGTGATTTCAGCGATGAAGGCCGAGCGGATGATGAAGAAGGGTTGTGTAGCATACTTAGCTCATGTTGTGGATACTACGGCTGCTGTGCCAAGAATTAGGGACATTGAGGTGGTTTCTGAGTTTCCAGATGTGTTTCCGGAGGAGTTACCGGATATTCCTCCAGTTCAGGAGATCGACTTCACCATTAGGCTTTTACCGGGTATTGTTTGTGCGGAAGAAGGATGGTTATATGTGATTGTGTATTGATTACCGGAAGCTGAGTCAGGTCACTGAGAAGAACAAGTATCCGTTGCCACGGATTGACGATTTGTTTGATCAACTCAATGGAGCTTTAGTCTTTTTGAAGATTGATCTTAGGTCCAGATACCATCGGTTGAGTATTAGAGAGTTAGACGTGGCCATGACGGTTTTCAGATCACGGTGCGGGCATTACGAGTTCTTGGTCATGCCGTTTGGGTTGACCAATGCCCCCGCAGCTTTTATGGACTTGATGGACCGGGTGTTCAGATGGTTTCTGGACAAGTTTGTGATCGTGTTCATCGACAACATCCTGATTTACTTCAGGAGTGTGGGACAGCACAAGAAGCATTTACGAGCGATTTTGCGGACTTTGCGAGATAATCAGCTGTTTGCGAAGTTCAGCAAGTATGAGTTTTGGTTGATTAGCGTGAAGTTTTTGGGTCACGTGATATCAGCTGTGGGAGTTGGCGTGGATCCTGACCAGATAGAAGCCGTGTTGATTTGGAGTAGACCTACCACCGTACCAAAGATCAGGAGTTTCTTGGGTTTGGCAGGTTACTATCAGCGTTTTATGCAGGATTTTTCTCGGATTGCCACTCCATTTTCTAGATTGACGAAGAAAGGCGTCAAGTTTGAGAGGTCTGATGCGCGTGAGGAGAGTTACTTACTCCTGAAGGAAAGTTGACCATTGCACTGATTTCGACCCTACCTGACGATAGTGGAGAGTTTGTGGTTTATAGTGATGCACCAGAATTGGGACTTAGTTGTGTTTTGATGCAGCATGGCATAGTAGTGGCTTATGGTTCCAGGCAGTGGAAATTTTATGAAGTTACATATCCTGTGTATGATTTGGGAGTTGCTGTTTTTATGTTAGCATCCAAGAGTTCGAGACACTACTGCTATGGCGTGCAGCGCAGTGTAGGATGTACACTGATCACTTGAGTTTCATCTACTTGCATATTCAGCCAGATTTGAGCTTGATGCGGCGTAGATGGATGAGGTCGATTAACGATTATGGCTGCACATTTGAGTTTATCTAAGAGAGGCTAATGTCGTTGCCGATGCAATCAGTCAGAAATCGGGAGTTTCATTGTTTCATGTGTGTGTGACCCGAGTTTCCATGTTAGCCGAGTTGCGAGCTACGGGAGCTGAGTTAGAGTGTGATGATAATGAAGCTCAATGTTTTACGTATGTTATGCACTAGTGGTACGGAGATGTATCAGATATTTCGAGTTTACTACTCGTAACGCAACATGAAGAGGAATATAACAACTTATGTGAGTAGATGCCACATTTGTCGGTAGGTGAGGCCAGAGAGGCAGAAACTTGCTGGAAAGTTGCAGCCCTTGGAAATTCCGGTTCGGAAATGGGAGCAAATCACTGTGGATTTCGAAAGATTTCAGTGGGCGGACAGGCATAGCGGTATTTGGTAGATATTGTCCATTTTCATGATGTGCCTGTGTCCCAGATTGCCGATCGAGATAATCGGTTACAATAGAGTGTTGGCAAGCATTACAGTGAGCATTGGGGACCAGATTACAGTTTAGTACAGTTTCTTATCCTCAAATTGGTGGGCGATCTTTAAGGACTATTCAGTCTTTAGAGGGCATATTGTGGTCTTGTGTATTGCAGTTCCGAGGGATTTGGGACCAGCAGTTTCATTTGTTTGAGATTGCTTGCAGTACCAGTTTGTAGATCTTCGGATTGGCAGGGACAGGTTGATAATTGCTCGAGTTTGACAGTGAAGTTATGTTGATGTGAGCAGGTTGAGTTATGAATTTACCACGTTATTTTGGTCTGTACGTGATCATGCGGCGAATTTGTGTTGTGCCGTAGAGTTTGGCATTGCCTATAGCATTGGCCTTTGTGTGTGTTATATTCCATGTGGTGGAACTACATTTCAGATTTATTGTGTATTTTGTACCCCATTAGTTCCTTATGCAGGAAGACTTGGCATTTGTGGAGGAGCCAGTTCAGTTTCGGGATTTGAGGGTAAAAGGATTATAGTGCAGAAATATTTTTTTATGTGAAAATCTGTTGGCAGAGTCATTCACTTGAAGTAGTCGAGGTTGTGCAGTATACAAAGGCAGTATCTCTCCATTTCAGTTGGCAGACTTGGAAATTTCGAGGTCGAAATTTTTGTAGGGGGTAGATTTGTGACAACCCGAACCGAAAATGGAATGATTATCGACTTGATTCGCGAGTTTCGCGATTAGACGCAATTTCGTCGTAATTGATTATTATGGCGGCCTCGTTAACGACTAAAATATCGGGCAAGAATTTGATTTGGGATCCTTCACGAAAGTTGTAGAGAATTGAATTTCGAGTTCGTGGGAACTTCCGAAGGATTATTCCGAGTTTCGAGGAATAAGTTATGAATATTTTTGGCCATCGGATATTGTCATATTTATCCGTTTGGGATTCGATACGTGTACGGTATAAATACGGGCGAATACATGACGAATTGGGAAACTTTCGAAAAAGGGAAACTGGGTCGTTGACCCACGTTGACCACGGGTCAAGGGCGACCCGTTTTGATACCGTTAGTTCTCGCCGCCTTGGAGCCCGATTCCGGCCACGGTTGGCCAGGGTGTCTTCATGAAATGTGTTGGGCTCGTGCCCCTCTTCAACTTGGTAGGTGGATCATCCCTTGAGGTGGCCGGAGGAGAGAGAATCGAAGCGGCGAAGTTGGGCAATTTCCGGCAAGAATTCGGCAGCGTTGGGTGACAGCGTGGCGGCCGAGTTGGTGGTTCACCTTTGGGGGTTTTGTTAGCCTTGGAGAGATGAAGCTATTGGAAGTGGTTTCAAGACTTGCCGTGGCCGGAGGAGGGAGATCGGAGAAGTTGAAATTCCAGCGAGGGTTTGCACCTTTGAGGTGAGTTTCAGACCTTTTCCGGTCAAAATTGGCATTAACTTTGAACTGGAAAGTTGTTGGAAATTTCGAGATCTTCTAATTCATGTATAGGTTGCATTTTTCTGGGCTAGTGAGATTTTTCGACAGCCGACGGCAGCGGCGACTTTCCGACCGAGGTGTTTTTCAATGAGTTTTATGTCATTTTGCTCAGAATCGTGCACCGATCGCAGTGGTGAAGTTTATATTTTGAATTGATCATCGAAAATTATAGCGAGGTTTTATGGTGTGTTTATCGAATTTTTAAAGATTTTGTCGATATTGAATTATACATTTTCGAGAACGGTTGTTTCTCGAGATGTGATTCAAGGTTTTGAGTTATGATTTTGAGCAGTGGATTTTATGATTATCCAGGGGATCGTGATCATTCGTTTGGCCAGGGATTTTCCGCCGGATCACTGCATTAACGCGTATTGCGTTGTGCTCATCTGTGAGTGGACTTTTCTATTTTCACTGTCGTTGTGAGTTCGTGATTTCCGTATTTTTTTATATACGATGTTGAGATTATTTATTATTTTTGGAGGTATTGTTTTATACTTTATATGGTGATGACATTATTTAGCATCGATGCATTGGCTACTCGGCTGATCACCGGTAGTCAGACCCAGAGTTAAGAGATTCCCCTGGACAGGGTTGAGAGATTCCCCTGTTGTGCCCGCTAGGCTTAAGAGATTCGCCTAGCCTATCACCGTCGGGGTTGAGAGATTCGCCTAGCATATCACCGTCGGGGTTGAGAGATTCGCCTGACCGTCGGGGTTGAAAGATTCGCCTGGCACCTCCATTTATTTTCTGAACTCACTTTGCTTTGATTTATGATTTATATAAATGGTGAAAGGCATATGTTTATTTTCGTCCACTCACTCTAACGATTTTATTTGCCTTTCCCCTGGACTTTTCGGTTTCCATGCCCAGTTTGCAGTTCAGACTCTGGTGTCGCACGTCGCAGTCGGAGGCTTAGTGTTCGAGCGTTATTTCTTTTATGGTAGGTTCTTAGTCTGGCATACTATTTGTATATATATACTAGAAGTCGCTCTGACCATTCTGATGTTATACTTTCATACGATATTTCCCCGAATTTCTATAAAGTACAGTTTTATTTATTAATTTACATTACTGTTATGATATTGAGAAATCCGGATGGGATTGATGCCCATGGTTTAATTTTTGTGGCATAGGATGAAGTGTGTTTTCGGGTGCAGGTTAATGGCAATTCCGCGTTAGTAACGAAACTCTGCCGAAATTTTCATGGTTTTCGAAAGTTCATGTTTTCAGAAGGGGTTTGATTCCGGTTTAGGAAACTAAATCGGGGTTGGATCCTTTCACGTTCAGCTTCTACCGTGGGTAGCGGTTGCCGGCATTTTTTCTGTCGAGGATAGAGGGGTTTTGCTCCCATCTATCTTCTGAGTCGATTGAGACCATCCTTGAACCCTCATTAGGCTCGACGAAGGAGATCGACGTCAGAAAGATTTTTTTGGTCGAGAGCTTTCAGGCAGGATTTCGACTAGTTTCCAGCAGAATTGGGCCTTTTCATAGTTGAGAGAAGTCTTGAGCTCGTCCAGAGCCTTCTGGCGAGCTGTTAATTGTTGCCGTCTATGGTGATCATCGGCGGCCGTGTGACCAAAAAATTATTTCTGAAAATGTGTCATATGATATATTGTTACGTTCATATCGACGATACGAACATAGTCATGAGGTTCGAAAATCGATTAGGCTTCATCGATCCAGTGGGTGGGAGGTGAAGATGAGTATCTCCACTAGTGGTGGTGTGGTTGACGAAGAAATTAGGTTTGTCTTTTATCGTTATGACCATCTCGTTGTAACAAGTTTGTTGGATAGGCTCTTCGCCTAAATTAGTCAAAAAATAATAATTTCATCAAGTACTTCCTCGATTTACCTATTTAATTATTGATTTTACGATTTTCAACAAGGACCAGGTCATCACACACAAGACTTCGGATTTTGACAGATATTTAAGCCCAAATCTTATTAGTGATCAACGGATTATTAACTTAAAGTGAAGCGACAATGTATTGGAATATCTGCAAAAAGGAACAAGGACATCAGATGAGACACAAGGTCGGCCTACCTTAAACGCTTTGATGCCTAAGTCATTTCAAAGTCTTCGAGTTAAAGAAATAAAGCAAATGCGCTAAGAGTTCTTACTCATTATATCTTGAATTTGTTGGGTTAATTATAAAGGTTTGGGAATGGATTAAGCATTTATTCTTCAATATGCCAGGTTATAAAGCCGAACTGACAACGTTAAACATAAATGGTAAAAGACTATAAAGAATTAAAATTTCAAGTGTACTAAAATATCTAATTTTGCATACGCTCGAATTAGAGTCAAACAAATTGATTAATGATGATCGAATGACTGGCGTAGAAAAAGAAGCCAAAATGAAATATTCAATGCAAAATCACTTTTTTCATCAAAAAGGGTTGTCCCTACGATGCACAAGATAAAATGAGTAGATGCCAATGCTAATTGTCTTGGTCGACACGTAGGAACTCAACATTGACATTTGCATCTCAATTCATGTGCATATGCACTAGATGTTACAATAGGCACATGTTTGTTATATCTTTTTATATTAAAATTCTTAGTTTATGATAAAAAATAGTTCAATTTCATGTTTGGTACGACAAGAGATTATTTTAAATGAGTTTATGTAAGCTCTTGAAGTGATGAAAACACCATTTTTACCTTCTTATACAAAGTGCCTAAAAACTTGTTCCTTATATAACACCTTTTAATATAAGAAATATGATATCTCTTATATAATGAGTCCAAGTATATGAGGAACTCAAATATTTGCTCCTTATTTAACACACCTTAATATAAAAAATATACTATTTCTTATATAAGTTATATAAAATGGTGTATCTAATATTACAAAAACTATTTGAAATCGAGAAAAAACAAACTGGAAGACTTCCCATTGAAAAGTTGACTTTGTTGTTGCAGGAGCTCCACAGCACACGCGACACGTGTACCTCACACGCCACAATCCCACGTATCAACTCGAGCTAGCTCTCCATCAAAATCCTAGTGAAACTAGTTGAAAATTAATGGAAGACAAGTGTCAAACGGTCGACACTACTAGATTGATGGCCTTCATACCCCCATGGTTTGACGACATGACATAGCTTGTAACGCCGCCAAAATCAGTGGGAAAGTCGAGCCAAAATCCTTGAATATTCACCCTCCACAAGTTGAATCGACTGAAACTACAAATACGATAAGGTTCAGAGAGGAACCAATTCTGACTTGGAACAGCCCGATAAGATGAGAGAGAGACGACACAAAAAAAAAAAACTAACACAAAGATCAAAAAGATACCAATACAATAATAACAAACTATGCATAAGGTCTCTTAGAGATCTTATTTTCCCAATAAAGTCATTAATATTTTTTTATCCCATATAAGGTCACTTTGACTTTGACTTTTTTCAGGAATATTCAATTTTACCCTTTATTATTATTATTTATGTTGAATTGAAATTTTGGTGTACGTACCAAAACAGAGAGAGAAAGAGAAAGAGAGCTCACATAGGGAAAGAAAGGACTCCAAGAGACACAGATCTCGAAGTGGGAGAGAACGAGATAGAGACGCAACCACGACGTCGAGTCGTGTTTGTAAGTTTCAGCATAGTAGTGTTTACAACAACCTGTGGTAGTGTTTTCAAAAACCTGTGGTAGTTTGCTGAGTAAACTGTGTTTGTTGATAAACACACTACAATATTTCAGCACACTAGATCACTACTTCAAAACATTCAATGTAGTTCCTTATTGTTAAATATACTACTGTTGTTTCTCGCATACACTACTACATCACAACGAAAACACTACTATTTGATAAACACTACATAAGCGAAGACTAATGTTGTTTCTCACATACACTACTACATCACAACATAAAACACTACTTTTGTCTGGTAAACACACAACAATATATTAGCACATTAGATCTCTACTTCAAAACATTCAATGTAGTTCTTCATTGTTAAACATACTACTAATATTTTTCGTACACACTATTGCATCACAATATAAAGTACTACTTCTATCTGATAAACACAGTACATAAACGAAGACTAATACTGTTTCTCACACACAGTACTACATTACAATAGAAAACACTACTTCTATTTGATAAACACACTACTTCTTGAACTTTGGTGCTTTTAATTGCATTTTTCTTGTTTTGTAGTTAAAATGCATGTCGTTGGTCGTCATCTTCCTCGTTTTCATCTTCACACCTTTGACCAAGGAAGAATGTGACTTCCTTACTTGTTCTAGCAACATCAGCATCCGTCTTACTTTGGGACCTCAATCACACTACCACAAATGTACAAACATCCTGCCACAGACCATCACACATTCTGCAAAATCATTAAACCCGCATATACTACTTGCGACTGAAAATTACACTACCAAAACCCATTTTAAACACTACTCAGTTCATCAAATCAAAAAAGATACAGGTCTAAGAAAATACAACTACTTACCAGCAAACATACTACTATATATTAGTAAAAACACTACTGTAGCTCAACCAAATATACTACTAACATCAATACATCTAACATACTACTCTCTTCAAACAAAAACACTACTACAGCTTAACCAAATACACTATTGACATCAGCACGTCTAACATACTACTCTCTTCAAAAAAAAAATACTACTGCAGCTTAACTAAACATACTACTAACATCAATACATCTAACATACTACTCTCTTCAAACAAAAATACTACTGCAACTCAACCAAATACACTACTAACATCAACACAAAATCACAATAACAGTAATAACATCATGACATCTAAAAGTACTAAGTCCTTGTAGCAAAAACACTAATATTGATTTATATTAGCACTACTTGTCCAGTTTTCAACAGATTCTGAAAATACTAAATCCTTTATAATTTACCTATTTGTGTTGCGGTTTGCGGCGGGAGGCGCGGTCAGTGGAGTCTAGGGTTTGCAACTACGGAAGGCGCGGTCGTCGGAGTCTAGGGTTTATAGCTACAAGAGGGGCAACAATCATAGCTAGTTAGAGAGAATTAAATGAGAGAGAGAGAGAGAGCTTCACAATGAGGAAAGGAGTCGCAGCGACCATGTGGAGAGGCGGTAAGGAGTCGTTGAGGGGAAGCAGAGTGTGCGGTAAGGGTTGCAAATGAAGAGGAGAGAGAAAGAGATTAGTCTGCTAGGGTTTTGGGTACAAAAATGAAAGAGGTAGAAATGACAATTTGTGACAGATTATTCTGTTTATAAATGATGACATGGATGTTAATATTATGAATTTTAAGGGTATCTCTCTTTTTGGGTTTATAGAATGTGGTTTTATGTGGGATAAAATTGTGGAGTGACATTATCTAGTATACATCTTATGTATATGACCTTATATGTAATTGACTCATATAATAACTTAAAGATATATACCAACATAGATTAAAAAAGATACAAACATAACATAATGAAACCAACACAAGTTTAGAAAGATACCAATATAACAATATAAAGATACCAACATAGATTCAAAAAGGTACTAATACATGTTCTAAAGGATACCAACATAACAACAAAGAGATACCAACATAAGTTCAGAATAACCAGCAAAATAACATAAACATACCAACAAAAGTTCAGAAAGATACCAACACAGATTTTAAAGGATACCAATACAAGTTTAGAAAGATATTAACACAAAATCACAAGTACACTATATGTCTAGATTCTAAAGACATTATTTATTGTAAATAAAGGTATTGTTTACATTAACCAAAGCTACTTTGTTTACAGCAAAAGTATTATTACAAAAACAAAATTGGAAATACTATGGGCACCCACGTACGTGGGTACCTTGTACATTGTACGCGCCGAGAGGAAGTGTGTGGTGTTGTGTACATACGACAAGTTGGGGTGAAGCAAGGGGGTTGCGGCAAGGGAGGGTCAAGGCTAGGCCAGGCCAGGTGAGTCACGACGAGGCGAGAGGAGTCCCACCGACAAGGAAGGGTCGAGGCTCGCTGAGGGACGTAGACTTGAGGCACGGTGAAGACATTGGTTAAGAGATCCATAGTAAGAAGATCTCTAAATAACACCAGGTATGAATCCCGCACTGAAGCATGGGTCGACAAAAGGGACCGCGATTAAGGTGAAATATATTGTCAAAGATATATTGTCTTAGTGATTTGAATTTTGATTGATTTAAGATATTTTAGAAGGTCATAAGAGATAACAATGCCATTAGTTTGTAATTGTATTGTAAATGATATTTGAAAGATATACAACTGTATGACAGATAAATTACTATGTTTACTTCTTGGTATTTTGAGTTTCATGGAATTCATTTATTTAGACATATATGAAAATAAAAATTTATAAAACTGTAAAGATTTTATGTCACATAGTTGCAAGATGAACTGCAACGATGTTTAGTTTTAGTATTATGCAACTGATCTACTTAAACACGGAAATATAAATTAGAAAATAAAAATTCATAGTACGACAGACATTTTACATAATATAGTCACAAAATAAACACCAGTGATGTCGACTCTTGTTTGTGCGGAATTTAATAATATATGTTTCAGTTCATGTTCTGGTCTTGAGAATCTGCATCGAAAGACATGTATTATTGAGAATACAATTTAAATTCATTTGAAGCCACAAAGAGAACATTATATTATGATACTGTATTCAATTTCAGATGATTCAATGTAATTTTGTCACCTGGTTTCATATTCTGCAGTTTCTAGAATTATATGATCGAACTCTACATTTGAATGTTTGATGTCGTTACATAGACTGGGTCTGTTGATTTAGTGTGATATTTTGATCAATTGGAAGTATTTGATAAATAAAGTAATTAAGCAGTGTGGGAAACATATCATGATGATTAGTTTGCAATGGTCCTAGCACTGTATTATTTTGGAATAAAATGTGAGCTAACGTTAGAGAAAATATGTAATTAATATAAAGAATTCAATTTAACACTGAAATTGAATTGTACCTAGTGTGTCAACTATTCTCAAGCTAGTAAAAATAGCAAGGACGTGTGTCAGCATGTTCCACATATCCATTACATCGATCGATTGTGCAAGTCCACCGAAAAATATTATTTTCATGGTCTTCCCTCTATTTATAGAGGATAGAAATGTATTAAATTCAAGTAATTATCATTTATCTCTTTGTCAATAAATTGATTACATCAATTTATACTTGGAGATTTTGAATCGTCATTCTGCAGACTATGGTTTCATCGGTCCCATCATTTAATGATTCTTCGTGAGGAAGTTGTAATTTCCTTATGCATCTGTATACATCTAAGATTTTAACAGTTATCATTGTTAAAAATTAAAACAAAATAAATAGTTATACAAATATTAAAAATTGAAGTTATTTACCTTGAAGTACAATCCTCATGAATGACATTTGTTGTGCAGCAATGTTTATAGCATTTGAAATTTGACTATGCCAAAGGAATGCATAAGGAAATCCGGTAATTCCCTTTTTACTTCCCAGGATTGTGTGTCTATTGTGAGATAGATGACTCCGTCATGGCGAGTAATTTTGTATTCGACAAGATAGTTCCTTGAAAAGGCATTTGATATATCATAAGTTTTTCCTTCCATTATCTGTATCAGGAAATGATGAACATAGAGTGATATCGATTCACCAATCATCGTATGGATTGATGATCCCTGCAATCATAGATAATATCTATTATGACTACATTTAGAATAAGTGAAGTAATTTGGTGATAAAGAGTTTGACTTACTTGCTTGTTGACTAATAGATAGTACGTGTATTCCATCAATATTATCACCGTCAAGATTTAAAGGTGTCCATTTTGTTGAATTTCTGAACATCAAATTGTTGATATACATATTTGGACAGATATCCCTGATTATAGTTCTGAGCAAATTTCTTTGCTAAACTTGAAAAAAGAGAGAATGAATGCGTTTTATTTAAAGATTAATAATATATTAAAGAACTAATGGCAGAAGAAATTTGTATAGTTGAAAGTGGATAAAAGAAATTGAATGTATGAAATAAAGGCTTTCAAATTTTATATTGTCTACTTGTGTTGTTTATATTGATTTTATGTTAGATTCAAATTGTCAATGGAATATATTCTCTCTCAGTTTAGATTTCAATTTAGGTTTTGCTTTCATTTGGTTTTTGGTTTTTGGTTTCGCTTTGTTGTTATTTTCTAATTCTTCGTGCTTCCAATTTGTTGGTTTTTGGTCATATAACTCGTCTCTATCTTAACATCAAAACGGCTAGGTGACTGCCCGCCTCGTTGGGGCGGTGTTACCACAACTATTTTGACAAATATTAGTACTAAAATGCAGATAATAGATGAGATGAAAGAGGACATGAGAGACTTATGGATATATGGACAATGCTCTTTATAACAGTAACGATCAATCTCTTTAGGGTTTAAACAGAAAAACTCAAAAAGAAAGTTGAAACCTGGAGCCAAAATCAGCTTTAATGAATACAAAAGCAAGCAAATTAAGCCAGATAAGATTGGAATAGCGCGAATATTTCGTGGCTGCAGAACCCATCTATTTCAATGTGTTCTGAGCCTCACTATATATATGCATATATATATGGCCATTCCACTAAGGTATACCTTTTTTGGGTCATTTTCAGATATAAGGCATAGACAAACTTTTTGATGATATTTTAACATTTCCACCATCCAAATATTAGGTCTATAGGAGTAGATCATTCCTGTAAATTTTCAACCAAAATGGTGACTGATAAGGTATCGAACTAGATTAAATCAAGGAATGGACCAAATCTGTCAAATCTGAACCGTTTATACTTATAAACTTCAATTGCCGTTTTGAATACTTTAACGATCAACATTTTGGCTGAAAATTTACAGACTTGATCTATACATTGGAACCTGAGATCAAAATGGTAGAGATGGTAAAATATGATCAAAAAGTTGATGTAATGCTCCATACCTGAAAATGACCAAAAATAGGTATACCTTGATGAAATGGTGTGTGTGTCTATATATATATATATTCATATTCATCAATCTTCTAACTGTAATATACCTGCTCTGACTGTAATAGACTTGCTAAAAATGATTAAAGGAAAAGAGAAGAAAATGAATGGTCCAAAGTTCCAAACCGATCAATTCACAGCTCTACATGACTAAATTTATACCTTTTAGATAAAATATTTATCAAAACAAAAAAAACATATTGTGTTATAGAAGATCATTTCGACGATCTCTGCAATAGCATGCAAGTACATTTAATTTCATTATAAATGACAGAAGTTTTTTTCTCTTGTATAAATAAATGACTAAAGCTCATTTCTTTTGTATAATGATATACAAATATGGCTTATACTAATTACTGCCAAATGTAGGCTCAAAAATCCGACAGAAGTTTCATACTAGCTGAAGAGAAATCTGGGTTCATAACCGTATACTCACTACTCATATTTGTTTCTACCCAATCACCTATCAACTCATCTAATCGACCGAATCCAAATCACTACATTCACAACAAAAAGCCACAGTATACAAACATCAAATCGCCACAATCCACATAAACACAAAAGAAGCCTAATATGTAATGCAAGCAGTTGCAGTGATTAACATTGTTTAGATGCTAGGGATGATCTTTTACCCTTTGAAGCTTCTGTAGAATGTGCAGGGTTACACTTCAATGTACCAAAAAAATTCCTTCCATCTCCATCATCATGTTGTGACCAAAAGGATTCCACATTAGCTTCTGGGGAGCCAACATCTCCAAATTGGTCAATATCTTCCTGGTAATTACAAAATATTAGATAATTGGACCATAAAATTCGAAGAAGCATCTTTCCGACATTCATAAACACTTCATCAATATATTATCATAATGGTATGAACTTAAGTGGTAATTATTAATTATCTCAAGACCGGTGCTCGTTAGAACTATATTGGAAATTGACATATGTATAGAGTCATGGGCATCTAGATTCCCTTTCAATTGTAGCTCATGAAGGAAAAGAAATAAGAATATATATACCAGCTGATTTGTAGTTGATGCAAGGCCACCAGCTCCATCTGTGCCTTTCAATTGTAGCTCATGAAGGAAAAGAAATAAGAATATATATATACCAGCTGATTTGTAGTTGATGCAAGGCCACCAGCTCCATCTGTGCCATACATTATCAAACTTTTAGGAGCACTGCTAGTATTCGGCGAATTTCCAGCTAATGCAATTCCATTTCCATGGGCATGGGTGGATGGAGTTGATGGGAACCAAAACGCCAAGCAACTCACCACCAATTCGATAAGTTTGGAGAGCGTGGTAACCAAATCAGTATCAAACTTCAAAAGCTTGCTTCTTGCCAGTGACAATGACAGCATGCTCATGTTCTAACTGGACCTACCATAAAAAATAGGAACTAATCAAATCAAACACCAAAACTTCATTACTTACAAATTAGCAGCACAATGATCTCTAATTTCAGTGGTACTCCGACCCGTAAAAGTAAATTGCAAAAGAGATATAGTCATGACCTAAGAGTGTTTTGATTAGTTTTAAAAACCCATGCCACAAACAACACTAAATCAAATAAAATCATATCTTGCTATACCAATTTCTTTCAAACAATTAAATGTGAGTGGATAGAAGTTTAAAATTATCCTAAATTCATATCAAAATCTTTCTGTTTAGGTCCAAAATAAATATTACATTTATTTTAATACCTTTGGGCCTCAGAGACAAAACGGGCCGACCACATGCGATCCAATTGGAGCTGCAAATCGGGAAAAGATATATCTATGCGATTCCTAAGTGAGTTAGAAGAATCCAGAGGCAAGATAATATCCCTTTATTTCCTAGTCGATAATGTTACATTGTCAAACCAGGGAAATTGGAGCGCCAACCTCTATAAATAGAAGAACCGAGGAAGGGTTAGGGGGATAGACATGCATACATAAAATTTGCGCACAAGCAAATCTTACTCCATTGCGAGTAGACAACTAGCGAACAGCGAGCTCAGGATCTAGGCCACCTGACAGAGCCTGTGGATTCGAAGGTTCACTCAAGCTACCCAACTGGTAATAGCGAATTCAGGATCTAGGCCACCCGACAAAGAATGGGGATTCAAAGATTCACTCGAGCTATCGACGACAAACAATCGGAGGAGTCCAGGCCACCTGACAGAGCATGGAGATTCTAAAGATCTATGAAGTCACTCTATCCTGTGTTCTCAACACTTTGTCCCGAGGATCACTCTACTTTATACTCGCCCGAGTGTTTAAAGTAACGACTCTTTGTGGCTCGGTAGAGAGACACATCCTATTCTGTATTCTTAACACTTTGTCCTTGGGATTTCACTGCTTTATACTCGCCTGAGTGTGTAAAGTATCGATTCTTTGTGGCTTGGCAGAGAGACACGAAGCTTACGTCTTGCATTCCACCAAGACAAGTAGGACTCAACCAGCGAGGTTGGTGCTCTCCTCACTCCAATCGCTTGAAAAGAAGCAGAGACCATGCGATGCACAACACAACAACATTCTGCCCTTG
This sequence comes from Geum urbanum, assembly GCA_946800695.1. Lineage (NCBI taxonomy): Eukaryota > Viridiplantae > Streptophyta > Magnoliopsida > Rosales > Rosaceae > Geum > Geum urbanum. Next base: position 3,438,299 of record OX327008.1, on the reverse strand, counting down.
GCAGTGGCACACGTCGCATACAGCACACCTACAACCACAGATCCAAAAGAGACAATTTGCGACATCTCCAATTGCATCAACCTAACTGGAGAAAAATTGAAACCAAACATTTTGGCTTGCCCAGTGGAACTCAGGTTTAGTGTCTTACAACCATTGATCCGTATCAAAAAACTTTCATAAGTTGCCTTAAACATCCAACGCCTACATACGGGAAACACAATTCAGCCACTTGTAGGGGTTTAAGCAACAAAGAAGTAATACAGAGGTTTGGAGTAACGATGACTAAAGGTAGATCATCATCATCGTCCTCATCAGAACCTAAAAATATTGAAGAAATCAAGTCCATGGACTTCGAGGCCTATAGAGATTATTCGCTCAAATAGGAGCTGCGAAGAAACTCTAACATCGAATGAATGTTGAACAATATGGAAACCATCACTATTGACGATTAGATTTAGAATGGTTGCTACTAAAGACAACAATCTCTATAAAAGAGACATATACAAGAGTGACTTTACTATTTCATACACACCGTGGTTCAAGAGACTCCACGCACATTGCACTAAGCAAAACCCAACATATCAAAGTGACACCAAAATCAAGAATCCTCCTGATTAAGGCAGGTGAACAACCTTTCTGGTGCACAAAATCGAGAAATAATTGGAGCTAATGAGATTAATCGAAACAACATTAATCATTTTGAAGCAAAATTAGTCAAAACCATATGCGATGTCTCTACAAAATAAATGTGTGATGCTCCCAATACTAATCACGAGTCTCGATGTAGCTGGGATGATACGACATAACTCTTTCATCTACAACATTGATAATATTAATTCTTAATTTGTAAGGTTGATGATCGATCTCTTCGATGCGCAAACATTCAAAGCGTAGCATATCAGGGTGGAACAAATAAAAATGGAACGAGTCAAGTTGGAATGGAACGAGAACAAAACCCTTTCACTGAGAATGCATGCACAGCACACCCCAAGTCCTCCATTAGCAGATAATTAATGATAACGTACATCAAGTAGTTTCACACACCGAGAGCAATTCTTGATCCAAAAGTGTCATCCTTGCTCAGACACCATGCTAATTTTGTTTGTATCATTCCAATTTTATCGGATTTCCCCGAAGGGACCCCCATTATGGACTGAGAAATCCGTTTAGTTTTGCAAAAATGACACTCGAAGTTGGAAAGTTTAGATGCGACTTAAAGGGCTGAAAAACTTTACATATCACGCAAAGCTAGTAGCTGAATATAATTAAAGAGGCTGGGAAATGGAGCATAACGAAAGCAAGGGCATTGAGCACAATGACTCACCGACATAGCTACTAAATGACTAACTAGATGCTAAACTGTGATTTATGGGGTGTTAGTGCAATCACTAACATTGATGCATGTCATCATGCTCAATATAATGTGCGACTTGACATGATATAATAATTGTCAAAATTTCGACATAACCTCCCCGTATATTCGAGATCAACCAAAACCTCCTGGAAGACCCACACTTCTAATATGACAAATCCACAAAACAAGCTGTGAGCCACCACTGCTCAATCGTATTTCTCATAATTTAAATCAAATAAGGATGGAACAAACTGAAATGGAACGAGTCAAGTCAGAATGGAACGAGAACAAAACACTTTCACTGAGAATGCATGCGCAACACACCTTAAGTCCTCGATTAACAGATGATTAATGATAACATACATCAAATAGTTTCACACACTAGGACCAATTCTCGATCAAAAAGTGTCATCCTTGCTCAGACACCATGCTAATTTTCTCTGTATCATTCCAATTTTATCGGATGTCCCCAAAGGGATCCCTATTATGGACTGAGAAATCCGTTTAGTTTTGCAAAAATGACACTCGAAGTTGGAAAATTTAGACGCGACTTAAAGGGATGAAAAGCTTTATATATCATGCAAAGCTAATAGCTGAATGTAATTAAAGAGGCTGGGAAATGAAGCATAACGAAGGCAAAGGCATTGAGCATAACGACTCACCGACACAGCTACTAAATGACTAACTCGACGCTGAACCATTATTTAATTAGTGGGTGTTAGTGCAACCACTAACGATGATGTCGTCATGCTCAATATAATGTGTGACTTGACATGGTATAATATTTGTCAAAATTTTGACATAACTTCCTCGTATATTCGAGATCAACAAAAACCTCCTGGAAGACCCACACTTCAAATATGACAAATTCACAAAACAAACTGCGAGCCACCACTGCTCAATCATAGTTCTCATAATTTAAATCAAATAATTCACTTCGAGTCGCAAGTCATCCCAAGGAAACAAAAGTGTCCCAAGAGTTTCTATACCCATTACCAGCGTAGATTCCTACTAGCTTATTAAGAATGTACTCAAAATTCTATATGCATCATACTAATAACCTTTACACCATGACAATCGATACACATCTTCCCACATACTGAGCGAAAGTCTAAAGAACCAAATTATGCTCACTTAGATATATCACATACCCTGCTGTGCTTAAACTTGGCGTGATAATCGAACATAGGCCCTAACGACCATACTAACATAGGTTCAATATAAACTAATCAAAAATTGAAGTGGAATTCCAAAACTCTAAACTCATAAGTCACTGATGTCAACTCACAATTATACACTTAAAAGGGAAAACATGTTTCCGACATCATAACAGCCAGACATTCTATATATACTATGCTAACTAGAATACTAACCCATAGGATCATCCTAGGATCCTACAATGGATAATTCTATGCCTCAAACTGCGTAAGTGTCCAACCTCGGCTGAAACTCTGCAACTTGAGCAATTGAAGTCGAAGAGCCCAGGGGAAAGACATAAAAACAGAAAACCATTAAAGTGAGGGAACGAAAATAGTAATCTTAAAGTAACGAGAAACATAGAATTTATTCCTTTATCCAAAAATAAAGGATAATAAAAACACAGCGAGTCTAAGAGATAAAATAGTATTTGTGTGGAGGTTGTAATATCGTACTCGTACTCGTAACCGAATCTAGGATGTGAAGTGTCCTGCCGAGGATACTCTCGGTGATCAACTGGATCGCCTATACATCGATGCATTATCATAGACATAATGTACGTGTAAATAATAAAATATAACATAAGTGCCTCTGTGCATAAACATAAACATGATCATGAAATCATAAATTTTTACAAAAATAAATATATAATCATGTTCCTAGACTCGCTACAATAAGTGAAAATCAAATCGTTCACTCACCTGGATCGCCAAAAAAGTAATCGTTGATCCACCACTCGAGGAATGTACTTGGAAATCCTAAACCATTCAAAGATTTAGTTTAATTCATAAAATATTCTAATCGTACCCCTAAACTAGATTGAGAACCCGAGACGATTCGTATATCAAATACTCATATTTCATTTTCGATAGCTAAGCGTCGCTACCCCACCACATTGTGAATTCATTACACTCGTCTTGTCGTGCCACCCAAGCTCTATAGAAAAGTGCGCCTCAACTCGACATGCGATGAAAGATCGCGTCAAAAGTGACGAGTCACATCTGAATCTTATACATACATCAAAACATTACGCAAGTTCCCAAAAACCTATGAAACTACATAAGAGTTATACGAAATTAGCTAAAGAAACTTCCCGTGAAGAAAAGGGTATTCTGGTAGTCAGAGCTATGCCGTGCACATCGACACGTGGGTCCCATGCGCCACCAAAGGCGGTGGCCTGAATCTGACCTGCTCTGATTACTTTAACTTGTATACCAAAACGTTCATCTCAACAACCCCAACAATAATGCACTATAATATAACTTCAAAAACTGGACGGAAACTAACGAAATCACCTTTGAAATTCGAAACCCTTGCTGGATTTTCATATTGACCGACCGACGACGTCAGGTCACGGCGTGACCCGAAACTGGTCAGTTTCGACTCATGTTGTGATAGCCTTCAAAACCCCCAACAATTGGTGGTGGTTAATCGCCGGTGGCGGAGGCCAAATCGACCGCGAATGCCAACTTTCTGATCGCCAATCTTCTCTTTATGAAACTTGCATGGTTAAACTACAGCTGGAGAATTATAGAGGAAGATGAATGCTTTGATTTTGGGGAACATGGTCGAGGAGAGAAGCTTGCTGGACGGTGATACTCATTGGAGTCGCACACGGGTGCAAAGAGAAAGAGAGAGAGAGAGATGGGCTGAAGAAAATGTTGGGCTATTCCCAACTCTGGTAAAAAAAATCTATAAGTTTACCAAATTAGATGAACGGCCCAGATCAATTTGATCATAATAAGATGGTTCACAAAATTTCACCAATAGTAGTTTTCCAATTCAAATATTTTTTTTCATTGGAAGTTCTAAAATTCACAGAAATTAGCTCGAACCTTCGAAATACCTAATAAAAATACGCACAAACTCGCAATAATATCCTCTAAGACTTCCATGCAGAAAGGGAATACAAATTCATAACCTATAAAATATCAATTTTTAGTCACGACGAATCTTGATAAATATATCATATAATGATTAGCTCGATAATTAACTCGACTAACGAAGATTAAGTCGCTAATTTGAGTTCGGTTCGTTACTCTTGGAGAAGACCAATGCCCTTAAGGCATCAATCTTTGCATCAGATTCAGAACTTCACATATTCCACGCCAATATATAGACATCACTCATCTTTTCCAAATCCAAAAGGGCTAGGGAAACCTTGTAGAGATAGGAGAAGACAACAGGAAAGTGTGAAGAGAAGAAGAGGGGCCAAAGGAATCTGTGTGGGTAGCACATTGGTTAAACCCTAGAAAACGACGCTGCTGGGTTCACAAATTGCCAAGACTGTCACCAAGAATCACAGAGCACTACTAGATTAAGGGTGCATTTCGATCCCTTGTTCTTAAAAAAAATGGTGTAGAGATGCTAAAAACAAAAACATTTTCTAATTTCGTTATTTTCAAAATCTACTACGACAAAATCAAAATAGTAGAATTATGTTGTTGAGAAGACATAAAGTTACCGACACAGATGACTACTAATACTATCGCATAAGACTGATAATACTAGGTTCATAATAATATTAGTACACCCATAAAGATATACATAGCAGCTACTTGAACACAATTAATGATACCAACGGGAAGTTTTATGGTGGCGTCCATCTACCTAAATTATATTCAATAATTTTATTGTTATTGTTGTAATTTTTTTCAATTTTTTGTAAGTATTTAAACGAGTACACTTTTTAGAAATTTGAGTACATAATGTTGTCAATTAATGTTATAATTTAGTTTAAAAGTTTGTAAATAATACAAAAAGTTGGCGTAATTTTAGTAAATTCTTGTTCAATAAGTTGTAAATAAATTTTTAAGGTAAATCTCCCCCACCTTAGCCTTACCTAATACCAACATATAGTAAACATACTATCATGCTTACGTAATATTAGTACAGTAACTGTGGAAAGGTAGTATAGTATAAGTAAAGATTTTATTCTAATAATTCACAATATTCAACATTTTGTAAAACAATATTTAGTCCGAAATGGGCCGGAACTGTACCGAACATATTTGTGTTCTTATGATTTAATCATAATTTAGTAGTTAAATTTGAGTCGGGTCTTTCCACTATATCTTAGTTTGGTATTGAAGTGACATTAAGTATGGTGAGAAAAATTAATGGTGAAATAAATCAATATTGAGAAAAACTTAGTTAAGAAAAAACAATCCCTTAACTGTTTTTTGATTTCTGTGTTAATTGACTCCAAAATTTAGGAAAACATATATAGAGAATATTAACCAAACATGCTAACAACCTACTATGGTAAGATTAAGCTATTTTTTCTCCCAATACTCAATACCAAACTAGGCTTATATATGCCACTAGATTCATTCATTTAGGTCGTGAGGCAAATGTAGTAGCTCATTACTAATTAGCAAAGTGAGCGGCCTTGCGATATGCAAGGAACCTTGCTGTTTTTCATTCAGCTAGCTCTGACTTTATGCAAGGGTGGGCTGACTTTATTGTAATTGTTAAGCTTATCAATGAATTTCTAAGCTTATCAATGAATTTCTATCGTTTCACCTCAAAAAAAAAATCATTTGGACAAAAATAATAAACATGTTTTGTATATTATTAATTAAACTTAGATGCCAAATAATTACTTGTTATTTTCGTTAGAAGGCTTGTACATTCTCATTTTCATTTTCTTTTTCTTTGAAAATGTAGAATGCTTGCCCTTTGAACTGTGGTTTTCATCAAATAATATCATCGGCTCTTAACAGGCACATATTCAAAATTCTCTGGTACAAACTAGATACCACTACCGGAATAAGTAACATTACCGGCGAGATTACCGGAGACAAGGCCGGCGACCGAAAAAGTCGCCGGTAATGTCCATCATTACCGGTAATGTCGCCGGTAATGTCTCCATTTCCGGCGATTTAATGAATCGCCGACAATGCCTCTTATATTAGATGCCGATCGCAGTAAGTCATTCATTTGGATCGAAAAAAATCCGGTGAAATCGAAAGAAGGAAAACGCTCTGAAATCGATCCTTCGGTACGGTATTGTCAAAATTAAGGCGCGCGTCGAAAACTCGATCAGTCGGGAAGCTATATATATATAGGTACGTGTATATATACGTATATGTGTATGTATATATATATGTGTGTGTGTTGATCAAATCCAATTCGTGAGATATGAAATGTTGTTGATGTCACCGAAACGAGAAAATTGCTTGTAGTTAATCTTATCTTGTGTCTGAATCAACGACTGGTATTATCGTAGTGCTATCGGAGCCAGGCTTAAGAGAGCCTCTTACCTAGTCAAATACATTTTGAACTGAAAAAAGAAGAATACCATCATCGAGTACTGAATCGAATTCAGAGATTAGATCGATATATATATATATATATGCATGCATGTGTTGATTTAATTAGAGTTGAATTGAGATATCGCGTCGATTATTAGTAGTGAATGTGTGTATATATAATACGTAAAATTGTTAGCATTTTCAGGATGGACAAGAGTTGGATGAGCCTCGAAAGATGGGATGTGAGAAATCACCAGGGAATTAGGAGTTTTGTGAATTTTGTGAAGGCTAATTGTGGAGACACTACACTTCATTATTGCCCGTGTAAAGAATGCAAGTGTCGCAGCGATCCATTTCGTTTGCCCATTGATAAATTCCAGCGGCACCTGAGTAAATATGGGTTTTGGGATAAGTACACTTGTTGAATTTATCACGGTGAAGAATCGTTAGCGGGTCCGCATAATCATGGACAATTTGGTGAGAGGGACAGTCCATCCTATGATCATGGACATTTTGCTGAGAGGGGCAGTGCATCCTATGATCCAACATCGATGTTAATCAATGATATGTTTCCTCATGAGAGCAGTGTATTTGCTGATGAAGCACCAAATGTCCCTCCCGTCGTGCAGGGTTTCCCCCATATTGAGCCAGTCGAGCCATTACCTGGAGCTCATGTCAACACAAGCGGTATGGACAAGTACAACAACCTGATTGCATTGCAATAGACTCCGTTGTACGACGGTTGTAGTAAGATTGTTCTTGAAAGTGTCATGGGAGTGATGCAGCTCAAAATGGAGAACAAAATGTCTGTCAAAGCTGTTGATTCTTGGCTGAAGTGGACTGCTTCGCTACTGCCATCCGGTCATCGTCTTCCTACCACTCATCACAAGGTGCAACATATCCTGAAAGATCTTGGGCTTTCCTACATCAAAATCCATGCATGCAGATATGATTGTATTCTTTTCTGGGGAAAAGATCTTGAAGACCTTGAAGCCTGCCCGGTATGTTTTACAGAAAGGTATAAGTTGACTCCTGCAGGCAACAAGAAGGCTGTGAAGATACTTCGATATTTCCCCCTTATTGATAGGCTGGAGCGGTTGTTCATGTGTGCTTTCACGGCCGAAGCTATGAGATGGTGGGCTGAGAGGAATTTGCCTGACGATGACACCCTTATACACCCTTCCGACGAAGAGGCTTGGAAGCACATGGTCAGGGAGTTTGATCATTTTGCAGCAGAGGTCCGAAATGTTTGGCTAGGGCTCTCATCTGACGGATTCAACCCTTTTGGCAACATGAGTCTTCAATACAGTATATGGCCAGTTATTTTGGTACCGTACAACCTTCCACCATGGATGTGCATGAAGAAGGAATACAATATGTTGACTCTGTTAATTCCGGGCCCGGGTTATCCAGGAAAGTGTCTCGATGTGTATTTGAGGCCTTTGATTGAGGAGCTTAAGTACCTGAGTGAGTGTGGCCACCCCACTTACGATAGGTTCAAAAATGAGATCATGTCATGCTTGTTGGCACCATCAGTGGTTTTCCTGCCCGCGGTATGTTGTCGGGCAACGTAACCAAGGGTTACAGGGCTTGTTCAGAGTGCATGATGGTTGATTGTTGCAGTCCTCATTGCCGTAAAATTGTGTAGATGCGTCACCGTTGTTGGCTTCCATATGATCACCCATTTAGGTAGGATCCAAACGCTTTTGATGGGACTGTGGAAACAGGTGTGGCACCCAGGCGATGGACAAGGGATGAAATTTTGGAAGTGTTGAATGAATATGATTTTGGACAGCTGAGCAATCATCCTGACATAGTCGCGTCAATTCCAGAGAAGCCCGAAATGTATAAGTTTTGGACACACAAGAGCATATTCTGGGAACTCCCCTACTGGCCCAGGTTGCCTATCGGACACTATCTAGATGTCATGCACATAGAGAAGAATGTGTGTGAAAGTGTGGTGGGCACAGTTCTTAATTTGGAGGGGAAAACAAAAGACATCCCTAAGGCACGCATTGATCTGAAAGCTATGGGACTGCGGAAACATTTGTGGTTAAGAGATGGTAAGAAAAAAATGCCGCAAGCTCCTTACACAGTCAAGCCGAAGCATAAGCATGAAATTTTTGGGTGGCTGAGTAATGTCAGGTATATATTATTATGGCTATGCAGGAAAGAAGTGTTGATTTTTACTTATATATGGTTATATGCAAGAAATATAATTGTTGCTTATGGCTATATATGCAGGTATCCTTATGGCTATGCAGGAAATATAAGCAGGTGTGTTAACTTTCGGGACAATAAGATGTACAGATTAAAGAGTTATGACTGCCATGTACTACTTCAACGCCTTTTCCCTATTTTCATTCGAGGGTACCTGCCCAAAGAGGTGGTGGAGCCGTTGGTGGCCTTGTCAAGATTCTTTCAGAAGTTATGCACCATGGAAGTTAAAAAATCAGATCTCAGGGAGATGCAAGATGACATCATTTTTATCATATGCAAACTTGAGAGGATATTTCCCCCAAATTTTTTCGACATCATGCCTCACCTGATGATCCATCTTCCCGAACAATTGTTGCTTACCGGTCCCGTACACTACACTTGGATGTATCCCATGGAAAGGTACAAATGATTCATACATTTGGTTTTCCTCTGTTTTTATATGTAAATTCTTATTTTTTAAGTAAGTTAACATGTGCATGTTAACTTGTAGACAATTGGGAGCCTATAAGGACTATGTGAAGAATAAATATGCACCTGAAGGGTGTATCGCTGAAGCATATGTTGCGCACGAGTGTGTAACGTACACCAAAGTGTATTTGGGAGCGCTTGAGGACCCCCAACAACAGATGCCGATAGATGAACCCCAGTTCAACCTTTCTATCATCTCCAATGACGTGGTAGTACAGGGAAGCTTGCCAAAGTCGTACAAGTTGGATGAAAATGAGGTAGCCATTGCCCACTGGTCAGTACTGATTAACTGTGAAGAAGTATAATATTGGAAAAACTATCATCTTCACTGCCCTGCTATTGCCGGAAATGTTGATTACCACAACAGGACGTTTGCAAACTACTTTGGTCAATGGGTAAGAGTATATGGGTATATATCTATTTTTATATCCTTATATAGCATGGAACCGTACGTGGTTTTGTTTTTCTATGTTCATAATTTCTTGTGTGGTTTCTTATCGTTTTCAGATGAACCATGTAGCAAATGATGGTTGCCCCGAGTGGTCAAACGAATTGAGGGTCCTGGCGATGAAACCGATAGCTTCAAAAGTTTACTCGATGTGTCAGGTCAATGGCGTGAAATTCATATGTGAAAATCGAGACGACCGACTGAAAACACAGAATTGTGGGTGATGGTCCCTAGTGGGCAGGATGACGTTGACTATTACGGTGTCCTTCATTCAGTTGTTGAACTAATTTATGGGAACCGCATGAAAGTGCACTTGTTCAAGTGTAGATGGTATGATACTAGCCCGGAGAACACCAGGACCAATCAGTACGGAATATTTTCGGTGAATACTGCTACTAGCTGGTATGAAGAAGACCCTTTCGTTCTTGCCACATCAGTAAAACAAGTGTTTTACCTTGACGATCTTCTGAACAAAGTCCCGTGGAAGGTGGTTAACCTTGTTGCTCACAGAAACATATACAGTGCTGCCACACTTGGTGAGACCGCAGATGATGAGGAAGTTACTGCATACCAAGAGCCAAACGCTTTTGACATTCCAGAATCATCTACGATTCGCCTTAATAATGTGCGATCTGGGAGTGTGGTTCGAATTCCTAGAGCAGAACTTCTCGATGTTAATCCATATGAAGTTGACGCTGATTCAGATGACGAGGAGCGGCACATATTTGCCAGAGGTTACCTATGAAACCGAGTCAGACACAAGTGATGAAGATGATTACGATTATCATCCTTAGTACGTTAATGATGTAGTCGGAAATTGTAGTCGGAAAATGTAGTCGGACATTGTAGTCGGAAATTGTGTCGGAAATCGTTCTCGGAAATTGTAGTCGGAAAATGTAGTAGGAAATTGTAGTCGGAAAATGTAGTCGGAAATTGTACGTACTCGGAAATCGTGTTGGAAATTGTAGTCGAAAATCGTAGTCGGAAATTGTAGTCGAAAAATCAACTCGGAAATTGTACGCGTCGAAAATCATGTTGGAAATTGTAGTCGGAAAATGTAGTCGGAAATTGTACGTAGTCGGAAATCGTGTTGGAAATCGTAGTCGGAAATTGTAGTCGGAAATTGTACGTAGTCGGAAATCATGTTGGAAATCGTAGTCGGGAATTGTAGTCGGAAATTGTAGTCGGAAATCGTAGTCGGAAATTGTAGTCGGAAATCGTAGTCGAAAATTGTAGTCGGAAATTGTAGTCGGAAAATGTAGTCGGAAATTGTACGTAGTCGGAAATCGTGTCGGAAATTGTAGTCGGAAATTGTACGTAGTTGGAAATCGTGTTGGAAATCGTAGTAGGGAATTGTAGTCGGAAATTGTAGTCGGAAATCGTGTTGGAAATCGTAGTCTGATATTCTTCGGGAAATAATGACATTACCAACGAGTTGCTTATCAACTCGTTGGTAATATTAATGTCATTACCAACGAGTTGCAACTAACTCGCCGGTAATGTCTACTGAATATGGTCGAACCCAGCTCGAGCTCTCCCTCATTTCTCACTCTCTCCTCCCCTAAAACACCTCCTCTCCTCCTCCCAAAGTGCTCCGGCCGCCTCCCTCTCCTCCCCTCTCCCCTCTCTTCACCTCCTCTCCCTTCTCCTCTCTCCACACTAAAAAACCCCATCTAAAAAACCCCATTTCCTCTCCTCCCCTCCTCCTCTCCTCCTCCCCTCCTCCTCCCCTCACCTCCGATGCCGGAAATTTAGCTCGAGCTCCACCATGACAGGTGCATGCAAGCTCACTCTCTCTCCCTCTCTCTCTCTCAATTTTTATTTATTTTTGTGCATGTATATATATACGTATGTACGTATGTGGCAATGTATATATATATATATGTATGTGGAAATTAAATTGAATTAGGGTGATTTGGATTAATTTATATGCAATGTATATATATACCGGTAATGTTTGAAAAATGTGGAAAATTAATTAGGGTGTGTGATTTGGATGAATATGTGATATATATATATATGTGAAAATTAAATTTAATTAAGATGCATGATATATATATGTGTGAAAAATGTGGAAAATTAATTAGGATGCGTGGTTTGGATGAATATGTGATGTATATATATATGTGAAAAATTTCAAGTCGAAAATGATGTATGTATATATGTTAATTTAGGTGATATAGTTGTTAATTTAACGTATAATAGGTGAAAAATCGGAATTAGAATTTAACGTGTTTGGATTAAGGTGATATAGTTGTTAATTTAACGTATAAATTAAGGTGAAAAATCAGAATCGGAACAGTTTGGAACCAGAACGGTTTTAAACCAGAACTGTTTGGAACCGGAACTGTTTGTAATCGGAACCGTTTGAAACATAACGTTTCCAGTTCCAAACGGTACCAAGTTCAAACGGTTCCGGTTCAAAACCGTTCCGGTTCCGATTTGTTATAGAACCGGAACCGTTTGGAACCGGAACCGTTTGGAACCGGAACTGTTTGTAACCGGAACCGTTTATCACCTGGACAGTTCCAGTTCCAAACGGTTCCGGGACCCATTTCTTATACAACCGAATCCATGACTATTACGGTGTACAGGAGGTTTTGCGGCAAATTGGCTTCGAAACATCAAACGGAAAGGGCATAGATCCAGTGGAGGAAGCAGTAGTCAAGCATCCTCACCCGCAATCAGCAACACGCCCAGCGGGCCTATTATGAGGTCTCGGACCCAAATTTTTCTAAATGCGCGACAAGAGGAGGCAGCTGCACAATCCAGAGCCGTGCAACCCCCAGTCCAGCCTCGAGCCTCAGTCAGCAGACGCTCAGTCAGCAGACGCTCAGATGAGCGACAGTCAACGGGGGCATCAGAAACTCCCTCCATCCGAATGCCCCCTATTGGCCCGGTGCCTATGCCCGTTTCACGGGAATCATCTCAGGTAGATGGTGCTGGCGCCTCATCGTCCAGGCCTCGTCTATCTCCGCCGTCCGGTCTCTTCCTGCCCGACGAGATTCCTGTGATCCCTGAATTCGATGATAGGGGGATGCCTATTTATGTTGAAGGACGGCCGGAGTTCCTGAGCGTGGAGGAAGCGTATAACTTCATCCCGTTCGACCCCGTGTATATTTGGAGTGTGAGGTGCACCAACCAGCAAACCGACGATGCAAGTAAATTAATTATTTAACAAGATTGATTACTTAATTATTACTTAAGACTTACGATAGGTTCAATTAATGATATCAATTTGTTGACATTGTATTATTAGGCAATTTCGTTAATGGCACTGGAAAACGGAAAGGGGCTAGAGGCACCTGCAGCGAGAAGAGACTTGAGCAGGCCACCGAGGGAAGGAAAATCCTCATTAGGGCCAATGAGGATAGCGAGGTGATCGAGGCATTCGACACCACGCGAAAATATGTCAGCATGGCGGGGGCGATCGTGCGGGACAAGGTCCCAATGCTTTGGCCAGATTGGGAATCTGTGCCTATCTACGTGAAGATGCAAGTGCATAATGCACTGAGTGTGAGTTAAATCGTATTTTCATTACTTAAATTTTACATTTATTAATAAAGTCCGAATAAATATATAACGGAAACCGTTTATATATTCATATTGCAGGTGTGGTTTGACGTGGAAGAATGCCTTATTCACACGTGGGTAGAGCGTCAACTACATATGAGGTGATGTGCTCCGATTTGTTATTTGAGTATATATCGAGTTAGATTTTTGTTTATCAAGTGTTTTAATATCTCTAACTTTTTTTCCTCGTGTTAATATAGGTATAAAGAGTGGAAGAACGAGCTTTCTTCCCATTACACTGTATACAAGGAGCTAGGCCGAGGTTCTACCCCTAGCGAATTCCGGTTTAGGGAGTACGAGTGGCTGTGGTTGATAGCCCACTTCGAGCACCCCAAAGCTCAGGTATGCATCCTAAATATATCTTACAAGCCTAATGTATCGTATCACATTGAAATAGGTAGTTACTAATTTTTTTTCATATGTTTATCAAATAAGGCGATTTCGAAGACGAACGGGCGAATAGATTGAAAAACACCAGGGCCCATCATGCAGGTTCACTCAACTATTTGGGTTGGTCGACTAAGGCGCAGCAACAACAAGAAGTGAACCCGTTGGTGTATATTCATCAGAAGTTCTATCCGCAATGCCCTGAAGAAGTGGTAAGTCTTTCGCCTCTCCATGTGTTAATAAAACTATTTTTCGATATTAATTTATTTTGTTAGCTAATACGTTATTCATTTTCGCTTTTCAATTAGGCGAGAGTGGAGGAGGTGACCGCAGAAGTGACTATGAATATAGCTCGGACTAACCATCCTAACTGCTCTGAGGAAGAAGTCACCCAGTATGCCTCTCAGATCGATCCGCTTGATCGCCCTATAGCGGCTCAGATCATGGCAAAAGCGTGCTGGACTGGAAAGAATACCTACTACTATAGGGGAATGGGCTCGGCGGGCGAAGGAGTATTGAAGACTACTTCAGAATACTCTACCGGGTCAAGAAGTTAAGCTTCTAGTCGTAACCTCGCAGCGGAGCTTCATCAGACGCGGAGGGAGTTGGCGGAGAAAAAGAGGCAGATAGCCGAGCAGCAGGCAATCAGAGATGCCGAGTACCAACAGATGGTCCAGCAATAGACACAGCTGTACACATGGATGCGGACGATGTACGACTCTCAGACTACCGGACAACCGATCCCCATACCTCCCCCGCACCCTGTGTTCCCTAGTTATCCACCACCACCACCACCGCACCAGTCACCGCCACAGCAAGACCAGGGTAGCCACCGGAGTTCAAATGACTACATGGATTTCTTCGACCCTGACCCGCAAGTTCCTCAACCCTGAAGTATAGTTGTAGTTAATTTTCGTATCGTTGCTATTTGTACTGTACGTTGGACATTTATGTGTACTGTTGAACTTGTATGATTGTACGGTTTATGTCTTTTAATGCAGGTTCTGGAATTGGGCCCAATCCAGAACCGCGTTTTTTTTTTCAAAATTTTTCCAAGCATTGCCGGCGACATGGACCAAAGTCGCCGGCAATGTCTTCAAATTCCGGCCACGGCGGCGCTGACATTGCCGGCGACTTGAGTCGCCGGTGATGTCTAGACATTAACGCCGTCGCCGGCAATGTTATCACCGGCGGCCTTTTTCCGGCGACGTCATTGCCGGCGAAAAAAAAAACAAGGTCGGCGACGGAAAGTCGCCGGCAATGTCTCTTAATCCGGTAGTGTACAGTAAAAGCTTAATTTAGAAATGCTCTATATAATTATAATTTCTTTATAGTAATAAAAAAGCCTCGGTCCCAACTCGGAACCAGTTATAAATATGAATAACTTCTACATTGTCATAAATTATAAAGAAACCGGTTCCATATATAGAAAAGTTGTCTCCATATAGTAATAATTACAAGTGTCAATAATAAGAAAACATAATGTGATTTAAGAAAAATTAAAATACATTTTTATAGCAATTTGAGTTGATGATCTATGCTTTATAGTTGCTATTACATATGGGTGGAGCTATTTCCACCCCATAAAATATTCTATTCACCCCACAATTTTTTAATTATTACAAGACTAATTTATCCATAAATAAAATTACATTAAAGGACTACAGAATTTGTACAATTACTATGTGTTTGTTTATTCACCTTTACACAGTTTTTGCATTAAAAAGTAGAATAACTTAGCCCTAAAACAAACTTCTTCCTTTTCAATAGAAGTCGTGTCGACCTAGCAACCTTCTTCATTCTTCTCTTCGATTTGAATCATTCTAACACGTATAGAGACACAATAGTACACTTATTTAGACCATGAAAATAAGGTAATCTTTAATTTTATTTATCAACTTTTTATCGATTTAATCATTCAGCTGGTTTTCGCTTCGTTTGGTAGGATCCTACCGAAAAACTTGACGAATTTCAATAGAAACCTGATGAAATTTCTAACTTTTTTCGAAAAATCCTTGCTGCAGCAGGGTCCTGATGAAAGTTTAGATTTACTTTAGCAGAGTCCTGCTAAAATTTTTGACTTTTTTTAGCAAACTCTTACTAAAGAAATGTCTATTTTCAATAAGGAATGGTTGAACTTCGAATAAAAAAAGAATATTTTTGGTACTAAAATGGGTGAACTCAGAAAAATGAAAAAAAAAACCAACATTTTAAGAAGTGAAGATAGCTTCAGCCTTACATGTTTGAGGTTGTGGATATCTTATAATATATATTTATGTTTTATTAATTAATGTTATCACAAATAAATTATTTTCTTTAATATTTACGCGATATTTGTGATATAATTTTTAACTAAACTTTTAGTAAGGAATAACATCTCTATATATATGAATAATATCTGCTCGGCCCAACAATATGATTATACAGAGGTTTTGCTGTATATGACCGACCATACACAACATATATAATGTTAGTTAGTTCAGTTTATCGGTCTAGTGCTAGTAGTTTGACTTTGTTTTTCGATAAAAAAAATAAACCCAAATTAGAGCTCGTTCAATCCCCAAATTTATTATGATCGCCACAAGTATCACATCTCATCTTCAAAGGACAGATATTCTGCACGTTAAATCATCCAAAATATACAAAGTTAGTCATTATACATGTCATACGAATCATAATAATTGTACACACTAGTAGAAAAAAGTCAATCAGATGACACGACAAAATAACAACTGAAAGGGAGAAAAATGCCTTGGTGCAATCGGCGCCTTTGTCGAGAGGTACACCAAATGAGACCTTGCAGTACTGAGGAACAATGTACTGCAATTTCCCAACGTCGATATCAAAGCCAGCAATGGTTACTTTCAAACATTCACAAAGATCTCTACGTATTTGTGTGGATGTAACATTAGAAACCAACTGTTTCACAGCAGCACGAGCAAGCACCGTAGGAGTTGGAGGGGCATTGCCAACAAGAAAAATCCTGACATGGTTTCAAAATGGCCGAGGCATTGTCGCATGTGAGGTTATATACAGAAGGAGAGGCACTCATGATCATTAGGATCGTAACCATCGTATCAAAAACCAAAGAAGAACAAGGACTTGTCATTTTGCTTATGATCCCTGAAAAGATTAATGTTATGAAATGAAATTGTGAAGCTTGAATGCTAGGCGTTGTCAAGTTTACAAGTTTTAAAGCATAGCATAGCCCTGATTTACAGTATGGTATTCTTTGCATGCGTGATTTCGACAAATTAAAACAGTTCTATAACTTTAAACATATAGATGTTACTGAATTGATTAGTTACAGTGCAAAGATGGAATTAATTAGTTTGCACTAATGGGTGAGTTCTTATTTTATAATCGTGCGATACTGATACATCTCTTGTTGATCCCAAGATATAAGAGGAAATTTTATAATCATTTTTCAAAATGTGCCCCTTTATATTTTTGATGATGAAGGTCGAAACAATTTAATTTTATGGATTTAATTTTCATAAAAGAAAATTGGCTAATTAAATTTTTTTATTTAGAGATTGATGTAGCTTTGTAATCTAAGTTACAAAGTAACTTCTTAAGCCTAAGATTTAATACCTATTTATTTTTTGTAAAATGTAAATTTCAATATTAATTAGACAGATACTTAGACAGATCTAATTAAATAAGACTAAGTTACAGTTAATAGTTTGAGGAGCAAAAACAGATACTTAGACAAACCTAATTAAGTAATCAATATTATCATGAAATCGATTAATACAACTATGAACTGAAACAGTTTCGTGCAAAAACAGAGTGAAAATAGATATACAACAGAACTTAATATATGAAATCATCGATAGCGAGTGAGAGAGAGAGAGAGGGAGAGGGAGAGAGAGAGAGAGCATTGAAACTTATAGATCGGAGCTTGAAATTTTCAATTTCTTACAACGTCGACTAGATCGAACAGATTTTTTGTTTCGGCGAGATTGTCATCGCGATCACGAGAGAGAGAGAGAGAGAGAGAGAGAGAGAGATTCACTTCCCGGCAAAAATGGAGGAGTCTCTCTTAAAGACAGTTAGAATTCAAATTAGGAAAGAAGGACAAAATCGGTATAAAAAAATGGGTTTTATAACTTATTGGGTCTTTTTGGGAGAAAATGATGTCAATTGAGTTTTTTTGAAGAAAAAAAAAGTGTCATAAGTTGGATCTTTTTTACTTTGGTGTCATAAGTTGGTTGTTTTTAAAAAAACTTATCTGTTTTGGGCCTTTAAATAATTTTCCCTTTTATTAAATTTAAAAAAAATTGGGGGGGGGGGGGGGGGGGGGTGGGCCTCTTTTGCTCCTTCTATTATGAAAATTGGGAGAGGTGATTCTCAAACTAGTTATTAAATGTATCCAGGATATCAAAAGGCTACTCTCAATCATTCATGATATCAAAAGGAAATTGATTTTAAACATGGATCAGGCTGCTACCCATCCCAAGGCTAAGCACCCAAGGGATAATTTTTCAAAAATGACATGTGTCGTTATTCGATAGGTTAGTTATTTCAAGTTTTCCTAATTTTTATTGAGTTTATCATAAGTTCAGTCTATGTAAACTCCTTCTTGACCAGCACTCACAACTTCTCCACTGCAACATTACCGTTGTCGGTAACCTTCTCCGCCTCCGACTCTGACCACGACCACGACCACGACCACGACAATCACCCTCTTGGCTTTTCCTCCTCTTACGACGACGAAGAAGCGTTCGGGGATGTGGATCCCGGGAGAGACATTGTCCCTGATCGGATTCCGGCGCGAGTTCGACAGCCTACGACACTTCGAAGTCGAATAAACAAGCAAGACAAATGAAATTGAATTTACTTGCATTGTGTGAATCTACTTGTAGTTAATTGTAGTTAATGGTGTTTCTTATGGTAGTTATGGAATTAAATTTATATATATATATATATACACACACACAATTTACTTGCATTGTGTGAATCTACTTGTAGTTAATTGTAGTTAATGGTGTTTCTTATGGTGGTTCTGGAATTAAATTTATATATATATATATACACACACACTAGCATGATTAGATATTGTCTGTACTTATATGGTGAAAATTTTGGATTTAGGTTTGTAAAGAGACAAGTTGCAACCCCTTATGGTGAAGTGTAGAAAGAAGAAGAAAAGGATTGATGAGATTAGAAGCCTTAAGCAAAAACATAGGAGCTATTATTTGCTTTAACAGAGGCACCAAGGCTGAAATGAGATATAATCTAGCGATATGATCAAGCCTAGTACAATTCAAAAAGTGGAAGTTGTTATTGCCCAAATCTCGACCAAGATGAGGGAAGAGCTTTTGCCGAAGAAGACGATAGAGAAAGAAGATTCAGTGAGGAGAGTCTGCATAAGCTCAGTCAACTTGAAAAAAAGTTGACAAAAGGGACCAATCAAATTCTGCCATGTGTCACTTTTGAAATTAGCCCATAGGGTATTTAGCCTTGGTGTACATTCCAAAAAATTTCTTCAAACACATCTTTTTGGGAAGAAGATTTGATTTTTTTTTTATGAGAAAAGAAACATTACAAAGAAGCTCCTCTGGAGCAACCACTTCTTAACTGATCAAAACACAAGGCGTTCCTAACTCTACTTGGAATACAACTCTCCCATATATAAAGGCCCTTACACTGATGACCAATTGACGTCAAACTATCAGCAACAAAGTTTACTTCCTTGTAGACATGCTTGAACTCTATGTTGAGGAAGGATTTAGAAATCTCCTTGATGTCTTAAACCACAGCAAGGAGTCTCCAAGGCAGAGAACAATTCCCAACAACACAACTGATGACAAGTTGAGAATCCCCTTCCACTAAAATCTTCTCAAATCCTTTTCTACGAGCTTGGAGAAGACCATCTCTAAGGGTTAGTGCTTCAGCAAGAGGAATAGAAGTCTTCCCAAAATCCCTAGCACCATAGATGAAAGAAAGTCCATCATAATTTCTGATAATAAAGCCTCCAGCTGCACTCCCAAGGCTACCTCCTACAACTTAATCATCAAAATTGATTTTAAATTGGTCAGATGAAGGGGGAAGCCATTTGATGACTTGGGGATGGGCTTTCTTCTTGTCAGGCTTTTGGTTGTGCTCCTGATACTGGTTGGAAGTAGTCCAAGAGGTTGCAACAATGGAAGAAGCTGCAGCCGGCTCATTCCTGAAATTTAAACAGTTTTTAGCTTTCCAAATTTGCCAACAAAAAGTCACAATTTTCTCAAGTAAAGTATTTACATTTTCATTTTGTTGATAGATTTCTATTAGTTGCTCTAAAAAATCCTTTCCCTCAGTTGGGACGAAAGTTCTTGCTTGGTCCCAAACATCTCTAGCCAAGCTGCAGTCACAAAAAAGGTGAGATGTTGACTCTTCATACACATCATAGAAAGGACAAACATTAGCATTTAACAACTTCATTTTCATGAGTCTATCCCTAGTTTTTAATCTTCCTTGTAACATAATCCAGCTAAATATTTTAACTTTTGGAGGGATTACAAGCTTCCAGAGCTTGTCCAGCAGAACTTGATTCGTTGCATTAATTAGGACTATTTTCAACCTGCAACCAAGTAATAGATTGAACACTGAATTTATCATTTGAGGCAGGGCCCCAAACAAAATAATCATCATGACTAGTAAGAGGAATAGGAATGCCTAAAATATGATCAACAACATCCCAATCAAAAAATGTCATAAGCTTATCCTTGTTCCAAGAACAATCGCTAATAAAATCTTGCACAGTGTTGTTAATGTCAAAATTAATACCTGCTATCCAAAATGCCTTTCCAAGCAGATGAAGTACTGTTTTTCTTTTTCACCTCAAAAATTTTTTTCCTCAAATATTTCCTGGTGACAATATTAATTCATCCACCAATTTTCCTTATATGTCAAAATTTTCCAACCCAATTTTGCTAGAGCCGCATTATTAAAAGAAACAGCAGGTCTTATACCAAGACCTCCCTTAGACTTAGGGAGACAAGCCTTCTTCTAGCTAATAGGATTTGGCATACCTGTAATATCAATTTCCTTGCATAATTTGTTAGGGAATTTAAAACAAGACATTAAGTGATTTTGCATACCTGTAATACTTGATTTAATCTAAGTTAGTCTACCAGCTCTGGACAAGGAGTCTTTCTTCCACCCAACAAGTTTGTTGGAAATTCTTGAGAGCAGCTCCTTAGAATTAATTGGGTCTCTCCAAAACACAATGTTGTTAATACTCGTTTACTTACCGATTGTAGTCTTGTGTGGAATTTTGAGAATTCCTGCAAATTCATTCTTTGTTCCTGCAACAATCTTAGGGGAGAAGTATAGAGAGAACTTCTAAAAGTTAATCCTCTGACCAGAAGCATCAGAAAAATTGTTTAGAACTTTAAGAACCCTCCTAACAGCTTTAGAAGAAGCCTTACAAAAATTAAACAATCATATGCAAACATGAGGTTTGAGATTATGAGTCCTTCAGGAGAAGACAAGATTCCTATATGTTCTTTTTGTTTACTAGTTAGGATATTTAGCTATCTAATAAGAGGTTCTATACACATAATAAATATATAGGGAGAGATTGGGTCTCCTTGTCGAATGCCCCTAGAGGGTGAAAAATAGCCCTTTGGTTTTCCATTTACAGTGACTGAAAATGAGTCTGAAGAGATGCACTCCATTACTAAATTGACCCAAGCATTACAAAAACCAAATTTTTGAAGGCAACATCTAATGTAGTTCCAGCTTAAAAAATCATAAGCCTTTTCGAGATCAATCTTTAGAGCCATAGCTCCAAACTTACCTTTCCTTCTTCTGAAGTTATCAAACAGCTCATGAGTAGCTAGGATATTATCATGGATAGATCTACTAGGTTCAAAAGCGCCTTGGTTCTTTGAAATACATTTTCCAATAAGAGCTTTTAATCTCCTAATGATCACTTTAGTAATAATCTTATACGAAATATTACAGAGGCTGATAGGTCTGTAACGACCCGAATCAGAATGATATGTTAATTGGCTTGATTTGCGAGTTTCACGAATAATCGCAGTTTATCGTAATTAGTCGATATGGCAGATTTATTTATGACTAAATTATCGGGCGAGAATTTGAGATGATTTCCTTCACGAGAGCTGTAGTGCACATGATTTCGAGCTCGTAGAAGTTTTCGAAGAATTATTTCGAATTACGAGGAATAAGTTATGAATATTTCCGACCGTTAGATTTAGTCGTGTTTATCCATTTTAGTTTTTATTCTTTTTGGACCGTTGATCGTCTTGGGTCGTGCGTATAAATATCGGAATAGTCGTAAAATTGTCGAAAAGTCACATTTGGGAAGTTTGACCATCTTTGATCAGGTTTGACCGCATTGACCCGCGTTGACCGGAGCTCTACCGTGACCGCGAACTGCCGCCGTCCGACCCGCCGATTCTGGCCACCTACGGCCACAATCTTGGTATGGTTAGAATCCTCTGGTGATTTCCTATTGTTTTGAACTTGATTTTGTGAGAGTTGATGGAGTTTTGAGGGAGAATGAACTCGGTGAAGTTTTGAGATTTTGCCGGATTCAGGTGGTGGTTTCCGGCAGGATTTGAGGTCGTTGGGGTTGGAGGTTTTGTTTCCCTCAACCTATTGATGCTTTTGTGTGAAAGAATTTTGGGATTTGACGCCGTTTGGAGCTCGCTGGAAACATGCCGGAATTCATGGAGGCCGTGGGTTTCGGGCTGATTTTCGGCCGGTGTGTTTGGAATTGGAAGATGGTGATGAAGAGGAAGTTGTTGGGCTTGAGGAGGAGTAGAGTTTTGGGCTTTCCCCGCCGAAAAATCTCACCATTGACGCCGCGCCGCTACCTGTGGCGGCCGTAAACGGCTGAGCTCCGGCGAAGGGTTGACTTTTTAGAATTTTTGGGAGTTTTATACCGTTTTACTCGTAATCTCGTCCCGAGCGTAGTCTTAAGATTTTTGGGTTGATTTGAGTAGTATATTTTGGGACGAGGGTTAATTGGGTATATTTTGTGAATTTTGTAATCCTCGTCGATATTTCAACCGGTACATCTTTCGAGAACACAGGATTCTCGACGTATTAGCTCTGTATGATGTGTTTCAATATGTATTGATCGTATCCCTGCTATTCAGGTGATCGAGATTGAGTGTTTCGTGATGGATCTTCCGCCCGACCTCAATGCTAGCTTTGCTCTGTGAGTGGACATTTATTTACACTGTTGTAGCGAGTTCTTGATTTCAGTATTTGTTTCCAGTACAGTGCTCAAATTATTTATCGTTTGAAAAGTATTGTTTATTTTATCGGTGATGGCATTTATTTATTTAGCATCGATGCATTAGCTACGCGACTGATCACTGTTAGTCCATCTATCAGGCTTGAGAGATTCGCTTGATATGTCGACTAGGCTTGAGAGATTCACCTAGTTTATCACCCGTCGGGTTTGAGAGATTCACCCGACCTGTTACTTTGGCAGGGAAATCCGCCGGAGTGGCAAATTTTATGTACTATTGAACTCGCATTACTTTATGACTATATAAATGGTGAAAGACATATGTTTATTTTCGTCCACTCACTCTAACGATTTTATTTTCCTTTCTCCTGGGGTTTTCGGTTTCCGTTGCCCAGTTTGTAGTTTGGGTTCCAGTGTTGCACGTCATTGGTGGAGGCATAGAGTTTGGATCACTCTTCAATTTTTGTAGGTTTCTTGTTTGACCTACTCGTTGTAGTTGTATATAGGCGTCGCTCTGAGTACTTATACTGTGTTTCAGTTGAGTATACTCCTGAATGATTCTGGATTTCTTGTAAACCTTTGAGTTTATTATATATATGTTGTTGAGAAATCCGGATGGGGAACGGCACTACAACATTTGGAGACATTGCCGGCGACTTTTAAGTCGCCGGCAATGTCTTTAGACATTACCGGCGATTTTCGCCGGAAAATCGCCGGTAATGTCTTTTTTTTTTTTTTTTTTTTAACATTACCGGCGATTTTTGTCGCCGGTAATGTCCGTCGCCGGCAATCCCTCGATGGTAATGTAAAAAAAAAAAAAAAAAGACATTACCGGCGACTTTATTTATGTCGCCGGTAATGTCTTTTTTTTTTTTTTTTTTTTTACATTACCGGCGACATGAATTTATGTCGCCGGCAATGTCTTTAGCTTCGAGACATTACCGGCGACATAAATTCATGTCGCCGGCAATGTCTAAAAAAAAAAAAAAAAAATTACATTACCGGCGACTTAAGTCGCCGGTAATGTCCAAAAATCGCCGGCCTTGTTTTTGGACATTACCGGCGACTTAAAAGTCGCCGGCAATGTGTAAAAATGTTGTAGTGCGGAGCCCCACGGTTTGGCTTTTGTGGAATTTTTGAAGTATGTTTCTTTGCAGGTTCTAATAATGGTATGTCTTGTTTCAAAGTAAACTCTGGCAATTTTTTTTAAGGTCGTGTTTTAAAAGGGTTTTGATTTCGGTTTAGGCAACTAAATCGGAGTCAGGTCCTTTCAAGGTCTAAAATGGTTCACAGTTTCTGGTTCGGTAAATTTTGGAATTAGAACAATATTCGTATGATTCAACAGCTTAAGGGAGGCACCATTTTCAAAAACGTGTTGAACTAACTTCACAACACTAGAACTAACCGCATTCCAGTTGGTCTGGTAAAAAGTAGCATGATTCACATCTGGTCTAAGAGCCTTGAATTGACTAATAGATTTAACTGCATCTAAGATCTCGTCTTCATTGACATGTTACATAAGAATCCTATTATCATTATAATTTATGCAAGGAGCAACAACACTAAGGAATTCCTCCATTTTGCCTCTATTAGACAATCTATCCACAACGAACCTTATCTTGAAATCTGAAACAAAGAAAGAAACAATATCATTAGGCTCAGTGATACAATCGCTATCATTAATTTTTATTCTATCTATCTTGTTCCTTTTCCTTCTAATGGTAGCTTGTAAGTGGAAATGTTTTGTGTTTTAATTTCATGCCCTAAATGAAGCCAATTTGTTTTTGCCTTTTGGGCGCAAAACACTTCTTCCTACCAAAGTAGAAAAAGATAACTCTAGCTCCTTGTTCTTCTCCTACAATGAATAGAGTGTGGAGAATTCATGTATTGATTCTGAATAATAGCAATTTCTTCATGGAGGTTCTCGATTCTTCTAGAAATATCACGAAAGACATCTCATTCCCAAGTCTTAGCTAGACTCATAAATTTATTTACTAGAATAGAAAATTTCTTGACCGGATACGGGTCATGACAAGTACCCCAAGCGATTTGGTTGATGGCTGGACTAATGGTTACATTTGGAATCACACTACAAATGAAATGGCTATATATAGGCCACCCTAATACACTTTGATAATTGTATCATTTGATAAAACAAAGGACCGCTTTTTTTGGGGTATTATTTAGTTTTTGAATAATAATAACCGTCAGGAAATTCAAGGTATAATTGACAAAATGTTCTATTAAACTTATTGAAAGTAGAAAAATTCGTATTCATTGCTTACACTACCACATTTTTAACTATTATTAACGAAACGGAAAATTAAGGCTAACGATTTTTTAAATCGTCGGCCTTAGTTTTCCGTTTCGTTGGTAATGGTTAAAAATGTGGTAGTGTTATAAAAGGAATTAAATTAATTTTATTTATTTAATAACCAGGTAAGCATTCTCTATATATAGTGTTAAGGGTGTGCATCAAAAATATTGATCAATTTAATTCCTTCATTTTATGAGCAATAATTTGACAAACCAATTTTTTCGTTAGGAAACATAATATTATATCGAAAATAGCAATAATACGTGAATTAATTATATGCATAAAAGATATTTTCCATATTCCATCATTTATTTTGCTTTAGTTTTCATAAAAGTAGAAGTGGTATAATTACCCTAGGTTTCTTCATTCCAGATCTAAAGTAGTTATTTGTTTTCTCTCTTCCTCTCCAGAGTTATTGTTCAACAAGAGTTCATCTGATATCTCTAATATTTTGTAGGCCTGTTCTTGCACCTTCTAGCTTCATGTGGGCGAGATGTGATCAATTCCAGGTACTAGCCCTTGCAGTTGTTTAGCACGTTGTTTATTAGAGAAGTACCTTATTACCTTATAACACTAGTAAAAAAAAGTCCATCAGACAACACAGATGAGACGACAGAATGCCAATCTTTTGATATCCGACATCATCAGACGACAAAATAAAATTGACTTGTTGTCTGAATGTATCTTAAAATCTGACTGTATCAGCTTGAAAAGTTTGAATGAGATCACACGACATAATATAATTTTCTATGTTGTTTGAAATTTTTTAAAAAAATCATCTAATAACATAATACAAATATTATATCATCAGAAGAAATTATCGCATAACAAAAACTTTATATATATCATCTAATTATTTGAGAAAAAATGTAAGATACACTACTAGCAAAACATGATATCCACACCCATTAGAATCAGTGCCTAATAAGGCCTTTTCCTACTGACATCCCAGTTAAAAAGGCTTTGGCCACAGTGCTGACGGATAACTCTTCTGTGAGTTAATGCTCAATCCACACACTTATCAGTAAAAGCCATCTTCCACACTGTTATCAGTGTAAACATTATGGGTGGACCCTACCACTACAAGACATCTTGAATTGAGATACAGTGTGCAATGTCTCTTCAATTCACTGGGTTGTCAGTGTCGATTGTTCTTCTCATTTCACACAGTTGTCACTTGTTGGTATCTTTTGGTCGATTTTCAAGATCTAGATCTGGTTTCCACATTTTGATTTCTTTTTAGTATTAGTAATTACTTTGAGATATGGATCTTCACATCTAAGTTTACTCATCATGACATTATCTGAGTTCATCAAATCTGGGTTTGCCTACGTTCTCTAGGTTCAACATCCATCTTTTTATCTTCCGCAGCATGTACTCACATCTATGCACCTGCAAATAAAAAAATAATCAATTAATACACAAGTTTGACAACAAAAGATAAATTTGAAAAGTAAGAGATTTGAAATAAAGAGGAAACAACATAAGTGATGCTGCAAAATAACTAGAGAAGAGTTGACGAGGCTGGACGCATGCTATAGTTCTGCATATCTACATCACTGAAAGAACTACTAATAAAGTAATCCACACATTAAGAAGAGATCCATGACACAAGCTTGCAATAACTTACTAACTTACCTCAAGAGACTACAGAGCTTTTTAAATTTCAGAGAGAGCAGCAAAAATTGATGATGAACGAAGATATTGAGGTGAGCAGATCTGATGATGAACGAAGAGACTAATATCAAGGACTACGTTATATTCTTTCAGTTTCAATTCACATAAAAATCTGTGTGTATTGATCAATACAAATTCCACAGACTTCAGTAAGATAAGACCTCGAAAACGTTAACAGTCACATCATCTGTCAATCAAAAGTCGCACCATATCAATGCACACAGATGTCTGTGACTAGACGTACATAGTTGCAACCGGTTAACCATGTGGACTAATTGCACATTGTTGTCCGCTCATATATAGATACCCAAAAGATATGAACTCTGAGTGATAAGTCTTTCACATAGAGGTCTATGTGTGCGTACTTACATAAATCCATAGGCAAAATTTTTTTTTTACGAGTATTAGTGTGAATTGCATTTTACACTGACATGAGTGTAATAAGAAAAATTTGTGTGCAATTATTCAGTGTGGATTGCTTGTTTTGTTAATAGTGATGTTAATTTGTATGTCATCTGATTCAATTGGGAAGAAATATTTATATGACTGAAGATTTGTTATGTCGTGTGATTGAATTAGAAAGAAAACCATCAGATGACAAAAGAGTTTTTATGTCATTTAATTGAATTGGGAAGAAAACCTTCAGATTATATAAATTTTGTTATGTCATTTATTTAGTTAGGATGAAAGATTCAGATGACAGAAGATTTGTTATGTCATTTATTGAATTGTGGAGAAAATATTCAGATGACAAAAGATTTTTTATGTCATCTAATTGAATTGAGAAAAAATCTTCAGATGACTAATTTTTGTTATGTCGTGCACTACAAGAAAACAACACTTAGACGATGGAACCGTAACTGTTCCGTTGTCTAAGTGTCACCTGGACAATGAAAAATTTTCCGTTGTCCAAGTCGAACCTGGACGACGGAGATGGAATTTTCCGTCGTCCAAGTGTGACTTGGACAACGGAAAATTTTCCGTTGTCCAGGTTATCACTTGGACGACGGAGATGATCAATTTCAGTCGTCCAGGTGATAACCTGGACAACGGAGAACTCCATCTCCGTCGTCCAAGTGAGTACTTGGACAACGAAAAATTCTCCGTTGTCCAAGTACTCACTTAGACGACTGAGATGATCAATTTCCGTCATCCAGGTGATAACCTGGACAACGGATCGACACACCGTCGTCCGAGTGGCGACTTGGACGACGGACCGACACCTCCGTCGTCTAAGTGAAACATTATATAAGCTGGCTGCCCAACTCTCTTCCTCTTGCTCCGATCTGATCCGTTCGTCACTCTAGCTAGCTATATATAGCTCCTCGTCTCTCGATCAACTACTGATCATATATATATATAATTAATATAGCTTCCTGTCTTGATCATCAATCAGCCCCAGCCCATACGCGTGCATGCCACACGATCTTCGGTTCCGACCATCGAGTAATTCGCCATATATCAGAGAAGGTCAGGTACGTACGTACGTAGTTAATTTTCCATGCCAACACCATTATCGTAGGTTTATATATATATAATTAATTGCATGTACGTTTGATTGAATTGATTGCATTCTTAATAATTAATTAATTAGTACGTCTAATAATATATAATTATATATAATTAATTTATTAAGTTAGGAAATTGATGATATATATTAGTTAATTATAGATCTGTAGTACGTACGTATATATGCATGTATGGATCAGATGTTTTAAAATTTGGTTAATATATATGTTAGCTAGCTAGACATATATATATATACACACATATTAAAGTACGTAATTAAGTGATGTAGATCGAGTACGTATAATTAATAGTTAATTAATTGACTAATATATGTGTAATAATTAATTAATTATAATATTTGTAGCTAGAAGTATGGACAAGAGTTGGATGAAGTTGAAGAAAAGATGTGATGTCCGATATATGGATGAAATTAGCGAATTTGTGAATTTTACGATAGAAAATGGTTAGGGAAAGAAGCGTTTCAGGTGTCCGTGCCAGAAATGTCTTAATTGTCAGTATGTGGAGGTTAATGTTATGGTGCAACATCTGTACGAAAATGGTATGCTGTGGAGTTACACTACATGGAGCGAGCATGGTGAAGCAGTAGACTTCAGCTCAACAGACTTCAGCTCAGGGTACAGTTACCAGGGTGCATCATCCAATGACAATGGTGTCGGCCCCCCTGCTTGCAACCCAGCTGCAGATTTGGTCCATGATGCGTTTCCGGGATTTAGTCATGGTGGACACCAACAACAAGAGGGAGGTTATAGTACCACTCATGAGCATGATGCCACATTCCCTGCTGCTAGCTTGACCACTGACACTAGTGAGATGGATAACTACAACCGGATGCTACTTGAAGTGCAAACCCCGGTATTCCCTAGATGTCGAGAGAATGTGTTGCAATATGTGATGGAGAAAATGAAGATAAAAGTGAAGCACAAAATGTCAGTAAGTGCTTTTGACGAAATTCAAGAGCAAATATGTAAGTTGTTTCTTGATGATCACAATCTTCCTAAATCTCATTATAAGGTTAGAAATATCTTGAGCAGCCTCGGCCTAAAGTACAGGATAATTGACGCATGTCCGAATGATTGTGTGATTTTTTACAAAGAGTATAAAGATTTGGACTATTGTCCCGTATGTGGCCAGTGCAGATCTGAGCTGAATAGGAAGAGTTAGAAAAAGAGAATTCCTGCGAAAGTTGTTCGATATTTTCCCTTGATTCCCAAATTGCAGTGCCTGTACATGTCTCTACACACAGCAGAGGTGATGCGATGGTACGCAGAAAAGCGAATAGATGACGATGTCCTGCGACACGCCACGGATGGGGAGGGTTTCAAAATTTTCGACAGAGAATTTGGAGACTTTGCTGCAGAGGTTAGAAATGTTAGACTCGGACTATCTACAGACGGATTCAATCCTTAGGGTAGTAATAGCTCCGCAGTCAGCACTTGGCCAGTTATTCTGATGCCGTACAACTTGCCTCCGTGGATGTGCATGAACAAGGAATTTAATTTCCTTACCATACTAATTCTAGGTCCTAAATCTCCGGGGAAGTGCTTAGATGTCTACCTCAGACCTTTGATCGATGAGCTGAAACTGTTGTGGCAAAATGGAGTCCCAACTTATGCCAAATTCACTGACACGATGTTCACGATGAGGGTTGCCGTAATGTGGACGATCAGCGATTTTCCAGCGTATGGGATGTTGGCAGCCTATAGGACAAAAGGATATAATGGATGTCCTATATGTTTGGACGACGTGAACTCTAGTTGGCACGCAGGGAAGGTGTGTTACTTGGGTCACCGTAGATGGCTTCCTCACGACCACCCGTGGCGACAGGATGAAGCTCATTTCGACGGGACGGTAGAGAACGATCCTAAACCCCGTGGTTGGTCGGGCGAAGAGATTTTAGAGATGTTGAGCTATTTCGACTTTGGTGTGTTGACCAACGACGCGGATGTAAAGAAATGCAATCCAATTCCTCCACATGATCTCTGCTATTGGCATCACAAGAGTATATTCTTTGAACTCCCTTACTGGTCAAAGTTGAAGCTGAGGAACAACTTGGACGCGATGCACATAGAAAAGAATGTGTGCGACAACGTGGATTCTCGGTATTAAGTTCAAGACTAAAGATACTCCCAAAGCGCGCAAAGATCTGGAATCTATGAATCTACGTCGTCCCTTGTGGTTGAGGAGAGATAGGAAAGGAGTGTACAACAAGATGCCAGCTGCACCTTACACAGTGAAGCCGACACTTAGACGTTCTGTATTTCACTGGTTTAAGGGCGTTCGTTATCCGGCTACGTATGCAGCTACTATAATTGGAGCAGTAGACGAGGTGCAACAGAATTTTGTTGGTCTAAAGACACATGACTATCACGTTATGCTGCAACGTCTGATTCCAGTGGTAATTCGACCATATTTACCTCGTGACGTCGTCGAACCAATAGTGGCATTGTGCAGATGGTGGCAGAGGTTATGCGCCAGAGAATTAAAGAAGTCAGATGTTGTGGAAATGCAACAAAAAATTGTGCACATCATTTGGAAATTATAGAGGATTTTTCCGCCTGCTTTCTTTGACATCATGATTCACCTAATGATCCACCTGCCCGAGCAGGTGCTCATTTCTGGTCCGGTGCAGTACACTTGGATGTATCCTCAAGAAAGGTACGCGTACGTACAACTATATTAATTATATATACAGGTGATTCGATTCATAATTTGTTCCACTGGAGATTACTAGCGCGCTAGCTATATGTACTTATTCTTATTGTACGTTTGCTTTTGTAGACAACTTGGACAGTATAAAGGATTCGTCAAAAACAGGTCAGTCCCGGATGGCTCCATAGCTGGATATACCTAATGCATGAGTGTGTTACTTACTGCAACATGTACCTCAAAGATCCACCACCTTCCACTGCCTCCGATCCCAGTACCCGCATCAATCTTTCTGTCTTCACCAATGTCGTCCGATCGTTTAGAGGAGTATTAAAGGAAACGTTAACACGGGAAGAACTTATTGAGGCACATTGGGTAGTGTTGCGAAATTGTGACGAAGTTGAGCTGTACATGATGTCATACAGGGAGAGGCTTCAGGCGTTACATCCAGACAAGAGTTCGGCGTGGATTGAGAAAATGGTTAAGAAAAAGTTCCCTGATTATTTCTTCCAATGGGTACGTACGTACGTCTCGATATTTAGTAATTTATATACATATCGATCATGTTTGTAGAAAGTAAACCCTTAAATTTTCCCATTTTCGCATATGATTGATCTACAAAAATCCGAAAACCACGGGGGGTGGTGGTCCTGGCCAAAGCACTTGCTAGCAGGGAAGCCGATTAAACACTATATTTATCCCGAATGTTTTGTGAACGGTGTAAAGTTCCATTCATTGGCCTGAGATGAAGGAAGAAGAACACAAAACAGTGGGATAGCGGTTGGGAAAGACCCTGATCTATATTACGGGGCTATTGTATATGTGGTTCAACTATGTTACAGGAATGATGTCAACGTTTTCCTATTCAAGTGCAGATGGTTCAAGCGTACAAAGGAAGACCTGTGACGACCCGAACCAGAATCAGATGTGTGTTTGGCACGATTCTCGAGATTTGGTTATAGTCGCAGTTTTACGATATTGTGTAGTTTGCCGATTCGATTCGCGACTATGTTTTCAGTCGAGAATTTGAGTTGAGTGTCTTCACGGAAGTTGTAGAGTACGTGATTTCGAGTTCGTGGGCGGTTCCGGAAGATTTTTCCGATAACCGAGGAATATTTTATGATTATTTGAAGTTTCGGGTTTCGACGAGTTTATCCGAATGTTTCGAGCTTATCCGAATCATTTCGTATTTTCGTTTTGGACCGTTGATCGACCCGAGGGACGAGTATAAATATCGAAAAGTCGGAAAATAGTCGTAAAAACACGAATTTGCATTGACTTGCGTTGACTTTCCTATTTTGGAAACTTTGACCGTTGACCGTGGGAGGAGAGTTTCCCGTTTCGGCTTCAACTTCCGGCGACCGGATTCCGGCCACCTCCGGCCACGGGACAGGTATGGTTAGCATCCTTGTTTGATTTCGAGTGGGTTAGGCTTTGGTTTGGAGTGAATTGGTTTCGTTTTGGGGAAGAACCATTGGAGGCCGAGTTGGAGATTTCGCCGGTGACGGGGAGCTTGGCTCCGGCGAGTTTTGGAAGGGGATATTAGGGGGATTCGACTCCCCTCGTCT
Organism: Geum urbanum; assembly: GCA_946800695.1. NCBI lineage: Eukaryota > Viridiplantae > Streptophyta > Magnoliopsida > Rosales > Rosaceae > Geum > Geum urbanum. The sequence goes on along the minus strand of OX327008.1, from coordinate 3,405,441 downwards.
CTCTGAATCTATTGGTGTGGTCAATTGAGGTTAAGGAAGAGTTTTTGATGCAACCCGATTAGGGATTTGAATTGGGAGGTTCGTTCGGTTTTGCTCGATTTTGGGGAGGTTTTGCTTTGAATTGGTTCTAGTGTTCGAAGAGAAAAAGGTTCGCATGGTTGTGGGGATGAAAACTGGAGCTTTCCGCCGTGTGATTTCACCGTTGACGGCGCGCCGGCGGCGGCGGTCAACGGCGGAGAAAAAGTCAACTTTTCAGATTTCGATGTAATTAGTGTCATTTTTCTCGAAATCACGCCCTGATTATCGTATGGAGGTTTTCGGGTTGATTTGGTTAGCCGATTTTCAGTCGAGGTTTCGAGTGGGGATTTCAGGATTTCTGTAATTCATATTGTACTGCATTTCGTATTTCCGGGAACGGTTGGTTTCCGTGCATCAGTACAGTGTTGTGGATTACGATATTGATCAGTTATGTTTTGTGAATGTATTCAGAAGATCGAGATCGAGATCTGGATCGTGATCGTGCATCTGGCGAGGGATCTTCCGCCGGACCACGTGTTTAGCGCGAGTGCGCGCTACGCGAGTCAGTGAGTGGACAGTTTATTTTCACGGAATTATTGCGAGTCCTTTATATACGTTATATGAGCGTGAATATGCAGTATGATTATGGTTTTACGAATATGAGTTTTCGTACGAGATTATGTTTATTTTGAGCATATGTTATGTGATTATACCTATTTGTTGTTATATGTCCACGTGTGGCCCCGTGTGATTTACATACATGTTCTGTACGTGTGAGGAGTTAGAGTCTCCCTCGTGTACGTATGCGTGAGGAGTTAGAGTCTCCCTCGTGTACTCGGACGCGTGAGGAGTTAGAGTCTCCCTCGCGTACCATTTGTTGTTTATACTTTCGACTCGCATATGTTTTTATAACATATATATTACTTGGTGAAAGACATTTATTTTCGTCCACTCACTCTAACGTGTTTATTGTCTTTCCCCTGGGCTTTTCGGTTTCCGTGCCCAGTTTGCAGTTCAGGTTTGGTGTTTCACGTCGCAGTTTGGAGGCTAGTGATCAGAGTCACCTGTGTTTTCCAGTAGGTTCTTGTTTCGCCTACTGATGTACATATTGTATATGTTTTACTCTAGAGGTCGCTCTGAAACATCCTCATACATGTTGTGCGGATTTTCACAGATATACATATATACATAGTACATTTTATTTATTGTTAATGATTATATTGTTGTTGAGAAATCCGGATGGGATTGGTGCCCACGGTTTGCTTTTTGTGGCATAGGACGAAGTGTTAATTTCCGCGTGCAGGTTATGGTAATTCCACGCTAGTAACGAAACTCTGCCGAAATTTTGAAAATTTTTTGTTGGTTCGTATTTTCGGAAGGGTTTAATTCCGGTTTAGGAAACTGAATCGGGATTGGGTCCTTTCAAGACCTGAGACTTTTATCAGTGGATACAAACTCAAGCTGGTATGAGGATGAGCCTTTCGTTCTCATTACCTTAGTTAGGCAGGTGCTCTATCTCGACGATCCGAAAACTGGTGACGGGTGGAAAATAGTGAACCATATCTCTCATCGAGGAATTTGGAATACAGAGACAATTGAAGGGACACCGGCGACTGAAGATGCTGCTGAACCAGACAGAGACATTCCTGCCTATCAAGAGCCTAATGTTTCTGTCATCCGCTCTGATATAATGGATCTGGTTCAAGATGGTGAACGGTTACCCATGCCTGATAGTTGTACAGATCTAACTTAAGATGAGATTATTGAGGTAATTAATGAGGTAGATGAAGAAGACGTGCAGGATGAGGACGAGGACGAGGATTCAGGTTATTCGTCGGACGATGTTGAGTATGATGAGGAGGATGAGCAATCGAATACCAGGGACGAGGATGATGACGATTATGACGAAGACTACTTAACTAAGACGAGAAAAATTAATTGGTAATTAATTTTTCTAATTATTATAATATATGATGCATCATCGATCAATAATTAATATAAATATTATAAGGAGGAGTACGTATGTACGTATGTAAAACTATTATTTTGTACTTAATTAATTAATTAATTACACGCGTCCATGCTCGGATCGGATCGACCGAGGTAGGCAAATTAAATATAATTTATTAATTAATCGATCCGGATCGGATCGAAATCGAAACGGATCGATCGAGGAGCTAGCAGATATCGGATCGGAGAAATTAATCAAAGCTTTCACCTTTTGGGTATTTTGGGCTTTGGGTAGTCGAAAAGGTGAAAGCTTTCTATTATGTCCAAGAAGCTAGCTTCCTGATCAAGAAGCTTTCGTTCGTTTTTCTATAAATAATCTGATCCATTGAATCAGAAGAATTGAACGGAGACACAAGTAAGCTTGGACGACCTAAACCCTAAACAGTAAGGCCATAACCCCTGAATTCAGGGTTTCTGCACTTGGACGACGGAGAATGACCTTTTTCATCGTCCTAGTGGGAACCTGGACGACGGAAACGGTCATTCTCCGTCGTCCAAGTGCAAAAACCATAAACCCTAAAAAGCAAGGCCCTAACCCCTGAATTCAAGGTTTCTACACTTGGACGACGGAGACTTACCTTTTCCGTCGTCCTAGTGATCACCTGGATGACGGAAAAGGTAAGTCTCCGTCGTCCAAGTGTAGAAACCCTAAACCCTAAACAGTAAGGCCCTAACCCCTTAATTCAGGGGTTTCTGCACTTGGAAGACGCATTTGAGCGTTTTCGTTGTCCTAGTGGTCACCTGTACGACGGAAAAGGTCAGTCTCCGTCATCCAAGTGCAGAATACGGAATTTTATCTAAGACAACGACCATCTAGACCATCTCCGAATGCATATTCTTTTCGTCAGGACTATAGAGTACACAATTCTTGGTGTGTGAGATTCGACGGTTCCAAAATCGGAGTTACGAAATGTCTTGTATCCACGTATCCGGTTTGTCAAAATCTCAGTTTTGCGGTTGACTGTGCCGATGAAACCCTTCACGAACTTATTATTTTTTGAAAATTATTCTAATTATATATTATGTTACGGCGAACGTATCTAACGGTTGTTTTGTCAAAATTCAATTTCGTTAATATCGATATGCAAATGAGTCTATACTTAATAACACTTAAGTAATAACGTTTAGTAGATACTTAAGAAGTTTAAAGACGTAAAATTATTCGTCGTTTCAAATTGAATTCTTTATATATACGATACGTTAATCGATTTTTTACAACGATTTCATTCGAATGACAGATTTGAAAATTCCTTGCGATTTATTTTTTAATTTTTTTTATTGTAAATTCAACTTGGACGACGGAGTTGGGCCATCTCCATGGTCCAGGTTGCACTTGGACGACGGAGATAGACCATCTCCGTCGTCCAAGTTCAAATTTATGGCGGTTAATTGTGCCGCCTTAAATTTTCGCGCCGTTTCAAATTTGACTTAGACGACGGAGAACCCATTCTCCGTCGTCTAAGTAGACATTTGGAACTGTGCCGAAAATTCAACTGACCCGCCAATTAATTGGGCGCCGTTTCAAAATTTTGAAACGGTTGACTTAGACGACGGAAAACAGGGCTCCGTCGTCTAAGTCAACGCCTATATAAGGCAGTGCCCATCCCTCTCTTCCTCATCCCATCTCATAATTTCCTCCTCTCCTCTCCTCTCACTCTCTCTCAAAATTTCGGCGAAATTTCCGGCGACTTTCCGACGAGGTTATAATTAATTTTTTTATTAATATTATTATTGTTTAAGTATTTAATTAATTTACAAATTGGCTAATTAATTAATAATTAATGTTTTAGTAATAATAATTAATAGTGAAAATAAATGATTAATTAGTATTAATATATTAGAAATTATTATTATTGGTAATAATAATTATTGGTAAATGAATAATTATTGGTTAAAATTAATTAATAGTAATAATAATTATTGTTAATAATATATAATTCATTATTTTGGTAAATGAATAATAATTAATAAATGCATGATAAATAATATTTAATTATTGTAATTATTTATTGTTTTAATAAATGATATATAATTTGTGATTATTATTAAAGGAGTAATTTAATTAATTGATAATTATGAGAATTTTGTAGTAAATTCTTAGTCTTTGATTTAAATTTAGTACATAATTAAGTTTGGTTCATTAAGTCGCACTCTTTGGAATAGATGGCGCCTCGTTTCCTAGCTTAACTCCTTAACCCCTCGTGATGTGCGGATTTCATCACCGCACACCATAACCTAAGCAAAGTTATGGACACGAGGTTGAGGGCGGAGTTTGCAAAGGACTCGAGGGAGTGTAAATTTTCAAATAATTGGCTGAATGTCGGACATGGTGTCTAGAAACGGGTTATGACTGGTGACAGGTTTTGGATCTAAGAAAGACGACACCAATAGAGTATATACCATTGATTTGGTTAGCCTCGGGGTGTTTTGTCGAAATTAGTCCTGCCTCTCGCGTTATCTCTATCCCTAACTGGCCATGTTTTTCGATTTAACCAAGGCTGATTAATTGAAAGTTTACACTTTATCGCGCGGGTCGCACGTCCATTGAACGACCGAAATACCAAGCTAGTGTACTCTATTTAAATCTTAGGCGCACTCAATATATACGAAGGTGTAATTACCGTACATTTTTTTATAAAATTATTACTGTAATCATGTATTTTAACAACGTATTCCTACCTAGGTTTAAATAAATTAATGGCTCCGTCTGGAAAGAAGAAGATAGCACAGGAGGCCGAAGATGCCATTCTCCGACGCTTGGCCGACCAAGTGGGTTGGCAATTACAAGAGGGCCTAGACGCCCCCATCTTCGGACCCTTCAGTTGGTCCGTCTACAGCGCCAACTGGGAAAATTCCCGCTCCCCCATTTATCCCGAGCGGTGATGACGAGGCCTATTCCACTCCGATGCACGGTTCAACCGGAAGTACTCAGGCGTCCTCGACCTCTGAGTCTATTCTCTATAGCGCCCGGCGCAAGGTCAGGAGGGCCCCGACTGACCCTAAACCGAAGAGGACTCACGGTCCCGTCAAAGGCGGGAAAGCGGAAAAAATAAGGCATGCGACCGGCAAAAAGACCAGCTTGCCGTACAACGAATTCACCGGTGGCCCTCCCACAGCTCAGCTAGCTAGTCTCTCGGCACATAGCATAGGGTCAATCCTTCGTAGCCGGGTTCGTCTTACTGCCCCTACTTGGAAGGAGGTGCCGGATGAAGAGAAGGCGAAACTGTTTAAAGAACTTTCGGTACGTAATACGTACAATTTTAGTTATTAATTATATTGTTAATATTAGTTATAATTTCATAATATATACGATTATAATTTGCTATTTATTTATGATAGGAACAATATGAGGTGGATCCGACCCCGGCGATGTTGAGGCATATCAACCAAACCGCCAACTCCATCTACCGTGATCGGAAGTACATGCTCTATCAGTACTTCAACGAGACCGGCTCCGTGCCTACCGCCGCAGAGCTGCGTGGGGATAGAGAAGATGAGTGGAAGCGGTTGTGTAACCACTTCCGAGATGAAGAGTATAAGGTGTTTAATTACTTTTTTTTATTTAAATTAAGAGAATTGAATTATTTTTATTTTAGTTACATATTAATTTTTTAATGATTTATGTTGTCCAACAGAAATACTCCAACATCAACAAGATCAACCGGGGGAAGAAGGACAAACACCATACCTCCGGCGCCAAGCAACTCATTCAAATAGCCAAGGAGCATAGGGATAAGGGCTCCAAACACCCTTATCTCGATGCAAAGGAGTCCAGGCATGCGAATCTTGTTTCGGGGTGAAAAGAATACTACTTTACCTTGTTTGATTTCAGCAATGAAGGCTGATCGGATGATGAGGAAGGGTTGTGAGACTTACCTTACACATGTTATTGATACGAGTGTTTGTGTACCAGACAATGGTGATATTGCGGTGGTTTGTGAGTATCCAGATACGTTTTCCGAGGACTTACCCAGTGTTCCTCCAGTCAGGGAGATTGACTTCACCATCGAGTTACTTCCTGGTACCGGACCTATTTCGTAGACACCTTATCGTATGGAACCCGCAGAGTTGAGGGAGTTGCATATTCAACTTTAGGAATTGAAAAAGGTTTCGTTTGACCTAGTGTTTCACCTTGGGGTGCTCCAGTGTTGTTTGTGAAGAAGAAGGATGGTTCGATGAGGCTATGCTTTGATTATCGGAAATTGAATCAGGTTACGGTGAAGAACAAGTATCCGCTTCCACGGATTGATGATTTGTTCAATCAGCTGAAAGGAGCTTCAGTCTTCTCGAAGATTGATCTCAGGTCTGGGTACCATCAGCTACGGATTCGTGAATCCGATGTGGACAAGACGGCGTTTCGATCACGTTATGGGCATTATGAGTTTCTTGTTATGCCGTTTGGGTTGACCAATGCACCAGCTGCTTTCATGGACCTGATGAATCTGATTTTCAGACGTTATCTGGACAACAAAGTCATTGTGTTCATCGACGACATCCTGATTAACTCCAGGAGTGTGGGGCAGCACAAGAAACATTTGTATGCAGTTTTGCAGAATTTACGAGACGCTCAGTTGTATGCCAAGTTCAGCAAGTGTGAATTTTGGCTAGACAGTGTAAAGTTTTTAGGCCACGTGCATATTACCATGGATTTTGTGTATGATTTACCTCGTACTTTTTGTGGTAGTACTAGTATTTGGGTGATTGTGGATCGCCTTATGAAGTCAGCTCATTTCCTAGCACTTCCAGGAAAACTTCCCGTGAGCAGATTAGCGAAGCTGTACTTGAAAGAGGTTGTGAGATTACATGGTGTACCTGTGTCTATAGTTTCTGATTGGGATAGTTAGTTTACTTCTGAATTTTGGCAAGCATTACAGAAGGCAATGGGGACTAGATTACACTTCAGCACAGCTTTTCATCCTCAGTCAGATGGTCAGTTGGAGATGGCTATTGAGACTCTGGAGGATATGTTGCGATCTTGTGTTTTGCAATTCAGAGGGAATTGGGATCAGCAACTTCATTTGATTGAGTTTGTGTACAACAACAAATATCAGGCTAGCATTGGTATGGCACCTTACGAGGCGTTTTAGGGCAAACAGTGTCGAACATCCGAGAGGTTGGAGTGAAGTTGGCGAGAAATGGCTTCTTGGTCCTGATTTGGTGAAAAGTACCATGGAATACGTTCAGATTATTCGGGATGGATTGAAAGCTGCACAGGATTGACAAAAGAGTTATGTTGATGTGAGACGGAAGGATCTCGAGTTCGAGGTTGGTGATTGAGTTTTCCTGAAACTTTCTCCTTGGAAGGGTGTTCTTCGTTTCGGGAAGCGCGGTAAACTTCGTCCGCGATATGTTGGTTCATATGAGATCACGGAGCGAGTCGATGCTGTAGCATACAAGTTGGCATTACCATCCGAGATGGCCAGAGTACATGATGTGTTCCATGTGTCTATGTTGCGGAAGTACATTTTCGATCCATCTCATGTGTTGACACCGTATCAGCTTCCTATACGGGAAGACTTGACCTATGTGGAGGAACCAGTTCAGATACTTGATCGGAAAGTCCAGAGTTATGACACAGAGCCATTCCTCTTGTGAAGGTATTGTGGTAGAACCATTCGATTGAAGAGGCTACTTGGGAGACTGAGCAGCACATCCGTGAGTAGTATCCCTACCTCTTCAGCTAGCAGGTATGTAAATTTCGAGGGCGAAATTTTTGTTAGGGGGTAGATTTGTAACGACCCGAACCGGAAATGGTATGTTAATTAGCTTGATTTGCACATTTCACGATTAGTCGCAGTTAGTCGTAATTGGTCGATCTAGCGGCTTTGTTCACGTATTTGATTTGAGTTCCTTCGCGTAAATTGTAGAGGATTTGATTTCGAGTTTGTATGAGGTTTCAGAGGATTTTTTGGATAATCGAGAATATAAAATGAAAATTTGAAATTATCGTCAAGTTAGTCGTAGTTATCCGTTTGGGTTTGAGTTATCCGAATCGTGAATTTGGTCGATTCGCGATGTATAAATATCGTCATAGTCGTAGAATTGTCGAAAAGTTGCATTTGGGTTGTTTGACCAGCGTTGATCGAGTCAGACCCGAGTTGACCGAGTCAACCAAGTTGACCCGTCGAGTTCACCAACTTGCCGTCGAGCTTCATGTCGGAAAACGGTACGGTTGCCAGAAAGGAAGGTAGGGATTTGAAGCTCTCCTCTAGGGCTATTTATTGATGTATGTATTGTGTTGTTTTGTGTTGATTTTGTTGGAGAAATGTGGAGGTGAAGTGGACGGAATCGGTGGGTTTTGGGGGAGGTTTTTCGGCAGTCTTCCGGTGAGGTTTTGAGGTGGATTAGGTTGGGTTCATGCTTGGGATGGAAGCTCATAAGGTTTGGAGGGCCGAGGTGGAGCGACGACACCGGAATCTGCCGGAGAAGTTTTCCGGTGATTTGGGGCCGGAGACTTTCGAGGGGTTTTTGGGGTGGTTGCCGGCCGAATTGGGTGATGGTGTAGTTGGACTTTGGACTGGGCTTGGGGAGAGGAATATTTTGAGGTATTGGTCGCCGAAAAATTTCACCGTTGACGTCGAGCCGTCGCCGGCAGCGGCTACCAACGGTGGAGCTCCGGCGAGGGTTGACTTTTTGGAATTTTGGAGCTCCGGCCAATGTCGTGCTTCAATATGTATTGATCGTATCCCTGTTATTCGGGTGATCATGATCGAGCGTTTGGCGAGGGATCTTCTGCCGGACCTCAGAGTTAGCTTCGTACTGTGAGTGGACATTTTATTTTCATAGATGAATTGTGAGTCTTGATTTATACATCTTATGAGTATACGTTTATGATTATGCATTTACGTTATGCATTTATGATTATGCACTTTACGATTATGCATGTGTATGGAAAGGATTTATGATTTGGTTTACATAGAGTACAGTCTCGGATATAGAGGAACGCATCGATGCATGAGCTTTTCGGATGATCCCCGAGATGCTTCGGGGGGGACAGATATTCTGACCTGAGGTGTTTCAGACTTATATTAATCACGTGTGGGTCAGGGATCCTGTGATTAGACTGTACTATGCGGAGGAGTCCATGAGTGACCCCGCTGGATTTTACGTGCATATTTATGGATCAGGGAAAATGTATCTGGTGGGGATTTTCATGTGCATTGACCGCATTATGCTTTTATGAGCATATATTCTTATATGTTGGGAATGACATATTATTATTTACGTCTACTTACTCTAATGATTTTATTTGTCTTTCCCTGGGCTTTTCGATTTCCTTTGCCCAGTTTGCAGTTTGGGTTCCAGTGTTGCACGTTGACGGTGGAGGCGTAGAGTTCGGATCACTCTTTAGTTTCTGTAGGTTCCTTGTTCGACCTACTAGTTGTATATGATGTATATAGGTGTCGCTCTGAATACTTAAGTTTTTTTTCAGTTGAGTTGTCTCCTGAATGTTTTTGGATTTCTTGTAAACCTTTTGGTTTATTATATAGCTGTGTTGAGAAATCCGGATCGGAGACGGGAGCCCACGGTTTGGCTTTTGTGGAATATTAGAAGTGTATTTCTTTGCAAGTTCTAATAGTGGTTCATGTGTTTCAAAGTAAACTCTGGAAAAATTTTAAGATCATGTTTTAGAAGGGGTTTGATTTTGGTGTAGGCAACTAAATCGTAGTCGGGTCCTTTCAATCCATTAACAGCCTAATAACTTTACACAAAATTAACAACCCTAATCACAAAATTAGCAGGCTAATAACACAATATGCACAAATTCAGCAGCCCTAATAACACAAGATATGCCCAATCTCTACAAAACCTGCATAAAAATTCATAATCCCCAAAATTCACAAACTGCACAAAATTTCATTCTTTTCCTACAATCTAAAATTTGAAGGGGAGAGAGAGAGAGAACATACTGGTTGGGGTGTTTTAGAGAGAGAGAGAGAGAGAGAAAGAGGTTGGTTGGCAAGCTGGGTTGCGGACGGCGGTGGCAATGAACAGGTTGAGGAGTGCGGCGACGAACGGCGTCCAGTGGCGGGAGAAATATCGATTAGGGTTTTGGGCATTCTGGTTCGATGGGGTGGCGTGGGCTGGGAATTATATCCGAAAACTATAGTTGACGACTTAAATAGTCGTCGACTATAGTATAACCAATGGCATTCATGGTAAATGTCGTCGGCTATACTGTAGCTGACGACTTTACTTATGTCGTCAGCTATAGTGTGTATAACAGACAACATCAGTCTATGTCGTCGGCTATAGTGTTAATATTTTTTTACAAAATAGGCTCATGTGGAAACATGTTTCCCACAAATACCTGTTTAACTAACTAAATAACATAGTCAAAAATATCGCTATATTTAGAAGTATGAAAATAGTTAACAAAATTAGACTTATGACCAACAAACATACACATTCAACAAAAATACATTTTTAACTAAGGCTCATAATCAGAATCATTGCTTGAGTCGAACTCTGTGTCCGAGTTAATTTCTGGTAAGATGTGTCGCTCCTCGTCACCGAAGTCTTCGTCAACTTCATTTGGATTAACATCAAGAAGTTCTGCTCGATGAATTCGAACCACACTACCCTGGATCACATTATTAAGGCGAATTGTAGAGGATTCAGGAATACCAATTGTGTTCGGCTCTTGGTATGCAGTAACTTCTTCATTACCTGCGGTATCACCAACTGTAGCAGAACTGCATATGTTTCTAGGAACAACATAGTTAACTACTTTCCACGCGTCTTTGTGCATAAGATCATCAAGATAACACTTGTTTTACCGTTGTGGCAAAAACAAAAGAGTCATCATCATACCAGCTTGCAGCAGTATTCACCGAAAATATTCCATACTGATCGGTCCTTGTGTTCTCTTGGCTAGTATCAAACCATCTACACTTAAACAAGTGCACTTTCATGGCTTCCCCATAAATTAGTTCAAACATTGAATGGAAAACACCGTAATAGTCAACGTCATTCTGCCCACCATGCACCATTACCCAGAATTTTGTGTTCTCAGTCTGTCGTCCCTATGTTGACATATGAATTTTACGCCATTAACCTTACACATCGGGTAAACATTTGAAGTTACCGATTTCATCGCTAAGAGTCTCAATGCGTGTGACCATTGTGGGTAACCATCATCTTGTACATAGTTCATCTTAAACAAAAAAAACTATTCACTTTAAATATGAACATTGATATTAATTTTTATATATATAGAAGTAAATACATATATACACACACTTAACCATTTGCCAAAATAGTTTGTAAACGTCCTATATTATGGTACTCAACATTACCGACAATAGAAGGGTGTTGAAGATGGATGTCTTTCCAGTATTGAACTTCTGGATAGTTAATCACTACCCACCAGTGCACAATGACTAACTCATATGGTTCCAACTTGTACGAGTTTGGCAACTTTCCATATACTTCAACATTATTGGAGATGATATAAAGGTTGAACTCAGGTTCATCTACTGGCATATGTTGTGGAAGGTCCTCGAGCGCTCCGAAATATAACTTGGTGTATGTTACGCACTCGTGCATAAGATAAGCTTCAGCGATACACCCTTCAGGTACGGATTTATTCTTCACATAGTCTTTGTAGTCTCCTACTTGTCTATCAAGTTGTAAAGTGCATGTTATGATTTTTGAAAAATAAGTATTAATTTATATATAAAAATAGAGCCAAATTCAAAAGTTGAATCGTATGTACCTCTCCATGGGATACATCCAAGTGTAGTGTACCGGACTGGTAAGCAACAATTGTTCGGGAAGATGGATCATCAGGTGAGACATGATGTCAAAAAAAATTGGTGGAAATATCCTCTCAAATTTGCACAAGATAAAAATGATGCCCTGTTGTATTTCCCAAAAGTCTGATTTTTTTCACTTCTCTAGTGCATAACTTCTGAGAGAATCTTGACAACGCCACTAACAGCTCCACCACCTCTTTCGGCAGGTACCCTCGAATGAAAACAGGAAAGAGGCGTTGAAGTAGTACATGGAAATCATGACTCTTTAATCCGTACGTCTTATTGTCTCGAAAGTTAACACAACGGCCTATATTTCTTGCATAGCCATAAGGATACCTGACATTACCCATCCAACCAAAAATTTCATTTTTCTAGTCAGGTTTGACGGTGTAAGGAGCTTGAGGCATTTTTTCTTCCCTACTCTCAACCACAAATGTTTTCGCAGTCCCATTCTTTTCAGATCAATGCGTGCCTTAGGGTCGTTTTTAGTTTTCCCCTCCCAATTCAGAACTGTACCCACCACACTTTCGCACACATTTTTTTCTATGTGCATGACATCTAGGTAGTGCATGATCAGCAACTTGGGCCAGTTGGGAGTTCCCAGAATATACTTTTGTGTGTCCAGAATTTATACCTGTCGGGTCTGTCAAGTATTGACGCCACTATTTCAGGATGATTGCTTAGCTGCCCAAAATCGTATTCATTCAGCACTTCCAAAATTTCATCCTGAAAGATCTTGGGCTTTCCTACATCAAAGGTGCGTTCATTCAGCTAGTACATCTGGTGCTTGAGAAAATACACCGCTCTCATAAGGAAACACATCGTTGATCAACCTCATTGGTTGATCATTAGATGTACTGGCTGTTTGACTCCAAAATTTCTCTCACGAGGAGCACATAGAGAGCCTCTTGCAAACTGTCTCTTTTACTGATTCCAGATAGTTTAACCGCAGGTGTCAGCTTATCCTGTTGTGCTTCATGTACTAGCGTGGCACCGACTCGCGACGGAATGTGAATGTGTAGCTACAGTGCCTGACATCTTGATTAAGCGATTAAGGCGGGGAGAGCACCAACTTCATCTGAATAGGTCCTTCTCACCTAGTGTCCTAGGACTTTTGGTTTTTGTGTCTCTAGTAGAGCCACGGAAATGGATACCTCACTCTACCCTTGACGAGTGCAAAGTAGATAAACTTTCTTGACAGTGTGTTGAGAACACTGGAGTTTTGCTTCCTTGGATATCCAAACTCTCACTCGATATGTGACAAGCCCTTCAATCTTCCAGTTGCATTGTTTCCTTAATTTGATCTCAATACTCTCACTCGATAGGTGACAAACACTTTGATCGTCAAGTTACAGGGAGTGTCTCCGACGAGATGTATTTGCGTATAGCAAAGTTTGTATGTGCTCGAGGAGGATTCTTCAATATCCGTATCGCTATCCTTTTATAATGCTCAGTAGTTGTTCCTCAATTCACTTGTACGTCTTTAGCTCTTTGATTCTCAATGCAACTCTAATGCTTACCAGCACACGGTCTTATCTCTATATAGTTTCAATGTTATCCTAATTCCTTTCACGAAGGAAACCTAACCAATGTAGGAAATGTTCAATAAACATTAAGCCGCAGGGATCATCTATCTTAACTTACAATCCTATCCCAATACGGAAACAAACTCTATTCCTACCCGGCCTACTCATCAAGTTTCAACCTAATCGGACCGCTCGCGAAGACTTCAGCCTAAACCCTAAACCCTCAAGCCTTGAGCTTAAATTACCTATGCAAGCGAAAAGACTTGAATATTTTCCGAATGACGCGCTATTATTCCAAATGGTAACATCACATGCAAGTGCCACGTTACACAACCCCTCTAAAAAATTGTGTCACTCCGGCTGATGTAATATAAAAGCACATGTTCACATCAACCAAATTTCACTTCCCAACAGAACTCTTTTGCTTGCCTTGCTTTCAACTTTCAAGCCTCCTTAACAAGCTAAACTCTCCATCTTCTCCGAACATCTTCTACAATCAAAACCATGCCTCCTCGCAAAGACATATCCATCTCTTACTCAGAACAAGATGTTGAGAATTTCATCAAAAACATCAAAGTCGTCGCCAGATGATAGAACCCAGAGGTCATCATTCATCTGGAAATCAACCCAAGAAACAGCACTGGCCTGCTTGGTCCCTTCCTTGATTCTCCAATAAACCCATAACTCTTTCCTCTTCTCCGCCATCCCCTTTGCAATTCAGCCCTCATCTTCCAGAAAAATCCCAAGGCGGAACCCAAAGAGTGGACCAACAAAGACATCCTTTGTCTAATTGGTAAATGGCTGCACCCAAACAAAGAAGACCTCGCTTGGTACCAGCTTCGTAGCAGAAAAGATATCGATCTATGGGAAGCAACAGGTATCACCCAACTGATTGATTTATGCTTTTCGCTTCCTGCTGATGGAAACTGAGCTCCGTTCGCCACCGCTATGTGCTTCAGGGATTGCTCCGTCAACTTCTTCTGTCTCCCCTGTAGCGATGTACGCATCACTATCCTTGACCTCTATGCCTTATTCAGAATTCTTGTGACTAGCAACACCTGGCGCCATAATCACACACAAGGAACTGAAATCCGAGCCTCAAAAGATCGACCTTCTTCCTACTCTGCCTGAGGTGATCACTTTACAAAGAAGGAAGGCACTACTGACGAATGAGGCATAGCCTTTCTAGAATATTGGCTATCTAAATACATCTTCTGTCCTACCTCCGCCAAGGTCAACAAATGTTAAACCAACCTTGCCGAACACCTGTTCAAGTATGAAAAATTGGGCTTGGCTGAGTCCATCCTCGCCTACATCTACTACGGCTTGCGACGAGTTGTTCTCTCAAAGCTTGACCTCAATCAACCAGGACCACTTTAGATGGTAGAGTTCTGTTTGAGAATGTATTTCTCGTTATTTCGCCCTTTCGCCGTCTCTTCCTTCGAAGAGGACAAAGTTCTGGGCCGAACCTTGGCGACAGCATCTTCTGGAACCAGAACATGGTTCTATCAAGCCTGCTTCAACCACCTCTGCTCGCATAAAGACTTTCCAATCGCAGCAGTTGAAGTAATCTTGAATCGTCGTCATCCCTGCAGCCTTATGAGTGGATTTATGCCCTCGCCAGAGTAAGATGACTCTGCGAGAAACCTTTTGATTTATCCTTACCAATCTTCTTCTAGCCCTAGGCATGAGCTATATGCTCCGAATCATTTTTCCAGATAGCTTGGGCTGACCCAGGATGCCCACATGCCCCTCGCATGTTCTTTGAATAGATACAACATTTGGCAAGGGTCAGGCCATCCTTTAATGGATGATCTACAGGATGTCAATCAAATCTTTTACCTGCCCAAAAAATCTTTTGCTTATCACGCCTTCATCTCGGGGTAGATAAATCACTCCTTGGCACAATCCCTGGTAGACGTGTATTTTTTATTAACGGGTACATTTAATCTCAAGAAACCTTACCACTATTGTTCAGTATAGTTTCTTCCTGTAAAGGGCATCCTCATTCACTACTTTTGGTCATACCTTCCAAGCCTCTTTGTGAGATGAACTCTCTTTCAATATGTTTGCTCTAGCTTTCTTATCAGGAAAATCCTCCAGATAAAAACCTTCCCATGTTACAGACTCTAGATAGTGATATCCATGTCCAAACCTGGACTAGATAGTGACATCTATGTCCAAGTGTTGCCTTAGCAGAATCACCCTAAGTATCTATAAGGTGACGAAGCCAAAACACCTGGGGAAACCTCACGTCGTCTTCCTCGCCAGCAGCCACTCAGTTTCCATATGCATGGAGGCTGCAGGTCCCATGAACGCGGATACTCTAGAGAGGAAAGACAGAGAATTCAATCCGGGGTAAGGCAACATACGCTAATCTTGCTTCCAGTGGTCCTTTGGGCTGCTAAACTAGCTTCCTTGGCATTTCAAATCCTCTTTGTTTTGTCCCTTGAGGTCCCCTCTTCAATGTATGCATGTTTGATACGTATACCCAATGACTGGTTATCAACTGTTTGAGGATTTGGAAAGACACACTGTATTTTTCTTTATGTTCTGTTGCTGATTGTAGTTTGCCTTCATATGGTATCAGAGCTTAAGGCCGCAAAGCCTTTGTCATCTTTGTTCCGATGTAATCTGTTTATATTCAAAGTAAAGAATTCCCTTATGCAAAAATGTCTTTTGTACTGATAAACTCAAATATAGTTTAATTTGTACAATACCTTGGTCACAGCGGTTGGCGAGCATGAACTCTTTAATTAGAAATTTTAAAAAAAATAGTAAAAAAATTTAGCAACAAGTATAGGCTAACTACGTCTAAATCCCTATGTGTTGCCCCTTCAGTTCAATCAGGCGAGTGTCGCCAAGGAGTGTGTATGAACTGAATTAAGCTATTTTTGGAGGGTCTTTATATTCCCAAGCTGGCTGTACATATTTCTTAAGGAAACATCCGTTGATAGGATTAGCATGAATTGTTCCATCTCGATCTCGTAAACAAATAGCTCATTTGCCTAAAAGGTGATTTATCATGTATGGCCCTTCCCACTTTTCTGACCACTTTCCTCGGCCTTCCGTCTTCTCGCCAATTGGCAATATCACTCGCCAAACCAATTATCCTTCTGCAAAACTCATGCCCCTAGTACATTTATCATAAGCACGAGCCATTTTTCATTTCTCGGCACACAGACTGTCATAAGCTTGTATTCTCTTCTCATCCAAGTCTTCATGTTCCTGCCACATGGCTTGTACATAAATATCATTGATCAGATTAATTTGCTCCATTACTCTTAAAGATTGTACGTTAATTTTGAAAGGCAGGACTGCATCATAGCCAAATATTAAAGCAGAAGGAGTTGTACCTGTAGGAGTCCATTTGCTTGTTCGATAAGCCCATGATGTGTTGAATAACTCTTCATGCTATAATCTTGCATTGCAATCAAGCATTCGTTTGAGGATATGTATGATGATCTTGTTGCTTGCTTCTGCTTGACCGTTGGATTGTGCATAGTATGGAGAAGAATGGAGGAACTGTATCTCGAAATCCTTCATGAGCTCATTGACCTCTCCAGACATGAATGTTGCCCCTTTGTATGAAACAAAACTCTCAGGAATACCAAACCTACAAATGATATCTTCAAATAAGAACTGGCGAATGGCCTTCGTTGATGATACTCTGAGAGGTCTAACTTCAACCCATTTGGTAAAGAAGTCAATAGCCACCATGATATATTTATGCCCGTCTGATGAATAAGGATGAATCATTACAATTAAGTTCAAAGCCCATCCTCGAGCTGGCCAATGGTTGATTATAGGCTGTAATGGTATTATAGGCATGTGGCTAAGTGGGCCATATTTCTGACATTCTTCATAGCCTTTAGTGAATGTGATGCAATCTTTGAGCATACATGGCCAATAGTAACCATGTTGTCGTATCAACCATAACATCTTCAGACCGGCCTAATGTGCTCATACTGCTCCTAGATAGACTTCCCTCATCAAACGCTTAGCATCACGTCCATACATACATCTTAAGAACAGACCTTCTTCTCCTTGTCTATACAACTCTTCATCCTTGAGTATATAATTAGGAGCTAAGAAATGGATCCGCTTGTCTGCTAGATCAATAGGATTCTGGAGAGATGAGATAATAGGCTGTCTCCAATCCACATCAATGTGATCGAGTGTGGCAACGTACCATTCGTTATTTTCTTCTTGGCAGGCGATGAAAGACGGCAGAGTCCTTCATTTAACTTTTAATATACGTTCGCGTATTCCATCTTACAAGCTCACCCTCGATGCTACTTGTGCCAACTCATTTGCTGCATAATTCTCCTCGCGAGGAATATGGCTCAACTCTACTTCGGTAAACAACTTGAGTAATTCACATGCTCGTTTGTCGTATGGTTCTAAAACTGGTCCAGCCTTATATTTGGTTTCAAGTTGTCTGATTACTAACAGGGAAACTCCGTATACGTGCACATATGTGATTTCCATATCTAGCAAAAATTCCAAGCCTATGATAACTGCCTCGTATTCCGCTTGGTTATTTGTATACCGGAAATCCAACCTGAAAGAAAAAGAAAAAGTTTTGCCGCATGGAGAGATCAGGGCCACTCCTGCCCAGCCATAGTGCTCGTGCTTGACCCATCAAAGTATAAACACCAAGGTGCTAGGTCAATACGAGTTAAATCTAACTCTGGTCCCTCGCGAGTATCCTCCATTGGATGATGAGCCAGAAAGTCAGCCACTGCTTGGACTTTTACTACTTTCTGGGGAACGTACTGCAAAGGAAACTCTGACAGTGCCAAAATACACTTCCCAATCCTTCCTCTATATATAAGTCTTGAAAGCATATACTTTACCAAGTCGGTTTGTGCTATTATGCATGTGGTGAAAGATAACATGTAATGCCTCAGCTTGCATCCTGAAAAATATAAGGCTAAGCACAATTTTTCCATTGGAGAGTATCTTGTTTCACAATCGGTCAAGGTACGACTGAGATAGAAGATAACTCGTTCAATTCCTGCCGTATTGTCTTGAGCTAATAAAATCCCAATAAAATCATCGGTAGTTGATATATATAGCTTGAAAGGAACCCTTGGTCTTCATGGAACCAAGACTGGTGGGTTCGCAAAGTATGCTTTGATAGTTTCAAAAGCCTCTTGGTGAATAGGCTCCGATACAAAGTCTTTCTGAAGCTTGAGTAAAGTTGAGAACGGTTGTGTTTTTCCAGCAGCATTAGCAATAAACCACCGTAAGAAATTGATTTTACCTAATAAGCGTTATAGTTCCTTCTTACTCTTTGGCGAAATTATATTGAGAACTGCTTCTTTCTTGTCAGCCGGTATCTCAATCCCAGGAAATCTCCTGCTTGTACTTCAAATACACATTTCGTTGGATTCATCTTCAACTGGTGTTGCCTCATACGGATAAACACTTGCCCCAAGTCTTCAATGTGATCAGTTCTGCATTTCATTTTAACTACCATGTCATCGATATATACCTCCATGGACTTGCCAATGAGGTCATGGAAGATCAAGTTCATTGCTCCCTGGTAGGTTGCCCCTGCATTCTTGAGTCCAAACGGCATGTCTACGTACTCAAATACTCCTACAAAACCTGGGCACCGAAATACGGTCTTATGTCTGTCTACTTCTGCCACTAGTATTTAATGATAATCGGCTGTCCCATCCATAAATGATAACATTTCGTGATGAGCCACCGAGTCTACCAACAAATCGGCTACTGACATTGGGTATGCATCTTTCGGGGTTGCATTATTCAAGTCTCTGTAGTCAACACAAACTCTCATCTTGCCATTCTTCTTACTAACAGGAACTACGTTTGATAGCCACTCATTATATTTGGCCACTCGTATGATCCCTGACTTGAGCATTTTTTCAACCTCTTCTTTGACTAGAATTGCTATTTCTGTATTCATTCGACACATCTCTTGTTTCACAGGCATCTTTCCTTCCATGATCGGTAAGTTGTGACAAACTAATTCTGGTGACAGTCCTGGCATGTCGTCATATTTCTCTGCAAAACAATCAGTGTATTCCTGCAGCAATTCAATATGCCTCAGTCGTTCTTTAGGCTCTAGAAAGGTATTAATAGCCACAGATATTGGCTCTTCCGAACTCCCAAGATTAACTTTTTCAATGGGATCTTTGACTTTAGGAGGTATATCGTCTAAGACTGCTGGTGCTAATTTGATCTCTTCCTCCTCGTCTGATTCATTCAGTACATCTTCATCCATATATTCCAATGCCATAATTATTGGAACCTTCTCGTAGGCTTGACTCTCCATTAAAAAAATTTGGAAGCATTCGTGCAGAGAGTAACAAGCCTCGACCTCTATACTTGATAGAGGTGCCATCATTGAGACGGTTTGGATGCTAGGTCAATGGTATAGGGTCTACTGCTATCGTGATCTACCTGAATAATACCCCATTGTGCTATTTTAGAGGCTGTTACACTAATTAGGCGGCCTTTGTTATCGATGCCACATACTTCTAGTGGCTTGAGGTCACTGTTGTAATAACTAGCTTCTAAAAAATTGGCAGACACAGAGTATGGACGAGGATCTGCATCATTGATCTCTGCCTCGCTAGACTCCATGTTCCAAAGCAACATCTGCTGGTGAAGGGACGAAGTCACACAATAACTCATGTTGATCCAGTCACGTCTAAGAATTACACTGTATGGAGCTGTGCACTCTGCTACGAAGAATATGTATATTCCGGTGGCTGGTCTTATGTGCACTTGTAGAAAGACGATTCCCAAAGTCTTAGATATGCTACCCTAAAAGTTTCTAACGTTAAGGGTTGTTTCTTGGATAGCGGACTTGGGAATGCCTAGTAATGCCATCGCTTCGACGGTGATGATGTTCACTGCTGCCCCAGCAACCACTAATAGCTTGTTAATCTGAATCCCATAGATCGTCTCTATCACGTACAATGGTCGCATGTGCATTGCCATGTTCAGGGTGGGCTTCGCGAACATCATGTGTCCCTTTGGTAGTGGTGAGTCAATTTTTGATTGTTTAGCGAGCGCTGGTTGTTCTGTCGGTATTATTTCATCCTCTGGCGCTGCCAAATTATTGACATCTCACTTCAAGACTAGTTCAACCACTGCTGTCTTCTGCGAAGATATTGCATATATACTTAGAGGACAAGAAAAACACCATATTAATGTTAGTGTCAACCTCGTCTGCATATTCTTCTATATCATCTACTTCATCTTCATCATAGTCCAGCAACTCCTCATCATCCTCATTGATGTCGTCTTCAAACTTCCCATGTTCCACATCAATGTCTGCTGTGACTTCTAAGGAAGCGACTTGCTGGATCTGAACCTCAGACGTAGGTTTTATGGTTGTTGGCATAAATACTCCGGAACTTTGTTTCTGAAGTGGGGGAAAAGTCTTGTCCAACCTGGCATTTTTCTTTTCTTCTTCGATCAAAGACTTTGGTCTCCATTGTAGGCCTTTGGTTTCGTTTGAAGTGACATGCCTCTTGACATGTTCCCTCTTTTTCTATGGACTACTTAGCCCCACTGCCTGCATCACTTCATCGTCAAAACTAAGACGTTGTCTCGCTGATTTACGCTCTCGGTTGTCATGATGAACCTCAGGTATAGGTTCTGGTGTCTTTTCTCTAGCCCATAATTCTGGGTTACGATCAAAGACACTTGGTCGTTGTGCTCACACTTTAGGTTCACGAGACTTCTTCCTGAAGACCACTGAAGGATTTACTGCATGTGCATTCAAACGCCTTTGCAGCTTCTCCGGGGAATACTTCAGCTGTTATTCCTTGATGATGCCCATCTCGTAAGCTTCCAATGCTCTCTTAGCTTCTCTAAATCGTCGTTGGAGATTTTATCTCCTGCTTAGGGTTACCTCAATGGTCTTTCCCTTCTCCTTAACATACCATACGTTCTATTTAGTAATGTTTCATGAAGTAGGTGGAACATATGGCTTGGAAAGCGTGTCAGCTAACTCTGCTTTAGACTTCTTATCCTTGCTGATCTTCTTTGTCTCTCACATTTATTTAGATGCCGGGGACTCCCTTGACCTATGCGGCTGATAATGTTCTGGATTTGAAAATAATTTTGGGAAGACCTTGGCCGCTTCTGCCAATTCTTCGTAGGAAATCTTCAACCTGTACTTGAACTTACAATGGGCACAAAGAGCCACTGGCGACTCTGCCTTTGGGTCCACCTTCTCTTTTTCTTTAGTTGATATCATCGGTTGTTTCTTCGGTGGACTCTTACCAGTAGTATGAATACCGATGGTCTGCTTTCTCTTACTTGGGTTGCCCCTAGTCAACTCTAGTATCCCAACCATCAGTGTTTCTTTGATCGCCAGGTTTGGCGAGGGTGCTTCTATCAGTATTTCTCCCTCGTCAATCCTCTGTTGAATTCTATACATTAAATTAATACAGTAGTTTGTGGAATGGTGACCCCATTTATTGTGAGATCGGCAATAAGGTAGACCCCTTACATCTTCAGGATTCGGGTCTGAAGTTCCCCAGTTGTCGGGAACCATTGCTATTCCTACCTGGAGTAGCTCCTCAAAAATTTCCTCTCACCTAGATGCCTTATATGTGATCTCAGCTCGCCTAGGTCGGACAAAAGCAATATTACGTTTACGCTTTCGCCTTGATCTTTTCTTTCTTTGTGTAGGCTCAGATGCATCGCGAGAAAGGGAAATTGCTGGGATCATCGTGGAAGGATGTGGTGTCTGCGGATGCCATTCTACCACTCATTCTTGGCTAATTACGATCACTTCCCAGTTGATTAAACCCTGAATTTTGTCTTTCAAGGTTGAACATGTCATTGTTTAGTGTTCGAACTTGTTGTGGAATCTATAGAGATGTTGGCATGACCTTTCATACCTTAGCTGTTTCAGCTTAAATATTGGATAATAAATGATAAGCTTCATTTCCTACAGTTCATCCAAAATATCCTCCATTTAATCCTGTGGAAATGTATAATGTGGAAGGACCAATATGTTTTCCTCCTTAGCTCCCATTGTATAGCTAACGTCTGGTGACCAATCGACATCAATCATATTGACCTGGGATACTGGGAAAGGTTGAGAGTCTACTAATGCTGCTGACTTGGATGCTCCCTCCAACTCTAGCCTTCCTTCATTGATCCATTTCTGGATCTGATCTTCCAGCTTGATGCAGTCCTTCGTGATATGGTTCCATGCTCCATGGAACTTGCAATACTTTTTTCCTTTCAACTGCTCGGCTGTGGGGAGAGGTCCGAAATTTGTTTTGACAGCTCACATGTTGTAAAACTCATCCAAGATCTCATGAGCCATATTATCATCATATGTATAAGCTTCGAACTCTGGCTTAGTAAAAGCCACTGTCGAAAGCTTAATTGGCCCTTTGTTCTTCTGAAGTTTACAGGGTTTCAAAACCTTGTTCGTCACCAAATCTACTGCCCCTACCTGCTCTCCTTCAGAATCTGAGTCCTAGTTGTTTTCTAATTCTTCTATATAAGCCATAGTTTTTGGCTTTATTCTATTGTAAGACCTAGCAGTATATGTTCCCTTGGACGCATTTCTTCTGTTGTCTCGTTCTTGCATGGTACTGTAAGCCTTAGTTACAGTCGTAACAAGCTCATTCAAGGAAAAGTATTTTCTATTTAGGAATAGCTGGTGGTACGTATCCTCCAAGCCATTCTTGGCCATCTCTACTACCTCTTCTTTGTCTAATAGAGTCTTGCATATCTTATATTCTGACCGAAAATGATGCAGGAAGGTAACTGGACTTTCTGTTGTCGATTGGCTCAAGGAAGCCATTTTTTCAACACTGGTTTCTGGTTTTACCGTTTCGAAGTGATCTATAAACAAGACCTCCATGTCCTTCCACTCGTTAATCGAACCCTTTTCCAATCTCGTATACCAAAGGAGGGCTGATCCTAAAAAAGATGATCCAAAGACTCTTAGCTTGAGTCCCTCATTATCGGTGAACTGCCTCAGTTGGAGAGTAAAGTACGCTAAGTGAGTCACCGCGTTAGAATCATCATCGCCAGAGAAAGTCTTAAAGGTCTGATGTCGATAGTATCTTGGCCATTGCCAAGCTTCCGGATCGTCTTTCTGCATGGGTGGGAATGGTGTTTCGTATGATTCATACAACTTGGCGAGATGTATGTCACAATCGTTCATAAATCTATTTAACCCCTGCTCCCATGCTGGCGGGAAAGACTCTGCTTGTCTGGTCTTCCTGGTGAGAACAGAAATGGATCTTGTTAAAGACGTTATGTCTTTGTCTGTCCTTTGAGATAGTATCGCCACGTGTTGGCGGTATTCATCCAAATTTGTTCCCAAGGTTTGCATGATGTCGACCCGCAATTTGTCCTGACCTTCCGCAAGACTTGCTACTTGAGCTCCAATTGCTTCTCGCTCCTCATGATCCCCATGTAGTCCTACCCTTAGAGCTTGGATTTCGGCTAACGCTGAGTCTACTTTCTCGCTTTGAGTAGTGAGAAGATCTGCTTGTTGTTCAATTCTTTCCCCAAGAGCCGTGTAGTAACTTGTCTGATGCTCATCTCGCCTAGCCGCATAGGCTAGGTATTCTTGAAACGTGAGCTCCATGATCTCTGCTTCGCTCAAAGATTTGAACGACATAGTTGAATTGTATTCTTTACCGAAGATAATTTCAACTGCTTAATTACTCAATGAACGACACTCAGTAGAAGTGTGTTCACGGTATACCGGTTGTGGATGTTTACGACACTGAGGGAACTCCCTTTTGTAAGGATCCCCTATTGTCGCTTAGAGACACAAAAATATTGTCCCACCGGGTGTGCCAAAATGTTTGACTCCAAAATCTCTCTTGCGAGGAGCGCGTAGAGAGCCTCTTGTAAACTGTCTCTGTTACTGATTTCGGATAGTTTAACTGCAGGTATCGGCTTATCCTGTTGTGCTTCGTGTGCTAGTGTGCCACCGTCATCTAAATGAATTTTTAGTTACATATTTTGATCGATTTTGTCACCTGAAGTGTAACTTAGATGACTAATTTTTTTAAGGTGTCATCTAAATGAATTTTAAGTTCAAAAGATGACTAAATTTTTTTACTTATGTCGTCTGAATGAACTTTAAGTTAAAAAAGATGAATTTTCTTCGATTATGTTAGATGACATAGCTTATTTTTTGTAATCTGAGCAACACTTCAGATGACTAATTTTTTTTTTACTTCTGTCATCTGAGTCACACTTCAGATGACTAAATTTTTTTACTTCTGTCGTGAAACTAATTCTGACGTTTAAAAATGAGGGCCCATTTGGCAATCGACTTAGAC
Organism: Geum urbanum; assembly: GCA_946800695.1. NCBI lineage: Eukaryota > Viridiplantae > Streptophyta > Magnoliopsida > Rosales > Rosaceae > Geum > Geum urbanum. The sequence continues at coordinate 3,380,814 of OX327008.1, read as the reverse complement.
GACAGACCATTTTTCATTATCATCTGAGTGTTTTTCTAATGTCAAAAATTCTCTGTTGTTTGAGTTCATTTCAAATGGCAAGCTTGTAGACGACAGATAGAAATGATTCAAATGACGCTACCTGTGTGTCATTTGATGGACTTTTTGTACTAGTGTTAATTAGTTCGGTTGTTGGATTCCTCTTATTTAATAGGGAAAATGGCTAGGAAGGTCACTCAAGTATGGCTCGTTCTAAACTTTGCTCACTCATGTATGAAAAATATCACTTTGCTCACTATCGAATTACACTTTGACTCACTTTGATCACTCCGAACCTGAGAAATTGGTTGTGCCACTACAATTGGCAGAGCTCAATCTGTGCGAAATCAACCCAAAAACACTTTTCTCAACTACACCAAGTCCAATTCATCATGGAAGTTGTCAAATTAACCTTTGAAGTCAAGAACACCTAAAATTTTAAATCTTTGATTCTCCTTTCTCGGGTTGAATTGAGCCTCGATCTTGGTATGAAAAGACTCACAAGGAAGAAATCTACAATGCCCAATAGGTTTCCTTGACAGATTATAACTCGAATTCAAAACTCCAAATTTTGTAAAATTCAGAGTGAGTAAAGTGAGTACAAATGTAATTCGATAGTGAACAAATTGATATTTGTCATAAATGAGTGAACAAAGTTTAGAACGTGACATACTTGAGTGATTTTCCTAGCCATTTTCCTTATTTAATAAGCCAAGAACGTTGTTTGTTTTCTTTTTGAAATCTCTGCCAATTGATTGGGTACTTGGATACAAGGTGGGTTGCATTTCTAGTTTTCTACGGATTGTTATGTATGTTTCTTGATTTCACATTTTTATTATCTCATACACTCCATCAATTCATGAATTGCAAGCCTTCTATATACTTTTGTAGAAAGTTAATAGGGCAGATCGAAATCGCTCTGGAGGAGAAAGACGAAAGAGTAAGAGAAAGAACTCAAAGAAGAGATCCAATTAAGGATTTGAAGAGTTGAAGGCACAAAGAGAAATTACCTTTGGTACAAGGACCATCTAAGCAAAGAAAAAAAGTTAAAATAATACTAAAATACGTTTCAAATAAACAAAATGTGGTATAATGAAATAAAAATAAAATATATTAATAATAGAAAATATTAAACTAAAATAAAATTGTGGAGGAGAGAGAAAGTTAGGATATATAAGAAATTGGAGGAGAAAGAAATTAAATATTTAATATATATATAATTTTGGAATATTGAAAAATTGAGATCTTGAAATGAAAAAGGTGTCCTTTGATCAATAAAGACTACAATAAATGATACACTTTTCAAAACCGTGGTTGCACAGTACCTAATGAATTTTAGATGCTCTTATATGTGTCTCTTAGTAGCAATAGATACAGAAAATTGCATGTACCCTTATAGGCATCTCATCAGTAGTGATACCATACCGAGCTGTGCTAGCTAGCTAGAAATGCTTTTAGATTTGATCAGTTATGTGTAGATTTGATCAGTTAGCGTTAATAGGTAGGGTTTCTTTTGTTGTCATGAGGTTTAATGCTGGAGTCTGATCATGATAGTGATACTTTATATTTGGGGTAGTATGCTTCCAATGGCAGAGATAGGCCTGAAAGAAAACCATAAAATCGATTCGAATTGAATCAGAATCGAGCGATTCGGTTAGATTCTTAAATTTTAGAGTATATATTTTGTCAGAAACACTACCAGAAAAAATACTTTGGCCTACGAAAAAAATTCGTCGGCCTGTTAGACATTTTCGTTGGTTAAAGTTATAGCCGACGAAGGTTCGTCAACTACCGTGTCGTCAACAAAAGGTCGTCGGCTATACTTTAGTGGAAAAAATTCACCCACAGTACTCCAACTTATGTCGCCAGGTTTGTTTGATACATGGAATTTTTTTCATATGAAAAACGTACTCCAACTTATTTTTGCTACTGTCGCGGTATCCACATCACCTTTCCGGCCAATATGCTGATGTGTCATATATATATATATTTTTTAAAGTCGATATTATTCTCAAAATTTCCCGCCAATTTTCAAAATTTTGAGGCCTCCTCTTGAATTATCTCTTCTTCTGCTCCTACTCCTTGTGGTCTATTACTTACGCCCTACATTTTGTTGTTGGTATTCTTGGCATGGTAGGCCCGTGAGCTGTTATAACTCACCCTATTAGACGCAACAAATTTGGAATAAATGCAAAGATATGGTCCAACATTCACATAACCAGGCTTAGATAATTGTAGACTTGACATGTATAGGCCGCTATGTTATAAGAATCGCAATCTGAATGAAATGTACACTCTAGTGATCTGTAAACTTTTGTGCATCAGAAGAGAGAGATGTATAACCAGAAACATTCACTCTTTAAACAGGAAAGTTTCAAGACTCTTCTTTATGACCACTAATAGAATTCCAAAAGGGAACAACATGTCCCAGAGGTTCTTTGAATTGCTACATTAGAATGTCGACTCTAGTATATAAAGCTTTGAGAAGTTCAAACATAAATTCAAAACAGTGCTTGTTACAAAATACATAGCAGCTAAAAACTTAAACATCAAGTCAACCGATGGGGATATACCACCAGTTATGTCGACGAATTATGGTCATGTACTGTGGGTTCGAGTAACCACCACAACCAAGAGGACCACGACTGAAAGCATGACCGACGATCTCAGCCTCTCCTCAAATAGATTACCAGCTTCTGATTTTGCCTTCCCACTGCCTTGAAACAAATGATCTAGGGCCTTTGTAATGCTCTCTATTACTCCCATTACTTTCCCAAAAGTATTTTGGAAAATCCATTTAAGAAAATTTGTTGCTGTATTGTTATCATCATCAGGATTCTCAGATGAACTCTGGGAAGTATTGTCTTCAGCTGCATATCTAATGATAGTTTAGACTTTAGAGTGGGGACTAATTACAAAAGAAACTTCATTTCCCAACTGCTACATATTATTTGAATTGCAATGAAAAAAATAAGCGTGAAAACTAGTAAGAACATATTTCTATCTTCTTTTCTTATGCTATTTACATGTAAGATTCATAAAGAAAAGAGGTCAAAAATAGGCATTATATGTTAGTGCCTCCTCTGCAAGACATAATGCGGTACTTGTAGAAATGTAGAATCATGTTTTATAGTCTATTTTGTAACACAGAGTAGAGTACTTAGATAAGTCTAATCAACTACTACAACGTCTACAATCCTTTAAATTCATACCAACCTCCATAGAACGACTCCCGGAGCTCCTTCACCACCTAATTGTTCATAACCGCACCCCAAACTGCTTTATCAGATGACAACGAAACCACCATTTTCTACACAACAAAAACACCATGTGTGATTCAACAACCAGGTACATATAATAGTACTTGTCATTTTTCTGAGAGACAGGAAGCAGTTGAAAGTACAAAACCAAATGCTTGTTTATGTTGCAAACTAAGGATCAACAAAAAATAAACAACCTGAACAGATGACTCATTCTGCAGTAAATGGAAAGCATCATAAACTCGTTCACACCCACGAATCTGCGAATTGTAGAGATAAGCAGAAGGCTCTATCCAATCCGATTCAGAACCAAATGAAGATACTCGCCGCGCCGAACTAGAAGCACTTGTAATCTGATTATCTACATCCTTGTTCAAATACTCAGACCCAAGTTTATCTCGGATGAACTGGAGCTGAGTAGTATGACTAAACACCCTGTCAGATCAAAACCATATCAAATTCAAAACCTTCTCATAACAAGATTGACACTTTGTGTATAAAATCCAACACCAAATATAAACCAAAGAATCAATCATATCTATTTATACAAGTGAAGAGAATAAGTGGGGATTTTACTGTTGAATAGTCGAAACAGCTGTGTGAACTTCATCTCTGGAAGGAACAGGTCCTAGAACAAAGTCATCAAGAAACCTATGAGCCTTCTCAACATCTTCACTCTCATCGACAGAGACCCAATCAAAGTCATCTTCACTCTCTCCGGACCCGTGATAGACGAGGGATGATTTGAGACGAGGCCTCAAAATTTTGAAAACTGGGGGAAGATTTTGAGGGTAATATGGATTTTTTTTTTAAATGCAAATGTGCCACATCAGCATATTTTCCGAAAATTGACCAAAAAAGTGATGTGGGTACTCCGACGGTATGCAAAAATAAGTTAGAGTACGTTTTTCATACGAAAAAAAATCCAAGTATCAAACTGACCTGGCCACATAAGTTATAGTACTATGGGTGAATTTTTTCCTACTTTAGCCGACGAAAAAACAGCAGTTGTCAGTTAAAGTCCATACTTTAACTGACCACAAAAAAAGTCGTCAGCATAAAGGTTAAACTTTAGCTTACGACTTTTTAGACTTTTGCCGTCTGCCAAACCTTTTTCGGTGGTCAAAATGGTTGACCCGGACTGGAGTATAGCCGACGACTGGGAAAGACTGTCGTCGGCTATAGTTATTGACCTTCGTCGGCTATAGTATGCAACTCGTCAGCTAAAGTATGAAACTCGTCGGGTTATGTAAGGACTTTAGCCGACGACTTTGGGTATTGTCGTCGGCTAATGTTGCTGATTTCTGAAGAAGAACACATAAAATGAAAACAAAACACATATTCACCAACAAACACAAATTAATAAAGAAACTTAAGCGTATGATACATCCTACTTGTCTCGGAACACACATAAACTTAGGGTTATCTAAATCAATGTTCTGGAAAACATATGCATTACTACCATGTTGTGTAGGATCCTCCTGCTGATTTAGAGAATGGAAAGGGAGCTGGACAGATAGAAACAGAGGTGGGGCCGAGATCTGGACTCCTTGCGCCTGAAGTTGTGTAGACCACGTCTGAAACTCAAAGCCATCTGAGCCTGCTGCTCGGCCAAAACACTGGTCTGAGCCTCCTGCTCCCTTCTCGCCTGCTCCATTTTCTCCATCCATCTCTGAGTCTCTTCCATCTGTCTTTGATGCTCCATCGCTTGCATATAAATTTGCTCCTATAGCCAAGCAGCCTTGGAAGATGCCGACTTGCGTGAGAAAATGAGAGTGTTCTTCAAGACCCTATCGCCCTGCTGGCCTAAACCCCTATAATAGTAATTGTTCCCTCGTGGTAGGAAAAAGCTACCCATGATCCTCCCCCTATCGTCACATTAGATTGATCAATCTGAGAGGTGGCTTGGGAGGAGGTCCTCATCCTGCGTCTCAAGTCATTACTCCCTCGCAATCTGAGTCAACACCTCCTCAGTCCCTTCCCTCACTCTCGCCTAATTGACAAGGAAAATAAAATAACATATTTGCAAACATATATATAAAAAAGTTAGAGAAAATACATATATAAGAAATTATGTTAATTAAGTTATAAGAGCATAAGACTTACAATATCTTCGGGAGACTAAGGATACTCTTTCTCGTACATATACACGTACGGGTTGATTTTAGGGTGTTGGATCGTCTCTTCCATATAACTCGCAAAGAGTCTAGAACTGCCATGATGGTTACTTGTGTTTTTTTTCCGGTTCACCGCGTTTATTTTAGAAATGGCCTTCTTGCATCAACATATAATAAAAAAATATTAGGAAACTAATTTTTTCAAATAGGATACAATTAAACACAAATATGACGTTGCATACCTCAAATTCTGGGTTGTTGAAGTGGACTTGAAGCCACTTCCACTCTTACTCCTTATACATAAATTTGATAGGGATACCCGAACGCTAGTTGCCGTGTATCTGCCAGTGCTTACGGAGCTCATTTTTCCACTCCTTGTACCTATATATACAAAACAAATGTTAGAAAGTGACAATACATGCTCAAAAAAATATAACTCAATATAGCCAATATTATTCCCACCACCTTTTTCCTTGCACTTCATTTACTCACGTTCATTTAAGCTACTCCGGAACATTGAACCACACCTGCAATGTACCAATTTATGTTTATATATATATATATTAGGACATAACTAATAAGGATAGACATACATAATGAATATCTAACTAACTCACCGACATAGCATTGTTCACCATGTCCTTCATACACTGTGGCACAGAGGACCACTCTCCCCACAGAACAGGGACTCTATCCCATATGATACTTCCTACTTGGCCGGAGTACTTCCTCGTATTATCCCCCAAATTTACCCATCTACCCACCTCGGTCTCTATGACCATTGGCCCGCTGGTCTTGACAAGATTGTCAAGACCCTTGCCAGTGACAGGGCCTCTAGTCTTTTTTTTGTTGCCTCCGACGTCTGTAACATAAGACAAAGTAAAAAGATTAAAACATAATGCTCCAATTTAATATAAAAATATTTAATAAGTTATAAATTAAATAACCAAGGATTTACCCGATTCTGACGTCGATGCGTTTGTTACCCTCGCACTATAAAGAGGTGCATCAAATGGTACATAGACGTATGCTTGTTGTGGGGTAATGTAACTGAGCTGTCCTGGAATAGGCATTCCTTACTGATCGACATCAGGTATAGAAGGTACACTTGGGGGCATGAAGAGGTGAGGCGGCGACATTTGTACTCCCAACGACGAGCTACCTGAAGCACCAGCTGGAGAGGTAGAAGAAGCTGGAGCTGGAAAGGGAGAAGGTGCTTTCCGGTTAATGAGAGGTATACGGGCACCCGAAGGAGCGGGACCTATAGAGCCGGTCGGTGAGGGCATGGTGGAGTCATCTTTGTTGAAGAGCTGCCTCGTGCTCTATGGTCGATGGGGGCAGAACACTACATCTTGATGCATCGTCTGATCAAGTAGTTGTTGACGTCGAGAGTTCATAGGGCCGAAAAATGTGCTTTGAGGGTTGTTGTTGATAGAGGCGGATCCGAAACTGTCGGTGCTAGACCATTGTCCCTTGGATCCATTCTTCCCTTTGCCGAAGAAATTCATGATGCCTACAATAAAAAGAAATTCACCAGCAATTCAACATCACCATATTCACCAACAATTCAACATATATAAACCCATCCCCATCAAATTCAACAACACCAAAAATTAATCGACAATTCACCAACACTTCAACATCACCAAAAATTAATCGACATCCCCATCTAAAATTCATGACATTCCAATTTAGCATATATAAACCCATAAATCACTCAAATTTCAAACTAACATATATAAACCCATAAATTCTACACATAATTTCGCCCAAAAAAATTATTCACAATAAAAAATTATAAAAATTCAACATCATATATTCACAAAAATTCAACATCAACATCAAGAATTACAATTACAATTACATAATTCAACATCATATAGCCTAAACCCTAAATAAATAAATAAACCCAAAAATACATAAACAATTACACATAAACAATCAAACATCTAAACCTAATCACCACAGCCCTAATACCATTAATCACAGCCTAATCTAAAATTCAACATCCCAAAAATTACCTGCAATCCTAGAAAGTGTGTGTGTGTGAGAGAGAGACAGAGAACTTGAAATTTGGGTTTTAAGAGAGAAAGGCGGCGGTCGGGCTGGGCTAGGTCATCCGGGCGGCTGGCTGGGCGGCGAGCGGCGGAAGAGAGGAGAGAGGTTAAGGGTTTGTGTGAGAGGAGGCAGAGTCTGGGCAAACTGGATATAAAACCCGAAACTTTAGCCGATGACTTAAAAAAGTCGTCGGTCAAAGTATGAAACTCGTTGGCTATACTTTAGCCGACAAAAACAAACTCGTCGGCTAAAGTAGCTTTAGCAGATGATGTTGGTCTATTTCTTAGGGTAAAGTATGAAAATACTTGAAAAAAATTAGGATCATGTGAAAACACGTTTCACACAAATTCATATTTAACTAATTAAGGATCATAGTCAAAATCATCACTTGAGTCTTTCTCAGTATCCGAGTTAATTTCTGGTAATATGTGTCGTACCTCGTCACCGGAGTCTTCGTTGTCTTCATTTGGATTAACATTAATTAGTTCAACATCTTCCTTACGAAATCGAACCACACGACCCAGTCTCACATTATTCACGTGAATTGTAGAGGATTCAAGAATACTAATTACGTTCGGCTCTTAGTATACAATATCTTCTTCATTATTTGTGGCCTCTCCAAGTGTAACAACACTGTATATGTTTCTAGGAACAACATGGTTGACTACTCATATGACACGCCCTGTAACTCAACATCCTAGAACCTGGACGACAGAAATCAATTCTTCGTCGTCCAAGTGCTTACTTGGGCAGCGGAGTTTTTCATCTTTCTCCGCGGTCTAAGTTCTCACTTAGACCACGGAGAATTGATTTCCGTGGTCCAAGTGAGAACTTAGACCGCGGAGAATTCTTAGACCGCGGAGAAAGATGAAATTCTCCGCGGTCTAGGTTTCCACTTAGACCACGGAGAATTGATTTCCATGGTCCAAGTGAAAACTTAGACCGCGGAGAAAGCCCAAAAACTTCGCAGTCTAAGTTCTCACTTGGACCACGGAAATCAATTCTCCGTGGTCTAAGTGGTTATTTAATTTTTTTTTAAAATTAAATTTTAAATTGTTGTAAAATATTAATAATTTAATTTAAAAACTCCAATCTCATTTAAATAATTAAAAATGTTAAAATTAATTAAATAAAATAAATTTATAATTACTTAATTAAATAATAAAAATTAATTTGTACATACATGAAATTAAACATACATTGAAATATTGTTCGGAATCGGGAAAAAAATGATATAATAAACTACACAAATTAACTACTAAAATATTGGAGGAGTAGATGCGCCGCTGAGTCCCCCGCCTCTAGCCGAGTCGTCGTCGTCGGGGTATGGGTTCAGAGGAGGTTGACACTGTCGTCGAGCTTGATTTTCCATGAGGGCGACGAGTTGGGCTATCTGCGCTTCTTGCTGATCAAGCCTTTGACGCATAGATAGATTTTCCTCCCGTGCGAGTCGAGCCTCTTGAATGGATGCTTGGACAGCCGCAGCCTGAGTACTTTTCCTCCCTGAACCTCCCGTAGATGATGAGTCGGAGGTCGAAAAATCTCGAATCACCTTAGGTCCCATCCCCCTAACCTCCCTTCCAGCTCTACGACCGTATACCTCATCGGTAATTGCAATTTGGCTCTCCATCGATAGAGGAGGCAGGTCTTAGAGCGGTAAATCTAGGTTTGCAAGCTGAGTGTTGGCCAATTCCTCCTGCGCACGTTCTACCAACCTTGCCTAAAAAAGAATAATTAAAAAATAATAATAATTAAATAATAATTAAATAATAACTACTATAATTAAAAGCACATATATATATATCACTTAAGTCGTATTGACTAGCTTCATTCTCGAGCCCAGGCGTCACGTACGCGCTTATGCTAGCATCGAGATAAGGGTGTTTGTAGCCTTTATCCCTGTGCTCCTTGGCTATTTGAATCACTTGCTTGGCGTCGGAGGTATGGTGTTTGTCCTTCTTCCCCAGGTTGATTTTGTTGACTTCGGAGAATTTCTGTTGGACAACATAAATCATTAAAAAATTAATGAGTAACTAAAATAAAAATAATTCAATTCTCTTAATTTAAATAAAAAAAGTAAATACCTTATATTCTTCATCTTGGAAGTGGTTACACAACCACGTACTGCCACTCATCTTCCCTATCCCCACACAGCTCTACGGGGGTAGGCATGGGGCCGATATTGTCGAAGTACACATGAAGCTTGTACTTCCAATCACGGTAGATGGAGTTGACGGTTTGGTTGATATGCCTAAGCATCGCCGGTGTGGGATCCACCTCATATTGTTCCTATTAGAAATAAATAGAAAATTATAATCGTATATATTATGAAATTATAATTTTTATTGGTTATTAGAAAATAAATTTAAAATCGTACGTATTACGTACCGAAAGTTCTTTAAAGAGTTTCGCCTTCTCTTCATCCGGCAACTCCTTCCAGGTAGGGGCAGTCATACGAACCCGGCTACGAAGGATTGACCCTATGCTATGCGCCGAGAGACTAGCTAGCTGAGCTGTAGGAGGGCCACCGGTAAATTCGTCGTACGGCAAGTCGATCTTTTTCTCGGTCGCCTTTAAAAATTTCTCTGATTTACCGCCTTTGACGAGGCCGCGAGTCCTTTTCGGTTCAGGGTCAGTCGGGGCCCTCATGAGCTTGCGCCGAGCGCTATAGAGGATAGATTCAGAGGTCGAGGACGCCTGAGTACTTCCTGTTGAACCGGGCGTCGAACTGGAATAGGCGTCGTCATCACCGGTCGAGATAACTGGGGCAGCGGGAATTTCCCCAGTGGGCGCTGTCGATGGACCAGCTGAAGGGTCCGGAGAGAGCGCGTCGTTGCCCTGCTATAATTCCCAACCGACTTGCTCCGCCAAGCGTCGGAGCATAGCATCTTCGGCCTCCTGTTCCTGTTGGGCCTTTTTCTTTCTCGACGGAGCCATTTAAACCTAGGAGTAAGTTGTTAAAATACCTGATTACCATAATAATTATATAAAAAAATTTACGGTAATTACACCTTAGTATTGAGTGCGCGTAAGATTTAAATAGAGTACACTAGCTTGGTATTTGGGTCGATCGTTCAATGGACTTGCGACCCGCGTGATAAAGTGTAAACTTTCAATTAATCAGCCTTGGTTTAATCGAAAAACATGGCCAGTTAGGGATAGAGATAACACGAGAGGCAGGACTAATTTCGACAAAACACCCCGAGGCTAACCAAATCAATGGTATATACTCTATTGGTGTCGTCTTTCTTAGATCCAAAATCTGTCACCAGTCATATCCCGTTTCTAGACACCATGTCCGACATTCAGCCAATCTTTCAAAAATTTACACTCCCTCAAGTCCTTTGAAAACTCCGCCCTCAACCTTGTGTCCATAACTTCACTTAGGTTATGGTGTGCGGTGATGAAATCCACACATCACGAGGGGTTAAGGAGATAAGCTAGGAAACGAAGCGCCATCTATTCCAAAGAGTGCGACTTAATAAACCAAACTTATGTACTAAATTTAAATCAAAGACTACCAATTTTTTTACTAAATTCCCATAATTATCGATTAATAATTTTTAATTACATGCAGTAATAATCACCAATTATACTATTAATTAAAACAACAAATAATTACAATAATTAATTATTATTTATCATGCATTTAATAATAAGTATTCATTTACCAATATAATTAATTATTATTAACAATAATAATTATTACTATTAATTAATTTTAACTAATAATTATTCATTTATTAATAATTATTATTACCACTAATTATTTATCATTACCAATAATAATTATTACTAATATATTATTACTAATAATTTATTTTTACTAATAATTATTATTACTAATATATTAATTACTAATTAATTAACCAATTTACAAATTAAATAATTACTTAAATAATAATAATTTTAATCAAAAAATATAATTATTAGCTCGCCGGAAAGTCGCCGGAATGTCGCCGGAGTAGAGAGTCGCCGGAGAGAGGGAAAGTCGCCGAAATTTTGGTCGCCGGAGCGTTGCCGGAGGAGGAAGGCCGAAGGTTTTGAGAAAGAGTGAGAGGAGAGGAGAGGAGAGGAGGAAATGAGATGGGATGAGGAAAATAGAGGATGAACTGTGCTATATATAAGCGTTTCCGTCGTCTAAAGAGCGTTTTCGTCGTCTAAGTGCACCGTTTCAAATTTTTGAAACGGCGTCCAATTAATTGGCGGGGTGGTTTCAACCACCTTAAATTTCAGCGCCGTTCCAGATGTTGACTTAGACGACAGAGAATAGATTCTCCGTTGTATAAGTCAACTTTCGAAACGGCGCAAAAAATTTAGGCGGTACAATCAGCCGCCAAGGGTTTTGAACCTGGACGACGGAGATGGTCAATCTTCGTGGTCCAAGTTGAATTTACGTAAAAAAAAAATTAAAATTAATTCGCAAGGAATTTGCCGATCTGTCATTCGAATTAAATAGTCGTAAAATATCGATTAACGCATCGTATATATAAATAATTGAATTTGAAACGACGAATAATTTTACGTCTTTAAACTTGTTAAGTATCTACTAATCTTTATGAATTAAGTGTTATTAAGTATAGACTCATTTGCATATCGATATTAATGAAATTGAATTTGGACAAAACAACCGTTGGATACGTTTACCGTAACATAATATATAATTAGAATAATTTTCAGAAAATAATAAGTTCGTGAAGAGTTTCATCAGCACAGTCAACCCCAAAATCGATATTTTGACAAACCGGAAACGTGGATAAAAGACATTTCATAACTCCGATTTTGGAACCGTCGAAGCTCACACACCTAGAATTGTTTACTCTATAGTCTTGACGAAAAGAATATGCATTAGGAGATGGTTTAGATGGTCGTTGTCTTAGATAAAATTACGAAATCTGAACTTGGACGACGCAAATGAGCTTCTCCGTCGTCCAAGTGAGTACCTGAAGGACGGAGAATTCGTTTTCTGTCGTTCAAGTAAGCACCTGGACGACGGAGAAGCTCATCTCCGTCGTCCAAGTACAAACCCTGAATTTAGGGGTTAGGGCCTAACTGTTTATAGTTTAGGGTTTGCTTCACTTGGACGTCGCAAAATGGAATCTCCGTCGTCCAGGTGTCTCCTTTCAATTCTTCTGATTCAATTCGATCGAAAAAATCATTGATCCGATCTGCTCTGATCCGATCCGCTCCTCGATCGATCCGATTCGATTTGATCCGATCCGGATCGATTAATTAATATATTAATTTAATTTAATTTACGTACGTCGGTCGATCCGATCCGAGCATGGACGTGTGTAATTAATTAAGTACAAAAATAATAGTTTTACATACGTACATACGTACTCCTCCTTATAATATGTATATTAATTATTGATCGATGATGCATCATATATTACAATAATTACAATAATTAATTACCAATTAATAATCCTCGTCCTATAATTGTACTCTTCGTCATAATCGTCATCATCTTCATCCCCGTTATCCGATTGCTCATCCTCCTCATCATACTTAACATCGTCTGACGAATAACCTGAGTTCTCGTCCTCGTCCTCATCCTGCACGTCTTCTTCATCTACCTCATTAATTGCCTCAATAATCTCATCTTCAGTTAGATCTGTACAACCATCAGGCATGGGTAACCGTTCACCATCTTGAACCAGGTCCATTATATCGGAGCGGATGACAGAAACATTAGGCTCTTGATAGGCAGGAATGTCTCTGTCTGGTTCAGCAGCATTTTCAGTCGCCGGTGTCCCTTCAATTGTCTCTGTATTCCATATTCCTCGATGACAGATATGGTTCACTACTTTCCACCCTTCACCAGCTTTCAGATCGTCGAGATAGAACACCTGCCTAACTAAGGTGGCGAGAACAAAATGCTCATCCTCATTTGTATCGACTGATAATAGTCCCAGGTCTTCCTTTGTACGGTTGAACCATCTGCACTTGAATAGGAAAACGTTGACATCATTCCCGTAACATAGCTGAACCACATATACAATAGTCCCGTAATATAGATCATTGTCTTTCCCAACCACTACCCCACTGTTTTGTGTTCTTCTTCCTTCATCTCGGGCCAATGAATAGAACTTTACACCGTTCACAAAACATCCGGGATAAATATAGTGTTTAATCGGCTTCCCTGCTACCAACTGCTTTGGCCAGGACCACCACCCCCCGTGGTTTTCGGATTTTTGTAGATCAATCATCTGCGAAAATGGGAAAATTTAAGGGTTTACTTTCTACAAACATGATCGTACCCATTGGAAGAAATAATAAGGGAACTTTTTCTTAACCATTTTCTCAATCCACGCCGAACTCTTGTCTGGATTTAATGCCTGAAGCCTCTCCTTGTATGACATCATGTATAATTAATATAGTTGTACGTATCTTCTTGAGGATACATCCAAGTTTACTGGACCAGACCAGAAATGAGCACCTGCTCGGGCAGGTGGATCATTAGGTGAATCATGATGTCAAAGAAAGCAGGGGGAAAAATTCTCTCTAGTTTACAAATGATGTGCACAATTTGGTGTTACAGTTCCACCACATCTGACTTCTTTAATTCTCTGGCGCATAACCTCTGCCACCATCTGCACAATGCCACTATTGGTTCTACGACGTCTCGAGGTAAATATGGTCGAATTACCACTGAAATCAGACGTTGCAGCATAACATGATAGCCATGTGTCTTTAGACCGACAAACTTGTGTTGCACCTCGTCCACTGCTCCAATTATAGTAGCTGCATACGTAGCTGGATAACAAACGCCCTTAAACCAGTGAAATACAGAACGTCTAAGTGTCGGCTTCACTGTATAAGGTGCAGCTGGCATCTTGTTGTACACTCATTTCCTATCCCTCCTCAACCATAAGGGACGACGTAGATTTATTGATTCCAGATCTTTGCGCGCTTTTGATACAACGCACTTGCAACCATTAAATTAACACTTAACAATCAACAAAAACGCGTAGACAATTAAAACCCTTTTGTGTAGATGTAGCATTGGTAAATAGGGTATCGTTCTTAACCGGGGATTGAGGGTGCATGCATATTTACGCTAAGGTTTGAAAGGGGGGTTTGAAAGTTGGTTATTTATAATCTACGAAAATAAAGAAAGAAAATGGTTAGTAAACATATAGAGAAATCCTAGGTTCTATCATGCTTCACTCATAGACAAGTAGAAAACAAACAAGAACAAAGAACCCTAAACATGCTTACTAAACCGAAAATAAACACTAAACTATTATATACATGTGATCGACTCATTCTTTCATCCTTTGCCGTTTTATACCTAGACTTCCTAAGTGTCAACGAAATTCTTAACTCTAATCAAAACACACACACATGCTTATAATTGAACAAGACAGCAACCAAAGCGAGCTAACTCTCTAATCCAATTTTATCTTTGTTATTAGTTCGTGAAACATGCTTAAAAGAGAACCAAAGCGAGTATCTACTTAAAAACAGTTTCAAGCATTAAGAACATATAAGCACACACATGTATTCGAATCAAAGTTAAAAACACATGGAAGAAACTTAGAAGAATTTAGAAATATAAAGCCTCTTATCAAAACTTGTTCTCAAAATACAAACAAAGGAAATCCAAACAAAAACCGAAACAAAATAAAAAGGGGTCATGTTACACTTTTAGACTCCGTGAAAGCGCACCGCAAATCTTCAAGTGTAGCTACTCCTTAGTTGATGACGAGCCCAAGAATTCCCAGCCAAAGCGAGCAAAGTCCTTCTTGAGGTGGAGGAGAGTGTTTACGGGATGAAGTTTGGTGGTGTTTCGGGTTTTGAGGGGATGGCCGAGTGTTTGGAGGTTGAGGAGCTGATCTTTGGCAAGCTTAGAAGTCTAGAATGAGTGATCAGAATGAATGAGTCGAGCTCCCCTTTATATAGGAGAAGAGTAGGGCTTTTCCTACCAAAACAAGACTTTCCTTATGTACCCGGGCAAATCTGACAGTCTGTCTTCAAACGCGTTTTCCCGGAGTTTCAGATCTTGGAAAATTCCGATTCTTGTTTCATTGGAAAGCTTATTCAAAGGGCTATAAAATCCATATAAGGAACGCCATATTTGGAATTGAATTGGATTTACTACGGATTTTAGAAGTTAAGTGACCTGGCTGCCCTGTTTTCTTCTTCTTCAAGGAAAAGGAAATCTTCATATCTTCAAATCTTGCATTCCTTATTCCCTAATAATTCTTGGCCGAATATACCATATTCTTGCACATATTTTGGCCCTCAAATCAGGTATTTATCTTCATGGAATATCCTCCAAAATTCGTCCATTATATGCTCCATATATTCCGCCATATTTGCTCTTTCCTGGGTCGCGCAGGAGAAATGTCTTCATCTTTTTGTCCACCATTTTGGTATCCATTTCTTTTGGCATTTGGTCTTCAATTCTTGACACCATATGGGAATGCATTTTAGTAACCATTTGAAGACCATTCCTCGGACCATTTCTTCTCCGGATTTGAGAACTTCCTCCTTAATACGCTTTTAGCTCCAAAACTCCTCCTTTATTATTTTCTCCTTTATTTCTACCTAAAAGCATAAAGTAAATTAGAAACATATTTATTAAGCATAAAACAAAGTTAAATGTAGAGAGAATTGCGTTAAGAATCAAGTATGAAATGCGTTGATCAAAATCCCCCACACTTAAACTTTGCTAGTCCCTAGCAAAAACTTAAAATAAAGGAAACGAGAAGGCAAGCAACAAAATTCCAACGATGAGGCTAGCCTTTACGTTGAACAAAATTCATGGACTCAAATAAAATAAAAACAACTTCTAAGCCCTTAGCAAAATTTGTCTCAGAAATTTTCTTAAGTATATGGCGATGGAATCACACGATTTTAGAATTTAAAGTTCAACAATTTTCGATAGATAAGAGAAATATGATCATGTCATGAACAAGTAGGACTTGGAGAAAACAATGGTGAAGTTAAAGCTATGCATGTTTCGAAAAAGTTTAAATCAATCTCACATGGATGCACTCATCATATTTTCTCTCATGAAAAGAGGTTCACTCAAAATATATATGCATTTTATCGAAATACCTCATAATTACTTGCACAAATGAACCAAACCATATGCTTACTCATGTAACTTACTCAACCAATCGAAGGCTACTCATCTTAAGGATCATAAAGGACTTTAGAAAGGTTGTAATGGGGCTAAGGCTAAGGCATTCGAAATTTAGATAAGTGGTGGTGTAAAAACGTTCCAAAGACTTAGTTTAGCACTTAGAATTCTTCAAATTCGTGGCTCATCCTCTCCACACACTTCCTTGTGTCAAACTTCAAGATCGGGGGCCAATTTTCATCTTTTTGGGCCCTAACTTCATTCTCAACTTCCTTTGAGCTTTATGAACAGGACAAAGGCCATATTTCTTCACTTTTGGGCCTTCAATTCGTAGCAATCTCCAGATTCATAAGTATAGGGGACATTAATCCAAACTTATACAATCTAAACACAATGCCTCGAGATCTTTATACATTTTTCTTCTATTTCTTTTTTTATCTCGAAAATTTTGGCATTCAAATACAAAATTTGTTGGACAAGTCTATCCCTATACACACATCTTTTCATCATCTTCACGCCACTTTTATTGTGCTAGCTTCGAAATTCTTCACCAAGTCTTTTAGAACAAGGGTAGGAACTCTACACTAGGCTAAGTGTTTAGATATAATGTGGTAATGAAAGAAAGGCTAAACGTGGGCTCAAAGGGGTTAATCTAGGGGTGTCGCAACTCGTGCGCACAATGGGACACAAGGCCATTTGGTTTAAGTGGTGGTAACCTAATTTGCCTTTAATCATATCCAAAATCAGAGCATATATCAACTTAAAAGCGTTGTAAATCTACATGAGCAAGTTCTAGTAATCTCTAGTTCATTAAAATCTATGGCAAGTAATTAGATGAAGCATGTTTTGTTTTTGAAAACCATATGCACGAAATTCACTCTCAAATGAAGTAATGTAGGCTCAAAAACTCACTTTAAGGTTTGTATGATTTAAAACTTACTCTAACATGCGAAATCTATACCATGTTTAAGCATACCATATCCACTACATGTTATGACAATCAAAATATCTCACTTATCACAAGAAAACAGTTTAGTGCTTATTCATCGCCATATGTATTCTTTTTCCGTCCATTTTCATCATAGACTAACTAAGGGCATCCTAAAAATGAAAAAGACTCTTTAAAAACAAATTTTTTCTTTTTTAGGGCATCATCCGCCGGAAAGTTCCATTGTCCGCCCGGTTTTAACAATTTATGACTCAAATAAGTTGTAAACCCCTCCCCCACACTTAAACTCTACATTGTCCTCAATGTATTTAAAGGAAACATAGAACTAAGTATGAAGAGAGAGATCCACGAAAATTTTAGCTAAGGAAAGTAAATAAGCAATGAAATTAAAAAGATAAGGGAGGAGAGAACAAATCCTTGGCGATTTCCTCCATTGGGTTGCCTCCCAACAAGCGCTTGTTTTTTTAACGTCTTACAGCCTAGACGTGATAGTTCTTCATGTGTGTGAGATGGCTGGATCTTCTAGCTTATCTTCTTCTCAACTTCCATCATCGGTGGATGGAGTCTTCTTTGAGCTTCTCTCGAAGGTTTAGCCCCATCTTCGAGTAGAATTCGATGCACGCAAGTGGCCGGATTGATGCCTTTGATGTCGGCAAGGGTCCATCCAATTGCTGTTTTATAACGTTTGAGCATGTTGATGAGTTTGCCCTCTTGTTCTTCCTCCAATGATGATGAAATGATAACCGGCAAAGTGTCATTCTCTCCCAAGTAAGCATACTTCAAATGAGCCGGTAACACTTTGAGTTCTAACTCCGGTGCCTTAATCACGGATGGAACAAGCTTGTTTTCTCCATAGGCCAACGGAATAGGAGGTGGCCTATTTACAATCCGTGGAGCCTCATTGAGTGCCATAGCCATCTCGAGGATCCTAGGCTCCAAAATCTCGATAAGTGCATCAAAAAGGGCTTCATTCCCGAGTCGAGTCAGCCCTGCTCCTTCTTGTATGGCAATGTCTAGCTCATCATCTCCAATGGTGTCTAAGTGTTGTTGAGCAGCTTCTTCTACCATATCCATCGAAAATATTGCATTGACACTTGCCGTGGGAACCTTCATGGCATCTAAGATGTTGAATTCAATCTTTTCTCCATCGATCTCCATGGAAAACGTTCCTTCGAAAACATCAATCTTCGTTCTTGCAGTCCTCATGAAAGGGCGTCCAAGAAGTAATGGCGTGGTGTTCAATGAACTCTCTTCCATGTCAACAATGTAGAAATCAGCGGGAAAGATTAGGTTGTTGACTTGCACAAGAACATCTTCAACGTATCCCCTAGGATACTTATGCGAACGGTCGGCTAGTTGAATGATGACGTTATCTTGTTTGAGCTCGCCTAAATCCATGGATGCATATAAGTAATAAGGCATTACGTTGATGGATGCACCAAGATCTAGCATAACATCTTCGAATTTGTTGTCACCAATCACGCAAGGAACAGAAAAGCTCCCCGGATCCTTCAATTTGGGGGGTAACCGACGTTGTAAAACCGCTGAAACGGTTGCATTCACCTTCACAACCTCCTTCGCTCTCGTTTGCCTCCTTTGGGTGCATAACTCTTTGAGAGATTTTGCATAGATAGGCACTTGCTTTATGCACTCGATCAAGGGCAGATTTACTTGCACCTTCCAAAAGATGTCCAAAATGTCTTCGTATTGATCATCTCTCTTAGATTTCGTCAATCTATGGGGGAATGGTGCACGAGCAAACGAAGCATTAGTATTAACCAAACTTGAAGGGATAGAGTTAATACCTTTGTTTGGGGCAGATTGTAATGATGAGGGTTGTGCCTTAGTGGCGTGAGGAGCCACATTCTTCTCGGCTTCTTTAGTAGCCGGATCTTTTTCTAAGTCTTCCTCCTCAAAATAGTGTTAGTATCAAAAGAATATACAAGTAATGCAAGACACTAACCAAAAACGTTGAAAAGTAAAAGAAAGCAATAAAAACACACAAAATCACACCAAAACAAATCATACGAAGAAAAACAAACCAAAAACACACGAAAGCTGTAAAACACTAAGTTAAGACACTTCAAGAATTGTAAACGTGAATGCAAGGCTTTAGACTCCCTAAAATGAATGCAAAGTTGATAGAATAAGTTAAGACTCAATTTACACGTTTTCTGCAAAATTAGGCATATTTACAATGCAAAGATTTAGAAACATATATATATATACAAGTAGAGTAATGCAAGCACACCACGTTTCATTCAAATTCATGCTCAAAACAATTAAATCGTCATTCAAATGCATCAAACAAGAACCTAAGTGAAATATGAAGTGAATGCATAAGAGAAAAACGTTAGAACCTGCAGAAAACACACAAAGTTACGTGTTAAATACATGATGCAACGTGACCATACGTTTGACCTCATGCCCCTAACTTCACTTAGGTTAGGGTACCCGGTGGTGAAATCCGAGCATCACAAAGCCGCCGGCAGGTTATGCAAGCTATATGCAACGTGGTTAATTCTTTACAAGTTAATAATGCACACGAAATTTACAAGTAATATGCACAAGTATTTTGTTCATTGATTTTCGCCTTCAATTTAAAGAGAACACGTTCGTTTAGCCTTTAGGTCTTTCATTGGACGTGCGACCCGCGCGATAAAATGTACATTCTCAATCAATCGGCCTTGGTTCAATCGAAAAACATGGCCAGTTGGGGATAGAGATAACGCGAGAGGCAGGACTAATTTCGACGATGCATCCCGAGGCTTACCGATCATGGAAAGTAGATTTAGTCCTTGTCTTCTTTGGGCAACTTTAATAAGCTTGGCCAGTTGGCAAGAGAGACCACGAGAGGCAGGACCGATTTGAGATCTCGGATCCAGAACCCGTCATAGAAACCGTCACCTTCTAGACACCAAGTTACCAAAGATTTCTTACTCAAAGACAAGTATTCATCCACTCACCGGATCATTGGTATATACTCCATTGATGCAAGTCTTTCTTAGATCCAGAACCTGTCACCAGTCATAACCCGTTTCTAGACACCATGTCCGACATTCAGCCAAAATCTCGAGAAAGACATTCCCTCAAGTTCTTGTAGACTCCGCCCTCAACCTCATGTCCATAACTTCACTTAGGTTATGGTGTGCGGTGATGAAATCCACACATCACGAGGGGTTAAGGAGATAAACAAGAAAAAGAGGCGCCATCTATTCCAATGAGTGAGACTTAATCGCCCAAACTTGCGTACTCAATGTAAATCGAAGACTTCCTTTAATATGTACCTATTTACATGGCTGCAAAAACAAAAAGTTAGAATGGAACGTATTATGAACATGTATAAAAATTTTCGACACTTTACATATATATACCTATTTACACAATTTCACATATTTACAAGCATAAACACACAATTCTTTACAATCCCCGGCAACGGCGCCAAAATTGGTACAACGCACTTGCAACCATTAAATTAACACTTAACAATCAACAAAAACGCGTAGACAATTAAAACCCTTTTGTGTAGATGTAGCATTGGTAAATAGGGTATCGTTCTTAACCGGGGATTGAGGGTGCATGCATATTTACGCTAAGGTTTGAAAGGGGGGTTTGAAAGTTGGTTATTTATAATCTACGAAAATAAAGAAAGAAAATGGTTAGTAAACATATAGAGAAATCCTAGGTTCTATCATGCTTCACTCATAGACAAGTAGAAAACAAACAAGAACAAAGAACCCTAAACATGCTTACTAAACCGAAAATAAACACTAAACTATTATATACATGTGATCGACTCATTCTTTCATCCTTTGCCGTTTTATACCTAGACTTCCTAAGTGTCAACGAAATTCTTAACTCTAATCAAAACACACACACATGCTTATAATTGAACAAGACAGCAACCAAAGCGAGCTAACTCTCTAATCCAATTTTATCTTTGTTATTAGTTCGTGAAACATGCTTAAAAGAGAACCAAAGCGAGTATCTACTTAAAAACAGTTTCAAGCATTAAGAACATATAAGCACACACATGTATTCGAATCAAAGTTAAAAACACATGGAAGAAACTTAGAAGAATTTAGAAATATAAAGCCTCTTATCAAAACTTGTTCTCAAAATACAAACAAAGGAAATCCAAACAAAAACCGAAACAAAATAAAAAGGGGTCATGTTACACTTTTAGACTCCGTGAAAGCGCACCGCAAATCTTCAAGTGTAGCTACTCCTTAGTTGATGACGAGCCCAAGAATTCCCAGCCAAAGCGAGCAAAGTCCTTCTTGAGGTGGAGGAGAGTGTTTACGGGATGAAGTTTGGTGGTGTTTCGGGTTTTGAGGGGATGGCCGAGTGTTTGGAGGTTGAGGAGCTGATCTTTGGCAAGCTTAGAAGTCTAGAATGAGTGATCAGAATGAATGAGTCGAGCTCCCCTTTATATAGGAGAAGAGTAGGGCTTTTCCTACCAAAACAAGACTTTCCTTATGTACCCGGGCAAATCTGACAGTCTGTCTTCAAACGCGTTTTCCCGGAGTTTCAGATCTTGGAAAATTCCGATTCTTGTTTCATTGGAAAGCTTATTCAAAGGGCTATAAAATCCATATAAGGAACGCCATATTTGGAATTGAATTGGATTTACTACGGATTTTAGAAGTTAAGTGACCTGGCTGCCCTGTTTTCTTCTTCTTCAAGGAAAAGGAAATCTTCATATCTTCAAATCTTGCATTCCTTATTCCCTAATAATTCTTGGCCGAATATACCATATTCTTGCACATATTTTGGCCCTCAAATCAGGTATTTATCTTCATGGAATATCCTCCAAAATTCGTCCATTATATGCTCCATATATTCCGCCATATTTGCTCTTTCCTGGGTCGCGCAGGAGAAATGTCTTCATCTTTTTGTCCACCATTTTGGTATCCATTTCTTTTGGCATTTGGTCTTCAATTCTTGACACCATATGGGAATGCATTTTAGTAACCATTTGAAGACCATTCCTCGGACCATTTCTTCTCCGGATTTGAGAACTTCCTCCTTAATACGCTTTTAGCTCCAAAACTCCTCCTTTATTATTTTCTCCTTTATTTCTACCTAAAAGCATAAAGTAAATTAGAAACATATTTATTAAGCATAAAACAAAGTTAAATGTAGAGAGAATTGCGTTAAGAATCAAGTATGAAATGCGTTGATCAGCTTTGGGAGTATCTTTAGTCTTGAACTTAATACCGAGAATTGTTCCCACCACGCTGTCGCACACATTCTTTTCTATGTGCATCGCGTCCAAGTTGTTCCTCAACTTCAACTTCGACCAGTAAGGGAGTTTAAAGAATATACTCTTATGATGCCAATAGCGGAGATCATATGGAGTAATTGGATTGCATTTCTTTACATCCGCATCATTGGTCAACACACCAAAGTCGAAATAGCTCAATCTCTCTAAAATCTCTTCGCCCGACCAACCACAGGGTTTAGGATCGTTCTCTACCATCCCGTCGAAATAAGCTTCATCCTGTCGCCAGGGGTGGTTGTGAGGAAGCCATCTACGGTGACCCAAGTAACACACCTTCCCCGCGTGCCAACTAGAGTTCACGTCGTCTAAACATATAGGACATCCATTATATCCTTTTGTCCTGCAGGCTGCCAACATCCCATATGCTGAAAAATCGCTGATCATCCACATTATGGCAACCCTCATCGTGAAAATCGTGTCAGTGAATTTGTCATAAGTTGGGACTCCATTTTGTCATAACAAAGTCACTTCGTCGATAAAAGGTCTGAGGTAGACATCTAAGCACTTCCCTGGAGATTTAGGACCTGGAATTAGTACAGTAAGGAAAGTAAATTCCTTGTTCATGCACATCCACGGAGGCAAGTTGTACGGCACCAGAAAAACTAGCCAAGTGCTGACGGCGGAGCTATTACTACCCCAAGGATTGAATCCGTCTGTAGATAGGCAGAGTCTAACGTTTCTAACCTCTGCAGCAAAGTCTCCAAATTCTCTGTCGAAATGTTTGAAACCCTCCCCATCTGTGGCGTGTCGCAGGACATCGTCATCTATTCGCTTTTCTGCGTACCATCGCATCGCCTCTGCTGTGTGTAGAGACATGTACAGGTGCTGCAATCTGGGAATTAAGGGAAAATATCGAACAACTTTCACATGAATTCTCTTTTTCGAACTCTGCCTATTCAGTTCATATCTGCACTTGCCACATACGGGACAATAGTCCAAATCTTTATACTCTTTGTAAAAAAGCACACAATCATTCGGGCATGCGTTAATTATCCTGTACTTTTGGCCGAGGCTGCTCAAGATATTTCTAACCTTATAATGAGATTTAGGAAGATTGTGATCATCAGGAAGCAACTTACATATTTGCTCTTGAATTTCGTCAAAAGCACTGACTAACATTTTGTGCTTCACTTTTATCTTCATTTGCTCCATCACATATTGCAACACATTCTCTCGACATCCAGGGAACACCGGGGTCTGTGCTTCAAGTAGCATTCGGTTGTACTTATCCATCTCACTAGTGTCAGTGGCCAAGCTTGTAGCGGAGAATGTGTCATCATGCTCATGAGTGGTACTGTAACCTCCCTCTTGGTGTTGGTGTCCACCATGACTAAATCCCGGAAATGCATCATGGACCAAATCTGCAGTTGGGTTGCAAGCAGGGGGGCCGGCACTACTGCCGCTGGATGAGGCACCTTGGTAACTGTACCCTGAGCTGAAGTCTGTTGAGCTGAAGTCTACTGCTTCACCATGCTCGCTCCATGTAGTGTAACTCCACAACATACCATTTTCGTACAGATGTTGCACCATAACATTAACCTCCACATACTGACAATTAAGACATTTCTGGCACGGACACCTGAAACGCTTCTTTCCCTGACCATTTTCTATCGAAAAATTCACAAATTCGCTAATTCCATCCATATACTAAACATCACATCTATTCTGCAACTTCATCCAACTCTTGTTCATACTTTTACAAAATATTATAATTAATTAATTATTACATATATATTAGTCAATTAACTATTAATTATACGTACTCGATCTACATCAATTACGTACTCGATCTACATCAATTAATATGTCTAGCTAACATACATGCATGTGTGTACGTTTTAACTAAATATTAACCAAAATTTAAAACATTCATACATATATACGTGCTACAGGTCTATAATTAACTAATATATATCATCAATTTCCTAACTTAATATATTAATTATATATTAGACGTACTAATTAATTATTAACAATGGGCGTTTTAACAAACGTACATGCAATTAATTATATATATATATAAACCTACGTTAATGGTGTTGGAAAATTAACTGCGTACGTACTTGGCCTTCTCCGATATATGGCGAATTAATCGATGGTCGGAGCCGAAGATCGATATATATAGTGCTATATATCTAGCTAGCTAGCTAGGACGTCGATCGTCGTTTGCATTATATTGCATGCACGCGTGAGGCACTGATCAAGAAAGGAAGAGATTATGATCGATCAGTTGAGAGACAAGCTGAGTGAGCAGAGAGGAAGAGAGTTTGGCATTGGCCTTATAAAATGCTTCACTTAGACGACGGAGGTGTCAGTACGTCGTCTAAGTGGCCACTTGGACCACTGCGTGTTGGTCCGTTGAGCAAGTGGAGCTTGGATGACGGAGACGACTATCTCCGTAGTCCAGGTGCACACCTGGACAACGAAGAATTCTCCGAGGTCCAAGTGTGCACCTGGATGACGGAGACTACTATTTCCGTCGTTCAGGTGCTCACCTGGACAACGGAGAATTCTCCGAGGTCCAAGTGTGCACCTGGATGACGGAGATAGTAGTCTCCGTCGTCTAGGTGCACACTTGGACCTCGGAGAATTCTCCGTTGTCCAGGTGAAACTTGGACCACAGAGATAGTCGTCTACGTCGTCCAAGTTACACTTGGACCACAAAACGTTTACGTTTCTGTGGTCTAAGTGTTGTTTTCGTGTAGTGAAATCTGATCAAGATTAGACGGTCACGATTAAATCAACAATAAAAATAACACTTATATAATTTCACCAACCGACTTCAAAACTCGATAAAACATTGCTTGCCTATCTAAAAGGTTCCCCAAAAAGTTCCCATGATCTCAAAATTAAATACTCTACAATTCTTGTGAAGAAAGTCAATACAAATTCTCATCCGATGAAATAGTCGTTAAGAAACCCAATTACGCAACTAATTTGCGATAACTCTATTTCGTACTGATTAATATGTAGATTTTGGTTCGGGTTGTCACACAAAATAACTGGCCATATACTATATTGAAGACTGATGTTGCCAAAAGAGTTGAATCCTTCAGATGAGATCTCGAGCCAAATATTTTGGACCTTTGATGTAAAATGAGGAAACTCCCTAACTGAGTGCTTCCAAGCCTCTCTGTCAGCAGGGTGTATAATGATATCATCATCAGGCGAATCCCTCTCAGCATGCCATCTCATAACTTTGGCCGTGTGTGAAGATATGTACAACTGTTCCGACCTATCTGTCAGCAGGAAATAGCGAAGTATCTTCACAGGTTTCTTATTCCCTGCAGGAGTCAACTTATACCTATCATTATGAGATACTGGACATGCATCAAGGTTTTCAAGATCATTCCCTTCAGGATCTATACTCCAGAAGAGGACGCAATCATATCTGCATGGATGGATTTTGATGTAGGTAAGGCCAAGATCTTTCAGGATATGTCGCACCTTACGATGAGTGGTAGGAAGGCCATGACCGGCGAACAGCGCTGAAGCAGTCAACTCCAGATAATCATCAACAACCTTGATACTCAATTTGTTCTCCACTTTGACCTTCATTACTTCCATGACCATTTGAAGAACAGTCTTATTACACTCGTTGTACAACGGGGTCTGTTGGAAGGCAATCAGCTTGTTGTTCTTGTTAATATCGGCAATGTTGACAGCTCTAAAGAATTGCTAGACTGGTTCAATAGCAAGGAAGCCCCCAACGACGGCATGGATATCTTGTACTTGAGCAAATACACCGCTCTCATAAGGAAATACATCGTTTATCAACCTCGTTGTTAGATCATTGGATGTACTGACCCTCTCAAGAAATTGCCCATGGTCATGCTAATCCACTGATGATATTTCACTGTGATAAATCCAACATGTGTACTTATCCAAAAACCCGTTCTTCTTTAGGTGCTCCCATACTATATCAACGGAAAAATGATAAAATTTGTTGCGACACTGACATTTCATACACAGGCAACAATTCAAATTGTATTCCCGTTAGAATTAGCCTTCACATATTCCACAAAACTCCACATTCCCTCGCCATATCTTCGATCCCATTTTGGACGGAAAATCCAACTCTTGTCCATCCTGAAAATTCCAACTGTATATATATATATACATGCACTAATTAAAAATTCATCATTATATCTATATACATATATATATATATATTTCAAATTACATTAATTCTTCTACTAATTAATTACAAATTAACACATACATATATGCATACTATCAATAATTAACATATAATTACGTATATATATATATATATATTTTCATCGAAATCAACTCAAAATCAACAATTAATATATATAATAATTCAACTCAAAATCAACTCAACAATCAGAAATCAACTCAACAATCAACACACATATATATACGTACCTATATATATGTAGTAGGATATAGCTTCACGAACTCATTTTGGACAGCTTCCGACAATACCCAATGATTTGAGAGTGATTTGTGTTTTTCTCCCGATTTTTTTTTCCAAATGAATGAGTTGTTGCCTAGATCTGTAAACATAAAGAACTTTGGCCGACGATATTATTATTTCGTCTGCTAACGTTTTTTATTTTCGTCGGCTAAAACCAAAATTTTCATCGGCATAAGTCAAACTTTAGCCAACGAATTTTTTCGACAAAAGCTGATGACTTTTTGTCCCCCATCAGCTAAAATACTTTAGCCGACGAGTAAAAACTTTAGCCGATGACAACTTTTCTTTGTCGACCTATTTTTTTACTTTTTTCGACTATAGTGTTTGTTCTGGTAGTGGAATCGAACCGTATTAAAACGGTTCGATTCAGTTCCGGTTCTGGTTCCTCATTTTTATTTTAAAAAGAACCATCAAGAACTGTCTATAGTGTATATTTTAACTAAATATTGTAATTATATATATCAATGTATATGAAAGATTTGTTATTTTGTTTGTCACTCAAATCACCAAGTTGATGATTATGAGTCGTATATTGGGTATGCCATTTGTTATTTTGTTTATGTCACTCAGATGACTTATTTGGTGATCATCATATCATGGATCAACCCTCTTTTATGATGTTGTATGATATTTATTTTTGTTTATATCAATTTACACCAGAACTATGAAATATATTTGTATGTTAATGTTAATCAGTAAATGTGTTATGATAAGTATATACTTGTATAAAGTAGAAAGAATAATCACAGATTTTAGTTCGGTTCCAAATTGAGGAATCATGAAACCATAGAACCTAATCGGTTCTTGAACCGGTCCAGTTCTAAATGGTTCTTTGTTTTAAATATATGGAACTGAACCGTACATACATCGAACAATTTGATTCTGATTCCTAAAAATTTGGTCGGAACTGAACCATTCCCAGGCCTAAACAGAGAGAAGGCGTAGTAACAAGAGGAATGGAAGGATCAATTGGAGGTAAGACTAGCACAATGACTAAAATCGAAGGCCTAAATGTAAGGACGTTGAGAGCATTTTTTGCTCTTTATTGTGAAAAAACATATATGTAGCAAAGGAAATTAATCACAAAAACTAACACAACTAAACATAACTTAATTTAGATGAGTCTGGCGTCCATCTTGCACGCACATTTTAGGTGTATACGTTGTCTCAAATGTTATTTAGTCCATATTTATATTTGGGTGTCATCATCGTTTAAACACAACACACAATATAATGGTTCCACATTTTAAACATTTTTATAGAAAAATTGAATGTTTCCACTGTATCACTTTCCATAGTTATGTGTGTATCTCCTAAGTTTGAACACAACGTGATGCCTTAGATCGCATCTTAATTGTGGCTCCCTATATATATATATTGGAGCTCATTGGACAAAAAATAGAAAAAAGTTAAATTTTCAGCTCCCACTCATACTCCCTATTTGACGTTCGGATGG
The DNA here is from genome assembly GCA_946800695.1 of Geum urbanum. Lineage (NCBI taxonomy): Eukaryota > Viridiplantae > Streptophyta > Magnoliopsida > Rosales > Rosaceae > Geum > Geum urbanum. The sequence continues at coordinate 3,352,137 of OX327008.1, read as the reverse complement.
TGTTGGTTCTTTGGTTAAAGTTGAAGTCTGCATTGCTGCCTTGCATTTGGTCTAAGCTGTGTTGACCCGTATTTAGTGACTAAGATATTATTTTCTATACTTGAATCATTAAGACAAACTGCACGCTGATCTCAATAAGGGAGCCAATGGCTTACAGATAGAAATCAGAGAGAGTTTTGGCTTGAACGTCCCTTACAAGATTGTGTGGTATGACAAGGAATTGACAATGAACTCACTGCATGGAAATGAAGTAGAACCATAAACAAACCTTTTCTGGTTCCAAGATGAATTTATGAAGACAAATCCTGGCTCCAAAGTTGTTGTAGATATTGATCCAGAAACACAAAGGTTTCACCGCCTTTTTGTGTCATTCGGTGCCTGTATGGAGGGATTGCAATACTGTTGACCTATGATTTTCGTTGATGCAAGTTTCCTCAAGAAAAAAAATGATAGATCATGGGAGCCTTTGCAAAAGATGGAGATCATAATAATGTAGACAAATGAAATGATAGGACTATATCAGTATCTGTCTGAATAACTGTTTGGGTAGCTGACTGCATATATGTCTGGCGTCTTGGGGATGGGCAGGTGGTTCAAGAGCCGGATGGTCCCCGTTTATATGCGAGATCGAACGGTGGTACCGGGATTACCACACTCCCCGAACAGTGAGGCTGAGGGCCTTCCGTGAAGGTGAATAGTTCACGCGTCCTCCTCGCTGTCACGTCTGTGTGAGCGAGTTCTAGCTGAAGGCTGGGTTGAAGCTTTTACTCCACCCGTTCTTCCAATACACCCTCGCCCTCTTCAACATCACGTTGGGCCAGTGTGGTCCTACGCTGATGGGCGTGCTGATCGCGTTTCATAGTATTTGGAAGCTCAGTGGGTTGCAGTTCCCCACTAGTGTAGAGATCGGTCATTTCTTCTATTTGAAGTACTCCCCATGTATAAAGGACAAACATACGAAAATGGTGGAGCCCCAAATGAAGTGGTGGTTAACGGAGCCCCCTTCCACTTCAACTGCCTAGCGCCGGTATCATTGTCTTATCGAGGGTGAGTGGGAGTTCGACAAGCCCGATGGTGCGCTTTTGCGTGGGCATGATCAGATACATTGAGTCTCCGAGTTCTTTCAGCCTTTAGGTGTGGTGTTGAAGTGTTGCCGGCTATCGACGTTTGTCTGCTCATTTCTTTTCGTATTTGTGCTTGCTAATGCCTTGTTTTATTTTGTAGATGAACGATGGTATCCCTTCACTCATGTGGAGGAAAGACATTTAGCTCGAATTAAGTTCGCTTTCGATCCCATACGGACGTGAGGAACTTCTGGGTGGCCAACCACTGGGAGTTAGTTGAACGTTGTGGTCTTTCGCGCCCTCCTGGTATGTTCGTGACCTCTCTATTTCGTGTGTTTGCATTTTCCATTTGTGTGGCTTTCGGACTGACGTTTTTTTTTGCAGCATAAAAAATGAAGTCGCGTTCCTCCGCCAAGCAGGATGCAGCCCAGCAGCGTATGCTGGTACTGATGGAGAGGGCTAGGCAGACCCGCATGGTAGTGGAGGATGAGAATGGCAACCTTGTCCAGGGCGACACTCCTTAGCCCGTGTTCCACCCTTCTGACTACAACCAGTATCTCGACCTGATTCCCAAGGTTGATGAAGAAGTCGAGGCTGTGGGTGCTGGTGCCGGTGCCGGTGCCGGTGCTCCGGTTATAGGGGCCCCTACTCCCGAAGATCGGGTGGAGGAGGCGACTCTCAACACTCGTCGAGGGGAAGAGGGTGAACAAGCCCAAAAGGACCACCTCCATAGAGAGAAGGATGTGCGGAGTAAGGAGCATCGTGAGGGCCGGATCGACCGCAGGGACAAACACCAAAGTGAATTTTCACTGCGCTCCGGCTCTCGGAGAAAGTCTCACTCGCCGACCAAGACAGTCTCCTCCAAGAGTTCGTTCGAGCTCTCTCCCCTCCGTCAGCCTGGAGATGCGGGGGTGTCCAAGCCGGGATCTTCGTTGAGGAGGCTGGATGATCAAAGGGCGTCTAAACGTCCTCTAAAACACCCACGGGGCCCACTGAGGCCTCGCCAGGCATCACTGTTGCTGTGGCGAGCGAAACTGCCATGTCCTCTGAGTTCCTTGCTCGTATCCAGAGTTCCATGGGTGCAGGCATTTAGTCTCTACAGAAGTGGCGTCAGCTCGGCACGACTCCGGGCGTGTCCCTGAGTGCACCGTTCGATACATGCACCTTGCTCCAGCACCAGCTCTTCCTCATCAAGAGCTTAGAAGGGTTGATACTGCAGATTACCATGCTATCGAAGGCGAAAGCCGAGAGGCGGCGTTTGCAGGCCAAGGTTGGCAAACTGCAGAAGGCTCTGATAAGGTCCACTGACATAGCGAATCGTATGTTCTCTCGGGTGAATGAGCTGGTTTGTGAGCTCGATGAGCTGAGGAAGGATCTGGGGGAGTCCCAGTCTAGGATCGCAATCCTGGAGACGGATCTTACCTCTCTTCGGTTGTCTAGTGGTGCTCGGATTGCGAACCTCGCACATGAACTAGCTGAGGCTCGCACTCATGTGATGACGGAGGATATTCGCAGGAAGATTGAAGAGGAGGCAGTGGCCGAGTTCAAGGCATCATCCGAGTTTGAGAAGGTTGAGGCCAATGCGGTCGAAACTTTTAAGAATTCGGACGAGTTCGAGGACTTGGTTGCTGCTGAGGCTAATGTTCAGTGTGAGGACTTCTCCACGCTCGTGCTCCCATTCATCAAGGTGGACGAGTTCGAGGCTTGGCAAGCCGCTGAGGTCGAAAACCTGAAGCATTCGCTTGAGGAGCCGGAGGGCAGGTCACATGCTGGGGATGAGGTGCCGGAGACGGAGGAGGGTGGGGCTGATGCTTCTCCTAGGGCCTACTGATTATCCTGTACTTTTGCTTTCTTTCTTTTTTTGCTTTGTAGTATTTTTCTCTAGCGCTTGCATGCGTTTGTGTGTCTTTGAATGAGATCTATCTACAACTTTTGGAGATATATCTAAGTACCTTTGTTTCGTTTACATTGCTTGTCTGAATGCGTTTGACTTACATTAATACTGTCATTGTTATTTGCTAAAAACAAAACGCACGAATGTACTCATACAAAAAGTTACACAACGTTGGATGTACATGCGTCGGTGCCAATCAAACGCAGGCAGATAAAAACTTAGTGGAAATATTTCCTCAAGTGCAGTGTGTTCCAGGGGTTGCCTAGCCTTCTTCCGAACATGTCCTCGATGTAGAACGTGCTTGGGCTTGCGACTGCGTCGATGATGTAAGGATCTTCCCATGACGGGCGCAAACTCTTTAGCTTTGTTTGGATTGCCTTCATGACCCAGTCCCCCATTTGGAGTGGGTGCTCCCTAACACATTGGTTGAATAGGCGAGCAACTCGCTTATTGTTCGCGGTGTTGTGAAGATGTGTCATGTCCCGCTTCTCCTCGAGGAGGTCATTGTCGAGTCGTAGCACTTCTCCGTTTGTGGTGAGGTCATAGCTTTCAATTCTTGGGCTTCTGTATGTGAGTTCAAGTGGTAGTACGGCCTTCGTTCTGAATGTGAGGCTAAACGGGGTTTCTCCCATCCCTGTCATTGTAGTTGTTCGAATTGACAAGAGTATTTCGGGGAGGAGTGTGGGCCGTCATCCGTACCAGATGTCTCATTTCTCGATGAGTTTGATTTTCTTCTTGATTCCCTCTTTGATTATTTTGTTGGCTACTTCTACCTGTCTGTTTTTCTGGGGGTGTGCTGGTGATGCGAATACCAGGTTGGTGCCATGTTTCCTGCAGAATGCCTTGAGCTCATCATTGTGGAATTGCGGCCCGTTATTGGTGATGATATTGAGTGAGGTGGCGTAGCGATAGTAGAGAAAACGGTAGAGGAATCTCTTGACCTTTTTTGTTGTGATTTTGACCATCGGTTCGGCCTCGATAAACTTAGTATGGTAGTCAATGATCACGATGATGTAGTGATACTGGCCCTTGAACTTTGGAAGTTCTCCAATGAGATCGAGTCCCCATTCTGCAAAAAAAACTGGAGAAGTGAGAATCGATAGGGGTACTACAGGCGTATGGTTCTTATGTGCATATAGTTGGCATTGGTGGCAGATCGTCGTAATTTTGGTGGCGTCATCATGGATGGTAGGCTATTAGAATCCACTTTGGAGTGCCTTCTGCACGATTGATCGTGCTCTTGCATGATGGCCACATACACCCGAATGGATTTCCCTTAGTATCATATTGCCTCGCTCTGGTGTAACGCATTTTAGGTTGGTCCATGTCTTCCCCTGTCAGTATAGGCTGTTGTGTCGGATGCTGAAGTTGACTGCTCTGTATGATGTTTCATGCTTGTGCCCGGTCTGCTGGGAGTTCGCCTTTAGTTTTGTATTTGACGATTGAGTCTATCTAACTGGCCATGTGAGGCTCGATGATGAAGCTCTCTTGTGTTTTCGCGATGCTTGGTCCTTTCAGGACTTCCACTACCCTCTGCCCTGGCTCCGTATGGATGGGCAATGTGGCTAAACGGGCGAGTGCATCTGCCTTGGTGTTTCTGCCCCTGGGGATGTGGTTGATGTTGAAAAACTTGAACTTGCTTAGCATCGTGTGAACGTGGCCGAGATATATCGTCATCGTATCGCCCTTTGTTTTGAAGCCGCCTCAGATTTGGTTGACCAGCAGTTGCGAGTCGCTGAAGATGTTGATACTCGGGTCTTCTGAGTTCCAGGCTAGTTGTAGTCCGGCAATGAAGGCTTCATATTCAGCCTCGTTGTTTGTGGCTTTGAATTCGAATCTGAGTGCGTACTCTGCTCGTACGCCCCCTGGCCCGACAAGGATGATTCCAACCCCACTAGTGTTCTTGGTGCACGATCCGTCTAGAGGTTCCATGGTGATTTGGGTTTTGGGGGCTCCTGGTCGAAGATGTCTGTGCTAACAGGTGTCGTGTCTTCGGGAACATGCTGTGTTATATCTTCGGCCTCAGTGTACTCGGCAATGAAGTCTTGGACGGCCTGGCCCTTTATTGTTGTCTGAGGCGTATAATGGATGTCATATTCGCTCAGCTCAACCACTTTGCCAAATGGCCACTATGATCGGGCGATTGCAATACTTGTCGTAGTGGAACGTTCATAAGAACGTGGATGCTGTGGGCCTGGAAGTACGGCCTGAGTCGCCTGGCTGCTATTACGAGTGCGAGTGCGACCTTCTCGATTGTTGGGTAACGGGTCTCGGGTGGTGTCATGCTCTTTCTGGCAAACAAAACTGGCAGTTCCGAATCTGTTTCCCTCCGAACAAGGGCGAAACTAACGGCTGTTAGAGAAGCATATAGATATATATACAAGGTTTCTCTTCCCACGGGCCTGGCTAGGAGAGGGATGGAGGCCAGGTATTGCTTGATGGATGTGAATGCGTCTTCGCAGTTGGGTGTCTAAATGACGTTTCATTTGATTGTTTTCCGGATAGCCTTAAATAATGAAGCGCACTTGTCGGAGTAGCGAGAGATGAGGCGATTCAGGGATGCTAGTTTTCTCGTTAGGCTTTGGAGATCGGCCTTGGTCATTGAAGGTTGCATGTCTAGTGTTGCCTTGACCTTTGTAGTGGAAGCTTCGATACCCTGTTGGTTGATGATGTATCCGAGGAACTTGCTTATCGTTACGCCGAATGTGTACTTAGCCGGGTTCAATCGCATGCCGTTCTTGATCAAGAGCTCGAGTACAGTTCGTAGGTGTTCAGGGTGGTCCATTACCTTGGTGCTTTTGACCAGTATGTCATTAATGTATACTTCCACGATTTCGCCCGTTAGCCCATCGAATATGATATTCATCAATATTTGGTAGGTGGAGCCTGCGTTCTTGAGGCCGAACGGAATGACTACGTAATAGTAGAGTCCCTTGTCTGTAGAGAAGCAAGTGGCCTCCTGGTCTTCATGATTCATGAGGATTTGGTTGTACCCCGAATACGCATCCATCATGGATAACAGTTCGTGTCCCGCAGTGGCGTCCACCAGTTGATCGATCCTAGGTAATAGGAAGCTGTCTTTCGGGCAGGTTTTGTTTAGATTGCTGTAATCCATGCACATGCGCCATGATCCGTTCTGCTTTTTTACCATAATGGCGTTGGAGATCCATTTCGGGTAGTCAACCTTTCAAATGAAATCGATCTTCTATAATCTGTCCACTTCCGCGTGCATGGCCGTGTATCCTTCTTGGTCATACGCCCGTCGTATCTGCTTGACCGGCTTCGTGATTGGATTGATGCTGAGTTTGTGGGAGATGATGCTTGGGGCAATTTCGGGCATGTCCGTGTAAGACCATGTGAATACCTACTGGCAATCCGATAGGATCTGAACCAGTTTGGATACTATGTCTGGCTCTAGCTAGGCGCCGATGCGGATCGTGAGCTCTAGGTGTTAGCTGGAAAGGTGTATCGTGTGCAGCTCTTCTCGTTCTGTGGCCGGCTGGATGGCATTCAGCACATCCCTTAGGTCATTGGGTTGTTGTTCTTTGGGGGAGCTTTCTGCCACTGCAAGTACCTCCAATCGTGTGTTGTCCTCGTCTGGTCGTGCAACCTTTTCCATAAAATTGTACCCCTTGATCGTGCCGATTTTGTAATCTATTGGGAACTTGGCCAAGAGCATGTGGCTTACGATAATCAGCTTTAGCTTCGAGATGTCGGGCCGTCCCAAGATCATGTTGTAGGACGTGCGAATGTCTACAATGACGAAGTTTGTTCTGATCTCGCTCTAGGGGTGTCGGGTGTCCCGACGCCAAATCGCATATAGTCGCTCCCGAGAGGGTATGTGGTTTCGCCCGAGAAGCTAGCAATGCTTTCATGGTCATGTGTCATCTTGCATCTTGGGCATTTGAGCCCCTCGTATGCCTCCCAAAAGATGATGTTAACGGATGCCCCATTGTCAATAAGGATACGCTTGACAGGATATCGATCCACCATTCCGTCAATGACAAATGGGAGTGTGTTGTTTCGGTTGCCCTCTTCTTTGCTGCAGGAGAAAGTGATTGGAGACCAATCCTTCCTGCCTTCCGTTGGTGGATTCCCAGGATGTACTGCGAATACGTTCCTTGGGCTAGGCTCTTCCCACTCTCGTGGGCATTCAGGCTTTCGCTTCCCTCCCGAGATGTTGTTGATGGTACCCCTCGTTCGTATGTTTGCAACATGTCGTTCGGTGTTCGGCCTCTGGAAGATTAATGTTCCCTCGTTATGCAGCCGCTCGATTTCCCTTGCTAGGATTTTGTAGTCGTTTGTGTTGTGGGTGTTTGAATCATGGTACATGCACCACGTTCCCCTGTTATTCTGCATAGGGACAATACCGGGTGCTCTCAGCATTGGTGGGAAAATCTGGCTTTTATTTTTCTTGAGCACCTCCTTATTTGTGGCCTGGGTGATCGAGAAGATTTCGCGGCGTGGGTGGAAATCTCTGGGTGGTGGTGGTGGATTCTGTCAGGTTGGGGTGTCGCGTCCGCGATGTGCTTGCTGATATTGTTTGTTGCTTTTATATTCACGGTAGTGGCTCTCGCATTTGCGGGAGGTTAATTCGGATTGTGTTTTCGGTGGTGGGCTTTTAGCCATGTGGGGGGATGGTGGGCCATTGTGTATGTAGTTGGGTGCTTTCGAGGGTAGAGCTATGTTCGGACCTTGTGCTCCGTATACACGGGTTTCCACCAGTGCCTTTTATACGATCTGGTCGATGACCTCGTCGTACTCGAGGTGGTATTTCCTGACCAACTTCTCTATAAACGGGGTTCCTGTCAGATTTTCCAGTAATGCTGTTTTTGCCACATTTTTGTCTAGGTGCCTGCATGTGTTCGTAAGGGCTCTTTATCGATTGATGAAGCCGGACAGGTTTTCGGTGTCTCCCTGATGGATCTTGAGGAGTGTGCTGGTGGTGTTGTACTTGCCCTGCTGCCGGTATCGTTTGAGGAAACACTCTGTTAGCTCCTCGAACGAGTGTATGGATCCGGTGGGCACCTCGTAGAACCAGTTTTGTGCTTCTTCCGCTAACGTCTCTTGGACCAGGAAGCAAAGGGTTGCGTCCGAGTAGCGGGTACTTACGGTGGCAGATTGATACTCGTCGATGTGTGTTCGTGGATCTTCCTTCCCATTGAATCTGCTAATCTTGACGGTCTTGGAATACGGTTCCCTGCCCTGTATTATGATGACGTTCGATAATGGGCTTACGCAAGGAGTGTACATCCCCTTTGGCCCTGTGTGTGCGCTTTTCTTTATTGATGTGATTTCGGCCTCCATCTTTTCCATTTATCGGAGCATGGTATCCTCAATTGTGGCGGTTGATTCCTCGTCGTCGTATTCCTGTATTCTTTCGGGCGGTAGGGGTGGGCCCGAAAGTTGGTTGTTTTGTAGTCCCCATGATGGGTTGGTTCTGATAATGCCTGCCCGCCCTTGGTTCCTCTGTCAGTTCTAGCTCCTCGCGTTGGGTCTCCTGGCTCCGAATGAACGTATCAAGTCATTCCACCAATCGTTGTCGGGCCTGGCGTTTCTGATCTCTTTCGGTTCTAGCCGATTGGAGTTCCTGCACGAGGTGGGCTGCCACTTCATTCTTTGTTAGGTCGTTAATGCTGCTAATTGTATCTATGGGTGTGTCTCTTGTCTTCCTGCTTTTAGGTGTGACATGGTCTGTCACCATCTTCGCTGCCCACTAACTCGTAATCCTGAAACCACGATTAAAATTAATATCTATTCGTCGATATTCATAATGAATAGCTAAACTTGTAATCTAACGAACAATAATGTCGATAATCTCACATTCTCGAATAATGTATTTTCTGACTAAAAATGAACTTAATCAAATTATGAATTCAATTCCTTGCATTCTTTCACTGTAAATCAATTTTAGAGTCGCAACAAAAATCTCAAACATCGAGCGACTCGAATTTAAATCGATAGTTGGATCGTCCGTTAATAATATTGTGAAATCAATTAATTATTATCCGATTAAACACACGTCTAAATTAATCAAGTTCAGATCCATTCAAGAATCTCACCATTGCATTCATCATAAAATAATGAGCGGAACGACATAAAATTTTGCCAAAAATCCAACATCGTCAGAGCTCCACTGCGTACAGTGGCGAGTGGGGTCATGCACCACCGTCGGTGGCGGCCAAAATTCCCATCAGTACCAAATCAAGCAACCTGCATAACAAAATGTTCATCTCAACAAGCCCAACAACATTCATAAAGAATATAACATTTAAATCAAACCAGAAAGCATCTAAATCGCCAGAAAACTAAAAACCCACTGGAAAAATCAATTTGCTCGTTTTTTGCAAGTTTTTTGTACGTGGTTTACGATTGCTCACTTCCCAAAGACGGCGCCAATTGTTTCTACCAAATTTCACGAGGGTCTTTAGCAGAAGAGCGGGTTGAGCTATTTCTAGTTGACTTGGTCTATCGCGCGTATGTCGTCATTTACCTGCTGTTAAGAACAATACATCAAACAGGCGTTAGAAGTCTTGACGGGGTGTTCCCACCTTCGACTCTCCGACGCTCTAGTTAGAATGTATAGAGTGTAACAATAGTATTGGTAGAGTAACGGGTGTACCTTGTATCTGCCATAAATGTGTTGCTTATATTGGTGGTTGAGTATGGAGTCTTTTGTTGTTCTTCGATGTGGGATCCTGTCTGTTGTACATGGCCTGTCCTAGTACTTTCCGTTTGCCGTACCGAATGCATTGACTTTCGGATGGTGTTGGTTCTTTGGTTAAAGTTGAAGCCTGTATTGCTGCCTTGCGTTTGGTCTAAGTTGTGTTGACCCATATTTAGTGACTAAGTGTGCGGTTTTTGTGTGTTACGAGATCACACACTAACACTAACTTCACTGGCTACTTCTCAAAAAAAAATCTGTCTAAAGATATTAGTTTCTATACTTGAATCATTACGGACAAACTGCACACTGATCTCATAAGGGAGCCAATGGCTTACAGACAAAAATCAGAGAGAGTTTTGGCTTGAAAGTCCCTTACAAGATGGTATGGTATGACAAGGAATTGGCAATGAACTCACTACATGGAAATGAAGCAGAATCATACACAAACCTTCTCTGGTTCCAAGAAGAATTTATGAAGACAAATCCGGGCTCCAGAGTTGTTCTAGATATTGATCTAGAAACACAAAGGTTGCACCGCCTTTTTTGTCATTCGGTGTCTGCATGGAGGGATTCCAATATTGTAGACCCATGATTTTTGTTGATGCAAGTTTCCTCAAGAAAAAATACAAAGGACAGATCATGGGAGCCTCTACAAAAGATAGAGATCAAGGTAATGTAGACAAATGAAATGATAGGACTATATGAGTATCTGTCTGAATAATTATTTGGGTAGTTGACTTCATATCTGTCTAGGTATCTTTGTATTTTTTTTCTTTTATAAACTCCATTCCAGTACTTACTGTACAACTAGCTAAGAACCTTAGCTTTTTGTTTCTTTTTGATTCAGTTTAGGTCTCTATCCAATTGCATTTACGATAGTCGATGCTGAAAATGACAGCAACTGAAGGCGGTTCTTGATGAACCTAAGAGATGAGATAGATAGACAAAGCATAAACCAGGAAACTAATGCTTGGAGGAAAATAACATTCCTCTCTGATCGTCATAATTGAATTATGAGTTCTCTTCCAGAAGTGTTCCCCAATGATGAGCATGGCTACTGTTTTCGACACTTGGTTGCTAACTTCAAAGACAACTACATAGGACACTCCAAGGATAGAATTTCTAAACACTTCATATAATGTGCATATGCAAGAACTGAGAGGAAATATGAGTTCCTTTTTAACTAGCTTAAGCTAGAACGAGGATATGCAGAGATAACATAATTCTTCAAGGATCTCCCAAAAGAAAAATGGCATGCTGCATTCTTCGAAAGAGATAGGTATGGCGAAATGACAAACAACATCTCAAAGTGCTTCAACAACTAGATAGTACATCTCTGTGCACTGCCTGTAGTCTAACTTGCCAATGAAATCAGGCCATCCATTATAACCTGATTCATTCTATTATTCTCAGGACATCTGTATAAAAAAAGGCATTGTTCCTGAAAATAATATCATGATTATCTGTCTGAGTAGCTGACTGAGTATCTGTCTGGGTATTCATTTTTTGGTTACATTACAACCATTTACAACCTGATTCATTCTGTTATTTCTATGATAATGCACTGTTTAATTCCTTCGTCTTTTTTCTTTTCTGTTACTACTCTCACGGGAGAAAGGTGATGGAAATGATGACAAGCAAAAGAGAAGAATCAGAACAATAGTACATTATAATGGGACCCAAAAATGGAAGGAAAGCTCAATGAAACACTTACAAAATAAAGGCATTAGAGGGTGATCCAGTTCAATGGTCTTGTCTTTGAAGTTCAGGCTGACAAATATAATGGTGCAGTCAACATGGAGACATGGACCTGCTCGTGGACAGTTGCAGTTGCTCAGGTTTCCTTGTGCCCATGCACTTGTTGTCATTCAAGAGAAAGGAAAAAAACCTTATGATTACGTGGACAACTTATACAAAGTTCTGTATTACATGCAAGCCTACTACCTCACACTCAATCCAGTGCCAACCATTGAGAAATCCCTTCAGAACATGTCACAAAATGGACTCGATGTAAGGCCTCCACTAATAAAGGGTTGAAGAGGGAAATCAAGAACAACATTTACAGCAGGTCGAGCACCATGATCTACGCATTTTATGCTTGATTATTAATGTCTTTCTCTCTGCATTTTGCTTTGTTATGAGCTTAGTAAATATGTTTCTAACTTATTTTATGTTTTTAGGTAGAAAATAAAAGTGGAACAATAAATGAGGCGTTTTGGAGCTAAAAGCATGCTAAGGAGGAGGTTCCTAATTCCGGAAAAGAAATGATGAAGACATTTCTCCTGCGCGGTCTAGGAAAGCATGTTCTTGCCGAATTAATGGAGGATACTTGGGCCAAATTGTGGAGACCATTCCAAGATGATATGGATATGATTTAAAGCCCAAAATGCGTGCAATTATATGGTATTTTTGGCTAAGGAAGAATTGGAGAGAAAGAAGCCCAAGAGAAGAAGATGGACCGAAAGTTAGAAATCCGAAAATCTGTCGATGCAGATCAGCCCAATTCAACAGGCCACCAAAATCAATTGAAAACTAATTTGGATACATGTGAGGCACACTTAGAAAGATATGGAAGTCTGGTTTCCAACCCCACTGGAATCATGCCGTTACAATGTGTAGATATTCAGAAATCTCGGATTTAGTGGGTACATGTCATTCTGCCTAACAACCAACTTAAAATGGGCTCTGAAAGCGTGTTAGGAGGAGTTTTAGCATAAATGATGCATAACTGGAAAGCCCTAAAAGTCTATTTTCTAGTGCCGAAAAAATCACGCCATTTGAAATTGTGAAACGTCCAAAAAGTAGTTTTTAATACAGAATGGTCAGATTTGACAGATTTCAGAAGGTGGGAAGTTTCCTAATCTTCTTCTATATAAAGGGGAGCTCGACTCTTTCATGGGGGATCTCTCAATTTACTAGCAAAAGCTCTGCCAAAATACTTTCCCTCTCCTCCCAAAGCGAAGGTCTACAGGGATCTGCGTCCTCCATCGTCACAAATCGTCTCCATCACCGACGCAACTCGAAGGCAAATTCCTTGAGGGCTCTGTGCATCCATCTCCATTGAAGGGTCGTCGCATAACTCTTGTAGAGGGAAAATTCCCTTACAAAAAGTGTAACATGATTCCTCCTACTATTTCCTTGTATTTATCTTCGGTTTTTGATGGATTGGATGATTGTATTTTGGTTAAACACTCTTCGAATATGTTGTGTAATCTAACCTTGTGTTTATTTCTTTTAGCAAAGCATGTGTGCTTAATGCATCAACTAAGTCGAAGGCAAATTCCTTGTCAAGTTGATAGATATGTCATAGGGTAAATTCCCGAAGCATGAAAACAAATCACATATGAGCTAAAGACTTATTATAAACTTTTAGGTTGCATATAATATGACTTAGTGTAAAGAGTTGAGTAAAAAATTGAGATGATCACATGTAAATAGTAGATTTAGATTTTATCTTGTAAGAAAATTAGTAAAAACAAACCTTGCACCCCCATAAACCAAACCTAGCATAGTTATGCATGCACCCGCAATCCCCGGTTAAGAACGATCCCTACTTATCAATGCTACATCAACAAAGAATAGTTTTAATTGTATTCGTGTTTGATTAAGTGTTTAATTAAATGCTTGAAAAGATGTGAATCACACCACAAGGAAGAGGAGGGCCTGATACAGAGTTTTCAGAAGAGGAGGAGGAACAGGATTTGGACTTTGATACATCAAAATCTTCTTCGGTTGAATGGCCAGAAGTGTCTAAATGGTATGGGTTCTTCACATTATTTATGAAGGCATATTATTTACAGTTTCAGTTTAAAAGTGAATTATTATTTTCGTCTACTCACTCTAACAGTTTATATGATTTTATATGCTTTTTTCCTGAGCTTTTCATTTTTCTTTGCCCAGATTGCAGTGTGTATCATGAGGGTGCTAGATGTCGTCGAAGGCGTCAAGTCCACCAGTCAATTCCTTCAGCAGTAGGTCCTTGCTCACTATCAGTATGTCTCTTGTGTTATTGAAGTCACCTTGGATACTAATTCTGTAGTATCGTCTTGTGAGACTCTTGTGAATAGGTTATCACTCGTATAGTAGTCGAGTTGAGTTTCTTTGTTTATGAATCAGTGTATTTACTGGAGTTCTGTTTTTCAATTCTGAATAATGTATCAGTTGTGATTTCCGTTTTATGTTGAAAAATCTGGATGGACATCGGTGGTCCACGGTATTGTTTGTGGGTTTATCTGCGGATTGTCAGTTTTCCTTGCAGGTTTTTGGTTGTCTATTTTATAAGAAAAATTATGTCAAAATTTTCACAGAAAATCGTAGATTAGGATCATTCGTTAGGGCTTGATCCTATATTACTAGTTAATCTAGGGTCGGGTCCTTTCAGATGGTCTCATTGAAAGGATTACAACATGAGTACAATGGTCATCTTCAATTTGGAATACAATGTGATTATTGTATCACCTGCTTAATCTTTGTTAGTTTTGTATCAGTTTTGAATATATGCGGAAAATGTAGTTAAGTTTTGTCAATTTTATTGATTCATATGCTGCTACCTTTGATTCAATTGTTTGTCGTTCATTTTATATTGGCTAAAGTCAGAGATTAGTCTGAGCCTCTTGATTTGTAATGTGTTTTCCTAATTATAAAGCATAGCCTCAAAATCAATGTTACAATGGTCATCATCAATTTGTAATTTATATGATGTTCTTTTGCCCTTTATAACATTGATTTTGAGGCTATGCTTTATAATCTGGAGTTTGTGCCTGCGTATTTTCTCGCTGCATGTTCGCATTTTGTTTTGATTTAAATTACTCATATTTTCTATTGTTATTGCTAGACTGATTGAAGATGACCAAGTTCATTAGAGAGATTCAGCCATTTGCTACCATTGGTATCACTATTAGAGTATGTGCTGCATTACAATAGAGGTCACGGCTATTTGATAGTACATACTACAATGGACTCCATTATCTCTTGGTTAATGAAGAGGTAAATTATCTTTTATAGACATATGGAATTCTACTATCGATGTTGCATTTATACCAAGGTCTCTAATTTTTATTAACTTATTGACCTTTGTTTGTTGTGTCATATTTAGTTTTTGGATTATTTGAATGTACATCATTCATATTCTTTGATACTGATCTTCTATCACATCTTTCTGTATATGTTTCAAATGTATGTATCTAGGATACTGCCATATACTGTCTCCATGTTGTGTTCATTATTGGATTCTTCTCAAATGTGAGAATTTTTATTGTAGGGTTCCTCGTTACATGCTATGATCGGGGAATGCTATTATGGACACATGTCGATGATGATGCAGGTGGGGAAGATATATGATGTATCAAAGTTTGCTTCAAAGAACGATACAGCTAGACACAAAGTTGCTAACCATGATGCAATTCTGTGCTTCACTGGGTGCACTCAGTTTGAGGAAGTTAAAAAATAGTTGCCCAACTTTTCAAGATATTACTTTAACTTGGGAGAATTTGAACAACTTGATGCTGAGGCACAACAACAGACTCTCCTTGCAGGTCAATAGTTATTCCTCTTTCCTCAGTTCATGTGAAGACATTTCTAATTTTATATTCAAGCATACTGATAAATCTGTTTGGCCTTCAAGATTTGTATGGATGCATTAAAGCTGTTAGAGCACCTGAAGTGGTTGTTGTCGACAACCCAGAAGAGAAGGAAACCAGGATTGACGTCACCATTGAATTCAAAGGGTATTACATATGTGACTCTTTTTCCAGTTTAATTACATGCACTATATTTGTCAAAAAAAATGTGGTCATGATATGCATAAAACATGCAGGAGAGAGGAATTGAGAATCTCTCTGTGGGATGATGTTATGAGATTATTTCTTGTGCAAGAGATCATCGAGCTGCCTCTACTGGTGCTTGCGGTTTTCACTGGGATGCAAATCAGCATTTATGAAGGTATCCCACTTCAATTTTTTGTTTTTCTATATTTTTTTGCCTTTCCAGCAATTTCCATGCTCTGTGTCCCAGTCAAATGGCATCTTTTGAGCCTCAACAACCTTCACTGAATAGCCATCAGTGACAGTTGCGAGAGGACAACACCAAAATCTGGAAAAACTTAGGCGAATCACTACATAGACATATTTATAATCAGTAGTAGAGCTTACTTGCTATCATCATTGAAATTCAGGATTCATTTGAGCAAGAATTATTTGTTAACTATGAATTCCTTATAGTTTACATGAGTTGTTCAAAATTATGCAGGCCATATTTCCGCATATAGCACACCTCATACATGCTTTGTGATTAATCCAGACATTAAAGAGAAAAAAGAATATGAAGCTGAGTAAGTTAGCTAAAGTTTTCCAATCAAAATTTGTTACAGATCACATCACTTTTATGGATTTTATACCATACAACTTTTTCTTGATGTTTAAACTTTTTTTTCCAGGTTCTCAAAGAATGGGGACAAAATGAAGGTGTCCGGTGCATTCTCCAGCTTGATGTCAATAAGACTAATTAATGAAGCAGATAAGAGAACTATATCTGAACTGAAAGAGTTGAATCCAACTTTGCACGCGGTATTCCATCGTCTCCTTTATCTTTCAACATGGTTTAGAGTACGTGAGAAAATTCTGGATGGCGAAATGAGTATGTTTGTGTATTATAAGGAATATGAGCTGCCTGTATAATTGTCCACTATATGAGTTACCTTGCTCTTTTCTCTGTAGTCATTCAAATTTTTTAGATCATGTTTGATTTGATTGAATCATATTTGAGAACATATTTTATTTGGTCCTTGGAAATCCAATATGAAGAGGAATTAAATGCTACGCTTGGCTAACTAATTAACAACTGAATTTATTAATGATACATTCAACTGCCTGTTATCTTATGATGACTTTTACATACACAAATATATCCAATTATCGCGTATGTATTTGTGATTTTATTGAATTAAACATGTGTTTCAGATTAAGTCGGTGTATTATTCCGTTGTTGTGAAGAGATTTTTTGTCGAGAGGGGATGGTTTTACATATGTTGTCCTGTTGACAAATACTTCAAGCATATGGTCAAGAAGGAGGGACCTACTGAACGATATGATTGTATTGGCCATGGTGAGAAGGAGCCAAAATTAAGGTGATTAACACTCTTTCACTTATAACTTTCATGCAAATGTTCACCTTAATTCAAAGATAACATGAACTAAATTCTTTCTATACTGCCATGATCTTATGCAGCTGCAGGGTGTTTATAATAATTGAAGATGACCATGATTAGACAAACGTGACAGTAATGAAAAAAACAGCAGAAGAATTCTTTAGAGCAACATGTGAGCAACTCTTGGAGAAGACGCCCTATGCTCCAGAAATAACTCTTCTAACACTAATCAGCTTAAAAGTTGGCCAAAAATTCATGTTTGAGATAAGGATCGGGCAACGCAGTGAACTCTTTGTGAGGAGCAGCCGCGAATGTGAGGACCGTATTCAAAGAATTGAAGGAAGCAACTCTGGAAGTGAAAATTTCCAGACACAATTGAAATTAAAGAGACAACCCTAGAGACTCCTGATAAAATTATGTATGAGAGGAAACGTGAACATCAAGCTTCTACAAGACAATTGTTTGGATCAGAAGGTGAAAAGAAAGCCAAAAGGTATAGCCATGCTTTATTCCATGTTATTCGTTGCTAGATTAGATTGACTGCAACTGTGTTTTGTCTAAAAATTTGAATCATCTATTTAGGGACCAAGACGTTGGAACGTCATCCGCAAAAACTGTGGCAGAAAATATGGCACTGAATATGGAGAAGAAGCTTAAATGAGGTGAACTTAATCTTCTCTGATAGACCTAATTCCTTGACTTTGTTTTTGCTCATGAAACTCCATGAGAAACTGGATTATGATGTAGACTACTGAGTTCATTGGCTTATTATGTAGACCATTGTTTTATGCATAATTCAGCAAAAAAGATAACAAATAACATCACATTCTGATTTCAGTTCTCTTTCCTATTTTAAATATATTTTAGTTGTACAAAGTGAGAAAACACATGATCAAATTTGAGAAAGTATATGTATTTATTGATGGGCTCTGTTAGAGATATTCTACATCAGTTTCTTAATCTGCATTAATGATGAACTATACTGGAATGGTACTTTTATATCGGTTTCTCACATATGCTTATTTTTAGTGATTCTTCACGTTTGGAGTCCTTTCACAAATACATTGGTACAATTCCATTCATCTATAGATGATCAAATATAGCTCAGTGCCTTTCTTTTTTTCTTTTTTTTCTTTTTCTAACTGTTGGATTAAAGAATCAACTACTCATTCATTGGCTTATTATGAGTATGTTTTTGTTGTTTTTTGTTTGCACCTATCAATCGTATAATCAGATGGATTCGACTATATAGTTTAATTTGTAGTCATGAATATTTTTGTCTGTTATTATTATGATACAAATGTGTATGTTAAAGAGATTATATGCAGTCTTTCAAATTTCTAGCATGCATGATTCACTCAATTGGTTATGTAATGTTAAACGGTCTCTTGATTGCTACTATTATATTCATAGGTTGAACTGTAAATCAGTCCTGTAAATATGATGAAGGATTGCCTTTTGTTAGAGACGAATCTATTTTGCATAGGAGCTACATGAAGTCTGACGATTTCTTTGCTTAGTTATGTTGCCTTACAGTTAAATGGATGCTAGTACATCCATTTTTGTTTTTATGAATGCAAGTACTGTTAGGTAATGCCGTGATCAAGAATCATTTCTTGATCTGGGAATTAGCTCTTTTGTGTGTTCACTTATGTAATCAAAATCTGCTGCTTATCTTGGTATGTAAGATGAAGTCATTTATTTTATCTCTGATATGTAATTTCCATATTATGCCTCATCTCATCTTTGCTTTTGTATGCCAAATATGTGACCACTAGGATTCTTCTTTGGCTTTACAAATTTGATATCTCTTGGACTCTTATTTGGCAGTATTTGAGCTATAATGTTATGTCACAATAGTACAGTAATATGGATTGCATGTCTGCGAAATCTATGACCACCAAGATTCTTCTTCTGTCTTCACATATTTCATATCTCTTGCATTCTTATTTGGCAATGTTTCAGCCATGATGTTGTGTCACAAGAGTACAGTATTTTGCATGATATAGGTCTGCAAACTTTTGTCATTCTTCACCCGCACATGGTATACTTTGTAGGTTTCTTAATGTACTAATTTTAGTGAGGAATTGTACGTAATCTGACAATGGAATAGGTTAAAGCAAAAAAACATATGGCATCATAAATATAGCCAAACAAATCTGAGATATTCTCTAAAGATTTTTGTCTCACCATGTTCTAATAATAAAACAAGCATATAAATTTTGTATTCCTATTAAATTTATATAGATGATACTCATATAGTATGGAGAATGAAAAAAGACAAAATGCTATGAGTATATAAATGAGACTCTTGATGGAGTGAAAAAAACATTGTTTCAAAACTTCATTACTGTCTTCCCTAATTCATTCCATACTCTTCATGATTGTTTGCCCGAGTTGAACCAAACATAGCTCCTCTACTCTCTATTCCTTGCTATTCTATTCACTACTTTCACATATATCTCCATTGATATTCATATATCAATTCATATCAGAAACATGTTTAGAAGGATGATAAGTGACATTCAACCAAATGAACATGATTTTTATGTCGTTGCTCGCGCTACAAGACTATGGAGACCTCGAGTATTTTAAAGCAGTCAGTATGATGGGTTGCATTATCTTCTACTGGATGAAAGTGTAAGTTTATAAATACAAAAATCAATATTAGTTAAGGAGAATATGTTGCATTAAATTTTTTTTAATAATTAATAATCAAATTATACTCACAAATTACAGGAATCACCCATCCATGCAATTCTTTGTAAAGAAGAATATCAACAAATCCATGTTCCAATGATAGAGGGCAGAATTTATCAAATAACACAAACTATTTCAAAATAAAATTGTGAGAGATTAACAGTGACAAATCATAGAGCTATGCTACATTTGAAAACTTTTATCAGATTTCTTCCAATTCAAGAACATTTTCCAATGATTCCGCACTATTCTTTCCGGCTTCTTGAATTTGAAAATCTCAGACAAGAAATACAGCAACAAAGACCTCATCCAAACCGTCTATTCACAGGCAAATAATCATTCCATTATTTATATAATTATTTATTTCATATGCAATATATTATTTTTTTATATATTATATTGCCGACTTTTCAATAACAATGTTCACAAACGTAGATAATATGGAAAATACACTAATGCCATTTTTATTCAAAATGAAGATATTTATGGTTGTATCAAATTCATCAACCCCACCGAAAATATAGGTGGATATCCAATGTGCGAAATGATTATTTATAATCAAGGGTAATACATATTGAAGCCTTTATTCCATTCGCTCATAAATTTATACAATCTTATCTAATACAATTCATAACATAAATTGTACAGAAGGGACAAATTAAAAGTAAGAGTATGATGAGATATTGCTACCAGAATTGATAAAGAACATATGTTAGACTTGCCGACACCAGTTTCGATAGCTTTTACCACCTTACAAATCTTAGGCATGATTTAGCTTTTACCACTTTATTTTTGTCTTAAGCATGATTTAGAATTCTTAGGAGTCTTCTATATGTGGCTTGTCTATGAGTTTTTGCATACTAGAGTCCTAGGAATTTTGATTTATGCTTGTGACATTTTTAGGTAGTAACTTAGGTAATTAAAATCAACTTTTACAACCCCCTTTTATTCACACAAATTTTGCATGCACCCCTCAATTCCCCAGTTAGAACGATCCTTATTTACCAATGCTACATCTACACAAAAATGGTTTTAAATTGCATACGCGTGAAGTATGTGTTAAATATCTACTTTGTGTTAATATTTAAAGCATATTTCCCTCGATGTCACCTGCTAAAATGTGGTGTTTTGTTGTTGATATCAAGTACTGTGTGGCTCATGATGCTAAAATGTGGCCATTTAACTGTTACTTGATGCATGCTAAATCTTTTCTTACATGATGCTATCAATATGGATTCATCTGATATAGTTTTATCAAATACTTTGATTATTCACACTATTAAATTTGCAGGTTGATCTCAAAATGATTAGTATGAAGAGGAATTGAAATTGCCTTTTGCCGAAGACAGATTGTATTTTGTGTGGAAAGTTATTGCAGTCGTAGAAATTCTTAGCTTAGCTAAGTAATAGTCAGTATGTATGTTCTAATGTGTGCTAAATTTCTAATGTGTAATATAATCTGTAATCTATCTAGGTATTAAAAAATGACGCAATGAAATTCCAATCTGTACTCTAATGTAGTAATTTAAACACTTCTATGTATTCTGATGGATGGTGAGACAAGAGTCTTACAACTTCTACCTATACTTTAGCTCTTAGTATGATCCTTTAGTGCTTCTTAATGTGTAATGAGATAGAATTTCTTTCATCTACAAAATGCATGTTTTGCATATTCACTTATGTAATCATCCAACGATTTTTAACATTGAAACAATATGGACTTATTCATGTGAGGCATTTCATTTGCATATAGTACCAATTATATTGATATCATTCTGAACCTTTAAATTACAACATATGAATATACCACTGAATGTCTCCAAAGTTTCTTAATCCTTCCTTTTCCGATCTCTATCACTGCCACCCACGCCTCGCGCGCGGGCTCTCACCCTAGTCCTATACCAAACCTGATCCGTTGCTTATTATTTCGACACCTGTCCTCAACTTTGTTAATCATCTTTTTATTTTTATTTTTTCATAATAAAAAAATATTTTTTAATTAATTTTTTGGGGAAATGAAAGAAATGCGCAGTTTAGACTTTCTCTTTCCTCAAAAACCCAACATATGTTTTCGATCCCAAAAAAGCCCATTCTATTTTTAAGTATGTAACAGACCTTCGTTTTTGTCATTTTTAATTTATTTGCCACTCTCTAACTCCGGCGTTCTACCTATACTTTTTTCACTCTCTCTCCCTCTCTCTCTCGTGCTTTTTTTAAAACCACTCCCTTTGTGTTTTTTCTCACCGTCATCGTGTTCGAGTTTAGCCGTCTAGTTTTTCGTCGCCCGTTTCCGTGTCCGTCGGTGTCTCTGTTTATTTCGTCGTCTTGTGTTTTTCGTAAGAATCTCTATTCTGAAAACTCAAGGTTTTTTATTTTCGTTTGTTCTAACCAGTTTACATGTTCCTTTTCTGTTGTTCGGTTATGAAGTATTGAAATGTTGTTGTTTGCATGTTCCTTTTTCCATGGTTTTCAGTTTATTTTCGGTAATTCTTCACTTTTTTTTCATGATTTTTGTAGTAGGTTTTTGATGTAATGATTTTTGTAGTAGATTTTTGTAGTAGGAATACTATTTTTTTTTGTAGTAGTAGTTGTTGTTGTTATGTTTGTGATTGAAGGCCTTTATCTGGATATATCGAAGTATCTGTCTGTGTATCTGTCTGAGTATCATTTTCATGTTTTTGAAGTGATGTTGTTGTTGTTGTTTGTTATTGTACTAGTTTCATGCGGTTGTGTTTATGGTAGAAGGTCTTTTTATGTACATCTTTTGTAAGTATCTGTATGGGCATCTGTTTGGGTATCTGTCTGGATATCTGTTTATCTTATTATTTTTAGATATCTATTTTTGATTTTTGTCTAACTAAATTTGTGTTGATCATTTGCAGTTATTTTATAGGGATCAATGACAAAACACAATAGAGCAGTTTAAGAATCAGACAGTGAAGTTGAAAGAAGGTCGAGATTAGCTATCAAGAGAATAAACCAGTATGGTGAATCGTCGAAATCCGATGTGCCTTCTTCTTCATCTTCTTTTTCTTATTCTTTTGAGGAGGAGCAGATTGCTTTAAGGGAAAATGATTCGAAAAGAGCAAAAAGGAACAAGGGAAGAAGAGTGGCTTCCTCTTCATCTCGTTCTGCTGTTCCCGATGATCATTTTTTAAAGATGATTAGGGTAGCTATAAAGAAGGAAGAGCCGAAGAAGAAGAAGAAGAAGAAGAAGAAGAAGAAGAAGAAGAAGAAGAAGAAGAAGAAGAAGAAGAAGAAGAAGAAGAAGAAGAAGAAGAAGAAGAAGAAGAATAAGAAGAAGAAGATGATGATGATGATGATGATGATGATGATGATGATGATGATGATGATGATGACGACGACGACGACTAAGGGTATGAAGAAGCAAGAGATCAATTGTAAAGCCAAGAAGAAATTGGAGACTTCTGAATCAACTTCTGATAATGATTCAGAGATAGAGAGTGATGATGAGGTACCTTTTAGACAACAGAATCAAGTAGTGGATGAGCCTGAAGTTACCTGGTGGTAGAACAGACCTGGAAGTGTCAGTTCCGGTGCTATTTGCATAATTTCCAGAAGTTCATTATTGATAACCGGAATAATATCAACGATGATGTGAGGAAGAGGCTGAAGGATACACCCTTCAATGATCTAATTTTTGCTTTCATCGATGGTGATATTGATAAACGAGACTGCACGAAGTCGAATGATGTAATTGCTGTTATGGCTGACGCATACCAGAAGGAGAATAGGGTGTTTCAGTTCCATCCTTCTCGTGTTCACCATATCACTCCTGATTATGTCTCATGTTTGTTGGGTTTGAGCACGGAGGGAAGACCAATTGCATTGAATGATAAGAATGTGAGGATTATTGATTGGTTGTATATCATGTTTGGGGGCGTCGAGTCAATCGGCAAGAATTATATCAGCAGTAGGTTGAATTTACTTGGTAAAAAGATAAGGTTGAAGATTGTTTTCGTCTATTTGTTTTGATTTTGTTGGCCTTTTGTGATGACCTGAATCAGAACTAGCACGATAATCGGCTTAATTCACGAGTTAGCGAGTAATTACAGTTTTCCGTAAATTAATCGAATTAGCGGTTTCGATCACGACTTAATTATTGGGCGATAATTTGAGTTGAGTCTCTTCACAAGAATTGTTGTACGTGTGATTTCGAGTTCGTGGGCGGTTTCGGATAATTATTTCGACGACCGAGGAATATGTTATGAATATTTGAAATCGCAAATTTTCTTCGTGATTATCCGTGTATATTTGAGTTATCCGAAACGTGATTGTGATTCGTTTTGGACCATCGATCATATCGAGCCGCGAGTATAAATATCGGAAATTGTCGAAAACACTGTTCGGGAAGTTTGACCGGCGTTGACCGAAGTCTGACCGTTGACCACCGTTGACCGTGGGTGATTTTGACCCGGTTTGAAACCTACCGTCGGGTTTGACAATTCCGGCCGTTTCCAGCCACGAATTTGGAAGGTAAGGATACCCCTTGTGATTTGTAACTGTTTTGGCTTTGGTTTGGAGAGAATTGATTCTGAATTGATGGAGAACGGACGGTTTGAAATTGGGGGGATTCTTGCCGGAATCGGGTTTGATGGGGGTGAAACTCCGGCGACTTTACGAGGGGGGTTTTTGGTGATAAAGGATGGGTTCGAGGTAGGGAGGAGACCCCTTGATGTTGGGAGCTCGAGGTGACCTCACGGCGGAGATTTTTGCAGGAAAAGTTTTCCGGCCGGTTTGAAACTTTGAAACTGTCGAGCAGTTTTACGGCGACGTGGTGGATGGATGGTAGTGACTACTTGAGGAAAAAGGCTTGGCTTGAGGAGATCATTTTGGGGTCTTGGCCGCCGGGAAATTCCTCTGGTTGACTGTAGAGCTCCGGCGACCCGTTGACTTTTTGGTTTTCGACAAGTTTTATGTTGTTTTGCTCGTAATCGCCCCCCAATCATCACCTTGAGGTTTTCGAGTTGATTTGGATATCAGATTTTTAGTCGAGGGTTTATGTGGAGAGTTTGGGGAATTTCGACGATTATTTTGTATCGAGTTATATGTTTCCGGAAATGGTTGGTTTCCGAAGTATGGTACAAAGTAGTGAATTGTGATTTTGATCTGTTATATTTTGTGATTATTCAGGGGATCGAGATCGTACGTTGGGCGAGGGATCTTCCGCCGGATCTCGTGATTAGCGCGTGTGCGCGCTGTGCTATCTGTGAGTGGACCTTTTTATTTACACTGTCGTAGCGAGTTCTTGATTTCCGTATTTATTTACAGTACGATGTTGAGATTATTTATTGCTTTTGGAGGTATTATTTTATATTTTATATGGTGATGGCATTTACTTAGCATGGATGCATTGGCTACTCGGCTGATCACCGGTAGTCCAGATCCAGGGTTGAGAGATTTCCCTGATGTGTCCACTAGGTTTGAGAGATTCGCCTAGTCTATCACCGTCGGGCTTGAGAGATTCGCCTGACCGTCGGGCTTGAGAGATCCGCCTGACACCTCCATTCGTTTTATGAACTCGCTTTGTTAAATGATATATATATAAATGGTGAAATGCATATGATTATATCCAGTAGGTTTCTTGTTTTTCCTACTGTTGTATAATTTTGTATATATATACTAGAGGTCGCTCTGATTACACTACTATTATGTTTTCATATGATTTTCCCCGGATTTCTATAAAGTACAGTTTTGATTACTACTTTACCTTATTGTTATGAAATTGAGAAATCCGAATAGGATTGGTGCCCACGGTTTGGCTTTTATGGCATAGGATGAAGTGTGCTTTCGGGTGCAGGTTTATGGCAATTCCACGTTATAGCGAAACTCTGCCGAAATTTTTGTGGTTTTTGTAAGTTCGTGTTTTCAGAAAGGATTTGATTCCAGTTTAGGAAACTAAATTGGGGTTGGGTCCTTTCAGCTTGGTATCAGAGCATTAGGTTTCAGGTTCTGTAGACTCTTATAGTTGTGACACTAAGGGTATTTGAGTATGTACAGCATGTCTGGAGCGATGACCCGACTGGCCAGCGGTTACTCATCAATGCTTCGGGTGTTGTGTGTTCTCAAATGTCTGAAGTCTCATGATTACCTTCCTTGTGCTTGTGACTAATGCTTTTCTTGAATTAGTAGGATGCCTCCTAGACGTGGTCCCTGTGTTAATCGGGATGTGGATCGCCAGACGCATGACTTGATGATGCGAGTGTTGTGTTTGGAGTAGCGTTTTGACTCTATGCTTAAAGCTCTAACGGCTGGAGCGACTGTCTTTTCGGGTTCAGCTGATCCAGAGATTTGTGAAGCATGGTTGGTTCAGGTTGAACGCGTCTGTGAGCGTCTGCGTTTTACCCCTGAGCAGATGACAATGGCAGCAGTTGGTTTACTTGAGTCAGATGCATACTTCTGGTGGGTTAGCACCGATAGAGTTCTGGTTGATACTCCGTGGACTTTGTTTCAAGATTTGTTTATGCAGAGATACTTCAACCAGGCTACACAGTAGCGGAAGTATGAGGAGTTTACTAATTTGAGACAGGGCAGTATATCTGTGCTTGATTACCGGGACAGATTTACCCGTTTATCTCGGTTTGCTCATGACATGTTGGCTACAGAGGAAGCCAAGTGCCGTAGATTTGAGCTGGGCTTGAACTTGAACATCAAGGGTACACTGACTACGATGCCTCGGAAAAACTTTGATGAGTTCGTGAGTGCCGCACTTCGGGGCGAGGATATCAAGAAGGAAAGGCAGATGAGATTCCAGTCTCGACGATTTGAGGAGGGTGGACCGAGTCAGGGACCTTCCAAGAGGCTGAGTTCTTATACTTTTGGATCGGCATCATCCTCGGGCAGTGGACCATATAGACCACCAGGTAGTTCAGCTAGACAGAGGCAGAGATGGAGGAGGGATCGACCGCAGAGGCCACAGTCTAGTGGTGGTTCTAGCTGATCCAGTTATCCTTGGTGTACCGATGGTACTTTTTCTGTACCGAGGGAGTATCCATTGTGTAGTCTCTGCAGCAGGCATCATGTTGGTCCATGTCAGCGAGGCCCTGTCATTTGTTATCGCTATGGCCAGGATGGTCACTATGCGAGAGAATTTTTTCAGCTTGCAGGTGCCGGTGGACAGGCGGCCCAGAGTTCCGGAGGAGAGCGAGGTACCAATTCTGGGGCTCGACCAGTACAGTCTTCTGGCCAGGGCGGACAGCAGAGTCACCCTCAGCGGGGACGACCAGCCGGGCAGGCCAAGATTTATGCCATGTCTTTGCGTGAGGGCAGAGCTTCACCGGAGGTTGTTATTGGTACGTTGCATGTTTTTGGCTATCTAGTACTTACTTTGCTAGATCCAGGTGCTATGCATTCATTCATATCATATAGATTATCATCTTTAGCTACTATGCATGCATCCCCACTTCCGGAGTTGTGGAGAGTGTTGTATCCATCCGGTGAGGTTGTGAGTATTGGTTGGGTTTATAGGGATTGTGAGATTTTTATTGGAGGTCATAGTTTAGCCGCGGATTTGTTATTGTTGGATATCGTCGACTTTGACGTGATTTTGGTTATGGACTTCTTGGAAACACATTGGGCTACGTTCGATTGTCACAAGAAGGAGGTTGTGTTTCGACGACCAGCGTTCCCCGAGATACTGTTTCGCAGTGAGAAGAATACTTCATTTCCATGTGTGATTTCAGCGATGAAGGCTGATCGGATGATGAGGAAGATTGTGTTGCTTACTTAGCTCATGTTGTGGATACTACGACTACAGTACCAGATATTGGTGATATTGAGGTAGTTTCCGAGTTTCCAGATGTGTTTCTGGAGGAGTTACCGGGTATTCCTCCAGTTCGGGAGATCGATTTCACCATTGAGCTATTACCGGGCACTGGACCCATATCTCATGCACCTTATCGAATGGCGCCAACGGAGTTGAAGGAGCTACAGATTCAACTTCAAGAGTTGCTGGTGAAGGGTTTCATACGACCCAGTGTATCACCGTGGGGTGCTCCTGTACTGTTTATGCGGAAGAAGGATGGATCCATGCGGTTATGTATCGATTACCGAAAGCTAAATCAGGTCACTATGAAGAAAAAGTATCCGTTGTCGCCGATTGACGACTTGTTTGATCAGCTCAAGGGAGCTTCAGTCTTTTCGAAGATTGATCTCAGGTCCAGATACCATCAGTTAAGGATCAGAGAGTCAGATGTGGCCAGGACAGCTTTCAGATCACAATACGGGCATAACGAGTTCTTGGTTATGCCGTTTGGGTTGACCAATGCCCCCGCAGCATTTATGGACTTGATGAACTGGGTGTTCATACGGTTTCTGGACAAGTTTGTGATCGTGTTCATCGACGACATCCTGATTTATTCCAGGAGTGTGGACTAGCACAAGAAGCATTTGCGAGTTGTTTTGCGGACTTTGCGGGACAATTAGTTGTTTGCGAAGTTCAGCAAGTGTGAGTTTTGGTTGGATAGCGTGAAGTTTTTGGGTCACGTGATATCAGCTGAAGGAGTCAGCGTGGATCCTGACAAGATTGAAGCCGTGTTGAATTGGAGTAGACATACCACCGTACCAGATATCAGGAGTTTCTTGGGTTTGGCAGGTTACTATCGGCACTTTGTGCAGGATTTTTCACGGATTGCCACTCCACTTACCAGATTGACGAAGAAAGGCGTCAAGTTCGAGTGGTCCGATTCTTGTGAGGAGAGTTACTTGCTCCTGAAGGAAAAGTTGACCACTGAGGAGAGTTACTTGGTCCGGTCTTGACTTTTCCTGATAATAGTGGAGAGTTCGTGGTTTACAACGATGCATCGAAGTTGGGACTTGGTTGTGTTTTGATGCAGCATGGCAGAGTAGTAGCCTCCCGGTTCCAGGCAGATGAAACCACATGAAGTCAACTATCCTACCCATGATTTGGAGTTTGCTAATATTGTATTAGCGTTGAAGAGTTGCAGACACTATCTGTAAGGAGCTCAGTGCAAGATTTTGAAAGGACCCAACCCCGATTTAGTTTCCTAAACCGGAATCAAACCCCTTCTGAAAACACGAACCAACAAAAACCATTAAAATTTCGGCAGAGTAACGCTACTAACGCAGAATTGGCTTTACCTGCACCCGAAAAATAACACTTCATCTTATGCCACAAAAACCAAACCGTGGGCACCAATCCCATCCGGATTTCTCAATATCATCTCAAAAACAATAAACAGTAAACATACTGTAATATATAGGAAATCCGGAAAAATCCGTATAAAACATGTATCAGTAACTTATCAGAGCGACCTCTAGTGTATACATATACAAAATATACAACAGTAGGCGAAACAAGAAACCTACTGGAAAACACAGGTAGCTCGAACAACTAGCCTCCGACCACGACGTGAAACACCAGAACCTGAACTGCAAACTAGGCACGAAAATCGAAAAGCCCAGGGGAAAGACATATAAACCATTAGAGTGAGTGGGCGAAAATAAATGTCATTTGCCGAATATTATATGTTATAAAAAAAACATATGCGAATCCACATGAATGAATATAATATAGTACATGAGGTGAAACCAAACTCCTCCAATGTACAAATCATGCATAGAAAATCTCACGGGGTCATTCATGGACACATCCGTGCTAGTACAGTCCGAATCACGGGATCCCAGACCCACACGTGATTCTAGCCAGAAAGGCCTCAGGTCAGAGGTCTCTCTCTCCCCCCCCCCCCCCCCCCCCCCCCCCGTTAAAGGCCTCGGGTCAGGGGTCACAGCCTCCCCCGGTAAACATCATCGGGGATCAGCCGGGATGCAAGTGTATTGATACAACAATATATACTGTGACTGTACTCTGTGTAAACCAAATCATAAATAGTTCGATGCAAGTGTATAAAGCAATATGTAAATGCTTATACGTAATGTATAATCGTATAGGTATGATCGTATAACACATGCTCATATAAATCATAATCTCATATGCATGCTCATACTCGTAAAACATGTATTTAAGACTCGCGATTAATCAATGAAAAGAAATTGTCCACTCACAGACAAGCAAAGCGCACACTCGCGCTAATCACGTGGTCCAGCGGAAGATCCCTCGCCCGAAGCACGATCTCGATCCCTTGAATAATCATAAAATATATCTGATCAAAATCACAATTCACAACACTGTACCACACCGCGGAAACCAACCGTTCCCGGAAATATATAACACAGTGCAAAATAATCGACGAAATTCCCGAAATCTCCACTCAAAACCCTCGACTAAAAATCCGGCACACAAATCACCTCGAAAACCTCATGACTGCGTTCGGAGCTCGAAAACGAATAAAAAACACATAAAAACCTCAAAAAATCGGACCTCGCCGGAGCACCGCCGAGGACCACCGCCGGCGCGGTGGCGACGGCGTCTAATCACGGTCAAATTTTCCAGAAATGTACATATCCCCAAGCCCAAACACTTCTCTCAAAGGATCATCTCCATCCAACCACCACAGTGGCCGGAATAAGCCTCGAAAGTCACTGAATCCATGGATTCCGGTGACTTTCCGGCGAGCTCCGAAACGGCACCCAATTGAAAATTCCTTCTACCCAAAGCATCTAGAGCTTAAGGGGAAGCTTTCCCCCCAAAGACCCAACCTCAACTGTCGCCGGAAAACCTAACCCGAATCCGGCAAAAATCCCATTTTTCTCCAAGCTCGTTCTACCTCAAATGATCATCAATTCAAGTGAAATCAAGTTCCAATCCATAGGAAATAAAGAGAGGAAGCTAACCATACCAGTTTGAAGGTCTAAAGTGGCCGGAAAATCAGAACCCGACGGTGGCAGTTCGGCACAGCGGCGGTGGCGGTCAACGGCGGTCAATGGTCAACCCAAGGTCAAACGACGGTCAAACTTCCCGAATAGTGATTTTCGACTATTTCCAATATTTATACTCGCGTCACGGGACAATCAACGGTCCGAAACGGATAACCATTACGATTTGGATAAACTCGATACGAACGGATAAACTCGTCGATATTCTGAAACTTCAAATAATCATATTATATTCCTCGGTCATCAAAAAAATCATCCGGAACCGCCCACGAACTCGAAATCACGTGTACAACAACTCTTGAGAAGAGACTCAACTCAAATTCTCGGCCGATAATTAAGTCGTAATCAAAACCGGCAAACCATACAATTATCGAAAAGCTGCGATTACGCACTAACTCGAATTACGCTGATTACTCTACCGATACTGGTTCGGGTCGTCACAAATCTACCCCCCTTAAAAAAATTCGACCTCGAAATTTACGTAGCTGTCAAGTGAACAAATGAGGATACTGCTCCCGCATACGCTGCTCAGTCTCCCAGGTGGCCTCCTCAACCGAGTGATTCTGCCACAAGACCTTTACATACGGTATAACACGGTGCCTCAACTCCTGCTCACGACGATCGAGAATCTGTACCGGCTCCTCCACATATGTCAAATCCTCCCGGATAGGAAGCTGATGTGGTGTTAACACATGTGATGGATCTGGAATATACTTCCGCAACATCGAAACATGGAAAACATCGTGTACACGAGCCATCTCAGAAGGCAACTCTAATCTGTAAGTCACGGCACTAACCCTCTTGGTAATCTCATACGAACCAATGTACCGTGGTCGAAGCTTGCCATGCTTCCCGAAATGCACAACTCCCCTCCACAGAGATAGATTCAGGAAGACCCAATTGCCCACCTCAAACTCGAGACTCTTTCTTCTCATGTCCGCATAACTCTTCTGGTGATCCTGGGCAATCTTCAATCTGTCCCGGATAATCTGGACGTCCTCCATGGTGCTCTTCACCAGATCAGGGCCAATAAGTCATCGCTCACCCACCTCACTCCAACACAACGGAGTGCGGCACTGCCTCCCGTATAGGGCCTTGTATGGTGCCATCTCGATACTTGCCTGATAGCTGTTGTTGTAGGCGAACTCTATCAAATGCAGTTGCTGGTCCCAATTTCCTCGAAATTGTAAAACACATGACCGCAACATATCCTCAAGAGTCTGTATAATCCGCTCAGACTGCCCATCAGTCTGAGGATGAAAGGCTGTACTGAAACACAATCTCGTGCCTATGGCTCGCTGCAATGCCTGCTAGAACTCAGAAGTAAACTGACTATCTCGGTCAGAAACAATAGATACAGGCACACCGTGCAGTCGAACAATCTCTGACAAATACAGCTTGGCCAATCTGCCCACTGAAATTTTCCCAGGAAGTGCGAGAAAATGAGCGGATTTCGTCAGTCGATCCACGATAACCCAAATACCAGTGTTGCCAGCTAAAGTACGCAGTAACTGATACACGAAATCCATGGTAATGTGCTCCCACTTCCAAACCGAAATCTCTAGTGGCTGTAACTTTCCCGCAGGTTTCTGCCTCTCCGCTTTAACCTGCTGATAGATCAAACATCGGCTCACATATGCGGCAATCTCCCGCTTCATGTTGCACCACCAGTAATACGCTCGAAGTGTACAAAACATCTTCGTACCACCGGGATGCATCGCATACACCGAACAATGGGCCTCGTCCATAATCTCCTTTTTCAGACTCTCGTCTCTGGGCACTTACAATCTGCCTCTGAACAACAACGTACCGTCGTCACTCAACCGGAACTCTGTTGGCACACCATTCTGTATCATGATCTTCTTATCTAACAGGTAGGAATCTAAATCTTGAGCTTCCCGAACCTGATCAACCAACACGGGTCGAACCTGGAAACTGGCTAAAAAAGCTCCCTCGTCATCCCACTCGAACTCGGCTCCCGTAGCCCGAAGCTCGGCTAACATAGACACTCTAGCCACACACGCATGGAATAACGAAGCTCTGGATTTCCGACTGAGTGCATCGGTAACAACATTGGCCTTTCTTGGATGGTACTCGAAAGTGCAATCATAGCCGTTGATCAACTCTATTCATCTGCGTTGCCTCATGTTCAAATCTGGCTGCGTCCGCAAGTAGGTGAGACTCTTGTGGTCGGTGTAGATCTTGCACTGAGCTCCGTACAAGTAGTGTCTCCAACTCTTCAACGCTAACATAATAGCGGCCAACTCCAAATCATGGGTCGGATAGTTGACTTCATGTGGTTTCAGCTGCCTGGAACCATAGGCTACAACCCTGCCATGCTGCATCAGCACACAACCAAGTCCCAACTTCGACGCGTCGCTGAATACCACGAACTCACCACTGTCATCTGGAAATGTCAGAACCGGTGTAGTAGTCAACTTTTCCATCAGGAGCAAGTAACTCTCCTCATAAGCATCAGACCACTCAAACTTGACGCCTTTCTTCGTCAACCTGGTCAGTGGAGTAGCAATCCGAGAAAAATCCTGTACAAATTGTCGATAGTAGCCTGCCAAACCCAAGAAACTCCGGATCTCCGGTACGGTAGTAGGTCTATTCCAATTCAACACGGCCTCGATCTTGTCAGGATCAACGCTGACTCCCTCAGGCGATATCATGTGCCCCAGAAACTTCACACTGTCCAGCCAAAACTCGCATTTGCTGAACTTCGCAAACAACTGATTGTCCCGCAAAGTCTGCAACACCACTCACAAATGCTTCTTATGCTGGCCCACACTCCTGGAATAGATCAAGATATCATCGATGAACACAATCACGAACTTGTTCAAAAACCGTCTGAACACCCTGTTCATCAAGTCCATAAAAGCTGCGGGGGCGTTATTCAACCCAAACAGCATAACCAAAAACTCGTAGTGCCCATACCGCGATCTGAAAGCTGTCCTGGCCACATCAAACTCTCGGATCCTCAACTTGTGATATCCGGACCTGAGATCAATCTTCGAAAAGACTGAAGCTCCCTTGAGCTAATCAAACAAATCGTCAATCCGCGGCAACGGATACTTGTTCTTCACGTACTGTAACCTGATTCAGCTTCCGATAATCGATGCACAACCGCATGGATCCATCCTTCTTCCACACAAACAAAACCGGGGCACCCCATGGCGAAACACTTGGTCGAAGGAAACCCTTCTCCAGCAACTCCTGAAGTTGAACCTGTAACTCTTTCAACTCCGCTGGAGCCATACGATACGGTGTCAGAGAAATGGATCCAGTGCCCAGTAATAGCTCAATAGTGAAATCAATCTCCCGAGTTAGAGGTATACCTGGTAACTCCTTCGGAAACACATCCGGAAACTCGGAAACAACCTCAATACTACCAAGGTCCGGCACAGCCGCCGTAGTGTCTACCACATGAGCTAAGTAAGCAACATAGCCCTTCTTCATCATCTGATCCGCCTTCATCGCAGAAATCATACATGGCAATGAAGTATTCATCTCGCCGCGAAACAATATCTCGGGAAACCCTGGTCGTCGAAACATAACCTCCTTCTTGTGACAATCGAACATAGCCCAATGTGTTTCCAAGAAGTCCATACCCAGAATCAAATCAAAATCGACGATATCAAGCAACAACAAATCTGCGGCAAAGCCATGGCCTCCAATAAAAGTCTGACAATCTCTGTACACCCAACCAATACTCACAATCTCACCGGACGGATCCAACACTCTCCACAACCCCAGAAATGGAGACGCAGGTACGGTAGCTAAAGATGATAGTCTATACGACATGAATGAATGCGTAGCGCCTGGATCTAATAATGTAAGTACTGGAATACCAAAGACATGCAACGTACCGATAACAACCTCTGGTGAAGCTCTGCCCTCACGCAAAGTCATGGCATGAACCCTGGCCTGCCCGACTGGTCGTCCACGCTGAGGCTGTCCC
Organism: Geum urbanum; assembly: GCA_946800695.1. Lineage (NCBI taxonomy): Eukaryota > Viridiplantae > Streptophyta > Magnoliopsida > Rosales > Rosaceae > Geum > Geum urbanum. Next base: position 3,317,889 of record OX327008.1, on the reverse strand, counting down.
TGCTGTCTGCCCTTGACCGCAAAGTGTACTGGTCGAGCTCCCGAAGTGACACCTCGCTCTCATCCGGAACTCTGGGCCACCTGTCCATCAGCACCATCCAACTGAGGACACTCCCTCGCATAATGACCTACCTGGCCATAGCGAAAAATAAGTGACAGGGCTTTGCTGACAAGGACTATAGTGATGTCTATTGCAGAAGTTGCAAAGTGGATACTCCCTCGGTACGGCAAAAGAGCCACCGGTACGCCGAGGATAACTAGAATCGCCAGAACCCCCACTAGACTGTGGTCGCTGCTGTCGATCTCTCCTCTATCTCTGCCTATGTCTCGGTGCACCAGCTGGTGGTCGATATGGTCCACTTCCCAAGGATGAAGCTGAACCAGAAGTATCAGAACTCTGCCTCTTGGAAGGCCCCTGACTCGGTCCACCCTCCTCAAACCGTCTAGGCTGGTACCTCATCTGCCTCTCCTTCTCGATATCCTCACCTCGGAGTGCTGCACTGACAAACTCATTGAAGTTGTTCTGAGGCATCGTAGTCAGAGTCCCTTTGATGTTCAAGTTCAAACCCAGCTCAAATCTGCGGCACTTGGCTTCCTCAGTAGCCACCATGTCACCCGCAAAACGGGATAAGCGGGTAAACCTGTCTCGGTACTCAAGCGCAGACAAACTGCCCTGCCTCAAATTCGTGAACTCCTCATACTTCCGCTACTGGGTAGCCTGGTTGAAGTATCTCTGCATGAACAAATCTCGGAACAAGGTCCATGGAGTATCAACTGGTACCCGATCGGTGCTAACCCACTAGAAGTATGCATCTGACTCAAGTAATCTGACTGCTGCCACTGTCATCTACTCACGGGTAAATCGCAGATGATCACATACACGTTCAACTTAAACCAACCATGCCTCACAAATCTCTGGATCAGCTGAACCCGAAAAGACAGTCACACCAGCAGTACGAGCCTTGACCACAGGGTCAAAACACTCCTCCAAACGCAACACTCGCATCAGCAAGTCACGCGTTTGGCGATCCTCATCAGGATCCACATCCCGATCAACACGGAGACCACGTCAAGGAGGCATCCTACTGATACAAGACAAGCATTACACTACCACATTATGCATTATTGCCGCCGAGATGTGAAAAACAAAGGCCGGCGACGGAGCAAGTCGCCGGCAATAATGAGCATTGCCGGCAATATGGACCGTCGCTGGCAATAAGTTCAAAAAGTCGCCGGCAATGGTCAAATTTATTACCAGCGACCTTCTCCGTCGCCAGTAATAATCTCTCCACCATTGTCGGCGATATTCCGGCCCAAATATCGCTGGCAATGGTGAAAAATTATTGCCGGGGATGGAGAAAGTCGCCGACAATAATTTCGCACAATTTCCGGTGATTTTTGGCCGGAATTTCGCCGGTAATAACTCTATTGCCGGCGATTTAATGAATCGCCGACAATACTTCTTATATCAGATCCAGATCGCAGCAGCTCATTCATTTTGATATAGAAAATTTTGGTGAAATCGAAAGAAGGAAAACGCTCTGAAATCCTTGGGTATTGTCAAAAGGCGTCGAAAACCCGCTCGGGAAGCTATATACGTAGCAATATATAGGTACGTATATACGTATATGTATATATATATGTGTGTGTTGATTTAATTAGATCGATATATATATATATATATGCATATGCATGTATTGATTTAGAGTTGAGATATCGATTATTGGTTTGATATGCAAATAGAGTGGATATATTGTTGATTTCGAGTGATTGACTGTTGATTTTGAGTTGATTTGAGATTATTTCGATGAAAATATGTTAATTAATTTGTGTGTATATATATATGTATGTATATAAAATTATTTTGTGAATATTAATTGTTAATATGTCTATATATATATATACGTATAGGCATGTTAATTTGTAATTGTGAATATATTGTTGGTATATATATATTTTTTATAATTTATATCCATGCATGGGTCAACTTTTGTTAATTAATCGGATGAATTCGAATGTAATTAATGATGATGTATTAATTAATTAGTAGTGAATGTGTATATATATATATTTATAGTACGTAATGTTAGAATTTTCAGAATGGACAGGAGTTGGATGAGCCTCGAAAGATGGGATGTGAGATATCACCATGGAATTAGGAGTTTTGTGGATTTTGTGAAGGCTAATTGTGGAGACACTACACTTCATTATTGCCCGTGTAAAGAATGTAAGTGTCGCAGCGATCGATTTCGTTTTCCCATTGATAAAGTCCAGAAGCACCTGAGTAAATACGGGTTTTGGGATAAGTACACTTGTTGGATTTATCACGGTGAAACATCGTTAGCGGGTCCACATGATCATGGACAATTTGGTGAGAGGGCCAGTCCATCCTATGATCATGGACATTTTGCTGAGAGGGCCAGTCCATCCTATGATCCAACATCGATGTTAAACAATGATATGTTTCCTCATGAGAGCGGTGTATTTGCTGATCAAGCACCAAAAGTCCCTCCCATCGTGCAGGGTTTCCCCCATATTGAGCCAGTCAAGCCATTACCTGGAGCTCATGTCAACACAAGCAGTATAGACAAGTACAACAACCTGATTGCATTGCAACAGACTCCGTTGTACGACGGTTGTAGTAAGACTGTTCTTGAAAGTGTCATGGGAGTGATGCAGCTCAAAATGGAGAACAAAATGTCTGTCAAAGCTGTTGATTCTTGGCTGAAGTGGACTGCTTCGCTACTGCCACCCGGTCATCGTCTTCCCACCACTCATCATAAGGTGCGACATATCCTGAAAGATCTTGGGCTTTCCTACATCAAAATCCATGCATGCAAATATGATTGTATTCTTTTCTGGGGAAAAGATCTTGAAGCCTGCCCGGTATGTTTTACAGAAAGGTATAAGTTGACTTCTACAGGCAACAAGAAAGCTGTGAAGATACTTCGATATTTCCCGCTTATTGATAGGTTGGAGCGGTTGTTCATGTCTGCTTTCACGGCTGAAGCTATGAGATTGTGGGCTGAGAGGAATTTGCCTGACGATGACACCCTTATACACCCTTCCGACGGAGAGGCTTGGAAGCACATGGTCAGGGAGTTTGATTATTTTGCAGCAGAGGTCCGAAATGTTTGGCTAGGGCTCTCATCTGATGGATTCAACCATTTTGGCAACATGAGTCTTCAATACAGTATATAGCCAGTTATTTTGGTACCGTACAACCTTCCACCATGATTGAGTCATTGCCGGCGACTCAAGTCGCCGATGATGCCCCACTATTGCCGGCGACTCAAGTCACCGGTGATGCCATCCATCATTGCCGGTGACTTGAAAATTAAGTCGCCGGTAATACTTTCACCGGCGCCAAATTTTCGGCGAGAGTATTACCGGCGACTTGTCGCCGGTAATGACTATCACCGGCAACAAAAAAAGAAAGGTCGGCGACTTTAAGTCGACGGCAATACCCTTAAATGTTGTAGTGTTAGGCACAAGCAGAAGGAACGTAATCATGAGACCTCAGATATTTGAGAATACACAACACCCGAAGCATTGATGAGTACCACTGGCCAGTCGGGTCATCACTCCAGTCATGCTATACAAACTCAAATACCTAAGCGTCACAACTACAAGTGTCTACAGAATCTGACAACATAATGCTCTGATACCAAGCTGAAAGGACCCAACCCCGATTTAGTTTCCTAAACCGGAATCAAACCCCTTCTGAAAACACGAACCAACAAAAACTATTAAAATTTCGGTAGAGTAACGCTACTAACGCGGAATTGCCTTTACCTGCACCCAGAAAATAACACTTCATCCTATGCCACAAAAGCCAAACCGTGGGCACCAATCCCATCCAGATACAGTAAACATACTGTAATATATAGGAAATCCGGGAAAATCCGTATAAAACATGTATCAGTAACGTATCAGAGCGACCTCTAGTGTATACATATACAAAATAAATAACAGTAGGCGAAACAAGAAACCTACTGGAAAACATAGGTAGCTCGAACAACTAGCCTCCGACCACGACGTGAACCACCAGAACCTAAACTGCAAACTGGGCACAGAAACCGAAAAGCCCAGGGGAAAGACATATAAACCGTTAGAGTGAGTGGACGAAAATAAATGTCTTTCGCCGAATAATATATGTTATAAAAAAAACATATGCGAGTCCACATGAATGAATATAATATAGTACACGAGGTGAAACCAAACTCCTCCAGCGTACAAATCATGCATAGAAAATCCCACGGGGTCGCTCATGGACACATCCGTGCTAGTACAGTCTGAATTACGGGATCTCAGACCCACACATGATTCTAGCCAGAAAGGCCTCAGGTCAAAGGTCTCCCCCCCTCCGTTAAAGGCCTCGGGTCAGGGGTCACAGCCTCCCCCGGTAAACATCATCGGGGATCAGCCGGGATCCAAGTGTATTGATACAACAATATATACTGTGACTGTACTCTGTGTAAACCAAATCATAAATAGTTCGATGCAAGTGTATAAAGCAATATGTAAATGCATATACGTAATGTATAATCATATAAGTATGATCGTATAACACATGCTCATATAAATCATAATCTCATATGCATGCTCATGCTCGTAAAATGTGTATTTAAGACTCGTGATTAATCAGTGAAAAGAAATTGTCCACTCACAGACAAGCAAAGCGCGCACTCGCGCTAATCACGTGGTCCGGCGGAAGATCCCTCGCCCGAAGCACGATCTCAATCTCCTGAATAATCATAACATATATCTGATCAAAATCATAATTCACAACACTGTACCACACCGCGGAAACCAACCGTTTCCAGAAATATATAACATAGTGCAAAATAATCGACGAAATTCCCGAAATCTCCACTCAAAACCCTCGACTAAAAATCCGGAACCCAAATCACCATGAAAACCTCACGAATGCGTTCGGAGCTCGAAAAGGAATCAAAAACACATAAAAATCTCGAAAAACCGGACCTCGCCGGAGCACCGCCGGCGACGACGGCTCGGTGGCGACGGCGTCCAATCACGGTCAAATTTTCCAGAAATGTACATCTCCCCAAGCCCAACAACTTCTCTCAAATGACCATCTCCATATAACCACCACAGTGGCCGGAATAAGCCTCGAAAGTCACGGAATCCATGGATTCCGGTGACTTTCCAGCGAGCTCCGAAACGGCAACCAATTGGAAATTCCTTCTACCCAAAGCATCTAGAGCTTGTGGGGAAGATTTCCCCCCAAAGACCCAACCTCAACTGTCGCCGGAACACCTAACCCGAATCCGGCAAAAATCCCATTTTTCTCCAAGCTCGTTCTACCTCAAATCATCATCAATTCAAGTGAAATCAAGTTCCAATCCATAGGAAATGAAGAGAGGAAGCTAACCATACCAGTTTCAAGGTCTAAAGTGGCCGGAAAATCAGGACCCGACGGTGGCAGTTCGGCACAGCGGCGGTGGCGGTCAACGGAGGTCAATGGTCAACCCAAGGTCAAACGACGGTCAAACTTCCCGAATAGTGATTTTTGACTATTTCTGATATTTATACTTGCATCTCGGGATGATCAACGGTCCTAAACGGATGGCCATTACGATTCGGATAAACTCGATACGAACGGATAAACTCGTCGATATTCCGAAACTTCAAATAATCATATTATATTCCTCGGTCATCGGAAAAAATCATCCGAAACCACCCATGAACTCGAAATCACGTGTACAACAACTCTCAAGAAGAGACTGAACTCAAATGATCAGGTTCGGGAAGCTCAGGATACAGATTCCTATCTGTTGGACAAGAAGACCATGATTCGAAATGGTATGCCAACAAAGTTTCGGTTGAGTGATAATGGTACGTTGTTATTCAGAGGCAGATTATGTGTACCCAGGGACGAGAGTTTGAAGAAAGAGATTTTAGACGAAGCTCATTGTTCGGCATATGCGATGCATCCCGGCGGTACGAAGATGTTTCGTACACTTTGAGCTTATTACTGGTGGCGCAATATGAAGCGGGAGATTGCCGCATATGTGAGCAGATGTTTGATTTGTCAGCAGGTTAAAGTGGAGAGGCAGAAGCCTGCTGGAAAGTTGCAGCCCTTGGAAATTCCGGTTTGGAAGTGGGGGCACATTACCATAGATTTCATGTATCAGTTACCGCGTACTTCGGCCGGTAATATTGGTATTTGGGTTATCGTAGATCGATTGACAAAATTCGCTCATTTTCTTGCACTTCCGGGAAATATTTCAGTGGGCAGATTGGCAAAGATGTATTTGGCGGAGATCGTTCGTCTGCACGGTGTGCCTGTATCTATTGTTTCTAACCGAGATAGTCAGTTTACCTCAGAATTCTGGCAGACATTGCAACGAGCCATGGGCACTAGATTGAATTTCAGTACACCTTTTCATCCTCAGACTGATGGGCAGTCTGAGAGGACTATTCAGACTCTCGAGGATATGTTGCGGTCTTGTGTTATGTAGTTTCGAGGAAATTGGGACCAGCAACTACATTTGATTGAGTTTACTTATAACAACAGCTACCAGGCCAGTATTGATATGGCACCATATGAGGCCCTATACAGGAGGCAGTGCCGCACTCCATTGTGTTGGAGTGAGGTGGGCGAGCGATGACTTATTGGCCCTGATCTGGTGAAGAGCACCATGGAGGACATTCAGATTATCCGGGACAGATTGAAGATTGCCCAGGATCACCAGAAGAGTTATGCGGACATGAGAAGAAAGAGTCTCTAGTTTGAGGTGGGCAATTGGGTCTTCCTGAATCTATCTCTGTGGAGGGGAGTTGTGCATTTCGGGAAGCATGGCAAGCTTCGACCACGGTACATTGGTCCGTATGAGATTACCAAGAGGGTTAGTGCCGTGACTTACAGATTAGAGTTGCCTTCTGAGATGGCTCGTGTACACGATGTTTTCCATGTTTCGATGTTGCGGAAGTATATTCCAGATCCATCACATGTGTTAACACCACATCAGCTTCCTATCCGGGAGGATTTGACATATGTGGAGAAGCCGGTACAGATTCTCGATCGGCATGAGCAGGAGTTGAGGCACCGTGTTATACCGTTTGTGAAGGTCTTGTGGCAGAATCATTCGGTTGAGGAGGCCACATGGGAGACTGAGCAGCGTATGCGGGAGCAGTATCCTCATTTGTTCACCTAGCAGGTACGTAAATTTCGAGGTCAAATTTTTTTTAAGGGGGGTAGATTTGTGACGACCCGAATCAGAACTAGCACGATAATCGGCTTAATTCACGAGTTAGCGAGTAATTACAGTTTTCCGTAAATTAATCGAATTGGCGGTTTCGATCACGACTTAATTATCGAGCGAGAGTTTGAGTTACGTCTCTTCACGAGAATTGTTGTACGCGTGATTTCGAGTATGTGGGCTATTCCGGATAATTATTTCGACAACCGAGGAATATGTTATGAATATTTGAAATCGCGGAATTTCGTCGTGTTTATCCGTTTGGATTTGAGTTATCCGAAACGTGATTGTGATTCGATTTGGACCGTCGATCATATTGAGCCGCGAGTATAAATATCGAAAATAGTCAAAACATTGTCGAAAACACTATTTTGGGAAGTTTGACCGGTGTTGACCAAGATTGGAGACGTTGACCCGCGTTGACCGAAGCAGAAAAACCGGCTACCGTTTGACTCGCCGGCGACCTTTTGTTTCCGGCCACCTCCAGCTTTGATTTTGGTATATTTCGATTCTCCTTGAAATTTGCAACTATTTAGAACTTGAATTTGTGAAAATTGGTTTCGATTTGTGGGAGAACGAGTGAGTTAAAGTTCATTGATTTCCGGCCGGAATCGGGTTTGATGGGGGCGGCACTCCAGTGACTTTCCGGTGAGGTTTTTGGGTGGAGTCGACTGGGTTTTGCTCTAGGATGATTTCCCCTTTGGTTTTGTGGGACGTGATGGCGTGACGGTGCCGGAATCGGCCGGGAAAGTTTTCCGGCGATTCTCGGCCATGAGCCTTTCGAGCTAATTTCCGGCGATTTGAGGCGGATTTGAAAGTTGTCACCGTTGAGAGATGTGTTGGGCTTGAGGAGGAGAAGCTATGGTGAGCTTGGCCGCCGGGAAATTCGTCCGGTTGATGGCTCGCTGCCACCGACGGCAGCGGTCAACGGCGGAGCTCCGGCGACCCTTTGACTTTTTAGAATTTGATGACTTATATGTCGTTTTGCTTGTAATCGCGCCCCGATCATCGCTTTGAGGTTTTCGAGTTGATTTGGATGCCATATTTTTAGTCGAGGGTTTGTGTGGAGATTTCGGGAGTTTACGTTGATTATTTTTTATCGAGTTATATGTTTCCGGAAATGGTTGGTTTCCGAGGTGTGGTACAGTGTGATGAATTGTGATTTTGATCAGTTATATTTTGTGATTATTCAGGGGATCGAGATCGTACGTTAGGCGAGGGATCTTCCGTCGGATCTCGAGATTAGCGCGTGTGCGTGCTGTGCTATCTGTGAGTGGACCTTTTTATTTACACTGTCGTAGCGAGTTCTTGATTTCCGTATTTATTTACAGTACGATGTTGAGATTATTTATTATTTTTGGAGGTATTGTTTTATATTTTATATGGTGATGGCATTTACTTAGCATCGATGCATTGGCTACTTGGCTGATCACCGGTAGTCCAGATCCAGGGTTGAGAGATTCCCCTGATGTGCCCACTAGGCTTGAGAGATTCGCCTAGTTTATCACCGTCGGGCTTGAGAGATTCGCCTGACTATCGGGCTTGAGAGATTCGCCTGACACCTCCATTCTTTTTATGAACTCGCTTTGTTTTATGATATATATAAATGGTGAAAGGCATATGATTATTTTTGTCCACTCACTCTAACGATTTTATTTGCCTTTCCCCTGGGCTTTTCAGTTTTCGTGCCCAGTTTGCAGTTCAGATTCTGGTGTCTCACGTCGCAGTCGGAGGCTTAGTGTTCGAGCTACCTTTCTTTTCCAGTAGGTTTCTTGTTTTGCCTACTGTTGTGTATTTTTGTATATATACTAGAGGTCGCTCTGATTACACTACTGTTATGTTTTCATATGATTTTCCCCGGATTTCTGTAAAGTACAGTTTTGATTACTACTTTACCTTATTGTTATGATATTGAGAAATCCGGATGGGATTGATGCCCACGGTTTGGCTTTTGTGGCATAGGATGAAGTGTGTTTTCGGGTGCAGGTTAATGGCAATTCCACGTTATCGTGAAACTCTGCTGAAATTTTTGTGGTTTTTGTAAGTTCGTGTTTTCAGAACGGGTTTGATTCCGGTTTAGGAAACTAAATCGGGGTTGGGTCCTTTCACCTTTGTTCTGCTGCCAAATTTCAGTGGAGGTTTGGCACTTAGCTTTGCAAACTATGTGTGCAGTATTGAAGGAATGAAGAAGATAGCTTGGGAAATTGTTGTTTATGATAACCTGTTCAATGCATTGGACATATATGCAAATAACTTTGTTTCAGAAGTAGCTATGAAGAAAGAGGAAGCAAAGAAGCTGAAGAAGGAGGAGAAGGCAGAGAAGATGAAGGTGGAGAAGGCTGAGAATGATGATGAAGATGATGAGGATGAGAAGAAGTCGGATAGAAGCAATGCGATAAATATTAGTGGTTGCAACATTATTATTCGGTAAATTTTCTTGAGTATATGTCTGTATTTCTATCTATTGTATTTGTCCTTTTATTGTGTTCATTATTGTCTTTTGTATAAGTTTTATCTTGCTTCAATCCTTAACATTGTCAAACCAAGAGCTAGCAAGAGTATTCAAAGATTGGCATGGTAAAGTACATTCTCTGTGATATTTTGTATCATTTCGGCAACATCAGAAGCTTGCAAATGCTGAGGGTGAGTATCTAACTTTTTGTTGTTGTTGTTGTTAATAGTTATCTTATTTGATAAATAGCTGTATGGATATCTGTTTGGGTATCTGACTGTCTAGCTGTCTGGTTATTTGTCTAAATAGCTGTCTGGATCTGTTTTTCACATGCCAATCATTTTTTGGATTCAAGGACTAAGAAAACTAAAGTTGATGGTGTTATAGTTCTTGTCCTGTCAAGTATCAGTGATATGGAAAATGATGACTATGCCAAGTATGAATATGAGTTGCGTGCCAAGGATGTTGAATCTGAGAAATTGCAAGGAGCTACTAAGGAGAAAGATTTCCAGTTGAAGGAAAGTGAAGAATTTGGGTTGAAGTTGCTTGATAGTAACGTGCATAAGGATGCGAAGATCCAAAAAATGGACTCTGAATGTAAGGAACTGCAAAAATCCAAAGAAGCTCTTTGTGTTGTCATTAAAGTTTTGAACAAAGAATTGAATTCTCTTGAGAAAGATAAGGAATATCATCAGTTTAATTCAGAAATGAAGGGCCAGAAGATTAAGTCTCTTAAGAAGTGACTAGCAGCTACTGATACTGAGGAGGATGTGAATGTATTATTGGGGGCAGAGAAAATGGTTGCTGAGAAGAAACATCTAGATACTGAGAACAAACTTCTCCAGGAGAAATCTGTGCTTGAGACGAGATTAAGAGAGATGAAAAAGAGGCTCAGTTGAGCAAATCTTCAACTGAAGGAAGCTGAAAGGAAGAGACAAAGTGCTTATGGAGAAAATGCTAAATTGAAGAAGCAAGTTGAAGATGGCACTACTAAAGCTGAAGCTGCTGATGGAGAGATTTTATTGTTGAAGAAGCAACTTGATGAAGTACAACTTCAACTTGCTGCTGCTCAGGGAAAGATACAAATTTCTGCTAAAGCAAATAGCAAATTGCATAAGCAAGTTGAATATGGTTCTAAAGCACTTCAATCGTCTCAAGCCGCAAATGAGGAGCTTCAGAGGAGACTGGAGGCTTTGTAAAGTCAAAAAGAGGATCTTGAGAATGAAAAGAAACAAGCTGAAGATGCAAATCAGACACTTGAGATCTTCAATAAGCAGCTTGTTGAATATAATGAGAAGTTGATGAAGAATGTTGCTGCATTTACAAAATCACTAGCTAGTACCGATTCTGACATTTTTAGAATAATAGATCTCAATTATTTCATTTTATATAATTTGCCTAATTTTAAGTAACAGAACACAAACCACTACTTTTTTTTGTGGGTATCTGTCTTAGTATCTATTTGTGTATCTATATCTGTCTAAGTATATGTTTTTGAATATGTTTGTTTTGGACATGTAGTGTAACCTGTCTTTTTGTAGCTTTCATTGAAGTGAATCCTTTTTTCTTCTTCTTGCATCTCTGTTAGAGAATTTGTCACAAACGAAGAAGAGTTCCCAACGGGCAGAGTCTACACCATCATTCAGTACAGGGATTACCCCTTCTCCTAATCTAGTGGCATTGTTTATTACTACAGTTGTGTTTCCAGATGTAGTTGAAAGCCTGGTGACTCCTCCTCCTCTTGTTATTGGTTCATCTCCTTCGTCAGTCCACACAGATTTGATTCGCAAGCCACTTCCTGGCCCTAGTGTTAGACTCAACAGGGAGAACATTTATCTCTGCTTGTATGTTAAGAGTTCAAATGATAAATCCAGAAAGCCCTTGAAGAGGGACGAGATCTACTAGCATCCAGGCGTTAATGTAGTCATTGGAAAGCCCTAGGCTAGAAGAGGGAGCAAAAACGTTGATGTGCCGAAGGTAGTGTAGAGTGGAGAGTTTACAACTGAGGAAGTATCTTCACCGTTGATAGTGAAATCACTGAATAAGAAGATAGGTGAGCCGGGAAGAATCCAGGTAAGTTTGACAGATATGGAGAAGCTGGCCAAACCGTTTCTTCAATGTGATGTTTTCTAGTACATGTGAGAGAGCTACCAGAGTGATTTGGTGATGTACTGGACGGAAACTGAGAAAACTAAGTGAGTATCTATTAGTGTATCTATCTAAGTATGTCCGTGTGTACCTGTTTTTTTATAGTAATGTTTCAGTTTTAATTGTGCTATGCTATTATTTTGGACATAGATTTGTTTTGGCAAGGTATTCTTTCATCCTAGTTCTTCGATCGTGAAGATCTAGAGTATATTATTGATGGCAAAGAGATCTCAAACTCTGTTTTAGATTGCTATTCTAGTATTCTCGGTGAATTAACGAATGATATGGGAGATCAAAGTCCCTATGCTTTCCACACATTGGCTCATGTAATCCTTCTATTATTTTTTAGACTTTGTGTCTTTAAATTTTTGTGTGTCTCCACAGTGTTTTTTTAGCCTATGTTTAATTTTTTGTGTGTTGTTGTTTGACAAGTTTCTGGGTTTGATCTGAAAATAAAGATGATGCATGAACGTCTTTTTGAGAGGTTGTTCAAGGTTTTGGGCATCAGTGGCAAGCTGATGTTCTCGATCCTTTTCCATGGACATTTCCACCTTCTGATCTTTGATAAAAGTGTGCATTGCTGGTCTCATTATGACTCACTCAAAAGGAAATTTGAGCCGATTGATAACCAGCACTTTCGGGAGGCACTAAAAACGGTAATGTTTATTCTCTCTTTCTTCTTTTCTTTTCTTTTTCTTTTTCATTTATAGATGTTTACTATTTACAGTTTACAGATGGGTTGACAGATTATTTTCAGTATTGATGCAAGTTCGATTGGTGTCTATGTGGATGGATTCAGTGAGGGACTTAAGTGATGTTATGTTATCACGGAATATTAGAATGTTGGCAGATGACAACAACACGGAAAAGGAGCTGATGATGAGAGAAAATGGTTTAGTAGAGAACGAATGAAAAAATATTCAGTGGGTCAAAGATCAGAAGCTTGATTTTGGCAAAATTCCCGTTTACTCCATCAGCAACAGTCCTCAACAACTTGGTGTTACCTATGTACAGTATAGCTCTGGGCAAGGAAATAAAGCAAAACCTGAATACTGAGGAAGTTTCTCGGTTCAAGGCCAGATTGTTGGAATCGTTTATGGATCATGAGCTATCATGGGTAACGAAGAAGAAAGATGAAAGGTTAAGAAATGAATCAGCTGATGTACAAGAGTACGACAGTAATCAGTGTGTATATTTTTGTTATAGTGACCATTTCTGCAGACATTGTTGTAAGTTATAGGTGTCTGTCTTGTAAGTAGTATATTTTTGGGGAGCATCATGAATTTAATCATATAAATATCTACTTTAAGTATCTGTATCTGTTTGAGTATTTGTTATAGTATCTGTTTGGGTATCTGTCTCTAACACTTTGTTTTTATTTTTTGGAAATGTTGAATGAGTGAATCAATCCATAAAGCCTATGAGCATTATGAATGTGATCATATTACTATCTGACTGAGTATTTTCTTTGAGTATCTGTTTGGATATCTGTTTGTTTATTTTGTTAGGGTATCTGTTTTGGGTTTCTGTCTCTAACACACGCGTTTCTCCCCCAAGTGTCGTATTCAAGGAATGAATGAGTTCATGAACAAGTGTATGTTTTTTGTTTGTAGTGATCATTATGTAATTATATATATCATCTCTTTTGAGTATATGTTTGTGTATCTTCTTGAGTATCTGTCTGCGTAATACTATGTGTGTTGTTTTTGAGTTTTACTGAATGAAAGATTCAATGTATATAGCCCTTTTGAAATGAAATGTTTATTTTTGCACACTCTGATCCAATTTACAATATATAACCAACTCAAATCTGTATGTGTACTTGGTATTGAAACGTAACAGTTCATGAAACAACCAATCTTAAAGATAGATACTTAGATAGCGAATTAGACAGATACCCATGGTAGTTTATAAATGACATGTCATTTTCTGTCGTGATATACAATGATCAGAACGCACGTGTGTTTCCGCACGTGTCTTATTTTTTAGAACCATCTTCTCAGTCCCTCTATAAAAAGCCCGAAACCTCATCACTTTCTCCTCAACACATTGCTCTGAAAATCCTTACCCTAAACAAAATCCCAATTTTTTCTCCCAGAAAATTCATTCTCTCCTCAAACCATAAACCAAAACTAAAAATCAAATGGCTTGCTCCGGTCCTTCCTCCTCTGCCACGGGCATCCTCCACTATGTTCGAAGAGTTTCAGCACTCAAGGGATATTATGCAGGTCAACTTTGAAGCATGTCTGCAAGAGCTCCGTGGTCTTTCATGGAGAGTTGATAGGTTGGCCAGGAAGATGGAGTAGGTCGATGTGCTAGCTGCGAAGGTCAACGAGTTGTTGGCTGTGATGGAGGATGTGGAGAAGCAGATCGAAGCGCTTACAAATATTGTGCTCAAGATGAAGGATGGGGATGAGAAGTGATGGGTTTTTATATGTTGGGTCCTTTTTAGTATATGTCTATGTCTATATTTTTGTGTTTTGCATGTTAGGGTTATAGTTAGGTTTCAGTGTTTTAGAGATTTGGGATCCATTTTGCTTACCAGAAAACATCAAATTTTTTTGTTGTTTGTAATGGATGTTTTAGTTGGATGTCTATATAATGACCTTTGTAATTATTGTTTATTAATGGATGTTGATCCCTTTTTGCATATCTAATAGTTGTTTCTTGTTAAAAGACTATTTGACTGAGTATTTGTTTGAGTATCTTCTTGAATATCTGTTTTTGTATCTGTCTGCGTAATACTATTTGTATTTGTCTACTCCAAAATGTCCATTTTTGTGGTTAATTATGGATGTTTTTGAAGTAAGACTCTTTTGTAATGACCTTGTTCATACTGTTGATCCCTTTCTGTGTAGGGCCCTTTTTGTTTATGATGATTATGGTATCTTTTAATGAATCTTATGTTCATTGTTTGTGTTGTGTTAGTATCTGCTTGTGGAGATATGGTGTTGCCTATGTATGTAATCTTGACTAGTATATATGATGGTTATTGTCCCTTCAATTAACTTATGATGTATGTTTTTCTAAACAGATACTTAGACAGTGAATTAGATAGGTACCCATTGTTGTTCATAAAATGACATGTCATTTTATGTCGTGCCTGTTCATTTTGAATGACAGGTACAAGAACAGATACTCTCACAGATACCTGAACATATACTTGAACATATAGGGTTTGAAAATGACATAATAATATAGATTCATGCTATAAACAACACCATTCATTCTCTAAATTAAAATTGATTCATTGATAATATGGAAATAAAATAGTAGAAATTATAGAAATACATAATAAACTGCAATGATTCATCTTCAAAGCTTCCACTTCTTGCTGCTGCTTGCTCCATCAAATCTTGTTAGTGAGGGAGGCAGCATCTTGAAGATTTGACGAAGAAGTTGAAGGAGCATCTTGAAGATTTGACGAAGAAGTTGAAGGATTGCCTCATCATTCTCCTTGATGAGTTTATGCTTTCCCTTAAGATTCTTAAGGCCATCCTTAAGGTCAGTCATCCTATTGGATCACTGTTGCAGCATAGTTGGAGGTGGAGAAGTTTCTTCTTAAGTGCGACGGCGGTGACGTGTGGTTTCTTTGCCTTCCCGGACCATTTCTTCGATCATCTCTTCATCAAAGTTCTTTGGTTCTTTCTTTGAATTTTTGGACTTATTGTTCTTAGAGGTGTTGGCCATTTTTTCTATTGAACAGAAGGGGAAGGAGGATTGAATAGAAATGTTTTTGTTGTTTTTTTGTGTGAATGAGTTATGTTATGTGAATTTTTATTTATGGAGAGTGAAAGGTTGTGTTGGTGTAGTAGTTGTGTCTCTTGTTCTTGGATGAAGGGTTGTGTATTAATGTCCCTTAATGTTTTTCAATGTCGTTATGCATGCTTGTTGGGAGAAACAACGAAAGAGGAAGAGTCTTGTCATAAAAAGGGAAGGGAGATATATATATATATATATGAAGCGTCTTGTCGTAAAAAGAGAAAGAAAACTGAAAAGACGCGGGAATAAACCTTTTGAGATAGAAAAGACATAGTGGTTTGTTCTCTATAAATAGGACTAGTTTCCCACATTCCTCATAACGTGTTTGTGTTTTATTATCAACTCCTTTTGCTCGAGTCTTCTTCTTCTCTATAAGTGTTATCAATTGAAAAAACTATGGCACCAAGGAACATGAAAATAATGCGAGTCTGAAAATAAACAAGCCCAGGTCAGGTGTTTGTCCTAACCCTTCTAGGTATTGTGTATGTGGAGACAGTAACCTGAGTACATTTCCATCAAGTTACAAACATGCCCAGGTCAGGTTCTTGTCCTAACCCTCCTGGGTGCTATGTAATCACGGGTCAGGTGTTTGTCATAACCCTACTGGAGCATCTCGGGGATCAGCCGAGAGGCCATAGCATCGATGCATCCATAATAACCATACTCTGTGTAAAAACAAATCATATGTGCCTCCAAACCAATGTATGCTCATAAAATTCATAATCATAAATGCATACTCGTAAATGCATAATTGTAAAAGCATAATCATAGACTCGCAAATCGATAGTGAAAATAAAATGTCCACTCACAGGTTGCCGAGATAAACATACAGCTGAAACCCTGTCGATCGGCACAATTATATATCTGATACGCCCGCTATATCATGATCCATTGCGTTCGGCACGCAAAAATGAGCGAAATGACATAAAACTTGTCGAAAATTCCACCTTGCAGGAGATCTGCCGCGCACGGCGGCGCGTGTGGCCGCCGCCGTCGGCCGCCGGAACTCCACAAACCCAGAAATCTTCAACCTATACATCATTTTGAAGATCTCAACATTTCCAACAACTTTATAGTTCAATGCTAAGCCCAATTCTAACCGGAAAACATCGAAATCTCACCGTGAAGTTGAAAACCCATTGCCGGAATTTCATACTCTGATCGGCTCCATCCAGCCATGGCAAGGACCGAGACCGATCCCAATTGGTTGGTCTCTCCCTGGGTTTCAAAACCCCCATAAGGTCGACCTCCATCGCCGTCGGTATCACCGCCACCAACTCCGCCGAAATACCACCGCCGCCGACCATTTTCATCGTGTCGGTTCTCCCTCCTCCGGCCACCAATCTCGACAATCCACCTACCAAATTGAAGAGGGAAAAAATCCCTACAACTTTCATCAAGAAAGCACTGCCAAATATGACTGAAATCGAGCTCACCGGTGCCGAGAAGTTTCGAAGCTAAACGGGTCAGTTTTGACCCGTGGGTCAACGCGGTTAAACCCATATTCCTCAATTTGGAAACTTTCCAAAAATAGCTCGTATTTATACCGTATATATATCCATACACATACAGCGAAAATCAACAGCTATAATTCAATCTAATCAAGATCGGACGGTCACGATTAAATCAACAATAAAAATAACACTTTTATATATATTTACCAACCGACTTCAAAACTCGATAAAACATTGCTCGCTTATCCGAAAAATTTCCCAAAAATTCCCACGAGCTCAGAATTAAATTCTCTACAATTCTTATGAAAGAAGTCAACCCAAATTCTCACCTGGTGAAATAGTCGTTAACAAACCCAATTATGCAACTAATCTACGATAACTCAATTTCGTGCAGATTAATACGTAGATTTTGGTTCGGGTTGTCACACAATCAATCACATATAGATAGATAGATAGATAGATAGATAGATAGATAGATAGATAGATAGATAGATAGATAGATAGATAGATAGATAGATAGATAGATAGATAGATAGATAGATAGATAGATAGATAGACAGACAGACAGATAGACAAATAGCACCTGGCAAACAGAAAATGGAAAAAAAAAACATATACCTTTCCGGCAACTGCGATTCTCCTGCAAACAAAAGACAATCTGAAAACCAAAAAGAAAAAACAAAAGAAGCAATCAACATAGACTCATTCTGTCCAAACAATGGAGAAAGAATGAATACAACAATATATGAGGGAAACAAATAAGAAACCACGAAGAGGCAAAAAAGAAGAAAATAGAGACCTAGTTCAGTCTGATGATAGTTCTTCTTACTGGCACTAAAACAGAAGAAAAAAAAATATCTTCTGGAGGCGTCCTTTTATAGGTCAATCAGTGCCCTTAACTTGTACTAATGATGACGCAATGGAGCCAACGTCACTAGTCTCTGTCACCAGTGGGGAGCGATAGCACCTTGCCATGTTTCTAAAGAAATCCCCTATTGTATATTGGGGTTTCAGAAATCGCACGTCCTAAGACAGGACCTAAAGTCAACATACAATTGGTTATAATTGATAAATAAATTGTGATTGCTTTGATTAGGTGAGAAGAGATTTGGGTATAAACGTAATCCAGAATTGGATTGCTGAGGAACGAACCAAACGGGGATGAGGGATAAGGGTAAGAAAAGTGGGGTGATGGAATGAAATGACACGTCGCACAGAATCGTAAGCAAGATCTAACCCACATGGCTAAAACAGTAAAACGATGAGTATGACTTTTTACGTATATATCTGTGTGTAAATCAGTAAATATATATTTAGGAAAAAATATAACCACCATTGACCCCTTTATAGCCCATGAAATTTTACATTCTAGATACCTACTTGTCGATGCATGTAGCTTTACCATCCTCCAATTTTATTTCAATCTCAATCTCAATTTTGTGGTTTTCAGGCAATACTATATTAAAAAAAATTGTTTGGAAATTGTGAGTAGCCAACATCGTCACTATATATACAAACTGTTTAAGTAACTATATCTACATATATATATATAGATAATTTAATACCGCGGAAAAAAGAGAAAAAGATGAAATCATATATACTTAGAGAAATTGTAAAGACGTTAAAATATGCATATTATTTTCATAGAATACATAATGTTATACATTTTGTAACACATCTTTATAAACAATACTTTTTTGTAATATTTTTAGGCATATTGTCGCTATTATTTATGAAAGTTTTAGGACCTTTTTTGACATCACTCTAGATAACGCTACGTATAATTGTCCGTGAGTAAAAACTGGTTCTGACAAATATATGCCTACTTGATTTAGTGACTGGCCTTGACTCTTATTTATTGTCATTGTGTAATACGGCCTGACAGAAAATTGACATCTTTTAAATGAAAATGGTCATTTAGTTTCCGTTGCATATTATACAATTCTTGGAATATGAACTTTTTCTCCCATCATATTTCATGCAAGTATTTTTGCTTCAATCAGTCTATCAAACAACTTTGTCACAATCAATCTTGTACGATTACATAAACCACGTAGTTGATCTAAATTTCTTAATAACATGATAGACATGCCAATTTTCAACATAAGGTCATGTGTTGTTAATCCACTGAATTCAAGTTTGTTCAAAAATTTCATCGGATATAAAAGATTGATATTATCATTATTACCTGAATTATATGAAATTGAATCTGAACTAAGATATGATTTGCCATCACCAAGTAATAATTACTTGCATAATTATTTATTTCATAAACAATTATATTTTTTGGAGTGATTATAACATGTTCTCTTAAATAATTTGTATCAATATATTTGGTTAAAAATTTGGGATAAGTTGCTTCAAAAATTAATTTTATGAGATAAATCATGGGATCAGCAAGTAATTCTCTCGATATATTAATCCATCTCACATCAGGATCACCTGTAGAGATTTCTGATTCTAATTGACTTTCTCCTATTTGCAGGATCCATTCAGCAAAATCCATAATTTCATCTTTTTCTATACTGCTTAAACCCTCTGTCGACAATCTCATATTTTCAGTTTGCCGAAACACTGTAATGATATGCCACAAATATGAATTATTAAATTATGCCTACATAACTTGTTATTTACTACCGTCTTGTATGACTGGTTATGTTTTTCTAAAATCTCCACCAAATATAATAGTTTTTCCTCCAAATAGCTCTTCTTTTTTGATAAAATATCTCGCAATGTTATGTCTACTGATTCAATACACCATTTATTACACAGAGGAGCCTCATCCCAAACAATTAATTCATCATGTTCTATTAAATTAGAAAGATTGGTTTGTTTATTTATATTACAATTTGAATCTGTATCTATTATTGGTTTTATTTTAAAATGCGAGTGAACTGTTCTACCTATCGGAAGTAATAATGAAGTAACCTGACGAAGCAATTGCTAAAACAATTTTACCTTCAGATCTTAACCTAGAAATTATAGTATTCAACAAAAAAGTTTTTCCTGTTCCTCCACTACCATAAACAAAGAATGATCTTGGATTCTTTTCTTCAATAGCTTTGATCATCTCATCATATATCATTTTTTAACTGTTATTTAGTTTAGTAAGTAGGTTAGAATATTTTTCTTTTAGCACTTCCCAATCAAAATCTAGTTCCTCTCTAATAAGCCTATTGTCTAATTAATGTATTAGTTGTGTTTTTGGCATTGGTAATTTGTGATCTTTTAAAGTGCTAGACGACATGTTAAATGATATTTCAAGCTCATATAAAACTGTGACAACCCGAACCGGAAATGGTATGTTTATCGGCTTGATTTGCGAGTTTCGCGATTAGTCACGGTTTTGTCGTAATTGGTCGATATGGCGGGTATGTTAACGACTAAATTATCAGGCAAGAATTTGATTTAAGTTCCTTCATCAAAGTAGTAGAGAATTTAATTTCGAGCTTGTGGGAATTTCTGGAGAATTATTTCGAGTTACGTGGAATAAGTTATGAATATTTTCGACTGTTAGATTTAGTCGTATTTATTCGATTGGTTTCGATACGATTTGGATAGTATGTGTATGGTATAAATACGGTATGAATACGTGATGATTAAGGAAATTTTCCAATTTGGGAAAACTGGGTCGTTGACCCTCGTTGACCACGGGTACGGTCAAAACTGACCCGTTTTGACCGAGTCATTGTTGCCTTCGATGTGCCTTAATACGACATCTTTTGGCTATAGTTCCTTCATGAAAGTTGTTGGGCTTGAACTCTTCTTTCTTTTGATAGGTGGATCACTCATTTTGGTTATCAGATGAAAATGTTATGGCTTGTTAAAGTTTGGGGAATTTCGGCGAGATTCGGCGGCGACGGTGGTGGCGGAGGCTGGCGAGTTGAAGGTCAACCTTATAGGCGTTTTGAAGCCCTTGGGATGGTGAGTTGATCCCAAGTGGTCTTGTACCTTGCCGTGGCCGGACGGAGGAGATCGGAGTTAATGAATTTCGGCGAGGGTTTTCGACTTCAAGGTGAGTTTTGGAGATTTTTCGGTTAAAATTGGGCTTAGCATTGAACTACAAAATTTTTGGAAGTGTCGAGATCTTCAAACCCATGTGTAGGTTGCAATTTTCTGGGCCGATGGATTTTTCGGCTGCTGGCGGCGGCGGCCGGCGACCCAGTGCGCCACCGTGCGCGGCGGAGTTCCATCCGAGGTGATTTTCGACAAGTTTTATGTCGTTTTGCTCGGACTCACGCACTGATCGCAATGGTGAGGTTTATAGTTTGAATTGAGCATCAAAATTTGTGGCGAGGTTTTATAGTGTGTTTATTGGATTTTTGAAAATTTTGTCGATATTCGAGTTATATGTTTCCGAGAATGATTGGTTCTCGAGATGTGGTTCAGAGTTTTGAAATGTGATTTTGAACAGTGGTATTTATAATTATTCAAAAGAACGTGATCGTACGCTTGGCGAGGGATCTTCCTCCGGATCTCGGGATTAGCGCGTTTTCACGTTGAGCTTGTCTGTGAGTGGACATTTCTTTTCACTGTTGGTTGCGAGTCTTTTATATACGTTTTACGAGCATGTGCATGCAGTTATTATTATGAATTATATGAGCATGTGTTTTATGATTATGCATTTACGAATATGTTTTATAATTATACATTACGAATATGCATTTACATTATGCTTTATACATTTGCATGGAAACTATTTATGATTTGGTTTACACAGAGTACAGTCTCAGTATGTATGGTTGTATCGATACACTTAGCATCCCGGCTGATACCCGAGGTTGTTTACCGGGGGGGACTGTTACTCTGACCCGAGGCCTTTACCGGGGGGAACATATACCCTGACCTGAGGCCTTTCTGGACGAAATCACGTGAGGGTCTGGGATCCCGTGATTCAGACTGTACTAGCGTGGATGTGTATATGAGTGACCCCGCGGGATTTCCGAAGCATGCTCTGTACGCGTGAAGAGTTAGAGTCTCCCTGGTGTACCATATGATGTTTAATGTATTTAGACCCGCATATGTTTCATAAACATATATATTTATTCGGTGAAAGACATTTATTTTCATCCACTCACTCTAATATTTTATATGTCTTTCCCTGGACTTTTCGGTTTTCGTGCCCGGTTTGCAGTTTGAATTCAGGTGTCGCACGTCGCAGTTGGAGGCTTAGTATTCAAGTTACATTTATTTTATGGTAGGTTCCTAGTTTGGCCTACTATTTGTACATATGTATATACTAGAGGTCGCTCTGAATACTGGATATGTTCATATTTTCAAATGATTTTCCTGGATTTCTGTAAAGCTATAGTTTTGTTTATTGCTTTACATTATGTTATGTTTTTGAGAAATCCGGATGGGATTGGATCCCACAGTTTGGCTTTGGTGACATAGGATGAAGTGTATTTTTCGCTGCAGGTTAATGGCAATCACGCGTTATAGAGGAGACTCTGTCGAAATTTTTGGTTTTTTTTTTTAAAGTTCACGTTTTTAGAGAGGGTTTGATTCCGGTTTAGGAAACTAAATCGGGGTTGGGTCCTTTCAGCTTGGTATCAGAGCATTAGGTTTTAGGTTCTGTAGACTTCTTTAGTCGTGTTTACTAACGATATTTGAGAATGTACAGCATGTCTGGAGCGATGACCCGACCGGCCGGCGGATACTCATCAATGCTCTGGGTGTTGTATACTTTCAAATGTTTTAAGTTCCATGATTACGTCTTGTTTGTTGTGAATAATGTCTTATTCATTTGGATGCGTCCTTGACGTGGTTTCCGTGTCAGTAGGGTTGTGGATCCTGTTGAGGATCAGTCGACGCGTGACTTGATAAAT
This sequence comes from Geum urbanum, assembly GCA_946800695.1. NCBI lineage: Eukaryota > Viridiplantae > Streptophyta > Magnoliopsida > Rosales > Rosaceae > Geum > Geum urbanum. The sequence goes on along the minus strand of OX327008.1, from coordinate 3,295,020 downwards.
GAGTTGTGGGTTTAGATAAGCGTTCTAGGTTCAGAGATATGTGTGGTATGGTTTGTCCGGTTGTGTGTATGGGTGCCTATATGTTGCTTCTGAGCAGAGGATTGTGGTAGTTGATAGTGTGCTTGAGTCAGATCATTGCATTTTGTGGGTTGGTATTGTGTGAGTTCATGTTGAGACTCCATGACCTACATTCAGGGTATTGCTTATATGGTAATGGTTCAATAAGGCTACCCAACAACGGACATATGGAGTGTTTACCAACCTGAGGCAAGGATGTATTGTTCACATGTTTGTCCCAGTTTGCACACATTATGTGGCTTCAGAGGAAGCAATGCAGGAGGTTCGAGATGAGTTTGAATCTGAGCATCAAAGGGATTTTGACTGTTATGCCTCGAGACAACCTTGATGAGTTTGTTAGTACGACACTCAGAGGCGAGGACATTAGAAGGAAAGTCAGATATGGTTTCAGTTTTGTTGGTTTGAAGAAGGTGAACTTAGTCGTAATACTTTGATGAGATTGAGTTCAGGCACCTTGGGATCAGTAGCATCATCAGGCTGTGGCCTTTTCGATTATATTGAGGGTATTTGGGCAAGGCAAAAGACCCATTTGGAGAGGATGTAGATCACAGAGTAGTGGGACTAATTCATGTAGCATGATTCAAGGTGGTCGTTGTTGATCCTTCCACACAGCAGGAGTTTCCATTGTGCAACCTTTACAGTAGGCGTCACTGTAGTTTATGTCAGAGGGCCATTCTCAGTTGCTATTGTGGTCCAGAAGGGTCACGTTACGAGGGAATGTCCTCAGTCAGCTGTTTTAGTGGTTCTCCAGCTCTGAGTTCAGGAGGAGGCCAATGTACCATTTCTGGAGTTTGACCAACGTAGACTTCTAGACAAGTCAATCAGCAAAGTCGCAATCAACGTGGATGGTTAGTTAGACATGCCAGATTTCATGCCACGACCTTGTGTGAGGGCAGAGTTTCCCTGAGGTTATCATTGCTTGACATCCATGACTACTATGCTTGTATCTTCACTTCTGGGTTTATGGAGAATGTTGTATCCATTTGATGAGATTGTGTGTATCAGGTGGGGTATCGAGACTATGAGGTTTGCAGGAGGTTGTGGACTAGCTGTAGAGTTATTGTTGCTGGACATTGAGGATTTTTTTATGTTTTTGGGATGGACTTCTTGGTGGCTCATTGGACTGTGGTTATTTGTCGCAAGAATGTTATAGCCCTGTGACATCCAGTAGTGCCAAAGATCCTATTTAGAGGTGAAAGAAATGCTTTTCTACTACGTGTGGTTTCAGCAATGAGGCTGAGTTGATGATGAAGTAAGGATGTATGCCGTACTTGGCACATGTTCGTGATGTGGAGGTTGTTGTACCTGATGTTCGTGATGTTGAGGTTATCTGTGAGTATCCAGATGTTTTTCAGAGAATTTATCAGAGTTGAGGGAGTTGCAGATTCAACTTCAGGAATTGTTTGAGGAAAACTTCATTTGATTTAGTGTTTTACCTTGGGGTGTTCCAGTATGTTTTATGGGGATGTAGGATGGTTCGATGAGGTTGTGCATCGACTACCAGATGCTGAATCAAGTTTTAGTGAAGAACAAGTATCCTCCACTTCGAATTGATGGCTAGTTTGATCAGCTTAATGGAGTTTCAGTTTCGGAGAATGATTTCAGATGTGAGTATCATCAGTTTCGATCAGAGGGTCGAGTTTGAAATGATCAGGTACCTGTGAGGAGAGTTACGTGTTGCGGTTAGAGGAGAGGTTGATTATTGCGCCAGTGTTCACATTATGTGATGTTGGTGAAGAGTATGTTATGTATTGTGATGTTTCGAAACTAGATTTTGGTCGTGTTGGGATGCAGCATGGCAATATGATGGTATATGGTTCTGGGCAGTGGAAGCTCTATGAAGTTACATATCCTATGTACGATTTAGGAGTAGCTGTCTTTGTGTTAGCATTGAAGAGTTAGAGACATCACTAGTATGGCGTGCAGTGCAGTACAAGATTTACACTGATCACTTGAGTTTCATCTACTTACGTATTCAGCCAGATTTGAGCATGAGGCAGCGTAGATGGATGAGGTTGATTAACAACTATGGCTGCACATTTGAGTTCATCCAGGAAAGGCTAATGTGGTTGCACTTTGAATATCATTCAGGGGTGTTGTTGTTGATGCACTTAGTCGAAAATTTGGAGTTTCAATGTTTCATGTACGTGTTGCAAGAATCTCATTGTTCGCTCAGTTGCGAGCTACGAGAACTGAGTTAGAGTGAGATGATAGGGCATTGTTGGCTAGTTCCAGGATCGACCTGTGTTACTTGATCAAGTCTGTGAGGCTCAGGATACATATTTCTATTGGTTGGACAAGAAGAATGCGATTCAGAATGGTGTTCCAGCAGAGTATCAATTGAGGAATGTTGGCACTTCATTGCGTAGAGGGAGGCTATGTGGGCCCAGAGACAATGATTTGAAGAGGGAGATGCATATTGAAGCTCATGGTTCTATATATGTTATGCACCTTGGTTGTACTAAGATGTATCATATACTTAGAGTTTACTACTGGTAGCGCAATATAAAGAGAGAAATAGCAGTTTATGTGAACAGATGCCTCATTTGTCAGCAGGTGAAGGCAAAGAGACAAAAACTTGCTGGGAAGTTATAGCCATTGGAGATTCCTGATTAGAAGTGGGAGCATATCAAAATGGATTTCGTGTATGAAAGGACCCAACCCCGATTTAGTTTCCTAAACCGGAATCAAATCTCTTCTGAAAACACGAACTTGCAAAAACCATAGAAATTTCGGCAGAGTTTCACTATATCGCGAAGTTACCATTAACCTACATCCGAAAATACACTTCATCCTATGCCACAAAAGCCAAACCGTTGGCACCAATCCCATTCAGATTTCTCAAAATCATATCATAATATAAAACAATATGCAAAAACTGTAACTTTACAGAAATCCGGGAAAATCATATGAAAGCATAAACACCTGAGTATTCAGAGCGACCTCTAGTATATATATACATAAATATACAACAGTAGGCTAAACAAGAAACCTACTGAGAAAGAAAAGTAGCTCGAATACTAAGCCTCTGACTGCGACGTGCGACACCAGAATCTGAACTGTAAACTAGGCACGGAAACCGAAAAATCCCAAGGGAAAGGCAAATAAAATCGTTAGAGTGAGTGGAAGAAAATAAGCATATGCCTTTCACCATTTACATAACATAAAAAAATAATGCGAGTTCTTAAAATAAATGGAGGTGTCGGGCGAATCTCTCAAGCCTGACGGTGATAGACTAGGCGAATCTCTCAAGCCTAGTGGGCACATCAGGCGAATATCTCAAGCCTGGAACTGGACTACCGGTGATCAGCCAAGTAGTCAATGCATCGATGCCAAATAAATGTCATCACCAATAAAACATAAAACAATACCTCCAAAACAATAAATAATCTCAATACTGTACTGGAAACAAATACTGAAACCAAGAACTCGCTACGACAGTGTAAATAAATGTTCACCCACAGATAAACACAGCGCGCAGACGCGCTAATCCTAAGATCCAGCGGAAGATCCCTCGCCCAACGTACGATCTCGATCCCCTAAATAATCACAAAATGTCACGGATCAAAATCACAATTCAATACTCTGAACCACGCCTCGGAAACCAACCATTTCCGGGAATATATAACTCGGATACAAAAAAGAATCGTCGAAAATCTCAAAATACTCCATATAAACCCTCGACTTAAAATCCGCTACTCAAATCAACTCGAAAACCTCAAGGCGACGATCGGGGCACGATTACGAGTAAAACGACATAAAACTTGACAAAAATCCAAAAAGTCAACCCTTCGCCGGAGCGCCGCCGTTGACCGTCGCCGCCGCCGGCGTCAACAGTGGCGGATTCCGGCCAAACTTTCCAGAAATGGTCTACACCTCAAGCCCAACACATTCCTCTTCTACACCAAGCTCTAATTCCAACGACGAGTCAACGGCGGTGCTCTTCCTTCTCGGTCAACACGGGTCAACTCTAGCCAACGGTGGTCAAACTTCCAAACAGTGATTTTTGACAATTTTACGATTATTCCGATATTTATACTCGCGGCTCGATACGATCGACGGTCCAAATCGAATCACATCCACGTTTCAGATAACTCAAACTTAATCGGTAAACATGACTAAATCACGCGACTTCAAATATTCATAACATATTCCCCGGTTATCGAAAACCGCATACGAGCTCAAAATCACGCATACTACAATTCTCGTGAAGAGACTCATCTCAAATTCTCGCACGATAATAAAGTCGTGAACCAGACCGCCAATTCAATTAATTACGACAAACTATGATTATACGTGAAACTCGCGAATTAAGCCGATTAACTACCATTTCCGGTTCGGGTTGTCACAAATCTACCCCCCTTACAAAAATTTCGACCTCGAAATTTACATACCTGCTAAGCGAACAGATGAGGATACTGCTCTCGCATATGCTGCTCGGTCTCCCAGGTGGCTTCCTCAACCGAATGATTCTGCCATAAGATCTTCACAAGCGGGATGACTCTGTGTCTCAACTCCTGCTCACGCCGATCAAGAATCTGTATCGGCTCCTCCACATATGTCAAATCTTCCCGGATAGGAAGCTGATATGGTGCTAACACATGTGATGGATCTGGAATGTATTTCCGCAGCATCGAGACATGGAAAACATCGTGCACCCTCGCCATTTCCGGAGGCAACTCCAATCTGTAAGCCATGGCACCAACCCTCTCTGTGATCTCGTACTGACCAATATATCGTGGTCAAAGCTTGCCACGCTTCCCGAATCGCACGTACAACTCCCTTCCAAGGAGACAATTTCAGGAAGACCCAATCGCCCACCTCGAACTCGAGACTCTTTCTTCTCACATATGCATAACTCTTTTGGCGATCTTGGGAAATCTTCAATCTTTCTCTGATAATCTGAACATCCTCTGTGGTGCTTTTCACCAAATCAGGTCCAATAAGCCATCGTTCGCCTACCTCACTCCAACATAATGGAGTACGACACTGTTTCTTGTAAAGAGCCTCATACGGTGTCATATCAATACTGGCCTGATAACTGTTGTTATAAGAAAACTCGATCAAATGCAGTTGTTGGTCCCAGTTCCCCCTAAACTGTAATACGCAGGACCGCAACATATCCTCAAGGGTCTGAATAGTCCACTTAGACTGCCCATCAGTCTGAGGATGGAAAGTTGTACTAAAATGCAATCTGGTCCCCAAGGCTCGCTGCAATGCCTGCCAGAACTCTGAAGTAAACTGACTGTCTCAGTCAGAAACAATAGATACAGGCACACCATGCAAACGAACGATCTCGGCCAAATACAGCTTTGCTAATCGGCCCACTAAAAGCTTCCCTGGAAGTGCAAGGAAATGAGCTGATTTCGTCAATCGGTCAACAATAACCCAAATACCCGTGTTACCAGCAGAAGTACACGGTAACTGATACACGAAATCCATAGTAATGTGCTCCCACTTCCAAACCGGAATCTCCAACGGTTGTAGCTTTCCCGCAGGTCTCTGCCTCTCTGCTTTAACCTGCTGACAAATGAGACATCTGTTCACATGTGCTGCGATTTCCCTCTTCATATTTCGCCACCAGTAATAGGCTCGAAGTGTACGAAACATCTTCGTACTGCCAGGATGCATAGCATAAGCAGAACAATGAGCTTCGTCTAAGATCTCCTTCTTTAAACCTTCGTCTCGGGGTACACAAAGTCTGCCTCTAAACAGCAATGTACCATCATCACTCAACCGAAACTCTGTTGGCACACCATTCCGAATCATGGTCTTCTTGTCCAATAGATAGGAATCCACATCCTGGGCTTCACGAACCTGATCAACCAATACCGGTCGAACTTGGAAGCTAGCCAACAAGGCTCCATCCTCATCCCACTCTAACTCAGCTCCCATAACTCGTAACTCTGCTAACATGGAAACTCTGGCCACACACACATGAAATAATGAAGCTCCCGATTTCCGACTGAGTGCATCAGCAACAACATTAGCCTTCCCTGGATGGTACTCAAAGGTGCAATCATAATCATTGATCAACTCCATCCATCTACGCTGTCTCATATTCAGATCTGGCTGCGTGCGCAAATAAGTGAGACTCTTGTGATCTGTGTATATCTTGCACTGAGCTCCATACAAGTAGTGTCTCCAACTCTTCAAGGCCAATTCAATATCAACTAACTCCAAATCATGTGTAGGATAATTGACTTCATGTGGTTTTAACTGCCTAGAACCGTAAGCCACCACTCTGCCATACTGCATCAAAACACAACCAAGACCAATTTCGATGCATCATTGTAGACCACAATTTCTCCACTGTCGTCAGGTAGAGTCAGAAACGGTGTAGTAGTCAACTTTTCTTTCAAGAGCAAGTAACTCTCCTCACATGCATCGGACCACTCGAACTTGACGCCTTTCTTCGTTAATCTGGTAAGTGGAGCGGCAATCCGTTAAAAATCCTGCATAAAGCGCCGATAGTAACCTGCCAAACCCAAGAAACTCCTGATCTCTGGTACTGTGGTAGGTCTACTCCAATTCAACACGGCTTCAATCTTGTCAGGATCCACGCTAATTCCCTCAGCAGATATCACGTGACCCAAAAACTTCACACTATTCAACCAAAACTCACACTTGTTGAACTTTGCAAACAACTGATTATCTCGCAAAGTCCGCAAAACAGCTCGCAAATGCTTCTTATGCTGGCCCACACTCTTGGAGTAAATCAGAATGTCATCGATGAACACGATGACAAACTTGTCTAGGAATCGCCTAAACACCCGGTTCATCAATTCCATGAAAGCTACAGGGGCATTGGTCAACCCAAACGGCATAACCAAGAACTCATAATGTCCGTAACGTGACCTGAAAGCTGTCCTGGGTACATCAGACTCTCTGATCCTCAACTGATGGTATCCAGACCTGAGATCAATCTTCAAAAAGATTGAAGCTCCCTTGAGCTGATCAAACAAATCATCAATCCACGGCAACGGATACTTGTTCTTCACGGTGACTTGATTCAGTTTCCGGTAATCAATACACAACCGCATGGAACCATCCTTCTTCCTCACAAACAGTACAGGAGCACCCCATGGTGATACACTGGGTCATATGAAACCTTTCTCCAGCAACTCTTGAAGTTGAATCTGTAACTCTTTCAACTTCGCTGGCGCCATACGATAAGGTACCTGTGATATGGGTCCAGTGCCTGGTAAAAGCTCAATGGTGAAATCAATTTCTCGGACTGGAGGAACACCTGGTAACTCCTCCGAAAATACATCTGGGAACTCGAAAACAACCTCAATATCACCAATGTCTGGTACAATAGCCTTTGTATCCACAACATGAGCTAAGTACGCAACATAACCCTTCTTCATCATCCGCTCGACCTTCATCGCTGAAATCACACATGGCAAGGATGTATTCTTCTCTGGGAAACCTGGAGGTCGAAACACTACCTCCTTCTTGTGACAGTCGAACATAGCCTAATGTGTCTCCAAGAAGTCCATACCCAAAATCACATCAAAATCGACAATATCCAGCAATAACAAGTCTGCGGCTAAACCATAACCTTCAACAAAGATCTCACAATTCCTATACACCTAACCAATACTCACAACCTCACCGGATAGATACAACACTCTCCATAACCCCGGAAGTGGAGATGCAAGCATAGTAGCTAAAGATGACAATCTACATGATATGAATGAATGCGTAGCACCAGGATCTAGCAAATTAAGTACAGGATAGTCCAAAACATGCAACGTACCAATAATAACCTCTGGTGAAGCTCTGCCCTCGTGCAATGACACAGCATGAACCCTGGCCTGCCCGGCTGGTCATCCACGCTGATGGTGACTTTGCTGTCCGCCCTGTCCAGATGACTGCACTGGTCGAGCTCCGGAAGTAGTACCTCGATCTCCTCCTGAACTTTGAGCTGCCTGCCCACTAGTACCAGTAGACTGGAAACATTCCCTCGCATAGTGAGCCTCCTGGCCACAACGATAGCAAATGGTAGGGCCTCGCTAACAAAGACCAAAATGATGCCAATTGCAGAGATTGCACAATGGATACTCCTTCGGTACAGCGAAAGTGTCATCGGTACGCTGAGGATAGCTAGATCCGCTAGAACTCCCACAGGACTGTGGTCTCTGTGGCCAATCGCTCCTCCATCTCTGTCTCTGTCTAGCCGTACCAACTGATGGTCTATATGGTCCACTGCCAGGTGATGATGCCGATTCGGAAGTGCTTGAACTCAGCCTCTTTGAAGGTCCCTGACTCGGTCCACCCTCCCCAAATCGTCGAGACTGGAATCTCATCTACCACTCTTTCTCTATGTCCTTTCCTCAAAGTTCAGCACTCACAAACTTATCAAAGTTGTTCCGAGGCATCGTAGTCAATGTTCCCTTGATGTTCAGGTTCAAGCCCAACTCAAGTCTCCTACATTTGGCTTCCTCTGAGGCGACCATGTCGCAAGCAAATCGGGATAAACGAGTAAATCTGTCCCGGTACTCAAGTACTGACATGCTACCCTGCCTCAAGTTGGTGAATTTCTCATAGTTCCACTGCTGTGTAGCCTGGTTGAAATACCTCCACATAAACAAATCTCTTAACAATGTCTATGGAGTATCAACCAGAACTCTATTGGTGCTAATCCACCAAAAGTATGCATCAGACTCAAGTAAACCAACCGCTGCCACTGTCATCTGCTAAGGAGTGAAACGCAGACGCTCACAAACTCGTTCGATCTGAACCAACCATGCCTCACATATCTCTGGATCAGCTGAACCCGAGAAAACAGTAGCTCCAGCAGTTCGAGCTTTGACCATAGGGTCAAAGCGCTCCTCCAAACGCAATACTCGCATAAGCAAGTTATGTGTCTGGCGATCCTCATCAGGATCCACATAAAATGACCCAACCCCGATTTAGTTTCCTAAACCAGAATCAAACCCCTTCTGAAAACACGAACTTGCAAAAACCACAAAAATTTTGGCAGAGTTTCGCTACTACGTGGAATTGCCATTAACCTGCACCCGAAAACACACTTCATCCTATGCCACAAAATCAAAACCGTGGGCACCAATCCCATCCGGATTTCTCAATATCATAGCAATAATGTAAACTAGTAAACAAAACTGTACTTTACAGAAATCCGGGGAAAATCACATAAAAGTATAGCGACTGAGTAATCAGAGCGACCTCTAGTGTATATATACAAAAATATAAAACAGTAGGCAAAACAAGAAACCTACTGGAAAAGAAATGTAGCTCAAACACTAAGCCTCCGACTGCAACGTGAGACACCAGAATTCGAACTACAAACTGGGCCGAAAAGCCCAGGGGAAAGGCAAATAAAATCGTTAGAGTGAGTGGACGAAAATAATCATATGCCTTTCACCATTTATATATATCATAAAACAAAGCAAGTTCATAAAAGGAAAGGAGGTGTCAGGCGAATCTCTCAAACCCGACGATGATAGACTAGGCGAATCTCTCAAGCCTAGTGGGCACATAAGGGGAATCTCTCAACCCTGGATCTGGACTACCGGTGATCAGCCGAGTAACCAATGCATCGATGCTAAGTAAATGCAATCACCATATAAAATAATACCTCCAAAAGCAATAAATAATCTGAACATCGTACTGTAAATAAATACGGAAATCAAAAACTCGCTACGATAGTGTAAATAAAAAGGTCTACTCACAGATAGCACAGCGTGCACACGCGCTAATCACGAGATCCGGCGGAAGATCCCTCGCCCAACGTACGATCTCGATCCCCTCAATAATCAAAAAATATAATTGATCAAAATCACAATTCACTACTCTGTACCACACCTCGGAAACCAACCATTTCTGGAAACATATAACTCGATACAAAATAATTGTCGAAATTCCCCAAACACTCCACATAAACCCTCGACTAAAAATCTGATATCCAAATTGACTCGAAAACCTCAAGGCGATGATTGGGCGCTATTACGAGCAAAAAGACATAAAACTCGTCGAAAACCAAAAAGTCAACGGGTCGCCGGAGCTCCGCAGTCAACCAGAGGAATTTCCCAGCGGCCAAGACCCCAAAATGATCTCCTCAAGCCAAGCCTTTTTCCTCAAGGAGTCACCACCATCCATCCACCACCGTGGCCGGAAAACTGCTCGACAGTTTCAAAGTTTCAAGCCGGCCGGAAAACTTTTCTGGCAAACATCTCCGCCGTGAGGCCACCTCGGCCTCCCAACTTCAAGGGGTCTCCATCCTACCTCGAATCCATCCTTTATCACCAAAAAACCCCCTTGGAAAGTCGCCAGAGCGCCACCCCATCAAACCCGATTCTGGCGAGAATCTCCCCAATTTCAAACCGTCCGTTCTCCATCAATTCGGAACCAATTCTCTCCAAACCAAAGCCAAAACTGTTACAAACCACAAGGGGTATCCTTACCTTCCAAAGTCGTGGCCAGAAACGGCCGGAATCGTCAAACCCGACGGTGGGTTTCAAACCGGGTCAAAATCGCTCATGGTCAACGCCGGTCAAACTTCCCGAACAGTGTTTTCGACAATTTTTTGACTATTTCCGATATTTATACTCACGGATCGATATGATCGACGGTCCAAAATGAATCACAATCACGTTTTGGATAACTCAAATATAAATGGATAATCATGACGAAATTGCGCGATTTTAAATATTCATAACATATTCCTTGGTCGTTGAAATAATTATCCGGAACCGCCCACGAACTCGAAATCATGTGAACTACAATTCTCGTGAAGAGACTCAACTCAAATTCTATCCAGATAATTATGTCCCTGGAGTTCCACCCCCATCAAACCCGATTATGGCGAGAATCCCCCCAATTTCAAACTGTCTGTTCTCCATTAATTCGGAATCAATTCTCTCCAAACTAAAGCCAAAACAGTTACAAATCACAAGGGGTTTCCTTACCTTCCAAAGTCGTGGCCGGAAACGGCCGGAATCGTCAAACCCTACGGTGGGTTTCAAACCGAGTCAAAATCACCCACGGTCAACAGTGGTCAACGGTCAGACTTCGGTCAACGCCGGTCAAACTTCCCGAACAGTGTTTTCGACAATTTTTTGACTATTTTTGATATTTATACTCGCGGCTCGATACGATCGACGGTCCAAAACAAATCACAATCACCTTTCGGATAACTCAAATATAAACGGATAATCACGACAAAATTATGCGATTTCAAATATTCATAACATATTCCTCGGTCATCAAAATAATTATCCGGAACTGCTCACGAACTCGAAATCACGTGAAATACAATTCTTGTGAAGAGACTCAACTCAAACTCTCGCCCGATAATTAAGTTGTGATCGAAACCGCCAATTCAGTTCATTTACGGAAAACTGTAATTACTCGCTAACTCGCAAATTAAGCTGATTACTATACTGATTCTATTTCGAGTCGTCACAAATCTACCCCCTTTAAAAAAAATTCGACCTCGAAATTTACGTACCTGTCAAGTGAACAGGTGAGGATACTGCTCCCACATACGCTGCTCAGTCTCCCAGGTGGCCTCCTCAACCGAATGATTCTGCCACAAGACCTTCACCAACGGTATAACATGGTGCCTCAACTTCTGCTCACGCCGATCAAGAATCTGTACCGGCTCCTCCACATATGTCAAATCCTCCCGGATAGGAAGCTGATGTGGTGCTAACACATGTAATGGATCAGGAATATACTTCCGCAACATCGAGACATGGAAAACATCATGTACACGAGCCATCTCAGAAGGCAACTCAAGTCTGTAAGCCACGGCACCAACCCTCTCGGTAATCTCATACGGACCAATATATCGTGGTCGAAGCTTGTCACGCTTCCCGAAATGCACAACTCCCCTCCACGGAGATAGTTTCAGGAAGACCCAATCGTCCACCTCGAACTCGAGACTCTTTCTTCTCACGTCCGCATAACTCTTCTGGCGATCCTGGGCAATCTTCAATTTTGTCCCAGATAATCTAAATGTCCTCCATGGTGCTTTTCACTAGATCAGGGCCAATAAACTATCGCTCACCCACCTCACTCCAACACAATGGAGTGCGGCACTGCCTCCCGTATAGGGCTTCATACGGTGCCATATCAGTACTGGCCTGATAGCTGTTGTTATAAGCAAACTCAATCAAATGTAGTTGCTGGTCCCAATTTCCTCGAAACTTCATAACACAAGACCGCAACATATCCTCGAGAGTCTGAATAGTCCTCTCAGACTACCCATCAGTCTGAGGATGAAAAACTGTACTGAAATGCAATATAGTGCCCATGGCTCGTTGCAATGCCTGCCAGAACTCTGAGGTAAACTGACTATCTCGATCAGAAATAAAAGATACAGGCACACCGTGCAGACGAACGATCTCCGCCAAATACATCTTTGCCAATCTGCCCACTAAAATCTTCCCCGGAAGCGCAAGAAAATGAGCGGATTTCGTCAATCGATCTACGATAACCCAAATACCAGTATTACCGGCCGAAGTACGCGGTAACTGATACACGAAATCCATGGTAATGTGCTCCCACTTCCAAACCGGAATCTCCAGGGGCTGCAACTTTCCCGTAGGCTTCTGCCTCTCCGCTTTAACCAGCTGACAAATCAAACATCTGCTTACATATGCGGAAATCTTCCGCTTCATATTGCGCCACCAGTAATAAGCTCGAATTGTACGAAACATCTTCGTACCACCGGGATACATCACATACGCCGAACAATGAGCTTCGTCTAAAATCTCTTTCTTCAAACTCTCGTCCCTGGGTGCACATAATCTGCCTCTGAATAGCAACGCATCATCATCACTCGACCGAAACTTTGTTGGCACACCATTCTGAATCATGGTCTTCTTATCCAACAAATAGGAATCTGCATCTTGAGCTGCCCGTACCTGATCAACCAATACCGGTCGAACCTGGAAGCTAGCCAACAAATGTCCAACATCGTCTCACTCGAACTCAGCTCCTGTAGCCCGAAGCTCGGTTAACAAGGAAACTCTGGCCACACACACAAGAAATAACGAAGCTCCGGATTTCTGACTGAGTGCATCAGCAACGACATTAGCCTTCCCTGGATGGTACTGGAAAGTGCAATCATAGTTGTTGATCAACTCCATCCATCTGCGCTGCCTCATATTCAAGTCTGGTTGCGTGCACAAGTAGGTGAGACTCTTGTGATCGGTGTATATCTTGCACTGAGCTCCGTACAAGTAGTGTCTCTAACTCTTCAAGGCTAATACAATAGCAGCCAACTCCAAATCATGGGTAGGATAGTTGACTTCATGTGGTTTCAGCTGCCTGGAACCGTAGGCCACTACTCTGCCGTGCTGCATCAAAACACAACCAAGTCCCAACTTCGATGCATCGCTGTAAACCACGAACTCACTATCGTCCGGTAAAGTCCGAACCGGTGCAGTAGTCAACTTTTCCTTCAGGAGTAAGTAACTCTCCTCACATGCATCGGACCACTCGAACTTGACGCCTTTCTTCGTCAATCTGGTAAGTAGAGTGGCAATCCCTGAAAAATCCTGCACAAAGTGCCGATAGTAACCTGCTAAACCCAAGAAACTCCTAATCTCTGGTACGGTGGTAGGTCTACTCCAATTCAACATGACTTCGATCTTGTCAGGATCCACGCTGACTCCCTCAGCTGATATCACGTGACCCAAAAATTTCACGCTATCCAACAAAAACTCACACTTGCTGAACTTCACAAACAACTGATTGTCTCGCAAAGTCCGCAAAACAGTTCGCAAATGCTTCTTGTGCTGGCCCACACTCCTGGAATAAATCAGGATGTCATCGATGAACACGATCACAAACTTGTCCAGAAACCGTCTGAACACCCGATTCATCAAGTCCATAAAAGCTGCGGGGGCCTTGGTCAACCCAAACGGCATAACCAAGAACTCGTAATGCCCATACCGTGATCCGAAAGCTGTCCTGGTCACATCTGACTCTCTGATCCTCAACTGATGGTATCTGGATCTGAGATCAATCTTCAAAAAGACTGAAGCTCCCTTGAGCTGATCAAACAAGTCGTCAATCTGCGACAACGGATACTTGTTCTTCACAGTGACCTGATTCAGCTTCCGGTAATCAATGCACAACCACATGGAACCATCCTTCTCCTGCACACACAGTACAGGAGCACCCCACGGTGATACACTGGGGTGTATGAAACCCTTCTCTAGCAACTCTTGAAATTGAATCTGTAGCTCTTTCAACTCCGCTGGCGCCATACGATAAGGTTTCTGAGATATGGGTCCAGTGCCCGGTAATAGCTTAATGGTGAAATCGATCTCCCGAACTGGAGAAATACCCAGTAACTCCTCTGGAAACACATCTGGAAACTCAGAAACCACCTCAATATCACATATGTCTGGTACAGCAGCCGTAGTATCCACAACATGAGCTAAGTAAGCAACACAACCCTTCTTCATCATCTGATCAGCCTTCATCGCTGAAATCACACATGGCAATGAAGTATTCTTCTCACCGCGAAACAGTATCTTGGGGAACCCTGGTCGTCGAAACGCAACCTCCTTCTTGTGACAATCGAACATAACCCAATGTGTCTCCAAAATCACATCAAAGTCGACGATATCCAGCAATAACAAATCTGCGGCTAAACCATGACCTCCAATAAAAATCTCACAATCTCTATACACCCAGCCAATACTCAAAACCTCACCGGACGGATACAACACTCTCCACAACCCTGGAAGTGGAGATGCAGGCATAATTGCTAAAGATGATAATCTATATGATATGATATGAATGAATGCGTAGCACCTGGATCTAGAAAAGTAAGTACTGAATAGCCAAAAACATGCAACGTACCGATAACAACCTCCGGTGAAGCTCTGCCCTCACGCAAAGACATAGCATGAACCCTGGCCTGCCCGGCTGGTCGTCCACGCTGAGGGTGACTCTGTTGTCCGCCCTGACCAGAAGACTGTACTGGTCGAGCCCCATAAGTGGTACCTCGCTCTCCTCCAAAACTCTGGGCCGCCTGTCCACCGGCACCAACAAGCTGGAAACATTCTCTCGCATAGTGACATTCCTGCCCACAACGATAACAAACGACAGGACCTCGCTGACATGGACCAACCAGATGCCTGCTGCAGAGACTACACAATGGGTACTCCCTCGGTACCGCAAAAGTGCCATCGGTACACCGAGGATAACTGGATCCGCTAGAACCCCCACTAGACTGTGACCTCTACGGTCGATCCCTCCTCCATCTCTGCCTCTGTCTAGTTGAACCACCAAGTGGTCTATATGGTCTACTGCCCGAGGATGATGTCGATCCGGAAGTATCAGAACTCGGCCTTTTGGAATGTCCCTGACTCGGTCCACCCTCTTCAAATCGTCAAGACTGGCATCTCATCTGCCTTTCCTTCTCGATATCCTCGCCTCGAAATGCTGCACTCACAAACTCATCAAAGTTGTTCCGAGGCATCGTATTCAGTGTACCCTTGATGTTCAGGTTCAAACCCAGCTCAAATCTTCGGCACTTGGCTTCCTCTATAGCCACCATGTCACGAGCAAACCGAGATAAGCGGGTAAATCTGTCCCGGTACTCAAGTACAGACATACTGCCCTGCCTCAAATTAGTGAACTCCTTATACTTCCGCTGCTGTGTAGCCTGGTTGAAGTATCTCCGCATAAACAAATCTCGAAAGAAAGTCCACAGAGTATCAACCGGAACTCTATCGATGCTAACCCATCAGAAGTATGCATCTGACTCAAGTAAACCAATTGCTGCCACTGTCATCTGCTCAGGGGTGAAACACAGATGCTCGCAAACGCGTTCAACCTGAACCAACCATGCCTCACAAATCTCTGGATTAACTGAACCCGAAAAGACAGTTGCTCCAGCAGTACAAGCTTTGACCATAGGGTCAAAATGCTCCTCCAAACGCAATACTCGCATCAACAAGTCATGCGTCTACCGATCCTCATCAGGATCCACATCCCGATTAACACGGGGACCACGTCGAGGAGGCATCCTACTGATACAAGACAAGCATTAGTCACAAGCACAAGGAACGTAATCATGAGACTTCAGACATTTGAGAATACACAACACCCGAAACATTGATAAGTAACCACTGGCCAGTCGAGTCATCGCTCTAGACATGCTGTACATACTCAAATACCCTAAGTGTCACAACTATAAGAGTCTACAGAACCTGAAACCTAATGCTCTGATACCAAGTTGAAAGGACCCAACCCCGATTTAGTTTCCTAAACCGGAATCAAACCCCTTCTGAAAACACAAACTTGCAAAAACCACAAAAATTTCGGCAGAGTTTCGCTACTACATGGAATTGCCATTAACCTGCACCCGAAAACACACTTCATCCCATGCCACAAAAGCCAAACCGTGGGCGCCAATCACATCCGGATTTCTCAATATCATAGCAATAATGTAAAGTAGTAGCCAAAACTGTACTTTACAGAATTCCGGGGAAAATCACATAAAAGTATAGCGACTTAGTAATCAGAGCGACCTTTCGTGTATATATACAAAAATATACAACAGTAGGCAAAACAAGAAACCTACTTGAAAAGAAAGGTAGCTCGAACACTAAGCCTCCGACTGAGACGTGAGACACCAGAATCCGAACTACAAACTGGGCCGAAAAATACAAAGGAAAGGCAAATAAAATCGTTAGAGTGAGTGGACGAAAATAATCATATGCCTTTCACATTTATATATATCATAAAACAAAGCGAGTTCATAAAATGAATGGAGGTGTCAGGAGAATCTCTCAAGCCCGCCGGTCAGGCAAATCTCTCAAGCCCGACGGTGATGGACTAGGCGAATCTCTCAAGCCTAATGGGCACATAAGGGGAATCTCTCAACCCTGGATCTGGACTACCTGTGATCAGCTGAGTAGCCAATGCATCGATGCTAAGTAAATGCCATCACCATATAAAATATAAAATAATACCTCCAAAAGCAATAAATAATCTCAACATTGTACTGTAAATAAATACAGAAATAAAGAACTGGCTACGACAGTGTAAATAAAAAGGTCCACTCACAGATAACACAGCGCGCACACACGCTAATCACGAGATCCAGTGGAAGATCCCTCGCCCAATGTACGATCTCGATCCCCTGAATAATCATAAAATATAACTGATCAAAATCACAATTCACTACTCTGTACCACACCTCGAAAACCAACCATTTCCAGAAACATATAACTCGATACAAAATAATCGTCGAAATTCTCCAAACTCTCCACATAAACCCTCGACTAAAAATTCGATATCAAAATCGACTCGAAAACCTCAAGGCTATGATCGGGGCGCGATTACGAGCAAAATGACATAAAACTCATCGAAAACCAAAAAGTCAAAGGGTCGCTGGTGCTCCATCATTGACCGCTGCCGGCGCGCCGTCAACCGAAAGAATTTCCCGGTGGCCAAGACCCCAAAATGATCTCCTCCTCAAGCCAAGTCTTTTTCTTCAAGGAGTCACCACCATCTAGCCACCACCGTGGCCGGAAAACTGCTCGACAGTTTCAAAGATTCAAACCGGCCAGAAAACTTTTCTGGCAAATATCTCTACCGTGAGGCCACCTCGGCTTCCCAACTTAAAGGGGTCTCCTCCCTACCTCGAACCCATCCTTTATCACCAAAAACCCCCCTCGGAAAGTCGCCAGAGCACCACCCCATCAAACCCGATTCTGGCGAGAATCCCCCCAATTTCAAACCGTCCGTTCTCCATCAATTCGAAACCAATTCTCTCCAAACCAAAGCCAAAATAGTTACAAACCACAAGGGGTATCCTTACCTTCCAAAGTCGTGGCCGAAAACAGCCGGAATCGTCAACCCGACGGTGGGTTTCAAACCGGGTCAAAATCGCCCACGGTCAACGCCGGTCAAACTTCCCGAACAATGTTTTCGACAATTTTTTAACTATTTCCGATATTTATACTCGCGGATCGATAAGATCGATGGTCTAAAATGAATCAGAATCACGTTTTGGATAACTCAAATATAAATGGATAATCATGACGAAATTGCGCGATTTTAAATATTCATAACATATTTCTCGGTCGTTGAAATAATTATCCGGAACCGCCCATGAAGTCGAAATCACGTGAACTACAATTCTCGTGAAGAGACTCAACTCAAATTCTATCCTGATAATTAAATCGTGATCGAAACCACCAATTCAATTCATTTACGGAAAACTGTAATTACTCGCTAACTCGCGAATTAAGCCGGTTACTATATAGATTCTATTTCGGGTCATCACACCACATCTCTATTAACACGGGAACTGCGTCTATGAGGCATCCTAATGATAAGAGAAAAACATTAGTCACAAAGCACAAGGAACGTAATCATGAAACTTTAGACATTTGAAAACATACAACACCCGAAGCATTGATGAGTAATCGTTGGCCAGTCGGGTCATCACTCCAGACATGCTGTACATTCTCAAATACCCTTAGTATCACAACTACAGAAGTCTACAGAACCTGAAACCTAATGCTCTGATACCAAGCTGAAAGGACCCAACCTCGATTTAGTTTCCTAAACCGGAATCAAACCCCTTCTGAAAACACGAACTTGCAAAAACCATAGAAATTTATGCAGAATTTTACTATATCTTGAAGTTATCATTAACTTGCACCCGAAAATACACTTCATCCTATGCCACAAAAGCCAAACCGTGGGCACCAATCCCATCCAGATTTCTCAAAATCATAGCATAATATAAAGCAATATGCAAAAACTGTAACTTTATAGAAATCCGGGAAAATCATATGAAAGCATAAACATCCGAGTATTCTGCGACGACCCAGACCAGAATCAGCAGTTTGATCAGCTATATACGTGAGTTACTGCGTAGTCGCAGCTGTTCGGCAGTTATTTGAATCGCCGAAGCTTCTTAACGACTAAATTATCGGACGAGAATTTGGTTTCGGCTTCTTCACGGAAGTTTTTCAGAATTTAATTTCGAGTTCGTGGGAACTTCCGGAGCATGATTTTGAGTTACGGAGAATTAGTTACGAATATTTCCGTTTGTTGTTTGTTTAGTCGATTTATTATGTGTTTGGGCTGAACAGTTGACTTTTTATCCGTTTGGCCAATGTGTTTGAGTTTGGGTGATTATTGAAGAGTACGTCGATACGAGTTTGTGGCCGCAAGAATTATCGGAATCGGAATTACGACGAGGAAGTTACGCGCGTTTGAAGTTTGCCGAAATGGATAATTATGGGTTTCCTTTTTGGGAAGGTTTAAATAGTGGAGTTTCCTATTATAGCAAGTCAACATTTTCATTTATTGCTTTGACCACGTTGACTCGGTTTGACCGAGTGGGAGGAGGTTCATGACGGTGATTTCGGCTTGCCGGAGGCGAGATTGCTTCCGGCCACCTCAAGACTCGGGAAGGGTCTCTTTGACCTCGTCTCAGTCCTCTGGTGGTGGCTCCATGCTCAGTTTTCGGCGTGGCTCACCGGAGAGAGAGATTTTCCGGCAAGAATATGGAGGTTTTTGGTTGTGATCGGGTTCCTAGGAATTGGTCGAATTGAGCTGTGATTTGCACTGGGTTTTGTAGCCCTCCTCTCAAGGATTCTAACCATATAGGTATTGTGATTTAATTTTGCTTGTGTGTGGAGAATTTTGAGTGTGAAATTTGTGATTCAATTCGGATTTTCTTGAAATTGGATGTGTTAGAGTGAGAATTGGCCTTTGTTGTAGTTGACAAAGTTGCTCAGTGGGTGATTTGGAGTGGAATAGGTGCGGCTCCGCCGTGAAATGTCACGTCCGACAGCGGCGCCGCCGTGGACAGCGGTCAACGGCGGCGGTCAATGGTCAACGGTTTGACTTTTTGGATTTTCGACAAGTCGCATGTCATTTGACTCGAAATCGCGCCCCGATCGCAGTGGGGAGGTTCGTTTTTCGAGTTGAGCGTCCGAATGTAAAGCGAGGTATTGAGGTGGTATATATGGATTTTCGACGATTCGTCGTATTCGAATTGTGTGTTTCCTAGAACGGTGGTTTCTCGTGATTTGATTTGTATTGTCGAGTTACGATTTTGAGAATTGGTTATTGTGAATATTCAGGGGGTTCGTGATCGTTCTTTTGGCGAGGGACTTTCCGTCGGATCACGGGTTAACGCGATACGCGTTACGCCAGTATGTGAGTGGACAATTTCTTTTCACGGAATTCTTGC
The DNA here is from genome assembly GCA_946800695.1 of Geum urbanum. Lineage (NCBI taxonomy): Eukaryota > Viridiplantae > Streptophyta > Magnoliopsida > Rosales > Rosaceae > Geum > Geum urbanum. The sequence goes on along the minus strand of OX327008.1, from coordinate 3,274,730 downwards.
GAGTCTTTTATATGATTTTCGATCTTGAGCATGCGTATTGAGATTTCGGATTTGCATGAGCATATGTTTTACGATTATACGATTATACTTATACGAATATACGTATACGAGTATACATACACTTATATGCTGTTCCATGCATTTACATCGAAATGTTTGTGATTTAGTTTACACAGAGTACAGTCGTTATATGTTGTTGTATCGATACACTCGCATCCCGGCTGATCCCCGAGGATGTGTACCGGAGGAGGCTGTGACTCCTGACCCGTGACCTATACCGGGGGGAGGCAGACCTCTGACCTGAGGCCTTTCTGGCTAGAATTGCGTGGAAGTCTGGGACTCCGTGATTCTGACTGTACTAGCACGGATGTGTCCATGAGTGACCCCGTGGGATTTTTACTTGCATGCTCAGTACACTGGAGGAGTGTGAGTTTTACCTCGTGTACTATGTTGTTTTATTTACCTGGACTCGCATATGTTATTTTAAACATATATATTAACTGGTGAAAGACATTTATTTTCGTCCACTCACTCTAACGTGTTTATTGTCTTTCCCCTGGGCTTTTCGGTTTCCGTGCCCAGTTTGCAGTTCAGGCACTGGTGTCGCACGTCGTGGTCGGAGGCATAGTGCTCGAGCTACTTTGTTTCATCCAGTAGGTTTATTGTTCTACCTACTGTGGTATGCGTATATGGTTATGTATTAGATGTCGCTCTGAGCTTCCTATTGAATATGTTATACGATTTTACCCGGATTTCAGTAAAGTTTATATTATATGTATTGTTTACTTTACTGTTGATATATTGAGAAATCCGGATGGGATTGGTGCCCACGGTTTGCTTTTTGTGGCATAGGATGAAGTGTATTTTCCGCGTGCAGGTAATGGTAATTCCACGCTAGTAACGAAACTCTGCCCAAATTTCGAAAAGTTTTTGTTGGTTCGTGTTTTCGAGGGGGTTTGATTCCGATTTAGGAAGCTAAATCGGGGTTGGGTCCTTTCATATTCAGAGCGACCTCTAGTATATATATACATAAATATACAACAGTAGGCTAAATAAGAAACCTACTGAGAAAGAAAAGTAGCTCGAATACTAAGCCTCCGACTGCGACGTGAGACACCAGAATCCGAACTGTAAACTGGGCACGAAAACCGAAAAACCCAGGGGAAAGGCAAATAAAATCGTTAGAGTGAGTGGACAAAATTAAACATATGCCTTTCACCATTTACATAACATAAAAAAATAATGCGAGTTCTTAAAATAAATGGAGGTATCGGGCAAATCTCTAAAGCCCGACGGTGATAGACTAGGTGAATCTCTCAAGCCTAGAACTGGACTACCGGTGATCAGCCGAGTAGTCAATGCATCGATGCCAAGTAAATGTCATCACCAATAAAACATAAAACAATACCCCCAAAAAAATAAATAATCTCAATACTGTACTGGAAATAAATACTGAAACCAAGAACTCGCTACGACAGTGTAAATAAATGTACACTCACAGATAAGCACAGCGCGCAGACGCGCTAATCCTGAGATCCGGCGGAAGATCCCTCGCCCAACGTACGATCTCGATCCCCTGAATAATCACAAAATGTCACGGATCAAAATCACAATTCAATACTCTGAACCACGCCTCGGAAACCAACAATTTCCGGGAATATATAACTCGGATACAAAAAAGAATCGTCAAAAATCTCAATATTCTCCATATAAACCCTCGACTTAAAATCCGCTACTTAAATCAACTCGAAAACCTCAAGGCGACGATCGGGGCACGATTACGAGCAAAACGACATAAAACTTGACAAAAATCCAAAAGGTCAACCCTTCGCCGGAGCCCCACCGTTGACCGTCGCCGCCGGCGGCCGCGCGGCGTCAACAGTGGCGGATTCAGGCCAAACTTTCCAGAAATGGTCTACACCTTAAGCCCAACACATTCCTCTTCTACACCAAGCTCTAATTCCATGCCCACCGGCCTGAATCAAGCCCGAAACCTCACTGAATCCATTGATTCCGACGAGATTCCGGCGAGTCCCAATCGGTGTCCAAACCAAAATTCCTTCCACCCAAAAGCATCACGGGGTTGAGGGGAACCTTTCCCCCCACAACCCCGACCCCAAACGTCACCGAAGCACCCCACCCGAATCCGGCAAAATCCCTAATTTTTTTCGAACTCGTTCTCCCCTAAAACTTCATCAAATCACACAAATCCAAGCTAAAACCATAGGAAATCAAGAGAAGATTCCAACCATACCCAAATTGTAGCCGGAGGTGGCCAGAATCAGAAAGTCCACGACGAGTCAACGGCGGTGCTCTTCCTTCTCGGTCAACGCGGGTCAGCTACAGTCAACGGCGGTCAAACGTCCAAATAGTGATTTTCGACAATTTTACGACTATTCTGATATTTATACTCGCGGCTCGATACGATCGACGGTCCAAATCGAATCACATCCACGTTTCGGATAACTCAAACTTAATCAGATAAACACGACTAAATCACGCGACTTCAAAAATTCATAACATATTCCTCGGTTATTGAAACAATTATCCGAAATCTCCTAGGAGCTCAAAATCACGCATACTACAATTCTCGTGAAGAGACTCATCTCAAATTCTCGCCCGATAATAAAGTCGTGAACCAGACCGCCAATTCAATTAATTACGACAAACTATGATTATACGTGAAACTCACGAATTAAGCCGATTAACTACCATTTCCAGTTCGGGTTGTCACAGTGTATCAGTTACAGCGTGCTTCGGATGGTAATATTAGTTATTTGGTCATTGTGGACCGTTGGACGAAATCAGTTCATTTCCTTGTACTTCCAGGAAAGATTTCATTGGGCAGGTAGCAGAGTGGTATTTGGCAGAGGTTGTCCATTTGTATGGTGTGCCTGTGTACCGGGTCACTGATCAAGATAATCAATTACAACAGAGTTTTGGCAGGCATTGCAGTGAGCATTGGGGACCAGATTACAGTTTAGTGCAGTTTTTGATCCTCAGATTGGTAGGCAATCTGAGATGGCTCTTCAGAATTTGGAGGACATGTTGTAGTTCTGTGTATTGCAATTCAGAGGGATTTGGGACCAACAGTTTCATTTGTTCGAGATTGCTTGCAATATCCATTTGTAGACCAGTATTGTTATAGCATTGTATGAAGTTGTGTATGAGAAACAGTATTGTATTCCATTGTGTTGGAGCAAGGTAGGAATGAGATGGCTTTGGTCCTGGTTTAATGATATGCGCTACTGTAGACTTCCAAATTAGCAGAGACAGATTGATAATTTCTCGAGGTCGACAAAGAAGTTATGCAGATGTGAGTAGGTTGAGTCATTGAGTTCAAGGTTGGTGACTAAGGTTTACTTGGAAAGGTGTGATTTTTTTTGGGAGGTGTGGTATACTTTACCACGTTATATTGGTTTGTATGTGATCATAGGGCGAGTAAGTGTTGTGACGTATAGCTTGGCATTGCCTGTAGCGTTGGCCAGTGTGTATGTTGTATTCCATGTGGTGGAACTACATTTCGAATTCAATGCATGTTTAGCACCCTATCAGTTCCCTATACGGGAAGACTTGACATATGTGGAGAAGCTAGTTCAGATTCTGGATTTGAGGGTGCAGGGATTACAGTACAGAAATATTTCCTATTTGAAAGTCTGTTGGCAGAGTCATTCAGTTGAAGTAGCCACTTGAGAGTTTGAGCAGTATGCAGAGGCAGTGTCCCTACTTTTCAGTTGGCAGGCTTAGAAATTTCGAGGTCAAAATTTTTGTAAGGGGGGTAGATTTGTGACAACCCGAATCAGAAATGGTATGTTTATCGGCTTGATTTGAAAGTTTGGCGATTAGTCACGGTTTTGTCGTAATTGGTCGATATGGCGGGTGTGTTAACGACTAAATTATCGAGAAAGAATTTGATTTGAGTTCCTACATGAAAGTTGTAGAGAATTTAATTTCGATTTCGTGGGAATTTCCGGAGGATTATTTCGAGTTACGTGGAATAAGTTATGAATATTTTCGGCCTTTGGATTTAGTCGTATTTATTCGATTGGTTTCGATACGATTTGGATGGTATGTGTACGGTATAAATACGTGATGATTAAGGAAACATTCCAATTTGGGAAAACTGGATCGTTGACCCGCGTTGACCACGGGTCAAAACTGACCCGTTTTGGCCGAGTCATTATTGCCTTTGATGTGCCTTATTCCGACATCTTTTGGCCATGGTTCTTTCATGAAAGTTGTTGGGATTGAGCTCCTCTTTTTTTTGATAGGTGGATCACTCTTTTTGGTTACCGGATGAAGAAGTTATGGCTTGTTAAAGTTTGGGGAATTCCGGCGAGATTCAGCGGCGACGGTGGCGGCGGAGACGGCCGAGTTGGGGGTCGACCCTATAGGGGTATTAAAGCCCTTGGGATGGTGATTTGATCCCAAGTGGTCTTGCACCTTTCCGTGGCCGGACGGAGGAGATCGGAGTTAATGAATTTCAGCGAAGGTTTTCGACTTCAAGGTGAGTTTTGGAGGTTTTTCGGTTAAAATTGGGCTTAGCATTGAACTACAAAGTTGTTGGAACAATTGAGATCTTCAAATCCATGTGTAGTTTGCAATTTTCTGGGCCGATGGATTTTTCGGCCGCCGGCAGTGGCTGCCTGGCGCGCCGCCGTGCGCGGCGGAGTTCCGTCCGAGGTGATTTTCGACAAGTTTTATGTTGTTTTTCTCGGAATTGTACACTGATCGCAATGGTGAGGTTTATAGTTTGAATTGAGAATCAAAATTTGTGGCGAGGTTTTATAGTGTGTTTATTGGATTTTTGACGATTTCGTCGATATTCGAGTTATATGTTTCTGGGAATGGTTGGTTCTCGAGATATGGTTCAGGGTTTGAAATGTGATTTTGAACAGTGGAATTTATGATTATTCAGAAGATCGTGATCGTACGCTTGGCGAGAGATCTTCCGCAGGATCTCGGGATTAGCGCGTTTTCGCGTTGAGCTTGTCTGTGAGTGAACATTTCTTTTCACTGTTGGTTGCGAGTCTTTTATATACATTTTACGAGCATGAGCATGCAGTTATGATTATGAATTATACGAGCAAGTGTTTATGATTATGTATTTATGAATATGCTTTATAATTATACATTACGAATATGCATTTACATTATGCTTTGTACATTTCCATGGAAAGTATTTATGATTTGGTTTACACAGAGTACAGTCTCAGTATGTATGGTTGTATCGATACACTTAGCATCCCGGCTGATCCCCAAGGATGTTTACCGGGGGGGACTGTTACCCTGACCCAAGGCCTTTACCGGGAGGGGAACAGATACCCTGACCGGAGGCCTTTCTGGCTGGAATCACATGAGGGTCTGTGATCCCGTGATTCAGACTGTAGTAGCGCAGATGTGTCCATAAGTGACCCCGCGGGATTTCTGATGCATGCTCTGTACGCGTGAGGAGTTAGAGTCTCCCTCATGTACCATATGATTTTTAATGTACTTAGACTCGCATATGTTTTATAAACATATATATTTATTCGGCGAAAGACATTTATTTTCGTCCACTCACTCTAATATTTTATATGTCTTTCCCTGGGCTTTTCGGTTTTCGTGCCCAATTTGCAGTTTGCATTCAGGTGTCGCACGTCGCAGTTTGAGGCTTACTATTCAAGCTATATTTCTTTTATGGTAGGTTCCTAATTTGGCCTACTATTTGTATATATGTATACACTAGAGGTCGCTCAGAATACTGGATATGTTTATATTTTCAAATGATTTTTCTGGATTTCTGTAAAGCTATAGTTTTGTTTATTGCTATACATTATGTTATGTTTTTGAGAAATCCGGATGGGATTGGAGCCCACGGTTTGGCTTTTGTCACATAGGATGAAGTGTATTTTCCGCTGCAGGTTAATGGTAATTGCTCGTTATAGAGGAGACTCTGTCGAAATTTTCGGTTTTTTTTTAAAGTTCACGTTTTTAGAAAGGGTTTGATTCCCGTTTAGGAAACTAAATCGGGGTAGGGTCCTTTCAAAAACAGCATTCTTTAAGTCTTCAACGGGTATGGTGAGATTTGCCATTTTAAAATTTGATCTCATTTTGTTTACTATATCGTCAGACATGCTAATCCAAACAATATCAAGTAAAGTTGGAGGGACCGAGACATCACAATGTAGAATAATCGTAACAAATAAATAAAGAATTTGTGATGAAGTGGCAGTAAAAGTAGATTCCATCAATGCTTTTATCCACTATTTATCATCGTCTAGCAATCCTAAGGCTCGACATACTTCTTGATATGTAGGGTATGTTACACCATCGATCGTTTTTATTGAATCAAAATTGGTACACCCATTTTGAATATTCAAAGGCATTCTAAGATAATACAATTCACCTGCAACTGACGGCATATATGCTATCCTACCAAGAGCATGATATTGTTTTCTTGGAGTCCACAATTTCTTATCACCATGCCACACATATTTTGTGGAAAATTGGGTATATGTTAACTTATTTGCCCTCTTATAAGTCTTATTTGCTTCAAACCAAGCGGTCAACATAGTTGTTTCTATATCTGAAATTCTCAACACATTTTGAAGAGAATTATTTTCATGAAAACAAATAGATTGTTCTTTGGGCAAATGAATTTTTAAATATTGAACCGTATAAAATCTAGAATAAATAGAAAATTCAAATAGACACCACACGGCCTCATGTGGAGTTAAATATCGATAATTTAGATAATTTTGGATCTTATCATCGATATTGTCATGGAATATGACGCGAGTTATATCAGGTCCTTTATTTATATACTTAAATAAATATAACAATATAGATTGAGAACATGATTCAACGTTTATATGAGCATTAAATCTTAAAAACAAATTAGCATTGTAAGGAACAATAAAATTGTTACCGATATGAACCCCTTTTTTAACTACAAAACGTGACTCATCATCACAACATCTATATTGAGAAGACTTGATTGTGTGAAAAATTGTGTTAGTAATAAATGGTTTAGGAAAATATTTTGTGCATAATTGATCTCGCATACATGGAGAACTAGGATTAACTTGACCGCAAGGACCATGAATCATAAATTGACTAACTGATTCAAATAATCGCGGATTAACATTTTTATCAGGTAACTCTGCTGATACTATGGAATCAACATCATCAGCTGTATAACATTTGTATTTATTTTTTAGCCAAAATAATATATGAGCATGAGCATGAACTTTGCCAAAGGTACTCCAGATTTAATATAGGCAATCATATTATATACTTTTATTTTAAAAATTCGACAAACATTATTTGGACAATCATCTGGTTTGTAACCAAGTTTTTTTTCCAAAATATCTCAAAATTTCAGGCCATTTAACATTGCAAGTTAAAGTAATGAATAAATTAGGATTACCATATTCTCGATAAATTACCATTGCATCTTGATAATTATCCATCATATCTCTTGGACCGCATGTATGAGAAGCAGGAAGAAAAACTTTTTTCTCAACATTAGATTCATCCATAATGCCATCCGAAACAAACATAAATATTTTTTTTATGTTTCACACCTAAGACGATTTTCTTCAACTGTTGCATATGCATCGACCAAATATTTTTAGAATATCTGCCATCTTTTAACAAAATGCTTGATTAATTTTCTCTATCGTGAAGTTGGTAACACAATTTTTTTGTTAATTTCCTATCTTTATTGTCACTCCCCATTTATCTCAACTTCATATTTATTTTAAATCCATCTTCTCCACATGAAAAAAGGAGTGGATACTGTAACGACATTAATTTCGGATGAATTCTAGAGATTTGTTTTAGCAATCCATCATTAGATCGAATAATTATATCTCTATTCGAATCAAATTTACCTATATCACCCACAATTAATCTACCTATTTTAGAAGCAGAAGGTAATTCATATTGTTTTCCATGAGTTTTTTCGCAATTAAGTATAGTCATGTCAAAATTTGGCAAAGATTGATTCTCAAGACTCTCTCTAATTGATCTAAAACTTATGGTTAGTTCATTACAATCATCTAGCAATTCTATTAATCCCTTGACAACATCAACATCAATTTTGTTATGTGCATCATCACCAACAATGGCACTTATACGATTTGATATTTCGTTCCGAGTGTCATAAACATATAATTGAGTATATTTTGGACATTCTCCTCTTGGAGGTAAAACAAAACTCAATTTATGGTGCACTTGTCCACATATTTTGAATATATAAGGAGCTCCTCCAGTGTTTATGTCATGCTCAATTTTAGCACCCATAGAAGTAAAACTGAACATGAAATTATAAACACTATATTACCACGAAAAAAATACACTTCTCTGTGACGACCCGAATCAGAATTAGTATGTTAATCGGCTTGGTTTGCATATTTTACGAGTAATCACTGTTTATCGTAATTGAGCAGTTTTAGCGGCTTTATTCACGACTAATTTATCGGGCGAGAATTTTTTATGGGTGTGACGACCCGGAAAGAATCAGTAGAGTAAACGGCTTAATTCACGAGTTAGCGCGTAATTGCAGTTTTACGTAAATTGATTGATTTACCGGTTTTGATCACGACTTAATTATCGGCCGAGAATTTGAGTTGAGTCTCTTCCCGAGAGTTGTTGTACACGTGATTTCAAGTTCGTGGGCAGTTCTGGATTATTATTTCGACGACTGAGGAATATAATATGAATATTTGAAATTGCAGAATTTCGTCGAGTATATCCGTTCGTATCAAGTTTATCCGAATAGTGATTGTTATCCGTTATTAACCATCGATCTCCCAGATCCGCGAGTATAAATATTAGAAATAGTCAAAAAATTGTCAAAAAGGTACTGTTGGAAGTTTGACCGACGTTGACCCATTCTGGTGCGTTAGCCACCGTTGGCCGAGGTGAATTTCGGACCGTTTGAATTCCTCCGGTGGACTGGCCGATTCCGGCTGTTTCAGGCCACGACCTTGGAAGGTAAATTATTCTCCTCGTGATTCTAAGAAGTTTAGCACTTGGAATTTCTCGATTTGGTTTCGATTTGTGGGAGAAATGTGGAGTTGAAATTTGGAGAAATTCCGGCCGGTTTCGGGTTGGTTTGGCGGTGGCGCTCTGGCCACGGGGGTGGCCGGGGGTGGAGGGGTTTTGTTCGTGGGGGCCACGACGGAGCTTTTGGGAGGGGTCTCGAAGGCTGCCGTGCGCCGTGGATGGAGGATCGACGGCGAATAGCGTCGCCGGCGGTGGTGGAACCCCGTGACTTTCGAGCTGATTTTAAGCGTGTGTGGCCGGAATTGGACTTAGCCACAGTTGAGAGATGTGTTGGCCTCGTTGAGGAGAAGCTTCGGTGATGTTGGCCGCCAGAAAATCTCTCCGGTTGACGGCGCACCGCCGCCGCCGCCGGCGGTCAACGGCGACCATTGACTTTTTGGAAATTTGTCGAGTTATATGTCGTTTTGCTCGTATTCGCGCACCGATCATCGTCTTGAGGTTTTCGAGTTGATTTGGGTACCGGATTTTCAGTCGAGGGTTTGAGTGAAGATTTCAGGAATTTCCTCGATTATTTTGTACCGCGTTATATATTTCCGGGAATGGTTGGTTTCCAAGTTGTGGTACAGTGTTGTGAATTGTGATTTTGATCAGATATATTTTTTGATTATTCAGGGGATCAAGATCGTGCTTCGGGCGAGGGATCTTCCGCCGGACTACGTAATTAGCGCGAGTGTGCGCTTTGCTCACCTGTGAGTGGACTTTTATATTTTCACAGTCGTTGCGAGTTCGTGATTTTTCCATATTTATTTATATACGGTGTTGAGATTATTTATTACTTTTGGAGGTATTATTTTATATTTTTATAGTGATGGCATTACTTGCATTGATGCTTCGGCTACTCGGCTGATCACCAGTAGTCTGACTAGAGTTGAGAGATTCCTCTGGGGCAGGGTTGAGAGATTCCCCTGTTATGCCGCTGGGGTTGAGAGATTCCCCTAGCCTATCACCGTCGGGCTTGAGAGATTCTCCTGGCACCTCCATATATATTTTCCAAACTCGTTATACTTTACATTATTTATTGTATATGAAATTGGTGAAAGGCATATGTTTATTTTCGTCCACTCACTCTAACGTTTTATTGCCTTTCCCCTGGGCTTTTCGGTTTCCGTGCCCAGTTTGCAGTTCGGATTTTGGTGTCTCACGTCGCGGTCAGAGGCTAGTCGTTCGAGCTACCTTTCTTTTCCAGTAGGTTTCTTGTTTTGCTTATTGTTGTATATTTTTGTATATATACAGTAGAGGTTGCTCTGATACGATACTGATATATGTTTTTATGTGGTTTTTCCCGAATTTTCTATAAAGTACAGTTATGTTTACGATTTATTGTTATTGATATGATATTGAGAAATCTGGATGGGATTGGTGCCCACAGTTTGGCTTTTGTGGCATAGGATAAAGTGTATTTTCTGGGTGCAGGTTAATGGAAATTTCGCGTTAGTAGCGTTACTCTGCCAAAATTTTGATGGTTTTTGTTGGTTCGGGTTTGAGGAAGGGGTTTGATTCCAGTTTAGGAAACTAAATCGGGGTTGGGGCTTTTCGGCTTGGTATTAGGGCATTAGGTTGTCAGATTCTGTAGACTCTTGTAGTTGTGACGCTTAGGGTATTTGAGTATTTACAGCATGACTGGAGCGACAACCCGACTGGCCAGCGGTACTCATCAATGCTTCGGGTGTTGTGTATTCTCAAATATCTGAGGTCTCATGATTACGTTCCTTGTGCTAGCTTGTACCTAATGCTTGTTTTGTGTCAGTAGGATGCCTCCTCGACGTGGTCCCCGTGTTGATCAGGAAGTGGATCCTGATGAGGATTGCCAGACGCATGACTTGCTGATGCGAGTGTTGCGTTTCGAGGAGCGTTTTGACCCTGTGGTCAAAGCTCGTACTGCTGGTGCGACTATCTTTTCGGGTTCAGCTAATCCAGAGATTTGTGAGGCATGGTTGGTTCAGGTTGAACGCGTATGTGAGCATCTGCGTTTTACCCCTGAGCAGATGACAGTGGCAGCAGTCGGTTTACTTTAGTCAGATGCGTACTTCTGGTGGGTTAGCACTGATAGAGTTCCAGTTGATACTCTGTGGACTTTGTTTCAAGATTTGTTCATGCGGAGATACTTCAACCAGGCTACCCATTAGCGAAAGTATGAGGAGTTCACGAATTTGAGGCAGGGCAGTTTGTCTATGCTTGAGTACCGGGACAGATTTACCCGTTTATCTCGATTTACGCATGACATGGTGGCTATTGAGGAAGCCAAGTGCCGCGGATTTGAGTTGGGTTTGAACTTGAACATAAAGGGGACTCTGACTATGATGCCTCGGAACAACTTCGATGAGTTTGCCAGTGAAGCACTCCGAGGTGAGGATATCGAGAAGGAAAGGCAGATGAGATACAAGTCTCGACGGTATGAGGAGGGAGGACCGAGTCAGGGGCCTTCCAAGAGGCTGAGTTCTGATACTTCCGGATCGACTTCATCCTCGGGCAGTGGACCATATCGACCACCAGCTAGTGCACCAAGACAGAGGCAGAGATGAAGGAGAGATCGACCGTAGCGATCACAGTCTAGTGGGGGTTCTAGCTGTTCCAGTTATCCTCGGCGTACCGGTGGCACTTTTACCATACCGAGGGAGTACCCGTTGTGTAGTCTCTGCAGCAGGCATCTTGTTGGTCCATGTCAGTGAGGCCCTGTCACTTATTTTCGTTGTGGCCAAGTGGGTCACTATGGGTCACTATGCGAGAGAGTGTTTCTAGCTTGATGGTGCTGGTGGACAGTTCGACCAGAGTTCCGGAGGAAAGCGAAGTGCCACTTCTGGGGCTCGACCAGTACAGTTTGCGGGCCAGGGTGGACAGCAGGGACATCCTCAGCGTGAACGATCAGCCGGGCAAGCCAGGGTTTATGCCATGACTTTACGTGAGGGCGGAGCTTCACCGGAGGTTGTTATCGGTACGTTGCATGTTTTCGGTTATCTAGTACTTACATTGTTAGATCCAGGTGCTACGCATTCATTCATGTCATATAGACTATCATCTTTAGCTACTGTACCTGCGTCTCCACTTCCGGGGTTGTGGAGAGTGTTGTATCCGTCCGGTGAGATTATGAGTATTGGTTGGGTATACCAAGATTGTGAGATTTTTATTGGAGGACATGGTTTAGCCGCGGATTTCCTGTTGCTGGATATCGTCGATTTTGATTTGATTTTGGGTATGGACTTCTTGGAGACATATTGGGCCATGTTCGATTGTCACAAGAGGAGGTTGCGTTTCAACGACCAGGCTTTCACGAGATTTTGTTTCACGGCATTGTCATGTGTGATTTCTGTGATGAAGGCGGATCGGATTATGAAGAATGGATGTGTTGCCTATTTAGCTCATGTTGTGGATACTACGGCTGCTGTGCCGGATATTGGTGATATCGAGGTAGTTTTTGAGTTTCCAGATGTGTTTCCGGAGGAGTTACTGGGTATGCCTCCAGTTTGGGAGATCGATTTCACCATTGAGCTTTTACTGGGCACGGGACCCATTTCACAGGCACCATATCGTATGGCGCTAGCGGAGTTGAAGGAGCTACAGATTCAACTTCAGGAGTTGCTGGAGAAGGGTTTTATACGACCCAGTGTATCGCCATGGGGTGCCCCGGTTTTGTTTGTACGGAAGAAGGATGGACCCATGCGGTTGTGCATCGATTACCAGAAGTTGAATCAGGTCACTGTGAAGAACAAGTATCCGTTGCCGCGGATTGACGATTGGTTTGATCAGCTCAAGGGAGCTTCAGTCTTTTCTAAGATTGATCTCAGGTCCAGATATCATCAGTTGAGGATCCGAGAGTCAGATGTGGCTAGTATGGGCATTACAAGTTCTTGGTTATGCCGTTTGGGTTGACCAACGCCCCTACAGCCTTTATGGACTTGATGAACCGGGTGTTCAGACAGTTTCTGGACAAGTTTGTGATCGTGTTCATCAACGACATCCTGATTTATCCAGGAGTGTGGGCCAGCACAAAAAGCATTTGAGAGCGGTTTTGCGGACTTTGCGGAATAATCAGCTGTTTGCGAAGTTCAGCAAGTGCTAGTTTTGGTTAGACAGAGTGAAGTTTCTAGGCCACATGATATCAGCTGAGGGATTCAGCGTAGATCCTGACAAGATCGAGGCCGTGTTGAATTGGAGTAGACCTACCACCGTACCAGAGATCAGGAGTTTCTTGGGTTTGGCAGGCTACTATCGGCGCTTTGTGCAAGATTTTTCTCGGATTTCTACTCCACTGACCAGATTGACAAAGAAAGGCGTCAAGTTCGAGTGGTCCGATGCTTGTGAGGAGAGTTACTTGCTCCTGAAGGAAAAGTTGACTATTGCACCAGTTTTGACTTTACCTGACGATAGTGGTGAGTTCGTGGTTTACAGTGATGCATCGAAGTTAAGACTTGGTTGTGTGCTGATGCAGCATGGCAGAGTTGTGGCCTACGGTTCCAGGTAGCTGAAACCACATGAGGTCAACTATCTGACCCATGATTTGGAGTTGGTCGTTATTGTTTTAGCGTTGAAGAGTTGGAGACACTACCTGTACGGAGCGCAGTGCAAGATATACACCGATCACAAGAGTTTCACCTACTTGCGGACACAGCCAGACTTGAATATGAGGCAGCGCAGATGGATGGAGTTTATCAACGACTATAATTGCACTTTCGAGTACCATTCAAGGAAGGCTAATGTTGTTGCCGATGCGCTCAGTCAGAAATCCAGAGCCTCGTTGTTCCATGTGTGTGTGGCCAAAATGTCTATGTTAACCGAGCTTCGGGCTACGGGAGCAGAGTTCGAGTGGGACGATGATGGAGCTTTGTTGGCCAGTTTTCAGGTTCGACCCGTGTTGGTTGATCAGGTTCAAGAAGCTATTGTTTCAGATTCCTACCTGTTGGACAAGAAGACCATGATACGGAACGGTGTGTCAACAGAGTTTCGGTTGATTGATGACGGTACGTTCCTATTCAAAGGCCGATTATGCGTACCCATGGACGAGAGTCTGAAGAAAGAGATTTTAGACGAGGCTCATTGTTCGGCGTATGCGATGCATCCCGGGGGTACGAAAATGTTTCGTACACTTCGTGCGTATTACTGGTGGCGCAACATGAAGCGGGAGATTGCCGCATATGTGAGCATATGTTTGATTTGTCAGCAGGTTAAAGCGGAGAGGCAGAAGCCTGCGGGAAAGTTGCAGCCCCTGGAGATTCCGGTTTGGAAGTGGGAGCACATTACCATGGATTTCGTGTATCAGTTACAGCGTACTTCGACCGGTAATACTGGTATTTGGGTTATCGTAGATCGATTAACAAAATCCGCTCATTTTCTTGCACTTCCGGGGAAGATTTCAGTGAACAGATTGGCAAAGATGTATTTGGCGGAGATCGTTCGTCTGCACGGTGTGCCTGTATCTACTGTTTCTGGCCGAGACAATCAGTTTATCTATCGTGGATCGATTGACGAAATTCGCTCATTTTCTCGCACTTCCGGGGAAGATATCAGTAGGCAGATTGGCAGAGTTGTATTGGTCAAAGATCGTTTGACTGCACGGTGTACCTGTATCTATTGTTTCTAACCGAGACAGTCATTTTACTTCCGAGTTCTGGCAGGCATTGCAGCGGGCCATAGGTACCAGATTGCATTTCAGTAAAGCTTTTCATCCTCAAACTGACGGGCAGTCTGAGCGGACGATACAGACTCTTGAGGATATGTTGCGATCTTGTATGTTACAGTTTCGAGGGAATTGGGACCAGGAACTGCATTTGATTGAGTTCGCCTACAACAACAACTATCAGGCTAGTATTGAGATGGCACCGTACGAGGCCCTATACGGGAGGCAGTGCCGCAATCCATTGTGTTGGAGTGAAGTGGGCGAGCGATGGCTTATTGGCCCTGATATGGTGAAAAGCACCATGGAGGACATTCAGATTATCCGAGACAGATTGAAGATTGCCCAGGATCGCCAGAAAAGTTATGCGGATGTGAGGAGAAAGAGTCTCGAGTTCGATGTGGGCGATTGGGTCTTCCTGATACTATCTCCGTGGAGGGGAGTTGTGCGTTTCGGGAAGCGTGGCAAGCTTCGACCACAGTACATTGGTCCGTATGAGATTACCGACAGAGTTGGTGTCATGGCTTACAGACTTGAGTTGCCAGCTGAGTTGGCACGTGTTTACCATGTTTTCCACCTTTCGATGTTGCCGAAGTATATCCCAGATCCATCACATGTGTTAACGCCACATCAGCTACCTATCCGAGAGGATTTGACGTATGTGGAGGAGCCGGTACAGATTCTCGATCGGCGTGAGTAGGAATTGAGGCACCGTGTTATACCGTTGGTGAAGGTCTTGTGGCAGAATCACTCGGTTGAGGAGGCCACCTGGGAGACTAAGCAGCGTATGCGGGAGTAGTATCCTCATCTGTTCACTTGACAGGTACGTAAATTTCGAGGTCAAAATTTTTTTTAAGGGGGGTAGATTTGTGATGACCTGGAACAGAATCAGTAGAGTAAACGGCTTAATTCATGAGTTAGCGCATAATTGCAGTTTTAGGTAAATTGATTGATTTGCCGGTTTTGATCACGACTTAATTATCGGCTGAGAGTTTGAGTTGAGTCTCTTCTCGAGAGTTGTTGTACACGTGATTTCGAGTTCGTGGGCGGTTCCGGAATATTATTTCGACGACTGGGGAATATAATATGAATATTTGAAATCGCGGAATTTCGTCGAGTATATCCGTTCGTATCGAGTTTATCCGAATCGTGATTGTTATCCGTTATTGACCGTCGATCTCCCAGAGCCGCGAGTATAAATATTAGAAATAGTCAAAAAAATGTCAAAAAGGCACTGTTGGAAGTTTGACCGGCGTTGACCCATTCTGGTGCGTTGACCACCGTTGACCGAGGTGAATTTCGGACCGTTTGAATTCCTCCGGTGGACTGGCTGATTCAGGTCGTTTCATGCCACGACCTTGGAAGGTAAATTATTCTCCTTTTGATTCTAAGCATTTAGCACTTTGAATTTCTCGATTTGGTTTCGATTTGAGGGAGAAATGTGGAGTTGAAATTTGGGGAAATTCGGGCCGGTCTCAGGTTGGCTTGGCGGTGGCGCCCCGGCCACGGGGGTGGCCAGGGATGGTGGGGTTTTGTTCGTGGGGCCACGGCGGAGCTTTAGGGAGGGGTCTCGAAGGCTGCCGTGCGCCGTGGACGGAGGATCGACGACGAACAGCATCTCCGGTGGTGGTGGAACCCCGTGACTTTCGAGCTGATTTCCGGCGTGTGTGGCCGGAATTGGACTTAGCCACAGTTAAGATATGTGTTGGGCTCGTTGAGGAGAAGCTTCGGTGAGTTTGGTCAGCGGCGGCGGTCAACGGCGATGCTCCGGCGACCATTGACTTTTTGGAAATTTGACGAGTTATATGTTGTTTTTCTCGTATTCGTGCCCCGATCATCACCTTGAGGTTTTTGAGTTGATTTGGGTACCGAATTTTCATTCGAGGGTTTGAGTGGAGATTTCGGGAATTTCGTCGATTATTTTGTACCGCGTTATATATTTCTGGGAACGGTTGGTTTCCGAGGTGTGGTACAGTGTTGTGAATTGTGATTTTGATCAGATAGATTTTGTGATTATTAAGGGGATCGAGATCGTGCTTCGGGCGAGAGATCTTCTGCCGGACCACGTGATTAGCGCGAGTGCGCGTTTTGCTCACCTGTGAGTGGACTTTTATATTTTCACAGTCGTTGCGAGTTCGTGATTTTTTCGTATTTATTTATATATGATGTTGAGATCATTTATTACTTTTGGAGGTATTATTTTATATTTCCATTTCCGGCCACTTTAGACCAAAACGTTGGTATGGTTAGCTTCCTCTAATGATTTCCTATTA
The DNA here is from genome assembly GCA_946800695.1 of Geum urbanum. Lineage (NCBI taxonomy): Eukaryota > Viridiplantae > Streptophyta > Magnoliopsida > Rosales > Rosaceae > Geum > Geum urbanum. Next base: position 3,257,795 of record OX327008.1, on the reverse strand, counting down.
TTTTGCAATTGGTTTGAGTTGATTTTGTTGAGATTTGGGGGAGAACGAGCTCGGTGAAGTTCTTGGTTTTTGCCAGAATCGGGTGGCCATTTCTGGCCACTTTTGGGGTCGAAGGGGTTGGGGGTTTTGCTCCCCTCAATTCAAGGAAGCTTTTGGGTGAAGATTTTTTGAAATTGGTCGCCGTTTGGAGCTCGCCGGTATCCATGGATTCATTGGGTTTCTAGGCGAATTCCGGCCACCGTGAGCCTTGGATGGTAGGGGTCCTTTGAGAGAAGTTGTAGAGCTTGAGGAGAGGATCATTTTTGGAAAATTTTGTCGATATCCGTCACTGTTGAAGCTGCGCCGCCGTCGGCGGTCAACGACGGCGCTCCGGCGAAGGGTTGACTTTTTGGATTTTTGTCAAGTTTTATGCCGTTTTTCTCGTAATCGCGCCCCGATCGTAGCCTTGACGTTTTCGAGTTGATTTGAGTAGCGGATTTTAAGTCGTGGGTTTATGTGAGTATTTTGGGATTTTCGACGATTCTTTTGGATCCAAGTTATATGTTTCCAGAAATTGTTGGTTTTCGAGGTGTGGTATAGAGAATTGAATTGTGATTTTGATCAGTGATATTTTGTGATTATTCAGGGGATCGAGTTCGTACGTTGGGCGAGGGATCTTCCGCCGGATCTTGAGATTAACGCGTTTGCGCGCTGTGCATATATTTGACTGGATATTTATTTTCACTGTCGTAACGAGTTCTTGGTTTCAGTATTTATTTCCAGTACAGTATTGAGATTATTTATTGTTTTTGGAGGTATTGTTTTATGTTTTAATGGTGATGGTATTTACTTAGCATCGATGCATTGACTACTCGGCTGATCACCGGTAGTCTAGTTCCAGGGTTGAGAGATTCCCCTGATGTGCCCACTACGCTTGAGAGATTCGCCTAGTTTATCACCGTCGGACTTTAGAGATTCGCCTGACACCTTCATTTATTTTTAGAACTCGCATTGTTTTTTATGTTATATAAATGGTGAAAGACATATGATTATTTTTGTCCACTCACTCTAACGATTTTATTTGTCTTTCCCTTGGGCTTTTTCAGTTTCCGTGCCCAGTTTGTATTTCAGATTCTGGTGTCGCACGTCGCAGTCGGAGGCTTAGTGTTCGAGCTACTTTTCTTTATCAGTAGGTTTCTTGTTTCGCCTACTGCTGTGTATTTATGTAAATATATACTAGAGGTCGCTCTGAATACTCTGATGTTTATGTTTTCATATGATTTTCCCAGATTTCAGTAAAGTACAGTTTTGCTTATTATTTTACATTATGTTACGATTTTGAGAAATACGGATGGGATTGGTGCCCATGGTTTGGCTTTTGTGGCATAGGATGAAGTGTATTTTCGGGTGCAGGTGAATGATAACTTCGCGCTATAGTAAAACTCTGCTGAAATTTCTATGGTTTTTGCAAGTTCGTGTTTTCAGAAGGCCCGACTGGCCAGCGGTAACTCATCAATGCTTCGGGTGTTGTATATTTTCAAATGTCTGAAGTTTCATGATTACATTCCTTGTGTTTGTGACTAATGTTTTTTTCTTATCATTAGGATGCCTCCTAGACGTGGTTCCCGTGTCAATAGGGATGTGGATCCTAATGAGGATCGCCAGACGCATGACTTGCTTATGCGAGTATTGCGTTTGGATGAGCATTTTGACCCTATGGTCAAAGCTCGAACTGCTGGAGCGACTGTTTTCTCGGGTTCAGCTAATCCAGAGATATGTGAGGCATGGTTAGTTCAGGTTGAACGAGTTTGTGAGTGTCTGCGTTTCAGTCCTGAGCAGATGACAGTGGCAGCGATTGGTTTACTTGAGTCTGAGGTGGGTTAGCACCGATAGAGTTTCGGTTGATACTCCATGGACATTGTTCAGGGATTTGTTTATGTGGAGATATTTCAACCAGGCTACACAGCAGCGGAAGTATGAGGAGTTCACCAACTTGAGACAGGGTAGTATGTCAGTACTTGAGTACCGGGACAGATTTACTCGCTTATCTCGGTTTGCTCGTGACATGGTGGCCTCAGAGGAAGCCAAGTGCCGGAGATTTAAGTTGGGCTTGAACCTGAACATCAAGGGAACATTGACTACCATGCCTCGGAACAACTTTGATGAGTTTGTGAGTGCTGCACTTCGAGGCGAGGATATAGAGAAGGAAAGGCATATGAGATTCCAGTCTCGTCGATTTGAGGAGGGTGGACCGAGACAGGGACCTTGCAAGAGGCTGAGTTTAGGCACTTCCGGATCGGCATCATCATCTGGCAGTGGACCTTTTAGACCACCAGTTGGTACAGCTAGACAGAGACAAAGATGGAGGAGGGATCAGCCACAGAGACCACAGTCCAGTGGGAGCTCTAGCGGATCCAGCTATCATCAGCGTATCGGTGACACTTTTGCTGTACCGAGGGAGTATCCATTGTGCAATCTCTGCAATAGGCATCACTTTGGTCCTTGTCAGCGAGGCCCTACCATTTGTTATCGTTGTGGCCAGGAGGGTCACTATGCGAGGGAATGTTTCCAGTCTACTGTTGTTGGTGGACAGGCAGCTCAGAGTTCAGGAGGGGATCGAGGTACTACTTCTGGAGCTCGACCAGTACAGTCTTCTAGTCAGGGTGGACAGCAGAGTCACCATCAGCATGGACGGCCAGCTGGACAGGCTAGGGTTCATGCTATGTCATTGCGCGAGGGCAGAGCTTCATCGGAGGTTGTTATTGGTACGTTGCATGTTTTTGGCTATCCTGTACTTACTTTGCTAGATACAGGTGCTACGCATTCATTCATATCATATAGATTGTCATATTTAGCTACTATGCCTGCATCTCCACTTCCGGGGTTATGGAGAGTGTTGTATCCGTCCGGTGAGGTTGTGAGCATTGGTTGGGTGTATAGGGATTGTGAGATCTTTGTTGGAGGTTATGGTTTAGCCCCGGATTTGTTATTGCTGGATATTATCAATTTTGATGTGATTTTGGGTATGGACTTCTTGAAGACACATTGGGCTATGTTTGATTGTCACAAGAAGGAGGTTGTGTTTCCACATCCAGGTTTTCCAGAAATACTGTTTCGTGGTGATTGCCATGTGTGATATCAGCGATGAAGGCCGAGCGGATGATGAAGAAGGGTTGTGTTGCATATTTAGCTCATGTTGTGGATACAATGGCTGCTGTACCAGACATTGGTGATATTGAGGTGGTTTCCGAGTTTCCATATGTGTTTCCGGAGGAGTTACCAAGTGTTCCTCCAATTCGAGAAATTGATTTCACCATTGAGCTTTTACCAGGCACTGGACCTATATCTCAGGCACCGTATCGTATGGCGCCAGCGGAGTTGAAAGAGCTACAGGTTCAACTTCAAGAGTTGCTGGAGAAAGGTTTCATATGACCCAGTGTATCACCGTGGGGTGCTCCTGTGCTGTTTGTAAGGAAGAAAGATGGTTCCATGCGGTTGTGTATTGATTACCAGAAGCTGAATCAAGTCACCGTAAAGAACAAGTATCCGTTGCCGCGGATTAATGATTTGTTTGATCAGCTTAAGGGAGCTTCAGTCTTTTCGAAGATTGATCTCAGGTCCGGATATCATCAGTTGAGGATCAGAGAGTCGGATGTGCACATGACAGCTTTCAGATCACGGTACAGGCATTATAAGTTCTTGGTTATGCCGTTTTGGTTGACTAATGCCCCTGCAGCTTTCATGGACTTGATGAACCGGGTGTTTAGGCGATTCCTAGACAAGTTTGTGATCGTGTTCATCGACGACATTCTGATTTACTCCAAGAGTGTGGGCCAACACAAGAAGCATTTGCGAGCTATTTTGCGAACTTTGCGAGATAATCAGGTGTTTGCAAAGTTCAGCGAGTGTGAGTTTTGGTTGAATAGCGTGAAGTTTTTGGGTCACGTGATATCTGCTGAGGGAGTCAGCGTGGATCCTGATAAGATTGAAGCCGTGTTGAATTGGAGTAGACCTACCACCGTACCAGAGATCAGAAGTTTCTTGGGCTTGGCAGGTTACTATCGGCGCTTTTTGCAGGATTTTTCACGGATTGCCGCTCCACTTACCAGATTGACCAAGAAAGGTGTTTAGTTCGAGTGGTCCGATGCATATGAGGAGAGTTACTTGCTCTTGAAGGAGAAGTTGACTACTGCACTGGTTTTGACCCTACCTGACGACAGTGGATAGTTTATGGTTTACAGCGATGCATCGAAATTGGGACTTGGTTGTGTTTTGATGCAACATGGCAGAGTGGTGGCGTACGGTTCCAGGAAGTTGAAACCACATGAAGTGAATTATCCTACGCATGATTTGGAGTTAGCTGCTATTGTTTTAGCCTTGAAGAGTTAGAGACACTACTTGTATAGAGCTCAGTGCAAGATATATACAAATCACAAGAGTCTCACTTATTTGCGCACACAGCCAGACTTGAACATGAGACAGCGCAGATGGATGGAGTTGATCAATGACTATGATTGCACTTTTGAGTACCATCCAGGGAAGGCTAATGTTGTTGCTGATACACTTAGTCAGAAATCTGGAGCCTCATTGTTTCATGTGTGTGTGGCCAGAGTTTCCATGTTAGCAGAGTTACGAGCTACAGGAGCTGAGTTAGAGTGGGATGATGATGTAACCTTATTGGCTAGCTTCCAGGTTCGACCGGTGTTTGTTGATCAGGTTCGGGAAGCTCAGGATGTGAACTCCTATCTGGTGGACAAGAAGACCATAATTCAGAATGGTGTGCCAACAGAGTTTCGGTTGAGTGATGATGGTACATTGCTATTCAGAGGTAGATTATATGTACCCAAAAACGAGGGTTTAAAGAAAGAGATTTTTGACGAAGCTCATTGTTCTGCTTATGCTATGCATCCCGGTGATACGAAGATGTTTCGTACACTTAGAGCCTATTATTGGTGGCGAAATATGAAGAGGGAGATCGCAGCATATGTGAGCAGATGTCTTATTTGTCAGTAGGTTAAAGCAGAGAGACAGAATCCTGCGGGAAAGTTACAGCCCTTGGAGATTCCGGTTTGGAAGTGGGAGCACATCACCATAGATTTCGTGTATCAGTTACCACGTACTTCTGCTGGTAACACGGGTATTTGGGTCATTGTGGACCGATTGACGAAATCGGCTCATTTCCTTGCACTTCCAGGGAAGATTTCTGTGGGCAGATTAGCAAAGCTATATTTGGCGGAGATCATTCGTCTGCATGGTGTGCTTGTATCCATTGTTTCTGACCGAGATAGTCAGTTTACTTCAAAGTTTTGGTAGGTATTGCAGCGAGCTTTGGGTACCATATTGCATTTCAGTACAGCTTTCCATCCCCAGACTGATGGGCTGTCTCAGCGGACTATTCAGACCCTCGAAGATATGTTGCGGTCCTGCGTATTGCAGTTTAGAGGAAATTGGGACCAGCAACTGCATTTGATTGAGTTTGCTTACAACAACAGTTATCAGGCCAGTATTGATATAGCACCGTATGAGGCTCTATACGGGAAGCAGTGTCGTACTCCATTATGTTGGAGTGAGGTGGGTGAGCGATGGCTTATTGGTCCTAATCTGGTGAAGAGCGCCACCGAGGATATTCAGATTATCTGAGACAGATTGAAGATTCCCCAAGATCGCCAGAAGAGTTATGCAGACATGAGAAGAAAGAGTCTTGAGTTCGAGGTGGGCGATTGGGTCTTCCCGAAATGGTCTCCTTGGCGAGGAGTTGTTCATTTTGGGAAGCGTGGCAAGCTTCGACCACGGTATATCGGTCCGTATGAGATCACGGAGAGGGTTGGTGTCGTGGCTTATAGGTTAGAGTTGCCTTCCGAGATGGCTCGAGTGCACGATGTTTTCCATGTTTCGATGTTGTGGAAATACATTCCAGATCCATCACATGTGTTAGCACCATATCAACTTTTTATTCGGGAAGATTTGACATATGTGGAGGAACCGGTACAAATTCTCGATCGACGTGAGCAGGAGTTGAGGCACAGAGTCATACCGCTTGTGAAGGTCTTATGGCAGAATCATTCGATTGAGGAAGCCACTTGGGAGACCGAGCAGCATATGCGGGAACAATATCCTCATCAGTTCACCTAGAAGGTACGTAAATTTCGAGGTCGAAATTTTTCTATGGGGGGTAGATTTGTGACGACCTGAATCAGAATTAGTATGTTAATCGGCTTGGTTTGCATATTTTACAAGTAATCACTCTTTGTCGTAATTGAGCAGTTTTAGCGAATTTAGTCATGACTAATTTATCGGACGAGAATTTGTAATGAGTCTCTTCACGAGAGTTGTAGTATGCATGATTTTGAGTTTGTAGGCGGTTTTGGATAATTGTTTCGATAACCGAGGAATATGTTATGAATATTTGAAATCGCATGATTTAGTCGTGTTTATCCGATTAAGTTTGAGTTATCCGAAACGTGGATGTGATTCGCTTTGGACCGTCGATCGTATCGAGCCGCGACTATAAATATCGGAATAGTCGTAAAATTGTCGAAAATCACTGTTTTGGGAAGTTTGACCGACGTTTGACCGTTGACTTATCGTTGATCGAGTCCATTTCGCACCACCGTTTGACTCGCCGTGGACTTTCCATTTCCGGCCACTTCAGACCAAAACGTTGGTATGGTTAGCTTCCTCTCATGATTTCCTATTGTTTTGCAATTGGTTTGAGTTGATTTTGTTGAGATTTGGGGGAGAACGAGCTCGATGAAGTTCTTGGTTTTTGCCGGAATCGGGTGGCCATTTCCGGCCACTTTTGGGGTTGGGGGTTTTGCTCCCCTCAACCCAAGGAAGCTTTTGGGTGAAGATTTTTTGAAATTAGTCGCCGTTTGGAGCTTGCCGGAATCCATCAATGCTTCGGGTGGGTTTCTAGGCGAATTTCGGCCACCGTGAGCCTTGGATGGTAGGGGTCCATTGAGAGAAGTTGTAGGGCTTAAGGAGAGGATCATTTTTGGAAAATTTGATCGATATTCATCACTGTTGACGCCGCGCCGCCGCCGCCCGCGGCGGTCAACGGCGGCGCTCCGGCGAAGGGTTGACTTTTTGGATTTTTGTCAAGTTTTATGCCATTTTGCTCGTAATTGCGCCCGATCGTAGCCTTGAGGTTTTTGAGTTGATTTGAGTAGCGAATTTTAAGTCGTGGGTTTATGTGGAGTATTTTGGGATTTTCGACGATTCTTTTGTATCCAAGTTATATGTTTCCGGAAATGGTTGGTTTCCAAGGTGTGGTATAGAGTATTGAATTGTGATTTTGATCAGTGATATTTTGTGATTATTCAGGGGATCGAGATCGTACGTTGGGCGAGAGATCTTCCGTCGGATCTCGAGATTAGTGCGTTTGCGCGCTGTGCTTATCTGTGAGTGGATATTTATTTTCACTATCGTAGCGAGTTCTTGGTTTCAGTATTTATTTCCAGTACAGTATTGAGATTATTTATTGTTTTTGGAGGTATTGTTTTATGTTTTAATGGTGATGGCATTTACTTAGCATCGATGCATTGACTACTCCGCTGATCACCGGTAGTCCAGTTCCAGGGTTGAGAGATTACTCTGATGTGCCCACTAGGCTTGAGAGATTCACCTAGTCTATCACCGTCTGGCTTGAGAGATTCGCCTGACACCTCCATATATTTTAAGAACTCGCATTGTTTTTTATGTTATATAAATAGTGAAAGGCAATCGAGCTACTTTTCTTTATCAGTAGGTTTCTTGTTTCGCCTACTACTGTGTATTTATGTAAATATATACTAGAGGTCGCTCTGAATACTCTAATGTTTATGTTTTCATATGATTTTCCCGGATTTCAGTAAAGTACAGTTTTGCTTATTATTTTACATTATGTTACGATTTTGAGAAATCCGGATGGGATTGGTGCCCAATGTTTGGCTTTTGTGGCATAGGATGAAGTGTATTTTCGGGAGCAGGTGAATAGTAACTTCGTGCTATAGTGAAACTCTGCCGAAATTTCTATGGTTTTTGCAAGTGTTTTCAGAAGGGGTTTGATTTCGGTTTAGGAAACTAAATCGGGGTTGGGTCCTTTCATTCTCTGACCATTATTCGGATTTAACAATTCATCAAGAAAATAAAGAGTTGGATATAACATTGGAAGATGCACTTGTCCTTTTTCACAACAATGTGTATAAATCAATTGGTTATTCGTTTTCTTTTTCAATGCTTCATCGAACCAAAAGAAAGCAGCATAGTGATGACATGCATAAGCTTCATCACCGCAATCATTATAATCCAGAATGACACCTACGATCATAGTCACAATATGTGTAAGTTAAATGAGTAATGAATGATAATGAATTGTTTGTAAATGAAATATAGTGATATTTGTCCTCACCTGCACAGCTCCGCTGATATGATGCTTGCCCAAATTTTTTTGCAGGAACACCTGTGATCCACATAAAAGAACCAAGCTCAAATTGATTCAAATAAATGATTGCATGATTTTACCTAATGAATCCATAAATCCATATCAAATTGAGTAGGTTGCACAGTTAAAACTGTATAGCCAAAACAAAGAACCAATATCAATGGAAAACTAATTTGTGCAATTTTAGATTTATTCAAAGAATCAAATAGCAATTTGAACATACAAAGCAAAACAACATTGAAGAAGAAAAATATGATTGATAGAACAACAATTTGAACATACAAAACAAAACAACAACGAAGAAGAAAAAGATGAGTGTTGCTATTACATAACAACATATCACCACTACCACTATATCATCTATGTCATCCACAAGTTTGCCAGTGTATCACCAAAATTCAACTCTAATTGTACAATATTCAAGATATCAAATGTAGTTGCAGCGTATAATGTGTATTAATATAAGAATTAAAACATGATTCCCAAGCTTTTCAATGTGAAATCTATGTGTAACTACTTGATTCATTTTCTTCAATAGCATCTTCATCATCACTGCTATCATCAGATTGAACAATACCTGTAACGACCCGAACCATGGAATGTGTACATATTGGTGCGAGCCGTGATTATTGTGAATTAATCGTACTCGTGGGTTTGTTCATGACTAAATTATCGGGAAATAATTTGGTTTGAGTTCCTTCGCTGAAATTGTAGAGGATTTGATTTCGAGTTCGTAAGAGATTTCGGAGGATTTTCGGGTAATCGGAGAATATAAAATAAATATTTAAAATTGTCGTCGAGTTAATCGTACTTATCTGTTTGGGTTTGAGTTATCCGAATCGTGAATTTAGTCGGTTCACGACGTATAAATATCGAATAGTCGTAAAATTGTCAAAAAGTCACATTTGGACCGAGTTTGACCGAGTTGGATAGAGTTGACTCGAGTTGACTCGCCACCGTTATGCTTGCCGGATAATGGCCCGGTTGCCGAAAAGAAAGGTAGGGATTTGAAGCTCTCCTCGAGGGCTATTGATTGATGTATTCATTGTGTTGTTTTATGTTGTTTTTGTTAGAGAAATGTGGAGATGAAGGTGGACGGAATCGGTGTTAATGGGGAGGGTTTTCTGGCGGGTTTCCGGTGGGGTTTTGGGGTGGGTTAGGTTGGACTTGAGCTAGGGAAGGGAACCCTTGAGTTTGGGAGGACGAGGTGGCTCCACGGTGGAGTATTTCACCGGCGAAGTTTTTCGGCCGGTTTGAATTCCGCGGGTTTCGGGGTAAATTTTGGCGAAATACGTCGTAATTGGCCTTGATGGTAGAAAGGAAATATGTTGGGCTTGAGGAGAGGAATATTTTGAGGTAAGGGTCGCCGGAGTTGGTCATCGTTGGCGCCGCGCCGTCGCCGGCGGTCAATGGCGGAACTCCAACGAGGGTTGATTTTTTGGGATTTTTGGAGATTTTTATACCGTTTTGATCGTAATCGCATCTCGATCATAGTCATGAGGTTTTTGAGTTGATTTGAGTATTCTATTTTGGGACGAGGGTTGTTTGGGTGTATTTTGGAAATTTTGCTATCCTCGTCGATATTTCGAGCGATACGTCATTCGAGAACGCGGGGTTCTTGACGTATTAGCTCCGTATGTTGTGATTCTATATGTATTGATCGTATCCATGTTATTCAGGTGATCGTGCTCGAGTGTTTGACGATGGGTCTTCCGTCAGACCTCAGAGTTAGCTTCGTACTGTGAGTGGACACTTTGATTTTCACTGTCGATTTGTGAGTCTTGATTATGCATTTTATGTTATGCATTTTACGAGTATGTAATTATGATTATGCATTTATGATTATGTATTTTTACTTGGAGGCACATATATGATTTGTTTTACATGGTTTATGGATATATGGATGCATCGATGCACTGGCTTCTCGGCTGATCCCCGAGATGCTCCTGGAAGGTTATGACAAACGCCTGACCTGTGATTATATGGCTCCCAGGAAGGTTATGACAAACCCCTTACCTGGTTGAGCATGATTGTAACTTTGAGGAAAATGTACTCAAGTTACGGCCTCCACATTTTATACGGTATCAAGGAAGGTTATGAGAACCACCTTACCTGTGTTTGATGATTTTAGACTCGCATCATGATTTCATGTTTATATTGGTGAAATGCATATTATTATTTTCGTCCACTCACTCTAACGATTTTATTTGCCTTTCTCTGGACTTTTCGGTTTCTTTTGCCCAGTTTGCAGTTTGGATTCCAGGGTTGCACGTAGACGGTAGAGGCGTAGAGTTCAAGTCACACTTCAATTCGTGTAGGTTCTCAGTTCGACCTACTTGTTGTATATAATATGTATAGGCGTCGCTCTGAATACTTATGTTGTGTTTTTCAGTTGAGTTTACTCCTGAATGTTTTCTGGATTTCTTGTAAACCTTGTGGTTTATTATATATATAATGTTGAGAAATCCGGATGGGGAACGAAGCCACACGGTTTGGTTTTTATGGAATATTCAAAGTGTGATTCTCTTTGCAGGTTCTAATAATGGCTCACGTATTTCAAAGTAAACTCTGGCAATTTTTTTAAGGTCATATTTTTGAAGGGGATTGATTTCGGTTTAGGCAACTAAATTGGAGTCGGGTCCTTTCAATACATCCTTTCAAAAGTCGCCTACAAATAGATCGAACATTTGTTCTTATTATGCTTGCTATTGGATGCTCCAATGGTGTTGTCATGTTGTCCAAGGTGGAAGATTGTTCACCAAAAAGTTGGTCAATACAATGTCTCTTGTTCAAGACTAATTCTCATGATCTAGTAAGTCTAGGATAGTCCAAAGGTGTTGCCAATCCCAAACCACTGTCAATAGAGGCAACTTGTCTTTCTCGTCCCAAAACTGCAAATTAGTTTTGATAACCAAGAACAACATTACACAGATGGATCACACTGTATTCAATGAGATTAACCTGCAATTTTAAAATATGCAATTATACTATCACCAAATATCAATTATTAAGCAATATTTAGGATATCGAATGTAGTTGCAACATATAACATGTAACTCTTTTCATCACAGTGAGCGTCTATTCTAAGCCGATAACCAAAATAGGCCAAAAATAAGTTAGTTTTTAAAAGAAAATTCAACTCATATCACACCAACATCGTGTGATAAAGTACAAAGATCGACCTCAAATTACAATGACCACACAGATTGCCAAAACTATAATTATATTATAATCATAAGCATAGCCATAAAAGTAAAGCAATCACGATCCATGCCAAAAGATTGTAGCTACTTCAGAGCGCATTATATAAAGAACATTAACGACATCATAGCTAACTTGATAATTGATGACAATGTGAAACAAAATACAACACCCAGATAAACAACACGAGCACCAAACACCGGAAAATAATTTTCATTCAACTTAACCCTGCACAAAACATAAAGACAATTAAAACAAAAAACAATCCAAATTAAAATACCATCACATAGTGTAAAAACCAAAATAAACAATTGAATCATAAATAAACATACATATTCTGCTACAATCTAATCAAACAGACATAAAATCATACAAAACCCAATAATCGCTCATTCGATGGATAACAAAAGCAAAGGAAAGAAAAATAAATAAATAAGAGAGCCACAAATGACAATCAATCCAATCACAAAACACCATATTAAAATCTGACTTAAAGGACAAGAGCAACTTTAAGAATAATAGCCATGATCAGCAGGTCATGAGTAGGCCACTGAAAAGCATGAAAATTCTTCTAAATGAATCAAATTTCGCAATGACATTGATCAACTGACCTACATTGGACAATTTTGTAGAACTCATGAAGAGCCAAACAATAATCAGCCAAGCAACAATCAGCAAAACCAACACCAATCTTTCATTCAATCACCTAGCCAGAACTCCAACACCAAGCCCTTACCTCCTATCAATGCCATAAAACATAAAATCCAACAGTTAAAACCAAAGTGACAAACCCCAGCAAATTCCTCAATAATGGACTGCCATAAAACCTATCAAACAAATGCATGGGTGAGCCCCAAAAATACGGATTTTAACAAAGCAACTGAAATAAACCAATAAGACATTCAAAAATCATAAATCAACTGAGAATGCATGGTCTTTATAAACTTAGCCAAAAAGGAAGTATGAACATGAAAGAAATAAACAACCCCAACAATGCACACAAACACACCAAGCTTCTAGATTTAAACCGACCAAATATGCAAATCAATCTAAAATTAACTAAAATTGAGAGAGAAAAATGGAAATCTTCATTGCAAATAATATAAAACATGCAGAAACACAGGAGATGAAGACCGAAAATTAGCAGTAACTTACAATCTCAAGCCTGGTTTTCACAACAGATTCTGGGTATAGTGCAATTATGCCTCCTGTAAACAATACAGCTCCAACCACACAAAACTTGGCCTCATCTAACCTCCAAATTGGAATACACAAAATTCTCTACATCAAAACATTGAACTGAAAATTAACAACCCAAATAAAAATCAAACAAAAAACCCATCTTCAGTTCATTTAAAAACACATTTGAAGTCAAATTACACATTTCTGGGTAAACTGAGACCGAAGGCTAGAAAAGACCAATAGCAGAGAGAAAGAGAGAGGCAGCCCAACGCCTACGATCCGATCAACCGATCTCCGTGTAGTCTGGAAACCACAGACGAAGCCTAGATGCGTTTGCAGATTCCAAAATTGAATTCGAGAATGAGAAAGAGACTGCAAATATAGATCGAGTCAGTGATAGACCCAAATCAAACAAAAAATTGATTAGGAGAGACAAAGATTTACTCAACTCAATTCTTAGCATGGAGTCTGATTAACCGAGACTAAATAGGAGAATGGAAGTGAGACTGCAAATATAGATCCGGTAAGTGATGAACCCAAATCGAACAAAAAATTGATTAGAGGAGAGACATATTTACTCTATACTCAACTCGGAGTCCGAGCCGGGGAGATAGATTGACTTACGAAAAACCCAAATTAGAAAGAGAGAGAGACTAATAATAGGGAGAGGAAGAACAACGCACAGATCGATTTTTGTCAAAATGACCATAAGGGCATTATACAATATTAGAACGAATTGGAATAGTTAGGAACCCACGTGTTTGTTATACTGTAAATAAATTTCTGGGACGCTGATCTCGGAAATATCTCACACTTCCTAATAAAAATATCCCCAAAACAACTGGTAGAAGAAGGCGCATGCGGCGAGAAAGCGCATCCCCTTACTCTTTTTATATTGTTTCGATGAGCATACCCTAAGCCCTAAACTTCGGAAATAGGGCGTGCAGAAAAGTTCTAAGATTAGAGATCTGTCTACTACGATCTAAGTCAATCTCGTCTCCGGGAAAGAGAAGGGGCTCCAGCGATGTCTTTGGTCGGCTCAGGATCAGGATCAGGATCAGGATCTGGTAACGACTGCCGTAATTTCAAAGAAATTACGCGTAATAGTGAGTTATCTCCCTTTCTCTTTTTACGTTGATTCTGATACTTGTTTAGTAATTGGTTCAAGTTTCGACGAGAGCATCTCATCTCATGTTCTGCTATGTACATACCTTTAAGAATTTTTTATATTTTTTGTATTTTAAAATAAGTGTTGGACTAGCTGTGAACCGTTATTTAGATTAATAATATAAGAATCGATTTTTATCTCAGGAGATCAACAGCTGTTGCTGTTTTATATGATTATAATATTAAATGTATCTCCATGTTTTTTTGTTTTATATTGGTCTTGAGCTAGTGTAGGATTTTGACCTTTTTTTGGTTTTTTGTTTGGTTTTTATGCCAAATATATTCTTTTAGGATTGTTGCATGAGATGCTTGGCTCTTGCAACACGGGGAGCTCAAAATCAATATGGAAGGTAAATTTGATGTAAATATTGGGGCGACTACAAATACGTAAAATGGTAACTCAATGTCAGTGTTGTCCTTGTATCTATATATGTTTCTGTAGGTACTCATTATGGACGAATATACTCTCAAGATAATGTCTTCCACATGCACAGTTCATGATACTACAAGCGAAGGAGTTTCATGTAAGAACCTGAAAAGATCTTCTCTGCATACCTTTTTTTGGTATCAAAATTTATGCTGTTATAACCTGCACTAAGAGAATGAAAGTTGCCATAGTAAACATAAGGTGTTATTGTTCTGCTTTTATTTGTTGTTCTCTTGCTTTATCGTTTTGCATGATATCCAAATTACATTATAATGTATGTCCTGTATACTTGTAGCAGGGCCTGGATGAATTGTAGTGAGGCAATCTGGTTCTTAGCACGTGGTTTGGACCAAAAACATGAATCTATTTGTATTTGATTTTAGTTGGTTAACTTTAATATCTGATCCAAAATATAATCAATACTTTGGTGGAACTTTTTAACAAATGCAGTTGAGCACTTTTGCTGGTTATACCATGTCTTTGTGCGTAAAGAATTCAGGGTCTGTTAGTTAAGCTGATAGACTAGTTATCATATATGATGGTTGGTTTTTGGAAATATTACTGTTCTTTTAAGCTGCTGTTTCCCCATTTTTGTATTGCTTATTTTGTTAAGTCTATCTATAATTAAGCAGAAAAAAGAAGTTGCTCGTTTATATAAGCACTGCGATAATGGTTCAATGCTGGTACATGTGCTTGTAACTCTGTCTTAAAACTAACTACTATGAATTCATATATTCTGCAGTGCTTGAGCGCATTGATAAGAGAAGGCAGCCATTTCCCTACATGGATGCAATATACTTCATCAGGCCTTCTGAAGAGAAGTAATGCTTGTCATCCTTTTTTTAGTTAATTGTTGCTGTAATGTAACAATTGATATATCTATAAAACAGCAATGGTGGTCATGTTTTACCTTTGCACCCCCATAGTTTCTATTTAATTTTGACTCCTGGTCTGTTAATGTTTGTGTCTTTTTAAACTTTTTCATTTACATATTAACAGAGTAATCATAAGAGCTAGGTCTTAAAATCTACGCAATGGCATCAACAAATAATTAGCAATCTTTGTAATACTTGTTAATAAATCTTTCCCACGTGCTACCCGGGCTAAAATGTTAGTTGGTGGAAAATGTAAACAAGCTGCGGTAATTAGAAGACTCTAAAAGGGTTAAATATTGGGGCCATCTCTCTACAGTATGGGCCATATCTATACCTTATTCCTGTTAGAACTAAAAGATATCCTTTCTGCACTGCAATGTAGAATGGTAGGATTTATTGTTTTGATCCAGTCTTGGGTTTCATTATGCTGTCACTCTATGACTTACGTGTGTTTGGTTCCCTTGTGACATGTGCTACAAATGCAATCAGTTGTTGGCCAATCCGTGAATAACATTAGCTTTCGGGAACATTATTTACTGACAAATCTATTACATCTGGTATACTTTATTCGTGCAAGTTCACATCCACACTATCAAAGTTGATCAAATCACAAGTGTTTAAACATCATACTTTTAATAACTTATATTTCTTTACCATAGCAGTATCACTAGAATGATGATTATTGAGTAGATTTTCTGTTACTTACATGTATTTTGTAACTATGTGCTCCCTCATTTTTGTTCTGATACAACAAACAGTGCTTAGGCTCAATTACGTATTCTGTTTTATTGAACGTGCAGAAAGAAATTTTTGCACTTGAGACCATGTTGGAAGTGTATTACAATTCGAACCGAAACATATCTAATTCTCGCTCCTCTCTTTTTGGTGTTTGCAGTGTTAATTTGTTCTTGTTAGACATGTGTCGCAGAGCACCATATTATAGGAAGTATGTGCAGGAGTATCAGTAATTTTGTTTTTTCAGTTGTAATTTATCATAGAGAAAGTCTGTCGCTCCCAAAAAGATAAAATAAACTATCCTGTTTCTTTCTGAAGGGCATTTGTTTTCTTCTCTTCGCCTATATCCAAAGATTTGCTTTATAACATCAAGGAGAAGGGACCTGTGTTATCATGTCGGATATCTGCATTGAGTGAGGTATTAATTCTTTTTCTCGAGATTTTGTCTTATTTCAATTTGTTTGGTTGAGAATTCGGCAGAGATGGGTTTTGTATAAAATGTATCGAATAATTCTATTGTGTAAAAATGCAGATGAATTTGGAGTATTTTCCTATAGACAGCCAGGTAATTTAGTCCCATCTACATTATTTGCCATTGGTTATATATATGAATAGTGTAGTTTGTTAGCAACTAATCAATAACAGCTATTTGACTTCTTCTCTTGGACTTGTGTTTTCTTCCTGATGTAATAGCCTACAAGTCTACAATTCATGTGATTCATTGTTTATATTAATTTAATAAAACATTCGAAACTGCTGTGTTTTCAATTAATGTGCAAGTTTTATTTTCTTGTCAAGCACCGCTTGGCTAACAGCAACTACCACTAACTAAGTAGATTTTAAGATACCCACATTTCAAAGTAATTTAGCTGATTGAGCAGAAAAAGAAATTGTGTAGTACTTTCTAGTGGGTAAGTTAAATCCACCCTCATGCATTTATAGAGTTTGAGAAAAGAGAAGATGGGAAGAACTGCATTGGTTTGTGAGCTAGATTGCTGGTCTTCTGAGATCTAACCTATGACTCAGTTATTTCTCGTTCAAAGACATTTTCCTGTCCTTCTACAGTTATGACTACCGCCAATTATAAAAATTTACATTAGTTAATTAATTAATTTCTCACCAAATTTAAAAGCTGTGACTTAAGTGTTACATGAAGTAGTTATAAATCTGGTTAGATGTCAGTTGCTCTCTCTCTCTCTCTCTAGGTTCCTCTTTATTTTTGGCACTGATGTCTGGTTTTCCTTATCAAAGGGTTTTATTACCAATAACGAGAGAGCTGTACAGCAGCTTTATTCGGATGAGAATTTATGGAATGGCACAGCTTGTTTGAATGAAATGGCAGTACGTATTGCCACAGTCTTTGCTTCCTTAAAGGTAGATGTCATAGTTATCTTAAATAAGGATGGGGAATTTCATGAAAATAATTAGAACTGCATGATTAGCTTCTATGTATATGTTTTTTTAGGAATTTCCTTCTATTCGCTACCGAGCAGCCAAGACGACTGAAGCAACTGTATTGACCACTTTTCGAGATCTAATTCCTACTAATCTTGCTGCTGGGATCTTGGATTGTCTCATGAAATACAAAGGAAAAATTCCAAAATTTCCCGAGACAGAAACATGCGAATTGCTTGTCCTTGATAGATCAGTGGATCTCGTCAGTACATGTCTTCTCAGTAATCATATCATTCTAAATGTAGCATTGTCTTTATTCAGTAATATCCAACCTCATTTGATTTTGCTAGATTGCACCAATCATACATGAGTGGACTTATGATGCCATGTGTCATGACTTGTTACATATGGAAGGAAACAAATACGTGTATGAGGCAAGTAACAACAGCCATTTATTTCCTACATATAAAAAGTATTTGCAAGTTTTGGCTCTGGTAACATATGGGTTTTATACATACAGATTCCAAACAAAATAGGTGGTCCTCCTGAGAGGAAAGATGTTCTTCTAGACGAGCATGATCCTGTCTGGCTCAAGATTCGCCATGAGCATATAGGTGTTGTAAGTTCCATGCCTACATGTGTCTTTTTGGATTTTCTTCTGTAAAATATTCCGAATCATCTCTGTTTGCTTTTAATCCACAAATGATTGACCTTTCTCAGGTAAGTGAGTGGTTGAAGGTGGCGATTTCCTCTTTTGTTTCAAAGAATAAGGCTGCACAATTCCAAGCTATGAGGTCTGTATAATTTGTCTAAGATAGTTTGTACAATAACCTGATCATCCTTATAAGCAAGATAGCTTGAATTGTGCAATGGTGTTCAAACAATCTGTTGTTATTTGTATTGCAAGAAGTTTTTGTTTACAACTGGTTTGGATCTATTTTTTAAATTGTCAATTACTAAGAAGAATAGTGAATTAGGTCATCAATAAGATAGCTGTGCTTGCTGAATTGTAATGTTGATTGTGAAGAAACTTGCATTGAGAGTAAAATAGAGAGGGAGCATGTTGGATCTTTTTCTTCACTCTATCGTGGGATATGTACTTCAAGTTGATTTTGGAGAATTTTACATTATAGTAAAATAGAGAGCGAGCTTGGCTGCATTTGTATCAAGGACATCACTTACATGGCACAGTTAGTCCTTAATTGTGTCATCCCAACTATTTTTTGTAACCCATATGTGGTCACAGGTAAGCTTGTTTATACTTCACAATAACCACAATGATCTGTAGTCCATAAACAGTCTTAGATAGCACTGGGGTGTCCCTTGGAACAAGTAGTTTGGCTTTAGACTAAGTTTGACTATCTACTTCTAAATTCTGATGGCTTGTAGCTGCTATTTGGCTTGTATTGTCATTATAATTGAAGAACTTACACATCGGAAAATGTTGAAGCTTTTGTTGGTTTGACAGGTTAAATAGTTATTTGGAAGCTGGTGAGTTCTGCACTAAGAAATTACAAGCGGTAGCTGAAGCATTGCCAGAGTATCTTGAACAAAACGAGAAGCTCTCCCTTCATGCTGAGGTTAGTTTTCATATGTTTGAGTTCCACTAAGTTGAAAACTGAAATATTTTGTTTTAAAAATTAAGTTCCTAGTGACTAGAAGACATCATAGTTTAGTGAAATATGTCCACAAAATAAACAATGAATAGGTCTTAGATGGTTCATATGCATAGATACATCTACAATCTTTGTCTTTCTTAAAGATGTTTTTGCTGTCTTAAAGTGCGAATAGTCTGATGGAGAACATATGTCCATCATTACAATTGATGCTTCATATTTCCCTGAAGAAGACGAGCCCATACGTAGCTAAAAATTTCTGTAATGCTGTTGACAAGGAATACTATATCATGGAATGGAGGAATATTCATGCTGGAACATAGTTTTTTGAATGACAAAGAAACTGTATACTGCTGAGTTAAGCATGGTGCATGGCTTTAGAAATATTTTTTCCCTCTTCTCTCCAGATTGCAATGAAATTAGTCAGAATTAGCAGGGACCTTGGGCTTCAAGAACTTGCGGAGCTGGAGCAGGGTCTTGTTTTTGGAAATGCAGGAATAAAGGACGTGCTTACGTATCTCAAAAGGAAAGAGGTACGGAATGTTTGAAGTCTTATAATAAGTGCACTCTAGAGGCAGAGAATGTTTGATGTAGGGACCGGTTGAATTATTTTAACTTGCAGAACCCTGAAACCTTTGTCTATATTTTTTATAACATCATTATCTTTTAGCTGGATACATCTGGTGAAAACAAGTTGCGCTTGTTGATGATTCTTGCTCTTATTTATCCTGAGAAATTAGAGGATCAGGCGTATGTACAGATGATGAGAGAGGTTAGTAACATACTAGTTCAAACAGCCTTTCTGGTCTTGGTCAGGTTTTAACAACGGTAATGATATTTGTTTCAGTACGCAAAATTACAACCCTGTGATATGACTGCTGTTAGTAATATGAAGCTGATTCGGGAGAGCATAAATGAATCATCTGCATCTTTTCCTCTGAAGTTTGGTAGTCTGAAGGTGAATTCATTCAATTGATACTTGGTTCATTCAAATTGTTGATCAGCATCTGACAAGCAATTATGCAATTACCAGAAAGGTCGTGCGGACAGGAAAGAGCGTCCAAAGGAAAATGCTTGGCGGTATTCACGATTCTATCCCATAGTAGAGGTACCTCTTCGCTGACTTCCTCTGTACAATTCTTAGATCTAATTAATAATTATAAGTGGTCTGTAGTAATGTTTGTGCTTGGGGAAATTAGATGCAAAATATAATGAGTGGCTTATTGGCTGTTTTGTATACCACGGTTCTTTTGAAATTCTGCAAAAATGTGTAATAGAAGTTTAAAGAGAGCACAACTAATTGCTGAATTGTCCTAATAGAGAAGCTTTATTATCCTGACAGTAAGCCTGTATGGTGTTGTGCTATAGTTGCTGTGCTTGAGAGGACTCGTATTTTTGAAACGGCCAGTATTTTTGAAACGGCCACTTAAGCGTTTTCATGTTAAATTGGATGATGTCATGCAGAAGTCATATATACATGGGACTTAGAATCTAAACAGTGGATATGTGATAAAAAAGTGAGCCAAAATAACAAAAACCGCATTTATAATAAATGCGGAGGTCCTTACCAGCTAATCCTGTATACATGCATGTACATATATAAATAACTATATGCATGTATATAAATATAGAGGCTTGTTCTCCTAAGGGATATAATTTAAAGGATAGAATGGGATGGACATATCCAATGGTTAAGATTGAAGGCAATTAACACGACCCCACCATAGTTTTTGTCTTTGAATCACAACCGTTGGATGTGCTCATCCCATTCCATCCCTTAAATTCATCCTTTAGGAGATCATACTGGTATAAATATATTTGATAATCTCTTCCATGATATTCAAATTAATGAATCAATCATGTCTCCGCTTGCTGGTAAATCACGTTAGACAAATCAGATGTAAAATGCTAGTCAGCATCATATATAGAAAGACGAAAGGGATGGAAACTGTGATAAATGAATATCAGGCACTCATTATTAATGGATCAAGTCACTGCATTATGAACTGACTACTGTACCATATTTATCTTCTTTCAGGAACTTATTGAAAAGCTTAGCACAGGTGAACTATCTAAGGAAGACTATCCATGTCTGAATGACCCAAGTACCACTTTAAATGAAGCTCCCAAAGCTCATTCAATGAGATCAAGACAGAAATCAACACCAACGTGGGCCCATCGTCGAAATGATGGGATTTCAAGGTAGGTTAACTCACTCCATCTTGTTCTGCTGTTCACCCATGTTGGCAGTTGTCTGATCGATTCTTTTAATAGTTTTCTATTTTGATCAATTCATTTCTATCTTTAATAGTGTATGCACTTTATTCCTAGTTTGATTCCCTGCATGGTCACCAAGCCTATCAATATAATTAGAAAATCTTGTGCCACCCATGTGGAAACTTTTCATAGATAAGTTAATATTTGCATTCTGGCCATGACAACTCGATTTTTTAATGTGTTTTTCCTTTCTTTGTTCCTGCTGTTTATATAGATATGAATCGAGTGATTCCCAAAAGATGGGCAAACGCATATTTGTTGTTATAGCAGGCGGCGCAACAAGATCAGAGGTGCGGAAGTGTCCCTCTTCTTTTACGTATTGTTTCTCTTGTTTTGCTGTCAATATGAATGAATTTATTGAGTTGGTTATCAAATGTTCTCAGCTTAGGGTTTGCCATCAGATGACTGCTAAGCTGAAAAGGGAAGTTATTTTAGGTTCCTCATCTCTTGAAGATCCTGCAACTTTTGTCACGGTAATAGTCGTTAAATTATTTGGGCCCGACCAGCTGATCTTATACTTCACCAAGATCTCCCTTCTAACTAGTGGTTGGTTATATTTGCTGGCTTGGCATGCAGAATTTAAAAATGTTCGAAGCAGATGACCAGCTTCTGTCGGTGGATGATATCCAGGTGTAGAAGTCCAGTGTTCATTTTAAAGCAAGCTCAGTGACAACAGTAATCCGCGGGTTTGTTCAAGTGGTGATCAACTCAAAGAACCAAACGAAGTACCGAATTAGGATATGGTCTGTTGGGGGATATAGTACATATTCTATCTTGGACTGGAAATACCAGATAACATTAGTCATCACTATACATTGGTGCACACTGTTGCTATTCTAAGTTCATTATCCCGGAGAATGGTTTTTGTTATTTTTCCACCAGAATATAAGCTGCGGATGATTTTTATATTTTTTCTATTACGGGTAAAGTTGAATTGGCATGTCCGATGAGCTTGAGCCCAAGTTCAGGTTATAAAAAGCTGAATTGGCATATATCCTTGGGGCACCTCCATTAGCTTGAAAACAGTAATCATGTACTATAAATTTGTACCAGAGCAGCATTAGCAAGGACCGATACCGTAAAGCTTGAACTACTTGTTGAAGCCCGCATTTACACAACGAGATGATAGTGGACGCTCTCATTTACAAAGTTACAACGAGATGGTAGTGGACATATGAAGAATGATTCTGGATTCTGACGCCTTGTCATGTAACGACAATCTTGAACATAATGAAGGCATTGAGTTGAGGTAGAAAGAGCAGCTTCGTCCACCACGAAATTTTGTAATCCAAAGTCGACAGGTATGTATAGTACGTTGTTTTCCGAATCAAGCGACAGTGGAAAAATCAGCAGCAAAGTGAGCAAACACAATCGTCATCAAATCAAAGAACATATTTGCACCAAGAAAAATTTGAAGAAAATTCCTTGGCAATGACATTTAGCTTCTGTTACGGTTTCTTTGAACTTGTCTAGTATATAATTGGAGTAGAAAAGTAGAGTAAAAGTACGGGGAAATTATTTATAAGCCCAAATTCAATTTTCTTTTTCTAAAAAAATTAATAATTTTTTCATTGTCTAAAAAAATCCAACACTTTTGACTTTTTGTTTTATAGAAAAAAACCAAAATTTAATAACCAATTCTAAAAAAGCCCATTCTTTTCAACAACCCATATTTTTCTTTCCATTTTACCCCTGAGAGAGGCCTTGGACGATGCCCGATTTTCATTTAAGAGCAAATGCACCTATTGTTTGAGCAAGCAATTCCCCAAACTGCTTGAGCAGTTCCAAAACAGAATGCAGCAGTTCACAAACTGCTCAAATAGTTACTATTCAATGACCGAATGAGGGCGTGACACGTGTCATCTCCGAATTGCGATTTCGACAAAATAAATATGATGTATTTTTTTGGCAAGTAATTTCATAAAGGAATTGCAATTTTATTTCTTGAAAATTTAAATGCATAATGGAAAGATAATGAAAACATAAATGACAACATTTATTCTTAATACAATTGCTAAAATTACTCTGGAAAGAGTACGCGTGATTGATAACAATCCGCAAATGTATCATCGGCAGCTTCACCTTCCTTATATTCTGCTTCCTTAAGGATATTTAGTTTCCTCTTGGTAAAGTACCTTTTAGAGATCAGGGTCATAACCTCCAAATTCATTGTCATGATCCTTGTTTCTTCCTCTTGTTTCTTGAGTTGGAGCTCACTTGCCGCCCTTGCTTCTTTTCATTGTTGAAGTTGTACATACTCTTTGTAATAATTAAGCTCACTTTCATTATGCATCTTCCTCGCGGAATGCCACGATGCTTGTTCACTTGCCATAGTTTGCAAAACCTCAGTGCGTTGATCAATATGAGTCTTACCTTGTTTCTTTTGACGCCTTGCTTCCTTTGCCGCCTTGCATCCCATTGGTCTAACCGGACTCGACGGACCAGTGCCAACGTAGGCGGGTGGTGCTTCATTCACTTCCTCGTCACCCAAATTTATGATCGGAGATGATTCAGAAACGGAAGGAGTCTCTTCATATGAGCTTACATACGGAGATAGAGTACTTGGTTCAACATCTCAGTAACTTGAATAGTCCTTAAGAACTTCATAACATTCAAAGTGGGTGAACGGTCTTTTCTTAGCAGCATAATAGTATGCTTGAGCTTACTTAATCTAAAAAAATGCAGTAAATTAATTAGATTAAAATGACATACAAAAAGTTAATTAAAAATTCACTAAATTAATCACATAGTAGAAATTAAATAAAAATGAGATGATGAGTATAAAGAGTTACCTCATCCATGTGAGAAGTGTCGCTAGCTCTACGCTTGCGTGCGTCTCGCAAACATTGATCCCATTTTTGCAATGGTATCTTGAATTTATTGTAGTGAGACGCAAGCGCAATTTGAGACCTAGGCTCCTCTCGAGGTGTTTCTCCTTCCGATGGCACCCAATTTTGCATGTAATTGACATGAATTTTCTCCCACAATTTATCATTCCTTTGTTTGTTGCCGCTGAATTCATCAATACTATGACGTGTGAAAGAGATGCACATTTGTAAATCTTCGGAAGGAAGCCAATAGGTGGCCATTTTTTCGGAAAAATGCTCAAGAAAATGAGAGTAAAGATGGAGAAGAGATGGATGGAGATGTGAAATTTGTTGTGCACAAATTAGTGTGAGTTGTGAAATAAATGGTGTAGTATTTATAGGAAAATATTATGGGGTGTTATGCAATTTTTGGGGATTTTTTTTGTAATTTTTAGGGTTTTTATTTCAAATATTTTGGGTATTTCCATAAGAGGATTCGTTTGCTTATGTCGGCAATGTGAGTAATGAAACTTTTGCTGGAGAGCGTAAGACATAAGCAAAGGTATGAAGAATACTCGTTTCGTTGATGCAAAAAATAACATATAATTAATAAATGATATCGGCGAAATCACTGGTACGTGTTTACCGACGACGTTACCTTTGCTGGAGCCGGGTATCATGCCATGCAGTCCCCCGGTTCGGCGGCCTAGGTTGTGATCTTTGGTGATAGGTGTACCTGTACCTGCATGTGCCATTTTTCATTTAATTGGTTAGGGGCGAGATCGGTGAGTAACTAGTTCACCGTTCTGCCAAAGTACTTTGTGTGATGGTACCATGTTTCTTTTATTGTTTGAGCGCTCTTCAGACTGTGTCGACCGAGGGGATCGCTCGACGGCGCCCAAACACTCGGTCCTGCCCAGGCCGGTAGCTGTTTTGCGCTGTTGCGGGTAGCTCAAACCATTGGGGGCGCTAGGGGGGGAGCTCGTTTGAATTGGTAACCCTTAAGTCCCCGAGTCCGTTCCTCCTAGCGGCTTTATAGTGCCTAGATCGGTATCGGGAATGAAGAATTTATGTAGCATGTATATCGGTGAGCAGGATGTTTCATATAGCGTGCCGTTTGACAAGCGGGATGCAAAAAATATCACATAATCAATATTTAATATACATATATACTTACTGGCCAACATTCGATGATAAAAATACATATGATAACAAGTTATATATCAAAAAAAATCTATATGCATAAACATCAACAACATGATGCTGCACCTACAAAGTTAATATATGACAACGTAAAATATATACAAAACATAACCACTAAACCACATTTTTGCTATATTTCGTATTACCTCCGTTAATTTTCCGTCACCAAAACATTAGTTTTCTGATGTGGCTTAATAAAAATTTGACTAAATTGCACCAATAGTGTCTAAACTTTTATGTGCCCACCAAGTTAGTACCTGAACTCTCAAAATAATCAATGTAGTACCTAAATCGCATTTTTGCTATATTCAATCGTAGTACCTCCGTTAATATTTCATCAGTAAAATGTTAGTTTCCTGACATGCCTTACTCGAAAAAGGGTGAACTTGTCATTTTTTTTATAATGAACTTAGATGAAAAATTGAGTTAAAAACGTCTTTCCCTTCTAAGTTTTGTTAACCTTCTCGTCAATGGCGATGGCGATCTCGGTATTGTAGTGACCGAGGAAGTTGAGAATGGTTGGCACAACGTTGAGGCCGACGAGGTTGGGGTAGAGTTTGGAAGCGCCGACAATGGATTTGAGCCTCTTAATCTCGTTGTGGAGTTCGACTTCGGAGTCGACAAAGCGTTCGGGTTGGTTTGGGTACTTGAGGCGACACGATACTCAAGGAATAGGACTAACTTCTTTAGGGTTAGAAGGTCCAATGCATCTAGTATGCCTTAGATTTTCTCTATTCCCTCCAAAATTGGCATGTCCATAAAAAATTGATCAGAGGCAGAAGCAAGATTTTGAAGTGGTGCTCGAAATTGGTGGTGGTTATAGGCGTGAGTAAGCGTATATACAAATTATGCTAGTTGGTTGAGTTGTGTTGGAAAGAATTAAGGAATCTGTTGATGCTGCCGATAGAGTTGGAACTCGGCCAACTTTCCGATGAGATGCACCGGATTGCTATTGTTATTGCTACTCTTGTTGTTGAAATTGTGAAGAAAAAGTGGAATATGTTTGTTGTTGCTACATTTGGTCATCGATCTGGGACGTGGTGGGGTCCATGAAAGCCCCAAGTTGTGGGATCAGTGGTTCTAAGACTGAGAAGCATCAAGGGTTGGTAGTTGTTCATGGTGTTTTCGAAGATTGATGATCTCACTCCTCTACTGGCACACCCTGGTTTGATGAAGTCGTCAAAGTAAGAGGAGTGAAGGTGGAGTGAGAGACCAGCGATGGTGATGGACTTGTTGGTGTCGGAGTAGAGAGAGTGACTAAATGGATATCTTTGAGTTAATAATTCAATGCTGAAAGGGTATATTTGTCATATTGCACTAAAACGTTAGTTCCTTGAGCTCTACCCTGACCTCCTTGGCCTCAACGTCGTGCCAACAATTCTCAACCTCCTTAGTCACTACAACATTGAGATCACCATCGCCATTGACAAGGATGTTAACAAAACTTACGAGGGAAATACGTTTTTAACTCAAATTGTCATCTAAGTTAATTATCAATGAAAATGACAAGTTCACCTTTCTTCGAGTAAGCAACATCAACAAATTAATGTTATACTAACGAAAAATTAATGAAGGTACTACGAATAAAGCAAAATTACGGTTTATGTACTACATTGATCACTTTAAGAGTCTAGGTACTAACTTGGTGGGTAGAGAAAAGTTTAGACATTATTGGTACAATTTAGTCAAATTTTTAATAAGCCACGTCAGCAAACTAACGTTTTGATGACAGAAAATTAACGGAGGTACTACGAATATAGCAAAAATATAGCTTAGGTACTACATGTTCAGTTTGAGAGTCAAGGGACTAACTTGGTGGGCACAAAAAAGTCCAGACACTGTTGATGTAATTTTCTCTTTTGAAAACCGGCTGAAAATTTTGAGAGTTATATAGACTTTTCAAAAAAATAGAGGTGCCACATCAGCAAACTTGCCAAAAATTGAACGAAAATGTGATGTGGGTACCCCGACGGTACGGAAACATAAGTTGGAGTATGTATCTCGTACGAAAAAAGTTCATGTATCAAATTGACATGGCCACATAAGTTGGAGTACTGTGGGTGAATTTTTTCCCATTTAGAATTATCTTTAAATGCTTTCGATGCTCATTTTTATTCTTACTGTGTATTAGTACGTATATCATCAACATATAAACTACCAAAACTATCATACTTCTTAAAAATTTGATACATTTTTCGCAGAAAAATTGAAGGTGTATTTTTTACACTACCAGCAGAACCACTATATCCGACGAGCTGCCGGAAAACAGACCGACGAGAAGGGATCTCGTCGGTTATAGTTAACTATAACCGACGACAGGATTATCTCGTCGGTTATAGTTTTATGACCGACGAGATGATCATATCGTCGGTTATAGTCGCCGGAATCTCGTTGGTCATAGTTATGGACTATGTCCGACGAAATTTTTGGACTATAACCAACGATTTTTTCATTTCGTCGGTTATAGTTTCTTATTTCAGATCTGGGCAGCAGCTCGATCTGGCATTCAAAAAACTTTCCATTTTTTCAACAAATGCTCTGAAATCGATCTTTGGGTGATGTCGAGAATGAGTTCGTGATGATTCGTGCGCATTATATATAGCTAGCTAGCTAGCTAGGTACGTTCTTAATTAATATATATATATATATATATGTGTTGTGCATGCATGTACGTATTGCTTAATTAATTTGTTGAATTAATAGATCGATGGATCGATCGATCGAGTTAATTAATTAATTGACTCTTGAGTTTGATCGAGTAATTGATCGATGGTTGATTTTGATTACGTATGCGTGATTGATCGTAAATATATATATATTAATTGTTGTTAATTTTAATTTGATTATTGTGAATATATATAGCAATTATATATATATATTTAGATTTTTGTGATCGATTACATATATATATAGTTAGGGTGTACGTGTGTGTGTATATATATATATATTAAAATTATGAGAATTAAAATAATAAATATTTATATGTAGCTATGAAATTTGAATTAATAAGATCATGGGTATATATACATGCATGCAGTTATAATTTTGAGGATGGACAAGAGTTGGATATGTCTTCCAAGATGGGATGTAAGATATCACCGTGGAATTAGAAGTTTTGTAGAATATGTGAAGGTTAATTGTGGAGGGATGACAATTCATTATTGTCCGTGTACGAAATGTCAGTGTCGCAGCGAGCGATATCGTTTTCACATCGATAAAGTATTGGAGCACTTGAAGAAAAACGGGTTTTGGGATAAGTACACATGTTGGATTTATCACGGTGAGAGCTCAACAGTTGGTCAACATGATCACGGACAATTTTTTGAGAGTGGTAGTACATCCAATGATCCAACAACAAGGTTGATCAACGATATGTTTCCTCATGAGAGCGGTATATTTGCTCAAGCTCCGGATATCGATATCCCTCCCGCCGTTGGAGACTTCCCTCATATTGAGGCAGTCCAGCAATTACCTACAGCTGTCAACACTGCTGGTATGGACAAGTACAACAACCTCATTGCCTTCCAACAGACCCCGTTGTACAACGGGTGTAATAAGACTGTTCTGGAAAGTGTTATGGGAGTAATGAAGCTCAAAGTGGAGAACAAAATGAGTGTGAAGGCTGTTGATGATTGGCTGAAGTGGTCTGGTTCGTTGTTGCCCCCCGGTCATCGTCTTCCTACCACTCATCGTAAGGTGCGACAGATCCTTAAACATCTTGGCCTTTCCTACATCAAAATCCATGCTTGTAGATATGATTGTGTTCTCTTCTGGGGTGAAGATGCTTATGGGAATGATCTTGAATCCCTTGATGAATGCCCGGTATGTGGTACAGATAGGTATAAGTTGACTCCTGCCGGAAACAAGAAAGCTTTGAAGATACTTCGGTATTTTCCCTTGATAGATAGGCTAGAACGGTTGTTCATGTCTGCACACACGGCTGAAGCTATGAGATGGTGGGCCGAGAGGAATTTGCCCGACGGTGATACGCTTATACACCCTGCTGACGGAGACGCTTGTAAGCACATGGTGAATGAGTTTTCTTATTTTGCATCAGAGGTTCAAAATGTTTGGCTGGGGCTTTCATCTGACGGATTCAACCCTTTTGGGAACATGACTCTTCAATACAGTATATGGCCAGTTATTTTGGTACCGTACAACCTTCCTCCATGGATGTGCATGAAGAAAGAATACAATATGCTCACTATGATCATTCCAGGGCCGGGTTATCCAGGAAAGTGTCTCGATGTGTATCTGAGACCCTTGATTGAGGAGCTTAAGTACTTGAGTGAGCATGGTCATCCCACTTATGACAAGTTCAAAAATGAGATGTTCCAGATGCATGCCATGCTTGTTGGCACCATTAGCGATTTTCCTGCACGCGGGATGTTGTCGGGCAACGTTACCAGGGGATACAGGGCTTGTCCAGAGTGCATGACGGTTGAGTGTTGCAGACCTCATTGCAGGAAGATTGTACAGATGAGACATCGTTGTTGGCTTCCACATGATCACCCATTTCGGGAGGATATGGAGGCATTTGATGGGACTGTGGAAACAGGTGAGCAGCCGAGGAGATGGACGGGGGATGAAATCTTAGAAGTGCTAAATGAATACGATTTTGGGAAGCTAAGCAATCATCCGCAGATAGTGGCGTCAATACCTGACAAACCCGACAGGTATAAATTTTGGACACACAAAAGTATTTTTTGGGAACTTCCTTATTGGTCCAAGTTGCTGATTAGACACTACTTAGATGTCATGCACATAGAGAAAAATGTGTGCGAGAGTATGGTCGGCACAGTGTTGAATTGGGAGGGAAAAACTAAAGACGGCCCGAAGGCACGCATTGATCTTAAAAGGATGGGACTGCGAAAACATTTGTGGTTGAGAGATGGGAAGAAAAAAATGCCACAAGCTCCTTATACCGTGAAGCCTGCCCAGAAGAGTGAAATCTTTGGTTGGATGGGTAATGTCAGGTATCCTTCAGGCTATGCCGGAAATATAAGTCGATGTGTTAACTTCAAAGACAACAAGATGTACGGACTAAAGAGTCATGACTGTCATATACTGCTCCAACGCCTCTTCCCTGTTTTCATTCGAGGGTACCTGCCCAAAGAGGTGGTGGAGCCGTTAGTGGATTTGTCAAGATTCTTTCAGAAGTTATGCACGAGAGAAGTGAAGAAATCGGACTTGTTGGAAATGCAACAGGACATCATTTTTATCATGTGCAAATTCGAAAGGATATTTCCTCCAAACTTTTTCGACATCATGCCTCACCTGATGCTCCATCTTCCGGAACAATTGTTGCTTACTGGTCCAGTACACTACACATGGATGTATCCTATGGAAAGGTACGTAATGCATCTCTGAATCTGGCTATATATATGTCGATCTTTAATATTATTTATTCACTTATATATTGTTGCAATAAGCATAACATGCTCGATCTGTAATTACCCATTTACAGACAATTGGGGGACTACAAAGACTATGTGATGAACAAATCTGCACCCGAAGGGTGTATCGCTGAAGCATATATTGCGCATGAGTGCGTAACGTACACCAAGTTGTATTTGGGAGCATTGGAGGACCCTCCACAACATATGCCCGTAGATGGAGGGCAGTTCAACCTTTCGATCATCTCCGATGATGTTGAAGTTTCTGGAAAGTTGCCCAACTCGTACAAGTTGGAACCTTATGAGCTCGTCATTGCCCATTGGTCGGTATTGATTAACTGTCCAGAAGTTCAATATTGGAAAAATTTGCACCTTTACTGCCCTGCTATTTCCGGTGATGTTGAGTACCACAACAAGACGTTCGCAAACTATTTTGGCAACTGGGTAAGTTGATACTTAAATTGACCTGTATATGATCGAAGTTAAGTGCATGTCTCGCATCCTATTTATACGTACTTAATAAATGATTATTTTCAGATGAATCATGTACAAGATGATGGTATCCCTCAGTAGTCACACGAATTGAGGCTCTTGGCGCAGAAACCGGTAACTTCCAGAGTTTATCCTATGTGTAAGGTAAATGGCGTGCTATTTATTTGTGAACATAGAGATGTCAGACGAAAAACACAGAATTCTGGGGTAATGGTGCATGGTGGGCAGAATGGAGTTGACTATTACGGTGTTCTCCATTCAGTTGTCGAATTAATATATGGGGAAGGCATGACCGTGCACTTGTTTAAGTGCAGATGGTTTGATACCGACCCTCAGAACACAAGGACCGATCAATACGGGATTTTTTCGGTGAATACTGCCACAAGCTGGTATGAAAATGATCCGTTTGTGTTGGCCACGGCGGTGAAACAATTGTTCTATCTTGATGATCTTGTGCATAAAGGCGCGTGGAAAGTGGTTAACCATGTTCTTCCACGAAACATATACAGTGCCTCCACCCTTGGTACTGTGACCTCGGATAATGAAGAAGTCAGTGCATACCAAGAGCCGAACGCAACTGGTATTCCTGAAACCTCAACAATTCGCCTTAATAATGTGAGACAGGGCAGTGTGGTACGAATTCCTCAACCGAATCTTCTTGATGTTAATCAAAATGAAGACAATGAAGACTCAAGTGACGAGGACATACACATATTACCTGAAATTAACTCGGAAACAGAGTCAGACTCAAGCGATGATTCTGATTATGCGCCTTAATTAATTAGTGTATAATTTATATGTATGTAGATGGTATGACTTAGAACGTGCAATGTAAAATGAATTTTATTCGATCATATTATCGATCGACTTTAAATGGTGTCGATCGATCGGGAAAAAAATACAACGGATCGATTAATAATTAATATCGATCGATCGTATTATTAAATAATTTTGCTTAATTTACTAATTAATTTCGTATTAAGTATTAATAATTTCGTATTAATTAACTATTAATAAATATATATATTAAAACACTACGTACACATTTAATTAGTTTACCGGCCGGCATAAATGAAAAATAAATAGAGGAACTATATCCGACGAGTTGCATATGATCTCTCGTCGGATATAGTTGAACCCAAACTATATCCGACGATATTCATATGAAATATCGTCGGTTATAGTTTGGGTTCAACTATATCCGACGAGATCACTTAACTCGTCGGATATAGTTTGGCTTTATATCGTATCTGGGTACGATTTGGGGTAGAAACGAAACTGCCCCAAACCCAAACTATCGGCTCCTCTCTCCTCCTCTCGATTTTCAGGGCAATTTAAGTGTTGGAAGCAAGCAATCGAAGGTCACCAAACTATTCCATCGATCCTCAAGCAAAATCCTCGTCGATTAGTGAAAAAACAGGTTTGAAATCCCTAATTAATTTCAATTTTTCGAATTTTTTGATTTCGGTTGGATTTTACGTTGTGGAATGTGTTGATTGTCAATGTGGATGCATGTATTGATATAGTTGTGGATTTTGTGGGGATTATGCATATATTGAGTTATATATATAATTAGGAATTAGGAAGTTTTAGGTTAAATTCAATTGGATTATATATATTTTTTTATATATGTTAAATTAGGATTATATTTTTAGTTAAATTTGGATTATAATTTAGGTTAAATTAGGTTAAATTAGGATTATAATTTAGGTTATATTTGGATTATATTTTAGGTTAAATTAGGTTAAATTTTTAGGTTATAATAAAATTTGGATTATATCCTAATTTTAGGTTAAATTAGGATTATAATTTATGGAATTTTAGGTTATAATTAAATTTCGATTGTTTTGAATTTTATTCATGAATTGATATATATTGGGATGTACTCGGAAATTTTAGGTTATATGTGGATTGTATTATATGTGGAAAGGATGGATTATTTGGATTATATGGATTGTTTTATATGGATTATTTGGATTATATGGATAGGATTATATGGATTATATGTGGATTATATGGAATTTTAGGTTATATTAGCATGAGTTTGGATTATTTGGATTATTGGAATTATTGATATATATATATAGTTAAATTATTGAATTGGATTAATTATATATGTATTGGAAGTTTTATGGAATTATATATTGTTGATTTTTGTGGAATATTTATATATTGAATATATATTGGATTATTGATTTTTAGATGAATTAGGAATTTTTTTTAATTTTAATAATTTTATAGCAACGATGCAATGGTTTAATTGCGGACCTTCCCGAGGGGCCGGGTCGAGTACTTCGAGGGGGAGGTCCAGAGGGAGAGGGAGATCGGGACGTGGGGATGAGGGCTCGGGAGCTGGGGATCCTGATGGCACCGGAAGTTGGTCCGCATCAGGATCCACCAGTGTCCCCAACACTTACAGTGTTCCGCTGACCTCTCGACACCGTCGGCTGATGGGTGAGGGACAACCTCAGCAGCAGCAGCTCGAGCCGGCTCGATCCTCAGGCGCGAGGAGGGTTCAGCAGGTTAGTCGCACGCCGGAAACGGATAGTGCGACTCAATCCTCGGTCCGAATGCCGGACATTCATCGCGAGGAGGGTTCCCCCGTCATCCACCAGACAGCTCCTCATTCTTCCGAGGAGGCTGGTGGATCTACTCAGTCCTCGGCGAGGATGCGACTGTGCCCGCCGCCTACATTATTCTTACCGTTGGAAATCCCGACGATACCTCACGTCGATTCCGACGGGATGCCTGTTCCGGGACAGCTAGGGTTCATTACCCCGGAGCAGGCATATGCGTATATACCCTTCCCGGCACCTCTCTGGAGTGCAAGGATTCCGGGACAACGCACAGACGAATCAGGTAAATATTAATTAGTGATATCTTTTTACTCCCTAATATTTAAATTCAATTAGGTGTTGATGTTTACAAAATCGTCTACATATATATGTGATAGGCGAGATCGTGCCCGGTGCCAAACCGAAGAGAACCAGAGGCCCCGTCATCGGCAAGTTACTGGACGAAGCCATTCAGGCTAGCGGTGGTGGCCAACTTATGATTCCGACCGGGGATAGATGGCAGGTGATCGAGGGAAAGGTCACTCGAAAGTACGCGGGGATGGCGGGCAGCCTCATACGGGATAGAGTCCCAATGTTGTGGCAAGATTGGAATTCAGTGCCACAAGCCGTCAAACATTAGCTGAATAATGCGTTGTCGGTGAGTTGAATTTTATATTCATTATGAAAATTTTCAATAATAAATTTTTAATATTATTGATATATATATATATATATATATATAAATATATGCATTGCAGAGGTGGTTCCGCGTGGATGAAGACATTAGACCCACGTGGGCGGATGAAGTGCATGGGAGCAGGTCTGCCCGACCATTTGTTTCAATTTTTTCGTTTCTTTTGATTATGTTCATACAATGTTGTTAGTTACTAACGCTTGATTTTATGGGTATATATAGGTATAAGGAGTGGAAGGCCGAGCTGAAGAAGCATTGGAAAAAGTACGGGGACGATCGTGAGGGTACCCCTAGCGAGTTTCGTTATAGGGAGTACGAGTGGCGATGGCTTGTGGTTCACTTCAACAACCCTCGATTGAAGGTACGCAACCTTCAATCGATTTAATTTTGGTTTTATCGTACTTCCCGTAAATTATTTGGCTAATGAGTGTTTTTTTATGTTGACTTAATCGCGCAGGCTCTTTCTGAAATCAACGCAAGGAACCGGGCCAAAAACACAACAAATCATCATGCCGGTACCAGATCATACTCGGGTTGGATCGAGGAGGCGGCCAACCACCCAGAAGATGATCCCCTTGTCTATACGATGCAGCACGCGTATCCGCAGAATCCCGAATATGCTGTAAGTGTACTTATAACAAAATAAACTTATTTCTTATTTATTTAGATTGTTTTTTTAATTAATATTTTATTGTTCTTTGTCAATTAGGCGAGAATTCAGGAGGCGATTCCGGAGGTGTTGACTCAAGTGGCGAGAGAGCTCTATCCCGACACCCCCGATGCGGAACTCCCGATTGATCGGATTGATCGATCTGATCCGATCGTCAGGGCCAGGATTACGTCAACTGCGATCCCTCCAGGGAAGAACACATTCTACTGCAGGGGTTCCGGAAAATGGGGTCAAGGGCTGCTGAAGCAGACCCCTGAATTCTCTCGCGGATCGGGATCATCATCATCATCTTCGAGGACTAATGAGGTAAACGACCGGCTTCATAGGCAATCAATTGAGATAGAAGCTCAACGGCGTCGGATAGAGGAGCTGGAGCAAGCGCAAGCTGCAAAGCAGAATCGGTTGGACGAACAGCAGCAGCAAATGGGGACATGGATGCAGCACTGTTATGCACAGTTGCAAGCATCTGGAATCCAGATACCTCCCCCGCCCATATTCGATGAGCCACAGCCACAGCCTCAGCCTCAGCCGTAGCCTCAGCCTCACCCGCAGCCTCAGCCACAGCCAGACTAGGACCAACCTACTTATGACGACCCGTTTCACCACATAGACTTAGGACCAGGACCCCCCTACATTTGAACAATTATCGGTTTCATTTTTATTTTCATTATTTACTACGCATATGTATATAGATTTGAACTATTTCGGTTTTTTATTAATTTATTTAATTATTTACTACGTACTCTAGTTTCAATGGTTGTTGATTTTCAATTTGAACAATATATAGATAGCGTGTGATTTTTTGTGAATGCAGGTTTTGGGATGAAACCCAAAACCTGCAAAAAATTTTAAAATTTTTTGTGACGACCCGGATCAGAATCAGCAGTTTGATCAGCTATATACGTGAGTTACTGCGTAGTCGCAGCTGTTCGGCAGTTATTTGAATCGCTGAAGCTTCTCAACGACTAAATTATTGGCCGAGAATTGGAGCTGGATCTCTTCTCGAGAGTCGTTGTTCATGTGATTTCGAGTTCGTGAGCGGTTCCGGATCGTTATTTGGACGACCGAGGAATTAATTATGAATATTTGAAGTTCAGATTTAAATGGTGGGCTACTTAACGACTAAATTACCGAACGAGAATTTGGGTTCGGCTTCTTCATGGAAATTGTTCGGAATTTAATTTCGAGTTTGTGGGAACTTTCGGAGCATGATTTTGAGTTATGGAGATTTAGTTGTGATTATTTCTGTTGGTTGTTTGTTTAGTCGATTTAAATATGTGTGGTGTGAACAGTTGACTTTTTATCCGATTGGCCGATGTGTTTGACTTTGGGTAATTATTGAAGAGTATGTCGAGACGAGTTTGTGGCCGCGAGAATTATCGGAATCGGAGTTACGACGAGAGAGTTACGCGTGTTTGAAGTTTGTCGAAATGGATAAACATGAAGTTTCCTAATCGGGAAAGGCTATAAATAGCAGGTTGCCATTTTGGGTCAAGTCAAACATTTCCTATTCGGTTGTTGACCGAGTTGACTCGGTCAACTCGGTGGTGAGAGAAGGTGGCCGACGTGCATGACGGTGACTCCACGGTGGCGATCGATTCCGGCCATCCCGTGGGACGGGGTTGGTCCCGTTCGAAGCGCCTCAGCTTCCTCGTCCTTTCCCCGGCCACCGTTCAAGGCGAGACTCGCCGGAAATGGAAGAAAATCCGGCCAAAAATGGAGGGAAAACTTTGTGATTCGGGTTCTTGGATTCGGGCCGATTCGAGCTGAACTTTGGGTGGGCTTTGTAGCCCTCATCACCATGATGCTTCCCTGTAAGTTTCGTGTTCCGATTCGATTTGTGGAAGGAGAATTTTGGGATTGAAATTTGTGTGTTCATTCGGTTTTTCATGAAATTGACCATGTTAGAGTGAGAATTGGACTTCGGTGCAGTTGACAAAGTTGCTCAGTTGGTGGTTTTGCATGGAATAGGGGTTGCTCCGCCGTGAATTTCTCCGGTCAACAGTGGCGCCGCCGTGGACGGCGGTCAACGGCGGTCAACGGTCAACGGGTTGACTTTTTGACTTTCGGCAAGTTGCATGTCGTTTGACTCGAAATCGCGCTCCGATCGCAGTGGGGAGGTTCATTTTTCGAGTTGAGCGTCTGAGCGTAAAACGAGGTATTGAGGTGGTATATACGGATTTTCGACGATTCGTCGACTATGAATTATCTTTTTCCGAGAACGGTGGTTTCTCGTGGTTTGATTTGTAATGTCGGATTATGACTTTGAATAATGAACTTTGTGAATATTCAGGGGTTTCGTGATCGTTCGTTTGGCGAGGGACTTTCCGCCGGATCACGGGTTAACGCGATACGCGTTACGCTAGTCTGTGAGTGGACACTTTATTTTCACGGAATTATTGCGAGTCTTTTATATACGTTTTATGAACTTGAGCATGCAGCATGATTATGGATTTACGAGCATGAGATTTCATACGAGATTATGTTTATTATGAGCATGTGTATTATGATTATACGAATATACTTATACGAATATACGTATAAGAGTATACATACACTTATATGCTGTTTCATGCATTTGCATCGAACTGTTTATGATTTTGGTTTACACAGAGTACAGTCTTGGTTACGTTGTTGTATCGATACACTTTGCCTCTCGGTTGATCCCCGATGGTAGGCCACCAGGAGGGGCAGTACCCCTACCTGACCGGCGAGGGGCAGTACCCCGGAACCGAGGCCTTTCTGGCTATGGATCACGTGGTAGTCAAGGACTCCGTGATTCCGACTGTACTAGCACGGATGTGTCCATGAGTGACCCCGTGAGATTTTCCTTGCATGCTCTGTACGTGAGTGGTAGTCAGCGTCTCCTCACGTACTATTTGATTTTCATGTATTTGACTCGCATATGATTTTATACGTATATTTTATTTGGTGAAAGACATTTATTTTCGTCCACTCACTCTAACGTGTTTCATGTCTTTCCCCTGGGTTTTTCGGTTTCCGTGCCCAGTTTGCAGTTCAGGCTCTGGTGTCGCACGTCGTGGTCGGAGGCATAGTGCTCGAGCTACTTTGTTTCATCCAGTAGGTTTATTGTTCTACCTACTGTGGTATGCGTATACGGTTATGTATTAGATGTCGCTCTGAGCTTCCTATTGAATACGTTATACGATTTTACACTGGATTTCAGTAAAGTACATATATATTTACTACTTTACTTTACTGTTGAGATATTGAGAAATCCGGATGGGATTGGTGCCCACGGTTTGCTTTTTGTGGCATAGGATGAAGTGTATTTTCCGCGTGCAGGTTAAGGTAATTCCACGTTAGTAACGAAACTCTGCCCAAATTTCGAAAAGTTTTTGTTGGTTCGTGTTTTCGAAGGGGTTTGATTCCGATTTAGGGAGCTAAATCGGGGTTGGGTCCTTTCAGCTTGGTATCAGAGCATTAGGTTATAGGTTCTGTAGACTTCTGTAGTCGTGTTTACTAAGGATATTTGAGAATGTACAGCATGTCTGGAATGGTGACCCGACCGGCCGGCGGATAATCATCAAATTCCGGGTGTTGTATGTTTTCAAATATTTGAACTTCCATGATTACGTTCCACTTGTTGTGAACGGTATTGTATTCATTAGGATGCCTCCTGACGTGCTTTCCGTGTCGTTTCGGTTGGGGATCCTGTTGTGGATCAATCGACGCGTGAATTGCCAGAGAACAGTGGATTCGGATGAGTGTTCAGAGTCCAGAGATATGTGTGGCACGGTTTGCCTGGGGATGTGTATATGGGCGTCTATATGTTGCCTCAGAGTTGAGAATTTTGGCAGTGATGTTTGCCTGATTCTGATCATTGTGTTTGGTGGGCTGATAATGTGTGAGTTCCGGTTGCGACTCCATGGCCTACATTCAGGGTGTGGTATACGGTAATGGTTTTATCAGGCTACCCAGCATTCGAATGTGGAGTGTTTATCCACCTGAGGTAGAGATGCATTGTTCATATGTTTATACCTGTTTATACGAGTTATGTGGCTTCAGAGGAAGCATGGCACGAGGTTCGAGATGAGTTTGAACCTGAGCATCAGAGAGAGTCTGATTGTTGTGCCTTGAGATTGCCGTGAGGAGCTTAGTGTGCTACACTCAGTGGCGAGGCTATTGACAAGGAAAGTTGTACGCGGTTTTCGATGTGATAGTTTGAGGAAAGTGGATTCAGCAGTGAGATTTTGATGAGGTTGAGTTCCGACACTTCGGGATCAGTGACTTCATCAGGCTGTGGCCTTTTCGATTATGTTGAGGATCCTCTGCTGATCCATTTGACGATGGCGGAGATCGCAGAGTAGCGGATTTGCTCCTATGGCATGAGTTGTGTGATCGTTGATGATCCTGTCACGCAGCAGGTGTCGCAGTGACTTGTGTTCGTAAGCACTCTCAGTTACTATTGTGGTGGCCAGGAGGGTCATGTTATGAGGGAGCGCCTTCAGCTAGCTGTTGTAGCGGTCTGGTAGCTCAGAGTTTACGAGGAGATCCTCATGTTGTTCCTGAGGTCTGATCAATATACCTTTTGACGAGTTATTTAGCAAGTCGCATTTGATGTGGGCGACTAGTTGGGCATGTTGAAGTTCGTGCTATGACCTTGTTTGAGGACATACTTTTCTCCGAGGTTACTGTTGTTTGATGTCCATGGCGATTGTACCTGCATCTCCACTTCTGAGGTCTTGGAGAGTGTTGCATCCATCCGGAGGTTGCGAAATCCTTGTTGAAGGATATGGCTTAGCCGCGGATCTGTTATAGCTAGACATTGTGGTTTTGGAGTGCTTGTGAGCATGGACTTACTGACGACGCATTTGGCGATGTTTGAGTGCCTCGAGGAGGAGGTTATGTTCGATGACCAGATTTTCCTGAGACGCTGTTTCGCGGTGATGGTCGAGCAGATGATGGAGACGGATTGTGTAGCTCATGTTGGGGATACTACGGTTGCTGTGCCCGATATTGATGACATTGTGGTGGTTCCCGAGTTTCCAGGTGTGTTCCGGAGGAGTTACTAGGTGTTCCTCCAGTTCGGGAGACCGACTACACCTTTGAGCTTGTACCGGGCGCTGAACTCATTTTACCGGCATTTTGTCGTTCGGAGCCAGCGGAGCTGATGGAGCTATTGGTTCGACTCCAGGAGTTGCTGGATGAGGTTTCAGGAGATTTCAGACGACCCGCATATTTGCTTGTGTGCTCTTGCATTTGTGTGTACGGGTGATGGATGGTTCAACGAGGTGGTGCATCGAATACCGAAACCTGATTCGCTTCAGAGGAGTGTGAGTATCCTCCGCTTCGGATTGACTATTGGTGGATCAGCTTGCGAGAGCTTCAGTCTTGTTGAGGATTGATTTCGGATCCGAATACCATCAGTTGTGGATCGATGAGTCAGATGTGGCTTTGTTGGCTTTCGGATCTCGGTGCGGACATCATGAGTTCTTGGTCACGTTGTTGGGTTGACCAATGCCCCGTAAATCGTGTGGACTTGATGGACCAGGTGTTCAGACGGTTTCTGGACGAGTTGCGGTTATGTTCGTTGGTGACATCCTGATGTACTCAAGGAGTGAGGACCAGTACCTGAAATAGTTGCAAGCGGTGTTGCGGATTTCGCGACATGATCAGCTGTTTGCGAGATTCAGCCAGTGTGAGTTTTGGCCGATTAGCGTGAAGATGTTGGGCTGTGTGATGCTAGCCGAAGGAGTCGGCGTGGATCCTGACCGGTTCGAAGCCGTGTGGATTTGGAGTTGCCCTACTATTGTACCAGAGATCAGGGGTCTCTTGGGTTTGGCAAGCTTTTACCGACGGCTTTGTGCAGGATTTTCCCGGATTGCTACTCTACTTTCCGGATTGACGATGAAGGCGTCAAGTTCATGTGGTTCGATGCACGCGAGGAGAGTTACTTCCTCCTGCAGGATGGTTGACCGTTGTTTCGGTTTTGACCTTACCTGACGATTACGACGAGTTCGTGGAATATGGCGATGCATCGAGATTTGGATTTGGTTGTGTATTGATGCTGTGTAGCAGAGCGGTGGCTCATGATTCCAGGCAGGGGAAACTTTGTATAGCTACGTATCTGGTGTATGATTTGGGTGTAGCTGTCCTTGTGTTAGCACCAGAGAGTTGGAGATACTACTGCTATGGCGTGCAGAGCAGTGTATGATGTGCACTGATCATTGAGTGTCATCCACTTGCATTTTCGGCCAGATTTGAGCTTGAGGCAGTGTCGATGGATGGAGTCGACTGACGACTATGGCTGCACCTTTGAGTTGCTCGAAAAAGGCTAGAGACTGTACTTTGACCATCTGTTTGGGATGATGTTGATGCTGATGCATTCAGTTGAGAGTCAGGAGTTTCAATATTGCATATGTGTATGTGTGGCTCGAGTTTCCGTGTTAGCCGAGTTATGGGCTACGAGAGCTGAGTTTGAGTATGATGATATTGAGGCTCGTGGTTTTGCGTGCGTTATGCACTGTTGATGTGGAGATGTACCAGATTTTCCGAGTTTATTACTCGTGATGCAGCATGAAGTAGAATGTAGCGGTTTGTGTGTGCAGATGCCACGTTTGTTATCAGGCGATGGCTAGGAGGAAGAGACTTGTCGAGGAGTGTCAGCCATTGAAGATTTCCGGTTTGACGTGGCGATTACTGCTGTGTTTGTGTATGCTTGTATGCACTTTGGTTTGTGATGCCAGTGGTTTGACCATTGTGGACTATTTGATGAATTTAGTACATTTCCTTGTGCATTCAGAGATGATTTTAGTGGCAGGCTGGCATAGCTGAGTTTGGTGGAGATTGTCCATTTCGTGATGTGCTTATGTCCCAGTTCGCTGATCGAGACAATTGGCTATAACTGTGTGTTGGTAAGCTTTGCAGCGAGCATTGGGGACCAGATTACGAGTTAGTACCGGTTCTTATCTCAGATTGGTGAGCGATCTTCGAGGACTATTTAGACCTTGGAGGGCATGTTGTGGACCCCGGTATTGTAGTTCCGAAGGATTCGGGACCAGCAGTTTTAACTGTTCGAGATTGCTTGCAGTACCAGTTTGTAGACCACTGTGATATCGGCGTTACTTGATGTCGTTTGTGGACGACGTTGTGCTCCGTAGTGTTGGAGCGAGTTTGATTTGATTGAGTTTGAGTTGATGTTTGATTTTGATTTTGTGGAGTGTGTTACCACAGATTGTCAGGTTAGCGGAAATGGGCTGATACATGTTTGAGTTATGTTGGTGTGTATAGACTGTGTTGTGATTAGCCACGTTGTTTTGATCCGTATGTGGTCATAGGCGAGTATGTGTTGTGCCGTATAGTTCGGTGTCGCCTACGTTGTTGGCTTTTGTGTGTGAGATGTGTATTGTATTCCGTGTGGTGGAACTGTGTTTCAAGTTTGCTACGTGTTTTGTACCCTGTCTGTTCCTTATGTGGGAACACTTAGCGATTGTGTGAGCCAGTTCAGATTTGTGATTTGAGGGTACAGAGATTTCAGCACGGAGTTATCTCTTATTGTGGAGTCAGTTGCCAGAGTTGTTCAGTTGAAATAGCCACTAGGCAGTTGAGCAGCATGTAGAGGCAGTGCTCCTACCTTGTAGTCGACAGACTTGGAAATTTCGAGGTCGAAATTTTTCTAAGGGGGGTGGATTTGTGACGACCCGGACCAGAATCAGCAGTTTGATCAGCTATATACGTGAGTTACTGCGTAGTCGCAGCTGTTCGGCAGTTATTTGAATCGCTGAAGCTTCTTAACGACTAAATTATTGGCCGAGAATTGGAGCTGGGTCTCTTCTCGAGATTCGTTGTTCATGTGATTTCGAGTTCGTGAGCGGTTCCGGATCGTTATTTGGACGACCGAGGAATTAATTATGAATATTTGAAGTTCAGATTTAAATGGTGGGCTACTTAACGACTAAATTACCGAACGAGAATTTGGGTACGGCTTCTTCATGGAAATTGTTCGGAATTTAATTTCGAGTTTGTGGGAACTTTCGGAGCATGATTTTGAGTTATGGAGATTTAGTTGTGATTATTTCTGTTGGTTGTTTGTTTAGTCGATTTAAATATGTGTGGTGTGAACAGTTGACTTTTTATCCGATTGGCCGATGTGTTTGACTTTGGGTAATTATTGAAGAGTATGTCGAGACGAGTTTGTGGCCGCGAGAATTATCGGAATCGGAGTTACGACGAGAGAGTTACGCGTGTTTGAAGTTTGTCGAAATGGATAAACATGAAGTTTCCTAATCGGGAAAGGCTATAAATAGCAGGTTGCCATTTTGGGTCAAGTCAAACATTTCCTATTCGGTTGTTGACCGAGTTGACTCGGTCAACTCGGTGGTGAGAGAAGGTGGCCGACGTGCATGACGGTGACTCCACGGTGGCGATCGATTCCGGCCATCCCGTGGGACGGGGTTGGTCCCGTTCGAAGCGCCTCAGCTTCCTCGTCCTTTCCCCGGCCACCGTTCAAGGCGAGACTCGCCGGAAATGGAAGAAAATCCGGCCAAAAATGGAGGGAAAACTTTGTGATTCGGGTTCTTGGATTCGGGCCGATTCGAGCTGAACTTTGGGGTGGGCTTTGTAGCCCTCATCACCATGATGCTTCCCTGTAAGTTTCGTGTTCCGATTCGATTTGTGGAAGGAGAATTTTGGGATTGAAATTTGTGTGTTCATTCGGTTTTTCATGAAATTGACCATGTTAGAGTGAGAATTGGACTTCGGTGCAGTTGACAAAGTTGCTCAGTGGGTGGTTTTGCATGGAATAGGGGTTGCTCCGCCGTGAATTTCTCCGGTCAACAGTGGCGCCGCCGTGGACGGCGGTCAACGGCGGTCAACGGTCAACGGGTTGACTTTTTGACTTTCGGCAAGTTGCATGTCGTTTGACTCGAAATCGCGCTCCGATCGCAGTGGGGAGGTTCGTTTTTCGAGTTGAGCGTCTAAGCGTAAAACGAGGTATTGAGGTGGTATATACGGATTTTCGACGATTCGTCGACTTTGAAT
The DNA here is from genome assembly GCA_946800695.1 of Geum urbanum. Classification (NCBI taxonomy): domain Eukaryota; kingdom Viridiplantae; phylum Streptophyta; class Magnoliopsida; order Rosales; family Rosaceae; genus Geum; species Geum urbanum. The sequence continues at coordinate 3,213,699 of OX327008.1, read as the reverse complement.
TATCTGTTTCCGAGAACGGTGGTTTCTCGTGGTTTGATTTGTAATGTCGGATTATGACTTTGAATAATGAACTTTGTGAATATTCAGGGGTTTCGTGATCGTTCGTTTGGCGAGGGACTTTCCGCCGGATCACTGGTTAACGCGATACGCGTTACGCCAGTCTGTGAGTGGACACTTTATTTTCACGGAATTATTGCGAGTCTTTTATATACGTTTTATGAACTTGAGCATGCAGCATGATTATGGATTTACGAGCATGAGATTTCATACGAGATTATGTTTATTATGAGCATGTGTTTTATGATTATACGAATATACTTATACGAATATACGTATACGAGTATACATACACTTATATGCTGTTTCATGCATTTGCATCGAACTGTTTATGATTTTGGTTTACACAGAGTACAGTCTTGGTTACGTTGTTGTATCGATACACTTTGCCTCTCGGTTGATCCCCGATGGTAGGCCACCAGGAGGGGCAGTACCCCGGAACCGAGGCCTTTCTGGCTATGGATCACGTGGTAGTCAAGGACTCCGTGATTCCGACTGTACTAGCACGGATGTGTCCATGAGTGACCCCGTGAGATTTTCCTTGCATGCTCTGTACGTGAGTGGTAGTCAGCGTCTCCTCACGTACTATTTGATTTTCATGTATTTGACTCGCATATGATTTTATACGTATATTTTATTTGGTGAAAGACATTTATTTTCGTCCACTCACTCTAACGTGTTTCATGTCTTTCCCCTGGGTTTTTCGGTTTCCGTGCCCAGTTTGCAGTTCAGGCTCTGGTGTCGCACGTCGTGGTCGGAGGCATAGTGCTCGAGCTACTTTGTTTCATCCAATAGGTTTATTGTTCTACCTACTGTGGTATGCGTATACGGTTATGTATTAGATGTCGCTCTGAGCTTCCTATTGAATACGTTATACGATTTTACACTGGATTTCAGTAAAGTACATATATATTTACTACTTTACTTTACTGTTGAGATATTGAGAAATCCGGATGGGATTGGTGCCCACGGTTTACTTTTTGTGGCATAGGATGAAGTGTATTTTCCGCGTGCAGGTTAAGGTAATTCCACGTTAGTAACGAAACTCTGCCCAAATTTCGAAAAGTTTTTGTTGGTTCGTGTTTTCGAAGGGGTTTGATTCCGATTTAGGGAGCTAAATCGGGGTTGGGTCCTTTCATTTTTCCACTATATCCGACGACATGTGTCAATATCGTCGGATATAGTTTTCTCCAGAGTCAACCATTTTGACCATGGAGAAAACTATATCCGACGATGATGTCGTCGGTTATAGTTTAAAACTATGACTGACGCAAAATCATCGTCGGATAGTTTATACTTTTTCCAACGGTAACCCTAACTGGTCGTCGGATATAGTATGACCGACGGTCTATTACCGACGCTACTATATCCGACGACACATCGTCGGATATTACTATGACCGACGAGGATCTAAAACAGACCGACGACACCAAGTCGTCGGTCATAGTAATTGTTCCGGTAGTGTTAATCCAAATGACATTACTAACCATTCAAAATTTCCTTCTGGACAAGTGAATGTTGTCCATTCTATAGATTCTTCTGCTGATCTAATTTGCCAAAATTCTGATTTACAATCAAACTTACTAAAATATTTACTTTCTTGAATTTTGTTTATTAGTTCATCCTTATTTGGTAACTTATAATTATCTTTATATATATTATCATTTAATCTTCTATAATTATATACTATTCTAGTTTTTCCTCTCTTAAGTTCTGAATGTTTTCTATCTATAAAGGCTGATGTTCTATGTCGAAATTTTGAAGGTCTAAATACCTTAAGATTTAATAACTCTTTTATTTGTTGTTCAAATTATTGTTTATCTAACAGTTTACAAGACATATCTGCTGTTTTATTTCTTAAGTCTGGGTTTATAATATCTAATTTAACTGATATTTTATTTTTATTCCAATGTAACTGTGGATCTTCTCCTATTATTTTACTTTGTTCTGCTAATTGTAATAACTCCTCTAAAATTTTAGGTCTATCTAAAGGTATAATTTTATAAGGTACTATTTTTTCTAAAGATGGATATTCTAACTCAAATATTGACTCATCTATGTCTTGTTCATCCAAATTCTCCAAGGTTTTTAATGAATCATCGTGTTCTTCTATGCTAAAGTTATTATAAATTTCTAATAAGTTACTTTGATCTGTATGGTTATTGCTTTCTTATAAAATGTTAAATAAAGTGGATTATAGTAAAATCCTTGTAAACTTCTAATAAAGTTTTAATCCTAATATAAATTGATATGATCCTATGGGTGATACAAATGTTAAGGGTGGGTTAAATTGTAGCTTTTCAATCCTAAGTGGTATATTATTTAAACAATGTATTATTTGTACAATTCTAGAATCTCATTGGGATACTTTAACTGGTTTAGCTAATTTTTGCCTATACTGAATAAGTACTAATTCTTTTCTTATTGCACTTTTAGTACTACCTGTATCTATCATAGCTACTTTTTGAATCCTATGATCCTTAGTTTAGTCTAATTCAAAATTAATAGTTATTAAGGTACTAACCTTATGTTTTTCTAAATCAAAATTTCGTATTCTATCTATTTCTTCTTCTTCGACTGAATTTATTTCTGTTTCTAAAATCCTGTTGTTAAAACATGGTTTACAAAATATTATCTTACTAGTATAATATTTTGCTGGTACTACTTTCTTACACTTACTACATTCTTTAGGCCCGCCATCATAAATTAACATATTTAAATTCTTCTTTTTCTTCTAACATACATATTTCTTCATTAAGTTCACTATCTGAACTATCATAATACTCAAATTCGGATTCAGATAACATATTTATACTATAAATACTTTTATTATCGCTTAAATTGTCTAAACTATAAATTGACTCTAAGGCTTCATCTTTTCTTGGTTGTATTTTCTCTCTGGGTTGTTTTCCTAATTTTGGACATTTAGGTTTATTGTGTCCTACTTCACCACAAAAGTAACACTTACAAGTGCTTTTATTTTTTGGTGCTTTATATTTTCTAATCTAAGGTTTAGTACTTCTTTTCCTAAATTGCTTTAGGAATATATTTGTTTTTCCTAAAGGTCTTAGAAGGTTGTATATCATACCTTCTATGTTGCTTATAATGTTTATATTTTTTCTTATAACTCTTTCTATAGGGTGTAATCTTGCTTTTAAACTTATCCTTTCTATGACATCCATATTGTTTGGGTAAATCTATATTTTTACAACTCATGTAAAATTATTTTCTAATTTGCCTTTTTGCTTTAATTTGACAACATTCTTTTCTTAATATATCATATACATGTTGTGTTCTAGGTCCTATGGCCATATCATCTTTTCTAGGGTGATTTTGTCATTCTTTCCATATTTTTTCTCCTATAGGTCATTTAATTTTAGTTATGAATGTATTTAGTTAATTAATATAATTAATTCTACATGTTTTACCTAAATACTTAAAAAATCTGTAGTATATTCTCCTATATACTGTAATCACAGATTTGTAACTGTTCTAAGTTTCTTATTGCTCTAATTTGTTTTTGTTCATTTTTTCCATCTAATCTATTATGATCTAAAAACACAAATTTAATAAGCTTAACAAAACTATCTATATTAAATGTTGTTTTTTCTGCTTGGTAATTTTCTGGTTTTTTTGCTTTCCATGATTGAAAGAAATCAAATACCATGCCATCTAAAATATATTCAAAGTAATCTCACATATCATTTGTATTACTAAAATCTAACATTCTTGTTGCATGTACACATCATTTTTTCCATCTTTCTATCATTTTTTTCCCAATCTTGAGGGTCTACTCTATCTATGTTTAGTATATTTCCTGCTATACTTATATGTTCAATTCCTGAGTAAGGGATTCTATTATTTCTATGTAGTGTAGCTGCGTCTAAATTGCTATGAGGAGTTGTTCGCTCGGTATAAGACTCATTAGTTGGTCTACTATTTTGCTGTTCAGATCTTCTTATTGAAAATTCTACATGAACACCATAAGCTCCTATTGAACTATATTGTTCCTCTACTGGTAAACATTCTATTTCTACTAATATATTATTGTAATCTTTTTCTCCTAAGATTTTTTCTAATCCTATTTGTAATATCAATTTTCTCATTTCCTTGTCACTCAAACGATGTAGTCCTAATTGATAGGTTTTATATTTTTTTATATATTGTTTTTCATCTAGGTTATTTATGTCTTCTATTAACTTACTACTATAGTATCAAAATTGTGTTCGATAATATTTAATTCTAAGTTATCAAAGGCCATATGTATTTCTGCTTCACTTTCTAAGTCATCACATATATTTTCTATTTGTCTATAATTAGCAAATCTAACTGATGCTTCTCCTAACTGATTTTCAAAAATTTGTGCATTATCTGGCTGTCTATGTTTTGATCCTTGTAAGTTAGGTAATTGCCATTGTGTTCCTTCAAGGAAACTACTATCTACTGGTCATGCTTCTATCATGTTTATATGTTTACTTCCAAAAGTTTGCACTAAATTTTGAAATTGTACATTAAACTTGTAATTAAACTTACCTGACACTTTTCCTACATACATTAAGCTAATACTTAAAATTTTAAAATCTCCTTTCATCTTATAGTTTTTTTCTTCTAATATATGCTTACTTTAAGATACTTGTTAAACTCTTTGGTTGTCATTAAAAAATTCGGAATGCAACCTATTATTGTTAAATTCGTGCTAAGGTCTACTTCAGCTGTTGCTATTGAAGCTAGTTTGTGATTATCCCATCTATCATCATAGATGTACACTAAGCCTTTGGTTCCTACTTGTGCTCTTGTTAATCCTGCTATGCCAATTAATATAGTTCCTATATGAATTTGTGAGTAACTTAATTTTTTAAGTTGTTCTATTGCTTGATTACTAAGTAAATTTAAAGTAACTTCTTTATCGATACAACTAATTTTTCATGCTAACTGAAGAGCGCTCAAACAATAAAATAAACATGGTTACCGTCACACATACTTCGGCAGAACGGTGAACTAGCTACTCACCGATCTCGCCTCTAACCAATCAAAAATTACACATACAGGTACATCGGCACCAACAACCAAGGATCACAACCTCAGTCGGCGAGCTGGGGGACTGCATGGCATGATACTCGGCTCTCCAAACAGAGGTAAACATCGCCGTTAAGCACGTCCCGGTAATTTCGCCGGTATCACTTCTTTCAACTCGCCAACCAAGGTTGATCTCCTTGGCTGAGCAAGTTGGGGGACTTGTACCTATACCTGGCTAAATCACCTAGGTACGTACTTAACGGCTTAATTACAAGTCATAAATATATCTCACCGCCGGCATGACAGGAACCACCACCAGGAGGACCTCAACATCGATGACCAATATCGCTCGACCCGCGACCAGGTTAACGCCCACGCGCCCGTTCAAGGATCGGTCAGACAACACTCAGCAAGAGAGCACGTACATCAATCCCACATCGAAGACAGAAGGATAACCCAAGCTCCAACCACCAATATATACCGGTCAACTCAGCATTAAATGGTACGCATTCAATACCCATTTTACACCGTTATTCTATACAATTCATATATCGCCTCTGACTTAGGCATCGGAGGGTTGAAGGCAGGCCATCCCCGTCTCTCCTTAACCGCTGTTGAATCTTAGCAGCGACTACGAGCCCGACTTGGAAGAAACCCGAGGGCGATATCGATAACAACCCGACACCGACACCTTGAACATCAGTCATCCGACAAACACAACCGCCATACTATCTTGTACAATAGCCGATATCCATAACGGTATCGGGTATTAACACTTCTGTTATAATTGATAGATCGGGTTCTTCTTTGTGTTTTGTCTTCAATAAAGACCATCTGTGAGTTCTAACTAATCTTGTATGATGGTATAATTTCATTTGGTTTTCTCAAATATGATCAATATTATCCATACAAATTTGTTATATGTGTAATCAATTACTTCATATTAATCAAGAACGTAGTAGTGCATGTTAAATACTTCAACCCATTTGATCTCTGCCCTTTTATTCCCAGTCATATATATTCTTCCAGATCAATGCTAGTTACGCATACTTATGCTCAATTTGTACTTTAATTTGATATGAGTGGACACACAGTTTGGTGCTGCCCTTTCAGTTGGAATTGATATAGATCCGCAAGCAATTACATCTGCACGCCAGAATGCTACTTTGAACGACATAAGACTTGAACAGATGCCATTACGTCTAGTTTCAAGTGAAAAATGCTCAACTTGGACAGATTCATATGGATGTGTGGAAGAACGCAGTTCAGCTGGAGTGGAAGACAACTCGGAGAAAGACAAGTACGATGTCTTAATTGCGAGATGGTTGTGTGTTCAACTCAAAATCCTCTTTTTCGGAATGTGTTGGCCGTAGGCGAGCCGTCGAGGAGCTCTCCAGTTGCATGAGTGTGAGACCGGCGAAATTTTATGTTCAAAACTCAAAATTTTGAGGGAAAAAATTCACCCACCATACTTCAACTTATGTGACCAGATCAGTTTGATATCTTGACTTTTTTTCGTATAAAAAACGTACTCCAACTTATTTTCTCGTACCATCGGAGTATCCACATCATATTTCAGTTAAATTTCTGACAGGCTGACGTGGCACCTCTAATTTTTTTAAAAATTCATATTGTTCTCCCTCAAAATTTTCCGCCAATTCTTAAAATTGAGGGGTCTTCATCTCCATCTCACTCTCCTCAGCTCCTCTATGGCTGCTTTATATCTCTCTCCCTAGGGGCCCCTAGCCTCCACATTGTACCAATGAATTCCCACATCCCGACCTCTGTTAACTAGTTAACCCCACTTCGCTGAAATGATGAAATCTACAGTAGTTGCCCAAAATGGTACGTACCAATCCGTAGAGCTTTAAGATCTGCGGACTCTACTTCTGGGCACCACCAACATCCACAAACCCTCTCGTCGATTTCTTCATTCTTCCCATGAAGCTCTCCGCCCGCCCACTCTTCAGTCTTCGGGGACTGCGATCCGTTAGAACTCTTGGAGATCGGACTAGCTGGGGCATCATCTCATCAACAATCAGAACTCACTCCACTCCGCTTCAAAGATAAGTTCTCCGATTTAATAATTACCATCTTCCTATTTGATCAAATGATTAAAGCATGCCAGCAATACAAACTCTCTCAATTAGCCATTTACCATGTATATGCATGCTACTGTATCTAGCTAGTTCGCTTCATATATATGCACACACCTCATCAACACGATCGCATGTGTTAGCACGCACCTAAAGCATCACCACCTCTCGTGTACCTTAATTATGCCATTAATGCCATAGTTACGTTAGAAACGCATGTTGAGCTCGAACACGAACATATAGAAATGTTTGGAACTCGACTCGATCACGAATACGTACGTACGTAGTGAAAGATTAACTCAAGTTCATCATTATGTAAACACAGAAACACAAACCTTATGAAGAACATAAACTAAACAGAAGAAGAAGCTAGCTTACCAGCAGAGTTGATGGAGATGGCCATCGTTCTTGATCAAAAGGAGAGCTGAAGTCTTCTGTCCTCTACAGTGTGAAGCCTCTCTGATGGGGAAGAGATTAATGCTGATTACGTAAAGATCCAGGGACTCCTCTCATACATATATATATAGTGTCTAATCCTGGTATCTACCCATAATAGAAGTCCAAGTTGAACACTGATTTGGATTAGCTTAATGAGATCATATCAGTACATAATTAGGACAAGAACCAACTGCACAATGTATCAATTCAACTGGGATACGTATTAGCAATTCCCATGTGTTTCTAGATGATGATCATGCTGTTTGTATACAGCAGTATATAAGTTCATATCCAACAATCTCCCACTGAACTTAACTTACTACATTTATACATAAACATACATGAACATCAACTACTGAAGTGGCCATGAAGCACAAAATTGCCTAAGTCCCATCACTATAGCTCTGTCAACTGCAATTACTGTCATCAAACCTAGAACTGAACTGATCAACTCAACCAGAAAGTTAAAGACCATAACAACAATTCTTACAATACACATGAACTCCAGATATGATTATGAGAGCTATTGACATTTATACATTTCAACTTAAGTGTCAAAACAATCTCTCAGTCCTACTGAATAGTTTTAACAAAAACTCCAAAATCACAAACACTCTTAAACAACAGTGGACACATGTTTGTTCTTTGAAAATATATACATATTTACACAACACAAATGCTGCATAAAACATCCACCTGAACTGCAAATTCCAACTGTAACCACATATCAATCAAAACGTTGATCATAAATCATCAACAAATTTAACCAGAATTCATCATCAATAAATTTTTAAATGCAGAATTCTGCAGAAGTCATTACAGTAGTTAATTCAAACAATGAAAAATCATCTCAGTACATACAACCAACAAGAACTACAATCAAGCTGAAAATTCCTTTATACTTTGAGTGCTCCCACTAATCCTAACAATCTAGACTGTTTAAAACTCTCATACTCTCAACATGAGCTTTAAACACCCCTACTGCTAGAGCCTTGGTAAAGGGATCTGCTAGCTGATTTTCAGTGTCAACATTCAGTACCTCAATTTCACCATCCTTCACCCTTTTCTTGATGCTGTAATATTTCAAATCCAAATGCTTAGAATTAGGTGACATTTTGCTGTTCTTGCTAAAGAACACCGATGCTTCATTGTCACAGTACAGAATAAGCTTTTCTGATACTACAGACTTTAGAACTCTAGTCTCCAGCATGAAATTCCTTATCCATAAACCCTCACACATACACTCATATAGGGCTATTACTTCTGCCTGCATGGGAGAAGTAGCAGTTAGGCCTTGTTTCATAATTTTCCAAGCCACTGCACCTCCAGCCAATATAAACACATAACCACTGGTTGATTTTGTAGAACTAGGATAGTTTCCAGCAAAATCAGAATCAGCATAACCTTCTAAAACTAAGTTTTTCACTCTCCTATAAACAAGCTGATGATGCTTGGTCTTCTGCAAATATCTCAAGACTTTCTTCCCTGCATTCCAGTGCATAATATCTGGACTGCTTTGGAACCTTGAAAGAATACCTACTGCAAAAGCTAAATCAGGCCTTGTGCATACCTGAGCATACATCAAGCTCCCTATTAGCCTAGCATATGGTTTTGATTTCATATCTGCAACCTGTGCATCAGTTTTAGGAAGTATGTTTTTGGTTAATTTGTCACCTTTAGACATAGGTACTTCACCAGCTGTACAGTTCTCCATACCAAATCTCTTAAGAATTTTGGAGACATAAGCATGCTGAGATAATCCTAAAAGTCCCTGAGTTCTGTCTCTTTTAATCTCAATTCCCAAAACAAAAGATGCTTCCCCCAAATCTTTCATATCAAACTGTTTTGATAGAAAGATTTTAGTATCATTTAGAAGTTTCATGTTGCTGGATGCCAACAGAATATCATCCACATACAAGATTAAGAAAATAAAACTTCCTCCTACTGTTTTGAGATAGACACACTCATCTACGATGTTTTCAGTAAAACCAAACTTAGAAATCACTGAATCAAACTTCCTATACCATTGTCTTGATACCTGTTTTAAACCATAGATAGATTTATTAAGTTTACACACTAAAGCTTCTTGCCCTGGTTCTACAAATCCTTCTGGCTATTTCATAAAAATGATTTCTTCCAGCTCTCCATTTAGGAAAGCTGTTTTAACATCCATTTGATGTAGCTCCATATCATAATGAGCCACTAAAGCCATAATTATCCTGAATGAGTCTTTTGTAGACACAGGAGAAAAGGTTTCTATAAAATCTATCCATTCCTTTTGAGTAAAGCCCTTAGCTACAAGCCTTGCTTTAAACCTCTCTATATTTCCACTAGCATCTCTTTTAGTCTTAAAAACCCATTTACAGCCTATTGGTTTTTGTTCTTTATTAGGCTTAACTAGTTCCCAAACCTCATTTTTACTCATGGAATCAATTTCTGCTTCCATGGCTTCTTTCCACTTTTTTGAATCAGTACCTTCAACAACATCATTGAAGGTTACTGGATCAGTTTCATCTTCTAATGCCTTCTCAATTTCTTGAGAAAACACTAGATAATCACTTTGGCCTCCAAAAGTAGGAATTCTCTCTCTCACAGGCCTTTTAGGAGGTGAGGTTGGTTGTGGTATTTTGGTTTTTAAGGCTACTGTATCACCTGCTTCTACAGAATTACCTAAGTCTGATGTTGTGGTTTGAACTTCAGCAACATCAGTCAAGTCAGGCATAGGTTGATCAAATATTTGTTCTTGTTCCCCTAGATTTTCATCTACTGATATTGTTTCTGTTTCTGTAGTTAAATCAGTGATTTTTGGCAATGTATGAAGGTTGCTAGGATTTTCTGTGTTCCTCAAGTCATCTTCAGTGTGTTCATCAACTTCAATAAATTCTGAGGATAAATCTTCAGGATTTATACTGTAAGTTGATTCTCCTACAAACTTTACCTGGTGAGTCTCAAAGACTCTATGAGAGTGTTTAGCTGAATAGAGTTTGTAACCCTTAGACTTGTCACAATATTCTATAAAATGACAACTTATAGACCTTGAATCTAATTTTCCTAGGTTAGGGTTGTGGATCCTAGCTTCTGCAGCACATCCCCAAACATGACAATGATGTAGGCTAGGCTTCCTGTTACACCATAGTTCATATGGTGTTTTGTCTGATGACTTAGTGGGAGACCTGTTGCAAATGTAATTTGCAGTTATTAATGTCTCTCCCCACAGAAATCTAGGTAAGCCTGTGCCACACATCATGCTCCTAACCATGTTTAGAAGTGTCATATTTTTTCTTTCTACAACACCATTCTGCTGGGGATTGTATGGAGTGGTGTACTGAGCCTTAATGCCACATTCATGAAGATACAAGGCAAATGGCCCCATATGTTGGCCACTCTCAGTAAACTTCCCATAAAACTCTCCCCCCTATCAGATCTCACCATTTTTATCTTTAACCCAAACTGAAGCTGAGCTTCAGTTTTAAAGATTTTGAAATATTCTAAAGATTGAGATTTTTCTGATAAAAGGTATATATGGCAATATCTGGAAAAGTCATCTGTAAATGTAATGAAATAAGTATTTCCACAGATGGTTTGAGTTCTAAATGGTCCACATATGTCTGTATGGATTAGCTCCAGCAATTTCTTGCTTCTGTATGCACCCTTTCTGTTTAAGTTTGTCATTTTTCCTTTGTAACATTCAACACAGTCTTTTAGGTCACTAAAGTCTAGTTCTGGTAACATTTCATTCTGTACTAAAGTCTTTAATCTTCCTGCTGAGATATGGCATAATCTTCTATGCCATAGGATTGCAGATTTTTCATTAAACATGGTTCTTTTAATACCTGCTACAGTATCAGCAGCAACTGCTACTATATTTTCTATGGAAAACACTTCCTGTGATGATGACAAGGTACAAAGTAATTGTAAATAACCATTCACACGTTTTCCACAACCAACACATACTGAATTTTGAAAAATTTGTATTCCTTTAATGTCATACAAGAAACTGAATCCATTCTCAACTAAAAGATCAAAAGAAACTAAATTCCTCTTCATTGAGGGAATGTAGTGTACATTATCCAGAAAAAAGAAAATTTTGAAAACCTAAACTAAGCTTTAAAGATCCTATAGCTTTGACTGCCACACGCATTCCATTCCCTACTTTGATGTTGACTTCATCACTTTTTGGGTTCCTCTTTCTTATTAAACCCTGCAGAAAATTGACTATATGTAAGGGGGATCCAGAATCAAGCCAAAAGGTGTTTGGCTGTGAGTTAATTAAATCAACTTCTAAGAAATAGAGAGATGAATTTTTAAAGGAGTTAAGATGAGTTAAAAGCATACCCTTTTTCTCTAACCAGGCTTTAAAACCAGCACAATCTTTCTTCATGTGTCCAGGCTTCTTGCAAAAGAAGCATTTGAACTTAAATGGCTGCTAATTCTGGTTGTTACTGGAGTCTCCTTTAGGTCCTGAGGCTTTAAAGTTAGGTTTCTTAGGTCCTAGCTTCTTTTTCTATTTACTCTTCCCAACCAGGTTAACTGCAGTTTCAGGTTTAGGCACTACCCCATAGGAAGGATCCTCTTTCATTATCCTGGATTCTTCTGCAGCTACAATGGCTATGAGTTCATTCATAGACCATTTGGTTTTCTGAGTGTTGTAACTCGTTTTCAGCTGCCCAAACTTACTAGGCAGTGATTGTAGTGCTGTGTTCGCAACATGCTCATCAGCCATAGCATCTTAATGTCCAGGTTTGCTAATTTTAAGGCTATGTTTTCCATTTGCAGCAGATGTTCTCTGACTCCTCCAACACCATTGTCTTTAGCTGTATTAAACTGGTGTGATAAAGAAGCACTCTCTATCTTGTCAGATTCCTTAAATTTTTCCTCAATCAGCTACAAGTAATCATAAGCATAGTCTACTTTAGGGATGGTTCCTGCAATTGTATCTGAAATACATGCCCTTATGATGTTAATGGCTGAGTTGTTCTTCCTATGCCAGTAGTGATAGTGCTTATATTCTTCAGGGTATGTGTGTTTTTCTTCTTCTAAAACTGGATCAGGAACGTTTTGATAGAGAGCTATGTCTAGGTCATTTTTATTGTTGAAGTATGTGTCAATCTGCCTCCTCCACACCTTATAATTTGAACCAGTGAGGAGTTCTATCGTGTCAAGTGACACAATTTGGTTACCTATGAGCAAACAAGTAAGAAAAGAAATAATTAGTTCTTATTTTCTGTAATTTCTTAATGAAGCCTAAGATTCATGTCTTAAGTGACTTCTGTGTTTTCATTGAATTCCTGTTGTAGTCTTATACAAAAATTTCACATAGAAGAGTTACACAGAATCAAAACCACAGCATAAGAAAACTGCAATCATGCATATGTATTAGTACAAAACACACACACATCATATCCCATCTCTGAAGAACATTCTGTACAACACTTTTGAGCAGAAGATACAGAATACTGAAGCTTAATCATCATACCACGAAACACAAGATCATGTTATAATCATAGATTCTCTACACCTTTGTGGCAGAAGAAGAACCTACACTACCTGAATATGAATTTTATGCAATGTTTATGATGCTGTTTATGTATCAAAAGTATGCAACATTACTTCTTTGGAAGTCAGAATTCACATAACCCTTAAAAACATTTAACACAAGTTTAATTCTGAAACCTTTTAAACTAGAGTTGATTCGATGCAATGAAAAGAAAATTTTGCTTTATGCAATATATGATCTTATCCCGCAGTGATTCAAGGTTATCATGTTGAATTCCGAGACATTCTTTAAAAACATTTAGTTTTACCATTATCTCATGAATTTCAGCTCAGCAAGTAATGCAGACATAACAGCACAGGGAGATGCTTCATTATGCCTTTTATTCAAGAAAATTTACCCATATGAATAGCAGCAGACAACCAACAATTCTCATCCTATGACATGCTTTGATTTCTAGGTATCATGATCCCAAAACAGAAGCAAATGCCCAGATCAATCATAATGTCAAAACACATCCATCATAAGAACTAACCTTGGCCTCTGCTCACAGCGCTGCAATTTTAGCGGAAGCAAAACAATTTCACATAGCACATGCTTCTAAATCAAACAATCCACAGATGCTCACAATCAATCATTGAAATTTAAGTTTCATCTGGTCCATCTATCCTAACCTAATTGCACACCGGGATATGCTCTAGGATCATTCAACAATGAAGGAAACTCAATCTAACCTTGTTGCGAGCTCAGGTTTGAATCCCAAAACAGAATCGTGAAAAGAATCCGTGCGTGTTCTTCCCCAATTCCAGCAGCTGAACCAAAAAGCTTTTGTAAAAGCCTTAACGGTCATAAAACCCTCCAATCAGAGGTTTTTGGATCAGCTCGGTTTTGGGCCACGCAGAACAGGCCCCAGGTTGTTTGAGTTTGGGCCAACAAAAAACCAAAACGGAGGCCCAAAATATTTTCTGAAGGCTTTGTTCTTCCAACAGTTCAAGGACATTCAAACAAAATTGCCTTTAGATTTCTTTGTGTTATTCTTAATTTGATTTACATGATGATGAGAGACGAAGCTCTGATACCAATTGAAAGATTAACTCAAGTTCATCATTATGTAAACACAGAAACACAAACCTTATGAAGAACAGAAACTAAACAGAAGAAAAAGCTTACCAGCAGAGTTGATGGAGATGGCCATCGTTCTTGATCAAAAGGAGAGCTGAAGTCTTCTGTCCTCTACAGTGTGAAGCCTCTCTGATGGGGAAGAGCTTAATGCTGATTACGTAGAGATCTAGGGACTCCTCTCATACATATATATAGTGTCTAATCCTGCAATCTACCCATAATAGAAGTCCAAGTTGAACACTGATTTGGATTAGCTTAATGAGATCATATCAGTACATAATTAGGACAAGAACCAACTGCACAATGTATCAATCCAACTGAGATACGTATTAGCAATTTCCATGCATGTGTTTTTAAATGATGATCATGCTGTTTGTATACGGCAGTATATAAGTTCATATCCAACACGTAGGAACTCATATCAGTTTATATTCTAATTATTTGCATATGTTTTAACGTGGGAAGCTTATCTACATGCATGTCAATGGTTGATCTCATGTTCGAACAACTGTAGGATCACCTATATATAATTAGTCACGTACATATGCATGCATCTAACGTACGAAGTCGGCCACTCATGTCAATTATGCCATGCATGAACACTATAATGATATCTTCTGTACGTGTGTGTTCCTCTGTGCATGCACGGTTTAGCTTCTCTCATATATATAGCTAGCTGCATATTGAGTTATTGACGAAACGGTCGGGCGAGCTGGACATCGCCACAAGCACCCAAAATCTCAAACCCAGCAGCTCGGGGACTTTCCGTCAAGCCCAATCACCGCCAACCTCATGCCGCCAAGATCCTCATCTTGAGCACTTGATTTTCGCCTATACCCGCCTACTCGGGGGAGAGAGATATAAAGCCGCCACAGAGGAGCTGAAGAGAGTGAGATGGAGATGGAGACTCCCTAATTTTGAGGGAGGGTAATATGGACTTTGCAAAAAAAATAGAGATGTCATGTCAGAAAATTTTTCGAAAATTGAACAGAAATGTGATGTGGGTACCCCGGCAGTACAAAAAAATAAGTTGGAGTACGTTTTTCATACGAAAAAAAATCCAGGTATCAAACTGACTTGGCCACATAAGTTGAAGTATGGTGGGTGAATTTTTTCCGTAAATAATAGTATAATTATCAACAAGAACAAGATTGATTTGGAAAAGAAAGATATAGAATTCTTAGGAATTTATATTAAGTTAGGCACCATCCAGTTGCAGGAACATATAACAAGAAAAGTTGTAGAATTTCCAGATAAGTTTGAAGATAAAAAACAATTACAAACATTTTTAGGACTTTTGAATTATGCAAGAAAATTTATTCCTGATTTTGGCAGGAAAATAACATTTTTACATAGCAAAACTAGCAAGACAGGTCCACTACAAGAAAAACGCACCTAGACCACAGACCATTTCTGTCATCTAGGTTAGAGTTTCCGTAGTCTAAGTACTTAGACTACATAATCTCCGTCGTCTTTAGTCCGTTGTTCAAGTGCCGTAGTCTAAACACTTGGATGACAGAAATGGTACGTTCCGTCGTCCAGGAGGTCACTTGGACGACGCAAATGGCCTGTCGTCCAAGCTGTGATGAGACGACGCAAATGTTATTTGCGTCGTCAAAGTAGAACTTAGACTACACAATTATTGAGTGATCTCGAGTATAACAAATAATGGATTGAAAAACCTGTATAATTAATTAGTTGTAGGTACCTTTCTCGAGAATACATCCAAGTGTACTGGACCGGACCAAAAATGAGCACCTACTCGGGCAGGTGGATCATTAGGTGAATCATGATGTCAAAGAAAGCAGGGAAAAAAATCCTCTCTAGTTTGCAAATGATGTGCAAAATTTATGGTTGCATTCCACCGCATCTGACTTCTTTAACTCTCTGACGCATAACCTCTGTCACTATTTGCACAGTACCACTATTGGTTTTACGATGTCACGAGGCAAATATGACCGAGTTACCACTGGAATCATACGTTGCAGCATAACGTGATAGTCATGTGTCTTTAGACCAACAAACTTATGTTGTACCTCGTCCACTGCTCTAATTATAGTAGCTGCATACGTAGCCTGATAACGAACGCTCTTAAACCAGTGAAATACAGAACCTCTAAGTGCCAGCTTCACTGTGTAAGGTGCAGCTGGCTTCTTGTTGTACACTCATCTTCAATCCTTCCTCAACCACAAGAGACAACGTACATTCATAGATTCCAGATCTTTACACGGTTTGGAAGTATCTTTAGTCTTGAACTTAATACTGAGAATTGTTCCCACCACGTTGTCGCACATATTCTTTTCTATGTGCATCGCATTCAAGTTGTTCCTCAGGTTCAACTTTGACCAGTAAGGGAGTTCAAAGAATATACTCTTGTGATGCCAATAATAGAGAACATGTGGAGGTATTGGATTGCATTTCTGTACATCCTTGTCATTGGTCAACACACCAAAGTTGAAATAGCTCAACCTCTCTAAAATCTCTTCCCCAATCCAACTACGGGGTTTAGGATTATTCTCTACTGTCATGTTGAAATGAGCTTCATCTTTTCGCCACGAGTGGTCGTGAGGAAGCCATCTACGATGACCCAAGTAACACACATTCCCCGTGTGCCAACTAGAGTTCACGTCGTCCAAACATATAGGACATCCATTGTATCATTTCGTCCTGCAAGCTGCCAACATCCCATACACTGGAAAATCGCCGATCGTCCACATTACGGTTGCCCTCATCATGAACATCGTGTCAGTGAATTTGTCATAATTAAGTTGGGACTCCATCTGCTTATCGATCAAAGGTCTGAGGTAGACATCTAAGCACTACCGCGGAGATTTAGGACCTGGAATTAGCAGAGTAAGGAAATTAAATTCCTTGTTCATGCACATCCCCGGAGGCAGGTTGTAAGGCATCAGAATAACTGGCCAAGTGCTGACGGCAGAGCTATTACTACCTCAAGGATTGAATACTTCTGTAGATAGTCCAAGTCTAACATTTCTAACCTCTACGGCAAAGTCTCCAAATTTACTGTCGAAATGTTTGAAAGTCTCCCCATCCGCGGCGTGTCTCAGCACATCGTTATCTACTCGTTTTTTTGTGTACCATTGCATCGCCTCTGCTGTGTATACAGACATGTACAGATGCTACAATCTGGGAATCAATGGAAAATAACGAAGAACCTTCACATGAATTATCTTTTTCCAACTCTTCATATTCAGCTCATATCTGCATTGGCCACATATGAGACAATAGTTCAAATCTTTATACTCTTTGTAAAACAACACACAATTATTTGGACATGCGTCAATTATCTTGTACTTTAGGCTGAGGCTACTCAAGATATTTCTAACCTTATAATGGGATTTAGGAAGATTGCGATCATCAGAAAGTAACTTACATATTTCGTCAAAAGCACTGACTGACATTTTGTGCTTCACTTTTATCTGTATTTTCTCTATCACATATTACAACACATTCTCTCGATATCCAAGGTACACCAGGTCTGAGCTTCAAGTAGCATCATGTTGTACTTATCCATCTCACTAGTGTCAGTGGCCAAGCTAGTAGCGGGGAATGTGTCATCATGCCCATATGTGGTATTGTAACTTCCCTCTTCGTGTTGTTGTCCACCATGACTAAATCCTGAAAACGCATCATGGACCAAATCCGCAGTTGGGTTCCAAGAAGGGGGGCCGACACCACTGCCGCTGGATGAGGCACCATGGTAACTGTACCTTCAACTGAAGTCTGCTAAGCTGAAGTCTACTGCTTCACCATGCTCGTTCCACGTAGTGTAACTTCACATCATACCATTTTCGTACAGGGGTTGCATCATAACATTAACCTCCACATACTGATAGTTAAGTCATTTTTTTGCACGGACACCTGAACCGCTTCTTTCCCTGACCATGTTCTATCGTAAAATTCACAAATTCTCTAATTTCATCCATATACCGGATATCACTTCTATTCCGCAACTTCATCCAACTCTTGTCCATACTTTTACGAAAGTTAATAATTAATTATCATATTAGTCAACTATTATATATACAGATTTTTAAGTAACTATTAAACTATTATATACACAAATTTTTAACTACCTTAATTATTGACGTATAATTAATTAAAATATTTATTAATTACCTTTATTAATTATTGGTGAATATACTATACATCAATTACTTTAATATGTCTATCATGCATGTACGTTTTAACTAAATATTAACCAAATTTTTAAACATCCATGCATATATACGTACTACTGATCTATATTAAGTAACTAATATATATATATATATCAACCAATTACCTAACTTAATTATAAATATTAGACATACTAACAATGCAATCAATCGAACGTACAATTAATTATATACACTACAGGAAAAACTCACTTAGACGACGGAGCATTTCCGTCGTCTAAGTGATGATTTCCGTCGTCTAAGTACTTAGACGACAGAGATTGCATGGTCTAAGTTCCGTGCTCCAAGTGCTGTCGTCCAAGTACTTAGACGACGGAGAATTTATTCTCCGTCGTCCAAGTGAACTTGGACCGCGGACATTCTCCGTGGCCCAGGTAAGCACCTAGACGACGGAGAGTTTAATCTCCGTCGTCCAGGTTCTCACCTGGGCCACGGAGAATGAACGCTTCCCCGTGGCCCAGGTAAGCACCTGGACGACGGAGAGTTTAATCTCCGTCGTCCAGGTGATTATTTAATTTAAAAAAAAATTGTAAAAAAATTGTAAATAAATATTAATAATTAATTTATTATTAATTGAATTTAAATAATGAAAATGTTTAAATAAATTAAATAAACTAAATTTGTAATATAAATTAAAATTAATTTGTACATACATAATCGAAAAATGAATAAAAATTAAAATATTGTTCAGAATGAGGAAAGAAACGAGATAATAAACTACTAGCTAAAATACTGGAGGAGCAGATGCGCCGCCAAGTCCCCCGCCTCCAGCCTGGTCGTCGTCGTCGGGGAATGAGTTCGAAGGAGGTTGACATTCTGGTCGAGCTTGTTGCATGAGGGCGATGAGTTGGGTTATTTGTGCTTGCTGCTCATCTAGCCTTTGACGCATGGATTGATTTTCCTCACGTGCGAGTCGAGCCTCTTCCCATGCTGCCGCATCTTGAGAATTTTTCCTCCGCGAACCTCCCGTAGATGATGACTAAGAGGTCGAAAAATCTCGCACGACCTTAGGTCCAAACCCCCTAACCTCCCTTCCAACTCTATGCCCGTATACCTCATCGGTGATTGCAATTTGGCTCTCCATGGATAGAGGAGTCAGGTCTTCCGGCTGCAAATCTGGGAACGCAAGCTGAGGGTTAGTCAATTCTTCCTGCGCACGCTCTATCACCCTTGCCTACAAAAGAATAATTAAAAAATTAAAATGAAATAATATTTAAATAATAATTACTACAATTAAAAGGACATATATATATATATCACTTACGCCGTATTGACTCGCTTCATTATCGAGCCCAGGCGTCACGTATGCGCTTATGCTTGCATCGAGATAAGGGTGTTTGGAGCCCTTATTCTTGTGCTCCTTGGCTATTTGAATGAGTTGTTTGGCCCCGGAAGTATGGTGTTTGTCCTTCTTCCCCCGATTGGCTTTGTTGACTCCAGAGAATTTCTGTTTGACAACATAAATCATTAAAAAATTACTGAGTAACTAAAATTAAAATAATTCAATTCTCTTAATTAATTGAAATTAAAAAAGTAAACACCTTCAAAGTGGTTACACAACCACTGCCACTCATCTTCCCTATCACCACGCAGCTCTACGGGGGTAGGCACGGGGCCGATCTCTTGGAAGTAATTATGAAGCCTGTACTTCCAATCACAGTAGATGGAGTTGGCGGTTTGGTTGATATGCCTCAACATCTCCGGTATCGGAGCCACCTCAAATTGTTCCTATCAGAAATAAATAGAAAATTGTAATCGTATATATTATGAAATTATAACTAAAATTGTACGTATTACGTACCGAAAGTTCTTTAAAGACTTTCGTCTTCTCATCATCCGACACATCCTTCCAAGTAGGGGCAGTGAGACGAACCCGGCTACGAACGATTGACCCTATGCTATGCGCCGAGAGACTTGCTAGCTTAGCTGTGGGAGGGCCACCGGTGAATTCGTCGTAGGGCAAGTTGATCTTTTTCCCGGTCGCCTTGCAAATTTTCTCCGCTTTGCCCCCTTTAGAGAGACCCCGAGTCCTTTTCGGTTGCGGGTCAGTCGGGGCCCTATTATGCTTACGCCGGGCGCTGTACATGATAGATTCAGAGGTGGAGGATGCCTGAGTACTTGTTGTTGAACCGGTACCGGGCGTCGGAGTTGAAAAGAGGTCGACGTCATAACCGCTAGAGATAAATGGGGCAACGAGAATTTCTCCAGAAGGCGCTGCCGACGGACCAGATGAAGGGTCCGAATTGAGGGCGTCGTTGCCCTCCTGTTCAACCCAACCGACTTAGTTCGCGAAGCGGCGGAGCATAGCATCTTCTGCCTCCTGTTGGGCTTTTTTCTTGCCGGATGGAGCCATTTAATGAAACCTAGGAGTACATTGTTAAATACCTAATTACCATGCATAATAATTACAACTAAAAATTTACGCTAATTAAGTACGGTTAAGATTTAAATAGAGTACATTAGCTTGGTTTTTTGGGTCGTTCAATGGACGTGCGACCCGCGCGATAAAGTGTAAATTTTCAATTAATCAGCATTGGTTAAAATCGAAAAACATGGCCAGTTAGGGACAGAGATAACGCGAGAGGCCGGATTAATTTCGACAAAACACCCCGAGGCTAACCAAATGAATGGTATATACTCTATTGGTGTCGTCTTTCTTAGATCCAAAACCTGTCACCAGTCATAACCCGTTTCTAGACACCATGTCCGACATTCGGCCAATTTTTCGAAAATTTACACTCCCTCAAGTCCTTTGCAAACTCCGCCCTCAACCTCGTGTCCATAACTTCACTTAGGTTATGGTGTGCGGTGATGAAATCCACACATCACGAGGGGTTAAGGAGATAAGCTAGAAAAAGAGGAGTCATCTATTCCAAAGAGTGCGACTTAATAAACCAAGCTTATGTATTAAATTTAAATCAAAGACGTACTACCATACAATTTACTAGAAAATACACGTAATTATCAATTAATTAAAACAATAAATAATGACAAAAATGAATTATTATTTATCATGCATTTAATAATAATTATTCATTTACCTACATAATTAATTATTATTAACAATAATTATTATTACTATTATTTAATTACGGTAATTATTATTTACCAAATAACCATTATAATAACTAAATAATTAATTGATAACAACTAAATGATTATTATAATAATTATAATAATTATAATAACCAAATGATTACTAAATATTAATAATAACAACTAAATAATTATTATAATTACAACTATTAATTATTTAAAAATAATTATTTAATTATATTGTGAAATTAATTAATTAAATAAAAATAATGTTAATAAGGTAAAAAATAGAAATTTACCTCGCCGGAATAATCGGGAATATCACCGGAGTTGAGTCGTCGGAGAGGAGGAACCACGCCGGAAATTTAGTCGCCGGAGGAGAAAAATCGCTGGAGGAGAGGAAAGGAGAGGAGATGGAATGAGAAAAGGAGGGGGGGTGCTGCTCCTTTTATACTGTTTCACTTAGACGACGGAGCCCTATTTTCCGTCGTATAAGTGGCGGTTTAAAAAAATTCGAAGCGGCGCCAATTAATCGGTGGGACGTTTGGAACCGCCATAAATTTGAACTTAGACGACGGAGAAGGTCATTCTCCGTCGTCTAAGTGAAATTTAAGCGGTGCCGAAAATTGAGGCGGTAAATCGAACCGCCATAATTTTCAACTTAGACGGCGGAGAATGACCATCTCCGTCGTCCAAGTGAAAATTACCAAGAAAAAAAAATTAAAAATTAAAACGAGCCGCCTTGGTAATTTGAACCTGGACGACGGAGAATGACCATCTCCGTCGTCCAGGTTCAAATTACGAAAAAAAAATTTAAAAATTAATTCGCTAGGAGTTTAGCGATCTGTCATTCGAATGAAATAGTCGTACAATATCGATAAACGGATCGTATATATGAACGGTTAAATTTGAAACGACGAATAATTTTACGTATTTAAACTTGTGAAGTATCTACTAATGTTTATGACTTAATGGTTCATAAGTATAGGCTCATTTGCACCAGAGTATTAACGAAATTGAATTTGGACAAAACAGCCGTTGGATACGTTCGCCGTAACATAATATATAATTACAATAATTTTCAGAAAATAATAAGTTCGTGAAGGGTTTCATCGGCACAGACAACCGCAAAACCGAGAATTTTACAAACCGGAAACGTGGATACAAGACATTCCGTAACTCCGATTTTCGAACCGTCGAAGCTCACACACCAAGAATTGTTTACTCTAAAGTCTTGACGAAAAGAATATGCATTGGAAGATGGTCTAGATGGTCGTTGTGTGACGACCCGAACCAGAATCAGATGTGTGTTTGGCACGATTCTCGAGATTTGGTTATAGTCGCAGTTTTTACGACATTGTGTGGATTGTCGATTCGATTCGCGACTATGTTTTCAGTCGATAATTTGAGTTGGGTGTCTTCACGGAAATTGTAGAGTACGTGATTACGAGCTCGTGGGCGGTTCCAGAAGATTTTTCCAATAACCGAGGAATATTTTATGATTATTTGAAGTTTCGGTATCCGACGAGTTTCGAGCTTATCCGAATCATTTCGTATATTCGTTTTGGACAGTCGGTTGACCCGAGGACGAGTATAAATATCGAAATAGTCGAGAATTGTCGTAAAAATACTGTTTTGCTTTGACCAGATGTGGACTTTCCGTTTTTGGTAAGTTGACCCGTTGACCCGATAAGGGGAGTTTCCCGTTTCGGCTGTGAAGTCCCGCGACCAAATTCCGACCACCTCCGGCCAAGTGAAAGGTAGGAATCGCTTCCTTGAATGATTTCGAGTACGTTGGTATTTGGTTTGGATAAAATTGATGTCGTTTTGGATGGGTTCGATTGAGGCCGAGTTGGATGGTTACGCCGGTGACGGTGGAGGTGGTTCCGGCGAGTGGTGAGGGTCGTGAGGTTGGGGGTTTTGTTCCCCACACCTCGGTGATGCTTCCTAGTGGCTTGGTTTTGGACGAGGAGGCGTTTTGGGAGGAACCCGATTTGGGATTTCGGTTTGTGTTTCCATTCGGGTTTGTTGGATTTTGGTTGGGTTAGAGGCTGAATTGGTCTTAGTGATAGAAGAGAAAGTGGTTCGTATGGTCGAGATGGTGTGATCTGGAGCTTCCCGCCGTGTGATTTCACCGTTGACAGCGCGCCGCCGCCGGCAGCGGCGGTCAACGGCGAGGAAAAAATCAACTTTTCAGATTTCGACAATTTTAATGTCGTTTTTCTCGTAATCACGCCCTGGTTATCGTACAGAGGTTTTTGGGTTGATTTGATTAGCCAATTTTCAGTCGAGGATTCGTGTGGGGATTTCGGGATTTCCGTAATTCCTTTTGTATCGCATTTCATATTTCCGGGAACGGTTGGCTTCCGTGCATCAGTACAGTGTTGAGAACTATGATTTTGATCAGTTATGTTTTTGTGGATATTCAGGAGATCGAGATCGGGATCGTGATCGAGGTTCTGGCGAGGGATCTTCCGCCGGTCCTCGAGATTAGCGCGAGTGCGCGTTTTGCTCATCTGTGAGTGGACAATTTACTTTCACGGATTGATTGCGAGTCGTTTATATACGTTTTACGAATTTGAGCATGCAGCATGATTATGGTTTTATGAGCATGTGTTTTACGATTATATGGATATATTTATACGAATATACGTATACGAATATGCATACGCCTATATGTTGTTTCATGCATTTGCATCGAACTGTTTATGATTTGGTTTACACAGAGTACAGTCTCAGTTACGTTGTTATATCGATACACCTTGCCTCGTCGGCTGATCCCCGACGGAGGGCCGCCTGGAGGGGCGTTTCTCCAACCAGACCGGTGATGGGCGTATCCCCGGAACCGAGGCCATTTCTGGCTTAGAATCACGTGGTAGTCAGGGACTCCGTGGTTCAGACTGTACTAGCATGGAGGAGTCCATGAGTGACCCCGTGAGATTTTACTTGCATGCTCAGTACACTGGAGGAGTATGAGTTTTACCTCGTGTACTATGTTGTTTTTATTTACCTGGACTCGCATATGTTATTTTATATCTATATAATAACTGGTGAAAGACATTTATTTTCGTCCACTCACTCTAACGTGTTTATTGTCTTTCCCCTGGGCTTTTCGGTTTCCGTGCCCAGTTGCAGTTCAGGTTTGGTGTTTTCACGTCGCGGTTTGGAGGCTAGTGATCTGAGCTACCTGTGTTTTCCAGTAGGTTCTTGTTTCGCCTACTGATGAGTATATTGTATATATTTTACTTTAGAGGTCGCTCTGATACATTCTGATACATGTTTACACGGATTTTCTCGGATATATACATATATATTACAGTATTATTTACTGTTTATGATTCATATTGATGTTGAGAAATCCGGATGGGATTGGTGCCCACGGTTTGGTTTTTGTGGCATAGGATGAAGTGTTATTTTCAGGGTGCAGGTTTATGCAATTCCACGCTAGTAATGAAACTCTGCCGAAATTTTGAAAATTTTTTGTTGGTTCGTATTTTCGAAAGGGTTTGGTTCCGGTTTAGGTAACTGAATCGGGATTGGGTCCTTTCAGCTTGGTACTATAGCCGACGATTTTTGGTGTTGTCGTATTTTTGGTGTTGTCGTCGGCTATAGTGTACTATAGCCAACGACAACAAAAATTGTCGGCCTTTTTTTTCTTGAAGTCGTCGGCTATAGTAATTATTCTGGTAGTGAGTTCAATGAAATACAATCTAGATTTCCAGCAATAGATTTAGAAATCTTAAGAATAATCAATTCCCTTGAAGCTTTTTCATTGTTTTTACATAATGAAGTTTTTACTATTAAAACAGGTTGTCAAAATATAGTTTCGCATTACAACAAAATTACTACTAGTAGACAAGCAGCCCGTAGATGGGTCAATTTTATTGATTTATTACAAAAAATGGCTTTAAGCCAAACTTTGAACACATAAAAGGAGCTGACAATACATTGGCGGATATCTTATCCCGTCTCATTTTGTAAACATGTATGCAGCCATTTAGACCTTCTTTGAGCAACAATCAAGCACAAAGTAGTTTACCACCAATGGAAGCAAGATAGCAACAATCACTCATTCCTACAATGGAATTTAGGTTCAAGAAATCCGTGAACCACACCTCAAGTTTATTAGCTCACATTTACTATCCACAAAGCAAAACGTCTTATTAGATAACATTTGGAACATTAGAATACAAAAACCTGACATGAGGAGAGGACAACAAAAATTAGTGAGAGATTTAGAACAAAAAATTTTAAGCAATAGAGTAGATAAAGAAATAGCATTAGAAGAATATCATAAACTCCAAGCACATTATGCTAAAATTCATTCCCAGTTAGATAGTCTTCATGAACAACATAATAGTGGCAAAACACAATATGGTAGTTTAAAAGAAAAGCATGATATAGTTACTTAATATTTTCGTAGATTAAATGTTAATCATAAAAAAATGATCAAATATTTGCATGATTTAGAAAAAGATTTCTCTACATCCATGCTAGAAGCACAAACAGAAAATCCATACTTTTACAAGCTCTAGCAAAAGAAAGATTTTTTTCACTTACCTAATGACATAAAAAATTATATATTAAAGTTACAGCATGATAAACATCTACTCCACAATCAGGCATACGAGCCATTCATCTTTCTAGACTTGGCCTTGAAACTGAAAAAATAAAGTGTCATATTTTACTTGCCAGCATGAATATGGAAGAATTTAGAGAAACATATTTCGAGTATGATGACAACAGAATTTTTATCGCCCCTAGTCTGCTAATAGACCATGGCTTTCTTATTTATCTTTTTGTCAAAAGTAAAAATCACGTTAGTTCTTTGTCTCACCAACTTCAGTTTTTCATAGAACATTACATAGAAATATGGGGGATAACAGAAGCAAGAAGAGAAAATATACAGCTAAAATTTACTAGTATTCCTTCAGCACCAAGTAGTAATAGTATGTATTCAGATAAAGCAAGACACCTTATACTTATCTCTTGCCAAAATTTTAGAGAACCACCAGCAATGTTAGAAAACCCTGCTTCAATACCAAATTTAGAGGATATACATAAATTTCGAGCAGAATAACTGATTACTAAAGAACATTGGAATTATAGTGATTTGTACTTAATTTACCAAACTAGCACTATAAACATGTATATATCAGAAATATATGAAGGACTCCATCGACCTGGTGAAAAATACAACACCACCATGAGTGATATTACAAAAGAAGCATTTGATGAATTAAAAAGAGAAAAGCAAGAAGAACCAGAAAGAATAGAAAGAGAATTTTGGGAAGCAGCAGCAAGAGAAGCAGACCAAGCTGAAGTAGCATTAAGACAAGCACAACTGGATTTACTCTTTGACATAATGGGTAATGAAGAAGATTATAACATTACAATGTGATGAGCGATGTAGAAGATCACAACATTGATAATATGATGGATAAACGAAGCAGAAAAGCATCAGACACAGAAACAAAAGAGCAAGAGGTGAAGCAGCAGATGGGAAATCAGAAATAGAGAAGATAAAGCAGCAGAAATTGATCGGCAATACAAGAAGAGAACAAACATAAGCAGCAAAAGAAGAAGGAGAGAAAGAAAAAGGAGACACGGAAGAGAAGGAAAGAAGAGAGAAAGAGACGTTTCAACAAAAAGAGCCCAAAATCTATGTAAATAGTCATAAGGGTATTTTGGTCTTTTCAAACCTCTTTTAATGTAAAAAAAACTTTGTTTTGACCGTAGGTTCATGGTCAACCTGGTTCACAGAAATGGCAATGAAGTTTAACATATGCATTCTTAAATGTTTCAAGCGTCTAACAGAGCCCCATTTTTTTTAACAACGACCACATTGTAAGCATAATAAGTATTTTGTAATTTATGCAGAGGCCTTGTTGAAAGAAGTAAACCAAGTTACAAACCAAGCATGGAAGTATACGTCAATCAAGAAACTAGTGTAGCGTGAAATTCACTAGCTTGTATATTGTTGTTTTTCTCTTAGAATTCTTTTATACAACTTCAAGATTTTGGAATGACCAAGTAATGAATGAAAATATTGTTTTGTTTGCAAATGAATGTGATTGCCATATTTGTGTGTTTTGATAATCTGAGCAACAAAAATCAAATGAAAGCCTCATATGATTAAGATTAATTTATGACTTCTGTCATCTAAATGAATCTCAAGTTAAAGAAGTGTTTTTTTTTGACCAAGTTAGATCACATAATTTATTTTACGTCATTTGAGTTACACTTTAGATGACTAAGATGGTCATTTGAGTTTAAAAAAAATGGTCATTTTCAGACGACAGACCAATTTTCTCTGTCATCTGAATGCATTTTTAATAAAGAAAATCGTGTCATATGAATGCATTACAGACGGCGAGTGTACAAGAGTTTGTACACGACAGTTATATTTGTATCAGATGACACATCTGATAGCTTTTTTGTTCTAGTCGAAGTAGACCATCGCTTTAGAACTGATGATTTTGGTAAGTTTTCATCACTTGAACAATGCTCCTGGTCCTACCCCTCGCCACCTTACCTAACCATTTACACATTTGCCTTGTTACGAACGAATGGTTACATGCATGCATCTATACGTGTCGATTGATAAATGCCTATATCACAAGATGCGCAGTTCCTGCATTGAGGCTCATCTGGTGAGTGTCGATTAAAAGGGCCATGATGATGATTCTTGCAAAAGTTAGCTCTTCACATTTTAGATTTTTGTGTCTGCTTTGGACAATGTAATTTGTTAAAACAAATATGTGTTTGATGGAAAACCAAATGTTACCAAGTACGATTGCTGGAGACTAACCTTGATTTGTATCATTCTCTGGTAAAATTTTAGAACAAACTGAATGCTTAAGAAAGAAATCATTGTGAACAATCTTACGTGAAGATATTGTACAACAAAGACCGACTCATCCAGTACATTTCCTCTACTTATAATTAAGAACTCTGAATCAAATTCACATATATATAGGAGCTAGCTAGCTGTCTTCTCACACATTATAACTAAGTTTGAAATGACTAAAGCCACTCAAACTGATTATTACAAATTATAAATTAAAATAAAGTTTTCCGAGTTAGATGAAATAAATCACTCTAACTTAGTTATTAACCATAACATAACAAAGCCTAATACATGATCGAGCTAGCCAGATAATAAGGTACTTAGATTCTATAATTTTTCATAATTAAATTATAGAACCCAACACCCGCACTTGTGTTTAGCGGCATCAACGGGACGTCGACCTCCAAAGTTTTCGGCTTTCGCTTCCAGCAAGTCATTAGCATTTTTTTCCAACCTCTCAGTCTCTTCTCGGCTCATCTACATCATATATAAACCAAAAAGTTATATAAAAAATCAATGAAAATCTATTTTTGTGTTGGTATTTTGTTTCAAACGGACGTACCTACCGTACATATGTAACTTGATTAAAACTTGTAGCAATTCGGATGAAATATTTAAAATAATTACATATATATGTACATACCATTGATGGTATTTGTTTTGATGATGAGCCAGAAGTGGACGTATCATCCCCTCCAAATTGAATTTCCTCATTCATGCGGTCGACAATAGCAGCTGCTTCTCTTCTCTCACGTGCTTCTTGTTCTGCTGCTTTTTTCCTAATTATCTCTTCTTTTTGGTTGGTTCTCTCCTCATTTCCTTCGAAACTCATATTTGATATCTTGTAGGATGCTCTACTTGATTGCTTGAGAGTTGTGAATTATGAGTAAAAAGAGTTTGATGTATATAGGCGTAGAGTGCGATCTGTTTGTTGTTTGAAGAGTTATGTGAAATTGAGTGGTGAAATATGCATGCTTGGAACGTACAAAATATTGTTGAAGTGAAATATGCATGCTTTGGATGTCTAATGTCCTGCATGGCTTTTTGATGGAGTGGGTGCATTGCTTTTGCATGAACAGTACAACAGTGAGAGTTTCTACCAAGTCTGCTACTTCATTTGGTTACTTGTTTTGATTTAGTTAATTAATGTGGGTTCATCCCGAATCTGTGTGCTTTCTTTTGTTGTTGACAAGTGCCTCTTCGAAAATTGGCTGTAACATCCACCTGAAACATATTCCAATCACCCTATCAAGCACTATTCCGCAATACATATATTCCTCAATAATATTAGATAGCAACATCCCTTCAGTTATCACATCAAAAAAACATCCTTTCACTTATTTTCGGAAGCAAAAATTTTGAGTGTCCAACTATTGAGTAGACCTAAACCACATACATGTAAAAGGATTATGAATGATAATTTGATTGTATTTCTCAGAAAATTTGAGAAGCAACAATTCTCTGGCACATTTACAATGCCACATCCAAACCCATCTAGAGAAAATAATATAAGCAAAAGAATCTAACACTCTTTGAATCACAGTAGAATCGTCGTCGATATTCATTTGTCTTGATTATATCTTAAAACAGGCAATAAAACTATGGTGGACCAAAACCACTGTAATTCAAAGATTCTTCAATGAATCGCCAACACCTGAAAAGAAAAAATAAGAGAGTACAAAATCTGCAATAAAGATCCCAACAAGAGAGATAACCACAGCTGAAGTCGTCGACTCCCCAACACCTTTGGCTCCTCCCATGGTAGTTACTCCCCAAGCACAACTAACAACAGATATGATAGCACCAAAAGCCTGTGACTTGATCATTGCACTAATTAAATCCCAAGGTTTAAGAGCTCTCCGAGCTGACTCCTAAATGATGTTAATGCTAACACCATAGACAGCATCAGCAAGGAGTGCGCTGGATGCCATCCCGACAGTGAAACACATCAGTGTCAGAAATGGTAGAGCAAGACAGGTAGCAATGACCCTTGGTGTCACGAGATAATCAACAGGGTTTGATCCAAGAACTCTTAACGTGTCAGTTTGCTCCGAAACCTGCATTGTCCCTAATTCTGCAGCAAATGCACTTCCAATTCGCCCAGCAACCACAATTGATGTAATTACAGGACTCAATTCCCTCGCGAAAGCCAGAGACAATACCCCACCAACAGCTCTACTCAACCCTAATCTAGTAAACTCTCTAACAAATTGGATGGTGAAAGCCATGCCAACAAAAGCTGCAGTTAAGAGGCAGACCCCAACCGAATTTGGCCCAACTCTCCTTAACTGTTGAAGCGTATTCTTCCAGTGAACTTGTCCCTTTATAGTTCTAATAATAACCTGACCTGCCATGATAAGAGCTGATAATCCCCTCCACATATACCTGGGAGGTGACCATTTGTTCAACAATGTCTCCTCTTCTGACATGGATGCGTGATTTGTATTTGATTCTTCCAATTCCTCCAAGACAGCAGGGTGGCCATCATCTGTGTTGGGAACTGCACACAATCTGGTTTCTTTCAAAGGCCTTAGAGGCTTACCTGTCTGAGGCCTGCCAACGAGCACAATTTTCCTAGCAAGCTGGCTCGAATACGGGACTTGAAGTTTATTCCACCCATCTGGTTTTAACGAGCTACTTCTGATACATGTTTAATAATGTGACATTCAAATACAACAAAGACATATATGACAGTGTGCATATGTACAAAATCTCCTAGATGTACCTGTAAGAGCAATAAGTGAATGGATGGAGATATGAAGCTGCTTGCATGGTTGATTCTGTTCAAATTTCCAAACTTTGTTTCAACAGGTTTGGAAAATCCGTAAATGTTGGTAAAATTCTTTCAATACCCAAATTACCATGGGAGCTAACAGTGAAGCTAAGTGACACCTGATTTCATAAGAAAGAATATATGCCAATAAGGATCTTATTCTAAATCAATTGAAGAAATGAAATGTCTATGTTTATCAAGAGCAATTGCATTAACAAGAAGTGAGATTTGAGCTACAAGCAGCACAAGTAGTTCACATCCTAAAACTCATCCAGCCCAGAGAATGCATACAATTATCAGCAATGAACACCATTCATAACATATCACTTTGACTCAATTCCAAGCACAAAATACCCCCAAGATTATCAAAACCCACCCAGATGTCAACATACCTCGAAGATTGCTTCGATTGTTCAACTCACTCAAGTGAACCAAGCAAAACCCAGAACTCCGGGATTGGTGGTGAATCGAGAGAGACAGAGCGAGTCTATCTTTTTATTTTAAGTCGGGTCAACCTAATAACTCGACCCGTCTCGGCCCAACTTAACGTCCAAAGACCAAAGTCCCTCTCTCGTTCGTTTCAGAAGACTTCAACTACACTGTACATATACCTAGTTAAATCGCCTAAGTACGTGTTTAACGGCTTAAGTATAAATTATAAAATATGATTCACCGCCACCATGACAGGAATCACCGCCGGAAAGGCTCCAACCCCGATGACCAACGTTGCGCGATACTCGATCAGGATAGCGCTCACGCGCCAGACAAAAGACCAGCCGGACAACACCTCAGCAAAAGGGCATACGCACTAATCCCACATCGAAGATAGAAGAGAAGCCCGAGCTCCAACCACCAATATATACCGGTCAACTCAGCATTAAATGATACGCATTCAATACCCAATCACGCCGTTATTCTATATAATTTGCATATCACTTCTGACTTAGGCATCGGAGGGTTGAAGGCGGGCCATCCCCGTCTCTCCTTAACCGTTGTTAATCTTAGCAGCGACAACGAGTTCGGTTTAGCAGATAAGCGAGAACGATACCGATAGCAACCCGTCACCGACATCATAAACCTCATTCACCCAGCAAACATCACCGATACAAGATCTTGTTTAATAGCCGATATCCATAACGGTGTCGGATATTAACATTGGCGCCGTCTGTGGGAAATCGCACGTCGGAAATTATTTTTCCAACCACGGAACTCACAGCAAGCGACGAGCATGGACACCAACCTGACACTAGGAATATCGCCCAGCAACGGGCAACAAGTAACCGACCACCAGACACCAACCACGAACGAATACAACAATCAGCCCTTCACAATCCAACGGCCAGGAAAGTGCCACGCAAACAACACACACGATCATATCAACGATATGCAGCGCCGGTACGAATCGGCCATGGAAAAATGCCTGGAACTCGAAAAAGCCCGGGATTTCGAGCACCAACGATACATTAGGGCATCAGAGGCGCTGAGAACCACAGACCACCAGCGACTCAACCCGAGTTCAACAGCGGAATCAATCCCACCACCTCGATCCTACCACCAGGAAACAGAATCACCCGAGAGGGGGGACAGACTACAAAACAATGGCGACCCAGAGCCGAGTAACATCGCCCACCCGTCGGTATCGCCAACCCCGCACGTCGGTGCTAGGGCGGATGCGAACGACCCACTCAGCGTAGGTATGGCGGCACGAATCACCGACCTCGAAGTAATGATACGACAGCTATCACAACCAGAACCAAGTTACCTCGACCGAACACTCCCGGCGGTGCGGATAGAGCCATTCTCAAGCAATATCATGCACCGAGGACGACACCCGCTGGCCAAGATCAAGCGAGAAAGATACAAGGGAAAAATATACCCATCCCTTCGCATCGACGTCTTCTCATCGGCAACAACCGACAGAGGATACGGCGACGCCACTAACTGTTACCTATTCAGAGACATGGGCAGAGCGTCAACTACATATCAGGTGATGTGATTCGAGTTATTTGAGTATATATCGAGTTAGATTTTTGTTTATCAAGTGTTTTAATATCTCTAACATTTGTTTCTGGTGTTAATATAGGTATAAAGAGTGGAAGAACGAGCTTTCATAACATTACACAAAGTACAAGGATCTAGGCCAAGGTGCTACCCCTAGCGAACTCCAGTTTAGGGAGTATGAGTGGCTGTGGCTGGTAGCCCACTTCGAGCACCCCAAAGTGAAGGTATGCATCCTGAATATATTTTACAACCCTAATGTATTGTATCACATTGAAATAGTTAGTTACTAATTTTTTGACATATGTTTATCCAACAAGGCGATTTCCAAGACGAACAACGAGAACAGATTGAAAAACACCAAGTCCCATCATGCAGGTTCACTCAACTATTTAGGTTGGTCGGGTAGGGAGCAGAAACAACAAGAAGTCAACCCGTTGGTGTTTTTTCATCAGAAGTTCTATCCGCAGTGCCCTGAAGAAGCAGTAAGTCTTTGGCCTCATTATTTTTTAGTTCACATATGCATGTCTTAATAAAACTATTTTTCTCTATTAATTTATTTTGTTTAATAATACGTTATTCATATTCGCTTTTCAATTAGGTGAGAGTGGAGGATGCGATCACAGAGGTCACCATGAATATAGCTCGAAACGACCATCCTGACTGCTCGGAGGAGGAAGTGACCCAGTATGCCTCTCAGATCTATAAGCTTGATCGCCCTATAACGGCTCAGATCATGGAAAAAGCGTGCGGGACTGGGAAGAATATCCACTACTGCAGGGGAATGGGCTCGGCAGGCGAATGAGTATTGAAGAACACTTCAGAATACTCTAGCGGGTCAAGAACTTCTTCTAGGAACTCTAACCTAGCAGCGGAGCTCCAGAGGACGCAGAGGGAGTTGGAGGAGCAAAGAAGGGTGGAGGAGGAGATGCAGCAATTGGCCGAGCAACAGGCAACCAGAGATGCAGAGCATCAGACGATCATCGAGCAACACCGAGTTATTGTCTAGCACCAGATACAAATGTTCACATGGATGCAGACGATGTACGAGTGCCACACTACCGGACACCCACTCCCCACACCTCCACTGATGCCTGTGTTCCACAACCGTAGCCGTCGCAGCAAGACCATGGTAGCTGCCGGAGTTCAAATGATTTCGTCAACATGGATTTCGTCGACTCTTAGTGTAGTTGTATTTTATTTTTGTATTGTTGTTGTTTGTACTGTTGGACAATTATGTGTGTACTGTTGAATGTGTATTTGTACGGTTTGTGTTTTTCACTACAGGTTCTGGAATTGGGCCCAATCCAGAACCTGCTTTTTTGCTAAAATGTCACCGGGTATTACCGACGAGATGGACCTATCTCGTCGGCAATAACTTCCAATTTCCAGCGAGTTTCTTCATTATCACCCACGGCTTTTTGAAGAATGTCGTCGGCAATAGTTGTGGAAGTCAAACAAGTTGACCCGGCGGAGCTTCATCACCGACGACTAACTCGTTGGTGATGCTATTTCCCATTGTCGGCGACTTTATCTCGTCGGTGATACCTTTGAAGTATCACTGACGACTTCTTGAAAATCTCGTCAGTG
This sequence comes from Geum urbanum, assembly GCA_946800695.1. NCBI lineage: Eukaryota > Viridiplantae > Streptophyta > Magnoliopsida > Rosales > Rosaceae > Geum > Geum urbanum. The sequence continues at coordinate 3,179,030 of OX327008.1, read as the reverse complement.
ATACTATCACTGACGGGTTGCTTCCGGCGACCTTATAATCGGCGACATGTCGTCATGTGGCCTTTATAAGTATCACCGGCGATTTATGGAGAAAGGCCTGCGACTTTAAGTCGTCGGCAATGATAAGAAATGTGGTAGTGTCTGAATGAATTTCAAGAGTACTATTGCACCATACGAGAATTTGAAAATACATACTTAGTACACCTTCTACACAGGTTGCTTCCTGAACCGTGGAGAACAACTATAAGAGAAAGCATAGAAGAAAGACCTCTAAAGAGGTTTTCAATCGAAAGAGTTGTAGAAAGAATCAGGCTGCTGATGCACGAACAGTGTAAAGCTAACACCAGAGCAAAAACAGCCAAGAAGCAGCTCAGAGGAACAAGTGACTTCTGTTCCAAAATGATAGATGCACTAACCAACTGGGGATGCGAAGAGAAGAGGCATAAGAAAAAACACTTCCAAAAATATTTCAAGAGAAACAGAAGGAAGAATTGGAGGTTCAAGAGAAGCTCCAACTACAGAAGAGAAAAAAAAATCCCAGAAAGAGAATTTTCAAGAAGACAAGATTCTATCAAGAACTAGAAAAGAAGAAAACTTGTAGATGTTGGCTATGCAAGGCCGAAGGGCACTATGCTAACGAATGTCCCAAGAAATAGAAAAGAAGTTCAAAGGCTCTTCTTAAAGAGTATAAAGAAGCTATGTAGATGACAAATCTGAAAGGCTACGAGGTAGTCTATTCATCAGAAGATGATGAAGAGATGTTTGTCTATTCAGTCTGTTCAGAGGGAGAATCGACAGAAGAGTCAGAATCAGAGTTTAAAGAAGAGTATGAACCTAGAAAGGTTTATCTTCTTGAGATAAAGAATTAGGAAGAAAGCACAGAGAAAGAAAAGATTTCTTCCTACAAGGTCAATCCGGGATCACTCATTTGTGACTACTGTCAATGCAAGGAGAAGAAGGAACTCCCTATGTTTTGTTAAGCATTACGGAAAACATATCACAAAGAATTCTTCATAGTTGAAGCGAGGAGAAAAATGAAGAAGGGTTCAATAAACCATATGGTTGACCGAGAGTACGAAGACTACTTCTATAAGATAGAAGAGATGCAAGAAATTCTAGAAAGAAATCTAGAAAGAACAAAGTTTGATACTACTATTAAAGGAGTAGTGCCTGCAGAAATTCCAGTCCATGATACGAAAGAAGAAGTAGCATCTGACTGTGAAGAAGGACAATGCAATCCTTTTACAGAAGAGGAAACAAGTTCTTCAAACCAAAATTTGTGCAAGGTAGCAACTGGTTCTACAAGTAGATTCAATAACTACATGGAGATTGGATTAAAGTTTCTAGGATATAAAAAGTATCATCTACACGCCTTTGTAGATAACGGTCCTGGTTTCAGTCTAGCAAAAAAGTTGGCTATACCAGAAGAGTTATGGATAACTGATCCAAAGAGAAATGCAACTGGAAAAACTGTAGAAGGAAGAAGAATCTTCATGAATACATTTGTTAAGAAGGTTCAAGTCTTGATAGGAGGAGGAACCTTTATCATTGAAAATATTTGGCAATCAGAAGGTCAAGAGTCCGATGTTCCAATCAGCAATGATTTCCTGCTACAACAAACTTTCATCCAGAAGCCAGAAGTGAACTTATTAGGCTTCGAGAAGAATCAGAAATTCTTCTGGATAGAAAGGCTTAAAGAAGCTAAAAGTATTGTTGGTCCAGGGTTCACAGAACAATATTAGAGATCACAGCAGAATAGTGGTGGATACACACCAAGATTCGAAACCATACTGCAATATAAGTAACAAGATGAGTTGCTTATCGAGAAATCATCATTATCAGAAGAAGAAGATTCTGATGAAATGGAATTCTGTAGGTTTCATGGCAACAGAGAATTCAAGCATCCTGATGCTCCACCTCATGCCCCTACTAGAATCTAACTCAAAGAACACACTGTCTACAACATTCTCAAGAGAGACTGTGATAAGTGTAAGCAAGAGAAAATCCTTAAAAAGAAAGCGAGGAACTCCAAAAAGCCTAGTATGAAGACGAGAATCAAAAATGGAGATCCTACTATTGTGCCGCTTCATGATCAAGACAAGTACCATTACTATGTGTCTTATAAAACCTTTAACAACTAGTAGGTGCAACAAGAAGAGTTACCCATCCATGAATCATCAGAAGACAATGATGAGACACTTGAAGCAGCATTCGTAAGAGAGCATAATCTCAAGCACTTCAAGGCCAAGCTCAAAAAACAGAAGAAGCATACCCTTGGAGAAATCAAAGAAATGCTCAGACAAAATATCGATATCAATCTTCTAAAATCTTGGGAAAAAGACCCAGCGGTCTGTGAGCTTAAATTACATGACATGAATTCCATCTGTCATGTAAAAGCTATTCCCCAATACAAGGAAGAAGATCAAAAAGAGTTCAGAAAGGATATAGATGATCTCTTAGAAAAAGGACTAATAAGACCGTCAAAGAGTCCTCATTATGCTCCAGCCTTCTATGTCAGAAACCATGCAGAAGAAGTTCGCGAAAAAGTAAGAATGGTGATAGACTACAGACGTCAACAAGAAAATCGTAAAAGACGGTTACCAGATAGCATAAGCAAGAGTGCTAATCAACAGGCTTAGAGGAGCCAATGTGTTCTCAAAATTTGATGCTAAATCAGGGTTGTGGCAAGTCAAAATGCATTTTGACAGCATTGTTCTTACAACCTTCGAAACTCCATGGGGACACTACTAATGGCTAGTAATGTATTTCGGGCTGAAACAAGCTCCATCCATTTTTTTTCAGAGAAAAATGGACAACATATTCAAGCAAGTAGCAGACTTCTGTGTCGTCTATATAGACGATATTCTTGTGTTCTCAAAGAACAAAGAAGAACACATGAATCATCTCTTTAAAGTAGCCAAACTTATCGTCCAACATGGAATCATCTTAGGAGAAAAGAAAGTCTTTCTCGTCTTGGATGAAATTGACTTCTTGGGGATTAACATAAAGAACAGAGTCATCAAGCTTCAACGACATATCCTAGAGAAAGTTTGGAAATTCCCAGATATAATTTCTGACGCAAAAAGTCTACAGAGATTTTTAGGAGTCATAAATTATGGAAGAGACTTCCTTCCTAAAATTTCTAGATTAACAGCAATTCTGTCGCCCAAAACAAACTCAAAGAGAGCTTAAAAGTTTACAGAAGATGATGAAAAGATCGTTAAGCAAATCAAACAACTATGCAAGAATTTTCCACCACTATATCAACCTGAAGAGAATGAATAAATCATCCTCCAAATTGATGTTAGTGACAACTTCTGGGCAAGTGTAGTACTGGTAAGAGAGTCAGACACTAACACTGAGAAGATTTTGAAATTATGCGGTGGAAAGTTCAATGCTACATAGCATAATTATCCCACAGGGGAAAAAGAAATTATGGCCATCAAAAAGATAATCGAGAATTCTCCAACCTTTTTAGGAAAACCTTTCTACATGAGAACAGCTTGTGTCAGAGTGAAAAATTTCAAAAACTTCAAACTTGATAAAGCTGCTGATAGGGGAAGATTAGCTAACTGACAATTATTTCTTAACCAATACGATTATGATGTGGAATTGATTGCAGAAAACAAGAACTATCTTCCAGACGCTTTAACAAGGGAAATGGCCAAATACAGAACAAGTGAGACGGATGATGAATGTCGCAACCTGAGAAGCAGAATGCTAGGAAAGGAACCTAACCAACAAAAAGAACCAGTTGAAAAAGTCCTCAAGAGTTTTTTGCTGCATCCCAAAAGACCAACCTTAACTAATCAATCTCAGGGGAAAGGATTGGCTAGCCCGTCTCAAACGGCAGACAGTAAAGGCAAATCAAGATCATTAATGGCTGCTGCTTGGCGAAAAAGCAGAATTTTCCTACAGGTTTCATAAATATCATCAGCTACCAGCTAAACACATTCTCAAAAGCAGTATTCCAGACTAACCAAAGTCTAGCATCCCACCAGAGGACACTGTTAGATAATTTGTTGTTTGCCTTCTAGGAGAATGACAAAAGGCTCATGGTAGAAACCATAGATGCCTTAGCGATGGAACTAAGCCAAAAGAAGAAATCACCAAGCTTAGTCAATGAACCAGCAATGTTGTACATTAGAACTCCGGAGAGTGATAAATTTCCTATCTAGGTACTAAAAGAATCAGAATGGTTTAAGTTCCACATACATATTGGCACGCAATACCCGATGAAGATCTCCTCAACAACCTCTTCGTTGTCACATGACCCTTTCTGGGAAAATACTTGGTTAATGTTCAGAGTGAACATCCGCAAGAGCACAAGTTATGGTTAGTTGAGAATGGATTTGTTCATAATTTATGGACAAAATCAAATGAAGATCTAAAGGGACTACCATCCATTATTTATAATACAGTCAAGAATTTCAGGAAGAGCACCTGCATTCTCAAACTAAAGTTAAGGTCTACACCCCCAGAATGGGTGCATAAATCTAAGACTGAATATATTCCTCCATACCACTACGTCAGAATCATTCAAAGGCAGTATCTTGAGCCAGCATGCGACAGATACAATAGAAACACAAATTCTAGTATTCCATGGATGAAGGCTATGACGTTGGAAGATATCAAGAAAGTAATCAAAGAAGATCAAGAGATTACATTTCTTGCGTCGGGAGAAAAGGTAATAGTCACTACATATGATCATCCAGAGACAGTTACAAGTGATCTGTTTGTCGCCTCGAAGAAAAGGAAATAGATTCTTCCTTTGCCTGTACTCATTGGCTTGAAAAGATCGAGAAAGAAAGAAGCTACCAGATGTATATAGATACAGATAGAGATATGGAAGAAAACGAGAGAAGAAGAATGATGAAGTATGAAGACCCTTACCTTGGGGATAACTCAGAGGTATATGATGACATGTAAAGACAGGTAAAAATCATGTTGTCTTCTTCCTCTTAGTGAGAGACATCTTTATCCTTAGAATCTTCTTTCCGAAAGAAGACAATAGTGCAAAGCAGATGCCCTATATGCATCAAAACACTTTAGTTAGTGGAGTCACTATTATTAGTTTGTGTTTCAATTCCGATTTGAGGTCTGCTCTCTCTATATAAAGAGCGTCGAGTCTTAGTGTTAGGCATCAAAAACCAGAACAAGATAAATCCATCTGAGAGCAGACAGTTTGAGAGTTTAGATAGTGAGTGAAGAGTCGAAGCAACTGTTCAGCTTCATCATCCTCAAGTAAGTATGTCTATTACTATGAGTGGCTAAACAGCTTATAGCTGTTTACCAGAGAATGACGCTCTGGATCTATAGCTTGTAACCATGTTAGAATAAATAAACTATGGTTTCCCACAAAACTTCGAATTTTCATGCATCTTTATAAAACTCATTTAAACTCTCCTGAGAGGCGGACTACTGTCCAGAAAGTGGAAGAAATGAGTTGTTTTTACTTGTTCATACTCGTTTTAATCCCCTAGGAGGCGGACTACTGCTCAGAAGATGGAAAGAAATGAGTTATCTGATATTAGTAGTAGTAAGTACACTCATCACAAGTTAGTAGTACATGCATTACATGATAGTAGTACCTTCATTGCATAATGCATTACTGTTCATCAAACAAAACAAAAATTTTAAACCAAAGGCCATTCAGCAATGAATTCGCCAGCAGTAACCAAGCAGGAAGCCAGTAGGTGAGATAATGACATAATAAATGCTAGTTCTAACTAGAGATTGAAGAAATGTAAGAATTTGGAAATAGTGACATAGTTGTAATTGTTGTGTCTTTTTTGGTACACAAGTAACCTTATTTGAGAAAGAATGAGTTTTTTGAGTATGAAAAAAAAAGTTATTGAATTTTTAAGGGAAGAGAACTTAAATTTAGGTTTTTAAATCATTTGTCCTAAATTTAATTATCACATTGACCCTTTTTTTTCTTTTTAAAAAATAAATAAAATTAAATTTAAGAACCGTAATCGCGCAATAGAACGAGGCCATTTCCAGTAAAGGAATTAGGGTTCGCAGAGCAAAGAGAGAAATGACGAGATTCTCATTAGCCGGGGGAGATGTAGGGGGGCCGAGCAGCCATAGGCCGAAGAATCCTCGTCTTCTTGTTCGCACTCCTTTTGCTTCCTCTATTTGCCATAGCTATAACTATAAGAGAACGGGAACGGGAACGACGAAGACAAGGAGGGTAGTGTTGGTGAATTTGGATTTGTAGGGTTTATGTAAAGCTTCTTGGACAACTCAACTTGTTTGATTGTTGACTGTCTCATGTCCAATGATTCTTTCTTGGTCCTTCTAGGATGAGTCTTGTTGGAGTCGAATGATAATTCCTATTGCCTAAGGACAGTGCAGAGTAATAGATGTTGAACCAACAGGGCACAGCAAATGTGCATGTTTGAGTGTGCATGATTAGAGTGGCTGGATACAATAAGGGTGGACGATTAGTATCACTATTTGTGTTGTTACCTTCTCTGGAATGAATCAAACAATGACTTACAAAGATTCTACTTTCAGAGGTTTCTTCCCTTTAAAGTTTTGAACAAATTCAGAAGAATAAAATCGTCACCATCCATTTAACCCAGGTCTAGAAGCCACAACCCCACTACCCTTTTTCAAGTGTTTTTTCTTTTTAAAATAAGGTAGACATGATCATGTCACAATTGTTTCTATAAAGTTTGAAGCATCTCATGATTTTAAGGATTTATTAAAAAAAATTGTGCTGAGCGAGTCCTACAGAGTATTTACCCTACAAGTTTGAGTTACCGTGCAGGACTGTTCTGGTCCGAAATTAGGGAAGTATGATTTTATGGTCTAATGAGTGGTCTCTAGTGACTTGGAACCTATATAAAGTTTTTGGAATTAAGGGTGTGGTGGTTTTGTAAATTGACATGTTCCCACAGAGGAAATAGTTTCACCGTATAGTCCCTACTCCCTACTATGGATAGGTCAAAGACAGATAAGCCATATGTTGAAATGTAAGTCTATATGCAATTGGAATGCCGAAAATGTGAAATCCAAGACAAATAACCATGATATCTTTCTAAGTGTTTTTAAAATTAGATATCTACCAATTCTTTGTTGATTATCTTTCTTTAACGTTGCTGCAATGCAGCTATTATAAATTTTTCTTTAAGATAAAAATTGGCTTTAAATAACATGTCATGACTGAAAACATCTAATAATCATGAAGAAAAGTCATAGTTGTATCGAGAAGGTATCTAGTATCCACAGTAGAGGAGCTAAGATTTACAAGCATGTCAAACTAATTGATGATATAATTGAATTTTATTTTCGGAGTGTTGCATTGGTTGTATCTGCTGGTTATATGTAGTGATTTGAATCATTGATACGAGAAGTATTTTATTTTTCTAGCCCTTGCAAATCTACCATGTTTATAAGCTTGTAAGTGTAACATGCTAATGACTTTTTCATTTTTCTTTGGATGTTCAGCGTGCTGCTCATTTACTATCTAACAATTCTCAAACATACTTTTACTGTTACTTTACCTGTTCAAAGGGGTCATTTCGGTCCGAAAATTTTCAGCGTGCGATGATGCATGTGAAGGGTTCCCTGAGCCCTCTCTTTCTTTCCCCTCTATCGGTTGCTCCAGTGTTATTAACTGCTCTCTCTTTCGATCTGAGACTTGGAACATCTCTTGCGCCTCCGACTCATCTTCGGCCTCTTATCCGGATCTTTCGCCGCACACGTGCTCCATCGCCACCTGCGTTGTTTTCTCTGCCACCTCCATCGGGAAACGAGGCCTACCAAATCTCAAATCCGAATCTGGTGAGTTTCAGATATATTGGGTTGGGGGGGGGGAATAGGTGAGGTGATTAAATGGTTTGATTTTGAGGTTTTTGTCTTACAGCTTCTTCAGTATGCACTGGTCTTGAATTGTTTTGAGAAACTTGGATTATATAGTTGATTCGATTTTTTTCCAGAAAATTGCTAGATGGTGTAGCTTAAGAACCGGAATTTGTTTCTTTTTGATACTTGATAAAAAAGGTAATCATGTCTTCTTTTCTTTTGGTTGAGTTTCGATGTATCAGTTCAATTTTTGACTACATGATTATATATATATATATATATATATATACAGCTAGCCTATATGACTATATGATCAGCCTGCTTTGCCATGGAATGGATTTTGAGTTGCTAGCTAGCGAAGTGCATGTAGAATTAACTTCAGTGAGAATGTATGTGATTTTGGGTTCTTCTTTGGATGGTTTGATTTTGTGGTTGTATGTTTAGTCCCTATTTTTGCTGGGGTTCCTTTGATCTTCTTCGGTTTTACCAGGATTAAAAATATTAGAAAAAAAATAAACTAAAAGCAGAGGAAGTACGTGTGAAGGGGCAGAAACATTCCGAGCAAAAAAAAAGGAAGAGCATTTGATTAAGCAACTGTTGTGGAACTGCTGTGGAGTAGTGGCCGCATGATTGGAGATGGGTCTGAGTAACTATATTTACCTATCCTTAGAGATGGGTCTGTGCAATTTGGTATCCTCTCCGACCCGGAAATATAAACCAGAAATCTCCATTAAAAAATACACATTTCGACACTCTTGGGCTCTGGGCATTGTAAGAAGCTACACTCACAACTCAGAAGCAAGGCGATCGCTCTCAACGTTGCAGATATGGTAATGGCAACCCCCAATTTTCCTCTCTTTATTTGTACCTTTATGATCAATTTCATACGATTAAGCCCTTAGGTTTTCTGAATTGCAATTTCGGTTTAATTTCAAACAATTTTGATTCTTTCTGGCTCTAAATTTCTGCGATTTTGAATGTCAATAGTGCACAAATGCTCTCTCTTTCTCTGAAACTGTTGCATATTTGATTTGGCCCTAGTTGTTCTGTTCATACGACATGTCGTTTCTAGAGCTTTTTGTGGGGGGGTTGTGTGTTTGAGCCCAAGTGTATGATTTTTGCTGTTGAATTGCTCTACTTTGCAGGACGGCCACGATTTCGGGTAAGGAAACAACTTGGTATATACCTCTGAGTTTGAATTCAAAATCCAATCGCTACTGCTGTTGCTTTGTTGTTCTACTTCTTCGTCAGGTAAAGCCTCGCTTTGATTATCACGGTAGAAGTTACATTTGGGTTTTTTTATTTGTATACGAGTAATTGTTTTTGAGAAATCGAATTGGGTATTTAGATTGAAAGAAGATGGATTTGCATGATGGTTGTAATTCTATGATCTTTGTAGGAATGATATTTTCTGTGATCATCAAAATCTTCGATACAGTTGGTTTTGAATCATGTTCATTTATAGCAAGATATCAAGGGTTCATAGTTTAGTTCTGTCTGCCTCTTCACATGTAGGACTGGCCATGAGGGTTTATTAGTTTGATATCTATTTGTTGCCTTAGCCAACACTTTAAGCTCTGTTTATTTTTGTTGTTTCTTGAGAAGCCGCCAAGAGCTCTTTTAATAGCATTGAAGTTCTTATTTGTTCTGCTAACAATTGAGGATATTCGGGGTTGGAGGCAAAATACTGAAAGGGATAAATGGTTTTTCTCTTTCTCCATCAATTTCCCTTTTTCTTCGGTTCATTGAAGCTCTGTATTTTATTTTTGTTTTTGCTGGTCATATGGTAGGTTTCAATAAGATATCAAAGCTCTTTATTTCTCAGCTTCGATTGAGAGTCTTTGGAAGCGATAAACCATCAATTATATCATCCTATATAAGTTGGTATGTACTCATATGTCTAAACCAGAGTCAAGCCTCTTGAATTTGTCTCATGTGTTACGCACTTATGCCCACTTCGAGCCCTATGTTGATGTTTAGTCTTGCAGGATCATTGATAATTATTTTTCTGCTGTCGATTTGTAGGGAAAGTTCTTTGGTGTCAGGTCGTGGTGCAAGGTATCACTTCATATAGAAGTTTGATTCTCTTAAACTGTGTTATAGATGTCATATTCTCACTTATATGTATACTGCTTTGGTGGTTAAAAGACAAGCAAAATGAGTTCTGCTGATTTGGATGGGAATTAACATCTCCTTTTTCCTTGACTATATCCTTGGCAGCTTCTATGTCTGCTTGGCACGGAGGGTTGAAGTATAACAATCATGCGGCCACTACTCCACAGCAGTTCCCACTACAATAAAGGGAAGCCCTTCTTCACTCGAGTGAGCAATAGTGTCCAAGTGTAATTAGAAGTAAACCTTTGGTTTACTTCTATGTCTGCTTGGCAGCTTTTTCCTTTGGTATATAACAACATCTCCTTTTTCCTTGACTATATCCTTGGCAGCTTCTATGTGTGCTTGGCACGGAGGGTTGAAGTATAACAATCGTATATACCAAACCTTTGGTTTGGCAATGAAATCCTTCATGATTTCGTAAAATGAAATCATTTGTAGTAATCTCAATGCTATTTTGCCTCCTTAATTTGGTGGGGCCAACGTCAAGTGAAGTTTACTGGTGGTAACTTCAACCCTCCGTGCCAAGCAGACGTAGAAGCTGCCAAGGATATAGTCAAGGAAAAAGGAGATGTTGTTTCCCCGCTGAAAACTGCCAAGGCAAGTAAGGAGGAAATTGGTGCTGCTGTAGCTGAACTGAAAAAGGCAAAGGAGAATGTATTGAAGTTGGAAGAGAGGTTAAAACTTCAACCAGGAATCCCCAAAAAAGATGGGAAGATTGACTACACCCAAGATTTCTTTGACCGCCAAGCTTTTCTGACTGTTTCTGGCCAACTGCAAGTTGAATCGTATGCATGTGCTCTTAGTAGTGTGTATACATTTGGTCCTACTTTTCGAGCCGAGAATTCACACACCTCGCGGCATTTGGCAGAATTTTGGATGGTGGAGCCTGAAATAGCATTTGCAGAGCTCAAGGTATGTGAAGATCTCATTATGAACATTAAATTTAGCACAGTCTTTACTCAGTTGTTGGAATTTGAATCCCTGACTACGGATCCCCTTCGATATCATTATAACATGTCTCTTACCTTCCTGTCAAAAAAGGGAGCACACATTACCTTCTAATATTCGATTATCATTTGTTCATGTTTCTTGAAACCTGTTCAAGTATTGTTTATGCCTTTTTGTTTCCAATTTTGTTTGTTCTTAGAGGTGATATTCCTGGAAATCAGTGATAATCTTCATTTTGGTACGCTTGGATATAATGGGGAGGGAGGATTGTGTCTCTGAGTACATAGAAGCAGCTCATTCATCACTATTTTCTGGTCTTCTTCCTGTTTGGTTTCGAATCTTATTGTCTATACAGAAGTTAACTTCTTTTTTTCCACTCATGTAGGATGACATGAACTGTGCAGAGGCGTATGTGAAGTTTTTGTGTCAGTGGTTGACAACTGCCTTGACGATATGGAGTTTATTGCTCGGCAATTTGATAAGACTTGCATAGAGCGTCTAACAATGGTTGCAAAGACACCCTTTGAAAGGATTACTTACACGGAAGCAGTGGATCTACTAATTGATGCTGTGAAGAAGGGCAAGAAGTTTGACAATCATGTAGAGTGGGGAATTGACTTGGCATCTGAACATGAAAGGTACCTCCTTCATCACTGTTCTGCTTGATCAGTCTTACTTGGGTTACTGAGTAAATTGAGCTTACTGATTTATTGATTTGCTGCAGATTTTTAACTGAGGTGAAATTTCAGAAGCCTGTTATTGTGTACAATTACCCAAAAGGGATCAAAGCTTTCTACATGAGGCTCAATGATGATTCCAAGACTGTGGCTGCTATGAACGACTGCAGTATTTGAGGAAGGCAGTATTAAATTGATTTGAACGACTGCTAATGTTACTTCACCTATAATTTATCTTTCAGGAAGAAAAGAAGATATTTTAGCTGACTCCAATTTTAAAGAACAGTTGAAGTGAAGTTTACCAGTGAGATTGCTACTTCTAATTACACTTGGACACTATTGCTCACTTTGTTGTAAAATTGTTCTCAAGAACTTATATTTATATGGTTTGAGGATCCTAGCCTTCACTTAGTCATATCCAGTATGATACTATGATGTAACTGTTGAACCTTAGAAAAAAAAAAATTGTAGTTATGGACCATTTAGTAAACAAATTTGGTGGCATTAGGCTTCAATTACCAGCACTGAAAATGACTAAAGGAAAGGGCAACAAAATAAACAGAATGAAAGAGACGGATAATATAGACAAATAGAGTGATTTGTGTTGAGTGGTGGTGGTTTCTTGAAGAAAGGAGAGTGAGTAATCTTTGGGAATGAAGGCAGAGGCTTAAACAATGGGTTCTTGAAAAACAGGTTTGGCTTAAGCTTGATTTTAGTTCATGGATGTAATCAAATTGTAATGAAGATAATACATTATATGAGAGAGAGGTTTTTTCTTCTTCTTCTTAACTAAACAAGTGTTACTTAAAAGAATTATACTTAAAGGTTCTCTCTTATTTTGCAATGGCGGTTTTGCTTCTTTTGCAGTTAGTAGAATCTTTGCTGGTCAAAAGAAAAAGCTGTTTTGGGGCAACAAAAGAGAATAATTGCAGAAGAAGAAATACATTGAAGCTCAAATAACCACTATAAAAGCCACACTCATGACTAGGCTTAGGGTTCTCGCTTTCTCCGGTACGTAGTCATTTTCCTCATTAATTCTGATCGATTGCAGAAGTTGAATCCGAAAATGAAATTGTAATGGTTTTGAGGTGTAATTTAAACCGACCTTAACTTAGTTTTGATTTGCGTAGTCACAATGCGAAGAACACCATTTGGAGAACAAGAACAAGAGTATAATCCACTGCACAAAGTTGTTCTGTTTATAAAAAAATAAGAATTGGATAGTTACAACAGGTAATTTTTTTTTCCCGAGTGGCCTATAAAGAGGACACTGGTCTTCTGTTCTCATAGTCATATCACTTCAATGTATCTTGGATCACTTTGATTCATACTATAAATAAATCATTGTTTTTCGTATATCCAAAACTCTCTCCAAACCTATTTCATCTCATCTATAGTTTTCATTGAAGATTTATTATCTGCTGAAACAATTATGGTAACACCGCCCCAAGGGGCGGGCAGCAACCTAGTGCTGTACAAAGATTAAAAATAAATGTCCCTCCTGTTTCTGTCCCATTGGCTATAACCGCTGCCGTGCCATTGAGAAAGTTCTTGAATCAGTTAGAATGTCATGCCAAAACAACAAGTATGGCTGCAAAGAATGGATGACTTGCAGTAAGAAAAGTGAACATGAAAAGGCATGTGTGCATTCACCTTGTTTTTGCCCCCATTTAGGCTGCAACTTTGTCTCTTCCACAAAGAAGCTATATCAACATTTCAACAGTGATCATGTCAACTCTGCAACACAGTTCGTCTACAACAGCCCCTTTCCAGCTACAATAAGTTTTGATGACAAATTTCTTGTTCTTCGGGAAAAGAATGATGGCATATTGTTTATCCTTGACAATGAAACTGAAATTCTTGGAAACATGATGAAGCTTAGTTGTATTCAACCTAAATTTATGGAAGGCTTTCTTCTATGTTCTTTGCGCTAAAAAAAGAGAGATGTTTACTCAGGATAGTCATTCACATACAGCACTATGAGCCATGTTCGTAGCCCTACCTCATCTGGTTCCCTTATAATTCCAGGTGATTTCTTCAATTCATGTGGGCAGCTCAAGATAGATATCTGCATATGGCGCATTGGGCAGTGCCCTGCATCTTTCCAATGTATAGGTCTTACTTAGATGAGTTGTGCTATCAAATCTATGGTATTGTTCTGGAAATTACTCTTGAGGTGTTGCACTCTTGTTTTGCACTATTGGTCGACTATATTGTTAACATATTGTCACTTCATTTTTCACAAGTACTGTTCCGGTTGTGGTTTCTGTGAAAGGTAGGCTATGCTTCATAGTAGAATTGGAAGTCCTCTAATATGGTTTTTTGAATGGGTCCATTTCCACTCAATTCGCTCATATGCTTGTAATTAGCTTCATGCCAAACATGCTTGTTGAAGGAGACATTTTTGGAAGTGTATGTAGTCATGATATGTTGGACAATGGTCTTCGAGTCTACAGGGTGTCGCACATTTCATCAGATTGCTATCGACCAGAATTTCCGAGGCTTAATGTAAGTTTCCTAAAATGATACTAAAATTTTCATAAAGAAATGAGAAGTCGTCTAAAGCAAATGCCAGCTCGATCGGTACTGTTGTTCTGAGATGCTACATTATAGAGCAAGCATTTACATTGTCATCATGAAGAAGGAGACAATGTTGTTGTCAGAAGCATCAGAAGCCGGAAAAGTTTGAAGATTCTTGACGTGACCTGCCGGTGCCCTTTTGTCATAAGCTCCGGCGGCGTGTGGATTAGAGACGACATGTTGAGGGATGTATGGCCAAATCTCAGCTCTCTTCCCTGTGCTCTTGACTCTATTCAACACCTTGTTTGGTTCAACGTACCCACTCACCGTAATCCGGCTTTGTTTTCGGTTCACCTCCACACTTTCAACACCTGCATGCGTTCATATATGTTGTGTTAACTCAAAAGTCTCAGACAAACACTCAGAGACAGAGAAGAATAGAGAGAGACCTTTCATGTAGAATACAGATTTCTTAACTTTTCGTTCACACCCATCACAACACATTTTGACTTTGATCTCGACTATCTGATAATCAATGGTAGAACAAATTAAATCCATCCTCAGTGAAACTATAGCTGTAGCATTTACACATGTTATACATATTGATACATGCTACTGATACGTACAATGGTTTATAAGCATGGACTACTGTGGAGGATAAATTAGTAAGGATGGACTATTGTTTCATTTCTTCTCGCCAGTTGTAATGTTAGAATTATGATCATGAGTACCTGCATATTGCTCCTTGTGCTCGTGCTAGACACTGAAAAAGCTGAAAAGATAGCCAAGAACTCCCATTAAGCAGAGAGAGAGAGAATGAATGACTGACTAATTCAGAGACATCGATCACACATATATGTCTAGTTTTAGAACAGACTTATTACTCGTGGGAGGGAAAAAAGCATTGGCATTGATTGGTAAGTTGTGATTTTGTTTAAATAAAGCAACCTAGTAATGGGATTCCGTGGTAGGCGGAATTTAACTTAGAGATGAAAAGAAAATAACAATATTTTTGGATGAAATAATTTCAACTCTTGTTGGAATTTATAAATTATAGGAATTCTAAGAACAAACTATATTTAAGAACAATTTAGAGTACTTAAATACATTTAAGAATAATAATTGACAAAATCTCACAAATAAGGATAAGTTATTTGTAGGTTGCCATATGCCAGATGCAAATTTATTTTTATACACAACTGTCTTTTTATGTGTATTTAATATTTTTTTTTTAAATTGTCCAAAATTAATGAAAATTAATTTTTTATTTGTTTATTTTCAAGAAATTATATTTTATCCAAAATTATTTTTTTTTAATATTTTTTAGATTATGTTCATTCAAATTTCTTCTGTATTCAATTTTTTTAACTTGAATTGTTTATTCAATTTATTAACATTATCAATAAACATTTAATTTCAATTCAAGTAATTTTGATACAAATTCATGCATTAATTAGAAGTTCCGATACAAATTGAGTAACAATTTCAATAAAAGCTCAGTACCAATTTTGATACATATTCCATGACATTTTTTACGCCTGATAACATAGTAATAGTCCTCGAAACGAAAAAATCGGAAAATGCAGTAGTAGGCCAAAAAATGCAGTATTAGGCACAAAAATGCAATAGCAGTCGTCGAACCAAAAATCCGAAAATACAGTATTAGGCCCAAAAACGCAGTAGCAGTCCTCGAACCGAAAATTCAAAAATGCAGTATCAGGCCCAAAAACGCAGTACCAATCCTCGATTGAAAAATTTAAAACAGCAGTATCAGGCCCAAAAATGCAATAGCAGACCTCGAACCAAAAATACAGTAGCGATCTCAAAATTTACAGTAGTGGTCCCCAAATCTTGCAGTAGCAGTTCCAAAAATAAAGTAGCAGTCTCCAAATATGCTACATTGAACCAAAACTGCAACAATAATGCCGAAAAATGCAGTATAATCCAGTAGACATAACCACATAGCAAACTCAACATTATTATACAGTAACCTTCAAACACAGTAGCACATATAGCACACAATTTAGACCAGTAACCTTCAAGATCACAAATCCAACCCAAATTTATTCAAAATCACATATTCTCACAATAGCATATGTAACAACCCTAACCAAAAATCACATATAAATCAGAACGAAACAGTATTATCGCGAATTAATAGTTTTGTGTGAGTTATTAACGACTTTCTTATCGGGGAAGAATTTGACCTGATTTTCTTCACGAGAATTGTAGAATATTTAATTTTAATCACGCAGGAATTTTCGGGGAATTTTTTGGATTTGCGAGATATTTGTTATGATTTTTGGAAGTTTTTATTTTTGTATAACTATCGCGATGTTTATTAGAAATTGTCGTAATGGATAAATCGAAAAGAAATTTATTTTTATCGATTAATTAGTGACCGAACGATTGCGATTTAGTCGAATAATAGACGTCGATCGATTGAGGAGCTTCCCCTATAAATAGCAAGTTTCTGAAAAAAGTTGATTTACCCGATTTAGAAAGTTGGACTGGGAGTTGACCATTTGTTGACCAACCGTTGACCCAACCCGATTTGCCGACCCGTTTCTTGACCTGTCAGAAAAGTGACCGTCCGACCACCATTTCAAGTGATTGAGGTATGAATTTTCTTCCCCTCTTGCCCATGAGTGGCTTAGTGTGATTATTTGGGATTTTTAGTGATGTTTTGGAGAAACCCAAATGGGTTTTTGGAGCGGTACCCACGGACGCCGTGGGCGATGGAGCTCCGGCTATTCTCCGGTGACGGCGTGGGGTGGGTTCGACTGGGTTTTGTCCCAGAAGTCGAAACCGCTTAACCCTGTGGCCCGCCGTGCGCGGTAGCCGACATATTAATGCCGAGAAGTTTCTGGCCGGGTTTTGACCCACCGGCTTTCGAGTGGAATTACGGCGAAATACGCTGAAATTTTGAGGTGGTCACAGAAGGGAAAGTTTTTGGGTTTGGGGAGAGGAAGAGAATGAGGGGTCAAACGCTCCAAACGGGGCCGTCCAGCTAGAGGGGGGGGCGTGACGGCCATGCGCCGCCACCCACGGCAGGGCTCCGGCAAGGAAAAATTTTGAAATTGTCCCGGGATATTTCGGGGTAGTTTTTGAATTTATTTTCGCTTGTTTTATCGAATTTTAGTATTAAATGTTTGCGTTATTTATTCAGGAGATCATGATCGAGATTTTGGCGAGAGAATTTCCGCCGGACCTCAGAGCTAGCTTTGTACTTTGAGTGGACACTTTATTTTCACTGTCGATTTGTGAGTCTATGATCTTGCATTTTATGATTATGCAGTTTATAATTATGCATTTTACGAGTATGCATTTACGCTTATGCATTTGCATGGTGGCACATATGATTTATTTTATACACATCGAGCATACTCACAGTTGTTGCATCGATGCACTGGCCTCTCGGCTGATCCCCGAGTTGTTCCGGGAGGGATTGGACAAACTCCTGACCCGTGGATTTCACTGTACTCAGGAGGGTTAGGACAAACAACTAACCTGGGCTTTATTGTAACTTTGAGGAAAACGTACTCAAGTTACTACCTCCACACATACACATTACCCAGGAGGGTTAGTTCAAACACCTGACCTGTGCTTATTTATTTTCAGACTAGCATTATTTTGATGTACATTATTTATGAAAGACATATTATTTACAGCTTCAGTTAAAAGTGAAATATTATTTTCGTCCACTTACTCTAACGATTTTTTATTATTTTATATGCCTTTCCTGGGCTTTTTGGTTTTTTTTGCCCAGTTTGTAGTTGTTATCTTGTGATTGCACGTAGGAGACGAGGGCGTAGAGTTTGTGTTACTGTACTCATATAGTAGGTTCCTAGCTTAACCTGCTAGTCTTGTGTAATATATATATTAGAAGTCTCTCTGAATACTGTAGAGAGTTTGACTTGTTGTGTTTACTTTCCACACGGTTTTTGGATTTCTTATCACCTTTTGTAAACAAAGTATATTTATAGTAAATTTAGATTATGGTTGATTTGAGAAATACGGTTGGGATTTGCCTACAGTTTGTTTTTGTGGACATTTTAGAAGTGTGTTTTCCTGTAGATTTTTAGGTTTCTTGATTCTAGAAGAAACTCTGACAAATTTTTTGTAGACTCAGGTGTTGTTATGGCTTAATTTCGGTTTAGGCAACTAAATTGGGATCGTGTCCTTTCAGTTGGTATCAGAGCATTAGATTATAGGTTCTGTAGACTTCTGCGGTTGTGTTACTGAAGACATTTAGGAATACACAACACTTCCAGAATGATGGCCCGAACGGTCGGCGGATCCCTATCAATACTCATGGTGTTGTGTGTTTTTAAATGTTTAAGGTTTCATTACTGTATCCTTCGGATTCGAAGACAGATTTTCGAAGAAGAATTTGTGGAGGAAGAGTTCGAGGAGTTGGAAGAAGAAGATCAACAAAACTCATCAACTGCTTTCACAGTTTATGATGGACCAGTGGATGAACAAGGTAATCGTATTCCTTTTGAGCCTGTTGGAAGGGATGGACAAAATGAACAACGATTTGCCGACCGTGTTGTAGATCTCCAATCTGCGTACATCCATGGAGAGTTGCAAAAGGACTTAGTTAAGCACAACTGGTATCTAAAGATTGGCGAACAACTTTAAATGATGTGTGTGTGTAATTTTAATTAATCTGGTTTGCAACATGTTTGCTTTATTTGTTTTTCCTTTTGGTTGTTTGAGTGATGTGTGTTTGATTTTAAGTCATTATGTTTATTGTAATGTGCACGAGCTTTGATGAAATAAAAAAGTGCATTTTTATTACTTGGAAATTTAAAGTACATAATTTCAATTAAAACCTAGAATTATTGGAAATTTAAAGTACATAATTTCATAGTGGCAAACAAATACCAAACTATTGAAACAGTGGCGATAACAATTTGAAAATGTTTCATCGCTACCATCTCCTTCCTCTTCCTCTATTTTCTTAAGGATAGTCTCTTTTTTCTTCGAAATATACCTCTGCAATTTTGGGGTCATAGCATCCGTATCCATTGCCATAATCCTTGAATCCTCCGCTTCAGCCCTCAATTTGTAATTCTTCTCCTTAAGGGCGAGTTGTTTTTGGTATAAAGTTAGCTTGGTGGCATCACTTTCTTTTTTCTCAGCGAGATGCATTCTTTGATTTTCCATCATGGCTTTCAAAACCTCATCTCTTACCTCATTTGAAGATGTCATGGCTCTTTCCCCCTTTCTTTTAGCTTCCTTGGCCGCCTTCACTCCGATTGGTCTAACTAGACTAGAGTACACTTCATCTTTGTTGATTTGTGGTGTTGTAATGACTTCATCATCCTCCAAGTTGACGGGGGGAGGCATTGAGGTAAAATGAGGAGTAGTTGCGGAGTTGGAATATGAAGGAGGTGGTATACCAGGTTTGATGGCCCAAAAATTTGGATGGTTCTTCATCACTTCCCAACATTCAAACTTGGTAAACTCTTTCTTTTTTTGTGCCACGTACCATGATTGAGCTTTTCTTATCTAAGGGAAAAAAAATTATATGTCAAAATAATATCTAGGAAATGGAGATGTCAACATTGATTAAAATAAATGTAATAAATAATTTATGACAAAATTATTAACACTTACCACATCTTGCAAATTTGAGCCGGATTGTGCATTTCTTCGTGCATATGCAAGAGCGGCACCCCAAGTTCTAAAACTCGGCTTCAACTTTGTAAAACGAGAAGAAACTATGGTTTGGGTCCTAGGCTCCGGCCTTGATTCACCATGCACAATCTCCAAATTTTTCTTATAATCGGCATAGACTTTTTCCCCCAATTTGTCGAATTTTTGCATGTTGTCGGTAATAGGACAAACGCTAATGCGACAATAAGAAATACAAAGTTGCAAATCTTCGGAATCAAGCCAATTGGACATTTTTTTGGAACTAAAATACAAAGGGATGAGAGGAGGATGAAGGAGAAGAGGAAGGAGAGGATAAATTTGTTGTGCACAAATTTATGTGAGATGTGAATGAAATAGATGTAGTATTTATAGAAAAATTATAGGGTGTTATTTGCAATGTTTTTGAAATTTTTTGGGATTTTTTTGCAATTTTTTAGGGTTTATTTAGCAAAATGGTAGTAAATTCTGAAATAGCCGTTTCGGTTGAATCTCGGCCGTCCGATCATAATTTTTAATTTGAAATGGACGGTCCAAATTAATCTGACCGTTATGGATTTTTATCCATCCGGCCTCACATGTGGCGCCTCCCTATTGGATGGTTATTTTTTTACCATTTACTGGCACGTGTATTACACGCATCAGGTAGAAAAAAAATTTGAACCGGTTGGCGTCACCCACGTGCGTGGGCTCCGCCAGCACTACTCGTACTTCAGCTCGAGCAGAAGCTGCTCGTGCAGCTGCTCGTCCGGCCAGTCAACGTGCGGTCGCCGGTGCATGTCGTCGATCGAGCTGCTTGTGCTACGTTGACTGGGGGGCCGCCGTTTGAAGCTGCTCGAGCTACTCCACCTAGCACGGGTGTAGCTTCTCTAATGCCCAACCCTAGAGGAACTTTAGCTTTCCATATTACAGAATAAGTAATGATGGGGAGGACGACTCAAAGATACTATCCCCATGATTTTAGCAGCCACTCTCTCTTTTCTGGTCCAGATGACCACTACCTTCAAGCCAAGACCAGAGATGAGGTTTCAAACTTCCTCATTTCTTGTGTGGTGTACCCAGAATCTCTCCTGATTCTTTCTATTTATGGAGAGCGTCAGAATAAATCCTATATATATGCCAATAATATAGTCATACTCTTCAATCATACTCTTCGATAGTCATAGATGAAATTTAATTTCTGAATAAACATAAACTATCCAGTATGGTCCATATAAGTTTATACGTAGTTTGTGAAATAAAAAATAAATAAAAAAATAATGTAAGTGAAATTTTCTCAACTAACACAAAGTCGGGATATTAAGGAACTTGCTAGGTAGAATGTTCCCATAAGCAGCAGTAATGCAAAGTTCTGGCTGCAAATCTCTTAGTCTGGACAAAAACATATCCAGCAGATACAGATAACACAAAAGTGCCCCTCTCAAATTAAACATTACCGTTGTCTAATAGTGTTAAAAGATACAGAAACAATAATGCACCCAAGCACATACGTGTGGACACTCTTATAATCATTCTAACACAACAATTGCTTAAATTTTAATATCATTTATTGTAAAGTAATAAAGCATTGCTCGTGTTCCACACTAAAATAAAACGAATGTTATGCAGAGAACATATTTCATAGAAGAAAATAGCAAATCACTGGAGAATGTAAAGAGATACACCTATCAGTCCTAATTTGGCGCTCTCAGAAGCAAACATGTGCGCTTCAATATGTTTTTATGGTTGATTATTTAGTAAATGGAAGATTAAAACACTTGACAATTAAACTATTGAGCTTGATAATGAACTCAAACTCTCTACCACTAAACCGACAGAATTGTGGATATAATAAAGTTGCCCTATAGTATGACATGATAAGTTGAGTTGTACCTCGCCGGCTTTTATAGGTGTGAAAATTGTTAGAAAATATTCTCTATATCTGTCTTTTATCTACCATATCTGTATATACTTAGATTCACTGCTGTAGCTTTCCTTTCCTGTATAGAAGTTCTTATCCTTATCTGTATAGGTCTAGTATGTCTGTTCTGTATATAACCACGTTACAGTTATCAATGTAAAAGGCATTCCAGCCAATCTATTCTACAGTCTCTTTTACATGGTATCAAAGCAGGACTAGTTGCTGACTCATCGCTACACCTTTTCGATCTCGCGTACAGCATCTCTTTTTCAATCATCATGGCCGGTGGAGAAGATTCTGGCGAGAAGAAGGCAGAAAGTTCATTCGATTCCGCCAAGACAGATCTCTCTAATCCCTTCTTCACTCACCATTCAGATCATCCCGGATTGGTTCTCGTCTCCAAACTTCTCAATGGGGACAATTATTCAGGTTGAAAAAGGTCAATGGTCCGAGCTTTGAACTCCAAAAATAAGTTTGGATTCGTCAATGGTTCAATCAAACCTCCCTCAGAAGCAGCTAATCCCAAAGGTTACGCAACTTGGTCGCGGTGCAACGACATGGTTCATTCTTGGATTGTCAACTCTTGCGATCCTGAAATTGCAGATAGTGTGACTTATTACCCTACTGCTAGTGAGGTTTGGGAAGATTTAAGTGAACGTTTTTCTCAAGGGAATGCAACTCGCATCTTTGAAATACAAAGAGACATCAATCTACTTATACAAGAATATCTATCTCAGCCTACAATACAAGAGTTTTTGGGGATGAACTGGCAATATATTCAGACACAGTACATTCAGAACAGCAGAAATTGATGCAGTTTCTAATGGGATTGGATGATTCTTGCAGTGCTATTCGGGGACAGATTCTTCTAATGAACCCACTACCTTCTGTTCGCCAAGCATACTCCTCTCTCTCTCTCTCAGTAAGGAAAACACTGCGTCTTGAGTACAACCCACATTGGAGCAAGCAAAACTAGCAGCATCGCCAGGGTAATCTGGAGCAACTGAAACCCGTCATCAACTGCGACAAAAAGAGCTCAAGATTCTCAAAGATCGTCGGATAGCTTCAACGAATATCCGCGATCGTCGAACATAACTGATCAAAATCGGCGTTGCTCTTGGACGCGATCTAACTGTACCTATTGTGAGAAACAGGGGCGATATGCTTTGGGTCATTGGGTTCAAAATTGTTTTGAGCTTAATGGATATCCTGTGGGTCACCCAAAAGCCAAATCCAATTCAGGCCCAAGAAAATCTAGCAATAGTAAAAAGTCTGCAGCTAATCATGTGTCTAATGCTTCTAAAGATGATGGAAAACCTGTTATTGGAATTTCGGAAGCGCAACTGTGGCAACTTTTCTCACTTCTGAGCAATGAAGGTTGTAGCTCACAAGCCAATGCGGTAACTAAACCAAGTTTTTCTAAAGTCATTTTCCGCGACTGGATTATTGATAGCGGGGTAACAGATCATATCTCTTTATCATCAAAGTATTTTTTCCACAAAAATAAAAATTGCTCATTGCCTCCAGTATTATTGCCTAGCGGGGAAACAGTTGAGATTACTACAAAAGGAACATTGGCTCTTAATTCTGTCTATTATTTGTTGGATGTATTATGCGTGCATGCATTCAAAGTAAACCTAATATCAATAAGTCGCTTAACAAGAGGTCTGAATTGCTCAGTGACTTTTTCTCCTTATTGGTGTATTTTGCAGGATCTGGACACGAAGACGATGATTGGTTTGGGGAAGCAGCATGATGGACTATACTATTTGGCAGCATTGGCGACAAGAAAGAATCTTACCCTCTCTCCTCCCACAAACAAACCATCCTGCAACCTCACTATCTCCACCACCGATCTATGGCATAATCGTTTAGGACATGTTTCTCCTCCTTGTCTTCGCTTCATTGTAAAGAGTTTTTTAGATTTTCACGTTCACCCTAATAATGTTTGCCCTACATGTCCCTTGGAAAAACAAAGTAGTTTACCTTTTGGTACTAGCTAGCACTATTTCTTCTTCAAAACCATTTAAAATTATTCATTGTGATATTTGGGGCCATTATAGCCATTCTTCTCTTTCTGGTGCGCATTATTTTCTCACTATTGTTGATGATTATTCTCATTTTACATTGATTTTTTTGATGCGTCACAAGAATGAAGCACAATCTCTTTTGAAAAACTTTTTCACTTATGTTATTACTCAATTTGAGTCTCGCATCAAAACTTTTCGAAGTGATAATGGTGGTGAATTTATTTCTTTGCACACATTCTTTCAAGAAAACAGTGTAATTTTTCAGCACTATTGTGTTTATACGCCTCAACAAAATGGGGTTGTTGAACGTAAACATCGGCACATATTACAAGTGGCATGATAGGCGGATAAACACCTATACAAAGATACCTTATTTTCAACCAAGATATATCATTGTAATAGTTAATTATATGGGTTATCGAATACAAGGAGTTGGTAAAACTAAATCCTAACACTAAACTACAATGCTGACAGACTCGATTACAATACACTAATGACACTACGAACATAAGGTAGACTACTGTAAAAACTACAAAAATTTAACACAATATACTAGACACCGTGGTAGACTACCACAACAAAATTGAGGGTGTTCTGAGTAGTTTTGGTTACCAAAATAAATTGGCTAAGCTACAGCTAATGCAGATAATAAGTGCTGAAAGTAAATATGCTAATGAATGCAAATGTGTTTAAACTATATGATTAATGAGCTAAGAAGCATGCAATCCACCACCGCCATTCCATCTCTCTAACACATACTTAACCTAATGCACATGTCCGATGAATGAAAGTTCCCAGGAAGAGTTGATCGTTACAACCACATCCTATTTCCTAATCTTTATGCCTATGCAGGTTTGTCATGGACCTCTCCCACAACTATTCCTCTATGAACCCATAGTCATGGATCCCAAGGTTTACAAAGAAGAAAGCATTAAACACTAGAAAAGGTTTGAGAAGCTACGAGGATTTACAAGTACACTATGGAGTGTCTCGCTAGACTTATGGATTTCAATCTCTTGACGGTAAAATCAGTGTATCACTATAGAGAATCCAGTGGAAGAAATTATCTTCAGTCACCTGTATCTCATGACAATAAAACCCTAGCATGCAAACTAAGTTGGCCACTAAAGCAAATATACACGAATTCATATGGTGAACCATTCAGAGAAAGAAACCTCATTCAAAGAACATGCAAAACTAAGTTAAAGTGTATGCATTAAAAAGACTTCATGAACGAGGCTTCAAGCAGCCCCTTAACAATAGGTTTAGCTACTAAAATTCATAAGTAAAGAATCAAAACAAGTCGTAGGGCAAGTCGATCTTTTTCCTGGTAGCCTTGCAAATACGCTCCGCTTTGCCCCCTTTAACGAGACCCCGAGTCCTTTTCGGTTCCGGGTCAGTGGGGGCCCTCCTTTGCTTGCGCCGAGCGCTGAACATGATTGATTCGGCGGTCGAGGACGCCTGAGTACTTCCAGTTGAACCGGTATCGGGCGTCGGAGATTGGAAGGGGTCGACGTCATCACCGCTCGAGATGAATGGGGGAGCGGGAATTTCCCCAGAGGGCGCTACGGACGGACCAGATGATCCGTCCGGATTGAGAGCGTCGTTGCCCTCCTGTTGAACCCAACCGACTTGGGCCGCCAACATTCGGAGCATGGCATCTTCCGCCTCATGTTGGGCTTTCTTCTTGCCGGATGTCGTCTTTGGCGGAGCCATTTAAACCTAAGAGTACGGTGTTAAAATACCTACTTACCATAATAATTACAACTTAAAAATTTACGCTAATTAAGTACGTTTAAGATTTAAATAGAGTACACTAGCTTGGCTTTTTCGGTCGTTCAATGGACGTGCGACCCGCGCGATAAAGTGTAAATTTTCAATTAATCAGCCTTGATTAAATCGAAAAACATGGCCAGTTAGGGATAGAGATAACGCGAGAGGCATGACTAATTTCGACAAAAGTCTTTCTTAGTCCAAATCCTGTCACCAGTCATAACCCGTTTCTAGACACCATGTCCGACATTCGGCTAATTTTTCGAAAATTTACACTCCCTCAAGTCCTTTGCAAACTCCGCCCTCAACCTCATGTCCATAACTTCACTTAGGTTATGGTGTGCGGTGATGAAATCCACACATCACGAGGGGTTAAGGAGATAAGCTAGGAAAAGAGGCACCATATATTCCAAAGAGTGCAACTTAATAAACCAAGCCTATGTACTAAATTTAAATCGAACACGTACTACTAATTAATTTACTAGAACATACACGTAAATATTAATTAATAATTTTTAATTACATGTAATAATTTATTTTTATTTATCATGCATTTAATAAAAAATTGATTCATTTAATAAATTATGAATAATAATTTATTCATTTAATAAATTTAATAATAAATTCATTTAATCATGCAACTAATAATAAATAATTACAATAATAAATTTGCAAATTTAATAAATTATCAAGTAATTACAATTATTCATTTAATTATTATTAATAACAATAATTAACCATTTAATCAATTAATAACAATAATTAATCATTTATTTAATTAATAACAATAATTAATCTAAATATAAATAATAACAATAAATTTACAATTATTCATTTAATTAGTAATAATAACAATAATTATGATTTAATTAATTAATAACAATAATTAATCTTTTATTAAATATTTCAAACTAAATAATAAATTAAATTCTACTAATAATTATATTTAGAATTTAATTAATTAATTAAATGAAAATTATTTTAATAAGGGAAAAATAGAAATTTACCGAATCGGAGTTTTGCCGGAGTTGAGTCGTCAGAGAGGAGGAACCACGTACGCCGGAAAAAATGTCGTCGGAGCGTCGCCGGAGGAGGATCGCCGGAGTGAGAGAGAGAGAGAGAGAGAGGAGAGGAGAATTTTGTATGGGATGAGGAAAAGAAGATGAGCCCCGGCCTATATATAGGCTTTCACTTAGACGACGGAGCACTATTCTCCGTCGTCTAAGTTCACTTGGACGACGGAAACAGTGTTTTCCGTCGTCTAAGTGGTGGTTTCAAAATTTTGAAACGGCGCGTAATTAAGGGGTGGGACGTTTTGAACCGCCATGAATTTGGACTTAGACGACGGAGAATAGATTCTCCGTCGTCTAAGTGGAAATTCAAGCGGTGCCGAAAATTGAGGCGGTAAATCGAACCGCCATGATGAACACTGTTAAATATTTATTGTACACCAGGACGACGGAACACCACATCTCCGTCGTCCAAGTTAAATATTTATTGTACCAGGACGACGGATCTTGTCCTTATCTGTCGTCCAGGTAAAATTTACGTTAAAAAAAATTTTAAAATTAATTCGCTAGGAATTTAGCGATCTGTCATTCGAGTGAAATAGTCGTCCAATATCGATGAACGCATCGTATATATGAACAGTTAAATTTGAACCGACAAATAATTTTTCGTTTTGAAAGTTGTTAAGTATCGACTAATCCTTACGACTTAAGTGTTCATGAGTAGAGGCTCATTTGCAACAGAGTATTAACGAAATTGAATTTGGACAAAACAACCGTTGGATATGTTCGTCGTAACATAATATATAATTGTCTTCAAAGGACCATAAAATAATAAGTTGGGGAAGGGTTTCATCGGCACAGTCAACCGCAAAATCGATAATTTCACAAACCGGAAACGTGGATACAAGGCATGTCGCAACTCCGATTTTCGAACCATCGAAGCTCACACACCAAGAATTGTTGACTCTAAAGTCTTGACGAAAAGAATATGCATTGGAAGAAGGTCTAGATGGTCGTTGTCTTAGAAAAAATGACGATATCTGCACTTGGACGACGGAGATGAGAGCTTTTCCGTCGTCCAGGTAAACACCTGGACGACGGATACGCTCTCATCTCCGTCGTCCAGGTGTATAGACCCTGAATTCAGGGGTTAGGGCCTTACTGTTTAGGGTTGAGGGTTTGTGAACTTGGACGACGGAGAATGACAGTCTCCGTCGTCCTAGTGTGTACCTGGACGACGGAGGATGACCATCTCCGTCGTCCAGGTGTAAAAACCCTGAATTCAGGGGTTACGGCCTTAGGGTTTAGGGTTTAGGTCGTCCAGGGTCATTTGTGTGTCTGTTCAATTATTTTGAAATAATTTCTCCGTTGTCCAGAACAAATAATTTAGATTAATTAATTAATTTAATTTAGTTTACGTACGTCGGTCGATCCGATATATATGATCGAGCATGCATCGATCATATATATATTACAATAATTAAAATAATTAATTACCAATTAATAATCCTCGTCGTGTGGCCGTACTCTTCGCCATAATCGTCATCATCTTCATCCCTGTTATCCGATTGCTCATCCTCCTCATCATACTCAACATCGTCCGACGAATAACCTGAGTCGTCGTCCGCGTCCTCTTCCTGCTTGTCTTCTTCATCTACCTCCTCGATAATCTCATCTTCAGTTAGATCTGTACAACCATCAGGCATGGGTAACCGTTCATCATCTTGAACCAGGTCCATTATATTGGAGCGGATGACAGAAATATTAGGCTCTTGATAGGCAGGAATGTCTCTTTCTGGTTCAGCAGCATCTTCAGTCGTCGCCAGTGTCCCTTCAATTGTCTATGTATTCCATATTCCTCGATGAGAGATATGGTTCACTATTTTCCACCCTTCACCGACTTTCGGATCGTTGAGATAGAACACCTGCCGAACTAAGGTGGCGAGAGCGAAAGGCTCATCCTCATACCAGCTTGAGTTTGTATCGACTGATAATAGTCCCAGGTCTTCCTTTGTACGCTTGAACCATCTGCATTTGAATAGGAAAACATTGACATCATTCCCGTAACATAGCTGAACCACATATACAATAGCCCCGTAATATAGATCATTGTCTTTCCCAACTTCTACCCCACTGTTTTGTGTTCTTCTTCCTTCGTCTCGGGCCAATGAATGGAACTTTATCCCGTTCACAAAACATCCGGGATAAATATAGTGTTTAACCGACTTCCCTGCTAGCAAGTGTTTTGGCCATGACCACCACCCTTCGTGGTTTTCAGATTTTTGCAGATCAATCATCTGCGAAAAAGGGCAAATTAATATAAGGGTTTACTTTCTACAAACATGATCGATATGTATTTAAATAATTAATACCGAGACGTACGTACGTACCCATTGGAAAAAATAATCTGGAAACTTCTTCTTAACCATTTTCTCAATCCACGCCGAACTCTTGTTTTGATTTAACGCCTGAAGCCTCTCCCTGTATGACATCATGTACGGCTCAACTTCGTCACAGTCTCGCAACACTACCCAATGTGCCTCAATAAGTTCTTCCCGTGTTAACGATTCCTTTAATACTCCTCTAAACGGTCGGACGACATTGGTGACGACAGATAGATTGATGCGGGCACTGCGATCGGATGCAGTGGGAGGTGGTGGATCTTTGAGGTACCTGTTGCAGTAAGTAACACACTCATGCATTAGGTATGTCTCTGCTATGGAGCCATCCGGGGCCGACCTATTTTTGACAAATGACTTATACTGTCCAAGCTGTCTACAAAATCAAACGTACAATAAGAATAAGTACATATAGCTAGCTAGTATATAATCTCTAGTGGAACAAATTAATTAGTTGTACGTACCTTTCTTGAGGATACATCCAAGTGTACTGGACCAGACCAGAAATGAGCACCTGCTCGGGCAGGTGGATCATTAGGTGAATCATGATGTCAAAGAAGGCAGGGGGAAAAATCCTCTCTAGTTTGCAAATGATGTGCACAATTTGTTGTTGCAATTCCACCACATCTGACTTCTTTAATTCTCTGGCGCATAACCTCTGCCACCACCTGCACAATGCCACTATTGGTTCTACGACGTCCCGAGGCAAGTATGGTCGAATTACCACTGGAAGCAGACGTTGCAGCATAACGTGATAGTCATGTGTCTTTAGACCAACAAACTTGTGTTGCACCTCGTCCACTGCTCCAGTTATAGTAGCTGCATACGTAGCCGGATAACGAACGCCCTTAAACCAGTGAAATACAGAACGTCTAAGTGTCGGCTTCACTGCGTAAGGTGCATCTGGCATCTTGTTGTACACTCCTTTCCTATCCCTCCTCAACCACAAGGGACGATGTAGATTCATTGATTCCAAATCTTTGCGCGCTTTGGGAGTATCTTTAGTCTTGAACTTAATACCGAGAATTGTTCCCACCATGCTGTCGCACACATTCTTTGCTATGTGCATCGCGTCCAAGTTGTTCCTCAGCTTCAACTTCGACCAGTAAGGGAGTTCAAAGAATATACTCTTGTGATCCCAATAGCTCAGATCATGTGGAGGAATTGGATTGCATTTCTATACATCCGCGTCATTTCTCAACACACCAAAGTCGAAATAGCTCAACCTCTCTAAAATCTCTTCGCCCGACCAACTACGGGGTTTAGGATTGTTCTCTACCGTACCGTCGAAATGAGCTTCATCCTGTCGCCACGGGTGGTCGTGAGGAAGCCATCTACGGTGACCCAAGTAACACACCTTCCCTGCGTGCCAACTAGAGTTCACGTCGTCCAAACATATAGGACATCCATTATATCCTTTCGTCCTGCAGGCTGCCAACATCCCATAAGCTGGAAAATCGCTGATCGTCCACATTACGGCAGCCCTTATCGTGAACATCGTGTCAGTGAATTTGTCATAAGTTGGAACTCCATTTTCCCACAACAGTTTCAGGTCGTCGATCAAAGGTCTGAGGTAGACATCTAAGCACTTCGATGGAGATTTAGTGTGATGACCCGAACTAGAATCTGTTGTGTATTCGGCACGATTCTCGAGATTTGGTTATAGTCGCAGTTTTACGATATTGTGTGATTTGCCGATTTGATTCGCGACTATGTTTTCAGTCGAGAATTTGAGTTGGGTGTCTTCATGGGAATTGTAGAGTACGTGATTTCGAGTTCATGGGCAGTTCCGGAAGATTTTTCCGATACCCGAGGAATATTTTATGATTATTTGAAGTTTCGTTATTCGACGAGTTTATCCGTTTGTTTCGTGGTTATCCGAATTATTTCGTATTTTCATTTTGGACCGTTGATCGACCCAAGGCTCGAGTATAAATAGTGGAATAGTCGAGAATTAGTCGTAAAACACTATTTGAGTTTGACCAGTCGTTGACCTTCTGTTTTTGGTAAGTTGACTTTTTGGACAAAAAGAGAAAGTTTCCCGTTTGGGAGTTGCCGTCTGACGACTTGTTTTCCGGCCACCTCCGGCCAAGCGAAGGGTAAGGTCTCCTTCCTCTCTTGATTTCGAGTAGGTCTGTACTTGTATTGATGGAAATTGATTAAGTTTTTGGGGAGTTCGATTAAGGCCGAGACGGGGTGGTTCGACGGTGACGGTGGAGGTGGTTCCGGCGAGTTTTGAGGGTCGAGATGTTGGGGGTTTTGCTCCCCACACCTCATTGAGGCTTCCTAGTTAATTGGTTTTGGATGAGGTGAGGTTTTGGGGTGAACCCGATTAGGGATCCGGTTTGGGTATTCCGATTTGGTTTCGATGAATTGAGGTGGTTCCTTTGTGAATTGGGCTTAGTGTTAGAAGGGAAAGAGGTTCGCATGGTTGAGATGGTCTGATCTGGAGAGTTTCGCCGTGTGATTCCACCGTTGACGGCGCGCCGCCGCCGCCGGCGACGGTCAACGGCGGAGAAAAAGTCAACTTTTCAGATTTCGATGTAATTAGTGTCGTTTTTCTCGAAATCGCGTCTTGGTTATCGTACGGAGGTTTTCAGGTTGATTTGGTTAGCCGATTTTCAGTTGAGATTTCGAGTGGGGATTTCGGGATTTCCGTAATTCATTTTGTACCGTATTTCGTATTTCCGGGAACGGTTGGTTTCCGTGCATCAGTACAGTGTTGTGGGTTATGATATTGAACAGATATGTTTTATGGTTATGTTTAGGTGATCGAGATCGTGATCGTGCTTCTGGCGAGGGATCTTCCGCCGGTCCTCGAGATTAGAGCGTGTGTGCTTTTTGCTCACCTGTGAGTGGACAATTTATTTTCACGGATTGATTGCGAGTCTTTATTTATGATTTACGAACTCGAGCATGCGGACTGATTATGATTTTACGAGCATGTGTTTTACGATTATGCTTATACGAATATACGTATACGAATATATACATATACGTACATATTATGTTTTAAGCATGTGCATAGAAAGGATTTATGATTTGGTTTACACAGAGTACAGTCTCAGTATATGTTGTGGTATCGATACACATTGGCTTCTCGGCTGATCCCCGAGTACGCTCCGGGGGAGACAGATATCCTGACCCGAGGCCTTTCTGGCTAGGAATCACGTGTGGGTCTGAGATCCCGTGATTCAGACTGTGCTATCGTGTGGTAGTCCATGAGTGATTCCGCGATTTTATATTGCATGCTCTGTACGCGTGAGGAGTTGGAGTCTCCCTCGTGTACCCGGACGCGTGAGGAGTTGGAGTCTCCCTCGTGTACCATTTCTTTACTTATGCATTTGACTCGCATATGATTTTATACGTATATATTACTTGGTGAAAGACATTTATTTTCGTCCACTCACTCTAACGTGGTTATTGTCTTTCCTCTGGGCTTTTCGGTTTCCGTGCCCAGTTTGCAGTTCAGGTTTGGTGTTTCACGTCGCGGTTTGGAGGCTAGTGATCAGAGTCACCTGTGTTTTCCAGTAGGTTCTTGTTTCACCTACTGATGTACATTTTGTATATGTTTTACTCTAGAGGTCGCTCTGATACATTCTGATACATGATGTGCGGATTTTCACGGATATACATATATACATAGTACAGTTTATTTACTGTTGTTGTTTATATTGATGTTGAGAAATCCGGATGGGATTGGTGCCCACGGTTTGATTTTTGTGGCATAAGACGAAGTGTTATTTTCAGGGTGCAGGTTTATGCAATTCCACGCTAGTAACAAAACTCTGCCGAAATTTTGAAAATTTTTTGTTGGTTCGTATTTTCGAAAGGGTTTGATTCCGGTTTAGGAAACTGAATCGGGATTGGGTCCTTTCATTTAGGACCTGGAATTAGTACGGTAAGGAAATTAAATTCCTTGTTCATGCACATCCACGGAGGCAAGTTGTACGGCATCAGAATAACTGGCCAAGTGCTGACGGCGGAGCTATTACTTCCCCAAGGATTGAATCTGTCTGTAGATAGGCCGAGTCTAACATTTCTAACCTCTGAAGCAAAGTCTCCAAATTCTCTGTCGAAATATTTGAAACCCTCCCCATCCGCGGCGTATCGCAGGACATCGTCATCTATTCGCTTTTCTACGTATCATCGCATCGCCTCTGCTGTGTGTAGAGACATGTACAGGCGCTGCAATCTGGGAATCAAGGGAAAATATCGAACAACTTTCATAGGAATTCTCTTTTTCGAACTCTTCCTATTCAACTGGAATCTGCACTGGCCACATACAGGACAATAGTCCAAATCTTTATACTCTTTGTTAAATAGCACACAATCATTCAGACATGCGTCAATTATCCTGTACTTTAGGCCGAGGCTGCTCAGGATATTTCTAACCTTATAATGAGATTTAGGAAGATTGTGATCATCGGGAAGCAACTTACATATTTACTCCTGAATTTCGTCAAAAGCACTCACTGACATTTTGTGCTTCACTTTTATCTTCATTTGCTCCATCACATATTGCAACACATTCTCTCGACATCCAGGGAACACCGGGGTCTGCGCTTCAAGTAGCATCCGGTTGTACTTTTCCATCTCACTGGTGTCAGTGGCCAAGCTAGCAGCGGGGAATGTGTAATCATGCTCATTAGTGGTACTGTAACCTCCGTCTTGGTGTTGGTGTCCACCATGACTACATCTCGGAAACGCATCATGGACCAAATCTGCAGTTGGGTTGCAAGCTGGGGGTCCGGCACCACTGCCGCTGGATGAGGCACCATGGTAACTGTACCCTGAGCTGAAGTCTGCTGCGCTGAACTCCACTGCTTCACCATGCTCGCTCCATGTAGTGTAACTCCACATCATACCATTTTCGTACAGGTGTTGCACCATAACATTAACCTCCGCATACTGACAATTAAGACATTTCTGACACGGACACCTGAAACGTTTCTTTCCCTGACCATGTTCTATCGCAAAATTCACAAATTCGCTAATTCCATCCATATACCGGACATCACATCTATTCTTCAACTTCATCCAACTCTTGTCCATACTGCTACAAAATATATATTATAATTAATTAATTATTACATATATATATATTAGTCCATTAATTTATGCTTAATTATACGTACTCGATCTACATCGATCCATCAATTACGTACGTACGTACGTAATTTAATCGATCTGTATATATATATATAGCTAACATCCTTGCATGTATGTACGTACGTTTTCACTAAATATATATATATATATATATATTAATTAAGACCATTTTAACTGCGTATGTACCTGCTGGCCTTCTCGATATCTGTACGTTAATTAAGCTAGCTAGCTATGAAAGGACCCAATCCCGATCCATATACCTAAACCGGAATCAAACCCTTTCGAAAATACGAACCAACAAAAATTTTTCAAAATTTCGGCAGAGTTTCATTACTAGCGTGGAATTGCATAAACCTGCACCCTGAAAATAACACTTCATCCTATGCCACAAAAATCAAACCGTGGGCACCAATCCCATCCGGATTTCTCAACATCAATATGAACCATAAACAGTAAATAATACTGTAATATATATGTATATATCCGAGAAAATCTGTATAAACATGTGTCAGAATGTATCAGAGCGACCTCTAAAGTAAAATATATACAATATACACATCAGTAGGCGAAACAAGAACCTACTGGAAAACACAGGTGACTCTGATCACTAGCCTCCAAACCGCGACGTGAAAAACACCAAAACTTGAACTGCAACTGGGCACGGAAATCGAAAAGCCCAGGGAAAGACATGAAAATCGTTAGAGTGAGTGGACGAAAATAAATGTCTTTCACGAGTTATATATATGTTATAAAAACATATGCGAGTCCAGGCAAATAAAATCAACAAGTACACGAGGTAAAACCATAGTCCTCCAGCGTACTGAGCATGCAAGTAAAAATCCCACGGGGTCACTCATGGACACACACCGTGCTAGTACAGTCAGAACCACGGAGTCCCTGACTTCCACGTGATTCTAGCCAGAAATGGCCTCAGATCCGGGGAAACGCCCCTCACCGGTCAGTCGGGGATACGCCCCTCCTGGTATGGCCTACCATCGGGGATCAGCCGAGAGGCAAGTGTATCGACACAACAACGTAACCAAGACTGTACTCTGTGTAAACCAAATCATAAACATTTCGATGCAAATGCAAATAACAGCATATAAATGTATGTATACTCATATACGTATATTCGTATAAGTATATCGTATAATCGTAAAACACATGCTCATATATCCGAAATCTCATAGGCATGCTCAAGATCGCAAATCATATAAAAGACTCGCAAACAATCCGTGAAAAGAAATTGTCCACTCACAGATGAGCAAAAAGCACACACACACTAATCTCGAGGACCGGCGGAAGATCCCTCGCCAGAAGCACGATCACGATCTCGATCTCCTGAATGTTCACAAAACACAACTGATCAATATCATAGTTCTCAACACTTTACGGATGCACGGAAACCAACCGTTCCCGGAAATACGAAATGCAGTGCAAAATGAATTACGGAAATCCCGAAATCCCCACTCGAAATCTCGACTGAAAATCGGCTAACCAAATCAACCCGAAAACCTCCGTACTATAACTAGGGCGTGATTACGAGAAAAATGACACTAATTACATCGACATCTGAAAAGTTGACTTTTTCCTCGCCGTTGACCGCCGCCGCCGCCGGCGGCGCGCCGTCAACTGCGGAATCACAAGGCGGAAAGCTCCAGATCTGACCATCTCAACCTTGCGAATCTCATTCCCTTCTATCACTAAGACCAATTCAAATCACAACCACCTCAAAATCAAGCAAAACCGAACGAAAATCCTTAACCAAATCCCTAATCGGGTTGC
The DNA here is from genome assembly GCA_946800695.1 of Geum urbanum. NCBI lineage: Eukaryota > Viridiplantae > Streptophyta > Magnoliopsida > Rosales > Rosaceae > Geum > Geum urbanum. The sequence continues at coordinate 3,143,285 of OX327008.1, read as the reverse complement.
ATCAAAAACTCTTCCTTAACCTCAATTGATCACACCAATAGACTCAGAGAGACGAGGGGAGTCGAATCCCCCTAATCTCCCCTACCAAAACTCGCCGGAGCCAAGCTCCCCGTCACCGGCGACATCAACCTGATCGGCCTAACTCGTGCACCCCAAAAATCTCATCAAATCTCACCAATTAAAACATCAACCAACTCGAAATCATCAAGGGAAGCTAACTGTACCTTTCAATCAACCGAAGGTGGCCGGAATACATTGGTCGGACGGGCAACCAAATCGGGAAACTCTCCCCCTCGAGTCAACGCAGTCAAACTTTCCAAAATGGGAAAGTCAACGCAAGTCAATGCAAATTCGTGTTTTTACGACTATTTTCCGACTTTTCGATATTTATACTCGTCCCACGGGTCGATCAACGGTCTGGAATGAATATACGATGTGATTCGGATAAACTCGAAACAATCGGATAAACTCGTCGAAACCCGAAACTTCAAATAATCATAAAATATTCCTCGGTTATCGGAAAAATCTTCCGGAACCGCCATCGAGCTCGAAATCACGTACTCTACAACTTCCGTGAAGACACTCAACTCAAATTCTCGACTGAAAACATAGTCGCGAATCGAATCAACAAACCACACAATATCGTAAAACTACAACTATATCCAAATCTTGAGAATCGTGCCAAACACACATCTGATTCTGGTTCGGGTCGTCACAAGCTAGTCAGCGGAGATCCCTTATCGATCCTGATTCTTTCTCGGCCTTCTCCTGGCCTTTTCCTTCTCCCTTCTCCTTCAATTCTTCTTCAAATGGAAGAGATATATCGAGGATCGGATGGAATGAATTCAGTTTGGCATCGGGCTTATATAATGCTTCACTTAGACGACGGAGGTGTCGGTACGTCGTCTAAGTGGAAGTACGTTACGTACTCGGACGACGGCGTGTCGGTCCGTCCTCCAGGTTATCACCTGGACGACGGAGAATACCATCTCCGTCTTCCAGGTGACCACCTGGAGGACGAAGAAGACTCCGAGGTCCAGGTGATCACCTGGATGACGGAGCATACAATCTCTGTCGTCCTGGTGATCACCTGGACCTCGGAGTCTTCTCCGTCCTCCAGGTGGTCACCTGGACGACGGAGATTGTATTATCCGTCGTCCAGGTGATGACCTGGAGGACGGACCGGACTCCGAGGTCCAGGTGATCACCTGGACGACGGAGGTTGTATTCTCCGTCGTCCAAGTTTTACTTGGACCACGGAACAATTACGTTTCCGTGGTCTAAGTGCTGTTTTCTTGTAGTGTCATTTCGTCAGTGACATACTCCACATAATATGCAATGATGACAGGAGTTACAACCATTACATTAGTGGTGTACTAAGTATGACTTATACCACTACTAATTGTACCACTACTAATTGTAGCAGAACCTTGAACCCCCTCGGGTCCAGATTTTTTTCAATGTTAATTAGACTTCAAGTCCCTAAATCCTCTATAAACTTCACAATTATAGCAATGATTTGATCCGTCTATTTTGAAGTGAAGCAAAAAAATCTAACCCATGATCTTATGATATATCATAAGTATTATCATAGTTGATCACCTGCATATTCGGCCAAAAATGTCAACATATTCATCATATGCAACTTAAGCATATATATGGATGGGATCAATCGGGGGAATCATTTGTACTTGAAAATTCAAGGTTATGATCTCAAAATTAGAACTTCGGGTTCTAATATTGTTGGTAATATGAACTTCTAGTTCAAATACCTATTATACTCAAATCCCTAGCTTATTTAAGCTTTAAGATGCATCTCAGCATCAAGGACCCATGACATGAAATTTTTCCCAAAGATGTCGAGGGCAAAAAAGTCCAATGCTGTCAAATTTGCCATATTTTCTTGTAGAAAGATAGAAAATATTAAGATCTCAATATCGAAACTTCATGTTAGAATATAGTGAACAACGGATCACATGAACAAAACTTCAGGTTTATGCCATGTTATTAGAACTTTAGGTCTAATATCATTTTTGAACTTTAGGTTCATAATTTCGAAACTTCAAGCTCGAGTATTATTAGTGAAACTTCAGGCTCACTAATATAAACAATTGTAAACAAAAATATGTAAATTACAAGCAGATTAGATTACTCCATATATCATGAGTGGTAATAAAAATAAAATATCTCTTCATCAGCTAAAACAAACAAACTCATAGATCAGAGTATTGGTCAAAGTAAATATTGATGTTGCACCAAAAACTCTTTGATCATCATCGAGTTAGAAAATATAGAGCGAAAATGCTAATAACGTGTTATAAACTTGGGAGAAAGAGATAGACAGAAAAGAGAACGCAGGGAGATGGGGAGGAGAAAGTGTAGAGTGTTTTCTTATTCATCTCAATAAGCCTCTATATAGAGGTATGGTTTACATGATAGGTATATAACTATTGAGTATTTGCATAGACATCCACATAAATATAATATTTACAACATAAAGATAGATATTTTTTTTTTGAATTTTTAGCTAAAATTAACTTCAACAAAGTAAGTATAGTTAAAGTCAAATATAACTTTTAGTTAAAGTTGTAGCTACATTTAGCTACATATGAGATAGAAAATAACTTAAAGCTAAACACTTAATTAACACTAAATATGTCACACATGTTATCTGCTTATTGTTCAATCTCTCGTAGAAGTATCAAGATTCTAATAATATGTTGAGAGCAAGGGCTCTCTTGGTTCATCCATTCAGTCGACCTTCCTCAAGGGCGTTGCATCACAAGTGGAGTAAAGTATCCAGATTTGTGGGGAATTGGGCATGGATTTCAAAATAGTTGTTGGCTTCAAGTTGGTGGTGTGACTGCAGAAGTTAGCGGTGGTAGTCATGTCGAGGTCAAGCAGAGCTCGATTGAAAGCTACCTCGGAGTTGGTGCATCAATACCTTTTCTGTTGAGAATGGGTCGAGTTCGCCGAAGTTTCTTTCGTCAACTGCAGGTCCTTCCAGATCCTTTGTGGGAGGCTTGGCTTCCTAAGAGCAGCGATAAGATAGTGGTCGGAGGCGTTAAGTGGTTTCCGTGTTGGAGGTGGAGTCTTGTTGGCTATATGGATATGCGTCGATTGTGTCAGCCTGATGAGCTAGGGTTGTGGGGGTTTTGGGCTTTGAATGTGTTTTGGGCACATGTTTTGGGTTCATGTCCCGGCCTTTTGGATTTGGACTTGGGATCTGGATAGTATTTTAGCTAGGTTGTTTTGGTTTCTTTATTGGGGCTTGGCAATCATGTGCCCTCTATGACAAGAGACTAAAATATAAAGTGGTTAGGTTCTCTTGTTGTCGAGGCCTAGCGGCTGTTACTCGCCTCGACAAGTTTCTCCCATGGTCACATGGTTACTGTGAGCTTCATATCAGAGATTGTATTCCGGCCTAACTTTGTTAGGGCGCATAGATTTTTTAGGAACGTTGGTGTTTCCTAGGTAGGGCCCGTTAGGGTGGATCTATGTATAATGTAACCTCATTATTGATTTAATGTGACATATTTCTTGATTAAAAAAAAACTATATATTTCACTTTTGACATTAGAATAGCTATCACTGCTAAATCAAAAGTTATAAATGGTTAGCTGCATTTAGCTTTGGATTAGAATTTGATTTTTAAAAGACTAATTTGCATGTACAGTGTCTCGACTTTACTTGCATGTGCAACTTAGTACCAGAACTTATAAAGTTATCAATGTAGTAACCAAACTCAATTTTTGTTATAAACTCAATCTCTTTTTCCGTTTTCCATTATATTTTGTTAAAATGTTGGCGTGACTTGCGTGTTCCGTTAGATAATGACAAAATAACCAAAATACCCTAATGATACATTAATTTATTTGTTTTAAACGGGTCGTTCGGTCGGGTCAAATTTGGAAGCATGATAAGGAAATCAGTTTTGATGTGAAATTTGTCTATTTTAAGCTGAGGAAAGCTCGATTAAGTAGAGAAGTTGTTCATGAATTGGAGTTGTAAGCAAAGGAACTCCATTGAGAAGGTCCTGAAATGGCGAAGTTGATAAGCGGTTAGGTGCAACACTGCCAAAGAGATCGACGAGGATCTTGAAGCCGACAGAGTGGGCAAAGGCGGCGGTGGTAGTGGGTGTGAAGCTAGCTACTGCAGAGAAAGGGGAAGTCGGTTGCAGCATAGGCGGGGGGAGGCACATCAGAGAAGAAGGGGTTGAAGGTATGGTTATGGTTTTCCTTCTTGTTGAGGAAGCCATCATCACAGAGGGGCAAGTGAGATCGGCGGTAGGTAAGAGGGTCAAGGAAACTGAGTTCGTGTGGTTTTTGGATGGTCTTTGTGGGATTTGGTGGGATCGTGATTGGGGTTGTTAATTGGGACTGTGGCTTTATGTAGTTGTGGGGTTGCGGTTGTAATTATGTTTGGATGTGTTGTGATGATTTTTAGGTTTGGGTCAAAAAGTGGATCAGGGGCCTGAGAAGGAGGAGAAGGGATGGAATCGATCGGGTGCGCGGCGATGGCTGTGTTGTTGGCAGATCATGGAAAACCCTATGATTTGGTGCTTTTATTCAACCATAAGATGTTAGCTTGTGAGCATCCAAAATCTGCACTCACAAATCAGTTCTTTCATTGAGACAACTCCTACGTTGATCATTTAGTGATCTTCCATGAATGGGTTCTCTCTCAAATTCAAAAGCAATCTGGTTTTCACCAAAACCCTAACAAATACGACAAAGAACAACGTTCCAGAATCCCAAAAAACATAGGAATGCTCATCAATATTCTAGCATTGCTATAGTCCATCTTAAAAGATGAACACCATTGGAAGCTACAGAAGTTTAGTTTCTAATGAAATAAATTTTGTCTCAATCGGAGTTCTGATCAAGAAGATAAGACTGGATTATCGGACGGGGGTCGAGTTTGACAAAAACAATGCTACTGCTACTGTTCTGTTTGCAGGCTATTTTCAAAAACCAAAATCCAATACCTAGGAAGGGTATAACCTATGGTTAAAGCCCTTGGAATGTATTTTCCAACTCCATATTAATCACATCAATCAGACATCTCTAGAGAGAGATATAACAAAAGTTTCACGATACGTTAGTACGAGAAAACTGGCAGAAAGCCTTTCATGAACAAGACACCGTGTGAGGTCGACAACAAAAAAGATAAAAAGGACACCCGAGTAACTTGGAAAGATCGACAAGGGGTTACAATACCCATGGACGATCTTGCAACCCCACGAAGTCCAAAAAGGAGTTCCAGAAAATTAATTTCTTCAATTAGTTTTCCAAAAGGCCAATCATTGGGAAATATGTAGTTCTCTACGAATGCACTGACTTTCAACAATGATGACCGGTTGCCAACAAAGTAACCACTTTGATCGAAAACAATATCTTGAGAACAGAGGCAACAACTCCTCGTGAAAAGAAGATAGCTCTCCAAGGGGGGAGAAGCAATAGTTTTTTACGAAAAGAAGATGGTTCTCCAAAGAGTATGGTTTTCAACAAAGCCAATGTCTTTTCTAGTAAAAGTAGGTATTTTCTACGACAACAACTTTCCATGACAACTTATCTTCCTAGCAAGGGTACGTCGTTGGAAATCTGGGGGGTAAACACTCAAAATATGAGAAACCTCAAGATACATACGTTTGGAATCTGGGAAAATATGAAGTCTGAGGTCCACAAGCTTTCCATGTCTGGGAAGCTTATGGAAGTTTTGATGAAAGCAAGGCAACGCCATTGAAAGATTGGGAGGAGAACCCTTAAGATTTTAAAGGGTTTACTAGCTCGGCTCTTGTGATTTTCAAACTTGGAATATCATATACGGGGAGGAAAGACACAGTCACACTTGACTTCTGCACAAAGTCCACAAAGTCACAATCAACCTCGAGGGTCTATTCCCTATTCAAGAGTACAACCGAGTTATACGAACAAAGTTATAAGGGAAGTTCTATAACATGATAGCATCTACATGTTGTAGTCTGCAACGAGTTATGAAGTTACATGTCAGAGCAAACAATTTCTCAAGGGCAATCTAAACACTTAATGAGGTGCACTTGTAGATGAAAAAAAAATCTTTATACAACACTATGATAAAGAATCGAAGACCATAAAGTCAACATCTCCAACAAACCTTCAAAATTTAAAGATTGAATAGAAAGCTTTGGACTGGAGGTAGAAAGTTGTGCAACTAGAAATCAATATCTTGTCAAATCATGCATGAATAATCTCCAAGCCTCAAGAGAATAGCTAACATATGGGGATTTGGAAGACGTATCTGAGTACCAGAGGAAGTTTGGAATGAATAAAAAGAAAAGAAGACAAAGAGAGGTTTCAAAGTTCGAACAGGAAAATTTGCGTATGCAGATCAGTTGACTTCAATGGAGAATTAGGACCAGCTCAGAACGAACCAGGTTACTATCTTTATATGCATGGAAATCCCCATATGTATAGTTTTCAAAACATCTTTCGGATCGGGATTATCATATTTCACGAAGAAGTTATGACCGATTTAGTACGAAGAGGTCAGTCTGCTCAGGAATCTGACTTTTTACCTCACCATAAGCAGGAGCTTGAGGACGACCTTGGAGAGCAACATAAAAAGGAACGACCATCAAATTCAGTAGAAGATGATCAAAGATGGAGGGCTACACTCACTAGCGATATCGAGAAACTCAAGAAAGCCAACTAAGGTCTCAATCTCAACAATACTCCACCATACCTAAAATGAGCTGTGTTTGAAGAGAGACCTCACCCACTTCTGAATTGATCCAAGAAAAATTCGAAGAATTTCTATACCTACTACAAATGGAACGATCATAAAGTGACACTTTATCAAGTTGGTTGACCAGAGGTATTACTAGTAGTATTTGACCAATGAGTACATGAAAGAGCTCAAAGATTCGTTGAAGCCTCAAGGTGGAGCCAAGCATCCCAAGAATGACAAGGACCTTACCACCACCATCTAAGGGCCAAGAAAAGAAGTACATAGTGCTAAACTATACCATTGGAGCTCCAGAATACTCTAGATAAATGATTTTTCCACGCACCAAATGGATAATGCTAGAGGTCAAGGAACTGGAGGTAGTCTCCAAGTCAGAATGCTCGAGGTATGTTGAATGGCAGAATTTGTAAGACCTGGGGGCATTCTCAAGCTCAGAATGCCTGAGGGCGTGGCAAAATAGCTTGAGGCATATCGATGCTTAAGGGTAGCAGGCCAAGAAGAAGAACTAAGTGAAGGTCTTAAGAGAGACCTCGAGGAACACTAGTTCGGTGTAGTAGATAGAAAAATAAGGCCAGAAAGAGGGCATAGAAGGGAATTTCCTTGACCGAGAGATGAACCCTCAAGGTTTCCCCGAGAAGCAACTTCAGAACTTATGGAAAGCTAGAGGAAAAGGACCTGAAGGCTATGAATGCACAAGTAAGAAGTGGGAGGTCATTGATTAGAATATGAATGGTACCTTTAATATGGAAAACCTATGGCCTCAAGCTTTCCAAGAAAGCTGGGGGTGGTTTTGCGGAGAGCTCTGGGTCAGACCTAGGGTCATTGTTCCCCTTAGTTCGAAATATTTTGGGGCTAAGGTTACCACACCTATACACTCGAAGAATTATGGACTTCACCAAGAAGCTGCTAAATTAAGGAGGAGACCACGAGGGTGCACACCTGAAATTCCAAAAGCTCGAGGGATTTTGTGCACTCAGAATCTAAAGAACGGTGGACCACTACACTTATGGAAATTTGTAAGACGATTGTCGAAACAATGATTGGAAGCACATGGGGTCATGCACGAAGAGAATTCAAGCTAAGGGCATTGAGTATTCTCCAAGACTTGAACAGTCTAGCAGAATACTGGGGGCATAGAGTATCTAGCTAAATATCGCATTTTTTAAATGCAAAATACCTCGACAAAGACTTTCTACAAAAGAATTCAGATTTCAACACCAGCATGCTTGAAGGATGACGTGGGGGTTGAGCATCAACCTGTGGACCGAGCTAGGGGTTGAGAATCAGCCCATGGACCAAAGACCCACAAGGATGAGTAGGCAATCAGAAACCTCGAGAGAAGACAATGGATCAGTTACTAATCTCGAGGGTCGTGAGATTTTGAGTAACAAGTTGAGGAGATCGATCAGAGACCTTAAGGGTTCTAAGCGTTCGAATGGAAAGCTAAGGGGATGATCACTAACCTGGAGGGTCAAAGGCTTCTGGAGCTTTACGGGTCAAGCAGAAAGCTCAAGGGCCAGACACTGTCAGAGCTTGAGGAGCCGAGCAGAAGCATTAAGACTATTACAATCCTCATTGAAAATCCATGCAGATCATGCCATCAAACATGACCAAGGTTAATATTCCATTTGAATCTTGATTCATTATGTGGATCATCGAGTTAAACGTAAAAACCATTTGGAAATCGATGCGGCATATCTGCTCAGAACTATAGCAAGAGCATGGAGTATGATAGTTTAAGAGAAGTATGATGGTTTTGTATGAGGAACGATGATCTGTTCGATATATTCATATGTAAGATTTATATGAAGCCCCTGTGGTCGACCTTGACTGCAAGAAATGGAAAAAACTTCATACGTAGCAACAGTGTGGAAACCTTGAGAATTTTCAGAAATTTTTGGGGTTTTCAAGAAAGTTTATCAGTTTTCAGAGTGAGCTCGAGGAAATCGAAGGAAAGCTTGAGGGTTCTATTTTGCAAGCTCTCATGTCACGTTGAGAAGATGATAATAGCTGAAGGCACACCTTCCCACTATTAACAACTTTTTTACCGGGTGAGAATTTGATTTGACTTTCTTCACGGAAGTTGTAGAGTATTTAATTTCGAGTTCGTAGGAATTTTTCGGATAAACGAGCTATTTTTAGTGATTATCGGAAGTCGGCAGGAGAAAATATGAAAATTAATTAATTTTTAGGTCGCTTTAATCTGGGTTGTTGGATCTTGATTAGATTAAACCTAAGCCTTTAGATTTGGAAAGGATCTTGGGCTATAAATAAGGGGTTATTTTTCAATTTTATTTGAGAAAAATCAGAAAAACACCACGTGCTCAACCCGTTTCCTCCTCCGCCGACCTGAAATATTTGACCCAACCTTAATTAATGGCCATTTTCGGCCACCTCCGGCGATGAAAAAGGTAGGGAATTGAAGTTCTTTGTTTCTTTGATTGTTTGGTGTGAATTTTTTTGAGATTTATACAGGTTTTAGGGTCACCCGAATTAGGTTTACCCCGTGGGAGTCGACGTCGTCGGTGGTAGTGCTCCAGCGAGTATTGGGGGTCTAGGATTGGGGGATTTTGAAGCTCTCCCCTCCTGAGTCTATCTGAGTAGGCTGTTTGATCACTCGAATCTCCACAGCGGAGCTTCAATGCCTCAGAGATTTTCGGCCAATTTGAGGTCGTGGCTTTCGAAGCCGATTCTGGACACGTGAGGTTGAGTTGGAGCACATAGACTTAGGGGTTAGGCTGGGCTTGAGTAGTTGAGTTTTTTTAGGGATCAATCGCCGTCGCCGGCCTGTTTTAGGTTTTTCCAGCCAAACGCCGGCGATTTGGACCTCAATCTAGTTATAAAAGTTTTAGGGCCCGTTGAGAGCTTTGCAACGAGTAGTCGAATGCCCCCATTGAAGAAAGTTCACCGGAGGCCCATGTGGGCCATGCGCCACCACCCATGGCAGAGCTCTGACGAGGCAGTTTATGAGATTCTTCGAGGGGACTTTCGGGGTTATTTTTATGGTCAATTTCCATAGCTTTACATATATTCTAATATCAGATGATATGTATTTACAAGACGTCATTATTGTGACCCCAACAGTAAAGGGAATTCCGCTAGACCTCGACAGTAGTCGCAGACTTGTGAATGGACATTTATTTTCACAATCAATAGCCAGTTCATGTTTTTATGCATTACATTTTATGGTATGTTTTCAGAGCATTTATTTGGAGGTTTACTTTGTGATGGTTTATTTAGTCGCATCGATGCCCTAACTATTCGGTTGATCACCAAATAGCCAGTCAGACCAAGTTAAAACAAACACCCTGCCGGACCTAGATTATCTCGGGTTAGGACAAACACCCTAGAAAATCCCATCACCTTACTTTTCATACATACAGTTGTTCCGGGTTAGGACAAACACCCTGAACGACCACCTCCATTGTATTTCAGTTTATTAGATTTGAATTCGCATTATTTCACGGAAATCAGCAGAAAGGCATGATATTAAATTTTTATCGTTTTACGCAGATTATGTTATTTTTGTCATCTCACTCTAAAGTTTTATATTTTAATGCGTTTCCCTAGGCCTTTAGGTTTTCGTTGCCAAGGTTGTATTTTAAATCCTGAGTTTGCTTGGTGTCGTCGAAGGCTTTGAGTCCACCCATCAAATCTTCATTCAGTAGGTTCCAATCTATTGTTAGATTATATTATATGTTTACAGAAGTCACTTTGAATATAAGTTGTATTATGTTGTTTTTAGTTACTAGAGTAGTAGTCGAGTTTACTCTCTTTTGTATTCAGAATGTTCTCTCAAGCTTCGCAACAGTTGGGCATTCCCTCGAGGTCCACGACAGTTGGGCATTCCCTCGAAGTCTGTGACAGTAGGTCAGAATAACCTCTAGGGAGAAAGAATCTGCTAGATAAGCTTTGTGAAATATCTCAATATCATGCTCATCCCTCAAAATGATGGTTTCCATGATTTATTCAATGGATCGATTGTATGTGATGAAGTACGATTAGCTCATTTTTGCACGAATGTTTTACAAGTGTACGATCTATTTGATGTGTTATTCGATCACGAGGAGCTTAAAGCCCAGGAAAGGCAGAAAGCTTAAGTGGGACATACGACGTTGGTTCCTACAGGAAGGACCTTCACCCTGCGAGCTAACTAACTCTCCCGAAGGTAAGGCATCCTAAGTCTATGGTAAGGAGACACAGAAGAGAAGGAAAGAAGAGAGAAAAAGGCGTTTCAGCAAAAAGAGCCCAAAATCTATGTAAATAGTCATAAGGGTATTTTGGTCTTTTCAAACCTCTTTTAATGTAAAAAAAACTTTGTTTTGACCGTAGGTTCATGGTCAACCTGGTTCACAGAAATGGCAATGAAGTTTAACATATGCATTCTTAAATGTTTCAAGCGTCTAACAGAGCCCCATTTTTTTTAACAAGGACCACATTGTAAGAATAATAAGTATTTTGTAATTTATGCAGAGGCCTTGTTGAAAGAAGTAAACCAAGTTACAAACCAAGCATGGAAGTATACGTCAATCAAGAAACTAGTGTAGCGTGAAATTCACTAGCTTGTATATTGTTGTTTTTCTCTTAGAATTCTTTTATACAACTTCAAGATTTTGGAATGACCAAGTAATGAATGAAAATATTGTTTTGTTTGCAAATGAATGTGATTGCCATATTTGTGTGTTTTGATAATCTGAGCAACAAAAATCAAATGAAAGCCTCATATGATTAAGATTAATTTATGACTTCTGTCATCTAAATGAATCTCAAGTTAAAGAAGTGTTTTTTTTTTGACCAAGTTAGATCACATAATTTATTTTACGTCATTTGAGTTACACTTTAGATGACTAAGATGGTCATTTGAGTTTAAAAAAAATGGTCATTTTCAGACGACAGACCAATTTTCTCTGTCATCTGAGTGCATTTTTAATAAAGAAAATCGTGTCATATGAATGCATTACAGACGGCGAGTGTACAAGAGTTTGTACACGACAGTTATATTTGTATCAGATGACACATCTGATAGCTTTTTTGTTCTAGTCGAAGTAGACCATCGCTTTAGAACTGATGATTTTGGTAAGTTTTCATCACTTGAACAATGCTCCTGGTCCTACCCCTCGCCACCTTACCTAACCATTTACACATTTGCCTTGTTACGAACGAATGGTTACATGCATGCATCTATACGTGTCGATTGATAAATGCCTATATCACAAGATGCGCAGTTCCTGCATTGAGGCTCATCTGGTGAGTGTCGATTAAAAGGGCCATGATGATGATTCTTGCAAAAGTTAGCTCTTCACATTTTAGATTTTTGTGTCTGCTTTGGACAATGTAATTTGTTAAAACAAATATGTGTTTGATGGAAAACCAAATGTTACCAAGTACGATTGCTTGAGACTAACCTTGATTTGTATCATTCTCTGGTAAAATTTTAGAACAAACTGAATGCTTAAGAAAGAAATCATTGTGAACAATCTTACGTGAAGATATTGTACAACAAAGACCGACTCATCCAGTACATTTCCTCTACTTATAATTAAGAACTCTGAATCAAATTCACATATATATAGGAGCTAGCTAGCTGTCTTCTCACACATTATAACTAAGTTTGAAATGACTAAAGCCACTCAAACTGATTATTACAAATTATAAATTAAAATAAAGTTTTCCGAGTTAGATGAAATAAATCACTCTAACTTAGTTATTAACCATAACATAACAAAGCCTAATACATGATCGAGCTAGCCAGATAATAAGGTACTTAGATTCTATAATTTTTCATAATTAAATTATAGAACCCAACACCCGCACTTGTGTTTAGCGGCATCAACGGGACGTCGACCTCCAAAGTTTTCGGCTTTCGCTTCCAGCAAGTCATTAGCATTTTTTTCCAACCTCTCAGTCTCTTCTCGGCTCATCTACATCATATATAAACCAAAAAGTTATATAAAAAATCAATGAAAATCTATTTTTGTGTTGGTATTTTGTTTCAAACGGACGTACCTACCGTACATATGTAACTTGATTAAAACTTGTAGCAATTCGGATGAAATATTTAAAATAATTACATATATATGTACATACCATTGATGGTATTTGTTTTGATGATGAGCCAGAAGTGGACGTATCATCCCCTCCAAATTGAATTTCCTCATTCATGCGGTCGACAATAGCAGCTGCTTCTCTTCTCTCACGTGCTTCTTGTTCTGCTGCTTTTTTCCTAATTATCTCTTCTTTTTGGTTGGTTCTCTCCTCATTTCCTTCGAAACTCATATTTGATATCTTGTAGGATGCTCTACTTGATTGCTTGAGAGTTGTGAATTATGAGTAAAAAGAGTTTGATGTATATAGGCGTAGAGTGCGATCTGTTTGTTGTTTGAAGAGTTATGTGAAATTGAGTGGTGAAATATGCATGCTTGGAACGTACAAAATATTGTTGAAGTGAAATATGCATGCTTTGGATGTCTAATGTCCTGCATGGCTTTTTGATGGAGTGGGTGCATTGCTTTTGCATGAACAGTACAACAGTGAGAGTTTCTACCAAGTCTGCTACTTCATTTGGTTACTTGTTTTGATTTAGTTAATTAATGTGGGTTCATCCCGAATCTGTGTGCTTTCTTTTGTTGTTGACAAGTGCCTCTTCGAAAATTGGCTGTAACATCCACCTGAAACATATTCCAATCACCCTATCAAGCACTATTCCGCAATACATATATTCCTCAATAATATTAGATAGCAACATCCCTTCAGTTATCACATCAAAAAAACATCCTTTCACTTATTTTCGGAAGCAAAAATTTTGAGTGTCCAACTATTGAGTAGACCTAAACCACATACATGTAAAAGGATTATGAATGATAATTTGATTGTATTTCTCAGAAAATTTGAGAAGCAACAATTCTCTGGCACATTTACAATGCCACATCCAAACCCATCTAGAGAAAATAATATAAGCAAAAGAATCTAACACTCTTTGAATCACAGTAGAATCGTCGTCGATATTCATTTGTCTTGATTATATCTTAAAACAGGCAATAAAACTATGGTGGACCAAAACCACTGTAATTCAAAGATTCTTCAATGAATCGCCAACTCCTGAAAAGAAAAAATAAGAGAGTACAAAATCTGCAATAAAGATCCCAACAAGAGAGATAACCACAGCTGAAGTCGTCGACTCCCCAACACCTTTGGCTCCTCCCATGGTAGTTACTCCCCAAGCACAACTAACAACAGATATGATAGCACCAAAAGCCTGTGACTTGATCATTGCACTAATTAAATCCCAAGGTTTAAGAGCTCTCCGAGCTGACTCCAAAATGATGTTAATGCTAACACCATAGACAGCATCAGCAAGGAGTGCGCTGGATGCCATCCCGACAGTGAAACACATCAGTGTCAGAAATGGTAGAGCAAGACAGGTAGCAATGACCCTTGGTGTCACGAGATAATCAACAGGGTTTGATCCAAGAACTCTTAACGTGTCAGTTTGCTCCGAAACCTGCATTGTCCCTAATTCTGCAGCAAATGCACTTCCAATTCGCCCAGCAACCACAATTGATGTAATTACAGGACTCAATTCCCTCGCGAAAGCCAAAGACAATACCCCACCAACAGCTCTACTCAACCCTAATCTAGTAAACTCTCTAACAAATTGGATGGTGAAAGCCATGCCAACAAAAGCTGCAGTTAAGAGGCAGACCCCAACCGAATTTGGCCCAACTCTCCTTAACTGTTGAAGCGTATTCTTCCAGTGAACTTGTCCCTTTATAGTTCTAATAATAACCTGACCTGCCATGATAAGAGCTGATAATCCCCTCCACATATACCTGGGAGGTGACCATTTGTTCAACAATGTCTCCTCTTCTGACATGGATGCGTGATTTGTATTTGATTCTTCCAATTCCTCCAAGACAGCAGGGTGGCCATCATCTGTGTTGGGAACTGCACACAATCTGGTTTCTTTCAAAGGCCTTAGAGGCTTACCTGTCTGAGGCCTGCCAACGAGCACAATTTTCCTAGCAAGCTGGCTCGAATACGGGACTTGAAGTTTATTCCACCCATCTGGTTTTAACGAGCTACTTCTGATACATGTTTAATAATGTGACATTCAAATACAACAAAGACATATATGACAGTGTGCATATGTACAAAATCTCCTAGATGTACCTGTAAGAGCAATAAGTGAATGGATGGAGATATGAAGCTGCTTGCATGGTTGATTCTGTTCAAATTTCCAAACTTTGTTTCAACAGGTTTGGAAAATCCGTAAATGTTGGTAAAATTCTTTCAATACCCAAATTACCATGGGAGCTAACAGTGAAGCTAAGTGACACCTGATTTCATAAGAAAGAATATATGCCAATAAGGATCTTATTCTAAATCAATTGAAGAAATGAAATGTCTATGTTTATCAAGAGCAATTGCATTAACAAGAAGTGAGATTTGAGCTACAAGCAGCACAAGTAGTTCACATCCTAAAACTCATCCAGCCCAGAGAATGCATACAATTATCAGCAATGAACACCATTCATAACATATCACTTTGACTCAATTCCAAGCACAAAATACCCCCAAGATTATCAAAACCCACCCAGATGTCAACATACCTCGAAGATTGCTTCGATTGTTCAACTCACTCAAGTGAACCAAGCAAAACCCAGAACTCCGGGATTGGTGGTGAATCGAGAGAGACAGAGCGAGTCTATCTTTTTATTTTAAGTCGGGTCAACCTAATAACTCGACCCGTCTCGGCCCAACTTAACGTCCAAAGACCAAAGTCCCTCTCTCGTTCGTTTCAGAAGACTTCAACTACACTGTACATATACCTAGTTAAATCGCCTAAGTACGTGTTTAACGGCTTAAGTATAAATTATAAAATATGATTCACCGCCACCATGACAGGAATCACCGCCGGAAAGGCTCCAACCCCGATGACCAACGTTGCGCGATACTCGATCAGGATAGCGCTCACGCGCCAGACAAAAGACCAGCCGGACAACACCTCAGCAAAAGGGCATACGCACTAATCCCACATCGAAGATAGAAGAGAAGCCCGAGCTCCAACCACCAATATATACCGGTCAACTCAGCATTAAATGATACGCATTCAATACCCAATCACGCCGTTATTCTATATAATTTGCATATCACTTCTGACTTAGGCATCGGAGGGTTGAAGGCGGGCCATCCCCGTCTCTCCTTAACCGTTGTTAATCTTAGCAGCGACAACGAGTTCGGTTTAGCAGATAAGTGAGAACGATACCGATAGCAACCCGTCACCGACATCATAAACCTCATTCACCCAGCAAACATCACCGATACAAGATCTTGTTCAATAGCCGATATCCATAACAGTGTCGGATATTAACATTGGCGCCGACTGTGGGAAATCGCACGTCGGAAATTATTTTTCCAACCACGGAACTCACAGCAAGCGACGAGCATGGACACCAACCTGACACTAGGAATATCGCCCAGCAACGGGCAACAAGTAACCGACCACCAGACACCAACCACGAACGAATACAACAATCAGCCCTTCACAATCCAACGGCCAGGAAAGCGCCACGCAAACAACACACACGATCATATCAACGATATGCAGCGCCGGTACGAATCGGTCATGGAAAAATGCCTGGAACTCGAAAAAGCCCGGGATTTCGAGCACCAACGATACATTAGGGCATCAGAGGCGCTGAGAACCACAAACCACCAGCGACTCAACCCGAGTTCAACAGCGGAATCAATCCCACCACCTCGATCCTACCACCAGGAAACAGAATCACCCGAGAGGGGGGACAGACTACAGAACAATGGCGACCTAGAGCCGAGTAACATCGCCCACCCGTCGGTATCGCCAACCCCGCACGTCGGTGCTAGGGCGGATGCGAACGACCCACTCAGCGTAGGTATGGCGGCACGAATCACCGACCTCGAAGTAATGATACGACAGCTATCACAACCAGAACCAAGTTACCTCGACCGAACACTCCCGGCGGTGCGCATAGAGCCATTCTCAAGCAATATCATGCACCGAGGACGACACCCGCTGGCCAAGATCAAGCTAGAAAGATACAAGGGAAAAATAGACCCATCCCTCCGCATCGACGTCTTCTCATCGGCAACAACCGACAGAGGATACGGCGACGCCACAAACTGTTACCTATTCAGAGACATGGGCAGAGCGTCAACTACATATCAGGTGATGTGATTCGAGTTATTTGAGTATATATCGAGTTAGATTTTTGTTTATCAAGTGTTTTAATATCTCTAACATTTGTTTCTGGTGTTAATATAGGTATAAAGAGTGGAAGAACGAGCTTTCATAACATTACACAAAGTACAAGGATCTAGGCCAAGGTGCTACCCCTAGCGAACTCCAGTTTAGGGAGTATGAGTGGCTGTGGCTGGTAGCCCACTTCGAGCACCCCAAAGTGAAGGTATGCATCCTGAATATATTTTACAACCCTAATGTATCGTATCACATTGAAATAGTTAGTTACTAATTTTTTGACATATGTTTATCCAACAAGGCGATTTCCAAGACGAACAACGAGAACAGATTGAAAAACACCAAGTCCCATCATGCAGGTTCACTCAACTATTTGGGTTGGTCGGGTAGGGAGCAGAAACAACAAGAAGTCAACCCGTTGGTGTTTTTTCATCAGAAGTTCTATCCGCAGTGCCCTGAAGAAGCAGTAAGTCTTTGGCCTCATTATTTTGTAGTTCACATATGCATGTCTTAATAAAACTATTTTTCTCTATTAATTTATTTTGTTTAATAATACGTTATTCATATTCGCTTTTCAATTAGGTGAGAGTGGAGGATGCGATCACATAGGTCACCATGAATATAGCTCGAAACGACCATCCTGACTGCTCGGAGGAGGAAGTGACCCAGTATGCCTCTCAGATCGATATGCTCGATCGCCCTATAACGGCTCAGATCATGGAAAAAGCGTGCGGGACTGGGAAGAATATCCACTACTGCAGGGGAATGGGCTCGGCAGGCGAATGAGTATTGAAGAACACTTCAGAATACTCTAGCGGGTTAAGAACTTCTTCTAGGAACTCTAACCTAGCAGCGGAGCTCCAGAGGACGCAGAGGGAGTTGGAGGAGCAAAGAAGGGTGGAGGAGGAGATGCAGCAATTGGCCGAGCAGCAGGCAACCAGAGATGCAGAGCATCGGACGATCGTCGAGCAACACCGAGTTATTGTCTAGCACCAGATACAAATGTTCACATGGATGCAGACGATGTACGAGTGCCACACTACCGGACACCCACTCCCCACACCTCCACGATGCCTGTGTTCCACAACCGTAGCCGTCGCAGCAAGACCAGGGTAGCTGCCGGAGTTCAAATGATTTCGTCAACATGGATTTCGTCGACTCTTAGTGTAGTTGTATTTTATTTTTGTATTGTTGTTGTTTGTACTGTTGGACAATTATGTGTGTATTGTTGGATGTGTATTTGTACGGTTTGTGTTTTTCACTACAGGTTCTGGAATTGGGCCCAATCCAGAACCTGCTTTTTTGCTAAAATGTCACCGGGTATTACCGACGAGATGGACCTATCTCGTCGGCAATAACATCCAATTTCCGGCGAGTTTCTTCATTATCACCCACGGCTTTTTGAAGAATGTCGTCGGCAATAGTTGTGGAGGTCAAACAAGTTGACCTGGCGGAGCTTCATCACCGACGACTAACTCGTTGGTGATGCTATTTCCCATTGTCGGCGACTTTATCTCGTCGGTGATACCTTTGAAGTATCACCGACGACTTCTTGAAAATCTCGTCAGTGATACTATCACTGACGGGTTGCTTCCGGCGACCTTATAATCGGCGACATGTCGTCATGTGGCCTTTATAAGTATCACCGGCGATTTATGGAGAAAGGCCTGCGACTTTAAGTCGTCGGCAATGATAAGAAATGTGGTAGTGTCTGAATGAATTTCAAGAGTACTATTGCACCATACGAGAATTTGAAAATACATACTTAGTACACCTTCTACACATGTTGCTTCCTGAACCGTGGAGAACAACTATAAGAGAAAGCATAGAAGAAAGACCTCTAAAGAGGTTTTCAATCGAAAGAGTTGTAGAAAGAATCAGGCTGCTGATGCACGAACAGTGTAAAGCTAACACCAGAGCAAAAACAGCCAAGAAGCAGCTCAGAGGAACAAGTGACTTCTGTTCCAAAATGATAGATGCACTAACCAACTGGGGATGCGAAGAGAAGAGGCATAAGAAAAAACACTTCCAAAAATATTTCAAGAGAAACAGAAGGAAGAATTGGAGGTTCAAGAGAAGCTCCAACTACAGAAGAGAAAAAAAAAATCCCAGAAAGAGAATTTTCAAGAAGACAAGATTCTATCAAGAACTAGAAAAGAAGAAAACTTGTAGATGTTGGCTATGCAAGGTCGAAAGGCACTATGCTAACGAATGTCCCAAGAAATAGAAAAGAAGTTCAAAGGCTCTTCTTAAAGAGTATAAAGAAGCTATGTAGATGACAAATCTGAAAGGCTACGAGGTAGTCTATTCATCAGAAGATGATGAAGAGATGTTTGTCTATTCAGTCTGTTCAGAGGGGGAATCGACAGAAGAGTCAGAATCAGAGTTTAAAGAAGAGTATGAACCTAGAAAGGTTTATCTTCTTGAGATAAAGAATTAGGAAGAAAGCACAGAGAAAGAAAAGATTTCTTCCTACAAGGTCAATCCGGGATCACTCATTTGTGACTACTGTCAATGCAAGGAGAAGAAGGAACTCCCTATGTTTTGTTAAGCATTACGGAAAACATATCACAAAGAATTCTTCATAGTTGAAGCGAGGAGAAAAATGAAGAAGGGTTCAATAAACCATATGGTTGACCGAGAGTACGAAGACTACTTCTATAAGATAGAAGAGATGCAAGAAATTCTAGAAAGAAATCTAGAAAGAACAAAGTTTGATACTACTATTAAAGGAGTAGTGCCTGCAGAAATTCCAGTCCATGATACGAAAGAAGAAGTAGCATCTGACTGTGAAGAAGGACAATGCAATCCTTTTACAGAAGAGGAAACAAGTTCTTCAAACCAAAATTTGTGCAAGGTAGCAACTGGTTCTACAAGTAGATTCAATAACTACATGGAGATTGGATTAAAGTTTCTAGGATACAAAAAGTATCATCTACACGCCTTTGTAGATAACGGTCCTGGTTTCAGTCTAGCAAAAAAGTTGGCTATACCAGAAGAGTTATGGATAACTGATCCAAAGAGAAATGCAACTGGAAAAACTGTAGAAGGAAGAAGAATCTTCATGAATACATTTGTCAAGAAGGTTCAAGTCTTGATAGGAGGAGGAACCTTTATCATTGAAAATATTTGGCAATCAGAAGGTCAAGAGTCCGATGTTCCAATCAGCAATGATTTCCTGCTACAACAAACTTTCATCCAGAAGCCAGAAGTGAACTTATTAGGCTTCGAGAAGAATCAGAAATTCTTCTGGATAGAAAGGCTTAAAGAAGCTAAAAGTATTGTTGGTCCAGGGTTCACAGAACAATATTAGAGATCACAGCAGAATAGTGGTGGATACACACCAAGATTCGAAACCATACTGCAATATAAGTAACAAGATGAGTTGCTTATCGAGAAATCATCATTATCAGAAGAAGAAGATTCTGATGAAATGGAATTCTGTAGGTTTCATGGCAACAGAGAATTCAAGCATCCTGATGCTCCACCTCATGCCCCTACTAGAATCTAACTCAAAGAACACACTGTCTACAACATTCTCAAGAGAGATTGTGATAAGTGTAAGCAAGAGAAAATCCTTAAAAAGAAAGCGAGGAACTCCAAAAAGCCTAGTATGAAGACGAGAATCAAAAATGGAGATCCTACTATTGCGCCGCTTCATGATCAAGACAAGTACCATTACTATGTGTCTTATAAAACCTCTGACAACTAGTAGGTGCAACAAGAAGAGTTACCCATCCATGAATCATCAGAAGACAATGATGAGACACTTGAAGCAGCATTCGTAAGAGAGCATAATCTTAAGCACTTCAAGGTCAAGCTCAAAAAACAGAAGAAGCATACCCTTGGAGAAATCAAAGAAATGCTCAGACAAAATATCGATATCAATCTTCTAAAATCTTGGGAAAAAGACCCAGCGGTCTTTGAGCTTAAATTACATGACATGAATTCCATCTGTCATGTAAAAGCTATTCCCCAATACAAGGAAGAAGATCAAAAAGAGTTCAGAAAGGATATAGATGATCTCTTAGAAAAAGGACTAATAAGACCGTCAAAGAGTCCTCATTATGCTCCAGCCTTCTATGTCAGAAACCATGCAGAAGAAGTTCGCGAAAAAGTAAGAATGGTGATAGACTACAGACGTCAACAAGAAAATCGTAAAAGACGGTTACCAGATAGCATAAGCAAGAGTGCTAATCAACAGGCTTAGAGGAGCCAATGTGTTCTCAAAATTTGATGCTAAATCAGGGTTGTGGCAAGTCAAAATGCATTTTGACAGCATTGTTCTTACAACCTTCGAAACTCCATGGGGACACTACTAATGGCTAGTAATGTATTTCGGGCTGAAACAAGCTCCATCCATTTTTCAGAGAAAAATGGACAACATATTCAAGCAAGTAGCAGACTTCTGTGTCGTCTATATAGACGATATTCTTGTGTTCTCAAAGAACAAAGAAGAACACATGAATCATCTCTTTAAAGTAGCCAAACTTATCGTCCAACATGGAATCATCTTAGGAGAAAAGAAAGTCTTTCTCGTCTTGGATGAAATTGACTTCTTGGGGATTAACATAAAGAACAGAGTCATCAAGCTTCAACGACATATCCTAGAGAAAGTTTGGAAATTCCCAGATATAATTTCTGACGCAAAAAGTCTACAGAGATTTTTAGGAGTCATAAATTATGGAAGAGACTTCCTTCCTAAAATTTCTAGATTAACAGCAATTCTGTCGCCCAAAACAAACTCAAAGAGAGCTTAAAAGTTTACAGAAGATGATGAAAAGATCGTTAAGCAAATCAAACAACTATGCAAGAATTTGCCACCACTATATCAACCTGAAGAGAATGAATAAATCATCCTCCAAATTGATGTTAGTGACAACTTCTGGGCAAGTGTAGTACTGGTAAGAGAGCCAGACACTAACATTGAGAAGATTTTGAAATTATGCGGTGGAAAGTTCAATGCTACATAGCATAATTATCCCACAGGGGAAAAATAAATTATGGCCATCAAAAAGATAATCGAGAATTCTCCAACCTTTTTAGGAAAACATTTCTACATGAGAACAGCTTGTGTCAGAGTGAAAAATTTCAAAAACTTCAAACTTGATAAAGCTGCTGATAGGGGAAGATTAGCTAACTGACAATTATTTCTTAACCAATACGATTATGATGTGGAATTGATTGCAGAAAACAAGAACTATCTTCCAGACGCTTTAACAAGGGAAATGGCCAAATACAGAACAAGTGAGACGGATGATGAATGTCGCAACCTGAGAAGCAGAATGCTAGGAAAGGAACCTAACCAACAAAAAGAACCAGTTGAAAAAGTCCTCAAGAGTTTTTTGCTGCATCCCAAAAGACCAACCTTAACTAATCAATCTCAGGGGAAAGGATTGGCTAGCCCGTCTCAAACGGCAGACAGTAAAGGCAAATCAAGATCATTAATGGCTGCTGCTTGGCGAAAAAGCAGAATTTTCCTACAGGTTTCATAAATATCATCAGCTACCAGCTAAACACATTCTCAAAAGCAGTCTTCCAGACTAACCAAAGTCTAGCATCCCACCAGAGGACACTGTTAGATAATTTTTTGTTTGCCTTCTAGGAGAATGACAAAAGGCTCATGGTAGAAACCATAGATGCCTTACCGATGGAACTAAGCCAAAAGAAGAAATCACCAAGCTTAGTCAATGAACCAGCAATGTTGTACATTAGAACTCCGGAGAGTGATAAATTTCCTATCTAGGTACTAAAAGAATCAGAATGGTTTAAGTTCCACATACATATTGGCACGCAATACCCGATGAAGATCTCCTCAACAACCTCTTCGTTGTCACATGACCCTTTCTGGGAAAATACTTGGTTAATGTTCAGAGTGAACATCCGCAAGAGCACAAGTTATGGTTAGTTGAGAATGGATTTGTTCATAATTTATGGACAAAATCAAATGAAGATCTAAAGGGACTACCATCCATTATTTATAATACAGTCAAGAATTTCAGGAAGAGCATCTGCATTCTCAAACTAAAGTTAAGGTCTACACCCCCAGAATGGGTGCATAAATCTAAGACTGAATATATTCCTCCATACCACTACGTCAGAATCATTCAAAGGCAGTATCTTGAGCCAGCATGCGACAGATACAATAGAAACCCAAATTCTAGTATTCCATGGATGAAGGCTATGACGTTGGAAGATATCAAGAAAGTAATCAAAGAAGATCAAGAGATTACATTTCTTGCGTCGGGAGAAAAGGTAATAGTCACTACATATGATCATCCAGAGACAGTTACAAGTGATCTGTTTGTCGCCTCGAAGAAAAGGAAATAGATTCTTCCTTTGCCTGTACTCATTGGCTTGAAAAGATCGAGAAAGAAAGAAGCTACCAGATGTATATAGATACAGATAGAGATATGGAAGAAAACGAGAGAAGAAGAATGATGAAGTATGAAGAACCTTACCTTGGGGATAACTCAGAGGTATATGATGACATGTAAAGACAGGTAAAAATCATGTTGTCTTCTTCCTCTTAGTGAGAGACATCTTTATCCTTAGAATCTTCTTTCCGAAAGAAGACAATAGTGCAAAGCAGATGCCCTATATGCATCAAAACACTTTAGTTAGTGGAGTCACTATTATTAGTTTGTGTTTCAATTCCGATTTGAGGTCTGCTCTTTCTATATAAAGAGCATCGAGTCTTAGTGTTAGGCATAAAAAACCAGAACAAGAGAAATCCATCTGAGAGCAGACAGTTTGAGAGTTTAGATAGTGAGTGAAGAGTCGAAGCAACTGTTCAGCTTCATCATCCTCAAGTAAGTATGTCTATTACTATGAGTGGCTAAACAGCTTATAGCTGTTTACCAGAGAATGACGCTCTGGATCTATAGCTTGTAACCATGTTAGAATAAATAAACTATGGTTTCCCACAAAACTTCGAATTTTCATGCATCTTTATAAAACTCATTTAAACTCTCCTGAGAGGCGGACTACTGTCCAGAAAGTGGAAGAAATGAGTTGTTTTTACTTGTTCATACTCGTTTTAATCCCCTAGGAGGCGGACTACTGCTCAGAAGATGGAAAGAAATGAGTTATCTGATATTAGTAGTAGTAAGTACACTCATCACAAGTTAGTAGTACATGCATTACATGATAGTAGTACCTTCATTGCATAATGCATTACTGTTCATCAAACAAAACAAAAATTTTAAACCAAAGGCCATTCAGCAATGAATTCGCCAGCAGTAACCAAGCAGGAAGCCAGTAGGTGAGATAATGACATAATAAATGCTAGTTCTAACTAGAGATTGAAGAAATGTAAGAATTTGGAAATAGTGACATAGTTGTAATTATTGTGTCTTTTTTGGTACACAAGTAACCTTATTTGAGAAAGAATGAGTTTTTTGAGTATGAAAAAAAAAGTTATTGAATTTTTAAGGGAAGAGAACTTAAATTTAGGTTTTTAAATCATTTGTCCTAAATTTAATTATCACATTGACCCTTTTTTTTTCTTTTTAAAAAATAAATAAAATTAAATTTAAGAACCGTAATCGCGCAATAGAACGAGGCCATTTCCAGTAAAGGAATTAGGGTTCGCAGAGCAAAGAGAGAAATGACGAGATTCTCATTAGCCGGGGGAGATGTAGGGGGGCCGAGCAGCCATAGGCCGAAGAATCCTCGTCTTCTTGTTCGCACTCCTTTTGCTTCCTCTATTTGCCATAGCTATAACTATAAGAGAACGGGAACGGGAACGACGAAGACAAGGAGGGTAGTGTTGGTGAATTTGGATTTGTAGGGTTTATGTAAAGCTTCTTGGACAACTCAACTTGTTTGATTGTTGACTGTCTCATGTCCAATGATTCTTTCTTGGTCCTTCTAGGATGAGTCTTGTTGGAGTCGAATGATAATTCCTATTGCCTAAGGACAGTGCAGAGTAATAGATGTTGAACCAACAGGGCACAGCAAATGTGCATGTTTGAGTGTGCATGATTAGAGTGGCTGGATACAATAAGGGTGGACGATTAGTATCACTATTTGTGTTGTTACCTTCTCTGGAATGAATCAAACAATGACTTACAAAGATTCTACTTTCAGAGGTTTCTTCCCTTTAAAGTTTTGAACAAATTCAGAAGAATAAAATCGTCACCATCCATTTAACCCAGGTCTAGAAGCCACAACCCCACTACCCTTTTTCAAGTGTTTTTTCTTTTTAAAATAAGGTAGACATGATCATGTCACAATTGTTTCTATAAAGTTTGAAGCATCTCATGATTTTAAGGATTTATTAAAAAAAATTGTGCTGAGCGAGTCCTACAGAGTATTTACCCTACAAGTTTGAGTTACCGTGCAGGACTGTTCTGGTCCGAAATTAGGGAAGTATGATTTTATGGTCTAATGAGTGGTCTCTAGTGACTTGGAACCTATATAAAGTTTTTGGAATTAAGGGTGTGGTGGTTTTGTAAATTGACATGTTCCCACAGAGGAAATAGTTTCACCGTATAGTCCCTACTCCCTACTATGGATAGGTCAAGGACAGATAAGCCATATGTTGAAATGTAAGTCTATATGCAATTGGAATGCCGAAAATGTGAAATCCAAGACAAATAACCATGATATCTTTCTAGGTGTTTTTAAAATTAGATATCTACCAATTCTTTGTTGATTATCTTTCTTTAACGTTGCTGCAATGCAGCTATTAGAAATTTTTCTTTAAGATAAAAATTGGCTTTAAATAACATGTCATGACTGAAAACATCTAATAATCATGAAGAAAAGTCATAGTTGTATCGAGAAGGTATCTAGTATCCACAGTAGAGGAGCTAAGATTTACAAGCATGTCAAACTAATTGATGATATAATTGAATTTTATTTTTGGAGTGTTGCATTGGTTGTATCTGCTGGTTATATGTAGTGATTTGAATCATTGATACGAGAAGTATTTTATTTTTCAAGCCCTTGCAAATCTACCATGTTTATAAGCTTGTAAGTGTAACATGCTAATGACTTTTTCATTTTTCTTTGGATGTTCAGCGTGCTGCTCATTTACTATCTAACAATTCTCAAACATACTTTTACTATTACTTTACCTGTTCAAAGGGGTCATTTCGGTCCGAAAATTTTCAGCGTGCGATGATGCGTGTGAAGGGTTCCCTGAGCCCTCTCTTTCTTTCCCCTCTATCGGTTGCTCCAGTGTTATTAACTGCTCTCTCTTTCGATCTGAGACTTGGAACATCTCTTGCGCCTCCGACTCATCTTCGGCCTCTTATCCGGATCTTTCGCCGCACACGTGCTCCATCGCCACCTGCGTTGTTTTCTCCGCCACCTCCATCGGGAAACGAGGCCTACCAAATCTCAAATCCGAATCTGGTGAGTTTCAGATATATTGGGTTGGGGGGGGGGAATAGGTGAGGTGATTAAATGGTTTGATTTTGAGGTTTTTGTCTTACAGCTTCTTCAGTATGCACTGGTCTTGAATTGTTTTGAGAAACTTGGATTATATAGTTGATTCGATTTTTTTCCAGAAAATTGCTAGATGGTGTAGCTTAAGAACCGGAATTTGTTTCTTTTTGATACTTGATAAAAAAGGTAATCATGTCTTCTTTTCTTTTGGTTGAGTTTCGATGTATCAGTTCAATTTTTGACTACATGATTATATATATATATACAGCTAGCCTATATGACTATATGATCAGCCTGCTTTGCCATGGAATGGATTTTGAGTTGCTAGCTAGCGAAGTGCATGTAGAATTAACTTCAGTGAGAATGTATGTGATTTTGGGTTCTTCTTTGGATGGTTTGATTTTGTGGTTGTATGTTTAGTCCCTATTTTTGCTGGGGTTCCTTTGATCTTCTTCGGTTTTACCAGGATTAAAAATATTAGAAAAAAAATAAACTAAAAGCAGAGGAAGTACGTGTGAAGGGGCAGAAACATTCCGAGCAAAAAAAAAGAAAGAGCATTTGATTAAGCAACTGTTGTGGAACTGCTGTGGAACTGTTGTGGAGTAGTGGCCGCATGATTGGAGATGGGTCTGAGCAACTATATTTACCTATCCTTAGAGATGGGTCTGTGCAATTTGGTATCCTCTCCGACCCGGAAATATAAACCAGAAATCTCCATTAAAAAATACACATTTCGACACTCTTGGGCTCTGGGCATTGTAAGAAGCTACACTCACAACTCAGATGCAAGGCGATCGCTCTCAACGTTGCAGATATGGTAATGGCAACCCCCAATTTTCCTCTCTTTATTTGTACCTTTATGATCAATTTCATACGATTAAGCCCTTAGGTTTTCTGAATTGCAATTTCGGTTTAATTTCAAACAATTTTGATTCTTTCTGGCTCTAAATTTCTGCGATTTTGAATGTCAATAGTGCACAAATGCTCTCTCTTTCTCTGAAACTGTTGCATATTTGATTTGGCCCTAATTGTTCTGTTCATACGACATGTCGTTTCTAGAGCTTTTTGTGGGGGGGTTGTGTGTTTGAGCCCAAGTGTATGATTTTTGCTGTTGAATTGCTCTACTTTGCAGGACGGCCACGATTTCGGGTAAGGAAACAACTTGGTATGTACCTCTGAGTTTGAATTCAAAATCCAATCGCTACTGCTGTTGCTTTGTTGTTCTACTTCTTCGTCAGGTAAAGCCTCGCTTTGATTATCACGGTAGAAGTTACATTTGGGTTTTTTTATTTGTATATGAGTAATTGTTTTTGAGAAATCGAATTGGGTATTTAGATTGAAAGAAGATGGATTTGCATGATGGTTGTAATTCTATGATCTTTGTAGGAATGATATTTTATGTGATCATCGAAATCTTCGATACAGTTGGTTTTGAATCATGTTCATTTATAGCAAGATATCAAGGGTTCATAGTTTAGTTCTGTCTGCCTCTTCACATGTAGGACTGGCCATAAGGGTTTATTAGTTTGATATCTATTTGCTGCCTTAGCCAACACTTTAAGCTCTGTTTATTTTTGTTGTTTCTTGAGAAGCCGCCAAGAGCTCTTTTAATAGCATTGAAGTTCTTATTTGTTCTGCTAACAATTGAGGATATTCGGTTGGAGGCAAAATACTGAAAGGGATAAATGGTTTTTCTCTTTCTCCATCAATTTCCCTTTTTCTTCGGTTCATTGAAGCTCTGTATTTTATTTTTGTTTTTGCTGGTCATATGGTAGGTTTCAATAAGATATCAAAGCTCTTTATTTCTCAGCTTCGATTGAGAGTCTTTGGAAGCGATAAACCATCAATTATATCATCCTATATAAGTTGGTATGTACTCATATGTCTAAACCAGAGTCAAGCCTCTTGAATTTGTCTCATGTGTTACGCACTTATGCCCACTTCGAGCCCTATGTTGATGTTTAGTCTTGCAGGATCATTGATAATTATTTTTCTGCTGTCGATTTGTAGGGAAAGTTCTTTGGTGTCAGGTCGTGGTGCAAGGTATCACTTCATATAGAAGTTTGATTCTCTTAAACTGTGTTATAGATGTCATATTCTCACTTATATGTATACTGCTTTGGTGGTTAAAAGACAAGCAAAATGAGTTCTGCTGATTTGGATGGGAATTAACATATCCTTTTTCCTTAACTATATCCTTGGCAGCTTCTATGTCTGCTTGGCACGGAGGGTTGAAGTATAACAATCATGCGGCCACTACTCCACAGCAGTTCCCACTACAATAAAGGGAAGCCCTTCTTCACTCGAGTGAGCAATAGTGTCCAAGTGTAATTAGAAGTAAACCTTTGGTTTACTTCTATGTCTGCTTGGCAGCTTTTTCCTTTGGTATATAACAACATCTCCTTTTTCCTTGACTATATCCTTGGCAGCTTCTATGTGTGCTTGGCACGGAGGGTTGAAGTATAACAATCGTATATACCAAACCTTTGGTTTGGCAATGAAATCCTTCATGATTTCGTAAAATGAAATCATTTGTAGTAATCTTAATGCTATTTTGCCTCCTTAATTTGGTGGGGCCAACGTCAAGTGAAGTTTACTGGTGGTAACTTCAACCCTCCGTGCCAAGCAGACGTAGAAGCTGCCAAGGATATAGTCAAGGAAAAAGGAGATGTTGTTTCCCCGCTGAAAACTGCCAAGGCAAGTAAGGAGGAAATTGGTGCTGCTGTAGCTGAACTGAAAAAGGCAAAGGAGAATGTATTGAAGTTGGAAGAGAGGTTAAAACTTCAACCAGGAATCCCCAAAAAAGATGGGAAGATTGACTACACCCAAGATTTCTTTGACCGCCAAGCTTTTCTGACTGTTTCTGGCCAACTGCAAGTTGAATCGTATGCATGTGCTCTTAGTAGTGTGTATACATTTGGTCCTACTTTTCGAGCCGAGAATTCACACACCTCGCGGCATTTGGCAGAATTTTGGATGGTGGAGCCTGAAATAGCATTTGCAGAGCTCAAGGTATGTGAAGATCTCATTATGAACATTAAATTTAGCATAGTCTTTACTCAGTTGTTGGAATTTGAATCCCTGACTACGGATCCCCTTCGATATCATTATAACATGTCTCTTACCTTCCTGTCAAAAAAGGGAGCACACATTACCTTCTAATATTCGATTATCATTTGTTCATGTTTCTTGAAACCTGTTCAAGTATTGTTTATGCCTTTTTGTTTCCAATTTTGTTTGTTCTTAGAGGTGATATTCCTGGAAATCAGTGGTAATCTTCATTTTGGTACGCTTGGATATAATGGGGAGGGAGGATTGTGTCTCTGAGTACATAGAAGCAGCTCATTCATCACTATTTTCTGGTCTTTTTCCTGTTTGGTTTCGAATCTTATTGTCTATACAGAAGTTAACTTTTTTTTTTCCACTCATGTAGGATGACATGAACTGTGCAGGCGTATGTGAAGTTTTTGTGTCAGTGGTTGACAACTGCCTTGACGATATGGAGTTTATTGCTCGGCAATTTGATAAGACTTGCATAGAGCGTCTAACAATGGTTGCAAAGACACCCTTTGAAAGGATTACTTACACGGAAGCAGTGGATCTACTAATTGATGCTGTGAAGAAGGGCAAGAAGTTTGACAATCATGTAGAGTGGGGAATTGACTTGTCATCTGAACATGAAAGGTACCTCCTTCATCACTGTTCTGCTTGATCAGTCTTACTTGGGTTACTGAGTAAATTGAGCTTACTGATTTATTGATTTGCTGCAGATTTTTAACTGAGGTGAAATTTCAGAAGCCTGTTATTGTGTACAATTACCCAAAAGGGATCAAAGCTTTCTACATGAGGCTCAATGATGATTCCAAGACTGTGGCTGCTATGAACGACTGCAGTATATGAGGAAGGCAGTATTAAATTGATTTGAACGACTGCTAATGTTACTTCACCTATAATTTATCTTTCAGGAAGAAAAGAAGATATTTTAGCTGACTCCAATTTTAAAGAACAGTTGAAGTGAAGTTTACCAGTGAGATTGCTACTTCTAATTACACTTGGACACTATTGCTCACTTTGCTGTAAAATTGTTCTCAAGAACTTATATTTATATGGTTTGAGGATCCTAGCCTTCACTTAGTCATATCCAGTATGATACTATGATGTAACTGTTGAACCTTAGAAAAAAAAAATTGTTGTTATGGACCATTTAGTAAACAAATTTGGTGGCATTAGGCTTCAATTACCAGCACTGAAAATGACTAAAGGGCAACAAAATAAACAGAATGAAAGAGACGGATAATATAGACAAATAGAGTGATTTGTGTTGAGTGGTGGTGGTTTCTTGAAGAAAGGAGAGTGAGTAATCTTTGGGAATGAAGGCAGAGGCTTAAACAATGGGTTCTTGAAAAACAGGTTTGGCTTAAGCTTGATTTTAGTTCATGGATGTAATCAAATTGTAATGAAGATAATACATTATATGAGAGAGAGGTTTTTTCTTCTTCTTCTTAACTAAACAAGTGTTACTTAAAAGAATTATACTTAAAGGTTCTCTCTTATTTTGCAATGGCGGTTTTGCTTCTTTTGTAGTTAGTAGAATCTTTGCTGGTCAAAAGAAAAAGCTGTTTTGGGGCAACAAAAGAGAATAATTGCAGAAGAAGAAATACATTGAAGCTCAAATAACCACTATAAAAGCCACACTCATGACTAGGTTTAGGGTTCTCGCTTTCTCCGGTACGTAGTCATTTTCCTCATTAATTCTGATCGATTGCAGAAGTTGAATCCGAAAATGAAATTGTAATGGTTTTGAGGTGTAATTTAAACCGACCTTAACTTAGTTTTGATTTGCGTAGTCACAATGCGAAGAACACCATTTGGAGAACAAGAACAAGAGTATAATCCACTGCACAAAGTTGTTCTGTTTATAAAAAAATAAGAATTGGATAGTTACAACAGGTAATTTTTTTTTCCCGAGTGGCCTATAAAGAGGACACTGGTCTTCTGTTCTCATAGTCATATCACTTCAATGTATCTTGGATCACTTTGATTCATACTATAAATAAATCATTGTTTTTCGTATATCCAAAACTCTCTCCAAACCTATTTCATCTCATCTATAGTTTTCATTGAAGATTTATTATCTGCTGAAACAATTATGGTAACACCGCCCCAAGGGGCGGGCAGCAACCTAGTGCTGTACAAAGATTAAAAATAAATGTCCCTCCTGTTTCTGTCCCATTGGCTATAACCGCTGCCGTGCCATTGAGAAAGTTCTTGAATCAGTTAGAATGTCATGCCAAAACAACAAGTATGGCTGCAAAGAATGGATGACTTGCAGTAAGAAAAGTGAACATGAAAAGGCATGTGTGCATTCACCTTGTTTTTGCCCCCATTTAGGCTGCAACTTTGTCTCTTCCACAAAGAAGCTATATCAACATTTCAACAGTGATCATGTCAACTCTGCAACACAGTTCGTCTACAACAGCCCCTTTCCAGCTACAATAAGTTTTGATGACAAATTTCTTGTTCTTCGGGAAAAGAATGATGGCATATTGTTTATCCTTGACAATGAAACTGAAATTCTTGGAAACATGATGAAGCTTAGTTGTATTCAACCTAAATTTATGGAAGGCTTTCTTCTATGTTCTTTGCGCTAAAAAAAGAGAGATGTTTACTCAGGATAGTCATTCACATACAGCACTATGAGCCATGTTCGTAGCCCTACCTCATCTGGTTCCCTTATAATTCCAGGTGATTTCTTCAATTCATGTGGGCAGCTCAAGATAGATATCTGCATATGGCGCATTGGGCAGTGCCCTGCATCTTTCCAATGTATAGGTCTTACTTAGATGAGTTGTGCTATCAAATCTATGGTATTGTTCTGGAAATTACTCTTGAGGTGTTGCACTCTTGTTTTGCACTATTGGTCGACTATATTGTTAACATATTGTCACTTCATTTTTCACAAGTACTGTTCCGGTTGTGGTTTCTGTGAAAGGTAGGCTATGCTTCATAGTAGAATTGGAAGTCCTCTAATATGGTTTTTTGAATGGGTCCATTTCCACTCAATTCGCTCATATGCTTGTAATTAGCTTCATGCCAAACATGCTTGTTGAAGGAGACATTTTTGGAAGTGTATGTAGTCATGATATGTTGGACAATGGTCTTCGAGTCTACAGGGTGTCGCACATTTCATCAGATTGCTATCGACCAGAATTTCCGAGGCTTAATGTAAGTTTCCTAAAATGATACTAAAATTTTCATAAAGAAATGAGAAGTCGTCTAAAGCAAATGCCAGCTCGATCGGTACTGTTGTTCTGAGATGCTACATTATAGAGCAAGCATTTACATTGTCATCATGAAGAAGGAGACAATGTTGTTGTCAGACAATGTTGTACCAATTTTGATACATATTCCATGACATTTTTTACGCCTGATAACATAGTAATAGTCCTCGAAACGAAAAAAATCGGAAAATGCAGTAGTAGGCCAAAAAATGCAGTATTAGGCACAAAAATGCAATAGCAGTCGTCGAACCAAAAATCCGAAAATACAGTATTAGGCCCAAAAACGCAGTAGCAGTCCTCGAACCGAAAATTCAAAAATGCAGTATCAGGCCCAAAAACGCAGTACCAATCCTCGATTGAAAAATTTAAAACAGCAGTATCAGGCCCAAAAATGCAATAGCAGACCTCGAACCAAAAATACAGTAGCGATCTCAAAATTTACAGTAGTGGTCCCCAAATCTTGCAGTAGCAGTTCCAAAAATAAAGTAGCAGTCTCCAAATATGCTACATTGAACCAAAACTGCAACAATAATGCCGAAAAATGCAGTATAATCCAGTAGACATAACCACATAGCAAACTCAACATTATTATACAGTAACCTTCAAACACAGTAGCACATATAGCACACAATTTAGACCAGTAACCTTCAAGATCACAAATCCAACCCAAATTTATTCAAAATCACATATTCTCACAATAGCATATGTAACAACCCTAACCAAAAATCACATATAAATCAGAACGAAACAGTATTATCGCGAATTAATAGTTTTGTGTGAGTTATTAACGACTTTCTTATCGGGGAAGAATTTGACCCGATTTTCTTCACGAGAATTGTAGAATATTTAATTTTAATCACGCAGGAATTTTCGGGGAATTTTTCGGATTTGCGAGATATTTGTTATGATTTTTGGAAGTTTTTATTTTTGTATAACTATCGCGATGTTTATTAGAAATTGTCGTAATGGATAAATCGAAAAGAAATTTATTTTTATCGATTAATTAGTGACCGAACGATTGCGATTTAGTCGAATAATAGACGTCGATCGATTGAGGAGCTTCCCCTATAAATAGCAAGTTTCTGAAAAAAGTTGATTTACCCGATTTAGAAAGTTGGACTGGGAGTTGACCATGTGTTGACAAACCGTTGACCCAACCCGATTTGCCGATCCGTTTCTTGACCTGTCAGAAAAGTGACCGTCCGACCACCATTTCAAGCGATTGAGGTATGAATTTTCTTCCCCTCTTGCCCATGAGTGGCTTAGTGTGATTATTTGGGATTTTTAGTGATGTTTTGGAGAAACCCAAATGGGTTTTTGGAGCGGTACCCACGGACGCCGTGGGCGATGGTGCTCCGGCTATTCTCCAGTGACGGCGTGGGGTGGGTTCGACTGGGTTTTGTCCCAGAAGTCGAAACCGCTTAACCCTGTGGCCCGCCGTGCGCGGTAGCCGACATATTAATGCCGAGAAGTTTCCGGCCGGGTTTTGACCCACCGGCTTTCGAGTGGAATTACGGCGAAATACGCTGAAATTTTGAGGTGGTCACAGAAGGGAAAGTTTTTGGGTTTGGGGAGAGGAAGAGAGTGAGGGGTCAAACGCTCCAAACGGAGCCGTCCAGCTAGAGGGGGGGCGTGACGGCCATGCGCCGCCACCCACGGCAGGGCTCCGGCAAGGAAAAATTTTGAAATTGTCCCGGGATATTTCGGGGTAGTTTTTGAATTTATTTTCGCTTGTTTTATCGAATTTTAGTATTAAATGTTTGCGTTATTTATTCAGGAGATCATGATCGAGATTTTGGCGAGAGAATTTCCGCCGGACCTCAGAGCTAGCTTTGTACTTTGAGTGGACACTTTATTTTCACTGTCGATTTGTGAGTCTATAATCTTGCATTTTATGATTATGCAGTTTATAATTATGCATTTTACGAGTATGCATTTACGCTTATGCATTTGCATGGTGGCACATATGATTTATTTTATACACATCGAGCATACTCACAGTTGTTGCATCGATGCACTGGCCTCTCGGCTGATCCCCGAGTTGTTCCGGGAGGGATTGGACAAACTCCTGACCCGTGGATTTCACTGTACTCAGGAGGGTTAGGACAAACAACTAACCTGGGCTTTATTGTAACTTTGAGGAAAACGCACTCAAGTTACTACCTCCACACATACACATTACCCAGGAGGGTTAGTTCAAACACCTGACCTGTGCTTATTTATTTTCAGACTAGCATTATTTTGATGTACATTATTTATGAAAGACATATTATTTACAGTTTCAGTTAAAAGTGAAATATTATTTTCGTCCACTTACTCTAACGATTTTTTATTATTTTATATGCCTTTCCTGGGCTTTTTGGTTTTTTTTGCCCCGTTTGTAGTTGTTATCTTGTGATTGCACATAGGAGACGAGGGCGTAGAGTTTGTGTTACTGTACTCATATAGTAGGTTCCTAGCTTAACCTGCTAGTCTTGTGTAATATGTATATTAGAAGTCTCTCTGAATACTGTAGAGAGTTTGACTTGTTGTGTTTACTTTCCACACGGTTTTTGGATTTCTTATCACCTTTTGTAAACAAAGTATATTTATAGTAAATTTAGATTATGGTTGATTTGAGAAATACGGTTGGGATTTGCCTACAGTTTGTTTTTGTGGACATTTTAGAAGTGTGTTTTCCTGTAGATTTTTAGGTTTCTTGATTCTAGAAGAAACTCTGACAAATTTTTTGTAGACTCAGGTGTTGTTATGGCTTAATTTCGGTTTAGGCAACTAAATTGGGATCGTGTCCTTTCAGTTGGTATCAGAGCATTAGATTATAGGTTCTGTAGACTTCTGCGGTTGTGTTACTGAAGACATTTAGGAATACACAACACTTCTAGAATGATGGCCCGAACGGTCGGCGGATCCCTATCAATGCTCATGGTGTTGTGTGTTTTTAAATGTTTAAGGTTTCATTACTGTATCCTTCGGATTCGAAGACAGATTTTCGAAGAAGAATTTGTGGAGGAAGAGTTCGAGGAGTTGGAAGAAGAAGATCAACAAAACTCATCAACTGCTTTCACAGTTTATGATGGACCAGTGGATGAACAAGGTAATCGTATTCCTTTTGAGCCTGTTGGAAGGGATGGACAAAATGAACAACGATTTGCCGACCGTGTTGTAGATCTCCAATCTGCGTACATCCATGGAGAGTTGCAAAAGGACTTAGTTAAGCACAACTGGTATCTAAAGACTGGCGAACAACTTTAAATGGTGTGTGTGTGTAATTTTAATTAACCTGGTTTGCAACATGTTTGCTTTATTTGTTTTTCCTTTTGGTTGTTTGAGTGATGTGTGTTTGATTTTAAGTCATTATGTTTATTGTAATGTGCACGAGCTTTGATGAAATAAAAAAGTGCATTTTTATTACTTGGAAATTTAAAGTACATAATTTCAATTGAAACCTAGAATTATTGGAAATTTAAAGTACATAATTTCATAGTGGCAAACAAATACCAAACTATTGAAACAGTGGCGATAACAATTTGAAAATGTTTCATCGCTACCATCTCCTTCCTCTTCCTCTATTTTCTTAAGGATAGTCTCTTTTTTCTTCGAAATATACCTCTGCAATTTTGGGGTCATAGCATCCGTATCCATTGCCATAATCCTTGAATCCTCCGCTTCAGCCCTTAATTTGTAATTCTTCTCCTTAAGGGCGAGTTGTTTTTGGTATAAAGCTAGCTCGGTGGCATCACTTTCTTTTTGCTCAGCGAGATGCATTCTTTGATTTTCCATCATGGTTTTCAAAACCTCATCTCTTACCTCATTTGAAGATGTCATGGCTCTTTCCCCCTTTCTTTTAGCTTCCTTGGCCGCCTTCACTCCGATTGGTCTAACTAGACTAGAGTACACTTCATCTTCGTTGATTTGTGGTGTTGTAATGACTTCATCATCCTCCAAGTTGACGGGGGGAGGCATTGAGGTAAAATGAGGAGTAGTTGCGGAGTTGGAATATGAAGGAGGTGGTATACCAGGTTTGATGGCCCAATAATTTGGATGGTTCTTCATCACTTCCCAACATTCAAACTTGGTAAACTCTTTCTTTTTTTGTGCCACGTACCATGATTGAGCTTTTCTTATCTAAGGGAAAAAAATTTATATGTCAAAATAATATCTAGGAAATGGAGATGTCAACATTGATTAAAATAAATGTAATAAATAATTTATGACAAAATTATTAACACTTACCACATCTTGCAAATTTGAGCCGGATTGTGCATTTCTTCGTGCATATGCAAGAGCGGCACCCCAAGTTCTAAAACTCGGCTTCAACTTTGTAAAACGAGAAGAAACTACGGTTTGGGTCCTAGGCTCCGGCCTTGATTCACCATGCACAATCTCCCAATTTTTCTTATAATCGGCATAGACTTTTTCCCCCAATTTGTCGAATTTTTGCATGTTGTCGGTAATAGGACAAACGCTAATGCGACAATAAGAAATACAAAGTTGCAAATCTTCGGAATCAAGCCAATTGGACATTTTTTTGGAACTAAAATACAAAGGGATGAGAGGAGGATGAAGGAGAAGAGGAAGGAGAGGATAAATTTGTTGTGCACAAATTTATGTGAGATGTGAATGAAATAGATGTAGTATTTATAGAAAAATTATAGGGTGTTATTTGCAATGTTTTTGAAATTTTTTGGGATTTTTTTTGCAATTTTTTAGGGTTTATTTAGCAAAATGGTAGTAAATTCTGAAATAGCCGTTTCGGTTGAATCTCGGCCGTCCGATCATAATTTTTAATTTGAAATGGACGGTCCAAATTAATCTGACCGTTATGGATTTTTATCCATCCGGCCTCACATGTGGCGCCTCCCTATTGGATGGTTATTTTTTTACCATTTACTGGCACGTGTATTACACGCATCAGGTAGAAAAAAAAATTGAACCGGTTGGCGTCACCCACGTGCGTGGGCTCCGCCAGCACTACTCGTACTTCAGCTCGAGTAGAAGCTGCTCGTGCAGCTGCTCGTCCGGCCAGTCAACGTGCGGTCGCCGGTGCATGTCGTCGATCGAGCTGCTTGTGCTACGTTGACGGGGGGGGGGGGGCGCCGTTTGAAGCTGCTCGAGCTACTCCACCTAGCACGGGTGTAGCTTCTCTAATGCCCAACCCTAGAGGAACTTTAGCTTTCCATATTACAGAATAAGTAATGATGGGGAGGACGACTCAAAGATACTATCCCCATGATTTTAGCAGCCACTCTCTCTTTTCTGGTCCAGATGACCACTACCTTCAAGCCAAGACCAGAGATGAGGTTTCAAACTTCCTCATTTCTTGTGTGGTGTACCCAGAATCTCTCCTGATTCTTTCTATTTATGGAGAGCGTCAGAATAAATCCTATATATATGCCAATAATATAGTCATACTCTTCAATCATACTCTTCGATAGTCATAGATGAAATTTAATTTCTGAATAAACATAAACTATCCAGTATGGTCCATATAAGTTTATACGTAGTTGGTGAAATAAAAAATAAATAAAAAAATACTGTAAGTGAAATTTTCTCAACTAACCCAAAGTCGGGATATTAAGGAACTTGCTAGGTAGAATGTTCCCATAAGCAGCAGTAATGCAAAGTTCTGGCTGCAAATCTCTTAGTCTGGACAAAAACATATCCAGCAGATACAGATAACACAAAAGTGCCCCTCTCAAATTAAACATTACCGTTGTCTAATAGTGTTAAAAGATACAGAAACAATAATGCACCCAAGCACATACGTGTGGACACTCTTATAATCATTCTAACACAACAATTGCTTAAATTTTAATATCATTTATTGTAAAGTAATAAAGCATTGCTCGTGTTCCACACTAAAATAAAACGAATGTTATGCAGAGAACATATTTCATAGAAGAAAATAGCAAATCACTGGAGAATGTAAAGAGATACACCTATCAGTCCTAATTTGGCGCTCTCAGAAGCAAACATGTGCGCTTCAATATGTTTTTATGGTTGATTATTTAGTAAATGGAAGATTAAAACACTTGACAATTAAACTATTGAGCTTGATAATGAACTCAAACTCTCTACCACTAAACCGACAGAATTGTGGATATAATAAAGTTGCCCTATAGTATGACATGATAAGTTGAGTTGTACCTCGCCGGCTTTTATAGGTGTGAAAATTGTTAGAAAATATTCTCTATATCTGTCTTTTATCTACCATATCTGTATATACTTAGATTCACTGCTGTAGCTTTCCTTTCCTGTATAGAAGTTCTTATCCTTATCTGTATAGGTCTAGTATGTCTGTTCTGTATATAACCACGTTACAGTTATCAATGTAAAAGGCATTCCAGGCAATCTATTCTACAGTCTCTTTTACATGGTATCAAAGCAGGACTAGTTGCTGACTCATCGCTACACCTTTTCGATCTCGCGTACAGCATCTCTTTTTCAATCATCATGGCCGGTGGAGAAGATT
This sequence comes from Geum urbanum, assembly GCA_946800695.1. NCBI lineage: Eukaryota > Viridiplantae > Streptophyta > Magnoliopsida > Rosales > Rosaceae > Geum > Geum urbanum. The sequence continues at coordinate 3,104,176 of OX327008.1, read as the reverse complement.
CTGGCGAGAAGAAGGCAGAAAGTTCATTCGATTCCGCCAAGACAGATCTCTCTAATCCCTTCTTCACTCACCATTCAGATCATCCCGGATTGGTTCTCGTCTCCAAACTTCTCAATGGGGACAATTATTCAGGTTGAAAAAGGTCAATGGTCCGAGCTTTGAACTCCAAAAATAAGTTTGGATTCGTCAATGGTTCAATCAAACCTCCCTCAGAAGCAGCTAATCCCAAAGGTTACGCAACTTGGTCGCGGTGCAACGACATGGTTCATTCTTGGATTGTCAACTCTTGCGATCCTGAAATTGCAGATAGTGTGACTTATTACCCTACTGCTAGTGAGGTTTGGGAAGATTTAAGTGAACGTTTTTCTCAAGGGAATGCAACTCGCATCTTTGAAATACAAAGAGACATCAATCTACTCATACAAGAATATCTATCTCAGCCTACAATACAAGAGTTTTTGGGGATGAACTGGCAATATATTCAGACACAGTACATTCAGAACAGCAGAAATTGATGCAGTTTCTAATGGGATTGGATGATTCTTGCAGTGCTATTCGGGGACAGATTCTTCTAATGAACCCACTACCTTCTGTTCGCCAAGCATACTCCTCTCTCTCTCTCTCAGTAAGGAAAACACTGCGTCTTGAGTACAACCCACATTGGAGCAAGCAAAACTAGCAGCATCGCCAGGGTAATCCGGAGCAACTGAAACCCGTCATCAACTGCGACAAAAAGAGCTCAAGATTCTCAAAGATCGTCGGATAGCTTCAACGAATATCCGCGATCGTCGAACATAACTGATCAAAATCGGCGTTGCTCTTGGACGCGATCTAACTGTACCTATTGTGAGAAACAGGGGCGATATGCTTTGGGTCATTGGGTTCAAAATTGTTTTGAGCTTAATGGATATCCTGTGGGTCACCCAAAAGCCAAATCCAATTCAGGCCCAAGAAAATCTAGCAACAGTAAAAAGTCTGCAGATAATCATGTGTCTAATGCTTCTAAAGATGATGGAAAACCTGTTATTGGAATTTCGGAAGCGCAACTGTGGCAGCTTTTCTCACTTCTGAGCAATGAAGGTTGTAGCTCACAAGCCAATGCGGTAACTAAACCAAGTTTTTCTAAAGTCATTTTCCGCGACTGGATTATTGATAGCGGGGTAACAGATCATATCTCTTTATCATCAAAGTATTTTTTCCACAAAAATAAAAATTGCTCATTGCCTCCAGTATTATTGCCTAGCGGGGAAACAGTTGAGATTACTACAAAAGGAACATTGGCTCTTAATTCTGTCTATTATTTGTTGGATGTATTATGCGTGCATGCATTCAAAGTAAACCTAATATCAATAAGTCGCTTAACAAGAGGTCTGAATTGCTCAGTGACTTTTTCTCCTTATTTGTGTATTTTGCAGGATCTGGACACGAAGACGATGATTGGTTTGGGGAAGCAGCATGATGGACTATACTATTTGGCAGCATTGGCGACAAGAAAGAATCTTACCCTCTCTCCTCCCACAAACAAACCATCCTGCAACCTCACTATCTCCACCACCGATCTATGGCATAATCGTTTAGGACATGTTTCTCCTCCTTGTCTTCGCTTCATTGTAAAGAATTTTTTAGATTTTCACGTTCACCCTAATAATGTTTGCCCTACATGTCCCTTGGAAAAACAAAGTAGTTTACCTTTTGGTACTAGCACTATTTCTTCTTCAAAACCATTTGAAATTATTCATTGTGATATTTGGGGCCATTATAGCCATTCGTCTCTTTCTGGTGCGCATTATTTTCTCACTATTGTTGATGATTATTCTCATTTTACATTGATTTTTTTGATGCGTCACAAGAATGAAGCACAATCTCTTTTGAAAAACTTTTTCACTTATGTTATTACTCAATTTGAGTCTCGCATCAAAACTTTTCGAAGTGATAATGGTGGTGAATTTATTTCATTGCACACATTCTTTCAAGAAAACAGTGTAATTTTTCAGCACTATTGTGTTTATACGCCTCAACAAAATGGGGTTGTTGAACGTAAACATCGGCACATATTACAAGTGGCATGATAGGCGGATAAACACCTATACAAAGATACCTTATTTTCAACCAAGATATATCATTGTAATAGTTAATTATATGGGTTATCGAATACAAGGAGTTGGTAAAACTAAATCCTAACACTAAACTACAATGCTGACAGACTCGATTACAATACACTAATGACACTACGAACATAAGGTAGACTACTGTAAAAACTACGAAAATTTAACACAATATACTAGACACCGTGGTAGACTACAACAACAAAATTGAGGGTGTTCTGAGTAGTTTTGGTTACCAAAATAAATTGGCTAAGCTACAGCTAATGCAGATAATAAGTGCTGAAAGTAAATATGCTAATGAATGCAAATGTGTTTAAACTATATGATTAATGAGCTAAGAAGCATGCAATCCACCACCGCCATTCCATCTCTCTAACACATACTTAACCTAATGCACATGTCCGATGAATGAAAGTTCCCAGGAAGAGTTGATCGTTACAACCACATCCTATTTCCTAATCTTTATGCCTATGCAGGTTTGTCATGGACCTCTCCCACAACTATTCCTCTATGAACCCATAGTCATGGATCCCAAGGTTTACAAAGAAGAAAGCATTAAACACTAGAAAAGGTTTGAGAAGCTACGAGGATTTACAAGTACACTATGGAGTGTCTCGCTAGACTTATGGATTTCAATCTCTTGACGGTAAAATCAGTGTATCACTGTAGAGAATCCAGTGGAAGAAATTATCTTCAGTCACCTGTATCTCATGACAATAGAACCCTAGCATGCAAACTAAGTTGGCCACTAAAGCAAACATACACGAATTCATATGGTGAACCATTCAGAGAAAGAAACCTCATTCAAAGAACATGCAAAACTAAGTTAAAGTGTATGCATTAAAAAGACTTCATGAACGAGGCTTCAAGCAGCCCCTTAACAATAGGTAAAGAATCAAGCAGCCCCTTAACTAAAATTCATAAGTAAAGAATCAAAACAAGTCATAGTGTTTGATACAAAAAAATGAGATGAAGAAGAACTCTGGCTGGCCACCAGTGAATTCGTCGTAGGGCAAGTCGATCTTTTTCCTGGTCGCCTTGCAAATACGCTCCGCTTTGCCCCCTTTAACGAGACCCCGAGTCCTTTTCGGTTCCGGGTCAGTGGGGGCCCTCCTTTGCTTGCGCCGGGCGCTTAACATGATTGATTCGGCGGTCGAGGACGCCTGAGTACTTCCAGTTGAACCGGTATCGGGCGTCGGAGATTGGAAGGGGTCGACGTCATCACCACTCGAGATGAATGGGGGAGCGGGAATTTCCCCAGAGGGCGCTACGGACGGACCAGATGATCCGTCCGGATTGAGAGCGTCGTTGCCCTCCTGTTGAACCCAACCGACTTGGGCCGCCAACATTCGGAGCATGGCATCTTCCGCCTCATGTTGGGCTTTCTTCTTGCCGGATGTCGTCTTTGGCGGAGCCATTTAAACCTAAGAGTACGGTGTTAAAATACCTACTTACCATAATAATTACAACTTAAAAATTTACGCTAATTAAGTACGTTTAAGATTTAAATAGAGTACACTAGCTTGGCTTTTTCGGTCGTTCAATGGACGTGCGACCCGCGCGATAAAGTGTAAATTTTCAATTAATCAGCCTTGATTAAATCGAAAAACATGGCCAGTTAGGGATAGAGATAACGCGAGAGGCATGACTAATTTCGACAAAAGTCTTTCTTAGTCCAAATCCTGTCACCAGTCATAACCCGTTTCTAGACACCATGTCCGACATTCGGCTAATTTTTCGAAAATTTACACTCCCTCAAGTCCTTTGCAAACTCCGCCCTCAACCTCATGTCCATAACTTCACTTAGGTTATGGTGTGCGGTGATGAAATCCACACATCACGAGGGGTTAAGGAGATAAGCTAGGAAAAGAGGCACCATATATTCCAAAGAGTGCAACTTAATAAACCAAGCCTATGTACTAAATTTAAATCGAACACGTACTACTAATTAATTTACTAGAACATACACGTAAATATTAATTAATAATTTTTAATTACATGTAATAATTTATTTTTATTTATCATGCATTTAATAAAAAATTGATTCATTTAATAAATTATGAATAATAATTTATTCATTTAATAAATTTAATAATAAATTCATTTAATCATGCAACTAATAATAAATAATTACAATAATAAATTTGCAAATTTAATAAATTATCAAGTAATTACAATTATTCATTTAATTATTATTAATAACAATAATTAACCATTTAATCAATTAATAACAATAATTAATCATTTATTTAATTAATAACAATAATTAATCTAAATATGAATAATAACAATAAATTTACAATTATTCATTTAATTAGTAATAATAACAATAATTATGATTTAATTAATTAATAACAATAATTAATCTTTTATTAAATATTTCAAACTAAATAATAAATTAAATTCTACTAATAATTATATTTAGAATTTAATTAATTAATTAAATGAAAATTATTTTAATAAGGGAAAAATAGAAATTTACCGAATCGGAGTTTTGCCGGAGTTGAGTCGTCAAAGAGGAGGAACCACGTACGCCGGAAAAAATGTCGTCGGAGCGTCGCCGGAGGAGGATCGCCGGAGTGAGAGAGAGAGAGAGAGAGGAGAGGAGAATGTTGTATGGGATGAGGAAAAGAAGATGAGCCCCGGCCTATATATAGGCTTTCACTTAGACGACGGAGCACTATTCTCCGTCGTCTAAGTTCACTTGGACGACGGAAACAGTGTTTTCCGTCGTCTAAGTGGCGGTTTCAAAATTTTGAAACGGCGCGTAATTAAGGGGCGGGACGTTTTGAACCGCCATGAATTTGGACTTAGACGACGGAGAATAGATTCTCCGTCGTCTAAGTGGAAATTCAAGCGGTGCCGAAAATTGAGGCGGTAAATCGAACCGCCATGATTTTCGACCTGGACGACGGAGAATGACCTTCTCCGTCGTCCAGGTGAACACCAGGACGACGGAACACCACATCTCCGTCGTCCAAGTTAAATATTTATTGTACCAGGACGACGGATCTTGTCCTTATCTGTCGTCCAGGTAAAATTTACGTTAAAAAAAATTTTAAAATTAATTCGCTAGGAATTTAGCGATCTGTCATTCGAGTGAAATAGTCGTCCAATATCGATGAACGCATCGTATATATGAACAGTTAAATTTGAACCGACGAATAATTTTTCGTTTTAAAAGTTGTTAAGTATCGACTAATCCTTACGACTTAAGTGTTCATGAGTAGAGGCTCATTTGCAACAGAGTATTAACGAAATTGAATTTGGACAAAACAACCGTTGGATATGTTCGTCGTAACATAATATATAATTGTCTTCAAAGGACTATAAAATAATAAGTTGGGGAAGGGTTTCATCGGCACAGTCAACCACAAAACCGATAATTTCACAAACCGGAAACGTGGATACAAGGCATGTCGCAACTCCGATTTTCGAACCGTCGAAGCTCACACACCAAGAATTGTTGACTCTAAAGTCTTGACGAAAAGAATATGCATTGGAAGAAGGTCTAGATGGTCGTTGTCTTAGAAAAAATGACGATATCTGCACCTGGACGACGGAGATGAGAGCTTTTCCGTCGTCCAGGTAAACACCTGGATGACGGATACGCTCTCATCTCCGTCGTCCAGGTGTATAGACCCTGAATTCAGGGGTTAGGGCCTTACTGTTTAGGGTTGAGGGTTTGTGAACTTGGACGACGGAGAATGACAGTCTCCGTCGTCCTAGTGTGTACCTGGACGACGGAGGATGACCATCTCCGTCGTCCAGGTGTAAAAACCTTGAATTCAGGGGTTAGGGCCTTAGGGTTTAGGGTTTAGGTCGTCCAGGGTCATTTGTGTGTCTGTTCAATTATTTTGAAATAATTTCTCCGTTGTCCAGGACAAATAATTCAGATTAATTAATTAATTAATTTAATTTTGTTTACGTACGTCGGTCGATCCGATATATATGATCGAGCATGCATCGATCATATATATATTACAATAATTAAAATAATTAATTACCAATTAATAATCCTCGTCGTGTGGCCGTACTCTTCGCCATAATCGTCATCATCTTCATCCCCGTTATCCGATTGCTCATCCTCCTCATCATACTCAACATCGTCCGACGAATAACCTGAGTCGTCGTCCGCGTCCTCTTCCTGCTTGTCTTCTTCATCTACCTCCTCGATAATCTCATCTTCAGTTAGATCTGTACAACCATCAGGCATGGGTAACCGTTCATCATCTTGAACCAGGTCCATTATATCGGAGCGGATGACAGAAATATTAGGCTCTTGATAGGCAGGAATGTCTCTTTCTGGTTCAGCAGCATCTTCAGTCATCGCCAGTGTCCCTTCAATTGTCTATGTATTCCATATTCCTCGATGAGAGATATGGTTCACTATTTTCCACCCTTCACCGGCTTTCGGATCGTCGAGATAGAACACCTGCCGAACTAAGGTGGCGAGAGCGAAAGGCTCATCCTCATACCAGCTTGAGTTTGTATCGACTGATAATAGTCCCAGGTCTTCCTTTGTACGCTTGAACCATCTGCATTTGAATAGGAAAACATTGACATCATTCCCGTAACATAGCTGAACCACATATACAATAGCCCCGTAATATAGATCATTGTCTTTCCCAACTGCTACCCCACTGTTTTGTGTTCTTCTTCCTTCGTCTCGGGCCAATGAATGGAACTTTATCCCGTTCACAAAACATCCGGGATAAATATAGTGTTTAACCGACTTCCCTGCTAGCAAGTGTTTTGGCCATGACCACCACCCTCCGTGGTTTTCAGATTTTTGCAGATCAATCATCTGCGAAAAAGGGCAAATTAATATAAGGGTTTACTTTCTACAAACATGATCGATATGTATTTAAATAATTAATACCGAGACGTACGTACGTACCCATTGGAAAAAATAATCTGGAAACTTCTTCTTAACCATTTTCTCAATCCACGCCGAACTCTTGTTTTGATTTAACGCCTGAAGCCTCTCCCTGTATGACATCATGTACGGCTCAACTTCGTCACAGTCTCGCAACACTACCCAATGTGCCTCAATAAGTTCTTCCCGTGTTAACGATTCCTTTAATACTCCTCTAAACGGTCGGACGACATTGGTGACGACAGATAGATTGATGCGGGCACTGCGATCGGATGCAGTGGGAGGTGGTGGATCTTTGAGGTACCTGTTGCAGTAAGTAACACACTCATGCATTAGGTATGTCTCTGCTATGGAGCCATCCGGGGCCGACCTATTTTTGACAAATGACTTATACTGTCCAAGCTGTCTACAAAATCAAACGTACAATAAGAATAAGTACATATAGCTAGCTAGTATATAATCTCTAGTGGAACAAATTAATTAGTTGTACGTACCTTTCTTGAGGATACATCCAAGTGTACTGGACCAGACCAGAAATGAGCACCTGCTCGGGCAGGTGGATCATTAGGTGAATCATGATGTCAAAGAAGGCAGGGGGAAAAATCCTCTCTAGTTTGCAAATGATGTGCACAATTTGTTGTTGCAATTCCACCACATCTGACTTCTTTAATTCTCTGGCGCATAACCTCTGCCACCACCTGCACAATGCCACTATTGGTTCTACGACGTCCCGAGGAAAGTATGGTCGAATTACCACTGGAAGCAGACGTTGCAGCATAACGTGATAGTCATGTGTCTTTAGACCAACAAACTTGTGTTGCACCTCGTCCACTGCTCCAGTTATAGTAGCTGCATACGTAGCCGGATAACGAACGCCCTTAAACCAGTGAAATACAGAACGTCTAAGTGTCGGCTTCACTGCGTAAGGTGCATCTGGCATCTTGTTGTACACTCCTTTCCTATCCCTCCTCAACCACAAGGGACGACGTAGATTCATTGATTCCAAATCTTTGCGCGCTTTGGGAGTATCTTTAGTCTTGAACTTAATACCGAGAATTGTTCCCACCACGCTGTCGCACACATTCTTTTCTATGTGCATCGCGTCCAAGTTGTTCCTCAGCTTCAACTTCGACCAGTAAGGGAGTTCAAAGAATATACTCTTGTGATCCCAATAGCTCAGATCATGTGGAGGAATTGGATTGCATTTCTTTACATCCGCGTCATTGCTCAACACACCAAAGTCGAAATAGCTCAACCTCTCTAAAATCTCTTCGCCCGACCAAATACGGGGTTTAGGATTGTTCTCTACCGTACCGTCGAAATGAGCTTCATCCTGTCGCCACGGGTGGTCGTGAGGAAGCCATCTACGGTGACCCAAGTAACACACCTTCCCCGCGTGCCAACTAGAGTTCACGTCGTCCAAACATATAGGACATCCATTATATCCTTTCGTCCTGCAGGCTGCCAACATCCCATAAGCTGGAAAATCGCTGATCGTCCACATTACGGCAGCCCTCATCGTGAACATCGTGTCAGTGAATTTGTCATAAGTTGGAACTCCATTTTCCCACAACAGTTTCAGGTCGTCGATCAAAGGTCTGAGGTAGACATCTAAGCACTTCGATGGAGATTTAGTGTGATGACCCGAACTAGAATCTGTTGTGTATTCGGCACGATTCTCGAGATTTGGTTATAGTCGCAGTTTTACGATATTGTGTGATTTGCCGATTTGATTCGCGACTATGTTTTTAGTCGAGAATTGGAGTTGGGTGTCTTCATGGGAATTGTAGAGTACGTGATTTTGAGTTCATGGGCAGTTCCGGAAGATTTTTCCGATACCCGAGGAATATTTTATGATTATTTGAAGTTTCGGTATTCAACGAGTTTATCCGTTTGTTTCGTGGTTATCCGAATTATTTCGTATTTTCATTTTGGACCGTTGATCGACCCGAGGCTCGAGTATAAATAGCGGAATAGTCGAGAATTAGTCATAAAACACTATTTGAGTTTGACCAGTCGTTGACCTTCTGTTTTTGGTAAGTTGACTTTTTGGACAAAAAGAGAAAGTTTCCCGTTTGGGAGTTGCCGTCCGACGACTTGTTTTCCGGCCACCTCCGGCCAAGCGAAGGGTAAGGTCTCCTTCCTCTCTTGATTTCGAGTAGGTCTGTACTTGTATTGATGGAAATTGATTAAGTTTTTGGGGAGTTCGATTAAGGCCGAGACGGGGTGGTTCGACGGTGACGGTGGAGGTGGTTCCAGCGAGTTTTGAGGGTCGAGATGTTGGGGGTTTTGCTCCCCACACCTCATTGAGGCTTCCTAGTTAATTGGTTTTGGATGAGGTGAGGTTTTGGGGTGAACCCGATTAGGGATCCGGTTTGGGTATTCCGATTTGGTTTCGATGAATTGAGGTGGTTCCTTTGTGAATTGGGCTTAGTGTTAGAAGGGAAAGAGGTTCGCATGGTTGAGATGGTCTGATCTGGAGAGTTTCGCCGTGTGATTCCACCGTTGACGGCGCGCCGCCGCCGGCGGCGGAGAAAAAGTCAACTTTTCAGATTTCGATGTAATTAGTGTCGTTTTTCTCGAAATCGCGTCCTGGTTATCGTACGGAGGTTTTCAGGTTGATTTGGTTAGCCGATTTTCAGTTGAGATTTCGAGTGGGGATTTCGGGATTTCCGTAATTCATTTTATACCGTATTTCGTATTTCCGGGAGCGGTTGGTTTCCGTGCATCAGTACAGTGTTGTGGGTTATGATATTGAACAGATATGTTTTATGGTTATGTTCAGGTGATCGAGATCGAGATCGTGATCGTGCTTCTGGCGAGGGATCTTCCGCCGGTCCTCGAGATTAGAGCGTGTGTGCTTTTTGCTCACCTGTGAGTGGACAATTTATTTTCACGGATTGATTGCGAGTCTTTATTTATGATTTACGAACTCGAGCATGCGGACTGATTATGATTTTACGAGCATGTGTTTTACGATTATGCTTATACGAATATACGTATACGAATATATACATATACGTACATATTATGTTTTAAGCATGTGCATAGAAAGGATTTATGATTTGGTTTACACAGAGTACAGTCTCAGTATATGTTGTGGTATCGTTACACATTGGCTTCTCAGCTGATCCCCGAGTACGCTCCGGGGGAGACAGATATCCTGACCCGAGGCCTTTCTGGCTAGGAATCACGTGTGGGTCTGGGATCCCGTGATTCAGACTGTGCTATCGCGTGGTAGTCCATGAGTGATTCCGCGATTTTATATTGCATGCTCTGTACGCGTGAGGAGTTGGAGTCTCCCTCGTGTACCCGGACGCGTGAGGAGTTGGAGTCTCCCTCGTGTACCATTTCTTTACTTATGCATTTGACTCGCATATGATTTTATACGTATATATTACTTGGTGAAAGACATTTATTTTCGTCCACTCACTCTACCGTGGTTATTGTCTTTCCTCTGGGCTTTTCGGTTTCCGTGCCCAGTTTGCAGTTCAGGTTTGGTGTTTCACGTCGCGGTTTGGAGGCTAGTGATCAGAGTCACCTGTGTTTTCCAGTAGGTTCTTGTTTCACCTACTGATGTACATTTTGTATATGTTTTACTCTAGAGGTCGCTCTGATACATTCTGATACATGATGTGCGGATTTTCACGGATATACATATATACATAGTACAGTTTATTTACTGTTGTTGTTTATATTGATGTTGAGAAATCCGGATGGGATTGGTGCCCACGGTTTGATTTCTGTGGCATAGGACGAAGTGTTATTTTCAGGGTGCAGGTTTATGCAATTCCACGCTAGTAACAAAACTCTGCCGAAATTTTGAAATTTTTTTGTTGGTTCGTATTTTCGAAAGGGTTTGATTCCGGTTTAGGAAACTGAATCGGGATTGGGTCCTTTCATTTAGGACCTGGAATTAGTACGGTAAGGAAATTAAATTCCTTGTTCATGCACATCCACGGAGGCAAGTTGTACGGCATCAGAATAACTGGCCAAGTGCTGACGGCGGAGCTATTACTTCCCCAAGGATTGAATCTGTCTGTAGATAGGCCGAGTCTAACATTTCTAACCTCTGAAGCAAAGTCTCCAAATTCTCTGTCGAAATATTTGAAACCCTCCCCATCCGCGGCGTGTCGCAGGACATCGTCATCTATTCGCTTTTCTGCGTATCATCGCATCGCCTCTGCTGTGTGTAGAGACATGTACAGGCGCTGCAATCTGGGAATCAAGGGAAAATATCGAACAACTTTCACAGGAATTCTCTTTTTCGAACTCTTCCTATTCAACTGGAATCTGCACTAGCCACATACGGGACAATAGTCCAAATCTTTATACTCTTTCTTAAATAGCACACAATCATTCAGACATGCGTCAATTATCCTGTACTTTAGGCCGAGGCTGCTCAGGATATTTCTAACCTTATAATGAGATTTAGGAAGATTGTGATCATCGGGAAGCAACTTACATATTTACTCCTGAATTTCGTCAAAATCACTCACTGACACTTTGTGCTTCACTTTTATCTTCATTTGCTCCATCACATATTGCAACACATTCTCTCGACATCCAGGGAACACCGGGGTTTGCGCTTCAAGTAGCATCCGGTTGTACTTTTCCATCTCACTGGTGTCAGTGGCCAAGCTAGCAGCGGGGAATGTGTAATCATGCTCATTAGTGGTACTGTAACCTCCGTCTTGGTGTTGGTGTCCACCATGACTACATCCCGGAAACGCATCATGGACCAAATCTGCAGATGGGTTGCAAGCTGGGGGTCCGGCACCACTGCCGTTGGATGAGGCACCATGGTAACTGTACCCTGAGCTGAAGTCTGCTGCGCTGAACTCTACTGCTTCACCATGCTCGCTCCATGTAGTGTAACTCCACATCATACCATTTTCGTACAGGTGTTGCACCATAACATTAACCTCCGCATACTGACAATTAAGACATTTTTGACACGGACACCTGAAACGTTTCTTTCCCTGACCATGTTCTATCGCAAAATTCACAAATTCGCTAATTCCATCCATATACCGGACATCACATCTATTCTTCAACTTCATCCAACTCTTGTCCATACTGCTACAAAATATATATTATAATTAATTAATTATTACATATATATATATTAGTCCATTAATTTACGCTTAATTATACGTACTCGATCTACATCGATCCATCAATTACGTACGTACGTACGTAATTTAATCGATCTGTATATATATATATATAGCTAACATCCTTGCATGTATGTACGTACGTTTTCACTAAATATATATATATATATTAATTAAGACCATTTTAACTGCGTACGTACCTGCTGGCCTTCTCGATATCTGTACGTTAATTAAGCTAGCTAGCTATGAAAGGACCCAATCCCGATCCATATACCTAAACCGGAATCAAACCCTTTCGAAAATACGAACCAACAAAAAATTTTCAAAATTTCGGCAGAGTTTCATTACTAGCGTGGAATTGCATAAACCTGCACCCTGAAAATAACACTTCATCCTATGCCACAAAAATCAAACCGTGGGCACCAATCCCATCCGGATTTCTCAACATCAATATGAACCATAAACAGTAAATAATACTGTAATATATATGTATATATCCGAGAAAATCTGTATAAACATGTGTCAGAATGTATCAGAGCGACCTCTAAAGTAAAATATATACAATATACACATCAGTAGGCGAAACAAGAACCTACTGGAAAACACAGGTGACTCTGATCACTAGCCTCCAAACCGCGACGTGAAAAACACCAAAACCTGAACTGCAACTGGGCACGGAAATCGAAAAGCCCAGGGAAAGACATGAAAATCGTTAGAGTGAGTGGACGAAAATAAATGTCTTTCACCAGTTATATATATGTTATAAAAACATATGCGAGTCCAGGCAAATAAAATCAACAAGTACACGAGGTAAAACCATAGTCCTCCAGCGTACTGAGCATGCAAGTAAAAATCCCACGGGGTCACTCATGGACACACACCGTGCTAGTACAGTCAGAACCACGGAGTCCCTGACTTCCACGTGATTCTAGCCAGAAATGGCCTCAGATCCGGGGAAACGCCCATCACCGGTCAGTCGGGGATACGCCCCTCCTGGTATGGCCTACCATCGGGGATCAGCCGAGAGGCAAGTGTATCGATACAACAACGTAACCAAGACTGTACTCTGTGTAAACCAAATCATAAACATTTCGATGCAAATGCAAATAACAGCATATAAATGTATGTATACTCATATACGTATATTCGTATAAGTATATCGTATAATCGTAAAACACATGCTCATATATCCGAAATCTCATAGGCATGCTCAAGATCGTAAATCATATAAAAGACTCGCAAACAATCCGTGAAAAGAAATTGTCCACTCACAGATGAGCAAAAAGCACACACACACTAATCTCGAGGACCGGCGGAAGATCCCTCGCCAGAAGCACGATCACGATCTCGATCTCCTAAATGTTCACAAAACACAACTGATCAATATCATAGTTCTCAACACTTTACGGATGCACGGAAACCAACCGTTCCCGGAAATACGAAATGCTGTGCAAAATGAATTAAGGAAATCCCGAAATCCCGAAATCCCGAAATCCCGAATCTCAACCTTGCGAATCTCATTCCCTTCTATCACTAAGACCAATTCAAATCACAACCACCTCAAAATCAAGCAAAACCGAACGAAAATCCTTAACCAAATCCCTAATCGGGTTGCATCAAAAACTCTTCCTTAACCTCAATTGATCACACCAATAGACTCAGAGAGACGAGGGGAGTCGAATCCCCCTAATCTCCCCTACCAAAACTCGCCGGAGCCAAGCTCCCCGTCACCGGCGACATCAACCTGATCGGCCTAACTCGGGCACCCCAAAAACCTCATCAAATCTCACCAATTAAAACATCAACCAACTCAAAATCATCAAGGGAAGCTAACTGTACCTTTCAATCAACCGAAGGTGGCCGGAATACGGTGGTCGGACGGGCAACCAAATCGGGAAACTCTCCCCCTCGAGTCAACGCAGTCAAACTTTCCAAAATGGGAAAGTCAACGCAAGTCAATGCAAATTCATGTTTTTACGACTATTTTCCGACTTTTTGATATTTATACTCGTCCCACGGGTCGATCAACGGTCCGGAATGAATATACGATGTGATTCGGATAAGCTCGAAACAATCGGATAAACTCGTCGAAACCCGAAACTTCAAATAATCATAAAATATTCCTCGGTTATCAGAAAAATCTTCCTGAACTGCCCTCGAGCTCGAAATCACGTACTCTACAACTTCCGTGAAGACACTCAACTCAAATTCTCGACTGAAAACATAGTCGCGAATCGAATCAACAAACCACACAATATCGTAAAACTACAACTATATCCAAATCTTGAGAATCGTGCCAAACACACATCTGATTCTGGTTCGGGTCGTCACAAGCTAATCAGCGGAGATCCCTTATCGATCCTGATTCTTTCTCGGCCTTCTCCTGGCCTTTTCCTTCTCCCTTCTCCTTCAATTCTTCTTAAAATGGAAGAGATATATCGAGGATCGGATGGAATGAATTCAGTTTGGCATCGGGCTTATATAATGCTTCACTTAGACGACGGAGGTGTCGGTACGTCGTCTAAGTGGAAGTACGTTACGTACTCGGACGACGGCGTGTCGGTCCGTCCTCCAGGTTATCACCTGGACGACGGAGAATACCATCTCCGTCTTCCAGGTGACCACCTGGAGGACGAAGAAGACTCCGAGGTCCAGGTGATCACCTGGATGACGGAGCATACAATCTCTGTCGTCCTGGTGATCACCTGGACCTCGGAGTCTTCTCCGTCCTCCAGGTGGTCACCTGGACGACGGAGATTGTATTATCCGTCGTCCAGGTGATGACCTGGAGGACGGACCGGACTCCGAGGTCCAGGTGATCACCTGGACGACAGAGGTTGTATTCTCCGTCGTCCAAGTTTTACTTGGACGACGGAAAAATCTCCGTCGTCCAAGTGTGACTTGGACCACGGAACAATTACGTTTCCGTGGTCTAAGTGCTGTTTTCTTGTAGTGTCATTTCGTCAGTGACATACTCCACATAATATGCAATGATGACAGGAGTTACAACCATTACATTAGTGGTGTACTAAGTATGACTTATACCACTACTAATTGTACCACTACTAATTGTAGCAGAACCTTGAACCCCCTCGGGTCCAGATTTTTTTCAATGTTAATTAGACTTCAAGTCCCTAAATCCTCTATAAACTTCACAATTATAGCAATGATTTGATCCGTCTATTTTGAAGTGAAGCAAAAAAATCTAACCCATGATCTTATGATATATCATAAGTATTATCATAGTTGATCACCTGCATATTCGGCCAAAAATGTCAACATATTCATCATATGCAACTTAAGCATATATATGGATGGGATCAATCGGGGGAATCATTTGTACTTGAAAATTCAAGGTTATGATCTCAAAATTAGAACTTCGGGTACGTTCTAATATTGTTGGTAATATGAACTTCTAGTTCAAATACCTATTATACTCAAATCCCTAGCTTATTTGAGCTTTAAGATGCATCTCAGCATCAAGGACCCATGACATGAAATTTTTCCCAAAGATGTCGAGGGCAAAAAAGTCCAATGCTGTCAAATTTGCCATATTTTCTTGTAGAAAGATAGAAAATATTAAGATCTCAATATCGAAACTTCATGTTAGAATATAGTGAACAACGGATCACATGAACAAAACTTCAGGTTTATGCCATGTTATTAGAACTTTAGGTCTAATATCATTTTTGAACTTTAGGTTCATAATTTCAAAACTTCAAGCTCGAGTATTATTAGTGAAACTTCAGGCTCACTAATATAAACAATTGTAAACAAAAATATGTAAATTACAAGCAGATTAGATTACTCCATATATCATGAGTGGTAATAAAAATAAAATATCTCTTCATCAGCTAAAACAAACAAACTCATAGATCAGAGTATTGGTCAAAGTAAATATTGATGTTGCACCAAAAACTCTTTGATCATCATCGAGTTAGAAAATATAGAGCGAAAATGCTAATAACGTGTTGAGAGCAAGGGCTCTCTTGGTTCATCCATTCAGTCGACCTTCCTCAAGGGCGTTGCATCACAAGTGGAGTAAAGTATCCAGATTTGTGGGGAATTGGGCATGGATTTCAAAATAGTTGTTGGCTTCAAGTTGGTGGTGTGACTGCAGAAGTTAGCGGTGGTAGTCATGTCGAGGTCAAGCAGAGCTCGATTGAAAGCTACCTCGGAGTTGGTGCATCAATACCTTTGCTGTTGAGAATGGGTCGAGTTCGCCGAAGTTTCTTTCGTCAACTGCAGGTCCTTCCAGATCCTTTGTGGGAGGCTTGGCTTCCTAAGAGCAGCGATAAGATAGTGGTCGGAGGCGTTAAGTGGTTTCCGTGTTGGAGGTGGAGTCTTGTTGGCTATATGGATATGCGTCGATTGTGTCAGCCTGATGAGCTAGGGTTGTGGGGGTTTTGGGCTTTGAATGTGTTTTGGGCACATGTTTTGGGTTCATGTCCCGGCCTTTTGGATTTGGACTTGGGATCTGGATAGTATTTTAGCTAGGTTGTTTTGGTTTCTTTATTGGGGCTTGGCAATCATGTGCCCTCTATGACAAGAGACTAAAATATAAAGTGGTTAGGTTCTCTTGTTGTCGAGGCCTAGCGGCTGTTACTCGCCTCGACAAGTTTCTCCCATGGTCACATGGTTACTGTGAGCTTCATATCAGAGATTGTATTCCGGCCTAACTTTGTTAGGGCGCATAGATTTTTTAGGAACGTTGGTGTTTCCTAGGTAGGGCCCGTTATGGTGGATCTATGTATAATGTAACCTCATTATTGATTTAATGTGACATATTTCTTGATTAAAAAAAAACTATATATTTCACTTTTGACATTAGAATAGCTATCACTGCTAAATCAAAAGTTATAAATGGTTAGCTGCATTTAGCTTTGGATTAGAATTTGATTTTTAAAAGACTAATTTGCATGTACAGTGTCTCGACTTTACTTGCATGTGCAACTTAGTACCAGAACTTATAAAGTTATCAATGTAGTAACCAAACTCAATTTTTGTTATAAACTCAATCTCTTTTTCCGTTTTCCATTATATTTTGTTAAAATGTTGGCGTGACTTGCGTGTTCCGTTAGATAATGACAAAATAACCAAAATACCCTAATGATACATTAATTTATTTGTTTTAAACGGGTCGTTCGGTCGGGTCAAATTTGGAAGCATGATAAGGAAATCAGTTTTGATGTGAAATTTGTCTATTTTAAGCTGAGGAAAGCTCGATTAAGTAGAGAAGTTGTTCATGAATTGGAGTTGTAAGCAAAGGAACTCCATTGAGAAGGTCCTGAAATGGCGAAGTTGATAAGCGGTTAGGTGCAACACTGCCAAAGAGATCGACGAGGATCTTGAAGCCGACAGAGTGGGCAAAGGCGGCGGTGGTAGTGGGTGTGAAGCTAGCTACTGCAGAGAAAGGGGAAGTCGGTTGCAGCATAGGCGGGGGGAGGCACATCAGAGAAGAAGGGGTTGAAGGTATGGTTATGGTTTTCCTTCTTGTTGAGGAAGCCATCATCACAGAGGGGCAAGTGAGATCGGCGGTAGGTAAGAGGGTCAAGGAAACTGAGTTCGTGTGGTTTTTGGATGGTCTTTGTGGGATTTGGTGGGATCGTGATTGGGGTTGTTAATTGGTACTGTGGCTTTATGTAGTTGTGGGGTTGCGGTTGTAATTATGTTTGGATGTGTTGTGATGATTTTTAGGTTTGGGTCAAAAAGTGGATCAGGGGCCTGAGAAGGAGGAGAAGGGATGGAATCGATCGGGTGCGCGGCGATGGCTGTGTTGTTGGCAGATCATGGAAAACCCTATGATTTGGTGCTTTTATTCAACCATAAGATGTTAGCTTGTGAGCATCCAAAATCTGCACTCACAAATCAGTTCTTTCATTGAGACAACTCCTACGTTGATCATTTAGTGATCTTCCATGAATGGGTTCTCTCTCAAATTCAAAAGCAATCTGGTTTTCACCAAAACCCTAACAAATACGACAAAGAACAACGTTCCAGAATCCCAAAAAACATAGGAATGCTCATCAATATTCTAGCATTGCTATAGTCCATCTTAAAAGATGAACACCATTGGAAGCTACAGAAGTTTAGTTTCTAATGAAATAAATTTTGTCTCAATCGGAGTTCTGATCAAGAAGATAAGACTGGATTATCGGACGGGGGTCGAGTTTGACAAAAACAATGCTACTGCTACTGTTCTGTTTGCAGGCTATTTTCAGAAACCAAAATCCAATACCTAGGAAGGGTATATATAACCTATGGTT
Source organism: Geum urbanum (assembly GCA_946800695.1). Taxonomy (NCBI): domain Eukaryota; kingdom Viridiplantae; phylum Streptophyta; class Magnoliopsida; order Rosales; family Rosaceae; genus Geum; species Geum urbanum. The sequence goes on along the minus strand of OX327008.1, from coordinate 3,085,809 downwards.
AAAGCCCTTGGAATGTATTTTCCAACTCCATATTAATCACATCAATCAGACATCTCTAGAGAGAGATATAACAAAAGTTTCACGATACGTTAGTACGAGAAAACTGGCAGAAAGCCTTTCATGAACAAGACACCGTGTGAGGTCGACAACAAAAAAGATAAAAAGGACACCCGAGTAACTTGGAAAGATCGACAAGGGGTTACAATACCCATGGACGATCTTACAACCCCACGAAGTCCAAAAAGGAGTTCCAGAAAATTAATTTCTTCAATTAGTTTTCCAAAAGGCCAATCATTGGGAAATATGTAGTTCTCTACGAATGCACTGACTTTCAACAATGATGACCGGTTGCCAACAAAGTAACCACTTTGATCGAAAACAATATCTTGAGAACAGAGGCAACAACTCCTCGTGAAAAGAAGATAGCTCTCCAAGGGGGGAGAAGCAATAGTTTTTTACGAAAAGAAGATGGTTCTCCAAAGAGTATGGTTTTCAACAAAGCCAATGTCTTTTCTGGTAAAAGTAGGTATTTTCTACGACAACAACTTTCCATGACAACTTATCTTCCTAGCAAGGGTACGTCGTTGGAAATCTGGGGGGTAAACACTCAAAATATGAGAAACCTCAAGATACATACGTTTGGAATCTGGGAAAATATGAAGTCTGAGGTCCACAAGCTTTCCATGTCTGGGAAGCTTATGGAAGTTTTGATGAAAGCAAGGCAACGCCATTGAAAGATTGGGAGGAGAACCCTTAAGATTTTAAAGGGTTTACTAGCTCGGCTCTTGTGATTTTCAAACTTGGAATATCATATACGGGGAGGAAAGACACAGTCACACTTGACTTCTGCACAAAGTCCACAAAGTCACAATCAACCTCGAGGGTCTATTCCCTATTCAAGAGTACAACCGAGTTATACGAACAAAGTTATGAGGGAAGTTCTATAACATGATAGCATCTACATGTTGTAGTCTGCAACGAGTTATGAAGTTACATGTCAGAGCAAACAATTTCTCAAGGGCAATCTAAACACTTAATGAGGTGCACTTGTAGATGAAAAAAAAATCTTTATACAACACTATGATAAAGAATCGAAGACCATAAAGTCAACATCTCCAACAAACCTTCAAAATTTAAAGATTGAATAGAAAGCTTTGGACTGGAGGTAGAAAGTTGTGCAACTAGAAATCAATATCTTGTCAAATCATGCATGAATAATCTCCAAGCCTCAAGAGAATAGCTAACATATGGGGATTTGGAAGACGTATCTGAGTACCAGAGGAAGTTTGGAATGAATAAAAAGAAAAGAAGACAAAGAGAGGTTTCAAAGTTCGAACAGGAAAATTTGCGTATGCAGATCAGTTGACTTCAATGGAGAATTAGGACCAGCTCAGAACGAACCAGGTTACTATCTTTATATGCATGGAAATCCCCATATGTATAGTTTTCAAAACATCTTTCGGATCGGGATTATCATATTTCACGAAGAAGTTATGACCGATTTAGTACGAAGAGGTCAGTCTGCTCAGGAATCTGACTTTTTACCTCACCATAAGCAGGAGCTTGAGGACGACCTTGGAGAGCAACATAAAAAGGAACGACCATCAAATTCAGTAGAAGATGATCAAAGATGGAGGGCTACACTCACTAGCGATATCGAGAAACTCAAGAAAGCCAACTAAGGTCTCAATCTCAACAATACTCCACCATACCTAAAATGAGCTGTGTTTGAAGAGAGACCTCACCCACTTCTGAATTGATCCAAGAAAAATTCGAAGAATTTCTATACCTACTACAAATGGAACGATCATAAAGTGACACTTTATCAAGTTGGTTGACCAGAGGTATTACTAGTAGTATTTGACCAATGAGTACATGAAAGAGCTCAAAGATTCGTTGAAGCCTCAAGGTGGAGCCAAGCATCCCAAGAATGACAAGGACCTTACCACCACCATCTAAGGGCCAAGAAAAGAAGTACATAGTGCTAAACTATACCATTGGAGCTCCAGAATACTCTAGATAAAACGCACCAAATGGATAATGCTAGAGGTCAAGGAACTGGAGGTAGTCTCCAAGTCAGAATGCTCGAGGTATGTTGAATGGCAGAATTTGTAAGACCTGGGGGCATTCTCAAGCTCAGAATGCCTGAGGGCGTGGCAAAATAGCTTGAGGCATATCGATGCTTGAGGGTAGCAGGCCAAGAAGAAGAACTAAGTGAAGGTCTTAAGAGAGACCTCGAGGAACACTAGTTTGGTGTAGTAGATAGAAAAATAAGGCCAGAAAGAGGGCATAGAAGGGAATTTCCTTGACCGAGAGATGAACCCTCAAGGTTTCCCCGAGAAGCAACTTCAGAACTTGTGGAAAGCTAGAGGAAAAGGACCTGAAGGCTATGAATGCACAAGTAAGAAGTGGGAGGTCATTGATTAGAATATGAATGGTACCTTTAATATGGAAAACCTATGGCCTCAAGCTTTCCGAGAAAGCTGGGGGTGGTTTTGCGGAGAGCTCTGGGTCAGACCTGGGGTCATTGTTCCCCTTGGTTCGAAATATTTTGGGGCTAAGGTTACCACACCTATACACTCGAAGAATTATGGACTTCACCAAGAAGCTGCTAAATTAAGGAGGAGACCACGAGGGTGCACACCTGAAATTCCAAAAGCTCGAGGGATTTTGTGCACTCAGAATCTAAAGAACGGTGGACCACTACACTTATGGAAATTTGTAAGACGATTGTCGAAACAATGATTGGAAGCACATGGGGTCATGCACGAAGAGAATTCAAGCTAAGGGCATTGAGTATTCTCCAAGACTTGAACAGTCTAGCAGAATACTGGGGGCATAGAGTATGTAGCTAAATATCGCATTTTTTAAATGAAAAATACCTCGACAAAGACTTTCTACAAAAGAATTCAGATTTCAACACCAACATGCTTGAAGGATGACGTGGGGGTTGAGCATCAACCTGTGGACCGAGCTAGGTGTTGAGAATCAGCCCATGGACCAAAGACCCACAAGGATGAGTAGGCAATCAGAAACCTCGAGAGAAGACAATGGATCAGTTACTAATCTCGAGGGTCGTGAGATTTTGAGTAACAAGTTGAGGGGATCGATCAGAGACCTTAAGGGTTCTAAGCGTTCGAATGGAAAGCTAAGGGGATGATTACTAACCTAGAGGGTCAAAGGCTTCTGGAGCTTTACGGGTCAAGCAGAAAGCTCAAGGGCCAGACACTGTCAGAGCTTGAGGAGCCGAGCAGAAGCATTAATACTATTACAATCCTCATTGAAAATCCATGCAGATCATGCCATCAAACATGACCAAGGTTAATATTCCATTTGAATCTTGATTCATTATGTGGATCATCGAGTTAAACGTAAAAACCATTTGGAAATCGATGCGGCATATCTGCTCAGAACTATAGCAAGAGCATGGAGTATGATGGTTTAAGTGAAGTACGATGGTTTTGTATGAGGAACGACGATCTGTTCGATATATTCATATGTAAGATTTATATGAAGCCCCTGTGGTCGACCTTGACTGCAAGAAATGGAAAAATCTTCATACGTAGCAACAGTGTGGAAACCTTGAGAATTTTCAGAAATTTTTGGGGTTTTCAAGAAAGTTTATCAGTTTTCAGAGTGAGCTCGAGGAAATCGAAGGAAAGCTTGAGGGTTCTATTTTGCAAGGTCTCATGTCACGTTGAGAAGATGATAATAGCTGAAGGCACACCTTCCCACTATTAACAACTTTTTTACCGGGTGAGAATTTGATTTGACTTTCTTCACGGAAGTTGTAGAGTATTTAATTTCGAGTTCGTAGGAATTTTTCGGATAAACGAGCTATTTTTAGTGATTATCGGAAGTCGGTAGGAGAAAATATGAAAATTAATTAATTTTTAGGTCGCTTTAATCTGGGTTGTTGGATCTTGATTAGATTAAACCTAAGCCTTTAGATTTGGAAAGGATCTTGGGCTATAAATAAGGGGTTATTTTTCAATTTTATTTGAGAAAAATCAGAAAAACACCACGTGCTCAATCCGTTTCCTCCTCCGCCGACCTGAAATATTTGACCCAACCTTAATTAATGGCCATTTTCGGCCACCTCCGGCGATGAAAAAGGTAGCTAGGGAATTGAAGTTCTTTGTTTCTTTGATTGTTTGGTGTGAATTTTTTTGAGATTTATACAGGTTTTAGGGTCACCCGAATTAGGTTTAACCCGTGGGAGTCGGCATCGTCGGTGGTAGTGCTCCAGCGAGTATTGGGGGATTTTGAAGCTCTCCCCTCCTGAGTCTATCTGAGTAGGCTGTTTGATCACTCGAATCTCCACAGCGGAGCTTCAATGCCTCAGAGATTTTCGGCCAATTTGAGGTCGTGGCTTTCGAAGCCGATTCTGGACACGTGAGGTTGAGTTGGAGCGCATAGACTTAGGGGTTAGGCTGGGCTTGAGTAGTTGAGTTTTTTTAGGGATCAATCGCCATCGCCTGCCTGTTTTAGGTTTTTCCAGCCAAACGCCGGCGATTTGGACCTCAATCTAGTTATAAAAGTTTTAGGGCCCGTTGAGAGCTTTGCAACGAGTAGTCGAATGCCCCCATTGAAGAAAGTTCACCGGAGGCCCATGTGGGCCATGCGCCACCACCCACGGCAGAGCTCTGACGAGGTAGTTTATGAGATTCTTCGAGGGGACTTTCGGGGTTATTTTTATGGTCAATTTCCATAGTTTTACATATATTCTAATATCAGATGATATGTATTTACAAGACGTCGTGATTGTGACCCCAACAGTAAAGGGAATTCCGCTAGACCTCGACAGTAGTCGCAGACTTGTGAATGGACATTTATTTTCACAATCAATAGCCAGTTCATGTTTTTATGCATTACATTTTACGGTATGTTTTCAGAGCATTTATTTGGAGGTTTACTTTGTGATGGTTTATTTAGTCGCATCGATGCCCTAACTATTCGGTTGATCACCAAATAGCCAGTCAGACCAAGTTAAAACAAACACCCTGCCGGACCTAGATTGTCTCGGGTTAGGACAAACACCCTAGAAAATCCCATCACCTTACTTTTCATACATACAGTTGTTCCGGGTTAGGACAAACACCCTGAACGACCACCTCCATTGTATTTCAGTTTATTAGATTTGAATTCGCATTATTTCACGGAAATCAGCAGAAAGGCATGATATTAAATTTTTATCTTTTTACGCAGATTATGTTATTTTTGTCATCTGACTCTAAAGTTTTATATTTTAATGCGTTTCCTTAGGCCTTTAGGTTTTCGTTGCCAAGGTTGTATTTTAAATCCTGAGTTTGCTTGGTGTCGTCGAAGGCTTTGAGTCCACCTATCAAATCTTCATTCAGTAGGTTCCAATCTATTGTTAGATTATATTATATGTTTACAGAAGTCACTTTGAATATAAGTTATATTATGTTGTTTTTAGTTACTAGAGTAGTAGTCGAGTTTACTCTCTTTTGTATTCAGAATGTTCTCTCAAGCTTCGCAACAGTTGGGCATTCCCTCGAGGTCCACGACAGTTGGGCATTCCCTCGAAGTCTGTGACAGTAGGTCAGAATAACCTCTAGGGAGAAAGAATCTGCTAGATAAGCTTTGTGAAATATCTCAATATCATGCTCATCCCTCAAAATGATGGTTTCCATGATTTATTCAATGGATCGATTGTATGTGATGAAGTACGATTAGCTCATTTTTGCACGAATGTTTTACAAGTGTACGATCTATTTGATGTGTTATTCGATCACGAGGAGCTTAAAGCCCAGGAAAGGCAGAAAGCTTAAGTGGGACATACGACGTTGGTTCCTACAGGAAGGACCTTCACCCTGCGAGCTAACTAACTCTCCCGAAGGTAAGGCATCCTAAGTCTATGGTAAGGAGACACAGAAGAGAAGGAAAGAAGAGAGAAAAAAGCGTTTCAGCAAAAAGAGCCCAAAATCTATGTAAATAGTCATAAGGGTATTTTGGTCTTTTCAAACCTCTTTTAATGTAAAAAAAACTTTGTTTTGACCGTAGGTTCATGGTCAACCTGGTTCACAGAAATGGCAATGAAGTTTAACATATGCATTCTTAAATGTTTCAAGCGTCTAACAGAGCCCCATTTTTTTTAACAAGGACCACATTGTAAGCATAATAAGTATTTTGTAATTTATGCAGAGGCCTTGTTGAAAGAAGTAAACCAAGTTACAAACCAAGCATGGAAGTATACGTCAATCAAGAAACTAGTGTAGCGTGAAATTCACTAGCTTGTATATTGTTGTTTTTCTCTTAGAATTCTTTTATACAACTTCAAGATTTTGGAATGACCAAGTAATGAATGAAAATATTGTTTTGTTTGCAAATGAATGTGATTGCCATATTTGTGTGTTTTGATAATCTGAGCAACAAAAATCAAATGAAAGCCTCATATGATTAAGATTAATTTATGACTTCTGTCATCTAAATGAATCTCAAGTTAAAGAAGTGTTTTTTTTTTGACCAAGTTAGATCACATAATTTATTTTACGTCATTTGAGTTACACTTTAGATGACTAAGATGGTCATTTGAGTTTAAAAAAAATGGTCATTTTCAGACGACAGACCAATTTTCTCTGTCATCTGAGTGCATTTTTAATAAAGAAAATCGTGTCATATGAATGCATTACAGACGGCGAGTGTACAAGAGTTTGTACACGACAGTTATATTTGTATCAGATGACACATCTGATAGCTTTTTTGTTCTAGTCGAAGTAGACCATCGCTTTAGAACTGATGATTTTGGTAAGTTTTCATCACTTGAACAATGCTCCTGGTCCTACCCCTCGCCACCTTACCTAACCATTTACACATTTGCCTTGTTACGAACGAATGGTTACATGCATGCATCTATACGTGTCGATTGATAAATGCCTATATCACAAGATGCGCAGTTCCTGCATTGAGGCTCATCTGGTGAGTGTCGATTAAAAGGGCCATGATGATGATTCTTGCAAAAGTTAGCTCTTCACATTTTAGATTTTTGTGTCTGCTTTGGACAATGTAATTTGTTAAAACAAATATGTGTTTGATGGAAAACCAAATGTTACCAAGTACGATTGCTTGAGACTAACCTTGATTTGTATCATTCTCTGGTAAAATTTTAGAACAAACTGAATGCTTAAGAAAGAAATCATTGTGAACAATCTTACGTGAAGATATTGTACAACAAAGACCGACTCATCCAGTACATTTCCTCTACTTATAATTAAGAACTCTGAATCAAATTCACATATATATAGGAGCTAGCTAGCTGTCTTCTCACACATTATAACTAAGTTTGAAATGACTAAAGCCACTCAAACTGATTATTACAAATTATAAATTAAAATAAAGTTTTCCGAGTTAGATGAAATAAATCACTCTAACTTAGTTATTAACCATAACATAACAAAGCCTAATACATGATCGAGCTAGCCAGATAATAAGGTACTTAGATTCTATAATTTTTCATAATTAAATTATAGAACCCAACACCCGCACTTGTGTTTAGCGGCATCAACGGGACGTCGACCTCCAAAGTTTTCGGCTTTCGCTTCCAGCAAGTCATTAGCATTTTTTTCCAACCTCTCAGTCTCTTCTCGGCTCATCTACATCATATATAAACCAAAAAGTTATATAAAAAATCAATGAAAATCTATTTTTGTGTTGGTATTTTGTTTCAAACGGACGTACCTACCGTACATATGTAACTTGATTAAAACTTGTAGCAATTCGGATGAAATATTTAAAATAATTACATATATATGTACATACCATTGATGGTATTTGTTTTGATGATGAGCCAGAAGTGGACGTATCATCCCCTCCAAATTGAATTTCCTCATTCATGCGGTCGACAATAGCAGCTGCTTCTCTTCTCTCACGTGCTTCTTGTTCTGCTGCTTTTTTCCTAATTATCTCTTCTTTTTGGTTGGTTCTCTCCTCATTTCCTTCGAAACTCATATTTGATATCTTGTAGGATGCTCTACTTGATTGCTTGAGAGTTGTGAATTATGAGTAAAAAGAGTTTGATGTATATAGGCGTAGAGTGCGATCTGTTTGTTGTTTGAAGAGTTATGTGAAATTGAGTGGTGAAATATGCATGCTTGGAACGTACAAAATATTGTTGAAGTGAAATATGCATGCTTTGGATGTCTAATGTCCTGCATGGCTTTTTGATGGAGTGGGTGCATTGCTTTTGCATGAACAGTACAACAGTGAGAGTTTCTACCAAGTCTGCTACTTCATTTGGTTACTTGTTTTGATTTAGTTAATTAATGTGGGTTCATCCCGAATCTGTGTGCTTTCTTTTGTTGTTGACAAGTGCCTCTTCGAAAATTGGCTGTAACATCCACCTGAAACATATTCCAATCACCCTATCAAGCACTATTCCGCAATACATATATTCCTCAATAATATTAGATAGCAACATCCCTTCAGTTATCACATCAAAAAAACATCCTTTCACTTATTTTCGGAAGCAAAAATTTTGAGTGTCCAACTATTGAGTAGACCTAAACCACATACATGTAAAAGGATTATGAATGATAATTTGATTGTATTTCTCAGAAAATTTGAGAAGCAACAATTCTCTGGCACATTTACAATGCCACATCCAAACCCATCTAGAGAAAATAATATAAGCAAAAGAATCTAACACTCTTTGAATCACAGTAGAATCGTCGTCGATATTCATTTGTCTTGATTATATCTTAAAACAGGCAATAAAACTATGGTGGACCAAAACCACTGTAATTCAAAGATTCTTCAATGAATCGCCAACTCCTGAAAAGAAAAAATAAGAGAGTACAAAATCTGCAATAAAGATCCCAACAAGAGAGATAACCACAGCTGAAGTCGTCGACTCCCCAACACCTTTGGCTCCTCCCATGGTAGTTACTCCCCAAGCACAACTAACAACAGATATGATAGCACCAAAAGCCTGTGACTTGATCATTGCACTAATTAAATCCCAAGGTTTAAGAGCTCTCCGAGCTGACTCCAAAATGATGTTAATGCTAACACCATAGACAGCATCAGCAAGGAGTGCGCTGGATGCCATCCCGACAGTGAAACACATCAGTGTCAGAAATGGTAGAGCAAGACAGGTAGCAATGACCCTTGGTGTCACGAGATAATCAACAGGGTTTGATCCAAGAACTCTTAACGTGTCAGTTTGCTCCGAAACCTGCATTGTCCCTAATTCTGCAGCAAATGCACTTCCAATTCGCCCAGCAACCACAATTGATGTAATTACAGGACTCAATTCCCTCGCGAAAGCCAGAGACAATACCCCACCAACAGCTCTACTCAACCCTAATCTAGTAAACTCTCTAACAAATTGGATGGTGAAAGCCATGCCAACAAAAGCTGCAGTTAAGAGGCAGACCCCAACCGAATTTGGCCCAACTCTCCTTAACTGTTGAAGCGTATTCTTCCAGTGAACTTGTCCCTTTATAGTTCTAATAATAACCTGACCTGCCATGATAAGAGCTGATAATCCCCTCCACATATACCTGGGAGGTGACCATTTGTTCAACAATGTCTCCTCTTCTGACATGGATGCGTGATTTGTATTTGATTCTTCCAATTCCTCCAAGACAGCAGGGTGGCCATCATCTGTGTTGGGAACTGCACACAATCTGGTTTCTTTCAAAGGCCTTAGAGGCTTACCTGTCTGAGGCCTGCCAACGAGCACAATTTTCCTAGCAAGCTGGCTCGAATACGGGACTTGAAGTTTATTCCACCCATCTGGTTTTAACGAGCTACTTCTGATACATGTTTAATAATGTGACATTCAAATACAACAAAGACATATATGACAGTGTGCATATGTACAAAATCTCCTAGATGTACCTGTAAGAGCAATAAGTGAATGGATGGAGATATGAAGCTGCTTGCATGGTTGATTCTGTTCAAATTTCCAAACTTTGTTTCAACAGGTTTGGAAAATCCGTAAATGTTGGTAAAATTCTTTCAATACCCAAATTACCATGGGAGCTAACAGTGAAGCTAAGTGACACCTGATTTCATAAGAAAGAATATATGCCAATAAGGATCTTACTCTAAATCAATTGAAGAAATGAAATGTCTATGTTTATCAAGAGCAATTGCATTAACAAGAAGTGAGATTTGAGCTACAAGCAGCACAAGTAGTTCACATCCTAAAACTCATCCAGCCCAGAGAATGCATACAATTATCAGCAATGAACACCATTCATAACATATCACTTTGACTCAATTCCAAGCACAAAATACCCCCAAGATTATCAAAACCCACCCAGATGTCAACATACCTCGAAGATTGCTTCGATTGTTCAACTCACTCAAGTGAACCAAGCAAAACCCAGAACTCCGGGATTGGTGGTGAATCGAGAGAGACAGAGCGAGTCTATATTTTTATTTTAAGTCGGGTCAACCTAATAACTCGACCCGTCTCGGCCCAACTTAACGTCCAAAGACCAAAGTCCCTCTCTCGTTCGTTTCAGAAGACTTCAACTACACTGTACATATACCTAGTTAAATCGCCTAAGTACGTGTTTAACGGCTTAAGTATAAATTATAAAATATGATTCACCGCCACCATGACAGGAATCACCGCCGGAAAGGCTCCAACCCCGATGACCAACGTTGCGCGATACTCGATCAGGATAGCGCTCACGCGCCAGACAAAAGACCAGCCGGACAACACCTCAGCAAAAGGGCATACGCACTAATCCCACATCGAAGATAGAAGAGAAGCCCGAGCTTCAACCACCAATATATACCGGTCAACCCAGCATTAAATGATACGCATTCAATACCCAATCACGCCGTTATTCTATATAATTTGCATATCACTTCTGACTTAGGCATCGGAGGGTTGAAGGCGGGCCATCCCCGTCTCTCCTTAACCGTTGTTAATCTTAGCAGCGACAACGAGTTCGGTTTAGCAGATAAGCGAGAACGATACCGATAGCAACCCGTCACCGACATCATAAACCTCATTCACCCAGCAAACATCACCGATACAAGATCTTGTTCAATAGCCGATATCCATAACAGTGTCGGATATTAACATTGGCGCCGACTGTGGGAAATCGCACGTCGGAAATTATTTTTCCAACCACGGAACTCACAGCAAGCGACGAGCATGGACACCAACCTGACACTAGGAATATCGCCCAGCAACGGGCAACAAGTAACCGACCACCAGACACCAACCACGAACGAATACAACAATCAGCCCTTCACAATCCAACGGCCAGGAAAGCGCCACGCAAACAACACACACGATCATATCAACGATATGCAGCGCCGGTACGAATCGGCCATGGAAAAATGCCTGGAACTCGAAAAAGCCCGGGATTTCGAGCACCAACGATACATTAGGGCATCAGAGGCGCTGAGAACCACAAACCACCAGCGACTCAACCCGAGTTCAACAGCGGAATCAATCCCACCACCTCGATCCTACCACCAGGAAACAGAATCACCCGAGAGGGGGGACAGACTACAAAACAATGGCGACCCAGAGCCGAGTAACATCGCCCACCCGTCGGTATCGCCAACCCCGCACGTCGGTGCTAGGGCGGATGCGAACGACCCACTCAGCGTAGGTATGGCGGCACGAATCACCGACCTCGAAGTAATGATACGACAGCTATCACAACCAGAACCAAGTTACCTCGATCGAACACTCCCGGCGGTGCGCATAGAGCCATTCTCAAGCAATATCATGCACCGAGGACGACACCCGCTGGCCAAGATCAAGCTAGAAAGATACAAGGGAAAAATAGACCCATCCCTCCACATCGACGTCTTCTCATCGGCAACAACCGACAGAGGATACGGCGACGCCACAAACTGTTACCTATTCAGAGACATGGGCAGAGCGTCAACTACATATCAGGTGATGTGATTCGAGTTATTTGAGTATATATCGAGTTAGATTTTTGTTTATCAAGTGTTTTAATATCTCTAACATTTGTTTCTGGTGTTAATATAGGTATAAAGAGTGGAAGAACGAGCTTTCATAACATTACACAAATTACAAGGATCTAGGCCAAGGTGCTACCCCTAGCGAACTCCAGTTTAGGGAGTATGAGTGGCTGTGGCTGGTAGCCCACTTCGAGCACCCCAAAGTGAAGGTATGCATCCTGAATATATTTTACAACCCTAATGTATCGTATCACATTGAAATAGTTAGTTACTAATTTTTTGACATATGTTTATCCAACAAGGCGATTTCCAAGACGAACAACGAGAACAGATTGAAAAACACCAAGTCCCATCATGCAGGTTCACTCAACTATTTGGGTTGGTCGGGTAGGGAGCAGAAACAACAAGAAGTCAACCCGTTGGTGTTTTTTCATCAGAAGTTCTATCCGCAGTGCCCTGAAGAAGCAGTAAGTCTTTGGCCTCATTATTTTGTAGTTCACATATGCATGTCTTAATAAAACTATTTTTCTCTATTAATTTATTTTGTTTAATAATACGTTATTCATATTCGCTTTTCAATTAGGTGAGAGTGGAGGATGCGATCACAGAGGTCACCATGAATATAGCTCGAAACGACCATCCTGACTGCTCGGAGGAGGAAGTGACCCAGTATGCCTCTCAGATCGATATGCTCGATCGCCCTATAACGGCTCAGATCATGGAAAAAGCGTGCGGGACTGGGAAGAATATCCACTACTGCAGGGGAATGGGCTCGGCAGGCGAATGAGTATTGAAGAACACTTCAGAATACTCTAGCGGGTTAAGAACTTCTTCTAGGAACTCTAACCTAGCAGCGGAGCTCCAGAGGACGCAGAGGGAGTTGGAGGAGCAAAGAAGGGTGGAGGAGGAGATGCAGCAATTGGCCGAGCAGCAGGCAACCAGAGATGCAGAGCATCGGACGATCGTCGAGCAACACCGAGTTATTGTCTAGCACCAGATACAAATGTTCGCATGGATGCAGACGATGTACGAGTGCCACACTACCGGACACCCACTCCCCACACCTCCACGATGCCTGTGTTCCACAACCGTAGCCGTCGCAGCAAGACCAGGGTAGCTGCCGGAGTTCAAATGATTTCGTCAACATGGATTTCGTCGACTCTTAGTGTAGTTGTATTTTATTTTTGTATTATTGTTGTTTGTACTGTTGGACAATTATGTGTGTACTGTTGGATGTGTATTTGTACGGTTTGTGTTTTTCACTACAGGTTCTGGAATTGGGCCCAATCCAGAACCTGCTTTTTTGCTAAAATGTCACCGGGTATTACCGACGAGATGGACCTATCTCGTCGGCAATAACTTCCAATTTTCGGCGAGTTTCTTCATTATCACCCACGGCTTTTTGAAGAATGTCGTCGGCAATAGTTGTGGAGGTCAAACAAGTTGACCCGGCGGAGCTTCATCACCGACGACTAACTCGTTGGTGATCCTATTTCCCATTGTCGGCGACTTTATCTCGTCGGTGATACCTTTGAAGTATCACCGACGACTTCTTGAAAATCTCGTCAGTGATACTATCACTGACGGGTTGCTTCCGGCGACCTTATAATCGGCGACATGTCGTCATGTGGCCTTTATAAGTATCACCGGCGATTTATGGAGAAAGGCCTGCGACTTTAAGTCGTCGGCAATGATAAGAAATGTGGTAGTGTCTGAATGAATTTCAAGAGTACTATTGCACCATACGAGAATTTGAAAATACATACTTAGTACACCTTCTACACATGTTGCTTCCTGAACCGTGGAGAACAACTATAAGAGAAAGCATAGAAGAAAGACCTCTAAAGAGGTTTTCAATCGAAAGAGTTGTAGAAAGAATCAGGCTGCTGATGCACGAACAGTGTAAAGCTAACACCAGAGCAAAAACAGCCAAGAAGCAGCTCAGAGGAACACATGTTGCTTCCTGAACCGTGGAGAACAACTATAAGAGAAAGCATAGAAGAAAGACCTCTAAAGAGGTTTTCAATCGAAAGAGTTGTAGAAAGAATCAGGCTGCTGATGCACGAACAGTGTAAAGCTAACACCAGAGCAAAAACAGCCAAGAAGCAGCTCAGAGGAACAAGTGACTTCTGTTCCAAAATGATAGATGCACTAACCAACTGGGGATGCGAAGAGAAGATGCATAAGAAAAAACACTTCCAAAAATATTTCAAGAGAAACAGAAGGAAGAATTGGAGGTTCAAGAGAAGCTCCAACTACAGAAGAGAAAAAAAAATCCCAGAAAGAGAATTTTCAAGAAGACAAGATTCTATCAAGAACTAGAAAAGAAGAAAACTTGTAGATGTTGGCTATGCAAGGCCGAAAGGCACTATGCTAACGAATGTCCCAAGAAATAGAAAAGAAGTTCAAAGGCTCTTCTTAAAGAGTATAAAGAAGCTATGTAGATGACAAATCTGAAAGGCTACTAGGTAGTCTATTCATCAGAAGATGATGAAGAGATGTTTGTCTATTCAGTCTGTTCAGAGGGGGAATCGACAGAAGAGTCAGAATCAGAGTTTAAAGAAGAGTATGAACCTAGAAAGGTTTATCTTCTTGAGATAAAGAATTAGGAAGAAAGCACAGAGAAAGAAAAGATTTCTTCCTACAAGGTCAATCCGGGATCACTCATTTGTGACTACTGTCAATGCAAGGAGAAGAAGGAACTCCCTATGTTTTGTTAAGCATTACGGAAAACATATCACAAAGAATTCTTCATAGTTGAAGCGAGGAGAAAAATGAAGAAGGGTTCAATAAACCATATGGTTGACCGAGAGTACGAAGACTACTTCTATAAGATAGAAGAGATGCAAGAAATTCTAGAAAGAAATCTAGAAAGAACAAAGTTTGATACTACTATTAAAGGAGTAGTGCCTGCAGAAATTCCAGTCCATGATACAAAAGAAGAAGTAGCATCTGACTGTGAAGAAGGACAATGCAATCCTTTTACAGAAGAGGAAACAAGTTCTTCAAACCAAAATTTGTGCAAGGTAGCAACTGGTTCTACAAGTAGATTCAATAACTACATGGAGATTGGATTAAAGTTTCTAGGATACAAAAAGTATCATCTACACGCCTTTGTAGATAACGGTCCTGGTTTCAGTCTAGCAAAAAAGTTGGCTATACCAGAAGAGTTATGGATAACTGATCCAAAGAGAAATGCAACTGGAAAAACTGTAGAAGGAAGAAGAATCTTCATGAATACATTTGTCAAGAAGGTTCAAGTCTTGATAGGAGGAGGAACCTTTATCATTGAAAATATTTGGCAATCAGAAGGTCAAGAGTCCGATGTTCCAATCAGCAATGATTTCCTGCTACAACAAACTTTCATCCAGAAGCCAGAAGTGAACTTATTAGGCTTCGAGAAGAATCAGAAATTCTTCTGGATAGAAAGGCTTAAAGAAGCTAAAAGTATTGTTGGTCCAGGGTTCACAGAACAATATTAGAGATCACAGCAGAATAGTGGTGGATACACACCAAGATTCGAAACCATACTGCAATATAAGTAACAAGATGAGTTGCTTATCGAGAAATCATCATTATCAGAAGAAGAAGATTCTGATGAAATGGAATTCTGTAGGTTTCATGGCAACAGAGAATTCAAGCATCCTGATGCTCCACCTCATGCCCCTACTAGAATCTAACTCAAAGAACACACTGTCTACAACATTCTCAAGAGAGATTGTGATAAGTGTAAGCAAGAGAAAATCCTTAAAAAGAAAGCGAGGAACTCCAAAAAGCCTAGTATGAAGACGAGAATCAAAAATGGAGATCCTACTATTGCGCCCCTTCATGATCAAGACAAGTACCATTACTATGTGTCTTATAAAACCTCTGACAACTAGTAGGTGCAACAAGAAGAGTTACCCATCCATGAATCATCAGAAGACAATGATGAGACACTTGAAGCAGCATTCGTAAGAGAGCATAATCTTAAGCACTTCAAGGTCAAGCTCAAAAAACAGAAGAAGCATACCCTTGGAGAAATCAAAGAAATGCTCAGACAAAATATCGATATCAATCTTCTAAAATCTTGGGAAAAAGACCCAGCGGTCTGTGAGCTTAAATTACATGACATGAATTCCATCTGTCATGTAAAAGCTATTCCCCAATACAAGGAAGAAGATCAAAAAGAGTTCAGAAAGGATATAGATGATCTCTTAGAAAAAGGACTAATAAGACCGTCAAAGAGTCCTCATTATGCTCCAGCCTTCTATGTCAGAAACCATGCAGAAGAAGTTCGCGAAAAAGTAAGAATGGTGATAGACTACAGACGTCAACAAGAAAATCGTAAAAGACGGTTACCAGATAGCATAAGCAAGAGTGCTAATCAACAGGCTTAGAGGAGCCAATGTGTTCTCAAAATTTGATGCTAAATCAGGGTTATGGCAAGTCAAAATGCATTTTGACAGCATTGTTCTTACAACCTTCGAAACTCCATGGGGACACTACTAATGGCTAGTAATGTATTTCGGGCTGAAACAAGCTCCATCCATTTTTCAGAGAAAAATGGACAACATATTCAAGCAAGTAGCAGACTTCTGTGTCGTCTATATAGACGATATTCTTGTGTTCTCAAAGAACAAAGAAGAACACATGAATCATCTCTTTAAAGTAGCCAAACTTATTGTCCAACATGGAATCATCTTAGGAGAAAAGAAAGTCTTTCTCGTCTTGGATGAAATTGACTTCTTGGGGATTAACATAAAGAACAGAGTCATCAAGCTTCAATGACATATCCTAGAGAAAGTTTGGAAATTCCCAGATATAATTTCTGACGCAAAAAGTCTACAGAGATTTTTAGGAGTCATAAATTATGGAAGAGACTTCCTTCCTAAAATTTCTAGATTAACAGCAATTCTGTCGCCCAAAACAAACTCAAATAAGAGAGCTTAAAAGTTTACAGAAGATGATGAAAAGATCGTTAAGCAAATCAAACAACTATGCAAGAATTTGCCACCACTATATCAACCTGAAGAGAATGAATAAATCATCCTCCAAATTGATGTTAGTGACAACTTCTGGGCAAGTGTAGTACTGGTAAGAGAGCCAGACACTAACATTGAGAAGATTTTGAAATTATGCGGTGGAAAGTTCAATGCTACATAGCATAATTATCCCACAGGGGAAAAATAAATTATGGCCATCAAAAAGATAATCGAGAATTCTCCAACCTTTTTAGGAAAACCTTTCTACATGAGAACAGCTTGTGTCAGAGTGAAAAATTTCAAAAACTTCAAACTTGATAAAGCTGCTGATAGGGGAAGATTAGCTAACTGACAATTATTTCTTAACCAATACGATTATGATGTGGAATTGATTGCAGAAAACAAGAACTATCTTCCAGACGCTTTAACAAGGGAAATGGCCAAATACAGAACAAGTGAGACGGATGATGAATGTCGCAACCTGAGAAGCAGAATGCTAGGAAAGGAACCTAACCAACAAAAAGAACCAGTTGAAAAAGTCCTCAAGAGTTTTTTGCTGCATCCCAAAAGACCAACCTTAACTAATCAATCTCAGGGGAAAGGATTGGCTAGCCCGTCTCAAACGGCAGACAGTAAAGGCAAATCAAGATCATTAATGGCTGCTGCTTGGCGAAAAAGCAGAATTTTCCTACAGGTTTCATAAATATCATCAGCTACCAGCTAAACACATTCTCAAAAGCAGTCTTCCAGACTAACCAAAGTCTAGCATCCCACCAGAGGACACTGTTAGATAATTTGTTGTTTGCCTTCTAGGAGAATGACAAAAGGCTCATGGTAGAAACCATAGATGCCTTAGCGATGGAACTAAGCCAAAAGAAGAAATCACCAAGCTTAGTCAATGAACCAGCAATGTTGTACATTAGAACTCCGGAGAGTGATAAATTTCCTATCTAGGTACTAAAAGAATCAGAATGGTTTAAGTTCCACATACATATTGGCACGCAATACCCGATGAAGATCTCCTCAACAACCTCTTCGTTGTCACATGACCCTTTCTGGGAAAATACTTGGTTAATGTTCAGAGTGAACATCCGCAAGAGCACAAGTTATGGTTAGTTGAGAATGGATTTGTTCATAATTTATGGACAAAATCAAATGAAGATCTAAAGGGACTACCATCCATTATTTATAATACAGTCAAGAATTTCAGGAAGAGCATCTGCATTCTCAAACTAAAGTTAAGGTCTACACCTCCAGAATGGGTGCATAAATCTAAGACTGAATATATTCCTCCATACCACTACGTCAGAATCATTCAAAGGCAGTATCTTGAGCCAGCATGCGACAGATACAATAGAAACCCAAATTCTAGTATTCCATGGATGAAGGCTATGACGTTGGAAGATATCAAGAAAGTAATCAAAGAAGATCAAGAGATTACATTTCTTGCGTCGGGAGAAAAAGGTAATAGTCACTACATATGATCATCCAGAGACAGTTACAAGTGATCTGTTTGTCGCCTCGAAGAAAAGGAAATAGATTCTTCCTTTGCCTGTACTCATTGGCTTGAAAAGATCGAGAAAGAAAGAAGCTACCAGATGTATATAGATACAGATAGAGATATGGAAGAAAACGAGAGAAGAAGAATGATGAAGTATGAAGAACCTTACCTTGGGGATAACTCAGAGGTATATGATGACATGTAAAGACAGGTAAAAATCATGTTGTCTTCTTCCTCTTAGTGAGAGACATCTTTATCCTTAGAATCTTCTTTCCGAAAGAAGACAATAGTGCAAAGCAGATGCCCTATATGCATCAAAACACTTTAGTTAGTGGAGTCACTATTATTAGTTTGTGTTTCAATTCCGATTTGAGGTCTGCTCTTTCTATATAAAGAGCATCGAGTCTTAGTGTTAGGCATAAAAAACCAGAACAAGAGAAATCCATCTGAGAGCAGACAGTTTGAGAGTTTAGATAGTGAGTGAAGAGTCGAAGCAACTGTTCAGCTTCATCATCCTCAAGTAAGTATGTCTATTACTATGAGTGGCTAAACAGCTTATAGCTGTTTACCAGAGAATGACGCTCTGGATCTATAGCTTGTAACCATGTTAGAATAAATAAACTATGGTTTCCCACAAAACTTCGAATTTTCATGCATCTTTATAAAACTCATTTAAACTCTCCTGAGAGGCGGACTACTGTCCAGAAAGTGGAAGAAATGAGTTGTTTTTACTTGTTCATACTCGTTTTAATCCCCTAGGAGGCGGACTACTGCTCAGAAGATGGAAAGAAATGAGTTATCTGATATTAGTAGTAGTAAGTACACTCATCACAAGTTAGTAGTACATGCATTACATGATAGTAGTACCTTCATTGCATAATGCATTACTGTTCATCAAACAAAACAAAAATTTTAAACCAAAGGCCATTCAGCAATGAATTCGCCAGCAGTAACCAAGCAGGAAGCCAGTAGGTGAGATAATGACATAATAAATGCTAGTTCTAACTAGAGATTGAAGAAATGTAAGAATTTGGAAATAGTGACATAGTTGTAATTGTTGTGTCTTTTTTGGTACACAAGTAACCTTATTTGAGAAAGAATGAGTTTTTTGAGTATGAAAAAAAAAGTTATTGAATTTTTAAGGGAAGAGAACTTAAATTTAGGTTTTTAAATCATTTGTCCTAAATTTAATTATCACATTGACCCTTTTTTTTTCTTTTTAAAAAATAAATAAAATTAAATTTAAGAACCGTAATCGCGCAATAGAACGAGGCCATTTCCAGTAAAGGAATTAGGGTTCGCAGAGCAAAGAGAGAAATGACGAGATTCTCATTAGCCGGGGGAGATGTAGGGGGGCCGAGCAGCCATAGGCCGAAGAATCCTCGTCTTCTTGTTCGCACTCCTTTTGCTTCCTCTATTTGCCATAGCTATAACTATAAGAGAACGGGAACGGGAACGACGAAGACAAGGAGGGTAGTGTTGGTGAATTTGGATTTGTAGGGTTTATGTAAAGCTTCTTGGACAACTCAACTTGTTTGATTGTTGACTGTCTCATGTCCAATGATTCTTTCTTGGTCCTTCTAGGATGAGTCTTGTTGGAGTCGAATGATAATTCCTATTGCCTAAGGACAGTGCAGAGTAATAGATGTTGAACCAACAGGGCACAGCAAATGTGCATGTTTGAGTGTGCATGATTAGAGTGGCTGGATACAATAAGGGTGGACGATTAGTATCACTATTTGTGTTGTTACCTTCTCTGGAATGAATCAAACAATGACTTACAAAGATTCTACTTTCAGAGGTTTCTTCCCTTTAAAGTTTTGAACAAATTCAGAAGAATAAAATCGTCACCATCCATTTAACCCAGGTCTAGAAGCCACAACCCCACTACCCTTTTTCAAGTGTTTTTTCTTTTTAAAATAAGGTAGACATGATCATGTCACAATTGTTTCTATAAAGTTTGAAGCATCTCATGATTTTAAGGATTTATTAAAAAAAATTGTGCTGAGCGAGTCCTACAGAGTATTTACCCTACAAGTTTGAGTTACCGTGCAGGACTGTTTTGGTCCGAAATTAGGGAAGTATGATTTTATGGTCTAATGAGTGGTCTCTAGTGACTTGGAACCTATATAAAGTTTTTGGAATTAAGGGTGTGGTGGTTTTGTAAATTGACATGTTCCCACAGAGGAAATAGTTTCACCGTATAGTCCCTACTCCCTACTATGGATAGGTCAAGGACAGATAAGCCATATGTTGAAATGTAAGTCTATATGCAATTGGAATGCCGAAAATGTGAAATCCAAGACAAATAACCATGATATCTTTCTAGGTGTTTTTAAAATTAGATATCTACCAATTCTTTGTTGATTATCTTTCTTTAACGTTGCTGCAATGCAGCTATTATAAATTTTTCTTTAAGATAAAAATTGGCTTTAAATAACATGTCATGACTGAAAACATCTAATAATCATGAAGAAAAGTCATAGTTGTATCGAGAAGGTATCTAGTATCCACAGTAGAGGAGCTAAGATTTACAAGCATGTCAAACTAATTGATGATATAATTGAATTTTATTTTCGGAGTGTTGCATTGGTTGTATCTGCTGGTTATATGTAGTGATTTGAATCATTGATACGAGAAGTATTTTATTTTTCTAGCCCTTGCAAATCTACCATGTTTATAAGCTTGTAAGTGTAACATGCTAATGACTTTTTCATTTTTCTTTGGATGTTCAGCGTGCTGCTCATTTACTATCTAACAATTCTCAAACATACTTTTACTGTTACTTTACCTGTTCAAAGGGGTCATTTCGGTCCGAAAATTTTCAGCGTGCGATGATGCGTGTGAAGGGTTCCCTGAGCCCTCTCTTTCTTTCCCCTCTATCGGTTGCTCCAGTGTTATTAACTGCTCTCTCTTTCGATCTGAGACTTGGAACATCTCTTGCGCCTCCGACTCATCTTCGGCCTCTTATCCAGATCTTTCGCCGCACACGTGCTCCATCGCCACCTGCGTTGTTTTCTCCGCCACCTCCATCGGGAAACGAGGCCTACCAAATCTCAAATCCGAATCTGGTGAGTGTCAGATATATTGGGTTGGGGGGGGGGGGAATAGGTGAGGTGATTAAATGGTTTGATTTTGAGGTTTTTGTCTTACAGCTTCTTCAGTATGCACTGGTCTTGAATTGTTTTGAGAAACTTGGATTATATAGTTGATTCGATTTTTTTCCAGAAAATTGCTAGATGGTGTAGCTTAAGAACCGGAATTTGTTTCTTTTTGATACTTGATAAAAAAGGTAATCATGTCTTCTTTTCTTTTGGTTGAGTTTCGATGTATCAGTTCAATTTTTGACTACATGATTATATATATATATATATATACAGCTAGCCTATATATGATCAGCCTGCTTTGCCATGGAATGGATTTTGAGTTGCTAGCTAGCGAAGTGCATGTAGAATTAACTTCAGTGAGAATGTATGTGATTTTGGGTTCTTCTTTGGATGGTTTGATTTTGTGGTTGTATGTTTAGTCCCTATTTTTGCTGGGGTTCCTTTGATCTTCTTCGGTTTTACCAGGATTAAAAATATTAGAAAAAAAATAAACTAAAAGCAGAGGAAGTACGTGTGAAGGGGCAGAAACATTCCGAGCAAAAAAAAAGGAAGAGCATTTGATTAAGCAACTGTTGTGGAACTGCTGTGGAACTGTTGTGGAGTAGTGGCCGCATGATTGGAGATGGGTCTGAGCAACTATATTTACCTATCCTTAGAGATGGGTCTGTGCAATTTGGTATCCTCTCCGACCCGGAAATATAAACCAGAAATCTCCATTAAAAAATACACATTTCGACACTCTTGGGCTCTGGGCATTGTAAGAAGCTACACTCACAACTCAGAAGCAAGGCGATCGCTCTCAACGTTGCAGATATGGTAATGGCAACCCCCAATTTTCCTCTCTTTATTTGTACCTTTATGATCAATTTCATACGATTAAGCCCTTAGGTTTTCTGAATTGCAATTTCGGTTTAATTTCAAACAATTTTGATTCTTTCTGGCTCTAAATTTCTGCGATTTTGAATGTCAATAGTGCACAAATGCTCTCTCTTTCTCTGAAACTGTTGCATATTTGATTTGGCCCTAATTGTTCTGTTCATACGACATGTCGTTTCTAGAGCTTTTTGTGGGGGGGTTGTGTGTTTGAGCCCAAGTGTATGATTTTTGCTGTTGAATTGCTCTACTTTGCAGGACGGCCACGATTTCGGGTAAGGAAACAACTTGGTATGTACCTCTGAGTTTGAATTCAAAATCCAATCGCTACTGCTGTTGCTTTGTTGTTCTACTTCTTCGTCAGGTAAAGCCTCGCTTTGATTATCACGGTAGAAGTTACATTTGGGTTTTTTTATTTGTATATGAGTAATTGTTTTTGAGAAATCGAATTGGGTATTTAGATTGAAAGAAGATGGATTTGCATGATGGTTGTAATTCTATGATCTTTGTAGGAATGATATTTTATGTGATCATCGAAATCTTCGATACAGTTGGTTTTGAATCATGTTCATTTATAGCAAGATATCAAGGGTTCATAGTTTAGTTCTGTCTGCCTCTTCACATGTAGGACTGGCCATGAGGGTTTATTAGTTTGATATCTATTTGCTGCCTTAGCCAACACTTTAAGCTCTGTTTATTTTTGTTGTTTCTTGAGAAGCCGCCAAGAGCTCTTTTAATAGCATTGAAGTTCTTATTTGTTCTGCTAACAATTGAGGATATTCGGTTGGAGGCAAAATACTGAAAGGGATAAATGGTTTTTCTCTTTCTCCATCAATTTCCCTTTTTCTTCGGTTCATTGAAGCTCTGTATTTTATTTTTGTTTTTGCTGGTCATATGGTAGGTTTCAATAAGATATCAAAGCTCTTTATTTCTCAGCTTCGATTGAGAGTCTTTGGAAGCGATAAACCATCAATTATATCATCCTATATAAGTTGGTATGTACTCATATGTCTAAACCAGAGTCAAGCCTCTTGAATTTGTCTCATGTGTTACGCACTTATGCCCACTTCGAGCCCTATGTTGATGTTTAGTCTTGCAGGATCATTGATAATTATTTTTCTGCTGTCGATTTGTAGGGAAAGTTCTTTGGTGTCAGGTCGTGGTGCAAGGTATCACTTCATATAGAAGTTTGATTCTCTTAAACTGTGTTATAGATGTCATATTCTCACTTATATGTATACTGCTTTGGTGGTTAAAAGACAAGCAAAATGAGTTCTGCTGATTTGGATGGGAATTAACATATCCTTTTTCCTTAACTATATCCTTGGCAGCTTCTATGTCTGCTTGGCACGGAGGGTTGAAGTATAACAATCATGCGGCCACTACTCCACAGCAGTTCCCACTACAATAAAGGGAAGCCCTTCTTCACTCGAGTGAGGAATAGTGTCCAAGTGTAATTAGAAGTAAACCTTTGGTTTACTTCTATGTCTGCTTGGCAGCTTTTTCCTTTGGTATATAACAACATCTCCTTTTTCCTTGACTATATCCTTGGCAGCTTCTATGTGTGCTTGGCACGGAGGGTTGAAGTATAACAATCGTATATACCAAACCTTTGGTTTGGCAATGAAATCCTTCATGATTTCTTAAAATGAAATCATTTGTAGTAATCTTAATGCTATTTTGCCTCCTTAATTTGGTGGGGCCAACGTCAAGTGAAGTTTACTGGTGGTAACTTCAACCCTCCGTGCCAAGCAGACGTAGAAGCTGCCAAGGATATAGTCAAGGAAAAAGGAGATGTTGTTTCCCCGCTGAAAACTGCCAAGGCAAGTAAGGAGGAAATTGGTGCTGCTGTAGCTGAACTGAAAAAGGCAAAGGAGAATGTATTGAAGTTGGAAGAGAGGTTAAAACTTCAACCAGGAATCCCCAAAAAAGATGGGAAGATTGACTACACCCAAGATTTCTTTGACCGCCAAGCTTTTCTGACTGTTTCTGGCCAACTGCAAGTTGAATCGTATGCATGTGCTCTTAGTAGTGTGTATACATTTGGTCCTACTTTTCGAGCCGAGAATTCACACACCTCGCGGCATTTGGCAGAATTTTGGATGGTGGAGCCTGAAATAGCATTTGCAGAGCTCAAGGTATGTGAAGATCTCATTATGAACATTAAATTTAGCATAGTCTTTACTCAGTTGTTGGAATTTGAATCCCTGACTACGGATCCCCTTCGATATCATTATAACATGTCTCTTACCTTCCTGTCAAAAAAGAGAGCACACATTACCTTCTAATATTCGATTATCATTTGTTCATGTTTCTTGAAACCTGTTCAAGTATTGTTTATGCCTTTTTGTTTCCAATTTTGTTTGTTCTTAGAGGTGATATTCCTGGAAATCAGTGGTAATCTTCATTTTGGTACGCTTGGATATAATGGGGAGGGAGGATTGTGTCTCTGAGTACATAGAATCAGCTCATTCATCACTATTTTCTGGTCTTTTTCCTGTTTGGTTTCGAATCTTATTGTCTATACAGAAGTTAACTTTTTTTTTCCACTCATGTAGGATGACATGAACTGTGCAGAGGCGTATGTGAAGTTTTTGTGTCAGTGGTTGACAACTGCCTTGACGATATGGAGTTTATTGCTCGGCAATTTGATAAGACTTGCATAGAGCGTCTAACAATGGTTGCAAAGACACCCTTTGAAAGGATTACTTACACGGAAGCAGTGGATCTACTAATTGATGCTGTGAAGAAGGGCAAGAAGTTTGACAATCATGTAGAGTGGGGAATTGACTTGTCATCTGAACATGAAAGGTACCTCCTTCATCACTGTTCTGCTTGATCAGTCTTACTTGGGTTACTGAGTAAATTGAGCTTACTGATTTATTGATTTGCTGCAGATTTTTAACTGAGGTGAAATTTCAGAAGCCTGTTATTGTGTACAATTACCCAAAAGGGATCAAAGCTTTCTACATGAGGCTCAATGATGATTCCAAGACTGTGGCTGCTATGAACGACTGCAGTATTTGAGGAAGGCAGTATTAAATTGATTTGAACGACTGCTAATGTTACTTCACCTATAATTTATCTTTCAGGAAGAAAAGAAGATATTTTAGCTGACTCCAATTTTAAAGAACAGTTGAAGTGAAGTTTACCAGTGAGATTGCTACTTCTAATTACACTTGGACACTATTGCTCACTTTGCTGTAAAATTGTTCTCAAGAACTTATATTTATATGGTTTGAGGATCCTAGCCTTCACTTAGTCATATCCAGTATGATACTATGATGTAACTGTTGAACCTTAGAAAAAAAAATTGTAGTTATGGACCATTTAGTAAACAAATTTGGTGGCATTAGGCTTCAATTACCAGCACTGAAAATGACTAAAGGAAAGGGCAACAAAATAAACAGAATGAAAGAGACGGATAATATAGACAAATAGAGTGATTTGTGTTGAGTGGTGGTGGTTTCTTGAAGAAAGGAGAGTGAGTAATCTTTGGGAATGAAGGCAGAGGCTTAAACAATGGGTTCTTGAAAAACAGGTTTGGCTTAAGCTTGATTTTAGTTCATGGATGTAATCAAATTGTAATGA
Organism: Geum urbanum; assembly: GCA_946800695.1. Taxonomy (NCBI): domain Eukaryota; kingdom Viridiplantae; phylum Streptophyta; class Magnoliopsida; order Rosales; family Rosaceae; genus Geum; species Geum urbanum. The sequence goes on along the minus strand of OX327008.1, from coordinate 3,059,845 downwards.
AGATAATACATTATATGAGAGAGAGGTTTTTTCTTCTTCTTCTTAACTAAACAAGTGTTACTTAAAAGAATTATACTTAAAGGTTCTCTCTTATTTTGCAATGGCGGTTTTGCTTCTTTTGTAGTTAGTAGAATCTTTGCTGGTCAAAAGAAAAAGCTGTTTTGGGGCAACAAAAGAGAATAATTGCAGAAGAAGAAATACATTGAAGCTCAAATAACCACTATAAAAGCCACACTCATGACTAGGCTTAGGGTTCTCGCTTTCTCCGGTACGTAGTCATTTTCCTCATTAATTCTGATCGATTGCAGAAGTTGAATCCGAAAATGAAATTGTAATGGTTTTGAGGTGTAATTTAAACCGACCTTAACTTAGTTTTGATTTGCGTAGTCACAATGCGAAGAACACCATTTGGAGAACAAGAACAAGAGTATAATCCACTGCACAAAGTTGTTCTGTTTATAAAAAAATAAGAATTGGATAGTTACAACAGGTAATTTTTTTTTCCCGAGTGGCCTATAAAGAGGACACTGGTCTTCTGTTCTCATAGTCATATCACTTCAATGTATCTTGGATCACTTTGATTCATACTATAAATAAATCATTGTTTTTCGTATATCCAAAACTCTCTCCAAACCTATTTCATCTCATCTATAGTTTTCATTGAAGATTTATTATCTGCTGAAACAATTATGGTAACACCGCCCCAAGGGGCGGGCAGCAACCTAGTGCTGTACAAAGATTAAAAATAAATGTCCCTCCTGTTTCTGTCCCATTGGCTATAACCGCTGCCGTGCCATTGAGAAAGTTCTTGAATCAGTTAGAATGTCATGCCAAAACAACAAGTATGGCTGCAAAGAATGGATGACTTGCAGTAAGAAAAGTGAACATGAAAAGGCATGTGTGCATTCACCTTGTTTTTGCCCCCATTTAGGCTGCAACTTTGTCTCTTCCACAAAGAAGCTATATCAACATTTCAACAGTGATCATGTCAACTCTGCAACACAGTTCGTCTACAACAGCCCCTTTCCAGCTACAATAAGTTTTGATGACAAATTTCTTGTTCTTCGGGAAAAGAATGATGGCATATTGTTTATCCTTGACAATGAAACTGAAATTCTTGGAAACATGATGAAGCTTAGTTGTATTCAACCTAAATTTATGGAAGGCTTTCTTCTATGTTCTTTGCGCTAAAAAAAGAGAGATGTTTACTCAGGATAGTCATTCACATACAGCACTATGAGCCATGTTCGTAGCCCTACCTCATCTGGTTCCCTTATAATTCCAGGTGATTTCTTCAATTCATGTGGGCAGCTCAAGATAGATATCTGCATATGGCGCATTGGGCAGTGCCCTGCATCTTTCCAATGTATAGGTCTTACTTAGATGAGTTGTGCTATCAAATCTATGGTATTGTTCTGGAAATTACTCTTGAGGTGTTGCACTCTTGTTTTGCACTATTGGTCGACTATATTGTTAACATATTGTCACTTCATTTTTCACAAGTACTGTTCCGGTTGTGGTTTCTGTGAAAGGTAGGCTATGCTTCATAGTAGAATTGGAAGTCCTCTAATATGGTTTTTTGAATGGGTCCATTTCCACTCAATTCGCTCATATGCTTGTAATTAGCTTCATGCCAAACATGCTTGTTGAAGGAGACATTTTTGGAAGTGTATGTAGTCATGATATGTTGGACAATGGTCTTCGAGTCTACAGGGTGTCGCACATTTCATCAGATTGCTATCGACCAGAATTTCCGAGGCTTAATGTAAGTTTCCTAAAATGATACTAAAATTTTCATAAAGAAATGAGAAGTCGTCTAAAGCAAATGCCAGCTCGATCGGTACTGTTGTTCTGAGATGCTACATTATAGAGCAAGCATTTACATTGTCATCATGAAGAAGGAGACAATGTTGTTGTCAGAAGCATCAGAAGCCGGAAAAGTTTGAAGATTCTTGACGTGACCTGCCGGTGCCCTTTTGTCATAAGCTCCGGCGGCGTGTGGATTAGAGACGACATGTTGAGGGATGTATGGCCAAATCTCAGCTCTCTTCCCTGTGCTCTTGACTCTATTCAACACCTTGTTTGGTTCAACGTACCCACTCACCGTAATCCGGCTTTGTTTTCGGTTCACCTCCACACTTTCAACACCTGCATGCGTTCATATATGTTGTGTTAACTCAAAAGTCTCAGACAAACACTCAGAGACAGAGAAGAATAGAGAGAGACCTTTCATGTAGAATACAGATTTCTTAACTTTTCGTTCACACCCATCACAACACATTTTGACTTTGATCTCGACTATCTGATAATCAATGGTAGAACAAATTAAATCCATCCTCAGTGAAACTATAGCTGTAGCATTTACACATGTTATACATATTGATACATGCTACTGATACGTACAATGGTTTATAAGCATGGACTACTGTGGAGGATAAATTAGTAAGGATGGACTATTGTTTCATTTCTTCTCGCCAGTTGTAATGTTAGAATTATGATCATGAGTACCTGCATATTGCTCCTTGTGCTCGTGCTAGACACTGAAAAAGCTGAAAAGATAGCCAAGAACTCCCATTAAGCAGAGAGAGAGAGAATGAATGACTGACTAATTCAGAGACATCGATCACACATATATGTCTAGTTTTAGAACAGACTTATTACTCGTGGGAGGGAAAAAAGCATTGGCATTGATTGGTAAGTTGTGATTTTGTTTAAATAAAGCAACCTAGTAATGGGATTCCGTGGTAGGCGGAATTTAACTTAGAGATGAAAAGAAAATAACAATATTTTTGGATGAAATAATTTCAACTCTTGTTGGAATTTATAAATTATAGGAATTCTAAGAACAAACTATATTTAAGAACAATTTAGAGTACTTAAATACATTTAAGAATAATAATTGACAAAATCTCACAAATAAGGATAAGTTATTTGTAGGTTGCCATATGCCAGATGCAAATTTATTTTTATACACAACTGTCTTTTTATGTGTATTTAATATTTTTTTTAAAATTGTCCAAAATTAATGAAAATTAATTTTTTATTTGTTTATTTTCAAGAAATTATATTTTATCCAAAATTATTTTTTTTTAATATTTTTTAGATTATGTTCATTCAAATTTCTTCTGTATTCAATTTTTTTAACTTGAATTGTTTATTCAATTTATTAACATTATCAATAAACATTTAATTTCAATTCAAGTAATTTTGATACAAATTCATGCATTAGAAGTTCCGATACAAATTGAGTAACAATTTCAATAAAAGCTCAGTACCAATTTTGATACATATTCCATGACATTTTTTACGCCTGATAACATAGTAATAGTCCTCGAAACGAAAAAATCGGAAAATGCAGTAGTAGGCCAAAAAATGCAGTATTAGGCACAAAAATGCAATAGCAGTCGTCGAACCAAAAATCCGAAAATACAGTATTAGGCCCAAAAACGCAGTAGCAGTCCTCGAACCGAAAATTCAAAAATGCAGTATCAGGCCCAAAAACGCAGTACCAATCCTCGATTGAAAAATTTAAAACAACAGTATCAGGCCCAAAAATGCAATAGCAGACCTCGAACCAAAAATACAGTAGCGATCTCAAAATTTACAGTAGTGGTCCCCAAATCTTGCAGTAGCAGTTCCAAAAATAAAGTAGCAGTCTCCAAATATGCTACATTGAACCAAAACTGCAACAATAATGCCGAAAAATGCAGTATAATCCAGTAGACATAACCACATAGCAAACTCAACATTATTATACAGTAACCTTCAAACACAGTAGCACATATAGCACACAATTTAGACCAGTAACCTTCAAGATCACAAATCCAACCCAAATTTATTCAAAATCACATATTCTCACAATAGCATATGTAACAACCCTAACCAAAAATCACATATAAATCAGAACGAAACAGTATTATCGCGAATTAATAGTTTTGTGTGAGTTATTAACGACTTTCTTATCGGGGAAGAATTTGACCTGATTTTCTTCACGAGAATTGTAGAATATTTAATTTTAATCACGCAGGAATTTTCGGGGAATTTTTCGGATTTGCGAGATATTTGTTATGATTTTTGGAAGTTTTTATTTTTGTATAACTATCGCGATGTTTATTAGAAATTGTCGTAATGGATAAATCGAAAAGAAATTTATTTTTATCGATTAATTAGTGACCGAACGATTGCGATTTAGTCGAATAATAGACGTCGATCGATTGAGGAGCTTCCCCTATAAATAGCAAGTTTCTGAAAAAAGTTGATTTACCCGATTTAGAAAGTTGGACTGGGAGTTGACCATGTGTTGACCAACCGTTGACCCAACCCGATTTGCCGATCCGTTTCTTGACCTGTCAGAAAAGTGACCGTCCGACCACCATTTCAAGCGATTGAGGTATGAATTTTCTTCCCCTCTTGCCCATGAGTGGCTTAGTGTGATTATTTGGGATTTTTAGTGATGTTTTGGAGAAACCCAAATGGGTTTTTGGAGCGGTACCCACGGACGCCGTGGGCGATGGAGCTCCGGCTATTCTCCGGTGACGGCGTGGGGTGGGTTCGACTGGGTTTTGTCCCAGAAGTCGAAACCGCTTAACCCTGTGGCCCGCCGTGCGCGGTAGCCGACATATTAATGCCGAGAAGTTTCCGGCCGGGTTTTGACCCACCGGCTTTCGAGTGGAATTACGGCGAAATACGCTGAAATTTTGAGGTGGTCACAGAAGGGAAAGTTTTTGGGTTTGGGGAGAGGAAGAGAATGAGGGGTCAAACGCTCCAAACGGAGCCGTCCAGCTAGAGGGGGGGCGTGACGGCCATGCGCCGCCACCCACGGCAGGGCTCCGGCAAGGAAAAATTTTGAAATTGTCCCGGGATATTTCGGGGTAGTTTTTGAATTTATTTTCGCTTGTTTTATCGAATTTTAGTATTAAATGTTTGCGTTATTTATTCAGGAGATCATGATCGAGATTTTGGCGAGAGAATTTCCGCCGGACCTCAGAGCTAGCTTTGTACTTTGAGTGGACACTTTATTTTCACTGTCGATTTGTGAGTCTATGATCTTGCATTTTATGATTATGCAGTTTATAATTATGCATTTTACGAGTATGCATTTACGCTTATGCATTTGCATGGTGGCACATATGATTTATTTTATACACATCGAGCATACTCACAGTTGTTGCATCGATGCACTGGCCTCTCGGCTGATCCCCGAGTTGTTCCGGGAGGGATTGGACAAACTCCTGACCCGTGGATTTCACTGTACTCAGGAGGGTTAGGACAAACAACTAACCTGGGCTTTATTGTAACTTTGAGGAAAACGCACTCAAGTTACTACCTCCACACATACACATTACCCAGGAGGGTTAGTTCAAACACCTGACCTGTGCTTATTTATTTTCAGACTAGCATTATTTTGATGTACATTATTTATGAAAGACATATTATTTACAGTTTCAGTTAAAAGTGAAATATTATTTTCGTCCACTTACTCTAACGATTTTTTATTATTTTATATGCCTTTCCTGGGCTTTTTGGTTTTTTTTGCCCAGTTTGTAGTTGTTATCTTGTGATTGCACGTAGGAGACGAGGGCGTAGAGTTTGTGTTACTGTACTCATATAGTAGGTTCCTAGCTTAACCTGCTAGTCTTGTGTAATATGTATATTAGAAGTCTCTCTGAATACTGTAGAGAGTTTGACTTGTTGTGTTTACTTTCCACACGGTTTTTGGATTTCTTATCACCTTTTGTAAACAAAGTATATTTATAGTAAATTTAGATTATGGTTGATTTGAGAAATACGGTTGGGATTTGCCTACAGTTTGTTTTTGTGGACATTTTAGAAGTGTGTTTTCCTGTAGATTTTTAGGTTTCTTGATTCTAGAAGAAACTCTGACAAATTTTTTGTAGACTCAGGTGTTGTTATGGCTTAATTTCGGTTTAGGCAACTAAATTGGGATCATGTCCTTTCAGTTGGTATCAGAGCATTAGATTATAGGTTCTGTAGACTTCTGCGGTTGTGTTACTGAAGACATTTAGGAATACACAACACTTCTAGAATGATGGCCCGAACGGTCGGCGGATCCCTATCAATGCTCATGGTGTTCTGTGTTTTTAAATGTTTAAGGTTTCATTACTGTATCCTTTGGATTCGAAGACAGATTTTCGAAGAAGAATTTGTGTAGGAAGAGTTCGAGGAGTTGGAAGAAGAAGATCAACAAAACTCATCAACTGCTTTCACAGTTTATGATGGACCAGTGGATGAACAAGGTAATCGTATTCCTTTTGAGCCTGTTGGAAGGGATGGACAAAATGAACAACGATTTGCCGACCGTGTTGTAGATCTCTAATCTGCGTACATCCATGGAGAGTTGCAAAAGGACTTAGTTAAGCACAACTGGTATCTAAAGACTGGCGAACAACTTTAAATGGTGTGTGTGTGTAATTTTAATTAACCTGGTTTGCAACATGTTTGCTTTATTTGTTTTTCCTTTTGGTTGTTTGAGTGATGTGTGTTTGATTTTAAGTCATTATGTTTATTGTAATGTGCACGAGCTTTGATGAAATAAAAAAGTGCATTTTTATTACTTGGAAATTTAAAGTACATAATTTCAATTGAAACCTAGAATTATTGGAAATTTAAAGTACATAATTTCATAGTGGCAAACAAATACCAAACTATTGAAACAGTGGCGATAACAATTTGAAAATGTTTCATCGCTACCATCTCCTTCCTCTTCCTCTATTTTCTTAAGGATAGTCTCTTTTTTCTTCGAAATATACCTCTGCAATTTTGGGGTCATAGCATCCGTATCCATTGCCATAATCCTTGAATCCTCCGCTTCAGCCCTCAATTTGTAATTCTTCTCCTTAAGGGCGAGTTGTTTTTGGTATAAAGCTAGCTCGGTGGCATCACTTTCTTTTTGCTCAGCGAGATGCATTCTTTGATTTTCCATCATGGTTTTCAAAACCTCATCTCTTACCTCATTTGAAGATGTCATGGCTCTTTCCCCCTTTCTTTTAGCTTCCTTGGCCGCCTTCACTCCGATTGGTCTAACTAGACTAGAGTACACTTCATCTTCGTTGATTTGTGGTGTTGTAATGACTTCATCATCCTCCAAGTTGACGGGAGGAGGCATTGAGGTAAAATGAGGAGTAGTTGCGGAGTTGGAATATGAAGGAGGTGGTATACCAGGTTTGATGGCCCAAAAATTTGGATGGTTCTTCATCACTTCCCAACATTCAAACTTGGTAAACTCTTTCTTTTTTTGTGCCACGTACCATGATTGAGCTTTTCTTATCTAAGGGAAAAAAATTTATATGTCAAAATAATATCTAGGAAATGGAGATGTCAACATTTATTAAAATAAATGTAATAAATAATTTATGACAAAATTATTAACACTTACCACATCTTGCAAATTTGAGCCGGATTGTGCATTTCTTCGTGCATATGCAAGAGCGGCACCCCAAGTTCTAAAACTCGGCTTCAACTTTGTAAAACGAGAAGAAACTACGGTTTGGGTCCTAGGCTCCGGCCTTGATTCACCATGCACAATCTCCCAATTTTTCTTATAATCGGCATAGACTTTTTCCCCCAATTTGTCGAATTTTTGCATGTTGTCGGTAATAGGACAAACGCTAATGCGACAATAAGAAATACAAAGTTGCAAATCTTCGGAATCAAGCCAATTGGACATTTTTTTTGGAACTAAAATACAAAGGGATGAGAGGAGGATGAAGGAGAAGAGGAAGGAGAGGATAAATTTGTTGTGCACAAATTTATGTGAGATGTGAATGAAATAGATGTAGTATTTATAGAAAAATTATAGGGTGTTATTTGCAATGTTTTTGAAATTTTTTGGGATTTTTTTTGCAATTTTTTAGGGTTTATTTAGCAAAATGGTAGTAAATTCTGAAATAGCCGTTTCGGTTGAATCTCGGCCGTCCGATCATAATTTTTAATTTGAAATGGACGGTCCAAATTAATCTGACCGTTATGGATTTTTATCCATCCGGCCTCACATGTGGCGCCTCCCTATTGGATGGTTATTTTTTTACCATTTACTGGCACGTGTATTACACGCATCAGGTAGAAAAAAAAATTTAACCGGTTGGCGTCACCCACGTGCGTGGGCTCCGCCAGCACTACTCGTACTTCAGCTCGAGTAGAAGCTGCTCGTGCAGCTGCTCGTCCGGCCAGTCAACGTGCGGTCGCCGGTGCATGTCGTCGATCGAGCTGCTTGTGCTACGTTGACGGGGGGGGGGCCGCCGTTTGAAGCTGCTCGAGCTACTCCACCTAGCACGGGTGTAGCTTCTCTAATGCCCAACCCTAGAGGAACTTTAGCTTTCCATATTACAGAATAAGTAATGATGGGGAGGACGACTCAAAGATACTATCCCCATGATTTTAGCAGCCACTCTCTCTTTTCTGGTCCAGATGACCACTACCTTCAAGCCAAGACCAGAGATGAGGTTTCAAACTTCCTCATTTCTTGTGTGGTGTACCCAGAATCTCTCCTGATTCTTTCTATTTATGGAGAGCGTCAGAATAAATCCTATATATATGCCAATAATATAGTCATACTCTTCAATCATACTCTTCGATAGTCATAGATGAAATTTAATTTCTGAATAAACATAAACTATCCAGTATGGTCCATATAAGTTTATACGTAGTTGGTGAAATAAAAAATAAATAAAAAAATACTGTAAGTGAAATTTTCTCAACTAACCCAAAGTCGGGATATTAAGGAACTTGCTAGGTAGAATGTTCCCATAAGCAGCAGTAATGCAAAGTTCTGGCTGCAAATCTCTTAGTCTGGACAAAAACATATCCAGCAGATACAGATAACACAAAAGTGCCCCTCTCAAATTAAACATTACCGTTGTCTAATAGTGTTAAAAGATACAGAAACAATAATGCACCCAAGCACATACGTGTGGACACTCTTATAATCATTCTAACACAACAATTGCTTAAATTTTAATATCATTTATTGTAAAGTAATAAAGCATTGCTCGTGTTCCACACTAAAATAAAACGAATGTTATGCAGAGAACATATTTCATAGAAGAAAATAGCAAATCACTGGAGAATGTAAAGAGATACACCTATCAGTCCTAATTTGGCGCTCTCAGAAGCAAACATGTGCGCTTCAATATGTTTTTATGGTTGATTATTTAGTAAATGGAAGATTAAAACACTTGACAATTAAACTATTGAGCTTGATAATGAACTCAAACTCTCTACCACTAAACCGACAGAATTGTGGATATAATAAAGTTGCCCTATAGTATGACATGATAAGTTGAGTTGTACCTCGCCGGCTTTTATAGGTGTGAAAATTGTTAGAAAATATTCTCTATATCTGTCTTTTATCTACCATATCTGTATATACTTAGATTCACTGCTGTAGCTTTCCTTTCCTGTATAGAAGTTCTTATCCTTATCTGTATAGGTCTAGTATGTCTGTTCTGTATATAACCACGTTACAGTTATCAATGTAAAAGGCATTCCAGGCAATCTATTCTACAGTCTCTTTTACATGGTATCAAAGCAGGACTAGTTGCTGACTCATCGCTACACCTTTTCGATCTCGCGTACAGCATCTCTTTTTCAATCATCATGGCCGGTGGAGAAGATTCTGGCGAGAAGAAGGCAGAAAGTTCATTCGATTCCGCCAAGACAGATCTCTCTAATCCCTTCTTCACTCACCATTCAGATCATCCCGGATTGGTTCTCGTCTCCAAACTTCTCAATGGGGACAATTATTCAGGTTGAAAAAGGTCAATGGTCCGAGCTTTGAACTCCAAAAATAAGTTTGGATTCGTCAATGGTTCAATCAAACCTCCCTCAGAAGCAACTAATCCCAAAGGTTACGCAACTTGGTCGCGGTGCAACGACATGGTTCATTCTTGGATTGTCAACTCTTGCGATCCTGAAATTGCAGATAGTGTGACTTATTACCCTACTGCTAGTGAGGTTTGGGAAGATTTAAGTGAACGTTTTTCTCAAGGGAATGCAACTCGCATCTTTGAAATACAAAGAGACATCAATCTACTCATACAAGAATATCTATCTCAGCCTACAATACAAGAGTTTTTGGGGATGAACTGGCAATATATTCAGACACAGTACATTCAGAACAGCAGAAATTGATGCAGTTTCTAATGGGATTGGATGATTCTTGCAGTGCTATTCGGGGACAGATTCTTCTAATGAACCCACTACCTTCTGTTCGCCAAGCATACTCCTCTCTCTCTCTCTCAGTAAGGAAAACACTGCGTCTTGAGTACAACCCACATTGGAGCAAGCAAAACTAGCAGCATCGCCAGGGTAATCCGGAGCAACTGAAACCCGTCATCAACTGCGACAAAAAGAGCTCAAGATTCTCAAAGATCGTCAGATAGCTTCAACGAATATCCGCGATCGTCAAACATAACTGATCAAAATCGGCGTTGCTCTTGGACGCGATCTAACTGTACCTATTGTGAGAAACAGGGGCGATATGCTTTGGGTCATTGGGTTCAAAATTGTTTTGAGCTTAATGGATATCCTGTGGGTCACCCAAAAGCCAAATCCAATTCAGGCCCAAGAAAATCTAGCAACAGTAAAAAGTCTGCAGCTAATCATGTGTCTAATGCTTCTAAAGATGATGGAAAACCTGTTATTGGAATTTCGGAAGCGCAACTGTGGCAGCTTTTCTCACTTCTGAGCAATGAAGGTTGTAGCTCACAAGCCAATGCGGTAACTAAACCAAGTTTTTCTAAAGTCATTTTCCGCGACTGGATTATTGATAGCGGGGTAACAGATCATATCTCTTTATCATCAAAGTATTTTTTCCACAAAAATAAAAATTGCTCATTGCCTCCAGTATTATTGCCTAGCGGGGAAACAGTTGAGATTACTACAAAAGGAACATTGGCTCTTAATTCTGTCTATTATTTGTTGGATGTATTATGCGTGCATGCATTCAAAGTAAACCTAATATCAATAAGTCGCTTAACAAGAGGTCTGAATTGCTCAGTGACTTTTTCTCCTTATTGGTGTATTTTGCAGGATCTGAACACGAAGACGATGATTGGTTTGGGGAAGCAGCATGATGGACTATACTATTTGGCAGCATTGGCGACAAGAAAGAATCTTACCCTCTCTCCTCCCACAAACAAACCATCCTGCAACCTCACTATCTCCACCACCGATCTATGGCATAATCGTTTAGGACATGTTTCTCCTCCTTGTCTTCGCTTCATTGTAAAGAGTTTTTTAGATTTTCACGTTCACCCTAATAATGTTTGCCCTACATGTCCCTTGGAAAAACAAAGTAGTTTACCTTTTGGTACTAGCACTATTTCTTCTTCAAAACCATTTGAAATTATTCATTGTGATATTTGGGGCCATTATAGCCATTCGTCTCTTTCTGGTGCGCATTATTTTCTCACTATTGTTGATGATTATTCTCATTTTACATTGATTTTTTTGATGCGTCACAAGAATGAAGCACAATCTCTTTTGAAAAACTTTTTCACTTATGTTATTACTCAATTTGAGTCTCGCATCAAAACTTTTCGAAGTGATAATGGTGGTGAATTTATTTCATTGCACACATTCTTTCAAGAAAACAGTGTAATTTTTCAGCACTATTGTGTTTATACGCCTCAACAAAATGGGGTTGTTGAACGTAAACATCGGCACATATTACAAGTGGCATGATAGGCGGATAAACACCTATACAAAGATACCTTATTTTCAACCAAGATATATCATTGTAATAGTTAATTATATGGGTTATCGAATACAAGGAGTTGGTAAAACTAAATCCTAACACTAAACTACAATGCTGACAGACTCGATTACAATACACTAATGACACTACGAACATAAGGTAGACTACTGTAAAAACTACGAAAATTTAACACAATATACTAGACACCGTGGTAGACTACAACAACAAAATTGAGGGTGTTCTGAGTAGTTTTGGTTACCAAAATAAATTGGCTAAGCTACAGCTAATGCAGATAATAAGTGCTGAAAGTAAATATGCTAATGAATGCAAATGTGTTTAAACTATATGATTAATGAGCTAAGAAGCATGCAATCCACCACCGCCATTCCATCTCTCTAACACATACTTAACCTAATGCACATGTCCGATGAATGAAAGTTCCCAGGAAGAGTTGATCGTTACAACCACATCCTATTTCCTAATCTTTATGCCTATGCAGGTTTGTCATGGACCTCTCCCACAACTATTCCTCTATGAACCCATAGTCATGGATCCCAAGGTTTACAAAGAAGAAAGCATTAAACACTAGAAAAGGTTTGAGAAGCTACGAGGATTTACAAGTACACTATGGAGTGTCTCGCTAGACTTATGGATTTCAATCTCTTGACGGTAAAATCAGTGTATCACTGTATTGAATCCAGTGGAAGAAATTATCTTCAGTCACCTGTATCTCATGACAATAGAACCCTAGCATGCAAACTAAGTTGGCCACTAAAGCAAACATACACGAATTCATATGGTGAACCATTCAGAGAAAGAAACCTCATTCAAAGAACATGCAAAACTAAGTTAAAGTGTATGCATTAAAAAGACTTCATGAACGAGGCTTCAAGCAGCCCCTTAACAATAGGTAAAGAATCAAGCAGCCCCTTAACTAAAATTCATAAGTAAAGAATCAAAACAAGTCATAGTGTTTGATACAAAAAAATGAGATGAAGAAGAACTCTGGCTGGACACCAGTGAATTCGTCGTAGGGCAAGTCGATCTTTTTCCTGGTCGCCTTGCAAATACGCTCCGCTTTGCCCCCTTTAACGAGACCCCGAGTCCTTTTCGGTTCCGGGTCAGTGGGGGCCCTCCTTTGCTTGCGCCGGGCGCTTAACATGATTGATTCGGCGGTCGAGGACGCCTGAGTACTTCCAGTTGAACCGGTATCGGGCGTCGGAGATTGGAAGGGGTCGACGTCATCACCACTCGAGATGAATGGGGGAGCGGGAATTTCCCCAGAGGGCGCTACGGACGGACCAGATGATCCGTCCGGATTGAGAGCGTCGTTGCCCTCCTGTTGAACCCAACCGACTTGGGCCGCCAACATTCGGAGCATGGCATCTTCCGCCTCATGTTGGGCTTTCTTCTTGCCGGATGTCGTCTTTGGCGGAGCCATTTAAACCTAAGAGTACGGTGTTAAAATACCTACTTACCATAATAATTACAACTTAAAAATTTACGCTAATTAAGTACGTTTAAGATTTAAATAGAGTACACTAACTTGGCTTTTTCGGTCGTTCAATGGACGTGCGACCCGCGCGATAAAGTGTAAATTTTCAATTAATCAGCCTTGATTAAATCGAAAAACATGGCCAGTTAGGGATAGAGATAACGCGAGAGGCAGGACTAATTTCGACAAAAGTCTTTCTTAGTCCAAATCCTGTCACCAGTCATAACCCGTTTCTAGACACCATGTCCGACATTCGGCTAATTTTTCGAAAATTTACACTCCCTCAAGTCCTTTGCAAACTCCGCCCTCAACCTCATGTCCATAACTTCACTTAGGTTATGGTGTGCGGTGATGAAATCCACACATCACGAGGGGTTAAGGAGATAAGCTAGGAAAAGAGGCACCATATATTCCAAAGAGTGCAACTTAATAAACCAAGCCTATGTACTAAATTTAAATCGAACACGTACTACTAATTAATTCACTAGAACATACACGTAAATATTAATTAATAATTTTTAATTACATGTAATAATTTATTTTTATTTATCATGCATTTAATAAAAAATTGATTCATTTAATAAATTATGAATAATAATTTATTCATTTAATAAATTTAATAATAAATTCATTTAATCATGCAACTAATAATAAATAATTACAATAATAAATTTGCAAATTTAATAAATTATCAAGTAATTACAATTATTCATTTAATTATTATTAATAACAATAATTAACCATTTAATCAATTAATAACAATAATTAATCATTTATTTAATTAATAACAATAATTAATCTAAATATAAATAATAACAATAAATTTACAATTATTCATTTAATTAGTAATAATAACAATAATTATGATTTAATTAATTAATAACAATAATTAATCTTTTATTAAATATTTCAAACTAAATAATAAATTAAATTCTACTAATAATTATATTTAGAATTTAATTAATTAATTAAATGAAAATTATTTTAATAAGGGAAAAATAGAAATTTACCGAATCGGAGTTTTGCCGGAGTTGAGTCGTCAAAGAGGAGGAACCACGTACGCCGGAAAAAATGTCGTCGGAGCGTCGCCGGAGGAGGATCGCCGGAGTGAGAGAGAGAGAGAGAGAGAGAGGAGAGGAGAATGTTGTATGGGATGAGGAAAAGAAGATGAGCCCCGGCCTATATATAGGCTTTCACTTAGACGACGGAGCACTATTCTCCGTCGTCTAAGTTCACTTGGACGACGGAAACAGTGTTTTCCGTCGTCTAAGTGGCGGTTTCAAAATTTTGAAACGGCGCGTAATTAAGGGGCGGGACGTTTTGAACCGCCATGAATTTGGACTTAGACGACGGAGAATAGATTCTCCGTCGTCTAAGTGGAAATTCAAGCGGTGCCGAAAATTGAGGCGGTAAATCGAACCTCCATGATTTTCGACCTGGACGACGGAGAATGACCTTCTCCGTCGTCCAGGTGAACACCAGGACGACGGAACACCACATCTCCGTCGTCCAAGTTAAATATTTATTGTACCAGGACGACGGATCTTGTCCTTATCTGTCGTCCAGGTAAAATTTACGTTAAAAAAAATTTTAAAATTAATTCGCTAGGAATTTAGCGATCTGTCATTCGAGTGAAATAGTCGTCCAATATCGATGAACGCATCGTATATATGAACAGTTAAATTTGAACCGACGAATAATTTTTCGTTTTAAAAGTTGTTAAGTATCGACTAATCCTTACGACTTAAGTGTTCATGAGTAGAGGCTCATTTGCAACAGAGTATTAACGAAATTGAATTTGGACAAAACAACCGTTGGATATGTTCGTCGTAACATAATATATAATTGTCTTCAAAGGACTATAAAATAATAAGTTGGGGAAGGGTTTCATCGGCACAGTCAACCACAAAACCGATAATTTCACAAACCGGAAACGTGGATACAAGGCATGTCGCAACTCCGATTTTCGAACCGTCGAAGCTCACACACCAAGAATTGTTGACTCTAAAGTCTTGACGAAAAGAATATGCATTGGAAGAAGGTCTAGATGGTCGTTGTCTTAGAAAAAATGACGATATCTGCACCTGGACGACGGAGATGAGAGCTTTTCCGTCGTCCAGGTAAACACCTGGACGACGGATACGCTCTCATCTCCGTCGTCCAGGTGTATAGACCCTGAATTCAGGGGTTAGGGCCTTACTGTTTAGGGTTGAGGGTTTGTGAACTTGGACGACGGAGAATGACAGTCTCCGTCGTCCTAGTGTGTACCTGGACGACGGAGGATGACCATCTCCGTCGTCCAGGTGTAAAAACCCTGAATTCAGGGGTTAGGGCCTTAGGGTTTAGGGTTTAGGTCGTCCAGGGTCATTTGTGTGTCTGTTCAATTATTTTGAAATAATTTCTCCGTTGTCCAGGACAAATAATTCAGATTAATTAATTAATTAAATTAATTTAGTTTACGTACGTCGGTCGATCCGATATATATGATCGAGCATGCATCGATCATATATATATTACAATAATTAAAATAATTAATTACCAATTAATAATCCTCGTCGTGTGGCCGTACTCTTCGCCATAATCGTCATCATCTTCATCCCCGTTATCCGATTGCTCATCCTCCTCATCATACTCAACATCGTCCGACGAATAACCTGAGTCGTCGTCCGCGTCCTCTTCCTGCTTGTCTTCTTCATCTACCTCCTCGATAATCTCATCTTCAGCTAGATCTGTACAACCATCAGGCATGGGTAACCGTTCATCATCTTGAACCAGGTCCATTATATCGGAGCGGATGACAGAAATATTAGGCTCTTGATAGGCAGGAATGTCTCTTTCTGGTTCAGCAGCATCTTCAGTCATCGCCAGTGTCCCTTCAATTGTCTCTGTATTCCATATTCCTCGATGAGAGATATGGTTCACTATTTTCCACCCTTCACCGGCTTTCGGATCGTCGAGATAGAACACCTGCCGAACTAAGGTGGCGAGAGCGAAAGGCTCATCCTCATACCAGCTTGAGTTTGTATCGACTGATAATAGTCCCAGGTCTTCCTTTGTACGCTTGAACCATCTGCATTTGAATAGGAAAACATTGACATCATTCCCGTAACATAGCTGAACCACATATACAATAGCCCCGTAATATAGATCATTGTCTTTCCCAACTGCTACCCCACTGTTTTGTGTTCTTCTTCCTTCGTCTCGGGCCAATGAATGGAACTTTATCCCGTTCACAAAACATCCGGGATAAATATAGTGTTTAACCGACTTCCCTGCTAGCAAGTGTTTTGGCCATGACCACCACCCTCCGTGGTTTTCAGATTTTTGCAGATCAATCATCTGCGAAAAAGGGCAAATTAATATAAGGGTTTACTTTCTACAAACATGATCGATATGTATTTAAATAATTAATACCGAGACGTACGTACGTACCCATTGGAAAAAATAATCTGGAAACTTCTTCTTAACCATTTTCTCAATCCACGCCGAACTCTTGTTTTGATTTAACGCCTGAAGCCTCTCCCTGTATGACATCATGTACGGCTCAACTTCGTCACAGTCTCGCAACACTACCCAATGTGCCTCAATAAGTTCTTCCCGTGTTAACGATTCCTTTAATACTCCTCTAAACTGTCGGACGACATTGGTGACGACAGATAGATTGATGCGGGCACTGCGATCGGATGCAGTGGGAGGTGGTGGATCTTTGAGGTACCTGTTGCAGTAAGTAACACACTCATGCATTAGGTATGTCTCTGCTATGGAGCCATCCGGGGCCGACCTATTTTTGACAAATGACTTATACTGTCCAAGCTGTCTACAAAATCAAACGTACAATAAGAATAAGTACATATAGCTAGCTAGTATATAATCTCTAGTGGAACAAATTAATTAGTTGTACGTACCTTTCTTGAGGATACATCCAAGTGTATTGGACCAGACCAGAAATGAGCACCTGCTCGGGCAGGTGGATCATTAGGTGAATCATGATGTCAAAGAAGGCAGGGGGAAAAATCCTCTCTAGTTTGCAAATGATGTGCACAATTTGTTGTTGCAATTCCACCACATCTGACTTCTTTAATTCTCTGGCGCATAACCTCTGCCACCACCTGCACAATGCCACTATTGGTTCTACGACGTCCCGAGGCAAGTATGGTCGAATTACCACTGGAAGCAGACGTTGCAGCATAACGTGATAGTCATGTGTCTTTAGACCAACAAACTTGTGTTGCACCTCGTCCACTGCTCCAGTTATAGTAGCTGCATACGTAGCCGGATAACGAACGCCTTTAAACCAGTGAAATACAGAACGTCTAAGTGTCGGCTTCACTGCGTAAGGTGCATCTGGCATCTTGTTGTACACTCCTTTCCTATCCCTCCTCAACCACAAGGGACGACGTAGATTCATTGATTCCAAATCTTTGCGCGCTTTGGGAGTATCTTTAGTCTTGAACTTAATACCGAGAATTGTTCCCACCACGCTGTCGCACACATTCTTTTCTATGTGCATCGCGTCCAAGTTGTTCCTCAGCTTCAACTTCGACCAGTAAGGGAGTTCAAAGAATATACTCTTGTGATCCCAATAGCTCAGATCATGTGGAGGAATTGGATTGCATTTCTTTACATCCGCGTCATTGCTCACACACCAAAGTCGAAATAGCTCAACCTCTCTAAAATCTCTTCGCCCGACCAAATACGGGGTTTAGGATTGTTCTCTACCGTACCGTCGAAATGAGCTTCATCCTGTCGCCACGGGTGGTCGTGAGGAAGCCATCTACGGTGACCCAAGTAACACACCTTCCCCGCGTGCCAACTAGAGTTCACGTCGTCCAAACATATAGGACATCCATTATATCCTTTCGTCCTGCAGGCTGCCAACATCCCATAAGCTGGAAAATCGCTGATCGTCCACATTACGGCAGCCCTCATCGTGAACATCGTGTCAGTGAATTTGTCATAAGTTGGAACTCCATTTTCCCACAACAGTTTCAGGTCATCGATCAAAGGTCTGAGGTAGACATCTAAGCACTTCGATGGGGATTTAGTGTGATGACCCGAACTAGAATCTGTTGTGTATTCGGCACGATTCTCGAGATTTGGTTATAGTCGCAGTTTTACGATATTGTGTGATTTGCCGATTTGATTCGCGACTATGTTTTTAGTCGAGAATTTGAGTTGGGTGTCTTCATGGGAATTGTAGAGTACGTGATTTTGAGTTCATGGGCAGTTCCGGAAGAATTTTCCGATACCCGAGGAATATTTTATGATTATTTGAAGTTTCGGTATTCGACGAGTTTATCCGTTTGTTTCGTGGTTATCCGAATTATTTCGTATTTTCATTTTGGACCGTTGATCGACCCGAGGCTCGAGTATAAATAGCGGAATAGTCGAGAATTAGTCATAAAACACTATTTGAGTTTGACCAGTCGTTGACCTTCTGTTTTTGGTAAGTTGACTTTTTGGACAAAAAGAGAAAGTTTCCCGTTTGGGAGTTGCCGTCCGACGACTTGTTTTCCGGTCACCTCCGGCCAAGCGAAGGGTAAGGTCTCCTTCCTCTCTTGATTTCGAGTAGGTCTGTACTTGTATTGATGGAAATTGATTAAGTTTTTGGGGAGTTCGATTAAGGCCGAGACGGGGTGGTTCGACGGTGACGGTGGAGGTGGTTCCGGCGAGTTTTGAGGGTCGAGATGTTGGGGGTTTTGCTCCCCACACCTCATTGAGGCTTCCTAGTTAATTGGTTTTGGATGAGGTGAGGTTTTGGGGTGAACCCGATTAGGGATCCGGTTTGGGTATTCCGATTTGGTTTCGATGAATTGAGGTGGTTCCTTTGTGAATTGGGCTTAGTGTTAGAAGGGAAAGAGGTTCGCATGGTTGAGATGGTCTGATCTGGAGAGTTTCGCCGTGTGATTCCACCGTTGACGGCGCGCCGCCGGCGGCGGCGGAGAAAAAGTCAACTTTTCAGATTTCGATGTAATTAGTGTCGTTTTTCTCGAAATCGCGTCCTGGTTATCGTGCATCAGTACAGTGTTGTGGGTTATGATATTGAACAGATATGTTTTATGGTTATGTTCAGGTGATCGAGATCGTGATCGTGATCGTGCTTCTGGCGAGGGATCTTCCGCCGGTCCTCGAGATTAGAGCGTGTGTGCTTTTTGCTCACCTGTGAGTGGACAATTTATTTTCACGGATTGATTGCGAGTCTTTATTTATGATTTACGAACTCGAGCATGCGGACTGATTATGATTTTACGAGCATGTGTTTTACGATTATGCTTATACGAATATACGTATACGAATATATACATATACGTACATATTATGTTTTAAGCATGTGCATAGAAAGGATTTATGATTTGGTTTACACAGAGTACAGTCTCAGTATATGTTGTGGTATCGTTACACATTGGCTTCTCGGCTGATCCCCGAGTACGCTCCGGGGGAGACAGATATCCTGACCCGAGGCCTTTCTGGCTAGGAATCACGTGTGGGTCTGGGATCCCGTGATTCAGACTGTGCTATCGCGTGGTAGTCCATGAGTGATTCCGCGATTTTATATTGCATGCTCTGTACGCGTGAGGAGTTGGAGTCTCCCTCGTGTACCATTTCTTTACTTATGCATTTGACTCGCATATGATTTTATACGTATATATTACTTGGTGAAAGACATTTATTTTCGTCCACTCACTCTAACGTGGTTATTGCCTTTCCTCTGGGCTTTTCGGTTTCCGTGCCCAGTTTGCAGTTCAGGTTTGGTGTTTCACGTCGCGGTTTGGAGGCTAGTGATCAGAGTCACCTGTGTTTTCCAGTAGGTTCTTGTTTCACCTACTGATGTACATTTTGTATATGTTTTACTCTAGAGGTCGCTCTGATACATGATGTGCGGATTTTCACGGATATACATATATACATAGTACAGTTTATTTACTGTTGTTGTTTATATTGATGTTGAGAAATCCGGATGGGATTGGTGCCCACGGTTTGATTTCTGTGGCATAGGACGAAGTGTTATTTTCAGGGTGCAGGTTTATGCAATTCCACGCTAGTAACAAAACTCTGCCGAAATTTTGAAATTTTTTTGTTGGTTCGTATTTTCGAAAGGGTTTGATTCCGGTTTAGGAAACTGAATCGGGATTGGGTCCTTTCATTTAGGACCTGGAATTAGTACGGTAAGGAAATTAAATTCCTTGTTCATGCACATCCACGGAGGCAAGTTGTACGGCATCAGAATAACTGGCCAAGTGCTGACGGCGGAGCTATTACTTCCCCAAGGATTGAATCTGTCTGTAGATAGGCCGAGTCTAACATTTCTAACCTCTGAAGCAAAGTCTCCAAATTCTCTGTCGAAATATTTGAAACCCTCCCCATCCGCGGCGTGTCGCAGGACATCGTCATCTATTCGCTTTTCTGCGTATCATCGCATCGCCTCTGCTGTGTGTAGAGACATGTACAGGCGCTGCAATCTGGGAATCAAGGGAAAATATCGAACAACTTTCACAGGAATTCTCTTTTTCGAACTCTTCCTATTCAACTGGAATCTGCACTGGCCACATACGGGACAATAGTCCAAATCTTTATACTCTTTGTTAAATAGCACACAATCATTCAGACATGCGTCAATTATCCTGTACTTTAGGCCGAGGCTGCTCAGGATATTTCTAACCTTATAATGAGATTTAGGAAGATTGTGATCATCGGGAAGCAACTTACATATTTACTCCTGAATTTCGTCAAAAGCACTCACTGACATTTTGTGCTTCACTTTTATCTTCATTTGCTCCATCACATATTGCAACACATTCTCTCGACATCCAGGGAACACCGGGGTTTGCGCTTCAAGTAGCATCCGGTTGTACTTTTCCATCTCACTGGTGTCAGTGGCCAAGCTAGCAGCGGGGAATGTGTAATCATGCTCATTAGTGGTACTGTAACCTCCGTCTTGGTGTTGGTGTCCACCATGACTACATCCCGGAAACGCATCATGGACCAAATCTGCAGTTGGGTTGCAAGCTGGGGGTCCGGCACCACTGCCGCTGGATGAGGCACCATGGTAACTGTACCCTGAGCTGAAGTCTGCTGCGCTGAACTCTACTGCTTCACCATGCTCGCTCCATGTAGTGTAACTCCACATCATACCATTTTCGTACAGGTATTGCACCATAACATTAACCTCCGCATACTGACAATTAAGACATTTTTGACACGGACACCTGAAACGTTTCTTTCCCTGACCATGTTCTATCGCAAAATTCACAAATTCGCTAATTCCATCCATATACCGGACATCACATCTATTCTTCAACTTCATCCAACTCTTGTCCATACTGCTACAAAATATATATTATAATTAATTAATTATTACATATATATATATTAGTCCATTAATTTACGCTTAATTATACGTACTCGATCTACATCGATCCATCAATTACGTACGTACGTACGTAATTTAATCGATCTGTATATATATATATAGCTAACATCCTTGCATGTATGTACGTACGTTTTCACTAAATATATATATATATATATTAATTAAGACCATTTTAACTGCGTACGTACCTGCTGGCCTTCTCGATATCTGTACGTTAATTAAGCTAGCTAGCTATGAAAGGACCCAATCCCGATCCATATACCTAAACCGGAATCAAACCCTTTCGAAAATACGAACCAACAAAAAAATTTCAAAATTTCGGCAGAGTTTCATTACTAGCGTGGAATTGCATAAACCTGCACCCTGAAAATAACACTTCATCCTATGCCACAAAAATCAAACCGTGGGCACCAATCCCATCCGGATTTCTCAACATCAATATGAACCATAAACAGTAAATAATACTGTAATATATATGTATATATCCGAGAAAATCTGTATAAACATGTGTCAGAATGTATCAGAGCGACCTCTAAAGTAAAATATATACAATATACACATCAGTAGGCGAAACAAGAACCTACTGGAAAACACAGGTGACTCTGATCACTAGCCTCCAAACCGCGACGTGAAAAACACCAAAACCTGAACTGCAACTGGGCACGGAAATCGAAAAGCCCAGGGAAAGACATGAAAATCGTTAGAGTGAGTGGACGAAAATAAATGTCTTTCACCAGTTATATATATGTTATAAAAACATATGCGAGTCCAGGCAAATAAAATCAACAAGTACACGAGGTAAAACCATAGTCCTCCAGCGTACTGAGCATGCAAGTAAAAATCCCACGGGGTCACTCATGGACACACACCGTGCTAGTACAGTCAGAACCACGGAGTCCCTGACTTCCACGTGATTCTAGCCAGAAATGGCCTCAGATCCGGGGAAACGCCCCTCACCGGTCAGTCGGGGATACGCCCCTCCTGGTATGGCCTACCATCGGGGATCAGCCGAGAGGCAAGTGTATCGATACAACAACGTAACCAAGACTGTACTCTGTGTAAACCAAATCATAAACATTTCGATGCAAATGCAAATAACAACATATAAATGTATGTATACTCATATACGTATATTCGTATAAGTATATCGTATAATCGTAAAACACATGCTCATATATCCGAAATCTCATAGGCATGCTCAAGATCGTAAATCATATAAAAGACTCGCAAACAATCCGTGAAAAGAAATTGTCCACTCACAGATGAGCAAAAAGCACACACACACTAATCTCGAGGACCGGCGGAAGATCCCTCGCCAGAAGCACGATCACGATCTCGATCTCCTAAATGTTCACAAAACACAACTGATCAATATCATAGTTCTCAACACTTTACAGATGCACGGAAACCAACCGTTCCCGGAAATACGAAATGCAGTGCAAAATGAATTACGGAAATCCCGAAATCCCCACTCGAAATATCGACTGAAAATCGGCTAACCAAATCAACCCGAAAACCTCCGTACTATAACCAGGGCGTGATTACGAGAAAAATGACACTAATTACATCGAAATCTGAAAAGTTGACTTTTTCCTCGCCGTTGACCGCCGCCGCCGCCGGCGGCGCGCCGTCAACGGTGGAATCACAAGGCGGAAAGCTCCAGATCGGACCATCTCAACCTTGCGAATCTCATTCCCTTCTATCACTAAGACCAATTCAAATCACAACCACCTCAAAATCAAGCAAAACCGAACGAAAATCCTTAACCAAATCCCTAATCGGGTTGCATCAAAAACTCTTCCTTAACCTCAATTGATCACACCAATAGACTCAGAGAGACGAGGGGAGTCGAATCCCCCTAATCTCCCCTACCAAAACTCGCCGGAGCCAAGCTCCCCGTCACCGGCGACATCAACCTGATCGGCCTAACTCGGGCACCCCAAAAACCTCATCAAATCTCACCAATTAAAACATCAACCAACTCAAAATCATCAAGGGAAGCTAACTGTACCTTTCAATCAACCGAAGGTGGCCGGAATACGGTGGTCGGACGGGCAACCGAATCGGGAAACTCTCCCCCTCGAGTCAACGCAGTCAAACTTTCCAAAATGGGAAAGTCAACGCAAGTCAATGCAAATTCATGTTTTTACGACTATTTTCCGACTTTTTGATATTTATACTCGTCCCACGGGTCGATCAACGGTCCGGAATGAATATACGATGTGATTCGGATAAGCTCGAAACAATCGGATAAACTCGTTGAAACCCGAAACTTCAAATAATCATAAAATATTCCTCGGTTATCAGAAAAATCTACCGGAACCGCCCTCGAGCTCGAAATCACGTACTCTACAACTTCCGTGAAGACACTCAACTCAAATTCTCGACTGAAAACATAGTCGCGAATCGAATCAACAAACCACACAATATCGTAAAACTACAACTATATCCAAATCTTGAGAATCGTGCCAAACACACATCTGATTCTGGTTCGGGTCGTCACAAGCTAATCAGCGGAGATCCCTTATCGATCCTGATTCTTTCTCGGCCTTCTCCTGGCCTTTTCCTTCTCCCTTCTCCTTCAATTCTTCTTCAAATGGAAGAGATATATCGAGGATCGGATGGAATGAATTCAGTTTGGCATCGGGCTTATATAATGCTTCACTTAGACGACGGAGGTGTCGGTACGTCGTCTAAGTGGAAGTACGTTACGTACTCGGACGACGGCGTGTCGGTCCGTCCTCCAGGTTATCACCTGGACGACGGAGAATACCATCTCCGTCTTCCAGGTGACCACCTGGAGGACGAAGAAGACTCCGAGGTCCAGGTGATCACCTGGATGACGGAGCATACAATCTCTGTCGTCCTGGTGATCACCTGGACCTCGGAGTCTTCTCCGTCCTCCAGGTGGTCACCTGGACGACGGAGATTGTATTATCCGTCGTCCAGGTGAAGACCTGGAGGACGGACCGGACTCCGAGGTCCAGGTGATCACCTGGACGACGGAGGTTGTATTCTCTGTCGTCCAAGTTTTACTTGGACGACGGAAAAATCTCCGTCGTCCAAGTGTGACTTGGACCACGGAACAATTACGTTTCCGTGGTCTAAGTGCTGTTTTCTTGTAGTGTCATTTCGTCAGTGACATACTCCACATAATATGCAATGATGACAGGAGTTACAACCATTACATTAGTGGTGTACTAAGTATGACTTATACCACTACTAATTGTACCACTACTAATTGTAGCAGAACCTTGAACCCCCTCGGGTCCAGATTTTTTTCAATGTTAATTAGACTTCAAGTCCCTAAATCCTCTATAAACTTCACAATTATAGCAATGATTTGATCCGTCTATTTTGAAGTGAAGCAAAAAAATCTAACCCATGATCTTATGATATATCATAAGTATTATCATAGTTGATCACCTGCATATTCGGCCAAAAATGTCAACATATTCATCATATGCAACTTAAGCATATATATGGATGGGATCAATCGGGGGAATCATTTGTACTTGAAAATTCAAGGTTATGATCTCAAAATTAGAACTTCGGGTACGTTCTAATATTGTTGGTAATATGAACTTCTAGTTCAAATACCTATTATACTCAAATCCCTAGCTTATTTGAGCTTTAAGATGCATCTCAGCATCAAGGACCCATGACATGAAATTTTTCCCAAAGATGTCGAGGGCAAAAAAGTCCAATGCTGTCAAATTTGCCATATTTTCTTGTAGAAAGATAGAAAATATTAAGATCTCAATATCGAAACTTCATGTTAGAATATAGTGAACAACGGATCACATGAACAAAACTTCAGGTTTATGCCATGTTATTAGAACTTTAGGTCTAATATCATTTTTGAACTTTAGGTTCATAATTTCGAAACTTCAAGCTCGAGTATTATTAGTGAAACTTCAGGCTCACTAATATAAACAATTGTAAACAAAAATATGTAAATTACAAGCAGATTAGATTACTCCATATATCATGAGTGGTAATAAAAATAAAATATCTCTTCATCAGCTAAAACAAACAAACTCATAGATCAGAGTATTGGTCAAAGTAAATATTGATGTTGCACCAAAAACTCTTTGATCATCATCGAGTTAGAAAATATAGAGCGAAAATGCTAATAACGTGTTATAAACTTGGGAGAAAGAGATAGACAGAAAAGAGAACGCAGGGAGATGGGGAGGAGAAAGTGTAGAGTGTTTTCTTATTCATCTCAATAAGCCTCTATATAGAGGTATGGTTTACATGATAGGTATATAACTATTGAGTATTTGCATAGACATCCACATAAATATAATATTTACAACATAAAGATAGATATTTTTTTTTTGAATTTTTAGCTAAAATTAACTTCAACAAAGTAAGTATAGTTAAAGTCAAATATAACTTTTAGTTAAAGTTGTAGCTACATTTAGCTACATATGAGATAGAAAATAACTTAAAGCTAAACACTTAATTAACACTAAATATGTCACACATGTTATCTGCTTATTGTTCAATCTCTCGTAGAAGTATCAAGATTCTAATAATATGTTGAGAGCAAGGGCTCTCTTGGTTCATCCATTCAGTCGGCCTTCCTCAAGGGCGTTGCATCACAAGTGGAGTAAAGTATCCAGATTTGTGGGGAATTGGGCATGGATTTCAAAATAGTTGTTGGCTTCAAGTTGGTGGTGTGACTGCAGAAGTTAGCGGTGGTAGTCATGTCGAGGTCAAGCAAAGCTCGATTGAAAGCTACCTCGGAGTTGGTGCATCAATACCTTTGCTGTTGAGAATGGGTCGAGTTCGCCGAAGTTTCTTTCGTCAACTGCAGGTCCTTCCAGATCCTTTGTGGGAGGCTTGGCTTCCTAAGAGCAGCGATAAGATAGTGGTCGGAGGCGTTAAGTGGTTTCCGTGTTGGAGGTGGAGTCTTGTTGGCTATATGGATATGCGTCGATTGTGTCAGCCTGATGAGCTAGGGTTGTGGGGGTTTTGGGCTTTGAATGTGTTTTGGGCACATGTTTTGGGTTCATGTCCCGGCCTTTTGGATTTGGACTTGGGATCTGGATAGTATTTTAGCTAGGTTGTTTTGGTTTCTTTATTGGGGCTTGGCAATCATGTGCCCTCTATGACAAGAGACTAAAATATAAAGTGGTTAGGTTCTCTTGTTGTCGAGGCCTAGCGGCTGTTACTCGCCTCGACAAGTTTCTCCCATGGTCACATGGTTACTGTGAGCTTCATATCAGAGATTGTATTCCGGCCTAACTTTGTTAGGGCGCATAGATTTTTTAGGAACGTTGGTGTTTCCTAGGTAGGGCCCGTTATGGTGGATCTATGTATAATGTAACCTCATTATTGATTTAATGTGACATATTTCTTGATTAAAAAAAAAACTATATATTTCACTTTTGACATTAGAATAGCTATCACTGCTAAATCAAAAGTTATAAATGGTTAGCTGCATTTAGCTTTGGATTAGAATTTGATTTTTAAAAGACTAATTTGCATGTACAGTGTCTCGACTTTACTTGCATGTGCAACTTAGTACCAGAACTTATAAAGTTATCAATGTAGTAACCAAACTCAATTTTTGTTATAAACTCAATCTCTTTTTCCATTTTCCATTATATTTTGTTAAAATGTTGGCGTGACTTGCGTGTTCCGTTAGATAATGACAAAATAACCAAAATACCCTAATGATACATTAATTTATTTGTTTTAAACGGGTCGTTCGGTCGGGTCAAATTTGGAAGCATGATAAGGAAATCAGTTTTGATGTGAAATTTGTCTATTTTAAGCTGAGGAAAGCTCGATTAAGTAGAGAAGTTGTTCATGAATTGGAGTTGTAAGCAAAGGAACTCCATTGAGAAGGTCCTGAAATGGCGAAGTTGATAAGCGGTTAGGTGCAACACTGCCAAAGAGATCGACGAGGATCTTGAAGCCGACAGAATGGGCAAAGGCGGCGGTGGTAGTGGGTGTGAAGCTAGCTACTGCAGAGAAAGGGGAAGTCGGTTGCAGCATAGGCGGGGGGAGGCACATCGGAGAAGAAGGGGTTGAAGGTATGGTTATGGTTTTCCTTCTTGTTGAGGAAGCCATCATCACAGAGGGGCAAGTGAGATCGGCGGTAGGTAAGAGGGTCAAGGAAACTGAGTTCGTGTGGTTTTTGGATGGTCTTTGTGGGATTTGGTGGGATCGTGATTGGGGTTGTTAATTGGGACTGTGGCTTTATGTAGTTGTGGGGTTGCGGTTGTAATTATGTTTGGATGTGTTGTGATGATTTTTAGGTTTGGGTCAAAAAGTGGATCAGGGGCCTGAGAAGGAGGAGAAGGGATGGAATCGATCGGGTGCGCGGCGATGGCTGTGTTGTTGGCAGATCATGGAAAACCCTATGATTTGGTGCTTTTATTCAACCATAAGATGTTAGCTTGTGAGCATCCAAAATCTGCACTCACAAATCAGTTCTTTCATTGAGACAACTCCTACGTTGATCATTTAGTGATCTTCCATGAATGGGTTCTCTCTCAAATTCAAAAGCAATCTGGTTTTCACCAAAACCCTAACAAATACGACAAAGAACAACGTTCCAGAATCCCAAAAAACATAGGAATGCTCATCAATATTCTAGCATTGCTATAGTCCATCTTAAAAGATGAACACCATTGGAAGCTACAGAAGTTTAGTTTCTAATGAAATAAATTTTGTCTCAATCGGAGTTCTGATCAAGAAGATAAGACTGGATTATCGGACGGGGGTCGAGTTTGACAAAAACAATGCTACTGCTACTGTTCTGTTTGCAGGCTATTTTCAGAAACCAAAATCCAATACCTAGGAAGGGTATAACCTATGGTTAAAGCCCTTGGAATGTATTTTCCAACTCCATATTAATCACATCAATCAGACATCTCTAGAGAGAGATATAACAAAATTTCACGATACGTTAGTACGAGAAAACTGGCAGAAAGCCTTTCATGAACAAGACACCGTGTGAGGTTGACAACAAAAAAGATAAAAAGGACACCCGAGTAACTTGGAAAGATCGACAAGGGGTTACAATACCCATGGACGATCTTGCAACCCCACGAAGTCCAAAAAGGAGTTCCAGAAAATTAATTTCTTCAATTAGTTTTCCAAAAGGCCAATCATTGGGAAATATGTAGTTCTCTACGAATGCACTGACTTTCAACAATGATGACCGGTTGCCAACAAAGTAACCACTTTGATCGAAAACAATATCTTGAGAACAGAGGCAACAACTCCTCGTGAAAAGAAGATAGCTCTCCAAGGGGGGAGAAGCAATAGTTTTTTACGAAAAGAAGATGGTTCTCCAAAGAGTATGGTTTTCAACAAAGCCAATGTCTTTTCTGGTAAAAGTAGGTATTTTCTACGACAACAACTTTCCATGACAACTTATCTTCCTAGCAAGGGTACGTCGTTGGAAATCTGGGGGGTAAACACTCAAAATATGAGAAACCTCAAGATACATACGTTTGGAATCTGGGAAAATATGAAGTCTGAGGTCCACAAGCTTTCCATGTCTGGGAAGCTTATGGAAGTTTTGATGAAAGCAAGGCAACGCCATTGAAAGATTGGGAGGAGAACCCTTAAGATTTTAAAGGGTTTACTAGCTCGGCTCTTGTGATTTTTAAACTTGGAATATCATATACGGGGAGGAAAGACACAGTCACACTTGACTTCTGCACAAAGTCCACAAAGTCACAATCAACCTCGAGGGTCTATTCCCTATTCAAGAGTACAACCGAGTTATACGAACAAAGTTATGAGGGAAGTTCTATAACATGATAGCATCTACATGTTGTAGTCTGCAACGAGTTATGAAGTTACATGTCAGAGCAAACAATTTCTCAAGGGCAATCTAAACACTTAATGAGGTGCACTTGTAGATGAAAAAAAAATCTTTATACAACACTATGATAAAGAATCGAAGACCATAAAGTCAACATCTCCAACAAACCTTCAAAATTTAAAGATTGAATAGAAAGCTTTGGACTGGAGGTAGAAAGTTGTGCAACTAGAAATCAATATCTTGTCAAATCATGCATGAATAATCTCCAAGCCTCAAGAGAATAGCTAACATATGGGGATTTGGAAGACGTATCTGAGTACCAGAGGAAGTTTGGAATGAATAAAAAGAAAAGAAGACAAAGAGAGGTTTCAAAGTTCGAACAGGAAAATTTGCGTATGCAGATCAGTTGACTTCAATGGAGAATTAGGACCAGCTCAGAACGAACCAGGTTACTATCTTTATATGCATGGAAATCCCCATATGTATAGTTTTCAAAACATCTTTCGGATCGGGATTATCATATTTCACGAAGAAGTTATGACCGATTTAGTACGAAGAGGTCAGTCTGCTCAGGAATCTGACTTTTTACCTCACCATAAGCAGGAGCTTGAGGACGACCTTGGAGAGCAACATAAAAAGGAACGACCATCAAATTCAGTAGAAGATGATCAAAGATGGAGGGCTACACTCACTAGCGATATCGAGAAACTCAAGAAAGCCAACTAAGGTCTCAATCTCAACAATACTCCACCATACCTAAAATGAGCTGTGTTTGAAGAGAGACCTCACCCACTTCTGAATTGATCCAAGAAAAATTCGAAGAATTTCTATACCTACTACAAATGGAACGATCATAAAGTGACACTTTATCAAGTTGGTTGACCAGAGGTATTACTAGTAGTATTTGACCAATGAGTACATGAAAGAGCTCAAAGATTCGTTGAAGCCTCAAGGTGGAGCCAAGCATCCCAAGAATGACAAGGACCTTACCACCACCATCTAAGGGCCAAGAAAAGAAGTACATAGTGCTAAACTATACCATTGGAGCTCCAGAATACTCTAGATAAAACGCACCAAATGGATAATGCTAGAGGTCAAGGAACTGGAGGTAGTCTCCAAGTCAGAATGCTCGAGGTATGTTGAATGGCAGAATTTGTAAGACCTGGGGGCATTCTCAAGCTCAGAATGCCTGAGGGCGTGGCAAAATAGCTTGAGGCATATCGATGCTTAAGGGTAGCAGGCCAAGAAGAAGAACTAAGTGAAGGTCTTAAGAGAGACCTCGAGGAACACTAGTTCGGTGTAGTAGATAGAAAAATAAGGCCAGAAAGAGGGCATAGAAGGGAATTTCCTTGACCGAGAGATGAACCCTCAAGGTTTCCCCGAGAAGCAACTTCAGAACTTGTGGAAAGCTAGAGGAAAAGGACCTGAAGGCTATGAATGCACAAGTAAGAAGTGGGAGGTCATTGATTAGAATATGAATGGTACCTTTAATATGGAAAACCTATGGCCTCAAGCTTTCCAAGAAAGCTGGGGGTGGTTTTGCGGAGAGCTCTGGGTCAGACCTAGGGTCATTGTTCCCCTTAGTTCGAAATATTTTGGGGCTAAGGTTACCACACCTATACACTCGAAGAATTATGGACTTCACCAAGAAGCTGCTAAATTAAGGAGGAGACCACGAGGGTGCACACCTGAAATTCCAAAAGCTCGAGGGATTTTGTGCACTCAGAATCTAAAGAACGGTGGACCACTACACTTATGGAAATTTGTAAGACGATTGTCGAAACAATGATTGGAAGCACATGGGGTCATGCACGAAGAGAATTCAAGCTAAGGGCATTGAGTATTCTCCAAGACTTGAACAGTCTAGCAGAATACTGGGGGCATAGAGTATCTAGCTAAATATCGCATTTTTTAAATGCAAAATACCTCGACAAAGACTTTCTACAAAAGAATTCAGATTTCAACACCAGCATGCTTGAAGGATGACGTGGGGGTTGAGCATCAACCTGTGGACCGAGCTAGGGGTTGAGAATCAGCCCATGGACCAAAGACCCACAAGGATGAGTAGGCAATCAGAAACCTCGAGAGAAGACAATGGATCAGTTACTAATCTCGAGGGTCGTGAGATTTTGAGTAACAAGTTGAGGAGATCGATCAGAGACCTTAAGGGTTCTAAGCGTTCGAATGGAAAGCTAAGGGGATGATCACTAACCTGGAGGGTCAAAGGCTTCTGGAGCTTTACGGGTCAAGCAGAAAGCTCAAGGGCCAGACACTGTCAGAGCTTGAGGAGCCGAGCAGAAGCATTAAGACTATTACAATCCTCATTGAAAATCCATGCAGATCATGCCATCAAACATGACCAAGGTTAATATTCCATTTGAATCTTGATTCATTATGTGGATCATCGAGTTAAACGTAAAAACCATTTGGAAATCGATGCGGCATATCTGCTCAGAACTATAGCAAGAGCATGGAGTATGATAGTTTAAGAGAAGTATGATGGTTTTGTATGAGGAACGATGATCTGTTCGATATATTCATATGTAAGATTTATATGAAGCCCCTGTGGTCGACCTTGACTGCAAGAAATGGAAAAAACTTCATACGTAGCAACAGTGTGGAAACCTTGAGAATTTTCAGAAATTTTTGGGGTTTTCAAGAAAGTTTATCAGTTTTCAGAGTGAGCTCGAGGAAATCGAAGGAAAGCTTGAGGGTTCTATTTTGCAAGCTCTCATGTCACGTTGAGAAGATGATAATAGCTGAAGGCACACCTTCCCACTATTAACAACTTTTTTACCGGGTGAGAATTTGATTTGACTTTCTTCACGGAAGTTGTAGAGTATTTAATTTCGAGTTCGTAGGAATTTTTCGGATAAACGAGCTATTTTTAGTGATTATCGGAAGTCGGTAGGAGAAAATATGAAAATTAATTAATTTTTAGGTCGCTTTAATCTGGGTTGTTGGATCTTGATTAGATTAAACCTAAGCCTTTAGATTTGGAAAGGATCTTGGGCTATAAATAAGGGGTTATTTTTCAATTTTATTTGAGAAAAATCAGAAAAACACCACGTGCTCAACCCGTTTCCTCCTCCGCCGACCTGAAATATTTGACCCAACCTTAATTAATGGCCATTTCCGGCCACCTCCGGCGATGAAAAAGGTAGGGAATTGAAGTTCTTTGTTTCTTTGATTGTTTGGTGTGAATTTTTTTGAGATTTATACAGGTTTTAGGGTCACCCGAATTAGGTTTACCCCGTGGGAGTCGACGTCGTCGGTGGTAGTGCTCCAGCGAGTATTGGGGGTCTAGGATTGGGGGATTTTGAAGCTCTCCCCTCCTGAGTCTATCTGAGTAGGCTGTTTGATCACTCGAATCTCCACAGCGGAGCTTCAATGCCTCAGAGATTTTCGGCCAATTTGAGGTCGTGGCTTTCGAAGCCGATTCTGGACACGTGAGGTTGAGTTGGAGCACATAGACTTAGGGGTTAGGCTGGGCTTGAGTAGTTGAGTTTTTTTAGGGATCAATCGCCGTCGCCGGCCTGTTTTAGGTTTTTCCAGCCAAACGCCGGCGATTTGGACCTCAATCTAGTTATAAAAGTTTTAGGGCCCGTTGAGAGCTTTGCAACGAGTAGTCGAATGCCCCCATTGAAGAAAGTTCACCGGAGGCCCATGTGGGCCATGCGCCACCACCCATGGCAGAGCTCTGACGAGGCAGTTTATGAGATTCTTCGAGGGGACTTTCGGGGTTATTTTTATGGTCAATTTCCATAGCTTTACATATATTCTAATATCAGATGATATGTATTTACAAGACGTCATTATTGTGACCCCAACAGTAAAGGGAATTCCGCTAGACCTCGACAGTAGTCGCAGACTTGTGAATGGACATTTATTTTCACAATCAATAGCCAGTTCATGTTTTTATGCATTACATTTTATGGTATGTTTTCAGAGCATTTATTTGGAGGTTTACTTTGTGATGGTTTATTTAGTCGCATCGATGCCCTAACTATTCGGTTGATCACCAAATAGCCAGTCAGACCAAGTTAAAACAAACACCCTGCCGGACCTAGATTGTCTCGGGTTAGGACAAACACCCTAGAAAATCCCATCACCTTACTTTTCATACATACAGTTGTTCCGGGTTAGGACAAACACCCTGAACGACCACCTCCATTGTATTTCAGTTTATTAGATTTGAATTCGCATTATTTCACGGAAATCAGCAGAAAGGCATGATATTAAATTTTTATCGTTTTACGCAGATTATGTTATTTTTGTCATCTCACTCTAAAGTTTTATATTTTAATGCGTTTCCCTAGGCCTTTAGGTTTTCGTTGCCAAGGTTGTATTTTAAATCCTGAGTTTGCTTGGTGTCGTCGAAGGCTTTGAGTCCACCCATCAAATCTTCATTCAGTAGGTTCCAATCTATTGTTAGATTATATTATATGTTTACAGAAGTCACTTTGAATATAAGTTGTATTATGTTGTTTTTAGTTACTAGAGTAGTAGTCGAGTTTACTCTCTTTTGTATTCAGAATGTTCTCTCAAGCTTCGCAACAGTTGGGCATTCCCTCGAGGTCCACGACAGTTGGGCATTCCCTCGAAGTCTGTGACAGTAGGTCAGAATAACCTCTAGGGAGAAAGAATCTGCTAGATAAGCTCTGTGAAATATCTCAATATCATGCTCATCCCTCAAAATGATGGTTTCCATGATTTATTCAATGGATCGATTGTATGTGATGAAGTACGATTAGCTCATTTTTGCACGAATGTTTTACAAGTGTACGATCTATTTGATGTGTTATTCGATCACGAGGAGCTTAAAGCCCAGGAAAGGCAGAAAGCTTAAGTGGGACATACGACGTTGGTTCCTACAGGAAGGATCTTCACCCTGCGAGCTAACTAACTCTTTCGAAGGTAAGGCATCCTAAGTCTATGGTAAGGAGACACAGAAGAGAAGGAAAGAAGAGAGAAAAAGGCGTTTCAGCAAAAAGAGCCCAAAATCTATGTAAATAGTCATAAGGGTATTTTGGTCTTTTCAAACCTCTTTTAATGTAAAAAAAACTTTGTTTTGACCGTAGGTTCATGGTCAACCTGGTTCACAGAAATGGCAATGAAGTTTAACATATGCATTCTTAAATGTTTCAAGCGCCTAACAGAGCCCCATTTTTTTTAACAACGACCACATTGTAAGCATAATAAGTATTTTGTAATTTATGCAGAGGCCTTGTTGAAAGAAGTAAACCAAGTTACAAACCAAGCATGGAAGTATACGTCAATCAAGAAACTAGTGTAGCGTGAAATTCACTAGCTTGTATATTGTTGTTTTTCTCTTAGAATTCTTTTATACAACTTCAAGATTTTGGAATGACCAAGTAATGAATGAAAATATTGTTTTGTTTGCAAATGAATGTGATTGCCATATTTGTGTGTTTTGATAATCTGAGCAACAAAAATCAAATGAAAGCCTCATATGATTAAGATTAATTTATGACTTCTGTCATCTAAATGAATCTCAAGTTAAAGAAGTGTTTTTTTTTTGACCAAGTTAGATCACATAATTTATTTTACGTCATTTGAGTTACACTTTAGATGACAAAGATGGTCATTTGAGTTTAAAAAAAATGGTCATTTTCAGACGACAGACCAATTTTCTCTGTCATCTGAGTGCATTTTTAATAAAGAAAATCGTGTCATATGAATGCATTACAAACGGCGAGTGTACAAGAGTTTGTACACGACAGTTATATTTGTATCAGATGACACATCTGATAGCTTTTTTGTTCTAGTCGAAGTAGACCATCGCTTTAGAACTGATGATTTTGGTAAGTTTTCATCACTTGAACAATGCTCCTGGTCCTACCCCTCGCCACCTTACCTAACCATTTACACATTTGCCTTGTTACGAACGAATGGTTACATGCATGCATCTATACGTGTCGATTGATAAATGCCTATATCACAAGATGCGCAGTTCCTGCATTGAGGCTCATCTGGTGAGTGTCGATTAAAAGGGCCATGATGATGATTCTTGCAAAAGTTAGCTCTTCACATTTTAGATTTTTGTGTCTGCTTTGGACAATGTAATTTGTTAAAACAAATATGTGTTTGATGGAAAACCAAATGTTACCAAGTACGATTGCTTGAGACTAACCTTGATTTGTATCATTCTCTGGTAAAATTTTAGAACAAACTGAATGCTTAAGAAAGAAATCATTGTGAACAATCTTACGTGAAGATATTGTACAACAAAGACCGACTCATCCAGTACATTTCCTCTACTTATAATTAAGAACTCTGAATCAAATTCACATATATATAGGAGCTAGCTAGCTGTCTTCTCACACATTATAACTAAGTTTGAAATGACTAAAGCCACTCAAACTGATTATTACAAATTATAAATTAAAATAAAGTTTTCCGAGTTAGATGAAATAAATCACTCTAACTTAGTTATTAACCATAACATAACAAAGCCTAATACATGATCGAGCTAGCCAGATAATAAGGTACTTAGATTCTATAATTTTTCATAATTAAATTATAGAACCCAACACCCGCACTTGTGTTTAGCGGCATCAACGGGACGTCGACCTCCAAAGTTTTCGGCTTTCGCTTCCAGCAAGTCATTAGCATTTTTTTCCAACCTCTCAGTCTCTTCTCGGCTCATCTACATCATATATAAACCAAAAAGTTATATAAAAAATCAATGAAAATCTATTTTTGTGTTGGTATTTTGTTTCAAACGGACGTACCTACCGTACATATGTAACTTGATTAAAACTTGTAGCAATTCGGATGAAATATTTAAAATAATTACATATATATGTACATACCATTGATGGTATTTGTTTTGATGATGAGCCAGAAGTGGACGTATCATCCCCTCCAAATTGAATTTCCTCATTCATGCGGTCGACAATAGCAGCTGCTTCTCTTCTCTCACGTGCTTCTTGTTCTGCTGCTTTTTTCCTAATTATCTCTTCTTTTTGGTTGGTTCTCTCCTCATTTCCTTCGAAACTCATATTTGATATCTTGTAGGATGCTCTACTTGATTGCTTGAGAGTTGTGAATTATGAGTAAAAAGAGTTTGATGTATATAGGCGTAGAGTGCGATCTGTTTGTTGTTTGAAGAGTTATGTGAAATTGAGTGGTGAAATATGCATGCTTGGAACGTACAAAATATTGTTGAAGTGAAATATGCATGCTTTGGATGTCTAATGTCCTGCATGGCTTTTTGATGGAGTGGGTGCATTGCTTTTGCATGAACAGTACAACAGTGAGAGTTTCTACCAAGTCTGCTACTTCATTTGGTTACTTGTTTTGATTTAGTTAATTAATGTGGGTTCATCCCGAATCTGTGTGCTTTCTTTTGTTGTTGACAAGTGCCTCTTCGAAAATTGGCTGTAACATCCACCTGAAACATATTCCAATCACCCTATCAAGCACTATTCCGCAATACATATATTCCTCAATAATATTAGATAGCAACATCCCTTCAGTTATCACATCAAAAAAACATCCTTTCACTTATTTTCGGAAGCAAAAATTTTGAGTGTCCAACTATTGAGTAGACCTAAACCACATACATGTAAAAGGATTATGAATGATAATTTGATTGTATTTCTCAGAAAATTTGAGAAGCAACAATTCTCTGGCACATTTACAATGCCACATCCAAACTCATCTAGAGAAAATAATATAAGCAAAAGAATCTAACACTCTTTGAATCACAGTAGAATCGTCGTCGATATTCATTTGTCTTGATTATATCTTAAAACAGGCAATAAAACTATGGTGGACCAAAACCACTGTAATTCAAAGATTCTTCAATGAATCGCCAACTCCTGAAAAGAAAAAATAAGAGAGTACAAAATCTGCAATAAAGATCCCAACAAGAGAGATAACCACAGCTGAAGTCGTCGACTCCCCAACACCTTTGGCTCCTCCCATGGTAGTTACTCCCCAAGCACAACTAACAACCACTACTGGAGGAGGAAATCGGGGCGACGTAGAAAGGTGGTCGCCTCGTCTCAATTTTACGTCGCCTCGATTTCTTGTGACCAAAACGCCGTCGCCTCGTCTTGTCGCTTCAGATTCATCACGCCACCATTGGGGCGACGTAGATACAATCTACGTCGCTTCGTTTCATTTCACGTGACGTAAATAATGTTACATCGCTTCAATTGAAGCGACGTAGATTGATAACGTCGCTTAAACTGAGGCGACGTAGATTGATAAATATACGTCGCTCAATTTTATTTTTTTTAATTTATTTTTCTTTTTTTAATCCAATTGAGGCGACGTACATTGATCAATATACGTCGCCTCAATTTATTTAATATTTATTTGATTTTATTTTTTAATAAATGAGGCGACGTACATTGATCAATATACGTCGCCTAAATTTATTTAATTTTTATTTTTTTTTATTTTTTTATAAATCAGGCGACGTAGATAGAACATTGTACGTCGCCTCATTTATTTCTAAATGAATAATAAATAAATATTAAATACGTTGAGGCGACGTACATTGATCAATGTACGTCGCCTCATTTATTAAAAAATTTAATTTTTTTATTTTTGTAATAAATGAGGCGACGTATATAGATCAATGTACGTCGCCTCAACGTATTTAATATTTATTTATTATTCATTTAGAAATAAATGAGGCGACGTACAATGTTCTATCTACGTCGCCTCATTTATTAAAAAATAAAAAAAAATAAAAATTAAATATTATTGTACCAAGTCACGACCTATCGCAATTTACAAACACAAAAACGCATTCAAATTGCAGATACGCATTCAACCAAAAAAACGCATTCAATCACAAAACAAAACGTTAAAAGTTTATACAAATCAAGTTTACACAAATCAAGTTTATACAAATCCTATATACAGTTTACGAGCCGGGAGGTGGTGGAGGAGCTTGCGGTTGTTGATTCGCAGCCTGGAATGATCGCATCATGGCCTCCATTTCTTGCATCCTTTGGGCGATCGCACTCGCTTCCGCTATAGCCTTCTGCGCCACCTCGCTCGATCTGCGCGCCGCCTCTTTGGCTTCATCGATCTCCTTTTGCATTTGAATTTGGCGTTCCTGGTTTACCCGGGCCCCTCCTCTCGGTTTGGGGTCGCGTGTGAGAGCGCGCCCCACCCCTGTAACGTCGAACAAGAACAAATATTAGTAAACTATATCGTAAACCAAAATGAAGCAAAACGTAAATCGAGATATGCATCGACGGAATCGTTTTGGAGATTTATTACCTCTTATAGAGGTCCCGTGCCTTGAACCTACCTCTTCCTCTATGATATTTATTTGTGTATCAAGAGGAAGAGGGTGGGGTTGGGAAACCTCTTCGCCGTCAACTGGGCCCGCAGCACTATCTTGTTGCGACAAGACTTCATCGAGTCGACGCTTCACTGCCGCCTGCTCAATTAAAATAGATAAAATAAATAATATTACAATTTAGTAGACAACAATAATTGAAATAACGTAACGTGAACCTATTTGAGCTTACCACTTTCTCAGCCGCATTCCTCTCCGGCTGGTATACGTTAATCCACGTCTGGACGGCGGGCGCTAGATGACCCTCCTTCTCCAACACCTCGCTTCGGTACGAGAGGGCGAGGGATCCCGAATGGTGGTTGATCTGCTGCTCCTTGTTCTTGTTTCGGTTCCCTTGGTTTCGTTCGCACAATCACTGCCACACACACACAAAAATCATTTTAAAATAAGAACAGATAAACATGCATATTGTTCGAACGTTTGACCAAAACTGTAGATTCGTTTATGAAACTCACCAAGTAAGCAGGGTCTTCGAAGTGGGCTTTTAACCACGCCCATTGGTCTTCCCTCCCGAGAAACTCGGCCGGAGTCTCCTGGCTGACGTGGAGATAATGTTGATGGCAATCGTACTTCCAATCCTTATAGATTGTTTGCGCCGTCCTATCAATGAAGTTCCACATCTCCACATCAGTCGCCGGGATGTCGTAGTTCGTCTAGCACAAGACATTTAAATTCCGTTATGTAAAAATTATATTTACATTTACTACAGGTATGTAAGTAAGCTCGGAGTCCAGCAAGTATACCTCAAGACTCCGGCCGACGATATCGCGATGCAAATCGCTAAGTCCCAAGAAGCTAGATGCAAGCATTGAAACTTTTCCGCGGATGATGCTACCGATGTCTCGGCACATCAGACTCCGCATTTCCCTCGTCGCCGGCCCCGCATGCCTCGTAGAGTAAGCGACTTGTAGTCGCCTATTGTTGTTCATCCGGACGAGGTACTCCGTCTTCGTCCCGACAACGACTCCGCGCTGTTCCGTCGTCGGGTCTCCGGTTGCCATGTCGACCATGTCGGGGAGTTTGGTCTTCTTGCACCGGATGCTGAGGGCGGGAGGGTGCTGTGACGCCGTAGTGGCGTCGCTGCTGTCATCCGCTCCTTGCGGAATCGCATCCTCAAGTGGAGGGGCGGGCGTTAAAATGGGAGCTTCTGCAATCGACGGGGTCGCCGATTGTCCCGTGGGGCAACCAGACCCGGAAGCCCCATCTCGGCTGAATGCTCGCCACCCCGCCTCCGCCGCCTCCGCAGCTGCCGCCGCGGCCGCCGCTTCCGCTTCACGACGCTGCATCAACGCTTTCCTCCTCTTGTATGCAGAATCTCCGGGAGCCATTCTTTTATTACTAAACTGTTATTTTTAATTAGATGTTAAACTCGTTTGTACTTCTATAATGCTTATCATCACATATAAACATTCATGCTTATCATCACCCTTAATCCTTAATCCCGAGAATACTACAATCATTACGCATATGTTTTCATTTAACCAAACCCTTAATCATTACGCATATGTTTTCATTTAACCAAACCCTTACGCATTCAATCATTACGCATATGTTTTCATTCAATCATTACGCATATGTTTTCATTATCACAAAACACATTCGAAATCATCATCATCACAAAACACAATACTTACATGAAGCTAGATTGAAAACACATTCGGAATCATTATCACAATACACATTCGGCACAGTATAAAACACAAAGCAATATAGCTTATCAACACACAAAACGCATATAGCAACTTCTACATACTCGTCATTTATCGCATATAGCTTATCAACTACACATGAACAGCAACTAGATATGGGATAAACTCTCTAAAATGATTATAGACATGAAAGCCTAAACATGTTACACATGAACAGCAACTAGATACGGGTAACTTCACTAGTTACACTCCCAAGTCCCACATTTTGACTTGGGAGTAGAAAATTTACTGCTTTGCATAAAACCCAAAATATTAATCAAGAAAACAAGTTCAAGTGATGCAATGCCAAAATCCGAACTGCATGCGGTGCACATATACAGTAAAATTAGCAATTAAGAGAGCAGAATAACATCTCCACACACAAACCACGGATTGCATTCACTCACATGTTTGAATTCAAACTAATGCCTTAAAATAAGCAAAACAATTGATGAATTCACAATCAAAAACTGAGGCTTGAAATCAACAATTGCGAAAATATCAGGGAAGGGATTCTTACCCAACAAGTGGCACTGCTTGTGAAGTAGACGAAGTATTGTGTTCAAGAAACTCGCAGGCTGTGATTACAATCGGCTCAGCAAACAAAACCTAACACCGAAAATCAACTTCGCGATGAGTAGTGAGGAACAATAAACTGACAAAGTATA
This sequence comes from Geum urbanum, assembly GCA_946800695.1. Taxonomy (NCBI): domain Eukaryota; kingdom Viridiplantae; phylum Streptophyta; class Magnoliopsida; order Rosales; family Rosaceae; genus Geum; species Geum urbanum. Next base: position 3,018,763 of record OX327008.1, on the reverse strand, counting down.
AAACACATTCGGAATCATCATTATCACAATACACATTCGGCACAGTATACAAACACTACTCTACAAGATAGAAGTAAATGGTATCACAATTCAATCCCAAACTTTTTCAGTCTTGAACAGAATCCCTTTTCGATACATAACCTCACTCTAACTATTCTCTACTTCAACTGAATCAAACCCAAACTTTAAAGGCACAATGTCAATTATCTTCCTATCCTTGTAAACTAGCTACAGCCATATAAAATAAAAAGCCGTCTTGATCACAACCAAATCAAACCAGATCAAACAACTCATTAACTCAACCACCAATCATTTCCAGCAACAACAGTAGTACAGTACATTGAAACCATGTGCACTTACATCAATATAAACCAAAGTAGCAAGAATTGTAATTCATCAAGGTCTTCATGCTCAAGACTCAACAGAACTAATCATAACACTCTTTACGCAGAAACATATACATCAAATTTCGATCAAGATACTAATCATCAAGACTCTAAAGTTTCCCTTTCCAATTTACCACACAAATATCTACATTATTACCCATTACAGTACATCAAGAAGGTACACAACCATTATACAACAAAACCTCTCATAAGTAACATCAACCAAAGCAGAAGAGTACACCCAATTCGTCAAAACAGCATAACTTCATTTCATACCAAACATGAACAAAAACAAGAACAAACAGCAATTGAATCAAAACATATGCAACTGAATCATCCAACATTTCAGTAACAACACAGAACACATAATCATAAGATGGTTTCGAAATAGAATGAGAATGGAGAGAGAGTGAGAAGAGAGAGAGAGAGAGAGAGAGAGACGAACCAGTGATTAGGGAGGGGGAGGAAGAAGAAGCTTTCGGGATTAGGGCTTTGGGTTGAGATGGAGGGTTGAGATGGAGGGGTTTAGATGAGGATAGGTCGATTAGGGGTTAGGGTTAGGGATTTGGGGGCGCGGCGCGAGGAAGAAGAAGAAGATTGGACGAAATGAAAAGAAGAAGAGAGAAACTGTGATTCTGGGATTATAAAGCCAACGAGGCGACGTAGATTGGAATCTATGTCGCTTCGATTAATAAAGGACAATGAGGCGACGTAGATTGATCAATCTACGTCGCCTCAAGGGATTTAATTTTTTTTTTATTTTTTAATAACTGAGGCGACATAGATTGATCAATATACGTCGCCTCAGTTTATTTAATTTATAATTAAATTAAATAAACTGAGGCGACATAGATTGATCAATCTACGTCGCCTCAAGCGATTTAATTTTTTTTTTATTTTTGAATAACTGAGGCGACATAGATTTATCAATATACGTCGCCTCATTTACCCCAAAAAAAAATAAAAAATTAAATATACGGAAGCGACGTAGATTGAATTATCTACGTCGCCTCATTTATTCCAAAAAATAAAAATTAAACAGAAGGAAGCGACGTAGATTGATCAATCTACGTCGCCTCATTTATTCCAATAATGAAAATAAAAAATTAAATAGAAGGAAGCGACGTAGATTGATCAATCTACGTCGCCTTAACATATTTATTTTTTATGTTATTTTAGGGTTTACACACATCCATACAAAATTTATACACAATCATTTTTCCCCTTACTGTTTCTTACTGTTTCTGAGTCTGCAAACTGTTTTCTACTACTTTTTTATAGGGAATCACGGGGTATGAGGAATTTTTTCCCTTACTGTTTCTTACTGTTTCTGAGTCTGCAAACTGTTTCCTACTACTTTTTTATAGGGAATCACGGGGTATGAGGAATTTTTTCCCTTACTGTTTCTTACTGTTTCTGAGCCATGCAAACTCATCTTGGTTATATGATTCATCATGATTCACCATGATTTAAATGAATTCACCATGATTCACCATGATTCACCATGATTCATCATGATTCACCATGATTCACCATGATTCATCATGATTCACCATGATTCACCACGATTCACCATAAATTATACTTTAAAGAAAATACGAATTTAGGTTTCAAATTCATAATAAAATTAGTTTAGTCCTCGTCTTCGTCCTCCTCCTCCTCCTCCTCCTCCTCCTCCTCCTCCTCCTCGGCTTCGTCCTCGTCCTCCTCCTCTTCGTCTTCGTCTTCGTCCTCGTCCTCCTCCTCGTCCTCGTCCTCTTCCTCGTCCTCGTCATCGTCTCCTTCTTCGTCCAAAAGTAGTTGAAAATCTGGGTAAAATTGTATCACCGTGGGAGTGTCCTCTTGGTAAGGCTCGAATATATGATCTCCTGTACGGGCTATGTTTTCATCTATGGCCAGAACTTCGGCGCTGTAGACATTGCGGTGCGACATCTCTTGTACTACCTTCCAAGTACCACCAGCCTTTGGATCGTCTATGTAGAATACCTGTTTTGCTTTGGTTGCAATTATGAAGGGTGAATCCTCATAGTAACTGTTGTTTGTATTCACTGATATCAGTCCATGATCTTTTATAAGGGTGTCAAGATCTTCAGGGTCCTCGGAGTTGTGCCATGTGCACTTAAACAACATCACTGGCATACGGCCTGCATATAATACTTCGACCACGTAGTTAACATGGCCGTAGAACTTGGATGAACCCATGTCTATCATGACACCGCTGTTTTGAGTCACGGTTCTTTGATCTCTATCAAACGATGTGAACTTGACACCGTTCACATAACACGACTTATAAACCCGACATTGCTGAGGTCCTTGAGCTAATGACTTTATTCCTGCAACCAAGCTCGGGTCCGAGTTTTTTTCTTTAAGGGACACCTGAGAGATAAGTGTTAAGAGGAGTTAAAGATAAGTGTTATAAACCCTCAAAGAACCTTACAAGAATTAATAGGCATATGTACCCATGTTAAGAACCATCGAAGAAAACTCCTCCTCCGCTGCCGCTCGTCGAAATCTTCACCATTTTTAGCCTCGAACCTTCTGAGATGTTCTTCTAGGCAAGGTTTGACTTCGTCTGTTTCCACCAAGACTTGCCAGTGAGCCTCAGCAGTCTCTGACTCAATCAACCTGAACTGGCGACGAGTCTCGATAATATCTGGTCTTACTAAGAGTGAAACACAGCTGGCATTCCACCCAGATATGGAAGTGTCGATATCTTCGTTGTCCATCCGTCTGAGATAAGCCTTACAATACGTCACCGACTCATGTACGATGTACTGTTCAGCAATACTACCTTCCGGGTAACGTGTATTCCTCATTGACTTTTTATATTTTCCTAATTGCCTGCAAAAACACCACTCAAGATTAGTACAATATTTTCCTAATTGCCGACATATTACACAAGATTAGTAGGAATCAATATTAGTACAAACATATTTTCCTAATATTAGCAATAACAAAAAATTTTACCTTTCAATTGGATACATCCATGTATAGTGTACTGGACCTGTAAGGAATACTTGTTCGGGCAGATGAACCATGAGATGAACCATAGATGTAAAAAAATGTGGAGGAAATATGAGCTCCAAATTGCAGAGAATCATCACTATCTCAGTTTCCATGTCACGCACAACCTCCTTCTTAAGCTCCCTACTGCATAGTTGACGAAACCAATTTGACAGTGCTATCAATGGCTTGACAACGTTTTCTGGCAGGAACCCTCTTATAACCACAGGCAGAAGACGTTGAAGCAAGACATGGCAATCATGCGTCTTCAATCCATAAAACTGTGACTGGGAACTTATTTTCACCTTACTTCTCAAACTACCTGCATAACCAAGAGGATACTTAACATCCCTGAACCACTGGAACACATCTTCTAGATCATCCTTTTTAACTAAAAAAGGTGCATGAGGAACTTTCCCCGTAGCCAAGTCACCCGCTCTTTGCCACTGGTTTTTTCGCACATTCCTCTTCTTCAAAGCAGCGCGAGCTTTTGGACCATCCTTAGACTTCGATTCAATCGAAAAAATGGTTCCAAGGGTGTTGTCACACACATTTTTTTCAATGTGCATGACATCTAGGCAATGTCTGATCTTCAATGATGACCAATACGGCAGCTTCCAAAATATGCTTTCGTGAGTCCAACACTGTCTGTTATTCGGATTGTACGGCACCTTCAAGTCTTCATGTTGGCTAAGAATAGGGTAAACGTTTGACCTAACGTCCTCCAAATTTTCATCTCCACTCTTACGATAGGGTCTTCCGCCAAACTCCTCCTTCCCGTTAAATGCCTTGCTCAATCTCCAAGGGTGATCCTGGTGGAGCCATTTTCGATGACCTTCATAAACTATCCTCCCACATATATGCTCTGAAGTTAGCTCATCTAGACAGATTGGACATGCCTTGTACCCTTTCACAGTTGACCCCGCAAGCATCCCTAAACCTGGAAAGTCGCTAATAGTCCACATTACCGCTGCCTTCATCAAGAATACCTCATTGTCTACTCGATCAAAAGTATGGACTCCAACGACCCATAAATGTATTAGCTCCTCGATCATCGGCTCAATGAGTACACTAAGGCACTTTCCGGGAGATTTAGGGCCTGGAATCAACACTGATAACATGTTATATTCCTTCTTCATGCACATTGATGGTGGTAGATTGTACGGCATCACAACAACGGGCCATGTACTATGCAAAGTTCCCATTGTTCCGAATGGATTGAAACCGTCTGTTGCTACTCCAAGGCGCACATTCCTGCAGTCCCGTGCAAAACCTGGAAAAGTTCTGTCAAAATGTTGAAACGCTTCTCCGTCAGCTGGGTGGCTGAGGCTACCAGCCACGCATATCCGCTCCCCTAGCCATCGCATATGCTTGGCAGTGTGTGGGGACATAAACAAGCGCTTCAACCTTGGTGTTAGAGGGAAGTTACGAATTATTTTTTTGGGAATATCATTCGTATTTGGCTTATATCTTTCTGAATAACACACTGGACAAATCCTCTCGTTTACAAGCGCCCCCCTGAACAACACACAGTTAAACTCACACGCATCAATTTTTTCGTAACCCAGTGAAAGGTCACTCAAGATTTTTTTTATTCTCGAGTATGAACAGGGGAATGTGTGCCCTTTAGGAAGAAGTTTATTAATGTAAATACATAAAAAGTCAACACTTGTGTCCGACCATCCATTTTCATTTTTCATTTCCATTGCATCTAATATGGCACTCAAAACAGTTTCCTCACTGCATTCATATAATGGGGTCTGTGACTCCTTCAATAATCTATCGTACTTTTCATAATCATCGTCTACCATGTCATTGAAGTTCATGCCCGAATTATCTTCCACAAATTGTTGGGGTGCATCTGCATGGTATCCAGGATAATAGGGATATGCATCATGTAGAATCTCCAACTGCGGGTTCACTGAAGGACCGGCACCACTAGAAGGACCGACTCTGTCTTGAAGCCACTGTCTTCGTTGACTGAGCATTGCCGGTTCACCAGAAACTTCCCCGTGAAGGTGCCAGACTGTATAAGTAGGACTCATACCACTGTGTGATAAGTGATGATACATGACATCCATAGTAACCTTGAACGGACCGTTCTTACAACGTTTGAACGGGCAGAAGTAATAATCGGCTCCGTTACTATGTAGCCGGGCAAAATTCATGAACTCGAATATGCCGTTGATGTACCTTGGATCAGCACGATGATATGTCATCCAAGTTTTGTCTGGGAGTCCGTCCATGTTCCCTGTCAACATAAACAATCAATATGAACAAAGTTACCACGCCACAGTTGCGATTCAACCAAAACCCCACACTTCTTCGCCTTATGCCTCCGGGTTGGGTCCTATCCCCTTCAGGGGAACACGACATTTGTCAACGCTTTTGCACCCATGCGTTTCAGCTCCAGTTTAGGGAAATTTCGGCAGCATCTCCCTACAGTTCCCCGAGTGCACACATATCTAAACAACCTAATTTGCACTTGGGGAACATTTAAAGGAGACACTGTCGAAACCATATCCCAAAACTGAAACTGAAATCACACGAATAGCAAAAGGATCAACAAAGTCATGTTCACCTAAAGTGTCCAAAAATGGGACAATTCGAGAATCAACAACTCAACTCGATCAACTAGATGAGTTGTTGATTCTCAAACGGGAGTTCTAAGTTGATAAACACCACAATTATATATAGTCATAATACTAATAACACTACTAATTAAGGCTCGAATACACATAATCTACACTAATCATCAATTAATTTCACTAAATTTAACCAAATTTCAAACATTAATCATGAACCCATAACATGATTTATCACAATTCAATGCTTAACACACTAAAACTACAACATAACACCAAATTCAATTCAACTTCAAACATTTCACCAAAACTTCAATTTCACTTCTAATCATCAATAAATTTCACTAAACTTAACCAAATTTCAAACATTATTCATGAACCCATAACACAATTCAATGATTCAAACACTAAAACTACAACATAACACCAAATTCAATTCAACTTCAAACATTTCACCAAAACTTCAATTTCACTTCTAATTTAACATATTATGGTCATAAAGAGGGTTAAAGAGATACAAATCAAACTAACCTTACTCAAGAATCAAATCAATGGCAAGAACAACCTTCTTTCTCAATTTCCTCTAATTTCTCCCCAAAATCGCCCAAAACAGCTGCAGAACGAAATGAAACTGTTTTTCTAAACTTTTCACTTTATGAACGGGTTGACTTTAAGAAGAAGAGTAGATCCAGATTTTAAAAAAATGAGGCGACGTAGATTGATCAATCTACGTCGCCTCGATTTCTTTCCAAGTGACCAAACTAATCTACGTCGCTTCGATTCAAAACTAGGCGACGTAGATTGATCAATCTACGTCGCCTCGTTTTGAATCGAAGCGACGTAGATTAGTTTGGTCACTTGGAAAGAAAAACTAGTCGCCTCAGTTTTTTGAAGCGACGTACTTCAATCTACGTCGCCTCAATGTTTTGAAGCGACGTAATTTTTGTCAAAGGTATTTTACGTCGCCTCGTTTAAAATCGGAGCGACGTAGAAATGTAACTACGTCGCCCCGATTCCTTCCTCCAGTAGTGAACAGATATGATAGCACCAAAAGCCTGTGACTTGATCATTGCACTAATTAAATCCCAAGGTTTAAGAGCTCTCCGAGCTGACTCCAAAATGATGTTAATGCTAACACCATAGACAGCATCAGCAAGGAGTGCGCTGGATGCCATCCCGACAGTGAAACACATCAGTGTCAGAAATGGTAGAGCAAGACAGGTAGCAATGACCCTTGGTGTCACGAGATAATCAACAGGGTTTGATCCAAGAACTCTTAACGTGCCAGTTTGCTCCGAAACCTGCATTGTCCCTAATTCTGCAGCAAATGCACTTCCAATTCGCCCAGCAACCACAATTGATGTAATTACAGGACTCAATTCCCTCGCGAAAGCCAGAGACAATACCCCACCAACAGCTCTACTCAACCCTAATCTAGTAAACTCTCTAACAAATTGGATGGTGAAAGCCATGCCAACAAAAGCTGCAGTTAAGAGGCAGACCCCAACCGAATTTGGCCCAACTCTCCTTAACTGTTGAAGCGTATTCTTCCAGTGAACTTGTCCCTTTATAGTTCTAATAATAACCTGACCTGCCATGATAAGAGCTGATAATCCCCTCCACATATACCTGGGAGGTGACCATTTGTTCAACAATGTCTCCTCTTCTGACATGGATGCGTGATTTGTATTTGATTCTTCCAATTCCTCCAAGACAGCAGGGTGGCCATCATCTGTGTTGGGAACTGCACACAATCTGGTTTCTTTCAAAGGCCTTAGAGGCTTACCTGTCTGAGGCCTGCCAACGAGCACAATTTTCCTAGCAAGCTGGCTCGAATACGGGACTTGAAGTTTATTCCACCCATCTGGTTTTAACGAGCTACTTCTGATACATGTTTAATAATGTGACATTCAAATACAACAAAGACATATATGACAGTGTGCATATGTACAAAATCTCCTAGATGTACCTGTAAGAGCAATAAGTGAATGGATGGAGATATGAAGCTGCTTGCATGGTTGATTCTGTTCAAATTTCCAAACTTTGTTTCAATAGGTTTGGAAAATCCGTAAATGTTGGTAAAATTCTTTCAATACCCAAATTACCATGGGAGCTAACAGTGAAGCTAAGTGACACCTGATTTCATAAGAAAGAATATATGCCAATAAGGATCTTATTCTAAATCAATTGAAGAAATGAAATGTCTATGTTTATCAAGAGCAATTGCACTAACAAGAAGTGAGATTTGAGCTACCACTACAAGAAAATAGCACTTAGACCACGGAAACACTAATTCTCCGTCGTCCAAGTGAAACTTAGACGACGGAGAAGACTCCGTGGTCCAAGTACCACCTGGACGACGGAGAATACCATCTCCGTCGTCCAGGTGACCACCTGGACCTCGGAGTCTTCTCCGTCCTCCAGGTGGTCACTTGGACGACGGAGATGGTATTATCCGTCGTCCAGGTGACCACCTGGACCTCGGAGTCTTCTCCGTCCTCCAGGTGGTCACCTGGACGACGGAGATGGTATTCTCCGTCGTCCAGGTGACCACCTGGACCTCGGAGTCTTCTCCGTCCTCCAGGTGACCACTTGGACGACGGAGATGGTATTATCCCTCGTCCAGGTGACAACCTGGACCTCGGAGTATTCTCCGTCCTCCAGGTGACCACTTGAACGACGGAGATGGTATTCTCCGTCGTCCAGGTGATTCCCTGGAGGACGGACTGACACGCCGTCGTCCGAGTTCACAAAACGTACTTCCACTTAGACGACGTACCGACACCTCCGTCGTCTAAGTGAAGCATTATATAAGGCAGGCCAAACGTACTGATCGAATTCATTCCTAGCTAGCCTCGATCTCTTCATGATCGATTCCATTTGAAGAATAATTGAAGGAGAAGGGAGAAGGATCCGGAGAAGCTAGCTAGGGAGCTCGATCGAGCTAGGTAGCTAGAAGCTAGCTAGGCCGAGAAGAATCAGGATCGATAAGGCCGGGATCTCCGCTTACACGCTAGTTAGCTTAATTAACGTAAAGATATCGAGAAGGCCAGCAGGTACGTACGTACGCAGTTAAAATTTGCTTAATTAATATGTATTTAGTGAAAACGTACGTACATATATATATATACATGCAAGGATGTTAGCTGATGTTAGCTATATATATATATATATGTACAGATCGATTAAATTACGTACATACGTACGTAATTGATGGATCGATATGTAGATCGAGTACGTATAATTAAGTGTAAATTAATGGACAAATATATATATATATATGTAATAATTAATTAAGTATAATATTTTGTAGCAGTATGGACAAGAGTTGGATGAAGTTGAAGAATAGATGTGATGTCCGGTATATGGATGGAATTAGCGAATTTGTGAATTTTGCGATAGAACATGGTCAGGGAAAGAAACGTTTCAGGTGTCCGTGTCAGAAATGTCTTAATTGTCAGTATGCGGAGGTTAATGTTATGGTGCAACACTTGTACGAAAATGGTATGATGTGGAGTTACACTACATGGAGCGAGCATGGTGAAGCAGTAGAGTTCAGCGCAGCAGACTTCAGCTCAGGGTACAGTTACCATGGTGCCTCATCCAGCGGCAGTGGTGCCGGACCCCCAGCTTGCAACCCAACTGCAGATTTGGTCCATGATGCGTTTCCGGGGATGTAGTCATGGCGGACACCAACACCAAGACGGAGGTTACAGTACCACCAATGAGCATGATGACACATTCCCCGCAGCTAGCTTGGCCACTGACACCAGTGAGATGGAAAAGTACAACCGGATGCTACTTGAAGCGCAGACCCCGGTGTTCCCTGGATGTCGAGAGAATGTGTTGCAATATGTGATGGAGCAAATGAAGATAAAAGTGAAGCACAAAATGTCAGTGAGTGCTTTTGACGAAATTCAGGAGCAAATATGTAAGTTGCTTCCTGATGATCACAATCTTCCTAAATCTCATTATAAGGTTAGAAATATCCTGAGCAGCCTCGGCCTAAAGTACAGGATAATTGACGCATGTCCGAATGATTGTGTGCTATTTTACAAAGAGTATAAAGAGTTGGACTATTGTCCCGTATGTGGCCAGTGCAGATTCCAGTTGAATAGGAAGAGTTCGAAAAAGAGAATTCCTGTGAAAGTTGTTCGATATTTTCCCTTGATTCCCAGATTGCAGCGCCTGTACATGTCGCTACACACAGCAGAGGCGATGCGATGGTACGCAGAAAAGCGAATAGATGACGATGTCCTGCGACACGCCGCGGATGGGGAGGGTTTCAAACATTTCGACAGAGAATTTGGAGACTTTGCTTCAGAGGTTAGAAATGTTAGACTCGGCCTATCTACAGACGGATTCAATCCTTGGGGAAGTAATAGCTCCGCCGTCAGCACTTGGCCAGTTATTCTGATGCCGTACAACTTGCCTCCGTGGATGTGCATGAACAAGGAATTTAATTTCCTTACCGTACTAATTCCAGGTCCTAAATCTCCATCGAAGTGCTTAGATGTCTACCTCAGACCTTTGATCGACGAGCTGAAACTGTTGTGGGAAAATGGAGTCCCAACTTATGACAAATTCACTGACACGATGTTCACGATGAGGGCTGCTGTAATGTGGACGATCAACGATTTTCCAGCTTATGGGATGTTGGCAGCCTGCAGGACAAAAGGATATAATGGATGTCCTATATGTTTGGACGACGTGAACTCTAGTTGGCACGCGGGGAAGGTGTGTTACTTGGGTCACCGTAGATGGCTTCCTCACGACCACCCGTGGCGACAGGATGAAGCTTATTTCGACGGTACGGTAGAGAACAATCCTAAACCCCGTAGTTGGTCGGGCGAAGAGATTTTAGAGAGGTTGAGCTATTTCAACTTTGGTGTGTTGAGCAATGACGCGGATGTAAAGAAATGCAATCCAATTCCTCCACATGATCTGAGCTATTGGGATCACAAGAGTATATTCTTTGAACTCCCTTACTGGTCGAAGTTGAAGCTGAGGAACAACTTGGACGCGATGCACATAGAAAAGAATGTGTGCGACAGCGTGGTGGGAACAATTCTCGGTATTAAGTTCAAGACTAAAGATACTCCCAAAGCGCGCAAAGATTTGGAATCAATGAATCTACGTCGTCCCTTGTGGTTGAGGAGGGATAGGAAAGGAGTGTACAACAAGATGCCAGATGCACCTTACACAGTGAAGCCGACGCTTAGACGTTCTGTATTTCACTGGTTTAAGGGCGTTCGTTATCCGGCTACGTATGCAGCTACTATAACTGGAGCAGTGGACGAGGTGCAACACAAGTTTGTTGGTCTAAAGACACATGACTATCACGTTATGCCGCAACGTCTGATTCCAGTGGTAATTCGACCATACTTGCCTCGGGACGTGGTAGAACCAATAGTGGCATTGTGCAGGTGGTGGCAGAGGTTATGCGCCAGAGAATTAAAGAAGTCAGATGTGGTGGAATTGCAACAACAAATTGTTCACATCATTTGCAAACTAGAGAGGATTTTCCCCCCTGCTTTCTTTGACATCATGATTCACCTAATGATCCACCTGCCCGAGCAGGTGCTCATTTCTCGTCCGGTCCAGTACACTTGGATGTATCCTCAAGAAAGGTACGTACAACTAATTAATTAATTTGTTCCACTGGAGATTATATATATACTAGCCAGCTAGCTATATGTACTTATGTAATGTGTACGTTTGATTTTGTAGACAGCTTGGACAGTATAAGTCATTCGTCAAAAACAGGTCGGCCCCGGATGGCTCCATAGCAGAGACATACCTAATGCAAGAGTGTGTTACTTACTGCAACAGGTACCTCAAAGATCCACCCCCTCCCAGTACTGCCTCCGATCGCAGTGCCCGCATCAATCTTTCTGTCGTCACCAATGTCGTCCGACCGTTTAGAGGAGTATTAAAGGAATCATTAACACGGGAAGAACTTATTGAGGCACATTGGGTAGTGTTGTGAGACTGTGATGAAGTTGAGCCGTACATGATGTCATACAGGGAGAGGCTTCAGGCGTTAAATCAAAACAAGAGTTCGGCGTGGATTGAGAAAATGGTTAAGAAGAAGTTTCCTGATTATTTCTTCCAATGGGTACGTACGTACGACTCGGTATTAATTATTTAAATACATATTGCTCATGTTTGTAGAAAGTAAACCATTATATTAATTTGGCCTTTTTTGCAGATGATTGATCTGCAAAAATCTGATAACCACGGAGGGTGGTGGTCATGGCCAAAGCACTTGCTAGCAGGGAAGCCGGTTAAACACTATATTTATCCCGGATGTTTTGTGAACGGTGTAAAGTTCCATTCATTGGCCCGAGACGAAGGAAGAAGAACACAAAACAGTGGGGTAGCCGTTGGGAAAGACAATGATCTATATTACGGGGCTATTGTATACGTGGTTCAGCTATGTTACGGGAATGATGTCAACGTTTTCCTATTCAAGTGCAGATGGTTCAAGCGTACAAAGGAAGACCTGGGACTATTATCTGTCGATACAAACTCGCACTGGTATGAGGATGAGCCTTTCGCTCTCGCCACCTTAGTTCGGCAGGTGTTCTATCTCGACGATCCGAAAGCCGGTGAAGGGTGGAAAATAGTGAACCATATCTCTCACCGAGGAATATGGAATACAGAGACAATTGAAGGGACACCGACGACGACTGAAGATGCTGCTGAACCAGAAAGAGACATTCCTGCCTATCAAGAGCCTAATATTTCTATGGTCCGCTCCGATATAATGGACCTGGTTCAAGATGGTGAACGGTTACCCATGCCTGATGGTTGTACAGATCTAACTGAAGATCAGATTATCCATGAGGTAGATGAAGAAGACGAGCAGGAAGAGGACGCGGACGAGGACTCAGGTTATTCGTCGGACGATGTTGAGTACGATGACGAGGATGAGCCGTCGACTAACGGGGATGAGGACGATGATGATTATGACGAAGAGTACGGTCATACGACGAGGGAGATTAATTGGTAATTAATTACTGTAATTATTGTAATATATATATATACGATCAATGCCGGTTTACGGTAAGAAATTAATCTGAATTATATATATATCCTGGCCAACGGAGAAATTAATAAATATTGGCGCCAAATCTCAATCTCATATAAAACGTACCCTAGCTAAATCCTCGACCCTAAATCTAGCAAATCGGATCGATCCATCATTTATTTAATTTTTTTATGGTCATTCAAAATAATTTAACGGACACCTGAATTCTGTCCACGTTTATATTAGGTCCCCCGCCAGATTCACCTTTGGCGCCATATAAAACCCTAAATCTTGGACCCAAAACCTAGCAGATCGGATCGATCGATCAATTTTTTAATTATATTTTTGAATCAGAATAATTGAACGCACACACAAATGACCGGGGACGACCTAAACCGTAAACCCTAAGGCCCTAACCCCTGAATTTGGGGTTTTTACACCTGGACGACGGAGATGGTCAATATCCGTCGTCCAGGTACACACTAGGACGACGGATATGGTCAATATCCGTCGTCCAGGTTCACACTAGGACGACGGAGAATGGTCATTCTCCGTCGTCCAAGTTCACAAACCCTAAACCCTAAACAGTAAGGCCCTAACCCCTGAATTCAGGGTCTATGAACCTGGACGACGGAGAACGTCATTATCCGTCGTCCAGGTGCAGATATCGTAATTTTTTCTAAGACAACGACCATCTAGACCTTCTTCCAATGCAAAGTCTTTTCATCAAGACTTTAGAGTAAACAATTCTTGGTGTGTGAGCTTCGACGGTTCGAAAATCGGAGTTACGAAATGCCTAGTATCCACGTTTCCGGTTTGTGAAATTATCGGTTTTGCGGTTGACTGTGCCGATCAAACCCTTCCCGAACTTATTATTTTATGATCCTTTGAAGACAATTATATATTATGTTACGACGAACATATCCAACGGTTGTTTTGTCCAAATTCAATTTCGTTAATACTCTGCTGCAAATGAGCGTCTACTCATGAACACTTAAGTCGTAAAGATTAGTCGATACTTAACATGTTTCAATACGTAAAATTAATCGTCGGTTCAAATTTAACTGTTTATATACACGATGCGTTCATCGATATTGTACGACTATTTCACTCGAATGACAGATCGCTAAATTCCTAGCGAATTATTTTTAAAATTTTTTTTTACGTAATTTGAACATGGACGACGGAGATGGTCATTTTCCGTCGTCCAGGTGTTACCCTGAACGACGGAGAATGACCATCTCCGTCGTCCAGGTTAAAAAACCATGGCGGTTCAAATTTATTTTTGTTTATTTTTTTTCATGTAATTTTAACTTGGACGACGGAGATGGTCATTTTCCGTCGTCCAGGTCCAATTTTTATGGCGGTTCAATTTACCGCTTCCGTTTTCGGCACCGCTTGAATTTTCACTTAGACGATGGAGAATTCATTCTCCGTCGTCTAAGTCCAAAATCATGGCGGTTCAAAACGTCCCGCCGATTAATTACGCGCCGATTGAAAATTTTTAAACCGCCACCTAGACGACGGAAAACACTATTTCCGTCGTCCAGGTGGACTTAGACGACGGAGAATAGTGATCCGTCGTCTAAGTGCAACTCTATAAATAGAGTTGCACCCCCCCTCATTTTCTCATCATTCCATCTCCTCCTCTCCCTCTCCTCTCCTCTCCTCTCCTCTCCTCCGGCGATCCTCCTCCGGCGACGCTCCGACGACATTTTTTCCGGCGTGGTTCCTCCTCTCCGACGACTCAAGTCCGGCGAAATTCCCGTAAACTCCGCTTCGGTACATTTCTATTTTTCCCTTATTTAAATAATTTTCATTTTATTAATTAATTAAATTCTAAATATAATTAATTAGTAGAAATTAATTTAGTAATTAATTTTAAATATTTAATAAATGATTAATTGTTGTTATTTATTAATTAAATCATAATTATTGTTATTGTTTCCTAATTAAATGAATAATTGTAAATTTGTTGTTATTAAATAAATAAATAATTAATTATTGTTATTAATTAATTAAATAAATAATTATTGTTATTAATTAATTAAATGGTTAATTATTGCATGCTAAATGGAAAATAAATTATTGCAAGTAATTACGTGTATTTTTTAGTAAATAAATTAGTAGTACGTGTTCGATTTAAATTTAGTACATAGGCTTGGTGTAATTAAGTCGCACTCTTTGGAATAGATGGCGCCTCTTTTCCTTGCTTATCTCCTTAACCCCTCGTGATGTGTGGATTTCATCACCGCACACCATAACCTAAGTGAAGTTATGGACACGAGGTTGAGGGCGGAGTTTGCAAAGGACTTGAGGGAGTGTAAATTTTCGAAAAATTGGCCGAATGTCGGACATGGTGTCTAGAAACGGGTTATGACTGGTGACAAGATTTGGACTAAGAAAGACTTTTGTCGAAATTAGTCCTGCCTCTCGCGTTATCTCTATCCCTAACTGGCCATGTTTTTCGATTTAACCAAGGCTGATTAATTGAAAATTTACACTTTATCGCGCGGGTCGCACGTCCATTGAACGACCGAAAATGCCAAGCTAGTGTACTCTATTTAAATCTTAAACGTATTTAATTAATTAGCGTTAATTTTTAAGTTGTAATTATTATGGTAAGTAGGTATTTTAACACCGTACTCTTAGGTTTAAATGGCTCCGCCAAAGACCACATCCGGCAAGAAGAAAGCCCAACTGGAGGCTGAAGATGAGATGCTCCGAATGTTGGCGGCCCAAGTCGGTTGGGTTCAACAGGAGGGCAACGACGCTCTCAATCCGGACGGATCATCTGGTCCGTCCGTAGAGCCCTCTGGGGAAATTCCCGCTCCCCCATTCATCTCGAGCGGTGATGACGTCGACCCCTTCCAATCTCCGACGCCCGGTACCCATTCAACGGGAAGTACTCAGGCGTCCTCCACCGCCGAATCAATCATGTACAGCGCCCGCCGTAGGCAAAGGAGGGCCTCCACTGACCCGGAACCGAAAATGACTCGGGGTCTCGTTAAAGGGGGGAAAGCGGAGCGTATTTGCAAGGCGACCGGTAAAAAGATCGACTTGCCGTACGACGAATTCACCGGTGGCCCTCCCACAGCTCAACTAGCAAGTCTCTCGGCGCATGGGATAGGGTCAATCATCCGTAACCGGGTTCGTATCACTGCCCCTACTTGGAAGGAGGCGCCGGATCATGAGAAGGCGAAAGTCTTCAAAGATCTTTCGGTACGTAATACGTTAAATTTAGTTATTATATAATATTGTTAATCTCGGTTCAAAATTTCATAATATATACGATTATAATTTTCTATTTATTTTTCATAGGAACAATTTGACGTAGATCCGACACCGGCTATGTTGAGGCATATCAATCAAACCGCCAACTCCATCTACAAAGATTGGAAGTACAGGCTCCATAAGTACTTCAAAGATGTCGGTCCCGTGCCTCCCCCGGTAGAGCTGCAAGGGGAGAGAGAAGATGAGTGGGAGTGGTTGTGTAACCACTTTGCCGATGAACAATTTAAGGTATTAATTTAATTTTTTTTATTTCAATTAAAATAATTGAATTATTTAAATTGTAGTTATTCATTTTTTAATGATTTAATTATCTTGTGTAACAGAAATTCTCCGGTGTCAACAAAGCCAATCGGGGGAAGAAGGAGAAACACCATACTACCGGCGCCAAGCAGTTCATTCAAATTGCCAAGGAGCACAAGGATAAGGGTTCCAAACACCCTTTTATTGATGCAAGCGTAAGCGCGTACGTGACGCCAGGGCTCGATAATGAAGCGAGTCAATGCGGGGTAAGTGATATATATATATATGTGCTTTTAATTATAGTAATTATTATTTAAATATGATTACAAAATTATAATAAATTAATTATAATTTTGTAGGCAAGGGCAATAGAGCGTGCGCATGAAGAGTTGGCCAACACTCAGCTTGCGTTCCCAGATGTGCCGCCGGAAGACCTGCCTCCTCTATCCTTAGAGAGCCAAATTGCAATCGCGGATGAGGTCTACGGTCGTAGAGATGGCAAGGAGGTTAGGCACTTTGGGCCTAGGGTGGTACGAGATTTGTCGACGACCTCCGGCTCATCATCTACGGGAGGTTCGAGGCAGCGGAGAATGAGTCAGGCTGCGGCCGTCGAAGCAGCCATTCAAGAGGCTCGACTGGCACGAGAGGAGAATCGACGGACACAAGAGCAGAATGAGTCAATGCGGCAAAGACTTGACGAACAACAAGCACAAATAGCCCAACTCATCGCGCTCATGAACCAAAATCGAGAAGTATGTCAACCTCCTCCGAACCCACACCCCGACGACAACGACCCGGCTGGAGGCGGAGGACTCGGCCCCGCATCTGCTCCTCCAGTGTATTAGCTAGCACGTAGTATATTATCTCGTTTCTTTACGCATTCCGAACAATATTTTAATTTTAAATTTATGGGTCTTTTCGTATGTACAAATTAATTTACTTTGATTATTTAATAATTATATATATAAGTTATTAATTTTAATATTCAAAATTTAGTTTATTTATTTAATATTAGCATTTTTCATTATTTAAATTAAAATAATAATAAATTAAATTAATAATATTTAATTTCAATTTATTTTTTTAAAAAAATAAAATATTCACTTGGACGACGGAAATTATGTTCTCCGTCGTCCAGGTGCACAAACCCTAAACCCTAACCCCTAACCCCTAACCCCTAAACCCTGTCGTTCTCCGTGGCCCAGGTGTTCACCTGGACGACGGAGACTTAGTGTTTCCGTCGTCCAGGTGAACACCTGGGCCACGGACACACGAGCAATGTCCGTGGCCCAGGTGCTCACTTGGACGACGGAGACTTAGTGTTTCCGTCGTCCAGGTGAACACCTGGGCCACGGACATTGCTACCATTATCCGTGGCCCAGGTGTTCACCTGGACGACGGAGACTTAGTGTTTCCGTCGTCCAGGTGAACACCTGGGCCACGGATAATTTCCGAGGTCCAAGTTCACTTGGACGACGGAAACACTAAGTCTCCGTCGTCCAGGTGCTTGGACGACAGCACTTGGAGCACGGACCTTGGACGACGGAGTGTCCGTCGTCCAAGTACTTAGACGACGGAAAACTGCACTTAGACGACGGAAATGGTCCGTGGTCTAAGTGCAGTTTTCTTGTAGTGTACAAGCAGCACAAGTAGTTCACATCCTAAAACTCATCCAGCCCAGAGAACTCCGGCATGTCTTTGGCCTCATTATTTTGTAGTTCACATATGCATGTCTTAATAAAACTATTTTTCTCTATTAATTTATTTTGTTTAATAATACGTTATTCATATTCGCTTTTCAATTAGGTGAGAGTGGAGGATGCGATCACAGAGGTCACCATGAATATAGCTCGAAACGACCATCCTGACTGCTCGGAGGAGGAAGTGACCCAGTATGCCTCTCAGATCGATAAGCTTGATCGCCCTATAACGGCTCAGATCATGGAAAAAGCGTGCGGGACTGGGAAGAATATCCACTACTGCAGGGGAATGGGCTCGGCAGGCGAATGAGTATTGAAGAACACTTCAGAATACTCTAGCGGGTCAAGAACTTCTTCTAGGAACTCTAACCTAGCAGCGGAGCTCCAGAGGACGCAGAGGGAGTTGGAGGAGCAAAAAAGGGTGGAGGAGGAGATGCAGCAATTGGCCGAGCAGCAGGCAACCAGAGATGCAGAGCATCGGACGATCGTCGAGCAACACCGAGTTATTGTCTAGCACCAGATACAAATGTTCACATGGATGCAGACGATGTACGAGTGCCACACTACCGGACACCCACTCCCCACACCTCCACCGATGCTTGTGTTCCACAACCGTAGCCGTCGCAGCAAGACCAGGGTAGCTGCCGGAGTTCAAATGATTTCGTCAACATGGATTTCGTCGACTCTTAGTGTAGTTGTATTTTATTTTTGTATTGTTGTTGTTTGTACTGTTGGACAATTATGTGTGTACTGTTGGATGTGTATTTGTACGGTTTGTGTTTTTCACTACAGGTTCTGGAATTGGGCCCAATCCAGAACCTGCTTTTTTGCTAAAATGTCACCGGGTATTACCGACGAGATGGACCTATCTCGTCGGCAATAACTTCCAATTTCCGGCGAGTTTCTTCATTATCACCCACGGCTTTTTGAAGAATGTCGTCGGTAATAGTTGTGGCGGTCAAACAAGTTGACCCGGCGGAGCTTCATCACCGACGACTAACTCGTTGGTGATGCTATTTCCCATTGTCGGCGACTTTATCTCGTCGGTGATACCTTTGAAGTATCACCGACGACTTCTTGAAAATCTCGTCAGTGATACTATCACTGACGGGTTGCTTCCGGCGACCTTATAATCGGCGACATGTCGTCATGTGGCCTTTATAAGTATCACCGGCGATTTATGGAGAAAGGCCTGCGACTTTAAGTCGTCGGCAATGATAAGAAATGTGGTAGTGTCTGAATGAATTTCAAGAGTATTATTGCACCATACGAGAATTTGAAAATACATACTTAGTACACCTTCTACACAGGTTGCTTCCTGAACCGTGGAGAACAACTATAAGAGAAAGCATAGAAGAAAGACCTCTAAAGAGGTTTTCAATCGAAAGAGTTGTAGAAAGAATCAGGCTGCTGATGCACGAACAGTGTAAAGCTAACACCAGAGCAAAAACAGCCAAGAAGCAGCTCAGAGGAACAAGTGACTTCTGTTCCAAAATGATAGATGCACTAACCAACTGGGGATGCGAAGAGAAGAGGCATAAGAAAAAACACTTCCAAAAATATTTCAAGAGAAACAGAAGGAAGAATTGGAGGTTCAAGAGAAGCTCCGACTACAGAAGAGAAAAAAAAATCCCAGAAAGAGATTTTTCAAGAAGACAAGATTCTATCAAGAACTAGAAAAGAAGAAAACTTGTAGATGTTGGCTATGCAAGGCCGAAGGGCACTATGCTAACGAATGTCCCAAGAAATAGAAAAGAAGTTCAAAGGCTCTTCTTAAAGAGTATAAAGAAGCTATGTAGATAACAAATCTGAAAGGCTACGAGGTAGTCTATTCATCAGAAGATGATGAAGAGATGTTTGTCCATTCAGTCTGTTCAGAGGGAGAATCGACAGAAGAGTCAGAATCAGAGTTTAAAGAAGAGTATGAACCTAGAAAGGTTTATCTTCTTGAGATAAAGAATTAGGAAGAAAGCACAGAGAAAGAAAAGATTTCTTCCTACAAGGTCAATCCGAGATCACTCATTTGTGACTACTGTCAATGCAAGGAGAAGAAGGAACTCCCTATGTTTTGTTAAGCATTACGGAAAACATATCACAAAGAATTCTTCATAGTTGAAGCGAACATTTATCATTGAAAATATTTGGCAATCAGAAGGTCAAGAGTCCGATGTTCCAATCAACAATGATTTCCTGCTAGAACAAACTTTCATCCAGAAGCCAGAAGTGAACTTATTAGGCTTCGAGAAGAATCAGAAATTCTTCTGGATAGAAAGGCTTAAAGAAGCTAAAAGTATTGTTGGTCCAGGGTTCACAGAACAATATTAGAGATCACAGCAGAATAGTGGTGGATACACACCAAGATTCGAAACCATACTGCAATATATGTAACAAGATGAGTTGCTTATCGAGAAATCATCATTATCAGAAGAAGAAGATTCTGATGAAATGGAATTCTGTAGGTTTCATGGCAACAGAGAATTCAAGCATCCTGATGCTCCACCTCATGCCCCTACTAGAATCTAACTCAAAGAACACACTGTCTACAACATTCTCAAGAGAGACTGTGATAAGTGTAAGCAAGAGAAAATCCTCAAAAAGAAAGCGAGGAACTCCAAAAATCCTAGTATAAAGACGAGAATCAAAAATGGAGATCCTACTATTGCGCTGCTTCATGATCAAGACAAGTACCATTACTATGTGTCTTATAAAACCTCTGACAACTAGTAGGTGCAACAAGAAGAGTTACCCATCCATGAATCATCAGAAGACAATGATGAGACACTTGAAGCAGCATTCGTAAGAGAGCATAATCTCAAGCACTTCAAGGCCAAACTCAAAAAATAGAAGAAGCATACCCTTGGAGAAATCAAAGAAATGCTCAGACAAAATATCGATATCAATCTTCTAAAATCTTGGGAAGAAGACCCAGCGGTCTGTGAGCTTAAATTACATGACATGAATTCCATCTGTCATGTAAAAGCTATTCCCCAATACAAGGAAGAAGATCAAAAAGAGTTCAGAAAGGATATAGATGATCTCTTAGAAAAAGGACTAATAAGACCGTCAAAGAGTCCTCATTATGCTCCAGCCTTCTATGTCAGAAACCATGCAGAAGAAGTTCACGAAAAAGTAAGAATGGTGATAGACTACAGACGTCAACAAGAAAATCGTAAAAGACGGTTACCAGATAGCATAAGCAAGAGTGCTAATCAACAGGCTTAGAGGAGCCAATGTGTTCTCAAAATTTGATGCTAAATCAGGGTTGTGGCAAGTCAAAAATGCATTTTGACAGCATTGTTCTTACAACCTTCGAAACTCCATGGGGACACTACTAATGGCTAGTAATGTATTTCGGGCTGAAACAAGCTCCATCCATTTTTCAGAGAAAAATGGACAACATATTCAAGCAAGTAGCAGACTTCTGTGTCGTCTATATAGACGATATTCTTGTGTTCTCAAAGAACAAAGAAGAACACATGAATTATTGTACGGTCATACGGCGAGGGAGATTAATTGGTAATTAATTACTGTAATTATTGTAATATATATATATATATATGATCAATGCCGGTTTACGGTAAGAAATTAATCTGAATTATATATATATCCTGGCCAACGGAGAAATTAATAAATATTGGCGCCAAATCTCAATCTCATATAAAACGTACCCTAGCTAAATCCTCGACCCTAAATCTAGCAAATCGGATCGATCCATCATTTATTTAATTTTTTTATGGTCATTCAAAATAATTTAACGGACACCTGAATTCTGTCCACGTTTATATTAGGTCCCCCGCCAGATTCACCTTTGGCGCCATATAAAACCCTAAATCTTGGACCCAAAACCTAGCAGATCGGATCGATCGATCAATTTTTTAATTATATTTTTGAATCAGAATAATTGAACGCACACACAAATAACCGGGGACGACCTAAACCGTAAACCCTAAGGCCCTAACCCCTGAATTTGGGGTTTTTACACCTGGACGACGGAGATGGTCAATGTCCGTCGTCCAGGTACACACTAGGACGACGGATATGGTCAATATCCGTCGTCCAGGTTCACACTAGGACGACGGAGAATGGTCATTCTCCGTCGTCCAAGTTCACAAACCCTAAACCCTAAACAGTAAGGCCCTAACCCCTGAATTCAGGGTCTATGAACCTGGACGACGGAGAACGTCATTATCCGTCGTCCAGGTGATTACCTGGACGACGGAAACGCTCATTTCCGTCGTCCAGGTGCAGATATCGTAATTTTTTCTAAGACAACGACCATCTAGACCTTCTTCCACTGCAAAGTCTTTTCATCAAGACTTTAGAGTAAACAATTCTTGGTGTGTGAGCTTCGACGGTTCGAAAATCGGAGTTACGAAATGCCTAGTATCCACGTTTCCGGTTTGTGAAATTATCGGTTTTGCGGTTGACTGTGCCGATCAAACCCTTCCCGAACTTATTATTTTATGATCCTTTGAAGACAATTATATATTATGTTACGACGAACATATCCAACGGTTGTTTTGTCCAAATTCAATTTCGTTAATACTCTGCTGCAAATGAGCGTCTACTCATGAACACTTAAGTCGTAAAGATTAGTCGATACTTAACATGTTTCAATACGTAAAATTAATCGTCGGTTCAAATTTAACTGTTTATATACACGATGCGTTCATCGATATTGTACGACTATTTCACTCGAATGACAGATCGCTAAATTCCTAGCGAATTATTTTTAAAATTTTTTTTTACGTAATTTGAACCTGGACGACGGAGATGGTCATTTTCCGTCGTCCAGGTGTTAACCTGAACGACGGAGAATGACCATCTCCGTCGTCCAGGTTAAAAAACCATGGCGGTTCAAATTTATTTTTGTTTATTTTTTTTCATGTAATTTTAACTTGGACGACGGAGATGGTCATTTTCCGTCGTCCAGGTCCAATTTTTATGGCGGTTCAATTTACCGCTTCCGTTTTCGGCACCGCTTGAATTTTCACTTAGACGACGGAGAATTCATTCTCCGTCGTCTAAGTCCAAAATCATGGCGGTTCAAAACGTCCCGCCGATTAATTACGCGCCGATTGAAAATTTTTAAACCGCCACCTAGACGACGGAAAACACTATTTCCGTCGTCCAGGTGGACTTAGACGACGGAGAATAGTGATCCGTCGTCTAAGTGCAACTCTATAAATAGAGTTGCACCCCCCCTCATTTTCTCATCATTCCATCTCCTCCTCTCCCTCTCCTCTCCTCTCCTCTCCTCTCCTCCGGCGATCCTCCTCCGGCGACGCTCCGACGACATTTTTTCCGGCGTGGTTCCTCCTCTCCGACGACTCAAGTCCGGCGAAATTCCCGTAAACTCCGCTTCGGTACATTTCTATTTTTCCCTTATTTAAATAATTTTCATTTTATTAATTAATTAAATTCTAAATATAATTAATTAGTAGAAATTAATTTAGTAATTAATTTTAAATATTTAATAAATGATTAATTGTTGTTATTTATTAATTAAATCATAATTATTGTTATTGTTTCCTAATTAAATGAATAATTGTAAATTTGTTGTTATTAAATAAATAAATAATTAATTATTGTTATTAATTAATTAAATAAATAATTATTGTTATTAATTAATTAAATGGTTAATTATTGCATGCTAAATGGAAAATAAATTATTGCAAGTAATTACGTGTATTTTTTAGTAAATAAATTAGTAGTACGTGTTCGATTTAAATTTAGTACATAGGCTTGGTGTAATTAAGTCGCACTCATTGGAATAGATGGCGCATCTTTTCCTTGCTTATCTCCTTAACCCCTCGTGATGTGTGGATTTCATCACCGCACACCATAACCTAAGTGAAGTTATGGACACGAGGTTGAGGGCGGAGTTTGCAAAGGACTTGAGGGAGTGTAAATTTTCGAAAAATTGGCCGAATGTCGGACATGGTGTCTAGAAACGGGTTATGACTGGTGACAGGATTTGGACTAAGAAAGACTTTTGTCGAAATTAGTCCTGCCTCTCGCGTTATCTCTATCCCTAACTGGCCATGTTTTTCGATTTAACCAAGGCTGATTAATTGAAAATTTACACTTTATCGCGCGGGTCGCACGTCCATTGAACGACCGAAAATGCCAAGCTAGTGTACTCTATTTAAATCTTAAACGTATTTAATTAATTAGCGTTAATTTTTAAGTTGTAATTATTATGGTAAGTAGGTATTTTAACACCGTACTCTTAGGTTTAAATGGCTCCGCCAAAGACCACATCCGGCAAGAAGAAAGCCCAACTGGAGGCTGAAGATGAGATGCTCCGAATGTTGGCGGCCCAAGTCGGTTGGGTTCAACAGGAGGGCAACGACGCTCTCAATCCGGACGGATCATCTGGTCCGTCCGTAGAGCCCTCTGGGGAAATTCCCGCTCCCCCATTCATCTCGAGCGGTGATGACGTCGACCCCTTCCAATCTCCGACGCCCGGTACCCATTCAACGGGAAGTACTCAGGCGTCCTCCACCGCCGAATCAATCATGTACAGCGCCCGCCGTAGGCAAAGGAGGGCCCCCACTGACCCGGAACCGAAAATGACTCGGGGTCTCGTTAAAGGGGGGAAAGCGGAGCGTATTTGCAAGGCGACCGGTAAAAAGATCGACTTGCCGTACGACGAATTCACCGGTGGCCCTCCCACAGCTCAACTAGCAAGTCTCTCGGCGCATGGGATAGGGTCAATCATCCGTAACCGGGTTCGTATCACTGCCCCTACTTGGAAGGAGGCGCCGGATCATGAGAAGGCGAAAGTCTTCAAAGATCTTTCGGTACGTAATACGTTAAATTTAGTTATTATATAATATTGTTAATCTCGGTTCAAAATTTCATAATATATACGATTATAATTTTCTATTTATTTTTCATAGGAACAATTTGACGTGGATCCGACACCGGCTATGTTGAGGCATATCAATCAAACCGCCAACTCCATCTACAAAGATAGGAAGTACAGGCTCCATAAGTACTTCAAAGATGTCGGTCCCGTGCCTCCCCCGGTAGAGCTGCAAGGGGAGAGAGAAGATGAGTGGGAGTGGTTGTGTAACCACTTTGCCGATGAACAATTTAAGGTATTAATTTAATTTTTTTTATTTCAATTAAAATAATTGAATTATTTAAATTGTAGTTATTCATTTTTTAATGATTTAATTATCTTGTGTAACAGAAATTCTCCGGTGTCAACAAAGCCAATCGGGGGAAGAAGGAGAAACACCATACTACCGGCGCCAAGCAGTTCATTCAAATTGCCAAGGAGCACAAGGATAAGGGTTCCAAACACCCTTTTATTGATGCAAGCGTAAGCGCGTACGTGACGCCAGGGCTCGATAATGAAGCGAGTCAATGCGGGGTAAGTGATATATATATATATATGTGCTTTTAATTATAGTAATTATTATTTAAATATGATTACAAAATTATAATAAATTAATTATAATTTTGTAGGCAAGGGCAATAGAGCGTGCGCATGAAGAGTTGGCCAACACTCAGCTTGCGTTCCCAGATGTGCCGCCGGAAGACCTGCCTCCTCTATCCTTAGAGAGCCAATCCAGAACCTGCTTTTTTGCTAAAATGTCACCGGGTATTACCGACGAGATGGACCTATCTCGTCGGCATTAACTTCCAATTTCCGGCGAGTTTCTTCATTATCACCCACGGCTTTTTGAAGAATGTCGTCGGCAATAGTTGTGGCGGTCAAACAAGTTGACCCGGCGGAGCTTCATCACCGACGACTAACTCGTTGGTGATGCTATTTCCCATTGTCGGCGACTTTATCTCGTCGGTGATACCTTTGAAGTATCACCGACGACTTCTTGAAAATCTCGGCAGTGATACTATCACTGACGGGTTGCTTCCGGCGACCTTATAATCGGCGACATGTCGTCATGTGGCCTTTATAAGTATCACCGGCGATTTATGGAGAAAGGCATGCGACTTTAAGTCGTCGGCAATGATAAGAAATGTGGTAGTGTCTGAATGAATTTCAAGAGTATTATTGCACCATACGAGAATTTGAAAATACATACTTAGTACACCTTCTACACAGGTTGCTTCCTGAACCGTGGAGAACAACTATAAGAGAAAGCATAGAAGAAAGACCTCTAAAGAGGTTTTCAATCGAAAGAGTTGTAGAAAGAATCAGGCTGCTGATGCACGAACAGTGTAAAGCTAACACCAGAGCAAAAACAGCCAAGAAGCAGCTCAGAGGAACAAGTGACTTCTGTTCCAAAATGATAGATGCACTAACCAACTGGGGATGCGAAGAGAAGAGGCATAAGAAAAAACACTTCCAAAAATATTTCAAGAGAAACAGAAGGAAGAATTGGAGGTTCAAGAGAAGCTCCGACTACAGAAGAGAAAAAAAAATCCCAGAAAGAGATTTTTCAAGAAGACAAGATTCTATCAAGAACTAGAAAAGAAGAAAACTTGTAGATGTTGGCTATGCAAGGCCGAAGGGCACTATGCTAACGAATGTCCCAAGAAATAGAAAAGAAGTTCAAAGGCTCTTCTTAAAGAGTATAAAGAAGCTATGTAGATAACAAATCTGAAAAGCTACGAGGTAGTCTATTCATCAGAAGATGATGAAGAGATGTTTGTCCATTCAGTCTGTTCAGAGGGAGAATCGACAGAAGAGTCAGAATCAGAGTTTAAAGAAGAGTATGAACCTAGAAAGGTTTATCTTCTTGAGATAAAGAATTAGGAAGAAAGCACAGAGAAAGAAAAGATTTCTTCCTACAAGGTCAATCCGAGATCACTCATTTGTGACTACTGTCAATGCAAGGAGAAGAAGGAACTCCCTATGTTTTGTTAAGCATTACGGAAAACATATCACAAAGAATTCTTCATAGTTGAAGCGAACATTTATCATTGAAAATATTTGGCAATCAGAAGGTCAAGAGTCCGATGTTCCAATCAACAATGATTTCCTGCTAGAACAAACTTTCATCCAGAAGCCAGAAGTGAACTTATTAGGCTTCGAGAAGAATCAGAAATTCTTCTGGATAGAAAGGCTTAAAGAAGCTAAAAGTATTGTTGGTCCAGGGTTCACAGAACAATATTAGAGATCACAGCAGAATAGTGGTGGATACACACCAAGATTCGAAACCATACTGCAATATATGTAACAAGATGAGTTGCTTATCGAGAAATCATCATTATCAGAAGAAGAAGATTCTGATGAAATGGAATTCTGTAGGTTTCATGGCAACAGAGAATTCAAGCATCCTGATGCTCCACCTCATGCCCCTACTAGAATCTAACTCAAAGAACACACTGTCTACAACATTCTCAAGAGAGACTGTGATAAGTGTAAGCAAGAGAAAATCCTCAAAAAGAAAGCGAGGAACTCCAAAAATCCTAGTATGAAGACGAGAATCAAAAATGGAGATCCTACTATTGCGCTGCTTCATGATCAAGACAAGTACCATTACTATGTGTCTTATAAAACCTCTGACAACTAGTAGGTGCAACAAGAAGAGTTACCCATCCATGAATAATCAGAAGACAATGATGAGACACTTGAAGCAGCATTCGTAAGAGAGCATAATCTCAAGCACTTCAAGGCCAAACTCAAAAAATAGAAGAAGCATACCCTTGGAGAAATCAAAGAAATGCTCAGACAAAATATCGATATCAATCTTCTAAAATCTTGGGAAGAAGACCCAGCGGTCTGTGAGCTTAAATTACATGACATGAATTCCATCTGTCATGTAAAAGCTATTCCCCAATACAAGGAAGAAGATCAAAAAGAGTTCAGAAAGGATATAGATGATCTCTTAGAAAAAGGACTAATAAGACCGTCAAAGAGTCCTCATTATGCTCCAGCCTTCTATGTCAGAAACCATGCAGAAGAAGTTCACGAAAAAGTAAGAATGGTGATAGACTACAGACGTCAACAAGAAAATCGTAAAAGACGGTTACCAGATAGCATAAGCAAGAGTGCTAATCAACAGGCTTAGAGGAGCTAATGTGTTCTCAAAATTTGATGCTAAATCAGGGTTGTGGCAAGTCAAAAATGCATTTTGACAGCATTGTTCTTACAACCTTCGAAACTCCATGGGGACACTACTAATGGCTAGTAATGTATTTCGGGCTGAAACAAGCTCCATCCATTTTTCAGAGAAAAATGGACAACATATTCAAGCAAGTAGCAGACTTCTGTGTCGTCTATATAGACGATATTCTTGTGTTCTCAAAGAACAAAGAAGAACACATGAATCATCTCTTTAAAGTAGCCAAACTTATTGTCCAACATGGAATCATCTTAGGAGAAAAGAAAGTCTTTCTCGTCTTCGATGAAATTGACTTCTTGGGGATTAACATAAAGAACAGAGTCATCAAGCTTCAACGACATATCCTAGAGAAAGTTTGGAAATTCCCAGATATAATTTCGGACGCAAAAAGTCTACAGAGATTTTTAGGAGTCATAAATTATGGAAGAGACTTCCTTCCTAAAATTTCTAGATTAACAACAATTCTGTCGCCCAAAACAAACTCAAAGAGAGCTTAAAAGTTTACAGAAGATGATGAAAAGATCGTTAAGCAAATCAAAGAACTATGCAAGAATTTGCCAC
Source organism: Geum urbanum (assembly GCA_946800695.1). NCBI lineage: Eukaryota > Viridiplantae > Streptophyta > Magnoliopsida > Rosales > Rosaceae > Geum > Geum urbanum. The sequence continues at coordinate 2,989,915 of OX327008.1, read as the reverse complement.
CACTATATCAACCTTAAGAGAATGAATAAATCATCCTCCAAATTGATGTTAGTGACAACTTCTGGGCAAGTGTAGTACTGGTAAGAGAGCCAGACACTAACACTGAGAAGATTTTGAAATTATGCGGTGGAAAGTTCAATGCTACAGAGCATAATTATCCCACAGGGGAAAAAGAAATTATGGCCATCAAAAAGATAATTGAGAATTCTCCAGCCTTTTTAGGAAAACCTTTCTACATGAGAACAGCTTGTGTCAGAGTGAAAAATTTCAAAAACTTCAAACTTGATAAAGCTGCTGATAGGGGAAGATTAGCTAACTGACAATTATTTCTTAACCAATACGATTATGATGTGGAATTGATTGCAGAAAACAAGAACTATCTTCCAGACGCTTTAACAAGGGAAATGGCAAAATATAGAACAAGTGAGACGGATGATGAATGTCGCAACCTGAGAAGCAGAATGCTAGGAAAGGAACCTAACCAACAAAAAGAACCAGTTGAAAAAGTCCTGAAGAGTTTTTTGCTGCATCCCAAAAGACCAACCTTAACTAATCAATCTCAGGGGAAAGGATTGGCTAGCCCGTCTCAAACGGCAGACAGTAAAGGCAAATCAAGATCATTAATGGCTGCTGCTTGGCGAAAAAGCAGAATTTTCCTACAGGTTTCATAAATATCTTCAGCTACCAGCTAAACACATTCTCAAAAGCAGTCTTCCAGACTAACCAAAGTCTAGCATCCCACCAGAGGACACTGTTAGATAATTTTTTGTTTGCCTTCTAGGAGAATGACAAAAGGCTCATGGTAGAAACCATAGATGCCTTAGCGATGGAACTAAGCCAAGAGAAGAAATCACCAAGCTTAGTCAATGAACCAACAATGTTGTACATTAGAACTCCAGAGAGTGATAAATTTCCTATCTAGGTACTAAAAGAATCAGAATGGTTTAAGTTCCACATACATATTGGCACGCAATACCCGATGAAGATCTCCTCAACAACCTCTTCGTTGTCACATGACCCTTTCTGGGAAAATACTTGGTTAATGTTTAGAGTGAACATCCGCAAGAGCACAAGTTATGGTTAGTTGAGAATGGATTTGTTCATAATTTATGGACAAAAACAAATGAAGATCTAAAGGGACTACCATCCATTATTTATAATACTGTCAAGAATTTCAGGAAGAGCATCTGCATTCTCAAACTAAAGTTAAGGTCTACACCCCCAGAATGGGTGCATAAATCTAAGACTGAATATATTCCTCCATACCACTACGTCAGAATCATTCAAAGGCAGTATCTTGAGCCAGCATGCGACAGATACAATAGAAACCCAAATTCTAGTATTCCATGGATGAAGGCTATGACGTTGGAAGATATCAAGAAAGTAATCAAAGAAGATCAAGAGATTACATTTCTTGCGTCGGGAGAAAAGGTAATAGTCACTACATACGATCATCCAGAGACAGTTACAAGTGATCTGTTTGTCGCCTTGAAGAAAAGGAAATAGATTCTTCCTTTGCCTGTACTCATTGGCTTGAAAAGATCGAGAAAGAAAGAAGCTACCAGATGTATACAGATACAGATAGAGATATGGAAGAAAACGAGAGAAGAAGAATGATGAAGTATGAAGACCCTTACCTTGGGGATAACTCAGAGGTATATGATGACATGTAAAGATAGGTAAAAATCATGTTGTCTTCTTCCTCTTAGTGAGAGACATCTTTATCCTTAGAATCTTCTTTCCGAAAGAAGACAATGGTGCAAAGCAGATGCCCTATATGCATCAAAACACTTTAGTTAGTGGAGTCACTATTATTAGTTTGTGTTTCAATTCCGATTTGAGGTCTGCTCTCTCTATATAAAGAGCATCGAGTCATAGTGTTAGGCATCAAAAACCAGAACAAGAGAAATCCATCTGAGAGCAGACAGTTTGAGAGTTTAGATAGTGAGTGAAGAGTCGAAGCAACTGTTCAGCTTCATCATCCTCAAGTAAGTATGTCTATTACTATGAGTGGCTAAACAGCTTATAGCTGTTTACCAGAGAATGACGCTCTGGATCTATAGCTTGTAACCATGTTAGAATAAATAAACTATGGTTTCCCACAAAACTTCGTATTTTCATGCATCTTTATAAAACTCATTTAAACTCTCCTAAGAGGCGGACTACTGTCCAGAAAGTGGAAGAAATGAGTTGTTTTTACTTGTTCATACTCGTTTTAATCCCCTAGGAGGCGGACTACTGCTCAGAAGATGGAAAGAAATGAGTTATCTGATATTAGTAGTAGTAAGTACACTCATCACAAGTTAGTAGTACATGCATTACATGATAGTAGTACCTTCATTGCATAATGCATTACTGTTCATCAAACAAAACAAAAATTTTAAACCAAAGGCCATTCAGCAATGAATTCGCCAGCAGTAACCAAGCAGGAAGCCAGTAGGTGAGATAATGACATAATAAATGCTAGTTCTAACTAGAGATTGAAGAAATGTAAGAATTTGGAAATAGTGACATGGTTGTAATTGTTGTGTCTTTTTTGGTACACAAGTAACCTTATTTGAGAAAGAATGAGTTTTTTGAGTATGAAAAAAAAGTTATTGAATTTTTAAGGGAAGAGAACTTAAATTTAGGTTTTTAAATCATTTGTCCTAAATTTAATTATCACATTGACCCTTTTTTTTCTTTTTAAAAAATAAATAAAATTAAATTTAAGAACCGTAATCGCGCAATAGAACGAGGCCATTTCCAGTAAAGGAATTAGGGTTCGCAGAGCAAAGAGAGAAATGACGAGATTCTCATTAGCCGGGGGAGATGTAGGGGGGCCGAGCAGCCATAGGCCGAAGAATCCTCGTCTTCTTGTTCCCACTCCTTTTGCTTCCTCTATTTGCCATAGCTATAACTATAAGAGAACGGGAACGGGAACGACGAAGACAAGGAGGGTAGTGTTGGTGAATTTGGATTTGTAGGGTTTATGTAAAGCTTCTTGGACAACTCAACTTGTTTGATTGTTGACTGTCTCATGTCCAATGATTCTTTCTTGGTCCTTCTAGGATGAGTCTTGTTGGAGTCGAATGATAATTCCTATTGCCTAAGGACAGTGCAGAGTAATAGATGTTGAACCAACATGGCACAGCAAATGTGCCTGTTTGAGTGTGCATGATTAGAGTGGCTGGATACAATAAGGGTGGACGATTAGTATCACTATTTGTGTTGTTACCTTCTCTGGAATGAATCAAACAATGACTTACAAAGATTCTACTTTCAGAGGTTTCTTCCCTTTAAAGTTTTGAACAAATTCAGAAGAATAAAATCGTCACCATCCATTTAACCCAGGTCTAGAAGCCACAACCCCACTACCCTTTTTCAAGTGTTTTTGCTTTTTAAAATAAGGTAGACATGATCATGTCACAATTGTTTCTATAAAGTTTGAAGCATCTCATGATTTTAAGGATTTATTAAAAAAAATTGTGCTGAGCGAGTCCTACAGAGTATTTACCCTACAAGTTTGAGTTACCGTGCAGGACTGTTCTGGTCCGAAATTAGGGAAGTATGATTTTATGGTCTAATGAGTGGTCTCTAGTGACTTGGAACCTATATAAAGTTTTTGGAATTAAGGGTGTGGTGGTTTTGTAAATTGACATGTTCCCACAGAGGAAATAGTTTCACCGTATAGTCCCTACTCCCTACTATGGATAGGTCAAGGACAGATAAGCCATATGTTGAAATGTAAGTCTATATGCAATTGGAATGCCGAAAATGTGAAATCCAAGACAAATAACCATGATATCTTTCTAAGTGTTTTTAAAATTAGATATCTACCAATTCTTTGTTGATTATCTTTCTTTAACGTTGCTGAAATGCAGCTATTATAAATTTTTCTTTAAGATAAAAAATTGGCTTTAAATAACATGTCATGACTGAAAACATCTAATAATCATGAAGAAAAGTCATAGTTGTATCGAGAAGGTATCTAGTATCCACAGTAGAGGAGCTAAGATTTACAAGCATGTCAAACTAATTGATGATATAATTGAATTTTATTTTCGGAGTGTTGCATTGGTTGTATCTGCTGGTTATATGTAGTGATTTGAATCATTGATACGAGAAGTATTTTATTTTTCTAGCCCTTGCAAATCTACCATGTTTATAAGCTTGTAAGTGTAACATGCTAATGACTTTTTCATTTTTCTTTGGATGTTCAGCGTGCTGCTCATTTACTATCTAACAATTCTCAAACATACTTTTACTGTTACTTTACCTGTTCAAAGGGGTCATTTCGGTCCACAAATTTATGTGAGATGTGAATGAAATAGATGTAGTATTTATAGAAAAATTATAGGGTGTTATTTGCAATGTTTTTGAAATTTTTTGGGATTTTTTTGCAATTTTTTAGGGTTTATTTAGCAAAATGGTAGAAAATTCTGAAATAGCCGTTTCGGTTGAATCTCGGCCGTCCGATCATAATTTTTAATTTGAAATGGACGGTCCAAATCAATCTGACCGTTATGGATTTTTATCCATCCGGCCTCACATGTGGCGCCTCCCTATTGGATGGTTATTTTTTTACCATTTACTGGCACGTGTATTACACGCATCAGGTAGAAAAAAAATTTGAACCGGTTGGCGTCACCCACGTGCGTGGGCTCCGCCAGCACTACTCGTACTTCAGCTCGAGCAAAAGCTGCTCGTGCAGCTGCTCGTCCGTCCAGTCAACGTGCGGTCAGCGGTGCATGTCGTCGATCGAGCTGCTCGTGCTACGTTGACGGGGGGGGGGCCGCCGTTTGAAGCTGCTCGAGCTACTCCACCTAGCACCGGTGTAGCTTCTCTAATGCCCAACCCTAGAGGAACTTTAGCTTTCCATATTACAGAATAAGTAATGATGGGGAGGACGACTCAAAGATAATATCCCCATGATTTTAGCAGCCACTCTCTCTTTTCTGGTCCAGATGACCACTACCTTCAAGCCAAGACCAGAGATGAGGTTTCAAACTTCCTCATTTCTTGTGTGGTGTACCCAGAATCTCTCCTGATTCTTTCTATTTATGGAGAGCGTCAGAATAAATCCTATATATATATATGCCAATAATATAGTCATACTCTTCAATCATACTCTTCGATAGTCATAGATGAAATTTAATTTCTGAATAAACATAAACTACCCAGTATGGTCCATATAAGTTTATACGTAGTTGGTGAAATAAAAAATAAATAAAAAAATACTGTAAGTGAAATTTTCTCAACTAACCCAAAGTCGGGATATTAAGGAACTTGCTAGGTAGAATGTTCCCATAAGCAGCAGTAATGCAAAGTTCTGGCTGCAAATCTCTTAGTTTGGACAAAAACATATCCAGCAGATACAGATAACACAAAAGTGCCCCTCTCAAATTAAAGATTACTGTTGTCTAATAGTGTTAAAAGATACAGAAACAATAATGCACCCAAGCACATACGTGTGGACACTCTTATAATCATTCTAACACAACAATTGTTTAAATTTTAATATCATTTATTGTAAAGTAATAAAGCATTGCTCGTGTTCCACACTAAAATAAAACGAATGTTATGCAGAGAACATATTTCATAGAAGAAAATAGCAAATCACTGGAGAATGTAAAGAGATACACCTATCAGTCCTAATTTTGCGCTCTCAGAAGCAAACATGTGCGCTTCAATATGTTTTTATGGTTGATTATTTAGTAAATGGAAGATTAAAACACTTGACAATTACACTATTGAGCTTGATAATGAACTCAAACTCTCTACCACTAAACCGACAGAATTGTGGATATAATAAAGTTGCCCTATAGTATGACATGATAAGTTGAGTTGTACCTCGCCGGCTTTTATAGGTGTGAAAATTGTTAGAAAATATTTTCTATATCTGTCTTTTATCTACCATATCTGTATATACTTAGATTCACTGCTATAACTTTCCTTTCCTGTATAGAAGTTCTTATCCTTGTCTGTATAGGTCTAGTGTGTATGTTCTGTATATAACCACGTTACAGTTATCAATGTAAAAGGCATTCCAGCCAATCTATTCTACAGTCTCTTTTACATGGTATCAAAGCAGGACTAGTTGCTGACTCATCGCTACACCTTTTCGATCTCGCGTACAGCATCTCTCTTTCAATCATCATGGCCGGTGGAGAAGATTCTGGCAAGAAGAAGGCAGAAAGTTCAGTCGATTCCGCCAAGACAGATCTCTCTAATCCCTTCTTCACTCACCATTCAGATCATCCCGGATTGGTTCTCGTCTCCAAACTTCTCAATGGGGACAATAATTCAGATTGAAAAAGGTCAATGGTCCGAGCTTTGAACTCCAAAAATAAGTTTGGATTCGTCAATGGTTCAATCAAACCTCCCTCAGAAGCAGCTAATCCCAAAGGTTACGCAACTTGGTCGCGGTGCAATGACATGGTTCATTCTTGGATTGTCAACTCTTGCGATCCTGAAATTGTAGATAGTGTGACTTATTACCCTACTGCTAGTGAGGTTTGGGAAGATTTAAGTGAACGTTTTTCTCAAGGGAATGCAACTCGCATCTTTGAAATACAAAGAGACATCAATCTACTCATACAAGAATATCTATCTCAGCCTACAATACAAGAGTTTATGAGGATGAACTGGCAATATATTCAGACACAGTACATTCAGAATAGCAGAAATTGATGCAGTTTCTAATGGGATTGGATGATTCTTGCAGTGCTATTCGGGGACAGATTCTTCTAATGAACCCACTACCTTCTGTTCGCCAAGCATACTCCTCTCTCTCTCTCTCTCTCTCTCTCTCTCAGTAAGGAAAACACTGCGTCTTGAGTACAACCCACATTAGAGCAAGCAAAACTAGCAGCATCGCCAGGGCAATCCGGAGCAACTGAAACCCGTCATCAACTGCGACAAAAAGAGCTCAAGATTCTCAAAGATCGTCGGATAGCTTCAACGAATATCCGTGATCGTCGAACATAACTGATCAAAATCGGCGTTGCTCTAGGACGCGATCTAACTGTACCTATTGTGAGAAACATGGGCGATATGCTTTGGGTCATTGGGTTCAAAATTGTTTTGAGCTTAATAGATATCCTGTGGGTCACCCAAAAGCCAAATCCAATTCAGGCCCAAGAAAGTCTAGCAACAGTAAAAAGTCTGCAGCTAATCATGTGTCTAATGCTTCGAAAGATGATGGAAAACCTGTTATTGGAATTTCGGAAGCGCAACTGTGGCAGCTTTTCTCACTTTTGAGCAATGAAGGTTGTAGCTCACAAGCCAATGCGGTAACTAAACCAAGTTTTTCTAAAGTCATTTTCCGCGACTGGATTATTGATAGCGGGGTAACAGATCATATCTCTTTATCATCAAAGTATTTTTTCCACAAAAATAAAAATTGCTCATAGCCTCCAGTATTATTGCCTAGCGGGGAAACAGTTGAGATTACTACAAAAGGAAGATTGCCTCTTAATTCTGTCTATTATTTGTTGGATGTATTATGCGTGCATGCATTCAAAGTAAACCTAATATCAATAAGTCGCTTAACAAGAGGTCTGAATTTCTCAGTGACTTTTTCTCCTTATTGGTGTATTTTACAGGATCTGGACACGAAGACGATGATTGGTTTGGGGAAGCAGCATGATGGACTATACTATTTGGCAGCATTGGCGACAAGAAAGAATCTTACCCTCTCTCCTCCCACAAACAAACCATCCTGCAACCTCACTATCTCCACCACCGATCTATGGCATAATCGTTTAAGACATGTTTCTCCTCCTTGTCTTCGCTTCATTGTAAAGAGTTTTTTAGATTTTCACGTTCACCCTAATAATGTTTGCCCTACATGTCCCTTGGAAAAACAAAGTAGTTTACCTTTTGGTACTAGCACTATTTCTTCTTCAAAACCATTTGAAATTATTCATTGTGATATTTGGGGCCATTATAGCCATTCTTCTCTTTCTGGTGCGCATTATTTTCTCACTATTGTTGATAATTATTCTCATTTTACATTGATTTTTTTGATGCGTCACAAGAATGAAGCACAATCTCTTTTGAAAAACTTTTTCACTTATGTTATTACTCAATTTGAGTCTCGCATCAAAACTTTTCGAAGTGATAATGGTGGTGAATTTATTTCTTTGCACACATTCTTTCAAGAAAACAGTGTAATTTTTCAGCACTATTGTGTTTATACGCCTCAACAAAATGGGGTTGTTGAACGTAAACATTGGCACATATTACAAGTGGCATGATAGGCGGATAAACACCTATACAAAGATACCTTATTTTCAACCAAGATATATCATTGTAATAGTTAATTATATGGGTTATCGAATACAAGGAGTTGGTGAAACTAAATCCTAACACTAAACTACAATGCTGACAGACTCGATTACAATACACTAATGACACTACGAACATAAGGTAGACTACTGTAAAAACTACGAAAATTTAACACAATATACTAGACACTGTGGTAGACTACCACAACAAAATTGAGGGTGTTCTGAGTAGTTTCGGTTACCAAAATAAATTGGCTAAGCTACAGCTAATGCAGATAATAAGTGCTGAAAGTAAATATGCTAATGAATGCAAATGTGTTTAAACTATATGATTAATGAGCTAAGAAGCATGCAATCCACTACCGCCATTCCATCTCTCTAACACATACTTAACCTAATGCACATGTCCGATGAATGAAAGTTCCCAGGAAGAGTTGATCGTTACAACCACATCCTATTTCCTAATCTTTATGCCTATGCAGGTTTGTCATGGACCTCTCCCACAACTATTCCTCTATGAACCCATAGTCATGGATCCCAAGGTTTACAAAGAAGAAAGAATTAAACACTAGAAAAGGTTTGAGAAGCTACGAGGATTTACAAGTACACTATGGAGTGTCTCGCTAGACTTATGGATTTCAATCTCTTGACGGTAAAATCAGTGTATCACTGTAGAGAATCCAGTGGAAGAAATTATCTTCAGTCACCTGTATCTCATGACAATAGAACCCTAGCATGCAAACTAAGTTGGCCACTAAAGCAAACATACACAAATTCATATGGTGAACCATTCAGAGAAAGAAACCTCATTCAAAGAACATGCAAAACTAAGTTAAAATGTATGCATTAAAAAGACTTCATGAACGAGGCTTCAAGCAGCCCCTTAACAATAGGTTTAGCTACTAAAATTCATAAGTAAAGAATCAAAACAAGTCATAGTGTTTGATAAAAAAAAATGAGATGAAGAAGAACTCTGGCCGGCCAGAATTCGACGGGTCGAGAATTCCTTCGACCGGTCGAACCGAGACAGGTTGAACTCCTCTTGCGGCTTGCTCTCCTTTTGCTCAAAGCTCTGCTCTTCTCCAAAATTCTGATTATTCTTTTTCTAAAACCTAAAATAGGTTTATATACTTCCTCCAATTGCTCTCCTAGAGTCCACATTGGAATAAATTTCTATAATTACACATAACTCCTTCTTTCCTCCGTATTGAGCTAGAAATCCTTCTTTTATTTCCTTTCCTTTATTTCTCCACAAAATCTATTAAAACAATAAACATAATTAAATCACTTGATTAATAACAATAAACTAGATATAGGGAAGAAATTAAATATCGAATAGACACATAAATATGCGACTATCAAAATACCCCACACTTAGACATTACTAGTCCTCAAGAAATGCACTAAATTAAACTAAAACTTTAAGATAACTCAAAAAAAACTCTACTTCATGACTCTAACGCTCTTAACGTATTGTCTCAGCAATCTACCACAATTATAGCACCAAGATTAGTATGACTTCACATTCACCTTCCACAAAGTTTCGGAAGTTAATTTCAATATATGACACACATGTAATATGTAGGACGAAGACATAATCATGGTGAAAGGAGTTGCAACATGCAACAAACAAGTCAAGATTCAACCTCACTTAGATATGCTCTCACAAGTGTTTCACTCAAAATTTGTCTAAGGTTTCTGCTCAACTCAATTACTTGCCAAATTGACCAACTCATATGCTTACTCTTGTGACTAATCTCTACAGATCAAAGGTTGCCATCTTGAGGATGAAAATTACTTTCAAAGGTTGTAACGGGGCTTGTCTCATAGGTTAAAGAATAAATGGATATAGAATGCAAATATGATTCTAGAACCCAGTAGAGCACCAAATAAGAGACTTCTTCAAACTTTACAACCATGAACTTCTTTCACTTTTGTGGCCGAATTTTATCTTGTTGGGCCTTCACATTATTGTTTTCATCAACAGTTAACTCGGGTACCAAGCTAGACATCACATTTTTTTTACACTAGCTTGATACCCGACACTTATTTCTTTGCATCACATTTTGAAATTGTCAACATCTTCACATACCTGTCTCATATATAGCTCTACCAAGTCCTAGAACAAGAAAAATAAATAACTATTCTAAGGTTTAAGGTAAGAGATATGTGGGTGATGACATAGAGTTTAAACATGTAGACTCAAAGTGGTTAGCTAAGGGGTGCACAACTTGTGTACACAAAGTCAGGACACTGCCTTATATGGCTATGGTGGTGTCCCCTAAATGTCTTTATCACTTTCTCAATCAAAACATGTATTGACTATAAGCTTTGAAAAGTATAAGAGCAAGTTCTAGTAATAACTAGAGTCCATAAACTTAATCTGTGGCAAGCAATTGACACTCAATAAAGAAAGCATGTGTATTCATATATAGGCTCAACCACTCACAGGTTAATTGAATCTCAAGTCATTTAAGCATGCTCAAAAATCTATACCATATTAAATTGTTTCTACGTCCACTACACATTTGCATATGCACTATATATCAATATTAACCAAAGAAACTCATATAACATGATCATCTTTTAGACACAATTACAGACGATATAAACACATCATGGAATAGTTAAGGGCACCTAAGACTCAAAATAAGAGACTCTTTTTGTATTTTTCTTGACACTTTTTACTTTTGTATTTGGTTTTTCAAATAAGACACAAAACACACAAGAAAAACTCAAAAATACCAAACTTTGGCCAAGAAACCCTTCCACGACGAACTAGTCGTCGGAAAATATGCCCTCAGGTTTCGACTGGTCGAGGAATTCCTCAACGGGTCGAAGACATGCTACTATATAAAAATCTGCCAAAATTCGACGGGTCAAAAATTTCCCAAAGGATTTTCTCGACGGATCGAAATGGGTCCCATGTACTGCGCAACTCCACTCGCATGATTTATATAGAATTAATCTCACATTGGAATAAGTTGAAATTTCATTTTCCTAAACTAGACACATGTAAAACCATTTCTTCAAAATTTCAGAATTTTACGAGACTTCTAGCTATGGCAAAAAAATTACACAAAATAGCAAACTGCATAATACCAAAATGACACCCAAAAACGAAAAATTTATACATAGACGCTAAGAATATGATATAAACTCCACCCCACACTTGAAATTTGTATTGTCCTCAATGTAAAATAAAACTAAAATATACAATACATCAACAAGCATAGAATGAGACACATAACACATCACAAATCACACTAAATATGGAGAAAAGAAAGTAAAGGAGCAGGGATAAGAAATCAAATCTGGTCGCCAGCTTCTTCATCCACATGGGTTACCTCCCAAGAAGTGTTAAGTTTAACGTCTTCAGCCAGTCGACAATTCTCATCAATCCACACAAGGAGCTGCCTCTTCAAGGTTTGCATCCTCAAAGACATGTTCCACAAATGACTCATAAAAAGGCTTGAGTCGATGTCCATTCACTTTAAATGTCTTCCCTATTTTTGAACTCACTATATCTATAGCACCATGAGGGAAAACATTAGTGATAACATAATGTCCAGTCCATCTACTTTTTAGCTTACCTGGTGAAAACATTAGTGATAACATAATGTCCAGTCCTTCTCCTTCTCCCTTCTCCTTCAATTCTTCTTCAAATGGAATGAAGAGATATATCGAGGATCGGATGGAATGAATTTAGTTTGGCATCGGGCTTATATAATGCTTCACTTAGACGACGGAGGTGTCGGTACGTCATCTAAGTGGAAGTACGTTATGTACTCGGACGACGGTGTGTCGGTTCGTCCTCCAGGTTATCACCTGGACGACGGAAAATAACGACTCCGTCGTCCAGGTTATCACCTGGAGGACGGAGAAGACTCCAAGGTCCAGGTGATCACCTGGACGACGGAGACGTTATTTTCCGTCGTCCAGGTTATCACCTGGACCTCGGAGTCTTCTCCGTCCTCCAGGTGATAACCTGGACGACGGAGAATAACGGCTCCGTCGTCCAGGTTATCACCTGGAGGACGGATAAGACTCCGAGGTCCAGGTGATCACCTGGACGACGAAGATGTTATTTTCCGTCGTCCAGGTGATCACCTGGACCTCGGAGTCTTCTCCATCCTCAAGGTGATAACCTGGACGACGGAGAATAACGGCTCCGTCGTCCAGGTTATCACCTGGAGGACGGAGAAGACTTCGAGGTCCAGGTGATCACCTGGACGACGGAGAATAACGTCTCCGTCGTCCAGGTGGTACTTGGACCACGGAGAAGTCTCCGTCGTCCAAGTGGCACTTGGACCACGGAACAATTACGTTTCCGTGGTCTAAGTGATGTTTTCTTGTAGTGCATCTTGTTTAGTCATCAAATATCTCAAAGCAGCATGGTCAGAAAATACGATAACTTTAGTTCCTAACAAGTAAGATCTAAACTTTTCAAGAGCAAAAACCACTGCTAAGAGCTCATTCTCAGTAGTTGAATAGTTCAACTGTGCATCATTCAAGGTCCTGGAGGCATAATAGATGGCATGTGGAAGTCTCTGTGGTCGTTGGCCAAGAATAACGCCAACAACATAGTCCAAAGCATCACACATGAGCTCAAATAGTAGACTCCAATCATGTGCTTATATGATGGGGCCTGTAGTCAACAACTCATTGAGCTTATTAAAAGGTTTGGACATTCCTCAGTGAAATTGAAGGATACATCCTTCTGGAGCAGTGCACATAAGGGTTTGGCTATCTTGGAGAAATTGTTGATAAATCTGCTATAAAATCCTGCATGTCCAAGAAAAGATTTCACCTCCTTCTTAGTAGAAGGAGGTGGTAAGGTACACACAATATCTACTTTAGTCTTGTCGACCTCAATTCCCCTAGCAAAAATAACATGTCCTAAAACTATACCTTGTTCCATCATAAAGTGGCATTTTTCCCAATTGAGTATCAGGTTAGTTTTCACACAACGTTCCAAGACCATAGATAAATGATGTAGACACATGTCAAAAGAATCACCAAAGGCCGAAAAATCATCCATTAATACCTCAATGATCTTTTCGACCATATCTGAAAAGATACTCATCATGCATCTTTGAAATGTTGCAGGCGCATTGCATAAATCAAAGGGCATCCTCCGATAAGCAAACGTGTTGTAGGGGCAAGTGAAGGTGGTCTTCTCCTAATCATCCTTATGTATGGCTATCTGGTTGTAATCTGAATAACCATCCATGAAACAATAATATGCATGTCCTACCAACCTTTCTAACATCTGATAATTAAATGGGAGTGAAAAGTGATCTTTTTGTGTGGTGGCATTGAGCTTGCGATAATCAATGTACACTCTCCATCCTGTTTGCACTCATTGAGGCACCAACACGTTCTCGTTATTCTTCACCACCGTTATTCCAAAACGTTTCGGTACTACCTGCATAGGACTAACCCACTTGCTGTCAAAAATAGCATAAATTATACCTACATCGCGGAGTTTGATCACTTCTTTCTTTATAACATCCATCATGGGAGTATTTAGGTGACATTGAGCTTGTCTGGTTGGCTTAGCATCCGTCTCAAGATGTATCATATGAGTGCACAAAGTAGGGAAAATTCCCTTGATATCTGCAACTGTCCAGCCAATTGAGTGCTTATATTCCCTAAGAACAAGCAAGAGTTTCTCCTCTTGCAATTTTGAAAGCTCTGAAGAAATTATGAATGGTAAAGTTTCACCATCACCAATGAAAGTAAACTTCAAATGCTCGAGGAGAGGTTTAAGTTTTAACTCGGGCGCTGCCTGAATAGATGGAGCAAGAATGTCAATTGAAACCGGAAGAGGGATTGGGTTAGAAGGCTTACCTTTCATGCTTGGCATTGATTCAAATGCATCTTCCATTGCATAGTATTTGTCTTCCATCTCTAAATCTTCAGCATAAGCAATCTAAAAAACGGACTCAAATTCGACGGGTCAAAAATTTTCTGAAGGAAAATTTCGACCGGTTGATGCATCGCTACTGTCCAAAATCTGTCCGTCTTCGATAGGTCGAGGATTTTGCTCGACCGGTCGATACATCACTACTGCCACTTCTTGTTCCTCTTTTTCAACTGGTCGAAAACTGGCCCCGAAGCTTCTTTTTTTTCCGACCACTTCTATGAATTTTCTCAATGGATCCTCATATCACCCAATGAATATTTTAATGAACTCCTGCACAAAGCTTTCAAACACATCAATAGAACAATAAGAGTACATATCATCACCATTTGGGTGCTTGAGAGATTCAAAAATGTTGAATTGGATCTTCTCTCCTGCTACTTCCATGTTAAGTGAACCTTCCTAACAATCAATCTTGGTACGAGTCGTTCGCAAAAACGGTCAAGAATCAGTGGTATTTCAGAGGGCATTGGTACACATTCCATCACTAAACAAAAAAGTATGCTGGAAATATCAAATCTCCCACCTGCACTAGCACATCTTCTATAATGCCTCTAGGGTAACAGTTAAATCTATCAGCAAGTTTAATAATTATCCCAGTAGGTGTAAGTTCTCCAATATTCATTCTATCATATACAACATATGACAATAAATTTATGGACGCACCTAAATCAAGAAGAGCACCTTCAAACCTGTGATCACCAATTGTGCATGGAATAGTAAAACATCTCGGATCACCAAGTTTTGGTGGGATTTTCCTATGAAGAACAACAGATACTCTCTCACTTAAGGCAACTGTTTTAGTTCCTTTGAACTTTGTTTTAGTAGTGCATAAATCCTTGAGGAATTTTGCATGCTGTGGAATTTGCTTGATCACATCCAGCAATGGAATGTTCACCCTAACTTTCTTGAAGATATTTAGGATCTCCTTATCTTTTTCCTCCTTCCCTAAATTCTTCAACCTGCTAGAAAAAGGCACATTAGTGGTAATCAAAGGTGAGGGACATACCTAAGCTGGTTTTGATTTTTGCACAATTTTCATTCCAGGTGCATTCTCAACAGGTTGAGGAATTTCCTCAACGGATTGAGTTGAGGTTCCTGAAATGGTTTTGAATAGTTCATCAAGCACAACTTGCTCTATAATCGGATCCTCCCATTGTTTTCTCGGCTTCTTAACCTCTGGCTTTGCATCCGGCCAACATCTTCTCATTTTTCAAGATCATAGCATTGGCTTCATATTGCCCCTTGGGATTGGGAATGGTGCTGCTAGAAAAACCTCCTGGGTTGGCTTGAGTGAGTGTTTGCTGAATTTGGCTTACTTGCCTCTCTAGCAAATTGATTGGTTTTCCTTGTTGCTGAGTTGTAGCCTTGAGTTCTTGAGTTGTGGCCTTGATATCTTGGTGAAAAGCACTATTTTCCTCTCTTTCTTTCTTGCTGTCAAACATCATTGGTTACATCATGGCCTCTAGAGTTGAAATTCCTCTTGATGTTTGAGCTGAAGCTTATTGTTGTTGAGGAATACGCCTCTGGCAAAAGTGTTGTCCATCTTCTGTAGGCTACCTTGGCTAAAAACCCGGTGGAGCATTAGGAGGATTTAACACATTGTTGCTCCTATAACTCAACAGTGGATGATCCATATTCCCACCATAGGTATTGGGCTGCCTCTGGAAGTAATTTGCCTCTTCTTGCTCATGATTGACTTCCTTATCTGCTCTGAACTTTGGACAATCTTTTGCTAGATGATCTGAAGCTGAACATATAGTGCACACAACCTGAGCTGCAGCAACTGTTGTCTTCTTGGCCACTTTCAAACTACTAGCAATTAGAGCAATATCATTCTCCATAGAGCTTAATCTTTTTTCCATGGCTCCATCAATTGTGACTGCATTGAGAGATCTTCTACTTGCTCCCATGGATCTATCCCTTAACTGAAATTGCCTTTAATTTTCGGCTTGGTTCTCAACAACTTCCTTGGCTTCTACTCCAGTCATATTCCACCAATTTCTCCCACAAGCTGAATCAAGTTTTGACCTGTTGAAAGAATCAAGTCCTTAATAGAAGAACTCCATTTGAGTGTTGATGTCAAACTTATGATGAGGGCATTGTCGGAGAAGACCCTTAAACTGACTCCAGGCTTCATGTAATTCATCTCCATCTTTTTGCCTGGATGTGCTTACTTGGTTCTTCAAATTCTTGGTACGGGAAGCAGAATAGAATTTTTTCATAAATGCAACACGCATCTTCTCCCATGTGTCAATAGATAAATGAGCTAAAGAACTGTACCATGCCTTTGCTTGCTCCTTCAGAGAGAATGACAACAAGATGAGCTTCACAGTACGTGTCTTCTTCTACATTTGTTGATTTCTGGATTCTGCACAAAGTTGTGAACTCATTGAGATGATCCTGAGGGTCTTCAGAAGGCGTTCCTCTGAAGTATAGAAGATTCGATATAAGTTATGGAGGAATATAATACGCCCCCAAATTCTCAAGTAGTGCGATTGGTGAATCTGCTGCACCTATGCTAGGTATAAATGACTCTCCCAACTTGGCTGCATTTGCCATTCTTCTTGGGGATGGTGATGGTATTGGAATATTTTCCTCTTCCTCAAAATTAGATTCTGAACCTGAATGGCTTTCTTGCTAAGATGGCGCACCACCACTGTTCACACTCATAGACCGTTGTCTCTGTTGCTTTTTGTTTTTCTTGACTGAGCGTTCAATTTCTAGATCAACTAGTAATGGCTTAGTGCTTCTAGTGTGGCATAAACAATTCTCCTACACACGGAAGAAACAATAAGACTCAAAAGAAAAAGAAAAGAAAACAAAACAAAACTGAAAATTAAAGACTCTATTAGAACTTAGAATTAAGCAACTCCCTGACAATGGCGCTAAAATTTGATAGGCGGATAAAGACTTATGCAAAAATGCCTTATTTTCAACCAAGATATATCATTATAATAGTTAATTATAAGGGTTATCGAACACAAGGAGTTGGTGAAACTAAATCCTAACACTAGACTACAATACTGACAGATTCGACTATAGTACACTAATGACACTACGAACCTAAGGTAGACTACTGTAAAAGCTACGAACATTTAACACAATATACTAGACACTATGATGGACTACCACAACAAAATTGAGGGTGTTTTGAGTAGTTTTGGTTACCAAAATAAATCGGCTAAGCTACAGCTAATGCAGAAAATAAGTGCTAAAAGTAAATAAGCTAATGAATGCAAATGTGTTTCAACTATATGATGAATGAGCTAAGAAACATGCAACCCACCACCGCCATTCCATCTCTCTAACACATACTTAACCTAATGCACATATCTGATGAATGAAAGTTCCCAAGAAGAGTTAATCGTTACAACCACATCCTATTACCTAATCCTTATGCCTATGCAGGTTTGTCATAGACCTCCCCTACAACTATTCCTCTATGAACCCATAGTCATGGACTCCAAGGTTTACAAAGAAGAAAGAATTAAACTCTAGAAAAGTTTTGAGAAGCTACGAGGATTCACAAGTACACTATAGTGTGTCTCGCTAGACTTATGGATTTCAATCTCCTGAAGGTAAAATCAGTGTATCACTGTAGAGAATCAAATGGAAGAAATTATCTTCAGTCACCTGTCTCTCATGACAATAGAACCCTATCATGCAAACTAAGTTGGCCACCAAATCAAACATACATGAATTCATATGGTGAATCATTCAGAGAATGAAACCTCATTCAAAGAACATGCAAAACTAGGTTAAAGTGTATGCATTAAAAAGACTTCATGTACAGGGCTTCAAGCAGCCCCTTAACAATAGGTTTAGCTACTAAAATTCATAAGGAAAGAATCAAAACAAGCCATAGAGTTTGATACAAACAAACGAGATGAAGAAGAACTCTGGCCGGCCAGAATTCGACTGGTCGAGAATTCCTTCGACCTGTCAAACCGAGGCAGGTTGAACTCCTGTTGCGGCTTGCTCTCCTTTTGCTTGAAGCTCCGCTCTCCAAAATGCTTATTATTCTTTTCTAAAACCTAAAATAAGTTTATATACTTCCTCCAATTGCTCTCCTAGAGTCCACATTGGAATAAGCTTTTATAATTGTACATAACTCCTTCTTTCCTCCGTATTGAGCTAGGAATTTTTCTTTTATTTCCTTTTCCTTTATTTCTCCACAAAACCTATTAAAAAAATAAACATAATTAAATCACTCTATTAATAACAATAAACTAAATATAGGGAACAAATTAAATACCGAATAGTCGCATAAATATGCGACTATCATGGCTCACACATTAAAATTTCAAGCACAACTCCCACATCAATTTTGAGGAGATTGTGCCCTTACTGCAGTCCATATCATTAATCGATTACCTTCGCTCATTCTCTCCTTCAAAACTCCTTTCGAACTTCTCTATTCCAAACCATCATCTTTTTCTCATCTTCGTGTTTTTGGTTGTCTTACATATGCTACTAATGTTCATACTTCTCATAAATTTGACTCTCAAGCTACACCTTCTATATTTATTGGTTACCCAATTGGCCAAAAGGCCTACAAATAATTCGATCTTTCAACGAAGAAGGTGTTTACTAGTCAGGATGTCAAATTTCATGAATCAATTTTTCCATATGCTCTAGATCGGCCCATTATCACCACTCTTCCAACAGCCCACTGTCCAAGCCCGAACCCAGCACCAAATAACATCATTTGACTACAACTTTGAAATTGTGTCCTCATCCCCTACCCACAACGAACCCGATATCTCTCCACCATCAAACTCTAACCGGAATCTGGGCCTCTCCCATTTCGCTCCACCCTCACCGGAATCTGGGCCTCTCCCATAGAACCGATTGCCTCCCTCACCGGCTTCTCCACTGCCTTCCATTATCTGAACCTATACTCGCTGACCCAAACCTACCTCTTAACCCAACATCTTGATTCCACTAGCTCCGCCCCTCACAAATTCATCTACCTCGCTGGCGGCTTCACCAGCTCCGCCTCCGATCGACGAGTCCTCCAATACTTCACTCTTACCTACACTGGCTGCTCCCTTACCCGATCTACCTCTACCCTTACTTGAACTTGACGCTCCCTTACCTATGGCAGATGTTCCTCTCTGCCGATCGACTCGCCAATCCGCACCGCCTTCCAAGCTCGCCGATTATATATGCTCCAATGCCACCATGCTTCCTTCCAATCAATCATCTCTTTCATCTCCAGGTCAACGCAAGGGAACTCGTTACCTACTGTCCAATTTTGTTTTGTACCATCGGTACTCATTGACATACCACTCCTTTGTTGCCCAAATCAGTCAAGATATAGAGCCACAATCATTTTATGAAGCACCTCAATATCTAGAATGGCAAGCTGCAATGAAATCTGAGTTAACAGCTCTACAAGCCAATGGGACTTGGACTCTCACCTCTTCCTCCGGGAAAAAACCAATTGACTGTCGTTGGGTTTATAAGATCAAGCACAAGTCTGATGGTTCGATTGAGTGGTACAAGGCACGATTAGTTGCCAAAGGGTTCACACAATTGAAGGGTGTTGACTATCACGACACTTTCTCTCCCACTGCAAAAATCATTTCAGTTCGTTGCTTACTTGCCTTAGCTGCAGCTCGTAGTTAGTCCCTTCACCAATTGGACGTCGACAACGCCTTTCTTCATGGCGATCTCCACGAAGAAATCTATATATCTCCTCCACCGGGGCTTCGGAGATAGGGGAGGAGGACTTAGTTGCTGATTACACAAGTCTCTCTACGGGTTGAAACATGCATTAAGGCAATGGTTCTCTAAGTTTTCTGAGGCTATTCGTTCGGCTAGTTATGAACAATCCCGGGCTGATTACTTCTTATTCACCAAGAAGCAAGGTAATTCACTGCCCTTTTGATCTATGTTGATGATATTTTGATTACTGGGAATGATTCAAATAGTATTGTTGCACTTAAGAAGTTTTTGCATAAGAGTTTTAATCTTAAAGACCTATGTGAATTGAAATACTTTCTGGGAATTGGGATTGCTTTTTCGAGAAAATGAATTTTTATTTCTCAGTGCAAATATGAATTAGAGATCATTAAAGATTCGGGTTTGCTAGGTGATGCTCCTATTGATACAGCCATGGACAAAAACTTGAAGTTTTCAGATAAGAGTGATTTGCTCAAGGATCCAGGGCGTTATAGAAGATTGGTTGGCAAGTTAATATATCTAACTGTTTCAAGGCCAGACATCGCCTATCTTGTTCATGTCTTAAGTAGGTTCATGAATCAGCCTCAAAAAAATTCACATGGAGGCTACTCTACAAGTTGTTTGGTACCTAAAAAGAGCTCTTGGTCAAGGTTTGTTCTTCTCTGCAAATAGTTATTTCAGATTAAGGGTTTTTTGTGACTCAAACTGGGCAGCTTGTCCGCTTACTAGAAGATCGACTACTGGTTATTGTGTTTTCCTTGGATCGTCTTTGATATCTTGGAAATCAAAACGGTAGAAAACACTCTCTCTTTCGTCAACTAAAGCTGAATATCGTGCAATGGTATGTGCTTTTTGTGAGATAACGTGGCTTCGTCATTTGTTAAAAGATTTGGGAATTTTTCATCACATCCCTTCTTTGCTTTATTGTGATAACATGGCTGCCATACACATTGCGGTAAATCCATTCTTTCATGAATGCACAAGGCACATAGAAATTGATTGTCATTTTATTCGAGATAAGATTCAAGATGGTACAGTGGTTACAAAGTTCGTAAGTTCCGGGAATCAATTAGCTGATGTTCTGACCAAGCCTTTGGGAAGGGAAGATTTTGTTCCGATGATTCACAAGTTGGGAGTGCCGGATATTCACTCTCCAATTTGATGGAGTGTTAGAAAATATTCTCTATATCTATCTTTTATCTACCATATATGTATATACTTAGATTCACTGTTGTAGCTTTCCTTTCCTGTATAGAAGTTCTTATCCTTATCTGTATAAGTCTAGTGTGTCTGTTCTGTATATAACCATGTTACAGTTATCAATGTAAAAGGCATTCCAGCCAATCTATTCTAGTCTCTTTTACAAAAATGAGGTTGAAAGGGAAACCTCTGTCAAGAGAATATTGTGCTAAAGGAGACGGTGTCACCCTTCTCCCCCTATCCTTCCCGAACGGTGGCTGCGTCACAATAGCTGCAACCTAAAATCAAACCCAGACCACATTATTAATTAGTTTAGTCAAATCCCAAACTTTATATATTCAAACACAGAACTTGTTTGTCTGTTTATTGTTCCATATATACCTCAAACTCAGAATCTGGGGCACTTGAGGCATTCAGTAGGGCATCAAGAACAGTTGGAGAAACCTCGAGTGAAGAAAACATACCAACTAAAAATTAGCAACAACAAAACAGAGTTCATCAATTATCAACAAGAGATGTGGAGAGAGAGACAGAGAGAGAGATCACCTGAGAGTCTAAGAAGACGAGAGGCTTCCGCTTGGAAGAGAGGCATAGAGTTGAAGGAGAAGGAGAAGAAGAAGATTGAGTTGAAGCAGTGAAGCAGAAGAAGCAACGAAACACGAGTGACGAGGAGTTCATTCCTCCTCACCTTATTTTCACCTTCGCTTAACAAGCCGACCAAAAGAAGATAACAAAGTCTTCACCTTTTATACGAAGCACTTATCCAACTATTCTATAGTCCAGACTCCAAAGTAGGGGGATAGTTCATCAAATCAGTACTTTATAGCTCCCATAAATTATAAGAAAGATAGACTATTTTGCGATACAAATAATTTTAAAAAAAACAGCTGGAAGACACTTATAGTATCAATAATATAAAAAATTTAATCATCCTAAGATTTAGACAACCAAACACTAGACTCTAAACCCAAAACATAATTGTAGACAACCCAATCCATTAAAATGGTAAAAGGACGACAATATCCTCCTATATAAATAAAAAAACTAACGCCACTAAATCAGTAATTCATTACAAAATATGTGTGCAAGGATAACATGTTCCTTATAATTGTTGGTAGGTGGCGAGCCCAAACCAAATACTTGGTCAAAGCAATTGTCACTTATAATTTGCGCATAGGTGATTGAGACTTTTCTCTTAATCAAATAAAGATAGTAGATAATATCACATACCAATTCAAAGTGACAAGTCGCAAAAGATATGCATAAATAATTATATAAAAACTAAATCGCTAGTTAGCGAGCAGTATGAGTTATACTCAAACAATGATATCATTGAAGATTTTGGTGATATTACATATTATAGTAGATTCAGTCATCCAGTGAACAGTGAGTTCATCTATATATCAGATGTAGAGAAATATACATCTATTTTGGCCAAAAATATGTTACATAGGTAACATGATATAAGCTCTTCCAGAGCTATCAATAAAGATCCATCCCTCTTGGGATAAGAGTTAGATTAACGTTTATAAGAATCATAGTCAAAGATCAATAATAATCTTTAAACATCCAAAGCCTTAATCTCTTGCTTTTATAACGGTGTAACCGAACTTCAGGTTTGGTGCGTACATATAGGCTTGACAAATAGATCTGATCTATTACGAACTCCAAGCCATATAAGCATTTTTAACTTCAGAGAAAAATGCACTTGTGTTTCGAGTTTTAATATTTAGGATTACTGATCCATATGAACAAAATAATCGTAATGAAAATAAATAAATATATTCATGTAATGCAAGTAAAGAAGCTGAATAAAATTAAACATTAAAAATACACATGAGAATTTCTGATCCTTTTATTGAAGAAAATACAGAGCTTCTAGTCTACTTAATCCTCAAATATATGATAAATTTATATTGTTCTCAAACTTATAGTCAGAAAACTTCAGGTTTCGACTAATAAATTACATATTCGATAAAGAGAAATCCCAAATAATGTGGAAGAACTTCAAGTCCTTGTGGGATTGAGAAACATATGTTTCGTATCGAATTTCAAAAGTGTAAAGGATGTTCTGGTCCTTGTAATAGAACTAATTATGAGAACTTCATGTCTCAATCTTTGGTTATTGTAAAACCATTCATTCAAATCTTCAAGTTCGATTTTATTATAAAAAAAATAGGTTATGAAAATTGGTATTGAAAACTTCATATATACAATAACTTTACACTCAAAACTTCATGTTCGAGTAACCAATTCCAGTTTGAGGAACTTCAGGTCCTCCCTCCCATATAACATAGATCTTCATGCCTATATTTTTATTGCAAAGTGATACATCCCTTTTATAGGAGGATGTGATGAACCTATAATGAATACCGAAATAATGGTAGAGACCGTTGCATCGGTTACAAAGTCACACTACAAGAAAACTGCACCTAGACCACGGACCATTTCCGTCGTCTAGGTTCAGTTTTCCGTCGTCTAAGTACTTGGACGACGGAATATCCGTCGTCCAAGGTCCGTGCTCTAAGTGCTGTCGTCCAAGCACCTGGACGACGGAGAATTAGAGTTTCCGTCGTCCAAGTTCACTTGGACCGAGGACATTCTCTGTGGCCCATGTATTCACCTGGACGACGGAAACTCTAATTTTCCGTCGTCCAGGTTAACTACATGGGCCACGGACATTGCTAGTTTCTCCGTGGCCCACGTGTTCACCTGGACGACGGAGAATTAGAGTTTCCGTCGTCCAGGTGTATACATGGACCACGGAGAATGCTAGCTTATCCGTGGCCCAGGTGTTCACCTGGACGACGGAAACACTAGTTCTCCGTCGTCCAGGTGAACAGGGGTTAGGGGTTAGGGGTTATGGGTTAGGTTTAGGGTTTGTGCACCTGGACGACGGAGAACATAATCTCCGTCGTCCAAGTGATATTTAATTTTTAAAAAAAATAAATTGAAATTAAATATTATTAATTTAATTTAAATAATGAAAAATAGTCGAAATTAATTAATTAAACTAAATTTTTAATATTAATTAATGTATTAATTAAATAATTAATTAATTTGTACATACGTCACATCGAAATTAAAAACCCATAAAAATTATATAATATTGTTCGGAACTCGGAAATAAAGAAACACGATAATTAACTAGCTAGCTAATACACTGGAGGAGTAGATGCGCCGCCGAGTCCTCCGCCTCCAGCCGGGTCGTTGTCGTCGGGGTGTGGGTTCGGAGGAGGTTGACATACTTCTCGATTTTGGTTCATGAGGGCGATGAGTTGGGCTATTTGTGCTTGTTGTTCATCAAGTCTTCGCCGCATTGACTCATTCTCCGCTCGTGTCAGTTGATTCTCCTCTCGTGCCAGTCGAGCCTCTTGAATGGCTGCTTCGGCGGCCGCAGCCGTAGTCCTTCTCCGCTGGCCCGAACCTCCCGTAGATGATGAGCCGGAGGTCGTCGACAAATCTCGTACCACCCTAGGCCCGAAGTGCCTAACCTCCTTGCCAGCTCTACGACCGTAGACCTCATCCGCGATTGCAATTTAGCTCTCTAAGGATAGAGGAGGCAGGTTTTCCACGGGCACATCTAGGAACGCAAGCTGAGTGTTAGCCAACTCTTCCTGCGCACGCTCTATCACCCTTGCCTACAAAAGAATAATTAATTTATTATAATGAAATCATATTTAAATAATAATTACTATGATTAAAAGCACATAATAAATATATCACTTACGCCGCATTGACTCGCTTCATTATCGAGCCCAGGCGTCACGTACGCGCTTACGCTTGCATCAAGATAAGGGTGTTTGGAGCCCTTATCCTTGTGCTCCTTAGCTATTTGAATGAACTGCTTGGCGCCGGTAGTATGATGTTTCTCCTTCTTCCCCCGGTTGACTTTGTTGACACCGGAGAATTTCTGTTACACAACATAATTAAATCATTAAAAAATTAATAACTACAATTTAAATAATTCAATTATCTTAATTGAAATAAAAAAAATAAATTAACACCTTAAATTGTTCATCGGCAAAGTGGTTACACAACCACTCCCACTCATCTTCTCTTTCCCCTTGCAGCTCTACCGGGGGAGGTACGGGACCGACATCTTGGAAGTACTTATGGAGCTTGTACTTCCAATCTTTGTAGATGGAGTTGGCGGTTTGGTTGATATGCCTCAACATGACCGGTGTCGGATCCACCGCAAATTGTTCCTATCAAAAATAAATAGAAAATTATAATCGTATATATATATTATGAAATTTTAACTAATATTAACAATATTATATAATAACTAAATTGGACGTATTACGTACCGAAAGATCTTTAAACACTTTCGCCTTCTCATGATCCGGCGCCTCCTTCCAAGTAGGGGCAGCGATACGAACCCGGTTATGGATGATTGACTCTATCCCATGCGCCGAGAGACTTGCTAGCTGAGCTGTGGGAGGGCCACCGGTGAATTCGTCGTAGGGCAAGTCGATCTTTTTCCTGGTCGCTTTGCAAATACGCTCCGCTTTGCCCCCTTTAACGAGACCCCGAGTCCTTTTCGGTTCCGGGTCAGTGGGGGCCCTCCTTTGCTTGCGCCGGGCGCTGAACATGATTGATTCGGCGGTCGAGGACGCCTGAGTACTTCCAGTTGAACCGGTACCGGGCGTCGGAGATTGGAAGGGGTCGACGTCATCACCGCTCGAGATGAATGGGGGAGCGGGAATTTCCCCAGAGGGCGCTACGGACGGACCAGATGATCCTTCCGGATTGAGAGTGTCGTTGCCCTCCTGTTGAACCTAACCGACTTGGGCCGCCAACATTCGGAGCATGGCATCTTCTGCCTCATGTTGGGCTTTCTTCTTGCCGGATGTCGTCTTTGGCGGAGCCATTTAAACCTAAGAGTACGGTGTTAAAATACCTACTTACCATAATAATTACAACTTAAAAATTTACGCTAATTAAGTACGTTTAAGATTTAAATAGAGTACACTAGTTTGACTTTTTCGGTCGTTCAATGGACGTGCGACCCGTGCGATAAAGTGTAAATTTTCAATTAATCAGCCTTGATTAAATCGAAAAACATGGCCAGTTAGGGATAGAGATAACGCGAGAGGCAGGACTAATTTCGACAAAAGTCTTTCTTAGTCCAAATCCTGTCACCAGTCATAACCCGTTTCTAGACACCATGTCCGACATTCGGCCAATTTTTCAAAAATTTACACTCCCTCAAGTCCTTTGCAAACTCCGCCCTCAACCTCATGTCCATAACTTCAC
Source organism: Geum urbanum (assembly GCA_946800695.1). NCBI lineage: Eukaryota > Viridiplantae > Streptophyta > Magnoliopsida > Rosales > Rosaceae > Geum > Geum urbanum. The sequence goes on along the minus strand of OX327008.1, from coordinate 2,963,569 downwards.
TTAGGTTATGGTGTGCGGTAATGAAATCCACACATCACGAGGGCTTAAGGAGATAATGTGACGACCCGGACCAGAATCAGCAGTTTGATCAGCTGTATACGTGAGTTACTGCGTAGTCGCAGCTGTCTGACAGTTATTTTAATCGCCGAAGCTTCTTAACGACTAAATTATTGGCCAAGAATTGGAGCTGGGTCTCTTCTCGAGAGTCGTTCTACGTGTGATTTTGAGTTCGTGGGCGTTTCCGGATCGTTATTTGGACGACCGAGGAAATAGTTATGAATATTTGAAGTTTCGACGGAAACGGATTTAAATGGCAGGTTTGTTCGTGACTAAATTATCGGACGAGAATTTGGCTTCGGATCCTTCACGGAAGTTGTTTGGAATTTAATTTCGAGTTCGTGGGAACTTCCGGAGCATGATTTTGAGTTACGAAGATTTAGTTGTGATTACTTCCGATTGTGATTGTTTAGTCGGTTTAATTGTGTGTTTGGTTGAACAGTTGACTTTTTATCCATTTGGCCGATGTGTTTGACTTTGGGTGATATTGGAAGAATATGTCAAGACGAGTTTGTGGCCTCGAGAATTATCGGAATCGAAATTACGACGAGAAAGTTACGGATATTCTAAGTTTGTCGCAAATTAATTGGGAAAGTTTCCTTATTTGGTAAGTCTATAAATAGCAGGTTGCCATAAGAGGAAAGTCAACATCTCTCATTTATAACTTTGACCGGTCAAACTGGTTTGACCGAGCTGAAATGGAGACATGCGACGCCGTACGCTGCTCACCGGCGGTGGGATTTTTCCGGCCACCCCACGGCCTATACCATACACCAATCAACTCGCCTAGCTTTCCTTATCTTGTTTCCAGTCTCATTTTCCGGCATATCTCACGGTGGAGAGAGAATTAACCGGCCAAAGTTCAAGGTTTTTGGGTTTAATGGTGACTTTCGTTTCGGGCCGAGTTGAGCTCAAACAAGGACTGGGTTTTGTAGCCCTCATTTCCATGATTCTAACCATATAGGTATGGTGTTCCAATTTGATTTGTGTGTGGAGAATTTTGGGATTGAAATTTGTGGAACAATTCGGTTTTTTGTGAAATTGGGTGAGTTAGAGTTTGAATTGGACTTTGTTGCAGTTATGAAAGTTGCTCAGTGGACGATTTTGAGTGGAATTGGTGCAGCTCCGCCGTGAAATTCTTCGGCCGGCGGCGGCGGTCAACGGTCAAAGTTTGACTTTTTTTCGGACTTTCGACAAGTTGCATGTCATTTGACTCAAAATCGCGCTCTGATCGCAGTGGGAAGGTTCGTTTCTCGATTTGAGCATCCGAAAGTAAAGTCAGGTATTGTGGTGTACATATGCGGATTTTCGACGATTCGTCGACTTTGAATTATCTGTTTCCGAGAACGGTGGTTTCTCGTGGTTTGATTTGTATTGTCGGATTATGACTTTGAGTAATGAACTTTGTGAATATTCAGGGGTTTCGTGATCGTTCGTTTGGCGAGGGATATTCCGCCGAATCACGGGTTAACGCGATACGCGTTACGCCAGTCTGTGAGTGGACATTTATTTTGACGCTGAAAGGACCCAACCCCGATTTAGCACCCTAAATCGGAATCGAACCCCTTCGAAAACACGAACCAACAAAAACTTTTCGAAATTTGGGCAGAGTTTCGTTACTAGCGTGGAATTACCATTACCTGCACGCATAAAATACACTCCATCCTATGCCACAAAAATCAAACCGTGGGCACCAATCCCATCCGGATTTCTCAATATATCAACAGTAAAGTAAAGTAGTAAATATATATACACTTTACTGAAATCCAGTGTAAAATCGTATAACGTATTCAACAGGAAGCTCAGAGCGACATCTAATACATAATCGTATACGCATACCACAGTAGGTAGAACAATAAACCTACTGGATGAAACAAAGTAGCTCGAGCACTATGCCTCCGACCACGACGTGCGACACCAGAGCCTGAACTGCAAACTGGGCACGGAAACCGAAAAGCCCAGGTGAAAGACAATAAACACGTTAGAGTGAGTGGACGAAAAATAAATGTCTTTCACCAAGTAACATATATGTTATAAAAACATATGCGAGTCGAAAGTATAAACAATAAATGGTACGCAAGGGAGACTCTAACTCCTCACGCGTCCGGTACACGAGGGAGACTCTAACTCCTCCCGTATACGTACATGAGGGAGACTCTAACTCCTCACACGTACAGAGCATGTGTATAAATCACACGGGGCCACACGTGGACATATAACAACATAAAAATATAATCACATAACACATGCTCAACATAATAAATCGTATATAAAGGACTCGCAATAATTCCGTGAAAATAAACTGTCCACTCACAGACTGGCGTAACGCGTATCGCGTTAACCCGTGATCCGGCGGAAAGTCCATCGCCAAACAAACGATCACGAACCCCTGAATAATCACAACGTCCAATATTCAAAGTCATAATCCGACAATTCGAATCAAACCACGAGAAACCACAGTTCTCGGAAATACACAATTCGAATACGACGAATCGTCGAAAATCCATATATACCACCTCAATACCTCGTTTTACGTTCGGACGCTCAACTCGAAAAACGAACCTCCCCACTGCGATCGGAGCGCGATTTCGAGTCAAATGACATGCGACTTGTCGAAAGTCAAAAAGTCAACTCTGACCGTTGACCGCCGCCGTTGACCGCCGTCCACGGCGGCGCCACTGTTGACCGGAAGATTTCTCGGCGGAGCTACCTTTGTTCCACTCAAAATCACCCACTGAGCAACTTCCATAACTGCACCGAAGTCCAATTCTCACTCTAACATGGTCAATTTCATGAAAAACCGAATGAACACACAAATTTCAAATCCAAAATTCTCCTTCCACAAACAAAATTAGAACTCCAAACTTACATGGTAGCTTGCTAGTGATGAGAGCTACAAAGCCCACTCAAAGTTGTAGCTCAATTCGGTTCGAATCACCAAACCCGAATCACCAAGTTTTTCTCCATTTTCAATCGGAAAGTTCTTCCTCCACCGTCCACCCCGCCGTGAACGGTGGCCGGCACGGAGAGAAGGGCGCCATGGCGAGCTGAACGAGCCACGGGTCGAGCCCGGAGGTGGCCGAACGGCCAAACACCACCAAGGACCGCCATGAACATCGCACCACCCTTTTCTCCACCGAGTTGACTCAGTCAACTCGGTCAACTACAATTAAACCCAATTGTTGACTTCCAAAAATAGAAGGTTTACTATTTATAGCCTTTCCCAAAGAGGAAACTTCGTAATTATCCATTTCGACGAACTTCAAACACGCGTAATTTCCTCGTCGTAATTCCGATTCCGATAATTCTCGCGGCCACGAATTCGATTCGACATAATCTTTCATAATCACCTGAAGTCAAACACATCGACCAAACGGACAAAAAGTCAACCCTTTGAACCAACACACAATTAAATCAACCAAACAACAATCGGCAAAATTCGCAACTAATTCCTCGTAACTCCAAATCATGCTCCGGAAGTTCCCACGAACTCGAAATTAAATTCTGAACAACTTCCGTGAAGAAACTGAAACCAAATTCTCGTCCGGTAATTTAGTCGTTAAGTAGCCCACCATTTAAATCTAAACTTCAAATATTCATAATTAATTCCTCGGTCGTCCAAATAACAATCCGGAACCGCCCACGAACTCGTAATCACACATACAACGACTCTCGAGAAGAGACCCAGTTCCAATTCTCGGCCAATAATTAAGTCGTTAACAAACTCGGCGATTCCAATAACCGTCGTACAACTGCGACTACGCAGTAACTCATCGATCAAGCTGATCATACTGCTAATTCAGATCCGGGTCGTCACAAATCCACCCCCCTTAGAAAAATTTCGACCTCGAAATTTCCAAGTCTGCCGACGAAAAGTAGGAGCACTGCCTCTGCATACTGCTCAACTCACCAACGGCAATCTCAACTGAACAACTCTGATCACAAATCTGAACTGGCTCCAAACAATAGCCAAGTGTTCCTGCATACGGAACGGATAAGGTACACATCACGCAATAACCTGAAACATAGTTCCGCCACGCGGAACACAACACACACACAAAAGCCAATACTATAGACGATGCCGAACCATACGGCATAACACAAACTCGCCTATGGCCACATATGGATCAAAACATCAAGGCAAATCACAACACGACCTGTTCATACCAACGAAACTCAAGCATCGAACTCAAACAATTATCAACCCATTTCCGCTAATCTGACAGTCTGTGGTAACACACTCCACAAAATCGGAAACAAACATCAACTCAAATTCAAAACAAACTCACTCCAACACAATGGAGTACAACAACATACCTCAAATTAACATCAAACAACCTCAAAATCATAGTAGTCAACAAACCGGTACTGTAATACCGAGGTCCACAACATGCCCTCCAAGGCCTGAATAGTCCTCAAAGATCGCTCATCAATCCGAGGACAAGAACTGGTACTAGCTCGTAATCTGGTCCCCAATGCTCGCTGTAAAGCTCGCCAACACTTGTCGTATACCTCGACCAGCAATCTGGGACACAGGTACACCACGTAGATGGACAACCTCCGTCAAACCCACTATGCCAGCCTGCCACTGAAATCATCACCGAAAGTACAAAGAAATGTACCAAGTTCACCAAACGGTCACAAAGACCTGACAACTGGTATCACCAATCAAAGTGCATACAACATACACAACACAGCAACAACGGACACGTCAAACCGGAAATCTGAAATGACTGACACTTTTCGGCAAGTCTCTGTCTCCTAGCCATCGCTAATCGACAAACGTGGCATCTGCGTACACATGCTGCGCTCGCAGAGGCTGCAATATCGCTCTTCATGTTGCGTCACGAGTAGTAAACTCAAAATATCTGATACATCTCCGCATCACTAGCGCCAACTGCGCGTAAAAACAATGAGTTTCAACGTCATCACATTCGAACTCAATTCTCGTAGCCCATAACTCGGCTAACACGGAAACTCGAACCACACACACATGAACCACTGAAGCCCCCGACTTTCAACTGAATGCATCAGCAACAACATTCCAGACGGATGGTCAAAGTACAACCACTAACCTTCCTCGAACAAATTCAATTGTGCAGCCATAGTCAATAGTCGACTCCCTCCATCTACAATGCCTCAAGCCCAAATCTGGCCGAAAATGCAAGTGGATGAAACTCAAATGACCAGTGTACATCCTACACTGCGCTACACGTCCTAGCTATAGTGTCTCGAACTCCTTAATGCTAACATAAAAACAGCTACACCCAAACCAAACTCCGGATACATAGCTTCATAAAGTTCCACTGCCTGGAATCATGAGCCACCACTCTGCTACACAACATCAAAACACAACCCAAATCTATACCTCGATGCATCGCCATAACCCACGAACTCGTCGTAGTCATCAGGTAGGGTCAAAACCGATGCAACGATCGATCATCCCGCAAGAGTCAGTAACTCTCCTTGCGTGCATCGAACCACTCGAACGTGATACCTTCTTGTCAATTTGGAAAATAGAGTGGCAATCCAGGAAAATCCTGCACAAGCCGTCGGTAATAGCCTGCCAACTCAAGAGACTCCTAATCTCTGGTGCAATGGTAGGGCAAACTCCGAATCATCACGGCTTCGAACCGGTCAGGATCCACGCCGACTCCCTCGGCTAGTATCACGTAGCCCAACATCTTCACGCTAATAGACCAAAACTCACACTGGCTGAACTTACAACAGCTAATCATCTCGTGAAGTCCACAAAACCGCTCGCAACTACTCCAGGTACTGGTCCACACTCTCGGAGTACATCAGGACATTGCCAACGAACATGACCGCAACTCGTCCAGAAACCGTCTGAACACATGGTCCATCACGTCCACACGATCTACGGGGCATTGGTCAACCAAATAGCGTGACCAAAAACTCCTGATGCCCGCACTGAGATCCGTAAGCCAACAAAGCCACATCTGACTCACCGAACCACAACTGATGGTATCCGGTCCCGAAATCAATCTCCGACAAGACTGGAGTTCTCGCGAGCTGAACAAACCAATCCTCAACCCGAAACGGAGGATACTCACTCTCCTCTGAAACGAATCAGGCTTCCAGTAATCAATACGCCACCTCATCGAACCACCCATCATCCGTACACACAATGCAAAAGTACACCACGCAAATACGCTGGGTCACATGAAATCTCCTGAAACCTCCTCCAGCAACTCCTGGAGTCAAAACTGTAGCTCCATCAGCTCCGCTGGCTCAGAACGACAATGTGTCGATAAAATGAGTCCAGCGCCTAGTACAAGCTCCATAATGTAGTCGGTCTCCCGAACTGGAGGAACACCTGGTAACTCCTCCGAAACACGCCAGGAAACTCGGAAACCACCTCAATGTCACCAATAACGGGCTCAGCAACCGAAGTATCTACAGCATGGGTTAAGCGAGCAACACAATCAGTCTCCATCATCCGCTCGACCATCACCGCGAAACAGCATTTCGGGGAAATCTGGTCGTCGAAACACAACCTCCTTCTCGAGGTACTCGAACACAGCCAATTGCGTCGGCAGTAAGTCCATGCTCACAAACACACCAAAACCACAATATCCAGCTATAACAGATCCACGGCTAAGTCATAACCTCCAACAAGGATCTCGTGACCTCCGGATGGATGCAACACTCTCCAAAACCTCGGAAGTGGAGATACAGGTACAATCGCCATGGACATCAAGCAATAGTAACCTCGGAGAAAAGTCTGTCCTCAAACAAGGTCATGGCACGAACTCCAACATGCCCAAGTGGCCACACACATCAACTGTGACTTGCTGACTAACTCGTCAACAGGGTGCATTAGTCAGACCGCAGGAACAACATGAGGATCTCCTCGTAAACTCTGAGCTGCCGAACCGCTACAACAGCTGACCAAGGGCGCTCCCTCGTAACGTGATCCTCCTGGCCACCACAATGGCAACAGAGAGTGTACCACAAACACAAGTCACCGCAACACCTGCTGCGTGAAAGGATCACCAACGATCGCCCAAACTCATGCCACAGGAGCAAATCCGCTACTCTGTGATCTCCGCCATCACCAAATGGATCAGCAGAATATCCTCAACATAACCGAAAAGGCCACAGTCTAATGAAGTCACTGATCCCGAAGTATCAGAACTCAATCTCTCACTACTGAATCCACTTTCCTCAAACCGTCACATCGAAAACCGTGTACATCTTTCCCTCACACTAGCCTCGCCACTGAGTGCAGCACACTAAGCTCCTCACGGATGTCTCGAGGCACAACAATCAAACTCTCTCTGATGCTCAGGTTCAAACTCATCTCGAACCTCGTACTCTGCTTCCTCTGAAGCCACATAACTCACGCACATAGGGACAACATGTGAACAATGCATCTCTGCCTCAGGTGGATAAACACTCCACATTCAATTGCTGGATAGCCTGACTAAACCATTACCGTATACACAACACACTGAATGTAGGCCATGGAGTCGCAACTGGAACTCACACAATAACAGCCCACCAAATACAATGATCTGACTCAGGCAAACATCACTGCCACAAATCTCAGCTCTGAGGCAACGTATAGACGCTCATATACACATCCCCAGGCAAACCGTGCCACAAAATTCTCTGAACTCTTAATACTCATCCAAATCCGCAGTTCACTGGCAAATCGCGCGTCGATTGATCCTCAACAGGATCCACAACCGAAACGACACGGAAAGCACGTCAGGAGGCATCCTAATGAATACAATATCGTTCACAACAAGTGGAACGTAATCATGGAACTTCAAATATTTGAAAGTATACAACATCCGGAATTTGATGATTATCCGCCGGCCGGTCGGGTCACCATTCCAGACATGCTGTACATTCTCAAATATCCTTAGTAAACACGACTACAGAAGTCTACAGAACCTATAACCTATGCTCTGATACCAAGCTGAAAGGACCCAACCCCGATTTAGCACCCTAAATCGGAATCGAACCCCTTCGAAAACACGAACCAACAAAAACTTTTCGAAATTTGGGCAGAGTTTCGTTACTAGCGTGGAATTACCATTACCTGCACGCATAAAATACACTCCATCCTATGCCACAAAAATCAAACCGTGGGCACCAATCCCATCCGGATTTCTCAATATATCAACAGTAAAGTAAAGTAGTAAATATATATACACTTTACTGAAATCCAGTGTAAAATCGTATAACGTATTCAACAGGAAGCTCAGAGCGACATCTAATACATAATCGTATACGCATACCACAGTAGGTAGAACAATAAACCTACTGGATGAAACAAAGTAGCTCGAGCACTATGCCTCCGACCACGACGTGCGACACCAGAGCCTGAACTGCAAACTGGGCACGGAAACCGAAAAGCCCAGGTGAAAGACAATAAACACGTTAGAGTGAGTGGACGAAAAATAAATGTCTTTCACCAAGTAACATATATGTTATAAAAACATATGCGAGTCGAAAGTATAAACAATAAATGGTACGCAAGGGAGACTCTAACTCCTCACGCGTCCGGTACACGAGGGAGACTCTAACTCCTCCCGTATACGTACATGAGGGAGACTCTAACTCCTCACACGTACAGAGCATGTGTATAAATCACACGGGGCCACACGTGGACATATAACAACATAAAAATATAATCACATAACACATGCTCAACATAATAAATCGTATATAAAGGACTCGCAATAATTCCGTGAAAATAAACTGTCCACTCACAGACTGGCGTAACGCGTATCGCGTTAACCCGTGATCCGGCGGAAAGTCCATCGCCAAACAAACGATCACGAACCCCTGAATAATCACAACGTCCAATATTCAAAGTCATAATCCGACAATTCGAATCAAACCACGAGAAACCACAGTTCTCGGAAATACACAATTCGAATACGACGAATCGTCGAAAATCCATATATACCACCTCAATACCTCGTTTTACGTTCGGACGCTCAACTCGAAAAACGAACCTCCCCACTGCGATCGGAGCGCGATTTCGAGTCAAATGACATGCGACTTGTCGAAAGTCAAAAAGTCAACTCTGACCGTTGACCGCCGCCGTTGACCGCCGTCCACGGCGGCGCCACTGTTGACCGGAAGATTTCTCGGCGGAGCTACCTTTGTTCCACTCAAAATCACCCACTGAGCAACTTCCATAACTGCACCGAAGTCCAATTCTCACTCTAACATGGTCAATTTCATGAAAAACCGAATGAACACACAAATTTCAAATCCAAAATTCTCCTTCCACAAACAAAATTAGAACTCCAAACTTACATGGTAGCTTGCTAGTGATGAGAGCTACAAAGCCCACTCAAAGTTGTAGCTCAATTCGGTTCGAATCACCAAACCCGAATCACCAAGTTTTTCTCCATTTTCAATCGGAAAGTTCTTCCTCCACCGTCCACCCCGCCGTGAACGGTGGCCGGCACGGAGAGAAGGGCGCCATGGCGAGCTGAACGAGCCACGGGTCGAGCCCGGAGGTGGCCGAACGGCCAAACACCACCAAGGACCGCCATGAACATCGCACCACCCTTTTCTCCACCGAGTTGACTCAGTCAACTCGGTCAACTACAATTAAACCCAATTGTTGACTTCCAAAAATAGAAGGTTTACTATTTATAGCCTTTCCCAAAGAGGAAACTTCGTAATTATCCATTTCGACGAACTTCAAACACGCGTAATTTCCTCGTCGTAATTCCGATTCCGATAATTCTCGCGGCCACGAATTCGATTCGACATAATCTTTCATAATCACCTGAAGTCAAACACATCGACCAAACGGACAAAAAGTCAACCCTTTGAACCAACACACAATTAAATCAACCAAACAACAATCGGCAAAATTCGCAACTAATTCCTCGTAACTCCAAATCATGCTCCGGAAGTTCCCACGAACTCGAAATTAAATTCTGAACAACTTCCGTGAAGAAACTGAAACCAAATTCTCGTCCGGTAATTTAGTCGTTAAGTAGCCCACCATTTAAATCTAAACTTCAAATATTCATAATTAATTCCTCGGTCGTCCAAATAACAATCCGGAACCGCCCACGAACTCGTAATCACACATACAACGACTCTCGAGAAGAGACCCAGTTCCAATTCTCGGCCAATAATTAAGTCGTTAACAAACTCGGCGATTCCAATAACCGTCGTACAACTGCGACTACGCAGTAACTCATCGATCAAGCTGATCATACTGCTAATTCAGATCCGGGTCGTCACAGACGGATTGATTGCGAGTCTTTTATTTATGATTTACGAACTTGAGCATGCGGATAGATTATGATTTTACGAGCATGTGTTTTACGATTATGCATATACGAATATACGTATACGAGTATACATGTATATATATATATTATGTTTTAAGCATGTGCATAGAAAAGTTTTATGATTTGGTTTACACAGAGTACAGTCTCAGTAGATGTTGTGGTATCGATACACATTGGCTTCTCGGCTGATCCCCGAGTACGCTCCGGGGGGGACAGATATCCTGACCCGAGGCCTTTCTGGCTAGGATCACGTGTGGGTCTGGGATCCCGTGATTCAGACTATGCTATCGCGTGGAAGCCCACGAGAGTCTCCGCGATATGTTTTACGTTCCATGCTCTGTACGTGAGTGGTAGCCAGAGTCTCCTCACGTATCATTTGATTTTCGTGCATTCGACTCGCATATGATTTTATATGTATATATTAATTGGTGAAAGACATTTATTTTCGTCCACTCACTCTGACGTGTTTCATGTCTTTCCCCTGGGTTTTTCGGTTTCCGTGTCCAGTTTGCAGTTCAGGCTCTGGTGTCGCACGTCGTGGTCGGAGGCATAGTGCTCGAGCTATTTTTTTTCATCCAGTAGGTTTATTGTTCTACCTACTGTGGTATGCGTATATGATTAAGTATTAGAAATCGCTCTGAGCTTTCTGTGGTATATGTTATACGATTTTATACCGGATTTCAGTAAAGTATATATATATTTATTGTTTTACTTTATTGTTGATATATTGAGAAATCCGGATGGGATTGGTGCCCACGGTTTGCTTTTTGTGGCATAGGATGAAGTGTATTTTCCGGGTGCAGGTAATGGTAATTCCACGATAGTAACGAAACTCTGCCCAAATTTCAAAAAGTTTTTGTTGGTTCGTGTTTTTGAAGGGGTTTAACTCCGGTTTAGGGAGCTAAATCGGGGTTGGGTCCTTTCAGATAAGCTAGGAAAAGAGGCGCCATCTATTCCAAAGAGTGCGACTTAATAAACTAAGCCTATGTACTAAATTTAAATCGAACACGTACTACTAATTAATTTACTAGAACATACACGTAAATAGTAATTAATAATTTTTAATTACATGTAATAATTTATTTTTATTTATCATGCATTTAATAAAAAATTGATTCATTTAATAAATTATGAATAATAATTGATTCATTTAATAAATTTAATAATAAATTCATTTAATCATGCAACTAATAATAAATAATTACAATAATAAATTTGCAAATTTAATAAATTATCAAGTAATTACAATTATTCATTTAATTATTATTAATAACAATAATTAACCATTTAATCAATTAATAACAATAATTATTTATTTATTTAATTAATAACAATAATTAATCTAAATATAAATAATAACAATAAATTTACAATTATTCATTTAATTAGTAATAATAACAATAATTATGATTTAATTAATTAATAACAATAATTAATCTTTTATTAAATATTTCAAACTAAATAATAAATTAAATTCTACTAATAATTATATTTAGAATTTAATTAATTAATTAAATGAAAATTATTTTAATAAGGGAAAAATAGAAATTTACCGAATCGGAGTTTCGCCGGAGTTGAGTCGTCGGAGAGGAAGAACCACGTACGCCGGAAAAAATGTCGTTGGAGCGTCGCCGGAGGAGGATCGCCGGAGTGAGAGAGAGAGAGATAGAGGAGAGGAGAATGTTGTATGGGATGAGGAAAAGAAGATGAGCCCCGGCCTATATATAGGCTTTCACTTAGACGACGGAGCACTATTCTCCGTCGTCTAAGTTCACTTGGACGACGGAAACAGTGTTTTCCGTCGTCTAAGTGGCGGTTTCAGTGAAACTTCAGGCTCACTAATATAAACAATTGTAAACAAAAATATGTAAATTACAAGCAGATTAGATTACTCCATATATCATGAGTGGTAGTAAAAATAAAATATCTCTTCATCAGCTAAAACAAACAAACTCATAGATCAGAGTATTGGTCAAAGTAAATATCGATGTTGCACCAAAAACTCTTTGATCATCATCGAGTTAGAAAATATAGAGCGAAAATGCTAATAACGTGTTATAAACTTGGGAGAAAGAGATAGACAGAAAAGAGAACGCAGGGAGATGGGGAGGAGAAAGTGTAGAGTGTTTTCTTATTCATCTCAATAAGCCTCTATATAGAGGTATGGTTTACATGATAGGTATATAACTATTGAATATTTGCATAGACATCCACATAAATATAATATTTACAACATAAAGATAGATATTTTTTTTTTGAATTTTTAGCTAAAATTAACTTCAACAAAGTAAGTATAGTTAAAGTCAAATATAACTTTTAGTTAAAGTTGTAGCTACATTTAGCTACATATGAGATAGAAAATAACTTAAAGCTAAACACTTAATTAACACTAAATATGTCACACATGTTAACTGCTTATTGTTCAATCTCTCGTAGAAGTATCAAGATTCTAATAATATGTTGAGAGCAAGGGCTCTCCTGGTTCATCCATTCAGTCGGCCTTCCTCAAGGGCGTTGCATCACAAGTGGAGTAAAGTATCCAGATTTGTGGGGAATTGGGCATGGATTTCAAAATAGTTATTGGCTTCAAGTTGGTGGTGTGACTGCAGAAGTTAGCGGTGGTAGTCATGTCGAGGTCAAGCAGAGCTCGATTGAAAGCTACCTCGGAGTTGGTGCATCAATACCTTTGCTGTTGAGAATGGGTCGAGTTCGCCGAAGTTTCTTTCGTCAACTGCAGGTCCTTCCAGATCCTTTGTGGGAGGCTTGGCTTCCTAAGAGCAGCGATAAGATAGTGGTCGGAGGCGTTAAGTGGTTTCCGTGTTGGAGGTGGAGTCTTGTTGGCTATATGGATATGCGTCGATTGTGTCAGCCTGATGAGCTAGGGTTGTGAGGGTTTTGGGCTTTGAATGTGTTTTGGGCACATGTTTTGGGTTCATGTCCCGGCCTTTTGGATTTGGACTTGGGATCTGGATAGTATTTTAGCTAGGTTGTTTTGGTTTCTTTATTGGGGCTTGGCAATCATGTGCCCTCTATGACAAGAGACTAAAATATAAAGTGGTTAGGTTCTCTTGTTGTCGAGGCCTAGCGGCTGTTACTCGCGTCGACAAGTTTCTCCCATGGTCACATGGTTACTGTGAGCTTCATATCAGAGATTGTATTCCGGCCTAACTTTGTTAGGGCGCATAGATTTTTTAGGAACGTTGGTGTTTCCTAGGTAGGGCCCGTTAGGGTGGATCTATGTATAATGTAACCTCATTATTGATTTAATGTGACACATTTCTTGATTAAAAAAAAACTATATATTTCACTTTTGACATTAGAATAGCTATCACTGCTAAATCAAAAGTTATAAATGGTTAGCTGCATTTAGCTTTGGATTAGAATTTGATTTTTAAAAGACTAATTTGCATGTACAGTGTCTCGACTTTACTTGCATGTGCAACTTAGTACCAGAACTTATAAAGTTATCAATGTAGTAACCAAACTCAATTTTTGTTATAAACTCAATCTCTTTTTCCGTTTTCCATTATATTTTGTTAAAATGTTGGCGTGACTTGCGTGTTCCGTTAGATAATGACAAAATAACCAAAATACCCTAATGATACATTAATTTATTTGTTTTAAACGGGTCGTTCGGTCGGGTCAAATTTGGAAGCATGATAAGGAAATCAGTTTTGATGTGAAATTTGTCTATTTTAAGCTGAGGAAAGCTCGATTAAGTAGAGAAGTTGTTCATGAATTGGAGTTGTAAGCAAAGGAACTCCATTGAGAAGGTCCTGAAATGGCGAAGTTGATAAGCGGTTAGGTGCAACACTGCCAAAGAGATCGACGAGGATCTTGAAGCCGACAGAGTGGGCAAAGGCGGCGGTTGTAGTGGGTGTGAAGCTAGCTACTGCAGAGAAAGGGGAAGTCGGTTGCAGCATAGGCGGAGGGAGGCACATCAGAGAAGAAGGGGTTGAAGGTATGGTTATGGTTTTCCTTCTTGTTGAGGAAGCCATCATCACAGAGGGGCAAGTGAGATCGGCGGTAGGTAAGAGGGTCAACGAAACTGAGTTCGTGTGGTTTTTGGATGGTCTTTGTGGGATTTGGTGGGATCGTGATTGGGGTTGTTAATTGGGACTGTGGCTTTATGTAGTTGTGGGGTTGCGGTTGTAATTATGTTTGGATGTGTTGTGATGATTTTTAGGTTTGGGTCAAAAAGTGGATCAGGGGCCTGGGAAGGAAGAGAAGGGATGGAATCGATCGGGTGCGCGGCGATGGCTGTGTTGTTGGCAGATCATGGAAAACCCTATGATTTGGTGCTTTTATTCAACCATAAGATGTTAGCTTGTGAGCATCCAAAATCTGCACTCACAAATCAGTTCTTTCATTGAGACAACTCCTACGTTGATCATTTAGTGATCTTCCATGAATGGGTTCTCTCTCAAATTCAAAAGCAATCTGGTTTTCACCAAAACCCTAACAAATACGACAAAGAACAACGTTCCAGAATCCCAAAAAACATAGGAATGCTCATCAATATTCTAGCATTGCTATAGTCCATCTTAAAAGATGAACACCATTGGAAGCTACAGAAGTTTAGTTTCTAATGAAATAAATTTTGTCTCAATCGGAGTTCTAATCAAGAAGATAAGACTGGATTATCGGACGGGGGTCGAGTTTGACAAAAACAATGCTACTGCTACTGTTCTGTTTGCAGGCTATTTTCAGAAACCAAAATCCAATACCTAGGAAGGGTATAACGTATGGTTAAAGCCCTTGGAATGTATTTTCCAACTCCATATTAATCACATCAATCAGACATCTCTAGAGAGAGATATAACAAAAGTTTCACGATACGTTAGTACGAGAAAACTGGCAGAAAGCCTTTCATGAACAAGACACCGTGTGAGGTCGACAACAAAAAAGATAAAAAGGACACCTGAGTAACTTGGAAAGATCAACAAGGGGTTACAATACCCATGAACGATCTTGCAACCCCACGAAGTCCAAAAAGGAGTTCCAGAAAATTAATTTCTTCAATTAGTTTTCCAAAAGGCCAATCATTGGGAAATATGTAGTTCTCTACGAATGCACTGACTTTCAACAATGATGACCGGTTGCCAACAAAGTAACCACTTTGATTGAAAACAATATCTTGAGAACAGAGGCAACAACTCCTTGTGAAAAGAAGATAGCTCTCCAAGAGGGGAGAAGCAATAGTTTTTTACGAAAAGAAGATGGTTCTCCAAAGAGTATGGTTTTCAACAAAGCCAATGTCTTTTCTGGTAAAAGTAGGTATTTTCTACGACAACAACAACTTTCCATGACAACTTATCTTCCTTGCAAGGGTACGTCGTTAGAAATCTGGGGGGTAAACACTCAAAATATGAGAAACCTCAAGATACATACGCTTGGAATCTGGGAAAATATGAAGTCTGAGGTCCACAAGCTTTCCAAGAATTAGGACCAGCTCAGAACGAACCAGGTTACTATCTTTATATGCATGGAAATCCCCATATGTATAGTTTTCAAAACATCTTTCGGATTGGGATTATCATATTTCACGAAGAAGTTATGACCGATTTAGTACGAAGAGGTCAGTCTGCTCAGGAATCTGACTTTTTACCTCACCATAAGCAGGAGCTTGAGGACGACCTTGGAGAGCAACATAAAAAGGAACGACCATCAAATTCAGTAGAAGATGATCAAAGATGGAGGGCTACACTCACTAGCGATATCGAGAAACTCAAGAAAGCCAACTAAGGTCTCAATCTCAACAATACTCCACCATACCTAAAATGAGCTGTGTTTGAAGAGAGACCTCACCCACTTCTGAATTGATCCAAGAAAAATTCGAAGAATTTCTATACCTACTACAAATGGAACGATCATAAAGTGACACTTTATCAAGTTGGTTGACCAGAGGTATTACTAGTAGTATTTGACCAATGAGTACATGAAAGAGCTCAAAGATTCGTTGAAGCCTCAAGGTGGAGCCAAGCATCCCAAGAATGACAAGGACCTTACCACCACCATCTAAGGGCCAAGAAAAGAAGTACATAGTGCTAAACTATACCATTGGAGCTCCAGAATGCTCTAGATAAATGATTTTTCCACGCACCAAATGGATAATGTTAGAGGTCAAGGAACTGGAGGTAGTCTCCAAGTCAGAATGCTCGAGGTATGTTGAATGGCAGAATTTGTAAGACCTGGGGGCATTCTCAAGCTCAGAATGCCTGAGGGCGTGGCAAAATAGCTTGAGGCATATCGATGCTTGAGGGTAGCAGGCCAAGAAGAAGAACTAAGTGAAGGTCTTAAGAGAGACCTCGAGGAACACTAGTTTGGTGTAGTAGATAGAAAAATAAGGCCAGAAAGAGGGCATAGAAGGGAATTTCCTTGACCGAGAGATGAACCCTCAAGGTTTCCCCGAGAAGCAACTTCAGAACTTGTGGAAAGCTAGAGGAAAAGGACCTGAAGGTTATGAATGCACAAGTAAGAAGTGGGAGGTCATTTATCAGAATATGAATGGTACCTTTAATATGGAAAACCTATGGCCTCAAGCTTTCCGAGAAAGCTGGGGGTGGTTTTGCGGAGAGCTCTGGGTCAGACCTGGGGTCATTGTTCCCCTTAGTTCGAAATATTTTGGGGCTAAGGTTACCACACCTATACACTCGAAGAATTATGGACTTCACCAAGAAGCTGCTAAATTAAGGAGGAGACCACGAGGGTGCACACCTGAAATTCCAAAAGCTCGAGGGATTTTGTGCACTCAGAATCTAAAGAACGGTGGACCACTACACTTATGGAAATTTGTAAGACGATTGTCGAAACAATGATTGGAAGCACATGGGGTCATGCACGAAGAGAATTCAAGCTAAGGGCATTGAGTATTCTCCAAGACTTGAACAGTCTAGCAGAATACTGGGGGCATAGAGTATGTAGCTAAATATCGCATTTTTTAAATGAAAAATACCTCGACAAAGACTTTCTACAAAAGAATTCAGATTTCAACACCAACATGCTTGAAGGATGACGTGGGGGTTGAGCATCAACCTGTGGACCGAGCTAGGTGTTGAGAATCAGCCCATGGACCAAAGACCCACAAGGATGAGTAGGCAATCAGAAACCTCGAGAGAAGACAATGGATCAGTTACTAATCTCTAGGGTCGTGAGATTTTGAGTAACAAGTTGAGGGGATCGATCAGAGACCTTAAGGGTTCTAAGCGTTCGAATGGAAAGCTAAGGGGATGATTACTAACCTGGAGGGTCAAAGGCTTCTGGAGCTTTACGGGTCAAGCAGAAAGCTCAAGGGCCAGACACTGTCAGAGCTTGAGGAGCCGAGCAGAAGCATTAATACTATTACAATCCTCATTGAAAATCCATGCAGATCATGCCATCAAACATGACCAAGGTTAATATTCCATTTGAATCTTGATTCATTATGTGGATCATCGAGTTAAACGTAAAAACCATTTGGAAATCGATGCGGCATATCTGCTCAGAACTATAGCAAGAGCATGGAGTATGATGGTTTAAGTGAAGTACGATGGTTTTGTATGAGGAACGACGATCTGTTCGATATATTCATATGTAAGATTTATATGAAGCCCCTATGGTCGACCTTGACTGCAAGAAATGGAAAAATCTTCATACGTAGCAACAGTGTGGAAACCTTGAGAATTTTCAGAAATTTTTGGGGTTTTCAAGAAAGTTTATCAGTTTTCAGAGTGAGCTCGAGGAAATCGAAGGAAAGCTTGAGGGTTCTATTTTGCAAGGTCTCATGTCACGTTGAGAAGATGATAATAGCTGAAGGCACACCTTCCCACTATTAACAACTTTTTTACCGGGTGAGAATTTGATTTGACTTTCTTCACGGAAGTTGTAGAGTATTTAATTTCGAGTTCGTAGGAATTTTTCGGATAAACGAGCTATTTTTAGTGATTATCGGAAGTCGGTAGGAGAAAATATGAAAATTAATTAATTTTTAGGTCGCTTTAATCTGGGTTGTTGGATCTTGATTAGATTAAACCTAAGCCTTTAGATTTGGAAAGGATCTTGGGCTATAAATAAGGGGTTATTTTTCAATTTTATTTGAGAAAAATCAGAAAAACACCACGTGCTCAACCCGTTTCCTCCTCCGCCGACCTGAAATATTTGACCCAACCTTAATTAATGGCCATTTTCGGCCACCTCCGGCGATGAAAAAGGTAGCTAGGGAATTGAAGTTCTTTGTTTCTTTGATTGTTTGGTGTGAATTTTTTTGAGATTTATACAGGTTTTAGGGTCACCCGAATTAGGTTTAACCCGTGGGAGTCGGCATCGTCGGTGGTAGTGCTCCAGCGAGTATTGGGGGATTTTGAAGCTCTCCCCTCCTGAGTCTATCTGAGTAGGCTGTTTGATCACTCGAATCTCCACAGCGGAGCTTCAATGCCTCAGAGATTTTCGGCCAATTTGAGGTCGTGGCTTTCGAAGCCGATTCTGGACACGTGAGGTTGAGTTGGAGCGCATAGACTTAGGGGTTAGGCTGGGCTTGAGTAGTTGAGTTTTTTTAGGGATCAATCGCCGTCGCCTGCCTGTTTTAGGTTTTTCCAGCCAAACGCCGACGATTTGGACCTCAATCTAGTTATAAAAGTTTTAGGGCCCGTTGAGAGCTTTGCAACGAGTAGTCGAATGCCCCCATTGAAGAAAGTTCACCGGAGGCCCATGTGGGCCATGCGCCACCACCCACGGCAGAGCTCTGACGAGGCAGTTTATGAGATTCTTCGAGGGGACTTTCGGGGTTATTTTTATGGTCAATTTCCATAGTTTTACATATATTCTAATATCAGATGATATGTATTTACAAGACGTCGTGATTGTGACCCCAACAGTAAAGGGAATTCCGCTAGACCTCGACAGTAGTCGCAGACTTGTGAATGGACATTTATTTTCACAATCAATAGCCAGTTCATGTTTTTATGCATTACATTTTACGGTATGTTTTCAGAGCATTTATTTGGAGGTTTACTTTGTGATGGTTTATTTAGTCGCATCGATGCCCTAACTATTCGGTTGATCACCAAATAGCCAGTCAGACCAAGTTAAAACAAACACCCTGCCGGACCTAGATTGTCTCGGGTTAGGACAAACACCCTAGAAAATCCCATCACCTTACTTTTCATACATACAGTTGTTCCGGGTTAGGACAAACACCCTGAACGACCACCTGCATTGTATTTCAGTTTATTAGATTTGAATTCGCATTATTTCATGGAAATCAGCAGAAAGGCATGATATTAAATTTTTATCTTTTTACGCAGATTATGTTATTTTTGTCATCTGACTCTAAAGTTTTATATTTTAATGCGTTTCCTTAGGCCTTTAGGTTTTCGTTGCCAAGGTTGTATTTTAAATCCTGAGTTTGCTTGGTGTCGTCGAAGGCTTTGAGTCCACCTATCAAATCTTCATTCAGTAGGTTCCAATCTATTGTTAGATTATATTATATGTTTACAGAAGTCACTTTGAATATAAGTTGTATTATGTTGTTTTTAGTTACTAGAGTAGTAGTCGAGTTTACTCTCTTTTGTATTCAGAATGTTCTCTCAAGCTTCGCAACAGTTGGGCATTCCCTCGAGGTCCACGACAGTTGGGCATTCCCTCGAAGTCTGTGACAGTAGGTCAGAATAACCTCTAGGGAGAAAGAATCTGCTAGATAAGCTTTGTGAAATATCTCAATATCATGCTCATCCCTCAAAATGATGGTTTCCATGATTTATTCAATGGATCGATTGTATGTGATGAAGTACGATTAGCTCATTTTTGCACGAATGTTTTACAAGTGTACGATCTATTTGATGTGTTATTCGATCACGAGGAGCTTAAAGCCCAGGAAAGGCAGAAAGCTTAAGTGGGACATACGACGTTGGTTCCTACAGGAAGGACCTTCACCCTGCGAGCTAACTAACTCTCCCGAAGGTAAGGCATCCTAAGTCTATGGTAAGGAGACACAGAAGAGAAGGAAAGAAGAGAGAAAAAGGCGTTTCAGCAAAAAGAGCCCAAAATCTATGTAAATAGTCACTTTGACTCAATTCCAAGCACAAAATACCCCCAAGATTATCAAAACCCACCCAGATGTCAACATACCTCGAAGATTGCTTCGATTGTTCAACTCACTCAAGTGAACCAAGCAAAACCCAGAACTCCGGGATTGGTGGTGAATCGAGAGAGACAGAGCGAGTCTATCTTTTTATTTTAAGTCGGGTCAACCTAATAACTCGACCCGTCTCGGCCCAACTTAACGTCCAAAGACCAAAGTCCCTCTTTCGTTCGTTTCAGAAGACTTCAACTACACTGTACATATACCTAGTTAAATCGCCTAAGTACGTGTTTAACGGCTTAAGTATAAATTATAAAATATGATTCACCGCCACCATGACAGGAATCACCGCCGGAAAGGCTCCAACCCCGATGACCAACGTTGCGCGATACTCGATCAGGATAGCGCTCACGCGCCAGACAAAAGACCAGCCGGACAACACCTCAGCAAAAGGGCATACGCACTAATCCCACATCGAAGATAGAAGAGAAGCCCGAGCTTCAACCACCAATATATACCGGTCAACTCAGCATTAAATGATACGCATTCAATACCCAATCACGCCGTTATTCTATATAATTTGCATATCACTTCTGACTTAGGCATCGGAGGGTTGAAGGCGGGCCATCCCCGTCTCTCCTTAACCGTTGTTAATCTTAGCAGCGACAACGAGTTCGGTTTAGCAGATAAGCGAGAACGATACCGATAGCAACCCGTCACCGACATCATAAACCTCATTCACCCAGCAAACATCACCGATACAAGATCTTGTTCAATAGCCGATATCCATAACAGTGTCGGATATTAACATTGGCGCCGACTGTGGGAAATCGCACGTCGGAAATTATTTTTCCAACCACGGAACTCACAGCAAGCGACGAGCATGGACACCAACCTGACACTAGGAATATCGCCCAGCAACGGGCAACAAGTAACCGACCACCAGACACCAACCACGAACGAATACAACAATCAGCCCTTCACAATCCAACGGCCAGGAAAGCGCCACGCAAACAACACACACGATCATATCAACGATATGCAGCGCCGGTACGAATCGGCCATGGAAAAATGCCTGGAACTCGAAAAAGCCCCGGATTTCGAGCACCAACGATACATTAGGGCATCAGAGGCGCTGAAAACCACAAACCACCAGCGACTCAACCCGAGTTCAACAGCGGAATCAATCCCACCACCTCGATCCTACCACCAGGAAACAGAATCACCCGAGAGGGGGGACAGACTACAAAACAATGGCGACCCAGAGCCGAGTAACATCGCCCACCCGTCGGTATCGCCAACCCCGCACGTCGGTGCTAGGGCGGATGCGAACGACCCACTCAGCGTAGGTATGGCGGCACGAATCACCGACCTCGAAGTAATGATACGACAGCTATCACAACCAGAACCAAGTTACCTCGACCGAACACTCCCGGCGGTGCGCATAGAGCCATTCTCAAGCAATATCATGCACCGAGGACGACACCCGCTGGCCAAGATCAAGCTAGAAAGATACAAGGGAAAAATAGACCCATCCCTCCGCATCGACGTCTTCTCATCGGCAACAACCGACAGAGGATACGGCGACGCCACAAACTGTTACCTATTCAGAGACATGGGCAGAGCGTCAACTACATATCAGGTGATGTGATTCGAGTTATTTGAGTATATATCGAGTTAGATTTTTGTTTATCAAGTGTTTTAATATCTCTAACATTTGTTTCTGGTGTTAATATAGGTATAAAGAGTGGAAGAACGAGCTTTCATAACATTACACAAAGTACAAGGATCTAGGCCAAGGTGCTACCCCTAGCGAACTCCAGTTTAGGGAGTATGAGTGGCTGTGGCTGGTAGCCCACTTCGAGCACCCCAAAGTGAAGGTATGCATCCTGAATATATTTTACAACCCTAATGTATCGTATCGCATTGAAATAGTTAGTTACTAATTTTTTGACATATGTTTATCCAACAAGGCGATTTCCAAGACGAACAACGAGAACAGATTGAAAAACACCAAGTCCCATCATGCAGGTTCACTCAACTATTTGGGTTGGTCGGGTAGGGAGCAGAAACAACAAGAAGTCAACCCGTTGGTGTTTTTTCATCAGAAGTTCTATCCGCAGTGCCCGGAAGAAGCAGTAAGTCTTTGGCCTCATTATTTTGTAGTTCACATATGCATGTCTTAATAAAACTATTTTTCTCTATTAATTTATTTTGTTTAATAATACATTATTCATATTCGCTTTTCAATTAGGTGAGAGTGGAGGATGCGATCACAGAGGTCACCATGAATATAGCTCGAAACGACCATCCTGACTGCTCGGAGGAGGAAGTGACCCAGTATGCCTCTCAGATCGATATGCTCGATCGCCCTATAACGGCTCAGATCATGGAAAAAGCGTGCGGGACTGGGAAGAATATCCACTACTGCAGGGGAATGGGCTCAGCAGGCGAATGAGTATTGAAGAACACTTCAGAATACTCTAGCGGGTTAAGAACTTCTTCTAGGAACTCTAACCTAGCAGCGGAGCTCCAGAGGACGCAGAGGGAGTTGGAGGAGCAAAGAAGGGTGGAGGAGGAGATGCAGCAATTGGCCGAGCAGCAGGCAACCAGAGATGCAGAGCATCGGACGATCGTCGAGCAACACCGAGTTATTGTCTAGCACCAGATACAAATGTTCGCATGGATGCAGACGATGTACGAGTGCCACACTACCGGACACCCACTCCCCACACCTCCACGATGCCTGTGTTCCACAACCGTAGCCGTCGCAGCAAGACCAGGGTAGCTGCCGGAGTTCAAATAATTTCGTCAACATGGATTTCGTCGACTCTTAGTGTAGTTGTATTTTATTTTTGTATTATTGTTGTTTGTACTGTTGGACAATTATGTGTGTACTGTTGGATGTGTATTTGTACGGTTTGTGTTTTTCACTACAGGTTCTGGAATTGGGCCCAATCCAGAACCTGCTTTTTTGCTAAAATGTCACCGGGTATTACCGACGAGATGGACCTATCTCGTCGGCAATAACTTCCAATTTTCGGCGAGTTTCTTCATTATCACCCACGGCTTTTTGAAGAATGTCGTCGGCAATAGTTGTGGAGGTCAAACAAGTTGACCCGGCGGAGCTTCATCACCGACGACTAACTCGTTGGTGATGCTATTTCCCATTGTCGGCGACTTTATCTCGTCGGTGATACCTTTGAAGTATCACCGACGACTTCTTGAAAATCTCGTCAGTGATACTATCACTGACGGGTTGCTTCCGGCGACCTTATAATCGGCGACATGTCGTCATGTGGCCTTTATTAGTATCACCGGCGATTTATGGAGAAAGGCCTGCGACTTTAAGTCGTCGGCAATGATAAGAAATGTGGTAGTGTCTGAATGAATTTCAAGAGTACTATTGCACCATACGAGAATTTGAAAATACATACTTAGTACACCTTCTACACATGTTGCTTCCTGAACCGTGGAGAACAACTATAAGAGAAAGCATAGAAGAAAGACCTCTAAAGAGGTTTTCAATCGAAAGAGTTGTAGAAAGAATCAGGCTGCTGATGCACGAACAGTGTAAAGCTAACACCAGAGCAAAAACAGCCAAGAAGCAGCTCAGAGGAACAAGTGACTTCTGTTCCAAAATGATAGATGCACTAACCAACTGGGGATGCGAAGAGAAGATGCATAAGAAAAAACACTTCCAAAAATATTTCAAGAGAAACAGAAGGAAGAATTGGAGGTTCAAGAGAAGCTCCAACTACAGAAGAGAAAAAAAAATCCCAGAAAGAGAATTTTCAAGAAGACAAGATTCTATCAAGAACTAGAAAAGAAGAAAACTTGTAGATGTTGGCTATGCAAGGCCGAAAGGCACTATGCTAACGAATGTCCCAAGAAATAGAAAAGAAGTTCAAAGGCTCTTCTTAAAGAGT
The DNA here is from genome assembly GCA_946800695.1 of Geum urbanum. Taxonomy (NCBI): domain Eukaryota; kingdom Viridiplantae; phylum Streptophyta; class Magnoliopsida; order Rosales; family Rosaceae; genus Geum; species Geum urbanum. Next base: position 2,939,228 of record OX327008.1, on the reverse strand, counting down.
ATAAAGAAGCTATGTAGATGACAAATCTGAAAGGCTACTAGGTAGTCTATTCATCAGAAGATGATGAAGAGATGTTTGTCTATTCAGTCTGTTCAGAGGGGGAATCGACAGAAGAGTCAGAATCAGAGTTTAAAGAAGAGTATGAACCTAGAAAGGTTTATCTTCTTGAGATAAAGAATTAGGAAGAAAGCACAGAGAAAGAAAAGATTTCTTCCTACAAGGTCAATCCGGGATCACTCATTTGTGACTACTGTCAATGCAAGGAGAAGAAGGAACTCCCTATGTTTTGTTAAGCATTACGGAAAACATATCACAAAGAATTCTTCATAGTTGAAGCGAGGAGAAAAATGAAGAAGGGTTCAATAAACCATATGGTTGACCGAGAGTACGAAGACTACTTCTATAAGATAGAAGAGATGCAAGAAATTCTAGAAAGAAATCTAGAAAGAACAAAGTTTGATACTACTATTAAAGGAGTAGTGCCTGCAGAAATTCCAGTCCATGATACGAAAGAAGAAGTAGCATCTGACTGTGAAGAAGGACAATGCAATCCTTTTACAGAAGAGGAAACAAGTTCTTCAAACCAAAATTTGTGCAAGGTAGCAACTGGTTCTACAAGTAGATTCAATAACTACATGGAGATTGGATTAAAGTTTCTAGGATACAAAAAGTATCATCTACACGCCTTTGTAGATAACGGTCCTGGTTTCAGTCTAGCAAAAAAGTTGGCTATACCAGAAGAGTTATGGATAACTGATCCAAAGAGAAATGCAACTGGAAAAACTGTAGAAGGAAGAAGAATCTTCATGAATACATTTGTCAAGAAGGTTCAAGTCTTGATAGGAGGAGGAACCTTTATCATTGAAAATATTTGGCAATCAGAAGGTCAAGAGTCCGATGTTCCAATCAGCAATGATTTCCTGCTACAACAAACTTTCATCCAGAAGCCAGAAGTGAACTTATTCGGCTTCGAGAAGAATCAGAAATTCTTCTGGATAGAAAGGCTTAAAGAAGCTAAAAGTATTGTTGGTCCAGGGTTCACAGAACAATATTAGAGATCACAGCAGAATAGTGGTGGATACACACCAAGATTCGAAACCATACTGCAATATAAGTAACAAGATGAGTTGCTTATCGAGAAATCATCATTATCAGAAGAAGAAGATTCTGATGAAATGGAATTCTGTAGGTTTCATGGCAACAGAGAATTCAAGCATCCTGATGCTCCACCTCATGCCCCTACTAGAATCTAACTCAAAGAACACACTGTCTACAACATTCTCAAGAGAGATTGTGATAAGTGTAAGCAAGAGAAAATCCTTAAAAAGAAAGCGAGGAACTCCAAAAAGCCTAGTATGAAGACGAGAATCAAAAATGGAGATCCTACTATTGCGCCGCTTCATGATCAAGACAAGTACCATTACTATGTGTCTTATAAAACCTCTGACAACTAGTAGGTGCAACAAGAAGAGTTACCCATCCATGAATCATCAGAAGACAATGATGAGACACTTGAAGCAGCATTCGTAAGAGAGCATAATCTTAAGCACTTCAAGGTCAAGCTCAAAAAACAGAAGAAGCATACCCTTGGAGAAATCAAAGAAATGCTCAGACAAAATATCGATATCAATCTTCTAAAATCTTGGGAAAAAGACCCAGCGGTCTGTGAGCTTAAATTACATGACATGAATTCCATCTGTCATGTAAAAGCTATTCCCCAATACAAGGAAGAAGATCAAAAAGAGTTCAGAAAGGATATAGATGATCTCTTAGAAAAAGGACTAATAAGACCGTCAAAGAGTCCTCATTATGCTCCAGCCTTCTATGTCAGAAACCATGCAGAAGAAGTTCGCGAAAAAGTAAGAATGGTGATAGACTACAGACGTCAACAAGAAAATCGTAAAAGACGGTTACCAGATAGCATAAGCAAGAGTGCTAATCAACAGGCTTAGAGGAGCCAATGTGTTCTCAAAATTTGATGCTAAATCAGGGTTATGGCAAGTCAAAATGCATTTTGACAGCATTGTTCTTACAACCTTCGAAACTCCATGGGGACACTACTAATGGCTAGTAATGTATTTCGGGCTGAAACAAGCTCCATCCATTTTTCAGAGAAAAATGGACAACATATTCAAGCAAGTAGCAGACTTCTGTGTCGTCTATATAGACGATATTCTTGTGTTCTCAAAGAACAAAGAAGAACACATGAATCATCTCTTTAAAGTAGCCAAACTTATCGTCCAACATGGAATCATCTTAGGAGAAAAGAAAGTCTTTCTCGTCTTGGATGAAATTGACTTCTTGGGGATTAACATAAAGAACAGAGTCATCAAGCTTCAACGACATATCCTAGAGAAAGTTTGGAAATTCCCAGATATAATTTCTGACGCAAAAAGTCTACAGAGATTTTTAGGAGTCATAAATTATGGAAGAGACTTCCTTCCTAAAATTTCTAGATTAACAGCAATTCTGTCGCCCAAAACAAACTCAAAGAGAGCTTAAAAGTTTACAGAAGATGATGAAAAGATCGTTAAGCAAATCAAACAACTATGCAAGAATTTGCCACCACTATATCAACCTGAAGAGAATGAATAAATCATCCTCCAAATTGATGTTAGTGACAACTTCTGGGCAAGTGTAGTACTGGTAAGAGAGCCAGACACTAACATTGAGAAGATTTTGAAATTATGCGGTGGAAAGTTCAATGCTACATAGCATAATTATCCCACAGGGGAAAAATAAATTATGGCCATCAAAAAGATAATCGAGAATTCTCCAACCTTTTTAGGAAAACCTTTCTACATGAGAACAGCTTGTGTCAGAGTGAAAAATTTCAAAAACTTCAAACTTGATAAAGCTGCTGATAGGGGAAGATTAGCTAACTGACAATTATTTCTTAACCAATACGATTATGATGTGGAATTGATTGCAGAAAACAAGAACTATCTTCCAGACGCTTTAACAAGGGAAATGGCCAAATACAGAACAAGTGAGACGGATGATGAATGTCGCAACCTGAGAAGCAGAATGCTAGGAAAGGAACCTAACCAACAAAAAGAACCAGTTGAAAAAGTCCTCAAGAGTTTTTTGCTGCATCCCAAAAGACCAACCTTAACTAATCAATCTCAGGGGAAAGGATTGGCTAGCCCGTCTCAAACGGCAGACAGTAAAGGCAAATCAAGATCATTAATGGCTGCTGCTTGGCGAAAAAGCAGAATTTTCCTACAGGTTTCATAAATATCATCAGCTACCAGCTAAACACATTCTCAAAAGCAGTCTTCCAGACTAACCAAAGTCTAGCATCCCACCAGAGGACACTGTTAGATAATTTGTTGTTTGCCTTCTAGGAGAATGACAAAAGGCTCATGGTAGAAACCATAGATGCCTTAGCGATGGAACTAAGCCAAAAGAAGAAATCACCAAGCTTAGTCAATGAACCAGCAATGTTGTACATTAGAACTCCGGAGAGTGATAAATTTCCTATCTAGGTACTAAAAGAATCAGAATGGTTTAAGTTCCACATACATATTGGCACGCAATACCCGATGAAGATCTCCTCAACAACCTCTTCGTTGTCACATGACCCTTTCTGGGAAAATACTTGGTTAATGTTCAGAGTGAACATCCGCAAGAGCACAAGTTATGGTTAGTTGAGAATGGATTTGTTCATAATTTATGGACAAAATCAAATGAAGATCTAAAGGGACTACCATCCATTATTTATAATACAGTCAAGAATTTCAGGAAGAGCATCTGCATTCTCAAACTAAAGTTAAGGTCTACACCTCCAGAATGGGTGCATAAATCTAAGACTGAATATATTCCTCCATACCACTACGTCAGAATCATTCAAAGGCAGTATCTTGAGCCAGCATGCGACAGATACAATAGAAACCCAAATTCTAGTATTCCATGGATGAAGGCTATGACGTTGGAAGATATCAAGAAAGTAATCAAAGAAGATCAAGAGATTACATTTCTTGCGTCGGGAGAAAAGGTAATAGTCACTACATATGATCATCCAGAGACAGTTACAAGTGATCTGTTTGTCGCCTCGAAGAAAAGGAAATAGATTCTTCCTTTGCCTGTACTCATTGGCTTGAAAAGATCGAGAAAGAAAGAAGCTACCAGATGTATATAGATACAGATAGAGATATGGAAGAAAACGAGAGAAGAAGAATGATGAAGTATGAAGAACCTTACCTTGGGGATAACTCAGAGGTATATGATGACATGTAAAGACAGGTAAAAATCATGTTGTCTTCTTCCTCTTAGTGAGAGACATCTTTATCCTTAGAATCTTCTTTCCGAAAGAAGACAATAGTGCAAAGCAGATGCCCTATATGCATCAAAACACTTTAGTTAGTGGAGTCACTATTATTAGTTTGTGTTTCAATTCCGATTTGAGGTCTGCTCTTTCTATATAAAGAGCATCGAGTCTTAGTGTTAGGCATAAAAAACCAGAACAAGAGAAATCCATCTGAGAGCAGACAGTTTGAGAGTTTAGATAATGAGTGAAGAGTCGAAGCAACTGTTCAGCTTCATCATCCTCAAGTAAGTATGTCTATTACTATGAGTGGCTAAACAGCTTATAGCTGTTTACCAGAGAATGACGCTCTGGATCTATAGCTTGTAACCATGTTAGAATAAATAAACTATGGTTTCCCACAAAACTTCGAATTTTCATGCATCTTTATAAAACTCATTTAAACTCTCCTGAGAGGCGGACTACTGTCCAGAAAGTGGAAGAAATGAGTTGTTTTTACTTGTTCATACTTGTTTTAATCCCCTAGGAGGCGGACTACTGCTCAGAAGATGGAAAGAAATGAGTTATCTGATATTAGTAGTAGTAAGTACACTCATCACAAGTTAGTAGTACATGCATTACATGATAGTAGTACCTTCATTGCATAATGCATTACTGTTCATCAAACAAAACAAAAATTTTAAACCAAAGGCCATTCAGCAATGAATTCGCCAGCAGTAACCAAGCAGGAAGCCAGTAGGTGAGATAATGACATAATAAATGCTAGTTCTAACTAGAGATTGAAGAAATGTAAGAATTTGGAAATAGTGACATAGTTGTAATTGTTGTGTCTTTTTTGGTACACAAGTAACCTTATTTGAGAAAGAATGAGTTTTTTGAGTATGAAAAAAAAAGTTATTGAATTTTTAAGGGAAGAGAACTTAAATTTAGGTTTTTAAATCATTTGTCCTAAATTTAATTATCACATTGACCCTTTTTTTTTCTTTTTAAAAAATAAATAAAATTAAATTTAAGAACCGTAATCGCGCAATAGAACGAGGCCATTTCCAGTAAAGGAATTAGGGTTCGCAGAGCAAAGAGAGAAATGACGAGATTCTCATTAGCCGGGGGAGATGTAGGGGGGCCGAGCAGCCATAGGCCGAAGAATCCTCGTCTTCTTGTTCGCACTCCTTTTGCTTCCTCTATTTGCCATAGCTATAACTATAAGAGAACGGGAACGGGAACGACGAAGACAAGGAGGGTAGTGTTGGTGAATTTGGATTTGTAGGGTTTATGTAAAGCTTCTTGGACAACTCAACTTGTTTGATTGTTGACTGTCTCATGTCCAATGATTCTTTCTTGGTCCTTCTAGGATGAGTCTTGTTGGAGTCGAATGATAATTCCTATTGCCTAAGGACAGTGCAGAGTAATAGATGTTGAACCAACAGGGCACAGCAAATGTGCATGTTTGAGTGTGCATGATTAGAGTGGCTGGATACAATAAGGGTGGACGATTAGTATCACTATTTGTGTTGTTACCTTCTCTGGAATGAATCAAACAATGACTTACAAAGATTCTACTTTCAGAGGTTTCTTCCCTTTAAAGTTTTGAACAAATTCAGAAGAATAAAATCGTCACCATCCATTTAACCCAGGTCTAGAAGCCACAACCCCACTACCCTTTTTCAAGTGTTTTTTCTTTTTAAAATAAGGTAGACATGATCATGTCACAATTGTTTCTATAAAGTTTGAAGCATCTCATGATTTTAAGGATTTATTAAAAAAAATTGTGCTAAGCGAGTCCTACAGAGTATTTACCCTACAAGTTTGAGTTACCGTGCAGGACTGTTCTGGTCCGAAATTAGGGAAGTATGATTTTATGGTCTAATGAGTGGTCTCTAGTGACTTGGAACCTATATAAAGTTTTTGGAATTAAGGGTGTGGTGGTTTTGTAAATTGACATGTTCCCACAGAGGAAATAGTTTCACCGTATAGTCCCTACTCCCTACTATGGATAGGTCAAGGACAGATAAGCCATATGTTGAAATGTAAGTCTATATGCAATTGGAATGCCGAAAATGTGAAATCCAAGACAAATAACCATGATATCTTTCTAGGTGTTTTTAAAATTAGATATCTACCAATTCTTTGTTGATTATCTTTCTTTAACGTTGCTGCAATGCAGCTATTATAAATTTTTCTTTAAGATAAAAATTGGCTTTAAATAACATGTCATGACTGAAAACATCTAATAATCATGAAGAAAAGTCATAGTTGTATCGAGAAGGTATCTAGTATCCACAGTAGAGGAGCTAAGATTTACAAGCATGTCAAACTAATTGATGATATAATTGAATTTTATTTTCGGAGTGTTGCATTGGTTGTATCTGCTGGTTATATGTAGTGATTTGAATCATTGATACGAGAAGTATTTTATTTTTCTAGCCCTTGCAAATCTACCATGTTTATAAGCTTGTAAGTGTAACATGCTAATGACTTTTTCATTTTTCTTTGGATGTTCAGCGTGCTGCTCATTTACTATCTAACAATTCTCAAACATACTTTTACTGTTACTTTACCTGTTCAAAGGGGTCATTTCGGTCCGAAAATTTTCAGCGTGCGATGATGCGTGTGAAGGGTTCCCTGAGCCCTCTCTTTCTTTCCCCTCTATCGGTTTCTCCAGTGTTATTAACTGCTCTCTCTTTCGATCTGAGACTTGGAACATCTCTTGCGCCTCCGACTCATCTTCGGCCTCTTATCCAGATCTTTCGCCGCACACGTGCTCCATCGCCACCTGCGTTGTTTTCTCCGCCACCTCCATCGGGAAACGAGGCCTACCAAATCTCAAATCCGAATCTGGTGAGTTTCAGATATATTGGGTTGGGGGGGGGGGGAATAGGTGAGGTGATTAAATGGTTTGATTTTGAGGTTTTTGTCTTACAGCTTCTTCAGTATGCACTGGTCTTGAATTGTTTTGAGAAACTTGGATTATATAGTTGATTCGATTTTTTTCCAGAAAATTGCTAGATGGTGTAGCTTAAGAACCGGAATTTGTTTCTTTTTGATACTTGATAAAAAAGGTAATCATGTCTTCTTTTCTTTTGGTTGAGTTTCGATGTATCAGTTCAATTTTTGACTACATGATTATATATATATATATATATATATATATACAGCTAGCCTATATGACTATATGATCAGCCTGCTTTGCCATGGAATGGATTTTGAGTTGCTAGCTAGCGAAGTGCATGTAGAATTAACTTCAGTGAGAATGTATGTGATTTTGGGTTCTTCTTTGGATGGTTTGATTTTGTGGTTGTATGTTTAGTCCCTATTTTTGCTGGGGTTCCTTTGATCTTCTTCGGTTTTACCAGGATTAAAAATATTAGAAAAAAAATAAACTAAAAGCAGAGGAAGTACGTGTGAAGGGGCAGAAACATTCCGAGCAAAAAAAAAGGAAGAGCATTTGATTAAGCAACTGTTGTGGAACTGCTGTGGAACTGTTGTGGAGTAGTGGCCGCATGATTGGAGATGGGTCTGAGCAACTATATTTACCTATCCTTAGAGATGGGTCTGTGCAATTTGGTATCCTCTCCGACCCGGAAATATAAACCAGAAATCTCCATTAAAAAATACACATTTCGACACTCTTGGGCTCTGGGCATTGTAAGAAGCTACACTCACAACTCAGAAGCAAGGCGATCGCTCTCAACGTTGCAGATATGGTAATGGCAACCCCCAATTTTCCTCTCTTTATTTGTACCTTTATGATCAATTTCATACGATTAAGCCCTTAGGTTTTCTGAATTGCAATTTCGGTTTAATTTCAAACAATTTTGATTCTTTCTGGCTCTAAATTTCTGCGATTTTGAATGTCAATAGTGCACAAATGCTCTCTCTTTCTCTGAAACTGTTGCATATTTGATTTGGCCCTAATTGTTCTGTTCATACGACATGTCGTTTCTAGAGCTTTTTGTGGGGGGGTTGTGTGTTTGAGCCCAAGTGTATGATTTTTGCTGTTGAATTGCTCTACTTTGCAGGACGGCCACGATTTCGGGTAAGGAAACAACTTGGTATGTACCTCTGAGTTTGAATTCAAAATCCAATCGCTACTGCTGTTGCTTTGTTGTTCTACTTCTTCGTCAGGTAAAGCCTCGCTTTGATTATCACGGTAGAAGTTACATTTGGGTTTTTTTATTTGTATATGAGTAATTGTTTTTGAGAAATCGAATTGGGTATTTAGATTGAAAGAAGATGGATTTGCATGATGGTTGTAATTCTATGATCTTTGTAGGAATGATATTTTATGTGATCATCGAAATCTTCGATACAGTTGGTTTTGAATCATGTTCATTTATAGCAAGATATCAAGGGTTCATAGTTTAGTTCTGTCTGCCTCTTCACATGTAGGACTGGCCATGAGGGTTTATTAGTTTGATATCTATTTGCTGCCTTAGCCAACACTTTAAGCTCTGTTTATTTTTGTTGTTTCTTGAGAAGCCGCCAAGAGCTCTTTTAATAGCATTGAAGTTCTTATTTGTTCTGCTAACAATTGAGGATATTCGGTTGGAGGCAAAATACTGAAAGGGATAAATGGTTTTTCTCTTTCTCCATCAATTTCCCTTTTTCTTCGGTTCATTGAAGCTCTGTATTTTATTTTTGTTTTTGCTGGTCATATGGTAGGTTTCAATAAGATATCAAAGCTCTTTATTTCTCAGCTTCGATTGAGAGTCTTTGGAAGCGATAAACCATCAATTATATCATCCTATATAAGTTGGTATGTACTCATATGTCTAAACCAGAGTCAAGCCTCTTGAATTTGTCTCATGTGTTACGCACTTATGCCCACTTCGAGCCCTATGTTGATGTTTAGTCTTGCAGGATCATTGATAATTATTTTTCTGCTGTCGATTTGTAGGGAAAGTTCTTTGGTGTCAGGTCGTGGTGCAAGGTATCACTTCATATAGAAGTTTGATTCTCTTAAACTGTGTTATAGATGTCATATTCTCACTTATATGTATACTGCTTTGGTGGTTAAAAGACAAGCAAAATGAGTTCTGCTGATTTGGATGGGAATTAACATATCCTTTTTCCTTAACTATATCCTTGGCAGCTTCTATGTCTGCTTGGCACGGAGGGTTGAAGTATAAAAATCATGCGGCCACTACTCCACAGCAGTTCCCACTACAATAAAGGGAAGCCCTTCTTCACTCGAGTGAGCAATAGTGTCCAAGTGTAATTAGAAGTAAACCTTTGGTTTACTTCTATGTCTGCTTGGCAGCTTTTTCCTTTGGTATATAACAACATCTCCTTTTTCCTTGACTATATCCTTGGCAGCTTCTATGTGTGCTTGGCACGGAGGGTTGAAGTATAACAATCGTATATACCAAACCTTTGGTTTGGCAATGAAATCCTTCATGATTTCGTAAAATGAAATCATTTGTAGTAATCTTAATGCTATTTTGCCTCCTTAATTTGGTGGGGCCAACGTCAAGTGAAGTTTACTGGTGGTAACTTCAACCCTCCGTGCCAAGCAGACGTAGAAGCTGCCAAGGATATAGTCAAGGAAAAAGGAGATGTTGTTTCCCCGCTGAAAACTGCCAAGGCAAGTAAGGAGGAAATTGGTGCTGCTGTAGCTGAACTGAAAAAGGCAAAGGAGAATGTATTGAAGTTGGAAGAGAGGTTAAAACTTCAACCAGGAATCCCCAAAAAAGATGGGAAGATTGACTACACCCAAGATTTCTTTGACCGCCAAGCTTTTCTGACTGTTTCTGGCCAACTGCAAGTTGAATCGTATGCATGTGCTCTTAGTAGTGTGTATACATTTGGTCCTACTTTTCGAGCCGAGAATTCACACACCTCGCGGCATTTGGCAGAATTTTGGATGGTGGAGCCTGAAATAGCATTTGCAGAGCTCAAGGTATGTGAAGATCTCATTATGAACATTAAATTTAGCATAGTCTTTACTCAGTTGTTGGAATTTGAATCCCTGACTACGGATCCCCTTCGATATCATTATAACATGTCTCTTACCTTCCTGTCAAAAAAGAGAGCACACATTACCTTCTAATATTCGATTATCATTTGTTCATGTTTCTTGAAACCTGTTCAAGTATTGTTTATGCCTTTTTGTTTCCAATTTTGTTTGTTCTTAGAGGTGATATTCCTGGAAATCAGTGGTAATCTTCATTTTGGTACGCTTGGATATAATGGGGAGGGAGGATTGTGTCTCTGAGTACATAGAAGCAGCTCATTCATCACTATTTTCTGGTCTTTTTCCTGTTTGGTTTCGAATCTTATTGTCTATACAGAAGTTAACTTCTTTTTTTCCACTCATGTAGGATGACATGAACTGTGCAGAGGCGTATGTGAAGTTTTTGTGTCAGTGGTTGACAACTGCCTTGACGATATGGAGTTTATTGCTCGGCAATTTGATAAGACTTGCATAGAGCGTCTAACAATGGTTGCAAAGACACCCTTTGAAAGGATTACTTACACGGAAGCAGTGGATCTACTAATTGATGCTGTGAAGAAGGGCAAGAAGTTTGACAATCATGTAGAGTGGGGAATTGACTTGTCATCTGAACATGAAAGGTACCTCCTTCATCACTGTTCTGCTTGATCAGTCTTACTTGGGTTACTGAGTAAATTGAGCTTACTGATTTATTGATTTGCTACAGATTTTTAACTGAGGTGAAATTTCAGAAGCCTGTTATTGTGTACAATTACCCAAAAGGGATCAAAGCTTTCTACATGAGGCTCAATGATGATTCCAAGACTGTGGCTGCTATGAACGACTGCAGTATTTGAGGAAGGCAGTATTAAATTGATTTGAACGACTGCTAATGTTACTTCACCTATAATTTATCTTTCAGGAAGAAAAGAAGATATTTTAGCTGACTCCAATTTTAAAGAACAGTTGAAGTGAAGTTTACCAGTGAGATTGCTACTTCTAATTACACTTGGACACTATTGCTCACTTTGCTGTAAAATTGTTCTCAAGAACTTATATTTATATGGTTTGAGGATCCTAGCCTTCACTTAGTCATATCCAGTATGATACTATGATGTAACTGTTGAACCTTAGAAAAAAAAATTGTAGTTATGGACCATTTAGTAAACAAATTTGGTGGCATTAGGCTTCAATTACCAGCACTGAAAATGACTAAAGGAAAGGGCAACAAAATAAACAGAATGAAAGAGACGGATAATATAGACAAATAGAGTGATTTGTGTTGAGTGGTGGTGGTTTCTTGAAGAAAGGAGAGTGAGTAATCTTTGGGAATGAAGGCAGAGGCTTAAACAATGGGTTCTTGAAAAACAGGTTTGGCTTAAGCTTGATTTTAGTTCATGGATGTAATCAAATTGTAATGAAGATAATACATTATATGAGAGAGAGGTTTTTTCTTCTTCTTCTTAACTAAACAAGTGTTACTTAAAAGAATTATACTTAAAGGTTCTCTCTTATTTTGCAATGGCGGTTTTGCTTCTTTTGTAGTTAGTAGAATCTTTGCTGGTCAAAAGAAAAAGCTGTTTTGGGGCAACAAAAGAGAATAATTGCAGAAGAAGAAATACATTGAAGCTCAAATAACCACTATAAAAGCCACACTCATGACTAGGCTTAGGGTTCTCGCTTTCTCCGGTACGTAGTCATTTTCCTCATTAATTCTGATCGATTGCAGAAGTTGAATCCGAAAATGAAATTGTAATGGTTTTGAGGTGTAATTTAAACCGACCTTAACTTAGTTTTGATTTGCGTAGTCACAATGCGAAGAACACCATTTGGAGAACAAGAACAAGAGTATAATCCACTGCACAAAGTTGTTCTGTTTATAAAAAAATAAGAATTGGATAGTTACAACAGGTAATTTTTTTTTCCCGAGTGGCCTATAAAGAGGACACTGGTCTTCTGTTCTCATAGTCATATCACTTCAATGTATCTTGGATCACTTTGATTCATACTATAAATAAATCATTGTTTTTCGTATATCCAAAACTCTCTCCAAACCTATTTCATCTCATCTATAGTTTTCATTGAAGATTTATTATCTGCTGAAACAATTATGGTAACACCGCCCCAAGGGGCGGGCAGCAACCTAGTGCTGTACAAAGATTAAAAATAAATGTCCCTCCTGTTTCTGTCCCATTGGCTATAACCGCTGCCGTGCCATTGAGAAAGTTCTTGAATCAGTTAGAATGTCATGCCAAAACAACAAGTATGGCTGCAAAGAATGGATGACTTGCAGTAAGAAAAGTGAACATGAAAAGGCATGTGTGCATTCACCTTGTTTTTGCCCCCATTTAGGCTGCAACTTTGTCTCTTCCACAAAGAAGCTATATCAACATTTCAACAGTGATCATGTCAACTCTGCAACACAGTTCGTCTACAACAGCCCCTTTCCAGCTACAATAAGTTTTGATGACAAATTTCTTGTTCTTCGGGAAAAGAATGATGGCATATTGTTTATCCTTGACAATGAAACTGAAATTCTTGGAAACATGATGAAGCTTAGTTGTATTCAACCTAAATTTATGGAAGGCTTTCTTCTATGTTCTTTGCGCTAAAAAAAGAGAGATGTTTACTCAGGATAGTCATTCACATACAGCACTATGAGCCATGTTCGTAGCCCTACCTCATCTGGTTCCCTTATAATTCCAGGTGATTTCTTCAATTCATGTGGGCAGCTCAAGATAGATATCTGCATATGGCGCATTGGGCAGTGCCCTGCATCTTTCCAATGTATAGGTCTTACTTAGATGAGTTGTGCTATCAAATCTATGGTATTGTTCTGGAAATTACTCTTGAGGTGTTGCACTCTTGTTTTGCACTATTGGTCGACTATATTGTTAACATATTGTCACTTCATTTTTCACAAGTACTGTTCCGGTTGTGGTTTCTGTGAAAGGTAGGCTATGCTTCATAGTAGAATTGGAAGTCCTCTAATATGGTTTTTTGAATGGGTCCATTTCCACTCAATTCGCTCATATGCTTGTAATTAGCTTCATGCCAAACATGCTTGTTGAAGGAGACATTTTTGGAAGTGTATGTAGTCATGATATGTTGGACAATGGTCTTCGAGTCTACAGGGTGTCGCACATTTCATCAGATTGCTATCGACCAGAATTTCCGAGGCTTAATGTAAGTTTCCTAAAATGATACTAAAATTTTCATAAAGAAATGAGAAGTCGTCTAAAGCAAATGCCAGCTCGATCGGTACTGTTGTTCTGAGATGCTACATTATAGAGCAAGCATTTACATTGTCATCATGAAGAAGGAGACAATGTTGTTGTCAGAAGCATCAGAAGCCGGAAAAGTTTGAAGATTCTTGACGTGACCTGCCGGTGCCCTTTTGTCATAAGCTCCGGCGGCGTGTGGATTAGAGACGACATGTTGAGGGATGTATGGCCAAATCTCAGCTCTCTTCCCTGTGCTCTTGACTCTATTCAACACCTTGTTTGGTTCAACGTACCCACTCACCGTAATCCGGCTTTGTTTTCGGTTCACCTCCACACTTTCAACACCTGCATGCGTTCATATATGTTGTGTTAACTCAAAAGTCTCAGACAAACACTCAGAGACAGAGAAGAATAGAGAGAGACCTTTCATGTAGAATACAGATTTCTTAACTTTTCGTTCACACCCATCACAACACATTTTGACTTTGATCTCGACTATCTGATAATCAATGGTAGAACAAATTAAATCCATCCTCAGTGAAACTATAGCTGTAGCATTTACACATGTTATACATATTGATACATGCTACTGATACGTACAATGGTTTATAAGCATGGACTACTGTGGAGGATAAATTAGTAAGGATGGACTATTGTTTCATTTCTTCTCGCCAGTTGTAATGTTAGAATTATGATCATGAGTACCTGCATATTGCTCCTTGTGCTCGTGCTAGACACTGAAAAAGCTGAAAAGATAGCCAAGAACTCCCATTAAGCAGAGAGAGAGAGAATGAATGACTGACTAATTCAGAGACATCGATCACACATATATGTCTAGTTTTAGAACAGACTTATTACTCGTGGGAGGGAAAAAAGCATTGGCATTGATTGGTAAGTTGTGATTTTGTTTAAATAAAGCAACCTAGTAATGGGATTCCGTGGTAGGCGGAATTTAACTTAGAGATGAAAAGAAAATAACAATATTTTTGGATGAAATAATTTCAACTCTTGTTGGAATTTATAAATTATAGGAATTCTAAGAACAAACTATATTTAAGAACAATTTAGAGTACTTAAATACATTTAAGAATAATAATTGACAAAATCTCACAAATAAGGATAAGTTATTTGTAGGTTGCCATATGCCAGATGCAAATTTATTTTTATACACAACTGTCTTTTTATGTGTATTTAATATTTTTTTTTTAAATTGTCCAAAATTAATGAAAATTAATTTTTTATTTGTTTATTTTCAAGAAATTATATTTTATCCAAAATTATTTTTTTTTAATATTTTTTAGATTATGTTCATTCAAATTTCTTCTGTATTCAATTTTTTTAACTTGAATTGTTTATTCAATTTATTAACATTATCAATAAACATTTAATTTCAATTCAAGTAATTTTGATACAAATTCATGCATTAGAAGTTCCGATACAAATTGAGTAACAATTTCAATAAAAGCTCAGTACCAATTTTGATACATATTCCATGACATTTTTTACGCCTGATAACATAGTAATAGTCCTCGAAACGAAAAAATCGGAAAATGCAGTAGTAGGCCAAAAAATGCAGTATTAGGCACAAAAATGCAATAGCAGTCGTCGAACCAAAAATCCGAAAATACAGTATTAGGCCCAAAAACGCAGTAGCAGTCCTCGAACCGAAAATTCAAAAATGCAGTATCAGGCCCAAAAACGCAGTACCAATCCTCGATTGAAAAATTTAAAACAACAGTATAGCAGACCTCGAACCAAAAATACAGTAGCGATCTCAAAATTTACAGTAGTGGTCCCCAAATCTTGCAGTAGCAGTTCCAAAAATAAAGTAGCAGTCTCCAAATATGCTACATTGAACCAAAACTGCAACAATAATGCCGAAAAATGCAGTATAATCCAGTAGACATAACCACATAGCAAACTCAACATTATTATACAGTAACCTTCAAACACAGTAGCACATATAGCACACAATTTAGACCAGTAACCTTCAAGATCACAAATCCAACCCAAATTTATTCAAAATCACATATTCTCACAATAGCATATGTAACAACCCTAACCAAAAATCACATATAAATCAGAACGAAACAGTATTATCGCGAATTAATAGTTTTGTGTGAGTTATTAACGACTTTCTTATCGGGGAAGAATTTGACCTGATTTTCTTCACGAGAATTGTAGAATATTTAATTTTAATCACGCAGGAATTTTCGGGGAATTTTTCGGATTTGCGAGATATTTGTTATGATTTTTGGAAGTTTTTATTTTTGTATAACTATCGCGATGTTTATTAGAAATTGTCGTAATGGATAAATCGAAAAGAAATTTATTTTTATCGATTAATTAGTGACCGAACGATTGCGATTTAGTCGAATAATAGACGTCGATCGATTGAGGAGCTTCCCCTATAAATAGCAAGTTTCTGAAAAAAGTTGATTTACCCGATTTAGAAAGTTGGACTGGGAGTTGACCATGTGTTGACCAACCGTTGACCCAACCCGATTTGCCGATCCGTTTCTTGACCTGTCAGAAAAGTGACCGTCCGACCACCATTTCAAGCGATTGAGGTATGAATTTTCTTCCCCTCTTGCCCATGAGTGGCTTAGTGTGATTATTTGGGATTTTTAGTGATGTTTTGGAGAAACCCAAATGGGTTTTTGGAACGGTACCCACGGACGCCGTGGGCGATGGAGCTCCGGCTATTCTCCGGTGACGGCGTGGGGTGGGTTCGACTGGGTTTTGTCCCAGAAGTCGAAACCGCTTAACCCTGTGGCCCGCCGTGCGCGGTAGCCGACATATTAATGCCGAGAAGTTTCCGGCCGGGTTTTGACCCACCGGCTTTCGAGTGGAATTACGGCGAAATACGCTGAAATTTTGAGGTGGTCACAGAAGGGAAAGTTTTTGGGTTTGGGGAGAGGAAGAGAATGAGGGGTCAAACGCTCCAAACGGAGCCGTCCAGCTAGAGGGGGGGCGTGACGGCCATGCGCCGCCACCCACGGCAGGGCTCCGGCAAGGAAAAATTTTGAAATTGTCCCGGGATATTTCGGGGTAGTTTTTGAATTTATTTTCGCTTGTTTTATCGAATTTTAGTATTAAATGTTTGCGTTATTTATTCAGGAGATCATGATCGAGATTTTGGCGAGAGAATTTCCGCCGGACCTCAGAGCTAGCTTTGTACTTTGAGTGGACACTTTATTTTCACTGTCGATTTGTGAGTCTATGATCTTGCATTTTATGATTATGCAGTTTATAATTATGCATTTTACGAGTATGCATTTACGCTTATGCATTTGCATGGTGGCACATATGATTTATTTTATACACATCGAGCATACTCACAGTTGTTGCATCGATGCACTGGCCTCTCGGCTGATCCCCGAGTTGTTCCGGGAGGGATTGGACAAACTCCTGACCCGTGGATTTCACTGTACTCAGGAGGGTTAGGACAAACAACTAACCTGGGCTTTATTGTAACTTTGAGGAAAACGCACTCAAGTTACTACCTCCACACATACACATTACCCAGGAGGGTTAGTTCAAACACCTGACCTGTGCTTATTTATTTTCAGACTAGCATTATTTTGATGTACATTATTTATGAAAGACATATTATTTACAGTTTCAGTTAAAAGTGAAATATTATTTTCGTCCACTTACTCTAACGATTTTTTATTATTTTATATGCCTTTCCTGGGCTTTTTGGTTTTTTTTGCCCAGTTTGTAGTTGTTATCTTGTGATTGCACGTAGGAGACGAGGGCGTAGAGTTTGTGTTACTGTACTCATATAGTAGGTTCCTAGCTTAACCTGCTAGTCTTGTGTAATATGTATATTAGAAGTCTCTCTGAATACTGTAGAGAGTTTGACTTGTTGTGTTTACTTTCCACACGGTTTTTGGATTTCTTATCACCTTTTGTAAACAAAGTATATTTATAGTAAATTTAGATTATGGTTGATTTGAGAAATACGGTTGGGATTTGCCTACAGTTTGTTTTTGTGGACATTTTAGAAGTGTGTTTTCCTGTAGATTTTTAGGTTTCTTGATTCTAGAAGAAACTCTGACAAATTTTTTGTAGACTCAGGTGTTGTTATGGCTTAATTTCGGTTTAGGCAACTAAATTGGGATCGTGTCCTTTCAGTTGGTATCAGAGCATTAGATTATAGGTTCTGTAGACTTCTGCGGTTGTGTTACTGAAGACATTTAGGAATACACAACACTTCTAGAATGATGGCCCGAACGGTCGGCGGATCCCTATCAATGCTCATGGTGTTCTGTGTTTTTAAATGTTTAAGGTTTCATTACTGTATCCTTTGGATTCGAAGACAGATTTTCGAAGAAGAATTTGTGTAGGAAGAGTTCGAGGAGTTGGAAGAAGAAGATCAACAAAACTCATCAACTGCTTTCACAGTTTATGATGGACCAGTGGATGAACAAGGTAATCGTATTCCTTTTGAGCCTGTTGGAAGGGATGGACAAAATGAACAACGATTTGCCGACCGTGTTGTAGATCTCTAATCTGCGTACATCCATGGAGAGTTGCAAAAGGACTTAGTTAAGCACAACTGGTATCTAAAGACTGGCGAACAACTTTAAATGGTGTGTGTGTGTAATTTTAATTAACCTGGTTTGCAACATGTTTGCTTTATTTGTTTTTCCTTTTGGTTGTTTGAGTGATGTGTGTTTGATTTTAAGTCATTATGTTTATTGTAATGTGCACGAGCTTTGATGAAATAAAAAAGTGCATTTTATTACTTGGAAATTTAAAGTACATAATTTCAATTGAAACCTAGAATTATTGGAAATTTAAAGTACATAATTTCATAGTGGCAAACAAATACCAAACTATTGAAACAGTGGCGATAACAATTTGAAAATGTTTCATCGCTACCATCTCCTTCCTCTTCCTCTATTTTCTTAAGGATAGTCTCTTTTTTCTTCGAAATATACCTCTGCAATTTTGGGGTCATAGCATCCGTATCCATTGCCATAATCCTTGAATCCTCCGCTTCAGCCCTCAATTTGTAATTCTTCTCCTTAAGGGCGAGTTGTTTTTGGTATAAAGCTAGCTCGGTGGCATCACTTTCTTTTTGCTCAGCGAGATGCATTCTTTGATTTTCCATCATGGTTTTCAAAACCTCATCTCTTACCTCATTTGAAGATGTCATGGCTCTTTCCCCCTTTCTTTTAGCTTCCTTGGCCGCCTTCACTCCGATTGGTCTAACTAGACTAGAGTACACTTCATCTTCGTTGATTTGTGGTGTTGTAATGACTTCATCATCCTCCAAGTTGACGGGAGGAGGCATTGAGGTAAAATGAGGAGTAGTTGCGGAGTTGGAATATGAAGGAGGTGGTATACCAGGTTTGATGGCCCAAAAATTTGGATGGTTCTTCATCACTTCCCAACATTCAAACTTGGTAAACTCTTTCTTTTTTTGTGCCACGTACCATGATTGAGCTTTTCTTATCTAAGGGAAAAAAATTTATATGTCAAAATAATATCTAGGAAATGGAGATGTCAACATTTATTAAAATAAATGTAATAAATAATTTATGACAAAATTATTAACACTTACCACATCTTGCAAATTTGAGCCGGATTGTGCATTTCTTCGTGCATATGCAAGAGCGGCACCCCAAGTTCTAAAACTCGGCTTCAACTTTGTAAAACGAGAAGAAACTACGGTTTGGGTCCTAGGCTCCGGCCTTGATTCACCATGCACAATCTCCCAATTTTTCTTATAATCGGCATAGACTTTTTCCCCCAATTTGTCGAATTTTTGCATGTTGTCGGTAATAGGACAAACGCTAATGCGACAATAAGAAATACAAAGTTGCAAATCTTCGGAATCAAGCCAATTGGACATTTTTTTTGGAACTAAAATACAAAGGGATGAGAGGAGGATGAAGGAGAAGAGGAAGGAGAGGATAAATTTGTTGTGCACAAATTTATGTGAGATGTGAATGAAATAGATGTAGTATTTATAGAAAAATTATAGGGTGTTATTTGCAATGTTTTTGAAATTTTTTGGGATTTTTTTTGCAATTTTTTAGGGTTTATTTAGCAAAATGGTAGTAAATTCTGAAATAGCCGTTTCGGTTGAATCTCGGCCGTCCGATCATAATTTTTAATTTGAAATGGACGGTCCAAATTAATCTGACCGTTATGGATTTTTATCCATCCGGCCTCACATGTGGCGCCTCCCTATTGGATGGTTATTTTTTTACCATTTACTGGCACGTGTATTACACGCATCAGGTAGAAAAAAAAATTGAACCGGTTGGCGTCACCCACGTGCGTGGGCTCCGCCAGCACTACTCGTACTTCAGCTCGAGTAGAAGCTGCTCGTGCAGCTGCTCGTCTGGCCAGTCAACGTGCGGTCGCCGGTGCATGTCGTCGATCGAGCTGCTTGTGCTACGTTGACGGGGGGGGGGGCCGCCGTTTGAAGCTGCTCGAGCTACTCCACCTAGCACGGGTGTAGCTTCTCTAATGCCCAACCCTAGAGGAACTTTAGCTTTCCATATTACAGAATAAGTAATGATGGGGAGGACGACTCAAAGATACTATCCCCATGATTTTAGCAGCCACTCTCTCTTTTCTGGTCCAGATGACCACTACCTTCAAGCCAAGACCAGAGATGAGGTTTCAAACTTCCTCATTTCTTGTGTGGTGTACCCAGAATCTCTCCTGATTCTTTCTATTTATGGAGAGCGTCAGAATAAATCCTATATATATGCCAATAATATAGTCATACTCTTCAATCATACTCTTCGATAGTCATAGATGAAATTTAATTTCTGAATAAACATAAACTATCCAGTATGGTCCATATAAGTTTATACGTAGTTGGTGAAATAAAAAATAAATAAAAAAATACTGTAAGTGAAATTTTCTCAACTAACCCAAAGTCGGGATATTAAGGAACTTGCTAGGTAGAATGTTCCCATAAGCAGCAGTAATGCAAAGTTCTGGCTGCAAATCTCTTAGTCTGGACAAAAACATATCCAGCAGATACAGATAACACAAAAGTGCCCCTCTCAAATTAAACATTACCGTTGTCTAATAGTGTTAAAAGATACAGAAACAATAATGCACCCAAGCACATACGTGTGGACACTCTTATAATCATTCTAACACAACAATTGCTTAAATTTTAATATCATTTATTGTAAAGTAATAAAGCATTGCTCGTGTTCCACACTAAAATAAAACGAATGTTATGCAGAGAACATATTTCATAGAAGAAAATAGCAAATCACTGGAGAATGTAAAGAGATACACCTATCAGTCCTAATTTGGCGCTCTCAGAAGCAAACATGTGCGCTTCAATATGTTTTTATGGTTGATTATTTAGTAAATGGAAGATTAAAACACTTGACAATTAAACTATTGAGCTTGATAATGAACTCAAACTCTCTACCACTAAACCGACAGAATTGTGGATATAATAAAGTTGCCCTATAGTATGACATGATAAGTTGAGTTGTACCTCGCCGGCTTTTATAGGTGTGAAAATTGTTAGAAAATATTCTCTATATCTGTCTTTTATCTACCATATCTGTATATACTTAGATTCACTGCTGTAGCTTTCCTTTCCTGTATAGAAGTTCTTATCCTTATCTGTATAGGTCTAGTATGTCTGTTCTGTATATAACCACGTTACAGTTATCAATGTAAAAGGCATTCCAGGCAATCTATTCTACAGTCTCTTTTACATGGTATCAAAGCAGGACTAGTTGCTGACTCATCGCTACACCTTTTCGATCTCGCGTACAGCATCTCTTTTTCAATCATCATGGCCGGTGGAGAAGATTCTGGCGAGAAGAAGGCAGAAAGTTCATTCGATTCCGCCAAGACAGATCTCTCTAATCCCTTCTTCACTCACCATTCAGATCATCCCGGATTGGTTCTCGTCTCCAAACTTCTCAATGGGGACAATTATTCAGGTTGAAAAAGGTCAATGGTCCGAGCTTTGAACTCCAAAAATAAGTTTGGATTCGTCAATGGTTCAATCAAACCTCCCTCAGAAGCAACTAATCCCAAAGGTTACGCAACTTGGTCGCGGTGCAACGACATGGTTCATTCTTGGATTGTCAACTCTTGCGATCCTGAAATTGCAGATAGTGTGACTTATTACCCTACTGCTAGTGAGGTTTGGGAAGATTTAAGTGAACGTTTTTCTCAAGGGAATGCAACTCGCATCTTTGAAATACAAAGAGACATCAATCTACTCATACAAGAATATCTATCTCAGCCTACAATACAAGAGTTTTTGGGGATGAACTGGCAATATATTCAGACACAGTACATTCAGAACAGCAGAAATTGATGCAGTTTCTAATGGGATTGGATGATTCTTGCAGTGCTATTCGGGGACAGATTCTTCTAATGAACCCACTACCTTCTGTTCGCCAAGCATACTCCTCTCTCTCTCTCTCAGTAAGGAAAACACTGCGTCTTGAGTACAACCCACATTGGAGCAAGCAAAACTAGCAGCATCGCCAGGGTAATCCGGAGCAACTGAAACCCGTCATCAACTGCGACAAAAAGAGCTCAAGATTCTCAAAGATCGTCAGATAGCTTCAACGAATATCCGCGATCGTCAAACATAACTGATCAAAATCGGCGTTGCTCTTGGACGCGATCTAACTGTACCTATTGTGAGAAACAGGGGCGATATGCTTTGGGTCATTGGGTTCAAAATTGTTTTGAGCTTAATGGATATCCTGTGGGTCACCCAAAAGCCAAATCCAATTCAGGCCCAAGAAAATCTAGCAACAGTAAAAAGTCTGCAGCTAATCATGTGTCTAATGCTTCTAAAGATGATGGAAAACCTGTTATTGGAATTTCGGAAGCGCAACTGTGGCAGCTTTTCTCACTTCTGAGCAATGAAGGTTGTAGCTCACAAGCCAATGCGGTAACTAAACCAAGTTTTTCTAAAGTCATTTTCCGCGACTGGATTATTGATAGCGGGGTAACAGATCATATCTCTTTATCATCAAAGTATTTTTTCCACAAAAATAAAAATTGCTCATTGCCTCCAGTATTATTGCCTAGCGGGGAAACAGTTGAGATTACTACAAAAGGAACATTGGCTCTTAATTCTGTCTATTATTTGTTGGATGTATTATGCGTGCATGCATTCAAAGTAAACCTAATATCAATAAGTCGCTTAACAAGAGGTCTGAATTGCTCAGTGACTTTTTCTCCTTATTGGTGTATTTTGCAGGATCTGAACACGAAGACGATGATTGGTTTGGGGAAGCAGCATGATGGACTATACTATTTGGCAGCATTGGCGACAAGAAAGAATCTTACCCTCTCTCCTCCCACAAACAAACCATCCTGCAACCTCACTATCTCCACCACCGATCTATGGCATAATCGTTTAGGACATGTTTCTCCTCCTTGTCTTCGCTTCATTGTAAAGAGTTTTTTAGATTTTCACGTTCACCCTAATAATGTTTGCCCTACATGTCCCTTGGAAAAACAAAGTAGTTTACCTTTTGGTACTAGCACTATTTCTTCTTCAAAACCATTTGAAATTATTCATTGTGATATTTGGGGCCATTATAGCCATTCGTCTCTTTCTGGTGCGCATTATTTTCTCACTATTGTTGATGATTATTCTCATTTTACATTGATTTTTTTGATGCGTCACAAGAATGAAGCACAATCTCTTTTGAAAAACTTTTTCACTTATGTTATTACTCAATTTGAGTCTCGCATCAAAACTTTTCGAAGTGATAATGGTGGTGAATTTATTTCATTGCACACATTCTTTCAAGAAAACAGTGTAATTTTTCAGCACTATTGTGTTTATACGCCTCAACAAAATGGGGTTGTTGAACGTAAACATCGGCACATATTACAAGTGGCATGATAGGCGGATAAACACCTATACAAAGATACCTTATTTTCAACCAAGATATATCATTGTAATAGTTAATTATATGGGTTATCGAATACAAGGAGTTGGTAAAACTAAATCCTAACACTAAACTACAATGCTGACAGACTCGATTACAATACACTAATGACACTACGAACATAAGGTAGACTACTGTAAAAACTACGAAAATTTAACACAATATACTAGACACCGTGGTAGACTACAACAACAAAATTGAGGGTGTTCTGAGTAGTTTTGGTTACCAAAATAAATTGGCTAAGCTACAGCTAATGCAGATAATAAGTGCTGAAAGTAAATATGCTAATGAATGCAAATGTGTTTAAACTATATGATTAATGAGCTAAGAAGCATGCAATCCACCACCGCCATTCCATCTCTCTAACACATACTTAACCTAATGCACATGTCCGATGAATGAAAGTTCCCAGGAAGAGTTGATCGTTACAACCACATCCTATTTCCTAATCTTTATGCCTATGCAGGTTTGTCATGGACCTCTCCCACAACTATTCCTCTATGAACCCATAGTCATGGATCCCAAGGTTTACAAAGAAGAAAGCATTAAACACTAGAAAAGGTTTGAGAAGCTACGAGGATTTACAAGTACACTATGGAGTGTCTCGCTAGACTTATGGATTTCAATCTCTTGACGGTAAAATCAGTGTATCACTGTATTGAATCCAGTGGAAGAAATTATCTTCAGTCACCTGTATCTCATGACAATAGAACCCTAGCATGCAAACTAAGTTGGCCACTAAAGCAAACATACACGAATTCATATGGTGAACCATTCAGAGAAAGAAACCTCATTCAAAGAACATGCAAAACTAAGTTAAAGTGTATGCATTAAAAAGACTTCATGAACGAGGCTTCAAGCAGCCCCTTAACAATAGGTAAAGAATCAAGCAGCCCCTTAACTAAAATTCATAAGTAAAGAATCAAAACAAGTCATAGTGTTTGATACAAAAAAATGAGATGAAGAAGAACTCTGGCTGGACACCAGTGAATTCGTCGTAGGGCAAGTCGATCTTTTTCCTGGTCGCCTTGCAAATACGCTCCGCTTTGCCCCCTTTAACGAGACCCCGAGTCCTTTTCGGTTCCGGGTCAGTGGGGGCCCTCCTTTGCTTGCGCCGGGCGCTTAACATGATTGATTCGGCGGTCGAGGACGCCTGAGTACTTCCAGTTGAACCGGTATCGGGCGTCGGAGATTGGAAGGGGTCGACGTCATCACCACTCGAGATGAATGGGGGAGCGGGAATTTCCCCAGAGGGCGCTACGGACGGACCAGATGATCCGTCCGGATTGAGAGCGTCGTTGCCCTCCTGTTGAACCCAACCGACTTGGGCCGCCAACATTCGGAGCATGGCATCTTCCGCCTCATGTTGGGCTTTCTTCTTGCCGGATGTCGTCTTTGGCGGAGCCATTTAAACCTAAGAGTACGGTGTTAAAATACCTACTTACCATAATAATTACAACTTAAAAATTTACGCTAATTAAGTACGTTTAAGATTTAAATAGAGTACACTAACTTGGCTTTTTCGGTCGTTCAATGGACGTGCGACCCGCGCGATAAAGTGTAAATTTTCAATTAATCAGCCTTGATTAAATCGAAAAACATGGCCAGTTAGGGATAGAGATAACGCGAGAGGCAGGACTAATTTCGACAAAAGTCTTTCTTAGTCCAAATCCTGTCACCAGTCATAACCCGTTTCTAGACACCATGTCCGACATTCGGCTAATTTTTCGAAAATTTACACTCCCTCAAGTCCTTTGCAAACTCCGCCCTCAACCTCATGTCCATAACTTCACTTAGGTTATGGTGTGCGGTGATGAAATCCACACATCACGAGGGGTTAAGGAGATAAGCTAGGAAAAGAGGCACCATATATTCCAAAGAGTGCAACTTAATAAACCAAGCCTATGTACTAAATTTAAATCGAACACGTACTACTAATTAATTTACTAGAACATACACGTAAATATTAATTAATAATTTTTAATTACATGTAATAATTTATTTTTATTTATCATGCATTTAATAAAAAATTGATTCATTTAATAAATTATGAATAATAATTTATTCATTTAATAAATTTAATAATAAATTCATTTAATCATGCAACTAATAATAAATAATTACAATAATAAATTTGCAAATTTAATAAATTATCAAGTAATTACAATTATTCATTTAATTATTATTAATAACAATAATTAACCATTTAATCAATTAATAACAATAATTAATCATTTATTTAATTAATAACAATAATTAATCTAAATATAAATAATAACAATAAATTTACAATTATTCATTTAATTAGTAATAATAACAATAATTATGATTTAATTAATTAATAACAATAATTAATCTTTTATTAAATATTTCAAACTAAATAATAAATTAAATTCTACTAATAATTATATTTAGAATTTAATTAATTAATTAAATGAAAATTATTTTAATAAGGGAAAAATAGAAATTTACCGAATCGGAGTTTTGCCGGAGTTGAGTCGTCAAAGAGGAGGAACCACGTACGCCGGAAAAAATGTCGTCGGAGCGTCGCCGGAGGAGGATCGCCGGAGTGAGAGAGAGAGAGAGAGAGAGGAGAGGAGAATGTTGTATGGGATGAGGAAAAGAAGATGAGCCCCGGCCTATATATAGGCTTTCACTTAGACGACGGAGCACTATTCTCCGTCGTCTAAGTTCACTTGGACGACGGAAACAGTGTTTTCCGTCGTCTAAGTGGCGGTTTCAAAATTTTGAAACGGCGCGTAATTAAGGGGCGGGACGTTTTGAACCGCCATGAATTTGGACTTAGACGACGGAGAATAGATTCTCCGTCGTCTAAGTGGAAATTCAAGCGGTGCCGAAAATTGAGGCGGTAAATCGAACCTCCATGATTTTCGACCTGGACGACGGAGAATGACCTTCTCCGTCGTCCAGGTGAACACCAGGACGACGGAACACCACATCTCCGTCGTCCAAGTTAAATATTTATTGTACCAGGACGACGGATCTTGTCCTTATCTGTCGTCCAGGTAAAATTTACGTTAAAAAAAATTTTAAAATTAATTCGCTAGGAATTTAGCGATCTGTCATTCGAGTGAAATAGTCGTCCAATATCGATGAACGCATCGTATATATGAACAGTTAAATTTGAACCGACGAATAATTTTTCGTTTTAAAAGTTGTTAAGTATCGACTAATCCTTACGACTTAAGTGTTCATGAGTAGAGGCTCATTTGCAACAGAGTATTAACGAAATTGAATTTGGACAAAACAACCGTTGGATATGTTCGTCGTAACATAATATATAATTGTCTTCAAAGGACTATAAAATAATAAGTTGGGGAAGGGTTTCATCGGCACAGTCAACCACAAAACCGATAATTTCACAAACCGGAAACGTGGATACAAGGCATGTCGCAACTCCGATTTTCGAACCGTCGAAGCTCACACACCAAGAATTGTTGACTCTAAAGTCTTGACGAAAAGAATATGCATTGGAAGAAGGTCTAGATGGTCGTTGTCTTAGAAAAAATGACGATATCTGCACCTGGACGACGGAGATGAGAGCTTTTCCGTCGTCCAGGTAAACACCTGGACGACGGATACGCTCTCATCTCCGTCGTCCAGGTGTATAGACCCTGAATTCAGGGGTTAGGGCCTTACTGTTTAGGGTTGAGGGTTTGTGAACTTGGACGACGGAGAATGACAGTCTCCGTCGTCCTAGTGTGTACCTGGACGACGGAGGATGACCATCTCCGTCGTCCAGGTGTAAAAACCCTGAATTCAGGGGTTAGGGCCTTAGGGTTTAGGGTTTAGGTCGTCCAGGGTCATTTGTGTGTCTGTTCAATTATTTTGAAATAATTTCTCCGTTGTCCAGGACAAATAATTCAGATTAATTAATTAATTAAATTAATTTAGTTTACGTACGTCGGTCGATCCGATATATATGATCGAGCATGCATCGATCATATATATATTACAATAATTAAAATAATTAATTACCAATTAATAATCCTCGTCGTGTGGCCGTACTCTTCGCCATAATCGTCATCATCTTCATCCCCGTTATCCGATTGCTCATCCTCCTCATCATACTCAACATCGTCCGACGAATAACCTGAGTCGTCGTCCGCGTCCTCTTCCTGCTTGTCTTCTTCATCTACCTCCTCGATAATCTCATCTTCAGCTAGATCTGTACAACCATCAGGCATGGGTAACCGTTCATCATCTTGAACCAGGTCCATTATATCGGAGCGGATGACAGAAATATTAGGCTCTTGATAGGCAGGAATGTCTCTTTCTGGTTCAGCAGCATCTTCAGTCATCGCCAGTGTCCCTTCAATTGTCTCTGTATTCCATATTCCTCGATGAGAGATATGGTTCACTATTTTCCACCCTTCACCGGCTTTCGGATCGTCGAGATAGAACACCTGCCGAACTAAGGTGGCGAGAGCGAAAGGCTCATCCTCATACCAGCTTGAGTTTGTATCGACTGATAATAGTCCCAGGTCTTCCTTTGTACGCTTGAACCATCTGCATTTGAATAGGAAAACATTGACATCATTCCCGTAACATAGCTGAACCACATATACAATAGCCCCGTAATATAGATCATTGTCTTTCCCAACTGCTACCCCACTGTTTTGTGTTCTTCTTCCTTCGTCTCGGGCCAATGAATGGAACTTTATCCCGTTCACAAAACATCCGGGATAAATATAGTGTTTAACCGACTTCCCTGCTAGCAAGTGTTTTGGCCATGACCACCACCCTCCGTGGTTTTCAGATTTTTGCAGATCAATCATCTGCGAAAAAGGGCAAATTAATATAAGGGTTTACTTTCTACAAACATGATCGATATGTATTTAAATAATTAATACCGAGACGTACGTACGTACCCATTGGAAAAAATAATCTGGAAACTTCTTCTTAACCATTTTCTCAATCCACGCCGAACTCTTGTTTTGATTTAACGCCTGAAGCCTCTCCCTGTATGACATCATGTACGGCTCAACTTCGTCACAGTCTCGCAACACTACCCAATGTGCCTCAATAAGTTCTTCCCGTGTTAACGATTCCTTTAATACTCCTCTAAACTGTCGGACGACATTGGTGACGACAGATAGATTGATGCGGGCACTGCGATCGGATGCAGTGGGAGGTGGTGGATCTTTGAGGTACCTGTTGCAGTAAGTAACACACTCATGCATTAGGTATGTCTCTGCTATGGAGCCATCCGGGGCCGACCTATTTTTGACAAATGACTTATACTGTCCAAGCTGTCTACAAAATCAAACGTACAATAAGAATAAGTACATATAGCTAGCTAGTATATAATCTCTAGTGGAACAAATTAATTAGTTGTACGTACCTTTCTTGAGGATACATCCAAGTGTATTGGACCAGACCAGAAATGAGCACCTGCTCGGGCAGGTGGATCATTAGGTGAATCATGATGTCAAAGAAGGCAGGGGGAAAAATCCTCTCTAGTTTGCAAATGATGTGCACAATTTGTTGTTGCAATTCCACCACATCTGACTTCTTTAATTCTCTGGCGCATAACCTCTGCCACCACCTGCACAATGCCACTATTGGTTCTACGACGTCCCGAGGCAAGTATGGTCGAATTACCACTGGAAGCAGACGTTGCAGCATAACGTGATAGTCATGTGTCTTTAGACCAACAAACTTGTGTTGCACCTCGTCCACTGCTCCAGTTATAGTAGCTGCATACGTAGCCGGATAACGAACGCCTTTAAACCAGTGAAATACAGAACGTCTAAGTGTCGGCTTCACTGCGTAAGGTGCATCTGGCATCTTGTTGTACACTCCTTTCCTATCCCTCCTCAACCACAAGGGACGACGTAGATTCATTGATTCCAAATCTTTGCGCGCTTTGGGAGTATCTTTAGTCTTGAACTTAATACCGAGAATTGTTCCCACCACGCTGTCGCACACATTCTTTTCTATGTGCATCGCGTCCAAGTTGTTCCTCAGCTTCAACTTCGACCAGTAAGGGAGTTCAAAGAATATACTCTTGTGATCCCAATAGCTCAGATCATGTGGAGGAATTGGATTGCATTTCTTTACATCCGCGTCATTGCTCAACACACCAAAGTCGAAATAGCTCAACCTCTCTAAAATCTCTTCGCCCGACCAAATACGGGGTTTAGGATTGTTCTCTACCGTACCGTCGAAATGAGCTTCATCCTGTCGCCACGGGTGGTCGTGAGGAAGCCATCTACGGTGACCCAAGTAACACACCTTCCCCGCGTGCCAACTAGAGTTCACGTCGTCCAAACATATAGGACATCCATTATATCCTTTCGTCCTGCAGGCTGCCAACATCCCATAAGCTGGAAAATCGCTGATCGTCCACATTACGGCAGCCCTCATCGTGAACATCGTGTCAGTGAATTTGTCATAAGTTGGAACTCCATTTTCCCACAACAGTTTCAGGTCATCGATCAAAGGTCTGAGGTAGACATCTAAGCACTTCGATGGGGATTTAGTGTGATGACCCGAACTAGAATCTGTTGTGTATTCGGCACGATTCTCGAGATTTGGTTATAGTCGCAGTTTTACGATATTGTGTGATTTGCCGATTTGATTCGCGACTATGTTTTTAGTCGAGAATTTGAGTTGGGTGTCTTCATGGGAATTGTAGAGTACGTGATTTTGAGTTCATGGGCAGTTCCGGAAGAATTTTCCGATACCCGAGGAATATTTTATGATTATTTGAAGTTTCGGTATTCGACGAGTTTATCCGTTTGTTTCGTGGTTATCCGAATTATTTCGTATTTTCATTTTGGACCGTTGATCGACCCGAGGCTCGAGTATAAATAGCGGAATAGTCGAGAATTAGTCATAAAACACTATTTGAGTTTGACCAGTCGTTGACCTTCTGTTTTTGGTAAGTTGACTTTTTGGACAAAAAGAGAAAGTTTCCCGTTTGGGAGTTGCCGTCCGACGACTTGTTTTCCGGCCACCTCCGGCCAAGCGAAGGGTAAGGTCTCCTTCCTCTCTTGATTTCGAGTAGGTCTGTACTTGTATTGATGGAAATTGATTAAGTTTTTGGGGAGTTCGATTAAGGCCGAGACGGGGTGGTTCGACGGTGACGGTGGAGGTGGTTCCGGCGAGTTTTGAGGGTCGAGATGTTGGGGGTTTTGCTCCCCACACCTCATTGAGGCTTCCTAGTTAATTGGTTTTGGATGAGGTGAGGTTTTGGGGTGAACCCGATTAGGGATCCGGTTTGGGTATTCCGATTTGGTTTCGATGAATTGAGGTGGTTCCTTTGTGAATTGGGCTTAGTGTTAGAAGGGAAAGAGGTTCGCATGGTTGAGATGGTCTGATCTGGAGAGTTTCGCCGTGTGATTCCACCGTTGACGGCGCGCCGCCGCCGCCGGCGGAGAAAAAGTCAACTTTTCAGATTTCGATGTAATTAGTGTCGTTTTTCTCGAAATCGCGTCCTGGTTATCGTGCATCAGTACAGTGTTGTGGGTTATGATATTGAACAGATATGTTTTATGGTTATGTTCAGGTGATCGAGATCGTGATCGTGATCGTGCTTCTGGCGAGGGATCTTCCGCCGGTCCTCGAGATTAGAGCGTGTGTGCTTTTTGCTCACCTGTGAGTGGACAATTTATTTTCACGGATTGATTGCGAGTCTTTATTTATGATTTACGAACTCGAGCATGCGGACTGATTATGATTTTACGAGCATGTGTTTTACGATTATGCTTATACGAATATACGTATACGAATATATACATATACGTACATATTATGTTTTAAGCATGTGCATAGAAAGGATTTATGATTTGGTTTACACAGAGTACAGTCTCAGTATATGTTGTGGTATCGTTACACATTGGCTTCTCGGCTGATCCCCGAGTACGCTCCGGGGGAGACAGATATCCTGACCCGAGGCCTTTCTGGCTAGGAATCACGTGTGGGTCTGGGATCCCGTGATTCAGACTGTGCTATCGCGTGGTAGTCCATGAGTGATTCCGCGATTTTATATTGCATGCTCTGTACGCGTGAGGAGTTGGAGTCTCCCTCGTGTACCATTTCTTTACTTATGCATTTGACTCGCATATGATTTTATACGTATATATTACTTGGTGAAAGACATTTATTTTCGTCCACTCACTCTAACGTGGTTATTGCCTTTCCTCTGGGCTTTTCGGTTTCCGTGCCCAGTTTGCAGTTCAGGTTTGGTGTTTCACGTCGCGGTTTGGAGGCTAGTGATCAGAGTCACCTGTGTTTTCCAGTAGGTTCTTGTTTCACCTACTGATGTACATTTTGTATATGTTTTACTCTAGAGGTCGCTCTGATACATGATGTGCGGATTTTCACGGATATACATATATACATAGTACAGTTTATTTACTGTTGTTGTTTATATTGATGTTGAGAAATCCGGATGGGATTGGTGCCCACGGTTTGATTTCTGTGGCATAGGACGAAGTGTTATTTTCAGGGTGCAGGTTTATGCAATTCCACGCTAGTAACAAAACTCTGCCGAAATTTTGAAATTTTTTTGTTGGTTCGTATTTTCGAAAGGGTTTGATTCCGGTTTAGGAAACTGAATCGGGATTGGGTCCTTTCATTTAGGACCTGGAATTAGTACGGTAAGGAAATTAAATTCCTTGTTCATGCACATCCACGGAGGCAAGTTGTACGGCATCAGAATAACTGGCCAAGTGCTGACGGCGGAGCTATTACTTCCCCAAGGATTGAATCTGTCTGTAGATAGGCCGAGTCTAACATTTCTAACCTCTGAAGCAAAGTCTCCAAATTCTCTGTCGAAATATTTGAAACCCTCCCCATCCGCGGCGTGTCGCAGGACATCGTCATCTATTCGCTTTTCTGCGTATCATCGCATCGCCTCTGCTGTGTGTAGAGACATGTACAGGCGCTGCAATCTGGGAATCAAGGGAAAATATCGAACAACTTTCACAGGAATTCTCTTTTTCGAACTCTTCCTATTCAACTGGAATCTGCACTGGCCACATACGGGACAATAGTCCAAATCTTTATACTCTTTGTTAAATAGCACACAATCATTCAGACATGCGTCAATTATCCTGTACTTTAGGCCGAGGCTGCTCAGGATATTTCTAACCTTATAATGAGATTTAGGAAGATTGTGATCATCGGGAAGCAACTTACATATTTACTCCTGAATTTCGTCAAAAGCACTCACTGACATTTTGTGCTTCACTTTTATCTTCATTTGCTCCATCACATATTGCAACACATTCTCTCGACATCCAGGGAACACCGGGGTTTGCGCTTCAAGTAGCATCCGGTTGTACTTTTCCATCTCACTGGTGTCAGTGGCCAAGCTAGCAGCGGGGAATGTGTAATCATGCTCATTAGTGGTACTGTAACCTCCGTCTTGGTGTTGGTGTCCACCATGACTACATCCCGGAAACGCATCATGGACCAAATCTGCAGTTGGGTTGCAAGCTGGGGGTCCGGCACCACTGCCGCTGGATGAGGCACCATGGTAACTGTACCCTGAGCTGAAGTCTGCTGCGCTGAACTCTACTGCTTCACCATGCTCGCTCCATGTAGTGTAACTCCACATCATACCATTTTCGTACAGGTATTGCACCATAACATTAACCTCCGCATACTGACAATTAAGACATTTTTGACACGGACACCTGAAACGTTTCTTTCCCTGACCATGTTCTATCGCAAAATTCACAAATTCGCTAATTCCATCCATATACCGGACATCACATCTATTCTTCAACTTCATCCAACTCTTGTCCATACTGCTACAAAATATATATTATAATTAATTAATTATTACATATATATATATTAGTCCATTAATTTACGCTTAATTATACGTACTCGATCTACATCGATCCATCAATTACGTACGTACGTACGTAATTTAATCGATCTGTATATATATATATAGCTAACATCCTTGCATGTATGTACGTACGTTTTCACTAAATATATATATATATATATATTAATTAAGACCATTTTAACTGCGTACGTACCTGCTGGCCTTCTCGATATCTGTACGTTAATTAAGCTAGCTAGCTATGAAAGGACCCAATCCCGATCCATATACCTAAACCGGAATCAAACCCTTTCGAAAATACGAACCAACAAAAAAATTTCAAAATTTCGGCAGAGTTTCATTACTAGCGTGGAATTGCATAAACCTGCACCCTGAAAATAACACTTCATCCTATGCCACAAAAATCAAACCGTGGGCACCAATCCCATCCGGATTTCTCAACATCAATATGAACCATAAACAGTAAATAATACTGTAATATATATGTATATATCCGAGAAAATCTGTATAAACATGTGTCAGAATGTATCAGAGCGACCTCTAAAGTAAAATATATACAATATACACATCAGTAGGCGAAACAAGAACCTACTGGAAAACACAGGTGACTCTGATCACTAGCCTCCAAACCGCGACGTGAAAAACACCAAAACCTGAACTGCAACTGGGCACGGAAATCGAAAAGCCCAGGGAAAGACATGAAAATCGTTAGAGTGAGTGGACGAAAATAAATGTCTTTCACCAGTTATATATATGTTATAAAAACATATGCGAGTCCAGGCAAATAAAATCAACAAGTACACGAGGTAAAACCATAGTCCTCCAGCGTACTGAGCATGCAAGTAAAAATCCCACGGGGTCACTCATGGACACACACCGTGCTAGTACAGTCAGAACCACGGAGTCCCTGACTTCCACGTGATTCTAGCCAGAAATGGCCTCAGATTCGGGGAAACGCCCCTCACCGGTCAGTCGGGGATACGCCCCTCCTGGTATGGCCTACCATCGGGGATCAGCCGAGAGGCAAGTGTATCGATACAACAACGTAACCAAGACTGTACTCTGTGTAAACCAAATCATAAACATTTCGATGCAAATGCAAATAACAACATATAAATGTATGTATACTCATATACGTATATTCGTATAAGTATATCGTATAATCGTAAAACACATGCTCATATATCCGAAATCTCATAGGCATGCTCAAGATCGTAAATCATATAAAAGACTCGCAAACAATCCGTGAAAAGAAATTGTCCACTCACAGATGAGCAAAAAGCACACACACACTAATCTCGAGGACCGGCGGAAGATCCCTCGCCAGAAGCACGATCACGATCTCGATCTCCTAAATGTTCACAAAACACAACTGATCAATATCATAGTTCTCAACACTTTACAGATGCACGGAAACCAACCGTTCCCGGAAATACGAAATGCAGTGCAAAATGAATTACGGAAATCCCGAAATCCCCACTCGAAATATCGACTGAAAATCGGCTAACCAAATCAACCCGAAAACCTCCGTACTATAACCAGGGCGTGATTACGAGAAAAATGACACTAATTACATCGAAATCTGAAAAGTTGACTTTTTCCTCGCCGTTGACCGCCGCCGCCGCCGGCGGCGCGCCGTCAACGGTGGAATCACAAGGCGGAAAGCTCCAGATCGGACCATCTCAACCTTGCGAATCTCATTCCCTTCTATCACTAAGACCAATTCAAATCACAACCACCTCAAAATCAAGCAAAACCGAACGAAAATCCTTAACCAAATCCCTAATCGGGTTGCATCAAAAACTCTTCCTTAACCTCAATTGATCACACCAATAGACTCAGAGAGACGAGGGGAGTCGAATCCCCCTAATCTCCCCTACCAAAACTCGCCGGAGCCAAGCTCCCCGTCACCGGCGACATCAACCTGATCGGCCTAACTCGGGCACCCCAAAAACCTCATCAAATCTCACCAATTAAAACATCAACCAACTCAAAATCATCAAGGGAAGCTAACTGTACCTTTCAATCAACCGAAGGTGGCCGGAATACGGTGGTCGGACGGGCAACCGAATCGGGAAACTCTCCCCCTCGAGTCAACGCAGTCAAACTTTCCAAAATGGGAAAGTCAACGCAAGTCAATGCAAATTCATGTTTTTACGACTATTTTCCGACTTTTTGATATTTATACTCGTCCCACGGGTCGATCAACGGTCCGGAATGAATATACGATGTGATTCGGATAAGCTCGAAACAATCGGATAAACTCGTTGAAACCCGAAACTTCAAATAATCATAAAATATTCCTCGGTTATCAGAAAAATCTACCGGAACCGCCCTCGAGCTCGAAATCACGTACTCTACAACTTCCGTGAAGACACTCAACTCAAATTCTCGACTGAAAACATAGTCGCGAATCGAATCAACAAACCACACAATATCGTAAAACTACAACTATATCCAAATCTTGAGAATCGTGCCAAACACACATCTGATTCTGGTTCGGGTCGTCACAAGCTAATCAGCGGAGATCCCTTATCGATCCTGATTCTTTCTCGGCCTTCTCCTGGCCTTTTCCTTCTCCCTTCTCCTTCAATTCTTCTTCAAATGGAAGAGATATATCGAGGATCGGATGGAATGAATTCAGTTTGGCATCGGGCTTATATAATGCTTCACTTAGACGACGGAGGTGTCGGTACGTCGTCTAAGTGGAAGTACGTTACGTACTCGGACGACGGCGTGTCGGTCCGTCCTCCAGGTTATCACCTGGACGACGGAGAATACCATCTCCGTCTTCCAGGTGACCACCTGGAGGACGAAGAAGACTCCGAGGTCCAGGTGATCACCTGGATGACGGAGCATACAATCTCTGTCGTCCTGGTGATCACCTGGACCTCGGAGTCTTCTCCGTCCTCCAGGTGGTCACCTGGACGACGGAGATTGTATTATCCGTCGTCCAGGTGATGACCTGGAGGACGGACCGGACTCCGAGGTCCAGGTGATCACCTGGACGACGGAGGTTGTATTCTCTGTCGTCCAAGTTTTACTTGGACGACGGAAAAATCTCCGTCGTCCAAGTGTGACTTGGACCACGGAACAATTACGTTTCCGTGGTCTAAGTGCTGTTTTCTTGTAGTGTCATTTCGTCAGTGACATACTCCACATAATATGCAATGATGACAGGAGTTACAACCATTACATTAGTGGTGTACTAAGTATGACTTATACCACTACTAATTGTACCACTACTAATTGTAGCAGAACCTTGAACCCCCTCGGGTCCAGATTTTTTTCAATGTTAATTAGACTTCAAGTCCCTAAATCCTCTATAAACTTCACAATTATAGCAATGATTTGATCCGTCTATTTTGAAGTGAAGCAAAAAAATCTAACCCATGATCTTATGATATATCATAAGTATTATCATAGTTGATCACCTGCATATTCGGCCAAAAATGTCAACATATTCATCATATGCAACTTAAGCATATATATGGATGGGATCAATCGGGGGAATCATTTGTACTTGAAAATTCAAGGTTATGATCTCAAAATTAGAACTTCGGGTACGTTCTAATATTGTTGGTAATATGAACTTCTAGTTCAAATACCTATTATACTCAAATCCCTAGCTTATTTGAGCTTTAAGATGCATCTCAGCATCAAGGACCCATGACATGAAATTTTTCCCAAAGATGTCGAGGGCAAAAAAGTCCAATGCTGTCAAATTTGCCATATTTTCTTGTAGAAAGATAGAAAATATTAAGATCTCAATATCGAAACTTCATGTTAGAATATAGTGAACAACGGATCACATGAACAAAACTTCAGGTTTATGCCATGTTATTAGAACTTTAGGTCTAATATCATTTTTGAACTTTAGGTTCATAATTTCAAAACTTCAAGCTCGAGTATTATTAGTGAAACTTCAGGCTCACTAATATAAACAATTGTAAACAAAAATATGTAAATTACAAGCAGATTAGATTACTCCATATATCATGAGTGGTAATAAAAATAAAATATCTCTTCATCAGCTAAAACAAACAAACTCATAGATCAGAGTATTGGTCAAAGTAAATATTGATGTTGCACCAAAAACTCTTTGATCATCATCGAGTTAGAAAATATAGAGCGAAAATGCTAATAACGTGTTATAAACTTGGGAGAAAGAGATAGACAGAAAAGAGAACGCAGGGAGATGGGGAGGAGAAAGTGTAGAGTGTTTTCTTATTCATCTCAATAAGCCTCTATATAGAGGTATGGTTTACATGATAGGTATATAACTATTGAGTATTTGCATAGACATCCACATAAATATAATATTTACAACATAAAGATAGATATTTTTTTTTTGAATTTTTAGCTAAAATTAACTTCAACAAAGTAAGTATAGTTAAAGTCAAATATAACTTTTAGTTAAAGTTGTAGCTACATTTAGCTACATATGAGATAGAAAATAACTTAAAGCTAAACACTTAATTAACACTAAATATGTCACACATGTTATCTGCTTATTGTTCAATCTCTCGTAGAAGTATCAAGATTCTAATAATATGTTGAGAGCAAGGGCTCTCTTGGTTCATCCATTCAGTCGGCCTTCCTCAAGGGCGTTGCATCACAAGTGGAGTAAAGTATCCAGATTTGTGGGGAATTGGGCATGGATTTCAAAATAGTTGTTGGCTTCAAGTTGGTGGTGTGACTGCAGAAGTTAGCGGTGGTAGTCATGTCGAGGTCAAGCAAAGCTCGATTGAAAGCTACCTCGGAGTTGGTGCATCAATACCTTTGCTGTTGAGAATGGGTCGAGTTCGCCGAAGTTTCTTTCGTCAACTGCAGGTCCTTCCAGATCCTTTGTGGGAGGCTTGGCTTCCTAAGAGCAGCGATAAGATAGTGGTCGGAGGCGTTAAGTGGTTTCCGTGTTGGAGGTGGAGTCTTGTTGGCTATATGGATATGCGTCGATTGTGTCAGCCTGATGAGCTAGGGTTGTGGGGGTTTTGGGCTTTGAATGTGTTTTGGGCACATGTTTTGGGTTCATGTCCCGGCCTTTTGGATTTGGACTTGGGATCTGGATAGTATTTTAGCTAGGTTGTTTTGGTTTCTTTATTGGGGCTTGGCAATCATGTGCCCTCTATGACAAGAGACTAAAATATAAAGTGGTTAGGTTCTCTTGTTGTCGAGGCCTAGCGGCTGTTACTCGCCTCGACAAGTTTCTCCCATGGTCACATGGTTACTGTGAGCTTCATATCAGAGATTGTATTCCGGCCTAACTTTGTTAGGGCGCATAGATTTTTTAGGAACGTTGGTGTTTCCTAGGTAGGGCCCGTTATGGTGGATCTATGTATAATGTAACCTCATTATTGATTTAATGTGACATATTTCTTGATTAAAAAAAAAACTATATATTTCACTTTTGACATTAGAATAGCTATCACTGCTAAATCAAAAGTTATAAATGGTTAGCTGCATTTAGCTTTGGATTAGAATTTGATTTTTAAAAGACTAATTTGCATGTACAGTGTCTCGACTTTACTTGCATGTGCAACTTAGTACCAGAACTTATAAAGTTATCAATGTAGTAACCAAACTCAATTTTTGTTATAAACTCAATCTCTTTTTCCATTTTCCATTATATTTTGTTAAAATGTTGGCGTGACTTGCGTGTTCCGTTAGATAATGACAAAATAACCAAAATACCCTAATGATACATTAATTTATTTGTTTTAAACGGGTCGTTCGGTCGGGTCAAATTTGGAAGCATGATAAGGAAATCAGTTTTGATGTGAAATTTGTCTATTTTAAGCTGAGGAAAGCTCGATTAAGTAGAGAAGTTGTTCATGAATTGGAGTTGTAAGCAAAGGAACTCCATTGAGAAGGTCCTGAAATGGCGAAGTTGATAAGCGGTTAGGTGCAACACTGCCAAAGAGATCGACGAGGATCTTGAAGCCGACAGAATGGGCAAAGGCGGCGGTGGTAGTGGGTGTGAAGCTAGCTACTGCAGAGAAAGGGGAAGTCGGTTGCAGCATAGGCGGGGGGAGGCACATCGGAGAAGAAGGGGTTGAAGGTATGGTTATGGTTTTCCTTCTTGTTGAGGAAGCCATCATCACAGAGGGGCAAGTGAGATCGGCGGTAGGTAAGAGGGTCAAGGAAACTGAGTTCGTGTGGTTTTTGGATGGTCTTTGTGGGATTTGGTGGGATCGTGATTGGGGTTGTTAATTGGGACTGTGGCTTTATGTAGTTGTGGGGTTGCGGTTGTAATTATGTTTGGATGTGTTGTGATGATTTTTAGGTTTGGGTCAAAAAGTGGATCAGGGGCCTGAGAAGGAGGAGAAGGGATGGAATCGATCGGGTGTGCGGCGATGGCTGTGTTGTTGGCAGATCATGGAAAACCCTATGATTTGGTGCTTTTATTCAACCATAAGATGTTAGCTTGTGAGCATCCAAAATCTGCACTCACAAATCAGTTCTTTCATTGAGACAACTCCTACGTTGATCATTTAGTGATCTTCCATGAATGGGTTCTCTCTCAAATTCAAAAGCAATCTGGTTTTCACCAAAACCCTAACAAATACGACAAAGAACAACGTTCCAGAATCCCAAAAAACATAGGAATGCTCATCAATATTCTAGCATTGCTATAGTCCATCTTAAAAGATGAACACCATTGGAAGCTACAGAAGTTTAGTTTCTAATGAAATAAATTTTGTCTCAATCGGAGTTCTGATCAAGAAGATAAGACTGGATTATCGGACGGGGGTCGAGTTTGACAAAAACAATGCTACTGCTACTGTTCTGTTTGCAGGCTATTTTCAGAAACCAAAATCCAATACCTAGGAAGGGTATAACCTATGGTTAAAGCCCTTGGAATGTATTTTCCAACTCCATATTAATCACATCAATCAGACATCTCTAGAGAGAGATATAACAAAATTTCACGATACGTTAGTACGAGAAAACTGGCAGAAAGCCTTTCATGAACAAGACACCGTGTGAGGTTGACAACAAAAAAGATAAAAAGGACACCCGAGTAACTTGGAAAGATCGACAAGGGGTTACAATACCCATGGACGATCTTGCAACCCCACGAAGTCCAAAAAGGAGTTCCAGAAAATTAATTTCTTCAATTAGTTTTCCAAAAGGCCAATCATTGGGAAATATGTAGTTCTCTACGAATGCACTGACTTTCAACAATGATGACCGGTTGCCAACAAAGTAACCACTTTGATCGAAAACAATATCTTGAGAACAGAGGCAACAACTCCTCGTGAAAAGAAGATAGCTCTCCAAGGGGGGAGAAGCAATAGTTTTTTACGAAAAGAAGATGGTTCTCCAAAGAGTATGGTTTTCAACAAAGCCAATGTCTTTTCTGGTAAAAGTAGGTATTTTCTACGACAACAACTTTCCATGACAACTTATCTTCCTAGCAAGGGTACGTCGTTGGAAATCTGGGGGGTAAACACTCAAAATATGAGAAACCTCAAGATACATACGTTTGGAATCTGGGAAAATATGAAGTCTGAGGTCCACAAGCTTTCCATGTCTGGGAAGCTTATGGAAGTTTTGATGAAAGCAAGGCAACGCCATTGAAAGATTGGGAGGAGAACCCTTAAGATTTTAAAGGGTTTACTAGCTCGGCTCTTGTGATTTTTAAACTTGGAATATCATATACGGGGAGGAAAGACACAGTCACACTTGACTTCTGCACAAAGTCCACAAAGTCACAATCAACCTCGAGGGTCTATTCCCTATTCAAGAGTACAACCGAGTTATACGAACAAAGTTATGAGGGAAGTTCTATAACATGATAGCATCTACATGTTGTAGTCTGCAACGAGTTATGAAGTTACATGTCAGAGCAAACAATTTCTCAAGGGCAATCTAAACACTTAATGAGGTGCACTTGTAGATGAAAAAAAAATCTTTATACAACACTATGATAAAGAATCGAAGACCATAAAGTCAACATCTCCAACAAACCTTCAAAATTTAAAGATTGAATAGAAAGCTTTGGACTGGAGGTAGAAAGTTGTGCAACTAGAAATCAATATCTTGTCAAATCATGCATGAATAATCTCCAAGCCTCAAGAGAATAGCTAACATATGGGGATTTGGAAGACGTATCTGAGTACCAGAGGAAGTTTGGAATGAATAAAAAGAAAAGAAGACAAAGAGAGGTTTCAAAGTTCGAACAGGAAAATTTGCGTATGCAGATCAGTTGACTTCAATGGAGAATTAGGACCAGCTCAGAACGAACCAGGTTACTATCTTTATATGCATGGAAATCCCCATATGTATAGTTTTCAAAACATCTTTCGGATCGGGATTATCATATTTCACGAAGAAGTTATGACCGATTTAGTACGAAGAGGTCAGTCTGCTCAGGAATCTGACTTTTTACCTCACCATAAGCAGGAGCTTGAGGACGACCTTGGAGAGCAACATAAAAAGGAACGACCATCAAATTCAGTAGAAGATGATCAAAGATGGAGGGCTACACTCACTAGCGATATCGAGAAACTCAAGAAAGCCAACTAAGGTCTCAATCTCAACAATACTCCACCATACCTAAAATGAGCTGTGTTTGAAGAGAGACCTCACCCACTTCTGAATTGATCCAAGAAAAATTCGAAGAATTTCTATACCTACTACAAATGGAACGATCATAAAGTGACACTTTATCAAGTTGGTTGACCAGAGGTATTACTAGTAGTATTTGACCAATGAGTACATGAAAGAGCTCAAAGATTCGTTGAAGCCTCAAGGTGGAGCCAAGCATCCCAAGAATGACAAGGACCTTACCACCACCATCTAAGGGCCAAGAAAAGAAGTACATAGTGCTAAACTATACCATTGGAGCTCCAGAATACTCTAGATAAAACGCACCAAATGGATAATGCTAGAGGTCAAGGAACTGGAGGTAGTCTCCAAGTCAGAATGCTCGAGGTATGTTGAATGGCAGAATTTGTAAGACCTGGGGGCATTCTCAAGCTCAGAATGCCTGAGGGCGTGGCAAAATAGCTTGAGGCATATCGATGCTTAAGGGTAGCAGGCCAAGAAGAAGAACTAAGTGAAGGTCTTAAGAGAGACCTCGAGGAACACTAGTTCGGTGTAGTAGATAGAAAAATAAGGCCAGAAAGAGGGCATAGAAGGGAATTTCCTTGACCGAGAGATGAACCCTCAAGGTTTCCCCGAGAAGCAACTTCAGAACTTGTGGAAAGCTAGAGGAAAAGGACCTGAAGGCTATGAATGCACAAGTAAGAAGTGGGAGGTCATTGATTAGAATATGAATGGTACCTTTAATATGGAAAACCTATGGCCTCAAGCTTTCCAAGAAAGCTGGGGGTGGTTTTGCGGAGAGCTCTGGGTCAGACCTAGGGTCATTGTTCCCCTTAGTTCGAAATATTTTGGGGCTAAGGTTACCACACCTATACACTCGAAGAATTATGGACTTCACCAAGAAGCTGCTAAATTAAGGAGGAGACCACGAGGGTGCACACCTGAAATTCCAAAAGCTCGAGGGATTTTGTGCACTCAGAATCTAAAGAACGGTGGACCACTACACTTATGGAAATTTGTAAGACGATTGTCGAAACAATGATTGGAAGCACATG
This sequence comes from Geum urbanum, assembly GCA_946800695.1. Lineage (NCBI taxonomy): Eukaryota > Viridiplantae > Streptophyta > Magnoliopsida > Rosales > Rosaceae > Geum > Geum urbanum. The sequence goes on along the minus strand of OX327008.1, from coordinate 2,896,445 downwards.
GGGTCATGCACGAAGAGAATTCAAGCTAAGGGCATTGAGTATTCTCCAAGACTTGAACAGTCTAGCAGAATACTGGGGGCATAGAGTATCTAGCTAAATATCGCATTTTTTAAATGCAAAATACCTCGACAAAGACTTTCTACAAAAGAATTCAGATTTCAACACCAGCATGCTTGAAGGATGACGTGGGGGTTGAGCATCAACCTGTGGACCGAGCTAGGGGTTGAGAATCAGCCCATGGACCAAAGACCCACAAGGATGAGTAGGCAATCAGAAACCTCGAGAGAAGACAATGGATCAGTTACTAATCTCGAGGGTCGTGAGATTTTGAGTAACAAGTTGAGGAGATCGATCAGAGACCTTAAGGGTTCTAAGCGTTCGAATGGAAAGCTAAGGGGATGATCACTAACCTGGAGGGTCAAAGGCTTCTGGAGCTTTACGGGTCAAGCAGAAAGCTCAAGGGCCAGACACTGTCAGAGCTTGAGGAGCCGAGCAGAAGCATTAAGACTATTACAATCCTCATTGAAAATCCATGCAGATCATGCCATCAAACATGACCAAGGTTAATATTCCATTTGAATCTTGATTCATTATGTGGATCATCGAGTTAAACGTAAAAACCATTTGGAAATCGATGCGGCATATCTGCTCAGAACTATAGCAAGAGCATGGAGTATGATAGTTTAAGAGAAGTATGATGGTTTTGTATGAGGAACGATGATCTGTTCGATATATTCATATGTAAGATTTATATGAAGCCCCTGTGGTCGACCTTGACTGCAAGAAATGGAAAAAACTTCATACGTAGCAACAGTGTGGAAACCTTGAGAATTTTCAGAAATTTTTGGGGTTTTCAAGAAAGTTTATCAGTTTTCAGAGTGAGCTCGAGGAAATCGAAGGAAAGCTTGAGGGTTCTATTTTGCAAGCTCTCATGTCACGTTGAGAAGATGATAATAGCTGAAGGCACACCTTCCCACTATTAACAACTTTTTTACCGGGTGAGAATTTGATTTGACTTTCTTCACGGAAGTTGTAGAGTATTTAATTTCGAGTTCGTAGGAATTTTTCGGATAAACGAGCTATTTTTAGTGATTATCGGAAGTCGGTAGGAGAAAATATGAAAATTAATTAATTTTTAGGTCGCTTTAATCTGGGTTGTTGGATCTTGATTAGATTAAACCTAAGCCTTTAGATTTGGAAAGGATCTTGGGCTATAAATAAGGGGTTATTTTTCAATTTTATTTGAGAAAAATCAGAAAAACACCACGTGCTCAACCCGTTTCCTCCTCCGCCGACCTGAAATATTTGACCCAACCTTAATTAATGGCCATTTCCGGCCACCTCCGGCGATGAAAAAGGTAGGGAATTGAAGTTCTTTGTTTCTTTGATTGTTTGGTGTGAATTTTTTTAAGATTTATACAGGTTTTAGGGTCACCCGAATTAGGTTTACCCCGTGGGAGTCGACGTCGTCGGTGGTAGTGCTCCAGCGAGTATTGGGGGTCTAGGATTGGGGGATTTTGAAGCTCTCCCCTCCTGAGTCTATCTGAGTAGGCTGTTTGATCACTCGAATCTCCACAGCGGAGCTTCAATGCCTCAGAGATTTTCGGCCAATTTGAGGTCGTGGCTTTCGAAGCCGATTCTGGACACGTGAGGTTGAGTTGGAGCACATAGACTTAGGGGTTAGGCTGGGCTTGAGTAGTTGAGTTTTTTTAGGGATCAATCGCCGTCGCCGGCCTGTTTTAGGTTTTTCCAGCCAAACGCCGGCGATTTGGACCTCAATCTAGTTATAAAAGTTTTAGGGCCCGTTGAGAGCTTTGCAACGAGTAGTCGAATGCCCCCATTGAAGAAAGTTCACCGGAGGCCCATGTGGGCCATGCGCCACCACCCATGGCAGAGCTCTGACGAGGCAGTTTATGAGATTCTTCGAGGGGACTTTCGGGGTTATTTTTATGGTCAATTTCCATAGCTTTACATATATTCTAATATCAGATGATATGTATTTACAAGACGTCATTATTGTGACCCCAACAGTAAAGGGAATTCCGCTAGACCTCGACAGTAGTCGCAGACTTGTGAATGGACATTTATTTTCACAATCAATAGCCAGTTCATGTTTTTATGCATTACATTTTATGGTATGTTTTCAGAGCATTTATTTGGAGGTTTACTTTGTGATGGTTTATTTAGTCGCATCGATGCCCTAACTATTCGGTTGATCACCAAATAGCCAGTCAGACCAAGTTAAAACAAACACCCTGCCGGACCTAGATTGTCTCGGGTTAGGACAAACACCCTAGAAAATCCCATCACCTTACTTTTCATACATACAGTTGTTCCGGGTTAGGACAAACACCCTGAACGACCACCTCCATTGTATTTCAGTTTATTAGATTTGAATTCGCATTATTTCACGGAAATCAGCAGAAAGGCATGATATTAAATTTTTATCGTTTTACGCAGATTATGTTATTTTTGTCATCTCACTCTAAAGTTTTATATTTTAATGCGTTTCCCTAGGCCTTTAGGTTTTCGTTGCCAAGGTTGTATTTTAAATCCTGAGTTTGCTTGGTGTCGTCGAAGGCTTTGAGTCCACCCATCAAATCTTCATTCAGTAGGTTCCAATCTATTGTTAGATTATATTATATGTTTACAGAAGTCACTTTGAATATAAGTTGTATTATGTTGTTTTTAGTTACTAGAGTAGTAGTCGAGTTTACTCTCTTTTGTATTCAGAATGTTCTCTCAAGCTTCGCAACAGTTGGGCATTCCCTCGAGGTCCACGACAGTTGGGCATTCCCTCGAAGTCTGTGACAGTAGGTCAGAATAACCTCTAGGGAGAAAGAATCTGCTAGATAAGCTCTGTGAAATATCTCAATATCATGCTCATCCCTCAAAATGATGGTTTCCATGATTTATTCAATGGATCGATTGTATGTGATGAAGTACGATTAGCTCATTTTTGCACGAATGTTTTACAAGTGTACGATCTATTTGATGTGTTATTCGATCACGAGGAGCTTAAAGCCCAGGAAAGGCAGAAAGCTTAAGTGGGACATACGACGTTGGTTCCTACAGGAAGGATCTTCACCCTGCGAGCTAACTAACTCTTTCGAAGGTAAGGCATCCTAAGTCTATGGTAAGGAGACACAGAAGAGAAGGAAAGAAGAGAGAAAAAGGCGTTTCAGCAAAAAGAGCCCAAAATCTATGTAAATAGTCATAAGGGTATTTTGGTCTTTTCAAACCTCTTTTAATGTAAAAAAAACTTTGTTTTGACCGTAGGTTCATGGTCAACCTGGTTCACAGAAATGGCAATGAAGTTTAACATATGCATTCTTAAATGTTTCAAGCGCCTAACAGAGCCCCATTTTTTTTAACAACGACCACATTGTAAGCATAATAAGTATTTTGTAATTTATGCAGAGGCCTTGTTGAAAGAAGTAAACCAAGTTACAAACCAAGCATGGAAGTATACGTCAATCAAGAAACTAGTGTAGCGTGAAATTCACTAGCTTGTATATTGTTGTTTTTCTCTTAGAATTCTTTTATACAACTTCAAGATTTTGGAATGACCAAGTAATGAATGAAAATATTGTTTTGTTTGCAAATGAATGTGATTGCCATATTTGTGTGTTTTGATAATCTGAGCAACAAAAATCAAATGAAAGCCTCATATGATTAAGATTAATTTATGACTTCTGTCATCTAAATGAATCTCAAGTTAAAGAAGTGTTTTTTTTTTGACCAAGTTAGATCACATAATTTATTTTACGTCATTTGAGTTACACTTTAGATGACTAAGATGGTCATTTGAGTTTAAAAAAAATGGTCATTTTCAGACGACAGACCAATTTTCTCTGTCATCTGAGTGCATTTTTAATAAAGAAAATCGTGTCATATGAATGCATTACAAACGGCGAGTGTACAAGAGTTTGTACACGACAGTTATATTTGTATCAGATGACACATCTGATAGCTTTTTTGTTCTAGTCGAAGTAGACCATCGCTTTAGAACTGATGATTTTGGTAAGTTTTCATCACTTGAACAATGCTCCTGGTCCTACCCCTCGCCACCTTACCTAACCATTTACACATTTGCCTTGTTACGAACGAATGGTTACATGCATGCATCTATACGTGTCGATTGATAAATGCCTATATCACAAGATGCGCAGTTCCTGCATTGAGGCTCATCTGGTGAGTGTCGATTAAAAGGGCCATGATGATGATTCTTGCAAAAGTTAGCTCTTCACATTTTAGATTTTTGTGTCTGCTTTGGACAATGTAATTTGTTAAAACAAATATGTGTTTGATGGAAAACCAAATGTTACCAAGTACGATTGCTTGAGACTAACCTTGATTTGTATCATTCTCTGGTAAAATTTTAGAACAAACTGAATGCTTAAGAAAGAAATCATTGTGAACAATCTTACGTGAAGATATTGTACAACAAAGACCGACTCATCCAGTACATTTCCTCTACTTATAATTAAGAACTCTGAATCAAATTCACATATATATAGGAGCTAGCTAGCTGTCTTCTCACACATTATAACTAAGTTTGAAATGACTAAAGCCACTCAAACTGATTATTACAAATTATAAATTAAAATAAAGTTTTCCGAGTTAGATGAAATAAATCACTCTAACTTAGTTATTAACCATAACATAACAAAGCCTAATACATGATCGAGCTAGCCAGATAATAAGGTACTTAGATTCTATAATTTTTCATAATTAAATTATAGAACCCAACACCCGCACTTGTGTTTAGCGGCATCAACGGGACGTCGACCTCCAAAGTTTTCGGCTTTCGCTTCCAGCAAGTCATTAGCATTTTTTTCCAACCTCTCAGTCTCTTCTCGGCTCATCTACATCATATATAAACCAAAAAGTTATATAAAAAATCAATGAAAATCTATTTTTGTGTTGGTATTTTGTTTCAAACGGACGTACCTACCGTACATATGTAACTTGATTAAAACTTGTAGCAATTCGGATGAAATATTTAAAATAATTACATATATATGTACATACCATTGATGGTATTTGTTTTGATGATGAGCCAGAAGTGGACGTATCATCCCCTCCAAATTGAATTTCCTCATTCATGCGGTCGACAATAGCAGCTGCTTCTCTTCTCTCACGTGCTTCTTGTTCTGCTGCTTTTTTCCTAATTGTCTCTTCTTTTTGGTTGGTTCTCTCCTCATTTCCTTCGAAACTCATATTTGATATCTTGTAGGATGCTCTACTTGATTGCTTGAGAGTTGTGAATTATGAGTAAAAAGAGTTTGATGTATATAGGCGTAGAGTGCGATCTGTTTGTTGTTTGAAGAGTTATGTGAAATTGAGTGGTGAAATATGCATGCTTGGAACGTACAAAATATTGTTGAAGTGAAATATGCATGCTTTGGATGTCTAATGTCCTGCATGGCTTTTTGATGGAGTGGGTGCATTGCTTTTGCATGAACAGTACAACAGTGAGAGTTTCTACCAAGTCTGCTACTTCATTTGGTTACTTGTTTTGATTTAGTTAATTAATGTGGGTTCATCCCGAATCTGTGTGCTTTCTTTTGTTGTTGACAAGTGCCTCTTCGAAAATTGGCTGTAACATCCACCTGAAACATATTCCAATCACCCTATCAAGCACTATTCCGCAATACATATATTCCTCAATAATATTAGATAGCAACATCCCTTCAGTTATCACATCAAAAAAACATCCTTTCACTTATTTTCGGAAGCAAAAATTTTGAGTGTCCAACTATTGAGTAGACCTAAACCACATACATGTAAAAGGATTATGAATGATAATTTGATTGTATTTCTCAGAAAATTTGAGAAGCAACAATTCTCTGGCACATTTACAATGCCACATCCAAACTCATCTAGAGAAAATAATATAAGCAAAAGAATCTAACACTCTTTGAATCACAGTAGAATCGTCGTCGATATTCATTTGTCTTGATTATATCTTAAAACAGGCAATAAAACTATGGTGGACCAAAACCACTGTAATTCAAAGATTCTTCAATGAATCGCCAACTCCTGAAAAGAAAAAATAAGAGAGTACAAAATCTGCAATAAAGATCCCAACAAGAGAGATAACCACAGCTGAAGTCGTCGACTCCCCAACACCTTTGGCTCCTCCCATGGTAGTTACTCCCCAAGCACAACTAACAACCACTACTGGAGGAGGAAATCGGGGCGACGTAGAAAGGTGGTCGCCTCGTCTCAATTTTACGTCGCCTCGATTTCTTGTGACCAAAACGCCGTCGCCTCATCTTGTCGCTTCAGATTCATCACGCCACCATTGGGGCGACGTAGATACAATCTACGTCGCTTCGTTTCATTTCACGTGACGTAAATAATGTTACATCGCTTCAATTGAAGCGACGTAGATTGATAACGTCGCTTAAACTGAGGCGACGTAGATTGATAAATATACGTCGCTCAATTTTATTTTTTTTAATTTATTTTTCTTTTTTTAATCCAATTGAGGCGACGTACATTGATCAATATACGTCGCCTCAATTTATTTAATATTTATTTGATTTTATTTTTTAATAAATGAGGCGACGTACATTGATCAATATACGTCGCCTAAATTTATTTAATTTTTATTTTTTTATTATTTTTTTATAAATCAGGCGACGTAGATAGAACATTGTACGTCGCCTCATTTATTTCTAAATGAATAATAAATAAATATTAAATACGTTGAGGCGACGTACATTGATCAATGTACGTCGCCTCATTTATTAAAAAATTTAATTTTTTTATTTTTGTAATAAATGAGGCGACGTATATAGATCAATGTACGTCGCCTCAACGTATTTAATATTTATTTATTATTCATTTAGAAATAAATGAGGCGACGTACAATGTTCTATCTACGTCGCCTCATTTATTAAAAAATAAAAAAAAATAAAAATTAAATATTATTGTACCAAGTCACGACCTATCGCAATTTACAAACACAAAAACGCATTCAAATTGCAGATACGCATTCAACCAAAAAAACGCATTCAATCACAAAACAAAACGTTAAAAGTTTATACAAATCAAGTTTACACAAATCAAGTTTATACAAATCCTATATACAGTTTACGAGCCGGGAGGTGGTGGAGGAGCTTGCGGTTGTTGATTCGCAGCCTGGAATGATCGCATCATGGCCTCCATTTCTTGCATCCTTTGGGCGATCGCACTCGCTTCCGCTATAGCCTTCTGCGCCACCTCGCTCGATCTGCGCGCCGCCTCTTTGGCTTCATCGATCTCCTTTTGCATTTGAATTTGGCGTTCCTGGTTTACCCGGGCCCCTCCTCTCGGTTTGGGGTCGCGTGTGAGAGCGCGCCCCACCCCTGTAACGTCGAACAAGAACAAATATTAGTAAACTATATCGTAAACCAAAATGAAGCAAAACGTAAATCGAGATATGCATCGACGGAATCGTTTTGGAGATTTATTACCTCTTATAGAGGTCCCGTGCCTTGAACCTACCTCTTCCTCTATGATATTTATTTGTGTATCAAGAGGAAGAGGGTGGGGTTGGGAAACCTCTTCGCCGTCAACTGGGCCCGCAGCACTATCTTGTTGCGACAAGACTTCATCGAGTCGACGCTTCACTGCCGCCTGCTCAATTAAAATAGATAAAATAAATAATATTACAATTTAGTAGACAACAATAATTGAAATAACGTAACGTGAACCTATTTGAGCTTACCACTTTCTCAGCCGCATTCCTCTCCGGCTGGTATACGTTAATCCACGTCTGGACGGCGGGCGCTAGATGACCCTCCTTCTCCAACACCTCGCTTCGGTACGAGAGGGCGAGGGATCCCGAATGGTGGTTGATCTGCTGCTCCTTGTTCTTGTTTCGGTTCCCTTGGTTTCGTTCGCACAATCACTGCCACACACACACAAAAATCATTTTAAAATAAGAACAGATAAACATGCATATTGTTCGAACGTTTGACCAAAACTGTAGATTCGTTTATGAAACTCACCAAGTAAGCAGGGTCTTCGAAGTGGGCTTTTAACCACGCCCATTGGTCTTCCCTCCCGAGAAACTCGGCCGGAGTCTCCTGGCTGACGTGGAGATAATGTTGATGGCAATCGTACTTCCAATCCTTATAGATTGTTTGCGCCGTCCTATCAATGAAGTTCCACATCTCCACATCAGTCGCCGGGATGTCGTAGTTCGTCTAGCACAAGACATTTAAATTCCGTTATGTAAAAATTATATTTACATTTACTACAGGTATGTAAGTAAGCTCGGAGTCCAGCAAGTATACCTCAAGACTCCGGCCGACGATATCGCGATGCAAATCGCTAAGTCCCAAGAAGCTAGATGCAAGCATTGAAACTTTTCCGCGGATGATGCTACCGATGTCTCGGCACATCAGACTCCGCATTTCCCTCGTCGCCGGCCCCGCATGCCTCGTAGAGTAAGCGACTTGTAGTCGCCTATTGTTGTTCATCCGGACGAGGTACTCCGTCTTCGTCCCGACAACGACTCCGCGCTGTTCCGTCGTCGGGTCTCCGGTTGCCATGTCGACCATGTCGGGGAGTTTGGTCTTCTTGCACCGGATGCTGAGGGCGGGAGGGTGCTGTGACGCCGTAGTGGCGTCGCTGCTGTCATCCGCTCCTTGCGGAATCGCATCCTCAAGTGGAGGGGCGGGCGTTAAAATGGGAGCTTCTGCAATCGACGGGGTCGCCGATTGTCCCGTGGGGCAACCAGACCCGGAAGCCCCATCTCGGCTGAATGCTCGCCACCCCGCCTCCGCCGCCTCCGCAGCTGCCGCCGCGGCCGCCGCTTCCGCTTCACGACGCTGCATCAACGCTTTCCTCCTCTTGTATGCAGAATCTCCGGGAGCCATTCTTTTATTACTAAACTGTTATTTTTAATTAGATGTTAAACTCGTTTGTACTTCTATAATGCTTATCATCACATATAAACATTCATGCTTATCATCACCCTTAATCCTTAATCCCGAGAATACTACAATCATTACGCATATGTTTTCATTTAACCAAACCCTTAATCATTACGCATATGTTTTCATTTAACCAAACCCTTACGCATTCAATCATTACGCATATGTTTTCATTCAATCATTACGCATATGTTTTCATTATCACAAAACACATTCGAAATCATCATCATCACAAAACACAATACTTACATGAAGCTAGATTGAAAACACATTCGGAATCATTATCACAATACACATTCGGCACAGTATAAAACACAAAGCAATATAGCTTATCAACACACAAAACGCATATAGCAACTTCTACATACTCGTCATTTATCGCATATAGCTTATCAACTACACATGAACAGCAACTAGATATGGGATAAACTCTCTAAAATGATTATAGACATGAAAGCCTAAACATGTTACACATGAACAGCAACTAGATACGGGTAACTTCACTAGTTACACTCCCAAGTCCCACATTTTGACTTGGGAGTAGAAAATTTACTGCTTTGCATAAAACCCAAAATATTAATCAAGAAAACAAGTTCAAGTGATGCAATGCCAAAATCCGAACTGCATGCGGTGCACATATACAGTAAAATTAGCAATTAAGAGAGCAGAATAACATCTCCACACACAAACCACGGATTGCATTCACTCACATGTTTGAATTCAAACTAATGCCTTAAAATAAGCAAAACAATTGATGAATTCACAATCAAAAACTGAGGCTTGAAATCAACAATTGCGAAAATATCAGGGAAGGGATTCTTACCCAACAAGTGGCACTGCTTGTGAAGTAGACGAAGTATTGTGTTCAAGAAACTCGCAGGCTGTGATTACAATCGGCTCAGCAAACAAAACCTAACACCGAAAATCAACTTCGCGATGAGTAGTGAGGAACAATAAACTGACAAAGTATAAAACACATTCGGAATCATCATTATCACAATACACATTCGGCACAGTATACAAACACTACTCTACAAGATAGAAGTAAATGGTATCACAATTCAATCCCAAACTTTTTCAGTCTTGAACAGAATCCCTTTTCGATACATAACCTCACTCTAACTATTCTCTACTTCAACTGAATCAAACCCAAACTTTAAAGGCACAATGTCAATTATCTTCCTATCCTTGTAAACTAGCTACAGCCATATAAAATAAAAAGCCGTCTTGATCACAACCAAATCAAACCAGATCAAACAACTCATTAACTCAACCACCAATCATTTCCAGCAACAACAGTAGTACAGTACATTGAAACCATGTGCACTTACATCAATATAAACCAAAGTAGCAAGAATTGTAATTCATCAAGGTCTTCATGCTCAAGACTCAACAGAACTAATCATAACACTCTTTACGCAGAAACATATACATCAAATTTCGATCAAGATACTAATCATCAAGACTCTAAAGTTTCCCTTTCCAATTTACCACACAAATATCTACATTATTACCCATTACAGTACATCAAGAAGGTACACAACCATTATACAACAAAACCTCTCATAAGTAACATCAACCAAAGCAGAAGAGTACACCCAATTCGTCAAAACAGCATAACTTCATTTCATACCAAACATGAACAAAAACAAGAACAAACAGCAATTGAATCAAAACATATGCAACTGAATCATCCAACATTTCAGTAACAACACAGAACACATAATCATAAGATGGTTTCGAAATAGAATGAGAATGGAGAGAGAGTGAGAAGAGAGAGAGAGAGAGAGAGAGAGACGAACCAGTGATTAGGGAGGGGGAGGAAGAAGAAGCTTTCGGGATTAGGGCTTTGGGTTGAGATGGAGGGTTGAGATGGAGGGGTTTAGATGAGGATAGGTCGATTAGGGGTTAGGGTTAGGGATTTGGGGGCGCGGCGCGAGGAAGAAGAAGAAGATTGGACGAAATGAAAAGAAGAAGAGAGAAACTGTGATTCTGGGATTATAAAGCCAACGAGGCGACGTAGATTGGAATCTATGTCGCTTCGATTAATAAATGACAATGAGGCGACGTAGATTGATCAATCTACGTCGCCTCAAGGGATTTAATTTTTTTTTTATTTTTTAATAACTGAGGCGACATAGATTGATCAATATACGTCGCCTCAGTTTATTTAATTTATAATTAAATTAAATAAACTGAGGCGACATAGATTGATCAATCTACGTCGCCTCAAGCGATTTAATTTTTTTTTTATTTTTGAATAACTGAGGCGACATAGATTTATCAATATACGTCGCCTCATTTACCCCAAAAAAAAATAAAAAATTAAATATACGGAAGCGACGTAGATTGAATTATCTACGTCGCCTCATTTATTCCAAAAAATAAAAATTAAACAGAAGGAAGCGACGTAGATTGATCAATCTACGTCGCCTCATTTATTCCAATAATGAAAATAAAAAATTAAATAGAAGGAAGCGACGTAGATTGATCAATCTACGTCGCCTTAACATATTTATTTTTTATGTTATTTTAGGGTTTACACACATCCATACAAAATTTATACACAATCATTTTTCCCCTTACTGTTTCTTACTGTTTCTGAGTCTGCAAACTGTTTCCTACTACTTTTTTATAGGGAATCACGGGGTATGAGGAATTTTTTCCCTTACTGTTTCTTACTGTTTCTGAGTCTGCAAACTGTTTCCTACTACTTTTTTATAGGGAATCACGGGGTATGAGGAATTTTTTCCCTTACTGTTTCTTACTGTTTCTGAGCCATGCAAACTCATCTTGGTTATATGATTCATCATGATTCACCATGATTTAAATGAATTCACCATGATTCACCATGATTCACCATGATTCATCATGATTCACCATGATTCACCATGATTCATCATGATTCACCATGATTCACCACGATTCACCATAAATTATACTTTAAAGAAAATACGAATTTAGGTTTCAAATTCATAATAAAATTAGTTTAGTCCTCGTCTTCGTCCTCCTCCTCCTCCTCCTCCTCCTCCTCCTCCTCCTCGGCTTCGTCCTCGTCCTCCTCCTCTTCGTCTTCGTCTTCGTCCTCGTCCTCCTCCTCGTCCTCGTCCTCTTCCTCGTCCTCGTCATCGTCTCCTTCTTCGTCCAAAAGTAGTTGAAAATCTGGGTAAAATTGTATCACCGTGGGAGTGTCCTCTTGGTAAGGCTCGAATATATGATCTCCTGTACGGGCTATGTTTTCATCTATGGCCAGAACTTCGGCGCTGTAGACATTGCGGTGCGACATCTCTTGTACTACCTTCCAAGTACCACCAGCCTTTGGATCGTCTATGTAGAATACCTGTTTTGCTTTGGTTGCAATTATGAAGGGTGAATCCTCATAGTAACTGTTGTTTGTATTCACTGATATCAGTCCATGATCTTTTATAAGGGTGTCAAGATCTTCAGGGTCCTCGGAGTTGTGCCATGTGCACTTAAACAACATCACTGGCATACGGCCTGCATATAATACTTCGACCACGTAGTTAACATGGCCGTAGAACTTGGATGAACCCATGTCTATCATGACACCGCTGTTTTGAGTCACGGTTCTTTGATCTCTATCAAACGATGTGAACTTGACACCGTTCACATAACACGACTTATAAACCCGACATTGCTGAGGTCCTTGAGCTAATGACTTTATTCCTGCAACCAAGCTCGGGTCCGAGTTTTTTTCTTTAAGGGACACCTGAGAGATAAGTGTTAAGAGGAGTTAAAGATAAGTGTTATAAACCCTCAAAGAACCTTACAAGAATTAATAGGCATATGTACCCATGTTAAGAACCATCGAAGAAAACTCCTCCTCCGCTGCCGCTCGTCGAAATCTTCACCATTTTTAGCCTCGAACCTTCTGAGATGTTCTTCTAGGCAAGGTTTGACTTCGTCTGTTTCCACCAAGACTTGCCAGTGAGCCTCAGCAGTCTCTGACTCAATCAACCTGAACTGGCGACGAGTCTCGATAATATCTGGTCTTACTAAGAGTGAAACACAGCTGGCATTCCACCCAGATATGGAAGTGTCGATATCTTCGTTGTCCATCCGTCTGAGATAAGCCTTACAATACGTCACCGACTCATGTACGATGTACTGTTCAGCAATACTACCTTCCGGGTAACGTGTATTCCTCATTGACTTTTTATATTTTCCTAATTGCCTGCAAAAACACCACTCAAGATTAGTACAATATTTTCCTAATTGCCGACATATTACACAAGATTAGTAGGAATCAATATTAGTACAAACATATTTTCCTAATATTAGCAATAACAAAAAATTTTACCTTTCAATTGGATACATCCATGTATAGTGTACTGGACCTGTAAGGAATACTTGTTCGGGCAGATGAACCATGAGATGAACCATAGATGTAAAAAAATGTGGAGGAAATATGAGCTCCAAATTGCAGAGAATCATCACTATCTCAGTTTCCATGTCACGCACAACCTCCTTCTTAAGCTCCCTACTGCATAGTTGACGAAACCAATTTGACAGTGCTATCAATGGCTTGACAACGTTTTCTGGCAGGAACCCTCTTATAACCACAGGCAGAAGACGTTGAAGCAAGACATGGCAATCATGCGTCTTCAATCCATAAAACTGTGACTGGGAACTTATTTTCACCTTACTTCTCAAACTACCTGCATAACCAAGAGGATACTTAACATCCCTGAACCACTGGAACACATCTTCTAGATCATCCTTTTTAACTAAAAAAGGTGCATGAGGAACTTTCCCCGTAGCCAAGTCACCCGCTCTTTGCCACTGGTTTTTTCGCACATTCCTCTTCTTCAAAGCAGCGCGAGCTTTTGGACCATCCTTAGACTTCGATTCAATCGAAAAAATGGTTCCAAGGGTGTTGTCACACACATTTTTTTCAATGTGCATGACATCTAGGCAATGTCTGATCTTCAATGATGACCAATACGGCAGCTTCCAAAATATGCTTTCGTGAGTCCAACACTGTCTGTTATTCGGATTGTACGGCACCTTCAAGTCTTCATGTTGGCTAAGAATAGGGTAAACGTTTGACCTAACGTCCTCCAAAATTTCATCTCCACTCTTACGATAGGGTCTTCCGCCAAACTCCTCCTTCCCGTTAAATGCCTTGCTCAATCTCCAAGGGTGATCCTGGTGGAGCCATTTTCGATGACCTTCATAAACTATCCTCCCACATATATGCTCTGAAGTTAGCTCATCTAGACAGATTGGACATGCCTTGTACCCTTTCACAGTTGACCCCGCAAGCATCCCTAAACCTGGAAAGTCGCTAATAGTCCACATTACCGCTGCCTTCATCAAGAATACCTCATTGTCTACTCGATCAAAAGTATGGACTCCAACGACCCATAAATGTATTAGCTCCTCGATCATCGGCTCAATGAGTACACTAAGGCACTTTCCGGGAGATTTAGGGCCTGGAATCAACACTGATAACATGTTATATTCCTTCTTCATGCACATTGATGGTGGTAGATTGTACGGCATCACAACAACGGGCCATGTACTATGCAAAGTTCCCATTGTTCCGAATGGATTGAAACCGTCTGTTGCTACTCCAAGGCGCACATTCCTGCAGTCCCGTGCAAAACCTGGAAAAGTTCTGTCAAAATGTTGAAACGCTTCTCCGTCAGCTGGGTGGCTGAGGCTACCAGCCACGCATATCCGCTCCCCTAGCCATCGCATATGCTTGGCAGTGTGTGGGGACATAAACAAGCGCTTCAACCTTGGTGTTAGAGGGAAGTTACGAATTATTTTTTTGGGAATATCATTCGTATTTGGCTTATATCTTTCTGAATAACACACTGGACAAATCCTCTCGTTTACAAGCGCCCCCCTGAACAACACACAGTTAAACTCACACGCATCAATTTTTTCGTAACCCAGTGAAAGGTCACTCAAGATTTTTTTTATTCTCGAGTATGAACAGGGGAATGTGTGCCCTTTAGGAAGAAGTTTATTAATGTAAATACATAAAAAGTCAACACTTGTGTCCGACCATCCATTTTCATTTTTCATTTCCATTGCATCTAATATGGCACTCAAAACAGTTTCCTCACTGCATTCATATAATGGGGTCTGTGACTCCTTCAATAATCTATCGTACTTTTCATAATCATCGTCTACCATGTCATTGAAGTTCATGCCCGAATTATCTTCCACAAATTGTTGGGGTGCATCTGCATGGTATCCAGGATAATAGGGATATGCATCATGTAGAATCTCCAACTGCGGGTTCACTGAAGGACCGGCACCACTAGAAGGACCGACTCTGTCTTGAAGCCACTGTCTTCGTTGACTGAGCATTGCCGGTTCACCAGAAACTTCCCCGTGAAGGTGCCAGACTGTATAAGTAGGACTCATACCACTGTGTGATAAGTGATGATACATGACATCCATAGTAACCTTGAACGGACCGTTCTTACAACGTTTGAACGGGCAGAAGTAATAATCGGCTCCGTTACTATGTAGCCGGGCAAAATTCATGAACTCGAATATGCCGTTGATGTACCTTGGATCAGCACGATGATATGTCATCCAAGTTTTGTCTGGGAGTCCGTCCATGTTCCCTGTCAACATAAACAATCAATATGAACAAAGTTACCACGCCACAGTTGCGATTCAACCAAAACCCCACACTTCTTCGCCTTATGCCTCCGGGTTGGGTCCTATCCCCTTCAGGGGAATACGACATTTGTCAACGCTTTTGCACCCATGCGTTTCAGCTCCAGTTTAGGGAAATTTCGGCAGCATCTCCCTACAGTTCCCCGAGTGCACACATATCTAAACAACCTAATTTGCACTCGGGGAACATTTAAAGGAGACACTGTCGAAACCATATCCCAAAACTGAAACTGAAATCACACGAATAGCAAAAGGATCAACAAAGTCATGTTCACCTAAAGTGTCCAAAAATGGGACAATTCGAGAATCAACAACTCAACTCGATCAACTAGATGAGTTGTTGATTCTCAAACGGGAGTTCTAAGTTGATAAACACCACAATTATATATAGTCATAATACTAATAACACTACTAATTAAGGCTCGAATACACATAATCTACACTAATCATCAATTAATTTCACTAAATTTAACCAAATTTCAAACATTAATCATGAACCCATAACATGATTTATCACAATTCAATGCTTAACACACTAAAACTACAACATAACACCAAATTCAATTCAACTTCAAACATTTCACCAAAACTTCAATTTCACTTCTAATCATCAATAAATTTCACTAAACTTAACCAAATTTCAAACATTATTCATGAACCCATAACACAATTCAATGATTCAAACACTAAAACTACAACATAACACCAAATTCAATTCAACTTCAAACATTTCACCAAAACTTCAATTTCACTTCTAATTTAACATATTATGGTCATAAAGAGGGTTAAAGAGATACAAATCAAACTAACCTTACTCAAGAATCAAATCAATGGCAAGAACAACCTTCTTTCTCAATTTCCTCTAATTTCTCCCCAAAATCGCCCAAAACAGCTGCAGAACGAAATGAAACTGTTTTTCTAAACTTTTCACTTTATGAACGGGTTGACTTTAAGAAGAAGAGTAGATCCAGATTTTAAAAAAACGAGGCGACGTAGATTGATCAATCTACGTCGCCTCGATTTCTTTCCAAGTGACCAAACTAATCTACGTCGCTTCGATTCAAAACTAGGCGACGTAGATTGATCAATCTACGTCGCCTCGTTTTGAATCGAAGCGACGTAGATTAGTTTGGTCACTTGGAAAGAAAAACTAGTCGCCTCAGTTTTTTGAAGCGACGTACTTCAATCTACGTCGCCTCAATGTTTTGAAGCGACGTAATTTTTGTCAAAGGTATTTTACGTCGCCTCGTTTAAAATCGGAGCGACGTAGAAATGTAACTACGTCGCCCCGATTCCTTCCTCCAGTAGTGAACAGATATGATAGCACCAAAAGCCTGTGACTTGATCATTGCACTAATTAAATCCCAAGGTTTAAGAGCTCTCCGAGCTGACTCCAAAATGATGTTAATGCTAACACCATAGACAGCATCAGCAAGGAGTGCGCTGGATGCCATCCCGACAGTGAAACACATCAGTGTCAGAAATGGTAGAGCAAGACAGGTAGCAATGACCCTTGGTGTCACGAGATAATCAACAGGGTTTGATCCAAGAACTCTTAACGTGCCAGTTTGCTCCGAAACCTGCATTGTCCCTAATTCTGCAGCAAATGCACTTCCAATTCGCCCAGCAACCACAATTGATGTAATTACAGGACTCAATTCCCTCGCGAAAGCCAGAGACAATACCCCACCAACAGCTCTACTCAACCCTAATCTAGTAAACTCTCTAACAAATTGGATGGTGAAAGCCATGCCAACAAAAGCTGCAGTTAAGAGGCAGACCCCAACCGAATTTGGCCCAACTCTCCTTAACTGTTGAAGCGTATTCTTCCAGTGAACTTGTCCCTTTATAGTTCTAATAATAACCTGACCTGCCATGATAAGAGCTGATAATCCCCTCCACATATACCTGGGAGGTGACCATTTGTTCAACAATGTCTCCTCTTCTGACATGGATGCGTGATTTGTATTTGATTCTTCCAATTCCTCCAAGACAGCAGGGTGGCCATCATCTGTGTTGGGAACTGCACACAATCTGGTTTCTTTCAAAGGCCTTAGAGGCTTACCTGTCTGAGGCCTGCCAACGAGCACAATTTTCCTAGCAAGCTGGCTCGAATACGGGACTTGAAGTTTATTCCACCCATCTGGTTTTAACGAGCTACTTCTGATACATGTTTAATAATGTGACATTCAAATACAACAAAGACATATATGACAGTGTGCATATGTACAAAATCTCCTAGATGTACCTGTAAGAGCAATAAGTGAATGGATGGAGATATGAAGCTGCTTGCATGGTTGATTCTGTTCAAATTTCCAAACTTTGTTTCAATAGGTTTGGAAAATCCGTAAATGTTGGTAAAATTCTTTCAATACCCAAATTACCATGGGAGCTAACAGTGAAGCTAAGTGACACCTGATTTCATAAGAAAGAATATATGCCAATAAGGATCTTATTCTAAATCAATTGAAGAAATGAAATGTCTATGTTTATCAAGAGCAATTGCACTAACAAGAAGTGAGATTTGAGCTACCACTACAAGAAAATAGCACTTAGACCACGGAAACACTAATTCTCCGTCGTCCAAGTGAAACTTAGACGACGGAGAAGACTCCGTGGTCCAAGTACCACCTGGACGACGGAGAATACCATCTCCGTCGTCCAGGTGACCACCTGGACCTCGGAGTCTTCTCCGTCCTCCAGGTGGTCACTTGGACGACGGAGATGGTATTCTCCGTCGTCCAGGTGACCACCTGGACCTCGGAGTCTTCTCCGTCCTCCAGGTGGTCACCTGGACGACGGAGATGGTATTCTCCGTCGTCCAGGTGACCACCTGGACCTCGGAGTCTTCTCCGTCCTCCAGGTGACCACTTGGACGACGGAGATGGTATTATCCCTCGTCCAGGTGACAACCTGGACCTCGGAGTATTCTCCGTCCTCCAGGTGACCACTTGAACGACGGAGATGGTATTCTCCGTCGTCCAGGTGATTCCCTGGAGGACGGACTGACACGCCGTCGTCCGAGTTCACAAAACGTACTTCCACTTAGACGACGTACCGACACCTCCGTCGTCTAAGTGAAGCATTATATAAGGCAGGCCAAACGTACTGATCGAATTCATTCCTAGCTAGCCTCGATCTCTTCATGATCGATTCCATTTGAAGAATAATTGAAGGAGAAGGGAGAAGGATCCGGAGAAGCTAGCTAGGGAGCTCGATCGAGCTAGGTAGCTAGAAGCTAGCTAGGCCGAGAAGAATCAGGATCGATAAGGCCGGGATCTCCGCTTACACGCTAGTTAGCTTAATTAACGTAAAGATATCGAGAAGGCCAGCAGGTACGTACGTACGCAGTTAAAATTTGCTTAATTAATATGTATTTAGTGAAAACGTACGTACATATATATATATACATGCAAGGATGTTAGCTGATGTTAGCTATATATATATATATATGTACAGATCGATTAAATTACGTACATACGTACGTAATTGATGGATCGATATGTAGATCGAGTACGTATAATTAAGTGTAAATTAATGGACAAATATATATATATATATATATGTAATAATTAATTAAGTATAATATTTTGTAGCAGTATGGACAAGAGTTGGATGAAGTTGAAGAATAGATGTGATGTCCGGTATATGGATGGAATTAGCGAATTTGTGAATTTTGCGATAGAACATGGTCAGGGAAAGAAACGTTTCAGGTGTCCGTGTCAGAAATGTCTTAATTGTCAGTATGCGGAGGTTAATGTTATGGTGCAACACTTGTACGAAAATGGTATGATGTGGAGTTACACTACATGGAGCGAGCATGGTGAAGCAGTAGAGTTCAGCGCAGCAGACTTCAGCTCAGGGTACAGTTACCATGGTGCCTCATCCAGCGGCAGTGGTGCCGGACCCCCAGCTTGCAACCCAACTGCAGATTTGGTCCATGATGCGTTTCCGGGGATGTAGTCATGGCGGACACCAACACCAAGACGGAGGTTACAGTACCACCAATGAGCATGATGACACATTCCCCGCAGCTAGCTTGGCCACTGACACCAGTGAGATGGAAAAGTACAACCGGATGCTACTTGAAGCGCAGACCCCGGTGTTCCCTGGATGTCGAGAGAATGTGTTGCAATATGTGATGGAGCAAATGAAGATAAAAGTGAAGCACAAAATGTCAGTGAGTGCTTTTGACGAAATTCAGGAGCAAATATGTAAGTTGCTTCCTGATGATCACAATCTTCCTAAATCTCATTATAAGGTTAGAAATATCCTGAGCAGCCTCGGCCTAAAGTACAGGATAATTGACGCATGTCCGAATGATTGTGTGCTATTTTACAAAGAGTATAAAGAGTTGGACTATTGTCCCGTATGTGGCCAGTGCAGATTCCAGTTGAATAGGAAGAGTTCGAAAAAGAGAATTCCTGTGAAAGTTGTTCGATATTTTCCCTTGATTCCCAGATTGCAGCGCCTGTACATGTCGCTACACACAGCAGAGGCGATGCGATGGTACGCAGAAAAGCGAATAGATGACGATGTCCTGCGACACGCCGCGGATGGGGAGGGTTTCAAACATTTCGACAGAGAATTTGGAGACTTTGCTTCAGAGGTTAGAAATGTTAGACTCGGCCTATCTACAGACGGATTCAATCCTTGGGGAAGTAATAGCTCCGCCGTCAGCACTTGGCCAGTTATTCTGATGCCGTACAACTTGCCTCCGTGGATGTGCATGAACAATGAATTTAATTTCCTTACCGTACTAATTCCAGGTCCTAAATCTCCATCGAAGTGCTTAGATGTCTACCTCAGACCTTTGATCGACGAGCTGAAACTGTTGTGGGAAAATGGAGTCCCAACTTATGACAAATTCACTGACACGATGTTCACGATGAGGGCTGCTGTAATGTGGACGATCAACGATTTTCCAGCTTATGGGATGTTGGCAGCCTGCAGGACAAAAGGATATAATGGATGTCCTATATGTTTGGACGACGTGAACTCTAGTTGGCACGCGGGGAAGGTGTGTTACTTGGGTCACCGTAGATGGCTTCCTCACGACCACCCGTGGCGACAGGATGAAGCTTATTTCGACGGTACGGTAGAGAACAATCCTAAACCCCGTAGTTGGTCGGGCGAAGAGATTTTAGAGAGGTTGAGCTATTTCAACTTTGGTGTGTTGAGCAATGACGCGGATGTAAAGAAATGCAATCCAATTCCTCCACATGATCTGAGCTATTGGGATCACAAGAGTATATTCTTTGAACTCCCTTACTGGTCGAAGTTGAAGCTGAGGAACAACTTGGACGCGATGCACATAGAAAAGAATGTGTGCGACAGCGTGGTGGGAACAATTCTCGGTATTAAGTTCAAGACTAAAGATACTCCCAAAGCGCGCAAAGATTTGGAATCAATGAATCTACGTCGTCCCTTGTGGTTGAGGAGGGATAGGAAAGGAGTGTACAACAAGATGCCAGATGCACCTTACACAGTGAAGCCGACGCTTAGACGTTCTGTATTTCACTGGTTTAAGGGCGTTCGTTATCCGGCTACGTATGCAGCTACTATAACTGGAGCAGTGGACGAGGTGCAACACAAGTTTGTTGGTCTAAAGACACATGACTATCACGTTATGCCGCAACGTCTGATTCCAGTGGTAATTCGACCATACTTGCCTCGGGACGTGGTAGAACCAATAGTGGCATTGTGCAGGTGGTGGCAGAGGTTATGCGCCAGAGAATTAAAGAAGTCAGATGTGGTGGAATTGCAACAACAAATTGTGCACATCATTTGCAAACTAGAGAGGATTTTCCCCCCTGCTTTCTTTGACATCATGATTCACCTAATGATCCACCTGCCCGAGCAGGTGCTCATTTCTCGTCCGGTCCAGTACACTTGGATGTATCCTCAAGAAAGGTACGTACAACTAATTAATTAATTTGTTCCACTGGAGATTATATATATACTAGCCAGCTAGCTATATGTACTTATGTAATGTGTACGTTTGATTTTGTAGACAGCTTGGACAGTATAAGTCATTCGTCAAAAACAGGTCGGCCCCGGATGGCTCCATAGCAGAGACATACCTAATGCAAGAGTGTGTTACTTACTGCAACAGGTACCTCAAAGATCCACCCCCTCCCAGTACTGCCTCCGATCGCAGTGCCCGCATCAATCTTTCTGTCGTCACCAATGTCGTCCGACCGTTTAGAGGAGTATTAAAGGAATCATTAACACGGGAAGAACTTATTGAGGCACATTGGGTAGTGTTGTGAGACTGTGATGAAGTTGAGCCGTACATGATGTCATACAGGGAGAGGCTTCAGGCGTTAAATCAAAACAAGAGTTCGGCGTGGATTGAGAAAATGGTTAAGAAGAAGTTTCCTGATTATTTCTTCCAATGGGTACGTACGTACGACTCGGTATTAATTATTTAAATACATATTGCTCATGTTTGTAGAAAGTAAACCATTATATTAATTTGGCCTTTTTTGCAGATGATTGATCTGCAAAAATCTGATAACCACGGAGGGTGGTGGTCATGGCCAAAGCACTTGCTAGCAGGGAAGCCGGTTAAACACTATATTTATCCCGGATGTTTTGTGAACGGTGTAAAGTTCCATTCATTGGCCCGAGACGAAGGAAGAAGAACACAAAACAGTGGGGTAGCCGTTGGGAAAGACAATGATCTATATTACGGGGCTATTGTATACGTGGTTCAGCTATGTTACGGGAATGATGTCAACGTTTTCCTATTCAAGTGCAGATGGTTCAAGCGTACAAAGGAAGACCTGGGACTATTATCTGTCGATACAAACTCGCACTGGTATGAGGATGAGCCTTTCGCTCTCGCCACCTTAGTTCGGCAGGTGTTCTATCTCGACGATCCGAAAGCCGGTGAAGGGTGGAAAATAGTGAACCATATCTCTCACCGAGGAATATGGAATACAGAGACAATTGAAGGGACACCGACGACGACTGAAGATGCTGCTGAACCAGAAAGAGACATTCCTGCCTATCAAGAGCCTAATATTTCTATGGTCCGCTCCGATATAATGGACCTGGTTCAAGATGGTGAACGGTTACCCATGCCTGATGGTTGTACAGATCTAACTGAAGATCAGATTATCCATGAGGTAGATGAAGAAGACGAGCAGGAAGAGGACGCGGACGAGGACTCAGGTTATTCGTCGGACGATGTTGAGTACGATGACGAGGATGAGCCGTCGACTAACGGGGATGAGGACGATGATGATTATGACGAAGAGTACGGTCATACGACGAGGGAGATTAATTGGTAATTAATTACTGTAATTATTGTAATATATATATATACGATCAATGCCGGTTTACGGTAAGAAATTAATCTGAATTATATATATATCCTGGCCAACGGAGAAATTAATAAATATTGGCGCCAAATCTCAATCTCATATAAAACGTACCCTAGCTAAATCCTCGACCCTAAATCTAGCAAATCGGATCGATCCATCATTTATTTAATTTTTTTATGGTCATTCAAAATAATTTAACGGACACCTGAATTCTGTCCACGTTTATATTAGGTCCCCCGCCAGATTCACCTTTGGCGCCATATAAAACCCTAAATCTTGGACCCAAAACCTAGCAGATCGGATCGATCGATCAATTTTTTAATTATATTTTTGAATCAGAATAATTGAACGCACACACAAATGACCGGGGACGACCTAAACCGTAAACCCTAAGGCCCTAACCCCTGAATTTGGGGTTTTTACACCTGGACGACGGAGATGGTCAATATCCGTCGTCCAGGTACACACTAGGACGACGGATATGGTCAATATCCGTCGTCCAGGTTCACACTAGGACGACGGAGAATGGTCATTCTCCGTCGTCCAAGTTCACAAACCCTAAACCCTAAACAGTAAGGCCCTAACCCCTGAATTCAGGGTCTATGAACCTGGACGACGGAGAACGTCATTATCCGTCGTCCAGGTGCAGATATCGTAATTTTTTCTAAGACAACGACCATCTAGACCTTCTTCCAATGCAAAGTCTTTTCATCAAGACTTTAGAGTAAACAATTCTTGGTGTGTGAGCTTCGACGGTTCGAAAATCGGAGTTACGAAATGCCTAGTATCCACGTTTCCGGTTTGTGAAATTATCGGTTTTGCGGTTGACTGTGCCGATCAAACCCTTCCCGAACTTATTATTTTATGATCCTTTGAAGACAATTATATATTATGTTACGACGAACATATCCAACGGTTGTTTTGTCCAAATTCAATTTCGTTAATACTCTGCTGCAAATGAGCGTCTACTCATGAACACTTAAGTCGTAAAGATTAGTCGATACTTAACATGTTTCAATACGTAAAATTAATCGTCGGTTCAAATTTAACTGTTTATATACACGATGCGTTCATCGATATTGTACGACTATTTCACTCGAATGACAGATCGCTAAATTCCTAGCGAATTATTTTTAAAATTTTTTTTTACGTAATTTGAACCTGGACGACGGAGATGGTCATTTTCCGTCGTCCAGGTGTTAACCTGAACGACGGAGAATGACCATCTCCGTCGTCCAGGTTAAAAAACCATGGCGGTTCAAATTTATTTTTGTTTATTTTTTTTCATGTAATTTTAACTTGGACGACGGAGATGGTCATTTTCCGTCGTCCAGGTCCAATTTTTATGGCGGTTCAATTTACCGCTTCCGTTTTCGGCACCGCTTGAATTTTCACTTAGACGATGGAGAATTCATTCTCCGTCGTCTAAGTCCAAAATCATGGCGGTTCAAAACGTCCCGCCGATTAATTACGCGCCGATTGAAAATTTTTAAACCGCCACCTAGACGACGGAAAACACTATTTCCGTCGTCCAGGTGGACTTAGACGACGGAGAATAGTGATCCGTCGTCTAAGTGCAACTCTATAAATAGAGTTGCACCCCCCCTCATTTTCTCATCATTCCATCTCCTCCTCTCCCTCTCCTCTCCTCTCCTCTCCTCTCCTCCGGCGATCCTCCTCCGGCGACGCTCCGACGACATTTTTTCCGGCGTGGTTCCTCCTCTCCGACGACTCAAGTCCGGCGAAATTCCCGTAAACTCCGCTTCGGTACATTTCTATTTTTCCCTTATTTAAATAATTTTCATTTTATTAATTAATTAAATTCTAAATATAATTAATTAGTAGAAATTAATTTAGTAATTAATTTTAAATATTTAATAAATGATTAATTGTTGTTATTTATTAATTAAATCATAATTATTGTTATTGTTTCCTAATTAAATGAATAATTGTAAATTTGTTGTTATTAAATAAATAAATAATTAATTATTGTTATTAATTAATTAAATAAATAATTATTGTTATTAATTAATTAAATGGTTAATTATTGCATGCTAAATGGAAAATAAATTATTGCAAGTAATTACGTGTATTTTTTAGTAAATAAATTAGTAGTACGTGTTCGATTTAAATTTAGTACATAGGCTTGGTGTAATTAAGTCGCACTCTTTGGAATAGATGGCGCCTCTTTTCCTTGCTTATCTCCTTAACCCCTCGTGATGTGTGGATTTCATCACCGCACACCATAACCTAAGTGAAGTTATGGACACGAGGTTGAGGGCGGAGTTTGCAAAGGACTTGAGGGAGTGTAAATTTTCGAAAAATTGGCCGAATGTCGGACATGGTGTCTAGAAACGGGTTATGACTGGTGACAAGATTTGGACTAAGAAAGACTTTTGTCGAAATTAGTCCTGCCTCTCGCGTTATCTCTATCCCTAACTGGCCATGTTTTTCGATTTAACCAAGGCTGATTAATTGAAAATTTACACTTTATCGCGCGGGTCGCACGTCCATTGAACGACCGAAAATGCCAAGCTAGTGTACTCTATTTAAATCTTAAACGTATTTAATTAATTAGCGTTAATTTTTAAGTTGTAATTATTATGGTAAGTAGGTATTTTAACACCGTACTCTTAGGTTTAAATGGCTCCGCCAAAGACCACATCCGGCAAGAAGAAAGCCCAACTGGAGGCTGAAGATGAGATGCTCCGAATGTTGGCGGCCCAAGTCGGTTGGGTTCAACAGGAGGGCAACGACGCTCTCAATCCGGACGGATCATCTGGTCCGTCCGTAGAGCCCTCTGGGGAAATTCCCGCTCCCCCATTCATCTCGAGCGGTGATGACGTCGACCCCTTCCAATCTCCGACGCCCGGTACCCATTCAACGGGAAGTACTCAGGCGTCCTCCACCGCCGAATCAATCATGTACAGCGCCCGCCGTAGGCAAAGGAGGGCCTCCACTGACCCGGAACCGAAAATGACTCGGGGTCTCGTTAAAGGGGGGAAAGCGGAGCGTATTTGCAAGGCGACCGGTAAAAAGATCGACTTGCCGTACGACGAATTCACCGGTGGCCCTCCCACAGCTCAACTAGCAAGTCTCTCGGCGCATGGGATAGGGTCAATCATCCGTAACCGGGTTCGTATCACTGCCCCTACTTGGAAGGAGGCGCCGGATCATGAGAAGGCGAAAGTCTTCAAAGATCTTTCGGTACGTAATACGTTAAATTTAGTTATTATATAATATTGTTAATCTCGGTTCAAAATTTCATAATATATACGATTATAATTTTCTATTTATTTTTCATAGGAACAATTTGACGTAGATCCGACACCGGCTATGTTGAGGCATATCAATCAAACCGCCAACTCCATCTACAAAGATTGGAAGTACAGGCTCCATAAGTACTTCAAAGATGTCGGTCCCGTGCCTCCCCCGGTAGAGCTGCAAGGGGAGAGAGAAGATGAGTGGGAGTGGTTGTGTAACCACTTTGCCGATGAACAATTTAAGGTATTAATTTAATTTTTTTTATTTCAATTAAAATAATTGAATTATTTAAATTGTAGTTATTCATTTTTTAATGATTTAATTATCTTGTGTAACAGAAATTCTCCGGTGTCAACAAAGCCAATCGGGGGAAGAAGGAGAAACACCATACTACCGGCGCCAAGCAGTTCATTCAAATTGCCAAGGAGCACAAGGATAAGGGTTCCAAACACCCTTTTATTGATGCAAGCGTAAGCGCGTACGTGACGCCAGGGCTCGATAATGAAGCGAGTCAATGCGGGGTAAGTGATATATATATATGTGCTTTTAATTATAGTAATTATTATTTAAATATGATTACAAAATTATAATAAATTAATTATAATTTTGTAGGCAAGGGCAATAGAGCGTGCGCATGAAGAGTTGGCCAACACTCAGCTTGCGTTCCCAGATGTGCCGCCGGAAGACCTGCCTCCTCTATCCTTAGAGAGCCAAATTGCAATCGCGGATGAGGTCTACGGTCGTAGAGATGGCAAGGAGGTTAGGCACTTTGGGCCTAGGGTGGTACGAGATTTGTCGACGACCTCCGGCTCATCATCTACGGGAGGTTCGAGGCAGCGGAGAATGAGTCAGGCTGCGGCCGTCGAAGCAGCCATTCAAGAGGCTCGACTGGCACGAGAGGAGAATCGACGGACACAAGAGCAGAATGAGTCAATGCGGCAAAGACTTGACGAACAACAAGCACAAATAGCCCAACTCATCGCGCTCATGAACCAAAATCGAGAAGTATGTCAACCTCCTCCGAACCCACACCCCGACGACAACGACCCGGCTGGAGGCGGAGGACTCGGCCCCGCATCTGCTCCTCCAGTGTATTAGCTAGCACGTAGTATATTATCTCGTTTCTTTACGCATTCCGAACAATATTTTAATTTTAAATTTATGGGTCTTTTCGTATGTACAAATTAATTTACTTTGATTATTTAATAATTATATATATAAGTTATTAATTTTAATATTCAAAATTTAGTTTATTTATTTAATATTAGCATTTTTCATTATTTAAATTAAAATAATAATAAATTAAATTAATAATATTTAATTTCAATTTATTTTTTTAAAAAAATAAAATATTCACTTGGACGACGGAAATTATGTTCTCCGTCGTCCAGGTGCACAAACCCTAAACCCTAACCCCTAACCCCTAACCCCTAAACCCTGTCGTTCTCCGTGGCCCAGGTGTTCACCTGGACGACGGAGACTTAGTGTTTCCGTCGTCCAGGTGAACACCTGGGCCACGGACACACGAGCAATGTCCGTGGCCCAGGTGCTCACTTGGACGACGGAGACTTAGTGTTTCCGTCGTCCAGGTGAACACCTGGGCCACGGACATTGCTACCATTATCCGTGGCCCAGGTGTTCACCTGGACGACGGAGACTTAGTGTTTCCGTCGTCCAGGTGAACACCTGGGCCACGGATAATTTCCGAGGTCCAAGTTCACTTGGACGACGGAAACACTAAGTCTCCGTCGTCCAGGTGCTTGGACGACAGCACTTGGAGCACGGACCTTGGACGACGGAGTGTCCGTCGTCCAAGTACTTAGACGACGGAAAACTGCACTTAGACGACGGAAATGGTCCGTGGTCTAAGTGCAGTTTTCTTGTAGTGTACAAGCAGCACAAGTAGTTCACATCCTAAAACTCATCCAGCCCAGAGAACTCCGGCATGTCTTTGGCCTCATTATTTTGTAGTTCACATATGCATGTCTTAATAAAACTATTTTTCTCTATTAATTTATTTTGTTTAATAATACGTTATTCATATTCGCTTTTCAATTAGGTGAGAGTGGAGGATGCGATCACAGAGGTCACCATGAATATAGCTCGAAACGACCATCCTGACTGCTCGGAGGAGGAAGTGACCCAGTATGCCTCTCAGATCGATAAGCTTGATCGCCCTATAACGGCTCAGATCATGGAAAAAGCGTGCGGGACTGGGAAGAATATCCACTACTGCAGGGGAATGGGCTCGGCAGGCGAATGAGTATTGAAGAACACTTCAGAATACTCTAGCGGGTCAAGAACTTCTTCTAGGAACTCTAACCTAGCAGCGGAGCTCCAGAGGACGCAGAGGGAGTTGGAGGAGCAAAAAAGGGTGGAGGAGGAGATGCAGCAATTGGCCGAGCAGCAGGCAACCAGAGATGCAGAGCATCGGACGATCGTCGAGCAACACCGAGTTATTGTCTAGCACCAGATACAAATGTTCACATGGATGCAGACGATGTACGAGTGCCACACTACCGGACACCCACTCCCCACACCTCCACCGATGCTTGTGTTCCACAACCGTAGCCGTCGCAGCAAGACCAGGGTAGCTGCCGGAGTTCAAATGATTTCGTCAACATGGATTTCGTCGACTCTTAGTGTAGTTGTATTTTATTTTTGTATTGTTGTTGTTTGTACTGTTGGACAATTATGTGTGTACTGTTGGATGTGTATTTGTACGGTTTGTGTTTTTCACTACAGGTTCTGGAATTGGGCCCAATCCAGAACCTGCTTTTTTGCTAAAATGTCACCGGGTATTACCGACGAGATGGACCTATCTCGTCGGCAATAACTTCCAATTTCCGGCGAGTTTCTTCATTATCACCCACGGCTTTTTGAAGAATGTCGTCGGTAATAGTTGTGGCGGTCAAACAAGTTGACCCGGCGGAGCTTCATCACCGACGACTAACTCGTTGGTGATGCTATTTCCCATTGTCGG
This sequence comes from Geum urbanum, assembly GCA_946800695.1. Lineage (NCBI taxonomy): Eukaryota > Viridiplantae > Streptophyta > Magnoliopsida > Rosales > Rosaceae > Geum > Geum urbanum. The sequence goes on along the minus strand of OX327008.1, from coordinate 2,867,271 downwards.
CGACTTTATCTCGTCGGTGATACCTTTGAAGTATCACCGACGACTTCTTGAAAATCTCGTCAGTGATACTATCACTGACGGGTTGCTTCCGGCGACCTTATAATCGGCGACATGTCGTCATGTGGCCTTTATAAGTATCACCGGCGATTTATGGAGAAAGGCCTGCGACTTTAAGTCGTCGGCAATGATAAGAAATGTGGTAGTGTCTGAATGAATTTCAAGAGTATTATTGCACCATACGAGAATTTGAAAATACATACTTAGTACACCTTCTACACAGGTTGCTTCCTGAACCGTGGAGAACAACTATAAGAGAAAGCATAGAAGAAAGACCTCTAAAGAGGTTTTCAATCGAAAGAGTTGTAGAAAGAATCAGGCTGCTGATGCACGAACAGTGTAAAGCTAACACCAGAGCAAAAACAGCCAAGAAGCAGCTCAGAGGAACAAGTGACTTCTGTTCCAAAATGATAGATGCACTAACCAACTGGGGATGCGAAGAGAAGAGGCATAAGAAAAAACACTTCCAAAAATATTTCAAGAGAAACAGAAGGAAGAATTGGAGGTTCAAGAGAAGCTCCGACTACAGAAGAGAAAAAAAAATCCCAGAAAGAGATTTTTCAAGAAGACAAGATTCTATCAAGAACTAGAAAAGAAGAAAACTTGTAGATGTTGGCTATGCAAGGCCGAAGGGCACTATGCTAACGAATGTCCCAAGAAATAGAAAAGAAGTTCAAAGGCTCTTCTTAAAGAGTATAAAGAAGCTATGTAGATAACAAATCTGAAAGGCTACGAGGTAGTCTATTCATCAGAAGATGATGAAGAGATGTTTGTCCATTCAGTCTGTTCAGAGGGAGAATCGACAGAAGAGTCAGAATCAGAGTTTAAAGAAGAGTATGAACCTAGAAAGGTTTATCTTCTTGAGATAAAGAATTAGGAAGAAAGCACAGAGAAAGAAAAGATTTCTTCCTACAAGGTCAATCCGAGATCACTCATTTGTGACTACTGTCAATGCAAGGAGAAGAAGGAACTCCCTATGTTTTGTTAAGCATTACGGAAAACATATCACAAAGAATTCTTCATAGTTGAAGCGAACATTTATCATTGAAAATATTTGGCAATCAGAAGGTCAAGAGTCCGATGTTCCAATCAACAATGATTTCCTGCTAGAACAAACTTTCATCCAGAAGCCAGAAGTGAACTTATTAGGCTTCGAGAAGAATCAGAAATTCTTCTGGATAGAAAGGCTTAAAGAAGCTAAAAGTATTGTTGGTCCAGGGTTCACAGAACAATATTAGAGATCACAGCAGAATAGTGGTGGATACACACCAAGATTCGAAACCATACTGCAATATATGTAACAAGATGAGTTGCTTATCGAGAAATCATCATTATCAGAAGAAGAAGATTCTGATGAAATGGAATTCTGTAGGTTTCATGGCAACAGAGAATTCAAGCATCCTGATGCTCCACCTCATGCCCCTACTAGAATCTAACTCAAAGAACACACTGTCTACAACATTCTCAAGAGAGACTGTGATAAGTGTAAGCAAGAGAAAATCCTCAAAAAGAAAGCGAGGAACTCCAAAAATCCTAGTATAAAGACGAGAATCAAAAATGGAGATCCTACTATTGCGCTGCTTCATGATCAAGACAAGTACCATTACTATGTGTCTTATAAAACCTCTGACAACTAGTAGGTGCAACAAGAAGAGTTACCCATCCATGAATCATCAGAAGACAATGATGAGACACTTGAAGCAGCATTCGTAAGAGAGCATAATCTCAAGCACTTCAAGGCCAAACTCAAAAAATAGAAGAAGCATACCCTTGGAGAAATCAAAGAAATGCTCAGACAAAATATCGATATCAATCTTCTAAAATCTTGGGAAGAAGACCCAGCGGTCTGTGAGCTTAAATTACATGACATGAATTCCATCTGTCATGTAAAAGCTATTCCCCAATACAAGGAAGAAGATCAAAAAGAGTTCAGAAAGGATATAGATGATCTCTTAGAAAAAGGACTAATAAGACCGTCAAAGAGTCCTCATTATGCTCCAGCCTTCTATGTCAGAAACCATGCAGAAGAAGTTCACGAAAAAGTAAGAATGGTGATAGACTACAGACGTCAACAAGAAAATCGTAAAAGACGGTTACCAGATAGCATAAGCAAGAGTGCTAATCAACAGGCTTAGAGGAGCCAATGTGTTCTCAAAATTTGATGCTAAATCAGGGTTGTGGCAAGTCAAAAATGCATTTTGACAGCATTGTTCTTACAACCTTCGAAACTCCATGGGGACACTACTAATGGCTAGTAATGTATTTCGGGCTGAAACAAGCTCCATCCATTTTTCAGAGAAAAATGGACAACATATTCAAGCAAGTAGCAGACTTCTGTGTCGTCTATATAGACGATATTCTTGTGTTCTCAAAGAACAAAGAAGAACACATGAATTATTGTACGGTCATACGGCGAGGGAGATTAATTGGTAATTAATTACTGTAATTATTGTAATATATATATATATATGATCAATGCCGGTTTACGGTAAGAAATTAATCTGAATTATATATATATCCTGGCCAACGGAGAAATTAATAAATATTGGCGCCAAATCTCAATCTCATATAAAACGTACCCTAGCTAAATCCTCGACCCTAAATCTAGCAAATCGGATCGATCCATCATTTATTTAATTTTTTTATGGTCATTCAAAATAATTTAACGGACACCTGAATTCTGTCCACGTTTATATTAGGTCCCCCGCCAGATTCACCTTTGGCGCCATATAAAACCCTAAATCTTGGACCCAAAACCTAGCAGATCGGATCGATCGATCAATTTTTTAATTATATTTTTGAATCAGAATAATTGAACGCACACACAAATAACCGGGGACGACCTAAACCGTAAACCCTAAGGCCCTAACCCCTGAATTTGGGGTTTTTACACCTGGACGACGGAGATGGTCAATGTCCGTCGTCCAGGTACACACTAGGACGACGGATATGGTCAATATCCGTCGTCCAGGTTCACACTAGGACGACGGAGAATGGTCATTCTCCGTCGTCCAAGTTCACAAACCCTAAACCCTAAACAGTAAGGCCCTAACCCCTGAATTCAGGGTCTATGAACCTGGACGACGGAGAACGTCATTATCCGTCGTCCAGGTGATTACCTGGACGACGGAAACGCTCATTTCCGTCGTCCAGGTGCAGATATCGTAATTTTTTCTAAGACAACGACCATCTAGACCTTCTTCCACTGCAAAGTCTTTTCATCAAGACTTTAGAGTAAACAATTCTTGGTGTGTGAGCTTCGACGGTTCGAAAATCGGAGTTACGAAATGCCTAGTATCCACGTTTCCGGTTTGTGAAATTATCGGTTTTGCGGTTGACTGTGCCGATCAAACCCTTCCCGAACTTATTATTTTATGATCCTTTGAAGACAATTATATATTATGTTACGACGAACATATCCAACGGTTGTTTTGTCCAAATTCAATTTCGTTAATACTCTGCTGCAAATGAGCGTCTACTCATGAACACTTAAGTCGTAAAGATTAGTCGATACTTAACATGTTTCAATACGTAAAATTAATCGTCGGTTCAAATTTAACTGTTTATATACACGATGCGTTCATCGATATTGTACGACTATTTCACTCGAATGACAGATCGCTAAATTCCTAGCGAATTATTTTTAAAATTTTTTTTTACGTAATTTGAACCTGGACGACGGAGATGGTCATTTTCCGTCGTCCAGGTGTTAACCTGAACGACGGAGAATGACCATCTCCGTCGTCCAGGTTAAAAAACCATGGCGGTTCAAATTTATTTTTGTTTATTTTTTTTCATGTAATTTTAACTTGGACGACGGAGATGGTCATTTTCCGTCGTCCAGGTCCAATTTTTATGGCGGTTCAATTTACCGCTTCCGTTTTCGGCACCGCTTGAATTTTCACTTAGACGACGGAGAATTCATTCTCCGTCGTCTAAGTCCAAAATCATGGCGGTTCAAAACGTCCCGCCGATTAATTACGCGCCGATTGAAAATTTTTAAACCGCCACCTAGACGACGGAAAACACTATTTCCGTCGTCCAGGTGGACTTAGACGACGGAGAATAGTGATCCGTCGTCTAAGTGCAACTCTATAAATAGAGTTGCACCCCCCCTCATTTTCTCATCATTCCATCTCCTCCTCTCCCTCTCCTCTCCTCTCCTCTCCTCTCCTCCGGCGATCCTCCTCCGGCGACGCTCCGACGACATTTTTTCCGGCGTGGTTCCTCCTCTCCGACGACTCAAGTCCGGCGAAATTCCCGTAAACTCCGCTTCGGTACATTTCTATTTTTCCCTTATTTAAATAATTTTCATTTTATTAATTAATTAAATTCTAAATATAATTAATTAGTAGAAATTAATTTAGTAATTAATTTTAAATATTTAATAAATGATTAATTGTTGTTATTTATTAATTAAATCATAATTATTGTTATTGTTTCCTAATTAAATGAATAATTGTAAATTTGTTGTTATTAAATAAATAAATAATTAATTATTGTTATTAATTAATTAAATAAATAATTATTGTTATTAATTAATTAAATGGTTAATTATTGCATGCTAAATGGAAAATAAATTATTGCAAGTAATTACGTGTATTTTTTAGTAAATAAATTAGTAGTACGTGTTCGATTTAAATTTAGTACATAGGCTTGGTGTAATTAAGTCGCACTCTTTGGAATAGATGGCGCCTCTTTTCCTTGCTTATCTCCTTAACCCCTCGTGATGTGTGGATTTCATCACCGCACACCATAACCTAAGTGAAGTTATGGACACGAGGTTGAGGGCGGAGTTTGCAAAGGACTTGAGGGAGTGTAAATTTTCGAAAAATTGGCCGAATGTCGGACATGGTGTCTAGAAACGGGTTATGACTGGTGACAGGATTTGGACTAAGAAAGACTTTTGTCGAAATTAGTCCTGCCTCTCGCGTTATCTCTATCCCTAACTGGCCATGTTTTTCGATTTAACCAAGGCTGATTAATTGAAAATTTACACTTTATCGCGCGGGTCGCACGTCCATTGAACGACCGAAAATGCCAAGCTAGTGTACTCTATTTAAATCTTAAACGTATTTAATTAATTAGCGTTAATTTTTAAGTTGTAATTATTATGGTAAGTAGGTATTTTAACACCGTACTCTTAGGTTTAAATGGCTCCGCCAAAGACCACATCCGGCAAGAAGAAAGCCCAACTGGAGGCTGAAGATGAGATGCTCCGAATGTTGGCGGCCCAAGTCGGTTGGGTTCAACAGGAGGGCAACGACGCTCTCAATCCGGACGGATCATCTGGTCCGTCCGTAGAGCCCTCTGGGGAAATTCCCGCTCCCCCATTCATCTCGAGCGGTGATGACGTCGACCCCTTCCAATCTCCGACGCCCGGTACCCATTCAACGGGAAGTACTCAGGCGTCCTCCACCGCCGAATCAATCATGTACAGCGCCCGCCGTAGGCAAAGGAGGGCCCCCACTGACCCGGAACCGAAAATGACTCGGGGTCTCGTTAAAGGGGGGAAAGCGGAGCGTATTTGCAAGGCGACCGGTAAAAAGATCGACTTGCCGTACGACGAATTCACCGGTGGCCCTCCCACAGCTCAACTAGCAAGTCTCTCGGCGCATGGGATAGGGTCAATCATCCGTAACCGGGTTCGTATCACTGCCCCTACTTGGAAGGAGGCGCCGGATCATGAGAAGGCGAAAGTCTTCAAAGATCTTTCGGTACGTAATACGTTAAATTTAGTTATTATATAATATTGTTAATCTCGGTTCAAAATTTCATAATATATACGATTATAATTTTCTATTTATTTTTCATAGGAACAATTTGACGTAGATCCGACACCGGCTATGTTGAGGCATATCAATCAAACCGCCAACTCCATCTACAAAGATTGGAAGTACAGGCTCCATAAGTACTTCAAAGATGTCGGTCCCGTGCCTCCCCCGGTAGAGCTGCAAGGGGAGAGAGAAGATGAGTGGGAGTGGTTGTGTAACCACTTTGCCGATGAACAATTTAAGGTATTAATTTAATTTTTTTTATTTCAATTAAAATAATTGAATTATTTAAATTGTAGTTATTCATTTTTTAATGATTTAATTATCTTGTGTAACAGAAATTCTCCGGTGTCAACAAAGCCAATCGGGGGAAGAAGGAGAAACACCATACTACCGGCGCCAAGCAGTTCATTCAAATTGCCAAGGAGCACAAGGATAAGGGTTCCAAACACCCTTTTATTGATGCAAGCGTAAGCGCGTACGTGACGCCAGGGCTCGATAATGAAGCGAGTCAATGCGGGGTAAGTGATATATATATATATGTGCTTTTAATTATAGTAATTATTATTTAAATATGATTACAAAATTATAATAAATTAATTATAATTTTGTAGGCAAGGGCAATAGAGCGTGCGCATGAAGAGTTGGCCAACACTCAGCTTGCGTTCCCAGATGTGCCGCCGGAAGACCTGCCTCCTCTATCCTTAGAGAGCCAATCCAGAACCTGCTTTTTTGCTAAAATGTCACCGGGTATTACCGACGAGATGGACCTATCTCGTCGGCATTAACTTCCAATTTCCGGCGAGTTTCTTCATTATCACCCACGGCTTTTTGAAGAATGTCGTCGGCAATAGTTGTGGCGGTCAAACAAGTTGACCCGGCGGAGCTTCATCACCGACGACTAACTCGTTGGTGATGCTATTTCCCATTGTCGGCGACTTTATCTCGTCGGTGATACCTTTGAAGTATCACCGACGACTTCTTGAAAATCTCGGCAGTGATACTATCACTGACGGGTTGCTTCCGGCGACCTTATAATCGGCGACATGTCGTCATGTGGCCTTTATAAGTATCACCGGCGATTTATGGAGAAAGGCATGCGACTTTAAGTCGTCGGCAATGATAAGAAATGTGGTAGTGTCTGAATGAATTTCAAGAGTATTATTGCACCATACGAGAATTTGAAAATACATACTTAGTACACCTTCTACACAGGTTGCTTCCTGAACCGTGGAGAACAACTATAAGAGAAAGCATAGAAGAAAGACCTCTAAAGAGGTTTTCAATCGAAAGAGTTGTAGAAAGAATCAGGCTGCTGATGCACGAACAGTGTAAAGCTAACACCAGAGCAAAAACAGCCAAGAAGCAGCTCAGAGGAACAAGTGACTTCTGTTCCAAAATGATAGATGCACTAACCAACTGGGGATGCGAAGAGAAGAGGCATAAGAAAAAACACTTCCAAAAATATTTCAAGAGAAACAGAAGGAAGAATTGGAGGTTCAAGAGAAGCTCCGACTACAGAAGAGAAAAAAAAATCCCAGAAAGAGATTTTTCAAGAAGACAAGATTCTATCAAGAACTAGAAAAGAAGAAAACTTGTAGATGTTGGCTATGCAAGGCCGAAGGGCACTATGCTAACGAATGTCCCAAGAAATAGAAAAGAAGTTCAAAGGCTCTTCTTAAAGAGTATAAAGAAGCTATGTAGATGACAAATCTGAAAGGCTACTAGGTAGTCTATTCATCAGAAGATGATGAAGAGATGTTTGTCTATTCAGTCTGTTCAGAGGGGGAATCGACAGAAGAGTCAGAATCAGAGTTTAAAGAAGAGTATGAACCTAGAAAGGTTTATCTTCTTGAGATAAAGAATTAGGAAGAAAGCACAGAGAAAGAAAAGATTTCTTCCTACAAGGTCAATCCGAGATCACTCATTTGTGACTACTGTCAATGCAAGGAGAAGAAGGAACTCCCTATGTTTTGTTAAGCATTACGGAAAACATATCACAAAGAATTCTTCATAGTTGAAGCGAACATTTATCATTGAAAATATTTGGCAATCAGAAGGTCAAGAGTCCGATGTTCCAATCAACAATGATTTCCTGCTAGAACAAACTTTCATCCAGAAGCCAGAAGTGAACTTATTAGGCTTCGAGAAGAATCAGAAATTCTTCTGGATAGAAAGGCTTAAAGAAGCTAAAAGTATTGTTGGTCCAGGGTTCACAGAACAATATTAGAGATCACAGCAGAATAGTGGTGGATACACACCAAGATTCGAAACCATACTGCAATATATGTAACAAGATGAGTTGCTTATCGAGAAATCATCATTATCAGAAGAAGAAGATTCTGATGAAATGGAATTCTGTAGGTTTCATGGCAACAGAGAATTCAAGCATCCTGATGCTCCACCTCATGCCCCTACTAGAATCTAACTCAAAGAACACACTGTCTACAACATTCTCAAGAGAGACTGTGATAAGTGTAAGCAAGAGAAAATCCTCAAAAAGAAAGCGAGGAACTCCAAAAATCCTAGTATGAAGACGAGAATCAAAAATGGAGATCCTACTATTGCGCTGCTTCATGATCAAGACAGGTACCATTACTATGTGTCTTATAAAACCTCTGACAACTAGTAGGTGCAACAAGAAGAGTTACCCATCCATGAATAATCAGAAGACAATGATGAGACACTTGAAGCAGCATTCGTAAGAGAGCATAATCTCAAGCACTTCAAGGCCAAACTCAAAAAATAGAAGAAGCATACCCTTGGAGAAATCAAAGAAATGCTCAGACAAAATATCGATATCAATCTTCTAAAATCTTGGGAAGAAGACCCAGCGGTCTGTGAGCTTAAATTACATGACATGAATTCCATCTGTCATGTAAAAGCTATTCCCCAATACAAGGAAGAAGATCAAAAAGAGTTCAGAAAGGATATAGATGATCTCTTAGAAAAAGGACTAATAAGACCGTCAAAGAGTCCTCATTATGCTCCAGCCTTCTATGTCAGAAACCATGCAGAAGAAGTTCACGAAAAAGTAAGAATGGTGATAGACTACAGACGTCAACAAGAAAATCGTAAAAGACGGTTACCAGATAGCATAAGCAAGAGTGCTAATCAACAGGCTTAGAGGAGCTAATGTGTTCTCAAAATTTGATGCTAAATCAGGGTTGTGGCAAGTCAAAAATGCATTTTGACAGCATTGTTCTTACAACCTTCGAAACTCCATGGGGACACTACTAATGGCTAGTAATGTATTTCGGGCTGAAACAAGCTCCATCCATTTTTCAGAGAAAAATGGACAACATATTCAAGCAAGTAGCAGACTTCTGTGTCGTCTATATAGACGATATTCTTGTGTTCTCAAAGAACAAAGAAGAACACATGAATCATCTCTTTAAAGTAGCCAAACTTATTGTCCAACATGGAATCATCTTAGGAGAAAAGAAAGTCTTTCTCGTCTTCGATGAAATTGACTTCTTGGGGATTAACATAAAGAACAGAGTCATCAAGCTTCAACGACATATCCTAGAGAAAGTTTGGAAATTCCCAGATATAATTTCGGACGCAAAAAGTCTACAGAGATTTTTAGGAGTCATAAATTATGGAAGAGACTTCCTTCCTAAAATTTCTAGATTAACAACAATTCTGTCGCCCAAAACAAACTCAAAGAGAGCTTAAAAGTTTACAGAAGATGATGAAAAGATCGTTAAGCAAATCAAAGAACTATGCAAGAATTTGCCACCACTATATCAACCTTAAGAGAATGAATAAATCATCCTCCAAATTGATGTTAGTGACAACTTCTGGGCAAGTGTAGTACTGGTAAGAGAGCCAGACACTAACACTGAGAAGATTTTGAAATTATGCGGTGGAAAGTTCAATGCTACAGAGCATAATTATCCCACAGGGGAAAAAGAAATTATGGCCATCAAAAAGATAATTGAGAATTCTCCAGCCTTTTTAGGAAAACCTTTCTACATGAGAACAGCTTGTGTCAGAGTGAAAAATTTCAAAAACTTCAAACTTGATAAAGCTGCTGATAGGGGAAGATTAGCTAACTGACAATTATTTCTTAACCAATACGATTATGATGTGGAATTGATTGCAGAAAACAAGAACTATCTTCCAGACGCTTTAACAAGGGAAATGGCAAAATATAGAACAAGTGAGACGGATGATGAATGTCGCAACCTGAGAAGCAGAATGCTAGGAAAGGAACCTAACCAACAAAAAGAACCAGTTGAAAAAGTCCTGAAGAGTTTTTTGCTGCATCCCAAAAGACCAACCTTAACTAATCAATCTCAGGGGAAAGGATTGGCTAGCCCGTCTCAAACGGCAGACAGTAAAGGCAAATCAAGATCATTAATGGCTGCTGCTTGGCGAAAAAGCAGAATTTTCCTACAGGTTTCATAAATATCTTCAGCTACCAGCTAAACACATTCTCAAAAGCAGTCTTCCAGACTAACCAAAGTCTAGCATCCCACCAGAGGACACTGTTAGATAATTTTTTGTTTGCCTTCTAGGAGAATGACAAAAGGCTCATGGTAGAAACCATAGATGCCTTAGCGATGGAACTAAGCCAAGAGAAGAAATCACCAAGCTTAGTCAATGAACCAACAATGTTGTACATTAGAACTCCAGAGAGTGATAAATTTCCTATCTAGGTACTAAAAGAATCAGAATGGTTTAAGTTCCACATACATATTGGCACGCAATACCCGATGAAGATCTCCTCAACAACCTCTTCGTTGTCACATGACCCTTTCTGGGAAAATACTTGGTTAATGTTCAGAGTGAACATCCGCAAGAGCACAAGTTATGGTTAGTTGAGAATGGATTTGTTCATAATTTATGGACAAAAACAAATGAAGATCTAAAGGGACTACCATCCATTATTTATAATACTGTCAAGAATTTCAGGAAGAGCATCTGCATTCTCAAACTAAAGTTAAGGTCTACACCCCCAGAATGGGTGCATAAATCTAAGACTGAATATATTCCTCCATACCACTACGTCAGAATCATTCAAAGGCAGTATCTTGAGCCAGCATGCGACAGATACAATAGAAACCCAAATTCTAGTATTCCATGGATGAAGGCTATGACGTTGGAAGATATCAAGAAAGTAATCAAAGAAGATCAAGAGATTACATTTCTTGCGTCGGGAGAAAAGGTAATAGTCACTACATACGATCATCCAGAGACAGTTACAAGTGATCTGTTTGTCGCCTTGAAGAAAAGGAAATAGATTCTTCCTTTGCCTGTACTCATTGGCTTGAAAAGATCGAGAAAGAAAGAAGCTACCAGATGTATACAGATACAGATAGAGATATGGAAGAAAACGAGAGAAGAAGAATGATGAAGTATGAAGACCCTTACCTTGGGGATAACTCAGAGGTATATGATGACATGTAAAGATAGGTAAAAATCATGTTGTCTTCTTCCTCTTAGTGAGAGACATCTTTATCCTTAGAATCTTCTTTCCGAAAGAAGACAATGGTGCAAAGCAGATGCCCTATATGCATCAAAACACTTTAGTTAGTGGAGTCACTATTATTAGTTTGTGTTTCAATTCCGATTTGAGGTCTGCTCTCTCTATATAAAGAGCATCGAGTCATAGTGTTAGGCATCAAAAACCAGAACAAGAGAAATCCATCTGAGAGCAGACAGTTTGAGAGTTTAGATAGTGAGTGAAGAGTCGAAGCAACTGTTCAGCTTCATCATCCTCAAGTAAGTATGTCTATTACTATGAGTGGCTAAACAGCTTATAGCTGTTTACCAGAGAATGACGCTCTGGATCTATAGCTTGTAACCATGTTAGAATAAATAAACTATGGTTTCCCACAAAACTTCGTATTTTCATGCATCTTTATAAAACTCATTTAAACTCTCCTAAGAGGCGGACTACTGTCCAGAAAGTGGAAGAAATGAGTTGTTTTTACTTGTTCATACTCGTTTTAATCCCCTAGGAGGCGGACTACTGCTCAGAAGATGGAAAGAAATGAGTTATCTGATATTAGTAGTAGTAAGTACACTCATCACAAGTTAGTAGTACATGCATTACATGATAGTAGTACCTTCATTGCATAATGCATTACTGTTCATCAAACAAAACAAAAATTTTAAACCAAAGGCCATTCAGCAATGAATTCGCCAGCAGTAACCAAGCAGGAAGCCAGTAGGTGAGATAATGACATAATAAATGCTAGTTCTAACTAGAGATTGAAGAAATGTAAGAATTTGGAAATAGTGACATGGTTGTAATTGTTGTGTCTTTTTTGGTACACAAGTAACCTTATTTGAGAAAGAATGAGTTTTTTGAGTATGAAAAAAAAGTTATTGAATTTTTAAGGGAAGAGAACTTAAATTTAGGTTTTTAAATCATTTGTCCTAAATTTAATTATCACATTGACCCTTTTTTTTCTTTTTAAAAAATAAATAAAATTAAATTTAAGAACCGTAATCGCGCAATAGAACGAGGCCATTTCCAGTAAAGGAATTAGGGTTCGCAGAGCAAAGAGAGAAATGACGAGATTCTCATTAGCCGGGGGAGATGTAGGGGGGCCGAGCAGCCATAGGCCGAAGAATCCTCGTCTTCTTGTTCCCACTCCTTTTGCTTCCTCTATTTGCCATAGCTATAACTATAAGAGAACGGGAACGGGAACGACGAAGACAAGGAGGGTAGTGTTGGTGAATTTGGATTTGTAGGGTTTATGTAAAGCTTCTTGGACAACTCAACTTGTTTGATTGTTGACTGTCTCATGTCCAATGATTCTTTCTTGGTCCTTCTAGGATGAGTCTTGTTGGAGTCGAATGATAATTCCTATTGCCTAAGGACAGTGCAGAGTAATAGATGTTGAACCAACATGGCACAGCAAATGTGCCTGTTTGAGTGTGCATGATTAGAGTGGCTGGATACAATAAGGGTGGACGATTAGTATCACTATTTGTGTTGTTACCTTCTCTGGAATGAATCAAACAATGACTTACAAAGATTCTACTTTCAGAGGTTTCTTCCCTTTAAAGTTTTGAACAAATTCAGAAGAATAAAATCGTCACCATCCATTTAACCCAGGTCTAGAAGCCACAACCCCACTACCCTTTTTCAAGTGTTTTTGCTTTTTAAAATAAGGTAGACATGATCATGTCACAATTGTTTCTATAAAGTTTGAAGCATCTCATGATTTTAAGGATTTATTAAAAAAAATTGTGCTGAGCGAGTCCTACAGAGTATTTACCCTACAAGTTTGAGTTACCGTGCAGGACTGTTCTGGTCCGAAATTAGGGAAGTATGATTTTATGGTCTAATGAGTGGTCTCTAGTGACTTGGAACCTATATAAAGTTTTTGGAATTAAGGGTGTGGTGGTTTTGTAAATTGACATGTTCCCACAGAGGAAATAGTTTCACCGTATAGTCCCTACTCCCTACTATGGATAGGTCAAGGACAGATAAGCCATATGTTGAAATGTAAGTCTATATGCAATTGGAATGCCGAAAATGTGAAATCCAAGACAAATAACCATGATATCTTTCTAAGTGTTTTTAAAATTAGATATCTACCAATTCTTTGTTGATTATCTTTCTTTAACGTTGCTGAAATGCAGCTATTATAAATTTTTCTTTAAGATAAAAATTGGCTTTAAATAACATGTCATGACTGAAAACATCTAATAATCATGAAGAAAAGTCATAGTTGTATCGAGAAGGTATCTAGTATCCACAGTAGAGGAGCTAAGATTTACAAGCATGTCAAACTAATTGATGATATAATTGAATTTTATTTTCGGAGTGTTGCATTGGTTGTATCTGCTGGTTATATGTAGTGATTTGAATCATTGATACGAGAAGTATTTTATTTTTCTAGCCCTTGCAAATCTACCATGTTTATAAGCTTGTAAGTGTAACATGCTAATGACTTTTTCATTTTTCTTTGGATGTTCAGCGTGCTGCTCATTTACTATCTAACAATTCTCAAACATACTTTTACTGTTACTTTACCTGTTCAAAGGGGTCATTTCGGTCCACAAATTTATGTGAGATGTGAATGAAATAGATGTAGTATTTATAGAAAAATTATAGGGTGTTATTTGCAATGTTTTTGAAATTTTTTGGGATTTTTTTGCAATTTTTTAGGGTTTATTTAGCAAAATGGTAGAAAATTCTGAAATAGCCGTTTCGGTTGAATCTCGGCCGTCCGATCATAATTTTTAATTTGAAATGGACGGTCCAAATCAATCTGACCGTTATGGATTTTTATCCATCCGGCCTCACATGTGGCGCCTCCCTATTGGATGGTTATTTTTTTACCATTTACTGGCACGTGTATTACACGCATCAGGTAGAAAAAAAATTTGAACCGGTTGGCGTCACCCACGTGCGTGGGCTCCGCCAGCACTACTCGTACTTCAGCTCGAGCAAAAGCTGCTCGTGCAGCTGCTCGTCCGTCCAGTCAACGTGCGGTCAGCGGTGCATGTCGTCGATCGAGCTGCTCGTGCTACGTTGACGGGGGGGGGGCCGCCGTTTGAAGCTGCTCGAGCTACTCCACCTAGCACCGGTGTAGCTTCTCTAATGCCCAACCCTAGAGGAACTTTAGCTTTCCATATTACAGAATAAGTAATGATGGGGAGGACGACTCAAAGATAATATCCCCATGATTTTAGCAGCCACTCTCTCTTTTCTGGTCCAGATGACCACTACCTTCAAGCCAAGACCAGAGATGAGGTTTCAAACTTCCTCATTTCTTGTGTGGTGTACCCAGAATCTCTCCTGATTCTTTCTATTTATGGAGAGCGTCAGAATAAATCCTATATATATATATGCCAATAATATAGTCATACTCTTCAATCATACTCTTCGATAGTCATAGATGAAATTTAATTTCTGAATAAACATAAACTACCCAGTATGGTCCATATAAGTTTATACGTAGTTGGTGAAATAAAAAATAAATAAAAAAATACTGTAAGTGAAATTTTCTCAACTAACCCAAAGTCGGGATATTAAGGAACTTGCTAGGTAGAATGTTCCCATAAGCAGCAGTAATGCAAAGTTCTGGCTGCAAATCTCTTAGTTTGGACAAAAACATATCCAGCAGATACAGATAACACAAAAGTGCCCCTCTCAAATTAAAGATTACTGTTGTCTAATAGTGTTAAAAGATACAGAAACAATAATGCACCCAAGCACATACGTGTGGACACTCTTATAATCATTCTAACACAACAATTGTTTAAATTTTAATATCATTTATTGTAAAGTAATAAAGCATTGCTCGTGTTCCACACTAAAATAAAACGAATGTTATGCAGAGAACATATTTCATAGAAGAAAATAGCAAATCACTGGAGAATGTAAAGAGATACACCTATCAGTCCTAATTTTGCGCTCTCAGAAGCAAACATGTGCGCTTCAATATGTTTTTATGGTTGATTATTTAGTAAATGGAAGATTAAAACACTTGACAATTACACTATTGAGCTTGATAATGAACTCAAACTCTCTACCACTAAACCGACAGAATTGTGGATATAATAAAGTTGCCCTATAGTATGACATGATAAGTTGAGTTGTACCTCGCCGGCTTTTATAGGTGTGAAAATTGTTAGAAAATATTTTCTATATCTGTCTTTTATCTACCATATCTGTATATACTTAGATTCACTGCTATAACTTTCCTTTCCTGTATAGAAGTTCTTATCCTTGTCTGTATAGGTCTAGTGTGTATGTTCTGTATATAACCACGTTACAGTTATCAATGTAAAAGGCATTCCAGCCAATCTATTCTACAGTCTCTTTTACATGGTATCAAAGCAGGACTAGTTGCTGACTCATCGCTACACCTTTTCGATCTCGCGTACAGCATCTCTCTTTCAATCATCATGGCCGGTGGAGAAGATTCTGGCAAGAAGAAGGCAGAAAGTTCAGTCGATTCCGCCAAGACAGATCTCTCTAATCCCTTCTTCACTCACCATTCAGATCATCCCGGATTGGTTCTCGTCTCCAAACTTCTCAATGGGGACAATTATTCAGATTGAAAAAGGTCAATGGTCCGAGCTTTGAACTCCAAAAATAAGTTTGGATTCGTCAATGGTTCAATCAAACCTCCCTCAGAAGCAGCTAATCCCAAAGGTTACGCAACTTGGTCGCGGTGCAATGACATGGTTCATTCTTGGATTGTCAACTCTTGCGATCCTGAAATTGTAGATAGTGTGACTTATTACCCTACTGCTAGTGAGGTTTGGGAAGATTTAAGTGAACGTTTTTCTCAAGGGAATGCAACTCGCATCTTTGAAATACAAAGAGACATCAATCTACTCATACAAGAATATCTATCTCAGCCTACAATACAAGAGTTTATGAGGATGAACTGGCAATATATTCAGACACAGTACATTCAGAATAGCAGAAATTGATGCAGTTTCTAATGGGATTGGATGATTCTTGCAGTGCTATTCGGGGACAGATTCTTCTAATGAACCCACTACCTTCTGTTCGCCAAGCATACTCCTCTCTCTCTCTCTCTCTCTCTCTCAGTAAGGAAAACACTGCGTCTTGAGTACAACCCACATTAGAGCAAGCAAAACTAGCAGCATCGCCAGGGCAATCCGGAGCAACTGAAACCCGTCATCAACTGCGACAAAAAGAGCTCAAGATTCTCAAAGATCGTCGGATAGCTTCAACGAATATCCGTGATCGTCGAACATAACTGATCAAAATCGGCGTTGCTCTAGGACGCGATCTAACTGTACCTATTGTGAGAAACATGGGCGATATGCTTTGGGTCATTGGGTTCAAAATTGTTTTGAGCTTAATAGATATCCTGTGGGTCACCCAAAAGCCAAATCCAATTCAGGCCCAAGAAAGTCTAGCAACAGTAAAAAGTCTGCAGCTAATCATGTGTCTAATGCTTCGAAAGATGATGGAAAACCTGTTATTGGAATTTCGGAAGCGCAACTGTGGCAGCTTTTCTCACTTTTGAGCAATGAAGGTTGTAGCTCACAAGCCAATGCGGTAACTAAACCAAGTTTTTCTAAAGTCATTTTCCGCGACTGGATTATTGATAGCGGGGTAACAGATCATATCTCTTTATCATCAAAGTATTTTTTCCACAAAAATAAAAATTGCTCATAGCCTCCAGTATTATTGCCTAGCGGGGAAACAGTTGAGATTACTACAAAAGGAAGATTGCCTCTTAATTCTGTCTATTATTTGTTGGATGTATTATGCGTGCATGCATTCAAAGTAAACCTAATATCAATAAGTCGCTTAACAAGAGGTCTGAATTTCTCAGTGACTTTTTCTCCTTATTGGTGTATTTTACAGGATCTGGACACGAAGACGATGATTGGTTTGGGGAAGCAGCATGATGGACTATACTATTTGGCAGCATTGGCGACAAGAAAGAATCTTACCCTCTCTCCTCCCACAAACAAACCATCCTGCAACCTCACTATCTCCACCACCGATCTATGGCATAATCGTTTAAGACATGTTTCTCCTCCTTGTCTTCGCTTCATTGTAAAGAGTTTTTTAGATTTTCACGTTCACCCTAATAATGTTTGCCCTACATGTCCCTTGGAAAAACAAAGTAGTTTACCTTTTGGTACTAGCACTATTTCTTCTTCAAAACCATTTGAAATTATTCATTGTGATATTTGGGGCCATTATAGCCATTCTTCTCTTTCTGGTGCGCATTATTTTCTCACTATTGTTGATAATTATTCTCATTTTACATTGATTTTTTTGATGCGTCACAAGAATGAAGCACAATCTCTTTTGAAAAACTTTTTCACTTATGTTATTACTCAATTTGAGTCTCGCATCAAAACTTTTCGAAGTGATAATGGTGGTGAATTTATTTCTTTGCACACATTCTTTCAAGAAAACAGTGTAATTTTTCAGCACTATTGTGTTTATACGCCTCAACAAAATGGGGTTGTTGAACGTAAACATTGGCACATATTACAAGTGGCATGATAGGCGGATAAACACCTATACAAAGATACCTTATTTTCAACCAAGATATATCATTGTAATAGTTAATTATATGGGTTATCGAATACAAGGAGTTGGTGAAACTAAATCCTAACACTAAACTACAATGCTGACAGACTCGATTACAATACACTAATGACACTACGAACATAAGGTAGACTACTGTAAAAACTACGAAAATTTAACATAATATACTAGACACTGTGGTAGACTACCACAACAAAATTGAGGGTGTTCTGAGTAGTTTCGGTTACCAAAATAAATTGGCTAAGCTACAGCTAATGCAGATAATAAGTGCTGAAAGTAAATATGCTAATGAATGCAAATGTGTTTAAACTATATGATTAATGAGCTAAGAAGCATGCAATCCACTACCGCCATTCCATCTCTCTAACACATACTTAACCTAATGCACATGTCCGATGAATGAAAGTTCCCAGGAAGAGTTGATCGTTACAACCACATCCTATTTCCTAATCTTTATGCCTATGCAGGTTTGTCATGGACCTCTCCCACAACTATTCCTCTATGAACCCATAGTCATGGATCCCAAGGTTTACAAAGAAGAAAGAATTAAACACTAGAAAAGGTTTGAGAAGCTACGAGGATTTACAAGTACACTATGGAGTGTCTCGCTAGACTTATGGATTTCAATCTCTTGACGGTAAAATCAGTGTATCACTGTAGAGAATCCAGTGGAAGAAATTATCTTCAGTCACCTGTATCTCATGACAATAGAACCCTAGCATGCAAACTAAGTTGGCCACTAAAGCAAACATACACAAATTCATATGGTGAACCATTCAGAGAAAGAAACCTCATTCAAAGAACATGCAAAACTAAGTTAAAATGTATGCATTAAAAAGACTTCATGAACGAGGCTTCAAGCAGCCCCTTAACAATAGGTTTAGCTACTAAAATTCATAAGTAAAGAATCAAAACAAGTCATAGTGTTTGATAAAAAAAAATGAGATGAAGAAGAACTCTGGCCGGCCAGAATTCGACGGGTCGAGAATTCCTTCGACCGGTCGAACCGAGACAGGTTGAACTCCTCTTGCGGCTTGCTCTCCTTTTGCTCAAAGCTCTGCTCTTCTCCAAAATTCTGATTATTCTTTTTCTAAAACCTAAAATAGGTTTATATACTTCCTCCAATTGCTCTCCTAGAGTCCACATTGGAATAAATTTCTATAATTACACATAACTCCTTCTTTCCTCCGTATTGAGCTAGAAATCCTTCTTTTATTTCCTTTTCCTTTATTTCTCCACAAAATCTATTAAAACAATAAACATAATTAAATCACTTGATTAATAACAATAAACTAGATATAGGGAAGAAATTAAATATCGAATAGACACATAAATATGCGACTATCAAAATACCCCACACTTAGACATTACTAGTCCTCAAGAAATGCACTAAATTAAACTAAAACTTTAAGATAACTCAAAAAAAACTCTACTTCATGACTCTAACGCTCTTAACGTATTGTCTCAGCAATCTACCACAATTATAGCACCAAGATTAGTATGACTTCACATTCACCTTCCACAAAGTTTCGGAAGTTAATTTCAATATATGACACACATGTAATATGTAGGACGAAGACATAATCATGGTGAAAGGAGTTGCAACATGCAACAAACAAGTCAAGATTCAACCTCACTTAGATATGCTCTCACAAGTGTTTCACTCAAAATTTGTCTAAGGTTTCTGCTCAACTCAATTACTTGCCAAATTGACCAACTCATATGCTTACTCTTGTGACTAATCTCTACAGATCAAAGGTTGCCATCTTGAGGATGAAAATTACTTTCAAAGGTTGTAACGGGGCTTGTCTCATAGGTTAAAGAATAAATGGATATAGAATGCAAATATGATTCTAGAACCCAGTAGAGCACCAAATAAGAGACTTCTTCAAACTTTACAACCATGAACTTCTTTCACTTTTGTGGCCGAATTTTATCTTGTTGGGCCTTCACATTATTGTTTTCATCAACAGTTAACTCGGGTACCAAGCTAGACATCACATTTTTTTTACACTAGCTTGATACCCGACACTTATTTCTTTGCATCACATTTTGAAATTGTCAACATCTTCACATACCTGTCTCATATATAGCTCTACCAAGTCCTAGAACAAGAAAAATAAATAACTATTCTAAGGTTTAAGGTAAGAGATATGTGGGTGATGACATAGAGTTTAAACATGTAGACTCAAAGTGGTTAGCTAAGGGGTGCACAACTTGTGTACACAAAGTCAGGACACTGCCTTATATGGCTATGGTGGTGTCCCCTAAATGTCTTTATCACTTTCTCAATCAAAACATGTATTGACTATAAGCTTTGAAAAGTATAAGAGCAAGTTCTAGTAATAACTAGAGTCCATAAACTTAATCTGTGGCAAGCAATTGACACTCAATAAAGAAAGCATGTGTATTCATATATAGGCTCAACCACTCACAGGTTAATTGAATCTCAAGTCATTTAAGCATGCTCAAAAATCTATACCATATTAAATTGTTTCTACGTCCACTACACATTTGCATATGCACTATATATCAATATTAACCAAAGAAACTCATATAACATGATCATCTTTTAGACACAATTACAGACGATATAAACACATCATGGAATAGTTAAGGGCACCTAAGACTCAAAATAAGAGACTCTTTTTGTATTTTTCTTGACACTTTTTACTTTTGTATTTGGTTTTTCAAATAAGACACAAAACACACAAGAAAAACTCAAAAATACCAAACTTTGGCCAAGAAACCCTTCCACGACGAACTAGTCGTCGGAAAATATGCCCTCAGGTTTCGACTGGTCGAGGAATTCCTCAACGGGTCGAAGACATGCTACTATATAAAAATCTGCCAAAATTCGACGGGTCAAAAATTTCCCAAAGGATTTTCTCGACGGATCGAAATGGGTCCCATGTACTGCGCAACTCCACTCGCATGATTTATATAGAATTAATCTCACATTGGAATAAGTTGAAATTTCATTTTCCTAAACTAGACACATGTAAAACCATTTCTTCAAAATTTCAGAATTTTACGAGACTTCTAGCTATGGCAAAAAAATTACACAAAATAGCAAACTGCATAATACCAAAATGACACCCAAAAACGAAAAATTTATACATAGACGCTAAGAATATGATATAAACTCCACCCCACACTTGAAATTTGTATTGTCCTCAATGTAAAATAAAACTAAAATATACAATACATCAACAAGCATAGAATGAGACACATAACACATCACAAATCACACTAAATATGGAGAAAAGAAAGTAAAGGAGCAGGGATAAGAAATCAAATCTGGTCGCCAGCTTCTTCATCCACATGGGTTACCTCCCAAGAAGTGTTAAGTTTAACGTCTTCAGCCAGTCGACAATTCTCATCAATCCACACAAGGAGCTGCCTCTTCAAGGTTTGCATCCTCAAAGACATGTTCCACAAATGACTCATAAAAAGGCTTGAGTCGATGTCCATTCACTTTAAATGTCTTCCCTATTTTTGAACTCACTATATCTATAGCACCATGAGGGAAAACATTAGTGATAACATAATGTCCAGTCCATCTACTTTTTAGCTTACCTGGTGAAAACATTAGTGATAACATAATGTCCAGTCCTTCTCCTTCTCCCTTCTCCTTCAATTCTTCTTCAAATGGAATGAAGAGATATATCGAGGATCGGATGGAATGAATTTAGTTTGGCATCGGGCTTATATAATGCTTCACTTAGACGACGGAGGTGTCGGTACGTCATCTAAGTGGAAGTACGTTATGTACTCGGACGACGGTGTGTCGGTTCGTCCTCCAGGTTATCACCTGGACGACGGAAAATAACGACTCCGTCGTCCAGGTTATCACCTGGAGGACGGAGAAGACTCCAAGGTCCAGGTGATCACCTGGACGACGGAGACGTTATTTTCCGTCGTCCAGGTGATCACCTGGACCTCGGAGTCTTCTCCGTCCTCCAGGTGATAACCTGGACGACGGAGAATAACGGCTCCGTCGTCCAGGTTATCACCTGGAGGACGGATAAGACTCCGAGGTCCAGGTGATCACCTGGACGACGAAGATGTTATTTTCCGTCGTCCAGGTGATCACCTGGACCTCGGAGTCTTCTCCATCCTCAAGGTGATAACCTGGACGACGGAGAATAACGGCTCCGTCGTCCAGGTTATCACCTGGAGGACGGAGAAGACTTCGAGGTCCAGGTGATCACCTGGACGACGGAGAATAACGTCTCCGTCGTCCAGGTGGTACTTGGACCACGGAGAAGTCTCCGTCGTCCAAGTGGCACTTGGACCACGGAACAATTACGTTTCCGTGGTCTAAGTGATGTTTTCTTGTAGTGCATCTTGTTTAGTCATCAAATATCTCAAAGCAGCATGGTCAGAAAATACGATAACTTTAGTTCCTAACAAGTAAGATCTAAACTTTTCAAGAGCAAAAACCACTGCTAAGAGCTCATTCTCAGTAGTTGAATAGTTCAACTGTGCATCATTCAAGGTCCTGGAGGCATAATAGATGGCATGTGGAAGTCTCTGTGGTCGTTGGCCAAGAATAACGCCAACAACATAGTCCAAAGCATCACACATGAGCTCAAATAGTAGACTCCAATCATGTGCTTATATGATGGGGCCTGTAGTCAACAACTCATTGAGCTTATTAAAAGGTTTGGACATTCCTCAGTGAAATTGAAGGATACATCCTTCTGGAGCAGTGCACATAAGGGTTTGGCTATCTTGGAGAAATTGTTGATAAATCTGCTATAAAATCCTGCATGTCCAAGAAAAGATTTCACCTCCTTCTTAGTAGAAGGAGGTGGTAAGGTACACACAATATCTACTTTAGTCTTGTCGACCTCAATTCCCCTAGCAAAAATAACATGTCCTAAAACTATACCTTGTTCCATCATAAAGTGGCATTTTTCCCAATTGAGTATCAGGTTAGTTTTCACACAACGTTCCAAGACCATAGATAAATGATGTAGACACATGTCAAAAGAATCACCAAAGGCCGAAAAATCATCCATTAATACCTCAATGATCTTTTCGACCATATCTGAAAAGATACTCATCATGCATCTTTGAAATGTTGCAGGCGCATTGCATAAATCAAAGGGCATCCTCCGATAAGCAAACGTGTTGTAGGGGCAAGTGAAGGTGGTCTTCTCCTAATCATCCTTATGTATGGCTATCTGGTTGTAATCTGAATAACCATCCATGAAACAATAATATGCATGTCCTACCAACCTTTCTAACATCTGATAATTAAATGGGAGTGAAAAGTGATCTTTTTGTGTGGTGGCATTGAGCTTGCGATAATCAATGTACACTCTCCATCCTGTTTGCACTCATTGAGGCACCAACACGTTCTCGTTATTCTTCACCACCGTTATTCCAAAACGTTTCGGTACTACCTGCATAGGACTAACCCACTTGCTGTCAAAAATAGCATAAATTATACCTACATCGCGGAGTTTGATCACTTCTTTCTTTATAACATCCATCATGGGAGTATTTAGGTGACATTGAGCTTGTCTGGTTGGCTTAGCATCCGTCTCAAGATGTATCATATGAGTGCACAAAGTAGGGAAAATTCCCTTGATATCTGCAACTGTCCAGCCAATTGAGTGCTTATATTCCCTAAGAACAAGCAAGAGTTTCTCCTCTTGCAATTTTGAAAGCTCTGAAGAAATTATGAATGGTAAAGTTTCACCATCACCAATGAAAGTAAACTTCAAATGCTCGAGGAGAGGTTTAAGTTTTAACTCGGGCGCTGCCTGAATAGATGGAGCAAGAATGTCAATTGAAACCGGAAGAGGGATTGGGTTAGAAGGCTTACCTTTCATGCTTGGCATTGATTCAAATGCATCTTCCATTGCATAGTATTTGTCTTCCATCTCTAAATCTTCAGCATAAGCAATCTAAAAAACGGACTCAAATTCGACGGGTCAAAAATTTTCTGAAGGAAAATTTCGACCGGTTGATGCATCGCTACTGTCCAAAATCTGTCCGTCTTCGATAGGTCGAGGATTTTGCTCGACCGGTCGATACATCACTACTGCCACTTCTTGTTCCTCTTTTTCAACTGGTCGAAAACTGGCCCCGAAGCTTCTTTTTTTTCCGACCACTTCTATGAATTTTCTCAATGGATCCTCATATCACCCAATGAATATTTTAATGAACTCCTGCACAAAGCTTTCAAACACATCAATAGAACAATAAGAGTACATATCATCACCATTTGGGTGCTTGAGAGATTCAAAAATGTTGAATTGGATCTTCTCTCCTGCTACTTCCATGTTAAGTGAACCTTCCTAACAATCAATCTTGGTACGAGTCGTTCGCAAAAACGGTCAAGAATCAGTGGTATTTCAGAGGGCATTGGTACACATTCCATCACTAAACAAAAAAGTATGCTGGAAATATCAAATCTCCCACCTGCACTAGCACATCTTCTATAATGCCTCTAGGGTAACAGTTAAATCTATCAGCAAGTTTAATAATTATCCCAGTAGGTGTAAGTTCTCCAATATTCATTCTATCATATACAACATATGACAATAAATTTATGGACGCACCTAAATCAAGAAGAGCACCTTCAAACCTGTGATCACCAATTGTGCATGGAATAGTAAAACATCTCGGATCACCAAGTTTTGGTGGGATTTTCCTATGAAGAACAACAGATACTCTCTCACTTAAGGCAACTGTTTTAGTTCCTTTGAACTTTGTTTTAGTAGTGCATAAATCCTTGAGGAATTTTGCATGCTGTGGAATTTGCTTGATCACATCCAGCAATGGAATGTTCACCCTAACTTTCTTGAAGATATTTAGGATCTCCTTATCTTTTTCCTCCTTCCCTAAATTCTTCAACCTGCTAGAAAAAGGCACATTAGTGGTAATCAAAGGTGAGGGACATACCTAAGCTGGTTTTGATTTTTGCACAATTTTCATTCCAGGTGCATTCTCAACAGGTTGAGGAATTTCCTCAACGGATTGAGTTGAGGTTCCTGAAATGGTTTTGAATAGTTCATCAAGCACAACTTGCTCTATAATCGGATCCTCCCATTGTTTTCTCGGCTTCTTAACCTCTGGCTTTGCATCCGGCCAACATCTTCTCATTTTTCAAGATCATAGCATTGGCTTCATATTGCCCCTTGGGATTGGGAATGGTGCTGCTAGGAAAACCTCCTGGGTTGGCTTGAGTGAGTGTTTGCTGAATTTGGCTTACTTGCCTCTCTAGCAAATTGATTGGTTTTCCTTGTTGCTGAGTTGTAGCCTTGAGTTCTTGAGTTGTGGCCTTGATATCTTGGTGAAAAGCACTATTTTCCTCTCTTTCTTTCTTGCTGTCAAACATCATTGGTTACATCATGGCCTCTAGAGTTGAAATTCCTCTTGATGTTTGAGCTGAAGCTTATTGTTGTTGAGGAATACGCCTCTGGCAAAAGTGTTGTCCATCTTCTGTAGGCTACCTTGGCTAAAAACCCGGTGGAGCATTAGGAGGATTTAACACATTGTTGCTCCTATAACTCAACAGTGGATGATCCATATTCCCACCATAGGTATTGGGCTGCCTCTGGAAGTAATTTGCCTCTTCTTGCTCATGATTGACTTCCTTATCTGCTCTGAACTTTGGACAATCTTTTGCTAGATGATCTGAAGCTGAACATATAGTGCACACAACCTGAGCTGCAGCAACTGTTGTCTTCTTGGCCACTTTCAAACTACTAGCAATTAGAGCAATATCATTCTCCATAGAGCTTAATCTTTTTTCCATGGCTCCATCAATTGTGACTGCATTGAGAGATCTTCTACTTGCTCCCATGGATCTATCCCTTAACTGAAATTGCCTTTAATTTTCGGCTTGGTTCTCAACAACTTCCTTGGCTTCTACTCCAGTCATATTCCACCAATTTCTCCCACAAGCTGAATCAAGTTTTGACCTGTTGAAAGAATCAAGTCCTTAATAGAAGAACTCCATTTGAGTGTTGATGTCAAACTTATGATGAGGGCATTGTCGGAGAAGACCCTTAAACTGACTCCAGGCTTCATGTAATTCATCTCCATCTTTTTGCCTGGATGTGCTTACTTGGTTCTTCAAATTCTTGGTACGGGAAGCAGAATAGAATTTTTTCATAAATGCAACACGCATCTTCTCCCATGTGTCAATAGATAAATGAGCTAAAGAACTGTACCATGCCTTTGCTTGCTCCTTCAGAGAGAATGACAACAAGATGAGCTTCACAGTACGTGTCTTCTTCTACATTTGTTGATTTCTGGATTCTGCACAAAGTTGTGAACTCATTGAGATGATCCTGAGGGTCTTCAGAAGGCGTTCCTCTGAAGTATAGAAGATTCGATATAAGTTATGGAGGAATATAATACGCCCCCAAATTCTCAAGTAGTGCGATTGGTGAATCTGCTGCACCTATGCTAGGTATAAATGACTCTCCCAACTTGGCTGCATTTGCCATTCTTCTTGGGGATGGTGATGGTATTGGAATATTTTCCTCTTCCTCAAAATTAGATTCTGAACCTGAATGGCTTTCTTGCTAAGATGGCGCACCACCACTGTTCACACTCATAGACCGTTGTCTCTGTTGCTTTTTGTTTTTCTTGACTGAGCGTTCAATTTCTAGATCAACTAGTAATGGCTTAGTGCTTCTAGTGTGGCATAAACAATTCTCCTACACACGGAAGAAACAATAAGACTCAAAAGAAAAAGAAAAGAAAACAAAACAAAACTGAAAATTAAAGACTCTATTAGAACTTAGAATTAAGCAACTCCCTGACAATGGCGCTAAAATTTGATAGGCGGATAAAGACTTATGCAAAAATGCCTTATTTTCAACCAAGATATATCATTATAATAGTTAATTATAAGGGTTATCGAACACAAGGAGTTGGTGAAACTAAATCCTAACACTAGACTACAATACTGACAGATTCGACTATAGTACACTAATGACACTACGAACCTAAGGTAGACTACTGTAAAAGCTACGAACATTTAACACAATATACTAGACACTGTGATGGACTACCACAACAAAATTGAGGGTGTTTTGAGTAGTTTTGGTTACCAAAATAAATCGGCTAAGCTACAGCTAATGCAGAAAATAAGTGCTAAAAGTAAATAAGCTAATGAATGCAAATGTGTTTCAACTATATGATGAATGAGCTAAGAAACATGCAACCCACCACCGCCATTCCATCTCTCTAACACATACTTAACCTAATGCACATATCTGATGAATGAAAGTTCCCAAGAAGAGTTAATCGTTACAACCACATCCTATTACCTAATCCTTATGCCTATGCAGGTTTGTCATAGACCTCCCCTACAACTATTCCTCTATGAACCCATAGTCATGGACTCCAAGGTTTACAAAGAAGAAAGAATTAAACTCTAGAAAAGTTTTGAGAAGCTACGAGGATTCACAAGTACACTATAGTGTGTCTCGCTAGACTTATGGATTTCAATCTCCTGAAGGTAAAATCAGTGTATCACTGTAGAGAATCAAATGGAAGAAATTATCTTCAGTCACCTGTCTCTCATGACAATAGAACCCTATCATGCAAACTAAGTTGGCCACCAAATCAAACATACATGAATTCATATGGTGAATCATTCAGAGAATGAAACCTCATTCAAAGAACATGCAAAACTAGGTTAAAGTGTATGCATTAAAAAGACTTCATGTACAGGGCTTCAAGCAGCCCCTTAACAATAGGTTTAGCTACTAAAATTCATAAGGAAAGAATCAAAACAAGCCATAGAGTTTGATACAAACAAACGAGATGAAGAAGAACTCTGGCCGGCCAGAATTCGACTGGTCGAGAATTCCTTCGACCTGTCAAACCGAGGCAGGTTGAACTCCTGTTGCGGCTTGCTCTCCTTTTGCTTGAAGCTCCGCTCTCCAAAATGCTTATTATTCTTTTCTAAAACCTAAAATAAGTTTATATACTTCCTCCAATTGCTCTCCTAGAGTCCACATTGGAATAAGCTTTTATAATTGTACATAACTCCTTCTTTCCTCCGTATTGAGCTAGGAATTTTTCTTTTATTTCCTTTTCCTTTATTTCTCCACAAAACCTATTAAAAAAATAAACATAATTAAATCACTCTATTAATAACAATAAACTAAATATAGGGAACAAATTAAATACCGAATAGTCGCATAAATATGCGACTATCATGGCTCACACATTAAAATTTCAAGCACAACTCCCACATCAATTTTGAGGAGATTGTGCCCTTACTGCAGTCCATATCATTAATCGATTACCTTCGCTCATTCTCTCCTTCAAAACTCCTTTCGAACTTCTCTATTCCAAACCATCATCTTTTTCTCATCTTCGTGTTTTTGGTTGTCTTACATATGCTACTAATGTTCATACTTCTCATAAATTTGACTCTCAAGCTACACCTTCTATATTTATTGGTTACCCAATTGGCCAAAAGGCCTACAAATAATTCGATCTTTCAACGAAGAAGGTGTTTACTAGTCAGGATGTCAAATTTCATGAATCAATTTTTCCATATGCTCTAGATCGGCCCATTATCACCACTCTTCCAACAGCCCACTGTCCAAGCCCGAACCCAGCACCAAATAACATCATTTGACTACAACTTTGAAATTGTGTCCTCATCCCCTACCCACAACGAACCCGATATCTCTCCACCATCAAACTCTAACCGGAATCTGGGCCTCTCCCATTTCGCTCCACCCTCACCGGAATCTGGGCCTCTCCCATAGAACCGATTGCCTCCCTCACCGGCTTCTCCACTGCCTTCCATTATCTGAACCTATACTCGCTGACCCAAACCTACCTCTTAACCCAACATCTTGATTCCACTAGCTCCGCCCCTCACAAATTCATCTACCTCGCTGGCGGCTTCACCAGCTCCGCCTCCGATCGACGAGTCCTCCAATACTTCACTCTTACCTACACTGGCTGCTCCCTTACCCGATCTACCTCTACCCTTACTTGAACTTGACGCTCCCTTACCTATGGCAGATGTTCCTCTCTGCCGATCGACTCGCCAATCCACACCGCCTTCCAAGCTCGCCGATTATATATGCTCCAATGCCACCATGCTTCCTTCCAATCAATCATCTCTTTCATCTCCAGGTCAACGCAAGGGAACTCGTTACCTACTGTCCAATTTTGTTTTGTACCATCGGTACTCATTGACATACCACTCCTTTGTTGCCCAAATCAGTCAAGATATAGAGCCACAATCATTTTATGAAGCACCTCAATATCTAGAATGGCAAGCTGCAATGAAATCTGAGTTAACAGCTCTACAAGCCAATGGGACTTGGACTCTCACCTCTTCCTCCGGGAAAAAACCAATTGACTGTCGTTGGGTTTATAAGATCAAGCACAAGTCTGATGGTTCGATTGAGTGGTACAAGGCACGATTAGTTGCCAAAGGGTTCACACAATTGAAGGGTGTTGACTATCACGACACTTTCTCTCCCACTGCAAAAATCATTTCAGTTCGTTGCTTACTTGCCTTAGCTGCAGCTCGTAGTTAGTCCCTTCACCAATTGGACGTCGACAACGCCTTTCTTCATGGCGATCTCCACGAAGAAATCTATATATCTCCTCCACCGGGGCTTCGGAGATAGGGGAGGAGGACTTAGTTGCTGATTACACAAGTCTCTCTACGGGTTGAAACATGCATTAAGGCAATGGTTCTCTAAGTTTTCTGAGGCTATTCGTTCGGCTAGTTATGAACAATCCCGGGCTGATTACTTCTTATTCACCAAGAAGCAAGGTAATTCACTGCCCTTTTGATCTATGTTGATGATATTTTGATTACTGGGAATGATTCAAATAGTATTGTTGCACTTAAGAAGTTTTTGCATAAGAGTTTTAATCTTAAAGACCTATGTGAATTGAAATACTTTCTGGGAATTGGGATTGCTTTTTCGAGAAAATGAATTTTTATTTCTCAGTGCAAATATGAATTAGAGATCATTAAAGATTCGGGTTTGCTAGGTGATGCTCCTATTGATACAGCCATGGACAAAAACTTGAAGTTTTCAGATAAGAGTGATTTGCTCAAGGATCCAGGGCGTTATAGAAGATTGGTTGGCAAGTTAATATATCTAACTGTTTCAAGGCCAGACATCGCCTATCTTGTTCATGTCTTAAGTAGGTTCATGAATCAGCCTCAAAAAAATTCACATGGAGGCTACTCTACAAGTTGTTTGGTACCTAAAAAGAGCTCTTGGTCAAGGTTTGTTCTTCTCTGCAAATAGTTATTTCAGATTAAGGGTTTTTTGTGACTCAAACTGGGCAGCTTGTCCGCTTACTAGAAGATCGACTACTGGTTATTGTGTTTTCCTTGGATCGTCTTTGATATCTTGGAAATCAAAACGGTAGAAAACACTCTCTCTTTCGTCAACTAAAGCTGAATATCGTGCAATGGTATGTGCTTTTTGTGAGATAACGTGGCTTCGTCATTTGTTAAAAGATTTGGGAATTTTTCATCACATCCCTTCTTTGCTTTATTGTGATAACATGGCTGCCATACACATTGCGGTAAATCCATTCTTTCATGAATGCACAAGGCACATAGAAATTGATTGTCATTTTATTCGAGATAAGATTCAAGATGGTACAGTGGTTACAAAGTTCGTAAGTTCCGGGAATCAATTAGCTGATGTTCTGACCAAGCCTTTGGGAAGGGAAGATTTTGTTCCGATGATTCACAAGTTGGGAGTGCCGGATATTCACTCTCCAATTTGATGGAGTGTTAGAAAATATTCTCTATATCTATCTTTTATCTACCATATATGTATATACTTAGATTCACTGTTGTAGCTTTCCTTTCCTGTATAGAAGTTCTTATCCTTATCTGTATAAGTCTAGTGTGTCTGTTCTGTATATAACCATGTTACAGTTATCAATGTAAAAGGCATTCCAGCCAATCTATTCTAGTCTCTTTTACAAAAATGAGGTTGAAAGGGAAACCTCTGTCAAGAGAATATTGTGCTAAAGGAGACGGTGTCACCCTTCTCCCCCTATCCTTCCCGAACGGTGGCTGCGTCACAATAGCTGCAACCTAAAATCAAACCCAGACCACATTATTAATTAGTTTAGTCAAATCCCAAACTTTATATATTCAAACACAGAACTTGTTTGTCTGTTTATTGTTCCATATATACCTCAAACTCAGAATCTGGGGCACTTGAGGCATTCAGTAGGGCATCAAGAACAGTTGGAGAAACCTCGAGTGAAGAAAACATACCAACTAAAAATTAGCAACAACAAAACAGAGTTCATCAATTATCAACAAGAGATGTGGAGAGAGAGACAGAGAGAGAGATCACCTGAGAGTCTAAGAAGACGAGAGGCTTCCGCTTGGAAGAGAGGCATAGAGTTGAAGGAGAAGGAGAAGAAGAAGATTGAGTTGAAGCAGTGAAGCAGAAGAAGCAACGAAACACGAGTGACGAGGAGTTCATTCCTCCTCACCTTATTTTCACCTTCGCTTAACAAGCCGACCAAAAGAAGATAACAAAGTCTTCACCTTTTATACGAAGCACTTATCCAACTATTCTATAGTCCAGACTCCAAAGTAGGGGGATAGTTCATCAAATCAGTACTTTATAGCTCCCATAAATTATAAGAAAGATAGACTATTTTGCGATACAAATAATTTTAAAAAAAACAGCTGGAAGACACTTATAGTATCAATAATATAAAAAATTTAATCATCCTAAGATTTAGACAACCAAACACTAGACTCTAAACCCAAAACATAATTGTAGACAACCCAATCCATTAAAATGGTAAAAGGACGACAATATCCTCCTATATAAATAAAAAAACTAACGCCACTAAATCAGTAATTCATTACAAAATATGTGTGCAAGGATAACATGTTCCTTATAATTGTTGGTAGGTGGCGAGCCCAAACCAAATACTTGGTCAAAGCAATTGTCACTTATAATTTGCGCATAGGTGATTGAGACTTTTCTCTTAATCAAATAAAGATAGTAGATAATATCACATACCAATTCAAAGTGACAAGTCGCAAAAGATATGCATAAATAATTATATAAAAACTAAATCGCTAGTTAGCGAGCAGTATGAGTTATACTCAAACAATGATATCATTGAAGATTTTGGTGATATTACATATTATAGTAGATTCAGTCATCCAGTGAACAGTGAGTTCATCTATATATCAGATGTAGAGAAATATACATCTATTTTGGCCAAAAATATGTTACATAGGTAACATGATATAAGCTCTTCCAGAGCTATCAATAAAGATCCATCCCTCTTGGGATAAGAGTTAGATTAACGTTTATAAGAATCATAGTCAAAGATCAATAATAATCTTTAAACATCCAAAGCCTTAATCTCTTGCTTTTATAACGGTGTAACCGAACTTCAGGTTTGGTGCGTACATATAGGCTTGACAAATAGATCTGATCTATTACGAACTCCAAGCCATATAAGCATTTTTAACTTCAGAGAAAAATGCACTTGTGTTTCGAGTTTTAATATTTAGGATTACTGATCCATATGAACAAAATAATCGTAATGAAAATAAATAAATATATTCATGTAATGCAAGTAAAGAAGCTGAATAAAATTAAACATTAAAAATACACATGAGAATTTCTGATCCTTTTATTGAAGAAAATACAGAGCTTCTAGTCTACTTAATCCTCAAATATATGATAAATTTATATTGTTCTCAAACTTATAGTCAGAAAACTTCAGGTTTCGACTAATAAATTACATATTCGATAAAGAGAAATCCCAAATAATGTGGAAGAACTTCAAGTCCTTGTGGGATTGAGAAACATATGTTTCGTATCGAATTTCAAAAGTGTAAAGGATGTTCTGGTCCTTGTAATAGAACTAATTATGAGAACTTCATGTCTCAATCTTTGGTTATTGTAAAACCATTCATTCAAATCTTCAAGTTCGATTTTATTATAAAAAAAATAGGTTATGAAAATTGGTATTGAAAACTTCATATATACAATAACTTTACACTCAAAACTTCATGTTCGAGTAACCAATTCCAGTTTGAGGAACTTCAGGTCCTCCCTCCCATATAACATAGATCTTCATGCCTATATTTTTATTGCAAAGTGATACATCCCTTTTATAGGAGGATGTGATGAACCTATAATGAATACCGAAATAATGGTAGAGACCGTTGCATCGGTTACAAAGTCACACTACAAGAAAACTGCACCTAGACCACGGACCATTTCCGTCGTCTAGGTTCAGTTTTCCGTCGTCTAAGTACTTGGACGACGGAATATCCGTCGTCCAAGGTCCGTGCTCTAAGTGCTGTCGTCCAAGCACCTGGACGACGGAGAATTAGAGTTTCCGTCGTCCAAGTTCACTTGGACCGAGGACATTCTCTGTGGCCCATGTATTCACCTGGACGACGGAAACTCTAATTTTCCGTCGTCCAGGTTAACTACATGGGCCACGGACATTGCTAGTTTCTCCGTGGCCCACGTGTTCACCTGGACGACGGAGAATTAGAGTTTCCGTCGTCCAGGTGTATACATGGACCACGGAGAATGCTAGCTTATCCGTGGCCCAGGTGTTCACCTGGACGACGGAAACACTAGTTCTCCGTCGTCCAGGTGAACAGGGGTTAGGGGTTAGGGGTTATGGGTTAGGTTTAGGGTTTGTGCACCTGGACGACCGAGAACATAATCTCCGTCGTCCAAGTGATATTTAATTTTTAAAAAAAATAAATTGAAATTAAATATTATTAATTTAATTTAAATAATGAAAAATAGTCGAAATTAATTAATTAAACTAAATTTTTAATATTAATTAATGTATTAATTAAATAATTAATTAATTTGTACATACGTCACATCGAAATTAAAAACCCATAAAAATTATATAATATTGTTCGGAACTCGGAAATAAAGAAACACGATAATTAACTAGCTAGCTAATACACTGGAGGAGTAGATGCGCCGCCGAGTCCTCCGCCTCCAGCCGGGTCGTTGTCGTCGGGGTGTGGGTTCGGAGGAGGTTGACATACTTCTCGATTTTGGTTCATGAGGGCGATGAGTTGGGCTATTTGTGCTTGTTGTTCATCAAGTCTTCGCCGCATTGACTCATTCTCCGCTCGTGTCAGTTGATTCTCCTCTCGTGCCAGTCGAGCCTCTTGAATGGCTGCTTCGGCGGCCGCAGCCGTAGTCCTTCTCCGCTGGCCCGAACCTCCCGTAGATGATGAGCCGGAGGTCGTCGACAAATCTCGTACCACCCTAGGCCCGAAGTGCCTAACCTCCTTGCCAGCTCTACGACCGTAGACCTCATCCGCGATTGCAATTTAGCTCTCTAAGGATAGAGGAGGCAGGTTTTCCACGGGCACATCTAGGAACGCAAGCTGAGTGTTAGCCAACTCTTCCTGCGCACGCTCTATCACCCTTGCCTACAAAAGAATAATTAATTTATTATAATGAAATCATATTTAAATAATAATTACTATGATTAAAAGCACATAATAAATATATCACTTACGCCGCATTGACTCGCTTCATTATCGAGCCCAGGCGTCACGTACGCGCTTACGCTTGCATCAAGATAAGGGTGTTTGGAGCCCTTATCCTTGTGCTCCTTAGCTATTTGAATGAACTGCTTGGCGCCGGTAGTATGATGTTTCTCCTTCTTCCCCCGGTTGACTTTGTTGACACCGGAGAATTTCTGTTACACAACATAATTAAATCATTAAAAAATTAATAACTACAATTTAAATAATTCAATTATCTTAATTGAAATAAAAAAAATAAATTAACACCTTAAATTGTTCATCGGCAAAGTGGTTACACAACCACTCCCACTCATCTTCTCTTTCCCCTTGCAGCTCTACCGGGGGAGGTACGGGACCGACATCTTGGAAGTACTTATGGAGCTTGTACTTCCAATCTTTGTAGATGGAGTTGGCGGTTTGGTTGATATGCCTCAACATGACCGGTGTCGGATCCACCGCAAATTGTTCCTATCAAAAATAAATAGAAAATTATAATCGTATATATATATTATGAAATTTTAACTAATATTAACAATATTATATAATAACTAAATTGGACGTATTACGTACCGAAAGATCTTTAAACACTTTCGCCTTCTCATGATCCGGCGCCTCCTTCCAAGTAGGGGCAGCGATACGAACCCGGTTATGGATGATTGACTCTATCCCATGCGCCGAGAGACTTGCTAGCTGAGCTGTGGGAGGGCCACCGGTGAATTCGTCGTAGGGCAAGTCGATCTTTTTCCTGGTCGCTTTGCAAATACGCTCCGCTTTGCCCCCTTTAACGAGACCCCGAGTCCTTTTCGGTTCCGGGTCAGTGGGGGCCCTCCTTTGCTTGCGCCGGGCGCTGAACATGATTGATTCGGCGGTCGAGGACGCCTGAGTACTTCCAGTTGAACCGGTACCGGGCGTCGGAGATTGGAAGGGGTCGACGTCATCACCGCTCGAGATGAATGGGGGAGCGGGAATTTCCCCAGAGGGCGCTACAGACGGACCAGATGATCCTTCCGGATTGAGAGTGTCGTTGCCCTCCTGTTGAACCTAACCGACTTGGGCCGCCAACATTCGGAGCATGGCATCTTCTGCCTCATGTTGGGCTTTCTTCTTGCCGGATGTCGTCTTTGGCGGAGCCATTTAAACCTAAGAGTACGGTGTTAAAATACCTACTTACCATAATAATTACAACTTAAAAATTTACGCTAATTAAGTACGTTTAAGATTTAAATAGAGTACACTAGTTTGACTTTTTCGGTCGTTCAATGGACGTGCGACCCGCGCGATAAAGTGTAAATTTTCAATTAATCAGCCTTGATTAAATCGAAAAACATGGCCAGTTAGGGATAGAGATAACGCGAGAGGCAGGACTAATTTCGACAAAAGTCTTTCTTAGTCCAAATCCTGTCACCAGTCATAACCCGTTTCTAGACACCATGTCCGACATTCGGCCAATTTTTCAAAAATTTACACTCCCTCAAGTCCTTTGCAAACTCCGCCCTCAACCTCATGTCCATAACTTCACTTAGGTTATGGTGTGCGGTAATGAAATCCACACATCACGAGGGCTTAAGGAGATAATGTGACGACCCGGACCAGAATCAGCAGTTTGATCAGCTGTATACGTGAGTTACTGCGTAGTCGCAGCTGTCTGACAGTTATTTTAATCGCCGAAGCTTCTTAACGACTAAATTATTGGCCAAGAATTGGAGCTGGGTCTCTTCTCGAGAGTCGTTCTACGTGTGATTTTGAGTTCGTGGGCGTTTCCGGATCGTTATTTGGACGACCGAGGAAATAGTTATGAATATTTGAAGTTTCGACGGAAACGGATTTAAATGGCAGGTTTGTTCGTGACTAAATTATCGGACGAGAATTTGGCTTCGGATCCTTCACGGAAGTTGTTTGGAATTTAATTTCGAGTTCGTGGGAACTTCCGGAGCATGATTTTGAGTTACGAAGATTTAGTTGTGATTACTTCCGATTGTGATTGTTTAGTCGGTTTAATTGTGTGTTTGGTTGAACAGTTGACTTTTTATCCATTTGGCCGATGTGTTTGACTTTGGGTGATATTGGAAGAATATGTCAAGACGAGTTTGTGGCCGCGAGAATTATCGGAATCGAAATTACGACGAGAAAGTTACGGATATTCTAAGTTTGTCGCAAATTAATTGGGAAAGTTTCCTTATTTGGTAAGTCTATAAATAGCAGGTTGCCATAAGAGGAAAGTCAACATCTCTCATTTATAACTTTGACCGGTCAAACTGGTTTGACCGAGCTGAAATGGAGACATGCGACGCCGTACGCTGCTCACCGGCGGTGGGATTTTTCCGGCCACCCCACGGCCTATACCATACACCAATCAACTCGCCTAGCTTTCCTTATCTTGTTTCCAGTCTCATTTTCCGGCATATCTCACGGTGGAGAGAGAATTAACCGGCCAAAGTTCAAGGTTTTTGGGTTTAATGGTGACTTTCGTTTCGGGCCGAGTTGAGCTCAAACAAGGACTGGGTTTTGTAGCCCTCATTTCCATGATTCTAACCATATAGGTATGGTGTTCCAATTTGATTTGTGTGTGGAGAATTTTGGGATTGAAATTTGTGGAACAATTCGGTTTTTTGTGAAATTGGGTGAGTTAGAGTTTGAATTGGACTTTGTTGCAGTTATGAAAGTTGCTCAGTGGACGATTTTGAGTGGAATTGGTGCAGCTCCGCCGTGAAATTCTTCGGCCGGCGGCGGCGCCGCCGTGGACGGCGGTCAACGGTCAAAGTTTGACTTTTTTTCGGACTTTCGACAAGTTGCATGTCATTTGACTCAAAATCGCGCTCTGATCGCAGTGGGAAGGTTCGTTTCTCGATTTGAGCATCCGAAAGTAAAGTCAGGTATTGTGGTGTACATATGCGGATTTTCGACGATTCGTCGACTTTGAATTATCTGTTTCCGAGAACGGTGGTTTCTCGTGGTTTGATTTGTATTGTCGGATTATGACTTTGAGTAATGAACTTTGTGAATATTCAGGGGTTTCGTGATCGTTCGTTTGGCGAGGGATATTCCGCCGAATCACGGGTTAACGCGATACGCGTTACGCCAGTCTGTGAGTGGACATTTATTTTGACGGATTGATTGCGAGTCTTTTATTTATGATTTACGAACTTGAGCATGCGGATAGATTATGATTTTACGAGCATGTGTTTTACGATTATGCATATACGAATATACGTATACGAGTATACATGTATATATATATATTATGTTTTAAGCATGTGCATAGAAAAGTTTTATGATTTGGTTTACACAGAGTACAGTCTCAGTAGATGTTGTGGTATCGATACACATTGGCTTCTCGGCTGATCCCCGAGTACGCTCCGGGGGGGACAGATATCCTGACCCGAGGCCTTTCTGGCTAGGATCACGTGTGGGTCTGGGATCCCGTGATTCAGACTATGCTATCGCGTGGAAGCCCACGAGAGTCTCCGCGATATGTTTTACGTTCCATGCTCTGTACGTGAGTGGTAGCCAGAGTCTCCTCACGTATCATTTGATTTTCGTGCATTCGACTCGCATATGATTTTATATGTATATATTAATTGGTGAAAGACATTTATTTTCGTCCACTCACTCTGACGTGTTTCATGTCTTTCCCCTGGGTTATTCGGTTTCCGTGTCCAGTTTGCAGTTCAGGCTCTGGTGTCGCACGTCGTGGTCGGAGGCATAGTGCTCGAGCTATTTTTTTTCATCCAGTAGGTTTATTGTTCTACCTACTGTGGTATGCGTATATGATTAAGTATTAGAAATCGCTCTGAGCTTTCTGTGGTATATGTTATACGATTTTATACCGGATTTCAGTAAAGTATATATATATTTATTGTTTTACTTTATTGTTGATATATTGAGAAATCCGGATGGGATTGGTGCCCACGGTTTGCTTTTTGTGGCATAGGATGAAGTGTATTTTCCGGGTGCAGGTAATGGTAATTCCACGATAGTAACGAAACTCTGCCCAAATTTCAAAAAGTTTTTGTTGGTTCGTGTTTTTGAAGGGGTTTAACTCCGGTTTAGGGAGCTAAATCGGGGTTGGGTCCTTTCAGATAAGCTAGGAAAAGAGGCGCCATCTATTCCAAAGAGTGCGACTTAATAAACTAAGCCTATGTACTAAATTTAAATCGAACACGTACTACTAATTAATTTACTAGAACATACACGTAAATAGTAATTAATAATTTTTAATTACATGTAATAATTTATTTTTATTTATCATGCATTTAATAAAAAATTGATTCATTTAATAAATTATGAATAATAATTGATTCATTTAATAAATTTAATAATAAATTCATTTAATCATGCAACTAATAATAAATAATTACAATAATAAATTTGCAAATTTAATAAATTATCAAGTAATTACAATTATTCATTTAATTATTATTAATAACAATAATTAACCATTTAATCAATTAATAACAATAATTATTTATTTATTTAATTAATAACAATAATTAATCTAAATATAAATAATAACAATAAATTTACAATTATTCATTTAATTAGTAATAATAACAATAATTATGATTTAATTAATTAATAACAATAATTAATCTTTTATTAAATATTTCAAACTAAATAATAAATTAAATTCTACTAATAATTATATTTAGAATTTAATTAATTAATTAAATGAAAATTATTTTAATAAGGGAAAAATAGAAATTTACCGAATCGGAGTTTCGCCGGAGTTGAGTCGTCGGAGAGGAAGAACCACGTACGCCGGAAAAAATGTCGTCGGAGCGTCGCCGGAGGAGGATCGCCGGAGTGAGAGAGAGAGAGATAGAGGAGAGGAGAATGTTGTATGGGATGAGGAAAAGAAGATGAGCCCCGGCCTATATATAGGCTTTCACTTAGACGACGGAGCACTATTCTCCGTCGTCTAAGTTCACTTGGACGACGGAAACAGTGTTTTCCGTCGTCTAAGTGGCGGTTTCAGTGAAACTTCAGGCTCACTAATATAAACAATTGTAAACAAAAATATGTAAATTACAAGCAGATTAGATTACTCCATATATCATGAGTGGTAGTAAAAATAAAATATCTCTTCATCAGCTAAAACAAACAAACTCATAGATCAGAGTATTGGTCAAAGTAAATATCGATGTTGCACCAAAAACTCTTTGATCATCATCGAGTTAGAAAATATAGAGCGAAAATGCTAATAACGTGTTATAAACTTGGGAGAAAGAGATAGACAGAAAAGAGAACGCAGGGAGATGGGGAGGAGAAAGTGTAGAGTGTTTTCTTATTCATCTCAATAAGCCTCTATATAGAGGTATGGTTTACATGATAGGTATATAACTATTGAATATTTGCATAGACATCCACATAAATATAATATTTACAACATAAAGATAGATATTTTTTTTTTGAATTTTTAGCTAAAATTAACTTCAACAAAGTAAGTATAGTTAAAGTCAAATATAACTTTTAGTTAAAGTTGTAGCTACATTTAGCTACATATGAGATAGAAAATAACTTAAAGCTAAACACTTAATTAACACTAAATATGTCACACATGTTAACTGCTTATTGTTCAATCTCTCGTAGAAGTATCAAGATTCTAATAATATGTTGAGAGCAAGGGCTCTCCTGGTTCATCCATTCAGTCGGCCTTCCTCAAGGGCGTTGCATCACAAGTGGAGTAAAGTATCCAGATTTGTGGGGAATTGGGCATGGATTTCAAAATAGTTATTGGCTTCAAGTTGGTGGTGTGACTGCAGAAGTTAGCGGTGGTAGTCATGTCGAGGTCAAGCAGAGCTCGATTGAAAGCTACCTCGGAGTTGGTGCATCAATACCTTTGCTGTTGAGAATGGGTCGAGTTCGCCGAAGTTTCTTTCGTCAACTGCAGGTCCTTCCAGATCCTTTGTGGGAGGCTTGGCTTCCTAAGAGCAGCGATAAGATAGTGGTCGGAGGCGTTAAGTGGTTTCCGTGTTGGAGGTGGAGTCTTGTTGGCTATATGGATATGCGTCGATTGTGTCAGCCTGATGAGCTAGGGTTGCGAGGGTTTTGGGCTTTGAATGTGTTTTGGGCACATGTTTTGGGTTCATGTCCCGGACTTTTGGATTTGGACTTGGGATCTGGATAGTATTTTAGCTAGGTTGTTTTGGTTTCTTTATTGGGGCTTGGCAATCATGTGCCCTCTATGACAAGAGACTAAAATATAAAGTGGTTAGGTTCTCTTGTTGTCGAGGCCTAGCGGCTGTTACTCGCCTCGACAAGTTTCTCCCATGGTCACATGGTTACTGTGAGCTTCATATCAGAGATTGTATTCCGGCCTAACTTTGTTAGGGCGCATAGATTTTTTAGGAACGTTGGTGTTTCCTAGGTAGGGCCCGTTAGGGTGGATCTATGTATAATGTAACCTCATTATTGATTTAATGTGACACATTTCTTGATTAAAAAAAAACTATATATTTCACTTTTGACATTAGAATAGCTATCACTGCTAAATCAAAAGTTATAAATGGTTAGCTGCATTTAGCTTTGGATTAGAATTTGATTTTTAAAAGACTAATTTGCATGTACAGTGTCTCGACTTTACTTGCATGTGCAACTTAGTACCAGAACTTATAAAGTTATCAATGTAGTAACCAAACTCAATTTTTGTTATAAACTCAATCTCTTTTTCCGTTTTCCATTATATTTTGTTAAAATGTTGGCGTGACTTGCGTGTTCCGTTAGATAATGACAAAATAACCAAAATACCCTAATGATACATTAATTTATTTGTTTTAAACGGGTCGTTCGGTCGGGTCAAATTTGGAAGCATGATAAGGAAATCAGTTTTGATGTGAAATTTGTCTATTTTAAGCTGAGGAAAGCTCGATTAAGTAGAGAAGTTGTTCATGAATTGGAGTTGTAAGCAAAGGAACTCCATTGAGAAGGTCCTGAAATGGCGAAGTTGATAAGCGGTTAGGTGCAACACTGCCAAAGAGATCGACGAGGATCTTGAAGCCGACAGAGTGGGCAAAGGCGGCGGTTGTAGTGGGTGTGAAGCTAGCTACTGCAGAGAAAGGGGAAGTCGGTTGCAGCATAGGCGGAGGGAGGCACATCAGAGAAGAAGGGGTTGAAGGTATGGTTATGGTTTTCCTTCTTGTTGAGGAAGCCATCATCACAGAGGGGCAAGTGAGATCGGCGGTAGGTAAGAGGGTCAACGAAACTGAGTTCGTGTGGTTTTTGGATGGTCTTTGTGGGATTTGGTGGGATCGTGATTGGGGTTGTTAATTGGGACTGTGGCTTTATGTAGTTGTGGGGTTGCGGTTGTAATTATGTTTGGATGTGTTGTGATGATTTTTAGGTTTGGGTCAAAAAGTGGATCAGGGGCCTGGGAAGGAAGAGAAGGGATGGAATCGATCGGGTGCGCGGCGATGGCTGTGTTGTTGGCAGATCATGGAAAACCCTATGATTTGGTGCTTTTATTCAACCATAAGATGTTAGCTTGTGAGCATCCAAAATCTGCACTCACAAATCAGTTCTTTCATTGAGACAACTCCTACGTTGATCATTTAGTGATCTTCCATGAATGGGTTCTCTCTCAAATTCAAAAGCAATCTGGTTTTCACCAAAACCCTAACAAATACGACAAAGAACAACGTTCCAGAATCCCAAAAAACATAGGAATGCTCATCAATATTCTAGCATTGCTATAGTCCATCTTAAAAGATGAACACCATTGGAAGCTACAGAAGTTTAGTTTCTAATGAAATAAATTTTGTCTCAATCGGAGTTCTAATCAAGAAGATAAGACTGGATTATCGGACGGGGGTCGAGTTTGACAAAAACAATGCTACTGCTACTGTTCTGTTTGCAGGCTATTTTCAGAAACCAAAATCCAATACCTAGGAAGGGTATAACGTATGGTTAAAGCCCTTGGAATGTATTTTCCAACTCCATATTAATCACATCAATCAGACATCTCTAGAGAGAGATATAACAAAAGTTTCACGATACGTTAGTACGAGAAAACTGGCAGAAAGCCTTTCATGAACAAGACACCGTGTGAGGTCGACAACAAAAAAGATAAAAAGGACACCTGAGTAACTTGGAAAGATCAACAAGGGGTTACAATACCCATGAACGATCTTGCAACCCCACGAAGTCCAAAAAGGAGTTCCAGAAAATTAATTTCTTCAATTAGTTTTCCAAAAGGCCAATCATTGGGAAATATGTAGTTCTCTACGAATGCACTGACTTTCAACAATGATGACCGGTTGCCAACAAAGTAACCACTTTGATCGAAAACAATATCTTGAGAACAGAGGCAACAACTCCTTGTGAAAAGAAGATAGCTCTCCAAGAGGGGAGAAGCAATAGTTTTTTACGAAAAGAAGATGGTTCTCCAAAGAGTATGGTTTTCAACAAAGCCAATGTCTTTTCTGGTAAAAGTAGGTATTTTCTACGACAACAACAACTTTCCATGACAACTTATCTTCCTTGCAAGGGTACGTCGTTAGAAATCTGGGGGGTAAACACTCAAAATATGAGAAACCTCAAGATACATACGCTTGGAATCTGGGAAAATATGAAGTCTGAGGTCCACAAGCTTTCCAAGAATTAGGACCAGCTCAGAACGAACCAGGTTACTATCTTTATATGCATGGAAATCCCCATATGTATAGTTTTCAAAACATCTTTCGGATTGGGATTATCATATTTCACGAAGAAGTTATGACCGATTTAGTACGAAGAGGTCAGTCTGCTCAGGAATCTGACTTTTTACCTCACCATAAGCAGGAGCTTGAGGACGACCTTGGAGAGCAACATAAAAAGGAACGACCATCAAATTCAGTAGAAGATGATCAAAGATGGAGGGCTACACTCACTAGCGATATCGAGAAACTCAAGAAAGCCAACTAAGGTCTCAATCTCAACAATACTCCACCATACCTAAAATGAGCTGTGTTTGAAGAGAGACCTCACCCACTTCTGAATTGATCCAAGAAAAATTCGAAGAATTTCTATACCTACTACAAATGGAACGATCATAAAGTGACACTTTATCAAGTTGGTTGACCAGAGGTATTACTAGTAGTATTTGACCAATGAGTACATGAAAGAGCTCAAAGATTCGTTGAAGCCTCAAGGTGGAGCCAAGCATCCCAAGAATGACAAGGACCTTACCACCACCATCTAAGGGCCAAGAAAAGAAGTACATAGTGCTAAACTATACCATTGGAGCTCCAGAATGCTCTAGATAAATGATTTTTCCACG
This sequence comes from Geum urbanum, assembly GCA_946800695.1. Lineage (NCBI taxonomy): Eukaryota > Viridiplantae > Streptophyta > Magnoliopsida > Rosales > Rosaceae > Geum > Geum urbanum. Next base: position 2,823,622 of record OX327008.1, on the reverse strand, counting down.
CACCAAATGGATAATGTTAGAGGTCAAGGAACTGGAGGTAGTCTCCAAGTCAGAATGCTCGAGGTATGTTGAATGGCAGAATTTGTAAGACCTGGGGGCATTCTCAAGCTCAGAATGCCTGAGGGCGTGGCAAAATAGCTTGAGGCATATCGATGCTTGAGGGTAGCAGGCCAAGAAGAAGAACTAAGTGAAGGTCTTAAGAGAGACCTCGAGGAACACTAGTTTGGTGTAGTAGATAGAAAAATAAGGCCAGAAAGAGGGCATAGAAGGGAATTTCCTTGACCGAGAGATGAACCCTCAAGGTTTCCCCGAGAAGCAACTTCAGAACTTGTGGAAAGCTAGAGGAAAAGGACCTGAAGGTTATGAATGCACAAGTAAGAAGTGGGAGGTCATTTATCAGAATATGAATGGTACCTTTAATATGGAAAACCTATGGCCTCAAGCTTTCCGAGAAAGCTGGGGGTGGTTTTGCGGAGAGCTCTGGGTCAGACCTGGGGTCATTGTTCCCCTTAGTTCGAAATATTTTGGGGCTAAGGTTACCACACCTATACACTCGAAGAATTATGGACTTCACCAAGAAGCTGCTAAATTAAGGAGGAGACCACGAGGGTGCACACCTGAAATTCCAAAAGCTCGAGGGATTTTGTGCACTCAGAATCTAAAGAACGGTGGACCACTACACTTATGGAAATTTGTAAGACGATTGTCGAAACAATGATTGGAAGCACATGGGGTCATGCACGAAGAGAATTCAAGCTAAGGGCATTGAGTATTCTCCAAGACTTGAACAGTCTAGCAGAATACTGGGGGCATAGAGTATGTAGCTAAATATCGCATTTTTTAAATGAAAAATACCTCGACAAAGACTTTCTACAAAAGAATTCAGATTTCAACACCAACATGCTTGAAGGATGACGTGGGGGTTGAGCATCAACCTGTGGACCGAGCTAGGTGTTGAGAATCAGCCCATGGACCAAAGACCCACAAGGATGAGTAGGCAATCAGAAACCTCGAGAGAAGACAATGGATCAGTTACTAATCTCTAGGGTCGTGAGATTTTGAGTAACAAGTTGAGGGGATCGATCAGAGACCTTAAGGGTTCTAAGCGTTCGAATGGAAAGCTAAGGGGATGATTACTAACCTGGAGGGTCAAAGGCTTCTGGAGCTTTACGGGTCAAGCAGAAAGCTCAAGGGCCAGACACTGTCAGAGCTTGAGGAGCCGAGCAGAAGCATTAATACTATTACAATCCTCATTGAAAATCCATGCAGATCATGCCATCAAACATGACCAAGGTTAATATTCCATTTGAATCTTGATTCATTATGTGGATCATCGAGTTAAACGTAAAAACCATTTGGAAATCGATGCGGCATATCTGCTCAGAACTATAGCAAGAGCATGGAGTATGATGGTTTAAGTGAAGTACGATGGTTTTGTATGAGGAACGACGATCTGTTCGATATATTCATATGTAAGATTTATATGAAGCCCCTGTGGTCGACCTTGACTGCAAGAAATGGAAAAATCTTCATACGTAGCAACAGTGTGGAAACCTTGAGAATTTTCAGAAATTTTTGGGGTTTTCAAGAAAGTTTATCAGTTTTCAGAGTGAGCTCGAGGAAATCGAAGGAAAGCTTGAGGGTTCTATTTTGCAAGGTCTCATGTCACGTTGAGAAGATGATAATAGCTGAAGGCACACCTTCCCACTATTAACAACTTTTTTACCGGGTGAGAATTTGATTTGACTTTCTTCACGGAAGTTGTAGAGTATTTAATTTCGAGTTCGTAGGAATTTTTCGGATAAACGAGCTATTTTTAGTGATTATCGGAAGTCGGTAGGAGAAAATATGAAAATTAATTAATTTTTAGGTCGCTTTAATCTGGGTTGTTGGATCTTGATTAGATTAAACCTAAGCCTTTAGATTTGGAAAGGATCTTGGGCTATAAATAAGGGGTTATTTTTCAATTTTATTTGAGAAAAATCAGAAAAACACCACGTGCTCAACCCGTTTCCTCCTCCGCCGACCTGAAATATTTGACCCAACCTTAATTAATGGCCATTTTCGGCCACCTCCGGCGATGAAAAAGGTAGCTAGGGAATTGAAGTTCTTTGTTTCTTTGATTGTTTGGTGTGAATTTTTTTGAGATTTATACAGGTTTTAGGGTCACCCGAATTAGGTTTAACCCGTGGGAGTCGGCATCGTCGGTGGTAGTGCTCCAGCGAGTATTGGGGGATTTTGAAGCTCTCCCCTCCTGAGTCTATCTGAGTAGGCTGTTTGATCACTCGAATCTCCACAGCGGAGCTTCAATGCCTCAGAGATTTTCGGCCAATTTGAGGTCGTGGCTTTCGAAGCCGATTCTGGACACGTGAGGTTGAGTTGGAGCGCATAGACTTAGGGGTTAGGCTGGGCTTGAGTAGTTGAGTTTTTTTAGGGATCAATCGCCGTCGCCTGCCTGTTTTAGGTTTTTCCAGCCAAACGCCGACGATTTGGACCTCAATCTAGTTATAAAAGTTTTAGGGCCCGTTGAGAGCTTTGCAACGAGTAGTCGAATGCCCCCATTGAAGAAAGTTCACCGGAGGCCCATGTGGGCCATGCGCCACCACCCACGGCAGAGCTCTGACGAGGCAGTTTATGAGATTCTTCGAGGGGACTTTCGGGGTTATTTTTATGGTCAATTTCCATAGTTTTACATATATTCTAATATCAGATGATATGTATTTACAAGACGTCGTGATTGTGACCCCAACAGTAAAGGGAATTCCGCTAGACCTCGACAGTAGTCGCAGACTTGTGAATGGACATTTATTTTCACAATCAATAGCCAGTTCATGTTTTTATGCATTACATTTTACGGTATGTTTTCAGAGCATTTATTTGGAGGTTTACTTTGTGATGGTTTATTTAGTCGCATCGATGCCCTAACTATTCGGTTGATCACCAAATAGCCAGTCAGACCAAGTTAAAACAAACACCCTGCCGGACCTAGATTGTCTCGGGTTAGGACAAACACCCTAGAAAATCCCATCACCTTACTTTTCATACATACAGTTGTTCCGGGTTAGGACAAACACCCTGAACGACCACCTGCATTGTATTTCAGTTTATTAGATTTGAATTCGCATTATTTCATGGAAATCAGCAGAAAGGCATGATATTAAATTTTTATCTTTTTACGCAGATTATGTTATTTTTGTCATCTGACTCTAAAGTTTTATATTTTAATGCGTTTCCTTAGGCCTTTAGGTTTTCGTTGCCAAGGTTGTATTTTAAATCCTGAGTTTGCTTGGTGTCGTCGAAGGCTTTGAGTCCACCTATCAAATCTTCATTCAGTAGGTTCCAATCTATTGTTAGATTATATTATATGTTTACAGAAGTCACTTTGAATATAAGTTGTATTATGTTGTTTTTAGTTACTAGAGTAGTAGTCGAGTTTACTCTCTTTTGTATTCAGAATGTTCTCTCAAGCTTCGCAACAGTTGGGCATTCCCTCGAGGTCCACGACAGTTGGGCATTCCCTCGAAGTCTGTGACAGTAGGTCAGAATAACCTCTAGGGAGAAAGAATCTGCTAGATAAGCTTTGTGAAATATCTCAATATCATGCTCATCCCTCAAAATGATGGTTTCCATGATTTATTCAATGGATCGATTGTATGTGATGAAGTACGATTAGCTCATTTTTGCACGAATGTTTTACAAGTGTACGATCTATTTGATGTGTTATTCGATCACGAGGAGCTTAAAGCCCAGGAAAGGCAGAAAGCTTAAGTGGGACATACGACGTTGGTTCCTACAGGAAGGACCTTCACCCTGCGAGCTAACTAACTCTCCCGAAGGTAAGGCATCCTAAGTCTATGGTAAGGAGACACAGAAGAGAAGGAAAGAAGAGAGAAAAAGGCGTTTCAGCAAAAAGAGCCCAAAATCTATGTAAATAGTCACTTTGACTCAATTCCAAGCACAAAATACCCCCAAGATTATCAAAACCCACCCAGATGTCAACATACCTCGAAGATTGCTTCGATTGTTCAACTCACTCAAGTGAACCAAGCAAAACCCAGAACTCCGGGATTGGTGGTGAATCGAGAGAGACAGAGCGAGTCTATCTTTTTATTTTAAGTCGGGTCAACCTAATAACTCGACCCGTCTCGGCCCAACTTAACGTCCAAAGACCAAAGTCCCTCTTTCGTTCGTTTCAGAAGACTTCAACTACACTGTACATATACCTAGTTAAATCGCCTAAGTACGTGTTTAACGGCTTAAGTATAAATTATAAAATATGATTCACCGCCACCATGACAGGAATCACCGCCGGAAAGGCTCCAACCCCGATGACCAACGTTGCGCGATACTCGATCAGGATAGCGCTCACGCGCCAGACAAAAGACCAGCCGGACAACACCTCAGCAAAAGGGCATACGCACTAATCCCACATCGAAGATAGAAGAGAAGCCCGAGCTTCAACCACCAATATATACCGGTCAACTCAGCATTAAATGATACGCATTCAATACCCAATCACGCCGTTATTCTATATAATTTGCATATCACTTCTGACTTAGGCATCGGAGGGTTGAAGGCGGGCCATCCCCGTCTCTCCTTAACCGTTGTTAATCTTAGCAGCGACAACGAGTTCGGTTTAGCAGATAAGCGAGAACGATACCGATAGCAACCCGTCACCGACATCATAAACCTCATTCACCCAGCAAACATCACCGATACAAGATCTTGTTCAATAGCCGATATCCATAACAGTGTCGGATATTAACATTGGCGCCGACTGTGGGAAATCGCACGTCGGAAATTATTTTTCCAACCACGGAACTCACAGCAAGCGACGAGCATGGACACCAACCTGACACTAGGAATATCGCCCAGCAACGGGCAACAAGTAACCGACCACCAGACACCAACCACGAACGAATACAACAATCAGCCCTTCACAATCCAACGGCCAGGAAAGCGCCACGCAAACAACACACACGATCATATCAACGATATGCAGCGCCGGTACGAATCGGCCATGGAAAAATGCCTGGAACTCGAAAAAGCCCCGGATTTCGAGCACCAACGATACATTAGGGCATCAGAGGCGCTGAAAACCACAAACCACCAGCGACTCAACCCGAGTTCAACAGCGGAATCAATCCCACCACCTCGATCCTACCACCAGGAAACAGAATCACCCGAGAGGGGGGACAGACTACAAAACAATGGCGACCCAGAGCCGAGTAACATCGCCCACCCGTCGGTATCGCCAACCCCGCACGTCGGTGCTAGGGCGGATGCGAACGACCCACTCAGCGTAGGTATGGCGGCACGAATCACCGACCTCGAAGTAATGATACGACAGCTATCACAACCAGAACCAAGTTACCTCGACCGAACACTCCCGGCGGTGCGCATAGAGCCATTCTCAAGCAATATCATGCACCGAGGACGACACCCGCTGGCCAAGATCAAGCTAGAAAGATACAAGGGAAAAATAGACCCATCCCTCCGCATCGACGTCTTCTCATCGGCAACAACCGACAGAGGATACGGCGACGCCACAAACTGTTACCTATTCAGAGACATGGGCAGAGCGTCAACTACATATCAGGTGATGTGATTCGAGTTATTTGAGTATATATCGAGTTAGATTTTTGTTTATCAAGTGTTTTAATATCTCTAACATTTGTTTCTGGTGTTAATATAGGTATAAAGAGTGGAAGAACGAGCTTTCATAACATTACACAAAGTACAAGGATCTAGGCCAAGGTGCTACCCCTAGCGAACTCCAGTTTAGGGAGTATGAGTGGCTGTGGCTGGTAGCCCACTTCGAGCACCCCAAAGTGAAGGTATGCATCCTGAATATATTTTACAACCCTAATGTATCGTATCGCATTGAAATAGTTAGTTACTAATTTTTTGACATATGTTTATCCAACAAGGCGATTTCCAAGACGAACAACGAGAACAGATTGAAAAACACCAAGTCCCATCATGCAGGTTCACTCAACTATTTGGGTTGGTCGGGTAGGGAGCAGAAACAACAAGAAGTCAACCCGTTGGTGTTTTTTCATCAGAAGTTCTATCCGCAGTGCCCTGAAGAAGCAGTAAGTCTTTGGCCTCATTATTTTGTAGTTCACATATGCATGTCTTAATAAAACTATTTTTCTCTATTAATTTATTTTGTTTAATAATACGTTATTCATATTCGCTTTTCAATTAGGTGAGAGTGGAGGATGCGATCACAGAGGTCACCATGAATATAGCTCGAAACGACCATCCTGACTGCTCGGAGGAGGAAGTGACCCAGTATGCCTCTCAGATCGATATGCTCGATCGCCCTATAACGGCTCAGATCATGGAAAAAGCGTGCGGGACTGGGAAGAATATCCACTACTGCAGGGGAATGGGCTCAGCAGGCGAATGAGTATTGAAGAACACTTCAGAATACTCTAGCGGGTTAAGAACTTCTTCTAGGAACTCTAACCTAGCAGCGGAGCTCCAGAGGACGCAGAGGGAGTTGGAGGAGCAAAGAAGGGTGGAGGAGGAGATGCAGCAATTGGCCGAGCAGCAGGCAACCAGAGATGCAGAGCATCGGACGATCGTCGAGCAACACCGAGTTATTGTCTAGCACCAGATACAAATGTTCGCATGGATGCAGACGATGTACGAGTGCCACACTACCGGACACCCACTCCCCACACCTCCACGATGCCTGTGTTCCACAACCGTAGCCGTCGCAGCAAGACCAGGGTAGCTGCCGGAGTTCAAATAATTTCGTCAACATGGATTTCGTCGACTCTTAGTGTAGTTGTATTTTATTTTTGTATTATTGTTGTTTGTACTGTTGGACAATTATGTGTGTACTGTTGGATGTGTATTTGTACGGTTTGTGTTTTTCACTACAGGTTCTGGAATTGGGCCCAATCCAGAACCTGCTTTTTTGCTAAAATGTCACCGGGTATTACCGACGAGATGGACCTATCTCGTCGGCAATAACTTCCAATTTTCGGCGAGTTTCTTCATTATCACCCACGGCTTTTTGAAGAATGTCGTCGGCAATAGTTGTGGAGGTCAAACAAGTTGACCCGGCGGAGCTTCATCACCGACGACTAACTCGTTGGTGATGCTATTTCCCATTGTCGGCGACTTTATCTCGTCGGTGATACCTTTGAAGTATCACCGACGACTTCTTGAAAATCTCGTCAGTGATACTATCACTGACGGGTTGCTTCCGGCGACCTTATAATCGGCGACATGTCGTCATGTGGCCTTTATAAGTATCACCGGCGATTTATGGAGAAAGGCCTGCGACTTTAAGTCGTCGGCAATGATAAGAAATGTGGTAGTGTCTGAATGAATTTCAAGAGTACTATTGCACCATACGAGAATTTGAAAATACATACTTAGTACACCTTCTACACATGTTGCTTCCTGAACCGTGGAGAACAACTATAAGAGAAAGCATAGAAGAAAGACCTCTAAAGAGGTTTTCAATCGAAAGAGTTGTAGAAAGAATCAGGCTGCTGATGCACGAACAGTGTAAAGCTAACACCAGAGCAAAAACAGCCAAGAAGCAGCTCAGAGGAACAAGTGACTTCTGTTCCAAAATGATAGATGCACTAACCAACTGGGGATGCGAAGAGAAGATGCATAAGAAAAAACACTTCCAAAAATATTTCAAGAGAAACAGAAGGAAGAATTGGAGGTTCAAGAGAAGCTCCAACTACAGAAGAGAAAAAAAAATCCCAGAAAGAGAATTTTCAAGAAGACAAGATTCTATCAAGAACTAGAAAAGAAGAAAACTTGTAGATGTTGGCTATGCAAGGCCGAAAGGCACTATGCTAACGAATGTCCCAAGAAATAGAAAAGAAGTTCAAAGGCTCTTCTTAAAGAGTATAAAGAAGCTATGTAGATGACAAATCTGAAAGGCTACTAGGTAGTCTATTCATCAGAAGATGATGAAGAGATGTTTGTCTATTCAGTCTGTTCAGAGGGGGAATCGACAGAAGAGTCAGAATCAGAGTTTAAAGAAGAGTATGAACCTAGAAAGGTTTATCTTCTTGAGATAAAGAATTAGGAAGAAAGCACAGAGAAAGAAAAGATTTCTTCCTACAAGGTCAATCCGGGATCACTCATTTGTGACTACTGTCAATGCAAGGAGAAGAAGGAACTCCCTATGTTTTGTTAAGCATTACGGAAAACATATCACAAAGAATTCTTCATAGTTGAAGCGAGGAGAAAAATGAAGAAGGGTTCAATAAACCATATGGTTGACCGAGAGTACGAAGACTACTTCTATAAGATAGAAGAGATGCAAGAAATTCTAGAAAGAAATCTAGAAAGAACAAAGTTTGATACTACTATTAAAGGAGTAGTGCCTGCAGAAATTCCAGTCCATGATACGAAAGAAGAAGTAGCATCTGACTGTGAAGAAGGACAATGCAATCCTTTTACAGAAGAGGAAACAAGTTCTTCAAACCAAAATTTGTGCAAGGTAGCAACTGGTTCTACAAGTAGATTCAATAACTACATGGAGATTGGATTAAAGTTTCTAGGATACAAAAAGTATCATCTACACGCCTTTGTAGATAACGGTCCTGGTTTCAGTCTAGCAAAAAAGTTGGCTATACCAGAAGAGTTATGGATAACTGATCCAAAGAGAAATGCAACTGGAAAAACTGTAGAAGGAAGAAGAATCTTCATGAATACATTTGTCAAGAAGGTTCAAGTCTTGATAGGAGGAGGAACCTTTATCATTGAAAATATTTGGCAATCAGAAGGTCAAGAGTCCGATGTTCCAATCAGCAATGATTTCCTGCTACAACAAACTTTCATCCAGAAGCCAGAAGTGAACTTATTCGGCTTCGAGAAGAATCAGAAATTCTTCTGGATAGAAAGGCTTAAAGAAGCTAAAAGTATTGTTGGTCCAGGGTTCACAGAACAATATTAGAGATCACAGCAGAATAGTGGTGGATACACACCAAGATTCGAAACCATACTGCAATATAAGTAACAAGATGAGTTGCTTATCGAGAAATCATCATTATCAGAAGAAGAAGATTCTGATGAAATGGAATTCTGTAGGTTTCATGGCAACAGAGAATTCAAGCATCCTGATGCTCCACCTCATGCCCCTACTAGAATCTAACTCAAAGAACACACTGTCTACAACATTCTCAAGAGAGATTGTGATAAGTGTAAGCAAGAGAAAATCCTTAAAAAGAAAGCGAGGAACTCCAAAAAGCCTAGTATGAAGACGAGAATCAAAAATGGAGATCCTACTATTGCGCCGCTTCATGATCAAGACAAGTACCATTACTATGTGTCTTATAAAACCTCTGACAACTAGTAGGTGCAACAAGAAGAGTTACCCATCCATGAATCATCAGAAGACAATGATGAGACACTTGAAGCAGCATTCGTAAGAGAGCATAATCTTAAGCACTTCAAGGTCAAGCTCAAAAAACAGAAGAAGCATACCCTTGGAGAAATCAAAGAAATGCTCAGACAAAATATCGATATCAATCTTCTAAAATCTTGGGAAAAAGACCCAGCGGTCTGTGAGCTTAAATTACATGACATGAATTCCATCTGTCATGTAAAAGCTATTCCCCAATACAAGGAAGAAGATCAAAAAGAGTTCAGAAAGGATATAGATGATCTCTTAGAAAAAGGACTAATAAGACCGTCAAAGAGTCCTCATTATGCTCCAGCCTTCTATGTCAGAAACCATGCAGAAGAAGTTCGCGAAAAAGTAAGAATGGTGATAGACTACAGACGTCAACAAGAAAATCGTAAAAGACGGTTACCAGATAGCATAAGCAAGAGTGCTAATCAACAGGCTTAGAGGAGCCAATGTGTTCTCAAAATTTGATGCTAAATCAGGGTTATGGCAAGTCAAAATGCATTTTGACAGCATTGTTCTTACAACCTTCGAAACTCCATGGGGACACTACTAATGGCTAGTAATGTATTTCGGGCTGAAACAAGCTCCATCCATTTTTCAGAGAAAAATGGACAACATATTCAAGCAAGTAGCAGACTTCTGTGTCGTCTATATAGACGATATTCTTGTGTTCTCAAAGAACAAAGAAGAACACATGAATCATCTCTTTAAAGTAGCCAAACTTATCGTCCAACATGGAATCATCTTAGGAGAAAAGAAAGTCTTTCTCGTCTTGGATGAAATTGACTTCTTGGGGATTAACATAAAGAACAGAGTCATCAAGCTTCAACGACATATCCTAGAGAAAGTTTGGAAATTCCCAGATATAATTTCTGACGCAAAAAGTCTACAGAGATTTTTAGGAGTCATAAATTATGGAAGAGACTTCCTTCCTAAAATTTCTAGATTAACAGCAATTCTGTCGCCCAAAACAAACTCAAAGAGAGCTTAAAAGTTTACAGAAGATGATGAAAAGATCGTTAAGCAAATCAAACAACTATGCAAGAATTTGCCACCACTATATCAACCTGAAGAGAATGAATAAATCATCCTCCAAATTGATGTTAGTGACAACTTCTGGGCAAGTGTAGTACTGGTAAGAGAGCCAGACACTAACATTGAGAAGATTTTGAAATTATGCGGTGGAAAGTTCAATGCTACATAGCATAATTATCCCACAGGGGAAAAATAAATTATGGCCATCAAAAAGATAATCGAGAATTCTCCAACCTTTTTAGGAAAACCTTTCTACATGAGAACAGCTTGTGTCAGAGTGAAAAATTTCAAAAACTTCAAACTTGATAAAGCTGCTGATAGGGGAAGATTAGCTAACTGACAATTATTTCTTAACCAATACGATTATGATGTGGAATTGATTGCAGAAAACAAGAACTATCTTCCAGACGCTTTAACAAGGGAAATGGCCAAATACAGAACAAGTGAGACGGATGATGAATGTCGCAACCTGAGAAGCAGAATGCTAGGAAAGGAACCTAACCAACAAAAAGAACCAGTTGAAAAAGTCCTCAAGAGTTTTTTGCTGCATCCCAAAAGACCAACCTTAACTAATCAATCTCAGGGGAAAGGATTGGCTAGCCCGTCTCAAACGGCAGACAGTAAAGGCAAATCAAGATCATTAATGGCTGCTGCTTGGCGAAAAAGCAGAATTTTCCTACAGGTTTCATAAATATCATCAGCTACCAGCTAAACACATTCTCAAAAGCAGTCTTCCAGACTAACCAAAGTCTAGCATCCCACCAGAGGACACTGTTAGATAATTTGTTGTTTGCCTTCTAGGAGAATGACAAAAGGCTCATGGTAGAAACCATAGATGCCTTAGCGATGGAACTAAGCCAAAAGAAGAAATCACCAAGCTTAGTCAATGAACCAGCAATGTTGTACATTAGAACTCCGGAGAGTGATAAATTTCCTATCTAGGTACTAAAAGAATCAGAATGGTTTAAGTTCCACATACATATTGGCACGCAATACCCGATGAAGATCTCCTCAACAACCTCTTCGTTGTCACATGACCCTTTCTGGGAAAATACTTGGTTAATGTTCAGAGTGAACATCCGCAAGAGCACAAGTTATGGTTAGTTGAGAATGGATTTGTTCATAATTTATGGACAAAATCAAATGAAGATCTAAAGGGACTACCATCCATTATTTATAATACAGTCAAGAATTTCAGGAAGAGCATCTGCATTCTCAAACTAAAGTTAAGGTCTACACCTCCAGAATGGGTGCATAAATCTAAGACTGAATATATTCCTCCATACCACTACGTCAGAATCATTCAAAGGCAGTATCTTGAGCCAGCATGCGACAGATACAATAGAAACCCAAATTCTAGTATTCCATGGATGAAGGCTATGACGTTGGAAGATATCAAGAAAGTAATCAAAGAAGATCAAGAGATTACATTTCTTGCGTCGGGAGAAAAGGTAATAGTCACTACATATGATCATCCAGAGACAGTTACAAGTGATCTGTTTGTCGCCTCGAAGAAAAGGAAATAGATTCTTCCTTTGCCTGTACTCATTGGCTTGAAAAGATCGAGAAAGAAAGAAGCTACCAGATGTATATAGATACAGATAGAGATATGGAAGAAAACGAGAGAAGAAGAATGATGAAGTATGAAGAACCTTACCTTGGGGATAACTCAGAGGTATATGATGACATGTAAAGACAGGTAAAAATCATGTTGTCTTCTTCCTCTTAGTGAGAGACATCTTTATCCTTAGAATCTTCTTTCCGAAAGAAGACAATAGTGCAAAGCAGATGCCCTATATGCATCAAAACACTTTAGTTAGTGGAGTCACTATTATTAGTTTGTGTTTCAATTCCGATTTGAGGTCTGCTCTTTCTATATAAAGAGCATCGAGTCTTAGTGTTAGGCATAAAAAACCAGAACAAGAGAAATCCATCTGAGAGCAGACAGTTTGAGAGTTTAGATAGTGAGTGAAGAGTCGAAGCAACTGTTCAGCTTCATCATCCTCAAGTAAGTATGTCTATTACTATGAGTGGCTAAACAGCTTATAGCTGTTTACCAGAGAATGACGCTCTGGATCTATAGCTTGTAACCATGTTAGAATAAATAAACTATGGTTTCCCACAAAACTTCGAATTTTCATGCATCTTTATAAAACTCATTTAAACTCTCCTGAGAGGCGGACTACTGTCCAGAAAGTGGAAGAAATGAGTTGTTTTTACTTGTTCATACTTGTTTTAATCCCCTAGGAGGCGGACTACTGCTCAGAAGATGGAAAGAAATGAGTTATCTGATATTAGTAGTAGTAAGTACACTCATCACAAGTTAGTAGTACATGCATTACATGATAGTAGTACCTTCATTGCATAATGCATTACTGTTCATCAAACAAAACAAAAATTTTAAACCAAAGGCCATTCAGCAATGAATTCGCCAGCAGTAACCAAGCAGGAAGCCAGTAGGTGAGATAATGACATAATAAATGCTAGTTCTAACTAGAGATTGAAGAAATGTAAGAATTTGGAAATAGTGACATAGTTGTAATTGTTGTGTCTTTTTTGGTACACAAGTAACCTTATTTGAGAAAGAATGAGTTTTTTGAGTATGAAAAAAAAAGTTATTGAATTTTTAAGGGAAGAGAACTTAAATTTAGGTTTTTAAATCATTTGTCCTAAATTTAATTATCACATTGACCCTTTTTTTTTCTTTTTAAAAAATAAATAAAATTAAATTTAAGAACCGTAATCGCGCAATAGAACGAGGCCATTTCCAGTAAAGGAATTAGGGTTCGCAGAGCAAAGAGAGAAATGACGAGATTCTCATTAGCCGGGGGAGATGTAGGGGGGCCGAGCAGCCATAGGCCGAAGAATCCTCGTCTTCTTGTTCGCACTCCTTTTGCTTCCTCTATTTGCCATAGCTATAACTATAAGAGAACGGGAACGGGAACGACGAAGACAAGGAGGGTAGTGTTGGTGAATTTGGATTTGTAGGGTTTATGTAAAGCTTCTTGGACAACTCAACTTGTTTGATTGTTGACTGTCTCATGTCCAATGATTCTTTCTTGGTCCTTCTAGGATGAGTCTTGTTGGAGTCGAATGATAATTCCTATTGCCTAAGGACAGTGCAGAGTAATAGATGTTGAACCAACAGGGCACAGCAAATGTGCATGTTTGAGTGTGCATGATTAGAGTGGCTGGATACAATAAGGGTGGACGATTAGTATCACTATTTGTGTTGTTACCTTCTCTGGAATGAATCAAACAATGACTTACAAAGATTCTACTTTCAGAGGTTTCTTCCCTTTAAAGTTTTGAACAAATTCAGAAGAATAAAATCGTCACCATCCATTTAACCCAGGTCTAGAAGCCACAACCCCACTACCCTTTTTCAAGTGTTTTTTCTTTTTAAAATAAGGTAGACATGATCATGTCACAATTGTTTCTATAAAGTTTGAAGCATCTCATGATTTTAAGGATTTATTAAAAAAAATTGTGCTAAGCGAGTCCTACAGAGTATTTACCCTACAAGTTTGAGTTACCGTGCAGGACTGTTCTGGTCCGAAATTAGGGAAGTATGATTTTATGGTCTAATGAGTGGTCTCTAGTGACTTGGAACCTATATAAAGTTTTTGGAATTAAGGGTGTGGTGGTTTTGTAAATTGACATGTTCCCACAGAGGAAATAGTTTCACCGTATAGTCCCTACTCCCTACTATGGATAGGTCAAGGACAGATAAGCCATATGTTGAAATGTAAGTCTATATGCAATTGGAATGCCGAAAATGTGAAATCCAAGACAAATAACCATGATATCTTTCTAGGTGTTTTTAAAATTAGATATCTACCAATTCTTTGTTGATTATCTTTCTTTAACGTTGCTGCAATGCAGCTATTATAAATTTTTCTTTAAGATAAAAATTGGCTTTAAATAACATGTCATGACTGAAAACATCTAATAATCATGAAGAAAAGTCATAGTTGTATCGAGAAGGTATCTAGTATCCACAGTAGAGGAGCTAAGATTTACAAGCATGTCAAACTAATTGATGATATAATTGAATTTTATTTTCGGAGTGTTGCATTGGTTGTATCTGCTGGTTATATGTAGTGATTTGAATCATTGATACGAGAAGTATTTTATTTTTCTAGCCCTTGCAAATCTACCATGTTTATAAGCTTGTAAGTGTAACATGCTAATGACTTTTTCATTTTTCTTTGGATGTTCAGCGTGCTGCTCATTTACTATCTAACAATTCTCAAACATACTTTTACTGTTACTTTACCTGTTCAAAGGGGTCATTTCGGTCCGAAAATTTTCAGCGTGCGATGATGCGTGTGAAGGGTTCCCTGAGCCCTCTCTTTCTTTCCCCTCTATCGGTTTCTCCAGTGTTATTAACTGCTCTCTCTTTCGATCTGAGACTTGGAACATCTCTTGCGCCTCCGACTCATCTTCGGCCTCTTATCCAGATCTTTCGCCGCACACGTGCTCCATCGCCACCTGCGTTGTTTTCTCCGCCACCTCCATCGGGAAACGAGGCCTACCAAATCTCAAATCCGAATCTGGTGAGTTTCAGATATATTGGGTTGGGGGGGGGGGGAATAGGTGAGGTGATTAAATGGTTTGATTTTGAGGTTTTTGTCTTACAGCTTCTTCAGTATGCACTGGTCTTGAATTGTTTTGAGAAACTTGGATTATATAGTTGATTCGATTTTTTTCCAGAAAATTGCTAGATGGTGTAGCTTAAGAACCGGAATTTGTTTCTTTTTGATACTTGATAAAAAAGGTAATCATGTCTTCTTTTCTTTTGGTTGAGTTTCGATGTATCAGTTCAATTTTTGACTACATGATTATATATATATATATATATATATATATATACAGCTAGCCTATATGACTATATGATCAGCCTGCTTTGCCATGGAATGGATTTTGAGTTGCTAGCTAGCGAAGTGCATGTAGAATTAACTTCAGTGAGAATGTATGTGATTTTGGGTTCTTCTTTGGATGGTTTGATTTTGTGGTTGTATGTTTAGTCCCTATTTTTGCTGGGGTTCCTTTGATCTTCTTCGGTTTTACCAGGATTAAAAATATTAGAAAAAAAATAAACTAAAAGCAGAGGAAGTACGTGTGAAGGGGCAGAAACATTCCGAGCAAAAAAAAAGGAAGAGCATTTGATTAAGCAACTGTTGTGGAACTGCTGTGGAACTGTTGTGGAGTAGTGGCCGCATGATTGGAGATGGGTCTGAGCAACTATATTTACCTATCCTTAGAGATGGGTCTGTGCAATTTGGTATCCTCTCCGACCCGGAAATATAAACCAGAAATCTCCATTAAAAAATACACATTTCGACACTCTTGGGCTCTGGGCATTGTAAGAAGCTACACTCACAACTCAGAAGCAAGGCGATCGCTCTCAACGTTGCAGATATGGTAATGGCAACCCCCAATTTTCCTCTCTTTATTTGTACCTTTATGATCAATTTCATACGATTAAGCCCTTAGGTTTTCTGAATTGCAATTTCGGTTTAATTTCAAACAATTTTGATTCTTTCTGGCTCTAAATTTCTGCGATTTTGAATGTCAATAGTGCACAAATGCTCTCTCTTTCTCTGAAACTGTTGCATATTTGATTTGGCCCTAATTGTTCTGTTCATACGACATGTCGTTTCTAGAGCTTTTTGTGGGGGGGTTGTGTGTTTGAGCCCAAGTGTATGATTTTTGCTGTTGAATTGCTCTACTTTGCAGGACGGCCACGATTTCGGGTAAGGAAACAACTTGGTATGTACCTCTGAGTTTGAATTCAAAATCCAATCGCTACTGCTGTTGCTTTGTTGTTCTACTTCTTCGTCAGGTAAAGCCTCGCTTTGATTATCACGGTAGAAGTTACATTTGGGTTTTTTTATTTGTATATGAGTAATTGTTTTTGAGAAATCGAATTGGGTATTTAGATTGAAAGAAGATGGATTTGCATGATGGTTGTAATTCTATGATCTTTGTAGGAATGATATTTTATGTGATCATCGAAATCTTCGATACAGTTGGTTTTGAATCATGTTCATTTATAGCAAGATATCAAGGGTTCATAGTTTAGTTCTGTCTGCCTCTTCACATGTAGGACTGGCCATGAGGGTTTATTAGTTTGATATCTATTTGCTGCCTTAGCCAACACTTTAAGCTCTGTTTATTTTTGTTGTTTCTTGAGAAGCCGCCAAGAGCTCTTTTAATAGCATTGAAGTTCTTATTTGTTCTGCTAACAATTGAGGATATTCGGTTGGAGGCAAAATACTGAAAGGGATAAATGGTTTTTCTCTTTCTCCATCAATTTCCCTTTTTCTTCGGTTCATTGAAGCTCTGTATTTTATTTTTGTTTTTGCTGGTCATATGGTAGGTTTCAATAAGATATCAAAGCTCTTTATTTCTCAGCTTCGATTGAGAGTCTTTGGAAGCGATAAACCATCAATTATATCATCCTATATAAGTTGGTATGTACTCATATGTCTAAACCAGAGTCAAGCCTCTTGAATTTGTCTCATGTGTTACGCACTTATGCCCACTTCGAGCCCTATGTTGATGTTTAGTCTTGCAGGATCATTGATAATTATTTTTCTGCTGTCGATTTGTAGGGAAAGTTCTTTGGTGTCAGGTCGTGGTGCAAGGTATCACTTCATATAGAAGTTTGATTCTCTTAAACTGTGTTATAGATGTCATATTCTCACTTATATGTATACTGCTTTGGTGGTTAAAAGACAAGCAAAATGAGTTCTGCTGATTTGGATGGGAATTAACATATCCTTTTTCCTTAACTATATCCTTGGCAGCTTCTATGTCTGCTTGGCACGGAGGGTTGAAGTATAAAAATCATGCGGCCACTACTCCACAGCAGTTCCCACTACAATAAAGGGAAGCCCTTCTTCACTCGAGTGAGCAATAGTGTCCAAGTGTAATTAGAAGTAAACCTTTGGTTTACTTCTATGTCTGCTTGGCAGCTTTTTCCTTTGGTATATAACAACATCTCCTTTTTCCTTGACTATATCCTTGGCAGCTTCTATGTGTGCTTGGCACGGAGGGTTGAAGTATAACAATCGTATATACCAAACCTTTGGTTTGGCAATGAAATCCTTCATGATTTCGTAAAATGAAATCATTTGTAGTAATCTTAATGCTATTTTGCCTCCTTAATTTGGTGGGGCCAACGTCAAGTGAAATTTACTGGTGGTAACTTCAACCCTCCGTGCCAAGCAGACGTAGAAGCTGCCAAGGATATAGTCAAGGAAAAAGGAGATGTTGTTTCCCCGCTGAAAACTGCCAAGGCAAGTAAGGAGGAAATTGGTGCTGCTGTAGCTGAACTGAAAAAGGCAAAGGAGAATGTATTGAAGTTGGAAGAGAGGTTAAAACTTCAACCAGGAATCCCCAAAAAAGATGGGAAGATTGACTACACCCAAGATTTCTTTGACCGCCAAGCTTTTCTGACTGTTTCTGGCCAACTGCAAGTTGAATCGTATGCATGTGCTCTTAGTAGTGTGTATACATTTGGTCCTACTTTTCGAGCCGAGAATTCACACACCTCGCGGCATTTGGCAGAATTTTGGATGGTGGAGCCTGAAATAGCATTTGCAGAGCTCAAGGTATGTGAAGATCTCATTATGAACATTAAATTTAGCATAGTCTTTACTCAGTTGTTGGAATTTGAATCCCTGACTACGGATCCCCTTCGATATCATTATAACATGTCTCTTACCTTCCTGTCAAAAAAGAGAGCACACATTACCTTCTAATATTCGATTATCATTTGTTCATGTTTCTTGAAACCTGTTCAAGTATTGTTTATGCCTTTTTGTTTCCAATTTTGTTTGTTCTTAGAGGTGATATTCCTGGAAATCAGTGGTAATCTTCATTTTGGTACGCTTGGATATAATGGGGAGGGAGGATTGTGTCTCTGAGTACATAGAAGCAGCTCATTCATCACTATTTTCTGGTCTTTTTCCTGTTTGGTTTCGAATCTTATTGTCTATACAGAAGTTAACTTCTTTTTTTCCACTCATGTAGGATGACATGAACTGTGCAGAGGCGTATGTGAAGTTTTTGTGTCAGTGGTTGACAACTGCCTTGACGATATGGAGTTTATTGCTCGGCAATTTGATAAGACTTGCATAGAGCGTCTAACAATGGTTGCAAAGACACCCTTTGAAAGGATTACTTACACGGAAGCAGTGGATCTACTAATTGATGCTGTGAAGAAGGGCAAGAAGTTTGACAATCATGTAGAGTGGGGAATTGACTTGTCATCTGAACATGAAAGGTACCTCCTTCATCACTGTTCTGCTTGATCAGTCTTACTTGGGTTACTGAGTAAATTGAGCTTACTGATTTATTGATTTGCTACAGATTTTTAACTGAGGTGAAATTTCAGAAGCCTGTTATTGTGTACAATTACCCAAAAGGGATCAAAGCTTTCTACATGAGGCTCAATGATGATTCCAAGACTGTGGCTGCTATGAACGACTGCAGTATTTGAGGAAGGCAGTATTAAATTGATTTGAACGACTGCTAATGTTACTTCACCTATAATTTATCTTTCAGGAAGAAAAGAAGATATTTTAGCTGACTCCAATTTTAAAGAACAGTTGAAGTGAAGTTTACCAGTGAGATTGCTACTTCTAATTACACTTGGACACTATTGCTCACTTTGCTGTAAAATTGTTCTCAAGAACTTATATTTATATGGTTTGAGGATCCTAGCCTTCACTTAGTCATATCCAGTATGATACTATGATGTAACTGTTGAACCTTAGAAAAAAAAATTGTAGTTATGGACCATTTAGTAAACAAATTTGGTGGCATTAGGCTTCAATTACCAGCACTGAAAATGACTAAAGGAAAGGGCAACAAAATAAACAGAATGAAAGAGACGGATAATATAGACAAATAGAGTGATTTGTGTTGAGTGGTGGTGGTTTCTTGAAGAAAGGAGAGTGAGTAATCTTTGGGAATGAAGGCAGAGGCTTAAACAATGGGTTCTTGAAAAACAGGTTTGGCTTAAGCTTGATTTTAGTTCATGGATGTAATCAAATTGTAATGAAGATAATACATTATATGAGAGAGAGGTTTTTTCTTCTTCTTCTTAACTAAACAAGTGTTACTTAAAAGAATTATACTTAAAGGTTCTCTCTTATTTTGCAATGGCGGTTTTGCTTCTTTTGTAGTTAGTAGAATCTTTGCTGGTCAAAAGAAAAAGCTGTTTTGGGGCAACAAAAGAGAATAATTGCAGAAGAAGAAATACATTGAAGCTCAAATAACCACTATAAAAGCCACACTCATGACTAGGCTTAGGGTTCTCGCTTTCTCCGGTACGTAGTCATTTTCCTCATTAATTCTGATCGATTGCAGAAGTTGAATCCGAAAATGAAATTGTAATGGTTTTGAGGTGTAATTTAAACCGACCTTAACTTAGTTTTGATTTGCGTAGTCACAATGCGAAGAACACCATTTGGAGAACAAGAACAAGAGTATAATCCACTGCACAAAGTTGTTCTGTTTATAAAAAAATAAGAATTGGATAGTTACAACAGGTAATTTTTTTTTCCCGAGTGGCCTATAAAGAGGACACTGGTCTTCTGTTCTCATAGTCATATCACTTCAATGTATCTTGGATCACTTTGATTCATACTATAAATAAATCATTGTTTTTCGTATATCCAAAACTCTCTCCAAACCTATTTCATCTCATCTATAGTTTTCATTGAAGATTTATTATCTGCTGAAACAATTATGGTAACACCGCCCCAAGGGGCGGGCAGCAACCTAGTGCTGTACAAAGATTAAAAATAAATGTCCCTCCTGTTTCTGTCCCATTGGCTATAACCGCTGCCGTGCCATTGAGAAAGTTCTTGAATCAGTTAGAATGTCATGCCAAAACAACAAGTATGGCTGCAAAGAATGGATGACTTGCAGTAAGAAAAGTGAACATGAAAAGGCATGTGTGCATTCACCTTGTTTTTGCCCCCATTTAGGCTGCAACTTTGTCTCTTCCACAAAGAAGCTATATCAACATTTCAACAGTGATCATGTCAACTCTGCAACACAGTTCGTCTACAACAGCCCCTTTCCAGCTACAATAAGTTTTGATGACAAATTTCTTGTTCTTCGGGAAAAGAATGATGGCATATTGTTTATCCTTGACAATGAAACTGAAATTCTTGGAAACATGATGAAGCTTAGTTGTATTCAACCTAAATTTATGGAAGGCTTTCTTCTATGTTCTTTGCGCTAAAAAAAGAGAGATGTTTACTCAGGATAGTCATTCACATACAGCACTATGAGCCATGTTCGTAGCCCTACCTCATCTGGTTCCCTTATAATTCCAGGTGATTTCTTCAATTCATGTGGGCAGCTCAAGATAGATATCTGCATATGGCGCATTGGGCAGTGCCCTGCATCTTTCCAATGTATAGGTCTTACTTAGATGAGTTGTGCTATCAAATCTATGGTATTGTTCTGGAAATTACTCTTGAGGTGTTGCACTCTTGTTTTGCACTATTGGTCGACTATATTGTTAACATATTGTCACTTCATTTTTCACAAGTACTGTTCCGGTTGTGGTTTCTGTGAAAGGTAGGCTATGCTTCATAGTAGAATTGGAAGTCCTCTAATATGGTTTTTTGAATGGGTCCATTTCCACTCAATTCGCTCATATGCTTGTAATTAGCTTCATGCCAAACATGCTTGTTGAAGGAGACATTTTTGGAAGTGTATGTAGTCATGATATGTTGGACAATGGTCTTCGAGTCTACAGGGTGTCGCACATTTCATCAGATTGCTATCGACCAGAATTTCCGAGGCTTAATGTAAGTTTCCTAAAATGATACTAAAATTTTCATAAAGAAATGAGAAGTCGTCTAAAGCAAATGCCAGCTCGATCGGTACTGTTGTTCTGAGATGCTACATTATAGAGCAAGCATTTACATTGTCATCATGAAGAAGGAGACAATGTTGTTGTCATAAGCATCAGAAGCCGGAAAAGTTTGAAGATTCTTGACGTGACCTGCCGGTGCCCTTTTGTCATAAGCTCCGGCGGCGTGTGGATTAGAGACGACATGTTGAGGGATGTATGGCCAAATCTCAGCTCTCTTCCCTGTGCTCTTGACTCTATTCAACACCTTGTTTGGTTCAACGTACCCACTCACCGTAATCCGGCTTTGTTTTCGGTTCACCTCCACACTTTCAACACCTGCATGCGTTCATATATGTTGTGTTAACTCAAAAGTCTCAGACAAACACTCAGAGACAGAGAAGAATAGAGAGAGACCTTTCATGTAGAATACAGATTTCTTAACTTTTCGTTCACACCCATCACAACACATTTTGACTTTGATCTCGACTATCTGATAATCAATGGTAGAACAAATTAAATCCATCCTCAGTGAAACTATAGCTGTAGCATTTACACATGTTATACATATTGATACATGCTACTGATACGTACAATGGTTTATAAGCATGGACTACTGTGGAGGATAAATTAGTAAGGATGGACTATTGTTTCATTTCTTCTCGCCAGTTGTAATGTTAGAATTATGATCATGAGTACCTGCATATTGCTCCTTGTGCTCGTGCTAGACACTGAAAAAGCTGAAAAGATAGCCAAGAACTCCCATTAAGCAGAGAGAGAGAGAATGAATGACTGACTAATTCAGAGACATCGATCACACATATATGTCTAGTTTTAGAACAGACTTATTACTCGTGGGAGGGAAAAAAGCATTGGCATTGATTGGTAAGTTGTGATTTTGTTTAAATAAAGCAACCTAGTAATGGGATTCCGTGGTAGGCGGAATTTAACTTAGAGATGAAAAGAAAATAACAATATTTTTGGATGAAATAATTTCAACTCTTGTTGGAATTTATAAATTATAGGAATTCTAAGAACAAACTATATTTAAGAACAATTTAGAGTACTTAAATACATTTAAGAATAATAATTGACAAAATCTCACAAATAAGGATAAGTTATTTGTAGGTTGCCATATGCCAGATGCAAATTTATTTTTATACACAACTGTCTTTTTATGTGTATTTAATATTTTTTTTTTAAATTGTCCAAAATTAATGAAAATTAATTTTTTATTTGTTTATTTTCAAGAAATTATATTTTATCCAAAATTATTTTTTTTTAATATTTTTTAGATTATGTTCATTCAAATTTCTTCTGTATTCAATTTTTTTAACTTGAATTGTTTATTCAATTTATTAACATTATCAATAAACATTTAATTTCAATTCAAGTAATTTTGATACAAATTCATGCATTAGAAGTTCCGATACAAATTGAGTAACAATTTCAATAAAAGCTCAGTACCAATTTTGATACATATTCCATGACATTTTTTACGCCTGATAACATAGTAATAGTCCTCGAAACGAAAAAATCGGAAAATGCAGTAGTAGGCCAAAAAATGCAGTATTAGGCACAAAAATGCAATAGCAGTCGTCGAACCAAAAATCCGAAAATACAGTATTAGGCCCAAAAACGCAGTAGCAGTCCTCGAACCGAAAATTCAAAAATGCAGTATCAGGCCCAAAAACGCAGTACCAATCCTCGATTGAAAAATTTAAAACAACAGTATAGCAGACCTCGAACCAAAAATACAGTAGCGATCTCAAAATTTACAGTAGTGGTCCCCAAATCTTGCAGTAGCAGTTCCAAAAATAAAGTAGCAGTCTCCAAATATGCTACATTGAACCAAAACTGCAACAATAATGCCGAAAAATGCAGTATAATCCAGTAGACATAACCACATAGCAAACTCAACATTATTATACAGTAACCTTCAAACACAGTAGCACATATAGCACACAATTTAGACCAGTAACCTTCAAGATCACAAATCCAACCCAAATTTATTCAAAATCACATATTCTCACAATAGCATATGTAACAACCCTAACCAAAAATCACATATAAATCAGAACGAAACAGTATTATCGCGAATTAATAGTTTTGTGTGAGTTATTAACGACTTTCTTATCGGGGAAGAATTTGACCTGATTTTCTTCACGAGAATTGTAGAATATTTAATTTTAATCACGCAGGAATTTTCGGGGAATTTTTCGGATTTGCGAGATATTTGTTATGATTTTTGGAAGTTTTTATTTTTGTATAACTATCGCGATGTTTATTAGAAATTGTCGTAATGGATAAATCGAAAAGAAATTTATTTTTATCGATTAATTAGTGACCGAACGATTGCGATTTAGTCGAATAATAGACGTCGATCGATTGAGGAGCTTCCCCTATAAATAGCAAGTTTCTGAAAAAAGTTGATTTACCCGATTTAGAAAGTTGGACTGGGAGTTGACCATGTGTTGACCAACCGTTGACCCAACCCGATTTGCCGATCCGTTTCTTGACCTGTCAGAAAAGTGACCGTCCGACCACCATTTCAAGCGATTGAGGTATGAATTTTCTTCCCCTCTTGCCCATGAGTGGCTTAGTGTGATTATTTGGGATTTTTAGTGATGTTTTGGAGAAACCCAAATGGGTTTTTGGAACGGTACCCACGGACGCCGTGGGCGATGGAGCTCCGGCTATTCTCCGGTGACGGCGTGGGGTGGGTTCGACTGGGTTTTGTCCCAGAAGTCGAAACCGCTTAACCCTGTGGCCCGCCGTGCGCGGTAGCCGACATATTAATGCCGAGAAGTTTCCGGCCGGGTTTTGACCCACCGGCTTTCGAGTGGAATTACGGCGAAATACGCTGAAATTTTGAGGTGGTCACAGAAGGGAAAGTTTTTGGGTTTGGGGAGAGGAAGAGAATGAGGGGTCAAACGCTCCAAACGGAGCCGTCCAGCTAGAGGGGGGGCGTGACGGCCATGCGCCGCCACCCACGGCAGGGCTCCGGCAAGGAAAAATTTTGAAATTGTCCCGGGATATTTCGGGGTAGTTTTTGAATTTATTTTCGCTTGTTTTATCGAATTTTAGTATTAAATGTTTGCGTTATTTATTCAGGAGATCATGATCGAGATTTTGGCGAGAGAATTTCCGCCGGACCTCAGAGCTAGCTTTGTACTTTGAGTGGACACTTTATTTTCACTGTCGATTTGTGAGTCTATGATCTTGCATTTTATGATTATGCAGTTTATAATTATGCATTTTACGAGTATGCATTTACGCTTATGCATTTGCATGGTGGCACATATGATTTATTTTATACACATCGAGCATACTCACAGTTGTTGCATCGATGCACTGGCCTCTCGGCTGATCCCCGAGTTGTTCCGGGAGGGATTGGACAAACTCCTGACCCGTGGATTTCACTGTACTCAGGAGGGTTAGGACAAACAACTAACCTGGGCTTTATTGTAACTTTGAGGAAAACGCACTCAAGTTACTACCTCCACACATACACATTACCCAGGAGGGTTAGTTCAAACACCTGACCTGTGCTTATTTATTTTCAGACTAGCATTATTTTGATGTACATTATTTATGAAAGACATATTATTTACAGTTTCAGTTAAAAGTGAAATATTATTTTCGTCCACTTACTCTAACGATTTTTTATTATTTTATATGCCTTTCCTGGGCTTTTTGGTTTTTTTTGCCCAGTTTGTAGTTGTTATCTTGTGATTGCACGTAGGAGACGAGGGCGTAGAGTTTGTGTTACTGTACTCATATAGTAGGTTCCTAGCTTAACCTGCTAGTCTTGTGTAATATGTATATTAGAAGTCTCTCTGAATACTGTAGAGAGTTTGACTTGTTGTGTTTACTTTCCACACGGTTTTTGGATTTCTTATCACCTTTTGTAAACAAAGTATATTTATAGTAAATTTAGATTATGGTTGATTTGAGAAATACGGTTGGGATTTGCCTACAGTTTGTTTTTGTGGACATTTTAGAAGTGTGTTTTCCTGTAGATTTTTAGGTTTCTTGATTCTAGAAGAAACTCTGACAAATTTTTTGTAGACTCAGGTGTTGTTATGGCTTAATTTCGGTTTAGGCAACTAAATTGGGATCGTGTCCTTTCAGTTGGTATCAGAGCATTAGATTATAGGTTCTGTAGACTTCTGCGGTTGTGTTACTGAAGACATTTAGGAATACACAACACTTCTAGAATGATGGCCCGAACGGTCGGCGGATCCCTATCAATGCTCATGGTGTTGTGTGTTTTTAAATGTTTAAGGTTTCATTACTGTATCCTTCGGATTCGAAGACAGATTTTCGAAGAAGAATTTGTGGAGGAAGAGTTCGAGGAGTTGGAAGAAGAAGATCAACAAAACTCATCAACTGCTTTCACAGTTTATGATGGACCAGTGGATGAACAAGGTAATCGTATTCCTTTTGAGCCTGTTGGAAGGGATGGACAAAATGAACAACGATTTGCCGACCGTGTTGTAGATCTCTAATCTGCGTACATCCATGGAGAGTTGCAAAAGGACTTAGTTAAGCACAACTGGTATCTAAAGACTGGCGAACAACTTTAAATGGTGTGTGTGTGTAATTTTAATTAACCTGGTTTGCAACATGTTTGCTTTATTTGTTTTTCCTTTTGGTTGTTTGAGTGATGTGTGTTTGATTTTAAGTCATTATGTTTATTGTAATGTGCACGAGCTTTGATGAAATAAAAAAGTGCATTTTTATTACTTGGAAATTTAAAGTACATAATTTCAATTGAAACCTAGAATTATTGGAAATTTAAAGTACATAATTTCATAGTGGCAAACAAATACCAAACTATTGAAACAGTGGCGATAACAATTTGAAAATGTTTCATCGCTACCATCTCCTTCCTCTTCCTCTATTTTCTTAAGGATAGTCTCTTTTTTCTTCGAAATATACCTCTGCAATTTTGGGGTCATAGCATCCGTATCCATTGCCATAATCCTTGAATCCTCCGCTTCAGCCCTCAATTTGTAATTCTTCTCCTTAAGGGCGAGTTGTTTTTGGTATAAAGCTAGCTCGGTGGCATCACTTTCTTTTTGCTCAGCGAGATGCATTCTTTGATTTTCCATCATGGTTTTCAAAACCTCATCTCTTACCTCATTTGAAGATGTCATGGCTCTTTCCCCCTTTCTTTTAGCTTCCTTGGCCGCCTTCACTCCGATTGGTCTAACTAGACTAGAGTACACTTCATCTTCGTTGATTTGTGGTGTTGTAATGACTTCATCATCCTCCAAGTTGACGGGGGGAGGCATTGAGGTAAAATGAGGAGTAGTTGCGGAGTTGGAATATGAAGGAGGTGGTATACCAGGTTTGATGGCCCAAAAATTTGGATGGTTCTTCATCACTTCCCAACATTCAAACTTGGTAAACTCTTTCTTTTTTTGTGCCACGTACCATGATTGAGCTTTTCTTATCTAAGGGAAAAAAATTTATATGTCAAAATAATATCTAGGAAATGGAGATGTCAACATTGATTAAAATAAATGTAATAAATAATTTATGACAAAATTATTAACACTTACCACATCTTGCAAATTTGAGCCGGATTGTGCATTTCTTCGTGCATATGCAAGAGCGGCACCCCAAGTTCTAAAACTCGGCTTCAACTTTGTAAAACGAGAAGAAACTACGGTTTGGGTCCTAGGCTCCGGCCTTGATTCACCATGCACAATCTCCCAATTTTTCTTATAATCGGCATAGACTTTTTCCCCCAATTTGTCGAATTTTTGCATGTTGTCGGTAATAGGACAAACGCTAATGCGACAATAAGAAATACAAAGTTGCAAATCTTCGGAATCAAGCCAATTGGACATTTTTTTGGAACTAAAATACAAAGGGATGAGAGGAGGATGAAGGAGAAGAGGAAGGAGAGGATAAATTTGTTGTGCACAAATTTATGTGAGATGTGAATGAAATAGATGTAGTATTTATAGAAAAATTATAGGGTGTGATTTGCAATGTTTTTGAAATTTTTTGGGATTTTTTTTGCAATTTTTTAGGGTTTATTTAGCAAAATGGTAGTAAATTCTGAAATAGCCGTTTCGGTTGAATCTCGGCCGTCCGATCATAATTTTTAATTTGAAATGGACGGTCCAAATTAATCTGACCGTTATGGATTTTTATCCATCCGGCCTCACATGTGGCGCCTCCCTATTGGATGGTTATTTTTTTACCATTTACTGGCACGTGTATTACACGCATCAGGTAGAAAAAAAATTGAACCGGTTGGCGTCACCCACGTGCGTGGGCTCCGCCAGCACTACTCGTACTTCAGCTCGAGTAGAAGCTGCTCGTGCAGCTGCTCGTCCGGCCAGTCAACGTGCGGTCGCCGGTGCATGTCGTCGATCGAGCTGCTTGTGCTACGTTGACGGGGGGGGGCCGCCGTTTGAAGCTGCTCGAGCTACTCCACCTAGCACGGGTGTAGCTTCTCTAATGCCCAACCCTAGAGGAACTTTAGCTTTCCATATTACAGAATAAGTAATGATGGGGAGGACGACTCAAAGATACTATCCCCATGATTTTAGCAGCCACTCTCTCTTTTCTGGTCCAGATGACCACTACCTTCAAGCCAAGACCAGAGATGAGGTTTCAAACTTCCTCATTTCTTGTGTGGTGTACCCAGAATCTCTCCTGATTCTTTCTATTTATGGAGAGCGTCAGAATAAATCCTATATATATGCCAATAATATAGTCATACTCTTCAATCATACTCTTCGATAGTCATAGATGAAATTTAATTTCTGAATAAACATAAACTATCCAGTATGGTCCATATAAGTTTATACGTAGTTGGTGAAATAAAAAATAAATAAAAAAATACTGTAAGTGAAATTTTCTCAACTAACCCAAAGTCGGGATATTAAGGAACTTGCTAGGTAGAATGTTCCCATAAGCAGCAGTAATGCAAAGTTCTGGCTGCAAATCTCTTAGTCTGGACAAAAACATATCCAGCAGATACAGATAACACAAAAGTGCCCCTCTCAAATTAAACATTACCGTTGTCTAATAGTGTTAAAAGATACAGAAACAATAATGCACCCAAGCACATACGTGTGGACACTCTTATAATCATTCTAACACAACAATTGCTTAAATTTTAATATCATTTATTGTAAAGTAATAAAGCATTGCTCGTGTTCCACACTAAAATAAAACGAATGTTATGCAGAGAACATATTTCATAGAAGAAAATAGCAAATCACTGGAGAATGTAAAGAGATACACCTATCAGTCCTAATTTGGCGCTCTCAGAAGCAAACATGTGCGCTTCAATATGTTTTTATGGTTGATTATTTAGTAAATGGAAGATTAAAACACTTGACAATTAAACTATTGAGCTTGATAATGAACTCAAACTCTCTACCACTAAACCGACAGAATTGTGGATATAATAAAGTTGCCCTATAGTATGACATGATAAGTTGAGTTGTACCTCGCCGGCTTTTATAGGTGTGAAAATTGTTAGAAAATATTCTCTATATCTGTCTTTTATCTACCATATCTGTATATACTTAGATTCACTGCTGTAGCTTTCCTTTCCTGTATTGAAGTTCTTATCCTTATCTGTATAGGTCTAGTATGTCTGTTCTGTATATAACCACGTTACAGTTATCAATGTAAAAGGCATTCCAGGCAATCTATTCTACAGTCTCTTTTACATGGTATCAAAGCAGGACTAGTTGCTGACTCATCGCTACACCTTTTCGATCTCGCGTACAGCATCTCTTTTTCAATCATCATGGCCGGTGGAGAAGATTCTGGCGAGAAGAAGGCAGAAAGTTCATTCGATTCCGCCAAGACAGATCTCTCTAATCCCTTCTTCACTCACCATTCAGATCATCCCGGATTGGTTCTCGTCTCCAAACTTCTCAATGGGGACAATTATTCAGGTTGAAAAAGGTCAATGGTCCGAGCTTTGAACTCCAAAAATAAGTTTGGATTCGTCAATGGTTCAATCAAACCTCCCTCAGAAGCAACTAATCCCAAAGGTTACGCAACTTGGTCGCGGTGCAACGACATGGTTCATTCTTGGATTGTCAACTCTTGCGATCCTGAAATTGCAGATAGTGTGACTTATTACCCTACTGCTAGTGAGGTTTGGGAAGATTTAAGTGAACGTTTTTCTCAAGGGAATGCAACTCGCATCTTTGAAATACAAAGAGACATCAATCTACTCATACAAGAATATCTATCTCAGCCTACAATACAAGAGTTTTTGGGGATGAACTGGCAATATATTCAGACACAGTACATTCAGAACAGCAGAAATTGATGCAGTTTCTAATGGGATTGGATGATTCTTGCAGTGCTATTCGGGGACAGATTCTTCTAATGAACCCACTACCTTCTGTTCGCCAAGCATACTCCTCTCTCTCTCTCTCAGTAAGGAAAACACTGCGTCTTGAGTACAACCCACATTGGAGCAAGCAAAACTAGCAGCATCGCCAGGGTAATCCGGAGCAACTGAAACCCGTCATCAACTGCGACAAAAAGAGCTCAAGATTCTCAAAGATCGTCAGATAGCTTCAACGAATATCCGCGATCGTCGAACATAACTGATCAAAATCGGCGTTGCTCTTGGACGCGATCTAACTGTACCTATTGTGAGAAACAGGGGCGATATGCTTTGGGTCATTGGGTTCAAAATTGTTTTGAGCTTAATGGATATCCTGTGGGTCACCCAAAAGCCAAATCCAATTCAGGCCCAAGAAAATCTAGCAACAGTAAAAAGTCTGCAGCTAATCATGTGTCTAATGCTTCTAAAGATGATGGAAAACCTGTTATTGGAATTTCGGAAGCGCAACTGTGGCAGCTTTTCTCACTTCTGAGCAATGAAGGTTGTAGCTCACAAGCCAATGCGGTAACTAAACCAAGTTTTTCTAAAGTCATTTTCCGCGACTGGATTATTGATAGCGGGGTAACAGATCATATCTCTTTATCATCAAAGTATTTTTTCCACAAAAATAAAAATTGCTCATTGCCTCCAGTATTATTGCCTAGCGGGGAAACAGTTGAGATTACTACAAAAGGAACATTGGCTCTTAATTCTGTCTATTATTTGTTGGATGTATTATGCGTGCATGCATTCAAAGTAAACCTAATATCAATAAGTCGCTTAACAAGAGGTCTGAATTGCTCAGTGACTTTTTCTCCTTATTGGTGTATTTTGCAAGATCTGAACACGAAGACGATGATTGGTTTGGGGAAGCAGCATGATGGACTATACTATTTGGCAGCATTGGCGACAAGAAAGAATCTTACCCTCTCTCCTCCCACAAACAAACCATCCTGCAACCTCACTATCTCCACCACCGATCTATGGCATAATCGTTTAGGACATGTTTCTCCTCCTTGTCTTCGCTTCATTGTAAAGAGTTTTTTAGATTTTCACGTTCACCCTAATAATGTTTGCCCTACATGTCCCTTGGAAAAACAAAGTAGTTTACCTTTTGGTACTAGCACTATTTCTTCTTCAAAACCATTTGAAATTATTCATTGTGATATTTGGGGCCATTATAGCCATTCGTCTCTTTCTGGTGCGCATTATTTTCTCACTATTGTTGATGATTATTCTCATTTTACATTGATTTTTTTGATGCGTCACAAGAATGAAGCACAATCTCTTTTGAAAAACTTTTTTGACTTATGTTATTACTCAATTTGAGTCTCGCATCAAAACTTTTCGAAGTGATAATGGTGGTGAATTTATTTCATTGCACACATTCTTTCAAGAAAACAGTGTAATTTTTCAGCACTATTGTGTTTATACGCCTCAACAAAATGGGGTTGTTGAACGTAAACATCGGCACATATTACAAGTGGCATGATAGGCGGATAAACACCTATACAAAGATACCTTATTTTCAACCAAGATATATCATTGTAATAGTTAATTATATGGGTTATCGAATACAAGGAGTTGGTAAAACTAAATCCTAACACTAAACTACAATGCTGACAGACTCGATTACAATACACTAATGACACTACGAACATAAGGTAGACTACTGTAAAAACTACGAAAATTTAACACAATATACTAGACACCGTGGTAGACTACAACAACAAAATTGAGGGTGTTCTGAGTAGTTTTGGTTACCAAAATAAATTGGCTAAGCTACAGCTAATGCAGATAATAAGTGCTGAAAGTAAATATGCTAATGAATGCAAATGTGTTTAAACTATATGATTAATGAGCTAAGAAGCATGCAATCCACCACCGCCATTCCATCTCTCTAACACATACTTAACCTAATGCACATGTCCGATGAATGAAAGTTCCCAGGAAGAGTTGATCGTTACAACCACATCCTATTTCCTAATCTTTATGCCTATGCAGGTTTGTCATGGACCTCTCCCACAACTATTCCTCTATGAACCCATAGTCATGGATCCCAAGGTTTACAAAGAAGAAAGCATTAAACACTAGAAAAGGTTTGAGAAGCTACGAGGATTTACAAGTACACTATGGAGTGTCTCGCTAGACTTATGGATTTCAATCTCTTGACGGTAAAATCAGTGTATCACTGTAGAGAATCCAGTGGAAGAAATTATCTTCAGTCACCTGTATCTCATGACAATAGAACCCTAGCATGCAAACTAAGTTGGCCACTAAAGCA
Organism: Geum urbanum; assembly: GCA_946800695.1. Classification (NCBI taxonomy): domain Eukaryota; kingdom Viridiplantae; phylum Streptophyta; class Magnoliopsida; order Rosales; family Rosaceae; genus Geum; species Geum urbanum. Next base: position 2,791,638 of record OX327008.1, on the reverse strand, counting down.
AACATACACGAATTCATATGGTGAACCATTCAGAGAAAGAAACCTCATTCAAAGAACATGCAAAACTAAGTTAAAGTGTATGCATTAAAAAGACTTCATGAACGAGGCTTCAAGCAGCCCCTTAACAATAGGTAAAGAATCAAGCAGCCCCTTAACTAAAATTCATAAGTAAAGAATCAAAACAAGTCATAGTGTTTGATACAAAAAAATGAGATGAAGAAGAACTCTGGCTGGCCACCAGTGAATTCGTCGTAGGGCAAGTCGATCTTTTTCCTGGTCGCCTTGCAAATACGCTCCGCTTTGCCCCCTTTAACGAGACCCCGAGTCCTTTTCGGTTCCGGGTCAGTGGGGGCCCTCCTTTGCTTGCGCCGGGCGCTTAACATGATTGATTCGGCGGTCGAGGACGCCTGAGTACTTCCAGTTGAACCGGTATCGGGCGTCGGAGATTGGAAGGGGTCGACGTCATCACCACTCGAGATGAATGGGGGAGCGGGAATTTCCCCAGAGGGCGCTACAGACGGACCAGATGATCCGTCCGGATTGAGAGCGTCGTTGCCCTCCTGTTGAACCCAACCGACTTGGGCCGCCAACATTCGGAGCATGGCATCTTCCGCCTCATGTTGGGCTTTCTTCTTGCCGGATGTCGTCTTTGGCGGAGCCATTTAAACCTAAGAGTACGGTGTTAAAATACCTACTTACCATAATAATTACAACTTAAAAATTTACGCTAATTAAGTACGTTTAAGATTTAAATAGAGTACACTAGCTTGGCTTTTTCGGTCGTTCAATGGACGTGCGACCCGCGCTATAAAGTGTAAATTTTCAATTAATCAGCCTTGATTAAATCGAAAAACATGGCCAGTTAGGGATAGAGATAACGCGAGAGGCAGGACTAATTTCGACAAAAGTCTTTCTTAGTCCAAATCCTGTCACCAGTCATAACCCGTTTCTAGACACCATGTCCGACATTCGGCTAATTTTTCGAAAATTTACACTCCCTCAAGTCCTTTGCAAACTCCGCCCTCAACCTCATGTCCATAACTTCACTTAGGTTATGGTGTGCGGTGATGAAATCCACACATCACGAGGGGTTAAGGAGATAAGCTAGGAAAAGAGGCACCATATATTCCAAAGAGTGCAACTTAATAAACCAAGCCTATGTACTAAATTTAAATCGAACACGTACTACTAATTAATTCACTAGAACATACACGTAAATATTAATTAATAATTTTTAATTACATGTAATAATTTATTTTTATTTATCATGCATTTAATAAAAAATTGATTCATTTAATAAATTATGAATAATAATTTATTCATTTAATAAATTTAATAATAAATTCATTTAATCATGCAACTAATAATAAATAATTACAATAATAAATTTGCAAATTTAATAAATTATCAAGTAATTACAATTATTCATTTAATTATTATTAATAACAATAATTAACCATTTAATCAATTAATAACAATAATTAATCATTTATTTAATTAATAACAATAATTAATCTAAATATAAATAATAACAATAAATTTACAATTATTCATTTAATTAGTAATAATAACAATAATTATGATTTAATTAATTAATAACAATAATTAATCTTTTATTAAATATTTCAAACTAAATAATAAATTAAATTCTACTAATAATTATATTTAGAATTTAATTAATTAATTAAATGAAAATTATTTTAATAAGGGAAAAATAGAAATTTACCGAATCGGAGTTTTGCCGGAGTTGAGTCTTCAAAGAGGAGGAACCACGTACGCCGGAAAAAATGTCGTCGGAGCGTCGCCGGAGGAGGATCGCCGGAGTGAGAGAGAGAGAGAGAGAGGAGAGGAGAATGTTGTATGGGATGAGGAAAAGAAGATGAGCCCCGGCCTATATATAGGCTTTCACTTAGACGACGGAGCACTATTCTCCGTCGTCTAAGTTCACTTGGACGACGGAAACAGTGTTTTCCGTCGTCTAAGTGGCGGTTTCAAAATTTTGAAACGGCGCGTAATTAAGGGGCGGGACGTTTTGAACCGCCATGAATTTGGACTTAGACGACGGAGAATAGATTCTCCGTCGTCTAAGTGGAAATTCAAGCGGTGCCGAAAATTGAGGCGGTAAATCGAACCTCCATGATTTTCGACCTGGACGACGGAGAATGACCTTCTCCGTCGTCCAGGTGAACACCAGGACGACGGAACACCACATCTCCGTCGTCCAAGTTAAATATTTATTGTACCAGGACGACGGATCTTGTCCTTATCTGTCGTCCAGGTAAAATTTACGTTAAAAAAATTTTTAAAATTAATTCGCTAGGAATTTAGCGATCTGTCATTCGAGTGAAATAGTCGTCCAATATCGATGAACGCATCGTATATATGAACAGTTAAATTTGAACCGACGAATAATTTTTCGTTTTAAAAGTTGTTAAGTATCGACTAATCCTTACGACTTAAGTGTTCATGAGTAGAGGCTCATTTGCAACAGAGTATTAACGAAATTGAATTTGGACAAAACAACCGTTGGATATGTTCGTCGTAACATAATATATAATTGTCTTCAAAGGACTATAAAATAATAAGTTGGGGAAGGGTTTCATCGGCACAGTCAACCACAAAACCGATAATTTCACAAACCGGAAACGTGGATACAAGGCATGTCGCAACTCCGATTTTCGAACCGTCGAAGCTCACACACCAAGAATTGTTGACTCTAAAGTCTTGACGAAAAGAATATGCATTGGAAGAAGGTCTAGATGGTCGTTGTCTTAGAAAAAATGACGATATCTGCACCTGGACGACGGAGATGAGAGCTTTTCCGTCGTCCAGGTAAACACCTGGACGACGGATACGCTCTCATCTCCGTCGTCCAGGTGTATAGACCCTGAATTCAGGGGTTAGGGCCTTACTGTTTAGGGTTGAGGGTTTGTGAACTTGGACGACGGAGAATGACAGTCTCCGTCGTCCTAGTGTGTACCTGGACGACGGAGGATGACCATCTCCGTCGTCCAGGTGTAAAAACCCTGAATTCAGGGGTTAGGGCCTTAGGGTTTAGGGTTTAGGTCGTCCAGGGTCATTTGTGTGTCTGTTCAATTATTTTGAAATAATTTCTCCGTTGTCCAGGACAAATAATTCAGATTAATTAATTAATTAATTTAATTTAGTTTACGTACGTCGGTCGATCCGATATATATGATCGAGCATGCATCGATCATATATATATTACAATAATTAAAATAATTAATTACCAATTAATAATCCTCGTCGTGTGGCCGTACTCTTCGCCATAATCGTCATCATCTTCATCCCCGTTATCCGATTGCTCATCCTCCTCATCATACTCAACATCGTCCGACGAATAACCTGAGTCGTCGTCCGCGTCCTCTTCCTGCTTGTCTTCTTCATCTACCTCCTCGATAATCTCATCTTCAGCTAGATCTGTACAACCATCAGGCATGGGTAACCGTTCATCATCTTGAACCAGGTCCATTATATCGGAGCGGATGACAGAAATATTAGGCTCTTGATAGGCAGGAATGTCTCTTTCTGGTTCAGCAGCATCTTCAGTCATCGCCAGTGTCCCTTCAATTGTCTCTGTATTCCATATTCCTCGATGAGAGATATGGTTCACTATTTTCCACCCTTCACCGGCTTTCGGATCGTCGAGATAGAACACCTGCCGAACTAAGGTGGCGAGAGCGAAAGGCTCATCCTCATACCAGCTTGAGTTTGTATCGACTGATAATAGTCCCAGGTCTTCCTTTGTACGCTTGAACCATCTGCATTTGAATAGGAAAACATTGACATCATTCCCGTAACATAGCTGAACCACATATACAATAGCCCCGTAATATAGATCATTGTCTTTCCCAACTGCTACCCCACTGTTTTGTGTTCTTCTTCCTTCGTCTCGGGCCAATGAATGGAACTTTATCCCGTTCACAAAACATCCGGGATAAATATAGTGTTTAACCGACTTCCCTGCTAGCAAGTGTTTTGGCCATGACCACCACCCTCCGTGGTTTTCAGATTTTTGCAGATCAATCATCTGCGAAAAAGGGCAAATTAATATAAGGGTTTACTTTCTACAAACATGATCGATATGTATTTAAATAATTAATACCGAGACGTACGTACGTACCCATTGGAAAAAATAATCTGGAAACTTCTTCTTAACCATTTTCTCAATCCACGCCGAACTCTTGTTTTGATTTAACGCCTGAAGCCTCTCCCTGTATGACATCATGTACGGCTCAACTTCGTCACAGTCTCGCAACACTACCCAATGTGCCTCAATAAGTTCTTCCCGTGTTAACGATTCCTTTAATACTCCTCTAAACTGTCGGACGACATTGGTGACGACAGATAGATTGATGCGGGCACTGCGATCGGATGCAGTGGGAGGTGGTGGATCTTTGAGGTACCTGTTGCAGTAAGTAACACACTCATGCATTAGGTATGTCTCTGCTATGGAGCCATCCGGGGCCGACCTATTTTTGACAAATGACTTATACTGTCCAAGCTGTCTACAAAATCAAACGTACAATAAGAATAAGTACATATAGCTAGCTAGTATATAATCTCTAGTGGAACAAATTAATTAGTTGTACGTACCTTTCTTGAGGATACATCCAAGTGTATTGGACCAGACCAGAAATGAGCACCTGCTCGGGCAGGTGGATCATTAGGTGAATCATGATGTCAAAGAAGGCAGGGGGAAAAATCCTCTCTAGTTTGCAAATGATGTGCACAATTTGTTGTTGCAATTCCACCACATCTGACTTCTTTAATTCTCTGGCGCATAACCTCTGCCACCACCTGCACAATGCCACTATTGGTTCTACGACGTCCCGAGGCAAGTATGGTCGAATTACCACTGGAAGCAGACGTTGCAGCATAACGTGATAGTCATGTGTCTTTAGACCAACAAACTTGTGTTGCACCTCGTCCACTGCTCCAGTTATAGTAGCTGCATACGTAGCCGGATAACGAACGCCCTTAAACCAGTGAAATACAGAACGTCTAAGTGTCGGCTTCACTGCGTAAGGTGCATCTGGCATCTTGTTGTACACTCCTTTCCTATCCCTCCTCAACCACAAGGGACGACGTAGATTCATTGATTCCAAATCTTTGCGCGCTTTGGGAGTATCTTTAGTCTTGAACTTAATACCGAGAATTGTTCCCACCACGCTGTCGCACACATTCTTTTCTATGTGCATCGCGTCCAAGTTGTTCCTCAGCTTCAACTTCGACCAGTAAGGGAGTTCAAAGAATATACTCTTGTGATCCCAATAGCTCAGATCATGTGGAGGAATTGGATTGCATTTCTTTACATCCGCGTCATTGCTCAACACACCAAAGTCGAAATAGCTCAACCTCTCTAAAATCTCTTCGCCCGACCAAATACGGGGTTTAGGATTGTTCTCTACCGTACCGTCGAAATGAGCTTCATCCTGTCGCCACGGGTGGTCGTGAGGAAGCCATCTACGGTGACCCAAGTAACACACCTTCCCCGCGTGCCAACTAGAGTTCACGTCGTCCAAACATATAGGACATCCATTATATCCTTTCCTCCTGCAGGCTGCCAACATCCCATAAGCTGGAAAATCGCTGATCGTCCACATTACGGCAGCCCTCATCGTGAACATCGTGTCAGTGAATTTGTCATAAGTTGGAACTCCATTTTCCCACAACAGTTTCAGGTCGTCGATCAAAGGTCTGAGGTAGACATCTAAGCACTTCGATGGGGATTTAGTGTGATGACCCGAACTAGAATCTGTTGTGTATTCGGCACGATTCTCGAGATTTGGTTATAGTCGCAGTTTTACGATATTGTGTGATTTGCCGATTTGATTCGCGACTATGTTTTTAGTCGAGAATTTGAGTTGGGTGTCTTCATGGGAATTGTAGAGTACGTGATTTTGAGTTCATGGGCTGTTCCGGAAGAATTTTCCGATACCCGAGGAATATTTTATGATTATTTGAAGTTTCGGTATTCGACGAGTTTATCCGTTTGTTTCGTGGTTATCCGAATTATTTCGTATTTTCATTTTGGACCGTTGATCGACCCGAGGCTCGAGTATAAATAGCGGAATAGTCGAGAATTAGTCATAAAACACTATTTGAGTTTGACCAGTCGTTGACCTTCTGTTTTTGGTAAGTTGACTTTTTGGACAAAAAGAGAAAGTTTCCCGTTTGGGAGTTGCCGTCCGACGACTTGTTTTCCGGCCACCTCCGGCCAAGCGAAGGGTAAGGTCTCCTTCCTCTCTTGATTTCGAGTAGGTCTGTACTTGTATTGATGGAAATTGATTAAGTTTTTGGGGAGTTCGATTAAGGCCGAGACGGGGTGGTTCGACGGTGACGGTGGAGGTGGTTCCGGCGAGTTTTGAGGGTCGAGATGTTGGGGGTTTTGCTCCCCACACCTCATTGAGGCTTCCTAGTTAATTGGTTTTGGATGAGGTGAGGTTTTGGGGTGAACCCGATTAGGGATCCGGTTTGGGTATTCCGATTTGGTTTCGATGAATTGAGGTGGTTCCTTTGTGAATTGGGCTTAGTGTTAGAAGGGAAAGAGGTTCGCATGGTTGAGATGGTCTGATCTGGAGAGTTTCGCCGTGTGATTCCACCGTTGACGGCGCGCCGCCGGCGGCGGCGGAGAAAAAGTCAACTTTTCAGATTTCGATGTAATTAGTGTCGTTTTTCTCGAAATCGCGTCCTGGTTATCGTGCATCAGTACAGTGTTGTGGGTTATGATATTGAACAGATATGTTTTATGGTTATGTTCAGGTGATCGAGATCGTGATCGTGATCGTGATCGTGCTTCTGGCGAGGGATCTTCCGCCGGTCCTCGAGATTAGAGCGTGTGTGCTTTTTGCTCACCTGTGAGTGGACAATTTATTTTCACGGATTGATTGCGAGTCTTTATTTATGATTTACGAACTCGAGCATGCGGACTGATTATGATTTTACGAGCATGTGTTTTACGATTATGCTTATACGAATATACGTATACGAATATATACATATACGTACATATTATGTTTTAAGCATGTGCATAGAAAGGATTTATGATTTGGTTTACACAGAGTACAGTCTCAGTATATGTTGTGGTATCGTTACACATTGGCTTCTCGGCTGATCCCCGAGTACGCTCCGGGGGAGACAGATATCCTGACCCGAGGCCTTTCTGGCTAGGAATCACGTGTGGGTCTGGGATCCCGTGATTCAGACTGTGCTATCGCGTGGTAGTCCATGAGTGATTCCGCGATTTTATATTGCATGCTCTGTACGCGTGAGGAGTTGGAGTCTCCCTCGTGTACCCGGACGCGTGAGGAGTTGGAGTCTCCCTCGTGTACCATTTCTTTACTTATGCATTTGACTCGCATATGATTTTATACGTATATATTACTTGGTGAAAGACATTTATTTTCGTCCACTCACTCTAACGTGGTTATTGTCTTTCCTCTGGGCTTTTCGGTTTCCGTGCCCAGTTTGCAGTTCAGGTTTGGTGTTTCACGTCGCGGTTTGGAGGCTAGTGATCAGAGTCACCTGTGTTTTCCAGTAGGTTCTTGTTTCACCTACTGATGTACATTTTGTATATGTTTTACTCTAGAGGTCGCTCTGATACATGATGTGCGGATTTTCACGGATATACATATATACATAGTACAGTTTATTTACTGTTGTTGTTTATATTGATGTTGAGAAATCCGGATGGGATTGGTGCCCACGGTTTTATTTCTGTGGCATAGGACGAAGTGTTATTTTCAGGGTGCAGGTTTATGCAATTCCACGCTAGTAACAAAACTCTGCCGAAATTTTGAAATTTTTTTGTTGGTTCGTATTTTCGAAAGGGTTTGATTCCGGTTTAGGAAACTGAATCGGGATTGGGTCCTTTCATTTAGGACCTGGAATTAGTACGGTAAGGAAATTAAATTCCTTGTTCATGCACATCCACGGAGGCAAGTTGTACGGCATCAGAATAACTGGCCAAGTGCTGACGGCGGAGCTATTACTTCCCCAAGGATTGAATCTGTCTGTAGATAGGCCGAGTCTAACATTTCTAACCTCTGAAGCAAAGTCTCCAAATTCTCTGTCGAAATATTTGAAACCCTCCCCATCCGCGGCGTGTCGCAGGACATCGTCATCTATTCACTTTTCTGCGTATCATCGCATCGCCTCTGCTGTGTGTAGAGACATGTACAGGCGCTGCAATCTGGGAATCAAGGGAAAATATCGAACAACTTTCACAGGAATTCTCTTTTTCGAACTCTTCCTATTCAACTGGAATCTGCACTGGCCACATACGGGACAATAGTCCAAATCTTTATACTCTTTGTTAAATAGCACACAATCATTCAGACATGCGTCAATTATCCTGTACTTTAGGCCGAGGCTGCTCAGGATATTTCTAACCTTATAATGAGATTTAGGAAGATTGTGATCATCGGGAAGCAACTTACATATTTACTCCTGAATTTCGTCAAAAGCACTCACTGACATTTTGTGCTTCACTTTTATCTTCATTTGCTCCATCACATATTGCAACACATTCTCTCGACATCCAGGGAACACCGGGGTTTGCGCTTCAAGTAGCATCCGGTTGTACTTTTCCATCTCACTGGTGTCAGTGGCCAAGCTAGCAGCGGGGAATGTGTAATCATGCTCATTAGTGGTACTGTAACCTCCGTCTTGGTGTTGGTGTCCACCATGACTACATCCCGGAAACGCATCATGGACCAAATCTGCAGTTGGGTTGCAAGCTGGGGGTCCGGCACCACTGCCGCTGGATGAGGCACCATGGTAACTGTACCCTGAGCTGAAGTCTGCTGCGCTGAACTCTACTGCTTCACCATGCTCGCTCCATGTAGTGTAACTCCACATCATACCATTTTCGTACAGGTGTTGCACCATAACATTAACCTCCGCATACTGACAATTAAGACATTTTTGACACGGACACCTGAAACGTTTCTTTCCCTGACCATGTTCTATCGCAAAATTCACAAATTCGCTAATTCCATCCATATACCGGACATCACATCTATTCTTCAACTTCATCCAACTCTTGTCCATACTGCTACAAAATATATATTATAATTAATTAATTATTACATATATATATATTAGTCCATTAATTTACGCTTAATTATACGTACTCGATCTACATCGATCCATCAATTACGTACGTACGTACGTAATTTAATCGATCTGTATATATATATATAGCTAACATCCTTGCATGTATGTACGTACGTTTTCACTAAATATATATATATATTAATTAAGACCATTTTAACTGCGTACGTACCTGCTGGTCTTCTCGATATCTGTACGTTAATTAAGCTAGCTAGCTATGAAAGGACCCAATCCCGATCCATATACCTAAACCGGAATCAAACCCTTTCGAAAATACGAACCAACAAAAAATTTTCAAAATTTCGGCAGAGTTTCATTACTAGCGTGGAATTGCATAAACCTGCACCCTGAAAATAACACTTCATCCTATGCCACAAAAATCAAACCGTGGGCACCAATCCCATCCGGATTTCTCAACATCAATATGAACCATAAACAGTAAATAATACTGTAATATATATGTATATATCCGAGAAAATCTGTATAAACATGTGTCAGAATGTATCAGAGCGACCTCTAAAGTAAAATATATACAATATACACATCAGTAGGCGAAACAAGAACCTACTGGAAAACACAGGTAACTCTGATCACTAGCCTCCAAACCGCGACGTGAAAAACACCAAAACCTGAACTGCAACTGGGCACGGAAATCGAAAAGCCCAGGGAAAGACATGAAAATCGTTAGAGTGAGTGGACGAAAATAAATGTCTTTCACCAGTTATATATATGTTATAAAAACATATGCGAGTCCAGGCAAATAAAATCAACAAGTACACGAGGTAAAACCATAGTCCTCCAGCGTACTGAGCATGCAAGTAAAAATCCCACGGGGTCACTCATGGACACACACCGTGCTAGTACAGTCAGAACCACGGAGTCCCTGACTTCCACGTGATTCTAGCCAGAAATGGCCTCAGATCCGGGGAAACGCCCCTCACCGGTCAGTCGGGGATACGCCCCTCCTGGTATGGCCTACCATCGGGGATCAGCCGAGAGGCAAGTGTATCGATACAACAACGTAACCAAGACTGTACTCTGTGTAAACCAAATCATAAACATTTCGATGCAAATGCAAATAACAGCATATAAATGTATGTATACTCATATACGTATATTCGTATAAGTATATCGTATAATCGTAAAACACATGCTCATATATCCGAAATCTCATAGGCATGCTCAAGATCGCAAATCATATAAAAGACTCGCAAACAATCCGTGAAAAGAAATTGTCCACTCACAGATGAGCAAAAAGCACACACACACTAATCTCGAGGACCGGCGGAAGATCCCTCGCCAGAAGCACGATCACGATCTCGATCTCCTAAATGTTCACAAAACACAACTGATCAATATCATAGTTCTCAACACTTTACGGATGCACGGAAACCAACCGTTCCCGGAAATACGAAATGCAGTGCAAAATGAATTACGGAAATCCCGAAATCCCCACTCGAAATCTCGACTGAAAATCGGCTAACCAAATCAACCCGAAAACCTCCGTACTATAACCAGGGCGTGATTACGAGAAAAATGACACTAATTACATCGAAATCTGAAAAGTTGACTTTTTCCTCGCCGTTGACCGCCGCCGCCGCCGCCGGCGCGCCGTCAACTGTGGAATCACAAGGCGGAAAGCTCCAGATCGGACCATCTCAACCTTGCGAATCTCATTCCCTTCTATCACTAAGACCAATTCAAATCACAACCACCTCAAAATCAAGCAAAACCGAACGAAAATCCTTAACCAAATCCCTAATCGGGTTGCATCAAAAACTCTTCCTTAACCTCAATTGATCACACCAATAGACTCAGAGAGACGAGGGGAGTCGAATCCCCCTAATCTCCCCTACCAAAACTCGCCGGAGCCAAGCTCCCCGTCACCGGCGACATCAACCTGATCGGCCTAACTCGGGCACCCCAAAAACCTCATCAAATCTCACCAATTAAAACATCAACCAACTCAAAATCATCAAGGGAAGCTAACTGTACCTTTCAATCAACCGAAGGTGGCCGGAATACGGTGGTCGGACGGGCAACCAAATCGGGAAACTCTCCCCCTCGAGTCAACGCAGTCAAACTTTCCAAAATGGGAAAGTCAACGCAAGTCAATGCAAATTCATGTTTTTACGACTATTTTCCGACTTTTTGATATTTATACTCGTCCCACGGGTCGATCAACGGTCCGGAATGAATATACGATGTGATTCGGATAAGCTCGAAACAATCGGATAAACTCGTTGAAACCCGAAACTTCAAATAATCATAAAATATTCCTCGGTTATCAGAAAAATCTTCCGGAACCGCCCTCGAGCTCGAAATCACGTACTCTACAACTTCCGTGAAGACACTCAACTCAAATTCTCGACTGAAAACATAGTCGCGAATCGAATCAACAAACCACACAATATCGTAAAACTACAACTATATCCAAATCTTGAGAATCGTGCCAAACACACATCTGATTCTGGTTCGGGTCGTCACAAGCTAATCAGCGGAGATCCCTTATCGATCCTGATTCTTTCTCGGCCTTCTCCTGGCCTTTTCCTTCTCCCTTCTCCTTCAATTCTTCTTCAAATGGAAGAGATATATCGAGGATCGGATGGAATGAATTCAGTTTGGCATCGGGCTTATATAATGCTTCACTTAGGCGACGGAGGTGTCGGTACGTCGTCTAAGTGGAAGTACGTTACGTACTCGGACGACGGCGTGTCGGTCCGTCCTCCAGGTTATCACCTGGACGACGGAGAATACCATCTCCGTCTTCCAGGTGACCACCTGGAGGACGAAGAAGACTCCGAGGTCCAGGTGATCACCTGGATGACGGAGCATACAATCTCTGTCGTCCTGGTGATCACCTGGACCTCGGAGTCTTCTCCTTCCTCCAGGTGGTCACCTGGACGACGGAGATTGTATTATCCGTCGTCCAGGTGATGACCTGGAGGACGGACCGGACTCCGAGGTCCAGGTGATCACCTGGATGACGGAGCATACAATCTCTGTCGTCCAAGTTTTACTTGGACGACGGAAAAATCTCCGTCGTCCAAGTGTGACTTGGACCACGGAACAATTACGTTTCCGTGGTCTAAGTGCTGTTTTCTTGTAGTGTCATTTCGTCAGTGACATACTCCACATAATATGCAATGATGACAGGAGTTACAACCATTACATTAGTGGTGTACTAAGTATGACTTATACCACTACTAATTGTACCACTACTAATTGTAGCAGAACCTTGAACCCCCTCGGGTCCAGATTTTTTTCAATGTTAATTAGACTTCAAGTCCCTAAATCCTCTATAAACTTCACAATTATAGCAATGATTTGATCCGTCTATTTTGAAGTGAAGCAAAAAAATCTAACCCATGATCTTATGATATATCATAAGTATTATCATAGTTGATCACCTGCATATTCGGCCAAAAATGTCAACATATTCATCATATGCAACTTAAGCATATATATGGATGGGATCAATTGGGGGAATCATTTGTACTTGAAAATTCAAGGTTATGATCTCAAAATTAGAACTTCGGGTACGTTCTAATATTGTTGGTAATATGAACTTCTAGTTCAAATACCTATTATACTCAAATCCCTAGCTTATTTGAGCTTTAAGATGCATCTCAGCATCAAGGACCCATGACATGAAATTTTTCCCAAAGATGTCGAGGGCAAAAAAGTCCAATGCTGTCAAATTTGCCATATTTTCTTGTAGAAAGATAGAAAATATTAAGATCTCAATATCGAAACTTCATGTTAGAATATAGTGAACAACGGAGTACATGAACAAAACTTCAGGTTTATGCCATGTTATTAGAACTTTAGGTCTAATATCATTTTTGAACTTTAGGTTCATAATTTCGAAACTTCAAGCTCGAGTATTATTAGTGAAACTTCAGGCTCACTAATATAAACAATTGTAAACAAAAATATGTAAATTACAAGCAGATTAGATTACTCCATATATCATGAGTGGTAATAAAAATAAAATATCTCTTCATCAGCTAAAACAAACAAACTCATAGATCAGAGTATTGGTCAAAGTAAATATTGATGTTGCACCAAAAACTCTTTGATCATCATCGAGTTAGAAAATATAGAGCGAAAATGCTAATAACGTGTTATAAACTTGGGAGAAAGAGATAGACAGAAAAGAGAACGCAGGGAGATGGGGAGGAGAAAGTGTAGAGTGTTTTCTTATTCATCTCAATAAGCCTCTATATAGAGGTATGGTTTACATGATAGGTATATAACTATTGAGTATTTGCATAGACATCCACATAAATATAATATTTACAACATAAAGATAGATATTTTTTTTTTGAATTTTTAGCTAAAATTAACTTCAACAAAGTAAGTATAGTTAAAGTCAAATATAACTTTTAGTTAAAGTTGTAGCTACATTTAGCTACATATGAGATAGAAAATAACTTAAAGCTAAACACTTAATTAACACTAAATATGTCACACATGTTATCTGCTTATTGTTCAATCTCTCGTAGAAGTATCAAGATTCTAATAATATGTTGAGAGCAAGGGCTCTCTTGGTTCATCCATTCAGTCGGCCTTCCTCAAGGGCGTTGCATCACAAGTGGAGTAAAGTATCCAGATTTGTGGGGAATTGGGCATGGATTTCAAAATAGTTGTTGGCTTCAAGTTGGTGGTGTGACTGCAGAAGTTAGCGGTGGTAGTCATGTCGAGGTCAAGCAGAGCTCGATTGAAAGCTACCTCGGAGTTGGTGCATCAATACCTTTGCTGTTGAGAATGGGTCTAGTTCGCCGAAGTTTCTTTCGTCAACTGCAGGTCCTTCCAGATCCTTTGTGGGAGGCTTGGCTTCCTAAGAGCAGCAATAAGATAGTGGTCGGAGGCGTTAAGTGGTTTCCGTGTTGGAGGTGGAGTCTTGTTGGCTATATGGATATGCGTCGATTGTGTCAGCCTGATGAGCTAGGGTTGTGGGGGTTTTGGGCTTTGAATGTGTTTTGGGCACATGTTTTGGGTTCATGTCCCGGCCTTTTCGATTTGGACTTGGGATCTGGATAGTATTTTAGCTAGGTTGTTTTGGTTTCTTTATTGGGGCTTGGCAATCATGTGCCCTCTATGACAAGAGACTAAAATATAAAGTGGTTAGGTTCTCTTGTTGTCGAGGCCTAGCGGCTATTACTCGCCTCGACAAGTTTCTCCCATGGTCACATGGTTACTGTGAGCTTCATATCAGAGATTGTATTCCAGCCTAACTTTGTTAGGGCGCATAGATTTTTTAGGAACGTTGGTGTTTCCTAGGTAGGGCCCGTTATGGTGGATCTATGTATAATGTAACCTCATTATTGATTTAATGTGACATATTTCTTGATTAAAAAAAAACTATATATTTCACTTTTGACATTAGAATAGCTATCACTGCTAAATCAAAAGTTATAAATGGTTAGCTGCATTTAGCTTTGGATTAGAATTTGATTTTTAAAAGACTAATTTGCATGTACAGTGTCTCGACTTTACTTGCATGTGCAACTTAGTACCAGAACTTATAAAGTTATCAATGTAGTAACCAAACTCAATTTTTGTTATAAACTCAATCTCTTTTTCCGTTTTCCATTATATTTTGTTAAAATGTTGGCGTGACTTGCGTGTTCCGTTAGATAATGACAAAATAACCAAAATACCCTAATGATACATTAATTTATTTGTTTTAAACGGGTCGTTCGGTCGGGTCAAATTTGGAAGCATGATAAGGAAATCAGTTTTGATGTGAAATTTGTCTATTTTAAGCTGAGGAAAGCTCGATTAAGTAGAGAAGTTGTTCATGAATTGGAGTTGTAAGCAAAGGAACTCCATTGAGAAGGTCCTGAAATGGCGAAGTTGATAAGCGGTTAGGTGCAACACTGCCAAAGAGATCGACGAGGATCTTGAAGCCGACAGAGTGGGCAAAGGCGGCGGTGGTAGTGGGTGTGAAGCTAGCTACTGCAGAGAAAGGGGAAGTCGGTTGCAGCATAGGCGGGGGGAGGCACATCAGAGAAGAAGGGGTTGAAGGTATGGTTATGGTTTTCCTTCTTGTTGAGGAAGCCATCATCACAGAGGGGCAAGTGAGATCGGCGGTAGGTAAGAGGGTCAAGGAAACTGAGTTCGTGTGGTTTTTGGATGGTCTTTGTGGGATTTGGTGGGATCGTGATTGGGGTTGTTAATTGGGACTGTGGCTTTATGTAGTTGTGGGGTTGCGGTTGTAATTATGTTTGGATGTGTTGTGATGATTTTTAGGTTTGGGTCAAAAAGTGGATCAGGGGCCTGAGAAGGAGGAGAAGGGATGGAATCGATCGGGTGCGCGGCGATGGCTGTGTTGTTGGCAGATCATGGAAAACCCTATGATTTGGTGCTTTTATTCAACCATAAGATGTTAGCTTGTGAGCATCCAAAATCTGCACTCACAAATCAGTTCTTTCATTGAGACAACTCCTACGTTGATCATTTAGTGATCTTCCATGAATGGGTTCTCTCTCAAATTCAAAAGCAATCTGGTTTTCACCAAAACCCTAACAAATACGACAAAGAACAACGTTCCAGAATCCCAAAAAACATAGGAATGCTCATCAATATTCTAGCATTGCTATAGTCCATCTTAAAAGATGAACACCATTGGAAGCTACAGAAGTTTAGTTTCTAATGAAATAAATTTTGTCTCAATCGGAGTTCTGATCAAGAAGATAAGACTGGATTATCGGACGGGGGTCGAGTTTGACAAAAACAATGCTACTGCTACTGTTCTGTTTGCAGGCTATTTTCAGAAACCAAAATCCAATACCTAGGAAGGGTATAACCTATGGTTAAAGCCCTTGGAATGTATTTTCCAACTCCATATTAATCACATCAATCAGACATCTCTAGAGAGAGATATAACAAAAGTTTCACGATACGTTAGTACGAGAAAACTGGCAGAAAGCCTTTCATGAACAAGACACCGTGTGAGGTCGACAACAAAAAAGATAAAAAGGACACCCGAGTAACTTGGAAAGATCGACAAGGGGTTACAATACCCATGGACGATCTTGCAACCCCACGAAGTCCAAAAAGGAGTTCCAGAAAATTAATTTCTTCAATTAGTTTTCCAAAAGGCCAATCATTGGGAAATATGTAGTTCTCTACGAATGCACTGACTTTCAACAATGATGACCGGTTGCCAACAAAGTAACCTCTTTGATCGAAAACAATATCTTGAGAACAGAGGCAACAACTCCTCGTGAAAAGAAGATAGCTCTCCAAGGGGGGAGAAGCAATAGTTTTTTACGAAAAGAAGATGGTTCTCCAAAGAGTATGGTTTTCAACAAAGCCAATGTCTTTTCTGGTAAAAGTAGGTATTTTCTACGACAACAACTTTCCATGACAACTTATCTTCCTAGCAAGGGTACGTCGTTGGAAATCTGGGGGGTAAACACTCAAAATATGAGAAACCTCAAGATACATACGTTTGGAATCTGGGAAAATATGAAGTCTGAGGTCCACAAGCTTTCCATGTCTGGGAAGCTTATGGAAGTTTTGATGAAAGCAAGGCAACGCCATTGAAAGATTGGGAGGAGAACCCTTAAGATTTTAAAGGGTTTACTAGCTCGGCTCTTGTGATTTTTAAACTTGGAATATCATATACGGGGAGGAAAGACACAGTCACACTTGACTTCTGCACAAAGTCCACAAAGTCACAATCAACCTCGAGGGTCTATTCCCTATTCAAGAGTACAACCGAGTTATACGAACAAAGTTATGAGGGAAGTTCTATAACATGATAGCATCTACATGTTGTAGTCTGCAACGAGTTATGAAGTTACATGTCAGAGCAAACAATTTCTCAAGGGCAATCTAAACACTTAATGAGGTGCACTTGTAGATGAAAAAAAAATCTTTATACAACACTATGATAAAGAATCGAAGACCATAAAGTCAACATCTCCAACAAACCTTCAAAATTTAAAGATTGAATAGAAAGCTTTGGACTGGAGGTAGAAAGTTGTGCAACTAGAAATCAATATCTTGTCAAATCATGCATGAATAATCTCCAAGCCTCAAGAGAATAGCTAACATATGGGGATTTGGAAGACGTATCTGAGTACCAGAGGAAGTTTGGAATGAATAAAAAGAAAAGAAGACAAAGAGAGGTTTCAAAGTTCGAACAGGAAAATTTGCGTATGCAGATCAGTTGACTTCAATGGAGAATTAGGACCAGCTCAGAACGAACCAGGTTACTATCTTTATATGCATGGAAATCCCCATATGTATAGTTTTCAAAACATCTTTCGGATCGGGATTATCATATTTCACGAAGAAGTTATGACCGATTTAGTACGAAGAGGTCAGTCTGCTCAGGAATCTGACTTTTTACCTCACCATAAGCAGGAGCTTGAGGACGACCTTGGAGAGCAACATAAAAAGGAACGACCATCAAATTCAGTAGAAGATGATCAAAGATGGAGGGCTACACTCACTAGCGATATCGAGAAACTCAAGAAAGCCAACTAAGGTCTCAATCTCAACAATACTCCACCATACCTAAAATGAGCTGTGTTTGAAGAGAGACCTCACCCACTTCTGAATTGATCCAAGAAAAATTCGAAGAATTTCTATACCTACTACAAATGGAACGATCATAAAGTGACACTTTATCAAGTTGGTTGACCAGAGGTATTACTAGTAGTATTTGACCAATGAGTACATGAAAGAGCTCAAAGATTCGTTGAAGCCTCAAGGTGGAGCCAAGCATCCCAAGAATGACAAGGACCTTACCACCACCATCTAAGGGCCAAGAAAAGAAGTACATAGTGCTAAACTATACCATTGGAGCTCCAGAATACTCTAGATAAATGATTTTTCCACGCACCAAATGGATAATGCTAGAGGTCAAGGAACTGGAGGTAGTCTCCAAGTCAGAATGCTCGAGGTATGTTGAATGGCAGAATTTGTAAGACCTGGGGGCATTCTCAAGCTCAGAATGCCTGAGGGCGTGGCAAAATAGCTTGAGGCATATCGATGCTTAAGGGTAGCAGGCCAAGAAGAAGAACTAAGTGAAGGTCTTAAGAGAGACCTCGAGGAACACTAGTTCGGTGTAGTAGATAGAAAAATAAGGCCAGAAAGAGGGCATAGAAGGGAATTTCCTTGACCGAGAGATGAACCCTCAAGGTTTCCCCGAGAAGCAACTTCAGAACTTGTGGAAAGCTAGAGGAAAAGGACCTGAAGGCTATGAATGCACAAGTAAGAAGTGGGAGGTCATTGATTAGAATATGAATGGTACCTTTAATATGGAAAACCTATGGCCTCAAGCTTTCCAAGAAAGCTGGGGGTGGTTTTGCGGAGAGCTCTGGGTCAGACCTAGGGTCATTGTTCCCCTTAGTTCGAAATATTTTGGGGCTAAGGTTACCACACCTATACACTCGAAGAATTATGGACTTCACCAAGAAGCTGCTAAATTAAGGAGGAGACCACGAGGGTGCACACCTGAAATTCCAAAAGCTCGAGGGATTTTGTGCACTCAGAATCTAAAGAACGGTGGACCACTACACTTATGGAAATTTGTAAGACGATTGTCGAAACAATGATTGGAAGCACATGGGGTCATGCACGAAGAGAATTCAAGCTAAGGGCATTGAGTATTCTCCAAGACTTGAACAGTCTAGCAGAATACTGGGGGCATAGAGTATCTAGCTAAATATCGCATTTTTTAAATGCAAAATACCTCGACAAAGACTTTCTACAAAAGAATTCAGATTTCAACACCAGCATGCTTGAAGGATGACGTGGGGGTTGAGCATCAACCTGTGGACCGAGCTAGGGGTTGAGAATCAGCCCATGGACCAAAGACCCACAAGGATGAGTAGGCAATCAGAAACCTCGAGAGAAGACAATGGATCAGTTACTAATCTCGAGGGTCGTGAGATTTTGAGTAACAAGTTGAGGAGATCAATCAGAGACCTTAAGGGTTCTAAGCGTTCGAATGGAAAGCTAAGGGGATGATCACTAACCTGGAGGGTCAAAGGCTTCTGGAGCTTTACGGGTCAAGCAGAAAGCTCAAGGGCCAGACACTGTCAGAGCTTGAGGAGTCGAGCAGAAGCATTAAGACTATTACAATCCTCATTGAAAATCCATGCAGATCATGCCATCAAACATGACCAAGGTTAATATTCCATTTGAATCTTGATTCATTATGTGGATCATCGAGTTAAACGTAAAAACCATTTGGAAATCGATGCGGCATATCTGCTCAGAACTATAGCAAGAGCATGGAGTATGATAGTTTAAGAGAAGTATGATGGTTTTGTATGAGGAACGATGATCTGTTCGATATATTCATATGTAAGATTTATATGAAGCCCCTGTGGTCGACCTTGACTGCAAGAAATGGAAAAAACTTCATACGTAGCAACAGTGTGGAAACCTTGAGAATTTTCAGAAATTTTTGGGGTTTTCAAGAAAGTTTATCAGTTTTCAGAGTGAGCTCGAGGAAATCGAAGGAAAGCTTGAGGGTTCTATTTTGCAAGCTCTCATGTCACGTTGAGAAGATGATAATAGCTGAAGGCACACCTTCCCACTATTAACAACTTTTTTACCGGGTGAGAATTTGATTTGACTTTCTTCACGGAAGTTGTAGAGTATTTAATTTCGAGTTCGTAGGAATTTTTCGGATAAACGAGCTATTTTTAGTGATTATCGGAAGTCGGTAGGAGAAAATATGAAAATTAATTAATTTTTAGGTCGCTTTAATCTGGGTTGTTGGATCTTGATTAGATTAAACCTAAGCCTTTAGATTTGGAAAGGATCTTGGGCTATAAATAAGGGGTTATTTTTCAATTTTATTTGAGAAAAATCAGAAAAACACCACGTGCTCAACCCGTTTCCTCCTCCGCCGACCTGAAATATTTGACCCAACCTTAATTAATGGCCATTTTCGGCCACCTCCGGCGATGAAAAAGGTAGGGAATTGAAGTTCTTTGTTTCTTTGATTGTTTGGTGTGAATTTTTTTGAGATTTATACAGGTTTTAGGGTCACCCGAATTAGGTTTACCCCGTGGGAGTCGACGTCGTCGGTGGTAGTGCTCCAGCGAGTATTGGGGGTCTAGGATTGGGGGATTTTGAAGCTCTCCCCTCCTGAGTCTATCTGAGTAGGCTGTTTGATCACTCGAATCTCCACAGCGGAGCTTCAATGCCTCAGAGATTTTCGGCCAATTTGAGGTCGTGGCTTTCGAAGCCGATTCTGGACACGTGAGGTTGAGTTGGAGCACATAGACTTAGGGGTTAGGCTGGGCTTGAGTAGTTGAGTTTTTTTAGGGATCAATCGCCGTCGCCGGCCTGTTTTAGGTTTTTCCAGCCAAACGCCGGCGATTTGGACCTCAATCTAGTTATAAAAGTTTTAGGGCCCGTTGAGAGCTTTGCAATGAGTAGTCGAATGCCCCCATTGAAGAAAGTTCACCGGAGGCCCATGTGGGCCATGCGCCACCACCCATGGCAGAGCTCTGACGAGGCAGTTTATGAGATTCTTCGAGGGGACTTTCGGGGTTATTTTTATGGTCAATTTCCATAGCTTTACATATATTCTAATATCAGATGATATGTATTTACAAGACGTCATTATTGTGACCCCAACAGTAAAGGGAATTCCGCTAGACCTCGACAGTAGTCGCAGACTTGTGAATGGACATTTATTTTCACAATCAATAGCCAGTTCATGTTTTTATGCATTACATTTTATGGTATGTTTTCAGAGCATTTATTTGGAGGTTTACTTTGTGATGGTTTATTTAGTCGCATCGATGCCCTAACTATTCGGTTGATCACCAAATAGCCAGTCAGACCAAGTTAAAACAAACACCCTGCCGGACCTAGATTGTCTCGGGTTAGGACAAACACCCTAGAAAATCCCATCACCTTACTTTTCATACATACAGTTGTTCCGGGTTAGGACAAACACCCTGAACGACCACCTCCATTGTATTTCAGTTTATTAGATTTGAATTCGCATTATTTCACGGAAATCAGCAGAAAGGCATGATATTAAATTTTTATCGTTTTACGCAGATTATGTTATTTTTGTCATCTCACTCTAAAGTTTTATATTTTAATGCGTTTCCCTAGGCCTTTAGGTTTTCGTTGCCAAGGTTGTATTTTAAATCCTGAGTTTGCTTGGTGTCGTCGAAGGCTTTGAGTCCACCCATCAAATCTTCATTCAGTAGGTTCCAATCTATTGTTAGATTATATTATATGTTTACAGAAGTCACTTTGAATATAAGTTGTATTATGTTGTTTTTAGTTACTAGAGTAGTAGTCGAGTTTACTCTCTTTTGTATTCAGAATGTTCTCTCAAGCTTCGCAACAGTTGGGCATTCCCTCGAGGTCCACGACAGTTGGGCATTCCCTCGAAGTCTGTGACAGTAGGTCAGAATAACCTCTAGGGAGAAAGAATCTGCTAGATAAGCTCTGTGAAATATCTCAATATCATGCTCATCCCTCAAAATGATGGTTTCCATGATTTATTCAATGGATCGATTGTATGTGATGAAGTACGATTAGCTCATTTTTGCACGAATGTTTTACAAGTGTACGATCTATTTGATGTGTTATTCGATCACGAGGAGCATAAAGCCCAGGAAAGGCAGAAAGCTTAAGTGGGACATACGACGTTGGTTCCTACAGGAAGGACCTTCACCCTGCGAGCTAACTAACTCTCCCGAAGGTAAGGCATCCTAAGTCTATGGTAAGGAGACACAGAAGAGAAGGAAAGAAGAGAGAAAAAGGCGTTTCAGCAAAAAGAGCCCAAAATCTATGTAAATAGTCATAAGGGTATTTTGGTCTTTTCAAACCTCTTTTAATGTAAAAAAAACTTTGTTTTGACCGTAGGTTCATGGTCAACCTGGTTCACAGAAATGGCAATGAAGTTTAACATATGCATTCTTAAATGTTTCAAGCGTCTAACAGAGCCCCATTTTTTTTAACAACGACCACATTGTAAGCATAATAAGTATTTTGTAATTTATGCAGAGGCCTTGTTGAAAGAAGTAAACCAAGTTACAAACCAAGCATGGAAGTATACGTCAATCAAGAAACTAGTGTAGCGTGAAATTCACTAGCTTGTATATTGTTGTTTTTCTCTTAGAATTCTTTTATACAACTTCAAGATTTTGGAATGACCAAGTAATGAATGAAAATATTGTTTTGTTTGCAAATGAATGTGATTGCCATATTTGTGTGTTTTGATAATCTGAGCAACAAAAATCAAATGAAAGCCTCATATGATTAAGATTAATTTATGACTTCTGTCATCTAAATGAATCTCAAGTTAAAGAAGTGTTTTTTTTTTGACCAAGTTAGATCACATAATTTATTTTACGTCATTTGAGTTACACTTTAGATGACTAAGATGGTCATTTGAGTTTAAAAAAAATGGTCATTTTCAGACGACAGACCAATTTTCTCTGTCATCTGAGTGCATTTTTAATAAAGAAAATCGTGTCATATGAATGCATTACAAACGGCGAGTGTACAAGAGTTTGTACACGACAGTTATATTTGTATCAGATGACACATCTGATAGCTTTTTTGTTCTAGTCGAAGTAGACCATCGCTTTAGAACTGATGATTTTGGTAAGTTTTCATCACTTGAACAATGCTCCTGGTCCTACCCCTCGCCACCTTACCTAACCATTTACACATTTGCCTTGTTACGAACGAATGGTTACATGCATGCATCTATACGTGTCGATTGATAAATGCCTATATCACAAGATGCGCAGTTCCTGCATTGAGGCTCATCTGGTGAGTGTCGATTAAAAGGGCCATGATGATGATTCTTGCAAAAGTTAGCTCTTCACATTTTAGATTTTTGTGTCTGCTTTGGACAATGTAATTTGTTAAAACAAATATGTGTTTGATGGAAAACCAAATGTTACCAAGTACGATTGCTTGAGACTAACCTTGATTTGTATCATTCTCTGGTAAAATTTTAGAACAAACTGAATGCTTAAGAAAGAAATCATTGTGAACAATCTTACGTGAAGATATTGTACAACAAAGACCGACTCATCCAGTACATTTCCTCTACTTATAATTAAGAACTCTGAATCAAATTCACATATATATAGGAGCTAGCTAGCTGTCTTCTCACACATTATAACTAAGTTTGAAATGACTAAAGCCACTCAAACTGATTATTACAAATTATAAATTAAAATAAAGTTTTCCGAGTTAGATGAAATAAATCACTCTAACTTAGTTATTAACCATAACATAACAAAGCCTAATACATGATCGAGCTAGCCAGATAATAAGGTACTTAGATTCTATAATTTTTCATAATTAAATTATAGAACCCAACACCCGCACTTGTGTTTAGCGGCATCAACGGGACGTCGACCTCCAAAGTTTTCGGCTTTCGCTTCCAGCAAGTCATTAGCATTTTTTTCCAACCTCTCAGTCTCTTCTCGGCTCATCTACATCATATATAAACCAAAAAGTTATATAAAAAATCAATGAAAATCTATTTTTGTGTTGGTATTTTGTTTCAAACGGACGTACCTACCGTACATATGTAACTTGATTAAAACTTGTAGCAATTCGGATGAAATATTTAAAATAATTACATATATATGTACATACCATTGATGGTATTTGTTTTGATGATGAGCCAGAAGTGGACGTATCATCCCCTCCAAATTGAATTTCCTCATTCATGCGGTCGACAATAGCAGCTGCTTCTCTTCTCTCACGTGCTTCTTGTTCTGCTGCTTTTTTCCTAATTATCTCTTCTTTTTGGTTGGTTCTCTCCTCATTTCCTTCGAAACTCATATTTGATATCTTGTAGGATGCTCTACTTGATTGCTTGAGAGTTGTGAATTATGAGTAAAAAGAGTTTGATGTATATAGGCGTAGAGTGCGATCTGTTTGTTGTTTGAAGAGTTATGTGAAATTGAGTGGTGAAATATGCATGCTTGGAACGTACAAAATATTGTTGAAGTGAAATATGCATGCTTTGGATGTCTAATGTCCTGCATGGCTTTTTGATGGAGTGGGTGCATTGCTTTTGCATGAACAGTACAACAGTGAGAGTTTCTACCAAGTCTGCTACTTCATTTGGTTACTTGTTTTGATTTAGTTAATTAATGTGGGTTCATCCCGAATCTGTGTGCTTTCTTTTGTTGTTGACAAGTGCCTCTTCGAAAATTGGCTGTAACATCCACCTGAAACATATTCCAATCACCCTATCAAGCACTATTCCGCAATACATATATTCCTCAATAATATTAGATAGCAACATCCCTTCAGTTATCACATCAAAAAAACATCCTTTCACTTATTTTCGGAAGCAAAAATTTTGAGTGTCCAACTATTGAGTAGACCTAAACCACATACATGTAAAAGGATTATGAATGATAATTTGATTGTATTTCTCAGAAAATTTGAGAAGCAACAATTCTCTGGCACATTTACAATGCCACATCCAAACCCATCTAGAGAAAATAATATAAGCAAAAGAATCTAACACTCTTTGAATCACAGTAGAATCGTCGTCGATATTCATTTGTCTTGATTATATCTTAAAACAGGCAATAAAACTATGGTGGACCAAAACCACTGTAATTCAAAGATTCTTCAATGAATCGCCAACTCCTGAAAAGAAAAAATAAGAGAGTACAAAATCTGCAATAAAGATCCCAACAAGAGAGATAACCACAGCTGAAGTCGTCGACTCCCCAACACCTTTGGCTCCTCCCATGGTA
This sequence comes from Geum urbanum, assembly GCA_946800695.1. Lineage (NCBI taxonomy): Eukaryota > Viridiplantae > Streptophyta > Magnoliopsida > Rosales > Rosaceae > Geum > Geum urbanum. The sequence goes on along the minus strand of OX327008.1, from coordinate 2,766,754 downwards.
GTTACTCCCCAAGCACAACTAACAACCACTACAGGAGGAAATCGGGGCGACGTAGAAAGGTGGTCGCCTCGTCTCAATTTTACGTCGCCTCGATTTCTTGTGACCAAAACGCCGTCGCCTCGTCTTGTCGCTTCAGATTCATCACGCCACCATTGGGGCGACGTAGATACAATCTACGTCGCTTCGTTTCATTTCACGTGACGTAAATAATGTTACATCGCTTCAATTGAAGCGACGTAGATTGATAACATCGCTTAAACTGAGGCGACGTAGATTGATAAATATACGTCGCTCAATTTTATTTTTTTTAATTTATTTTTCTTTTTTTAATCCAATTGAGGCGACGTACATTGATCAATATACGTCGCCTCAATTTATTTAATATTTATTTGATTTTATTTTTTAATAAATGAGGCGACGTACATTGATCAATATACGTCGCCTAAATTTATTTAATTTTTATTTTTTTTTATTTTTTTATAAATGAGGCGACGTAGATAGAACATTGTACGTCGCCTCATTTATTTCTAAATGAATAATAAATAAATATTAAATACGTTGAGGCGACGTACATTGATCAATGTACGTCGCCTCATTTATTAAAAAATTTAATTTTTTTATTTTTGTAATAAATGAGGCGACGTATATAGATCAATGTACGTCGCCTCAACGTATTTAATATTTATTTATTATTCATTTAGAAATAAATGAGGCGACGTACAATGTTCTATCTACGTCGCCTTGTACGTCGCCTCATTTATTAAAAAATAAAAAAAAATAAAAAATAAATATTATTGTACCAAGTCACGACCTATCGCAATTTACAAACACAAAAACGCATTCAAATTGCAGATACGCATTCAACCAAAAAAACGCATTCAATCACAAAACAAAACGTTAAAAGTTTATACAAATCAAGTTTACACAAATCAAGTTTATACAAATCCTATATACAGTTTACGAGCCGGGAGGTGGTGGAGGAGCTTGCGGTTGTTGATTCGCAGCCTGGAATGATCGCATCATGGCCTCCATTTCTTGCATCCTTTGGGCGATCGCACTCGCTTCCGCTATAGCCTTCTGCGCCACCTCGCTCGATCTGCGCGCGGCCTCTTTGGCTTCATCGATCTCCTTTTGCATTTGAATTTGGCGTTCCTGGTTTACCCGGGCCCCTCCTCTCGGTTTGGGGTCGCGTGTGAGAGCGCGCCCCACCCCTGTAACGTCGAACAAGAACAAATATTAGTAAACTATATCGTAAACCAAAATGAAGCAAAACGTAAATCGAGATATGCATCGACGGAATCGTTTTGGAGATTTATTACCTCTTAAAGAGGTCCCGTGCCTTGAACCTACCTCTTCCTCTATGATATTTATTTGTGTATCAAGAGGAAGAGGGTGGGGTTGGGAAACCTCTTCGCCGTCAACTGGGCCCGCAGCACTATCTTGTTGCGACAAGACTTCATCGAGTCGACGCTTCACTGCCGCCTGCTCAATTAAAATAGATAAAATAAATAATATTACAATTTAGTAGACAACAATAATTGAAATAACGTAACGTGAACCTATTTGAGCTTACCACTTTCTCAGCCGCATTCCTCTCCGGCTGGTATACGTTAATCCACGTCTGGACGGCGGGCGCTGGATGACCCTCCTTCTCCAACACCTCGCTTCGGTACGAGAGGGCGAGGGATCCCGAATGGTGGTTGATCTGCTGCTCCTTGTTCTTGTTTCGGTTCCCTTGGTTCCGTTCGCACAATCGCTGCCACACACACACAAAAATCATTTTAAAATAAGAACAGATAAACATGCATATTGTTCGAACGTTTGACCAAAACTGTAGATTCGTTTATGAAACTCACCAAGTAAGCAGGGTCTTCGAAGTGGGCTTTTAACCACGCCCATTGGTCTTCCCTCCCGAGAAACTCGGCCGGAGTCTCCTGGCTGACGTGGAGATAATGTTGATGGCAATCGTACTTCCAATCCTTATAGATTGTTTGCGCCGTCCTATCAATGAAGTTCCACATCTCCACATCAGTCGCCGGGATGTCGTAGTTCGTCTAGCACAAGACATTTAAATTCCGTTATGTAAAAATTATATTTACATTTACTACAGGTATGTAAGTAAGCTCGGAGTCCAGCAAGTATACCTCAAGACTCCGGCCGACGATATCGCGATGCAAATCGCTAAGTCCCAAGAAGCTAGATGCAAGCATTGGAACTTTTCCGCGGATGATGCTACCGATGTCTCGGCACATCAGACTCCGCATTTCCCTCGTCGCCGGCCCCGCATGCCTCGTAGAGTAAGCGACTTGTAGTCGCCTATTGTTGTTCATCCGGACGAGGTACTCCGTCTTCGTCCCGACAACGACTCCGCGCTGTTCCGTTGTCGGGTCTCCGGTTGCCATGTCGACCATGTCGGGGAGTTTGGTCTTCTTGCACCGGATGCTGAGGGCGGGAGGGTGCTGTGACGCCGTAGTGGCGTCGCTGCTGTCATCCACTCCTTGCGGAATTGCATCCTCAAGTGGAGGGGCGGGCGTTAAAATGGGAGCTTCTGCAATCGACGGGGTCGCCGATTGTCCCGTGGGGCAACCAGACCCGGAAGCCCCATCTCGGCTGAATGCTCGCCACCCCGCCTCCGCCGCCTCCGCAGCTGCCGCCTCCGCAGCTGCCGCCTCCGCAGCTGCCGCCGCGGCCGCCGCTTCCGCTTCACGACGCTGCATCAACGCTTTCCTCCTCTTGTATGCAGAATCTCCGGGAGCCATTCTTTTATTACTAAACTGTTATTTTTAATTAGATGTTAAACTCGTTTGTACTTCTATAATGCTTATCATCACATATAAACATTCATGCTTATCATCACCCTTAATCCTTAATCCCGAGAATACTACAATCATTACGCATATGTTTTCATTTAACCAAACCCTTAATCATTACGCATATGTTTTCATTTAACCAAACCCTTACGCATTCAATCATTACGCATATGTTTTCATTCAATCATTACGCATATGTTTTCATTATCACAAAACACATTCGAAATCATCATCATCACAAAACACAATACTTACATGAAGCTAGATTGAAAACACATTCGGAATCATTATCACAATACACATTCGGCACAGTATAAAACACAAAGCAATATAGCTTATCAACACACAAAACGCATATAGCAACTTCTACATACTCGTCATTTATCGCATATAGCTTATCAACTACACATGAACAGCAACTAGATATGGGATAAACTCTCTAAAATGATTATAGACATGAAAGCCTAAACATGTTACACATGAACAGCAACTAGATACGGGTAACTTCACTAGTTACACTCCCAAGTCCCACATTTTGACTTGGGAGTAGAAAATTTACTGCTTTGCATAAAACCCAAAATATTAATCAAGAAAACAAGTTCAAGTGATGCAATGCCAAAATCCGAACTGCATGCGGTGCACATATACAGTAAAATTAGCAATTAAGAGAGCAGAATAACATCTCCACACACAAACCACGGATTGCATTCACTCACATGTTTGAATTCAAACTAATGCCTTAAAATAAGCAAAACAATTGATGAATTCACAATCAAAAACTGAGGCTTGAAATCAACAATTGCGAAAATATCAGGGAAGGGATTCTTACCCAACAAGTGGCACTGCTTGTGAAGTAGACGAAGTATTGTGTTCAAGAAACTCGCAGGCTGTGATTACAATCGGCTCAGCAAACAAAACCTAACACCGAAAATCAACTTCGCGATGAGTAGTGAGGAACAATAAACTGACAAAGTATAAAACACATTCGGAATCATCATTATCACAATACACATTCGGCACAGTATACAAACACTACTCTACAAGATAGAAGTAAATGGTATCACAATTCAATCCCAAACTTTTTCAGTCTTGAACAGAATCCCTTTTCGATACATAACCTCACTCTAACTATTCTCTACTTCAACTGAATCAAACCCAAACTTTAAAGGCACAATGTCAATTATCTTCCTATCCTTGTAAACTAGCTACAGCCATATAAAATAAAAAGCCGTCTTGATCACAACCAAATCAAACCAGATCAAACAACTCATTAACTCAACCACCAATCATTTCCAGCAACAACAGTAGTACAGTACATTGAAACCATGTGCACTTACATCAATATAAACCAAAGTAGCAAGAATTGTAATTCATCAAGGTCTTCATGCTCAAGACTCAACAGAACTAATCATAACACTCTTTACGCAGAAACATATACATCAAATTTCGATCAAGATACTAATCATCAAGACTCTAAAGTTTCCCTTTCCAATTTACCACACAAATATCTACATTATTACCCATTACAGTACATCAAGAAGGTACACAACCATTATACAACAAAACCTCTCATAAGTAACATCAACCAAAGCAGAAGAGTACACCCAATTCGTCAAAACAGCATAACTTCATTTCATACCAAACATGAACAAAAACAAGAACAAACAGCAATTGAATCAAAACATATGCAACTGAATCATCCAACATTTCAGTAACAACACAGAACACATAATCATAAGATGGTTTCGAAATAGAATGAGAATGGAGAGAGAGTGAGAAGAGAGAGAGAGAGAGAGAGAGAGACGAACCAGTGATTAGGGAGGGGGAGGAAGAAGAAGCTTTCGGGATTAGGGCTTTGGGTTGAGATGGAGGGTTGAGATGGAGGGGTTTAGATGAGGATAGGTCGATTAGGGGTTAGGGTTAGGGATTTGGGGGCGCGGCGCGAGGAAGAAGAAGAAGATTGGACGAAATGAAAAGAAGAAGAGAGAAACTGTGATTCTGGGATTATAAAGCCAACGAGGCGACGTAGATTGGAATCTATGTCGCTTCGATTAATAAATGACAATGAGGCGACGTAGATTGATCAATCTACGTCGCCTCAAGGGATTTAATTTTTTTTTATTTTTTAATAACTGAGGCGACATAGATTGATCAATATACGTCGCCTCAGTTTATTTAATTTATAATTAAATTAAATAAACTGAGGCGACATAGATTGATCAATCTACGTCGCCTCAAGCGATTTAATTTTTTTTATATTTTTGAATAACTGAGGCGACATAGATTTATCAATATACGTCGCCTCATTTACCCCAAAAAAAAATAAAAAATTAAATATACGGAAGCGACGTAGATTGAATTATCTACGTCGCCTCATTTATTCCAAAAAATAAAAATTAAACAGAAGGAAGCGACGTAGATTGATCAATCTACGTCGCCTCATTTATTCCAATAATGAAAATAAAAAATTAAATAGAAGGAAGCGACGTAGATTGATCAATCTACGTCGCCTTAACATATTTATTTTTTATGTTATTTTAGGGTTTACACACATCCATACAAAATTTATACACAATCATTTTTCCCCTTACTGTTTCTTACTGTTTCTGAGTCTGCAAACTGTTTCCTACTACTTTTTTATAGGGAATCACGGGGTATGAGGAATTTTTTCCCTTACTGTTTCTTACTGTTTCTGAGTCTGCAAACTGTTTCCTACTACTTTTTTATAGGGAATCACGGGGTATGAGGAATTTTTTCCCTTACTGTTTCTTACTGTTTCTGAGCCATGCAAACTCATCTTGGTTATATGATTCATCATGATTCACCATGATTTAAATGAATTCACCATGATTCACCATGATTCACCATGATTCATCATGATTCACCATGATTCACCATGATTCATCATGATTCACCATGATTCACCACGATTCACCATAAATTATACTTTAAAGAAAATACGAATTTAGGTTTCAAATTCATAATAAAATTAGTTTAGTCCTCGTCTTCGTCCTCCTCCTCCTCCTCCTCCTCCTCCTCGGCTTCGTCCTCGTCCTCCTCCTCTTCGTCTTCGTCTTCGTCCTCGTCCTCGTCCTCGTCCTCGTCCTCTTCCTCGTCCTCGTCATCGTCTCCTTCTTCGTCCAAAAGTAGTTGAAAATCTGGGTAAAATTGTATCACCGTGGGAGTGTCCTCTTGGTAAGGCTCGAATATATGATCTCCTGTACGGGCTATGTTTTCATCTATGGCCAGAACTTCGGCGCTGTAGACATTGCGGTGCGACATCTCTTGTACTACCTTCCAAGTACCACCAGCCTTTGGATCGTCTATGTAGAATACCTGTTTTGCTTTGGTTGCAATTATGAAGGGTGAATCCTCATAGTAACTGTTGTTTGTATTCACTGATATCAGTCCATGATCTTTTATAAGGGTGTCAAGATCTTCAGGGTCCTCGGAGTTGTGCCATGTGCACTTAAACAACATCACTGGCATACGACCTGCATATAATACTTCGACCACGTAGTTAACATGGCCGTAGAACTTGGATGAACCCATGTCTATCATGACACCGCTGTTTTGAGTCACGGTTCTTTGATCTCTATCAAACAATGTGAACTTGACACCGTTCACATAACACGACTTATAAACCCGACATTGCTGAGGTCCTTGAGCTAATGACTTTATTCCTGCAACCAAGCTCGGGTCCGAGTTTTTTTCTTTAAGGGACACCTGAGAGATAAGTGTTAAGAGGAGTTAAAGATAAGTGTTATAAACCCTCAAAGAACCTTACAAGAATTAATAGGCATATGTACCCATGTTAAGAACCATCGAAGAAAACTCCTCCTCCGCTGCCGCTCGTCGAAATCTTCACCATTTTTAGCCTCGAACCTTCTGAGATGTTCTTCTAGGCAAGGTTTGACTTCGTCTGTTTCCACCAAGACTTGCCAGTGAGCCTCAGCAGTCTCTGACTCAATCAACCTGAACTGGCGACGAGTCTCGATAATATCTGGTCTTACTAAGAGTGAAACACAGCTGACATTCCACCCAGATATGGAAGTGTCGATATCTTCGTTGTCCATCCGTCTGAGATAAGCCTTACAATACGTCACCGACTCATGTACGATGTACTGTTCAGCAATACTACCTTCCGGGTAACGTGTATTCCTCATTGACTTTTTATATTTTCCTAATTGCCTGCAAAAACACCACTCAAGATTAGTACAATATTTTCCTAATTGCCGACATATTACACAAGATTAGTAGGAATCAATATTAGTACAAACATATTTTCCTAATATTAGCAATAACAAAAAATTTTACCTTTCAATTGGATACATCCATGTATAGTGTACTGGACCTGTAAGGAATACTTGTTCGGGCAGATGAACCATGAGATGAACCATAGATGTAAAAAAATGTGGAGGAAATATGAGCTCCAAATTGCAGAGAATCATCACTATCTCAGTTTCCATGTCACGCACAACCTCCTTCTTAAGCTCCCTACTGCATAGTTGACGAAACCAATTTGACAGTGCTATCAATGGCTTGACAACGTTTTCTGGCAGGAACCCTCTTATAACCACAGGCAGAAGACGTTGAAGCAAGACATGGCAATCATGCGTCTTCAATCCATAAAACTCTGACTGGGAACTTATTTTCACCTTACTTCTCAAACTACCTGCATAACCAAGAGGATACTTAACATCCCTGAACCACTGGAACACATCTTCTAGATCATCCTTTTTAACTAAAAAAGGTGCATGAGGAACTTTCCCCGTAGCCAAGTCACCCGCTCTTTGCCACTGGTTTTTTCGCACATTCCTCTTCTTCAAAGCAGCGCGAGCTTTTGGACCATCCTTAGACTTCGATTCAATCGAAAAAATGGTTCCAAGGATGTTGTCACACACATTTTTTTCAATGTGCATGACATCTAGGCAATGTCTGATCTTCAATGATGACCAATACGGCAGCTTCCAAAATATGCTTTCGTGAGTCCAACACTGTCTGTTATTCGGATTGTACGGCACCTTCAAGTCTTCATGTTGGCTAAGAATAGGGTAAACGTTTGACCTAACGTCCTCCAAAATTTCATCTCCACTCTTACGATAGGGTCTTCCGCCAAACTCCTCCTTCCCGTTAAATGCCTTGCTCAATCTCCAAGGGTGATCCTGGTGGAGCCATTTTCGATGACCTTCATAAACTATCCTCCCACATATATGCTCTGAAGTTAGCTCATCTAGACAGATTGGACATGCCTTGTACCCTTTCACAGTTGACCCCGCAAGCATCCCTAAACCTGGAAAGTCGCTAATAGTCCACATTACCGCTGCCTTCATCAAGAATACCTCATTGTCTACTCGATCAAAAGTATGGACTCCAACGACCCATAAATGTATTAGCTCCTCGATCATCGGCTCAATGAGTACACTAAGGCACTTTCCGGGAGATTTAGGGCCTGGAATCAACACTGATAACATGTTATATTCCTTCTTCATGCATATTGATGGTGGTAGATTGTACGGCATCACAACAACGGGCCATGTACTATGCAAAGTTCCCATTGTTCCGAATGGATTGAAACCGTCTGTTGCTACTCCAAGGCGCACATTCCTGCAGTCCCGTGCAAAACCTGGAAAAGTTCTGTCAAAATGTTGAAACGCTTCTCCGTCAGCTGGGTGGCTGAGGCTACCAGCCACGCATATCCGCTCCCCTAGCCATCGCATATGCTTGGCAGTGTGTGGGGACATAAACAAGCGCTTCAACCTTGGTGTTAGAGGGAAGTTACGAATTATTTTTTTGGGAATATCATTCGTATTTGGCTTATATCTTTCTGAATAACACACTGGACAAATCCTCTCGTTTACAAGCGCCCCCCTGAACAACACACAGTTAAACTCACACGCATCAATTTTTTCGTAACCCAGTGAAAGATCACTCAAGATTTTTTTTATTCTCGAGTATGAACAGGGGAATGTGTGCCCTTTAGGAAGAAGTTTATTAATGTAAATACATAAAAAGTCAACACTTGTGTCCGACCATCCATTTTCATTTTTCATTTCCATTGCATCTAATATGGCACTCAAAACAGTTTCCTCACTGCCTTCATATAATGGGGTCTGTGACTCCTTCAATAATCTATCGTACTTTTCATAATCATCGTCTACCATGTCATTGAAGTTCATGCCCGAATTATCTTCCACAAATTGTTGGGGTGCATCTGCATGGTATCCAGGATAATAGGGATATGCATCATGTAGAATCTCCAACTGCGGGTTCACTGAAGGACCGGCACCACTAGAAGGACCGACTCTGTCTTGAAGCCACTGTCTTCGTTGACTGAGCATTGCCGGTTCACCAGAAACTTCCCCGTGAAGGTGCCAGACTGTATAAGTAGGACTCATACCACTGTGTGATAAGTGATGATACATGACATCCATAGTAACCTTGAACGGACCGTTCTTACAACGTTTGAACGGGCAGAAGTAATAATCGGCTCCGTTACTATGTAGCCGGGCAAAATTCATGAACTCGAATATGCCGTTGATGTACCTTGGATCAGCACGATGATATGTCATCCAAGTTTTGTCTGGGAGTCCGTCCATGTTCCCTGTCAACATAAACAATCAATATGAACAAAGTTACCACGCCACAGTTGCGATTCAACCAAAACCCCACACTTCTTCGCCTTATGCCTCCGGGTTGGGTCCTATCCCCTTCAGGGGAACACGACATTTGTCAACGCTTTTGCACCCATGCGTTTCAGCTCCAGTTTAGGGAAATTTCGGCAGCATCTCCCTACAGTTCCCCGAGTGCACACATATCTAAACAACCTAATTTGCACTCGGGGAACATTTAAAGGAGACACTGTCGAAACCATATCCCAAAACTGAAACTGAAATCACACGAATAGCAAAAGGATCAACAAAGTCATGTTCACCTAAAGTGTCCAAAAATGGGACAATTCGAGAATCAACAACTCAACAACTCAACTCGATCAACTAGATGAGTTGTTGATTCTCAAACGGGAGTTCTAAGTTGATAAACACCACAATTATATATAGTCATAATACTAATAACACTACTAATTAAGGCTCGAATACACATAATCTACACTAATCATCAATTAATTTCACTAAATTTAACCAAATTTCAAACATTAATCATGAACCCATAACATGATTTATCATAATTCAATGCTTAACACACTAAAACTACAACATAACACCAAATTCAATTCAACTTCAAACATTTCACCAAAACTTCAATTTCACTTCTAATCATCAATAAATTTCACTAAACTTAACCAAATTTCAAACATTATTCATGAACCCATAACACAATTCAATGATTCAAACACTAAAACTACAACATAACACCAAATTCAATTCAACTTCAAACATTTCACCAAAACTTCAATTTCAATTCTAATTTAACATATTATGGTCATAAAGAGGGTTAAAGAGATACAAATCAAACTAACCTTACTCAAGAATCAAATCAATGGCAAGAACAACCTTCTTTCTCAATTTCCTCTAATTTCTCCCCAAAATCGCCCAAAACAGCTGCAGAACGAAATGGAACTGTTTTTCTAAACCTTTCACTTTATGAACGGGTTGACTTTAAGAAGAAGAGTAGATCCAGATTTTAAAAAAACGAGGCGACGTAGATTGATCAATCTACGTCGCCTCGATTTCTTTCCAAGTGACCAAACTAATCTACGTCGCTTCGATTCAAAACAGGCGACGTAGATTGATCAATCTACGTCGCCTCGTTTTGAATCGAAGCGACGTAGATTAGTTTGGTCACTTGGAAAGAAAAACTAGTCGCCTCAGTTTTTTGAAGCGACGTACTTCAATCTACGTCGCCTCAATGTTTTGAAGCGACGTAATTTTTGTCAAAGGTATTTTACGTCGCCTCGTTTAAAATCGGAGCGACGTAGAAATGTAACTACGTCGCCCCGATTCCTTCCTCCAGTAGTGAACAGATATGATAGCACCAAAAGCCTGTGACTTGATCATTGCACTAATTAAATCCCAAGGTTTAAGAGCTCTCCGAGCTGACTCCAAAATGATGTTAATGCTAACACCATAGACAGCATCAGCAAGGAGTGCGCTGGATGCCATCCCGACAGTGAAACACATCAGTGTCAGAAATGGTAGAGCAAGACAGGTAGCAATGACCCTTGGTGTCACGAGATAATCAACAGGGTTTGATCCAAGAACTCTTAACGTGCCAGTTTGCTCTGAAACCTGCATTGTCCCTAATTCTGCAGCAAATGCACTTCCAATTCGCCCAGCAACCACAATTGATGTAATTACAGGACTCAATTCCCTCGCGAAAGCCAGAGACAATACCCCACCAACAGCTCTACTCAACCCTAATCTAGTAAACTCTCTAACAAATTGGATGGTGAAAGCCATGCCAACAAAAGCTGCAGTTAAGAGGCAGACCCCAACCGAATTTGGCCCAACTCTCCTTAACTGTTGAAGCGTATTCTTCCAGTGAACTTGTCCCTTTATAGTTCTAATAATAACCTGACCTGCCATGATAAGAGCTGATAATCCCCTCCACATATACCTGGGAGGTGACCATTTGTTCAACAATGTCTCCTCTTCTGACATGGATGCGTGATTTGTATTTGATTCTTCCAATTCCTCCAAGACAGCAGGGTGGCCATCATCTGTGTTGGGAACTGCACACAATCTGGTTTCTTTCAAAGGCCTTAGAGGCTTACCTGTCTGAGGGCTGCCAACGAGCACAATTTTCCTAGCAAGCTGGCTCGAATACGGGACTTGAAGTTTATTCCACCCATCTGGTTTTAACGAGCTACTTCTGATACATGTTTAATAATGTGACATTCAAATACAACAAAGACATATATGACAGTGTGCATATGTACAAAATCTCCTAGATGTACCTGTAAGAGCAATAAGTGAATGGATGGAGATATGAAGCTGCTTGCATGGTTGATTCTGTTCAAATTTCCAAACTTTGTTTCAACAGGTTTGGAAAATCCGTAAATGTTGGTAAAATTCTTTCAATACCCAAATTACCATGGGAGCTAACAGTGAAGCTAAGTGACACCTGATTTCATAAGAAAGAATATATGCCAATAAGGATCTTATTCTAAATCAATTGAAGAAATGAAATGTCTATGTTTATCAAGAGCAATTGCACTAACAAGAAGTGAGATTTGAGCTACCACTACAAGAAAACAGCACTTAGACCACGGAAACACTAATTCTCCGTCGTCCAAGTGAAACTTAGACGACGGAGAAGACTCCGTGGTCCAAGTACCACCTGGACGACGGAGAATACCATCTCCGTCGTCCAGGTGACCACCTGGACCTCGGAGTCTTCTCCGTCCTCCAGGTGGTCACTTGGACGACGGAGATGGTATTCTCCGTCGTCCAGGTGACCACCTGGACCTCGGAGTCTTCTCCGTCCTCCAGGTGGTCACTTGGACGACGGAGATGGTATTCTCCGTCGTCCAGGTGACCACCTGGACCTCGGAGTCTTCTCCGTCCTCCAGGTGACCACTTGGACGACGGAGATGGTATTATCCGTCGTCCAGGTGACAACCTGGACCTCGGAGTATTCTCCGTCCTCCAGGTGACCACTTGAACGACGGAGATGGTATTCTCCGTCGTCCAGGTGATTCCCTGGAGGACGGACCGACACGCCGTCGTCCGAGTTCACAAAACGTACTTCCACTTAGACGACGTACCGACACCTCCGTCGTCTAAGTGAAGCATTATATAAGGCAGGCCAAACGTACTGATCGAATTCATTCCTAGCTAGCCTCGATCTCTTCATGATCGATTCCATTTGAAGAATAATTGAAGGAGAAGGGAGAAGGATCCGGAGAAGCTAGCTAGGGAGCTCGATCGAGCTAGGTAGCTAGAAGCTAGCTAGGCCGAGAAGAATCAGGATCGATAAGGCCGGGATCTCCGCTGACACGCTAGTTAGCTTAATTAACGTAAAGATATCGAGAAGGCCAGCAGGTACGTACGTACGCAGTTAAAATTTGCTTAATTAATATGTATTTAGTGAAAACGTACGTACATATATATATATACATGCAAGGATGTTAGCTGATGTTAGCTATATATATATATATGTACAGATCGATTAAATTACGTACATACGTACGTAATTGATGGATCGATATGTAGATCGAGTACGTATAATTAAGTGTAAATTAATGGACAAATATATATATATATGTAATAATTAATTAAGTATAATATTTTGTAGCAGTATGGACAAGAGTTGGATGAAGTTGAAGAATAGATGTGATGTCCGGTATATGGATGGAATTGGCGAATTTGTGAATTTTGCGATAGAACATGGTCAGGGAAAGAAACGTTTCAGGTGTCCGTGTCAGAAATGTCTTAATTGTCAGTATGCGGAGGTTAATGTTATGGTGCAACACTTGTACGAAAATGGTATGATGTGGAGTTACACTACATGGAGCGAGCATGGTGAAGCAGTAGAGTTCAGCGCAGCAGACTTCAGCTCAGGGTACAGTTACCATGGTGCCTCATCCAGCGGCAGTGGTGCCGGACCCCCAGCTTGCAACCCAACTGCAGATTTGGTCCATGATGCGTTTCCGGGGATGTAGTCATGGCGGACACCAACACCAAGACGGAGGTTACAGTACCACCAATGAGCATGATGACACATTCCCCGCAGCTAGCTTGGCCACTGACACCAGTGAGATGGAAAAGTACAACCGGATGCTACTTGAAGCGCAGACCCCGGTGTTCCCTGGATGTCGAGAGAATGTGTTGCAATATGTGATGGAGCAAATGAAGATAAAAGTGAAGCACAAAATGTCAGTGAGTGCTTTTGACGAAATTCAGGAGCAAATATGTAAGTTGCTTCCTGATGATCACAATCTTCCTAAATCTCATTATAAGGTTAGAAATATCCTGAGCAGCCTCGGCCTAAAGTACAGGATAATTGACGCATGTCCGAATGATTGTGTGCTATTTTACAAAGAGTATAAAGAGTTGGACTATTGTCCCGTATGTGGCCAGTGCAGATTCCAGTTGAATAGGAAGAGTTCGAAAAAGAGAATTCCTGTGAAAGTTGTTCGATATTTTCCCTTGATTCCCAGATTGCAGCGCCTGTACATGTCGCTACACACAGCAGAGGCGATGCGATGGTACGCAGAAAAGCGAATAGATGACGATGTCCTGCGACACGCCGCGGATGGGGAGGGTTTCAAACATTTCGACAGAGAATTTGGAGACTTTGCTTCAGAGGTTAGAAATGTTAGACTCGGCCTATCTACAGACGGATTCAATCCTTGGGGAAGTAATAGCTCCGCCGTCAGCACTTGGCCAGTTATTCTGATGCCGTACAACTTGCCTCCGTGGATGTGCATGAACAAGGAATTTAATTTCCTTACCGTACTAATTCCAGGTCCTAAATCTCCATCGAAGTGCTTAGATGTCTACCTCAGACCTTTGATCGACGAGCTGAAACTGTTGTGGGAAAATGGAGTCCCAACTTATGACAAATTCACTGACACGATGTTCACGATGAGGGCTGCTGTAATGTGGACGATCAACGATTTTCCAGCTTATGGGATGTTGGCAGCCTGCAGGACAAAAGGATATAATGGATGTCCTATATGTTTGGACGACGTGAACTCTAGTTGGCACGCGGGGAAGGTGTGTTACTTGGGTCACCGTAGATGGCTTCCTCACGACCACCCGTGGCGACAGGATGAAGCTTATTTCGACGGTACGGTAGAGAACAATCCTAAACCCCGTAGTTGGTCGGGCGAAGAGATTTTAGAGAGGTTGAGCTATTTCAACTTTGGTGTGTTGAGCAATGACGCGGATGTAAAGAAATGCAATCCAATTCCTCCACATGATCTGAGCTATTGGGATCACAAGAGTATATTCTTTGAACTCCCTTACTGGTCGAAGTTGAAGCTGAGGAACAACTTGGACGCGATGCACATAGAAAAGAATGTGTGCGACAGCGTGGTGGGAACAATTCTCGGTATTAAGTTCAAGACTAAAGATACTCCCAAAGCGCGCAAAGATTTGGAATCAATGAATCTACGTCGTCCCTTGTGGTTGAGGAGGGATAGGAAAGGAGTGTACAACAAGATGCCAGATGCACCTTACACAGTGAAGCCGACGCTTAGACGTTCTGTATTTCACTGGTTTAAGGGCGTTCGTTATCCGGCTACGTATGCAGCTACTATAACTGGAGCAGTGGACGAGGTGCAACACAAGTTTGTTGGTCTA
Organism: Geum urbanum; assembly: GCA_946800695.1. Taxonomy (NCBI): domain Eukaryota; kingdom Viridiplantae; phylum Streptophyta; class Magnoliopsida; order Rosales; family Rosaceae; genus Geum; species Geum urbanum. The sequence continues at coordinate 2,751,678 of OX327008.1, read as the reverse complement.
AAGACACATGACTATCACGTTATGCCGCAACGTCTGATTCCAGTGGTAATTCGACCATACTTGCCTCGGGACGTGGTAGAACCAATAGTGGCATTGTGCAGGTGGTGGCAGAGGTTATGCGCCAGAGAATTAAAGAAGTCAGATGTGGTGGAATTGCAACAACAAATTGTGCACATCATTTGCAAACTAGAGAGGATTTTCCCCCCTGCTTTCTTTGACATCATGATTCACCTAATGATCCACCTGCCCGAGCAGGTGCTCATTTCTCGTCCGGTCCAGTACACTTGGATGTATCCTCAAGAAAGGTACGTACAACTAATTAATTAATTTGTTCCACTGGAGATTATATATATACTAGCCAGCTAGCTATATGTACTTATGTAATGTGTACGTTTGATTTTGTAGACAGCTTGGACAGTAAACCATTATATTAATTTGGCCTTTTTTGCAGATGATTGATCTGCAAAAATCTGATAACCACGGAGGGTGGTGGTCATGGCCAAAGCACTTGCTAGCAGGGAAGCCGGTTAAACACTATATTTATCCCGGATGTTTTGTGAACGGTGTAAAGTTCCATTCATTGGCCCGAGACGAAGGAAGAAGAACACAAAACAGTGGGGTAGCCGTTGGGAAAGACAATGATCTATATTACGGGGCTATTGTATACGTGGTTCAGCTATGTTACGGGAATGATGTCAACGTTTTCCTATTCAAGTGCAGATGGTTCAAGCGTACAAAGGAAGACCTGGGACTATTATCTGTCGATACAAACTCGCACTGGTATGAGGATGAGCCTTTCGCTCTCGCCACCTTAGTTCGGCAGGTGTTCTATCTCGACGATCCGAAAGCCGGTGAAGGGTGGAAAATAGTGAACAATATCTCTCACCGAGGAATATGGAATACAGAGACAATTGAAGGGACACCGGCGACGACTGAAGATGCTGCTGAACCAGAAAGAGACATTCCTGCCTATCAAGAGCCTAATATTTCTATGGTCCGCTCCGATATAATGGACCTGGTTCAAGATGGTGAACGGTTACCCATGCCTGATGGTTGTACAGATCTAACTGAAGATGAGATTATCCATGAGGTAGATGAAGAAGACGAGCAGGAAGAGGACGCGGACGAGGACTCAGGTTATTCGTCGGACGATGTTGAGTACGATGACGAGGATGAGCCGTCGACTAACGGGGATGAGGACGATGATGATTATGACGAAGAGTACGGTCATACGACGAGGGAGATTAATTGGTAATTAATTACTGTAATTATTGTAATATATATATATATGATCAATGCCGGTTTACGGTAAGAAATTAATCTGAATTATATATATATCCTGGCCAACGGAGAAATTAATAAATATTGGCGCCAAATCTCAATCTCATATAAAACGTACCCTAGCTAAATCCTCGACCCTAAATCTAGCAAATCGGATCGATCCATCATTTATTTAATTTTTTTATGGTCATTCAAAATAATTTAACGGACACCTGAATTCTGTCCACGTTTATATTAGGTCCCCCGCCAGATTCACCTTTGGCGCCATATAAAACCCTAAATCTTGGACCCAAAACCTAGCAGATCGGATCGATCGATCAATTTTTTAATTATATTTTTGAATCAGAATAATTGAACGCACACACAAATGACCGGGGACGACCTAAACCGTAAACCCTAAGGCCCTAACCCCTGAATTTGGGGTTTTTACACCTGGACGACGGAGATGGTCAATATCCGTCGTCCAGGTACACACTAGGACGACGGATATGGTCAATATCCGTCGTCCAGGTTCACACTAGGACGACGGAGAATGGTCATTCTCCGTCGTCCAAGTTCACAAACCCTAAACCCTAAACAGTAAGGCCCTAACCCCTGAATTCAGGGTCTATGAACCTGGACGACGGAGAACGTCATTATCCGTCGTCCAGGTGCAGATATCGTAATTTTTTCTAAGACAACGACCATCTAGACCTTCTTCCAATGCAAAGTCTTTTCATCAAGACTTTAGAGTAAACAATTCCTGGTGTGTGAGCTTCGACGGTTCGAAAATCGGAGTTACGAAATGCCTAGTATCCACGTTTCCGGTTTGTGAAATTATCGGTTTTGCGGTTAACTGTGCCGATCAAACCCTTCCCGAACTTATTATTTTATGATCCTTTGAAGACAATTATATATTATGTTACGACGAACATATCCAACGGTTGTTTTGTCCAAATTCAATTTCGTTAATACTCTGCTGCAAATGAGCGTCTACTCATGAACACTTAAGTCGTAAAGATTAGTCGATACTTAACATGTTTCAATACGTAAAATTAATCGTCGGTTCAAATTTAACTGTTTATATACACGATGCGTTCATCGATATTGTACGACTATTTCACTCGAATGACAGATCGCTAAATTCCTAGCGAATTATTTTTAAAATTTTTTTTTACGTAATTTGAACCTGGACGACGGAGATGGTCATTTTCCGTCGTCCAGGTGTTAACCTGAACGACGGAGAATGACCATCTCCGTCGTCCAGGTTAAAAAACCATGGCGGTTCAAATTTATTTTTGTTTATTTATTTTCATGTAATTTTAACTTGGACGACGGAGATGGTCATTTTCCGTCGTCCAGGTCCAATTTTTATGGCGGTTCAATTTACCGCTTCCGTTTTCGGCACCGCTTGAATTTTCACTTAGACGACGGAGAATTCATTCTCCGTCGTCTAAGTCCAAAATCATGGCGGTTCAAAACGTCCCGCCGATTAATTACGCGCCGATTGAAAATTTTTAAACCGCCACCTAGACGACGGAAAACACTATTTCCGTCGTCCAGGTGGACTTAGACGACGGAGAATAGTGATCCTTCGTCTAAGTGCAACTCTATAAATAGAGTTGCACCCCCCCTCATTTTCTCATCATTCCATCTCCTCCTCTCCCTCTCCTCTCCTCTCCTCTCCTCTCCTCCGGCGATCCTCCTCCGGCGACGCTCCGACGACATTTTTTCCGGCGTGGTTCCTCCTCTCCGACGACTCAAGTCCGGCGAAATTCCCGTAAACTCCGCTTCGGTACATTTCTATTTTTCCCTTATTTAAATAATTTTCATTTTATTAATTAATTAAATTCTAAATATAATTAATTAGTAGAAATTAATTTAGTAATTAATTTTAAATATTTAATAAATGATTAATTGTTGTTATTTATTAATTAAATCATAATTATTGTTATTGTTTCCTAATTAAATGAATAATTGTAAATTTGTTGTTATTAAATAAATAAATAATTAATTATTGTTATTAATTAATTAAATAAATAATTATTGTTATTAATTAATTAAATGGTTAATTATTGCATGCTAAATGGAAAATAAATTATTGCAAGTAATTACGTGTATTTTTTAGTAAATAAATTAGTAGTACGTGTTCGATTTAAATTTAGTACATAGACTTGGTGTAATTAAGTCGCACTCTTTGGAATAGATGGCGCCTCTTTTCCTTGCTTATCTCCTTAACCCCTCGTGATGTGTGGATTTCATCACCGCACACCATAACCTAAGTGAAGTTATGGACACGAGGTTGAGGGCGGAGTTTGCAAAGGACTTGAGGGAGTGTAAATTTTCGAAAAATTGGCCGAATGTCGGACATGGTGTCTAGAAACGGGTTATGACTGGTGACAGGATTTGGACTAAGAAAGACTTTTGTCGAAATTAGTCCTGCCTCTCGCGTTATCTCTATCCCTAACTGGCCATGTTTTTCGATTTAACCAAGGCTGATTAATTGAAAATTTACACTTTATCGCGCGGGTCGCACGTCCATTGAACGACCGAAAATGCCAAGCTAGTGTACTCTATTTAAATCTTAAACGTATTTAATTAATTAGCGTTAATTTTTAAGTTGTAATTATTATGGTAAGTAGGTATTTTAACACCGTACTCTTAGGTTTAAATGGCTCCGCCAAAGACCACATCCGGCAAGAAGAAAGCCCAACTGGAGGCTGAAGATGAGATGCTCCGAATGTTGGCGGCCCAAGTCGGTTGGGTTCAACAGGAGGGCAACGACGCTCTCAATCCGGACGGATCATCTGGTCCGTCCGTAGAGCCCTCTGGGGAAATTCCCGCTCCCCCATTCATCTCGAGCGGTGATGACGTCGACCCCTTCCAATCTCCGACGCCCGGTACCCATTCAACGGGAAGTACTCAGGCGTCCTCCACCGCCGAATCAATCATGTACAGCGCCCGCCGTAGGCAAAGGAGGGCCCCCACTGACCCGGAACCGAAAATGACTCGGGGTCTCGTTAAAGGGGGGAAAGCGGAGCGTATTTGCAAGGCGACCGGTAAAAAGATCGACTTGCCGTACGACGAATTCACCGGTGGCCCTCCCACAGCTCAACTAGCAAGTCTCTCGGCGCATGGGATAGGGTCAATCATCCGTAACCGGGTTCGTATCACTGCCCCTACTTGGAAGGAGGCGCCGGATCATGAGAAGGCGAAAGTCTTCAAAGATCTTTCGGTACGTAATACGTTAAATTTAGTTATTATATAATATTGTTAATCTCGGTTCAAAATTTCATAATATATACGATTATAATTTTCTATTTATTTTTCATAGGAACAATTTGACGTGGATCCGACACCGGCTATGTTGAGGTATATCAATCAAACCGCCAACTCCATCTACAAAGATTGGAAGTACAGGCTCCATAAGTACTTCAAAGATGTCGGTCCCGTGCCTCCCCCGGTAGAGCTGCAAGGGGAGAGAGAAGATGAGTGGGAGTGGTTGTGTAACCACTTTGCCGATGAACAATTTAAGGTATTAATTTAATTTTTTTTATTTCAATTAAAATAATTGAATTATTTAAATTGTAGTTATTCATTTTTTAATGATTTAATTATCTTGTGTAACAGAAATTCTCCGGTGTCAACAAAGCCAATCGGGGGAAGAAGGAGAAACACCATACTACCGGCGCCAAGCAGTTCATTCAAATTGCCAAGGAGCACAAGGATAAGGGTTCCAAACACCCTTTTATTGATGCAAGCGTAAGCGCGTACGTGACGCCAGGGCTCGATAATGAAGCGAGTCAATGCGGGGTAAGTGATATATATATATATGTGCTTTTAATTATAGTAATTATTATTTAAATATGATTACAAAATTATAATAAATTAATTATAATTTTGTAGGCAAGGGCAATAGAGCGTGCGCATGAAGAGTTGGCCAACACTCAGCTTGCGTTCCCAGATGTGCCGCCGGAAGACCTGCCTCCTCTATCCTTAGAGAGCCAAATTGCAATCGCGGATGAGGTCTACGGTCGTAGAGCTGGCAAGGAGGTTAGGCACTTTGGGCCTAGGGTGGTACGAGATTTGTCGACGACCTCCGGCTCATCATTTACGGGAGGTTCGAGGCAGCGGAAAATGAGTCAGGCTGCGGCCGTCGAAGCAGCCATTCAAGAGGCTCGACTGGCACGAGAGGAGAATCGACGGACACAAGAGCAGAATGAGTCAATGCGGCAAAGACTTGACGAACAACAAGCACAAATAGCCCAACTCATCGCGCTCATGAACCAAAATCGAGAAGTATGTCAACCTCCTCCGAACCCACACCCCGACGACAACGACCCGGCTGGAGGCGGAGGACTCGGCCCCGCATCTGCTCCTCCAGTGTATTAGCTAGCACGTAGTATATTATCTCGTTTCTTTACGCATTCCGAACAATATTTTAATTTTAAATTTATGGGTCTTTTCGTATGTACAAATTAATTTACTTTGATTATTTAATAATTATATATATAAGTTATTAATTTTAATATTCAAAATTTAGTTTATTTATTTAATATTAGCATTTTTCATTATTTAAATTAAAATAATAATAAATTAAATTAATAATATTTAATTTCAATTTATTTTAAAAAAAAAAAATATTCACTTGGACGACGGAAATTATGTTCTCCGTCGTCCAGGTGCACAAACCCTAAACCCTAACCCCTAACCCCTAACCCCTAAACCCTGTCGTTCTCCGTGGCCCAGGTGTTCACCTGGACGACGGAGACTTAGTGTTTCCGTCGTCCAGGTGAACACCTGGGCCACGGACACACGAGCAATGTCCGTGGCCCAGGTGCTCACTTGGACGACGGAGACTTAGTGTTTCCGTCGTCCAGGTGAACACCTGGGCCACGGACATTGCTACCATTATCCGTGGCCCAGGTGTTCACCTGGACGACGGAGACTTAGTGTTTCCGTCGTCCAGGTGAACACCTGGGCCACGGATAATTTCCGAGGTCCAAGTTCACTTGGACGACGGAAACACTAAGTCTCCGTCGTCCAGGTGCTTGGACGACAGCACTTGGAGCACGGACCTTGGACGACGGAGTGTCCGTCGTCCAAGTACTTAGACGACGGAAAACTGCACTTAGACGACGGAAATGGTCCGTGGTCTAAGTGCAGTTTTCTTGTAGTGTACAAGCAGCACAAGTAGTTCACATCCTAAAACTCATCCAGCCCAGAGAACTCCGGCATGTCTTTGGCCTCATTATTTTGTAGTTCACATATGCATGTCTTAATAAAACTATTTTTCTCTATTAATTTATTTTGTTTAATAATACGTTATTCATATTCGCTTTTCAATTAGGTGAGAGTGGAGGATGCGATCACAGAGGTCACCATGAATATAGCTCGAAACGACCATCCTGACTGCTCGGAGGAGGAAGTGACCCAGTATGCCTCTCAGATCGATAAGCTTGATCGCCCTATAACGGCTCAGATCATGGAAAAAGCGTGCGGGACTAGGAAGAATATCCACTACTGCAGGGGAATGGGCTCGGCAGGCGAATGAGTATTGAAGAACACTTCAGAATACTCTAGCGGGTCAAGAACTTCTTCTAGGAACTCTAACCTAGCAGCGGAGCTCCAGAGGACGCAGAGGGAGTTGGAGGAGCAAAAAAGGGTGGAGGAGGAGATGCAGCAATTGGCCGAGCAGCAGGCAACCAGAGATGCAGAGCATCGGACGATCGTCGAGCAACACCGAGTTATTGTCTAGCACCAGATACAAATGTTCACATGGATGCAGACGATGTACGAGTGCCACACTACCGGACACCCACTCCCCACACCTCCACCGATGCCTGTGTTCCACAACCGTAGCCGTCGCAGCAAGACCAGGGTAGCTGCCGGAGTTCAAATGATTTCGTCAACATGGATTTCGTCGACTCTTAGTGTAGTTGTATTTTATTTTTGTATTGTTGTTGTTTGTACTGTTGGACAATTATGTGTGTACTGTTGGATGTGTATTTGTACGGTTTGTGTTTTTCACTACAGGTTCTGGAATTGGGCCCAATCCAGAACCTGCTTTTTTGCTAAAATGTCACCGGGTATTACCGACGAGATGGACCTATCTCGTCGGCAATAACTTCCAATTTCCGGCGAGTTTCTTCATTATCACCCACGGCTTTTTGAAGAATGTCGTCGGCAATAGTTGTGGCGGTCAAACAAGTTGACCCGGCGGAGCTTCATCACCGACGACTAACTCGTTGGTGATGCTATTTCCCATTGTCGGCGACTTTATCTCGTCGGTGATACCTTTGAAGTATCACCGACGACTTCTTGAAAATCTCGTCAGTGATACTATCACTGACGGGTTGCTTCCGGCGACCTTATAATCGGCGACATGTCGTCATGTGGCCTTTATAAGTATCACCGGCGATTTATGGAGAAAGGCCTGCGACTTTAAGTCGTCGGCAATGATAAGAAATGTGGTAGTGTCTGAATGAATTTCAAGAGTATTATTGCACCATACGAGAATTTGAAAATACATACTTAGTACACCTTCTACACAGGTTGCTTCCTGAACCGTGGAGAACAACTATAAGAGAAAGCATAGAAGAAAGACCTCTAAAGAGGTTTTCAATCGAAAGAGTTGTAGAAAGAATCAGGCTGCTGATGCACGAACAGTGTAAAGCTAACACCAGAGCAAAAACAGCCAAGAAGCAGCTCAGAGGAACAAGTGACTTCTGTTCCAAAATGATAGATGCACTAACCAACTGGGGATGCGAAGAGAAGAGGCATAAGAAAAAACACTTCCAAAAATATTTCAAGAGAAACAGAAGGAAGAATTGGAGGTTCAAGAGAAGCTCCGACTACAGAAGAGAAAAAAAAATCCCAGAAAGAGATTTTTCAAGAAGACAAGATTCTATCAAGAACTAGAAAAGAAGAAAACTTGTAGATGTTGGCTATGCAAGGCCGAAGGGCACTATGCTAACGAATGTCCCAAGAAATAGAAAAGAAGTTCAAAGGCTCTTCTTAAAGAGTATAAAGAAGCTATGTAGATAATAAATCTGAAAAGCTACGAGGTAGTCTATTCATCAGAAGATGATGAAGAGATGTTTGTCCATTCAGTCTGTTCAGAGGGAGAATCGACAGAAGAGTCAGAATCAGAGTTTAAAGAAGAGTATGAACCTAGAAAGGTTTATCTTCTTGAGATAAAGAATTAGGAAGAAAGCACAGAGAAAGAAAAGATTTCTTCCTACAAGGTCAATCCGAGATCACTCATTTGTGACTACTGTCAATGCAAGGAGAAGAAGGAACTCCCTATGTTTTGTTAAGCATTACGGAAAACATATCACAAAGAATTCTTCATAGTTGAAGCGAACATTTATCATTGAAAATATTTGGCAATCAGAAGGTCAAGAGTCTGATGTTCCAATCAACAATGATTTCCTGCTAGAACAAACTTTCATCCAGAAGCCAGAAGTGAACTTATTAGGCTTCGAGAAGAATCAGAAATTCTTCTGGATAGAAAGGCTTAAAGAAGCTAAAAGTATTGTTGGTCCAGGGTTCACAGAACAATATTAGAGATCACAGCAGAATAGTGGTGGATACACACCAAGATTCGAAACCATACTGCAATATATGTAACAAGATGAGTTGCTTATCGAGAAATCATCATTATCAGAAGAAGAAGATTCTGATGAAATGGAATTCTGTAGGTTTCATGGCAACAGAGAATTCAAGCATCCTGATGCTCCACCTCATGCCCCTACTAGAATCTAACTCAAAGAACACACTGTCTACAACATTCTCAAGAGAGACTGTGATAAGTGTAAGCAAGAGAAAATCCTCAAAAAGAAAGCGAGGAACTCCAAAAATCCTAGTATGAAGACGAGAATCAAAAATGGAGATCCTACTATTGCGCTGCTTCATGATCAAGACAAGTACCATTACTATGTGTCTTATAAAACCTCTGACAACTAGTAGGTGCAACAAGAAGAGTTACCCATCCATGAATCATCAGAAGACAATGATGAGACACTTGAAGCAGCATTCGTAAGAGAGCATAATCTCAAGCACTTCAAGGCCAAACTCAAAAAATAGAAGAAGCATACCCTTGGAGAAATCAAAGAAATGCTCAGACAAAATATCGATATCAATCTTCTAAAATCTTGGGAAGAAGACCCAGCGGTCTGTGAGCTTAAATTACATGACATGAATTCCATCTGTCATGTAAAAGCTATTCCCCAATACAAGGAAGAAGATCAAAAAGAGTTCAGAAAGGATATAGATGATCTCTTAGAAAAAGGACTAATAAGACCGTCAAAGAGTCCTCATTATGCTCCAGCCTTCTATGTCAGAAACCATGCAGAAGAAGTTCACGAAAAAGTAAGAATGGTGATAGACTACAGACGTCAACAAGAAAATCGTAAAAGACGGTTACCAGATAGCATAAGCAAGAGTGCTAATCAACAGGCTTAGAGGAGCTAATGTGTTCTCAAAATTTGATGCTAAATCAGGGTTGTGGCAAGTCAAAAATGCATTTTGACAGCATTGTTCTTACAACCTTCGAAACTCCATGGGGACACTACTAATGGCTAGTAATGTATTTCGGGCTGAAACAAGCTCCATCCATTTTTCAGAGAAAAATGGACAACATATTCAAGCAAGTAGCAGACTTCTGTGTCGTCTATATAGACGATATTCTTGTGTTCTCAAAGAACAAAGAAGAACACATGAATCATCTCTTTAAAGTAGCCAAACTTATCGTCCAACATGGAATCATCTTAGGAGAAAAGAAAGTCTTTCTCGTCTTCGATGAAATTGACTTCTTGGGGATTAACATAAAGAACAGAGTCATCAAGCTTCAACGACATATCCTAGAGAAAGTTTGGAAATTCCCAGATATAATTTCGGACGCAAAAAGTCTACAGAGATTTTTAGGAGTCATAAATTATGGAAGAGACTTCCTTCCTAAAATTTCTAGATTAACAACAATTCTGTCGCCCAAAACAAACTCAAAGAGAGCTTAAAAGTTTACAGAAGATGATGAAAAGATCGTTAAGCAAATCAAAGAACTATGCAAGAATTTGCCACCACTATATCAACCTGAAGAGAATGAATAAATCATCCTCCAAATTGATGTTAGTGACAACTTCTGGGCAAGTGTAGTACTGGTAAGAGAGCCAGACACTAACACTGAGAAGATTTTGAAATTATGCGGTGGAAAGTTCAATGCTACAGAGCATAATTATCCCACAGGGGAAAAAGAAATTATGGCCATCAAAAAGATAATTGAGAATTCTCCAGCCTTTTTAGGAAAACCTTTCTACATGAGAACAGCTTGTGTCAGAGTGAAAAATTTCAAAAACTTCAAACTTGATAAAGCTGCTGATAGGGGAAGATTAGCTAACTGACAATTATTTCTTAACCAATACGATTATGATGTGGAATTGATTGCAGAAAACAAGAACTATCTTCCAGACGCTTTAACAAGGGAAATGGCAAAATATAGAACAAGTGAGACGGATGATGAATGCCGCAACCTGAGAAGCAGAATGCTAGGAAAGGAACCTAACCAACAAAAAGAACCAGTTGAAAAAGTCCTGAAGAGTTTTTTGCTGCATCCCAAAAGACCAACCTTAACTAATCAATCTCAGGGGAAAGGATTGGCTAGCCCGTCTCAAACGGCAGACAGTAAAGGCAAATCAAGATCATTAATGGCTGCTGCTTGGCGAAAAAGCAGAATTTTCCTACAGGTTTCATAAATATCTTCAGCTACCAGCTAAACACATTCTCAAAAGCAGTCTTCCAGACTAACCAAAGTCTAGCATCCCACCAGAGGACACTGTTAGATAATTTTTTGTTTGCCTTCTAGGAGAATGACAAAAGGCTCATGGTAGAAACCATAGATGCCTTAGCGATGGAACTAAGCCAAGAGAAGAAATCACCAAGCTTAGTCAATGAACCAACAATGTTGTACATTAGAACTCCAGAGAGTGATAAATTTCCTATCTAGGTACTAAAAGAATCAGAATGGTTTAAGTTCCACATACATATTGGCACGCAATACCCGATGAAGATCTCCTCAACAACCTCTTCGTTGTCACATGACCCTTTCTGGGAAAATACTTGGTTAATGTTCAGAGTGAACATCCGCAAGAGCACAAGTTATGGTTAGTTGAGAATGGATTTGTTCATAATTTATGGACAAAAACAAATGAAGATCTAAAGGGACTACCATCCATTATTTATAATACTGTCAAGAATTTCAGGAAGAGCATCTGCATTCTCAAACTAAAGTTAAGGTCTACACCCCCAGAATGGGTGCATAAATCTAAGACAGAATATATTCCTCCATACCACTACGTCAGAATCATTCAAAGGCAGTATCTTGAGCCAGCATGCGATAGATACAATAGAAACCCAAATTCTAGTATTCCATGGATGAAGGCTATGACGTTGGAAGATATCAAGAAAGTAATCAAAGAAGATCAAGAGATTACATTTCTTGCGTCGGGAGAAAAGGTAATAGTCACTACATACGATCATCCAGAGACAGTTACAAGTGATCTGTTTGTCGCCTTGAAGAAAAGGAAATAGATTCTTCCTTTGCCTGTACTCATTGGCTTGAAAAGATCGAGAAAGAAAGAAGCTACCAGATGTATACAGATACAGATAGAGATATGGAAGAAAACGAGAGAAGAAGAATGATGAAGTATGAAGACCCTTACCTTGGGGATAACTCAGAGGTATATGATGACATGTAAAGACAGGTAAAAATCATGTTGTCTTCTTCCTCTTAGTGAGAGACATCTTTATCCTTAGAATCTTCTTTCCGAAAGAAGACAATGGTGCAAAGCAGATGCCCTATATGCATCAAAACACTTTAGTTAGTGGAGTCACTATTATTAGTTTGTGTTTCAATTCCGATTTGAGGTCTGCTCTCTCTATATAAAGAGCATCGAGTCATAGTGTTAGGCATCAAAAACCAGAACAAGAGAAATCCATCTGAGAGCAGACAGTTTGAGAGTTTAGATAGTGAGTGAAGAGTCGAAGCAACTGTTCAGCTTCATCATCCTCAAGTAAGTATGTCTATTACTATGAGTGGCTAAACAGCTTATAGCTGTTTACCAGAGAATGACGCTCTGGATCTATAGCTTGTAACCATGTTAGAATAAATAAACTATGGTTTCCCACAAAACTTCGTATTTTCATGCATCTTTATAAAACTCATTTAAACTCTCCTAAGAGGCGGACTACTGTCCAGAAAGTGGAAGAAATGAGTTGTTTTTACTTGTTCATACTCGTTTTAATCCCCTAGGAGGCGGACTACTGCTCAGAAGATGGAAAGAAATGAGTTATCTGATATTAGTAGTAGTAAGTACACTCATCACAAGTTAGTAGTACATGCATTACATGATAGTAGTACCTTCATTGCATAATGCATTACTGTTCATCAAACAAAACAAAAATTTTAAACCAAAGGCCATTCAGCAATGAATTCGCCAGCAGTAACCAAGCAGGAAGCCAGTAGGTGAGATAATGACATAATAAATGCTAGTTCTAACTAGAGATTGAAGAAATGTAAGAATTTGGAAATAGTGACATGGTTGTAATTGTTGTGTCTTTTTTGGTACACAAGTAACCTTATTTGAGAAAGAATGAGTTTTTTGAGTATGAAAAAAAAGTTATTGAATTTTTAAGGGAAGAGAACTTAAATTTAGGTTTTTAAATCATTTGTCCTAAATTTAATTATCACATTGACCCTTTTTTTTCTTTTTAAAAAATAAATAAAATTAAATTTAAGAACCGTAATCGCGCAATAGAACGAGGCCATTTCCAGTAAAGGAATTAGGGTTCGCAGAGCAAAGAGAGAAATGACGAGATTCTCATTAGCCGGGGGAGATGTAGGGGGGCCGAGCAGCCATAGGCCGAAGAATCCTCGTCTTCTTGTTCCCACTCCTTTTGCTTCCTCTATTTGCCATAGCTATAACTATAAGAGAACGGGAACGGGAACGACGAAGACAAGGAGGGTAGTGTTGGTGAATTTGGATTTGTAGGGTTTATGTAAAGCTTCTTGGACAACTCAACTTGTTTGATTGTTGACTGTCTCATGTCCAATGATTCTTTCTTGGTCCTTCTAGGATGAGTCTTGTTGGAGTCGAATGATAATTCCTATTGCCTAAGGACAGTGCAGAGTAATAGATGTTGAACCAACATGGCACAGCAAATGTGCCTGTTTGAGTGTGCATGATTAGAGTGGCTGGATACAATAAGGGTGGACGATTAGTATCACTATTTGTGTTGTTACCTTCTCTGGAATGAATCAAACAATGACTTACAAAGATTCTACTTTCAGAGGTTTCTTCCCTTTAAAGTTTTGAACAAATTCAGAAGAATAAAATCGTCACCATCCATTTAACCCAGGTCTAGAAGCCACAACCCCACTACCCTTTTTCAAGTGTTTTTGCTTTTTAAAATAAGGTAGACATGATCATGTCACAATTGTTTCTATAAAGTTTGAAGCATCTCATGATTTTAAGGATTTATTAAAAAAAATTGTGCTGAGCGAGTCCTACAGAGTATTTACCCTACAAGTTTGAGTTACCGTGCAGGACTGTTCTGGTCCGAAATTAGGGAAGTATGATTTTATGGTCTAATGAGTGGTCTCTAGTGACTTGGAACCTATATAAAGTTTTTGGAATTAAGGGTGTGGTGGTTTTGTAAATTGACATGTTCCCACAGAGGAAATAGTTTCACCGTATAGTCCCTACTCCCTACTATGGATAGGTCAAGGACAGATAAGCCATATGTTGAAATGTAAGTCTATATGCAATTGGAATGCCGAAAATGTGAAATCCAAGACAAATAACCATGATATCTTTCTAAGTGTTTTTAAAATTAGATATCTACCAATTCTTTGTTGATTATCTTTCTTTAACGTTGCTGCAATGCAGCTATTATAAATTTTTCTTTAAGATAAAAATTGGCTTTAAATAACATGTCATGACTGAAAACATCTAATAATCATGAAGAAAAGTCATAGTTGTATCGAGAAGGTATCTAGTATCCACAGTAGAGGAGCTAAGATTTACAAGCATGTCAAACTAATTGATGATATAATTGAATTTTATTTTCGGAGTGTTGCATTGGTTGTATCTGCTGGTTATATGTAGTGATTTGAATCATTGATACGAGAAGTATTTTATTTTTCTAGCCCTTGCAAATCTACCATGTTTATAAGCTTGTAAGTGTAACATGCTAATGACTTTTTCATTTTTCTTTGGATGTTCAGCGTGCTGCTCATTTACTATCTAACAATTCTCAAACATACTTTTACTGTTACTTTACCTGTTCAAAGGGGTCATTTCGGTCCACAAATTTAAGTGAGATGTGAATGAAATAGATGTAGTATTTATAGAAAAATTATAGGGTGTTATTTGCAATGTTTTTGAAATTTTTTGGGATTTTTTTGCAATTTTTTAGGGTTTATTTAGCAAAATGGTAGAAAATTCTGAAATAGCCGTTTCGGTTGAATCTCGGCCGTCCGATCATAATTTTTAATTTGAAATGGACGGTCCAAATCAATCTGACCGTTATGGATTTTTATCCATCCGGCCTCACATGTGGCGCCTCCCTATTGGATGGTTATTTTTTTACCATTTACTGGCACGTGTATTACACGCATCAGGTAGAAAAAAAATTTGAACCGGTTGGCGTCACCCACGTGCGTGGGCTCCGCCAGCACTACTCGTACTTCAGCTCGAGCAGAAGCTGCTCGTGCAGCTGCTCGTCCGTCCAGTCAACGTGCGGTCGCCGGTGCATGTCGTCGATCGAGCTGCTCGTGCTACGTTGACGGGGGGGGGGGCCGCCGTTTGAAGCTGCTCGAGCTACTCCACCTAGCACCGGTGTAGCTTCTCTAATGCCCAACCCTAGAGGAACTTTAGCTTTCCATATTATAGAATAAGTAATGATGGGGAGGACGACTCAAAGATAATATCCCCATGATTTTAGCAGCCACTCTCTCTTTTCTGGTCCAGATGACCACTACCTTCAAGCCAAGACCAGAGATGAGGTTTCAAACTTCCTCATTTCTTGTGTGGTGTACCCAGAATCTCTCCTGATTCTTTCTATTTATGGAGAGCGTCAGAATAAATCCTATATATATATATGCCAATAATATAGTCATACTCTTCAATCATACTCTTCGATAGTCATAGATGAAATTTAATTTCTGAATAAACATAAACTACCCAGTATGGTCCATATAAGTTTATACGTAGTTGGTGAAATAAAAAATAAATAAAAAAATACTGTAAGTGAAATTTTCTCAACTAACCCAAAGTCGGGATATTAAGGAACTTGCTAGGTAGAATGTTCCCATAAGCAGCAGTAATGCAAAGTTCTGGCTGCAAATCTCTTAGTTTGGACAAAAACATATCCAGCAGATACAGATAACACAAAAGTGCCCCTCTCAAATTAAAGATTACTGTTGTCTAATAGTGTTAAAAGATACAGAAACAATAATGCACCCAAGCACATACGTGTGGACACTCTTATAATCATTCTAACACAACAATTGTTTAAATTTTAATATCATTTATTGTAAAGTAATAAAGCATTGCTCGTGTTCCACACTAAAATAAAACGAATGTTATGCAGAGAACATATTTCATAGAAGAAAATAGCAAATCACTGGAGAATGTAAAGAGATACACCTATCAGTCCTAATTTTGCGCTCTCAGAAGCAAACATGTGCGCTTCAATATGTTTTTATGGTTGATTATTTAGTAAATGGAAGATTAAAACACTTGACAATTACACTATTGAGCTTGATAATGAACTCAAACTCTCTACCACTAAACCGACAGAATTGTGGATATAATAAAGTTGCCCTATAGTATGACATGATAAGTTGAGTTGTACCTCGCCGGCTTTTATAGGTGTGAAAATTGTTAGAAAATATTCTCTATATCTGTCTTTTATCTACCATATCTGTATATACTTAGATTCACTGCTATAGCTTTCCTTTCCTGTATAGAAGTTCTTATCCTTGTCTGTATAGGTCTAGTGTGTATGTTCTGTATATAACCACGTTACAGTTATCAATGTAAAAGGCATTCCAGCCAATCTATTCTACAGTCTCTTTTACATGGTATCAAAGCAGGACTAGTTGCTGACTCATCGCTACACCTTTTCGATCTCGCGTACAGCATCTCTCTTTCAATCATCATGGCCGGTGGAGAAGATTCTGGCAAGAAGAAGGCAGAAAGTTCAGTCGATTCCGCCAAGACAGATCTCTCTAATCCCTTCTTCACTCACCATTCAGATCATCCCGGATTGGTTCTCGTCTCCAAACTTCTCAATGGGGACAATTATTCAGATTGAAAAAGGTCAATGGTCCGAGCTTTGAACTCCAAAAATAAGTTTGGATTCGTCAATGGTTCAATCAAACCTCCCTCAGAAGCAGCTAATCCCAAAGGTTACGCAACTTGGTCGCGGTGCAACGACATGGTTCATTCTTGGATTGTCAACTCTTGCGATCCTGAAATTGTAGATAGTGTGACTTATTACCCTACTGCTAGTGAGGTTTGGGAAGATTTAAGTGAACGTTTTTCTCAAGGGAATGCAACTCGCATCTTTGAAATACAAAGAGACATCAATCTACTCATACAAGAATATCTATCTCAGCCTACAATACAAGAGTTTATGAGGATGAACTGGCAATATATTCAGACACAGTACATTCAGAATAGCAGAAATTGATGCAGTTTCTAATGGGATTGGATGATTCTTGCAGTGCTATTCGGGGACAGATTCTTCTAATGAACCCACTACCTTCTGTTCGCCAAGCATACTCCTCTCTCTCTCTCTCTCTCTCTCTCTCAGTAAGGAAAACACTGCGTCTTGAGTACAACCCACATTAGAGCAAGCAAAACTAGCAGCATCGCCAGGGCAATCCGGAGCAACTGAAACCCGTCATCAACTGCGATAAAAAGAGCTCAAGATTCTCAAAGATCGTCGGATAGCTTCAACGAATATCCGTGATCGTCGAACATAACTGATCAAATTCGGCGTTGCTCTAGGACGCGATCTAACTGTACCTATTGTGAGAAACATGGGCGATATGCTTTGGGTCATTGGGTTCAAAATTGTTTTGAGCTTAATAGATATCCTGTGGGTCACCCAAAAGCCAAATCCAATTCAGGCCCAAGAAAGTCTAGCAACAGTAAAAAGTCTGCAGCTAATCATGTGTCTAATGCTTCTAAAGATGATGGAAAACCTGTTATTGGAATTTCGGAAGCGCAACTGTGGCAGCTTTTCTCACTTTTGAGCAATGAAGGTTGTAGCTCACAAGCCAATGCGGTAACTAAACCAAGTTTTTCTAAAGTCATTTTCCGCGACTGGATTATTGATAGCGGGGTAACAGATCATATCTCTTTATCATCAAAGTATTTTTTCCACAAAAATAAAAATTGCTCATTGCCTCCAGTATTATTGCCTAGCGGGGAAACAGTTGAGATTACTACAAAAGGAAGATTGCCTCTTAATTCTGTCTATTATTTGTTGGATGTATTATGCGTGCATGCATTCAAAGTAAACCTAATATCAATAAGTCGCTTAACAAGAGGTCTGAATTGCTCAGTGACTTTTTCTCCTTATTGGTGTATTTTACAGGATCTGGACACGAAGACGATGATTGGTTTGGGGAAGCAGCATGATGGACTATACTATTTGGCAGCATTGGCGACAAGAAAGAATCTTACCCTCTCTCCTCCCACAAACAAACCATCCTGCAACCTCACTATCTCCACCACCGATCTATGGCATAATCGTTTAAGACATGTTTCTCCTCCTTGTCTTCGCTTCATTGTAAAGAGTTTTTTAGATTTTCACGTTCACCCTAATAATGTTTGCCCTACATGTCCCTTGGAAAAACAAAGTAGTTTACCTTTTGGTACTAGCACTATTTCTTCTTCAAAACCATTTGAAATTATTCATTGTGATATTTGGGGCCATTATAGCCATTCTTCTCTTTCTGGTGCGCATTATTTTCTCACTATTGTTGATAATTATTCTCACTTTACATTGATTTTTTTGATGCGTCACAAGAATGAAGCACAATCTCTTTTGAAAAACTTTTTCACTTATGTTATTACTCAATTTGAGTCTCGCATCAAAACTTTTCGAAGTGATAATGGTGGTGAATTTATTTCTTTGCACACATTCTTTCAAGAAAACAGTGTAATTTTTCAGCACTATTGTGTTTATACGCCTCAACAAAATGGGGTTGTTGAACGTAAACATTGGCACATATTACAAGTGGCATGATAGGCGGATAAACACCTATACAAAGATACCTTATTTTCAACCAAGATATATCATTGTAATAGTTAATTATATGGGTTATCGAATACAAGGAGTTGGTGAAACTAAATCCTAACACTAAACTACAATGCTGACAGACTCGATTACAATACACTAATGACACTACGAACATAAGGTAGACTACTGTAAAAACTACGAAAATTTAACACAATATACTAGACACTGTGGTAGACTACCACAACAAAATTGAGGGTGTTCTGAGTAGTTTCGGTTACCAAAATAAATTGGCTAAGCTACAGCTAATGCAGATAATAAGTGCTGAAAGTAAATATGCTAATGAATGCAAATGTGTTTAAACTATATGATTAATGAGCTAAGAAGCATGCAATCCACTACCGCCATTCCATCTCTCTAACACATACTTAACCTAATGCACATGTCCGATGAATGAAAGTTCCCAGGA
Source organism: Geum urbanum (assembly GCA_946800695.1). Taxonomy (NCBI): domain Eukaryota; kingdom Viridiplantae; phylum Streptophyta; class Magnoliopsida; order Rosales; family Rosaceae; genus Geum; species Geum urbanum. The sequence goes on along the minus strand of OX327008.1, from coordinate 2,732,639 downwards.
AGAGTTGATCGTTACAACCACATCCTATTTCCTAATCTTTATGCCTATGCAGGTTTGTCATGGACCTCTCCCACAACTATTCCTCTATGAACCCATAGTCATGGATCCCAAGGTTTACAAAGAAGAAAGAATTAAACACTAGAAAAGGTTTGAGAAGCTACGAGGATTTACAAGTACACTATGGAGTGTCTCGCTAGACTTATGGATTTCAATCTCTTGACGGTAAAATCAGTGTATCACTGTAGAGAATCCAGTGGAAGAAATTATCTTCAGTCACCTGTATCTCATGACAATAGAACCCTAGCATGCAAACTAAGTTGGCCACTAAAGCAAACATACACAAATTCATATGGTGAACCATTCAGAGAAAGAAACCTCATTCAAAGAACATGCAAAACTAAGTTAAAGTGTATGCATTAAAAAGACTTCATGAACGAGGCTTCAAGCAGCCCCTTAACAATAGGTTTAGCTACTAAAATTCATAAGTAAAGAATCAAAACAAGTCATAGTGTTTGATAAAAAAAAATGAGATGAAGAAGAACTCTGGCCGGCCAGAATTCGACGGGTCGAGAATTCCTTCGACCGGTCGAACCGAGACAGGTTGAACTCCTCTTGCGGCTTGCTCTCCTTTTGCTCAAAGCTCTGCTCTTCTCCAAAATTCTGATTATTCTTTTTCTAAAACCTAAAATAGGTTTATATACTTCCTCCAATTGCTCTCCTAGAGTCCACATTGGAATAAATTTCTATAATTACACATAACTCCTTCTTTCCTCCGTATTGAGCTAGAAATCCTTCTTTTATTTCCTTTTCCTTTATTTCTCCACAAAATCTATTAAAACAATAAACATAATTAAATCACTTGATTAATAACAATAAACTAGATATAGGGAAGAAATTAAATATCGAATAGACACATAAATATGCGACTATCAAAATACCCCACACTTAGACATTACTAGTCCTCAAGAAATGCACTAAACTAAACTAAAACTTTAAGATAACTCAAAAAAAACTCTACTTCATGACTCTAACGCTCTTAACGTATTGTCTCAGCAATCTACCACAATTATAGCACCAAGATTAGTATGACTTCACATTCACCTTCCACAAAGTTTCGGAAGTTAATTTCAATATATGACACACATGTAATATGTAGGACGAAGACATAATCATGGTGAAAGGAGTTGCAACATGCAACAAACAAGTCAAGATTCAACCTCACTTAGATATGCTCTCACAAGTGTTTCACTCAAAATTTGTCTAAGGTTTCTGCTCAACTCAATTACTTGCCAAATTGACCAACTCATATGCTTACTCTTGTGACTAATCTCTACAGATCAAAGGTTGCCATCTTGAGGATGAAAATTACTTTCAAAGGTTGTAACGGGGCTTGTCTCATAGGTTAAAGAATAAATGGATATAGAATGCAAATATGATTCTAGAACCCAGTAGAGCACCAAATAAGAGACTTCTTCAAACTTTACAACCATGAACTTCTTTCACTTTTGTGGCCGAATTTTATCTTGTTGGGCCTTCACATTATTGTTTTCATCAACAGTTAACTCGGGTACCAAGCTAGACATCACATTTTTTTTACACTAGCTTGATACCCGACACTTATTTCTTTGCATCACATTTTGAAATTGTCAACATCTTCACATACCTGTCTCATATATAGCTCTACCAAGTCCTAGAACAAGAAAAATAAATAACTATTCTAAGGTTTAAGGTAAGAGATATGTGGGTGATGACATAGAGTTTAAACATGTAGACTCAAAGTGGTTAGCTAAGGGGTGCACAACTTGTGTACACAAAGTCAGGACACTGCCTTATATGGCTATGGTGGTGTCCCCTAAATGTCTTTATCACTTTCTCAATCAAAACATGTATTGACTATAAGCTTTGAAAAGTATAAGAGCAAGTTCTAGTAATAACTAGAGTCCATAAACTTAATCTGTGGCAAGCAATTGACACTCAATAAAGAAAGCATGTGTATTCATATATAGGCTCAACCACTCACAGGTTAATTGAATCTCAAGTCATTTAAGCATGCTCAAAAATCTATACCATATTAAATTGTTTTTACGTCCACTACACATTTGCATATGCACTATATATCAATATTAACCAAAGAAACTCATATAACATGATCATCTTTTAGACACAATTACAGACGATATAAACACATCATGGAATAGTTAAGGGCACCTAAGACTCAAAATAAGAGACTCTTTTTGTATTTTTCTTGACACTTTTTACTTTTGTATTTGGTTTTTCAAATAAGACACAAAACACACAAGAAAAACTCAAAAATACCAAACTTTGGCCAAGAAACCCTTCCACGACGAACTAGTCGTCGGAAAATATGCCCTCAGGTTTCGACTGGTCGAGGAATTCCTCAACGGGTCGAAGACATGCTACTATATAAAAATCTGCCAAAATTCGACGGGTCAAAAATTTCCCAAAGGATTTTCTCGACGGATCGAAATGGGTCCCATGTACTGCGCAACTCCACTCGCATGATTTATATAGAATTAATCTCACATTGGAATAAGTTGAAATTTCATTTTCCTAAACTAGACACATGTAAAACCATTTCTTCAAAATTTCAGAATTTTACGAGACTTCTAGCTATGGCAAAAAAATTACACAAAATAGCAAACTGCATAATACCAAAATGACACCCAAAAACGAAAAATTTATACATAGACGCTAAGAATATGATATAAACTCCACCCCACACTTGAAATTTGTATTGTCCTCAATGTAAAATAAAACTAAAATATACAATACATCAACAAGCATAGAATGAGACACATAACACATCACAAATCACACTAAATATGGAGAAAAGAAAGTAAAGGAGCAGGGATAAGAAATCAAATCTGGTCGCCAGCTTCTTCATCCACATGGGTTACCTCCCAAGAAGTGTTAAGTTTAACGTCTTCAGCCAGTCGACAATTCTCATCAATCCACACAAGGAGCTGCCTCTTCAAGGTTTGCATCCTCAAAGACATGTTCCACAAATGACTCATAAAAAGGCTTGAGTCGATGTCCATTCACTTTAAATGTCTTCCCTATTTTTGAACTCACTATATCTATAGCACCATGAGGGAAAACATTAGTGATAACATAATGTCCAGTCCATCTACTTTTTAGCTTACCTGGTGAAAACATTAGTGATAACATAATGTCCAGTCCTTCTCCTTCTCCCTTCTCCTTCTCCCTTCTCCTTCAATTCTTCTTCAAATGGAATGAAGAGATATATCGAGGATCGGATGGAATGAATTTAGTTTGGCATCGGGCTTATATAATGCTTCACTTAGACGACGGAGGTGTCGGTACGTCATCTAAGTGGAAGTACGTTATGTACTCGGACGACGGTGTGTCGGTTCGTCCTCCAGGTTATCACCTGGACGACGGAAAATAACGACTCCGTCGTCCAGGTTATCACCTGGAGGACGGAGAAGACTCCAAGGTCCAGGTGATCACCTGGACGACGGAGACGTTATTTTCCGTCGTCCAGGTGATCACCTGGACCTCGGAGTCTTCTCCTTCCTCCAGGTGATAACCTGGACGACGGAGAATAACGGCTCCGTCGTCCAGGTTATCACCTGGAGGACGGATAAGACTCCGAGGTCCAGGTGATCACCTGGACGACGAAGATGTTATTTTCCGTCGTCCAGGTGATCACCTGGACCTCGGAGTCTTCTCCGTCCTCAAGGTGATAACCTGGACGACGGAGAATAACGGCTCCGTCGTCCAGGTTATCACCTGGAGGACGGAGAAGACTTCGAGGTCCAGGTGATCACCTGGACGACGGAGAATAACGTCTCCGTCGTCCAGGTGGTACTTGGACCACGGAGAAGTCTCCGTCGTCCAAGTGGCACTTGGACCACGGAACAATTACGTTTCCGTGGTCTAAGTGATGTTTTCTTGTAGTGCATCTTGTTTAGTCATCAAATATCTCAAAGCAGCATGGTCAGAAAATACGATAACTTTAGTTCCTAACAAGTAAGATCTAAACTTTTCAAGAGCAAAAACCACTGCTAAGAGCTCATTCTCAGTAGTTGAATAGTTCAACTGTGCATCATTCAAGGTCCTGGAGGCATAATAGATGGCATGTGGAAGTCTCTGTGGTCGTTGGCCAAGAATAACGCCAACAACATAGTCCAAAGCATCACACATGAGCTCAAATAGTAGACTCCAATCATGTGCTTATATGATGGGGCCTGTAGTCAACAACTCATTGAGCTTATTAAAAGGTTTGGACATTCCTCAGTGAAATTGAAGGATACATCCTTCTGGAGCAGTGCACATAAGGGTTTGGCTATCTTGGAGAAATTGTTGATAAATCTGCTATAAAATCCTGCATGTCCAAGAAAAGATTTCACCTCCTTCTTAGTAGAAGGAGGTGGTAAGGTACACACAATATCTACTTTAGTCTTGTCGACCTCAATTCCCCTAGCAAAAATAACATGTCCTAAAACTATACCTTGTTCCATCATAAAGTGGCATTTTTCCCAATTGAGTATCAGGTTAGTTTTCACACAACGTTCCAAGACCATAGATAAATGATGTAGACACATGTCAAAAGAATCACCAAAGGCCGAAAAATCATCCATTAATACCTCAATGATCTTTTCGACCATATCTGAAAAGATACTCATCATGCATCTTTGAAATGTTGCAGGCGCATTGCATAAATCAAAGGGCATCCTCCGATAAGCAAACGTGTTGTAGGGGCAAGTGAAGGTGGTCTTCTCCTAATCATCCTTATGTATGGCTATCTGGTTGTAATCTGAATAACCATCCATGAAACAATAATATGCATGTCCTACCAACCTTTCTAACATCTGATAATTAAATGGGAGTGAAAAGTGATCTTTTTGTGTGGTGGCATTGAGCTTGCGATAATCAATGTACACTCTCCATCCCGTTTGCACTCATTGAGGCACCAACACGTTCTCGTTATTCTTCACCACCGTTATTCCAAAACGTTTCGGTACTACCTGCATAGGACTAACCCACTTGCTGTCAAAAATAGCATAAATTATACCTACATCGCGGAGTTTGATCACTTCTTTCTTTATAACATCCATCATGGGAGTATTTAGGTGACATTGAGCTTGTCTGGTTGGCTTAGCATCCGTCTCAAGATGTATCATATGAGTGCACAAAGTAGGGAAAATTCCCTTGATATCTGCAACTGTCCAGCCAATTGAGTGCTTATATTCCCTAAGAACAAGCAAGAGTTTCTCCTCTTGCAATTTTGAAAGCTCTGAAGAAATTATGAATGGTAAAGTTTCACCATCACCAATGAAAGTAAACTTCAAATGCTCGAGGAGAGGTTTAAGTTTTAACTCGGGCGCTGCCTGAATAGATGGAGCAAGAATGTCAATTGAAACCGGAAGAGGGATTGGGTTAGAAGGCTTACCTTTCATGCTTGGCATTGATTCAAATGCATCTTCCATTGCATAGTATTTGTCTTCCATCTCTAAATCTTCAGCATAAGCAATCTAAAAAACGGACTCAAATTCGACGGGTCAAAAATTTTCTGAAGGAAAATTTCGACCGGTTGATGCATCGCTACTGTCCAAAATCTGTCCGTCTTCGATAGGTCGAGGATTTTGCTCGACCGGTCGATACATCACTACTGCCACTTCTTGTTCCTCTTTTTCAACTGGTCGAAAACTGGCCCCGAAGCTTCTTTTTTTTCCGACCACTTCTATGAATTTTCTCAATGGATCCTCATATCACCCAATGAATATTTAATGAACTCCTGCACAAAGCTTTCAAACACATCAATAGAACAATAAGAGTACATATCATCACCATTTGGGTGCTTGAGAGATTCAAAAATGTTGAATTGGATCTTCTCTCCTGCTACTTCCATGCTAAGTGAACCTTCCTAACAATCAATCTTGGTACGAGTCGTTCGCAAAAACGGTCAAGAATCAGTGGTATTTCAGAGGGCATTGGTACACATTCCATCACTAAACAAAAAAGTATGCTGGAAATATCAAATCTCCCACCTGCACTAGCACATCTTCTATAATGCCTCTAGGGTAACAGTTAAATCTATCAGCAAGTTTAATAATTATCCCAGTAGGTGTAAGTTCTCCAATATTCATTCTATCATATACAACATATGGCAATAAATTTATGGACGCACCTAAATCAAGAAGAGCACCTTCAAACCTGTGATCACCAATTGTGCATGGAATAGTAAAACATCTCGGATCACCAAGTTTTGGTGGGATTTTCCTATGAAGAACAACAGATACTCTCTCACTTAAGGCAACTGTTTTAGTTCCTTTGAACTTTGTTTTAGTAGTGCATAAATCCTTGAGGAATTTTGCATGCTGTGGAATTTGCTTGATCACATCCAGCAATGGAATGTTCACCCTAACTTTCTTGAAGATATTTAGGATCTCCTTATCTTTTTCCTCCTTCCCTAAATTCTTCAACCTGCTAGAAAAAGGCACATTAGTGGTAATCAAAGGTGAGGGACATACCTAAGCTGGTTTTGATTTTTGCACAATTTTCATTCCAGGTGCATTCTCAACAGGTTGAGGAATTTCCTCAACGGATTGAGTTGAGGTTCCTGAAATGATTTTGAATAGTTCATCAAGCACAACTTGCTCTATAATCGGATCCTCCCATTGTTTTCTCGGCTTCTTAACCTCTGGCTTTGCATCCGGCCAACATCTTCTCATTTTTCAAGATCATAGCATTGGCTTCATATTGCCCCTTGGGATTGGGAATGGTGCTGCTAGGAAAACCTCCTGGGTTGGCTTGAGTGAGTGTTTGCTGAATTTGGCTTACTTGCCTCTCTAGCAAATTGATTGGTTTTCCTTGTTGCTGAGTTGTAGCCTTGAGTTCTTGAGTTGTGGCCTTGATATCTTGGTGAAAAGCACTATTTTCCTCTCTTTCTTTCTTGCTGTCAAACATCATTGGTTACATCATGGCCTCTAGAGTTGAAATTCCTCTTGATGTTTGAGCTGAAGCTTATTGTTGTTGAGGAATACGCCTCTGGCAAAAGTGTTGTCCATCTTCTGTAGGCTACCTTGGCTAAAAACCCGGTGGAGCATTAGGAGGATTTAACACATTGTTGCTCCTATAACTCAACAGTGGATGATCCATATTCCCACCATAGGTATTGGGCTGCCTCTGGAAGTAATTTGCCTCTTCTTGCTCATGATTGACTTCCTTATCTGCTCTGAACTTTGGACAATCTTTTGCTAGATGATCTGAAGCTGAACATATAGTGCACACAACCTGAGCTGCAGCAACTGTTGTCTTCTTGGCCACTTTCAAACTACTAGCAATTAGAGCAATATCATTCTCCAAAGAGCTTAATCTTTTTTCCATGGCTCCATCAATTGTGACTGCATTGAGAGATCTTCTACTTGCTCCCATGGATCTATCCCTTAACTGAAATTGCCTTTAATTTTCGGCTTGGTTCTCAACAACTTCCTTGGCTTCTACTCCAGTCATATTCCACCAATTTCTCCCACAAGCTGAATCAAGTTTTGACCTGTTGAAAGAATCAAGTCCTTAATAGAAGAACTCCATTTGAGTGTTGATGTCAAACTTATGATGAGGGCATTGTCGGAGAAGACCCTTAAACTGACTCCAGGCTTCATGTAATTCATCTCCATCTTTTTGCCTGGATGTGCTTACTTGGTTCTTCAAATTCTTGGTACGGGAAGCAGAATAGAATTTTTTCATAAATGCAACACGCATCTTCTCCCATGTGTCAATAGATAAATGAGCTAAAGAACTGTACCATGCCTTTGCTTGCTCCTTCAGAGAGAATGACAACAAGATGAGCTTCACAGTACGTGTCTTCTTCTACATTTGTTGATTTCTGGATTCTGCACAAAGTTGTGAACTCATTGAGATGATCCTGAGGGTCTTCAGCAGGCGTTCCTCTGAAGTATAGAAGATTCGATATAAGTTATGGAGGAATATAATACGCCCCCAAATTCTCAAGTAGTGCGATTAGTGAATCTGCTGCACCTATGCTAGGTATAAATGACTCTCCCAACTTGGCTGCATTTGCCATTCTTCTTGGGGATGGTGATGGTATTGGAATATTTTCCTCTTCCTCAAAATTAGATTCTGAACCTGAATGGCTTTCTTGCTAAGATGGCGCACCACCACTGTTCACACTCATAGACCGTTGTCTCTGTTGCTTTTTGTTTTTCTTGACTGAGCGTTCAATTTCTAGATCAACTAGTAATGGCTTAGTGCTTCTAGTGTGGCATAAACAATTCTCCTACACACGGAAGAAACAATAAGACTCAAAAGAAAAAGAAAAGAAAAGAAAACAAAACTGAAAATTAAAGACTCTATTAGAACTTAGAATTAAGCAACTCCCTGACAATGGCGCTAAAATTTGATAGGCGGATAAAGACTTATGCAAAAATGCCTTATTTTCAACCAAGATATATCATTATAATAGTTAATTATAAGGGTTATCGAACACAAGGAGTTGGTGAAACTAAATCCTAACACTAGACTACAATACTGACAGATTCGACTATAGTACACTAATGACACTACGAACCTAAGGTAGACTACTGTAAAAGCTACGAACATTTAACACAATATACTAGACACTGTGATGGACTACCACAACAAAATTGAGGGTGTTTTGAGTAGTTTTGGTTACCAAAATAAATCGGCTAAGCTACAGCTAATGCAGAAAATAAGTGCTAAAAGTAAATAAGCTAATGAATGCAAATGTGTTTCAACTATATGATGAATGAGCTAAGAAACATGCAACCCACCACCGCCATTCCATCTCTCTAACACATACTTAACCTAATGCACATATCTGATGAATGAAAGTTCCCAAGAAGAGTTAATCGTTACAACCACATCCTATTACCTAATCCTTATGCCTATGCAGGTTTGTCATAGACCTCCCCTACAACTATTCCTCTATGAACCCATAGTCATGGACTCCAAGGTTTACAAAGAAGAAAGAATTAAACTCTAGAAAAGTTTTGAGAAGCTACGAGGATTCACAAGTACACTATAGTGTGTCTCGCTAGACTTATGGATTTCAATCTCCTGAAGGTAAAATCAGTGTATCACTGTAGAGAATCAAATGGAAGAAATTATCTTCAGTCACCTGTCTCTCATGACAATAGAACCCTATCATGCAAACTAAGTTGGCCACCAAATCAAACATACATGAATTCATATGGTGAATCATTCAGAGAATGAAACCTCATTCAAAGAACATGCAAAACTAGGTTAAAGTGTATGCATTAAAAAGACTTCATGTACAGGGCTTCAAGCAGCCCCTTAACAATAGGTTTAGCTACTAAAATTCATAAGGAAAGAATCAAAACAAGCCATAGAGTTTGATACAAACAAACGAGATGAAGAAGAACTCTGGCCGGCCAGAATTCGACTGGTCGAGAATTCCTTCGACCTGTCAAACCGAGGCAGGTTGAACTCCTGTTGCGGCTTGCTCTCCTTTTGCTTGAAGCTCCGCTCTCCAAAATGCTTATTATTCTTTTCTAAAACCTAAAATAAGTTTATATACTTCCTCCAATTGCTCTCCTAGAGTCCACATTGGAATAAGCTTTTATAATTGTACATAACTCCTTCTTTCCTCCGTATTGAGCTAGGAATTTTTCTTTTATTTCCTTTTCCTTTATTTCTCCACAAAACCTATTAAAAAAATAAACATAATTAAATCACTCTATTAATAACAATAAACTAAATATAGGGAACAAATTAAATACCGAATAGACGCATAAATATGCGACTATCATGGCTCACACATTAAAATTTCAAGCACAACTCCCACATCAATTTTGAGGAGATTGTGCCCTTACTGCAGTCCATATCATTAATCGATTACCTTCGCTCATTCTCTCCTTCAAAACTCCTTTCGAACTTCTCTATTCCAAACCATCATCTTTTTCTCATCTTCGTGTTTTTGGTTGTCTTACATATGCTACTAATGTTCATACTTCTCATAAATTTGACTCTCAAGCTACACCTTCTATATTTATTGGTTACCCAATTGGCCAAAAGGCCTACAAATAATTCGATCTTTCAACGAAGAAGGTGTTTACTAGTCAGGATGTCAAATTTCATGAATCAATTTTTCCATATGCTCTAGATCGGCCCATTATCACCACTCTTCCAACAGCCCACTGTCCAAGCCCGAACCCAGCACCAAATAACATCATTTGACTACAACTTTGAAATTGTGTCCTCATCCCCTACCCACAACGAACCCGATATCTCTCCACCATCAAACTCTAACCGGAATCTGGGCCTCTCCCATTTCGCTCCACCCTCACCGGAATCTGGGCCTCTCCCATAGAACCGATTGCCTCCCTCACCGGCTTCTCCACTGCCTTCCATTATCTGAACCTATACTCGCTGACCCAAACCTACCTCTTAACCCAACATCTTGATTCCACTAGCTCCGCCCCTCACAAATTCATCTACCTCGCTGGCGGCTTCACCAGCTCCGCCTCCGATCGACGAGTCCTCCAATACTTCACTCTTACCTACACTGGCTGCTCCCTTACCCGATCTACCTCTACCCTTACTTGAACTTGACGCTCCCTTACCTATGGCAGATGTTCCTCTCTGCCGATCGACTCGCCAATCCGCACCGCCTTCCAAGCTCGCCGATTATATATGCTCCAATGCCACCATGCTTCCTTCCAATCAATCATCTCTTTCATCTCCAGGTCAACGCAAGGGAACTCGTTACCTACTGTCCAATTTTGTTTTGTACCATCGGTACTCATTGACATACCACTCCTTTGTTGCCCAAATCAGTCAAGATATAGAGCCACAATCATTTTATGAAGCACCTCAATATCTAGAATGGCAAGCTGCAATGAAATCTGAGTTAACAGCTTTACAAGCCAATGGGACTTGGACTCTCACCTCTTCCTCCGGGAAAAAACCAATTGACTGTCGTTGGGTTTATAAGATCAAGCACAAGTCTGATGGTTCGATTGAGTGGTACAAGGCACGATTAGTTGCCAAAGGGTTCACACAATTGAAGGGTGTTGACTATCACGACACTTTCTCTCCCACTGCAAAAATCATTTCAGTTCGTTGCTTACTTGCCTTAGCTGCAGCTCGTAGTTAGTCCCTTCACCAATTGGACGTCGACAACGCCTTTCTTCATGGCGATCTCCACGAAGAAATCTATATATCTCCTCCACCGGGGCTTCGGAGATAGGGGAGGAGGACTTAGTTGCTGATTACACAAGTCTCTCTACGGGTTGAAACATGCATTAAGGCAATGGTTCTCTAAGTTTTCTGAGGCTATTCGTTCGGCTAGTTATGAACAATCCCGGGCTGATTACTTCTTATTCACCAAGAAGCAAGGTAATTCACTGCCCTTTTGATCTATGTTGATGATATTTTGATTACTGGGAATGATTCAAATAGTATTGTTGCACTTAAGAAGTTTTTGCATAAGAGTTTTAATCTTAAAGACCTATGTGAATTGAAATACTTTCTGGGAATTGGGATTGCTTTTTCGAGAAAATGAATTTTTATTTCTCAGTGCAAATATGAATTAGAGATCATTAAAGATTCGGGTTTGCTAGGTGATGCTCCTATTGATACAGCCATGGACAAAAACTTGAAGTTTTCAGATAAGAGTGATTTGCTCAAGGATCCAGGGCGTTATAGAAGATTGGTTGGCAAGTTAATATATCTAACTGTTTCAAGGCCAGACATCGCCTATCTTGTTCATGTCTTAAGTAGGTTCATGAATCAGCCTCAAAAAAATTCACATGGAGGCTACTCTACAAGTTGTTTGGTACCTAAAAAGAGCTCTTGGTCAAGGTTTGTTCTTCTCTGCAAATAGTTATTTCAGATTAAGGGTTTTTTGTGACTCAAACTGGGCAGCTTGTCCGCTTACTAGAAGATCGACTACTGGTTATTGTGTTTTCCTTGGATCGTCTTTGATATCTTGGAAATCAAAACGGTAGAAAACACTCTCTCTTTCGTCAACTAAAGCTGAATATCGTGCAATGGTATGTGCTTTTTGTGAGATAACGTGGCTTCGTCATTTGTTAAAAGATTTGGGAATTTTTCATCACATCCCTTCTTTGCTTTATTGTGATAACATGGCTGCCATACACATTGCGGTAAATCCATTCTTTCATGAATGCACAAGGCACATAGAAATTGATTGTCATTTTATTCGAGATAAGATTCAAGATGGTACAGTGGTTACAAAGTTCGTAAGTTCCGGGAATCAATTAGCTGATGTTCTGACCAAGCCTTTGGGAAGGGAAGATTTTGTTCCGATGATTCACAAGTTGGGAGTGCCGGATATTCACTCTCCAATTTGATGGAGTGTTAGAAAATATTCTCTATATCTATCTTTTATCTACCATATATGTATATACTTAGATTCACTGTTGTAGCTTTCCTTTCCTGTATAGAAGTTCTTATCCTTATCTGTATAAGTCTAGTGTGTCTGTTCTGTATATAACCATGTTACAGTTATCAATGTAAAAGGCATTCCAGCCAATCTATTCTAGTCTCTTTTACAAAAATGAGGTTGAAAGGGAAACCTCTGTCAAGAGAATATTGTGCTAAAGGAGACGGTGTCACCCTTCTCCCCCTATCCTTCCCGGACGGTGGCTGCGTCACAATAGCTGCAACCTAAAATCAAACCCAGACCACATTATTAATTAGTTTAGTCAAATCCCAAACTTTATATATTCAAACACAGAACTTGTTTGTCTGTTTATTGTTCCATATATACCTCAAACTCAGAATCTGGGGCACTTGAGGCATTCAGTAGGGCATCAAGAACAGTTGGAGAAACCTCGAGTGAAGAAAACATACCAACTAAAAATTAGCAACAACAAAACAGAGTTCATCAATTATCAACAAGAGATGTGGAGAGAGAGACAGAGAGAGAGATCACCTGAGAGTCTAAGAAGACGAGAGGCTTCCGCTTGGAAGAGAGGCATAGAGTTGAAGGAGAAGGAGAAGAAGAAGATTGAGTTGAAGCAGTGAAGCAGAAGAAGCAACGAAACACGAGTGACGAGGAGTTCATTCCTCCTCACCTTATTTTCACCTTCGCTTAACAAGCCGACCAAAAGAAGATAACAAAGTCTTCACCTTTTATACGAAGCACTTATCCAACTACTCTATAGTCCAGACTCCAAAGTAGGGGGATAGTTCATCAAATCAGTACTTTATAGCTCCCATAAATTATAAGAAAGATAGACTATTTTGCGATACAAATAATTTTAAAAAAAACAGCTGGAAGACACTTATAGTATCAATAATATAAAAAATTTAATCATCCTAAGATTTAGACAACCAAACACTAGACTCTAAACCCAAAACATAATTGTAGACAACCCAATCCATTAAAATGGTAAAAGGACGACAATATCCTCCTATATAAATAAAAAAACTAACGCCACTAAATCAGTAATTCATTACAAAATATGTGTGCAAGGATAACATGTTCCTTATAATTGTTGGTAGGTGGCGAGCCCAAACCAAATACTTGGTCAAAGCAATTGTCACTTATAATTTGCGCATAGGTGATTGAGACTTTTCTCTTAATCAAATAAAGATAGTAGATAATATCACATACCAATTCAAAGTGACAAGTCGCAAAAGATATGCATAAATAATTATATAAAAACTAAATCGCTAGTTAGCGAGCAGTATGAGTTATACTCAAACAATGATATCATTGAAGATTTTGGTGATATTACATATTATAGTAGATTCAGTCATCCAGTGAACAGTGAGTTCATCTATATATCAGATGTAGAGAAATATACATCTATTTTGGCCAAAAATATGTTACATAGGTAACATGATATAAGCTCTTCCAGAGCTATCAATAAAGATCCATCCCTCTTGGGATAAGAGTTAGATTAACGTTTATAAGAATCATAGTCAAAGATCAATAATAATCTTTAAACATCCAAAGCCTTAATCTCTTGCTTTTATAACGGTGTAACCGAACTTCAGGTTTGGTGCGTACATATAGGCTTGACAAATAGATCTGATCTATTACGAACTCCAAGCCATATAAGCATTTTTAACTTCAGAGAAAAATGCACTTGTGTTTCGAGTTTTAATATTTAGGATTACTGATCCATATGAACAAAATAATCGTAATGAAAATAAATAAATATATTCATGTAATGCAAGTAAAGAAGCTGAATAAAATTAAACATTAAAAATACACATGAGAATTTCTGATCCTTTTATTGAAGAAAATACAGAGCTTCTAGTCTACTTAATCCTCAAATATATGATAAATTTATATTGTTCTCAAACTTATAGTCAGAAAACTTCAGGTTTCGACTAATAAATTACATATTCGATAAAGAGAAATCCCAAATAATGTGGAAGAACTTCAAGTCCTTGTGGGATTGAGAAACATATGTTTCGTAACGAGACCCCGAGTCCTTTTCGGTTCCGGGTCAGTGGGGGCCCTCCTTTGCTTGCGCCGGGCGCTGAACATGATTGATTCGGCGGTCGAGGACGCCTGAGTACTTCCAGTTGAACCGGTACCGGGCGTCGGAGATTGGAAGGGGTCGACGTCATCACCGCTCGAGATGAATGGGGGAGCGGGAATTTCCCCAGAGGGCGCTACGGACGGATCAGATGATCCTTCCGGATTGAGAGTGTCGTTGCCCTCCTGTTGAACCTAACCGACTTGGGCCGCCAACATTCGGAGCATGGCATCTTCTGCCTCATGTTGGGCTTTCTTCTTGCCGGATGTCGTCTTTGGCGGAGCCATTTAAACCTAAGAGTACGGTGTTAAAATACCTACTTACCATAATAATTACAACTTAAAAATTTACGCTAATTAAGTACGTTTAAGATTTAAATAGAGTACACTAGTTTGGCTTTTTCGGTCGTTCAATGGACGTGCGACCCGCGCGATAAAGTGTAAATTTTCAATTAATCAGCCTTGATTAAATCGAAAAACATGGCCAGTTAGGGATAGAGATAACGCGAGAGGCAGGACTAATTTCGACAAAAGTCTTTCTTAGTCCAAATCCTGTCACCAGTCATAACCCGTTTCTAGACACCATGTCCGACATTCGGCCAATTTTTCAAAAATTTACACTCCCTCAAGTCCTTTGCAAACTCCGCCCTCAACCTCATGTCCATAACTTCACTTAGGTTATGGTGTGCGGTAATGAAATCCACACATCACGAGGGCTTAAGGAGATAATGTGACGACCCGGACCAGAATCAGCAGTTTGATCAGCTGTATACGTGAGTTACTGCGTAGTCGCAGCTGTCTGACAGTTATTTTAATCGCCGAAGCTTCTTAACGACTAAATTATTGGCCAAGAATTGGAGCTGGGTCTCTTCTCGAGAGTCGTTCTACGTGTGATTTTGAGTTCGTGGGCGTTTCCGGATCGTTATTTGGACGACCGAGGAAATAGTTATGAATATTTGAAGTTTCGACGGAAACGGATTTAAATGGCAGGTTTGTTCGTGACTAAATTATCGGACGAGAATTTGGCTTCGGATCCTTCACGGAAGTTGTTTGGAATTTAATTTCGAGTTCGTGGGATCTTCCGGAGCATGATTTTGAGTTACGAAGATTTAGTTGTGATTACTTCCGATTGTGATTGTTTAGTCGGTTTAATTGTGTGTTTGGTTGAACAGTTGACTTTTTATCCATTTGGCCGATGTGTTTGACTTTGGGTGATATTGGAAGAATATGTCAAGGCGAGTTTGTGGCCGCGAGAATTATCGGAATCGAAATTACGACGAGAAAGTTACGGATATTCTAAGTTTGTCGCAAATTAATTGGGAAAGTTTCCTTATTTGGTAAGTCTATAAATAGCAGGTTGCCATAAGAGGAAAGTCAACATCTCTCATTTATAACTTTGACCGGTCAAACTGGTTTGACCGAGCTGAAATGGAGACATGCGACGCCGTACGCTGCTCACCGGCGGTGGGATTTTTCCGGCCACCCCACGGCCTATACCATACACCAATCAACTCGCCTAGCTTTCCTTATCTTGTTTCCGGTCTCATTTTCCGGCATATCTCACGGTGGAGAGAGAATTAACCGGCCAAAGTTCAAGGTTTTTGGGTTTAATGGTGACTTTCGTTTCGGGCCGAGTTGAGCTCAAACAAGGACTGGGTTTTGTAGCCCTCATTTCCATGATTCTAACCATATAGGTATGGTGTTCCAATTTGATTTGTGTGTGGAGAATTTTGGGATTGAAATTTGTGGAACAATTCGGTTTTTCGTGAAATTGGGTGAGTTAGAGTTTGAATTGGACTTTGTTGCAGTTATGAAAGTTGCTCAGTGGACGATTTTGAGTGGAATTGGTGCAGCTCCGCCGTGAAATTCTTCGGCCGGCGGCGGCGCCGCCGTGGACGGCGGTCAACGGTCAAAGTTTGACTTTTTTTTCGGACTTTCGACAAGTTGCATGTCATTTGACTCGAAATCGCGCTCTGATCGCAGTGGGAAGGTTCGTTTCTCGATTTGAGCATCCGAAAGTAAAGTCAGGTATTGTGGTGTACATATGCGGATTTTCGACGATTCGTCGACTTTGAATTATCTGTTTCCGAGAACGGTGGTTTCTCGTGGTTTGATTTGTATTGTCGGATTATGACTTTGAGTAATGAACTTTGTGAATATTCAGGGGTTTCGTGATCGTTCGTTTGGCGAGGGATATTCCGCCTGACCACGGGTTAACGCAGAGTACAGTCTCAGTAGATGTTGTGGTATCGATACACATTGGCTTCTCGGCTGATCCCCGAGTACGCTCCGGGGGGGACAGATATCCTGACCCGAGGTCTTTCTGGCTAGGATCACGTGTGGGTCTGGGATCCCGTGATTCAGACTATGCTATCGCGTGGAAGCCCACGAGAGTCTCCGCGATATGTTTTACGTTCCATGCTCTGTACGTGAGTGGTAGCCAGAGTCTCCTCACGTATCATTTGATTTTCGTGCATTCGACTCGCATATGATTTTATATGTATATATTAATTGGTGAAAGACATTTATTTTCGTCCACTCACTCTGACGTGTTTCATGTCTTTCCCCTGGGTTTTTCGGTTTCCGTGTCCAGTTTGCAGTTCAGGCTCTGGTGTCGCACGTCGTGGTCGGAGGCATAGTGCTCGAGCTATTTTTTTTCATCCAGTAGGTTTATTGTTCTACCTACTGTGGTATGCGTATATGATTAAGTATTAGAAATCGCTCTGAGCTTTCTGTGGTATATGTTATACGATTTTATACCGGATTTCAGTAAAGTATATATATATTTATTGTTTTACTTTATTGTTGATATATTGAGAAATCCGGATGGGATTGGTGCCCACGGTTTGCTTTTTGTGGCATAGGATGAAGTGTATTTTCCGGGTGCAGGTAATGGTAATTCCACGATAGTAACGAAACTCTGCCCAAATTTCAAAAAGTTTTTGTTGGTTCGTGTTTTTGAAGGGGTTTAACTCCGGTTTAGGGAGCTAAATCGGGGTTGGGTCCTTTCAGATAAGCTAGGAAAAGAGGCGCCATCTATTCCAAAGAGTGCGACTTAATAAACTAAGCCTATGTACTAAATTTAAATCGAACACGTACTACTAATTAATTTACTAGAACATACACGTAAATAGTAATTAATAATTTTTAATTACATGTAATAATTTATTTTTATTTATCATGCATTTAATAAAAAATTGATTCATTTAATAAATTATGAATAATAATTGATTCATTTAATAAATTTAATAATAAATTCATTTAATCATGCAACTAATAATAAATAATTACAATAATAAATTTGCAAATTTAATAAATTATCAAGTAATTACAATTATTCATTTAATTATTATTAATAACAATAATTAACCATTTAATCAATTAATAACAATAATTATTTATTTATTTAATTAATAACAATAATTAATCTAAATATAAATAATAACAATAAATTTACAATTATTCATTTAATTAGTAATAATAACAATAATTATGATTTAATTAATTAATAACAATAATTAATCTTTTATTAAATATTTCAAACTAAATAATAAATTAAATTCTACTAATAATTATATTTAGAATTTAATTAATTAATTAAATGAAAATTATTTTAATAAGGGAAAAATAGAAATTTACCGAATCGGAGTTTCGCCGGAGTTGAGTCGTCGGAGAGGAGGAACCACGTACGCCGGAAAAAATGTCGTCGGAGCGTCGCCGGAGGAGGATCGCCGGAGTGAGAGAGAGAGAGATAGAGGAGAGGAGAATGTTGTATGGGATGAGGAAAAGAAGATGAGCCCCGGCCTATATATAGGCTTTCACTTAGACGACGGAGCACTATTCTCCGTCGTCTAAGTTCACTTGGACGACGGAAACAGTGTTTTCCGTTGTCTAAGTGGCGGTTTCAGTGAAACTTCAGGCTCACTAATATAAACAATTGTAAACAAAAATATGTAAATTACAAGCAGATTAGATTACTCCATATATCATGAGTGGTAGTAAAAATAAAATATCTCTTCATCAGCTAAAACAAACAAACTCATAGATCAGAGTATTGGTCAAAGTAAATATCGATGTTGCACCAAAAACTCTTTGATCATCATCGAGTTAGAAAATATAGAGCGAAAATGCTAATAACGTGTTATAAACTTGGGAGAAAGAGATAGACAGAAAAGAGAACGCAGGGAGATGGGGAGGAGAAAGTGTAGAGTGTTTTCTTATTCATCTCAATAAGCCTCTATATAGAGGTATGGTTTACATGATAGGTATATAACTATTGAGTATTTGCATAGACATCCACATAAATATAATATTTACAACATAAAGATAGATATTTTTTTTTTTGAATTTTTAGCTAAAATTAACTTCAACAAAGTAAGTATAGTTAAAGTCAAATATAACTTTTAGTTAAAGTTGTAGCTACATTTAGCTACATATGAGATAGAAAATAACTTAAAGCTAAACACTTAATTAACACTAAATATGTCACACATGTTAACTGCTTATTGTTCAATCTCTCGTAGAAGTATCAAGATTCTAATAATATGTTGAGAGCAAGGGCTCTCCTGGTTCATCCATTCAGTCGGCCTTCCTCAAGGGCGTTGCATCACAAGTGGAGTAAAGTATCCAGATTTGTGGGGAATTGGGCATGGATTTCAAAATAGTTATTGGCTTCAAGTTGGTGGTGTGACTGCAGAAGTTAGCGGTGGTAGTCATGTCGAGGTCAAGCAGAGCTCGATTGAAAGCTACCTCGGAGTTGGTGCATCAATACCTTTGCTGTTGAGAATGGGTCGAGTTCGCCGAAGTTTCTTTCGTCAACTGCAGGTCCTTCCAGATCCTTTGTGGGAGGCTTGGCTTCCTAAGAGCAGCGATAAGATAGTGGTCGGAGGCGTTAAGTGGTTTCCGTGTTGGAGGTGGAGTCTTGTTGGCTATATGGATATGCGTCGATTGTGTCAGCCTGATGAGCTAGGGTTGTGAGGGTTTTGGGCTTTGAATGTGTTTTGGGCACATGTTTTGGGTTCATGTCCCGGCCTTTTGGATTTGGACTTGGGATCTGGATAGTATTTTAGCTAGGTTGTTTTGGTTTCTTTATTGGGGCTTGGCAATCATGTGCCCTCTATGACAAGAGACTAAAATATAAAGTGGTTAGGTTCTCTTGTTGTCGAGGCCTAGCGGCTGTTACTCGCCTCGACAAGTTTCTCCCATGGTCACATGGTTACTGTGAGCTTCATATCAGAGATTGTATTCCGGCCTAACTTTGTTAGGGCGCATAGATTTTTTAGGAACGTTGGTGTTTCCTAGGTAGGGCCCGTTAGGGTGGATCTATGTATAATGTAACCTCATTATTGATTTAATGTGACACATTTCTTGATTAAAAAAAAACTATATATTTCACTTTTGACATTAGAATAGCTATCACTGCTAAATCAAAAGTTATAAATGGTTAGCTGCATTTAGCTTTGGATTAGAATTTGATTTTTTAAAGACTAATTTGCATGTACAGTGTCTCGACTTTACTTGCATGTGCAACTTAGTACCAGAACTTATAAAGTTATCAATGTAGTAACCAAACTCAATTTTTGTTATAAACTCAATCTCTTTTTCCGTTTTCCATTATATTTTGTTAAAATGTTGGCATGACTTGCGTGTTCCGTTAGATAATGACAAAATAACCAAAATACCCTAATGATACATTAATTTATTTGTTTTAAACGGGTCGTTCGGTCGGGTCAAATTTGGAAGCATGATAAGGAAATCAGTTTTGATGTGAAATTTGTCTATTTTAAGCTGAGGAAAGCTCGATTAAGTAGAGAAGTTGTTCATGAATTGGAGTTGTAAGCAAAGGAACTCCATTGAGAAGGTCCTGAAATGGCGAAGTTGATAAGCGGTTAGGTGCAACACTGCCAAAGAGATCGACGAGGATCTTGAAGCCGACAGAGTGGGCAAAGGCGGCGGTTGTAGTGGGTGTGAAGCTAGCTACTGCAGAGAAAGGGGAAGTCGGTTGCAGCATAGGCGGAGGGAGGCACATCAGAGAAGAAGGGGTTGAAGGTATGGTTATGGTTTTCCTTCTTGTTGAGGAAGCCATCATCACAGAGGGGCAAGTGAGATCGGCGGTAGGTAAGAGGGTCAACGAAACTGAGTTCGTGTGGTTTTTGGATGGTCTTTGTGGGATTTGGTGGGATCGTGATTGGGGTTGTTAATTGGGACTGTGGCTTTATGTAGTTGTGGGGTTGCGGTTGTAATTATGTTTGGATGTGTTGTGATGATTTTTAGGTTTGGGTCAAAAAGTGGATCAGGGGCCTGGGAAGGAAGAGAAGGGATGGAATCGATCGGGTGCGCGGCGATGGCTGTGTTGTTGGCAGATCATGGAAAACCCTATGATTTGGTGCTTTTATTCAACCATAAGATGTTAGCTTGTGAGCATCCAAAATCTGCACTCACAAATCAGTTCTTTCATTGAGACAACTCCTACGTTGATCATTTAGTGATCTTCCATGAATGGGTTCTCTCTCAAATTCAAAAGCAATCTGGTTTTCACCAAAACCCTAACAAATACGACAAAGAACAACGTTCCAGAATCCCAAAAAACATAGGAATGCTCATCAATATTCTAGCATTGCTATAGTCCATCTTAAAAGATGAACACCATTGGAAGCTACAGAAGTTTAGTTTCTAATGAAATAAATTTTGTCTCAATCGGAGTTCTAATCAAGAAGATAAGACTGGATTATCGGACGGGGGTCGAGTTTGACAAAAACAATGCTACTGCTACTGTTCTGTTTGCAGGCTATTTTCAGAAACCAAAATCCAATACCTAGGAAGGGTATAACGTATGGTTAAAGCCCTTGGAATGTATTTTCCAACTCCATATTAATCACATCAATCAGACATCTCTAGAGAGAGATATAACAAAAGTTTCACGATACGTTAGTACGAGAAAACTGGCAGAAAGCCTTTCATGAACAAGACACCGTGTGAGGTCGACAACAAAAAAGAT
Organism: Geum urbanum; assembly: GCA_946800695.1. NCBI lineage: Eukaryota > Viridiplantae > Streptophyta > Magnoliopsida > Rosales > Rosaceae > Geum > Geum urbanum. The sequence goes on along the minus strand of OX327008.1, from coordinate 2,711,136 downwards.
AAAAAGGACACCGGAGTAACTTGGAAAGATCAACAAGGGGTTACAATACCCATGAACGATCTTGCAACCCCACGAAGTCCAAAAAGGAGTTCCAGAAAATTAATTTCTTCAATTAGTTTTCCAAAAGGCCAATCATTGGGAAATATGTAGTTCTCTACGAATGCACTGACTTTCAAAAATGATGACCGGTTGCCAACAAAGTAACCACTTTGATCGAAAACAATATCTTGAGAACAGAGGCAACAACTCCTTGTGAAAAGAAGATAGCTCTCCAAGAGGGGAGAAGCAATAGTTTTTTACGAAAAGAAGATGGTTCTCCAAAGAGTATGGTTTTCAACAAAGCCAATGTCTTTTTTGGTGAAAGTAGGTATTTTCTACGACAACAACAACTTTCCATGACAACTTATCTTCCTTGCAAGGGTACGTCGTTAGAAATCTGGGGGGTAAACACTCAAAATATGAGAAACCTCAAGATACATACGCTTGGAATCTGGGAAAATATGAAGTCTGAGGTCCACAAGCTTTCCAAGAATTAGGACCAGCTCAGAACGAACCAGGTTACTATCTTTATATGCATGGAAATCCCCATATGTATAGTTTTCAAAACATCTTTCGGATCGGGATTATCATATTTCACGAAGAAGTTATGACCGATTTAGTACGAAGAGGTCAGTCTGCTCAGGAATCTGACTTTTTACCTCACCATAAGCAGGAGCTTGAGGACGACCTTGGAGAGCAACATAAAAAGGAACGACCATCAAATTCAGTAGAAGATGATCAAAGATGGAGGGCTACACTCACTAGCGATATCGAGAAACTCAAGAAAGCCAACTAAGGTCTCAATCTCAACAATACTCCACCATACCTAAAATGAGCTGTGTTTGAAGAGAGACCTCACCCACTTCTGAATTGATCCAAGAAAAATTCGAAGAATTTCTATACCTACTACAAATGGAACGATCATAAAGTGACACTTTATCAAGTTGGTTGACCAGAGGTATTACTAGTAGTATTTGACCAATGAGTACATGAAAGAGCTCAAAGATTCGTTGAAATCTCAAGGTGGAGCCAAGCATCCCAAGAATGACAAGGACCTTACCACCACCATCTAAGGGCCAAGAAAAGAAGTACATAGTGCTAAACTATACCATTGGAGCTCCAGAATGCTCTAGATAAATGATTTTTCCACGCACCAAATGGATAATGTTAGAGGTCAAGGAACTGGAGGTAGTCTCCAAGTCAGAATGCTCGAGGTATGTTGAATGGCAGAATTTGTAAGACCTGGGGGCATTCTCAAGCTCAGAATGCCTGAGGGCGTGGCAAAATAGCTTGAGGCATATCGATGCTTGAGGGTAGCAGGCCAAGAAGAAGAACTAAGTGAAGGTCTTAAGAGAGACCTCGAGGAACACTAGTTTGGTGTAGTAGATAGAAAAATAAGGCCAGAAAGAGGGCATAGAAGGGAATTTCCTTGACCGAGAGATGAACCCTCAAGGTTTCCCCGAGAAGCAACTTCAGAACTTGTGGAAAGCTAGAGGAAAAGGACCTGAAGGCTATGAATGCACAAGTAAGAAGTGGGAGGTCATTGATCAGAATATGAATGGTACCTTTAATATGGAAAACCTATGGCCTCAAGCTTTCCGAGAAAGCTGGGGGTGGTTTTGCGGAGAGCTCTGGGTCAGACCTGGGGTCATTGTTCCCCTTAGTTCGAAATATTTTGGGGCTAAGGTTACCACACCTATACACTCGAAGAATTATGGACTTCACCAAGAAGCTGCTAAATTAAGGAGGAGACCACGAGGGTGCACACCTGAAATTCCAAAAGCTCGAGGGATTTTGTGCACTCAGAATCTAAAGAACGGTGGACCACTACACTTATGGAAATTTGTAAGACGATTGTCGAAACAATGATTGGAAGCACATGGGGTCATGCACGAAGAGAATTCAAGCTAAGGGCATTGAGTATTCTCCAAGACTTGAACAGTCTAGCAGAATACTGGGGGCATAGAGTATGTAGCTAAATATCGCATTTTTTAAATGAAAAATACCTCGACAAAGACTTTCTACAAAAGAATTCAGATTTCAACACCAACATGCTTGAAGGATGACGTGGGGGTTGAGCATCAACCTGTGGACCGAGCTAGGTGTTGAGAATCAGCCCATGGACCAAAGACCCACAAGGATGAGTAGGCAATCAGAAACCTCGAGAGAAGACAATGGATCAGTTACTAATCTCTAGGGTCGTGAGATTTTGAGTAACAAGTTGAGGGGATCGATCAGAGACCTTAAGGGTTCTAAGCGTTCGAATGGAAAGCTAAGGGGATGATTACTAACCTGGAGGGTCAAAGGCTTCTGGAGCTTTACGGGTCAAGCAGAAAGCTCAAGGGCCAGACACTGTCAGAGCTTGAGGAGCCGAGCAGAAGCATTAATACTATTACAATCCTCATTGAAAATCCATGCAGATCATGCCATCAAACATGACCAAGGTTAATATTCCATTTGAATCTTGATTCATTATGTGGATCATCGAGTTAAACGTAAAAACCATTTGGAAATCGATGCGGCATATCTGCTCAGAACTATAGCAAGAGCATGGAGTATGATGGTTTAAGTGAAGTACGATGGTTTTGTATGAGGAACGACGATCTGTTCGATATATTCATATGTAAGATTTATATGAAGCCCCTGTGGTCGACCTTGACTGCAAGAAATGGAAAAATCTTCATACGTAGCAACAGTGTGGAAACCTTGAGAATTTTCAGAAATTTTTGGGGTTTTCAAGAAAGTTTATCAGTTTTCAGAGTGAGCTCGAGGAAATCGAAGGAAAGCTTGAGGGTTCTATTTTGCAAGGTCTCATGTCACGTTGAGAAGATGATAATAGCTGAAGGCACACCTTCCCACTATTAACAACTTTTTTACCGGGTGAGAATTTGATTTGACTTTCTTCACGGAAGTTGTAGAGTATTTAATTTCGAGTTCGTAGGAATTTTTCGGATAAACGAGCTATTTTTAGTGATTATCGGAAGTCGGTAGGAGAAAATATGAAAATTAATTAATTTTTAGGTCGCTTTAATCTGGGTTGTTGGATCTTGATTAGATTAAACCTAAGCCTTTAGATTTGGAAAGGATCTTGGGCTATAAATAAGGGGTTATTTTTCAATTTTATTTGAGAAAAATCAGAAAAACACCACGTGCTCAACCCGTTTCCTCCTCCGCCGACCTGAAATATTTGACCCAACCTTAATTAATGGCCATTTTCGGCCACCTCCGGCGATGAAAAAGGTAGCTAGGGAATTGAAGTTCTTTGTTTCTTTGATTGTTTGGTGTGAATTTTTTTGAGATTTATACAGGTTTTAGGGTCACCCAAATTAGGTTTAACCCGTGGGAGTCGGCATCGTCGGTGGTAGTGCTCCAGCGAGTATTGGGGGATTTTGAAGCTCTCCCCTCCTGAGTCTATCTGAGTAGGCTGTTTGATCACTCGAATCTCCACAGCGGAGCTTCAATGCCTCAGAGATTTTCGGCCAATTTGAGGTCGTGGCTTTCGAAGCCGATTCTGGACACGTGAGGTTGAGTTGGAGCGCATAGACTTAGGGGTTAGGCTGGGCTTGAGTAGTTGAGTTTTTTTAGGGATCAATCGCCGTCGCCTGCCTGTTTTAGGTTTTTCCAGCCAAACGCCGACGATTTGGACCTCAATCTAGTTATAAAAGTTTTAGGGCCCGTTGAGAGCTTTGCAACGAGTAGTCGAATGCCCCCATTGAAGAAAGTTCACCGGAGGCCCATGTGGGCCATGCGCCACCACCCACGGCAGAGCTCTGACGAGGCAGTTTATGAGATTCTTCGAGGGGACTTTCGGGGTTATTTTTATGGTCAATTTCCATAGTTTTACATATATTCTAATATCAGATGATATGTATTTACAAGACGTCGTGATTGTGACCCCAACAGTAAAGGGAATTCCGCTAGACCTCGACAGTAGTCGCAGACTTGTGAATGGACATTTATTTTCACAATCAATAGCCAGTTCATGTTTTTATGCATTACATTTTACGGTATGTTTTCAGAGCATTTATTTGGAGGTTTACTTTGTGATGGTTTATTTAGTCGCATCGATGCCCTAACTATTCGGTTGATCACCAAATAGCCAGTCAGACCAAGTTAAAACAAACACCCTGCCGGACCTAGATTGTCTCGGGTTAGGACAAACACCCTAGAAAATACCATCACCTTACTTTTCATACATACAGTTGTTCCGGGTTAGGACAAACACCCTGAACGACCACCTCCATTGTATTTCAGTTTATTAGATTTGAATTCGCATTATTTCACGGAAATCAGCAGAAAGGCATGATATTAAATTTTTATCTTTTTACGCAGATTATGTTATTTTTGTCATCTGACTCTAAAGTTTTATATTTTAATGCGTTTCCTTAGGCCTTTAGGTTTTCGTTGCCAAGGTTGTATTTTAAATCCTGAGTTTGCTTGGTGTCGTCGAAGGCTTTGAGTCCACCTATCAAATCTTCATTCTGTAGGTTCCAATCTATTGTTAGATTATATTATATGTTTACAGAAGTCACTTTGAATATAAGTTGTATTATGTTGTTTTTAGTTACTAGAGTAGTAGTCGAGTTTACTCTCTTTTGTATTCAGAATGTTCTCTCAAGCTTCGCAACAGTTGGGCATTCCCTCGAGGTCCACGACAGTTGGGCATTCCCTCGAAGTCTGTGACAGTAGGTCAGAATAACCTCTAGGGAGAAAGAATCTGCTAGATAAGCTTTGTGAAATATCTCAATATCATGCTCATCCCTCAAAATGATGGTTTCCATGATTTATTCAATGGATCGATTGTATGTGATGAAGTACGATTAGCTCATTTTTGCACGAATGTTTTACAAGTGTACGATCTATTTGATGTGTTATTCGATCACGAGGAGCTTAAAGCCCAGGAAAGGCAGAAAGCTTAAGTGGGACATACGACGTTGGTTCCTACAGGAAGGACCTTCACCCTGCGAGCTAACTAACTCTCCCGAAGGTAAGGCATCCTAAGTCTATGGTAAGGAGACACAGAAGAGAAGGAAAGAAGAGAGAAAAAGGCGTTTCAGCAAAAAGAGCCCAAAATCTATGTAAATAGTCATAAGGGTATTTTGGTATTTTCAAACCTCTTTTAATGTAAAAAAAACTTTGTTTTGACCGTAGGTTCATGGTCAACCTGGTTCACAGAAATGGCAATGAAGTTTAACATATGCATTCTTAAATGTTTCAAGCGTCTAACAGAGCCCCATTTTTTTTAACAAGGACCACATTGTAAGCATAATAAGTATTTTGTAATTTATGCAGAGGCCTTGTTGAAAGAAGTAAACCAAGTTACAAACCAAGCATGGAAGTATACGTCAATCAAGAAACTAGTGTAGCGTGAAATTCACTAGCTTGTATATTGTTGTTTTTCTCTTAGAATTCTTTTATACAACTTCAAGATTTTGGAATGACCAAGTAATGAATGAAAATATTGTTTTGTTTGCAAATGAATGTGATTGCCATATTTGTGTGTTTTGATAATCTGAGCAACAAAAATCAAATGAAAGCCTCATATGATTAAGATTAATTTATGACTTCTGTCATCTAAATGAATCTCAAGTTAAAGAAGTGTTTTTTTTTTGACCAAGTTAGATCACATAATTTATTTTACGTCATTTGAGTTACACTTTAGATGACTAAGATGGTCATTTGAGTTTAAAAAAAATGGTCATTTTCAGACGACAGACCAATTTTCTCTGTCATCTGAGTGCATTTTTAATAAAGAAAATCGTGTCATATGAATGCATTACAGACGGCGAGTGTACAAGAGTTTGTACACGACAGTTATATTTGTATCAGATGACACATCTGATAGCTTTTTTGTTCTAGTCGAAGTAGACCATCGCTTTAGAACTGATGATTTTGGTAAGTTTTCATCACTTGAACAATGCTCCTGGTCCTACCCCTCGCCACCTTACCTAACCATTTACACATTTGCCTTGTTACGAACGAATGGTTACATGCATGCATCTATACGTGTCGATTGATAAATGCCTATATCACAAGATGCGCAGTTCCTGCATTGAGGCTCATCTGGTGAGTGTCGATTAAAAGGGCCATGATGATGATTCTTGCAAAAGTTAGCTCTTCACATTTTAGATTTTTGTGTCTGCTTTGGACAATGTAATTTGTTAAAACAAATATGTGTTTGATGGAAAACCAAATGTTACCAAGTACGATTGCTTGAGACTAACCTTGATTTGTATCATTCTCTGGTAAAATTTTAGAACAAACTGAATGCTTAAGAAAGAAATCATTGTGAACAATCTTACGTGAAGATATTGTACAACAAAGACCGACTCATCCAGTACATTTCCTCTACTTATAATTAAGAACTCTGAATCAAATTCACATATATATAGGAGCTAGCTAGCTGTCTTCTCACACATTATAACTAAGTTTGAAATGACTAAAGCCACTCAAACTGATTATTACAAATTATAAATTAAAATAAAGTTTTCCGAGTTAGATGAAATGAATCACTCTAACTTAGTTATTAACCATAACATAACAAAGCCTAATACATGATCGAGCTAGCCAGATAATAAGGTACTTAGATTCTATAATTTTTCATAATTAAATTATAGAACCCAACACCCGCACTTGTGTTTAGCGGCATCAACGGGACGTCGACCTCCAAAGTTTTCGGCTTTCGCTTCCAGCAAGTCATTAGCATTTTTTTCCAACCTCTCAGTCTCTTCTCGGCTCATCTACATCATATATAAACCAAAAAGTTATATAAAAAATCAATGAAAATCTATTTTTGTGTTGGTATTTTGTTTCAAACGGACGTACCTACCGTACATATGTAACTTGATTAAAACTTGTAGCAATTCGGATGAAATATTTAAAATAATTACATATATATGTACATACCATTGATGGTATTTGTTTTGATGATGAGCCAGAAGTGGACGTATCATCCCCTCCAAATTGAATTTCCTCATTCATGCGGTCGACAATAGCAGCTGCTTCTCTTCTCTCACGTGCTTCTTGTTCTGCTGCTTTTTTCCTAATTGTCTCTTCTTTTTGGTTGGTTCTCTCCTCATTTCCTTCGAAACTCATATTTGATATCTTGTAGGATGCTCTACTTGATTGCTTGAGAGTTGTGAATTATGAGTAAAAAGAGTTTGATGTATATAGGCGTAGAGTGCGATCTGTTTGTTGTTTGAAGAGTTATGTGAAATTGAGTGGTGAAATATGCATGCTTGGAACGTACAAAATATTGTTGAAGTGAAATATGCATGCTTTGGATGTCTAATGTCCTGCATGGCTTTTTGATGGAGTGGGTGCATTGCTTTTGCATGAACAGTACAACAGTGAGTGTTTCTACCAAGTCTGCTACTTCATTTGGTTACTTGTTTTGATTTAGTTAATTAATGTGGGTTCATCCCGAATCTGTGTGCTTTCTTTTGTTGTTGACAAGTGCCTCTTCGAAAATTGGCTGTAACATCCACCTGAAACATATTCCAATCACCCTATCAAGCACTATTCCGCAATACATATATTCCTCAATAATATTAGATAGCAACATCCCTTCAGTTATCACATCAAAAAAACATCCTTTCACTTATTTTCGGAAGCAAAAATTTTGAGTGTCCAACTATTGAGTAGACCTAAACCACATACATGTAAAAGGATTATGAATGATAATTTGATTGTATTTCTCAGAAAATTTGAGAAGCAACAATTCTCTGGCACATTTACAATGCCACATCCAAACCCATCTAGAGAAAATAATATAAGCAAAAGAATCTAACACTCTTTGAATCACAGTAGAATCGTCGTCGATATTCATTTGTCTTGATTATATCTTAAAACAGGCAATAAAACTATGGTGGACCAAAACCACTGTAATTCAAAGATTCTTCAATGAATCGCCAACTCCTGAAAAGAAAAAATAAGAGAGTACAAAATCTGCAATAAAGATCCCAACAAGAGAGATAACCACAGCTGAAGTCGTCGACTCCCCAACACCTTTGGCTCCTCCCATGGTAGTTACTCCCCAAGCACAACTAACAACAGATATGATAGCACCAAAAGCCTGTGACTTGATCATTGCACTAATTAAATCCCAAGGTTTAAGAGCTCTCCGAGCTGACTCCAAAATGATGTTAATGCTAACACCATAGACAGCATCAGCAAGGAGTGCGCTGGATGCCATCCCGACAGTGAAACACATCAGTGTCAGAAATGGTAGAGCAAGACAGGTAGCAATGACCCTTGGTGTCACGAGATAATCAACAGGGTTTGATCCAAGAACTCTTAACGTGTCAGTTTGCTCCGAAACCTGCATTGTCCCTAATTCTGCAGCAAATGCACTTCCAATTCGCCCAGCAACCACAATTGATGTAATTACAGGACTCAATTCCCTCGCGAAAGCCAGAGACAATACCCCACCAACAGCTCTACTCAACCCTAATCTAGTAAACTCTCTAACAAATTGGATGGTGAAAGCCATGCCAACAAAAGCTGCAGTTAAGAGGCAGACCCCAACCGAATTTGGCCCAACTCTCCTTAACTGTTGAAGCGTATTCTTCCAGTGAACTTGTCCCTTTATAGTTCTAATAATAACCTGACCTGCCATGATAAGAGCTGATAATCCCCTCCACATATACCTGGGAGGTGACCATTTGTTCAACAATGTCTCCTCTTCTGACATGGATGCGTGATTTGTATTTGATTCTTCCAATTCCTCCAAGACAGCAGGGTGGCCATCATCTGTGTTGGGAACTGCACACAATCTGGTTTCTTTCAAAGGCCTTAGAGGCTTACCTGTCTGAGGCCTGCCAACGAGCACAATTTTCCTAGCAAGCTGGCTCGAATACGGGACTTGAAGTTTATTCCACCCATCTGGTTTTAACGAGCTACTTCTGATACATGTTTAATAATGTGACATTCAAATACAACAAAGACATATATGACAGTGTGCATATGTACAAAATCTCCTAGATGTACCTGTAAGAGCAATAAGTGAATGGATGGAGATATGAAGCTGCTTGCATGGTTGATTCTGTTCAAATTTCCAAACTTTGTTTCAACAGGTTTGGAAAATCCGTAAATGTTGGTAAAATTCTTTCAATACCCAAATTACCATGGGAGCTAACAGTGAAGCTAAGTGACACCTGATTTCATAAGAAAGAATATATGCCAATAAGGATCTTATTCTAAATCAATTGAAGAAATGAAATGTCTATGTTTATCAAGAGCAATTGCATTAACAAGAAGTGAGATTTGAGCTACAAGCAGCACAAGTAGTTCACATCCTAAAACTCATCCAGCCCAGAGAATGCATACAATTATCAGCAATGAACACCATTCATAACATATCACTTTGACTCAATTCCAAGCACAAAATACCCCCAAGATTATCAAAACCCACCCAGATGTCAACATACCTCGAAGATTGCTTCGATTGTTCAACTCACTCAAGTGAACCAAGCAAAACCCAGAACTCCGGGATTGGTGGTGAATCGAGAGAGACAGAGCGAGTCTATCTTTTTATTTTAAGTCGGGTCAACCTAATAACTCGACCCGTCTCGGCCCAACTTAACGTCCAAAGACCAAAGTCCCTCTCTCGTTCGTTTCAGAAGACTTCAACTACACTGTACATATACCTAGTTAAATCGCCTAAGTACGTGTTTAACGGCTTAAGTATAAATTATAAAATATGATTCACCGCCACCATGACAGGAATCACCGCCGGAAAGGCTCCAACCCCGATGACCAACGTTGCGCGATACTCGATCAGGATAGCGCTCACGCGCCAGACAAAAGACCAGCCGGACAACACCTCAGCAAAAGGGCATACGCACTAATCCCACATCGAAGATAGAAGAGAAGCCCGAGCTTCAACCACCAATATATACCGGTCAACTCAGCATTAAATGATACGCATTCAATACCCAATCACGCCGTTATTCTATATAATTTGCATATCACTTCTGACTTAGGCATCGGAGGGTTGAAGGCGGGCCATCCCCGTCTCTCCTTAACCGTTGTTAATCTTAGCAGCGACAACGAGTTCGGTTTAGCAGATAAGCGAGAACGATACCGATAGCAACCCGTCACCGACATCATAAACCTCATTCACCCAGCAAACATCACCGATACAAGATCTTGTTCAATAGCCGATATCCATAACAGTGTCGGATATTAACATTGGCGCCGACTGTGGGAAATCGCACGTCGGAAATTATTTTTCCAACCACGGAACTCACAGCAAGCGACGAGCATGGACACCAACCTGACACTAGGAATATCGCCCAGCAACGGGCAACAAGTAACCGACCACCAGACACCAACCACGAACGAATACAACAATCAGCCCTTCACAATCCAACGGCCAGGAAAGCGCCACGCAAACAACACACACGATCATATCAACGATATGCAGCGCCGGTACGAATCGGCCATGGAAAAATGCCTGGAACTCGAAAAAGCCCCGGATTTCGAGCACCAACGATACATTAGGGCATCAGAGGCGCTGAAAACCACAAACCACCAGCGACTCAACCCGAGTTCAACAGCGGAATCAATCCCACCACCTCGATCCTACCACCAGGAAACAGAATCACCCGAGAGGGGGGACAGACTACAAAACAATGGCGACCCAGAGCCGAGTAACATCGCCCACCCGTCGGTATCGCCAACCCCGCACGTCGGTGCTAGGGCGGATGCGAACGACCCACTCAGCGTAGGTATGGCGGCACGAATCACCGACCTCGAAGTAATGATACGACAGCTATCACAACCAGAACCAAGTTACCTCGACCGAACACTCCCGGCGGTGCGCATAGAGCCATTCTCAAGCAATATCATGCACCGAGGACGACACCCGCTGGCCAAGATCAAGCTAGAAAGATACAAGGGAAAAATAGACCCATCCCTCCGCATCGACGTCTTCTCATCGGCAACAACCGACAGAGGATACGGCGACGCCACAAACTGTTACCTATTCAGAGACATGGGCAGAGCGTCAACTACATATCAGGTGATGTGATTCGAGTTATTTGAGTATATATCGAGTTAGATTTTTGTTTATCAAGTGTTTTAATATCTCTAACATTTGTTTCTGGTGTTAATATAGGTATAAAGAGTGGAAGAACGAGCTTTCATAACATTACACAAAGTACAAGGATCTAGGCCAAGGTGCTACCCCTAGCGAACTCCAGTTTAGGGAGTATGAGTGGCTGTGGCTGGTAGCCCACTTCGAGCACCCCAAAGTGAAGGTATGCATCCTGAATATATTTTACAACCCTAATGTATCGTATCACATTGAAATAGTTAGTTACTAATTTTTTGACATATGTTTATCCAACAAGGCGATTTCCAAGACGAACAACGAGAACAGATTGAAAAACACCAAGTCCCATCATGCAGGTTCACTCAACTATTTGGGTTGGTCGGGTAGGGAGCAGAAACAACAAGAAGTCAACCCGTTGGTGTTTTTTCATCAGAAGTTCTATCCGCAGTGCCCTGAAGAAGCAGTAAGTCTTTGGCCTCATTATTTTGTAGTTCACATATGCATGTCTTAATAAAACTATTTTTCTCTATTAATTTATTTTGTTTAATAATACGTTATTCATATTCGCTTTTCAATTAGGTGAGAGTGGAGGATGCGATCACAGAGGTCACCATGAATATAGCTCGAAACGACCATCCTGACTGCTCGGAGGAGGAAGTGACCCAGTATGCCTCTCAGATCGATATGCTCGATCGCCCTATAACGGCTCAGATCATGGAAAAAGCGTGTGGGACTGGGAAGAATATCCACTACTGCAGGGGAATGGGCTCGGCAGGCGAATGAGTATTGAAGAACACTTCAGAATACTCTAGCGGGTTAAGAACTTCTTCTAGGAACTCTAACCTAGCAGCGGAGCTCCAGAGGACGCAGAGGGAGTTGGAGGAGCAAAGAAGGGTGGAGGAGGAGATGCAGCAATTGGCCGAGCAGCAGGCAACCAGAGATGCAGAGCATCGGACGATCGTCGAGCAACACCGAGTTATTGTCTAGCACCAGATACAAATGTTCGCATGGATGCAGACGATGTACGAGTGCCACACTACCGGACACCCACTCCCCACACCTCCACGATGCCTGTGTTCCACAACCGTAGCCGTCGCAGCAAGACCAGGGTAGCTGCCGGAGTTCAAATGATTTCGTCAACATGGATTTCGTCGACTCTTAGTGTAGTTGTATTTTATTTTTGTATTATTGTTGTTTGTACTGTTGGACAATTATGTGTGTACTGTTGGATGTGTATTTGTACGGTTTGTGTTTTTCACTACAGGTTCTGGAATTGGGCCCAATCCAGAACCTGCTTTTTTGCTAAAATGTCACCGGGTATTACCGACGAGATGGACCTATCTCGTCGGCAATAACTTCCAATTTTCGGCGAGTTTCTTCATTATCACCCACGGCTTTTTGAAGAATGTCGTCGGAAATAGTTGTGGAGGTCAAACAAGTTGACCCGGCGGAGCTTCATCACCGACGACTAACTCGTTGGTGATGCTATTTCCCATTGTCGGCGACTTTATCTCGTCGGTGATACCTTTGAAGTATCACCGACGACTTCTTGAAAATCTCGTCAGTGATACTATCACTGACGGGTTGCTTCCGGCGACCTTATAATCGGCGACATGTCGTCATGTGGCCTTTATAAGTATCACCGGCGATTTATGGAGAAAGGCCTGCGACTTTAAGTCGTCGGCAATGATAAGAAATGTGGTAGTGTCTGAATGAATTTCAAGAGTACTATTGCACCATACGAGAATTTGAAAATACATACTTAGTACACCTTCTACACATGTTGCTTCCTGAACCGTGGAGAACAACTATAAGAGAAAGCATAGAAGAAAGACCTCTAAAGAGGTTTTCAATCGAAAGAGTTGTAGAAAGAATCAGGCTGCTGATGCACGAACAGTGTAAAGCTAACACCAGAGCAAAAACAGCCAAGAAGCAGCTCAGAGGAACAAGTGACTTCTGTTCCAAAATGATAGATGCACTAACCAACTGGGGATGCGAAGAGAAGATGCATAAGAAAAAACACTTCCAAAAATATTTCAAGAGAAACAGAAGGAAGAATTGGAGGTTCAAGAGAAGCTCCAACTACAGAAGAGAAAAAAAAAATCCCAGAAAGAGAATTTTCAAGAAGACAAGATTCTATCAAGAACTAGAAAAGAAGAAAACTTGTAGATGTTGGCTATGCAAGGCCGAAAGGCACTATGCTAACGAATGTCCCAAGAAATAGAAAAGAAGTTCAAAGGCTCTTCTTAAAGAGTATAAAGAAGCTATGTAGATGACAAATCTGAAAGGCTACTAGGTAGTCTATTCATCAGAAGATGATGAAGAGATGTTTGTCTATTCAGTCTGTTCAGAGGGGGAATTGACAGAAGAGTCAGAATCAGAGTTTAAAGAAGAGTATGAACCTAGAAAGGTTTATCTTCTTGAGATAAAGAATTAGGAAGAAAGCACAGAGAAAGAAAAGATTTCTTCCTACAAGGTCAATCCGGGATCACTCATTTGTGACTACTGTCAATGCAAGGAGAAGAAGGAACTCCCTATGTTTTGTTAAGCATTACGGAAAACATATCACAAAGAATTCTTCATAGTTGAAGCGAGGAGAAAAATGAAGAAGGGTTCAATAAACCATATGGTTGACCGAGAGTACGAAGACTACTTCTATAAGATAGAAGAGATGCAAGAAATTCTAGAAAGAAATCTAGAAAGAACAAAGTTTGATACTACTATTAAAGGAGTAGTGCCTGCAGAAATTCCAGTCCATGATACGAAAGAAGAAGTAGCATCTGACTGTGAAGAAGGACAATGCAATCCTTTTACAGAAGAGGAAACAAGTTCTTCAAACCAAAATTTGTGCAAGGTAGCAACTGGTTCTACAAGTAGATTCAATAACTACATGGAGATTGGATTAAAGTTTCTAGGATACAAAAAGTATCATCTACACGCCTTTGTAGATAACGGTCCTGGTTTCAGTCTAGCAAAAAAGTTGGCTATACCAGAAGAGTTATGGATAACTGATCCAAAGAGAAATGCAACTGGAAAAACTGTAGAAGGAAGAAGAATCTTCATGAATACATTTGTCAAGAAGGTTCAAGTCTTGATAGGAGGAGGAACCTTTATCATTGAAAATATTTGGCAATCAGAAGGTCAAGAGTCCGATGTTCCAATCAGCAATGATTTCCTGCTACAACAAACTTTCATCCAGAAGCCAGAAGTGAACTTATTCGGCTTCGAGAAGAATCAGAAATTCTTCTGGATAGAAAGGCTTAAAGAAGCTAAAAGTATTGTTGGTCCAGGGTTCACAGAACAATATTAGAGATCACAGCAGAATAGTGGTGGATACACACCAAGATTCGAAACCATACTGCAATATAAGTAACAAGATGAGTTGCTTATCGAGAAATCATCATTATCAGAAGAAGAAGATTCTGATGAAATGGAATTCTGTAGGTTTCATGGCAACAGAGAATTCAAGCATCCTGATGCTCCACCTCATGCCCCTACTAGAATCTAACTCAAAGAACACACTGTCTACAACATTCTCAAGAGAGATTGTGATAAGTGTAAGCAAGAGAAAATCCTTAAAAAGAAAGCGAGGAACTCCAAAAAGCCTAGTATGAAGACGAGAATCAAAAATGGAGATCCTACTATTGCGCCGCTTCATGATCAAGACAAGTACCATTACTATGTGTCTTATAAAACCTCTGACAACTAGTAGGTGCAACAAGAAGAGTTACCCATCCATGAATCATCAGAAGACAATGATGAGACACTTGAAGCAGCATTCGTAAGAGAGCATAATCTTAAGCACTTCAAGGTCAAGCTCAAAAAACAGAAGAAGCATACCCTTGGAGAAATCAAAGAAATGCTCAGACAAAATATCGATATCAATCTTCTAAAATCTTGGGAAAAAGACCCAGCGGTCTGTGAGCTTAAATTACATGACATGAATTCCATCTGTCATGTAAAAGCTATTCCCCAATACAAGGAAGAAGATCAAAAAGAGTTCAGAAAGGATATAGATGATCTCTTAGAAAAAGGACTAATAAGACCGTCAAAGAGTCCTCATTATGCTCCAGCCTTCTATGTCAGAAACCATGCAGAAGAAGTTCGCGAAAAAGTAAGAATGGTGATAGACTACAGACGTCAACAAGAAAATCGTAAAAGACGGTTACCAGATAGCATAAGCAAGAGTGCTAATCAACAGGCTTAGAGGAGCCAATGTGTTCTCAAAATTTGATGCTAAATCAGGGTTATGGCAAGTCAAAATGCATTTTGACAGCATTGTTCTTACAACCTTCGAAACTCCATGGGGACACTACTAATGGCTAGTAATGTATTTCGGGCTGAAACAAGCTCCATCCATTTTTCAGAGAAAAATGGACAACATATTCAAGCAAGTAGCAGACTTCTGTGTCGTCTATATAGACGATATTCTTGTGTTCTCAAAGAACAAAGAAGAACACATGAATCATCTCTTTAAAGTAGCCAAACTTATCGTCCAACATGGAATCATCTTAGGAGAAAAGAAAGTCTTTCTCGTCTTGGATGAAATTGACTTCTTGGGGATTAACATAAAGAACAGAGTCATCAAGCTTCAACGACATATCCTAGAGAAAGTTTGGAAATTCCCAGATATAATTTCTGACGCAAAAAGTCTACAGAGATTTTTAGGAGTCATAAATTATGGAAGAGACTTCCTTCCTAAAATTTCTAGATTAACAGCAATTCTGTCGCCCAAAACAAACTCAAAGAGAGCTTAAAAGTTTACAGAAGATGATGAAAAGATCGTTAAGCAAATCAAACAACTATGCAAGAATTTGCCACCACTATATCAACCTGAAGAGAATGAATAAATCATCCTCCAAATTGATGTTGGTGACAACTTCTAGGCAAGTGTAGTACTGGTAAGAGAGCCAGACACTAACATTGAGAAGATTTTGAAATTATGCGGTGGAAAGTTCAATGCTACATAGCATAATTATCCCACAGGGGAAAAATAAATTATGGCCATCAAAAAGATAATCGAGAATTCTCCAACCTTTTTAGGAAAACCTTTCTACATGAGAACAGCTTGTGTCAGAGTGAAAAATTTCAAAAACTTCAAACTTGATAAAGCTGCTGATAGGGGAAGATTAGCTAACTGACAATTATTTCTTAACCAATACGATTATGATGTGGAATTGATTGCAGAAAACAAGAACTATCTTCCAGACGCTTTAACAAGGGAAATGGCCAAATACAGAACAAGTGAGACGGATGATGAATGTCGCAACCTGAGAAGCAGAATGCTAGGAAAGGAACCTAACCAACAAAAAGAACCAGTTGAAAAAGTCCTCAAGAGTTTTTTGCTGCATCCCAAAAGACCAACCTTAACTAATCAATCTCAGGGGAAAGGATTGGCTAGCCCGTCTCAAACGGCAGACAGTAAAGGCAAATCAAGATCATTAATGGCTGCTGCTTGGCGAAAAAGCAGAATTTTCCTACAGGTTTCATAAATATCATCAGCTACCAGCTAAACACATTCTCAAAAGCAGTCTTCCAGACTAACCAAAGTCTAGCATCCCACCAGAGGACACTGTTAGATAATTTGTTGTTTGCCTTCTAGGAGAATGACAAAAGGCTCATGGTAGAAACCATAGATGCCTTAGCGATGGAACTAAGCCAAAAGAAGAAATCACCAAGCTTAGTCAATGAACCAGCAATGTTGTACATTAGAACTCCGGAGAGTGATAAATTTCCTATCTAGGTACTAAAAGAATCAGAATGGTTTAAGTTCCACATACATATTGGCACGCAATACCCGATGAAGATCTCCTCAACAACCTCTTCGTTGTCACATGACCCTTTCTGGGAAAATACTTGGTTAATGTTCAGAGTGAACATCCGCAAGAGCACAAGTTATGGTTAGTTGAGAATGGATTTGTTCATAATTTATGGACAAAATCAAATGAAGATCTAAAGGGACTACCATCCATTATTTATAACACAGTCAAGAATTTCAGGAAGAGCATCTGCATTCTCAAACTAAAGTTAAGGTCTACACCTCCAGAATGGGTGCATAAATCTAAGACTGAATATATTCCTCCATACCACTACGTCAGAATCATTCAAAGGCAGTATCTTGAGCCAGCATGCGACAGATACAATAGAAACCCAAATTCTAGTATTCCATGGATGAAGGCTATGACGTTGGAAGATATCAAGAAAGTAATCAAAGAAGATCAAGAGATTACATTTCTTGCGTCGGGAGAAAAGGTAATAGTCACTACATATGATCATCCAGAGACAGTTACAAGTGATCTGTTTGTCGCCTCGAAGAAAAGGAAATAGATTCTTCCTTTGCCTGTACTCATTGGCTTGAAAAGATCGAGAAAGAAAGAAGCTACCAGATGTATATAGATACAGATAGAGATATGGAAGAAAACGAGAGAAGAAGAATGATGAAGTATGAAGAACCTTACCTTGGGGATAACTCAGAGGTATATGATGACATGTAAAGACAGGTAAAAATCATGTTGTCTTCTTCCTCTTAGTGAGAGACATCTTTATCCTTAGAATCTTCTTTCCGAAAGAAGACAATAGTGCAAAGCAGATGCCCTATATGCATCAAAACACTTTAGTTAGTGGAGTCACTATTATTAGTTTGTGTTTCAATTCCGATTTGAGGTCTGCTCTTTCTATATAAAGAGCATCGAGTCTTAGTGTTAGGCATAAAAAACCAGAACAAGAGAAATCCATCTGAGAGCAGACAGTTTGAGAGTTTAGATAGTGAGTGAAGAGTCGAAGCAACTGTTCAGCTTCATCATCCTCAAGTAAGTATGTCTATTACTATGAGTGGCTAAACAGCTTATAGCTGTTTACCAGAGAATGACACTCTGGATCTATAGCTTGTAACCATGTTAGAATAAATAAACTATGGTTTCCCACAAAACTTCGAATTTTCATGCATCTTTATAAAACTCATTTAAACTCTCCTGAGAGGCGGACTACTGTCCAGAAAGTGGAAGAAATGAGTTGTTTTTACTTGTTCATACTCGTTTTAATCCCCTAGGAGGCGGACTACTGCTCAGAAGATGGAAAGAAATGAGTTATCTGATATTAGTAGTAGTAAGTACACTCATCACAAGTTAGTAGTACATGCATTACATGATAGTAGTACCTTCATTGCATAATGCATTACTGTTCATCAAACAAAACAAAAATTTTAAACCAAAGGCCATTCAGCAATGAATTCGCCAGCAGTAACCAAGCAGGAAGCCAGTAGGTGAGATAATGACATAATAAATGCTAGTTCTAACTAGAGATTGAAGAAATGTAAGAATTTGGAAATAGTGACATAGTTGTAATTGTTGTGTCTTTTTTGGTACACAAGTAACCTTATTTGAGAAAGAATGAGTTTTTTGAGTATGAAAAAAAAAGTTATTGAATTTTTAAGGGAAGAGAACTTAAATTTAGGTTTTTAAATCATTTGTCCTAAATTTAATTATCACATTGACCCTTTTTTTTTCTTTTTAAAAAATAAATAAAATTAAATTTAAGAACCGTAATCGCGCAATAGAACGAGGCCATTTCCAGTAAAGGAATTAGGGTTCGCAGAGCAAAGAGAGAAATGACGAGATTCTCATTAGCCGGGGGAGATGTAGGGGGGCCGAGCAGCCATAGGCCGAAGAATCCTCGTCTTCTTGTTCGCACTCCTTTTGCTTCCTCTATTTGCCATAGCTATAACTATAAGAGAACGGGAACGGGAACGACGAAGACAAGGAGGGTAGTGTTGGTGAATTTGGATTTGTAGGGTTTATGTAAAGCTTCTTGGACAACTCAACTTGTTTGATTGTTGACTGTCTCATGTCCAATGATTCTTTCTTGGTCCTTCTAGGATGAGTCTTGTTGGAGTCGAATGATAATTCCTATTGCCTAAGGACAGTGCAGAGTAATAGATGTTGAACCAACAGGGCACAGCAAATGTGCATGTTTGAGTGTGCATGATTAGAGTGGCTGGATACAATAAGGGTGGACGATTAGTATCACTATTTGTGTTGTTACCTTCTCTGGAATGAATCAAACAATGACTTACAAAGATTCTACTTTCAGAGGTTTCTTCCCTTTAAAGTTTTGAACAAATTCAGAAGAATAAAATCGTCACCATCCATTTAACCCAGGTCTAGAAGCCACAACCCCACTACCCTTTTTCAAGTGTTTTTTCTTTTTAAAATAAGGTAGACATGATCATGTCACAATTGTTTCTATAAAGTTTGAAGCATCTCATGATTTTAAGGATTTATTAAAAAAAATTGTGCTGAGCGAGTCCTACAGAGTATTTACCCTACAAGTTTGAGTTACCGTGCAGGACTGTTCTGGTCCGAAATTAGGGAAGTATGATTTTATGGTCTAATGAGTGGTCTCTAGTGACTTGGAACCTATATAAAGTTTTTGGAATTAAGGGTGTGGTGGTTTTGTAAATTGACATGTTCCCACAGAGGAAATAGTTTCACCGTATAGTCCCTACTCCCTACTATGGATAGGTCAAGGACAGATAAGCCATATGTTGAAATGTAAGTCTATATGCAATTGGAATGCCGAAAATGTGAAATCCAAGACAAATAACCATGATATCTTTCTAGGTGTTTTTAAAATTAGATATCTACCAATTCTTTGTTGATTATCTTTCTTTAACGTTGCTGCAATGCAGCTATTATAAATTTTTCTTTAAGATAAAAATTGGCTTTAAATAACATGTCATGATTGAAAACATCTAATAATCATGAAGAAAAGTCATAGTTGTATCGAGAAGGTATCTAGTATCCACAGTAGAGGAGCTAAGATTTACAAGCATGTCAAACTAATTGATGATATAATTGAATTTTATTTTCGGAGTGTTGCATTGGTTGTATCTGCTGGTTATATGTAGTGATTTGAATCATTGATACGAGAAGTATTTTATTTTTCTAGCCCTTGCAAATCTACCATGTTTATAAGCTTGTAAGTGTAACATGCTAATGACTTTTTCATTTTTCTTTGGATGTTCAGCGTGCTGCTCATTTACTATCTAACAATTCTCAAACATACTTTTACTGTTACTTTACCTGTTCAAAGGGGTCATTTCGGTCCGAAAATTTTCAGCGTGCGATGATGCGTGTGAAGGGTTCCCTGAGCCCTCTCTTTCTTTCCCCTCTATCGGTTTCTCCAGTGTTATTAACTGCTCTCTCTTTCGATCTGAGACTTGGAACATCTCTTGCGCCTCCGACTCATCTTCGGCCTCTTATCCAGATCTTTCGCCGCACACGTGCTCCATCGCCACCTGCGTTGTTTTCTCCGCCACCTCCATCGGGAAACAAGGCCTACCAAATCTCAAATCCGAATCTGGTGAGTTTCAGATATATTGGGTTGGGGGGGGGGGAATAGGTGAGGTGATTAAATGGTTTGATTTTGAGGTTTTTGTCTTACAGCTTCTTCAGTATGCACTGGTCTTGAATTGTTTTGAGAAACTTGGATTATATAGTTGATTCGATTTTTTTCCAGAAAATTGCTAGATGGTGTAGCTTAAGAACCGGAATTTGTTTCTTTTTGATACTTGATAAAAAAGGTAATCATGTCTTCTTTTCTTTTGGTTGAGTTTCGATGTATCAGTTCAATTTTTGACTACATGATTATATATATATATATACAGCTAGCCTATATGACTATATGATCAGCCTGCTTTGCCATGGAATGGATTTTGAGTTGCTAGCTAGCGAAGTGCATGTAGAATTAACTTCAGTGAGAATGTATGTGATTTTGGGTTCTTCTTTGGATGGTTTGATTTTGTGGTTGTATGTTTAGTCCCTATTTTTGCTGGGGTTCCTTTGATCTTCTTCGGTTTTACCAGGATTAAAAATATTAGAAAAAAAATAAACTAAAAGCAGAGGAAGTACGTGTGAAGGGGCAGAAACATTCCGAGCAAAAAAAAAGGAAGAGCATTTGATTAAGCAACTGTTGTGGAACTGCTGTGGAACTGTTGTGGAGTAGTGGCCGCATGATTGGAGATGGGTCTGAGCAACTATATTTACCTATCCTTAGAGATGGGTCTGTGCAATTTGGTATCCTCTCCGACCCGGAAATATAAACCAGAAATCTCCATTAAAAAATACACATTTCGACACTCTTGGGCTCTGGGCATTGTAAGAAGCTACACTCACAACTCAGAAGCAAGGCGATCGCTCTCAACGTTGCAGATATGGTAATGGCAACCCCCAATTTTCCTCTCTTTATTTGTACCTTTATGATCAATTTCATACGATTAAGCCCTTAGGTTTTCTGAATTGCAATTTCGGTTTAATTTCAAACAATTTTGATTCTTTCTGGCTCTAAATTTCTGCGATTTTGAATGTCAATAGTGCACAAATGCTCTCTCTTTCTCTGAAACTGTTGCATATTTGATTTGGCCCTAATTGTTCTGTTCATACGACATGTCGTTTCTAGAGCTTTTTGTGGGGGGGTTGTGTGTTTGAGCCCAAGTGTATGATTTTTGCTGTTGAATTGCTCTACTTTGCAGGACGGCCACGATTTCGGGTAAGGAAACAACTTGGTATGTACCTCTGAGTTTGAATTCAAAATCCAATCGCTACTGCTGTTGCTTTGTTGTTCTACTTCTTCGTCAGGTAAAGCCTCGCTTTGATTATCACGGTAGAAGTTACATTTGGGTTTTTTTATTTGTATATGAGTAATTGTTTTTGAGAAATCGAATTGGGTATTTAGATTGAAAGAAGATGGATTTGCATGATGGTTGTAATTCTATGATCTTTGTAGGAATGATATTTTATGTGATCATCGAAATCTTCGATACAGATGGTTTTGAATCATGTTCATTTATAGCAAGATATCAAGGGTTCATAGTTTAGTTCTGTCTGCCTCTTCACATGTAGGACTGGCCATGAGGGTTTATTAGTTTGATATCTATTTGCTGCCTTAGCCAACACTTTAAGCTCTGTTTATTTTTGTTGTTTCTTGAGAAGCCGCCAAGAGCTCTTTTAATAGCATTGAAGTTCTTATTTGTTCTGCTAACAATTGAGGATATTCGGTTGGAGGCAAAATACTGAAAGGGATAAATGGTTTTTCTCTTTCTCCATCAATTTCCCTTTTTCTTCGGTTCATTGAAGCTCTGTATTTTATTTTTGTTTTTGCTGGTCATATGGTAGGTTTCAATAAGATATCAAAGCTCTTTATTTCTCAGCTTCGATTGAGAGTCTTTGGAAGCGATAAACCATCAATTATATCATCCTATATAAGTTGGTATGTACTCATATGTCTAAACCAGAGTCAAGCCTCTTGAATTTGTCTCATGTGTTACGCACTTATGCCCACTTCGAGCCCTATGTTGATGTTTAGTCTTGCAGGATCATTGATAATTATTTTTCTGCTGTCGATTTGTAGGGAAAGTTCTTTGGTGTCAGGTCGTGGTGCAAGGTATCACTTCATATAGAAGTTTGATTCTCTTAAACTGTGTTATAGATGTCATATTCTCACTTATATGTATACTGCTTTGGTGGTTAAAAGACAAGCAAAATGAGTTCTGCTGATTTGGATGGGAATTAACATATCCTTTTTCCTTAACTATATCCTTGGCAGCTTCTATGTCTGCTTGGCACGGAGGGTTGAAGTATAACAATCATGCGGCCACTACTCCACAGCAGTTCCCACTACAATAAAGGGAAGCCCTTCTTCACTCGAGTGAGCAATAGTGTCCAAGTGTAATTAGAAGTAAACCTTTGGTTTACTTCTATGTCTGCTTGGCAGCTTTTTCCTTTGGTATATAACAACATCTCCTTTTTCCTTGACTATATCCTTGGCAGCTTCTATGTGTGCTTGGCACGGAGGGTTGAAGTATAACAATCGTATATACCAAACCTTTGGTTTGGCAATGAAATCCTTCATGATTTCGTAAAATGAAATCATTTGTAGTAATCTTAATGCTATTTTGCCTCCTTAATTTGGTGGGGCCAACGTCAAGTGAAGTTTACTGGTGGTAACTTCAACCCTCTGTGCCAAGCAGACGTAGAAGCTGCGAAGGATATAGTCAAGGAAAAAGGAGATGTTGTTTCCCCGCTGAAAACTGCCAAGGCAAGTAAGGAGGAAATTGGTGCTGCTGTAGCTGAACTGAAAAAGGCAAAGGAGAATGTATTGAAGTTGGAAGAGAGGTTAAAACTTCAACCAGGAATCCCCAAAAAAGATGGGAAGATTGACTACACCCAAGATTTCTTTGACCGCCAAGCTTTTCTGACTGTTTCTGGCCAACTGCAAGTTGAATCGTATGCATGTGCTCTTAGTAGTGTGTATACATTTGGTCCTACTTTTCGAGCCGAGAATTCACACACCTCGCGGCATTTGGCAGAATTTTGGATGGTGGAGCCTGAAATAGCATTTGCAGAGCTCAAGGTATGTGAAGATCTCATTATGAACATTAAATTTAGCATAGTCTTTACTCAGTTGTTGGAATTTGAATCCCTGACTACGGATCCCCTTCGATATCATTATAACATGTCTCTTACCTTCCTGTCAAAAAAGAGAGCACACATTACCTTCTAATATTCGATTATCATTTGTTCATGTTTCTTGAAACCTGTTCAAGTATTGTTTATGCCTTTTTGTTTCCAATTTTGTTTGTTCTTAGAGGTGATATTCCTGGAAATCAGTGGTAATCTTCATTTTGGTACGCTTGGATATAATGGGGAGGGAGGATTGTGTCTCTGAGTACATAGAAGCAGCTCATTCATCACTATTTTCTGGTCTTTTTCCTGTTTGGTTTCGAATCTTATTGTCTATACAGAAGTTAACTTTTTTTTTCCACTCATGTAGGATGACATGAACTGTGCAGAGGCGTATGTGAAGTTTTTGTGTCAGTGGTTGACAACTGCCTTGACGATATGGAGTTTATTGCTCGGCAATTTGATAAGACTTGCATAGAGCGTCTAACAATGGTTGCAAAGACACCCTTTGAAAGGATTACTTACACGGAAGCAGTGGATCTACTAATTGATGCTGTGAAGAAGGGCAAGAAGTTTGACAATCATGTAGAGTGGGGAATTGACTTGTCATCTGAACATGAAAGGTACCTCCTTCATCACTGTTCTGCTTGATCAGTCTTACTTGGGTTACTGAGTAAATTGAGCTTACTGATTTATTGATTTGCTGCAGATTTTTAACTGAGGTGAAATTTCAGAAGCCTGTTATTGTGTACAATTACCCAAAAGGGATCAAAGCTTTCTACATGAGGCTCAATGATGATTCCAAGACTGTGGCTGCTATGAACGACTGCAGTATTTGAGGAAGGCAGTATTAAATTGATTTGAACGACTGCTAATGTTACTTCACCTATAATTTATCTTTCAGGAAGAAAAGAAGATATTTTAGCTGACTCCAATTTTAAAGAACAGTTGAAGTGAAGTTTACCAGTGAGATTGCTACTTCTAATTACACTTGGACACTATTGCTCACTTTGCTGTAAAATTGTTCTCAAGAACTTATATTTATATGGTTTGAGGATCCTAGCCTTCACTTAGTCATATCCAGTATGATACTATGATGTAACTGTTGAACCTTAGAAAAAAAAATTGTAGTTATGGACCATTTAGTAAACAAATTTGGTGGCATTAGGCTTCAATTACCAGCACTGAAAATGACTAAAGGAAAGGGCAACAAAATAAACAGAATGAAAGAGACGGATAATATAGACAAATAGAGTGATTTGTGTTGAGTGGTGGTGGTTTCTTGAAGAAAGGAGAGTGAGTAATCTTTGGGAATGAAGGCAGAGGCTTAAACAATGGGTTCTTGAAAAACAGGTTTGGCTTAAGCTTGATTTTAGTTCATGGATGTAATCAAATTGTAATGAAGATAATACATTATATGAGAGAGAGGTTTTTTCTTCTTCTTCTTAACTAAACAAGTGTTACTTAAAAGAATTATACTTAAAGGTTCTCTCTTATTTTGCAATGGCGGTTTTGCTTCTTTTGTAGTTAGTAGAATCTTTGCTGGTCAAAAGAAAAAGCTGTTTTGGGGCAACAAAAGAGAATAATTGCAGAAGAAGAAATACATTGAAGCTCAAATAACCACTATAAAAGCCACACTCATGACTAGGCTTAGGGTTCTCGCTTTCTCCGGTACGTAGTCATTTTCCTCATTAATTCTGATCGATTGCAGAAGTTGAATCCGAAAATGAAATTGTAATGGTTTTGAGGTGTAATTTAAACCGACCTTAACTTACTTTTGATTTGCGTAGTCACAATGCGAAGAACACCATTTGGAGAACAAGAACAAGAGTATAATCCACTGCACAAAGTTGTTCTGTTTATAAAAAAATAAGAATTGGATAGTTACAACAGGTAATTTTTTTTTCCCGAGTGGCCTATAAAGAGGACACTGGTCTTCTGTTCTCATAGTCATATCACTTCAATGTATCTTGGATCACTTTGATTCATACTATAAATAAATCATTGTTTTTCGTATATCCAAAACTCTCTCCAAACCTATTTCATCTCATCTATAGTTTTCATTGAAGATTTATTATCTGCTGAAACAATTATGGTAACACCGCCCCAAGGGGCGGGCAGCAACCTAGTGCTGTACAAAGATTAAAAATAAATGTCCCTCCTGTTTCTGTCCCATTGGCTATAACCGCTGCCGTGCCATTGAGAAAGTTCTTGAATCAGTTAGAATGTCATGCCAAAACAACAAGTATGGCTGCAAAGAATGGATGACTTGCAGTAAGAAAAGTGAACATGAAAAGGCATGTGTGCATTCACCTTGTTTTTGCCCCCATTTAGGCTGCAACTTTGTCTCTTCCACAAAGAAGCTATATCAACATTTCAACAGTGATCATGTCAACTCTGCAACACAGTTCGTCTACAACAGCCCCTTTCCAGCTACAATAAGTTTTGATGACAAATTTCTTGTTCTTCGGGAAAAGAATGATGGCATATTGTTTATCCTTGACAATGAAACTGAAATTCTTGGAAACATGATGAAGCTTAGTTGTATTCAACCTAAATTTATGGAAGGCTTTCTTCTATGTTCTTTGCGCTAAAAAAAGAGAGATGTTTACTCAGGATAGTCATTCACATACAGCACTATGAGCCATGTTCGTAGCCCTACCTCATCTGGTTCCCTTATAATTCCAGGTGATTTCTTCAATTCATGTGGGCAGCTCAAGATAGATATCTGCATATGGCGCATTGGGCAGTGCCCTGCATCTTTCCAATGTATAGGTCTTACTTAGATGAGTTGTGCTATCAAATCTATGGTATTGTTCTGGAAATTACTCTTGAGGTGTTGCACTCTTGTTTTGCACTATTGGTCGACTATATTGTTAACATATTGTCACTTCATTTTTCACAAGTACTGTTCCGGTTGTGGTTTCTGTGAAAGGTAGGCTATGCTTCATAGTAGAATTGGAAGTCCTCTAATATGGTTTTTTGAATGGGTCCATTTCCACTCAATTCGCTCATATGCTTGTAATTAGCTTCATGCCAAACATGCTTGTTGAAGGAGACATTTTTGGAAGTGTATGTAGTCATGATATGTTGGACAATGGTCTTCGAGTCTACAGGGTGTCGCACATTTCATCAGATTGCTATCGACCAGAATTTCCGAGGCTTAATGTAAGTTTCCTAAAATGATACTAAAATTTTCATAAAGAAATGAGAAGTCGTCTAAAGCAAATGCCAGCTCGATCGGTACTGTTGTTCTGAGATGCTACATTATAGAGCAAGCATTTACATTGTCATCATGAAGAAGGAGACAATGTTGTTGTCAGAAGCATCAGAAGCCGGAAAAGTTTGAAGATTCTTGACGTGACCTGCCGGTGCCCTTTTGTCATAAGCTCCGGCGGCGTGTGGATTAGAGACGACATGTTGAGGGATGTATGGCCAAATCTCAGCTCTCTTCCCTGTGCTCTTGACTCTATTCAACACCTTGTTTGGTTCAACGTACCCACTCACCGTAATCCGGCTTTGTTTTCGGTTCACCTCCACACTTTCAACACCTGCATGCGTTCATATATGTTGTGTTAACTCAAAAGTCTCAGACAAACACTCAGAGACAGAGAAGAATAGAGAGAGACCTTTCATGTAGAATACAGATTTCTTAACTTTTCGTTCACACCCATCACAACACATTTTGACTTTGATCTCGACTATCTGATAATCAATGGTAGAACAAATTAAATCCATCCTCAGTGAAACTATAGCTGTAGCATTTACACATGTTATACATATTGATACATGCTACTGATACGTACAATGGTTTATAAGCATGGACTACTGTGGAGGATAAATTAGTAAGGATGGACTATTGTTTCATTTCTTCTCGCCAGTTGTAATGTTAGAATTATGATCATGAGTACCTGCATATTGCTCCTTGTGCTCGTGCTAGACACTGAAAAAGCTGAAAAGATAGCCAAGAACTCCCATTAAGCAGAGAGAGAGAGAATGAATGACTGACTAATTCAGAGACATCGATCACACATATATGTCTAGTTTTAGAACAGACTTATTACTCGTGGGAGGGAAAAAAGCATTGGCATTGATTGGTAAGTTGTGATTTTGTTTAAATAAAGCAACCTAGTAATGGGATTCCGTGGTAGGCGGAATTTAACTTAGAGATGAAAAGAAAATAACAATATTTTTGGATGAAATAATTTCAACTCTTGTTGGAATTTATAAATTATAGGAATTCTAAGAACAAACTATATTTAAGAACAATTTAGAGTACTTAAATACATTTAAGAATAATAATTGACAAAATCTCACAAATAAGGATAAGTTATTTGTAGGTTGCCATATGCCAGATGCAAATTTATTTTTATACACAACTGTCTTTTTATGTGTATTTAATATTTTTTTTTTAAATTGTCCAAAATTAATGAAAATTAATTTTTTATTTGTTTATTTTCAAGAAATTATATTTTATCCAAAATTATTTTTTTTTAATATTTTTTAGATTATGTTCATTCAAATTTCTTCTGTATTCAATTTTTTTAACTTGTTTATTCAATTTATTAACATTATCAATAAACATTTAATTTCAATTCAAGTAATTTTGATACAAATTCATGCATTAGAAGTTCCGATACAAATTGAGTAACAATTTCAATAAAAGCTCAGTACCAATTTTGATACATATTCCATGACATTTTTTACGCCTGATAACATAGTAATAGTCCTCGAAACGAAAAAATCGGAAAATGCAGTAGTAGGCCAAAAAATGCAGTATTAGGCACAAAAATGCAATAGCAGTCGTCGAACCAAAAATCCGAAAATACAGTATTAGGCCCAAAAACGCAGTAGCAGTCCTCGAACCGAAAATTCAAAAATGCAGTATCAGGCCCAAAAACGCAGTACCAATCCTCGATTGAAAAATTTAAAACAGCAGTATCAGGCCCAAAAATGCAATAGCAGACCTCGAACCAAAAATACAGTAGCGATCTCAAAATTTACAGTAGTGGTCCCCAAATCTTGCAGTAGCAGTTCCAAAAATAAAGTAGCAGTCTCCAAATATGCTACATTGAACCAAAACTGCAACAATAATGCCGAAAAATGCAGTATAATCCAGTAGACATAACCACATAGCAAACTCAACATTATTATACAGTAACCTTCAAACACAGTAGCACATATAGCACACAATTTAGACCAGTAACCTTCAAGATCACAAATCCAACCCAAATTTATTCAAAATCACATATTCTCACAATAGCATATGTAACAACCCTAACCAAAAATCACATATAAATCAGAACGAAACAGTATTATCGCGAATTAATAGTTTTGTGTGAGTTATTAACGACTTTCTTATCGGGGAAGAATTTGACCTGATTTTCTTCACGAGAATTGTAGAATATTTAATTTTAATCACGCAGGAATTTTCGGGGAATTTTTTGGATTTGCGAGATATTTGTTATGATTTTTGGAAGTTTTTATTTTTGTATAACTATCGCGATGTTTATTAGAAATTGTCGTAATGGATAAATCGAAAAGAAATTTATTTTTATCGATTAATTAGTGACCGAACGATTGCGATTTAGTCGAATAATAGACGTCGATCGATTGAGGAGCTTCCCCTATAAATAGCAAGTTTCTGAAAAAAGTTGATTTACCCGATTTAGAAAGTTGGACTGGGAGTTGACCATTTGTTGACCAACCGTTGACCCAACCCGATTTGCCGACCCGTTTCTTGACCTGTCAGAAAAGTGACCGTCCGACCACCATTTCAAGTGATTGAGGTATGAATTTTCTTCCCCTCTTGCCCATGAGTGGCTTAGTGTGATTATTTGGGATTTTTAGTGATGTTTTGGAGAAACCCAAATGGGTTTTTGGAGCGGTACCCACGGACGCCGTGGGCGATGGAGCTCCGGCTATTCTCCGGTGACGGCGTGGGGTGGGTTCGACTGGGTTTTGTCCCAGAAGTCGAAACCGCTTAACCCTGTGGCCCGCCGTGCGCGGTAGCCGACATATTAATGCCGAGAAGTTTCTGGCCGGGTTTTGACCCACCGGCTTTCGAGTGGAATTACGGCGAAATACGCTGAAATTTTGAGGTGGTCACAGAAGGGAAAGTTTTTGGGTTTGGGGAGAGGAAGAGAATGAGGGGTCAAACGCTCCAAACGGGGCCGTCCAGCTAGAGGGGGGGGCGTGACGGCCATGCGCCGCCACCCACGGCAGGGCTCCGGCAAGGAAAAATTTTGAAATTGTCCCGGGATATTTCGGGGTAGTTTTTGAATTTATTTTCGCTTGTTTTATCGAATTTTAGTATTAAATGTTTGCGTTATTTATTCAGGAGATCATGATCGAGATTTTGGCGAGAGAATTTCCGCCGGACCTCAGAGCTAGCTTTGTACTTTGAGTGGACACTTTATTTTCACTGTCGATTTGTGAGTCTATGATCTTGCATTTTATGATTATGCAGTTTATAATTATGCATTTTACGAGTATGCATTTACGCTTATGCATTTGCATGGTGGCACATATGATTTATTTTATACACATCGAGCATACTCACAGTTGTTGCATCGATGCACTGGCCTCTCGGCTGATCCCCGAGTTGTTCCGGGAGGGATTGGACAAACTCCTGACCCGTGGATTTCACTGTACTCAGGAGGGTTAGGACAAACAACTAACCTGGGCTTTATTGTAACTTTGAGGAAAACGTACTCAAGTTACTACCTCCACACATACACATTACCCAGGAGGGTTAGTTCAAACACCTGACCTGTGCTTATTTATTTTCAGACTAGCATTATTTTGATGTACATTATTTATGAAAGACATATTATTTACAGCTTCAGTTAAAAGTGAAATATTATTTTCGTCCACTTACTCTAACGATTTTTTATTATTTTATATGCCTTTCCTGGGCTTTTTGGTTTTTTTTGCCCAGTTTGTAGTTGTTATCTTGTGATTGCACGTAGGAGACGAGGGCGTAGAGTTTGTGTTACTGTACTCATATAGTAGGTTCCTAGCTTAACCTGCTAGTCTTGTGTAATATATATATTAGAAGTCTCTCTGAATACTGTAGAGAGTTTGACTTGTTGTGTTTACTTTCCACACGGTTTTTGGATTTCTTATCACCTTTTGTAAACAAAGTATATTTATAGTAAATTTAGATTATGGTTGATTTGAGAAATACGGTTGGGATTTGCCTACAGTTTGTTTTTGTGGACATTTTAGAAGTGTGTTTTCCTGTAGATTTTTAGGTTTCTTGATTCTAGAAGAAACTCTGACAAATTTTTTGTAGACTCAGGTGTTGTTATGGCTTAATTTCGGTTTAGGCAACTAAATTGGGATCGTGTCCTTTCAGTTGGTATCAGAGCATTAGATTATAGGTTCTGTAGACTTCTGCGGTTGTGTTACTGAAGACATTTAGGAATACACAACACTTCTAGAATGATGGCCCGAACGGTCGACGGATCCCTATCAATGCTCATGGTGTTGTGTGTTTTTAAATGTTTAAGGTTTCATTACTGTATCCTTCGGATTCGAAGACAGATTTTCGAAGAAGAATTTGTGGAGGAAGAGTTCGAGGAGTTGGAAGAAGAAGATCAACAAAACTCATCAACTGCTTTCCCAGTTTATGATGGACCAGTGGATGAACAAGGTAATCGTATTCCTTTTGAGCCTGTTGGAAGGGATGGACAAAATGAACAACGATTTGCCGACCGTGTTGTAGATCTCTAATCTGCGTACATCCATGGAGAGTTGCAAAAGGACTTAGTTAAGCACAACTGGTATCTAAAGACTGGCGAACAACTTTAAATGGTGTGTGTGTGTAATTTTAATTAACCTGGTTTGCAACATGTTTGCTTTATTTGTTTTTCCTTTTGGTTGTTTGAGTGATGTGTGTTTGATTTTAAGTCATTATGTTTATTGTAATGTGCACGAGCTTTGATGAAATAAAAAAGTGCATTTTTATTACTTGGAAATTTAAAGTACATAATTTCAATTGAAACCTAGAATTATTGGAAATTTAAAGTACATAATTTCATAGTGGCAAACAAATACCAAACTATTGAAACAGTGGCGATAACAATTTGAAAATGTTTCATCGCTACCATCTCCTTCCTCTTCCTCTATTTTCTTAAGGATAGTCTCTTTTTTCTTCGAAATATACCTCTGCAATTTTGGGGTCATAGCATCCGTATCCATTGCCATAATCCTTGAATCCTCCGCTTCAGCCCTCAATTTGTAATTCTTCTCCTTAAGGGCGAGTTGTTTTTGGTATAAAGCTAGCTCGGTGGCATCACTTTCTTTTTGCTCAGCGAGATGCATTCTTTGATTTTCCATCATGGTTTTCAAAACCTCATCTCTTACCTCATTTGAAGATGTCATGGCTCTTTCCCCCTTTCTTTTAGCTTCCTTGGCCGCCTTCACTCCGATTGGTCTAACTAGACTAGAGTACACTTCATCTTCGTTGATTTGTGGTGTTGTAATGACTTCATCATCCTCCAAGTTGACGGGGGGAGGCATTGAGGTAAAATGAGGAGTAGTTGCGGAGTTGGAATATGAAGGAGGTGGTATACCAGGTTTGATGGCCCAAAAATTTGGATGGTTCTTCATCACTTCCCAACATTCAAACTTGGTAAACTCTTTCTTTTTTTGTGCCACGTACCATGATTGAGCTTTTCTTATCTAAGGGAAAAAAAATTTATATGTCAAAATAATATCTAGGAAATGGAGATGTCAACATTGATTAAAATAAATGTAATAAATAATTTATGACAAAATTATTAACACTTACCACATCTTGCAAATTTGAGCCGGATTGTGCATTTCTTCGTGCATATGCAAGAGCGGCACCCCAAGTTCTAAAACTCGGCTTCAACTTTGTAAAACGAGAAGAAACTACGGTTTGGGTCCTAGGCTCCGGCCTTGATTCACCATGCACAATCTCCCAATTTTTCTTATAATCGGCATAGACTTTTTCCCCCAATTTGTCGAATTTTTGCATGTTGTCGGTAATAGGACAAACGCTAATGCGACAATAAGAAATACAAAGTTGCAAATCTTCGGAATCAAGCCAATTGGACATTTTTTTGGAACTAAAATACAAAGGGATGAGAGGAGGATGAAGGAGAAGAGGAAGGAGAGGATAAATTTGTTGTGCACAAATTTATGTGAGATGTGAATGAAATAGATGTAGTATTTATAGAAAAATTATAGGGTGTGATTTGCAATGTTTTTGAAATTTTTTGGGATTTTTTTTGCAATTTTTTAGGGTTTATTTAGCAAAATGGTAGTAAATTCTGAAATAGCCGTTTCGGTTGAATCTCGGCCGTCCGATCATAATTTTTAATTTGAAATGGACGGTCCAAATTAATCTGACCGTTATGGATTTTTATCCATCCGGCCTCACATGTGGCGCCTCCCTATTGGATGGTTATTTTTTTACCATTTACTGGCACGTGTATTACACGCATCAGGTAGAAAAAAAAATTGAACCGGTTGGCGTCACCCACGTGCGTGGGCTCCGCCAGCACTACTCGTACTTCAGCTCGAGTAGAAGCTGCTCGTGCAGCTGCTCGTCCGGCCAGTCAACGTGCGGTCGCCGGTGCATGTCGTCGATCGAGCTGCTTGTGCTACGTTGACGGGGGGGGGGGGCGCCGTTTGAAGCTGCTCGAGCTACTCCACCTAGCACGGGTGTAGCTTCTCTAATGCCCAACCCTAGAGGAACTTTAGCTTTCCATATTACAGAATAAGTAATGATGGGGAGGACGACTCAAAGATACTATCCCCATGATTTTAGCAGCCACTCTCTCTTTTCTGGTCCAGATGACCACTACCTTCAAGCCAAGACCAGAGATGAGGTTTCAAACTTCCTCATTTCTTGTGTGGTGTACCCAGAATCTCTCCTGATTCTTTCTATTTATGGAGAGCGTCAGAATAAATCCTATATATATGCCAATAATATAGTCATACTCTTCAATCATACTCTTCGATAGTCATAGATGAAATTTAATTTCTGAATAAACATAAACTATCCAGTATGGTCCATATAAGTTTATACGTAGTTGGTGAAATAAAAAATAAATAAAAAAATACTGTAAGTGAAATTTTCTCAACTAACCCAAAGTCGGGATATTAAGGAACTTGCTAGGTAGAATGTTCCCATAAGCAGCAGTAATGCAAAGTTCTGGCTGCAAATCTCTTAGTCTGGACAAAAACATATCCAGCAGATACAGATAACACAAAAGTGCCCCTCTCAAATTAAACATTACCGTTGTCTAATAGTGTTAAAAGATACAGAAACAATAATGCACCCAAGCACATACGTGTGGACACTCTTATAATCATTCTAACACAACAATTGCTTAAATTTTAATATCATTTATTGTAAAGTAATAAAGCATTGCTCGTGTTCCACACTAAAATAAAACGAATGTTATGCAGAGAACATATTTCATAGAAGAAAATAGCAAATCACTGGAGAATGTAAAGAGATACACCTATCAGTCCTAATTTGGCGCTCTCAGAAGCAAACATGTGCGCTTCAATATGTTTTTATGGTTGATTATTTAGTAAATGGAAGATTAAAACACTTGACAATTAAACTATTGAGCTTGATAATGAACTCAAACTCTCTACCACTAAACCGACAGAATTGTGGATATAATAAAGTTGCCCTATAGTATGACATGATAAGTTGAGTTGTACCTCGCCGGCTTTTATAGGTGTGAAAATTGTTAGAAAATATTCTCTATATCTGTCTTTTATCTACCATATCTGTATATACTTAGATTCACTGCTGTAGCTTTCCTTTCCTGTATAGAAGTTCTTATCCTTATCTGTATAGGTCTAGTATGTCTGTTCTGTATATAACCACGTTACAGTTATCAATGTAAAAGGCATTCCAGGCAATCTATTCTACAGTCTCTTTTACATGGTATCAAAGCAGGACTAGTTGCTGACTCATCGCTACACCTTTTCGATCTCGCGTACAGCATCTCTTTTTCAATCATCATGGCCGGTGGAGAAGATTCTGGCGAGAAGAAGGCAGAAAGTTCATTCGATTCCGCCAAGACAGATCTCTCTAATCCCTTCTTCACTCACCATTCAGATCATCCCGGATTGGTTCTCGTCTCCAAACTTCTCAATGGGGACAATTATTCAGGTTGAAAAAGGTCAATGGTCCGAGCTTTGAACTCCAAAAATAAGTTTGGATTCGTCAATGGTTCAATCAAACCTCCCTCAGAAGCAGCTAATCCCAAAGGTTACGCAACTTGGTCGCGGTGCAACGACATGGTTCATTCTTGGATTGTCAACTCTTGCGATCCTGAAATTGCAGATAGTGTGACTTATTACCCTACTGCTAGTGAGGTTTGGGAAGATTTAAGTGAACGTTTTTCTCAAGGGAATGCAACTCGCATCTTTGAAATACAAAGAGACATCAATCTACTCATACAAGAATATCTATCTCAGCCTACAATACAAGAGTTTTTGGGGATGAACTGGCAATATATTCAGACACAGTACATTCAGAACAGCAGAAATTGATGCAGTTTCTAATGGGATTGGATGATTCTTGCAGTGCTATTCGGGGACAGATTCTTCTAATGAACCCACTACCTTCTGTTCGCCAAGCATACTCCTCTCTCTCTCTCTCAGTAAGGAAAACACTGCGTCTTGAGTACAACCCACATTGGAGCAAGCAAAACTAGCAGCATCGCCAGGGTAATCCGGAGCAACTGAAACCCGTCATCAACTGCGACAAAAAGAGCTCAAGATTCTCAAAGATCGTAAGATAGCTTCAACGAATATCCGCGATCGTCGAACATAACTGATCAAAATCGGCGTTGCTCTTGGACGCGATCTAACTGTACCTATTGTGAGAAACAGGGGCGATATGCTTTGGGTCATTGGGTTCAAAATTGTTTTGAGCTTAATGGATATCCTGTGGGTCACCCAAAAGCCAAATCCAATTCAGGCCCAAGAAAATCTAGCAACAGTAAAAAGTCTGCAGCTAATCATGTGTCTAATGCTTCTAAAGATGATGGAAAACCTGTTATTGGAATTTCGGAAGCGCAACTGTGGCAGCTTTTCTCACTTCTGAGCAATGAAGGTTGTAGCTCACAAGCCAATGCGGTAACTAAACCAAGTTTTTCTAAAGTCATTTTCCGCGACTGGATTATTGATAGCGGGGTAACAGATCATATCTCTTTATCATCAAAGTATTTTTTCCACAAAAATAAAAATTGCTCATTGCCTCCAGTATTATTGCCTAGCGGGGAAACAGTTGAGATTACTACAAAAGGAACATTGGCTCTTAATTCTGTCTATTATTTGTTGGATGTATTATGCGTGCATGCATTCAAAGTAAACCTAATATCAATAAGTCGCTTAACAAGAGGTCTGAATTGCTCAGTGACTTTTTCTCCTTATTGGTGTATTTTGCAGGATCTGAACACGAAGACGATGATTGGTTTGGGGAAGCAGCATGATGGACTATACTATTTGGCAGCATTGGCGACAAGAAAGAATCTTACCCTCTCTCCTCCCACAAACAAACCATCCTGCAACCTCACTATCTCCACCACCGATCTATGGCATAATCGTTTAGGACATGTTTCTCCTCCTTGTCTTCGCTTCATTGTAAAGAGTTTTTTAGATTTTCACGTTCACCCTAATAATGTTTGCCCTACATGTCCCTTGGAAAAACAAAGTAGTTTACCTTTTGGTACTAGCACTATTTCTTCTTCAAAACCATTTGAAATTATTCATTGTGATATTTGGGGCCATTATAGCCATTCGTCTCTTTCTGGTGCGCATTATTTTCTCACTATTGTTGATGATTATTCTCATTTTACATTGATTTTTTTGATGCGTCACAAGAATGAAGCACAATCTCTTTTGAAAAACTTTTTCACTTATGTTATTACTCAATTTGAGTCTCGCATCAAAACTTTTCAAAGTGATAATGGTGGTGAATTTATTTCATTGCACACATTCTTTCAAGAAAACAGTGTAATTTTTCAGCACTATTGTGTTTATACGCCTCAACAAAATGGGGTTGTTGAACGTAAACATCGGCACATATTACAAGTGGCATGATAGGCGGATAAACACCTATACAAAGATACCTTATTTTCAACCAAGATATATCATTGTAATAGTTAATTATATGGGTTATCGAATACAAGGAGTTGGTAAAACTAAATCCTAACACTAAACTACAATGCTGACAGACTCGATTACAATACACTAATGACACTACGAACATAAGGTAGACTACTGTAAAAACTACGAAAATTTAACACAATATACTAGACACCGTGGTAGACTACAACAACAAAATTGAGGGTGTTCTGAGTAGTTTTGGTTACCAAAATAAATTGGCTAAGCTACAGCTAATGCAGATAATAAGTGCTGAAAGTAAATATGCTAATGAATGCAAATGTGTTTAAACTATATGATTAATGAGCTAAGAAGCATGCAATCCACCACCGCCATTCCATCTCTCTAACACATACTTAACCTAATGCACATGTCCGATGAATGAAAGTTCCCAGGAAGAGTTGATCGTTACAACCACATCCTATTTCCTAATCTTTATGCCTATGCAGGTTTGTCATGGACCTCTCCCACAACTATTCCTCTATGAACCCATAGTCATGGATCCCAAGGTTTACAAAGAAGAAAGCATTAAACACTAGAAAAGGTTTGAGAAGCTACGAGGATTTACAAGTACACTATGGAGTGTCTCGCTAGACTTATGGATTTCAATCTCTTGACGGTAAAATCAGTGTATCACTGTAGAGAATCCAGTGGAAGAAATTATCTTCAGTCACCTGTATCTCATGACAATAGAACCCTAGCATGCAAACTAAGTTGGCCACTAAAGCAAACATACACGAATTCATATGGTGAACCATTCAGAGAAAGAAACCTCATTCAAAGAACATGCAAAACTAAGTTAAAGTGTATGCATTAAAAAGACTTCATGAACGAGGCTTCAAGCAGCCCCTTAACAATAGGTAAAGAATCAAGCAGCCCCTTAACTAAAATTCATAAGTAAAGAATCAAAACAAGTCATAGTGTTTGATACAAAAAAATGAGATGAAGAAGAACTCTGGCTGGCCACCAGTGAATTTGTCGTAGGGCAAGTCGATCTTTTTCCTGGTCGCCTTGCAAATACGCTCCGCTTTGCCCCCTTTAACGAGACCCCGAGTCCTTTTCGGTTCCGGGTCAGTGGGGGCCCTCCTTTGCTTGCGCCGGGCGCTTAACATGATTGATTCGGCGGTCGAGGACGCCTGAGTACTTCCAGTTGAACCGGTATCGGGCGTCGGAGATTGGAAGGGGTCGACGTCATCACCACTCGAGATGAATGGGGGAGCGGGAATTTCCCCAGAGGGCGCTACGGACGGACCAGATGATCCGTCCGGATTGAGAGCGTCGTTGCCCTCCTGTTGAACCCAACCGACTTGGGCCGCCAACATTCGGAGCATGGCATCTTCCGCCTCATGTTGGGCTTTCTTCTTGCCGGATGTCGTCTTTGGCGGAGCCATTTAAACCTAAGAGTACGGTGTTAAAATACCTACTTACCATAATAATTACAACTTAAAAATTTACGCTAATTAAGTACGTTTAAGATTTAAATAGAGTACACTAACTTGGCTTTTTCGGTCGTTCAATGGACGTGCGACCCGCGCGATAAAGTGTAAATTTTCAATTAATCAGCCTTGATTAAATCGAAAAACATGGCCAGTTAGGGATAGAGATAACGCGAGAGGCAGGACTAATTTCGACAAAAGTCTTTCTTAGTCCAAATCCTGTCACCAGTCATAACCCGTTTCTAGACACCATGTCCGACATTCGGCTAATTTTTCGAAAATTTACACTCCCTCAAGTCCTTTGCAAACTCCGCCCTCAACCTCATGTCCATAACTTCACTTAGGTTATGGTGTGCGGTGATGAAATCCACACATCACGAGGGGTTAAGGAGATAAGCTAGGAAAAGAGGCACCATATATTCCAAAGAGTGCAACTTAATAAACCAAGCCTATGTACTAAATTTAAATCGAACACGTACTACTAATTAATTTACTAGAACATACACGTAAATATTAATTAATAATTTTTAATTACATGTAATAATTTATTTTTATTTATCATGCATTTAATAAAAAATTGATTCATTTAATAAATTATGAATAATAATTTATTCATTTAATAAATTTAATAATAAATTCATTTAATCATGCAACTAATAATAAATAATTACAATAATAAATTTGCAAATTTAATAAATTATCAAGTAATTACAATTATTCATTTAATTATTATTAATAACAATAATTAACCATTTAATCAATTAATAACAATAATTAATCATTTATTTAATTAATAACAATAATTAATCTAAATATAAATAATAACAATAAATTTACAATTATTCATTTAATTAGTAATAATAACAATAATTATGATTTAATTAATTAATAACAATAATTAATCTTTTATTAAATATTTCAAACTAAATAATAAATTAAATTCTACTAATAATTATATTTAGAATTTAATTAATTAATTAAATGAAAATTATTTTAATAAGGGAAAAATAGAAATTTACCGAATCGGAGTTTTGCCGGAGTTGAGTCGTCAAAGAGGAGGAACCACGTACGCCGGAAAAAATGTCGTCGGAGCGTCGCCGGAGGAGGATCGCCGGAGTGAGAGAGAGAGAGAGAGAGAGGAGAGGAGAATGTTGTATGGGATGAGGAAAAGAAGATGAGCCCCGGCCTATATATAGGCTTTCACTTAGACGACGGAGCACTATTCTCCGTCGTCTAAGTTCACTTGGACGACGGAAACAGTGTTTTCCGTCGTCTAAGTGGCGGTTTCAAAATTTTGAAACGGCGCGTAATTAAGGGGCGGGACGTTTTGAACCGCCATGAATTTGGACTTAGACGACGGAGAATAGATTCTCCGTCGTCTAAGTGGAAATTCAAGCGGTGCCGAAAATTGAGGCGGTAAATCGAACCTCCATGATTTTCGACCTGGACGACGGAGAATGACCTTCTCCGTCGTCCAGGTGAACACCAGGACGACGGAACACCACATCTCCGTCGTCCAAGTTAAATATTTATTGTACCAGGACGACGGATCTTGTCCTTATCTGTCGTCCAGGTAAAATTTACGTTAAAAAAAATTTTAAAATTAATTCGCTAGGAATTTAGCGATCTGTCATTCGAGTGAAATAGTCGTCCAATATCGATGAACGCATCGTATATATGAACAGTTAAATTTGAACCGACGAATAATTTTTCGTTTTAAAAGTTGTTAAGTATCGACTAATCCTTACGACTTAAGTGTTCATGAGTAGAGGCTCATTTGCAACAGAGTATTAACGAAATTGAATTTGGACAAAACAACCGTTGGATATGTTCGTCGTAACATAATATATAATTGTCTTCAAAGGACTATAAAATAATAAGTTGGGGAAGGGTTTCATCGGCACAGTCAACCACAAAACCGATAATTTCACAAACCGGAAACGTGGATACAAGGCATGTCGCAACTCCGATTTTCGAACCGTCGAAGCTCACACACCAAGAATTGTTGACTCTAAAGTCTTGACGAAAAGAATATGCATTGGAAGAAGGTCTAGATGGTCGTTGTCTTAGAAAAAATGACGATATCTGCACCTGGACGACGGAGATGAGAGCTTTTCCGTCGTCCAGGTAAACACCTGGACGACGGATACGCTCTCATCTCCGTCGTCCAGGTGTATAGACCCTGAATTCAGGGGTTAGGGCCTTACTGTTTAGGGTTGAGGGTTTGTGAACTTGGACGACGGAGAATGACAGTCTCCGTCGTCCTAGTGTGTACCTGGACGACGGAGGATGACCATCTCCGTCGTCCAGGTGTAAAAACCCTGAATTCAGGGGTTAGGGCCTTAGGGTTTAGGGTTTAGGTCGTCCAGGGTCATTTGTGTGTCTGTTCAATTATTTTGAAATAATTTCTCCGTTGTCCAGGACAAATAATTCAGATTAATTAATTAATTAAATTAATTTAGTTTACGTACGTCGGTCGATCCGATATATATGATCGAGCATGCATCGATCATATATATATTACAATAATTAAAATAATTAATTACCAATTAATAATCCTCGTCGTGTGGCCGTACTCTTCGCCATAATCGTCATCATCTTCATCCCCGTTATCCGATTGCTCATCCTCCTCATCATACTCAACATCGTCCGACGAATAACCTGAGTCGTCGTCCGCGTCCTCTTCCTGCTTGTCTTCTTCATCTACCTCCTCGATAATCTCATCTTCAGCTAGATCTGTACAACCATCAGGCATGGGTAACCGTTCATCATCTTGAACCAGGTCCATTATATCGGAGCGGATGACAGAAATATTAGGCTCTTGATAGGCAGGAATGTCTCTTTCTGGTTCAGCAGCATCTTCAGTCATCGCCAGTGTCCCTTCAATTGTCTCTGTATTCCATATTCCTCGATGAGAGATATGGTTCACTATTTTCCACCCTTCACCGGCTTTCGGATCGTCGAGATAGAACACCTGCCGAACTAAGGTGGCGAGAGCGAAAGGCTCATCCTCATACCAGCTTGAGTTTGTATCGACTGATAATAGTCCCAGGTCTTCCTTTGTACGCTTGAACCATCTGCATTTGAATAGGAAAACATTGACATCATTCCCGTAACATAGCTGAACCACATATACAATAGCCCCGTAATATAGATCATTGTCTTTCCCAACTGCTACCCCACTGTTTTGTGTTCTTCTTCCTTCGTCTCGGGCCAATGAATGGAACTTTATCCCGTTCACAAAACATCCGGGATAAATATAGTGTTTAACCGACTTCCCTGCTAGCAAGTGTTTTGGCCATGACCACCACCCTCCGTGGTTTTCAGATTTTTGCAGATCAATCATCTGCGAAAAAGGGCAAATTAATATAAGGGTTTACTTTCTACAAACATGATCGATATGTATTTAAATAATTAATACCGAGACGTACGTACGTACCCATTGGAAAAAATAATCTGGAAACTTCTTCTTAACCATTTTCTCAATCCACGCCGAACTCTTGTTTTGATTTAACGCCTGAAGCCTCTCCCTGTATGACATCATGTACGGCTCAACTTCGTCACAGTCTCGCAACACTACCCAATGTGCCTCAATAAGTTCTTCCCGTGTTAACGATTCCTTTAATACTCCTCTAAACTGTCGGACGACATTGGTGACGACAGATAGATTGATGCGGGCACTGCGATCGGATGCAGTGGGAGGTGGTGGATCTTTGAGGTACCTGTTGCAGTAAGTAACACACTCATGCATTAGGTATGTCTCTGCTATGGAGCCATCCGGGGCCGACCTATTTTTGACAAATGACTTATACTGTCCAAGCTGTCTACAAAATCAAACGTACAATAAGAATAAGTACATATAGCTAGCTAGTATATAATCTCTAGTGGAACAAATTAATTAGTTGTACGTACCTTTCTTGAGGATACATCCAAGTGTATTGGACCAGACCAGAAATGAGCACCTGCTCGGGCAGGTGGATCATTAGGTGAATCATGATGTCAAAGAAGGCAGGGGGAAAAATCCTCTCTAGTTTGCAAATGATGTGCACAATTTGTTGTTGCAATTCCACCACATCCGACTTCTTTAATTCTCTGGCGCATAACCTCTGCCACCACCTGCACAATGCCACTATTGGTTCTACGACGTCCCGAGGCAAGTATGGTCGAATTACCACTGGAAGCAGACGTTGCAGCATAACGTGATAGTCATGTGTCTTTAGACCAACAAACTTGTGTTGCACCTCGTCCACTGCTCCAGTTATAGTAGCTGCATACGTAGCCGGATAACGAACGCCCTTAAACCAGTGAAATACAGAACGTCTAAGTGTCGGCTTCACTGCGTAAGGTGCATCTGGCATCTTGTTGTACACTCCTTTCCTATCCCTCCTCAACCACAAGGGACGACGTAGATTCATTGATTCCAAATCTTTGCGCGCTTTGGGAGTATCTTTAGTCTTGAACTTAATACCGAGAATTGTTCCCACCACGCTGTCGCACACATTCTTTTCTATGTGCATCGCGTCCAAGTTGTTCCTCAGCTTCAACTTCGACCAGTAAGGGAGTTCAAAGAATATACTCTTGTGATCCCAATAGCTCAGATCATGTGGAGGAATTGGATTGCATTTCTTTACATCCGCGTCATTGCTCAACACACCAAAGTCGAAATAGCTCAACCTCTCTAAAATCTCTTCGCCCGACCAAATACGGGGTTTAGGATTGTTCTCTACCGTACCGTCGAAATGAGCTTCATCCTGTCGCCACGGGTGGTCGTGAGGAAGCCATCTACGGTGACCCAAGTAACACACCTTCCCCGCGTGCCAACTAGAGTTCACGTCGTCCAAACATATAGGACATCCATTATATCCTTTCGTCCTGCAGGCTGCCAACATCCCATAAGCTGGAAAATCGCTGATCGTCCACATTACGGCAGCCCTCATCGTGAACATCGTGTCAGTGAATTTGTCATAAGTTGGAACTCCATTTTCCCACAACAGTTTCAGGTCGTCGATCAAAGGTCTGAGGTAGACATCTAAGCACTTCGATGGGGATTTAGTGTGATGACCCGAACTAGAATCTGTTGTGTATTCGGCACGATTCTCGAGATTTGGTTATAGTCGCAGTTTTACGATATTGTGTGATTTGCCGATTTGATTCGCGACTATGTTTTTAGTCGAGAATTTGAGTTGGGTGTCTTCATGGGAATTGTAGAGTACGTGATTTTGAGTTCATGGGCTGTTCCGGAAGAATTTTCCGATACCCGAGGAATATTTTATGATTATTTGAAGTTTCGGTATTCGACGAGTTTATC
The DNA here is from genome assembly GCA_946800695.1 of Geum urbanum. Lineage (NCBI taxonomy): Eukaryota > Viridiplantae > Streptophyta > Magnoliopsida > Rosales > Rosaceae > Geum > Geum urbanum. Next base: position 2,667,672 of record OX327008.1, on the reverse strand, counting down.
CGTTTGTTTCGTGGTTATCCGAATTATTTCGTATTTTCATTTTGGACCGTTGATCGACCCGAGGCTCGAGTATAAATAGCGGAATAGTCGAGAATTAGTCATAAAACACTATTTGAGTTTGACCAGTCGTTGACCTTCTGTTTTTGGTAAGTTGACTTTTTGGACAAAAAGAGAAAGTTTCCCGTTTGGGAGTTGCCGTCCGACGACTTGTTTTCCGGCCACCTCCGGCCAAGCGAAGGGTAAGGTCTCCTTCCTCTCTTGATTTCGAGTAGGTCTGTACTTGTATTGATGGATATTGATTAAGTTTTTGGGGAGTTCGATTAAGGCCGAGACGGGGTGGTTCGACGGTGACGGTGGAGGTGGTTCCGGCGAGTTTTGAGGGTCGAGATGTTGGGGGTTTTGCTCCCCACACCTCATTGAGGCTTCCTAGTTAATTGGTTTTGGATGAGGTGAGGTTTTGGGGTGAACCCGATTAGGGATCCGGTTTGGGTATTCCGATTTGGTTTCGATGAATTGAGGTGGTTCCTTTGTGAATTGGGCTTAGTGTTAGAAGGGAAAGAGGTTCGCATGGTTGAGATGGTCTGATCTGGAGAGTTTCGCCGTGTGATTCCACCGTTGACGGCGCGCCGCCGCCGGCGGCGGAGAAAAAGTCAACTTTTCAGATTTCGATGTAATTAGTGTCGTTTTTCTCGAAATCGCGTCCTGGTTATCGTGCATCAGTACAGTGTTGTGGGTTATGATATTGAACAGATATGTTTTATGGTTATGTTCAGGTGATCGAGATCGTGATCGTGATCGTGATCGTGCTTCTGGCGAGGGATCTTCCGCCGGTCCTCGAGATTAGAGCGTGTGTGCTTTTTGCTCACCTGTGAGTGGACAATTTATTTTCACGGATTGATTGCGAGTCTTTATTTATGATTTACGAACTCGAGCATGCGGACTGATTATGATTTTACGAGCATGTGTTTTACGATTATGCTTATACGAATATACGTATACGAATATATACATATACGTACATATTATGTTTTAAGCATGTGCATAGAAAGGATTTATGATTTGGTTTACACAGAGTACAGTCTCAGTATATGTTGTGGTATCGTTACACATTGGCTTCTCGGCTGATCCCCGAGTACGCTCCGGGGGAGACAGATATCCTGACCCGAGGCCTTTCTGGCTAGGAATCACGTGTGGGTCTGGGATCCCGTGATTCAGACTGTGCTATCGCGTGGTAGTCCATGAGTGATTCCGCGATTTTATATTGCATGCTCTGTACGCGTGAGGAGTTGGAGTCTCCCTCGTGTACCCGGACGCGTGAGGAGTTGGAGTCTCCCTCGTGTACCATTTCTTTACTTATGCATTTGACTCGCATATGATTTTATACGTATATATTACTTGGTGAAAGACATTTATTTTCGTCCACTCACTCTAACGTGGTTATTGTCTTTCCTCTGGGCTTTTCGGTTTCCGTGCCCAGTTTGCAGTTCAGGTTTGGTGTTTCACGTCGCGGTTTGGAGGCTAGTGATCAGAGTCACCTGTGTTTTCCAGTAGGTTCTTGTTTCACCTACTGATGTACATTTTGTATATGTTTTACTCTAGAGGTCGCTCTGATACATGATGTGCGGATTTTCACGGATATACATATATACATAGTACAGTTTATTTACTGTTGTTGTTTATATTGATGTTGAGAAATCCGGATGGGATTGGTGCCCACGGTTTGATTTCTGTGGCATAGGACGAAGTGTTATTTTCAGGGTGCAGGTTTATGCAATTCCACGCTAGTAACAAAACTCTGCCGAAATTTTGAAATTTTTTTGTTGTTTCGTATTTTCGAAAGGGTTTGATTCCGGTTTAGGAAACTGAATCGGGATTGGGTCCTTTCATTTAGGACCTGGAATTAGTACGGTAAGGAAATTAAATTCCTTGTTCATGCACATCCACGGAGGCAAGTTGTACGGCATCAGAATAACTGGCCAAGTGCTGACGGCGGAGCTATTACTTCCCCAAGGATTGAATCTGTCTGTAGATAGGCCGAGTCTAACATTTCTAACCTCTGAAGCAAAGTCTCCAAATTCTCTGTCGAAATATTTGAAACCCTCCCCATCCGCGGCGTGTCGCAGGACATCGTCATCTATTCACTTTTCTGCGTATCATCGCATCGCCTCTGCTGTGTGTAGAGACATGTACAGGCGCTGCAATCTGGGAATCAAGGGAAAATATCGAACAACTTTCACAGGAATTCTCTTTTTCGAACTCTTCCTATTCAACTGGAATCTGCACTGGCCACATACGGGACAATAGTCCAAATCTTTATACTCTTTGTTAAATAGCACACAATCATTCAGACATGCGTCAATTATCCTGTACTTTAGGCCGAGGCTGCTCAGGATATTTCTAACCTTATAATGAGATTTAGGAAGATTGTGATCATCGGGAAGCAACTTACATATTTACTCCTGAATTTCGTCAAAAGCACTCACTGACATTTTGTGCTTCACTTTTATCTTCATTTGCTCCATCACATATTGCAACACATTCTCTCGACATCCAGGGAACACCGGGGTTTGCGCTTCAAGTAGCATCCGGTTGTACTTTTCCATCTCACTGGTGTCAGTGGCCAAGCTAGCAGCGGGGAATGTGTAATCATGCTCATTAGTGGTACTGTAACCTCCGTCTTGGTGTTGGTGTCCACCATGACTACATCCCGGAAACGCATCATGGACCAAATCTGCAGTTGGGTTGCAAGCTGGGGGTCCGGCACCACTGCCGCTGGATGAGGCACCATGGTAACTGTACCCTGAGCTGAAGTCTGCTGCGCTGAACTCTACTGCTTCACCATGCTCGCTCCATGTAGTGTAACTCCACATCATACCATTTTCGTACAGGTGTTGCACCATAACATTAACCTCCGCATACTGACAATTAAGACATTTTTGACACGGACACCTGAAACGTTTCTTTCCCTGACCATGTTCTATCGCAAAATTCACAAATTCGCTAATTCCATCCATATACCGGACATCACATCTATTCTTCAACTTCATCCAACTCTTGTCCATACTGCTACAAAATATATATTATAATTAATTAATTATTACATATATATATTAGTCCATTAATTTACGCTTAATTATACGTACTCGATCTACATCGATCCATCAATTACGTACGTACGTACGTAATTTAATCGATCTGTATATATATATATAGCTAACATCCTTGCATGTATGTACGTACGTTTTCACTAAATATATATATATATATTAATTAAGACCATTTTAACTGCGTACGTACCTGCTGGTCTTCTCGATATCTGTACGTTAATTAAGCTAGCTAGCTATGAAAGGACCCAATCCCGATCCATATACCTAAACCGGAATCAAACCCTTTCGAAAATACGAACCAACAAAAAATTTTCAAAATTTCGGCAGAGTTTCATTACTAGCGTGGAATTGCATAAACCTGCACCCTGAAAATAACACTTCATCCTATGCCACAAAAATCAAACCGTGGGCACCAATCCCATCCGGATTTCTCAACATCAATATGAACCATAAACAGTAAATAATACTGTAATATATATGTATATATCCGAGAAAATCTGTATAAACATGTGTCAGAATGTATCAGAGCGACCTCTAAAGTAAAATATATACAATATACATATCAGTAGGCGAAACAAGAACCTACTGGAAAACACAGGTGACTCTGATCACTAGCCTCCAAACCGCGACGTGAAAAACACCAAAACCTGAACTGCAACTGGGCACGGAAATCGAAAAGCCCAGGGAAAGACATGAAAATCGTTAGAGTGAGTGGACGAAAATAAATGTCTTTCACCAGTTATATATATGTTATAAAAACATATGCGAGTCCAGGCAAATAAAATCAACAAGTACACGAGGTAAAACCATAGTCCTCCAGCGTACTGAGCATGCAAGTAAAAATCCCACGGGGTCACTCATGGACACACACCGTGCTAGTACAGTCAGAACCACGGAGTCCCTGACTTCCACGTGATTCTAGCCAGAAATGGCCTCAGATCCGGGGAAACGCCCCTCACCGGTCAGTCGGGGATACGCCCCTCCTGGTATGGCCTACCATCGGGGATCAGCCGAGAGGCAAGTGTATCGATACAACAACGTAACCAAGACTGTACTCTGTGTAAACCAAATCATAAACATTTCGATGCAAATGCAAATAACAGCATATAAATGTATGTATACTCATATACGTATATTCGTATAAGTATATCGTATAATCGTAAAACACATGCTCATATATCCGAAATCTCATAGGCATGCTCAAGATCGTAAATCATATAAAAGACTCGCAAACAATCCGTGAAAAGAAATTGTCCACTCACAGATGAGCAAAAAGCACACACACACTAATCTCGAGGACCGGCGGAAGATCCCTCGCCAGAAGCACGATCACGATCTCGATCTCCTAAATGTTCACAAAACACAACTGATCAATATCATAGTTCTCAACACTTTACGGATGCACGGAAACCAACCGTTCCCGGAAATACGAAATGCAGTGCAAAATGAATTACGGAAATCCCGAAATCCCCACTCGAAATCTCGACTGAAAATCGGCTAACCAAATCAACCCGAAAACCTCCGTACTATAACCAGGGCGTGATTACGAGAAAAATGACACTAATTACATCGAAATCTGAAAAGTTGACTTTTTCCTCGCCGTTGACCGCCACCGCCGCCGGCGGCGCGCCGTCAACGGTGGAATCACAAGGCGGAAAGCTCCAGATCGGACCATCTCAACCTTGCGAATCTCATTCCCTTCTATCACTAAGACCAATTCAAATCACAACCACCTCAAAATCAAGCAAAACCGAACGAAAATCCTTAACCAAATCCCTAATCGGGTTGCATCAAAAACTCTTCCTTAACCTCAATTGATCACACCAATAGACTCAGAGAGACGAGGGGAGTCGAATCCCCCTAATCTCCCCTACCAAAACTCGCCGGAGCCAAGCTCCCCGTCACCGGCGACATCAACCTGATCGGCCTAACTCGGGCACCCCAAAAACCTCATCAAATCTCACCAATTAAAACATCAACCAACTCAAAATCATCAAGGGAAGCTAACTGTACCTTTCAATCAACCGAAGGTGGCCGGAATACGGTGGTCGGACGGGCAACCAAATCGGGAAACTCTCCCCCTCGAGTCAACGCAGTCAAACTTTCCAAAATGGGAAAGTCAACGCAAGTCAATGCAAATTCATGTTTTTACGACTATTTTCCGACTTTTTGATATTTATACTCGTCCCACGGGTCGATCAACGGTCCGGAATGAATATACGATGTGATTCGGATAAGCTCGAAACAATCGGATAAACTCGTTGAAACCCGAAACTTCAAATAATCATAAAATATTCCTCGGTTATCAGAAAAATCTTCCGGAACCGCCCTCGAGCTCGAAATCACGTACTCTACAACTTCCGTGAAGACACTCAACTCAAATTCTCGACTGAAAACATAGTCGCGAATCGAATCAACAAACCACACAATATCGTAAAACTACAACTATATCCAAATCTTGAGAATCGTGCCAAACACACATCTGATTCTGGTTCGGGTCGTCACAAGCTAATCAGCGGAGATCCCTTATCGATCCTGATTCTTTCTCGGCCTTCTCCTGGCCTTTTCCTTCTCCCTTCTCCTTCAATTCTTCTTCAAATGGAAGAGATATATCGAGGATCGGATGGAATGAATTCAGTTTGGCATCGGGCTTATATAATGCTTCACTTAGACGACGGAGGTGTCGGTACGTCGTCTAAGTGGAAGTACGTTACGTACTCGGACGACGGCGTGTCGGTCCGTCCTCCAGGTTATCACCTGGACGACGGAGAATACCATCTCCGTCTTCCAGGTGACCACCTGGAGGACGAAGAAGACTCCGAGGTCCAGGTGATCACCTGGATGACGGAGCATACAATCTCTGTCGTCCTGGTGATCACCTGGACCTCGGAGTCTTCTCCTTCCTCCAGGTGGTCACCTGGACGACGGAGATTGTATTATCCGTCGTCCAGGTGATGACCTGGAGGACGGACCGGACTCCGAGGTCCAGGTGATCACCTGGATGACGGAGCATACAATCTCTGTCGTCCAAGTTTTACTTGGACGACGGAAAAATCTCCGTCGTCCAAGTGTGACTTGGACCACGGAACAATTACGTTTCCGTGGTCTAAGTGCTGTTTTCTTGTAGTGTCATTTCGTCAGTGACATACTCCACATAATATGCAATGATGACAGGAGTTACAACCATTACATTAGTGGTGTACTAAGTATGACTTATACCACTACTAATTGTACCACTACTAATTGTAGCAGAACCTTGAACCCCCTCGGGTCCAGATTTTTTTCAATGTTAATTAGACTTCAAGTCCCTAAATCCTCTATAAACTTCACAATTATAGCAATGATTTGATCCGTCTATTTTGAAGTGAAGCAAAAAAATCTAACCCATGATCTTATGATATATCATAAGTATTATCATAGTTGATCACCTGCATATTCGGCCAAAAATGTCAACATATTCATCATATGCAACTTAAGCATATATATGGATGGGATCAATTGGGGGAATCATTTGTACTTGAAAATTCAAGGTTATGATCTCAAAATTAGAACTTCGGGTACGTTCTAATATTGTTGGTAATATGAACTTCTAGTTCAAATACCTATTATACTCAAATCCCTAGCTTATTTGAGCTTTAAGATGCATCTCAGCATCAAGGACCCATGACATGAAATTTTTCCCAAAGATGTCGAGGGCAAAAAAGTCCAATGCTGTCAAATTTGCCATATTTTCTTGTAGAAAGATAGAAAATATTAAGATCTCAATATCGAAACTTCATGTTAGAATATAGTGAACAACGGATCACATGAACAAAACTTCAGGTTTATGCCATGTTATTAGAACTTTAGGTCTAATATCATTTTTGAACTTTAGGTTCATAATTTCGAAACTTCAAGCTCGAGTATTATTAGTGAAACTTCAGGCTCACTAATATAAACAATTGTAAACAAAAATATGTAAATTACAAGCAGATTAGATTACTCCATATATCATGAGTGGTAATAAAAATAAAATATCTCTTCATCAGCTAAAACAAACAAACTCATAGATCAGAGTATTGGTCAAAGTAAATATTGATGTTGCACCAAAAACTCTTTGATCATCATCGAGTTAGAAAATATAGAGCGAAAATGCTAATAACGTGTTATAAACTTGGGAGAAAGAGATAGACAGAAAAGAGAACGCAGGGAGATGGGGAGGAGAAAGTGTAGAGTGTTTTCTTATTCATCTCAATAAGCCTCTATATAGAGGTATGGTTTACATGATATGTATATAACTATTGAGTATTTGCATAGACATCCACATAAATATAATATTTACAACATAAAGATAGATATTTTTTTTTTGAATTTTTAGCTAAAATTAACTTCAACAAAGTAAGTATAGTTAAAGTCAAATATAGTTGTTGGGCATCACAAGTGGAGTAAAGTATCCAGATTTGTGGGGAATTGGGCATGGATTTCAAAATAGTTGTTGGCTTCAAGTTGGTGGTGTGACTGCAGAAGTTAGCGGTGGTAGTCATGTCGAGGTCAAGCAGAGCTCGATTGAAAGCTACCTCGGAGTTGGTGCATCAATACCTTTGCTGTTGAGAATGGGTCTAGTTCGCCGAAGTTTCTTTCGTCAACTGCAGGTCCTTCCAGATCCTTTGTGGGAGGCTTGGCTTCCTAAGAGCAGCAATAAGATAGTGGTCGGAGGCGTTAAGTGGTTTCCGTGTTGGAGGTGGAGTCTTGTTGGCTATATGGATATGCGTCGATTGTGTCAGCCTGATGAGCTAGGGTTGTGGGGGTTTTGGGCTTTGAATGTGTTTTGGGCACATGTTTTGGGTTCATGTCCCGGCCTTTTCGATTTGGACTTGGGATCTGGATAGTATTTTAGCTAGGTTGTTTTGGTTTCTTTATTGGGGCTTGGCAATCATGTGCCCTCTATGACAAGAGACTAAAATATAAAGTGGTTAGGTTCTCTTGTTGTCGAGGCCTAGCGGCTATTACTCGCCTCGACAAGTTTCTCCCATGGTCACATGGTTACTGTGAGCTTCATATCAGAGATTGTATTCCGGCCTAACTTTGTTAGGGCGCATAGATTTTTTAGGAACGTTGGTGTTTCCTAGGTAGGGCCCGTTATGGTGGATCTATGTATAATGTAACCTCATTATTGATTTAATGTGACATATTTCTTGATTAAAAAAAAAACTATATATTTCACTTTTGACATTAGAATAGCTATCACTGCTAAATCAAAAGTTATAAATGGTTAGCTGCATTTAGCTTTGGATTAGAATTTGATTTTTAAAAGACTAATTTGCATGTACAGTGTCTCGACTTTACTTGCATGTGCAACTTAGTACCAGAACTTATAAAGTTATCAATGTAGTAACCAAACTCAATTTTTGTTATAAACTCAATCTCTTTTTCCGTTTTCCATTATATTTTGTTAAAATGTTGGCGTGACTTGCGTGTTCCGTTAGATAATGACAAAATAACCAAAATACCCTAATGATACATTAATTTATTTGTTTTAAACGGGTCGTTCGGTCGGGTCAAATTTGGAAGCATGATAAGGAAATCAGTTTTGATGTGAAATTTGTCTATTTTAAGCTGAGGAAAGCTCGATTAAGTAGAGAAGTTGTTCATGAATTGGAGTTGTAAGCAAAGGAACTCCATTGAGAAGGTCCTGAAATGGCGAAGTTGATAAGCGGTTAGGTGCAACACTGCCAAAGAGATCGACGAGGATCTTGAAGCCGACAGAGTGGGCAAAGGCGGCGGTGGTAGTGGGTGTGAAGCTAGCTACTGCAGAGAAAGGGGAAGTCGGTTGCAGCATAGGCGGGGGGAGGCACATCAGAGAAGAAGGGGTTGAAGGTATGGTTATGGTTTTCCTTCTTGTTGAGGAAGCCATCATCACAGAGGGGCAAGTGAGATCGGCGGTAGGTAAGAGGGTCAAGGAAACTGAGTTCGTGTGGTTTTTGGATGGTCTTTGTGGGATTTGGTGGGATCGTGATTGGGGTTGTTAATTGGGACTGTGGCTTTATGTAGTTGTGGGGTTGCGGTTGTAATTATGTTTGGATGTGTTGTGATGATTTTTAGGTTTGGGTCAAAAAGTGGATCAGGGGCCTGAGAAGGAGGAGAAGGGATGGAATCGATCGGGTGCGCGGCGATGGCTGTGTTGTTGGCAGATCATGGAAAACCCTATGATTTGGTGCTTTTATTCAACCATAAGATGTTAGCTTGTGAGCATCCAAAATCTGCACTCACAAATCAGTTCTTTCATTGAGACAACTCCTACGTTGATCATTTAGTGATCTTCCATGAATGGGTTCTCTCTCAAATTCAAAAGCAATCTGGTTTTCACCAAAACCCTAACAAATACGACAAAGAACAACGTTCCAGAATCCCAAAAAACATAGGAATGCTCATCAATATTCTAGCATTGCTATAGTCCATCTTAAAAGATGAACACCATTGGAAGCTACAGAAGTTTAGTTTCTAATGAAATAAATTTTGTCTCAATCGGAGTTCTAATCAAGAAGATAAGACTGGATTATCGGACGGGGGTCGAGTTTGACAAAAACAATGCTACTGCTACTGTTCTGTTTGCAGGCTATTTTCAGAAACCAAAATCCAATACCTAGGAAGGGTATAACCTATGGTTAAAGCCCTTGGAATGTATTTTCCAACTCCATATTAATCACATCAATCAGACATCTCTAGAGAGAGATATAACAAAAGTTTCACGATACGTTAGTACGAGAAAACTGGCAGAAAGCCTTTCATGAACAAGACACCGTGTGAGGTCGACAACAAAAAAGATAAAAAGGACACCCGAGTAACTTGGAAAGATCGACAAGGGGTTACAATACCCATGGACGATCTTGCAACCCCACGAAGTCCAAAAAGGAGTTCCAGAAAATTAATTTCTTCAATTAGTTTTCCAAAAGGCCAATCATTGGGAAATATGTAGTTCTCTACGAATGCACTGACTTTCAACAATGATGACCGGTTGCCAACAAAGTAACCACTTTGATCGAAAACAATATCTTGAGAACAGAGGCAATAACTCCTCGTGAAAAGAAGATAGCTCTCCAAGGGGGGAGAAGCAATAGTTTTTTACGAAAAGAAGATGGTTCTCCAAAGAGTATGGTTTTCAACAAAGCCAATGTCTTTTCTGGTAAAAGTAGGTATTTTCTACGACAACAACTTTCCATGACAACTTATCTTCCTAGCAAGGGTACGTCGTTGGAAATCTGGGGGGTAAACACTCAAAATATGAGAAACCTCAAGATACATACGTTTGGAATCTGGGAAAATATGAAGTCTGAGGTCCACAAGCTTTCCATGTCTGGGAAGCTTATGGAAGTTTTGATGAAAGCAAGGCAACGCCATTGAAAGATTGGGAGGAGAACCCTTAAGATTTTAAAGGGTTTACTAGCTCGGCTCTTGTGATTTTTAAACTTGGAATATCATATACGGGGAGGAAAGACACAGTCACACTTGACTTCTGCACAAAGTCCACAAAGTCACAATCAACCTCGAGGGTCTATTCCCTATTCAAGAGTACAACCGAGTTATACGAACAAAGTTATGAGGGAAGTTCTATAACATGATAGCATCTACATGTTGTAGTCTGCAACGAGTTATGAAGTTACATGTCAGAGCAAACAATTTCTCAAGGGCAATCTAAACACTTAATGAGGTGCACTTGTAGATGAAAAAAAAAATCTTTATACAACACTATGATAAAGAATCGAAGACCATAAAGTCAACATCTCCAACAAACCTTCAAAATTTAAAGATTGAATAGAAAGCTTTGGACTGGAGGTAGAAAGTTGTGCAACTAGAAATCAATATCTTGTCAAATCATGCATGAATAATCTCCAAGCCTCAAGAGAATAGCTAACATATGGGGATTTGGAAGACGTATCTGAGTACCAGAGGAAGTTTGGAATGAATAAAAAGAAAAGAAGACAAAGAGAGGTTTCAAAGTTCGAACAGGAAAATTTGCGTATGCAGATCAGTTGACTTCAATGGAGAATTAGGACCAGCTCAGAACGAACCAGGTTACTATCTTTATATGCATGGAAATCCCCATATGTATAGTTTTCAAAACATCTTTCGGATCGGGATTATCATATTTCACGAAGAAGTTATGACCGATTTAGTACGAAGAGGTCAGTCTGCTCAGGAATCTGACTTTTTACCTCACCATAAGCAGGAGCTTGAGGACGACCTTGGAGAGCAACATAAAAAGGAACGACCATCAAATTCAGTAGAAGATGATCAAAGATGGAGGGCTACACTCACTAGCGATATCGAGAAACTCAAGAAAGCCAACTAAGGTCTCAATCTCAACAATACTCCACCATACCTAAAATGAGCTGTGTTTGAAGAGAGACCTCACCCACTTCTGAATTGATCCAAGAAAAATTCGAAGAATTTCTATACCTACTACAAATGGAACGATCATAAAGTGACACTTTATCAAGTTGGTTGACCAGAGGTATTACTAGTAGTATTTGACCAATGAGTACATGAAAGAGCTCAAAGATTCGTTGAAGCCTCAAGGTGGAGCCAAGCATCCCAAGAATGACAAGGACCTTACCACCACCATCTAAGGGCCAAGAAAAGAAGTACATAGTGCTAAACTATACCATTGGAGCTCCAGAATACTCTAGATAAATGATTTTTCCACGCACCAAATGGATAATGCTAGAGGTCAAGGAACTGGAGGTAGTCTCCAAGTCAGAATGCTCGAGGTATGTTGAATGGCAGAATTTGTAAGACCTGGGGGCATTCTCAAGCTCAGAATGCCTGAGGGCGTGGCAAAATAGCTTGAGGCATATCGATGCTTAAGGGTAGCAGGCCAAGAAGAAGAACTAAGTGAAGGTCTTAAGAGAGACCTCGAGGAACACTAGTTCGGTGTAGTAGATAGAAAAATAAGGCCAGAAAGAGGGCATAGAAGGGAATTTCCTTGACCGAGAGATGAACCCTCAAGGTTTCCCCGAGAAGCAACTTCAGAACTTGTGGAAAGCTAGAGGAAAAGGACCTGAAGGCTATGAATGCACAAGTAAGAAGTGGGAGGTCATTGATTAGAATATGAATGGTACCTTTAATATGGAAAACCTATGGCCTCAAGCTTTCCAAGAAAGCTGGGGGTGGTTTTGCGGAGAGCTCTGGGTCACACCTAGGGTCATTGTTCCCCTTAGTTCGAAATATTTTGGGGCTAAGGTTACCACACCTATACACTCGAAGAATTATGGACTTCACCAAGAAGCTGCTAAATTAAGGAGGAGACCACGAGGGTGCACACCTGAAATTCCAAAAGCTCGAGGGATTTTGTGCACTCAGAATCTAAAGAACGGTGGACCACTACACTTATGGAAATTTGTAAGACGATTGTCGAAACAATGATTGGAAGCACATGGGGTCATGCACGAAGAGAATTCAAGCTAAGGGCATTGAGTATTCTCCAAGACTTGAACAGTCTAGCAGAATACTGGGGGCATAGAGTATCTAGCTAAATATCGCATTTTTTAAATGCAAAATACCTCGACAAAGACTTTCTACAAAAGAATTCAGATTTCAACACCAGCATGCTTGAAGGATGACGTGGGGGTTGAGCATCAACCTGTGGACCGAGCTAGGGGTTGAGAATCAGCCCATGGACCAAAGACCCACAAGGATGAGTAGGCAATCAGAAACCTCGAGAGAAGACAATGGATCAGTTACTAATCTCGAGGGTCGTGAGATTTTGAGTAACAAGTTGAGGAGATCGATCAGAGACCTTAAGGGTTCTAAGCGTTCGAATGGAAAGCTAAGGGGATGATCACTAACCTGGAGGGTCAAAGGCTTCTGGAGCTTTACGGGTCAAGCAGAAAGCTCAAGGGCCAGACACTGTCAGAGCTTGAGGAGCCGAGCAGAAGCATTAAGACTATTACAATCCTCATTGAAAATCCATGCAGATCATGCCATCAAACATGACCAAGGTTAATATTCCATTTGAATCTTGATTCATTATGTGGATCATCGAGTTAAACGTAAAAACCATTTGGAAATCGATGCGGCATATCTGCTCAGAACTATAGCAAGAGCATGGAGTATGATAGTTTAAGAGAAGTATGATGGTTTTGTATGAGGAACGATGATCTGTTCGATATATTCATATGTAAGATTTATATGAAGCCCCTGTGGTCGACCTTGACTGCAAGAAATGGAAAAAACTTCATACGTAGCAACAGTGTGGAAACCTTGAGAATTTTCAGAAATTTTTGGGGTTTTCAAGAAAGTTTATCAGTTTTCAGAGTGAGCTCGAGGAAATCGAAGGAAAGCTTGAGGGTTCTATTTTGCAAGCTCTCATGTCACGTTGAGAAGATGATAATAGCTGAAGGCACACCTTCCCACTATTAACAACTTTTTTACCGGGTGAGAATTTGATTTGACTTTCTTCACGGAAGTTGTAGAGTATTTAATTTCGAGTTCGTAGGAATTTTTCGGATAAACGAGCTATTTTTAGTGATTATCGGAAGTCGGTAGGAGAAAATATGAAAATTAATTAATTTTTAGGTCGCTTTAATCTGGGTTGTTGGATCTTGATTAGATTAAACCTAAGCCTTTAGATTTGGAAAGGATCTTGGGCTATAAATAAGGGGTTATTTTTCAATTTTATTTGAGAAAAATCAGAAAAACACCACGTGCTCAACCCGTTTCCTCCTCCGCCGACCTGAAATATTTGACCCAACCTTAATTAATGGCCATTTTCGGCCACCTCCGGCGATGAAAAAGGTAGGGAATTGAAGTTCTTTGTTTCTTTGATTGTTTGGTGTGAATTTTTTTGAGATTTATACAGGTTTTAGGGTCACCCGAATTAGGTTTACCCCGTGGGAGTCGACGTCGTCGGTGGTAGTGCTCCAGCGAGTATTGGGGGTCTAGGATTGGGGGATTTTGAAGCTCTCCCCTCCTGAGTCTATCTGAGTAGGCTGTTTGATCACTCGAATCTCCACAGCGGAGCTTCAATGCCTCAGAGATTTTCGGCCAATTTGAGGTCGTGGCTTTCGAAGCCGATTCTGGACACGTGAGGTTGAGTTGGAGCACATAGACTTAGGGGTTAGGCTGGGCTTGAGTAGTTGAGTTTTTTTAGGGATCAATCGCCGTCGCTGGCCTGTTTTAGGTTTTTCCAGCCAAACGCCGGCGATTTGGACCTCAATCTAGTTATAAAAGTTTTAGGGCCCGTTGAGAGCTTTGCAACGAGTAGTCGAATGCCCCCATTGAAGAAAGTTCACCGGAGGCCCATGTGGGCCATGCGCCACCACCCATGGCAGAGCTCTGACGAGGCAGTTTATGAGATTCTTCGAGGGGACTTTCGGGGTTATTTTTATGGTCAATTTCCATAGCTTTACATATATTCTAATATCAGATGATATGTATTTACAAGACGTCATTATTGTGACCCCAACAGTAAAGGGAATTCCGCTAGACCTCGACAGTAGTCGCAGACTTGTGAATGGACATTTATTTTCACAATCAATAGCCAGTTCATGTTTTTATGCATTACATTTTATGGTATGTTTTCAGAGCATTTATTTGGAGGTTTACTTTGTGATGGTTTATTTAGTCGCATCGATGCCCTAACTATTCGGTTGATCACCAAATAGCCAGTCAGACCAAGTTAAAACAAACACCCTGCCGGACCTAGATTGTCTCGGGTTAGGACAAACACCCTAGAAAATCCCATCACCTTACTTTTCATACATACAGTTGTTCCGGGTTAGGACAAACACCCTGAACGACCACCTCCATTGTATTTCAGTTTATTAGATTTGAATTCGCATTATTTCACGGAAATCAGCAGAAAGGCATGATATTAAATTTTTATCGTTTTACGCAGATTATGTTATTTTTGTCATCTCACTCTAAAGTTTTATATTTTAATGCGTTTCCCTAGGCCTTTAGGTTTTCGTTGCCAAGGTTGTATTTTAAATCCTGAGTTTGCTTGGTGTCGTCGAAGGCTTTGAGTCCACCCATCAAATCTTCATTCAGTAGGTTCCAATCTATTGTTAGATTATATTATATGTTTACAGAAGTCACTTTGAATATAAGTTGTATTATGTTGTTTTTAGTTACTAGAGTAGTAGTCGAGTTTACTCTCTTTTGTATTCAGAATGTTCTCTCAAGCTTCGCAACAGTTGGGCATTCCCTCGAGGTCCACGACAGTTGGGCATTCCCTCGAAGTCTGTGACAGTAGGTCAGAATAACCTCTAGGGAGAAAGAATCTGCTAGATAAGCTCTGTGAAATATCTCAATATCATGCTCATCCCTCAAAATGATGGTTTCCATGATTTATTCAATGGATCGATTGTATGTGATGAAGTACGATTAGCTCATTTTTGCACGAATGTTTTACAAGTGTACGATCTATTTGATGTGTTATTCGATCACGAGGAGCTTAAAGCCCAGGAAAGGCAGAAAGCTTAAGTGGGACATACGACGTTGGTTCCTACAGGAAGGACCTTCACCCTGCGAGCTAACTAACTCTCCCGAAGGTAAGGCATCCTAAGTCTATGGTAAGGAGACACAGAAGAGAAGGAAAGAAGAGAGAAAAAGGCGTTTCAGCAAAAAGAGCCCAAAATCTATGTAAATAGTCATAAGGGTATTTTGGTCTTTTCAAACCTCTTTTAATGTAAAAAAAACTTTGTTTTGACCGTAGGTTCATGGTCAACCTGGTTCACAGAAATGGCAATGAAGTTTAACATATGCATTTTTAAATGTTTCAAGCGTCTAACAGAGCCCCATTTTTTTTAACAACGACCACATTGTAAGCATAATAAGTATTTTGTAATTTATGCAGAGGCCTTGTTGAAAGAAGTAAACCAAGTTACAAACCAAGCATGGAAGTATACGTCAATCAAGAAACTAGTGTAGCGTGAAATTCACTAGCTTGTATATTGTTGTTTTTCTCTTAGAATTCTTTTATACAACTTCAAGATTTTGGAATTACCAAGTAATGAATGAAAATATTGTTTTGTTTGCAAATGAATGTGATTGCCATATTTGTGTGTTTTGATAATCTGAGCAACAAAAATCAAATGAAAGCCTCATATGATTAAGATTAATTTATGACTTCTGTCATCTAAATGAATCTCAAGTTAAAGAAGTGTTTTTTTTTTGACCAAGTTAGATCACATAATTTATTTTACGTCATTTGAGTTACACTTTAGATGACTAAGATGGTCATTTGAGTTTAAAAAAAATGGTCATTTTCAGACGACAGACCAATTTTCTCTGTCATCTGAGTGCATTTTTAATAAAGAAAATCGTGTCATATGAATGCATTACAGACGGCGAGTGTACAAGAGTTTGTACACGACAGTTATATTTGTATCAGATGACACATCTGATAGCTTTTTTGTTCTAGTCGAAGTAGACCATCGCTTTAGAACTGATGATTTTGGTAAGTTTTCATCACTTGAACAATGCTCCTGGTCCTACCCCTCGCCACCTTACCTAACCATTTACACATTTGCCTTGTTACGAACGAATGGTTACATGCATGCATCTATACGTGTCGATTGATAAATGCCTATATCACAAGATGCGCAGTTCCTGCATTGAGGCTCATCTGGTGAGTGTCGATTAAAAGGGCCATGATGATGATTCTTGCAAAAGTTAGCTCTTCACATTTTAGATTTTTGTGTCTGCTTTGGACAATGTAATTTGTTAAAACAAATATGTGTTTGATGGAAAACCAAATGTTACCAAGTACGATTGCTTGAGACTAACCTTGATTTGTATCATTCTCTGGTAAAATTTTAGAACAAACTGAATGCTTAAGAAAGAAATCATTGTGAACAATCTTACGTGAAGATATTGTACAACAAAGACCGACTCATCCAGTACATTTCCTCTACTTATAATTAAGAACTCTGAATCAAATTCACATATATATAGGAGCTAGCTAGCTGTCTTCTCACACATTATAACTAAGTTTGAAATGACTAAAGCCACTCAAACTGATTATTACAAATTATAAATTAAAATAAAGTTTTCCGAGTTAGATGAAATAAATCACTCTAACTTAGTTATTAACCATAACATAACAAAGCCTAATACATGATCGAGCTAGCCAGATAATAAGGTACTTAGATTCTATAATTTTTCATAATTAAATTATAGAACCCAACACCCGCACTTGTGTTTAGCGGCATCAACGGGACGTCGACCTCCAAAGTTTTCGGCTTTCGCTTCCAGCAAGTCATTAGCATTTTTTTCCAACCTCTCAGTCTCTTCTCGGCTCATCTACATCATATATAAACCAAAAAGTTATATAAAAAATCAATGAAAATCTATTTTTGTGTTGGTATTTTGTTTCAAACGGACGTACCTACCGTACATATGTAACTTGATTAAAACTTGTAGCAATTCGGATGAAATATTTAAAATAATTACATATATATGTACATACCATTGATGGTATTTGTTTTGATGATGAGCCAGAAGTGGACGTATCATCCCCTCCAAATTGAATTTCCTCATTCATGCGGTCGACAATAGCAGCTGCTTCTCTTCTCTCACGTGCTTCTTGTTCTGCTGCTTTTTTCCTAATTATCTCTTCTTTTTGGTTGGTTCTCTCCTCATTTCCTTCGAAACTCATATTTGATATCTTGTAGGATGCTCTACTTGATTGCTTGAGAGTTGTGAATTATGAGTAAAAAGAGTTTGATGTATATAGGCGTAGAGTGCGATCTGTTTGTTGTTTGAAGAGTTATGTGAAATTGAGTGGTGAAATATGCATGCTTGGAACGTACAAAATATTGTTGAAGTGAAATATGCATGCTTTGGATGTCTAATGTCCTGCATGGCTTTTTGATGGAGTGGGTGCATTGCTTTTGCATGAACAGTACAACAGTGAGAGTTTCTACCAAGTCTGCTACTTCATTTGGTTACTTGTTTTGATTTAGTTAATTAATGTGGGTTCATCCCGAATCTGTGTGCTTTCTTTTGTTGTTGACAAGTGCCTCTTCGAAAATTGGCTGTAACATCCACCTGAAACATATTCCAATCACCCTATCAAGCACTATTCCGCAATACATATATTCCTCAATAATATTAGATAGCAACATCCCTTCAGTTATCACATCAAAAAAACATCCTTTCACTTATTTTCGGAAGCAAAAATTTTGAGTGTCCAACTATTGAGTAGACCTAAACCACATACATGTAAAAGGATTATGAATGATAATTTGATTGTATTTCTCAGAAAATTTGAGAAGCAACAATTCTCTGGCACATTTACAATGCCACATCCAAACCCATCTAGAGAAAATAATATAAGCAAAAGAATCTAACACTCTTTGAATCACAGTAGAATCGTCGTCGATATTCATTTGTCTTGATTATATCTTAAAACAGGCAATAAAACTATGGTGGACCAAAACCACTGTAATTCAAAGATTCTTCAATGAATCGCCAACACCTGAAAAGAAAAAATAAGAGAGTACAAAATCTGCAATAAAGATCCCAACAAGAGAGATAACCACAGCTGAAGTCGTCGACTCCCCAACACCTTTGGCTCCTCCCATGGTAGTTACTCCCCAAGCACAACTAACAACAGATATGATAGCACCAAAAGCCTGTGACTTGATCATTGCACTAATTAAATCCCAAGGTTTAAGAGCTCTCCGAGCTGACTCCTAAATGATGTTAATGCTAACACCATAGACAGCATCAGCAAGGAGTGCGCTGGATGCCATCCCGACAGTGAAACACATCAGTGTCAGAAATGGTAGAGCAAGACAGGTAGCAATGACCCTTGGTGTCACGAGATAATCAACAGGGTTTGATCCAAGAACTCTTAACGTGTCAGTTTGCTCCGAAACCTGCATTGTCCCTAATTCTGCAGCAAATGCACTTCCAATTCGCCCAGCAACCACAATTGATGTAATTACAGGACTCAATTCCCTCGCGAAAGCCAGAGACAATACCCCACCAACAGCTCTACTCAACCCTAATCTAGTAAACTCTCTAACAAATTGGATGGTGAAAGCCATGCCAACAAAAGCTGCAGTTAAGAGGCAGACCCCAACCGAATTTGGCCCAACTCTCCTTAACTGTTGAAGCGTATTCTTCCAGTGAACTTGTCCCTTTATATATAGTTCTAATAATAACCTGACCTGCCATGATAAGAGCTGATAATCCCCTCCACATATACCTGGGAGGTGACCATTTGTTCAACAATGTCTCCTCTTCTGACATGGATGCGTGATTTGTATTTGATTCTTCCAATTCCTCCAAGACAGCAGGGTGGCCATCATCTGTGTTGGGAACTGCACACAATCTGGTTTCTTTCAAAGGCCTTAGAGGCTTACCTGTCTGAGGCCTGCCAACGAGCACAATTTTCCTAGCAAGCTGGCTCGAATACGGGACTTGAAGTTTATTCCACCCATCTGGTTTTAACGAGCTACTTCTGATACATGTTTAATAATGTGACATTCAAGTACAACAAAGACATATATGACAGTGTGCATATGTACAAAATCTCCTAGATGTACCTGTAAGAGCAATAAGTGAATGGATGGAGATATGAAGCTGCTTGCATGGTTGATTCTGTTCAAATTTCCAAACTTTGTTTCAACAGGTTTGGAAAATCCGTAAATGTTGGTAAAATTCTTTCAATACCCAAATTACCATGGGAGCTAACAGTGAAGCTAAGTGACACCTGATTTCATAAGAAAGAATATATGCCAATAAGGATCTTATTCTAAATCAATTGAAGAAATGAAATGTCTATGTTTATCAAGAGCAATTGCATTAACAAGAAGTGAGATTTGAGCTACAAGCAGCACAAGTAGTTCACATCCTAAAACTCATCCAGCCCAGAGAATGCATACAATTATCAGCAATGAACACCATTCATAACATATCACTTTGACTCAATTCCAAGCACAAAATACCCCCAAGATTATCAAAACCCACCCAGATGTCAACATACCTCGAAGATTGCTTCGATTGTTCAACTCACTCAAGTGAACCAAGCAAAACCCAGAACTCCGGGATTGGTGGTGAATCGAGAGAGACAGAGCGAGTCTATCTTTTTATTTTAAGTCGGGTCAACCTAATAACTCGACCCGTCTCGGCCCAACTTAACGTCCAAAGACCAAAGTCCCTCTCTCGTTCGTTTCAGAAGACTTCAACTACACTGTACATATACCTAGTTAAATCGCCTAAGTACGTGTTTAACGGCTTAAGTATAAATTATAAAATATGATTCACCGCCACCATGACAGGAATCACCGCCGGAAAGGCTCCAACCCCGATGACCAACGTTGCGCGATACTCGATCAGGATAGCGCTCACGCGCCAGACAAAAGACCAGCCGGACAACACCTCAGCAAAAGGGCATACGCACTAATCCCACATCGAAGATAGAAGAGAAGCCCGAGCTTCAACCACCAATATATACCGGTCAACTCAGCATTAAATGATACGCATTCAATACCCAATCACGCCGTTATTCTATATAATTTGCATATCACTTCTGACTTAGGCATCGGAGGGTTGAAGGCGGGCCATCCCCGTCTCTCCTTAACCGTTGTTAATCTTAGCAGCGACAACGAGTTCGGTTTAGCAGATAAGCGAGAACGATACCGATAGCAACCCGTCACCGACATCATAAACCTCATTCACCCAGCAAACATCACCGATACAAGATCTTGTTCAATAGCCGATATCCATAACAGTGTCGGATATTAACATTGGCGCCGACTGTGGGAAATCGCACGTCGGAAATTATTTTTCCAACCACGGAACTCACAGCAAGCGACGAGCATGGACACCAACCTGACACTAGGAATATCGCCCAGCAACGGGCAACAAGTAACCGACCACCAGACACCAACCACGAACGAATACAACAATCAGCCCTTCACAATCCAACGGCCAGGAAAGCGCCACGCAAACAACACACACGATCATATCAACGATATGCAGCGCCGGTACGAATCGGCCATGGAAAAATGCCTGGAACTCGAAAAAGCCCCGGATTTCGAGCACCAACGATACATTAGGGCATCAGAGGCGCTGAAAACCACAAACCACCAGCGACTCAACCCGAGTTCAACAGCGGAATCAATCCCACCACCTCGATCCTACCACCAGGAAACAGAATCACCCGAGAGGGGGGACAGACTACAAAACAATGGCGACCCAGAGCCGAGTAACATCGCCCACCCGTCGGTATCGCCAACCCCGCACGTCGGTGCTAGGGCGGATGCGAACGACCCACTCAGCGTAGGTATGGCGGCACGAATCACCGACCTCGAAGTAATGATACGACAGCTATCACAACCAGAACCAAGTTACCTCGACCGAACACTCCCGGCGGTGCGCATAGAGCCATTCTCAAGCAATATCATGCACCGAGGACGACACCCGCTGGCCAAGATCAAGCTAGAAAGATACAAGGGAAAAATAGACCCATCCCTCCGCATCGACGTCTTCTCATCGGCAACAACCGACAGAGGATACGGCGACGCCACAAACTGTTACCTATTCAGAGACATGGGCAGAGCGTCAACTACATATCAGGTGATGTGATTCGAGTTATTTGAGTATATATCGAGTTAGATTTTTGTTTATCAAGTGTTTTAATATCTCTAACATTTGTTTCTGGTGTTAATATAGGTATAAAGAGTGGAAGAACGAGCTTTCATAACATTACACAAAGTACAAGGATCTAGGCCAAGGTGCTACCCCTAGCGAACTCCAGTTTAGGGAGTATGAGTGGCTGTGGCTGGTAGCCCACTTCGAGCACCCCAAAGTGAAGGTATGCATCCTGAATATATTTTACAACCCTAATGTATCGTATCACATTGAAATAGTTAGTTACTAATTTTTTGACATATGTTTATCCAACAAGGCGATTTCCAAGACGAACAACGAGAACAGATTGAAAAACACCAAGTCCCATCATGCAGGTTCACTTAACTATTTCAATGTGATGGTAGGGAGCAGAAACAACAAGAAGTCAACCCGTTGGTGTTTTTTCATCAGAAGTTCTATCCGCAGTGCCCTGAAGAAGCAGTAAGTCTTTGGCCTCATTATTTTGTAGTTCACATATGCATGTCTTAATAAAACTATTTTTCTCTATTAATTTATTTTGTTTAATAATACGTTATTCATATTCGCTTTTCAATTAGGTGAGAGTGGAGGATGCGATCACAGAGGTCACCATGAATATAGCTCGAAACGACCATCCTGACTGCTCGGAGGAGGAAGTGACCCAGTATGCCTCTCAGATCGATATGCTCGATCGCCCTATAACGGCTCAGATCATGGAAAAAGCGTGCGGGACTGGGAAGAATATCCACTACTGCAGGGGAATGGGCTCGGCAGGCGAATGAGTATTGAAGAACACTTCAGAATACTCTAGCGGGTTAAGAACTTCTTCTAGGAACTCTAACCTAGCAGCGGAGCTCCAGAGGACGCAGAGGGAGTTGGAGGAGCAAAGAAGGGTGGAGGAGGAGATGCAGCAATTGGCCGAGCAGCAGGCAACCAGAGATGCAGAGCATCGGACGATCGTCGAGCAACACCGAGTTATTGTCTAGCACCAGATACAAATGTTCGCATGGATGCAGACGATGTACGAGTGCCACACTACCGGACACCCACTCCCCACACCTCCACGATGCCTGTGTTCCACAACCGTAGCCGTCGCAGCAAGACCAGGGTAGCTGCCGGAGTTCAAATGATTTCGTCAACATGGATTTCGTCGACTCTTAGTGTAGTTGTATTTTATTTTTGTATTATTGTTGTTTGTACTGTTGGACAATTATGTGTGTACTGTTGGATGTGTATTTGTACGGTTTGTGTTTTTCACTACAGGTTCTGGAATTGGGCCCAATCCAGAACCTGCTTTTTTGCTAAAATGTCACCGGGTATTACCGACGAGATGGACCTATCTCGTCGGCAATAACTTCCAATTTTCGGCGAGTTTCTTCATTATCACCCACGGCTTTTTGAAGAATGTCGTCGGCAATAGTTGTGGAGGTCAAACAAGTTGACCCGGCGGAGCTTCATCACCGACGACTAACTCGTTGGTGATGCTATTTCCCATTGTCGGCGACTTTATCTCGTCGGTGATACCTTTGAAGTATCACCGACGACTTCTTGAAAATCTCGTCAGTGATACTATCACTGACGGGTTGCTTCCGGCGACCTTATAATCGGCGACATGTCGTCATGTGGCCTTTATAAGTATCACCGGCGATTTATGGAGAAAGGCCTGCGACTTTAAGTCGTCGGCAATGATAAGAAATGTGGTAGTGTCTGAATGAATTTCAAGAGTACTATTGCACCATACGAGAATTTGAAAATACATACTTAGTACACCTTCTACACATGTTGCTTCCTGAACCGTGGAGAACAACTATAAGAGAAAGCATAGAAGAAAGACCTCTAAAGAGGTTTTCAATCGAAAGAGTTGTAGAAAGAATCAGGCTGCTGATGCACGAACAGTGTAAAGCTAACACCAGAGCAAAAACAGCCAAGAAGCAGCTCAGAGGAACAAGTGACTTCTGTTCCAAAATGATAGATGCACTAACCAACTGGGGATGCGAAGAGAAGATGCATAAGAAAAAACACTTCCAAAAATATTTCAAGAGAAACAGAAGGAAGAATTGGAGGTTCAAGAGAAGCTCCAACTACAGAAGAGAAAAAAAAATCCCAGAAAGAGAATTTTCAAGAAGACAAGATTCTATCAAGAACTAGAAAAGAAGAAAACTTGTAGATGTTGGCTATGCAAGGCCGAAAGGCACTATGCTAACGAATGTCCCAAGAAATAGAAAAGAAGTTCAAAGGCTCTTCTTAAAGAGTATAAAGAAGCTATGTAGATGACAAATCTGAAAGGCTACTAGGTAGTCTATTCATCAGAAGATGATGAAGAGATGTTTGTCTATTCAGTCTGTTCAGAGGGGGAATCGACAGAAGAGTCAGAATCAGAGTTTAAAGAAGAGTATGAACCTAGAAAGGTTTATCTTCTTGAGATAAAGAATTAGGAAGAAAGCACAGAGAAAGAAAAGATTTCTTCCTACAAGGTCAATCCGGGATCACTCATTTGTGACTACTGTCAATGCAAGGAGAAGAAGGAACTCCCTATGTTTTGTTAAGCATTACGGAAAACATATCACAAAGAATTCTTCATAGTTGAAGCGAGGAGAAAAATGAAGAAGGGTTCAATAAACCATATGGTTGACCGAGAGTACGAAGACTACTTCTATAAGATAGAAGAGATGCAAGAAATTCTAGAAAGAAATCTAGAAAGAACAAAGTTTGATACTACTATTAAAGGAGTAGTGCCTGCAGAAATTCCAGTCCATGATACGAAAGAAGAAGTAGCATCTGACTGTGAAGAAGGACAATGCAATCCTTTTACAGAAGAGGAAACAAGTTCTTCAAACCAAAATTTGTGCAAGGTAGCAACTGGTTCTACAAGTAGATTCAATAACTACATGGAGATTGGATTAAAGTTTCTAGGATACAAAAAGTATCATCTACACGCCTTTGTAGATAACGGTCCTGGTTTCAGTCTAGCAAAAAAGTTGGCTATACCAGAAGAGTTATGGATAACTGATCCAAAGAGAAATGCAACTGGAAAAACTGTAGAAGGAAGAAGAATCTTCATGAATACATTTGTCAAGAAGGTTCAAGTCTTGATAGGAGGAGGAACCTTTATCATTGAAAATATTTGGCAATCAGAAGGTCAAGAGTCCGATGTTCCAATCAGCAATGATTTCCTGCTACAACAAACTTTCATCCAGAAGCCAGAAGTGAACTTATTCGGCTTCGAGAAGAATCAGAAATTCTTCTGGATAGAAAGGCTTAAAGAAGCTAAAAGTATTGTTGGTCCAGGGTTCACAGAACAATATTAGAGATCACAGCAGAATAGTGGTGGATACACACCAAGATTCGAAACCATACTGCAATATAAGTAACAAGATGAGTTGCTTATCGAGAAATCATCATTATCAGAAGAAGAAGATTCTGATGAAATGGAATTCTGTAGGTTTCATGGCAACAGAGAATTCAAGCATCCTGATGCTCCACCTCATGCCCCTACTAGAATCTAACTCAAAGAACACACTGTCTACAACATTCTCAAGAGAGATTGTGATAAGTGTAAGCAAGAGAAAATCCTTAAAAAGAAAGCGAGGAACTCCAAAAAGCCTAGTATGAAGACGAGAATCAAAAATGGAGATCCTACTATTGCGCCGCTTCATGATCAAGACAAGTACCATTACTATGTGTCTTATAAAACCTCTGACAACTAGTAGGTGCAACAAGAAGAGTTACCCATCCATGAATCATCAGAAGACAATGATGAGACACTTGAAGCAGCATTCGTAAGAGAGCATAATCTTAAGCACTTCAAGGTCAAGCTCAAAAAACAGAAGAAGCATACCCTTGGAGAAATCAAAGAAATGCTCAGACAAAATATCGATATCAATCTTCTAAAATCTTGGGAAAAAGACCCAGCGGTCTGTGAGCTTAAATTACATGACATGAATTCCATCTGTCATGTAAAAGCTATTCCCCAATACAAGGAAGAAGATCAAAAAGAGTTCAGAAAGGATATAGATGATCTCTTAGAAAAAGGACTAATAAGACCGTCAAAGAGTCCTCATTATGCTCCAGCCTTCTATGTCAGAAACCATGCAGAAGAAGTTCGCGAAAAAGTAAGAATGGTGATAGACTACAGACGTCAACAAGAAAATCGTAAAAGACGGTTACCAGATAGCATAAGCAAGAGTGCTAATCAACAGGCTTAGAGGAGCCAATGTGTTCTCAAAATTTGATGCTAAATCAGGGTTATGGCAAGTCAAAATGCATTTTGACAGCATTGTTCTTACAACCTTCGAAACTCCATGGGGACACTACTAATGGCTAGTAATGTATTTCGGGCTGAAACAAGCTCCATCCATTTTTCAGAGAAAAATGGACAACATATTCAAGCAAGTAGCAGACTTCTGTGTCGTCTATATAGACGATATTCTTGTGTTCTCAAAGAACAAAGAAGAACACATGAATCATCTCTTTAAAGTAGCCAAACTTATCGTCCAACATGGAATCATCTTAGGAGAAAAGAAAGTCTTTCTCGTCTTGGATGAAATTGACTTCTTGGGGATTAACATAAAGAACAGAGTCATCAAGCTTCAACGACATATCCTAGAGAAAGTTTGGAAATTCCCAGATATAATTTCTGACGCAAAAAGTCTACAGAGATTTTTAGGAGTCATAAATTATGGAAGAGACTTCCTTCCTAAAATTTCTAGATTAACAGCAATTCTGTCGCCCAAAACAAACTCAAAGAGAGCTTAAAAGTTTACAGAAGATGATGAAAAGATCGTTAAGCAAATCAAACAACTATGCAAGAATTTGCCACCACTATATCAACCTGAAGAGAATGAATAAATCATCCTCCAAATTGATGTTGGTGACAACTTCTGGGCAAGTGTAGTACTGGTAAGAGAGCCAGACACTAACATTGAGAAGATTTTGAAATTATGCGGTGGAAAGTTCAATGCTACATAGCATAATTATCCCACAGGGGAAAAATAAATTATGGCCATCAAAAAGATAATCGAGAATTCTCCAACCTTTTTAGGAAAACCTTTCTACATGAGAACAGCTTGTGTCAGAGTGAAAAATTTCAAAAACTTCAAACTTGATAAAGCTGCTGATAGGGGAAGATTAGCTAACTGACAATTATTTCTTAACCAATACGATTATGATGTGGAATTGATTGCAGAAAACAAGAACTATCTTCCAGACGCTTTAACAAGGGAAATGGCCAAATACAGAACAAGTGAGACGGATGATGAATGTCGCAACCTGAGAAGCAGAATGCTAGGAAAGGAACCTAACCAACAAAAAGAACCAGTTGAAAAAGTCCTCAAGAGTTTTTTGCTGCATCCCAAAAGACCAACCTTAACTAATCAATCTCAGGGGAAAGGATTGGCTAGCCCGTCTCAAACGGCAGACAGTAAAGGCAAATCAAGATCATTAATGGCTGCTGCTTGGCGAAAAAGCAGAATTTTCCTACAGGTTTCATAAATATCATCAGCTACCAGCTAAACACATTCTCAAAAGCAGTCTTCCAGACTAACCAAAGTCTAGCATCCCACCAGAGGACACTGTTAGATAATTTGTTGTTTGCCTTCTAGGAGAATGACAAAAGGCTCATGGTAGAAACCATAGATGCCTTAGCGATGGAACTAAGCCAAAAGAAGAAATCACCAAGCTTAGTCAATGAACCAGCAATGTTGTACATTAGAACTCCGGAGAGTGATAAATTTCCTATCTAGGTACTAAAAGAATCAGAATGGTTTAAGTTCCACATACATATTGGCACGCAATACCCGATGAAGATCTCCTCAACAACCTCTTCGTTGTCACATGACCCTTTCTGGGAAAATACTTGGTTAATGTTCAGAGTGAACATCCGCAAGAGCACAAGTTATGGTTAGTTGAGAATGGATTTGTTCATAATTTATGGACAAAATCAAATGAAGATCTAAAGGGACTACCATCCATTATTTATAACACAGTCAAGAATTTCAGGAAGAGCATCTGCATTCTCAAACTAAAGTTAAGGTCTACACCTCCAGAATGGGTGCATAAATCTAAGACTGAATATATTCCTCCATACCACTACGTCAGAATCATTCAAAGGCAGTATCTTGAGCCAGCATGCGACAGATACAATAGAAACCCAAATTCTAGTATTCCATGGATGAAGGCTATGACGTTGGAAGATATCAAGAAAGTAATCAAAGAAGATCAAGAGATTACATTTCTTGCGTCGGGAGAAAAGGTAATAGTCACTACATATGATCATCCAGAGACAGTTACAAGTGATCTGTTTGTCGCCTCGAAGAAAAGGAAATAGATTCTTCCTTTGCCTGTACTCATTGGCTTGAAAAGATCGAGAAAGAAAGAAGCTACCAGATGTATATAGATACAAATAGAGATATGGAAGAAAACGAGAGAAGAAGAATGATGAAGTATGAAGAACCTTACCTTGGGGATAACTCAGAGGTATATGATGACATGTAAAGACAGGTAAAAATCATGTTGTCTTCTTCCTCTTAGTGAGAGACATCTTTATCCTTAGAATCTTCTTTCCGAAAGAAGACAATAGTGCAAAGCAGATGCCCTATATGCATCAAAACACTTTAGTTAGTGGAGTCACTATTATTAGTTTGTGTTTCAATTCCGATTTGAGGTCTGCTCTTTCTATATAAAGAGCATCGAGTCTTAGTGTTAGGCATAAAAAACCAGAACAAGAGAAATCCATCTGAGAGCAGACAGTTTGAGAGTTTAGATAGTGAGTGAAGAGTCGAAGCAACTGTTCAGCTTCATCATCCTCAAGTAAGTATGTCTATTACTATGAGTGGCTAAACAGCTTATAGCTGTTTACCAGAGAATGACACTCTGGATCTATAGCTTGTAACCATGTTAGAATAAATAAACTATGGTTTCCCACAAAACTTCGAATTTTCATGCATCTTTATAAAACTCATTTAAACTCTCCTGAGAGGCGGACTACTGTCCAGAAAGTGGAAGAAATGAGTTGTTTTTACTTGTTCATACTCGTTTTAATCCCCTAGGAGGCGGACTACTGCTCAGAAGATGGAAAGAAATGAGTTATCTGATATTAGTAGTAGTAAGTACACTCATCACAAGTTAGTAGTACATGCATTACATGATAGTAGTACCTTCATTGCATAATGCATTACTGTTCATCAAACAAAACAAAAATTTTAAACCAAAGGCCATTCAGCAATGAATTCGCCAGCAGTAACCAAGCAGGAAGCCAGTAGGTGAGATAATGACATAATAAATGCTAGTTCTAACTAGAGATTGAAGAAATGTAAGAATTTGGAAATAGTGACATAGTTGTAATTGTTGTGTCTTTTTTGGTACACAAGTAACCTTATTTGAGAAAGAATGAGTTTTTTGAGTATGAAAAAAAAAGTTATTGAATTTTTAAGGGAAGAGAACTTAAATTTAGGTTTTTAAATCATTTGTCCTAAATTTAATTATCACATTGACCCTTTTTTTTTCTTTTTAAAAAATAAATAAAATTAAATTTAAGAACCGTAATCGCGCAATAGAACGAGGCCATTTCCAGTAAAGGAATTAGGGTTCGCAGAGCAAAGAGAGAAATGACGAGATTCTCATTAGCCGGGGGAGATGTAGGGGGGCCGAGCAGCCATAGGCCGAAGAATCCTCGTCTTCTTGTTCGTACTCCTTTTGCTTCCTCTATTTGCCATAGCTATAACTATAAGAGAACGGGAACGGGAACGACGAAGACAAGGAGGGTAGTGTTGGTGAATTTGGATTTGTAGGGTTTATGTAAAGCTTCTTGGACAACTCAACTTGTTTGATTGTTGACTGTCTCATGTCCAATGATTCTTTCTTGGTCCTTCTAGGATGAGTCTTGTTGGAGTCGAATGATAATTCCTATTGCCTAAGGACAGTGCAGAGTAATAGATGTTGAACCAACAGGGCACAGCAAATGTGCATGTTTGAGTGTGCATGATTAGAGTGGCTGGATACAATAAGGGTGGACGATTAGTATCACTATTTGTGTTGTTACCTTCTCTGGAATGAATCAAACAATGACTTACAAAGATTCTACTTTCAGAGGTTTCTTCCCTTTAAAGTTTTGAACAAATTCAGAAGAATAAAATCGTCACCATCCATTTAACCCAGGTCTAGAAGCCACAACCCCACTACCCTTTTTCAAGTGTTTTTTCTTTTTAAAATAAGGTAGACATGATCATGTCACAATTGTTTCTATAAAGTTTGAAGCATCTCATGATTTTAAGGATTTATTAAAAAAAATTGTGCTGAGCGAGTCCTACAGAGTATTTACCCTACAAGTTTGAGTTACCGTGCAGGACTGTTCTGGTCCGAAATTAGGGAAGTATGATTTTATGGTCTAATGAGTGGTCTCTAGTGACTTGGAACCTATATAAAGTTTTTGGAATTAAGGGTGTGGTGGTTTTGTAAATTGACATGTTCCCACAGAGGAAATAGTTTCACCGTATAGTCCCTACTCCCTACTATGGATAGGTCAAGGACAGATAAGCCATATGTTGAAATGTAAGTCTATATGCAATTGGAATGCCGAAAATGTGAAATCCAAGACAAATAACCATGATATCTTTCTAGGTGTTTTTAAAATTAGATATCTACCAATTCTTTGTTGATTATCTTTCTTTAACGTTGCTGCAATGCAGCTATTATAAATTTTTCTTTAAGATAAAAATTGGCTTTAAATAACATGTCATGACTGAAAACATCTAATAATCATGAAGAAAAGTCATAGTTGTATCGAGAAGGTATCTAGTATCCACAGTAGAGGAGCTAAGATTTACAAGCATGTCAAACTAATTGATGATATAATTGAATTTTATTTTCGGAGTGTTGCATTGGTTGTATCTGCTGGTTATATGTAGTGATTTGAATCATTGATACGAGAAGTATTTTATTTTTCTAGCCCTTGCAAATCTACCATGTTTATAAGCTTGTAAGTGTAACATGCTAATGACTTTTTCATTTTTCTTTGGATGTTCAGCGTGCTGCTCATTTACTATCTAACAATTCTCAAACATACTTTTACTGTTACTTTACCTGTTCAAAGGGGTCATTTCGGTCCGAAAATTTTCAGCGTGCGATGATGCGTGTGAAGGGTTCCCTGAGCCCTCTCTTTCTTTCCCCTCTATCGGTTTCTCCAGTGTTATTAACTGCTCTCTCTTTCGATCTGAGACTTGGAACATCTCTTGCGCCTCCGACTCATCTTCGGCCTCTTATCCAGATCTTTCGCCGCACACGTGCTCCATCGCCACCTGCGTTGTTTTCTCCGCCACCTCCATCGGGAAACGAGGCCTACCAAATCTCAAATCCGAATCTGGTGAGTTTCAAATATATTGGGTTGGGGGGGGGGGAATAGGTGAGGTGATTAAATGGTTTGATTTTGAGGTTTTTGTCTTACAGCTTCTTCAGTATGCACTGGTCTTGAATTGTTTTGAGAAACTTGGATTATATAGTTGATTCGATTTTTTTCCAGAAAATTGCTAGATGGTGTAGCTTAAGAACCGGAATTTGTTTCTTTTTGATACTTGATAAAAAAGGTAATCATGTCTTCTTTTCTTTTGGTTGAGTTTCGATGTATCAGTTCAATTTTTGACTACATGATTATATATATATATACAGCTAGCCTATATGACTATATGATCAGCCTGCTTTGCCATGGAATGGATTTTGAGTTGCTAGCTAGCGAAGTGCATGTAGAATTAACTTCAGTGAGAATGTATGTGATTTTGGGTTCTTCTTTGGATGGTTTGATTTTGTGGTTGTATGTTTAGTCCCTATTTTTGCTGGGGTTCCTTTGATCTTCTTCGGTTTTACCAGGATTAAAAATATTAGAAAAAAAATAAACTAAAAGCAGAGGAAGTACGTGTGAAGGGGCAGAAACATTCCGAGCAAAAAAAAAGGAAGAGCATTTGATTAAGCAACTGTTGTGGAACTGCTGTGGAACTGTTGTGGAGTAGTGGCCGCATGATTGGAGATGGGTCTGAGCAACTATATTTACCTATCCTTAGAGATGGGTCTGTGCAATTTGGTATCCTCTCCGACCCGGAAATATAAACCAGAAATCTCCATTAAAAAATACACATTTCGACACTCTTGGGCTCTGGGCATTGTAAGAAGCTACACTCACAACTCAGAAGCAAGGCGATCGCTCTCAACGTTGCAGATATGGTAATGGCAACCCCCAATTTTCCTCTCTTTATTTGTACCTTTATGATCAATTTCATACGATTAAGCCCTTAGGTTTTCTGAATTGCAATTTTGGTTTAATTTCAAACAATTTTGATTCTTTCTGGCTCTAAATTTCTGCGATTTTGAATGTCAATAGTGCACAAATGCTCTCTCTTTCTCTGAAACTGTTGCATATTTGATTTGGCCCTAATTGTTCTGTTCATACGACATGTCGTTTCTAGAGCTTTTTGTGGGGGGTTGTGTGTTTGAGCCCAAGTGTATGATTTTTGCTGTTGAATTGCTCTACTTTGCAGGACGGCCACGATTTCGGGTAAGGAAACAACTTGGTATGTACCTCTGAGTTTGAATTCAAAATCCAATCGCTACTGCTGTTGCTTTGTTGTTCTACTTCTTCGTCAGGTAAAGCCTCGCTTTGATTATCACGGTAGAAGTTACATTTGGGTTTTTTTATTTGTATATGAGTAATTGTTTTTGAGAAATCGAATTGGGTATTTAGATTGAAAGAAGATGGATTTGCATGATGGTTGTAATTCTATGATCTTTGTAGGAATGATATTTTATGTGATCATCGAAATCTTCGATACAGTTGGTTTTGAATCATGTTCATTTATAGCAAGATATCAAGGGTTCATAGTTTAGTTCTGTCTGCCTCTTCACATGTAGGACTGGCCATGAGGGTTTATTAGTTTGATATCTATTTGCTGCCTTAGCCAACACTTTAAGCTCTGTTTATTTTTGTTGTTTCTTGAGAAGCCGCCAAGAGCTCTTTTAATAGCATTGAAGTTCTTATTTGTTCTGCTAACAATTGAGGATATTCGGTTGGAGGCAAAATACTGAAAGGGATAAATGGTTTTTCTCTTTCTCCATCAATTTCCCTTTTTCTTCGGTTCATTGAAGCTCTGTATTTTATTTTTGTTTTTGCTGGTCATATGGTAGGTTTCAATAAGATATCAAAGCTCTTTATTTCTCAGCTTCGATTGAGAGTCTTTGGAAGCGATAAACCATCAATTATATCATCCTATATAAGTTGGTATGTACTCATATGTCTAAACCAGAGTCAAGCCTCTTGAATTTGTCTCATGTGTTACGCACTTATGCCCACTTCGAGCCCTATGTTGATGTTTAGTCTTGCAGGATCATTGATAATTATTTTTCTGCTGTCGATTTGTAGGGAAAGTTCTTTGGTGTCAGGTCGTGGTGCAAGGTATCACTTCATATAGAAGTTTGATTCTCTTAAACTGTGTTATAGATGTCATATTCTCACTTATATGTATACTGCTTTGGTGGTTAAAAGACAAGCAAAATGAGTTCTGCTGATTTGGATGGGAATTAACATATCATTTTTCCTTAACTATATCCTTGGCAGCTTCTATGTCTGCTTGGCACGGAGGGTTGAAGTATAACAATCATGCGGCCACTACTCCACAGCAGTTCCCACTACAATAAAGGGAAGCCCTTCTTCACTCGAGTGAGCAATAGTGTCCAAGTGTAATTAGAAGTAAACCTTTGGTTTACTTCTATGTCTGCTTGGCAGCTTTTTCCTTTGGTATATAACAACATCTCCTTTTTCCTTGACTATATCCTTGGCAGCTTCTATGTGTGCTTGGCACGGAGGGTTGAAGTATAACAATCGTATATACCAAACCTTTGGTTTGGCAATGAAATCCTTCATGATTTCGTAAAATGAAATCATTTGTAGTAATCTTAATGCTATTTTGCCTCCTTAATTTGGTGGGGCCAACGTCAAGTGAAGTTTACTGGTGGTAACTTCAACCCTCCGTGCCAAGCAGACGTAGAAGCTGCCAAGGATATAGTCAAGGAAAAGGGAGATGTTGTTTCCCCGCTGAAAACTGCCAAGGCAAGTAAGGAGGAAATTGGTGCTGCTGTAGCTGAACTGAAAAAGGCAAAGGAGAATGTATTGAAGTTGGAAGAGAGGTTAAAACTTCAACCAGGAATCCCCAAAAAAGATGGGAAGATTGACTACACCCAAGATTTCTTTGACCGCCAAGCTTTTCTGACTGTTTCTGGCCAACTGCAAGTTGAATCGTATGCATGTGCTCTTAGTAGTGTGTATACATTTGGTCCTACTTTTCGAGCCGAGAATTCACACACCTCGCGGCATTTGGCAGAATTTTGGATGGTGGAGCCTGAAATAGCATTTGCAGAGCTCAAGGTATGTGAAGATCTCATTATGAACATTAAATTTAGCATAGTCTTTACTCAGTTGTTGGAATTTGAATCCCTGACTACGGATCCCCTTCGATATCATTATAACATGTCTCTTACCTTCCTGTCAAAAAAGAGAGCACACATTACCTTCTAATATTCGATTATCATTTGTTCATGTTTCTTGAAACCTGTTCAAGTATTGTTTATGCCTTTTTGTTTCCAATTTTGTTTGTTCTTAGAGGTGATATTCCTGGAAATCAGTGGTAATCTTCATTTTGGTACGCTTGGATATAATGGGGAGGGAGGATTGTGTCTCTGAGTACATAGAAGCAGCTCATTCATCACTATTTTCTGGTCTTTTTCCTGTTTGGTTTCGAATCTTATTGTCTATACAGAAGTTAACTTTTTTTTTTCCACTCATGTAGGATGACATGAACTGTGCAGAGGCGTATGTGAAGTTTTTGTGTCAGTGGTTGACAACTGCCTTGACGATATGGAGTTTATTGCTCGGCAATTTGATAAGACTTGCATAGAGCGTCTAACAATGGTTGCAAAGACACCCTTTGAAAGGATTACTTACACGGAAGCAGTGGATCTACTAATTGATGCTGTGAAGAAGGGCAAGAAGTTTGACAATCATGTAGAGTGGGGAATTGACTTGTCATCTGAACATGAAAGGTACCTCCTTCATCACTGTTCTGCTTGATCAGTCTTACTTGGGTTACTGAGTAAATTGAGCTTACTGATTTATTGATTTGCTGCAGATTTTTAACTGAGGTGAAATTTCAGAAGCCTGTTATTGTGTACAATTACCCAAAAGGGATCAAAGCTTTCTACATGAGGCTCAATGATGATTCCAAGACTGTGGCTGCTATGAACGACTGCAGTATTTGAGGAAGGCAGTATTAAATTGATTTGAACGACTGCTAATGTTACTTCACCTATAATTTATCTTTCAGGAAGAAAAGAAGATATTTTAGCTGACTCCAATTTTAAAGAACAGTTGAAGTGAAGTTTACCAGTGAGATTGCTACTTCTAATTACACTTGGACACTATTGCTCACTTTGCTGTAAAATTGTTCTCAAGAACTTATATTTATATGGTTTGAGGATCCTAGCCTTCACTTAGTCATATCCAGTATGATACTATGATGTAACTGTTGAACCTTAGAAAAAAAAATTGTAGTTATGGACCATTTAGTAAACAAATTTGGTGGCATTAGGCTTCAATTACCAGCACTGAAAATGACTAAAGGAAAGGGCAACAAAATAAACAGAATGAAAGAGACGGATAATATAGACAAATAGAGTGATTTGTGTTGAGTGGTGGTGGTTTCTTGAAGAAAGGAGAGTGAGTAATCTTTGGGAATGAAGGCAGAGGCTTAAACAATGGGTTCTTGAAAAACAGGTTTGGCTTAAGCTTGATTTTAGTTCATGGATGTAATCAAATTGTAATGAAGATAATACATTATATGAGAGAGAGGTTTTTTCTTCTTCTTCTTAACTAAACAAGTGTTACTTAAAAGAATTATACTTAAAGGTTCTCTCTTATTTTGCAATGGCGGTTTTGCTTCTTTTGTAGTTAGTAGAATCTTTGCTGGTCAAAAGAAAAAGCTGTTTTGGGGCAACAAAAGAGAATAATTGCAGAAGAAGAAATACATTGAAGCTCAAATAACCACTATAAAAGCCACACTCATGACTAGGCTTAGGGTTCTCGCTTTCTCCGGTACGTAGTCATTTTCCTCATTAATTCTGATCGATTGCAGAAGTTGAATCCGAAAATGAAATTGTAATGGTTTTGAGGTGTAATTTAAACCGACCTTAACTTAGTTTTGATTTGCGTAGTCACAATGCGAAGAACACCATTTGGAGAACAAGAACAAGAGTATAATCCACTGCACAAAGTTGTTCTGTTTATAAAAAAATAAGAATTGGATAGTTACAACAGGTAATTTTTTTTTCCCGAGTGGCCTATAAAGAGGACACTGGTCTTCTGTTCTCATAGTCATATCACTTCAATGTATCTTGGATCACTTTGATTCATACTATAAATAAATCATTGTTTTTCGTATATCCAAAACTCTCTCCAAACCTATTTCATCTCATCTATAGTTTTCATTGAAGATTTATTATCTGCTGAAACAATTATGGTAACACCGCCCCAAGGGGCGGGCAGCAACCTAGTGCTGTACAAAGATTAAAAATAAATGTCCCTCCTGTTTCTGTCCCATTGGCTATAACCGCTGCCGTGCCATTGAGAAAGTTCTTGAATCAGTTAGAATGTCATGCCAAAACAACAAGTATGGCTGCAAAGAATGGATGACTTGCAGTAAGAAAAGTGAACATGAAAAGGCATGTGTGCATTCACCTTGTTTTTGCCCCCATTTAGGCTGCAACTTTGTCTCTTCCACAAAGAAGCTATATCAACATTTCAACAGTGATCATGTCAACTCTGCAACACAGTTCGTCTACAACAGCCCCTTTCCAGCTACAATAAGTTTTGATGACAAATTTCTTGTTCTTCGGGAAAAGAATGATGGCATATTGTTTATCCTTGACAATGAAACTGAAATTCTTGGAAACATGATGAAGCTTAGTTGTATTCAACCTAAATTTATGGAAGGCTTTCTTCTATGTTCTTTGCGCTAAAAAAAGAGAGATGTTTACTCAGGATAGTCATTCACATACAGCACTATGAGCCATGTTCGTAGCCCTACCTCATCTGGTTCCCTTATAATTCCAGGTGATTTCTTCAATTCATGTGGGCAGCTCAAGATAGATATCTGCATATGGCGCATTGGGCAGTGCCCTGCATCTTTCCAATGTATAGGTCTTACTTAGATGAGTTGTGCTATCAAATCTATGGTATTGTTCTGGAAATTACTCTTGAGGTGTTGCACTCTTGTTTTGCACTATTGGTCGACTATATTGTTAACATATTGTCACTTCATTTTTCACAAGTACTGTTCCGGTTGTGGTTTCTGTGAAAGGTAGGCTATGCTTCATAGTAGAATTGGAAGTCCTCTAATATGGTTTTTTGAATGGGTCCATTTCCACTCAATTCGCTCATATGCTTGTAATTAGCTTCATGCCAAACATGCTTGTTGAAGGAGACATTTTTGGAAGTGTATGTAGTCATGATATGTTGGACAATGGTCTTCGAGTCTACAGGGTGTCGCACATTTCATCAGATTGCTATCGACCAGAATTTCCGAGGCTTAATGTAAGTTTCCTAAAATGATACTAAAATTTTCATAAAGAAATGAGAAGTCGTCTAAAGCAAATGCCAGCTCGATCGGTACTGTTGTTCTGAGATGCTACATTATAGAGCAAGCATTTACATTGTCATCATGAAGAAGGAGACAATGTTGTTGTCAGAAGCATCAGAAGCCGGAAAAGTTTGAAGATTCTTGACGTGACCTGCCGGTGCCCTTTTGTCATAAGCTCCGGCGGCGTGTGGATTAGAGACGACATGTTGAGGGATGTATGGCCAAATCTCAGCTCTCTTCCCTGTGCTCTTGACTCTATTCAACACCTTGTTTGGTTCAACGTACCCACTCACCGTAATCCGGCTTTGTTTTCGGTTCACCTCCACACTTTCAACACCTGCATGCGTTCATATATGTTGTGTTAACTCAAAAGTCTCAGACAAACACTCAGAGACAGAGAAGAATAGAGAGAGACCTTTCATGTAGAATACAGATTTCTTAACTTTTCGTTCACACCCATCACAACACATTTTGACTTTGATCTCGACTATCTGATAATCAATGGTAGAACAAATTAAATCCATCCTCAGTGAAACTATAGCTGTAGCATTTACACATGTTATACATATTGATACATGCTACTGATACGTACAATGGTTTATAAGCATGGACTACTGTGGAGGATAAATTAGTAAGGATGGACTATTGTTTCATTTCTTCTCGCCAGTTGTAATGTTAGAATTATGATCATGAGTACCTGCATATTGCTCCTTGTGCTCGTGCTAGACACTGAAAAAGCTGAAAAGATAGCCAAGAACTCCCATTAAGCAGAGAGAGAGAGAATGAATGACTGACTAATTCAGAGACATCGATCACACATATATGTCTAGTTTTAGAACAGACTTATTACTCGTGGGAGGGAAAAAAGCATTGGCATTGATTGGTAAGTTGTGATTTTGTTTAAATAAAGCAACCTAGTAATGGGATTCCGTGGTAGGCGGAATTTAACTTAGAGATGAAAAGAAAATAACAATATTTTTGGATGAAATAATTTCAACTCTTGTTGGAATTTATAAATTATAGGAATTCTAAGAACAAACTATATTTAAGAACAATTTAGAGTACTTAAATACATTTAAGAATAATAATTGACAAAATCTCACAAATAAGGATAAGTTATTTGTAGGTTGCCATATGCCAGATGCAAATTTATTTTTATACACAACTGTCTTTTTATGTGTATTTAATATTTTTTTTTTAAATTGTCCAAAATTAATGAAAATTAATTTTTTATTTGTTTATTTTCAAGAAATTATATTTTATCCAAAATTATTTTTTTTTAATATTTTTTAGATTATGTTCATTCAAATTTCTTCTGTATTCAATTTTTTTAACTTGAATTGTTTATTCAATTTATTAACATTATCAATAAACATTTAATTTCAATTCAAGTAATTTTGATACAAATTCATGCATTAGAAGTTCCGATACAAATTGAGTAACAATTTCAATAAAAGCTCAGTACCAATTTTGATACATATTCCATGACATTTTTTACGCCTGATAACATAGTAATAGTCCTCGAAACGAAAAAATCGGAAAATGCAGTAGTAGGCCAAAAAATGCAGTATTAGGCACAAAAATGCAATAGCAGTCGTCGAACCAAAAATCCGAAAATACAGTATTAGGCCCAAAAACGCAGTAGCAGTCCTCGAACCGAAAATTCAAAAATGCAGTATCAGGCCCAAAAACGCAGTACCAATCCTCGATTGAAAAATTTAAAACAACAGTATCAGGCCCAAAAATGCAATAGCAGACCTCGAACCAAAAATACAGTAGCGATCTCAAAATTTACAGTAGTGGTCCCCAAATCTTGCAGTAGCAGTTCCAAAAATAAAGTAGCAGTCTCCAAATATGCTACATTGAACCAAAACTGCAACAATAATGCCGAAAAATGCAGTATAATCCAGTAGACATAACCACATAGCAAACTCAACATTATTATACAGTAACCTTCAAACACAGTAGCACATATAGCACACAATTTAGACCAGTAACCTTCAAGATCACAAATCCAACCCAAATTTATTCAAAATCACATATTCTCACAATAGCATATGTAACAACCCTAACCAAAAATCACATATAAATCAGAACGAAACAGTATTATCGCGAATTAATAGTTTTGTGTGAGTTATTAACGACTTTCTTATCGGGGAAGAATTTGACCTGATTTTCTTCACGAGAATTGTAGAATATTTAATTTTAATCACGCAGGAATTTTCGGGGAATTTTTTGGATTTGCGAGATATTTGTTATGATTTTTGGAAGTTTTTATTTTTGTATAACTATCGCGATGTTTATTAGAAATTGTCGTAATGGATAAATCGAAAAGAAATTTATTTTTATCGATTAATTAGTGACCGAACGATTGCGATTTAGTCGAATAATAGACGTCGATCGATTGAGGAGCTTCCCCTATAAATAGCAAGTTTCTGAAAAAAGTTGATTTACCCGATTTAGAAAGTTGGACTGGGAGTTGACCATGTGTTGACCAACCGTTGACCCAACCCGATTTGCCGATCCGTTTCTTGACCTGTCAGAAAAGTGACCGTCCGACCACCATTTCAAGCGATTGAAGTATGAATTTTCTTCCCCTCTTGCCCATGAGTGGCTTAGTGTGATTATTTGGGATTTTTAGTGATGTTTTGGAGAAACCCAAATGGGTTTTTGGAGCGGTACCGACGGACGCCGTGGGCGATGGAGCTCCGGCTATTCTCCGGTGACGGCGTGGGGTGGGTTCGACTGGGTTTTGTCCCAGAAGTCGAAACCGCTTAACCCTGTGGCCCGCCGTGCGCGGTAGCCGACATATTAATGCCGAGAAGTTTCCGGCCGGGTTTTGACCCACCGGCTTTCGAGTGGAATTACGGCGAAATACGCTGAAATTTTGAGGTGGTCACAGAAGGGAAAGTTTTTGGGTTTGGGGAGAGG
Source organism: Geum urbanum (assembly GCA_946800695.1). NCBI lineage: Eukaryota > Viridiplantae > Streptophyta > Magnoliopsida > Rosales > Rosaceae > Geum > Geum urbanum. Next base: position 2,627,363 of record OX327008.1, on the reverse strand, counting down.
AAGAGAATGAGGGGTCAAACGCTCCAAACGGAGCCGTCCAGCTAGAGGGGGGGCGTGACGGCCATGCGCCGCCACCCACGGCAGGGCTCCGGCAAGGAAAAATTTTGAAATTGTCCCGGGATATTTCGGGGTAGTTTTTGAATTTATTTTCGCTTGTTTTATCGAATTTTAGTATTAAATGTTTGCGTTATTTATTCAGGAGATCATGATCGAGATTTTGGCGAGAGAATTTCCGCCGGACCACAGAGCTAGCTTTGTACTTTGAGTGGACACTTTATTTTCACTGTCGATTTGTGAGTCTATGATCTTGCATTTTATGATTATGCAGTTTATAATTATGCATTTTACGAGTATGCATTTACGCTTATGCATTTGCATGGTGGCACATATGATTTATTTTATACACATCGAGCATACTCACAGTTGTTGCATCGATGCACTGGCCTCTCGGCTGATCCCCGAGTTGTTCCGGGAGGGATTGGACAAACTCCTGACCCGTGGATTTCACTGTACTCAGGAGGGTTAGGACAAACAACTAACCTGGGCTTTATTGTAACTTTGAGGAAAACGCACTCAAGTTACTACCTCCACACATACACATTACCCAGGAGGGTTAGTTCAAACACCTGACCTGTGCTTATTTATTTTCAGACTAGCATTATTTTGATGTACATTATTTATGAAAGACATATTATTTACAGTTTCAGTTAAAAGTGAAATATTATTTTCGTCCACTTACTCTAACGATTTTTTATTATTTTATATGCCTTTCCTGGGCTTTTTGGTTTTTTTTGCCCAGTTTGTAGTTGTTATCTTGTGATTGCACGTAGGAGACGAGGGCGTAGAGTTTGTGTTACTGTACTCATATAGTAGGTTCCTAGCTTAACCTGCTAGTCTTGTGTAATATGTATATTAGAAGTCTCTCTGAATACTGTAGAGAGTTTGACTTGTTGTGTTTACTTTCCACACGGTTTTTGGATTTCTTATCACCTTTTGTAAACAAAGTATATTTATAGTAAATTTAGATTATGGTTGATTTGAGAAATACGGTTGGGATTTGCCTACAGTTTGTTTTTGTGGACATTTTAGAAGTGTGTTTTCCTGTAGATTTTTAGGTTTCTTGATTCTAGAAGAAACTCTGACAAATTTTTTGTAGACTCAGGTGTTGTTATGGCTTAATTTCGGTTTAGGCAACTAAATTGGGATCGTGTCCTTTCAGTTGGTATCAGAGCATTAGATTATAGGTTCTGTAGACTTCTGCGGTTGTGTTACTGAAGACATTTAGGAATACACAACACTTCTAGAATGATGGCCCGAACGGTCGGCGGATCCCTATCAATGCTCATGGTGTTGTGTGTTTTTAAATGTTTAAGGTTTCATTACTGTATCCTTCGGATTCGAAGACAGATTTTCGAAGAAGAATTTGTGGAGGAAGAGTACGAGGAGTTGGAAGAAGAAGATCAACAAAACTCATCAACTGCTTTCACAGTTTATGATGGACCAGTGGATGAACAAGGTATTCGTATTCCTTTTGAGCCTGTTGGAAGGGATGGACAAAATGAACAACGATTTGCCGACCGTGTTGTAGATCTCTAATCTGCGTACATCCATGGAGAGTTGCAAAAGGACTTAGTTAAGCACAACTGGTATCTAAAGACTGGCGAACAACTTTAAATGGTGTGTGTGTGTAATTTTAATTAACCTGGTTTGCAACATGTTTGCTTTATTTGTTTTTCCTTTTGGTTGTTTGAGTGATGTGTGTTTGATTTTAAGTCATTATGTTTATTGTAATGTGCACGAGCTTTGATGAAATAAAAAAGTGCATTTTTATTACTTGGAAATTTAAAGTACATAATTTCAATTGAAACCTAGAATTATTGGAAATTTAAAGTACATAATTTCATAGTGGCAAACAAATACCAAACTATTGAAACAGTGGCGATAACAATTTGAAAATGTTTCATCGCTACCATCTCCTTCCTCTTCCTCTATTTTCTTAAGGATAGTCTCTTTTTTCTTCGAAATATACCTCTGCAATTTTGGGGTCATAGCATCCGTATCCATTGCCATAATCCTTGAATCCTCCGCTTCAGCCCTCAATTTGTAATTCTTCTCCTTAAGGGCGAGTTGTTTTTGGTATAAAGCTAGCTCGGTGGCATCACTTTCTTTTTGCTCAGCGAGATGCATTCTTTGATTTTCCATCATGGTTTTCAAAACCTCATCTCTTACCTCATTTGAAGATGTCATGGCTCTTTCCCCCTTTCTTTTAGCTTCCTTGGCCGCCTTCACTCCGATTGGTCTAACTAGACTAGAGTACACTTCATCTTCGTTGATTTGTGGTGTTGTAATGACTTCATCATCCTCCAAGTTGACGGGGGGAGGCATTGAGGTAAAATGAGGAGTAGTTGCGGAGTTGGAATATGAAGGAGGTGGTATACCAGGTTTGATGGCCCAAAAATTTGGATGGTTCTTCATCACTTCCCAACATTCAAACTTGGTAAACTCTTTCTTTTTTTGTGCCACGTACCATGATTGAGCTTTTCTTATCTAAGGGAAAAAAATTTATATGTCAAAATAATATCTAGGAAATGGAGATGTCAACATTGATTAAAATAAATGTAATAAATAATTTATGACAAAATTATTAACACTTACCACATCTTGCAAATTTGAGCCGGATTGTGCATTTCTTCGTGCATATGCAAGAGCGGCACCCCAAGTTCTAAAACTCGGCTTCAACTTTGTAAAACGAGAAGAAACTACGGTTTGGGTCCTAGGCTCCGGCCTTGATTCACCATGCACAATCTCCCAATTTTTCTTATAATCGGCATAGACTTTTTCCCCCAATTTGTCGAATTTTTGCATGTTGTCGGTAATAGGACAAACGCTAATGCGACAATAAGAAATACAAAGTTGCAAATCTTCGGAATCAAGCCAATTGGACATTTTTTTGGAACTAAAATACAAAGGGATGAGAGGAGGATGAAGGAGAAGAGGAAGGAGAGGATAAATTTGTTGTGCACAAATTTATGTGAGATGTGAATGAAATAGATGTAGTATTTATAGAAAAATTATAGGGTGTTATTTGCAATGTTTTTGAAATTTTTTGGGATTTTTTTTGCAATTTTTTAGGGTTTATTTAGCAAAATGGTAGTAAATTCTGAAATAGCCGTTTCGGTTGAATTTCGGCCGTCCGATCATAATTTTTAATTTGAAATGGACGGTCCAAATTAATCTGACCGTTATGGATTTTTATCCATCCGGCCTCACATGTGGCGCCTCCCTATTGGATGGTTATTTTTTTACCATTTACTGGCACGTGTATTACACGCATCAGGTAGAAAAAAAAATTGAACCGGTTGGCGTCACCCACGTGCGTGGGCTCCGCCAGCACTACTCGTACTTCAGCTCGAGTAGAAGCTGCTCGTGCAGCTGCTCGTCCGGCCAGTCAACGTGCGGTCGCCGGTGCATGTCGTCGATCGAGCTGCTTGTGCTACGTTGACGGGGGGGGGGGGGGGGCGCCGTTTGAAGCTGCTCGAGCTACTCCACCTAGCACGGGTGTAGCTTCTCTAATGCCCAACCCTAGAGGAACTTTAGCTTTCCATATTACAGAATAAGTAATGATGGGGAGGACGACTCAAAGATACTATCCCCATGATTTTAGCAGCCACTCTCTCTTTTCTGGTCCAGATGACCACTACCTTCAAGCCAAGACCAGAGATGAGGTTTCAAACTTCCTCATTTCTTGTGTGGTGTACCCAGAATCTCTCCTGATTCTTTCTATTTATGGAGAGCGTCAGAATAAATCCTATATATATGCCAATAATATAGTCATACTCTTCAATCATACTCTTCGATAGTCATAGATGAAATTTAATTTCTGAATAAACATAAACTATCCAGTATGGTCCATATAAGTTTATACGTAGTTGGTGAAATAAAAAATAAATAAAAAAATACTGTAAGTGAAATTTTCTCAACTAACCCAAAGTCGGGATATTAAGGAACTTGCTAGGTAGAATGTTCCCATAAGCAGCAGTAATGCAAAGTTCTGGCTGCAAATCTCTTAGTCTGGACAAAAACATATCCAGCAGATACAGATAACACAAAAGTGCCCCTCTCAAATTAAACATTACCGTTGTCTAATAGTGTTAAAAGATACAGAAACAATAATGCACCCAAGCACATACGTGTGGACACTCTTATAATCATTCTAACACAACAATTGCTTAAATTTTAATATCATTTATTGTAAAGTAATAAAGCATTGCTCGTGTTCCACACTAAAATAAAACGAATGTTATGCAGAGAACATATTTCATAGAAGAAAATAGCAAATCACTGGAGAATGTAAAGAGATACACCTATCAGTCCTAATTTGGCGCTCTCAGAAGCAAACATGTGCGCTTCAATATGTTTTTATGGTTGATTATTTAGTAAATGGAAGATTAAAACACTTGACAATTAAACTATTGAGCTTGATAATGAACTCAAACTCTCTACCACTAAACCGACAGAATTGTGGATATAATAAAGTTGCCCTATAGTATGACATGATAAGTTGAGTTGTACCTCGCCGGCTTTTATAGGTGTGAAAATTGTTAGAAAATATTCTCTATATCTGTCTTTTATCTACCATATCTGTATATACTTAGATTCACTGCTGTAGCTTTCCTTTCCTGTATAGAAGTTCTTATCCTTATCTGTATAGGTCTAGTATGTCTGTTCTGTATATAACCACGTTACAGTTATCAATGTAAAAGGCATTCCAGGCAATCTATTCTACAGTCTCTTTTACATGGTATCAAAGCAGGACTAGTTGCTGACTCATCGCTACACCTTTTCGATCTCGCGTACAGCATCTCTTTTTCAATCATCATGGCCGGTGGAGAAGATTCTGGCGAGAAGAAGGCAGAAAGTTCATTCGATTCCGCCAAGACAGATCTCTCTAATCCCTTCTTCACTCACCATTCAGATCATCCCGGATTGGTTCTCGTCTCCAAACTTCTCAATGGGGACAATTATTCAGGTTGAAAAAGGTCAATGGTCCGAGCTTTGAACTCCAAAAATAAGTTTGGATTCGTCAATGGTTCAATCAAACCTCCCTCAGAAGCAGCTAATCCCAAAGGTTACGCAACTTGGTCGCGGTGCAACGACATGGTTCATTCTTGGATTGTCAACTCTTGCGATCCTGAAATTGCAGATAGTGTGACTTATTACCCTACTGCTAGTGAGGTTTGGGAAGATTTAAGTGAACGTTTTTCTCAAGGGAATGCAACTCGCATCTTTGAAATACAAAGAGACATCAATCTACTCATACAAGAATATCTATCTCAGCCTACAATACAAGAGTTTTTGGGGATGAACTGGCAATATATTCAGACACAGTACATTCAGAACAGCAGAAATTGATGCAGTTTCTAATGGGATTGGATGATTCTTGCAGTGCTATTCGGGGACAGATTCTTCTAATGAACCCACTACCTTCTGTTCGCCAAGCATACTCCTCTCTCTCTCTCTCAGTAAGGAAAACACTGCGTCTTGAGTACAACCCACATTGGAGCAAGCAAAACTAGCAGCATCGCCAGGGTAATCCGGAGCAACTGAAACCCGTCATCAACTGCGACAAAAAGAGCTCAAGATTCTCAAAGATCGTCAGATAGCTTCAACGAATATCCGCGATCGTCGAACATAACTGATCAAAATCGGCGTTGCTCTTGGACGCGATCTAACTGTACCTATTGTGAGAAACAGGGGCGATATGCTTTGGGTCATTGGGTTCAAAATTGTTTTGAGCTTAATGGATATCCTGTGGGTCACCCAAAAGCCAAATCCAATTCAGGCCCAAGAAAATCTAGCAACAGTAAAAAGTCTGCAGCTAATCATGTGTCTAATGCTTCTAAAGATGATGGAAAACCTGTTATTGGAATTTCGGAAGCGCAACTGTGGCAGCTTTTCTCACTTCTGAGCAATGAAGGTTGTAGCTCACAAGCCAATGCGGTAACTAAACCAAGTTTTTCTAAAGTCATTTTCCGCGACTGGATTATTGATAGCGGGGTAACAGATCATATCTCTTTATCATCAAAGTATTTTTTCCACAAAAATAAAAATTGCTCATTGCCTCCAGTATTATTGCCTAGCGGGGAAACAGTTGAGATTACTACAAAAGGAACATTGGCTCTTAATTCTGTCTATTATTTGTTGGATGTATTATGCGTGCATGCATTCAAAGTAAACCTAATATCAATAAGTCGCTTAACAAGAGGTCTGAATTGCTCAGTGACTTTTTCTCCTTATTGGTGTATTTTGCAGGATCTGAACACGAAGACGATGATTGGTTTGGGGAAGCAGCATGATGGACTATACTATTTGGCAGCATTGGCGACAAGAAAGAATCTTACCCTCTCTCCTCCCACAAACAAACCATCCTGCAACCTCACTATCTCCACCACCGATCTATGGCATAATCGTTTAGGACATGTTTCTCCTCCTTGTCTTCGCTTCATTGTAAAGAGTTTTTTAGATTTTCACGTTCACCCTAATAATGTTTGCCCTACATGTCCCTTGGAAAAACAAAGTAGTTTACCTTTTGGTACTAGCACTATTTCTTCTTCAAAACCATTTGAAATTATTCATTGTGATATTTGGGGCCATTATAGCCATTCGTCTCTTTCTGGTGCGCATTATTTTCTCACTATTGTTGATGATTATTCTCATTTTACATTGATTTTTTTGATGCGTCACAAGAATGAAGCACAATCTCTTTTGAAAAACTTTTTCACTTATGTTATTACTCAATTTGAGTCTCGCATCAAAACTTTTCAAAGTGATAATGGTGGTGAATTTATTTCATTGCACACATTCTTTCAAGAAAACAGTGTAATTTTTCAGCACTATTGTGTTTATACGCCTCAACAAAATGGGGTTGTTGAACGTAAACATCGGCACATATTACAAGTGGCATGATAGGCGGATAAACACCTATACAAAGATACCTTATTTTCAACCAAGATATATCATTGTAATAGTTAATTATATGGGTTATCGAATACAAGGAGTTGGTAAAACTAAATCCTAACACTAAACTACAATGCTGACAGACTCGATTACAATACACTAATGACACTACGAACATAAGGTAGACTACTGTAAAAACTACGAAAATTTAACACAATATACTAGACACCGTGGTAGACTACAACAACAAAATTGAGGGTGTTCTGAGTAGTTTTGGTTACCAAAATAAATTGGCTAAGCTACAGCTAATGCAGATAATAAGTGCTGAAAGTAAATATGCTAATGAATGCAAATGTGTTTAAACTATATGATTAATGAGCTAAGAAGCATGCAATCCACCACCGCCATTCCATCTCTCTAACACATACTTAACCTAATGCACATGTCCGATGAATGAAAGTTCCCAGGAAGAGTTGATCGTTACAACCACATCCTATTTCCTAATCTTTATGCCTATGCAGGTTTGTCATGGACCTCTCCCACAACTATTCCTCTATGAACCCATAGTCATGGATCCCAAGGTTTACAAAGAAGAAAGCATTAAACACTAGAAAAGGTTTGAGAAGCTACGAGGATTTACAAGTACACTATGGAGTGTCTCGCTAGACTTATGGATTTCAATCTCTTGACGGTAAAATCAGTGTATCACTGTAGAGAATCCAATGGAAGAAATTATCTTCAGTCACCTGTATCTCATGACAATAGAACCCTAGCATGCAAACTAAGTTGGCCACTAAAGCAAACATACACGAATTCATATGGTGAACCATTCAGAGAAAGAAACCTCATTCAAAGAACATGCAAAACTAAGTTAAAGTGTATGCATTAAAAAGACTTCATGAACGAGGCTTCAAGCAGCCCCTTAACAATAGGTAAAGAATCAAGCAGCCCCTTAACTAAAATTCATAAGTAAAGAATCAAAACAAGTCATAGTGTTTGATACAAAAAAATGAGATGAAGAAGAACTCTGGCTGGCCACCAGTGAATTCGTCGTAGGGCAAGTCGATCTTTTTCCTGGTCGCCTTGCAAATACGCTCCGCTTTGCCCCCTTTAACGAGACCCCGAGTCCTTTTCGGTTCCGGGTCAGTGGGGGCCCTCCTTTGCTTGCGCCGGGCGCTTAACATGATTGATTCGGCGGTCGAGGACGCCTGAGTACTTCCAGTTGAACCGGTATCGGGCGTCGGAGATTGGAAGGGGTCGACGTCATCACCACTCGAGATGAATGGGGGAGCGGGAATTTCCCCAGAGGGCGCTACGGACGGACCAGATGATCCGTCCGGATTGAGAGCGTCGTTGCCCTCCTGTTGAACCCAACCGACTTGGGCCGCCAACATTTGGAGCATGGCATCTTCCGCCTCATGTTGGGCTTTCTTCTTGCCGGATGTCGTCTTTGGCGGAGCCATTTAAACCTAAGAGTACGGTGTTAAAATACCTACTTACCATAATAATTACAACTTAAAAATTTACGCTAATTAAGTACGTTTAAGATTTAAATAGAGTACACTAGCTTGGCTTTTTCGGTCGTTCAATGGACGTGCGACCCGCGCGATAAAGTGTAAATTTTCAATTAATCAGCCTTGATTAAATCGAAAAACATGGTCAGTTAGGGATAGAGATAACGCGAGAGGCAGGACTAATTTCGACAAAAGTCTTTCTTAGTCCAAATCCTGTCACCAGTCATAACCCGTTTCTAGACACCATGTCCGACATTCGGCTAATTTTTCGAAAATTTACACTCCCTCAAGTCCTTTGCAAACTCCGCCCTCAACCTCATGTCCATAACTTCACTTAGGTTATGGTGTGCGGTGATGAAATCCACACATCACGAGGGGTTAAGGAGATAAGCTAGGAAAAGAGGCACCATATATTCCAAAGAGTGCAACTTAATAAACCAAGCCTATGTACTAAATTTAAATCGAACACGTACTACTAATTAATTTACTAGAACATACACGTAAATATTAATTAATAATTTTTAATTACATGTAATAATTTATTTTTATTTATCATGCATTTAATAAAAAATTGATTCATTTAATAAATTATGAATAATAATTTATTCATTTAATAAATTTAATAATAAATTCATTTAATCATGCAACTAATAATAAATAATTACAATAATAAATTTGCAAATTTAATAAATTATCAAGTAATTACAATTATTCATTTAATTATTATTAATAAAAATAATTAACCATTTAATCAATTAATAACAATAATTAATCATTTATTTAATTAATAACAATAATTAATCTAAATATAAATAATAACAATAAATTTACAATTATTCATTTAATTAGTAATAATAACAATAATTATGATTTAATTAATTAATAACAATAATTAATCTTTTATTAAATATTTCAAACTAAATAATAAATTAAATTCTACTAATAATTATATTTAGAATTTAATTAATTAATTAAATGAAAATTATTTTAATAAGGGAAAAATAGAAATTTACCGAATCGGAGTTTTGCCGGAGTTGAGTCGTCAAAGAGGAGGAACCACGTACGCCGGAAAAAATGTCGTCGGAGCGTCGCCGGAGGAGGATCGCCGGAGTGAGAGAGAGAGAGAGAGAGGAGAGGAGAATGTTGTATGGGATGAGGAAAAGAAGATGAGCCCCGGCCTATATATAGGCTTTCACTTAGACGACGGAGCACTATTCTCCGTCGTCTAAGTTCACTTGGACGACGGAAACAGTGTTTTCCGTCGTCTAAGTGGCGGTTTCAAAATTTTGAAACGGCGCGTAATTAAGTGGCGGGACGTTTTGAACCGCCATGAATTTGGACTTAGACGACGGAGAATAGATTCTCCGTCGTCTAAGTGGAAATTCAAGCGGTGCCGAAAATTGAGGCGGTAAATCGAACCTCCATGATTTTCGACCTGGACAACGGAGAATGACCTTCTCCGTCGTCCAGGTGAACACCAGGACGACGGAACACCACATCTCCGTCGTCCAAGTTAAATATTTATTGTACCAGGACGACGGATCTTGTCCTTATCTGTCGTCCAGGTAAAATTTACGTTAAAAAAAATTTTAAAATTAATTCGCTAGGAATTTAGCGATCTGTCATTCGAGTGAAATAGTCGTCCAATATCGATGAACGCATCGTATATATGAACAGTTAAATTTGAACCGACGAATAATTTTTCGTTTTAAAAGTTGTTAAGTATCGACTAATCCTTACGACTTAAGTGTTCATGAGTAGAGGCTCATTTGCAACAGAGTATTAACGAAATTGAATTTGGACAAAACAACCGTTGGATATGTTCGTCGTAACATAATATATAATTGTCTTCAAAGGACTATAAAATAATAAGTTGGGGAAGGGTTTCATCGGCACAGTCAACCACAAAACCGATAATTTCACAAACCGGAAACGTGGATACAAGGCATGTCGCAACTCCGATTTTCGAACCGTCGAAGCTCACACACCAAGAATTGTTGACTCTAAAGTCTTGACGAAAAGAATATGCATTGGAAGAAGGTCTAGATGGTCGTTGTCTTAGAAAAAATGACGATATCTGCACCTGGACGACGGAGATGAGAGCTTTCCGTCGTCCAGGTAAACACCTGGACGACGGATACGCTCTCATCTCCGTCGTCCAGGTGTATAGACCCTGAATTCAGGGGTTAGGGCCTTACTGTTTAGGGTTGAGGGTTTGTGAACTTGGACGACGGAGAATGACAGTCTCCGTCGTCCTAGTGTGTACCTGGACGACGGAGGATGACCATCTCCGTCGTCCAGGTGTAAAAACCCTGAATTCAGGGGTTAGGGCCTTAGGGTTTAGGGTTTAGGTCGTCCAGGGTCATTTGTGTGTCTGTTCAATTATTTTGAAATAATTTCTCCGTTGTCCAGGACAAATAATTCAGATTAATTAATTAATTAATTTAATTTAGTTTACGTACGTCGGTCGATCCGATATATATGATCGAGCATGCATCGATCATATATATATTACAATAATTAAAATAATTAATTACCAATTAATAATCCTCGTCGTGTGGCCGTACTCTTCGCCATAATCGTCATCATCTTCATCCCCGTTATCCGATTGCTCATCCTCCTCATCATACTCAACATCGTCCGACGAATAACCTGAGTCGTCGTCCGCGTCCTCTTCCTGCTTGTCTTCTTCATCTACCTCCTCGATAATCTCATCTTCAGCTAGATCTGTACAACCATCAGGCATGGGTAACCGTTCATCATCTTGAACCAGGTCCATTATATCGGAGCGGATGACAGAAATATTAGGCTCTTGATAGGCAGGAATGTCTCTTTCTGGTTCAGCAGCATCTTCAGTCATCGCCAGTGTCCCTTCAATTGTCTCTGTATTCCATATTCCTCGATGAGAGATATGGTTCACTATTTTCCACCCTTCACCGGCTTTCGGATCGTCGAGATAGAACACCTGCCGAACTAAGGTGGCGAGAGCGAAAGGCTCATCCTCATACCAGCTTGAGTTTGTATCGACTGATAATAGTCCCAGGTCTTCCTTTGTACGCTTGAACCATCTGCATTTGAATAGGAAAACATTGACATCATTCCCGTAACATAGCTGAACCACATATACAATAGCCCCGTAATATAGATCATTGTCTTTCCCAACTGCTACCCCACTGTTTTGTGTTCTTCTTCCTTCGTCTCGGGCCAATGAATGGAACTTTGTCCCGTTCACAAAACATCCGGGATAAATATAGTGTTTAACCGACTTCCCTGCTAGCAAGTGTTTTGGCCATGACCACCACCCTCCGTGGTTTTCAGATTTTTGCAGATCAATCATCTGCGAAAAAGGGCAAATTAATATAAGGGTTTACTTTCTACAAACATGATCGATATGTATTTAAATAATTAATACCGAGACGTACGTACGTACCCATTGGAAAAAATAATCTGGAAACTTCTTCTTAACCATTTTCTCAATCCACGCCGAACTCTTGTTTTGATTTAACGCCTGAAGCCTCTCCCTGTATGACATCATGTACGGCTCAACTTCGTCACAGTCTCGCAACACTACCCAATGTGCCTCAATAAGTTCTTCCCGTGTTAACGATTCCTTTAATACTCCTCTAAACTGTCGGACGACATTGGTGACGACAGATAGATTGATGCGGGCACTGCGATCGGATGCAGTGGGAGGTGGTGGATCTTTGAGGTACCTATTGCAGTAAGTAACACACTCATGCATTAGGTATGTCTCTGCTATGGAGCCATCCGGGGCCGACCTATTTTTGACAAATGACTTATACTGTCCAAGCTGTCTACAAAATCAAACGTACAATAAGAATAAGTACATATAGCTAGCTAGTATATAATCTCTAGTGGAACAAATTAATTAGTTGTACGTACCTTTCTTGAGGATACATCCAAGTGTATTGGACCAGACCAGAAATGAGCACCTGCTCGGGCAGGTGGATCATTAGGTGAATCATGATGTCAAAGAAGGCAGGGGGAAAAATCCTCTCTAGTTTGCAAATGATGTGCACAATTTGTTGTTGCAATTCCACCACATCTGACTTCTTTAATTCTCTGGCGCATAACCTCTGCCACCACCTGCACAATGCCACTATTGGTTCTACGACGTCCCGAGGCAAGTATGGTCGAATTACCACTGGAAGCAGACGTTGCAGCATAACGTGATAGTCATGTGTCTTTAGACCAACAAACTTGTGTTGCACCTCGTCCACTGCTCCAGTTATAGTAGCTGCATACGTAGCCGGATAACGAACGCCCTTAAACCAGTGAAATACAGAACGTCTAAGTGTCGGCTTCACTGCGTAAGGTGCATCTGGCATCTTGTTGTACACTCCTTTCCTATCCCTCCTCAACCACAAGGGACGACGTAGATTCATTGATTCCAAATCTTTGCGCGCTTTGGGAGTATCTTTAGTCTTGAACTTAATACCGAGAATTGTTCCCACCACGCTGTCGCACACATTCTTTTCTATGTGCATCGCGTCCAAGTTGTTCCTCAGCTTCAACTTCGACCAGTAAGGGAGTTCAAAGAATATACTCTTGTGATCCCAATAGCTCAGATCATGTGGAGGAATTGGATTGCATTTCTTTACATCCGCGTCATTGCTCAACACACCAAAGTCGAAATAGCTCAACCTCTCTAAAATCTCTTCGCCCGACCAAATACGGGGTTTAGGATTGTTCTCTACCGTACCGTCGAAATGAGCTTCATCCTGTCGCCACGGGTGGTCGTGAGGAAGCCATCTACGGTGACCCAAGTAACACACCTTCCCCGCGTGCCAACTAGAGTTCACGTCGTCCAAACATATAGGACATCCATTATATCCTTTCGTCCTGCAGGCTGCCAACATCCCATAAGCTGGAAAATCGCTGATCGTCCACATTACGGCAGCCCTCATCGTGAACATCGTGTCAGTGAATTTGTCATAAGTTGGAACTCCATTTTCCCACAACAGTTTCAGGTCGTCGATCAAAGGTCTGAGGTAGACATCTAAGCACTTCGATGGGGATTTAGTGTGATGACCCGAACTAGAATCTGTTGTGTATTCGGCACGATTCTCGAGATTTGGTTATAGTCGCAGTTTTACGATATTGTGTGATTTGCCGATTTGATTCGCGACTATGTTTTTAGTCGAGAATTTGAGTTGGGTGTCTTCATGGGAATTGTAGAGTACGTGATTTTGAGTTCATGGGCTATTCCGGAAGAATTTTCCGATACCCGAGGAATATTTTATGATTATTTGAAGTTTCGGTATTCGACGAGTTTATCCGTTTGTTTCGTGGTTATCCGAATTATTTCGTATTTTCATTTTGGACCGTTGATCGACCCGAGGCTCGAGTATAAATAGCGAAATAGTCGAGAATTAGTCATAAAACACTATTTGAGTTTGACCAGTCGTTGACCTTCTGTTTTTGGTAAGTTGACTTTTTGGACAAAAAGAGAAAGTTTCCCGTTTGGGAGTTGCCGTCCGACGACTTGTTTTCCGGCCACCTCCGGCCAAGCGAAGGGTAAGGTCTCCTTCCTCTCTTGATTTCGAGTAGGTCTGTACTTGTATTGATGGAAATTGATTAAGTTTTTGGGGAGTTCGATTAAGGCCGAGACGGGGTGGTTCGACGGTGACGGTGGAGGTGGTTCCGGCGAGTTTTGAGGGTCGAGATGTTGGGGGTTTTGCTCCCCACACCTCATTGAGGCTTCCTAGTTAATTGGTTTTGGATGAGGTGAGGTTTTGGGGTGAACCCGATTAGGGATCCGGTTTGGGTATTCCGATTTGGTTTCGATGAATTGAGGTGGTTCCTTTGTGAATTGGGCTTAGTGTTAGAAGGGAAAGAGGTTCGCATGGTTGAGATGGTCTGATCTGGAGAGTTTCGCCGTGTGATTCCACCGTTGACGGCGCGCCGCCGCCGGCGGCGGAGAAAAAGTCAACTTTTCAGATTTCGATGTAATTAGTGTCGTTTTTCTCGAAATCGCGTCCTGGTTATCGTGCATCAGTACAGTGTTGTGGGTTATGATATTGAACAGATATGTTTTATGGTTATGTTCAGGTGATCGAGATCGTGATCGTGATCGTGCTTCTGGCGAGGGATCTTCCGCCGGTCCTCGAGATTAGAGCGTGTGTGCTTTTTGCTCACCTGTGAGTGGACAATTTATTTTCACGGATTGATTGCGAGTCTTTATTTATGATTTACGAACTCGAGCATGCGGACTGATTATGATTTTACGAGCATGTGTTTTACGATTATGCTTATACGAATATACGTATACGAATATATACATATACGTACATATTATGTTTTAAGCATGTGCATAGAAAGGATTTATGATTTGGTTTACACAGAGTACAGTCTCAGTATATGTTGTGGTATCGTTACACATTGGCTTCTCGGCTGATCCCCGAGTACGCTCCGGGGGAGACAGATATCCTGACCCGAGGCCTTTCTGGCTAGGAATCACGTGTGGGTCTGGGATCCCGTGATTCAGACTGTGCTATCGCGTGGTAGTCCATGAGTGATTCCGCGATTTTATATTGCATGCTCTGTACGCGTGAGGAGTTGGAGTCTCCCTCGTGTACCCGGACGCGTGAGGAGTTGGAGTCTCCCTCGTGTACCATTTCTTTACTTATGCATTTGACTCGCATATGATTTTATACGTATATATTACTTGGTGAAAGACATTTATTTTCGTCCACTCACTCTAACGTGGTTATTGTCTTTCCTCTGGGCTTTTCGGTTTCCGTGCCCAGTTTGCAGTTCAGGTTTGGTGTTTCACGTCGCGGTTTGGAGGCTAGTGATCAGAGTCACCTGTGTTTTCCAGTAGGTTCTTGTTTCACCTACTGATGTACATTTTGTATATGTTTTACTCTAGAGGTCGCTCTGATACATGATGTGCGGATTTTCACGGATATACATATATACATAGTACAGTTTATTTACTGTTGTTGTTTATATTGATGTTGAGAAATCCGGATGGGATTGGTGCCCACGGTTTGATTTCTGTGGCATAGGACGAAGTGTTATTTTCAGGGTGCAGGTTTATGCAATTCCACGCTAGTAACAAAACTCTGCCGAAATTTTGAAATTTTTTTGTTGGTTCGTATTTTCGAAAGGGTTTGATTCCGGTTTAGGAAACTGAATCGGGATTGGGTCCTTTCATTTAGGACCTGGAATTAGTACGGTAAGGAAATTAAATTCCTTGTTCATGCACATCCACGGAGGCAAGTTGTACGGCATCAGAATAACTGGCCAAGTGCTGACGGCGGAGCTATTACTTCCCCAAGGATTGAATCTGTCTGTAGATAGGCCGAGTCTAACATTTCTAACCTCTGAAGCAAAGTCTCCAAATTCTCTGTCGAAATATTTGAAACCCTCCCCATCCGCGGCGTGTCGCAGGACATCGTCATCTATTCGCTTTTCTGCGTATCATCGCATCGCCTCTGCTGTGTGTAGAGACATGTACAGGCGCTGCAATCTGGGAATCAAGGGAAAATATCGAACAACTTTCACAGGAATTCTCTTTTTCGAACTCTTCCTATTCAACTGGAATCTGCACTGGCCACATACGGGACAATAGTCCAAATCTTTATACTCTTTGTTAAATAGCACACAATCATTCAGACATGCGTCAATTATCCTGTACTTTAGGCCGAGGCTGCTCAGGATATTTCTAACCTTATAATGAGATTTAGGAAGATTGTGATCATCGGGAAGCAACTTACATATTTACTCCTGAATTTCGTCAAAAGCACTCACTGACATTTTGTGCTTCACTTTTATCTTCATTTGCTCCATCACATATTGCAACACATTCTCTCGACATCCAGGGAACACCGGGGTTTGCGCTTCAAGTAGCATCCGGTTGTACTTTTCCATCTCACTGGTGTCAGTGGCCAAGCTAGCAGCGGGGAATGTGTAATCATGCTCATTAGTGGTACTGTAACCTCCGTCTTGGTGTTGGTGTCCACCATGACTACATCCCGGAAACGCATCATGGACCAAATCTGCAGTTGGGTTGCAAGCTGGGGGTCCGGCACCACTGCCGCTGGATGAGGCACCATGGTAACTGTACCCTGAGCTGAAGTCTGCTGCGCTGAACTCTACTGCTTCACCATGCTCGCTCCATGTAGTGTAACTCCACATCATACCATTTTCGTACAGGTGTTGCACCATAACATTAACCTCCGCATACTGACAATTAAGACATTTTTGACACGGACACCTGAAACGTTTCTTTCCCTGACCATGTTCTATCGCAAAATTCACAAATTCGCTAATTCCATCCATATACCGGACATCACATCTATTCTTCAACTTCATCCAACTCTTGTCCATACTGCTACAAAATATATATTATAATTAATTAATTATTACATATATATATATTAGTCCATTAATTTACGCTTAATTATACGTACTCGATCTACATCGATCCATCAATTACGTACGTACGTACGTAATTTAATCGATCTGTATATATATATATAGCTAACATCCTTGCATGTATGTACGTACGTTTTCACTAAATATATATATATATATTAATTAAGACCATTTTAACTGCGTACGTACCTGCTGGCCTTCTCGATATCTGTACGTTAATTAAGCTAGCTAGCTATGAAAGGACCCAATCCCGATCCATATACCTAAACCGGAATCAAACCCTTTCGAAAATACGAACCAACAAAAAATTTTCAAAATTTCGGCAGAGTTTCATTACTAGCGTGGAATTGCATAAACCTGCACCCTGAAAATAACACTTCATCCTATGCCACAAAAATCAAACCGTGGGCACCAATCCCATCCGGATTTCTCAACATCAATATGAACCATAAACAGTAAATAATACTGTAATATATATGTATATATCCGAGAAAATCTGTATAAACATGTGTCAGAATGTATCAGAGCGACCTCTAAAGTAAAATATATACAATATACACATCAGTAGGCGAAACAAGAACCTACTGGAAAACACAGGTGACTCTGATCACTAGCCTCCAAACCGCGACGTGAAAAACACCAAAACCTGAACTGCAACTGGGCACGGAAATCGAAAAGCCCAGGGAAAGACATGAAAATCGTTAGAGTGAGTGGACGAAAATAAATGTCTTTCACCAGTTATATATATGTTATAAAAACATATGCGAGTCCAGGCAAATAAAATCAACAAGTACACGAGGTAAAACCATAGTCCTCTAGCGTACTGAGCATGCAAGTAAAAATCCCACGGGGTCACTCATGGACACACACCGTGCTAGTACAGTCAGAACCACGGAGTCCCTGACTTCCACGTGATTCTAGCCAGAAATGGCCTCAGATCCGGGGAAACGCCCCTCACCGGTCAGTCGGGGATACGCCCCTCCTGGTATGGCCTACCATCGGGGATCAGCCGAGAGGCAAGTGTATCGATACAACAACGTAACCAAGACTGTACTCTGTGTAAACCAAATCATAAACATTTCGATGCAAATGCAAATAACAGCATATAAATGTATGTATACTCATATACGTATATTCGTATAAGTATATCGTATAATCGTAAAACACATGCTCATATATCCGAAATCTCATAGGCATGCTCAAGATCGTAAATCATATAAAAGACTCGCAAACAATCCGTGAAAAGAAATTGTCCACTCACAGATGAGCAAAAAGCACACACACACTAATCTCGAGGACCGGCGGAAGATCCCTCGCCAGAAGCACGATCACGATCTCGATCTCCTAAATGTTCACAAAACACAACTGATCAATATCATAGTTCTCAACACTTTACGGATGCACGGAAACCAACCGTTCCCGGAAATACGAAATGCAGTGCAAAATGAATTACGGAAATCCCGAAATCCCCACTCGAAATCTCGACTGAAAATCGGCTAACTAAATCAACCCGAAAACCTCCGTACTATAACCAGGGCGTGATTACGAGAAAAATGACACTAATTACATCGAAATCTGAAAAGTTGACTTTTTCCTCGCCGTTGACCGCCGTCGCCGCCGCCGGCGCGCCGTCAACGGTGGAATCACAAGGCGGAAAGCTCCAGATCGGACCATCTCAACCTTGCGAATCTCATTCCCTTCTATCACTAAGACCAATTCAAATCACAACCACCTCAAAATCAAGCAAAACCGAACGAAAATCCTTAACCAAATCCCTAATCGGGTTGCATCAAAAACTCTTCCTTAACCTCAATTGATCACACCAATAGACTCAGAGAGACGAGGGGAGTCGAATCCCCCTAATCTCCCCTACCAAAACTCGCCGGAGCCAAGCTCCCCGTCACCGGCGACATCAACCTGATCGGCCTAACTCGGGCACCCCAAAAACCTCATCAAATCTCACCAATTAAAACATCAACCAACTCAAAATCATCAAGGGAAGCTAACTGTACCTTTCAATCAACCGAAGGTGGCCGGAATACGGTGGTCGGACGGGCAACCGAATCGGGAAACTCTCCCCCTCGAGTCAACGCAGTCAAACTTTCCAAAATGGGAAAGTCAAAGCAAGTCAATGCAAATTCATGTTTTTACGACTATTTTCCGACTTTTTGATATTTATACTCGTCCCACGGGTCGATCAACGGTCCGGAATGAATATACGATGTGATTCGGATAAGCTCGAAACAATCGGATAAACTCGTTGAAACCCGAAACTTCAAATAATCATAAAATATTCCTCGGTTATCAGAAAAATCTTCCGGAACCGCCCTCGAGCTCGAAATCACGTACTCTACAACTTCCGTGAAGGCACTCAACTCAAATTCTCGACTGAAAACATAGTCGCGAATCGAATCAACAAACCACACAATATTGTAAAACTACAACTATATCCAAATCTTGAGAATCGTGCCAAACACACATCTGATTCTGGTTCGGGTCGTCACAAGCTAATCAGCGGAGATCCCTTATCGATCCTGATTCTTTCTCGGCCTTCTCCTGGCCTTTTCCTTCTCCCTTCTCCTTCAATTCTTCTTCAAATGGAAGAGATATATCGAGGATCGGATGGAATGAATTTAGTTTGGCATCGGGCTTATATAATGCTTCACTTAGACGACGGAGGTGTCGGTACGTCGTCTAAGTGGAAGTACGTTACGTACTCGGACGACGGCGTGTCGGTCCGTCCTCCAGGTTATCACCTGGACGACGGAGAATACCATCTCCGTCTTCCAGGTGACCACCTGGAGGACGAAGAAGACTCCGAGGTCCAGGTGATCACCTGGATGACGGAGCATACAATCTCTGTCGTCCTGGTGATCACCTGGACCTCGGAGTCTTCTCCGTCCTCCAGGTGGTCACCTGGACGACGGAGATTGTATTATCCGTCGTCCAGGTGATGACCTGGAGGACGGACCGGACTCCGAGGTCCAGGTGATCACCTGGACGACGGAAAAATCTCCGTCGTCCAAGTGTGACTTGGACCACGGAACAATTACGTTTCCGTGGTCTAAGTGCTGTTTTCTTGTAGTGTCATTTCGTCAGTGACATACTCCACATAATATGCAATGATGACAGGAGTTACAACCATTACATTAGTGGTGTACTAAGTATGACTTATACCACTACTAATTGTACCACTACTAATTGTAGCAGAACCTTGAACCCCCTCGGGTCCAGATTTTTTTCAATGTTAATTAGACTTCAAGTCCCTAAATCCTCTATAAACTTCACAATTATAGCAATGATTTGATCCGTCTATTTTGAAGTGAAGCAAAAACATCTAACCCATGATCTTATGATATATCATAAGTATTATCATAGTTGATCACCTGCATATTCGGCCAAAAATGTCAACATATTCATCATATGCAACTTAAGCATATATATGGATGGGATCAATCGGGGGAATCATTTGTACTTGAAAATTCAAGGTTATGATCTCAAAATTAGAACTTCGGGTACGTTCTAATATTGTTGGTAATATGAACTTCTAGTTCAAATACCTATTATACTCAAATCCCTAGCTTATTTGAGCTTTAAGATGCATCTCAGCATCAAGGACCCATGACATGAAATTTTTCCCAAAGATGTCGAGGGCAAAAAAGTCCAATGCTGTCAAATTTGCCATATTTTCTTGTAGAAAGATAGAAAATATTAAGATCTCAATATCGAAACTTCATGTTAGAATATAGTGAACAACGGATCACATGAACAAAACTTCAGGTTTATGCCATGTTATTAGAACTTTAGGTCTAATATCATTTTTGAACTTTAGGTTCATAATTTCGAAACTTCAAGCTCGAGTATTATTAGTGAAACTTCAGGCTCACTAATATAAACAATTGTAAACAAAAATATGTAAATTACAAGCAGATTAGATTACTCCATATATCATGAGTGGTAATAAAAATAAAATATCTCTTCATCAGCTAAA
The DNA here is from genome assembly GCA_946800695.1 of Geum urbanum. Taxonomy (NCBI): domain Eukaryota; kingdom Viridiplantae; phylum Streptophyta; class Magnoliopsida; order Rosales; family Rosaceae; genus Geum; species Geum urbanum. The sequence continues at coordinate 2,606,498 of OX327008.1, read as the reverse complement.
ACAAACAAACTCATAGATCAGAGTATTGGTCAAAGTAAATATTGATGTTGCACCAAAAACTCTTTTATCATCATCGAGTTAGAAAATATAGAGCGAAAATGCTAATAACGTGTTATAAACTTGGGAGAAAGAGATAGACAGAAAAGAGAACGCAGGGAGATGGGGAGGAGAAAGTGTAGAGTGTTTTCTTATTCATCTCAATAAGCCTCTATATAGAGGTATGGTTTACATGATAGGTATATAACTATTGAGTATTTGCATAGACATCCACATAAATATAATATTTACAACATAAAGATAGATATTTTTTTTTTGAATTTTTAGCTAAAATTAACTTCAACAAAGTAAGTATAGTTAAAGTCAAATATAACTTTTAGTTAAAGTTGTAGCTACATTTAGCTACATATGAGATAGAAAATAACTTAAAGCTAAACACTTAATTAACACTAAATATGTCACACATGTTATCTGCTTATTGTTCAATCTCTCGTAGAAGTATCAAGATTCTAATAATATGTTGAGAGCAAGGGCTCTCTTGGTTCATCCATTCAGTCGGCCTTCCTCAAGGGCGTTGCATCACAAGTGGAGTAAAGTATCCAGATTTGTGGGGAATTGGGCATGGATTTCAAAATAGTTGTTGGCTTCAAGTTGGTGGTGTGACTGCAGAAGTTAGCGGTGGTAGTCATGCCGAGGTCAAGCAGAGCTCGATTGAAAGCTACCTCGGAGTTGGTGCATCAATACCTTTGCTGTTGAGAATGGGTCGAGTTCGCCGAAGTTTCTTTCGTCAACTGCAGGTCCTTCCAGATCCTTTGTGGGAGGCTTGGCTTCCTAAGAGCAGCGATAAGATAGTGGTCGGAGGCGTTAAGTGGTTTCCGTGTTGGAGGTGGAGTCTTGTTGGCTATATGGATATGCGTCGATTGTGTCAGCCTGATGAGCTAGGGTTGTGGGGGTTTTGGGCTTTGAATGTGTTTTGGGCACATGTTTTGGGTTCATGTCCCGGCCTTTTGGATTTGGACTTGGGATCTGGATAGTATTTTAGCTAGGTTGTTTTGGTTTCTTTATTGGGGCTTGGCAATCATGTGCCCTCTATGACAAGAGACTAAAATATAAAGTGGTTAGGTTCTCTTGTTGTCGAGGCCTAGCGGCTGTTACTCGCCTCGACAAGTTTCTCCCATGGTCACATGGTTACTGTGAGCTTCATATCAGAGATTGTATTCCGGCCTAACTTTGTTAGGGCGCATAGATTTTTTAGGAACGTTGGTGTTTCCTAGGTAGGGCCCGTTATGGTGGATCTATGTATAATGTAACCTCATTATTGATTTAATGTGACATATTTCTTGATTAAAAAAAAAACTATATATTTCACTTTTGACATTAGAATAGCTATCACTGCTAAATCAAAAGTTATAAATGGTTAGCTGCATTTAGCTTTGGATTAGAATTTGATTTTTAAAAGACTAATTTGCATGTACAGTGTCTCGACTTTACTTGCATGTGCAACTTAGTACCAGAACTTATAAAGTTATCAATGTAGTAACCAAACTCAATTTTTGTTATAAACTCAATCTCTTTTTCCGTTTTCCATTATATTTTGTTAAAATGTTGGCGTGACTTGCGTGTTCCGTTAGATAATGACAAAATAACCAAAATACCCTAATGATACATTAATTTATTTGTTTTAAACGGGTCGTTCGGTCGGGTCAAATTTGGAAGCATGATAAGGAAATCAGTTTTGATGTGAAATTTGTCTATTTTAAGCTGAGGAAAGCTCGATTAAGTAGAGAAGTTGTTCATGAATTGGAGTTGTAAGCAAAGGAACTCCATTGAGAAGGTCCTGAAATGGCGAAGTTGATAAGCGGTTAGGTGCAACACTGCCAAAGAGATCGACGAGGATCTTGAAGCCGACAGAGTGGGCAAAGGCGGCGGTGGTAGTGGGTGTGAAGCTAGCTACTGCAGAGAAAGGGGAAGTCGGTTGCAGCATAGGCGGGGGGAGGCACATCAGAGAAGAAGGGGTTGAAGGTATGGTTATGGTTTTCCTTCTTGTTGAGGAAGCCATCATCACAGAGGGGCAAGTGAGATCGGCGGTAGGTAAGAGGGTCAAGGAAACTGAGTTCGTGTGGTTTTTGGATGGTCTTTGTGGGATTTGGTGGGATCGTGATTGGGGTTGTTAATTGGGACTGTGGCTTTATGTAGTTGTGGGGTTGCGGTTGTAATTATGTTTGGATGTGTTGTGATGATTTTTAGGTTTGGGTCAAAAAGTGGATCAGGGGCCTGAGAAGGAGGAGAAGGGATGGAATCGATCGGGTGCGCGGCGATGGCTGTGTTGTTGGCAGATCATGGAAAACCCTATGATTTGGTGCTTTTATTCAACCATAAGATGTTAGCTTGTGAGCATCCAAAATCTGCACTCACAAATCAGTTCTTTCATTGAGACAACTCCTACGTTGATCATTTAGTGATCTTCCATGAATGGGTTCTCTCTCAAATTCAAAAGCAATCTGGTTTTCACCAAAACCCTAACAAATACGACAAAGAACAACGTTCCAGAATCCCAAAAAACATAGGAATGCTCATCAATATTCTAGCATTGCTATAGTCCATCTTAAAAGATGAACACCATTGGAAGCTACAGAAGTTTAGTTTCTAATGAAATAAATTTTGTCTCAATCGGAGTTCTGATCAAGAAGATAAGACTGGATTATCGGACGGGGGTCGAGTTTGACAAAAACAATGCTACTGCTACTGTTCTGTTTGCAGGCTATTTTCAGAAACCAAAATTCAATACCTAGGAAGGGTATAACCTATGGTTAAAGCCCTTGGAATGTATTTTCCAACTCCATATTAATCACATCAATCAGACATCTCTAGAGAGAGATATAACAAAAGTTTCACGATACGTTAGTACGAGAAAACTGGCAGAAAGCCTTTCATGAACAAGACACCGTGTGAGGTCGACAACAAAAAAGATAAAAAGGACACCCGAGTAACTTGGAAAGATCGACAAGGGGTTACAATACCCATGGACGATCTTGCAACCCCACGAAGTCCAAAAAGGAGTTCCAGAAAATTAATTTCTTCAATTAGTTTTCCAAAAGGCCAATCATTGGGAAATATGTAGTTCTCTACGAATGCACTGACTTTCAACAATGATGACCGGTTGCCAACAAAGTAACCACTTTGATCGAAAACAATATCTTGAGAACAGAGGCAACAACTCCTCGTGAAAAGAAGATAGCTCTCCAAGGGGGGAGAAGCAATAGTTTTTTACGAAAAGAAGATGGTTCTCCAAAGAGTATGGTTTTCAACAAAGCCAATGTCTTTTCTGGTAAAAGTAGGTATTTTCTACGACAACAACTTTCCATGACAACTTATCTTCCTAGCAAGGGTACGTCGTTGGAAATCTGGGGGGTAAACACTCAAAATATGAGAAACCTCAAGATACATACATTTGGAATCTGGGAAAATATGAAGTCTGAGGTCCACAAGCTTTCCATGTCTGGGAAGCTTATGGAAGTTTTGATGAAAGCAAGGCAACGCCATTGAAAGATTGGGAGGAGAACCCTTAAGATTTTAAAGGGTTTACTAGCTCGGCTCTTGTGATTTTTAAACTTGGAATATCATATACGGGGAGGAAAGACACAGTCACACTTGACTTCTGCACAAAGTCCACAAAGTCACAATCAACCTCGAGGGTCTATTCCCTATTCAAGAGTACAACCGAGTTATACGAACAAAGTTATGAGGGAAGTTCTATAACATGATAGCATCTACATGTTGTAGTCTGCAACGAGTTATGAAGTTACATGTCAGAGCAAACAATTTCTCAAGGGCAATCTAAACACTTAATGAGGTGCACTTGTAGATGAAAAAAAAAATCTTTATACAACACTATGATAAAGAATCGAAGACCATAAAGTCAACATCTCCAACAAACCTTCAAAATTTAAAGATTGAATAGAAAGCTTTGGACTGGAGGTAGAAAGTTGTGCAACTAGAAATCAATATCTTGTCAAATCATGCATGAATAATCTCCAAGCCTCAAGAGAATAGCTAACATATGGGGATTTGGAAGACGTATCTGAGTACCAGAGGAAGTTTGGAATGAATAAAAAGAAAAGAAGACAAAGAGAGGTTTCAAAGTTCGAACAGGAAAATTTGCGTATGCAGATCAGTTGACTTCAATGGAGAATTAGGACCAGCTCAGAACGAACCAGGTTACTATCTTTATATGCATGGAAATCCCCATATGTATAGTTTTCAAAACATCTTTCGGATCGGGATTATCATATTTCACGAAGAAGTTATGACCGATTTAGTACGAAGAGGTCAGTCTGCTCAGGAATCTGACTTTTTACCTCACCATAAGCAGGAGCTTGAGGACGACCTTGGAGAGCAACATAAAAAGGAACGACCATCAAATTCAGTAGAAGATGATCAAAGATGGAGGGCTACACTCACTAGCGATATCGAGAAACTCAAGAAAGCCAACTAAGGTCTCAATCTCAACAATACTCCACCATACCTAAAATGAGCTGTGTTTGAAGAGAGACCTCACCCACTTCTGAATTGATCCAAGAAAAATTCGAAGAATTTCTATACCTACTACAAATGGAACGATCATAAAGTGACACTTTATCAAGTTGGTTGACCAGAGGTATTACTAGTAGTATTTGACCAATGAGTACATGAAAGAGCTCAAAGATTCGTTGAAGCCTCAAGGTGGAGCCAAGCATCCCAAGAATGACAAGGACCTTACCACCACCATCTAAGGGCCAAGAAAAGAAGTACATAGTGCTAAACTATACCATTGGAGCTCCAGAATACTCTAGATAAATGATTTTTCCACGCACCAAATGGATAATGCTAGAGGTCAAGGAACTGGAGGTAGTCTCCAAGTCAGAATGCTCGAGGTATGTTGAATGGCAGAATTTGTAAGACCTGGGGGCATTCTCAAGCTCAGAATGCCTGAGGGCGTGGCAAAATAGCTTGAGGCATATCGATGCTTAAGGGTAGCAGGCCAAGAAGAAGAACTAAGTGAAGGTCTTAAGAGAGACCTCGAGGAACACTAGTTCGGTGTAGTAGATAGAAAAATAAGGCCAGAAAGAGGGCATAGAAGGGAATTTCCTTGACCGAGAGATGAACCCTCAAGGTTTCCCCGAGAAGTAACTTCAGAACTTGTGGAAAGCTAGAGGAAAAGGACCTGAAGGCTATGAATGCACAAGTAAGAAGTGGGAGGTCATTGATTAGAATATGAATGGTACCTTTAATATGGAAAACCTATGGCCTCAAGCTTTCCAAGAAAGATGGGGGTGGTTTTGCGGAGAGCTCTGGGTCAGACCTAGGGTCATTGTTCCCCTTAGATCGAAATATTTTGGGGCTAAGGTTACCACACCTATACACTCGAAGAATTATGGACTTCACCAAGAAGCTGCTAAATTAAGGAGGAGACCACGAGGGTGCACACCTGAAATTCCAAAAGCTCGAGGGATTTTGTGCACTCAGAATCTAAAGAACGGTGGACCACTACACTTATGGAAATTTGTAAGACGATTGTCGAAACAATGATTGGAAGCACATGGGGTCATGCACGAAGAGAATTCAAGCTAAGGGCATTGAGTATTCTCCAAGACTTGAACAGTCTAGCAGAATACTGGGGGCATAGAGTATCTAGCTAAATATCGCATTTTTTAAATGCAAAATACCTCGACAAAGACTTTCTACAAAAGAATTCAGATTTCAACACCAACATGCTTGAAGGATGACGTGGGGGTTGAGCATCAACCTGTGGACCGAGCTAGGTGTTGAGAATCAGCCCATGGACCAAAGACCCACAAGGATGAGTAGGCAATCAGAAACCTCGAGAGAAGACAATGGATCAGTTACTAATCTCGAGGGTCGTGAGATTTTGAGTAACAAGTTGAGGAGATCGATCAGAGACCTTAAGGGTTCTAAGCGTTCGAATGGAAAGCTAAGGGGATGATCACTAACCTGGAGGGTCAAAGGCTTCTGGAGCTTTACGGGTCAAGCAGAAAGCTCAAGGGCCAGACACTGTCAGAGCTTGAGGAGCCGAGCAGAAGCATTAAGACTATTACAATCCTCATTGAAAATCCATGCAGATCATGCCATCAAACATGACCAAGGTTAATATTCCATTTGAATCTTGATTCATTATGTGGATCATCGAGTTAAACGTAAAAACCATTTGGAAATCGATGCGGCATATCTGCTCAGAACTATAGCAAGAGCATGGAGTATGATAGTTTAAGAGAAGTATGATGGTTTTGTATGAGGAACGATGATCTGTTCGATATATTCATATGTAAGATTTATATGAAGCCCCTGTGGTCGACCTTGACTGCAAGAAATGGAAAAAACTTCATACGTAGCAACAGTGTGGAAACCTTGAGAATTTTCAGAAATTTTTGGGGTTTTCAAGAAAGTTTATCAGTTTTCAGAGTGAGCTCGAGGAAATCGAAGGAAAGCTTGAGGGTTCTATTTTGCAAGCTCTCATGTCACGTTGAGAAGATGATAATAGCTGAAGGCACACCTTCCCACTATTAACAACTTTTTTACCGGGTGAGAATTTGATTTGACTTTCTTCACGGAAGTTGTAGAGTATTTAATTTCGAGTTCGTAGGAATTTTTCGGATAAACGAGCTATTTTTAGTGATTATCGGAAGTCGGTAGGAGAAAATATGAAAATTAATTAATTTTTAGGTCGCTTTAATCTGGGTTGTTGGATCTTGATTAGATTAAACCTAAGCCTTTAGATTTGGAAAGGATCTTGGGCTATAAATAAGGGGTTATTTTTCAATTTTATTTGAGAAAAATCAGAAAAACACCACGTGCTCAACCCGTTTCCTCCTCCGCCGACCTGAAATATTTGACCCAACCTTAATTAATGGCCATTTTCGGCCACCTCCGGCGATGAAAAAGGTAGGGAATTGAAGTTCTTTGTTTCTTTGATTGTTTGGTGTGAATTTTTTTGAGATTTATACAGGTTTTAGGGTCACCCGAATTAGGTTTACCCCGTGGGAGTCGACGTCGTCGGTGGTAGTGCTCCAGCGAGTATTGGGGGTCTAGGATTGGGGGATTTTGAAGCTCTCCCCTCCTGAGTCTATCTAAGTAGGCTGTTTGATCACTCGAATCTCCACAGCGGAGCTTCAATGCCTCAGAGATTTTCGGCCAATTTGAGGTCGTGGCTTTCGAAGCCGATTCTGGACACGTGAGGTTGAGTTGGAGCACATAGACTTAGGGGTTAGGCTGGGCTTGAGTAGTTGAGTTTTTTTAGGGATCAATCGCCGTCGCCGGCCTGTTTTAGGTTTTTCCAGCCAAACGCCGGCGATTTGGACCTCAATCTAGTTATAAAAGTTTTAGGGCCCGTTGAGAGCTTTGCAACGAGTAGTCGAATGCCCCCATTGAAGAAAGTTCACCGGAGGCCCATGTGGGCCATGCGCCACCACCCATGGCAGAGCTCTGACGAGGCAGTTTATGAGATTCTTCGAGGGGACTTTCGGGGTTATTTTTATGGTCAATTTCCATAGCTTTACATATATTCTAATATCAGATGATATGTATTTACAAGACGTCATTATTGTGACCCCAACAGTAAAGGGAATTCCGCTAGACCTCGACAGTAGTCGCAGACTTGTGAATGGACATTTATTTTCACAATCAATAGCCAGTTCATGTTTTTATGCATTACATTTTATGGTATGTTTTCAGAGCATTTATTTGGAGGTTTACTTTGTGATGGTTTATTTAGTCGCATCGATGCCCTAACTATTCGGTTGATCACCAAATAGCCAGTCAGACCAAGTTAAAACAAACACCCTGCCGGACCTAGATTGTCTCGGGTTAGGACAAACACCCTAGAAAATCCCATCACCTTACTTTTCATACATACAGTTGTTCCGGGTTAGGACAAACACCCTGAACGACCACCTCCATTGTATTTCAGTTTATTAGATTTGAATTCGCATTATTTCACGAAAATCAGCAGAAAGGCATGATATTAAATTTTTATCGTTTTACGCAGATTATGTTATTTTTGTCATCTCACTCTAAAGTTTTATATTTTAATGCGTTTCCCTAGGCCTTTAGGTTTTCGTTGCCAATGTTGTATTTTAAATCCTGAGTTTGCTTGGTGTCGTCGAAGGCTTTGAGTCCACCCATCAAATCTTCATTCAGTAGGTTCCAATCTATTGTTAGATTATATTATATGTTTACAGAAGTCACTTTGAATATAAGTTGTATTATGTTGTTTTTAGTTACTAGAGTAGTAGTCGAGTTTACTCTCTTTTGTATTCAGAATGTTCTCTCAAGCTTCGCAACAGTTGGGCATTCCCTCGAGGTCCACGACAGTTGGGCATTCCCTCGAAGTCTGTGACAGTAGGTCAGAATAACCTCTAGGGAGAAAGAATCTGCTAGATAAGCTCTGTGAAATATCTCAATATCATGCTCATCCCTCAAAATGATGGTTTCCATGATTTATTCAATGGATCGATTGTATGTGATGAAGTACGATTAGCTCATTTTTGCACGAATGTTTTACAAGTGTACGATCTATTTGATGTGTTATTCGATCACGAGGAGCTTAAAGCCCAGGAAAGGCAGAAAGCTTAAGTGGGACATACGACGTTGGTTCCTACAGGAAGGACCTTCACCCTGCGAGCTAACTAACTCTCCCGAAGGTAAGGCATCCTAAGTCTATGGTAAGGAGACACAGAAGAGAAGGAAAGAAGAGAGAAAAAGGCGTTTCAGCAAAAAGAGCCCAAAATCTATGTAAATAGTCATAAGGGTATTTTGGTCTTTTCAAACCTCTTTTAATGTAAAAAAAACTTTGTTTTGACCGTAGGTTCATGGTCAACCTGGTTCACAGAAATGGCAATGAAGTTTAACATATGCATTCTTAAATGTTTCAAGCGCCTAACAGAGCCCCATTTTTTTTAACAACGACCACATTGTAAGCATAATAAGTATTTTGTAATTTATGCAGAGGCCTTGTTGAAAGAAGTAAACCAAGTTACAAACCAAGCATGGAAGTATACGTCAATCAAGAAACTAGTGTAGCGTGAAATTCACTAGCTTGTATATTGTTGTTTTTCTCTTAGAATTCTTTTATACAACTTCAAGATTTTGGAATGACCAAGTAATGAATGAAAATATTGTTTTGTTTGCAAATGAATGTGATTGCCATATTTGTGTGTTTTGATAATCTGAGCAACAAAAATCAAATGAAAGCCTCATATGATTAAGATTAATTTATGACTTCTGTCATCTAAATGAATCTCAAGTTAAAGAAGTGTTTTTTTTTTGATCAAGTTAGATCACATAATTTATTTTACGTCATTTGAGTTACACTTTAGATGACTAAGATGGTCATTTGAGTTTAAAAAAAATGGTCATTTTCAGACGACAGACCAATTTTCTCTGTCATCTGAGTGCATTTTTAATAAAGAAAATCGTGTCATATGAATGCATTACAAACGGCGAGTGTACAAGAGTTTGTACACGACAGTTATATTTGTATCAGATGACACATCTGATAGCTTTTTTGTTCTAGTCGAAGTAGACCATCGCTTTAGAACTGATGATTTTGGTAAGTTTTCATCACTTGAACAATGCTCCTGGTCCTACCCCTCGCCACCTTACCTAACCATTTACACATTTGCCTTGTTACGAACGAATGGTTACATGCATGCATCTATACGTGTCGATTGATAAATGCCTATATCACAAGATGCGCAGTTCCTGCATTGAGGCTCATCTGGTGAGTGTCGATTAAAAGGGCCATGATGATGATTCTTGCAAAAGTTAGCTCTTCACATTTTAGATTTTTGTGTCTGCTTTGGACAATGTAATTTGTTAAAACAAATATGTGTTTGATGGAAAACCAAATGTTACCAAGTACGATTGCTTGAGACTAACCTTGATTTGTATCATTCTCTGGTAAAATTTTAGAACAAACTGAATGCTTAAGAAAGAAATCATTGTGAACAATCTTACGTGAAGATATTGTACAACAAAGACCGACTCATCCAGTACATTTCCTCTACTTATAATTAAGAACTCTGAATCAAATTCACATATATATAGGAGCTAGCTAGCTGTCTTCTCACACATTATAACTAAGTTTGAAATGACTAAAGCCACTCAAACTGATTATTACAAATTATAAATTAAAATAAAGTTTTCCGAGTTAGATGAAATAAATCACTCTAACTTAGTTATTAACCATAACATAACAAAGCCTAATACATGATCGAGCTAGCCAGATAATAAGGTACTTAGATTCTATAATTTTTCATAATTAAATTATAGAACCCAACACCCGCACTTGTGTTTAGCGGCATCAACGGGACGTCGACCTCCAAAGTTTTCGGCTTTCGCTTCCAGCAAGTCATTAGCATTTTTTTCCAACCTCTCAGTCTCTTCTCGGCTCATCTACATCATATATAAACCAAAAAGTTATATAAAAAATCAATGAAAATCTATTTTTGTGTTGGTATTTTGTTTCAAACGGACGTACCTACCGTACATATGTAACTTGATTAAAACTTGTAGCAATTCGGATGAAATATTTAAAATAATTACATATATATGTACATACCATTGATGGTATTTGTTTTGATGATGAGCCAGAAGTGGACGTATCATCCCCTCCAAATTGAATTTCCTCATTCATGCGGTCGACAATAGCAGCTGCTTCTCTTCTCTCACGTGCTTCTTGTTCTGCTGCTTTTTTCCTAATTATCTCTTCTTTTTGGTTGGTTCTCTCCTCATTTCCTTCGAAACTCATATTTGATATCTTGTAGGATGCTCTACTTGATTGCTTGAGAGTTGTGAATTATGAGTAAAAAGAGTTTGATGTATATAGGCGTAGAGTGCGATCTGTTTGTTGTTTGAAGAGTTATGTGAAATTGAGTGGTGAAATATGCATGCTTGGAACGTACAAAATATTGTTGAAGTGAAATATGCATGCTTTGGATGTCTAATGTCCTGCATGGCTTTTTGATGGAGTGGGTGCATTGCTTTTGCATGAACAGTACAACAGTGAGAGTTTCTACCAAGTCTGCTACTTCATTTGGTTACTTGTTTTGATTTAGTTAATTAATGTGGGTTCATCCCGAATCTGTGTGCTTTCTTTTGTTGTTGACAAGTGCCTCTTCGAAAATTGGCTGTAACATCCACCTGAAACATATTCCAATCACCCTATCAAGCACTATTCCGCAATACATATATTCCTCAATAATATTAGATAGCAACATCCCTTCAGTTATCACATCAAAAAAACATCCTTTCACTTATTTTCGGAAGCAAAAATTTTGAGTGTCCAACTATTGAGTAGACCTAAACCACATACATGTAAAAGGATTATGAATGATAATTTGATTGTATTTCTCAGAAAATTTGAGAAGCAACAATTCTCTGGCACATTTACAATGCCACATCCAAACCCATCTAGAGAAAATAATATAAGCAAAAGAATCTAACACTCTTTGAATCACAGTAGAATCGTCGTCGATATTCATTTGTCTTGATTATATCTTAAAACAGGCAATAAAACTATGGTGGACCAAAACCACTGTAATTCAAAGATTCTTCAATGAATCGCCAACTCCTGAAAAGAAAAAATAAGAGAGTACAAAATCTGCAATAAAGATCCCAACAAGAGAGATAACCACAGCTGAAGTCGTCGACTCCCCAACACCTTTGGCTCCTCCCATGGTAGTTACTCCCCAAGCACAACTAACAACCACTACTGGAGGAGGAAATCGGGGCGACGTAGAAAGGTGGTCGCCTCGTCTCAATTTTACGTCGCCTCGATTTCTTGTGACCAAAACGCCGTCGCCTCGTCTTGTCGCTTCAGATTCATCACGCCACCATTGGGGCGACGTAGATACAATCTACGTCGCTTCGTTTCATTTCACGTGACGTAAATAATGTTACATCGCTTCAATTGAAGCGACGTAGATTGATAACGTCGCTTAAACTGAGGCGACGTAGATTGATAAATATACGTCGCTCAATTTTATTTTTTTTAATTTATTTTTCTTTTTTTAATCCAATTGAGGCGACGTACATTGATCAATATACGTCGCCTCAATTTATTTAATATTTATTTGATTTTATTTTTTAATAAATGAGGCGACGTACATTGATCAATATACGTCGCCTAAATTTATTTAATTTTTTTTTTTTTTTATTTTTTTATAAATGAGGCGACGTAGATAGAACATTGTACGTCGCCTCATTTATTTCTAAATGAATAATAAATAAATATTAAATACGTTGAGGCGACGTACATTGATCAATGTACGTCGCCTCATTTATTAAAAAATTTAATTTTTTTATTTTTGTAATAAATGAGGCGACGTATATAGATCAATGTACGTCGCCTCAACGTATTTAATATTTATTTATTATTCATTTAGAAATAAATGAGGCGACGTACAATGTTCTATCTACGTCGCCTCATTTATTAAAAAATAAAAAAAAATAAAAATTAAATATTATTGTACCAAGTCACGACCTATCGCAATTTACAAACACAAAAACGCATTCAAATTGCAGATACGCATTCAACCAAAAAAACGCATTCAATCACAAAACAAAACGTTAAAAGTTTATACAAATCAAGTTTACACAAATCAAGTTTATACAAATCCTATATACAGTTTACGAGCCGGGAGGTGGTGGAGGAGCTTGCGGTTGTTGATTCGCAGCCTGGAATGATCGCATCATGGCCTCCATTTCTTGCATCCTTTGGGCGATCGCACTCGCTTCCGCTATAGCCTTCTGCGCCACCTCGCTCGATCTGCGCGCCGCCTCTTTGGCTTCATCGATCTCCTTTTGCATTTGAATTTGGCGTTCCTGGTTTACCCGGGCCCCTCCTCTCGGTTTGGGGTCGCGTGTGAGAGCGCGCCCCACCCCTGTAACGTCGAACAAGAACAAATATTAGTAAACTATATCGTAAACCAAAATGAAGCAAAACGTAAATCGAGATATGCATCGACGGAATCGTTTTGGAGATTTATTACCTCTTATAGAGGTCCCGTGCCTTGAACCTACCTCTTCCTCTATGATATTTATTTGTGTATCAAGAGGAAGAGGGTGGGGTTGGGAAACCTCTTCGCCGTCAACTGGGCCCGCAGCACTATCTTGTTGCGACAAGACTTCATCGAGTCGACGCTTCACTGCCGCCTGCTCAATTAAAATAGATAAAATAAATAATATTACAATTTAGTAGACAACAATAATTGAAATAACGTAACGTGAACCTATTTGAGCTTACCACTTTCTCAGCCGCATTCCTCTCCGGCTGGTATACGTTAATCCACGTCTGGACGGCGGGCGCTAGATGACCCTCCTTCTCCAACACCTCGCTTCGGTACGAGAGGGCGAGGGATCCCGAATGGTGGTTGATCTGCTGCTCCTTGTTCTTGTTTCGGTTCCCTTGGTTCCGTTCGCACAATCGCTGCCACACACACACAAAAATCATTTTAAAATAAGAACAGATAAACATGCATATTGTTCGAACGTTTGACCAAAACTGTAGATTCGTTTATGAAACTCACCAAGTAAGCAGGGTCTTCGAAGTGGGCTTTTAACCACGCCCATTGGTCTTCCCTCCCGAGAAACTCGGCCGGAGTCTCCTGGCTGACGTGGAGATAATGTTGATGGCAATCGTACTTCCAATCCTTATAGATTGTTTGCGCCGTCCTATCAATGAAGTTCCACATCTCCACATCAGTCGCCGGGATGTCGTAGTTCGTCTAGCACAAGACATTTAAATTCCGTTATGTAAAAATTATATTTACATTTACTACAGGTATGTAAGTAAGCTCGGAGTCCAGCAAGTATACCTCAAGACTCCGGCCGACGATATCGCGATGCAAATCGGTAAGTCCCAAGAAGCTAGATGCAAGCATTGGAACTTTTCCGCGGATGATGCTACCGATGTCTCGGCACATCAGACTCCGCATTTCCCTCGTCGCCGGCCCCGCATGCCTCGTAGAGTAAGCGACTTGTAGTCGCCTATTGTTGTTCATCCGGACGAGGTACTCCGTCTTCGTCCCGACAACGACTCCGCGCTGTTCCGTCGTCGGGTCTCCGGTTGCCATGTCGACCATGTCGGGGAGTTTGGTCTTCTTGCACCGGATGCTGAGGGCGGGAGGGTGCTGTGACGCCGTAGTGGCGTCGCTGCTGTCATCCGCTCCTTGCGGAATCGCATCCTCAAGTGGAGGGGCGGGCGTTAAAATGGGAGCTTCTGCAATCGACGGGGTCGCCGATTGTCCCGTGGGGCAACCAGACCCGGAAGCCCCATCTCGGCTGAATGCTCGCCACCCCGCCTCCGCCGCCTCCGCAGCTGCCGCCGCGGCCGCCGCTTCCGCTTCACGACGCTGCATCAACGCTTTCCTCCTCTTGTATGCAGAATCTCCGGGAGCCATTCTTTTATTACTAAACTGTTATTTTTAATTAGATGTTAAACTCGTTTGTACTTCTATAATGCTTATCATCACATATAAACATTCATGCTTATCATCACCCTTAATCCTTAATCCCGAGAATACTACAATCATTACGCATATGTTTTCATTTAACCAAACCCTTAATCATTACGCATATGTTTTCATTTAACCAAACCCTTACGCATTCAATCATTACGCATATGTTTTCATTCAATCATTACGCATATGTTTTCATTATCACAAAACACATTCGAAATCATCATCATCACAAAACACAATACTTACATGAAGCTAGATTGAAAACACATTCGGAATCATTATCACAATACACATTCGGCACAGTATAAAACACAAAGCAATATAGCTTATCAACACACAAAACGCATATAGCAACTTCTACATACTCGTCATTTATCGCATATAGCTTATCAACTACACATGAACAGCAACTAGATATGGGATAAACTCTCTAAAATGATTATAGACATGAAAGCCTAAACATGTTACACATGAACAACAACTAGATACGGGTAACTTCACTAGTTACACTCCCAAGTCCCACATTTTGACTTGGGAGTAGAAAATTTACTGCTTTGCATAAAACCCAAAATATTAATCAAGAAAACAAGTTCAAGTGATGCAATGCCAAAATCCGAACTGCATGCGGTGCACATATACAGTAAAATTAGCAATTAAGAGAGCAGAATAACATCTCCACACACAAACCACGGATTGCATTCACTCACATGTTTGAATTCAAACTAATGCCTTAAAATAAGCAAAACAATTGATGAATTCACAATCAAAAACTGAGGCTTGAAATCAACAATTGCGAAAATATCAGGGAAGGGATTCTTACCCAACAAGTGGCACTGCTTGTGAAGTAGACGAAGTATTGTGTTCAAGAAACTCGCAGGCTGTGATTACAATCGGCTCAGCAAACAAAACCTAACACCGAAAATCAACTTCGCGATGAGTAGTGAGGAACAATAAACTGACAAAGTATAAAACACATTCGGAATCATCATTATCACAATACACATTCGGCACAGTATACAAACACTACTCTACAAGATAGAAGTAAATGGTATCACAATTCAATCCCAAACTTTTTCAGTCTTGAACAGAATCCCTTTTCGATACATAACCTCACTCTAACTATTCTCTACTTCAACTGAATCAAACCCAAACTTTAAAGGCACAATGTCAATTATCTTCCTATCCTTGTAAACTAGCTACAGCCATATAAAATAAAAAGCCGTCTTGATCACAACCAAATCAAACCAGATCAAACAACTCATTAACTCAACCACCAATCATTTCCAGCAACAACAGTAGTACAGTACATTGAAACCATGTGCACTTACATCAATATAAACCAAAGTAGCAAGAATTGTAATTCATCAAGGTCTTCATGCTCAAGACTCAACAGAACTAATCATAACACTCTTTACGCAGAAACATATACATCAAATTTCGATCAAGATACTAATCATCAAGACTCTAAAGTTTCCCTTTCCAATTTACCACACAAATATCTACATCATTACCCATTACAGTACATCAAGAAGGTACACAACCATTATACAACAAAACCTCTCATAAGTAACATCAACCAAAGCAGAAGAGTACACCCAATTCGTCAAAACAGCATAACTTCATTTCATACCAAACATGAACAAAAACAAGAACAAACAGCAATTGAATCAAAACATATGCAACTGAATCATCCAACATTTCAGTAACAACACAGAACACATAATCATAAGATGGTTTCGAAATAGAATGAGAATGGAGAGAGAGTGAGAAGAGAGAGAGAGAGAGAGAGAGAGAGACGAACCAGTGATTAGGGAGGGGGAGGAAGAAGAAGCTTTCGGGATTAGGGCTTTGGGTTGAGATGGAGGGTTGAGATGGAGGGGTTTAGATGAGGATAGGTCGATTAGGGGTTAGGGTTAGGGATTTGGGGGCGCGGCGCGAGGAAGAAGAAGAAGATTGGACGAAATGAAAAGAAGAAGAGAGAAACTGTGATTCTGGGATTATAAAGCCAACGAGGCGACGTAGATTGGAATCTATGTCGCTTCGATTAATAAATGACAATGAGGCGACGTAGATTGATCAATCTACGTCGCCTCAAGGGATTTAATTTTTATTTTTATTTTTTAATAACTGAGGCGACATAGATTGATCAATATACGTCGCCTCAGTTTATTTAATTTAATTAAATTAAATAAACTGAGGCGACATAGATTGATCAATCTACGTCGCCTCAAGCGATTTAATTTTTTTTTTATTTTTGAATAACTGAGGCGACATAGATTTATCAATATACGTCGCCTCATTTACCCCAAAAAAAAATAAAAAATTAAATATACGGAAGCGACGTAGATTGAATTATCTACGTCGCCTCATTTATTCCAAAAAATAAAAATTAAACAGAAGGAAGCGACGTAGATTGATCAATCTACGTCGCCTCATTTATTCCAATAATGAAAATAAAAAATTAAATAGAAGGAAGCGACGTAGATTGATCAATCTACGTCGCCTTAACATATTTATTTTTTATGTTATTTTAGGGTTTACACACATCCATACAAAATTTATACACAATCATTTTTCCCCTTACTGTTTCTTACTGTTTCTGAGTCTGCAAACTGTTTCCTACTACTTTTTTATAGGGAATCACGGGGTATGAGGAATTTTTTCCCTTACTGTTTCTTACTGTTTCTGAGTCTGCAAACTGTTTCCTACTACTTTTTTATAGGGAATCACGGGGTATGAGGAATTTTTTCCCTTACTGTTTCTTACTGTTTCTGAGCCATGCAAACTCATCTTGGTTATATGATTCATCATGATTCACCATGATTTAAATGAATTCACCATGATTCACCATGATTCACCATGATTCATCATGATTCACCATGATTCACCATGATTCATCATGATTCACCATGATTCACCACGATTCACCATAAATTATACTTTAAAGAAAATACGAATTTAGGTTTCAAATTCATAATAAAATTAGTTTAGTCCTCGTCTTCGTCCTCCTCCTCCTCCTCCTCCTCCTCCTCCTCGGCTTCGTCCTCGTCCTCCTCCTCTTCGTCTTCGTCTTCGTCCTCGTCCTCGTCCTCGTCCTCGTCCTCTTCCTCGTCCTCGTCATCGTCTCCTTCTTCGTCCAAAAGTAGTTGAAAATCTGGGTAAAATTGTATCACCGTGGGAGTGTCCTCTTGGTAAGGCTCGAATATATGATCTCCTGTACGGGCTATGTTTTCATCTATGGCCAGAACTTCGGCGCTGTAGACATTGCGGTGCGACATCTCTTGTACTACCTTCCAAGTACCACCAGCCTTTGGATCGTCTATGTAGAATACCTGTTTTGCTTTGGTTGCAATTATGAAGGGTGAATCCTCATAGTAACTGTTGTTTGTATTCACTGATATCAGTCCATGATCTTTTATAAGGGTGTCAAGATCTTCAGGGTCCTCGGAGTTGTGCCATGTGCACTTAAACAACATCACTGGCATACGGCCTGCATATAATACTTCGACCACGTAGTTAACATGGCCGTAGAACTTGGATGAACCCATGTCTATCATGACACCGCTGTTTTGAGTCACGGTTCTTTGATCTCTATCAAACGATGTGAACTTGACACCGTTCACATAACACGACTTATAAACCCGACATTGCTGAGGTCCTTGAGCTAATGACTTTATTCCTGCAACCAAGCTCGGGTCCGAGTTTTTTTCTTTAAGGGACACCTGAGAGATAAGTGTTAAGAGGAGTTAAAGATAAGTGTTATAAACCCTCAAAGAACCTTACAAGAATTAATAGGCATATGTACCCATGTTAAGAACCATCGAAGAAAACTCCTCCTCCGCTGCCGCTCGTCGAAATCTTCACCATTTTTAGCCTCGAACCTTCTGAGATGTTCTTCTAGGCAAGGTTTGACTTCGTCTGTTTCCACCAAGACTTGCCAGTGAGCCTCAGCAGTCTCTGACTCAATCAACCTGAACTGGCGACGAGTCTCGATAATATCTGGTCTTACTAAGAGTGAAACACAGCTGACATTCCACCCAGATATGGAAGTGTCGATATCTTCGTTGTCCATCCGTCTGAGATAAGCCTTACAATACGTCACCGACTCATGTACGATGTACTGTTCAGCAATACTACCTTCCGGGTAACGTGTATTCCTCATTGACTTTTTATATTTTCCTAATTGCCTGCAAAAACACCACTCAAGATTAGTACAATATTTTCCTAATTGCCGACATATTACACAAGATTAGTAGGAATCAATATTAGTACAAACATATTTTCCTAATATTAGCAATAACAAAAAATTTTACCTTTCAATTGGATACATCCATGTATAGTGTACTGGACCTGTAAGGAATACTTGTTCGGGCAGATGAACCATGAGATGAACCATAGATGTAAAAAAATGTGGAGGAAATATGAGCTCCAAATTGCAGAGAATCATCACTATCTCAGTTTCCATGTCACGCACAACCTCCTTCTTAAGCTCCCTACTGCATAGTTGACGAAACCAATTTGACAGTGCTATCAATGGCTTGACAACGTTTTCTGGCAGGAACCCTCTTATAACCACAGGCAGAAGACGTTGAAGCAAGACATGGCAATCATGCGTCTTCAATCCATAAAACTCTGACTGGGAACTTATTTTCACCTTACTTCTCAAACTACCTGCATAACCAAGAGGATACTTAACATCCCTGAACCACTGGAACACATCTTCTAGATCATCCTTTTTAACTAAAAAAGGTGCATGAGGAACTTTCCCCGTAGCCAAGTCACCCGCTCTTTGCCACTGGTTTTTTCGCACATTCCTCTTCTTCAAAGCAGCGCGAGCTTTTGGACCATCCTTAGACTTCGATTCAATCGAAAAAATGGTTCCAAGGATGTTGTCACACACATTTTTTTCAATGTGCATGACATCTAGGCAATGTCTGATCTTCAATGATGACCAATACGGCAGCTTCCAAAATATGCTTTCGTGAGTCCAACACTGTCTGTTATTCGGATTGTACGGCACCTTCAAGTCTTCATGTTGGCTAAGAATAGGGTAAACGTTTGACCTAACGTCCTCCAAAATTTCATCTCCACTCTTACGATAGGGTCTTCCGCCAAACTCCTCCTTCCCGTTAAATGCCTTGCTCAATCTCCAAGGGTGATCCTGGTGGAGCCATTTTCGATGACCTTCATAAACTATCCTCCCACATATATGCTCTGAAGTTAGCTCATCTAGACAGATTGGACATGCCTTGTACCCTTTCACAGTTGACCCCGCAAGCATCCCTAAACCTGGAAAGTCGCTAATAGTCCACATTACCGCTGCCTTCATCAAGAATACCTCATTGTCTACTCGATCAAAAGTATGGACTCCAACGACCCATAAATGTATTAGCTCCTCGATCATCGGCTCAATGAGTACACTAAGGCACTTTCCGGGAGATTTAGGGCCTGGAATCAACACTGATAACATGTTATATTCCTTCTTCATGCACATTGATGGTGGTAGATTGTACGGCATCACAACAACGGGCCATGTACTATGCAAAGTTCCCATTGTTCCGAATGGATTGAAACCGTCTGTTGCTACTCCAAGGCGCACATTCCTGCAGTCCCGTGCAAAACCTGGAAAAGTTCTGTCAAAATGTTGAAACGCTTCTCCGTCAGCTGGGTGGCTGAGGCTACCAGCCACGCATATCCGCTCCCCTAGCCATCGCATATGCTTGGCAGTGTGTGGGGACATAAACAAGCGCTTCAACCTTGGTGTTAGAGGGAAGTTACGAATTATTTTTTTGGGAATATCATTCGTATTTGGCTTATATCTTTCTGAATAACACACTGGACAAATCCTCTCGTTTACAAGCGCCCCCCTGAACAACACACAGTTAAACTCACACGCATCAATTTTTTCGTAACCCAGTGAAAGATCACTCAAGATTTTTTTTATTCTCGAGTATGAACAGGGGAATGTGTGCCCTTTAGGAAGAAGTTTATTAATGTAAATACATAAAAAGTCAACACTTGTGTCCGACCATCCATTTTCATTTTTCATTTCCATTGCATCTAATATGGCACTCAAAACAGTTTCCTCACTGCCTTCATATAATGGGGTCTGTGACTCCTTCAATAATCTATCGTACTTTTCATAATCATCGTCTACCATGTCATTGAAGTTCATGCCCGAATAATCTTCCACAAATTGTTGGGGTGCATCTGCATGGTATCCAGGATAATAGGGATATGCATCATGTAGAATCTCCAACTGCGGGTTCACTGAAGGACCGGCACCACTAGAAGGACCGACTCTGTCTTGAAGCCACTGTCTTCGTTGACTGAGCATTGCCGGTTCACCAGAAACTTCCCCGTGAAGGTGCCAGACTGTATAAGTAGGACTCATACCACTGTGTGATAAGTGATGATACATGACATCCATAGTAACCTTGAACGGACCGTTCTTACAACGTTTGAACGGGCAGAAGTAATAATCGGCTCCGTTACTATGTAGCCGGGCAAAATTCATGAACTCGAATATGCCGTTGATGTACCTTGGATCAGCACGATGATATGTCATCCAAGTTTTGTCTGGGAGTCCGTCCATGTTCCCTGTCAACATAAACAATCAATATGAACAAAGTTACCACGCCACAGTTGCGATTCAACCAAAACCCCACACTTCTTCGCCTTATGCCTCCGGGTTGGGTCCTATCCCCTTCAGGGGAACACGACATTTGTCAACGCTTTTGCACCCATGCGTTTCAGCTCCAGTTTAGGGAAATTTCGGCAGCATCTCCCTACAGTTCCCCGAGTGCACACATATCTAAACAACCTAATTTGCACTCGGGGAACATTTAAAGGAGACACTGTCGAAACCATATCCCAAAACTGAAACTGAAATCACACGAATAGCAAAAGGATCAACAAAGTCATGTTCACCTAAAGTGTCCAAAAATGGGACAATTCGAGAATCAACAACTCAACTCGATCAACTAGATGAGTTGTTGATTCTCAAACGGGAGTTCTAAGTTGATAAACACCACAATTATATATAGTCATAATACTAATAACACTACTAATTAAGGCTCGAATACACATAATCTACACTAATCATCAATTAATTTCACTAAATTTAACCAAATTTCAAACATTAATCATGAACCCATAACATGATTTATCACAATTCAATGCTTAACACACTAAAACTACAACATAACACCAAATTCAATTCAACTTCAAACATTTCACCAAAACTTCAATTTCACTTCTAATCATCAATAAATTTCACTAAACTTAACCAAATTTCAAACATTATTCATGAACCCATAACACAATTCAATGATTCAAACACTAAAACTACAACATAACACCAAATTCAATTCAACTTCAAACATTTCACCAAAACTTCAATTTCACTTCTAATTTAACATATTATGGTCATAAAGAGGGTTAAAGAGATACAAATCAAACTAACCTTACTCAAGAATCAAATCAATGGCAAGAACAACCTTCTTTCTCAATTTCCTCTAATTTCTCCCCAAAATCGCCCAAAACAGCTGCAGAACGAAATGAAACTGTTTTTCTAAACTTTTCACTTTATGAACGGGTTGACTTTAAGAAGAAGAGTAGATCCAGATTTTAAAAAAACGAGGCGACGTAGATTGATCAATCTACGTCGCCTCGATTTCTTTCCAAGTGACCAAACTAATCTACGTCGCTTCGATTCAAAACTAGGCGACGTAGATTGATCAATCTACGTCGCCTAGTTTTGAATCGAAGCGACGTAGATTAGTTTGGTCACTTGGAAAGAAAAACTAGTCGCCTCAGTTTTTTGAAGCGACGTACTTCAATCTACGTCGCCTCAATGTTTTGAAGCGACGTAATTTTTGTCAAAGGTATTTTACGTCGCCTCGTTTAAAATCGGAGCGACGTAGAAATGTAACTACGTCGCCCCGATTCCTTCCTCCAGTAGTGAACAGATATGATAGCACCAAAAGCCTGTGACTTGATCATTGCACTAATTAAATCCCAAGGTTTAAGAGCTCTCCGAGCTGACTCCAAAATGATGTTAATGCTAACACCATAGACAGCATCAGCAAGGAGTGCGCTGGATGCCATCCCGACAGTGAAACACATCAGTGTCAGAAATGGTAGAGCAAGACAGGTAGCAATGACCCTTGGTGTCACGAGATAATCAACAGGGTTTGATCCAAGAACTCTTAACGTGCCAGTTTGCTCCGAAACCTGCATTGTCCCTAATTCTGCAGCAAATGCACTTCCAATTCGCCCAGCAACCACAATTGATGTAATTACAGGACTCAATTCCCTCGCGAAAGCCAGAGACAATACCCCACCAACAGCTCTACTCAACCCTAATCTAGTAAACTCTCTAACAAATTGGATGGTGAAAGCCATGCCAACAAAAGCTGCAGTTAAGAGGCAGACCCCAACCGAATTTGGCCCAACTCTCCTTAACTGTTGAAGCGTATTCTTCCAGTGAACTTGTCCCTTTATAGTTCTAATAATAACCTGACCTGCCATGATAAGAGCTGATAATCCCCTCCACATATACCTGGGAGGTGACCATTTGTTCAACAATGTCTCCTCTTCTGACATGGATGCGTGATTTGTATTTGATTCTTCCAATTCCTCCAAGACAGCAGGGTGGCCATCATCTGTGTTGGGAACTGCACACAATCTGGTTTCTTTCAAAGGCCTTAGAGGCTTACCTGTCTGAGGCCTGCCAACGAGCACAATTTTCCTAGCAAGCTGGCTCGAATACGGGACTTGAAGTTTATTCCACCCATCTGGTTTTAACGAGCTACTTCTGATACATGTTTAATAATGTGACATTCAAATACAACAAAGACATATATGACAGTGTGCATATGTACAAAATCTCCTAGATGTACCTGTAAGAGCAATAAGTGAATGGATGGAGATATGAAGCTGCTTGCATGGTTGATTCTGTTCAAATTTCCAAACTTTGTTTCAACAGGTTTGGAAAATCCGTAAATGTTGGTAAAATTCTTTCAATACCCAAATTACCATGGGAGCTAACAGTGAAGCTAAGTGACACCTGATTTCATAAGAAAGAATATATGCCAATAAGGATCTTATTCTAAATCAATTGAAGAAATGAAATGTCTATGTTTATCAAGAGCAATTGCACTAACAAGAAGTGAGATTTGAGCTACCACTACAAGAAAACAGCACTTAGACCACGGAAACACTAATTCTCCGTCGTCCAAGTGAAACTTAGACGACGGAGAAGACTCCGTGGTCCAAGTACCACCTGGACGACGGAGAATACCATCTCCGTCGTCCAGGTGACCACCTGGACCTCGGAGTCTTCTCCGTCCTCCAGGTGGTCACTTGGACGACGGAGTTGGTATTCTCCGTCGTCCAGGTGACCACCTGGACCTCGGAGTCTTCTCCGTCCTCCAGGTGGTCACCTGGACGACGGAGATGGTATTCTCCGTCGTCCAGGTGACCACCTGGACCTCGGAGTCTTCTCCGTCCTCCAGGTGACCACTTGGACGACGGAGATGGTATTATCCGTCGTCCAGGTGACAACCTGGACCTCGGAGTATTCTCCGTCCTCCAGGTGACCACTTGAACGACGGAGATGGTATTCTTCGTCGTCCAGGTGATTCCCTGGAGGACGGACCGACACGCCGTCGTCCGAGTTCACAAAACGTACTTCCACTTAGACGACGTACCGACACCTCCGTCGTCTAAGTGAAGCATTATATAAGGCAGGCCAAACGTACTGATCGAATTCATTCCTAGCTAGCCTCGATCTCTTCATGATCGATTCCATTTGAAGAATAATTGAAGGAGAAGGGAGAAGGATCCGGAGAAGCTAGCTAGGGAGCTCGATCGAGCTAGGTAGCTAGAAGCTAGCTAGGCCGAGAAGAATCAGGATCGATAAGGCCGGGATCTCCGCTGACACGCTAGTTAGCTTAATTAACGTAAAGATATCGAGAAGGCCAGCAGGTACGTACGTACGCAGTTAAAATTTGCTTAATTAATATGTATTTAGTGAAAACGTACGTACATATATATATATACATGCAAGGATGTTAGCTGATGTTAGCTATATATATATATATATATGTACAGATCGATTAAATTACGTACATACGTACGTAATTGATGGATCGATATGTAGATCGAGTACGTATAATTAAGTGTAAATTAATGGACAAATATATATATATATATATGTAATAATTAATTAAGTATAATATTTTGTAGCAGTATGGACAAGAGTTGGATGAAGTTGAAGAATAGATGTGATGTCCGGTATATGGATGGAATTAGCGAATTTGTGAATTTTGCGATAGAACATGGTCAGGGAAAGAAACGTTTCAGGTGTCCGTGTCAGAAATGTCTTAATTGTCAGTATGCGGAGGTTAATGTTATGGTGCAACACTTGTACGAAAATGGTATGATGTGGAGTTACACTACATGGAGCGAGCATGGTGAAGCAGTAGAGTTCAGTTCAGCGCAGCAGACTTCAGCTCAGGGTACAGTTACCATGGTGCCTCATCCAGCGGCAGTGGTGCCGGACCCCCAGCTTGCAACCCAACTGCAGATTTGGTCCATGATGCGTTTCGGGGGATGTAGTCATGGCGGACACCAACACCAAGACGGAGGTTACAGTACCACCAATGAGCATGATGACACATTCCCCGCAGCTAGCTTGGCCACTGACACCAGTGAGATGGAAAAGTACAACCGGATGCTACTTGAAGCGCAGACCCCGGTGTTCCCTGGATGTCGAGAGAATGTGTTGCAATATGTGATGGAGCAAATGAAGATAAAAGTGAAGCACAAAATGTCAGTGAGTGCTTTTGACGAAATTCAGGAGCAAATATGTAAGTTGCTTCCTGATGATCACAATCTTCCTAAATCTCATTATAAGGTTAGAAATATCCTGAGCAGCCTCGGCCTAAAGTACAGGATAATTGACGCATGTCCGAATGATTGTGTGCTATTTTACAAAGAGTATAAAGAGTTGGACTATTGTCCCGTATGTGGCCAGTGCAGATTCCAGTTGAATAGGAAGAGTTCGAAAAAGAGAATTCCTGTGAAAGTTGTTCGATATTTTCCCTTGATTCCCAGATTGCAGCGCCTGTACATGTCGCTACACACAGCAGAGGCGATGCGATGGTACGCAGAAAAGCGAATAGATGACGATGTCCTGCGACACGCCGCGGATGGGGAGGGTTTCAAACATTTCGACAGAGAATTTGGAGACTTTGCTTCAGAGGTTAGAAATGTTAGACTCGGCCTATCTACAGACGGATTCAATCCTTGGGGAAGTAATAGCTCCGCCGTCAGCACTTGGCCAGTTATTCTGATGCCGTACAACTTGCCTCCGTGGATGTGCATAAACAAGGAATTTAATTTCCTTACCGTACTAATTCCAGGTCCTAAATCTCCATCGAAGTGCTTAGATGTCTACCTCAGACCTTTGATCGACGAGCTGAAACTGTTGTGGGAAAATGGAGTCCCAACTTATGACAAATTCACTGACACGATGTTCACGATGAGGGCTGCTGTAATGTGGACGATCAACGATTTTCCAGCTTATGGGATGTTGGCAGCCTGCAGGACAAAAGGATATAATGGATGTCCTATATGTTTGGACGACGTGAACTCTAGTTGGCACGCGGGGAAGGTGTGTTACTTGGGTCACCGTAGATGGCTTCCTCACGACCACCCGTGGCGACAGGATGAAGCTTATTTCGACGGTACGGTAGAGAACAATCCTAAACCCCGTAGTTGGTCGGGCGAAGAGATTTTAGAGAGGTTGAGCTATTTCAACTTTGGTGTGTTGAGCAATGACGCGGATGTAAAGAAATGCAATCCAATTCCTCCACATGATCTGAGCTATTGGGATCACAAGAGTATATTCTTTGAACTCCCTTACTGGTCGAAGTTGAAGCTGAGGAACAACTTGGACGCGATGCACATAGAAAAGAATGTGTGCGACAGCGTGGTGGGAACAATTCTCGGTATTAAGTTCAAGACTAAAGATACTCCCAAAGCGCACAAAGATTTGGAATCAATGAATCTACGTCGTCCCTTGTGGTTGAGGAGGGATAGGAAAGGAGTGTACAACAAGATGCCAGATGCACCTTACACAGTGAAGCCGACGCTTAGACGTTCTGTATTTCACTGGTTTAAGGGCGTTCGTTATCCGGCTACGTATGCAGCTACTATAACTGGAGCAGTGGACGAGGTGCAACACAAGTTTGTTGGTCTAAAGACACATGACTATCACGTTATGCCGCAACGTCTGATTCCAGTGGTAATTCGACCATACTTGCCTCGGGACGTGGTAGAACCAATAGTGGCATTGTGCAGGTGGTGGCAGAGGTTATGCGCCAGAGAATTAAAGAAGTCAGATGTGGTGGAATTGCAACAACAAATTGTGCACATCATTTGCAAACTAGAGAGGATTTTCCCCCCTGCTTTCTTTGACATCATGATTCACCTAATGATCCACCTGCCCGAGCAGGTGCTCATTTCTCGTCCGGTCCAGTACACTTGGATGTATCCTCAAGAAAGGTACGTACAACTAATTAATTAATTTGTTCCACTGGAGATTATATATATACTAGCCAGCTAGCTATATGTACTTATGTAATGTGTACGTTTGATTTTGTAGACAGCTTGGACAGTATAAGTCATTCGTCAAAAACAGGTCGGCCCCGGATGGCTCCATAGCAGAGACATACCTAATGCATGAGTGTGTTACTTACTGCAACAGGTACCTCAAAGATCCACCCCCTCCCAGTACTGCCTCCGATCGCAGTGCCCGCATCAATCTTTCTGTCGTCACCAATGTCGTCCGACCGTTTAGAGGAGTATTAAAGGAATCATTAACACGGGAAGAACTTATTGAGGCACATTGGGTAGTGTTGCGAGACTGTGATGAAGTTGAGCCGTACATGATGTCATACAGGGAGAGGCTTCAGGCGTTAAATCAAAACAAGAGTTCGGCGTGGATTGAGAAAATGGTTAAGAAGAAGTTTCCTGATTATTTCTTCCAATGGGTACGTACGTACGACTCGGTATTAATTATTTAAATACATATTGCTCATGTTTGTAGAAAGTAAACCATTATATTAATTTGGCCTTTTTTGCAGATGATTGATCTGCAAAAATCTGATAACCACGGAGGGTGGTGGTCATGGCCAAAGCACTTGCTAGCAGGGAAGCCGGTTAAACACTATATTTATCCCGGATGTTTTGTGAACGGTGTAAAGTTCCATTCATTGGCCCGAGACGAAGGAAGAAGAACACAAAACAGTGGGGTAGCCGTTGGGAAAGACAATGATCTATATTACGGGGCTATTGTATACGTGGTTCAGCTATGTTACGGGAATGATGTCAACGTTTTCCTATTCAAGTGCAGATGGTTCAAGCGTACAAAGGAAGACCTGGGACTATTATCTGTCGATACAAACTCGCACTGGTATGAGGATGAGCCTTTCGCTCTCGCCACCTTAGTTCGGCAGGTGTTCTATCTCGACGATCCGAAAGCCGGTGAAGGGTGGAAAATAGTGAACCATATCTCTCACCGAGGAATATGGAATACAGAGACAATTGAAGGGACACCGGCGACGACTGAAGATGCTGCTGAACCAGAAAGAGACATTCCTGCCTATCAAGAGCCTAATATTTCTATGGTCCGCTCCGATATAATGGACCTGGTTCAAGATGGTGAACGGTTACCCATGCCTGATGGTTGTACAGATCTAACTGAAGATGAGATTATCCATGAGGTAGATGAAGAAGACGAGCAGGAAGAGGACGCGGACGAGGACTCAGGTTATTCGTCGGACGATGTTGAGTACGATGACGAGGATGAGCCGTCGACTAACGGGGATGAGGACGATGATGATTATGACGAAGAGTACGGTCATACGACGAGGGAGATTAATTGGTAATTAATTACTGTAATTATTGTAATATATATATATATGATCAATGCCGGTTTACGGTAAGAAATTAATCTGAATTATATATATATCCTGGCCAACGGAGAAATTAATAAATATTGGCGCCAAATCTCAATCTCATATAAAACGTACCCTAGCTAAATCCTCGACCCTAAATCTAGCAAATCGGATCGATCCATCATTTATTTAATTTTTTTATGGTCATTCAAAATAATTTAACGGACACCTGAATTCTGTCCACGTTTATATTAGGTCCCCCACCAGATTCACCTTTGGCGCCATATAAAACCCTAAATCTTGGACCCAAAACCTAGCAGATCGGATCGATCGATCAATTTTTTAATTGTATTTTTGAATCAGAATAATTGAACGCACACACAAATGACCGGGGACGACCTAAACCGTAAACCCTAAGGCCCTAACCCCTGAATTTGGGGTTTTTACACCTGGACGACGGAGATGGTCAATATCCGTCGTCCAGGTACACACTAGGACGACGGATATGGTCAATATCCGTCGTCCAGGTTCACACTAGGACGACGGAGAATGGTCATTCTCCGTCGTCCAAGTTCACAAACCCTAAACCCTAAACAGTAAGGCCCTAACCCCTGAATTCAGGGTCTATGAACCTGGACGACGGAGAACGTCATTATCCGTCGTCCAGGTGCAGATATCGTAATTTTTTCTAAGACAACGACCATCTAGACCTTCTTCCAATGCAAAGTCTTTTCATCAAGACTTTAGAGTAAACAATTCCTGGTGTGTGAGCTTCGACGGTTCGAAAATCGGAGTTACGAAATGCCTAGTATCCACGTTTCCGGTTTGTGAAATTATCGGTTTTGCGGTTAACTGTGCCGATCAAACCCTTCCCGAACTTATTATTTTATGATCCTTTGAAGACAATTATATATTATGTTACGACGAACATATCCAACGGTTGTTTTGTCCAAATTCAATTTCGTTAATACTCTGCTGCAAATGAGCGTCTACTCATGAACACTTAAGTCGTAAAGATTAGTCGATACTTAACATGTTTCAATACGTAAAATTAATCGTCGGTTCAAATTTAACTGTTTATATACACGATGCGTTCATCGATATTGTACGACTATTTCACTCGAATGACAGATCGCTAAATTCCTAGCGAATTATTTTTAAAATTTTTTTTTACGTAATTTGAACCTGGACGACGGAGATGGTCATTTTCCGTCGTCCAGGTGTTAACCTGAACGACGGAGAATGACCATCTCCGTCGTCCAGGTTAAAAAACCATGGCGGTTCAAATTTATTTTTGTTTATTTTTTTTCATGTAATTTTAACTTGGACGACGGAGATGGTCATTTTCCGTCGTCCAGGTCCAATTTTTATGGCGGTTCAATTTACCGCTTCCGTTTTCGGCACCGCTTGAATTTTCACTTAGACGACGGAGAATTCATTCTCCGTCGTCTAAGTCCAAAATCATGGCGGTTCAAAACGTCCCGCCGATTAATTACGCGCCGATTGAAAATTTTTAAACCGCCACCTAGACGACGGAAAACACTATTTCCGTCGTCCAGGTGGACTTAGACGACGGAGAATAGTGATCCGTCGTCTAAGTGCAACTCTATAAATAGAGTTGCACCCCCCCTCATTTTCTCATCATTCCATCTCCTCCTCTCCCTCTCCTCTCCTCTCCTCTCCTCTCCTCCGGCGATCCTCCTCCGGCGACGCTCCGACGACATTTTTTCCGGCGTGGTTCCTCCTCTCCGACGACTCAAGTCCGGCGAAATTCCCGTAAACTCCGCTTCGGTACATTTCTATTTTTCCCTTATTTAAATAATTTTCATTTTATTAATTAATTAAATTCTAAACATAATTAATTAGTAGAAATTAATTTAGTAATTAATTTTAAATATTTAATAAATGATTAATTGTTGTTATTTATTAATTAAATCATAATTATTGTTATTGTTTCCTAATTAAATGAATAATTGTAAATTTGTTGTTATTAAATAAATAAATAATTAATTATTGTTATTAATTAATTAAATAAATAATTATTGTTATTAATTAATTAAATGGTTAATTATTGCATGCTAAATGGAAAATAAATTATTGCAAGTAATTACGTGTATTTTTTAGTAAATAAATTAGTAGTACGTGTTCGATTTAAATTTAGTACATAGGCTTGGTGTAATTAAGTCGCACTCTTTGGAATAGATGGCGCCTCTTTTCCTTGCTTATCTCCTTAACCCCTCGTGATGTGTGGATTTCATCACCGCACACCATAACCTAAGTGAAGTTATGGACACGAGGTTGAGGGCGGAGTTTGCAAAGGACTTGAGGGAGTGTAAATTTTCGAAAAATTGGCCGAATGTCGGACATGGTGTCTAGAAACGGGTTATGACTGGTGACAGGATTTGGACTAAGAAAGACTTTTGTCGAAATTAGTCCTGCCTCTCGCGTTATCTCTATCCCTAACTGGCCATGTTTTTCGATTTAACCAAGGCTGATTAATTGAAAATTTACACTTTATCGCGCGGGTCGCACGTCCATTGAACGACCGAAAATGCCAAGCTAGTGTACTCTATTTAAATCTTAAACGTATTTAATTAATTAGCGTTAATTTTTAAGTTGTAATTATTATGGTAAGTAGGTATTTTAACACCGTACTCTTAGGTTTAAATGGCTCCGCCAAAGACCACATCCGGCAAGAAGAAAGCCCAACTGGAGGCTGAAGATGAGATGCTCCGAATGTTGGCGGCCCAAGTCGGTTGGGTTCAACAGGAGGGCAACGACGCTCTCAATCCGGACGGATCATCTGGTCCGTCCGTAGAGCCCTCTGGGGAAATTCCCGCTCCCCCATTCATCTCGAGCGGTGATGACGTCGACCCCTTCCAATCTCCGACGCCCGGTACCCATTCAACGGGAAGTACTCAGGCGTCCTCCACCGCCGAATCAATCATGTACAGCGCCCGCCGTAGGCAAAGGAGGGCCCCCACTGACCCGGAACCGAAAATGACTCGGGGTCTCGTTAAAGGGGGGAAAGCGGAGCGTATTTGCAAGGCGACCGGTAAAAAGATCGACTTGCCGTACGACGAATTCACCGGTGGCCCTCCCACAGCTCAACTAGCAAGTCTCTCGGCGCATGGGATAGGGTCAATCATCCGTAACCGGGTTCGTATCACTGCCCCTACTTGGAAGGAGGCGCCGGATCATGAGAAGGCGAAAGTCTTCAAAGATCTTTCGGTACGTAATACGTTAAATTTAGTTATTATATAATATTGTTAATCTCGGTTCAAAATTTCATAATATATACGATTATAATTTTCTATTTATTTTTCATAGGAACAATTTGACGTGGATCCGACACCGGCTATGTTGAGGCATATCAATCAAACCGCCAACTCCATCTACAAAGATTGGAAGTACAGGCTCCATAAGTACTTCAAAGATGTCGGTCCCGTGCCTCCCCCGGTAGAGCTGCAAGGGGAGAGAGAAGATGAGTGGGAGTGGTTGTGTAACCACTTTGCCGATGAACAATTTAAGGTATTAATTTAATTTTTTTTATTTCAATTAAAATAATTGAATTATTTAAATTGTAGTTATTCATTTTTTAATGATTTAATTATCTTGTGTAACAGAAATTCTCCGGTGTCAACAAAGCCAATCGGGGGAAGAAGGAGAAACACCATACTACCGGCGCCAAGCAGTTCATTCAAATTGCCAAGGAGCACAAGGATAAGGGTTCCAAACACCCTTTTATTGATGCAAGCGTAAGCGCGTACGTGACGCCAGGGCTCGATAATGAAGCGAGTCAATGCGGGGTAAGTGATATATATATATATATGTGCTTTTAATTATAGTAATTATTATTTAAATATGATTACAAAATTATAATAAATTAATTATAATTTTGTAGGCAAGGGCAATAGAGCGTGCGCATGAAGAGTTGGCCAACACTCAGCTTGCGTTCCCAGATGTGCCGCCGGAAGACCTGCCTCCTCTATCCTTAGAGAGCCAAATTGCAATCGCGGATGAGGTCTACGGTCGTAGAGCTGGCAAGGAGGTTAGGCACTTTGGGCCTAGGGTGGTACGAGATTTGTCGACGACCTCCGGCTCATCATCTACGGGAGGTTCGAGGCAGCGGAGAATGAGTCAGGCTGCGGCCGTCGAAGCAGCCATTCAAGAGGCTCGACTGGCACGAGAGGAGAATCGACGGACACAAGAGCAGAATGAGTCAATGCGGCAAAGACTTGACGAACAACAAGCACAAATAGCCCAACTCATCGCGCTCATGAACCAAAATCGAGAAGTATGTCAACCTCCTCCGAACCCACACCCCGACGACAACGACCCGGCTGGAGGCGGATGACTCGGCCCCGCATCTGCTCCTCCAGTGTATTAGCTAGCACGTAGTATATTATCTCGTTTCTTTACGCATTCCGAACAATATTTTAATTTTAAATTTATGGGTCTTTTCGTATGTACAAATTAATTTACTTTGATTATTTAATAATTATATATATAAGTTATTAATTTTAATATTCAAAATTTAGTTTATTTATTTAATATTAGCATTTTTCATTATTTAAATTAAAATAATAATAAATTAAATTAATAATATTTAATTTCAATTTATTTTAAAAAAAAAAAAATATTCACTTGGACGACGGAAATTATGTTCTCCGTCGTCCAGGTGCACAAACCCTAAACCCTAACCCCTAACCCCTAACCCCTAAACCCTGTCGTTCTCCGTAGCCCAGGTGTTCACCTGGACGACGGAGACTTAGTGTTTCCGTCGTCCAGGTGAACACCTGGGCCACGGACACACGAGCAATGTCCGTGGCCCAGGTGCTCACTTGGACGACGGAGACTTAGTGTTTCCATCGTCCAGGTGAACACCTGGGCCACGGACATTGCTACCATTATCCGTGGCCCAGGTGTTCACCTGGACGACGGAGACTTAGTGTTTCCATCGTCCAGGTGAACACCTGGGCCACGGATAATTTCCGAGGTCCAAGTTCACTTGGACGACGGAAACACTAAGTCTCCGTCGTCCAGGTGCTTGGACGACAGCACTTGGAGCACGGACCTTGGACGACGGAGTGTCCGTCGTCCAAGTACTTAGACGACGGAAAACTGCACTTAGACGACGGAAATGGTCCGTGGTCTAAGTGCAGTTTTCTTGTAGTGTACAAGCAGCACAAGTAGTTCACATCCTAAAACTCATCCAGCCCAGAGAACTCCGGCATGTCTTTGGCCTCATTATTTTGTAGTTCACATATGCATGTCTTAATAAAACTATTTTTCTCTATTAATTTATTTTGTTTAATAATACGTTATTCATATTCGATTTTCAATTAGGTGAGAGTGGAGGATGCGATCACAGAGGTCACCATGAATATAGCTCGAAACGACCATCCTGACTGCTCGGAGGAGGAAGTGACCCAGTATGCCTCTCAGATCGATAAGCTTGATCGCCCTATAACGGCTCAGATCATGGAAAAAGCGTGCGGGACTGGGAAGAATATCCACTACTGCAGGGGAATGGGCTCGGCAGGCGAATGAGTATTGAAGAACACTTCAGAATACTCTAGCGGGTCAAGAACTTCTTCTAGGAACTCTAACCTAGCAGCGGAGCTCCAGAGGACGCAGAGGGAGTTGGAGGAGCAAAAAAGGGTGGAGGAGGAGATGCAGCAATTGGCCGAGCAGCAGGCAACCAGAGATGCAGAGCATCGGACGATCGTCGAGCAACACCGAGTTATTGTCTAGCACCAGATACAAATGTTCACATGGATGCAGACGATGTACGAGTGCCACACTACCGGACACCCACTCCCCACACCTCCACCGATGCCTGTGTTCCACAACCGTAGCCGTCGCAGCAAGACCAGGGTAGCTGCCGGAGTTCAAATGATTTCGTCAACATGGATTTCGTCGACTCTTAGTGTAGTTGTATTTTATTTTTGTATTGTTGTTGTTTGTACTGTTGGACAATTATGTGTGTACTGTTGGATGTGTATTTGTACGGTTTGTGTTTTTCACTACAGGTTCTGGAATTGGGCCCAATCCAGAACCTGCTTTTTTGCTAAAATGTCACCGGGTATTACCGACGAGATGGACCTATCTCGTCGGCAATAACTTCCAATTTCCGGCGAGTTTCTTCATTATCACCCACGGCTTTTTGAAGAATGTCGTCGGCAATAGTTGTGGCGGTCAAACAAGTTGACCCGGCGGAGCTTCATCACCGACGACTAACTCGTTGGTGATGCTATTTCCCATTGTCGGCGACTTTATCTCGTCGGTGATACCTTTGAAGTATCACCGACGACTTCTTGAAAATCTCGTCAGTGATACTATCACTGACGGGTTGCTTCCGGCGACCTTATAATCGGCGACATGTCGTCATGTGGCCTTTATAAGTATCACCGGCGATTTATGGAGAAAGGCCTGCGACTTTAAGTCGTCGGCAATGATAAGAAATGTGGTAGTGTCTGAATGAATTTCAAGAGTATTATTGCACCATACGAGAATTTGAAAATACATACTTAGTACACCTTCTACACAGGTTGCTTCCTGAACCGTGGAGAACAACTATAAGAGAAAGCATAGAAGAAAGACCTCTAAAGAGGTTTTCAATCGAAAGAGTTGTAGAAAGAATCAGGCTGCTGATGCACGAACAGTGTAAAGCTAACACCAGAGCAAAAACAGCCAAGAAGCAGCTCAGAGGAACAAGTGACTTCTGTTCCAAAATGATATATGCACTAACCAACTGGGGATGCGAAGAGAAGAGGCATAAGAAAAAACACTTCCAAAAATATTTCAAGAGAAACAGAAGGAAGAATTGGAGGTTCAAGAGAAGCTCCGACTACAGAAGAGAAAAAAAAATCCCAGAAAGAGATTTTTCAAGAAGACAAGATTCTATCAAGAACTAGAAAAGAAGAAAACTTGTAGATGTTGGCTATGCAAGGCCGAAGGGCACTATGCTAACGAATGTCCCAAGAAATAGAAAAGAAGTTCAAAGGCTCTTCTTAAAGAGTATAAAGAAGCTATGTAGATAACAAATCTGAAAAGCTACGAGGTAGTCTATTCATCAGAAGATGATGAAGAGATGTTTGTCCATTCAGTCTGTTCAGAGGGAGAATCGACAGAAGAGTCAGAATCAGAGTTTAAAGAAGAGTATGAACCTAGAAAGGTTTATCTTCTTGAGATAAAGAATTAGGAAGAAAGCACAGAGAAAGAAAAGATTTCTTCCTACAAGGTCAATCCGAGATCACTCATTTGTGACTACTGTCAATGCAAGGAGAAGAAGGAACTCCCTATGTTTTGTTAAGCATTACGGAAAACATATCACAAAGAATTCTTCATAGTTGAAGCGAACATTTATCATTGAAAATATTTGGCAATCAGAAGGTCAAGAGTCCGATGTTCCAATCAACAATGATTTCCTGCTAGAACAAACTTTCATCCAGAAGCCAGAAGTGAACTTATTAGGCTTCGAGAAGAATCAGAAATTCTTCTGGATAGAAAGGCTTAAAGAAGCTAAAAGTATTGTTGGTCCAGGGTTCACAGAACAATATTAGAGATCACAGCAGAATAGTGGTGGATACACACCAAGATTCGAAACCATACTGCAATATATGTAACAAGATGAGTTGCTTATCGAGAAATCATCATTATCAGAAGAAGAAGATTCTGATGAAATGGAATTCTGTAGGTTTCATGGCAACAGAGAATTCAAGCATCCTGATGCTCCACCTCATGCCCCTACTAGAATCTAACTCAAAGAACACACTGTCTACAACATTCTCAAGAGAGACTGTGATAAGTGTAAGCAAGAGAAAATCCTCAAAAAGAAAGCGAGGAACTCCAAAAATCCTAGTATGAAGACGAGAATCAAAAATGGAGATCCTACTATTGCGCTGCTTCATGATCAAGACAAGTACCATTACTATGTGTCTTATAAAACCTCTGACAACTAGTAGGTGCAACAAGAAGAGTTACCCATCCATGAATCATCAGAAGACAATGATGAGACACTTGAAGCAGCATTCGTAAGAGAGCATAATCTCAAGCACTTCAAGGCCAAACTCAAAAAATAGAAGAAGCATACCCTTGGAGAAATCAAAGAAATGCTCAGACAAAATATCGATATCAATCTTCTAAAATCTTGGGAAGAAGACCCAGCGGTCTGTGAGCTTAAATTACATGACATGAATTCCATCTGTCATGTAAAAGCTATTCCCCAATACAAGGAAGAAGATCAAAAAGAGTTCAGAAAGGATATAGATGATCTCTTAGAAAAAGGACTAATAAGACCGTCAAAGAGTCCTCATTATGCTCCAGCCTTCTATGTCAGAAACCATGCAGAAGAAGTTCACGAAAAAGTAAGAATGGTGATAGACTACAGACGTCAACAAGAAAATCGTAAAAGACGGTTACCAGATAGCATAAGCAAGAGTGCTAATCAACAGGCTTAGAGGAGCTAATGTGTTCTCAAAATTTGATGCTAAATCAGGGTTGTGGCAAGTCAAAAATGCATTTTGACAGCATTGTTCTTACAACCTTCGAAACTCAATGGGGACACTACTAATGGCTAGTAATGTATTTCGGGCTGAAACAAGCTCCATCCATTTTTCAGAGAAAAATGGACAACATATTCAAGCAAGTAGCAGACTTCTGTGTCGTCTATATAGACGATATTCTTGTGTTCTCAAAGAACAAAGAAGAACACATGAATCATCTCTTTAAAGTAGCCAAACTTATCGTCCAACATGGAATCATCTTAGGAGAAAAGAAAGTCTTTCTCGTCTTCGATGAAATTGACTTCTTGGGGATTAACATAAAGAACAGAGTCATCAAGCTTCAACGACATATCCTAGAGAAAGTTTGGAAATTCCCAGATATAATTTCGGACGCAAAAAGTCTACAGAGATTTTTAGGAGTCATAAATTATGGAAGAGACTTCCTTCCTAAAATTTCTAGATTAACAACAATTCTGTCGCCCAAAACAAACTCAAAGAGAGCTTAAAAGTTTACAGAAGATGATGAAAAGATCGTTAAGCAAATCAAAGAACTATGCAAGAATTTGCCACCACTATATCAACCTGAAGAGAATGAATAAATCATCCTCCAAATTGATGTTAGTGACAACTTCTGGGCAAGTGTAGTACTGGTAAGAGAGCCAGACACTAACACTGAGAAGATTTTGAAATTATGCGGTGGAAAGTTCAATGCTACAGAGCATAATTATCCCACAGGGGAAAAAGAAATTATGGCCATCAAAAAGATAATTGAGAATTCTCCAGCCTTTTTAGGAAAACCTTTCTACATGAGAACAGCTTGTGTCAGAGTGAAAAATTTCAAAAACTTCAAACTTGATAAAGCTGCTGATAGGGGAAGATTAGCTAACTGACAATTATTTCTTAACCAATACGATTATGATGTGGAATTGATTGCAGAAAACAAGAACTATCTTCCAGACGCTTTAACAAGGGAAATGGCAAAATATAGAACAAGTGAGACGGATGATGAATGTCGCAACCTGAGAAGCAGAATGCTAGGAAAGGAACCTAACCAACAAAAAGAACCAGTTGAAAAAGTCCTGAAGAGTTTTTTGCTGCATCCCAAAAGACCAACCTTAACTAATCAATCTCAGGGGAAAGGATTGGCTAGCCCGTCTCAAACGGCAGACAGTAAAGGCAAATCAAGATCATTAATGGCTGCTGCTTGGCGAAAAAGCAGAATTTTCCTACAGGTTTCATAAATATCTTCAGCTACCAGCTAAACACATTCTCAAAAGCAGTCTTCCAGACTAACCAAAGTCTAGCATCCCACCAGAGGACACTGTTAGATAATTTTTTGTTTGCCTTCTAGGAGAATGACAAAAGGCTCATGGTAGAAACCATAGATGCCTTAGCGATGGAACTAAGCCAAGAGAAGAAATCACCAAGCTTAGTCAATGAACCAACAATGTTGTACATTAGAACTCCAGAGAGTGATAAATTTCCTATCTAGGTACTAAAAGAATCAGAATGGTTTAAGTTCCACATACATATTGGCACGCAATACCCGATGAAGATCTCCTCAACAACCTCTTCGTTGTCACATGACCCTTTCTGGGAAAATACTTGGTTAATGTTCAGAGTGAACATCCGCAAGAGCACAAGTTATGGTTAGTTGAGAATGGATTTGTTCATAATTTATGGACAAAAACAAATGAAGATCTAAAGGGACTACCATCCATTATTTATAATACTATCAAGAATTTCAGGAAGAGCATCTGCATTCTCAAACTAAAGTTAAGGTCTACACCCCCAGAATGGGTGCATAAATCTAAGACTGAATATATTCCTCCATACCACTACGTCAGAATCATTCAAAGGCAGTATCTTGAGCCAGCATGCGACAGATACAATAGAAACCCAAATTCTAGTATTCCATGGATGAAGGCTATGACGTTGGAAGATATCAAGAAAGTAATCAAAGAAGATCAAGAGATTACATTTCTTGCGTCGGGAGAAAAGGTAATAGTCACTACATACGATCATCCAGAGACAGTTACAAGTGATCTGTTTGTCGCCTTGAAGAAAAGGAAATAGATTCTTCCTTTGCCTGTACTCATTGGCTTGAAAAGATCGAGAAAGAAAGAAGCTACCAGATGTATACAGATACAGATAGAGATATGGAAGAAAACGAGAGAAGAAGAATGATGAAGTATGAAGACCCTTACCTTGGGGATAACTCAGAGGTATATGATGACATGTAAAGACAGGTAAAAATCATGTTGTCTTCTTCCTCTTAGTGAGAGACATCTTTATCCTTAGAATCTTCTTTCCGAAAGAAGACAATGGTGCAAAGCAGATGCCCTATATGCATCAAAACACTTTAGTTAGTGGAGTCACTATTATTAGTTTGTGTTTCAATTCCGATTTGAGGTCTGCTCTCTCTATATAAAGAGCATCGAGTCATAGTGTTAGGCATCAAAAACCAGAACAAGAGAAATCCATCTGAGAGCAGACAGTTTGAGAGTTTAGATAGTGAGTGAAGAGTCGAAGCAACTGTTCAGCTTCATCATCCTCAAGTAAGTATGTCTATTACTATGAGTGGCTAAACAGCTTATAGCTGTTTACCAGAGAATGACGCTCTGGATCTATAGCTTGTAACCATGTTAGAATAAATAAACTATGGTTTCCCACAAAACTTCGTATTTTCATGCATCTTTATAAAACTCATTTAAACTCTCCTAAGAGGCGGACTACTGTCCAGAAAGTGGAAGAAATGAGTTGTTTTTACTTGTTCATACTCGTTTTAATCCCCTAGGAGGCGGACTACTGCTCAGAAGATGGAAAGAAATGAGTTATCTGATATTAGTAGTAGTAAGTACACTCATCACAAGTTAGTAGTACATGCATTACATGATAGTAGTACCTTCATTGCATAATGCATTACTGTTCATCAAACAAAACAAAAATTTTAAACCAAAGGCCATTCAGCAATGAATTCGCCAGCAGTAACCAAGCAGGAAGTCAGTAGGTGAGATAATGACATAATAAATGCTAGTTCTAACTAGAGATTGAAGAAATGTAAGAATTTGGAAATAGTGACATGGTTGTAATTGTTGTGTCTTTTTTGGTACACAAGTAACCTTATTTGAGAAAGAATGAGTTTTTTGAGTATGAAAAAAAAGTTATTGAATTTTTAAGGGAAGAGAACTTAAATTTAGGTTTTTAAATCATTTGTCCTAAATTTAATTATCACATTGACCCTTTTTTTTTCTTTTTAAAAAATAAATAAAATTAAATTTAAGAACCGTAATCGCGCAATAGAACGAGGCCATTTCCAGTAAAGGAATTAGGGTTCACAGAGCAAAGAGAGAAATGACGAGATTCTCATTAGCCGGGGGAGATGTAGGGGGGCCGAGCAGCCATAGGCCGAAGAATCCTCGTCTTCTTGTTCCCACTCCTTTTGCTTCCTCTATTTGCCATAGCTATAACTATAAGAGAACGGGAACGGGAACGACGAAGACAAGGAGGGTAGTGTTGGTGAATTTGGATTTGTAGGGTTTATGTAAAGCTTCTTGGACAACTCAACTTGTTTGATTGTTGACTGTCTCATGTCCAATGATTCTTTCTTGGTCCTTCTAGGATGAGTCTTGTTGGAGTCGAATGATAATTCCTATTGCCTAAGGACAGTGCAGAGTAATAGATGTTGAACCAACATGGCACAGCAAATGTGCCTGTTTGAGTGTGCATGATTAGAGTGGCTGGATACAATAAGGGTGGACGATTAGTATCACTATTTGTGTTGTTACCTTCTCTGGAATGAATCAAACAATGACTTACAAAGATTCTACTTTCAGAGGTTTCTTCCCTTTAAAGTTTTGAACAAATTCAGAAGAATAAAATCGTCACCATCCATTTAACCCAGGTCTAGAAGCCACAACCCCACTACCCTTTTTCAAGTGTTTTTGCTTTTTAAAATAAGGTAGACATGATCATGTCACAATTGTTTCTATAAAGTTTGAAGCATCTCATGATTTTAAGGATTTATTAAAAAAAATTGTGCTGAGCGAGTCCTACAGAGTATTTACCCTACAAGTTTGAGTTACCGTGCAGGACTGTTCTGGTCCGAAATTAGGGAAGTATGATTTTATGGTCTAATGAGTGGTCTCTAGTGACTTGGAACCTAT
Source organism: Geum urbanum (assembly GCA_946800695.1). Lineage (NCBI taxonomy): Eukaryota > Viridiplantae > Streptophyta > Magnoliopsida > Rosales > Rosaceae > Geum > Geum urbanum. The sequence goes on along the minus strand of OX327008.1, from coordinate 2,565,342 downwards.
ATAAAGTTTTTGGAATTAAGGGTGTGGTGGTTTTGTAAATTGACATGTTCCCACAGAGGAAATAGTTTCACCGTATAGTCCCTACTCCCTACTATGGATAGGTCAAGGACAGATAAGCCATATGTTGAAATGTAAGTCTATATGCAATTGGAATGCCGAAAATGTGAAATCCAAGACAAATAACCATGATATCTTTCTAAGTGTTTTTAAAATTAGATATCTACCAATTCTTTGTTGATTATCTTTCTTTAACGTTGCTGCAATGCAGCTATTATAAATTTTTCTTTAAGATAAAAATTGGCTTTAAATAACATGTCATGACTGAAAACATCTAATAATCATGAAGAAAAGTCATAGTTGTATCGAGAAGGTATCTAGTATCCACAGTAGAGGAGCTAAGATTTACAAGCATGTCAAACTAATTGATGATATAATTGAATTTTATTTTCGGAGTGTTGCATTGGTTGTATCTGCTGGTTATATGTAGTGATTTGAATCATTGATACGAGAAGTATTTTATTTTTCTAGCCCTTGCAAATCTACCATGTTTATAAGCTTGTAAGTGTAACATGCTAATGACTTTTTCATTTTTCTTTGGATGTTCAGCGTGCTGCTCATTTACTATCTAACAATTCTCAAACATACTTTTACTGTTACTTTACCTGTTCAAAGGGGTCATTTCGGTCCACAAATTTATGTGAGATGTGAATGAAATAGATGTAGTATTTATAGAAAAATTATAGGGTGTTATTTGCAATGTTTTTGAAATTTTTTGGGATTTTTTTGCAATTTTTTAGGGTTTATTTAGCAAAATGGTAGAAAATTCTGAAATAGCCGTTTCGGTTGAATCTCGGCCGTCCGATCATAATTTTTAATTTGAAATGGACGGTCCAAATCAATCTGACCGTTATGGATTTTTATCCATCCGGCCTCACATGTGGCGCCTCCCTATTGGATGGTTATTTTTTTACCATTTACTGGCACGTGTATTACACGCATCAGGTAGAAAAAAAATTTGAACCGGTTGGCGTCACCCACGTGCGTGGGCTCCGCCAGCACTACTCGTACTTCAGCTCGAGCAGAAGCTGCTCGTGCAGCTGCTCGTCCGTCCAGTCAACGTGCGGTCGCCGGTGCATGTCGTCGATCGAGCTGCTCGTGCTACGTTGACGGGGGGGGGGGGCCGCCGTTTGAAGCTGCTCGAGCTACTCCACCTAGCACCGGTGTAGCTTCTCTAATGCCCAACCCTAGAGGAACTTTAGCTTTCCATATTACAGAATAAGTAATGATGGGGAGGACGACTCAAAGATAATATCCCCATGATTTTAGCAGCCACTCTCTCTTTTCTGGTCCAGATGACCACTACCTTCAAGCCAAGACCAGAGATGAGGTTTCAAACTTCCTCATTTCTTGTGTGGTGTACCCAAAATCTCTCCTGATTCTTTCTATTTATGGAGAGCGTCAGAATAAATCCTATATATATATATGCCAATTATATAGTCATACTCTTCAATCATACTCTTCGATAGTCATAGATGAAATTTAATTTCTGAATAAACATAAACTACCCAGTATGGTCCATATAAGTTTATACGTAGTTGGTGAAATAAAAAATAAATAAAAAAATACTGTAAGTGAAATTTTCTCAACTAACCCAAAGTCGGGATATTAAGGAACTTGCTAGGTAGAATGTTCCCATAAGCAGCAGTAATGCAAAGTTCTGGCTGCAAATCTCTTAGTTTGGACAAAAACATATCCAGCAGATACAGATAACACAAAAGTGCCCCTCTCAAATTAAAGATTACTGTTGTCTAATAGTGTTAAAAGATACAGAAACAATAATGCACCCAAGCACATACGTGTGGACACTCTTATAATCATTCTAACACAACAATTGTTTAAATTTTAATATCATTTATTGTAAAGTAATAAAGCATTGCTCGTGTTCCACACTAAAATAAAACGAATGTTATGCAGAGAACATATTTCATAGAAGAAAATAGCAAATCACTGGAGAATGTAAAGAGATACACCTATCAGTCCTAATTTTGCGCTCTCAGAAGCAAACATGTGCGCTTCAATATGTTTTTATGGTTGATTATTTAGTAAATGGAAGATTAAAACACTTGACAATTACACTATTGAGCTTGATAATGAACTCAAACTCTCTACCACTAAACCGACAGAATTGTGGATATAATAAAGTTGCCCTATAGTATGACATGATAAGTTGAGTTGTACCTCGCCCGCTTTTATAGGTGTGAAAATTGTTAGAAAATATTCTCTATATCTGTCTTTTATCTACCATATCTGTATATACTTAGATTCACTGCTATAGCTTTCCTTTCCTGTATAGAAGTTCTTATCCTTGTCTGTATAGGTCTAGTGTGTATGTTCTGTATATAACCACGTTACAGTTATCAATGTAAAAGGCATTCCAGCCAATCTATTCTACAGTCTCTTTTACATGGTATCAAAGCAGGACTAGTTGCTGACTCATCGCTACACCTTTTCGATCTCGCGTACAGCATCTCTCTTTCAATCATCATGGCCGGTGGAGAAGATTCTGGCAAGAAGAAGGCAGAAAGTTCAGTCGATTCCGCCAAGACAGATCTCTCTAATCCCTTCTTCACTCACCATTCAGATCATCCCGGATTGGTTCTCGTCTCCAAACTTCTCAATGGGGACAATTATTCAGATTGAAAAAGGTCAATGGTCCGAGCTTTGAACTCCAAAAATAAGTTTGGATTCGTCAATGGTTCAATCAAACCTCCCTCAGAAGCAGCTAATCCCAAAGGTTACGCAACTTGGTCGCGGTGCAACGACATGGTTCATTCTTGGATTGTCAACTCTTGCGATCCTGAAATTGTAGATAGTGTGACTTATTACCCTACTGCTAGTGAGGTTTGGGAAGATTTAAGTGAACGTTTTTCTCAAGGGAATGCAACTCGCATCTTTGAAATACAAAGAGACATCAATCTACTCATACAAGAATATCTATCTCAGCCTACAATACAAGAGTTTATGAGGATGAACTGGCAATATATTCAGACACAGTACATTCAGAATAGCAGAAATTGATGCAGTTTCTAATGGGATTGGATGATTCTTGCAGTGCTATTCGGGGACAGATTCTTCTAATGAACCCACTACCTTCTGTTCGCCAAGCATACTCCTCTCTCTCTCTCTCTCTCTCTCTCTCTCTCAGTAAGGAAAACACTGCGTCTTGAGTACAACCCACATTAGAGCAAGCAAAACTAGCAGCATCGCCAGGGCAATCCGGAGCAACTGAAACCCGTCATCAACTGCGACAAAAAGAGCTCAAGATTCTCAAAGATCGTCGGATAGCTTCAACGAATATCCGTGATCGTCGAACATAACTGATCAAAATCGGCGTTGCTCTAGGACGCGATCTAACTGTACCTATTGTGAGAAACATGGGCGATATGCTTTGGGTCATTGGGTTCAAAATTGTTTTGAGCTTAATAGATATCCTGTGGGTCACCCAAAAGCCAAATCCAATTCAGGCCCAAGAAAGTCTAGCAACAGTAAAAAGTCTGCAGCTAATCATGTGTCTAATGCTTCTAAAGATGATGGAAAACCTGTTATTGGAATTTCGGAAGCGCAACTGTGGCAGCTTTTCTCACTTTTGAGCAATGAAGGTTGTAGCTCACAAGCCAATGCGGTAACTAAACCAAGTTTTTCTAAAGTCATTTTCCGCGACTGGATTATTGATAGCGGGGTAACAGATCATATCTCTTTATCATCAAAGTATTTTTTCCACAAAAATAAAAATTGCTCATTGCCTCCAGTATTATTGCCTAGCGGGGAAACAGTTGAGATTACTACAAAAGGAAGATTGCCTCTTAATTCTGTCTATTATTTGTTGGATGTATTATGCGTGCATGCATTCAAAGTAAACCTAATATCAATAAGTCGCTTAACAAGAGGTCTGAATTGCTCAGTGACTTTTTCTCCTTATTGGTGTATTTTACAGGATCTGGACACGAAGACGATGATTGGTTTGGGGAAGCAGCATGATGGACTATACTATTTGGCAGCATTGGCGACAAGAAAGAATCTTACCCTCTCTCCTCCCACAAACAAACCATCCTGCAACCTCACTATCTCCACCACCGATCTATGGCATAATCGTTTAAGACATGTTTCTCCTCCTTGTCTTCGCTTCATTGTAAAGAGTTTTTTAGATTTTCACGTTCACCCTAATAATGTTTGCCCTACATGTCCCTTGGAAAAACAAAGTAGTTTACCTTTTGGTACTAGCACTATTTCTTCTTCAAAACCATTTGAAATTATTCATTGTGATATTTGGGGCCATTATAGCCATTCTTCTCTTTCTGGTGCGCATTATTTTCTCACTATTGTTGATAATTATTCTCATTTTACATTGATTTTTTTGATGCGTCACAAGAATGAAGCACAATCTCTTTTGAAAAACTTTTTCACTTATGTTATTACTCAATTTGAGTCTCGCATCAAAACTTTTCGAAGTGATAATGGTGGTGAATTTATTTCTTTGCACACATTCTTTCAAGAAAACAGTGTAATTTTTCAGCACTATTGTGTTTATACGCCTCAACAAAATGGGGTTGTTGAACGTAAACATTGGCACATATTACAAGTGGCATGATAGGCGGATAAACACCTATACAAAGATACCTTATTTTCAACCAAGATATATCATTGTAATAGTTAATTATATGGGTTATCGAATACAAGGAGTTGGTGAAACTAAATCCTAACACTAAACTACAATGCTGACAGACTCGATTACAATACACTAATGACACTACGAACATAAGGTAGACTACTGTAAAAACTACGAAAATTTAACACAATATACTAGACACTGTGGTAGACTACCACAACAAAATTGAGGGTGTTCTGAGTAGTTTCGGTTACCAAAATAAATTGGCTAAGCTACAGCTAATGCAGATAATAAGTGCTGAAAGTAAATATGCTAATGAATGCAAATGTGTTTAAATTATATGATTAATGAGCTAAGAAGCATGCAATCCACTACCGCCATTCCATCTCTCTAACACATACTTAACCTAATGCACATGTCCGATGAATGAAAGTTCCCAGGAAGAGTTGATCGTTACAACCACATCCTATTTCCTAATCTTTATGCCTATGCAGGTTTGTCATGGACCTCTCCCACAACTATTCCTCTATGAACCCATAGTCATGGATCCCAAGGTTTACAAAGAAGAAAGAATTAAACACTAGAAAAGGTTTGAGAAGCTACGAGGATTTACAAGTACACTATGGAGTGTCTCGCTAGACTTATGGATTTCAATCTCTTGACGGTAAAATCAGTGTATCACTGTAGAGAATCCAGTGGAAGAAATTATCTTCAGTCACCTGTATCTCATGACAATAGAACCCTAGCATGCAAACTAAGTTGGCCACTAAAGCAAACATACACAAATTCATATGGTGAACCATTCAGAGAAAGAAACCTCATTCAAAGAACATGCAAAACTAAGTTAAAGTGTATGCATTAAAAAGACTTCATGAACGAGGCTTCAAGCAGCCCCTTAACAATAGGTTTAGCTACTAAAATTCATAAGTAAAGAATCAAAACAAGTCATAGTGTTTGATAAAAAAAAATGAGATGAAGAAGAACTCTGGCCGGCCAGAATTCGACGGGTCGAGAATTCCTTCGACCGGTCGAACCGAGACAGGTTGAACTCCTCTTGCGGCTTGCTCTCCTTTTGCTCAAAGCTCTGCTCTTCTCCAAAATTATGATTATTCTTTTTCTAAAACCTAAAATAGGTTTATATACTTCCTCCAATTGCTCTCCTAGAGTCCACATTGGAATAAATTTCTATAATTACACATAACTCCTTCTTTCCTCCGTATTGAGCTAGAAATCCTTCTTTTATTTCCTTTTCCTTTATTTCTCCACAAAATCTATTAAAACAATAAACATAATTAAATCACTTGATTAATAACAATAAACTAGATATAGGGAAGAAATTAAATATCGAATAGACACATAAATATGCGACTATCAAAATACCCCACACTTAGACATTACTAGTCCTCAAGAAATGCACTAAACTAAACTAAAACTTTAAGATAACTCAAAAAAAACTCTACTTCATGACTCTAACGCTCTTAACGTATTGTCTCAGCAATCTACCACAATTATAGCACCAAGATTAGTATGACTTCACATTCACCTTCCACAAAGTTTCGGAAGTTAATTTCAATATATGACACACATGTAATATGTAGGACGAAGACATAATCATGGTGAAAGGAGTTGCAACATGCAACAAACAAGTCAAGATTCAACCTCACTTAGATATGCTCTCACAAGTGTTTCACTCAAAATTTGTCTAAGGTTTCTGCTCAACTCAATTACTTGCCAAATTGACCAACTCATATGCTTACTCTTGTGACTAATCTCTACAGATCAAAGGTTGCCATCTTGAGGATGAAAATTACTTTCAAAGGTTGTAACGGGGCTTGTCTCATAGGTTAAAGAATAAATGGATATAGAATGCAAATATGATTCTAGAACCCAGTAGAGCACCAAATAAGAGACTTCTTCAAACTTTACAACCATGAACTTCTTTCACTTTTGTGGCCGAATTTTATCTTGTTGGGCCTTCACATTATTGTTTTCATCAACAGTTAACTCGGGTACCAAGCTAGACATCACATTTTTTTTACACTAGCTTGATACCCGACACTTATTTCTTTGCATCACATTTTGAAATTGTCAACATCTTCACATACCTGTCTCATATATAGCTCTACCAAGTCCTAGAACAAGAAAAATAAATAACTATTCTAAGGTTTAAGGTAAGAGATATGTGGGTGATGACATAGAGTTTAAACATGTAGACTCAAAGTGGTTAGCTAAGGGGTGCACAACTTGTGTACACAAAGTCAGGACACTGCCTTATATGGCTATGGTGGTGTCCCCTAAATGTCTTTATCACTTTCTCAATCAAAACATGTATTGACTATAAGCTTTGAAAAGTATAAGAGCAAGTTCTAGTAATAACTAGAGTCCATAAACTTAATCTGTGGCAAGCAATTGACACTCAATAAAGAAAGCATGTGTATTCATATATAGGCTCAACCACTCACAGGTTAATTGAATCTCAAGTCATTTAAGCATGCTCAAAAATCTATACCATATTAAATTGTTTCTACGTCCACTACACATTTGCATATGCACTATATATCAATATTAACCAAAGAAACTCATATAACATGATCATCTTTTAGACACAATTACAGACGATATAAACACATCATGGAATAGTTAAGGGCACCTAAGACTCAAAATAAGAGACTCTTTTTGTATTTTTCTTGACACTTTTTACTTTTGTATTTGGTTTTTCAAATAAGACACAAAACACACAAGAAAAACTCAAAAATACCAAACTTTGGCCAAGAAACCCTTCCACGACGAACTAGTCGTCGGAAAATATGCCCTCAGGTTTCGACTGGTCGAGGAATTCCTCAACGGGTCGAAGACATGCTACTATATAAAAATCTGCCAAAATTCGACGGGTCAAAAATTTCCCAAAGGATTTTCTCGACGGATCGAAATGGGTCCCATGTACTGCGCAACTCCACTCGCATGATTTATATAGAATTAATCTCACATTGGAATAAGTTGAAATTTCATTTTCCTAAACTAGACACATGTAAAACCATTTCTTAAAAATTTCAGAATTTTACGAGACTTCTAGCTATGGCAAAAAAATTACACAAAATAGCAAACTGCATAATACCAAAATGACACCCAAAAATGAAAAATTTATACATAGACGCTAAGAATATGATATAAACTCCACCCCACACTTGAAATTTGTATTGTCCTCAATGTAAAATAAAACTAAAATATACAATACATCAACAAGCATAGAATGAGACACATAACACATCACAAATCACACTAAATATGGAGAAAAGAAAGTAAAGGAGCAGGGATAAGAAATCAAATCTGGTCGCCAGCTTCTTCATCCACATGGGTTACCTCCCAAGAAGTGTTAAGTTTAACGTCTTCAGCCAGTCGACAATTCTCATCAATCCACACAAGGAGCTGCCTCTTCAAGGTTTGCATCCTCAAAGACATGTTCCACAAATGACTCATAAAAAGGCTTGAGTCGATGTCCATTCACTTTAAATGTCTTCCCTATTTTTGAACTCACTATATCTATAGCACCATGAGGGAAAACATTAGTGATAACATAATGTCCAGTCCATCTACTTTTTAGCTTACCTGGTGAAAACATTAGTGATAACATAATGTCCAGTCCTTCTCCTTCTCCCTTCTCCTTCTCCCTTCTCCTTCAATTCTTCTTCAAATGGAATGAAGAGATATATCGAGGATCGGATGGAATGAATTTAGTTTGGCATCGGGCTTATATAATGCTTCACTTAGACGACGGAGGTGTCGGTACGTCATCTAAGTGGAAGTACGTTATGTACTCGGACGACGGTGTGTCGGTTCGTCCTCCAGGTTATCACCTGGACGACGGAAAATAACGACTCCGTCGTCCAGGTCATCACCTGGAGGACGGAGAAGACTCCAAGGTCCAGGTGATCACCTGGACGACGGAGACGTTATTTTCCGTCGTCCAGGTGATCACCTGGACCTCGGAGTCTTCTCCGTCCTCCAGGTGATAACCTGGACGACGGAGAATAACGGCTCCGTCGTCCAGGTTATCACCTGGAGGACGGATAAGACTCCGAGGTCCAGGTGATCACCTGGACGACGAAGACGTTATTTTCCGTCGTCCAGGTGATCACCTGGACCTCGGAGTCTTCTCCATCCTCAAGGTGATAACCTGGACGACGGAGAATAACGGCTCCGTCGTCCAGGTTATCACCTGGAGGACGGAGAAGACTTCAAGGTCCAGGTGATCACCTGGACGACGGAGAATAACGTCTCCGTCGTCCAGGTGGTACTTGGACCACGGAGAAGTCTCCGTCGTCCAAGTGGCACTTGGACCACGGAACAATTACGTTTCCGTGGTCTAAGTGATGTTTTCTTGTAGTGCATCTTGTTTAGTCATCAAATATCTCAAAGCAGCATGGTCAGAAAATACGATAACTTTAGTTCCTAACAAGTAAGATCTAAACTTTTCAAGAGCAAAAACCACTGCTAAGAGCTCATTCTCAGTAGTTGAATAGTTCAACTGTGCATCATTCAAGGTCCTGGAGGCATAATAGATGGCATGTGGAAGTCTCTGTGGTCGTTGGCCAAGAATAACGCCAACAACATAGTCCAAAGCATCACACATGAGCTCAAATAGTAGACTCCAATCATGTGCTTATATGATGGGGCCTGTAGTCAACAACTCATTGAGCTTATTAAAAGGTTTGGACATTCCTCAGTGAAATTGAAGGATACATCCTTCTGGAGCAGTGCACATAAGGGTTTGGCTATCTTGGAGAAATTGTTGATAAATCTGCTATAAAATCCTGCATGTCCAAGAAAAGATTTCACCTCCTTCTTAGTAGAAGGAGGTGGTAAGGTACACACAATATCTACTTTAGTCTTGTCGACCTCAATTCCCCTAGCAAAAATAACATGTCCTAAAACTATACCTTGTTCCATCATAAAGTGGCATTTTTCCCAATTGAGTATCAGGTTAGTTTTCACACAACGTTCCAAGACCATAGATAAATGATGTAGACACATGTCAAAAGAATCACCAAAGGCCGAAAAATCATCCATTAATACCTCAATGATCTTTTCGACCATATCTGAAAAGATACTCATCATGCATCTTTGAAATGTTGCAGGCGCATTGCATAAATCAAAGGGCATCCTCCGATAAGCAAACGTGTTGTAGGGGCAAGTGAAGGTGGTCTTCTCCTAATCATCCTTATGTATGGCTATCTGGTTGTAATCTGAATAACCATCCATGAAACAATAATATGCATGTCCTACCAACCTTTCTAACATCTGATAATTAAATGGGAGTGAAAAGTGATCTTTTTGTATGGTGGCATTGAGCTTGCGATAATCAATGTACACTCTCCATCCCGTTTGCACTCATTGAGGCACCAACACGTTCTCGTTATTCTTCACCACCGTTATTCCAAAACGTTTCGGTACTACCTGCATAGGACTAACCCACTTGCTGTCAAAAATAGCATAAATTATACCTACATCGCGGAGTTTGATCACTTCTTTCTTTATAACATCCATCATGGGAGTATTTAGGTGACATTGAGCTTGTCTGGTTGGCTTAGCATCCGTCTCAAGATGTATCATATGAGTGCACAAAGTAGGGAAAATTCCCTTGATATCTGCAACTGTCCAGCCAATTGAGTGCTTATATTCCCTAAGAACAAGCAAGAGTTTCTCCTCTTGCAATTTTGAAAGCTCTGAAGAAATTATGAATGGTAAAGTTTCACCATCACCAATGAAAGTAAACTTCAAATGCTCGAGGAGAGGTTTAAGTTTTAACTCGGGCGCTGCCTGAATAGATGGAGCAAGAATGTCAATTGAAACCGGAAGAGGGATTGGGTTAGAAGGCTTACCTTTCATGCTTGGCATTGATTCAAATGCATCTTCCATTGCATAGTATTTGTCTTCCATCTCTAAATCTTCAGCATAAGCAATCTAAAAAACGGACTCAAATTCGATGGGTCAAAAATTTTCTGAAGGAAAATTTCGACCGGTTGATGCATCGCTACTGTCCAAAATCTGTCCGTCTTCGATAGGTCGAGGATTTTGCTCGACCGGTCGATACATCACTACTGCCACTTCTTGTTCCTCTTTTTCAACTGGTCGAAAACTGGCCCTGAAGCTTCTTTTTTTTCCGACCACTTCTATGAATTTTCTCAATGGATCCTCATATCACCCAATGAATATTTAATGAACTCCTGCACAAAGCTTTCAAACACATCAATAGAACAATAAGAGTACATATCATCACCATTTGGGTGCTTGAGAGATTCAAAAATGTTGAATTGGATCTTCTCTCCTGCTACTTCCATGCTAAGTGAACCTTCCTAACAATCAATCTTGGTACGAGTCGTTCGCAAAAACGGTCAAGAATCAGTGGTATTTCAGAGGGCATTGGTACACATTCCATCACTAAACAAAAAAGTATGCTGGAAATATCAAATCTCCCACCTGCACTAGCACATCTTCTATAATGCCTCTAGGGTAACAGTTAAATCTATCAGCAAGTTTAATAATTATCCCAGTAGGTGTAAGTTCTCCAATATTCATTCTATCATATACAACATATGGCAATAAATTTATGGACGCACCTAAATCAAGAAGAGCACCTTCAAACCTGTGATCACCAATTGTGCATGGAATAGTAAAACATCTCGGATCACCAAGTTTTGGTGGGATTTTCCTATGAAGAACAACAGATACTCTCTCACTTAAGGCAACTGTTTTAGTTCCTTTGAACTTTGTTTTAGTAGTGCATAAATCCTTGAGGAATTTTGCATGCTGTGGAATTTGCTTGATCACATCCAGCAATGGAATGTTCACCCTAACTTTCTTGAAGATATTTAGGATCTCCTTATCTTTTTCCTCCTTCCCTAAATTCTTCAACCTGCTAGAAAAAGGCACATTAGTGGTAATCAAAGGTGAGGGACATACCTAAGCTGGTTTTGATTTTTGCACAATTTTCATTCCAGGTGCATTCTCAACAGGTTGAGGAATTTCCTCAACGGATTGAGTTGAGGTTCCTGAAATGGTTTTGAATAGTTCATCAAGCACAACTTGCTCTATAATCGGATCCTCCCATTGTTTTCTCGGCTTCTTAACCTCTGGCTTTGCATCCGGCCAACATCTTCTCATTTTTCAAGATCATAGCATTGGCTTCATATTGCCCCTTGGGATTGGGAATGGTGCTGCTAGGAAAACCTCCTGGGTTGGCTTGAGTGAGTGTTTGCTGAATTTGGCTTACTTGCCTCTCTAGCAAATTGATTGGTTTTCCTTGTTGCTGAGTTGTAGCCTTGAGTTCTTGAGTTGTGGCCTTGATATCTTGGTGAAAAGCACTATTTTCCTCTCTTTCTTTCTTGCTGTCAAACATCATTGGTTACATCATGGCCTCTAGAGTTGAAATTCCTCTTGATGTTTGAGCTGAAGCTTATTGTTGTTGAGGAATACGCCTCTGGCAAAAGTGTTGTCCATCTTTTGTAGGCTACCTTGGCTAAAAACCCGGTGGAGCATTAGGAGGATTTAACACATTGTTGCTCCTATAACTCAACAGTGGATGATCCCTATTCCCACCATAGGTATTGGGCTGCCTCTGGAAGTAATTTGCCTCTTCTTGCTCATGATTGACTTCCTTATCTGCTCTGAACTTTGGACAATCTTTTGCTAGATGATCTGAAGCTGAACATATAGTGCACACAACCTGAGCTGCAGCAACTGTTGTCTTCTTGGCCACTTTCAAACTACTAGCAATTAGAGCAATATCATTCTCCATAGAGCTTAATCTTTTTTCCATGGCTCCATCAATTGTGACTGCATTGAGAGATCTTCTACTTGCTCCCATGGATCTATCCCTTAACTGAAATTGCCTTTAATTTTCGGCTTGGTTCTCAACAACTTCCTTGGCTTCTACTCCAGTCATATTCCACCAATTTCTCCCACAAGCTGAATCAAGTTTTGACCTGTTGAAAGAATCAAGTCCTTAATAGAAGAACTCCATTTGAGTGTTGATGTCAAACTTATGATGAGGGCATTGTCGGAGAAGACCCTTAAACTGACTCCAGGCTTCATGTAATTCATCTCCATCTTTTTGCCTGGATGTGCTTACTTGGTTCTTCAAATTCTTGGTACGGGAAGCAGAATAGAATTTTTTCATAAATGCAACACGCATCTTCTCCCATGTGTCAATAGATAAATGAGCTAAAGAACTGTACCATGCCTTTGCTTGCTCCTTCAGAGAGAATGACAACAAGATGAGCTTCACAGTACGTGTCTTCTTCTACATTTGTTGATTTCTGGATTCTGCACAAAGTTGTGAACTCATTGAGATGATCCTGAGGGTCTTCAGAAGGCGTTCCTCTGAAGTATAGAAGATTCGATATAAGTTATGGAGGAATATAATACGCCCCCAAATTCTCAAGTAGTGCGATTGGTGAATCTGCTGCACCTATGCTAGGTATAAATGACTCTCCCAACTTGGCTGCATTTGCCATTCTTCTTGGGGATGGTGATGGTATTGGAATATTTTCCTCTTCCTCAAAATTAGATTCTGAACCTGAATGGCTTTCTTGCTAAGATGGCGCACCACCACTGTTCACACTCATAGACCGTTGTCTCTGTTGCTTTTTGTTTTTCTTGACTGAGCGTTCAATTTCTAGATCAACTAGTAATGGCTTAGTGCTTCTAGTGTGGCATAAACAATTCTCCTACACAAGGAAGAAACAATAAGACTCAAAAGAAAAAGAAAAGAAAAGAAAACAAAACTGAAAATTAAAGACTCTATTAGAACTTAGAATTAAGCAACTCCCTGACAATGACGCTAAAATTTGATAGGCGGATAAAGACTTATGCAAAGATGCCTTATTTTCAACCAAGATATATCATTATAATAGTTAATTATAAGGGTTATCGAACACAAGGAGTTGGTGAAACTAAATCCTAACACTAGACTACAATACTGACAGATTCGACTATAGTACACTAATGACACTACGAACCTAAGGTAGACTACTGTAAAAGCTACGAACATTTAACACAATATACTAGACACTGTGATGGACTACCACAACAAAATTGAGGGTGTTTTGAGTAGTTTTGGTTACCAAAATAAATCGGCTAAGCTACAGCTAATGCAGAAAATAAGTGCTAAAAGTAAATAAGCTAATGAATGCAAATGTGTTTCAACTATATGATGAATGAGCTAAGAAACATGCAACCCACCACCGCCATTCCATCTCTCTAACACATACTTAACCTAATGCACATATCTGATGAATGAAAGTTCCCAAGAAGAGTTAATCGTTACAACCACATCCTATTACCTAATCCTTATGCCTATGCAGGTTTGTCATAGACCTCCCCTACAACTATTCCTCTATGAACCCATAGTCATGGACTCCAAGGTTTACAAAGAAGAAAGAATTAAACTCTAGAAAAGTTTTGAGAAGCTACGAGGATTCACAAGTACACTATAGTGTGTCTCGCTAGACTTATGGATTTCAATCTCCTGAAGGTAAAATCAGTGTATCACTGTAGAGAATCAAATGGAAGAAATTATCTTCAGTCACCTGTCTCTCATGACAATAGAACCCTATCATGCAAACTAAGTTGGCCACCAAATCAAACATACATGAATTCATATGGTGAATCATTCAGAGAATGAAACCTCATTCAAAGAACATGCAAAACTAGGTTAAAGTGTATGCATTAAAAAGACTTCATGTACAGGGCTTTAAGCAGCCCCTTAACAATAGGTTTAGCTACTAAAATTCATAAGGAAAGAATCAAAACAAGCCATAGAGTTTGATACAAACAAACGAGATGAAGAAGAACTCTGGCCGGCCAGAATTCGACTGGTCGAGAATTCCTTCGACCTGTCAAACCGAGGCAGGTTGAACTCCTGTTGCGGCTTGCTCTCCTTTTGCTTGAAGCTCCGCTCTCCAAAATGCTTATTATTCTTTTCTAAAACCTAAAATAAGTTTATATACTTCCTCCAATTGCTCTCCTAGAGTCCACATTGGAATAAGCTTTTATAATTGTACATAACTCCTTCTTTCCTCCGTATTGAGCTAGGAATTTTTCTTTTATTTCCTTTTCCTTTATTTCTCCACAAAACCTATTAAAAAAATAAACATAATTAAATCACTCTATTAATAACAATAAACTAAATATAGGGAACAAATTAAATACCGAATAGACGCATAAATATGCGACTATCATGGCTCACACATTAAAATTTCAAGCACAACTCCCACATCAATTTTGAGGAGATTGTGCCCTTACTGCAGTCCATATCATTAATCGATTACCTTCGCTCATTCTCTCCTTCAAAACTCCTTTCGAACTTCTCTATTCCAAACCACCATCTTTTTCTCATCTTCGTGTTTTTGGTTGTCTTACATATGCTACTAATGTTCATACTTCTCATAAATTTGACTCTCAAGCTACACCTTCTATATTTATTGGTTACCCAATTGGCCAAAAGGCCTACAAATAATTCGATCTTTCAACGAAGAAGGTGTTTACTAGTCAGGATGTCAAATTTCATGAATCAATTTTTCCATATGCTCTAGATCGGCCCATTATCACCACTCTTCCAACAGCCCACTGTCCAAGCCCGAACCCAGCACCAAATAACATCATTTGACTACAACTTTGAAATTGTGTCCTCATCCCCTACCCACAACGAACCCGATATCTCTCCACCATCAAACTCTAACCGGAATCTGGGCCTCTCCCATTTCGCTCCACCCTCACCGGAATCTGGGCCTCTCCCATAGAACCGATTGCCTCCCTCACCGGCTTCTCCACTGCCTTCCATTATCTGAACCTATACTCGCTGACCCAAACCTACCTCTTAACCCAACATCTTGATTCCACTAGCTCCGCCCCTCACAAATTCATCTACCTCGCTGGCGGCTTCACCAGCTCCGCCTCCGATCGACGAGTCCTCCAATACTTCACTCTTACCTACACTGGCTGCTCCCTTACCCGATCTACCTCTACCCTTACTTGAACTTGACGCTCCCTTACCTATGGCAGATGTTCCTCTCTGCCGATCGACTCGCCAATCCGCACCGCCTTCCAAGCTCGCCGATTATATATGCTCCAATGCCACCATGCTTCCTTCCAATCAATCATCTCTTTCATCTCCAGGTCAACGCAAGGGAACTCGTTACCTACTGTCCAATTTTGTTTTGTACCATCGGTACTCATTGACATACCACTCCTTTGTTGCCCAAATCAGTCAAGATATAGAGCCACAATCATTTTATGAAGCACCTCAATATCTAGAATGGCAAGCTGCAATGAAATCTGAGTTAACAGCTTTACAAGCCAATGGGACTTGGACTCTCACCTCTTCCTCCGGGAAAAAACCAATTGACTGTCGTTGGGTTTATAAGATCAAGCACAAGTCTGATGGTTCGATTGAGTGGTACAAGGCACGATTAGTTGCCAAAGGGTTCACACAATTGAAGGGTGTTGACTATCACGACACTTTCTCTCCCACTGCAAAAATCATTTCAGTTCGTTGCTTACTTGCCTTAGCTGCAGCTCGTAGTTAGTCCCTTCACCAATTGGACGTCGACAACGCCTTTCTTCATGGCGATCTCCACGAAGAAATCTATATATCTCCTCCACCGGGGCTTCGGAGATAGGGGAGGAGGACTTAGTTGCTGATTACACAAGTCTCTCTACGGGTTGAAACATGCATTAAGGCAATGGTTCTCTAAGTTTTCTGAGGCTATTCGTTCGGCTAGTTATGAACAATCCCGGGCTGATTACTTCTTATTCACCAAGAAGCAAGGTAATTCACTGCCCTTTTGATCTATGTTGATGATATTTTGATTACTGGGAATGATTCAAATAGTATTGTTGCACTTAAGAAGTTTTTGCATAAGAGTTTTAATCTTAAAGACCTATGTGAATTGAAATACTTTCTGGGAATTGGGATTGCTTTTTCGAGAAAATGAATTTTTATTTCTCAGTGCAAATATGAATTAGAGATCATTAAAGATTCGGGTTTGCTAGGTGATGCTCCTATTGATACAGCCATGGACAAAAACTTTAAGTTTTCAGATAAGAGTGATTTGCTCAAGGATCCAGGGCGTTATAGAAGATTGGTTGGCAAGTTAATATATCTAACTGTTTCAAGGCCAGACATCGCCTATCTTGTTCATGTCTTAAGTAGGTTCATGAATCAGCCTCAAAAAAATTCACATGGAGGCTACTCTACAAGTTGTTTGGTACCTAAAAAGAGCTCTTGGTCAAGGTTTGTTCTTCTCTGCAAATAGTTATTTCAGATTAAGGGTTTTTTGTGACTCAAACTGGGCAGCTTGTCCGCTTACTAGAAGATCGACTACTGGTTATTGTGTTTTCCTTGGATCGTCTTTGATATCTTGGAAATCAAAACGGTAGAAAACACTCTCTCTTTCGTCAACTAAAGCTGAATATCGTGCAATGGTATGTGCTTTTTGTGAGATAACGTGGCTTTGTCATTTGTTAAAAGATTTGGGAATTTTTCATCACATCCCTTCTTTGCTTTATTGTGATAACATGGCTGCCATACACATTGCGGTAAATCCATTCTTTCATGAATGCACAAGGCACATAGAAATTGATTGTCATTTTATTCGAGATAAGATTCAAGATGGTACAGTGGTTACAAAGTTCGTAAGTTCCGGGAATCAATTAGCTGATGTTCTGACCAAGCCTTTGGGAAGGGAAGATTTTGTTCCGATGATTCACAAGTTGGGAGTGCCGGATATTCACTCTCCAATTTGATGGAGTGTTAGAAAATATTCTCTATATCTATCTTTTATCTACCATATATGTATATACTTAGATTCACTGTTGTAGCTTTCCTTTCCTGTATAGAAGTTCTTATCCTTATCTGTATAAGTCTAGTGTGTCTGTTCTGTATATAACCATGTTACAGTTATCAATGTAAAAGGCATTCCAGCCAATCTATTCTAGTCTCTTTTACAAAAATGAGGTTGAAAGGGAAACCTCTGTCAAGAGAATATTGTGCTAAAGGAGACGGTGTCACCCTTCTCCCCCTATCCTTCCCGGACGGTGGCTGCGTCACAATAGCTGCAACCTAAAATCAAACCCAGACCACATTATTAATTAGTTTAGTCAAATCCCAAACTTTATATATTCAAACACAGAACTTGTTTGTCTGTTTATTGTTCCATATATACCTCAAACTCAGAATCTGGGGCACTTGAGGCATTCAGTAGGGCATCAAGAACAGTTGGAGAAACCTCGAGTGAAGAAAACATACCAACTAAAAATTAGCAACAACAAAACAGAGTTCATCAATTATCAACAAGAGATGTGGAGAGAGAGACAGAGAGAGAGATCACCTGAGAGTCTAAGAAGACGAGAGGCTTCCGCTTGGAAGAGAGGCATAGAGTTGAAGGAGAAGGAGAAGAAGAAGATTGAGTTGAAGCAGTGAAGCAGAAGAAGCAACGAAACACGAGTGACGAGGAGTTCATTCCTCCTCACCTTATTTTCACCTTCGCTTAACAAGCCGACCAAAAGAAGATAACAAAGTCTTCACCTTTTATACGAAGCACTTATCCAACTACTCTATAGTCCAGACTCCAAAGTAGGGGGATAGTTCATCAAATCAGTACTTTATAGCTCCCATAAATTATAAGAAAGATAGACTATTTTGCGATACAAATAATTTTAAAAAAAACAGCTGGAAGACACTTATAGTATCAATAATATAAAAAATTTAATCATCCTAAGATTTAGACAACCAAACACTAGACTCTAAACCCAAAACATAATTGTAGACAACCCAATCCATTAAAATGGTAAAAGGACGACAATATCCTCCTATATAAATAAAAAAACTAACGCCACTAAATCAGTAATTCATTACAAAATATGTGTGCAAGGATAACATGTTCCTTATAATTGTTGGTAGGTGGCGAGCCCAAACCAAATACTTGGTCAAAGCAATTGTCACTTATAATTTGCGCATAGGTGATTGAGACTTTTCTCTTAATCAAATAAAGATAGTAGATAATATCACATACCAATTCAAAGTGACAAGTCGCAAAAGATATGCATAAATAATTATATAAAAACTAAATCGCTAGTTAGCGAGCAGTATGAGTTATACTCAAACAATGATATCATTGAAGATTTTGGTGATATTACATATTATAGTAGATTCAGTCATCCAGTGAACAGTGAGTTCATCTATATATCAGATGTAGAGAAATATACATCTATTTTGGCCAAAAATATGTTACATAGGTAACATGATATAAGCTCTTCCAGAGCTATCAATAAAGATCCATCCCTCTTGGGATAAGAGTTAGATTAACGTTTATAAGAATCATAGTCAAAGATCAATAATAATCTTTAAACATCCAAAGCCTTAATCTCTTGCTTTTATAACGGTGTAACCGAACTTCAGGTTTGGTGCGTACATATAGGCTTGACAAATAGATCTGATCTATTACAAACTCCAAGCCATATAAGCATTTTTAACTTCAGAGAAAAATGCACTTGTGTTTCGAGTTTTAATATTTAGGATTACTGATCCATATGAACAAAATAATCGTAATGAAAATAAATAAATATATTCATGTAATGCAAGTAAAGAAGCTGAATAAAATTAAACATTAAAAATACACATGAGAATTTCTGATCCTTTTATTGAAGAAAATACAGAGCTTCTAGTCTACTTAATCCTCAAATATATGATAAATTTATATTGTTCTCAAACTTATAGTCAGAAAACTTCAGGTTTCGACTAATAAATTACATATTCGATAAAGAGAAATCCCAAATAATGTGGAAGAACTTCAAGTCCTTGTGGGATTGAGAAACATATGTTTCGTATCGAATTTCAAAAGTGTAAAGGATGTTCTGGTCCTTGTAATAGAACTAATTATGAGAACTTTATGTCTCAATCTTTGGTTATTGTAAAACCATTCATTCAAATCTTCAAGTTCGACTTTATTATAAAAAAAATAGGTTATGAAAATTGGTATTGAAAACTTCATATATACAATAACTTTACACTCAAAACTTCATGTTCGAGTAACCAATTCCAGTTTGAGGAACTTCAGGTCCTCCCTCCCATATAACATAGATCTTCATGCCTATATTTTTATTGCAAAGTGATACATCCCTTTTATAGGAGGATGTGATGAACCTATAATGAATACCGAAATAATGGTAGAGACCGTTGCATCGGTTACAAAGTCACACTACAAGAAAACTGCACCTAGACCACGGACCATTTCCGTCGTCTAGGTTCAGTTTTCCGTCGTCTAAGTACTTGGACGACGGAATATCCGTCGTCCAAGGTCCGTGCTCTAAGTGCTGTCGTCCAAGCACCTGGACGACGGAGAATTAGAGTTTCCGTCGTCCAAGTTCACTTGGACCGAGGACATTCTCTGTGGCCCATGTATTCACCTGGACGACGGAAACTCTAATTTTCCGTCGTCCAGGTTAACTACATGGGCCACGGACATTGCTAGTTTCTCCGTGGCCCACGTGTTCACTTGGACGACGGAGAATTAGAGTTTCCGTCGTCCAGGTGTATACATGGACCACGGAGAATGCTAGCTTATCCGTGGCCCAGGTGTTCACCTGGACGACGGAAACACTAGTTCTCCGTCGTCCAGGTGAACAGGGGTTAGGGGTTAGGGGTTATGGGTTAGGTTTAGGGTTTGTGCACCTGGACGACGGAGAACATAATCTCCGTCGTCCAAGTGATATTTAATTTTTAAAAAAAATAAATTGAAATTAAATATTATTAATTTAATTTAAATAATGAAAAATAGTCGAAATTAATTAATTAAACTAAATTTTTAATATTAATTAATGTATTAATTAAATAATTAATTAATTTGTACATACGTCACATCGAAATTAAAAACCCATAAAAATTATATAATATTGTTCGGAACTCGGAAATAAAGAAACACGATAATTAACTAGCTAGCTAATACACTGGAGGAGTAGATGCGCCGCCGAGTCCTCCGCCTCCAGCCGGGTCGTTGTCGTCGGGGTGTGGGTTCGGAGGAGGTTGACATACTTCTCGATTTTGGTTCATGAGGGCGATGAGTTGGGCTATTTGTGCTTGTTGTTCATCAAGTCTTCGCCGCATTGACTCATTCTCCGCTCGTGTCAGTTGATTCTCCTCTCGTGCCAGTCGAGCCTCTTGAATGGCTGCTTCGGCGGCCGCAGCCGTAGTCCTTCTCCGCTGGCCCGAACCTCCCGTAGATGATGAGCCGGAGGTCGTCGACAAATCTCGTACCACCCTAGGCCCGAAGTGCCTAACCTCCTTGCCAGCTCTACGACCGTAGACCTCATCCGCGATTGCAATTTAGCTCTCTAAGGATAGAGGAGGCAGGTTTTCCACGGGCACATCTAGGAACGCAAGCTGAGTGTTAGCCAACTCTTCCTGCGCACGCTCTATCACCCTTGCCTACAAAAGAATAATTAATTTATTATAATGAAATCATATTTAAATAATAATTACTATGATTAAAAGCACATAATAAATATATCACTTACGCCGCATTGACTCGCTTCATTATCGAGCCCAGGCGTCACGTACGCGCTTACGCTTGCATCAAGATAAGGGTGTTTAGAGCCCTTATCCTTGTGCTCCTTGGCTATTTGAATGAATTGCTTGGCGCCGGTAGTATGATGTTTCTCCTTCTTCCCCCGGTTGACTTTGTTGACACCGGAGAATTTCTGTTACATAACATAATTAAATCATTAAAAAATTAATAACTACAATTTAAATAATTCAATTATCTTAATTGAAATAAAAAAAAATAAATTAACACCTTAAATTGTTCATCGGCAAAGTGGTTACACAACCACTCCCACTCATCTTCTCTTTCCCCTTGCAGCTCTACCGGGGGAGGCACGGGACCGACATCTTGGAAGTACTTATGGAGCTTGTACTTCCAATCTTTGTAGATGGAGTTGGCGGTTTGGTTGATATGCCTCAACATGGCCGGTGTCGGATCCACCGCAAATTGTTCCTATAAAAAATAAATAGAAAATTATAATCGTATATATATTATGAAATTTTAACTAATATTAACAATATTATATAATAACTAAATTGGACGTATTACGTACCGAAAGATCTTTAAAGACTTTCGCCTTCTCATGATCCGGCGCCTCCTTCCAAGTAGGGGCAGCGATACGAACCCGGTTATGGATGATTGACTCTATCCCATGCGCCGAGAGACTTGCTAGCTGAGCTGTGGGAGGGCCACCGGTGAATTCGTCGTAGGGCAAGTCGATCTTTTTCCTGGTCGCTTTGCAAATACGCTCCGCTTTGCCCCCTTTAACGAGACCCCGAGTCCTTTTCGGTTCCGGGTCAGTGGGGGCCCTCCTTTGCTTGCGCCGGGCGCTGAACATGATTGATTCGGCGGTCGAGGACGCCTGAGTACTTCCAGTTGAACCGGTACCGGGCGTCGGAGATTGGAAGGGGTCGACGTCATCACCGCTCGAGATGAATGGGGGAGCGGGAATTTCCCCAGAGGGCGCTACGGACGGACCAGATGATCCGTCCGGATTGAGAGTGTCGTTGCCCTCCTGTTGAACCCAACCGACTTGGGCCGCCAACATTCGGAGCATGGCATCTTCTGCCTCATGTTGGGCTTTCTTCTTGCCGGATGTCGTCTTTGGCGGAGCCATTTAAACCTAAGAGTACGGTGTTAAAATACCTACTTACCATAATAATTACAACTTAAAAATTTACGCTAATTAAGTACGTTTAAGATTTAAATAGAGTACACTAGTTTGGCTTTTTCGGTCGTTCAATGGACGTGCGACCCGCGCGATAAAGTGTAAATTTTCAATTAATCAGCCTTGATTAAATCGAAAAACATGGCCAGTTAGGGATAGAGATAACGCGAGAGGCAGGACTAATTTCGACAAAAGTCTTTCTTAGTCCAAATCCTGTCACCAGTCATAACCCGTTTCTAGACACCATGTCCGACATTCGGCCAATTTTTCAAAAATTTACACTCCCTCAAGTCCTTTGCAAACTCCGCCCTCAACCTCATGTCCATAACTTCACTTAGGTTATGGTGTGCGGTAATGAAATCCACACATCACGAGGGCTTAAGGAGATAATGTGATGACCCGGACCAGAATCAGCAGTTTGATCAGCTGTATACGTGAGTTACTGCGTAGTCGCAGCTGTCTGACAGTTATTTTAATCGCCGAAGCTTCTTAACGACTAAATTATTGGCCAAGAATTGGAGCTGGGTCTCTTCTCGAGAGTCGTTCTACGTGTGATTTTGAGTTCGTGGGCGTTTCCGGATCGTTATTTGGACGACCGAGGAAATAGTTATGAATATTTGAAGTTTCGACGGAAACGGATTTAAATGGCAGGTTTGTTCGTGACTAAATTATCGGACGAGAATTTGGCTTCGGATCCTTCACGGAAGTTGTTTGGAATTTAATTTCGAGTTCGTGGGAACTTCCGGAGCATGATTTTGAGTTACGAAGATTTAGTTGTGATTACTTCCGATTGTGATTGTTTAGTCGGTTTAATTGTGTGTTTGGTTGAACAGTTGACTTTTTATCCATTTGGCCGATGTGTTTGACTTTGGGTGATATTGGAAGAATATGTCAAGACGAGTTTGTGGCCGCGAGAATTATCGGAATCGAAATTACGACGAGAAAGTTACGGATATTCTAAGTTTGTCGCAAATTAATTGGGAAAGTTTCCTTATTTGGTAAGTCTATAAATAGCAGGTTGCCATAAGAGGAAAGTCAACATCTCTCATTTATAACTTTGACCGGTCAAACTGGTTTGACCGAGCTGAAATGGAGACATGCGACGCCGTACGCTGCTCACCGGCGGTGGGATTTTTCCGGCCACCCCACGGCCTATACCATACACCAATCAACTCGCCTAGCTTTCCTTATCTTGTTTCCGGTCTCATTTTCCGGCATATCTCACGGTGGAGAGAGAATTAACCGGCCAAAGTTCAAGGTTTTTGGGTTTAATGGTGACTTTCGTTTCGGGCCGAGTTGAGCTCAAACAAGGACTGGGTTTTGTAGCCCTCATTTCCATGATTCTAACCATATAGGTATGGTGTTCCAATTTGATTTGTGTGTGGAGAATTTTGGGATTGAAATTTGTGGAACAATTCGGTTTTTCGTGAAATTGGGTGAGTTAGAGTTTGAATTGGACTTTGTTGCAGTTATGAAAGTTGCTCAGTGGACGATTTTGAGTGAAATTGGTGCAGCTCCGCCGTGAAATTCTTCGGCCGGCGGCGGCGCCGCCGTGGACGGCGGTCAACGGTCAAAGTTTGACTTTTTTTTTGGACTTTCGACAAGTTGCATGTCATTTGACTCGAAATCGCGCTCTGATCGCAGTGGGAAGGTTCGTTTCTCGATTTGAGCATCCGAAAGTAAAGTGAGGTATTGTGGTGTACATATGCGGATTTTCGACGATTCGTCGACTTTGAATTATCTGTTTCCGAGAACGGTGGTTTCTCGTGGTTTGATTTGTATTGTCGGATTATGACTTTGAGTAATGAACTTTGTGAATATTCAGGGGTTTCGTGATCGTTCGTTTGGCGAGGGATATTCCGCCGGATCACGGGTTAACGCGATACGCGTTACGCCAGTCTGTGAGTGGACATTTATTTTGACGGATTGATTGCGAGTCTTTTATTTATGATTTACGAACTTGAGCATGCGGATAGATTATGATTTTACGAGCATGTGTTTTACGATTATGCATATACGAATATACGTATACGAGTATACATGTATATATATATATATTATGTTTTAAGCATGTGCATAGAAAAGTTTTATGATTTGGTTTACACAGAGTACAGTCTCAGTAGATGTTGTGGTATCGATACACATTGGCTTCTCGGCTGATCCCCGAGTACGCTCCGGGGGGGACAGATATCCTGACCCGAGGCCTTTCTGGCTAGGATCACGTACGTGTGGGTCTGGGATCCCGTGATTCAGACTATGCTATCGCGTGGAAGCCCACGAGAGTCTCCGCGATATGTTTTACGTTCCATGCTCTGTACGTGAGTGGTAGCCAGAGTCTCCTCACGTATCATTTGATTTTCGTGCATTCGACTCGCATATGATTTTATATGTATATATTAATTGGTGAAAGACATTTATTTTCGTCCACTCACTCTGACGTGTTTCATGTCTTTCCCCTGGGTTTTTCGGTTTCCGTGTCCAGTTTGCAGTTCAGGCTCTGGTGTCGCACGTCGTGGTCGGAGGCATAGTGCTCGAGCTATTTTTTTTCATCCAGTAGGTTTATTGTTCTACCTACTGTGGTATGCGTATATGATTAAGTATTAGAAATCGCTCTGAGCTTTCTGTGGTATATGTTATACGATTTTATACCGGATTTCAGTAAAGTATATATATATTTATTGTTTTACTTTATTGTTGATATATTGAGAAATCCGGATGGGATTGGTGCCCACGGTTTGCTTTTTGTGGCATAGGATGAAGTGTATTTTCCGGGTGTAGGTAATGGTAATTCCACGATAGTAACGAAACTCTGCCCAAATTTCAAAAAGTTTTTGTTGGTTCGTGTTTTTGAAGGGGTTTAACTCCGGTTTAGGGAGCTAAATCAGGGTTGGGTCCTTTCAGATAAGCTAGGAAAAGAGGCGCCATCTATTCCAAAGAGTGCGACTTAATAAACTAAGCCTATGTACTAAATTTAAATCGAACACGTACTACTAATTAATTTACTAGAACATACACGTAAATAGTAATTAATAATTTTTAATTACATGTAATAATTTATTTTTATTTATCATGCATTTAATAAAAAATTGATTCATTTAATAAATGATGAATAATAATTGATTCATTTAATAAATTTAATAATAAATTCATTTAATCATGCAACTAATAATAAATAATTACAATAATAAATTTGCAAATTTAATAAATTATCAAGTAATTACAATTATTCATTTAATTATTATTAATAACAATAATTAACCATTTAATCAATTAATAACAATAATTATTTATTTATTTAATTAATAACAATAATTAATCTAAATATAAATAATAACAATAAATTTACAATTATTCATTTAATTAGTAATAATAACAATAATTATGATTTAATTAATTAATAACAATAATTAATCTTTTATTAAATATTTCAAACTAAATAATAAATTAAATTCTACTAATAATTATATTTAGAATTTAATTAATTAATTAAATGAAAATTATTTTAATAAGGGAAAAATAGAAATTTACCGAATCGGAGTTTCGCCGGAGTTGAGTCGTCGGAGAGGAGGAACCACGTACGCCGGAAAAAATGTCGTCGGAGCGTCGCCGGAGGAGGATCGCCGGAGTGAGAGAGAGAGAGATAGAGGAGAGGAGAATGTTGTATGGGATGAGGAAAAGAAGATGAGCCCCGGCCTATATATAGGCTTTCACTTAGACGACGGAGCACTATTCTCCGTCGTCTAAGTTCACTTGGACGACGGAAACAGTGTTTTCCGTCGTCTAAGTGGCGGTTTCAGTGAAACTTCAGGCTCACTAATATAAACAATTGTAAACAAAAATATGTAAATTACAAGCAGATTAGATTACTCCATATATCATGAGTGGTAGTAAAAATAAAATATCTCTTCATCAGCTAAAACAAACAAACTCATAGATCAGAGTATTGGTCAAAGTAAATATCGATGTTGCACCAAAAACTCTTTGATCATCATCGAGTTAGAAAATATAGAGCGAAAATGCTAATAACGTGTTATAAACTTGGGAGAAAGAGATAGACAGAAAAGAGAACGCAGGGAGATGGGGAGGAGAAAGTGTAGAGTGTTTTCTTATTCATCTCAATAAGCCTCTATATAGAGGTATGGTTTACATGATAGGTATATAACTATTGAGTATTTGCATAGACATCCACATAAATATAATATTTACAACATAAAGATAGATATATTTTTTTGAATTTTTAGCTAAAATTAACTTCAACAAAGTAAGTATAGTTAAAGTCAAATATAACTTTTAGTTAAAGTTGTAGCTACATTTAGCTACATATGAGATAGAAAATAACTTAAAGCTAAACACTTAATTAACACTAAATATGTCACACATGTTAACTGCTTATTGTTCAATCTCTCGTAGAAGTATCAAGATTCTAATAATATGTTGAGAGCAAGGGCTCTCCTGGTTCATCCATTCAGTCGGCCTTCCTCAAGGGCGTTGCATCACAAGTGGAGTAAAGTATCCAGATTTGTGGGGAATTGGGCATGGATTTCAAAATAGTTATTGGCTTCAAGTTGGTGGTGTGACTGCAGAAGTTAGCGGTGGTAGTCATGTCGAGGTCAAGCAGAGCTCGATTGAAAGCTACCTCGGAGTTGGTGCATCAATACCTTTGCTGTTGAGAATGGGTCGAGTTCGCCGAAGTTTCTTTCGTCAACTGCAGGTCCTTCCAGATCCTTTGTGGGAGGCTTGGCTTCCTAAGAGCAGCGATAAGATAGTGGTCGGAGGCGTTAAGTGGTTTCCGTGTTGGAGGTGGAGTCTTGTTGGCTATATGGATATGCGTCGATTGTGTCAGCCTGATGAGCTAGGGTTATGGGGGTTTTGGGCTTTGAATGTGTTTTGGGCACATGTTTTGGGTTCATGTCCCGGCCTTTTGGATTTGGACTTGGGATCTGGATAGTATTTTAGCTAGGTTGTTTTGGTTTCTTTATTGGGGCTTGGCAATCATGTGCCCTCTATGACAAGAGACTAAAATATAAAGTGGTTAGGTTCTCTTGTTGTCGAGGCCTAGCGGCTGTTACTCGCCTCGACAAGTTTCTCCCATGGTCACATGGTTACTGTGAGCTTCATATCAGAGATTGTATTCCGGCCTAACTTTGTTAGGGCGCATAGATTTTTTAGGAACGTTGGTGTTTCCTAGGTAGGGCCCGTTAGGGTGGATCTATGTATAATGTAACCTCATTATTGATTTAATGTGACACATTTCTTGATTAAAAAAAAAACTATATATTTCACTTTTGACATTAGAATAGCTATCACTGCTAAATCAAAAGTTATAAATGGTTAGCTGCATTTAGCTTTGGATTAGAATTTGATTTTTAAAAGACTAATTTGCATGTACAGTGTCTCGACTTTACTTGCATGTGCAACTTAGTACCAGAACTTATAAAGTTATCAATGTAGTAACCAAACTCAATTTTTGTTATAAACTCAATCTCTTTTTCCGTTTTCCATTATATTTTGTTAAAATGTTGGCATGACTTGCGTGTTCCGTTAGATAATGACAAAATAACCAAAATACCCTAATGATACATTAATTTATTTGTTTTAAACGGGTCGTTCGGTCGGGTCAAATTTGGAAGCATGATAAGGAAATCAGTTTTGATGTGAAATTTGTCTATTTTAAGCTGAGGAAAGCTCGATTAAGTAGAGAAGTTGTTCATGAATTGGAGTTGTAAGCAAAGGAACTCCATTGAGAAGGTCCTGAAATGGCGAAGTTGATAAGCGGTTAGGTGCAACACTGCCAAAGAGATCGACGAGGATCTTGAAGCCGACAGAGTGGGCAAAGGCGGCGGTTGTAGTGGGTGTGAAGCTAGCTACTGCAGAGAAAGGGGAAGTCGGTTGCAGCATAGGCGGAGGGAGGCACATCAGAGAAGAAGGGGTTGAAGGTATGGTTATGGTTTTCCTTCTTGTTGAGGAAGCCATCATCACAGAGGGGCAAGTGAGATCGGCGGTAGGTAAGAGGGTCAAGGAAACTGAGTTCGTGTGGTTTTTGGATGGTCTTTGTGGGATTTGGTGGGATCGTGATTGGGGTTGTTAATTGGGACTGTGGCTTTATGTAGTTGTGGGGTTGCGGTTGTAATTATGTTTGGATGTGTTGTGATGATTTTTAGGTTTGGGTCAAAAAGTGGATCAGGTGGATCAGGGGCCTGGGAAGGAAGAGAAGGGATGGAATCGATCGGGTGCGCGGCGATGGCTGTGTTGTTGGCAGATCATGGAAAACCCTATGATTTGGTGCTTTTATTCAACCATAAGATGTTAGCTTGTGAGCATCCAAAATCTGCACTCACAAATCAGTTCTTTCATTGAGACAACTCCTACGTTGATCATTTAGTGATCTTCCATGAATGGGTTCTCTCTCAAATTCAAAAGCAATCTGGTTTTCACCAAAACCCTAACAAATACGACAAAGAACAACGTTCCAGAATCCCAAAAAACATAGGAATGCTCATCAATATTCTAGCATTGCTATAGTCCATCTTAAAAGATGAACACCATTGGAAGCTACAGAAGTTTAGTTTCTAATGAAATAAATTTTGTCTCAATCGGAGTTCTAATCAAGAAGATAAGACTGGATTATCGGACGGGGGTCGAGTTTGACAAAAACAATGCTACTGCTACTGTTCTGTTTGCAGGCTATTTTCAGAAACCAAAATCCAATACCTAGGAAGGGTATAACGTATGGTTAAAGCCCTTGGAATGTATTTTCCAACTCCATATTAATCACATCAATCAGACATCTCTAGAGAGAGATATAACAAAAGTTTCACGATACGTTAGTACGAGAAAACTGGCAGAAAGCCTTTCATGAACAAGACACCGTGTGAGGTCGACAACAAAAAAGATAAAAAGGACACCTGAGTAACTTGGAAAGATCAACAAGGGGTTACAATACCCATGAACGATCTTGCAACCCCACGAAGTCCAAAAAGGAGTTCCAGAAAATTAATTTCTTCAATTAGTTTTCCAAAAGGCCAATCATTGGGAAATATGTAGTTCTCTACGAATGCACTGACTTTCAACAATGATGACCGGTTGCCAACAAAGTAACCACTTTGATCGAAAACAATATCTTGAGAACAGAGGCAACAACTCCTTGTGAAAAGAAGATAGCTCTCCAAGAGGGGAGAAGCAATAGTTTTTTACGAAAAGAAGATGGTTCTCCAAAGAGTATGGTTTTCAACAAAGCCAATGTCTTTTCTGGTAAAAGTAGGTATTTTCTACGACAACAACAACTTTCCATGACAACTTATCTTCCTTGCAAGGGTACGTCGTTAGAAATCTGGGGGGTAAACACTCAAAATATGAGAAACCTCAAGATACATACGCTTGGAATCTGGGAAAATATGAAGTCTGAGGTCCACAAGCTTTCCAAGAATTAGGACCAGCTCAGAACGAACCAGGTTACTATCTTTATATGCATGGAAATCCCCATATGTATAGTTTTCAAAACATCTTTCGGATCGGGATTATCATATTTCACGAAGAAGTTATGACCGATTTAGTACGAAGAGGTCAGTCTGCTCAGGAATCTGACTTTTTACCTCACCATAAGCAGGAGCTTGAGGACGACCTTGGAGAGCAACATAAAAAGGAACGACCATCAAATTCATTAGAAGATGATCAAAGATGGAGGGCTACACTCACTAGCGATATCGAGAAACTCAAGAAAGCCAACTAAGGTCTCAATCTCAACAATACTCCACCATACCTAAAATGAGCTGTGTTTGAAGAGAGACCTCACCCACTTCTGAATTGATCCAAGAAAAATTCGAAGAATTTCTATACCTACTACAAATGGAACGATCATAAAGTGACACTTTATCAAGTTGGTTGACCAGAGGTATTACTAGTAGTATTTGACCAATGAGTACATGAAAGAGCTCAAAGATTCGTTGAAGCCTCAAGGTGGAGCCAAGCATCCCAAGAATGACAAGGACCTTACCACCACCATCTAAGGGCCAAGAAAAGAAGTACATAGTGCTAAACTATACCATTGGAGCTCCAGAATGCTCTAGATAAATGATTTTTCCACGCACCAAATGGATAATGTTAGAGGTCAAGGAACTGGAGGTAGTCTCCAAGTCAGAATGCTCGAGGTATGTTGAATGGCAGAATTTGTAAGACCTGGGGGCATTCTCAAGCTCAGAATGCCTGAGGGCGTGGCAAAATAGCTTGAGGCATATCGATGCTTGAGGGTAGCAGGCCAAGAAGAAGAACTAAGTGAAGGTCTTAAGAGAGACCTCGAGGAACACTAGTTTGGTGTAGTAGATAGAAAAATAAGGCCAGAAAGAGGGCATAGAAGGGAATTTCCTTGACCGAGAGATGAACCCTCAAGGTTTCCCCGAGAAGCAACTTCAGAACTTGTGGAAAGCTAGAGGAAAAGAACCTGAAGGCTATGAATGCACAAGTAAGAAGTGGGATGTCATTGATCAGAATATGAATGGTACCTTTAATATGGAAAACCTATGGCCTCAAGCTTTCCGAGAAAGCTGGGGGTGGTTTTGCGGAGAGCTCTGGGTCAGACCTGGGGTCATTGTTCCCCTTAGTTCGAAATATTTTGGGGCTAAGGTTACCACACCTATACACTCGAAGAATTATGGACTTCACCAAGAAGTTGCTAAATTAAGGAGGAGACCACGAGGGTGCACACCTGAAATTCCAAAAGCTCGAGGGATTTTGTGCACTCAGAATCTAAAGAACGGTGGACCACTACACTTATGGAAATTTGTAAGACGATTGTCGAAACAATGATTGGAAGCACATGGGGTCATGCACGAAGAGAATTTAAGCTAAGGGCATTGAGTATTCTCCAAGACTTGAACAGTCTAGCAGAATACTGGGGGCATAGAGTATCTAGCTAAATATCGCATTTTTTAAATGAAAAATACCTCGACAAAGACTTTCTACAAAAGAATTCAGATTTCAACACCAACATGCTTGAAGGATGACGTGGGGGTTGAGCATCAACCTGTGGACCGAGCTAGGTGTTGAGAATCAGCCCATGGACCAAAGACCCACAAGGATGAGTAGGCAATCAGAAACCTCGAGAGAAGACAATGGATCAGTTACTAATCTCGAGGGTCGTGAGATTTTGAGTAACAAGTTGAGGGGATCGATCAGAGACCTTAAGGGTTCTAAGCGTTCGAATGGAAAGCTAAGGGGATGATTACTAACCTGGAGGGTCAAAGGCTTCTGGAGCTTTACGGGTCAAGCAGAAAGCTCAAGGGCCAGACACTGTCAGAGCTTGAGGAGCCGAGCAGAAGCATTAATACTATTACAATCCTCATTGAAAATCCATGCAGATCATGCCATCAAACATGACCAAGGTTAATATTCCATTTGAATCTTGATTCATTATGTGGATCATCGAGTTAAACGTAAAAACCATTTGGAAATCGATGCGGCATATCTGCTCAGAACTATAGCAAGAGCATGGAGTATGATGGTTTAAGTGAAGTACGATGGTTTTGTATGAGGAACGACGATCTGTTCGATATATTCATATGTAAGATTTATATGAAGCCCCTGTGGTCGACCTTGACTGCAAGAAATGGAAAAATCTTCATACGTAGCAACAGTGTGGAAACCTTGAGAATTTTCAGAAATTTTTGGGGTTTTCAAGAAAGTTTATCAGTTTTCAGAGTGAGCTCGAGGAAATCGAAGGAAAGCTTGAGGGTTCTATTTTGCAAGGTCTCATGTCACGTTGAGAAGATGATAATAGCTGAAGGCACACCTTCCCACTATTAACAACTTTTTTACCGGGTGAGAATTTGATTTGACTTTCTTCACGGAAGTTGTAGAGTATTTAATTTCGAGTTCGTAGGAATTTTTCGGATAAACGAGCTATTTTTAGTGATTATCGGAAGTCGGTAGGAGAAAATATGAAAATTAATTAATTTTTAGGTCGCTTTAATCTGGGTTGTTGGATCTTGATTAGATTAAACCTAAGCCTTTAGATTTGGAAAGGATCTTGGGCTATAAATAAGGGGTTATTTTTCAATTTTATTTGAGAAAAATCAGAAAAACACCACGTGCTCAACCCGTTTCCTCCTCCGCCGACCTGAAATATTTGACCCAACCTTAATTAATGGCCATTTTCGGCCACCTCCGGCGATGAAAAAGGTAGCTAGGGAATTGAAGTTCTTTGTTTCTTTGATTGTTTGGTGTGAATTTTTTTGAGATTTATACAGGTTTTAGGGTCACCCGAATTAGGTTTAACCCGTGGGAGTCGGCATCGTCGGTGGTAGTGCTCCAGCGAGTATTGGGGGATTTTGAAGCTCTCCCCTCCTGAGTCTATCTGAGTAGGCTGTTTGATCACTCGAATCTCCACAGCGGAGCTTCAATGCCTCAGAGATTTTCGGCCAATTTGAGGTCGTGGCTTTCGAAGCCGATTCTGGACACGTGAGGTTGAGTTGGAGCGCATAGACTTAGGGGTTAGGCTGGGCTTGAGTAGTTGAGTTTTTTTAGGGATCAATCGCCGTCGCCGGCCTGTTTTAGGTTTTTCCAGCCAAACGCCGGCGATTTGGACCTCAATCTAGTTATAAAAGTTTTAGGGCCCGTTGAGAGCTTTGCAACGATTAGTCGAATGCCCCCATTGAAGAAAGTTCACCGGAGGCCCATGTGGGCCATGCGCCACCACCCACGGCAGAGCTCTGACGAGGCAGTTTATGAGATTCTTCGAGGGGACTTTCGGGGTTATTTTTATGGTCAATTTCCATAGTTTTACATATATTCTAATATCAGATGATATGTATTTACAAGACGTCGTGATTGTGACCCCAACAGTAAAGGGAATTCCGCTAGACCTCGACAGTAGTCGCAGACTTGTGAATGGACATTTATTTTCACAATCAATAGCCAGTTCATGTTTTTATGCATTACATTTTACGGTATGTTTTCAGAGCATTTATTTGGAGGTTTACTTTGTGATGGTTTATTTAGTCGCATCGATGCCCTAACTATTCGGTTGATCACCAAATAGCCAGTCAGACCAAGTTAAAACAAACACCCTGCCGGACCTAGATTGTCTCGGGTTAGGACAAACACCCTAGAAAATCCCATCACCTTACTTTTCATACATACAGTTGTTCCGGGTTAGGACAAACACCCTGAACGACCACCTCCATTGTATTTCAGTTTATTAGATTTGAATTCGCATTATTTCACGGAAATCAGCAGAAAGGCATGATATTAAATTTTTATCTTTTTACGCAGATTATGTTATTTTTGTCATCTGACTCTAAAGTTTTATATTTTAATGCGTTTCCTTAGGCCTTTAGGTTTTCGTTGCCAAGGTTGTATTTTAAATCCTGAGTTTGCTTGGTGTCGTCGAAGGCTTTGAGTCCACCTATCAAATCTTCATTCAGTAGGTTCCAATCTATTGTTAGATTATATTATATGTTTACAGAAGTCACTTTGAATATAAGTTGTATTATGTTGTTTTTAGTTACTAGAGTAGTAGTCGAGTTTACTCTCTTTTGTATTCAGAATGTTCTCTCAAGCTTCGCAACAGTTGGGCATTCCCTCGAGGTCCACGACAGTTGGGCATTCCCTCGAAGTCTGTGACAGTAGGTCAGAATAACCTCTAGGGAGAAAGAATCTGCTAGATAAGCTTTGTGAAATATCTCAATATCATGCTCATCCCTCAAAATGATGGTTTCCATGATTTATTCAATGGATCGATTGTATGTGATGAAGTACGATTAGCTCATTTTTGCACGAATGTTTTACAAGTGTACGATCTATTTGATGTGTTATTCGATCACGAGGAGCTTAAAGCCCAGGAAAGGCAGAAAGCTTAAGTGGGACATACGACGTTGGTTCCTACAGGAAGGACCTTCACCCTGCGAGCTAACTAACTCTCCCGAAGGTAAGGCATCCTAAGTCTATGGTAAGGAGACACAGAAGAGAAGGAAAGAAGAGAGAAAAAGGCGTTTCAGCAAAAAGAGCCCAAAATCTATGTAAATAGTCATAAGGGTATTTTGGTCTTTTCAAACCTCTTTTAATGTAAAAAAAACTTTGTTTTGACCGTAGGTTCATGGTCAACCTGGTTCACAGAAATGGCAATGAAGTTTAACATATGCATTCTTAAATGTTTCAAGCGTCTAACAGAGCCCCATTTTTTTTAACAAGGACCACATTGTAAGCATAATAAGTATTTTGTAATTTATGCAGAGGCCTTGTTGAAAGAAGTAAACCAAGTTACAAACCAAGCATGGAAGTATACGTCAATCAAGAAACTAGTGTAGCGTGAAATTCACTAGCTTGTATATTGTTGTTTTTCTCTTAGAATTCTTTTATACAACTTCAAGATTTTGGAATGACCAAGTAATGAATGAAAATATTGTTTTGTTTGCAAATGAATGTGATTGCCATATTTGTGTGTTTTGATAATCTGAGCAACAAAAATCAAATGAAAGCCTCATATGATTAAGATTAATTTATGACTTCTGTCATCTAAATGAATCTCAAGTTAAAGAAGTGTTTTTTTTTTGACCAAGTTAGATCACATAATTTATTTTACGTCATTTGAGTTACACTTTAGATGACTAAGATGGTCATTTGAGTTTAAAAAAAATGGTCATTTTCAGACGACAGACCAATTTTCTCTGTCATCTGAGTGCATTTTTAATAAAGAAAATCGTGTCATATGAATGCATTACAGACGGCGAGTGTACAAGAGTTTGTACACGACAGTTATATTTGTATCAGATGACACATCTGATAGCTTTTTTGTTCTAGTCGAAGTAGACCATCGCTTTAGAACTGATGATTTTGGTAAGTTTTCATCACTTGAACAATGCTCCTGGTCCTACCCCTCGCCACCTTACCTAACCATTTACACATTTGCCTTGTTACGAACGAATGGTTACATGCATGCATCTATACGTGTCGATTGATAAATGCCTATATCACAAGATGCGCAGTTCCTGCATTGAGGCTCATCTGGTGAGTGTCGATTAAAAGGGCCATGATGATGATTCTTGCAAAAGTTAGCTCTTCACATTTTAGATTTTTGTGTCTGCTTTGGACAATGTAATTTGTTAAAACAAATATGTGTTTGATGGAAAACCAAATGTTACCAAGTACGATTGCTTGAGACTAACCTTGATTTGTATCATTCTCTGGTAAAATTTTAGAACAAACTGAATGCTTAAGAAAGAAATCATTGTGAACAATCTTACGTGAAGATATTGTACAACAAAGACCGACTCATCCAGTACATTTCCTCTACTTATAATTAAGAACTCTGAATCAAATTCACATATATATAGGAGCTAGCTAGCTGTCTTCTCACACATTATAACTAAGTTTGAAATGACTAAAGCCACTCAAACTGATTATTACAAATTATAAATTAAAATAAAGTTTTCCGAGTTAGATGAAATAAATCACTCTAACTTAGTTATTAACCATAACATAACAAAGCCTAATACATGATCGAGCTAGCCAGATAATAAGGTACTTAGATTCTATAATTTTTCATAATTAAATTATAGAACCCAACACCCGCACTTGTGTTTAGCGGCATCAACGGGACGTCGACCTCCAAAGTTTTCGGCTTTCGCTTCCAGCAAGTCATTAGCATTTTTTTCCAACCTCTCAGTCTCTTCTCGGCTCATCTACATCATATATAAACCAAAAAGTTATATAAAAAATCAATGAAAATCTATTTTTGTGTTGGTATTTTGTTTCAAACGGACGTACCTACCGTACATATGTAACTTGATTAAAACTTGTAGCAATTCGGATGAAATATTTAAAATAATTACATATATATGTACATACCATTGATGGTATTTGTTTTGATGATGAGCCAGAAGTGGACGTATCATCCCCTCCAAATTGAATTTCCTCATTCATGCGGTCGACAATAGCAGCTGCTTCTCTTCTCTCACGTGCTTCTTGTTCTGCTGCTTTTTTCCTAATTATCTCTTCTTTTTGGTTGGTTCTCTCCTCATTTCCTTCGAAACTCATATTTGATATCTTGTAGGATGCTCTACTTGATTGCTTGAGAGTTGTGAATTATGAGTAAAAAGAGTTTGATGTATATAGGCGTAGAGTGCGATCTGTTTGTTGTTTGAAGAGTTATGTGAAATTGAGTGGTGAAATATGCATGCTTGGAACGTACAAAATATTGTTGAAGTGAAATATGCATGCTTTGGATGTCTAATGTCCTGCATGGCTTTTTGATGGAGTGGGTGCATTGCTTTTGCATGAACAGTACAACAGTGAGAGTTTCTACCAAGTCTGCTACTTCATTTGGTTACTTGTTTTGATTTAGTTAATTAATGTGGGTTCATCCCGAATCTGTGTGCTTTCTTTTGTTGTTGACAAGTGCCTCTTCGAAAATTGGCTGTAACATCCACCTGAAACATATTCCAATCACCCTATCAAGCACTATTCCGCAATACATATATTCCTCAATAATATTAGATAGCAACATCCCTTCAGTTATCACATCAAAAAAACATCCTTTCACTTATTTTCGGAAGCAAAAATTTTGAGTGTCCAACTATTGAGTAGACCTAAACCACATACATGTAAAAGGATTATGAATGATAATTTGATTGTATTTCTCAGAAAATTTGAGAAGCAACAATTCTCTGGCACATTTACAATGCCACATCCAAACCCATCTAGAGAAAATAATATAAGCAAAAGAATCTAACACTCTTTGAATCACAGTAGAATCGTCGTCGATATTCATTTGTCTTGATTATATCTTAAAACAGGCAATAAAACTATGGTGGACCAAAACCACTGTAATTCAAAGATTCTTCAATGAATCGCCAACTCCTGAAAAGAAAAAATAAGAGAGTACAAAATCTGCAATAAAGATCCCAACAAGAGAGATAACCACAGCTGAAGTCGTCGACTCCCCAACACCTTTGGCTCCTCCCATGGTAGTTACTCCCCAAGCACAACTAACAACAGATATGATAGCACCAAAAGCCTGTGACTTGATCATTGCACTAATTAAATCCCAAGGTTTAAGAGCTCTCCGAGCTGACTCCAAAATGATGTTAATGCTAACACCATAGACAGCATCAGCAAGGAGTGCGCTGGATGCCATCCCGACAGTGAAACACATCAGTGTCAGAAATGGTAGAGCAAGACAGGTAGCAATGACCCTTGGTGTCACGAGATAATCAACAGGGTTTGATCCAAGAACTCTTAACGTGTCAGTTTGCTCCGAAACCTGCATTGTCCCTAATTCTGCAGCAAATGCACTTCCAATTCGCCCAGCAACCACAATTGATGTAATTACAGGACTCAATTCCCTCGCGAAAGCCAGAGACAATACCCCACCAACAGCTCTACTCAACCCTAATCTAGTAAACTCTCTAACAAATTGGATGGTGAAAGCCATGCCAACAAAAGCTGCAGTTAAGAGGCAGACCCCAACCGAATTTGGCCCAACTCTCCTTAACTGTTGAAGCGTATTCTTCCAGTGAACTTGTCCCTTTATATATAGTTCTAATAATAACCTGACCTGCCATGATAAGAGCTGATAATCCCCTCCACATATACCTGGGAGGTGACCATTTGTTCAACAATGTCTCCTCTTCTGACATGGATGCGTGATTTGTATTTGATTCTTCCAATTCCTCCAAGACAGCAGGGTGGCCATCATCTGTGTTGGGAACTGCACACAATCTGGTTTCTTTCAAAGGCCTTAGAGGCTTACCTGTCTGAGGCCTGCCAACGAGCACAATTTTCCTAGCAAGCTGGCTCGAATACGGGACTTGAAGTTTATTCCACCCATCTGGTTTTAACGAGCTACTTCTGATACATGTTTAATAATGTGACATTCAAATACAACAAAGACATATATGACAGTGTGCATATGTACAAAATCTCCTAGATGTACCTGTAAGAGCAATAAGTGAATGGATGGAGATATGAAGCTGCTTGCATGGTTGATTCTGTTCAAATTTCCAAACTTTGTTTCAACAGGTTTGGAAAATCCGTAAATGTTGGTAAAATTCTTTCAATACCCAAATTACCATGGGAGCTAACAGTGAAGCTAAGTGACACCTGATTTCATAAGAAAGAATATATGCCAATAAGGATCTTATTCTAAATCAATTGAAGAAATGAAATGTCTATGTTTATCAAGAGCAATTGCATTAACAAGAAGTGAGATTTGAGCTACAAGCAGCACAAGTAGTTCACATCCTAAAACTCATCCAGCCCAGAGAATGCATACAATTATCAGCAATGAACACCATTCATAACATATCACTTTGACTCAATTCCAAGCACAAAATACCCCCAAGATTATCAAAACCCACCCAGATGTCAACATACCTCGAAGATTGCTTCGATTGTTCAACTCACTCAAGTGAACCAAGCAAAACCCAGAACTCCGGGATTGGTGGTGAATCGAGAGAGACAGAGCGAGTCTATCTTTTTATTTTAAGTCGGGTCAACCTAATAACTCGACCCGTCTCGGCCCAACTTAACGTCCAAAGACCAAAGTCCCTCTCTCGTTCGTTTCAGAAGACTTCAACTACACACACTGCGAAGACTTCCAGCTGATCCATAGATGGCCAGAAAAGGTAAAAGTTCCGGCCTTTTTTTTTTGGTTGGGTCTAATCTGAATCTGTGAAAATAAATAAGATATATGAAATTGGGTGACAGGAGAGAAGACGAAGAAGAAGAGAGGGAGGGCTTGCGTGGTGGTGTTGGGTGACATTGGCCGAAGCCCTCGTATGCAATATCATGCTCTCTCTCTTGCCCGTCAGGTTACTAACTAATTTAAACCACTGCTCTGCTGTTAGTTAGAGTGAATTGTGTATTTCTTGCAAATTTAAGGGAGTATTGAACATGCAGGCATCTCTGGAGGTAGATATTGTTGCATATGGAGGTACAGTTTTTTTTTTCTTTCTCTTTGTTGGTGAAATTACGTGATGCATTGTTGAAAAATGTCTTCTTGTCATTAAGTTTGTGATTTATGTCCTGTGACAGGGTCAGAGCCGCATTCTGCTGTTATATATACACCATGAATCTATTCATATACACAAAATGGTATATTGATAATGTCATCTTTTTCTTTTTTATTTAGGGTTGTACTGTTCTTGTTCCTGGGTCATCTGAACTCAACTTCTTCTTTTTTACGGTTCTCATTTGCAGCGGCAGTGGCAAGCATTTCCTGGTCTACCAAAGATATTTAAACCCTTTGTGCTGTTGCTGAAGCCACTGGTTCAGTTTATTGTGCTGCTTTGGTTTCTTTGCGTTGAGATATCTGCTCCTGATGTTTTCTGAGAAATACAATCAAATTATCATTCATAATCCTTTTGGTGTGAGATTACTTGATGCATGCATAACCCAACTATTGAGTAGACGTACAAAACACTGTTTAAGTGATATATGCTGTTGAAGTGATATATGCATGTATAACCCAACTATCATATCATTTCAGAGTAAACGTACAAAACACTGTTGAAGTGATATATGGATTATATGCATGCATGCATGCAACGTACAAAACAATATTTGATATGATCATTCACATATCTCTCTCTCTGACTGAATAACAGTTCAAGAGAAGTATACTAGGTACTATTTTGTTTTCCTGTATGATTTGGCTATGATTGGTTACATGAGGAAGGTGTTTGCACTACCACATTCGGAGTCATTACCGGCGACATAACGGAAAACAAGGCCGGCGACCGGAAAAGTCGCCGGTAATGATCAACATTGCCGACGACTTACTCCGTCGCCGGTAATGTGTCCGCAAAGTCGCCGGTAATGTCTCAAAACATTACCGGCGACATACGCCGTCGCCGGCAATGTTTTGACACATTACCGGCGACTTTTCGCCGGAATTTCGCCGGCAATGTCTCCATTTCCGGCGATTTAATGAATCGCCGGCAATGACTCTTATATCAGATGCAGATCGATCGCAGCAGCTCATTCGATCATTTGGATAAAAAAAATCCAGTGAAATCGAAAGAAAACGCTCTGAAATCCTTCGCCCGGTATCGTCAAAATTAAGGCTATAGGTGTCGAAAACTCGATCACTCGGGAAGGTATATATATATAGGTACGTATATACGTATATGTGTATGTATATATATATATGCATATGTGTGTTGATCGATTTAATTAGATCGATATATATATATATATGCGCGCATGTGTTGATTTAGAGTACGTTGAGATATCGCGTCGATTATTGGTTTGATACGCAAATAGAGTGGCTATATTGTTGCTTTCGAGTGATTGACTGTTGATTTTGAGTGGATTAATTTGAGATTATTTCGATGAAAATATGTTAATTTGTGTATATATATATATGTATATATGGATATAAAATGATTTTGTGAATATTAATTGTTAATATGTCTATATATATATATACATGCATGTTAATTTGTAATTGTGAATTGTTGGTATATATATATATATTTTTTTTTAATTTATATGCATGCATGGGTCGACTTTTGTTAATTAATCGGATAAATTCGAATGTAATTATTGATGATTTATTTTATAATTAGTAGTGAATGTGTATATATATAGTACGTAATATTGTTAGAATTTTCCGGATGGACAAGAATTGGATGAGCCTCGAAACATGGGATGTGAGATATCACCAGGGAATTAGGAGTTTTGTGAATTTTGTGAAGGCTAATTGTGGAGACACTACACTTCATTATTGCCCTTGTAAAGAATGCAAGTGTCGCAGCGATCCATTTCGTTTGCCCATTGATAAAGTCCAGCGGCACCTGAGTAAATATGGGTTTTGGGATAAGTACACTTGTTGGATTTATCACGGTGAAGAATCGTTAGCGGGTCCGCATGATCATGGACAATTTGGTGAGAGGGCCAGTCCATCCTATGATCATGGACATTTTGCTGAGAGGGGCAGTCCATCCTATGATCCAACATCGATGTTAATCAATGATATGTTTCCTCATGAGAGCGGTGTATTTGCTGATGAAGCACCAAATGTCCCTCCCGTCGTGCAGGGTTTCCCCCATATTGAGCCAGTCGAGCCATTACCTGGAGCTCATGTCAACACAAGCGGTATGGACAAGTACAACAACCTGATTGCATTGCAACAGACTCCGTTGTACGACGGTTGTAGTAAAACTGTTTTTGAAAGTGTCATGGGAGTGATGCAGCTCAAAATGGAGAACAAAATGTCTGTCAAAGCTGTTGATTCTTGGCTGAAGTGGACTGCTTCGCTACTGCCACCTGCTCATCGTCTTCCTACCACTCATCATAAGGTGCGACATATCCTGAAAGATCTTGGGCTTTCCTACATCAAAATCCATGCATGTAGATATGATTGTATTCTCTTATGGGGAAAATATCTTGAAGACCTTGAAGCCTGCCCGGTATGTTTTATAGAAAGGTATAAGTTGACTCCTGCAGGCAACAAGAAAGCTGTGAAGATACTTCGATATTTCCCGCTTATTGATAGGCTGGAGCGGTTGTTCATGTGTGCTTTCACGGCCGAAGCTATGAGATGATGGGCTCAGAGGAATTTGCCTGACGATGACACCCTTATACACCCTTCCGACGGAGAGGCTTGGAAGCATATGGTCAGGGAGTTTGATTATTTTGCAGCAGAGGTCCGAAATGTTTGGCTAGGGCTCTCATCTGACGGATTCAACCCTTTTGGCAACATGAGTCTTCAATACAGTATATGGCCAGTTATTTTGGTACCGTACAACTTTCCACCATGGATGTGCATGAAAAAGGAATACAATATGCTAACTCTGTTAATTCTGGGCCCGGGTTATCCAGGAAAGTGTCTCGATGTGTATTTGAGGCCTTTGATTGAGGAGCTTAAGTACCTGAGTGAGTGTGGCCACCCCACTTACGATAGGTTCAAAAATGAGATGTTCCATATGCATGCCATGCTTGTTGGCACCATCAGTGATTTTCCTGCCCGCGGTATGTTGTCGGGCAACCTTACCAGGGGTTACAGGGCTTGTTCAGAGTGCATGACGGTTGATTGTTGCAGTCCTCATTGCCGTAAAATTGTTCAGATGCGTCACCGTTGTTGGCTTCCATATGATCACCCATTTAGGCAGGATCCAGACGCTTTTGATGGGACTGTGGAAACCGGTGTGGCACCCAGGCGATGGACAGGGGATGCAATTTTGGAAGTGTTGAATGAATATGATTTTGGCCAGCTGAGCAATCATCCTGACATAGTCGCGTCAATTCCAGACAAGCCCGAAAGGTATAAGTTTTGGACACACAAGAGCATATTCTGGGAACTCCCCTACTGGCCCAGGTTGCCTATCAGACACTACCTAGATGTCATGCACATAGAGAAGAATGTGTGTGAAAGTGTGGTGGGCACAGTTCTTAATTTGGAGGGGAAAACAAAAGACATCCCTAAGGCAAGCATTGATCTGAAAGCTATGGGACTATAGAAACATTTGTGGTTAAGAGATGGTAAGAAAAAAATGCTGCAAGCTCCTTACACCGTCAAGCCGAAGCATAAGCATGAAATTTTTGGGTGGCTGAGTAATGTCAGGTATATATTCTTATGGCTATGCAGGAAAGAAGTGTTGATTTTTACTTATATATGGTTATATGTA
Source organism: Geum urbanum (assembly GCA_946800695.1). Taxonomy (NCBI): domain Eukaryota; kingdom Viridiplantae; phylum Streptophyta; class Magnoliopsida; order Rosales; family Rosaceae; genus Geum; species Geum urbanum. Next base: position 2,522,289 of record OX327008.1, on the reverse strand, counting down.
AGAAATATAATTGTTGCTTATGGCTATATATGCAGGTATCCTTATGGCTATGCAGGAAATATAAGCAGGTGTGTTAACTTCCGGGACAATAAGATGTACGGATTAAAGAGTCATGACTGCCATGTACTGCTTCAACGCCTTTTCCCTATTTTCATTCGAGGGTACCTGCCCAAAGAGGTGGTGGAGCCGTTGGTGGCCTTGTCAAGATTCTTTCAGAAGTTATGCACCAGGGAAGTTAAAAAATCAGATCTCAGGGAGATGCAAGATGACATCATTTTTATCATGTGCAAGCTTGAGAGGATATTTCCCCCAAATTTTTTCGACATCATGCCTCACCTGATGATCCATCTTCTCGAACAATTGTTGCTTACCGATCTGGTACACTACACTTGGATGTATCCCATGGAAAGGTACAAATGATTCATACATTTGGTTTGCCTCTGTTTTTATATGTAAATTCTTAATTTTTAAGTATCATAACATGCACTTGTTAACTTGTAGACAATTGGGAGCCTACAAGGACTATGTGAAGAATAAATATGCACCTGAAGGGTGTATCGCTGAAGCATATGTTGCACACGAGTGTGTAACGTACACCAAAGTGTATTTGGGAGCGCTTGAGGACCCCCAACAACAGATGCCGATAGATGAACCCCAGTTCAACCTTTCTATCATCTCCAATGACGTGGTAGTACAGGGAAGCTTGCCAAAGTCGTACAAGTTGGATGGAAATGAGGTAGCCATTGCCCACTGGTCGGTACTGATTAACTGTCCAGAAGTTCAATATTGGAAAAACTATCATCTTCACTGCCCTGCTATTGCCGGAAATGTTGATTACCATAACAGGACGTTTGCAAACTACTTTGGTCAATGGGTAAGGGTATATGTGTATATGTCTATTTTTTATATATATCCTTATATAGCATGTGTGTACGTACGTGGTTTTGTGGTTTCTATGTTCATAATTTCTTGTGTGGTTTCTTATCGTTTTCAGATGAACCATGTAGCAAATGATGGTTGCCCCGAGTGGTCAAACGAATTGAGGGTCCTGGCGATTAAACCGGTAGCTTCAAAAGTTTACTCGATGTGTTAGCTCAATGGCGTGAAATTTATATGTGAAAATCAAAACTACCGACTGAAAACACAGAATTGTGGGGTGATGGTCCATGGTGCGCAGGATGGTGTTGACTATTACGGTGTCCTTCATTCAGTTGTTGAACTAATTTATGGGAACCGCATGAAAGTGCACTTGTTCAAGTGTAGATGGTATGATACTAGCCCGGAGAACACCAGGACCGATCAGTACGGAACATTTTCGGTGAATACTGCTACTAGCTGGTATGAAGAAGACCCTTTCGTTCTTGCCACATCAGTAAAACAAGTGTTTTACCTTGACGATCTTCTGAACAAATTCCCGTAGAAGGTGGTTAACCTTGTTGCTCATAGAAACATATACAGTGCTGCCACACTTGGTGAGACCGCAGATGATGAGGAAGTTACTGCATATCAAGAGCCGAACGCTTTTGACATTCCGGAATCATCTACGATTCGCCTTAATAATGTTAGATCTGGGAGTGTGGTTCGAATTCTTGGAGCAGAACTTCTCGATGTTAATCCATATGAAGTTGACGCTAATTCAGATGACGAGGAGCGGCACATATTGCCAGAGATTACCTATGAAACCGAGTCAGACTCAAGTGATGAAGATGATTACGATTATCATCCTTAATTAGTACGTTAATGATGTACGTATTTTAATTATAGTCGGAAATTAGAGTCGGAAATTGTAGTCGGAAATTAGAGTCGGAAATTGTAGTCGGAAATTAGAGTCGGAAATCGTAGTCGGAAATTAGAGTCGGAAATCGTAGTCAGAAATTGTAGTCGGAAATTGTAGTCGGAAATTATAGTCGGAAATCGTAGTCGGAAATTAGAGTCGGAAATCGTAGTCGGAAATTGTAGTCGGAAATTGTAGTCGAAAATTATAGTCGGAAATCTTAGTCGGAAATTATAGTCGGAAATTGTAGTCGGAAATGATAGTCGAAAATTGTAGTCGGAAATTGTAGTCGGAAATTAGAGTCGGAAATCGTAGTCGGAAATTGTAGTCGGAAATTGTAGTTGGAAATTAGAGTCGGAAATCGTGGTCGGAAATTCTAGTCGGAAATTCTAGTCGGAAATTAGAGTCGGAAATCGTAGTCGGAAATTGTAGTCGGAAATTATAGTCGGAAATCGTAGTTGGAAATCGTAATCGGAAATTGTAGTCGGAAATTGATCGAAGTAGGAAATTATATATGGTCGGAAATTACCAACGAGAAATTGGTCGGAAATAGGTCGGAAATTCGTCGGATTTTCCTCGGGAAATAATAATGACATTACCCACGAGTTATCAACTCGTTGGTAATGTCATTATCAATGAGTTGAACTCGTTGAACTCGTTGGTAATGACATTACCAACGAGTTGCAACTTACTCGCCGGCAAAAATTACCGGCGAAAAATTTCAGTCTTCTGGGCAGGCTTGACGGTATAAGGAGCTTGAGGCATTTTTTTCTTCCCATCTCTCAACCACAAATGTTTTCGCAGTCCCATTCTTTTCAGATCAATGCGTACCTTCGGGTCGTCTTTAGTTTTTCCCTCCCAATTCAACACTGTGCCGACCCCACTCTCGCACACATTTTTCTCTATGTGCATGACATCTAAGTAGTGTCTGATCAGCAACTTGGACCAATACGGAAGTTCCCAAAAAATACTTTTGTGTGTCCAGAATTTATACCTGTCGGGTTTGTCAGGTATTGACGCCACTATCTCAGGATGATTGCTGAGCTGCCCAAAATCGTATTCATTTAGCACTTCCAATATTTCATCCCCTATCCATCTCCTCGGCTGCTCACCTGTTACCACAGTCCCATCAAATGCCTCCATATTTTCCTGAAATGGGTGATCATGTGGAAGCCAACAACGATGATGCATCTGTACAATCTTCCTGCAATGAGGTATGCAACACTCAACAGTCATGCACTCTGGACAAGGGCATGGATGCAGCAGTGTTATGCACAGTTGCAGGTGTCTGGAATCCAGATGGCTCCCCCGCCCATTTTCAGTGCATCGCAGCCGCAGCCGCAGCCACAGCCACAGCCGCAGCAGCATACACCGGACCAGGGAGAGTCTTCCAACTCTTTTGACAACATATTCTTAGGAAACCAATAGTACATTGATAGATCGATATTGATTTGAACAATTTCTATTTTTTTATTGGATTTACGTGTATAGTTTGAACGTTTTTTTGTTGTGAACAATATTGGTGCTTTATTTTTGGAAATACAAGTTCTAGGATGAAACCCAGAATCTGTAGATTTTTTTTTTTAAAATTCACATACTAAAACCGACGAGAATAGTCCATGTCGTTGGCTATAGTTCCCCTCCATGGTCAACCAGTTTGACCAGGGGAGGAAGTATACCCGACGATTCTCGTCGGTTATAGTATACCACTATACCCGATGAGAAACCTAAACCCTAAACCCTGTCGGTTATTGTTGACCACTATAGTCGACGATATTCCAAACCTTTGTCGTCGGTCATAGTATCACCGACGCTTCATTTCTGACGATAGTATACCCGACGATGCCTCGTCGGGTATACCCTATACCCGACGATGTAAATGAACAAACCCACGACATAGACCGACGGCTCTATGTCGTCGGCTTTAGTTGTTCTTCTGGTAGTGAGAAGGGCGTAAGAGGTGAAGGCAGGATGGCCTACCTATCACACTTTGAAGGTTACACTACCAAAATTCCTTTATTAGTAGACAGACCAAATTCATGGCCTAAGAAAGGTTTTTCGTTGCCTAAATGTCTTAGGCAATGCACATTCTGTCGCCTAAGATCCGTTGGCTAAGCGATGTCGCGAAGTTGGTTAGACAACATAAATTACAAATTCCATTGTCTAACAACCTCATTGAGAGACGGAAGTTATTCCGTTGCTTAACATTAATGTAACGGTACTACAAGAAAACAGCAGTTAGACGACGGAACAGTAACCTTTCCGTCGTCTAAGTGCCACCTGGACAACGGAAAATTTTCCGTTGTCCAAGTCGAACCTGGACGACGGAGATGAAATTTTCCGTCGTCCAGGTGCGACTTGGACAACGAAAATTTTTCTGTTGTCCAGGTTAACACCTGGACGACGGAAAACTGCATCTCTGTCGTCCAGGTTATCACCTAGACGACGGAGATGATGAACTTCTGGCGTCCAAGTGATAACCTGGACAACGCAAAATGTTCCGTTGTCCAGGTTATCACCTGGACGATGGAGACAATAATATCCGTCGTCCAAGTGAGTACTTGGACAACGGATAATTTTCCGTTGTCCAGGTTATCATCTGGACGACGGAAATTGATCATCTCCGTCGTCCAAGTGCTACTTGGACAACGGACCGACACGCCGTGGTCCGAGTGGCGACTTGGACGACGGACCGACACCTCCGTCGTCTAAGTGAAGCATTATATATAACTTCGATCCGACTCTCTTCCTTTTGCGCCCAACTCTCTGTTCCTCTAGCTTGCTCTGATCCGATCCATTTTTCGTCACTCTACCTAGCTAGCTATATATATATATATATATAGCTCCTCGTCTCTCGATCGTTCAACTACTGAGCATATATATATATAATTAATTAATATAGCTTCCTATCTTAATCATCAATCAGCCCTGTCCCTTACGCGTGCATGCCACACGATCTTCTGCTCCGACCATCGATCGAGTAATTCGCCATATATCGGAGAAGCTACGTACGTACGTACGTAGTTAATTTTCCATGCTAACACCATTATTGTAGCTATAGGTTTATATATATATATAATTAATTGCATGTACGTTTGATTGAATTCATTGCATTGTTAATAATTAATTAGTACGTCTAATAATATATAATTATATATAATTAATATATTAAGTTAGGTCATTGATGATATATATTAGTTAATTATAGATCTGTAGTACGTACATATATATGCTAGCTAGACACACACATATATAGATAGATATATACGTACATAAATATTAAAATATGTAATTAAGTGATATGTAGATCGAGTACGTATAATTAATAGTTAATTGACTAATATATGTGTAATAATTAATTAATTATAATATTTTGTAGCTAGAAGTATGGACAAGAGTTGGATGAAGTTGAAGAATAGATGTGATGTCCGATATATGGATGGAATTAGCGAATTTGTGAATTTTGCGGTAGAACGTGGTCAGGGAAAGAAGCGTTTCAGGTGTCCGTGCCAGAAATGTCTTAATTGTCAGTATGTGGAGGTTAATGTTATGGTGCAACACCTGTACGAAAATGGTATGATGTGGAGTTACACTACATGGAGCGAGCATGGTGAAGTAGTAGACTTCAGCTCAGTTGACTTTAGCTCAGGGTACAGTTACCAGGGTGCATCATCCAGTGGCAGTGGTGTCGGCCCCCTGCTTGCAACGCAGCTGTAGATTTGGTCCATGATGCGTTTTCGGGATTTAGTCATGGTGGACACCAACAGCAAGAGGGAGGTTACAGTACCACTCATGAGCATGATGACACATTCCCTGCTGGTAGCTTGGCCACTGACACTAGTGAGATGGATAACTACAACTGGATGCTACTTGAAGCGCAGACCCCGGTGTTCCCTGGATGTCGAGAGAATGTGTTGCAATATGTGATGGAGCAAATGAAGATAAAAGTGAAGCACAAAATGTCAGTAAGTGCTTTTGAAGAAATTCAACAGCAAATATGTAAGTTGCTTCCTGATGATCACAATCTTCCTAAATCTCATTATAAGGTTAGAAGTATCTTGAGCAGCCTCGGCCTAAAGTACAGGATAATTGACGCATGTCCGATGATTGTGTGATTTTTTACAAAGAGTATAAAGATTTGGACTATTGTCCCGTATGTGGCCAGTGCAGATATGAGCTGAATAGGAAGAGTTCGAAAAAGAGAATTTCTGCGAAAGATGTTCGATATTTTCCCTTGATTCCCAGATTGCAGCGCCTGTACATGTCTCTACACACAGCAGAGGCGATGCGATGGTACGCAGAAAAGCGAATACATGACGATGTCCTGCGACACGCCGCGGATGGGGAGGCTTTCAAACATTTCGACAAAGAATTTGGAGACTTTGCTGCAGAGGTTAAAAATGTTAGACTCGGACTATCTACAGACGGATTCAATCCTTGGGGTAGTAATAGCTCCGCCGTCAGCACTTGGCCAGTTATTCTGATGCCGTACAACTTGCCTCCGTGCATGTGCATGAACAAGGAATTTAATTTCCTTACCATACTAATTCCAGGTCCTAAATCTCCAGGGAAGTGCTTAGATGTCTACCTCAGACCTTTGATCGACGAGCTGAAACTGTTGTGGCAAAATGGAGTCCCAACTTATGACAAATTCACTGACATGATGTTCACGATGAGGGCTGCCGTAATGTGGACGATCAGCAATTTTCCAGCATATGGGATGTTGGCAGCCTGCAGGACGAAAGGATATAATGGATGTCCTATATGTTTGGACGACGTGAACTCTAGTTGGCACGTGGGGAAGGTGTGTTACTTGGGTCACCGTAGATGGCTTCCTCACGACCACCCGTGGCGACAAGATGAAGCTCATTTCGACGGAACGGTAGAGAACGATCCTAAACCCCGTGGTTGGTCGGGCGAAGAGATTTTAGAGAGGTTGAGCTATTTCGACTTTGGTGTGTTGACCAACGACGCGGATGTAAAGAAATGCAATCTAATTCCTCCACATGATCTCCGCTATTGGCATCACAAGAGTATATTCTTTGAACTCCCTTACTGGTCGAAGTTGAAGCTGAGGAATAACTTGGACGCGATGCACATAGAAAAGAATGTGTGCGACAGCGTGGTCGGAACAATTCTCGGTATTAAGTTCAAGACTAAAGATACTCCCAAAGAGCGCAAAGATTTGGAATCTATGAATCTACGTCGTTCCTTGTGGTTGAGGAGGGATAGGAAATGAGTGTACAACAAGATGCCAGCTGCACCTTACACAGTGAAGCCGACATTTAGACGTTCTGTATTTCACTGGTTTAATGGCGTTCGTTATCCGGCTACGTATGCAGCTACTATAACTGGAGTAGTGGACGAGGCACGTGCAACACAAGTTTATTGGTATAAAGACACATGACTATCACGTTATGCTGCAACGTCTGATTCCAGTGGTAATTCGACCATATTTGCCTTGTGAAGTCGTAGAACCAATAGTCGCATTGTGCAGATGGTGACAGAGGTTATGTGCCAGAGAATTAAAGAAGTCAGAAGTGGTGGAATTGCAATAACAAATTGTGAACATCATTTGCAAACTAGAGAGGATTTTTCCCCCTGCTTTCTTTGACATCATGATTCACCTAATGATCCACCTGCCCGAGCAGGTGCTCATTTCTGGTCCGGTGCAGTACACTTGGATGTATCCTCAAGAAAGGTATGTACAACTATATTAATTATATATACAAGTGATTCGATTCATAATTTGTTTCACTGGAGATTACTAGCGCGCTAGCTATATGTACGTACTTATTATTCTTATTGTACGTTTGATTTTGTAGACAGCTTGGACAGTATAAATGATTCGTCAAAAACAAGTCAGCCCCGGATGGCTCCATAGCTGAGACATACCTAATGCATGAGTGTGTTACTTACTGCAACATGTACCTCAAAGATCCACCACCTTCCACTGCCTCCGATCCCAGTGCCCGCATCAATCTTTCTGTCGTCACCAATGTACTCCGACCGTTTAGAGGAGTATTAAAGGAAACGTTAACACGGGAAGAACTTATTGAGGCACATTGGGTAGTGTTGCGAGACTGTGACGAAGTTGAGCCGTACATGATGTCATACAGGGAGAGGCTTCAGGCGTTACATCCAGACAAGAGTTCGGGGTGGATTGAGAAAATGGTTAAGAAAAAGTTCCCTGATTATTTCTTCCAATGGGTACGTACGTACATCTCGGTATTTAGTAATTTATATACATATCGAGATCATGTTTGTAGAAAGTAAACCCTTAAATTTTCCCATTTTCGCAGATGATTGATCTGCAAAAATCCGAAAATCACCGGGGGGGGGGGGGGGGGGGGTGGTCCTGGCCAAAGCACTTGCTAGCAGGGAAGCCGATTAAACACTATATTTATCCTGGATGTTTTGTGAATGGTGTGAAGTTCCATTCATTTGCCCGAGATGAAGGAAAAAGAACACTAGCAGGGAAGCCGATTAAACACTATATTTATCCTGGATGTTTTGTGAATGGTGTGAAGTTCCATTCATTTGCCCGAGATGAAGGAAAAAGAACACAAAACAGTGGGATAACGGTTGGGAAAGACCTTGATCTATATTACGGGGCTATTGTATATGTGGTTCAGCTATGTTATGGGAATGATGTCAACGTTTTCCTATTCAAGTGCAGATGGTTCAAGCGTACAAAGGAAGACTTGGGACTTTTATCAGTCGATACAAACTCAAGCTGGTATGAGGATGAGCTTTTGGCTCTCGCCACCTTAGTTAGGCAGGTGTTCTATCTCGACGATCCGAAAGCTGGTGACGGGTGGAAAATAGTGAACCATATCTCTCATCGAGGAGTTTGGAATACAGAGACAATTGAAGGGACACCGGCGACTGAAGATGCTGTTGAACCAGACAGAGACATTCCTGCCTATCAAGAGCCTAATATTTCTGTCATCCGCTCCGACATAATGGACCTGGTTCAAGATGGTGAACGGTTACCCATGCCTGATGGTTGTACAGATCTAACTGAAGATGAGATTATTGAGGCAATTAATGAGGTAGATGAAGAAGACGTGCAGGATGAGGACGAGGACGAGAATTCAGGTTATTCGTCGGACGATGTTGAGTACGATGAGGAGGATGAGCAATCGGATAACGGGGATGAGGATGATGACGATTATGACGAAGAGTATGGTCACACGACGAGGATTATTAATTGGTAAACCCTAATTATTCTATGATTGATTATGTCACGTGATAGTATTAATTATTGTGAGCACATGTAGTATATGTTGTTTTAATTACGGCGTTAAATCTATATATCATGCCAGAAGGAAAGTTCATACATAAATACCTTGAGCTATCTTCCTAAACCCTAAACCCCATAAACGTCGCAGATTGGATCGATGGATCATTTTTTTAATTATCGACTTGAATCAGAATAATTGAACGGACACACAAGTGACCTCTGACGACCTAACCCCTAAACCCTAAGGCCCTAACCCCTGAATTCAGGGTTTGTACACTTGGACGACGGAGATGACATTCTCCGTCGTCCAGGTACTAGCTAGGACGACGGATAAAAGAATTTGCGTCGTCCAAGTCAACAAACCCTAAGGACCCCTAACCCCTGAATTTTAGGGTCTATGAACCTGGATGACGGAGATGATCTTATCTGTCGTCCAGGTGAACAAGCCATAAACCCTAAACCCTAAGGACCCCTAACCCCTGAAATCAGGGTCTATGCACCTGGACGACGGAGATGATCTTATCCGTCGTCCATGTACACACCTGGACGACGGATATGACCTTCTCCGTTGTTCAAGTGAACAAACCATAAACCCTAAACCCTAAGGACCCTTAACCCCTGAATGATATATTGCATTGAAAGACCCGAAGACCGCAACAATATTACTGTCATCGGAGAAGAACGTAAGTTTTTAATTAATTTTACCTCATCGAAAACAACAGTGAGCTAATCCCCCGCCATTTTCACCTTTGGCGCCCCAACAATGAGAGGTAAAATTAGCAGGGATTAAAAACCGCGAAATTTGATAACTCAAACCCCAAAAAACACTCATTTCGCGCCAAATCTTAATCTCATATAAAACCCAATCGCCGCCCAAAGACTCATTATTTCATCCCCTTTTTCCCCCAAAAACCTCTGCCTTCTCTCCTTAATAACCCCTTTAATTTACTTCACTCGACCCGACCCGGGTCAAATGTTTGACCCAACCCAAGATATGGATTCCAAAGATAACGACGATATCCGGATATCCGTCCCCCTGATGCCTATGCCAATGCTCGTCACGCGAAAGAACACCAGCATGGGTGGTCGGATCGATCGATCGATATATATATATATATATCATTTTTTTAATTATCGACTTGAATCAGAATAATTGAACGGACACACAATGACCTTTGACAACCTAACCCCTAAACCCTAAGGCCCTAACCTCTGAATTCAGAGTTTTTTCACTTGGACGACGAAGAAGGTCATCTCCGTCGTCCAGGTACTAACTAGGACAACGGAGAAGGTCATCTCCGTCGTCCAAGTGAACAAACTCTAAACCCTAAACCCTAAGGACCCCTAACCCCTGAATTCAGGGTCTCTGCACCTGGACGACGGAGATGATCTTCTGCGTCATCCAAGTACACACCTGGACGACGGAGATGAGCTTCTCCGTTGTCCAGGTGTGTACCTGGACGATGCATAAGATCATCTCCATCCTCCAGGTGCAGATTTCGTAATTTTTTCTATGACAACGACCATCTAGACCGTCTTCGAATGCATATTCTTTTCCTCAAGACTTTAGAGTAAACAATTCTTGGTGTGTGAGCTTCGACGGTTCGAAAATCGGAGTTGCGAAAATGTCTTGGATCCACATTTTCGGTTTGTGAAAATCTCAGTTTTGCGGTTGACTGTGCCGATGAAACCCTTCACGAACTTATTATTTTCTGAAAATTATTGTAATTATATATTAGGTTACGGCGAACGTATCCAACAGTTGTTTTGTCCAAATTCAATTTCGTTAATACTCTGGTGCAAATGAGCCTATACTTATGAACACTTAAGTCGTAAAGATTAGTCGATACAAATTTAAAGACGTTAAATTATTCGTCGTTTCAAATTTAACTGTTCATATATACGATGCGTTCATCGATATTTTACGACTATTTCATTCGAATGAAAAATCGCCAAATTCCTTGCGAAATTATTTTTAATTTTTTTTTACGTTAATTGAACCTGGACGACGGAGATGGTCATTCTCCGTCGTCCGGGTGACTACTTGGACGACGGAGAATGACCATCTCCGTCGTCCAGGTCCAAAAACCATGGCGGTCCATTTTGATTTTTTTTTTCAATGTAAATTTCACTTGGACGACGGAGATGGTCATTCTCCGTCGTCCAAGTTGAAAATTATGGCGGTTCGATTTACCGCCTCAATTTTCGGCACCGCTTGAAATTTCACTTATGGAGGTTCCAAACGTCCCGCCGATTAATTGGCGCCGTTTCAAAAACTTTTAAACCGTCACTTAGACGACGGAAAATCCCGTTTCCGTCGTCCAAGTGAACCTAGACGACAGAAAATAGGGCTCTGTCATCTAAGTAAAACACTATATAAGGAGCAACCCCCCCCTCATTTTCTCATTCCATCTCCTCTCCTCTCCTCCTCTCCTCTCCTCTCCTCTCCTCCGGCATTCCTCCTCCGGCGACCCTCCGACGACTCAAATTTCGGCGTGGTTCCCCCTCTCCGACGACTCTACTCCGGCGATATTCCGGCGAGGTAATAATTCTATTTTTTACATTATTAAAATTATTTTTATTTAAGTAATTATTTAATTATTTAGTTGTAATTATAATAATTATTTAGTTGTTATTATTAATAATTAGTAATTATTATAATTAGTAATTAATAATAATAATTATTAGTAATTTTTAATTATTTAGTAATCATTATTAGTTGTTATTTGGTAATGAATAATTATTAGTTAAAATTAAATAATAGTAATAATAATTATTGTTAATAATAATTAATTATATTGGTAAATGAATAATTATTATTAAATGCATGATAAATAATAATTCATTATTGTCATTATTTATTGTTTTAATTAATTGACAATTATGTGTATTTTCTAGTAAATTGCATGGTAGTACGTCTTTGATTTAAATTTAGTACAGAAGCTTTGTTTATTAAGTCGCACTCTTTGGAATCGATGACGCCTCTTTTCCTAGCTTATCTCCCTAACCCCTCGTAATGTGTGGATTTCATCACCGCACATCATAACCTAAGTAAAGTTATGGACACGAGGTTGAGGGCGGAGTTTGCAAAGGACTTGAGGGAGTGTAAATTTTTAAATAATTGGCTGAATGTCGGACATGGTGTCTAGAAACGGGTTATGACTGGTGACAGGTTTTGGATCTAAGAAAGACGACACCAATAGAGTATATACCATTGATTTGGTTAGCCTCGGGGTGTTTTGTCGAAATTAGTCCTGCGTCTCGCGTTATCTCTATCCCTAACTGGCCATGTTTTTCGATTTAACCAAGGCTGATTAATTGAAAGTTTACACTTTATCGCGCGGGTCGCACGTCCATTGAACGACCGAAATAACAAGCTAGTGTACTCTATTTAAATCTTAGGCGTACTCGATCAATATATACGAAGGTGTAATTACTGTACATTTTTTAAAAACTTAATTATTGTAATCATATATTTTAACAACGTATTCCTACCTAGGTTTAAATAAATTAATGGCTCCGTCCGGAAAGAAGAAGACAGCATAGGAGGCCGAAGATGCCCTTCTCCGACAATTTTCCGACCAAGTAGGTTGGCAATTACAGGAGGGCCTAGACGCCCCCTCTTCGGACCTTTCAGTTGGTCCGTCTACAGCGCCAACTGGGGAAATTCCCGCTCCCCCATTTATCCTGAACGGTGATGAGGAGGGCTATTCCACACCGATTGCCTGTTCAACCACAAGTACTCAGGCGTCCTCGACCTCTGAGTCTATCCTTTATTGCGCCCGGCGCAAGGTTAGGAGGGCCCCGACTGACCCGGAACCGAAAAGGACTCGCGGTCTCGTCAAAGGCGGGAAAGCGGAAAAAATAAGGCAGGCGACCGGCCAAAAGATCAACTTGCCGTACGATGAATTCACCGGTGGCCCTCCCACAGCTCAGCTAGCAAGTCTCTCGGCGCATAGCATATGGTCAATCGTTCGTAGCCGGGTTCGTCTCATTGCCCCTAATTGGACGGAGTTGCCGAATGAAGAGAAGGCAAAACTCTTTAAAGAACTTTCGGTACGTAATACCTACAATTTTAAATTTATTTTCTAATAACCAATAAACATTATAATTTCATAATATATACGATTATAATTTTCTATTTATTTCTGATAGGAACAATATGAGGTTGATCCCACACCGGCGATGCTTAGGCATCAATCAAACCGCCAACTCTATCTACCGTGACTGGAAGTACAGGCTTCATAATTACTTTGAAGAGTTCGGCCCCGTGCCTACCCCCGTAGAGCTGCGTGGGGATAGGGAAGATGAGTGGGAGTGGTTGTGTAACCACTTTTAAGATGAACAATTTAAGGTGTTTACTTTTTTTATTTCAATTAAGAGAATTGAATTATTTTAATTTTAGTTACTTATTAATTTTTTAATGATTTATATTGTCTAACAGAAATTCTCCGAAGTCAACAAAGCCAACCGGGGGAAGAAGGACAAACACCATACTTCCGGCGCCAAGCAACTCATTCAAATAGCCAAGGAGCACAGGGATAAGGGCTCCAAACACCCTTATATCGATGCTAGCATAAGCGCGTACGTGACGCCTGGGTTCGAGAACACTACCAGAAATGGAGACATTACCGGCGACTTGCCGTCGCCAGCCTTGTCTTTTTTTTTCGCCGGAATTGTCATTACCGGCGACAAGTCACCGGCAATAACGTCGCCGGAAATCCCCCGCCGGTATTAACATTGCCGGCGACTCAAGTCGCCGGCAATGGCAGCGCCGCCATGGCCGGAATGTGAGACATTGCCGGCGACTGAGGTCCATGTCGCCGGCAATGTCTGGAAAAATTTTAAAATAAAAACGCGGTTCTAAATTGGGCCCAATTCCATAACCAACATTGAAAGACATAAACCGTACAATCATACAAGTTCAACAGTACACATAAATGTCCAACGTACAGTACAAATAGCAACGACGATACGAAAATTAACTACAACTACAGGTCAGGGTCGAGGAACTTGTGGGTCAGGGTCGAAGTAATCCATGTACTCATTTAAATTCCGGTGGCTACCTTGGTCTTGCTCTGGCGTTGACTGGTGCGGTGGTGGTGGTGGATAGCTAGGGAACGGAGGGACCGGGACCGGGGGAGGTGTGGGGAACGGTTGTCCGGTAGTCTGAGCCTCGTACATCGTCCGTATCCATGTGTACATCTGAGCCTGCATCTGTGTCTGCTGCTGGACCATGTTTTGGTACTCGGCCATCTGCCTCTTTTGCTCCTCCAACTCCCTCTGCGTCCTCTGAAGCTCCGCTGCGAGGTTACGACTAGAAGTTGAACTTCTTGACCCGGTAGAGTATTGTGAAGTGTTTTTCAATACTCCTTCGCCCGCCGAGCCCATTCTGAAAGGACCCAACCCCGATTTAGCTCTCTAAATCGGAATCGAACCCCTTCGGAAACACGAACCAACAAAAACTTTTCGAAATTTGGGCAGAGTTTCGTTACTAGCGTGAAAATTACCATTACCTGCACGCGAAAAATACACTTCATCCTATGCCACAAAAAGTAAACCGTGGGCACCAATCCCATCCGGATTTCTCAATATATCAACAGTAAAGTAAACAATACATATAATATATACTTTACTGAAATCCGGGTAAAATCGTATAACATAACAATAGATTTCTCAGAGCGACCTCTAACACATAAATATATATGTATACCACAGTAGGTAGAACAATAAACCTACTGGAAGAATCAAGGCAGCTCGAGAACTATGCCTCCGACCACGACGTGCGACACCAGAGCCTGAACTGCAAACTGGGCACGGAAACCGAAAATCCCAGGGGAAAGACAATAAACACGTCAGAGTGAGTGGACGAAAATAAATGTCTTTCACCAGTTAATATATATGTTTAAAATAACATATGCGAGTCCAGGTAAATAAAACAACATAGTACACGAGGTAAAACTCACACTCCTCCAGTGTACTGAGCATGCAAGTAAAAATCCCACGGGGTCACTCATGGACACATCCGTGCTAGTACAGTCAGAATCACGGAGTCCTGGACTTCCACGCAATTCTAGCCAGAAAGGCCTCAGGTCAGAGGTCTGCCTCCCCCCGGTACAGGTCACGGGTCAGGAGTCACAGCCTCCCCCGGTACACATCCTCGGGGATCAGCCGGGATGCGAGTGTATCGATACAACAACATATAACGACTGTACTCTGTGTAAACTAAATCACAAACATTTCGATGTAAATGCATGGAACAGCATATAAGTGTATGTATACTCGTATACGTATATTCGTATAAGTATATCGTATAATCGTAAAACACATGTTCATGATCGAAAATCATATAAAAGACTCACAAGAATTCCGTGAAAAGAAATTGTCCACTCACAGACTGGCGTAACGCGTATCGCGTTAACCCGTGATCCGGCGGAATGTCCCTCGCCAAACGAACGATCACGAACACCTGAATATTCACAATGTCCAATATTCAAAGTCATAATCCGACAATACAATACAAATCTTGAGAAACAGCCGTTCTCGGAAACACGTGATTCAAAGTCGACGAATCGTCGAAAATCCGTATATATATACCACAATACCTCGCTTTACATTCGGACGCTCAACTCGAAAAACGAACCTCCCCACTGCGATCGGAGCGCGATTTCGAGTCAAATGACATGCAACTTGTCGAAAGTCCAAAAAGTCAAACCTGTTGACCGTTGACTGCCGCCCACGGCGGCGGCGCCGCCAACCGGAGAATTTCACGGCGGAGCTGCACCTATTCCACTCAAAATCGTCCACTGAGCAACTTTGTCAACTGCACCGAAGTCCAATTCTCACTCTAACACATCCAATTTCATGAAAAACCGAATGAACACACAAATTTCAAATCCAAAATTCTCCACACACAAGCAAAATTAGAGCCCCAAACTTACATGGTAGCTTGCTAGTGATGAGAGCTTCAAAGCCCACCCAAAGTTGTAGCTCAATTCGGCCAAAAACCATGAACCCGAATTCATCAAGTTTTCTCCAATTTTGGGCCGGAAATTCTTCCACTTCCGGCGAGCCTCGCCGTGCGGGGTGGTTAGGAACAGACTCGGGAGGCCGAGACGCTTCGAACAAGACCGGAGCCAAGGTCTATGGTGGCCGGACGGAGCACGGCGCCGGCGAGGCCGTGGCCACCGTCGCACCACCCCTCCAAGCTCTCGTTGACCAAGTCAACGCCAGTCAACATTAATTGCCACATTTGACTTTCCTTAAATGGTAACCCTCACTATTTATAGCTTGCCTAAAAAGGAAACTTGTAATTATCCATTTCGACGAACTTTGAATATCCGCAACTTTCTCGTCGTAATTCCGATTCCGTTAATTCTCGCAGCCACAAACTCGTCTCGACATATTCTTCAATAATCACCCGAAGTCAAACACATCGGCCAATCGGATAAAAAGTCAACCATTCAACCAAACACATATTTAATCAACTAAACAACAACAAACGGAAATATTCGCAACTAATTCTTCGTAACTCAAAATCATGCTCCGGAAGTTCCCACAAACTCGAAATTAAATTCTGAACAACTTCCGTGAAGAAACCGAAACCAATTTCTCGACCGGTAATTAAGTCGTTAAGAAGCCTGCCTTTAAAACCCGTTTCTGTCGAAACTTCAAATATTCATAACTAATTCCTCGGTCGTCCAAATAACGATCCGAAACCGCCCACGAACTCGTAATCATACGTACAACGACTCTCGAGAAGAGACCCAACTCCAATTCTCGGCCAATAATTTAGTCGTTAACAATCCCTGGCGGTTCAAACCCTGTCGTCAATTTGCGGCTACGCAGTCACTCATGTATACAGCTGATCATACTGCTGATCCTGGTCCGGGTCGTCACACATTCCCCTACAGTAGTAGGTATTCTTTCCAGTCCCGCACGCTTTTGCCATGATCTGAGCCGCTATCGGGGGATCAAGCGGATCGATCTGAGAGGCATACTGGGTGACTTCTTCCTCGGAGCAGTCAGGATGGTTAGTCCGAGCTATACTCATGGTCACTTCTGCAGTCGCCTCCTCCACTCTCGCCTAATTGAAAAGCGAAAATGAACAACGTATTAACTAACAAAATCTATTAATATCGAAAAATAGTTTTATTAACACATGGAGAGGCGAAAGACTTACCGCTTTGTCAGGGCACTGCGGATAGAACTTCTGATGAATATCACTACAAGAAAAAGTGACTTAGACGACGGAGAATTTCCGTCGTCTAAGTGCCTATCTCCGTCGTCTAAGTACTTGGACGACGGAAAATCCGTCGTCCAAGGTACGTGCTCCAAGTGCTGTCGTCTAAGTACTTAGACGACGGAGAATTTAATCTCCGTCGTCCAAGTTCACTTGGACCGCGGAGAACGTCCGTGGCCCATGTAGGGACTTAGACGACGGAGATTAATGTCTCCGTCGTCTAAGTCACCACCTGGGCCACGGAGATTGTTAGCTTCTCCGTGGCCCAGGTGGTGACTTAGACGACGGAGATTAATGTCTCCGTCGTCTAAGTCCCTACATGGGCCACGGAGAAGCTAACAATCTCCGTGGCCCAGGTGGTGACTTAGACGACGGAGACATTAATCTCCGTCGTCTAAGTCCCTACATGGGCCACGGAGATTGTTAGCTTCTCCGTGGCCCAGGTGGTTACCTAGACGACGGAGATTAATGTCTCCGTCGTCTAAGTCACCACCTGGGCCACGGAGATTGTTAGCTTCTCCGTGGCCCATGTAGGGACTTAGACGACGGAGACATTAATCTCCGTCGTCTAAGTGAAAAATTAATTTAAAAAAAAATTAAATTCAAAAATATTATTAATATTAATTGAAAAAAAATTAATTAAATTAATTAAATACACTAAATTAATAAAATAATTAAAATTAATTTGTACATACATAATCGAAAAAACCTATAATTAAAAATGAAAATATTGTTCGTAATGCGGAAATTAAGAAACGAAATAATGAACTACTAGCTAGCTAAAACACTGGAGGAGCAGATGCGCCGCCTCGTCCTCCGCCTCCAGCCGGGTCGTCGTCGTCGGGGAATGGGTTCGGAGGAGGTTGACATTGTCTTTGAGCTTGTTGCATAAGGGCGATGAGTTGGGCTATTCGCTCGTCTTGCTGGTCCATTCTTTGGCGCATGGCAATATTCTCCTCCCGTGCGATTCGAGCCTCTTCATAGGCTGCCGCAGCTTGAGAACTTCTCCGCCGCCCCGAACCTCCCGTAGATGATGACTCAGAGGTCGACAAATCTCGAACCACCTTAGGCCCGAAGTGCCTAACCTCCTTGCCAGCTCTACGACCGTAGACCTCATCCGCAATTGCTATTTGGCTCTCCACAGATAGAGGAGGCAGGTCTTCTAGCGGCACATCTGGGAACGCAAGCTGAGTGTTAGCCAATTCTTCCTGCGCACGCTCTATCACTCTTGCCTACAAAAGAATAATAAATTTATTATAATGAAATAATATTTAAATAATAATTACTATAATTATTAGCGCACACACATATATATATATATGACTTACGCCGCGTTGACTCGCTTCATTATCGAGCCCAGGCGTCACGTACGCGCTTACGCTTGCATCGAGATAAGGGTGTTTGGAGCCCTTATCCCTGTGCTCCTTGGCAATTTGAATGAGTTGCTTGGCGCCGGAAGTATGGTGCTTGTCCTTCTTCCCCCGGTTGGCTTTGTTGACACCGGAGAATTTCTGTTACACAACATAATGAAATCATTAAAAAATTTATAAGTAACTAAAATTTAGAGTATTCAATTATCTTAATTGAAATAAAAAAAGTAAATTAACACCTGAAATTGCTCATCGGCAAAGTGGTTACACAACCACTCCCACTCATCTTCTCTATCCCCACGCAGCTCTTCGGGGGGAGGCACGGGACCGTTAATTCGGAAGTACTGATGGAGCCTGTACTTCCAATCTTTGAAGATGTTGTTGGCGGTTTGGTTGATATGCCTCAACATCGCCGGATCCGGATCCACCGCAAATTGTTCCTATCAGAAATAAATTGGAAATTATAATCGTATATATTATAAAATTATATATAACTAATATTAAAAATAGTATATAATAACTAAAATTGTACGTATTACGTACCGAAAGATCCTTAAAGACTTTCGCCTTCTCCGAATCCGGCACCTCCCTCCAAGTAGGGGCAGTGATACGAACCCGGTTACGAACAATCGACCCAATGCTATGAGCCGAGAGACTTGCTAGCTGAGGTGTGGGAGGGCCACCGGTGAATTCGTCGTAAGGCAAGGCGATCTTGCTCCCGGTCGCCTTGCAAATTTTCTCCGCCTTTCCACCTTTAACGAGACCCCGAGTCTTTTTCGGTTGGGGGTCAGTGGGGGCCCTCCTTTGCTTACGGCGGGCGCTGTACATGATAGACTCGGCCGTCGAAGACGCCTGAGTACTTCCCGTTGAAGCGGTACCGGGCGTCGGAGTTGAAAAGGGGTCGACGTCATCACCGCTTGAGAGAAATGGGGCAGAGGGAATTTCCCCAGAAGGCCCCGGATTGAGGGCGTCTACCTGCGGTTGAACCCAACCGACTTGGGCCGCCAACATTTGGAGCATCTCATCTTCTGACTCCTGTTGGGCTTTCTTCTTCCCGGATGTGATCTTTGGCGGAGCCATTTAAACCTAAGAGTACGTACGGTGTTAAAATACCTACTTACCATAATAATTACAACGACGGAGAATTTACGCTAATTAATTAAGTACGTTTAAGATTTAAATAGAGTACACTAGCTTGGCATTTTCGGTCGTTCAATGGACGTGCGACCCGCGCGATAAAGTGTAAATTTTCAATTAATCAGCCTTGGTTAAATCGAAAAACATGGCCAGTTAGGGATAGAGATAACGCGAGAGGCAGGACTAATTTCGACAAAAGTCTTTCTTAGTCCAAATCCTGTCACCAGTCATAACCCGTTTCTAGACACCATGTCCGACATTCGGCCAATTTTTCGAAAATTTACACTCCCTCAAGTCCTTTGCAAACTCCGCCCTCAACCTCGTGTCCATAACTTCACTTAGGTTATGGTGTGCGGTGATGAAATCCACACATCACGAGGGGTTAAGGAGATAAGCAAGGAAAAGAGGCGCCATCTATTCCAAAGAGTGCGACTTAATTACACCAAGTCTATGTACTAAATTTAAATCGAACACGTACTACCATGCAATTTACTAGAAAATACATATAATTATCAATTAATTATTATTTATCATGCATTTAATAATAATTATTCATTTACCAATATAATCAATTATTATTATTACTATTATTTAATTTTAACTAATAATTATTCATTACCAAATAATTAACAACTAATAATGATTACTAAATAATAATATATAATAACAAGAAAATAATTATTATAATTACAACTATTTATTATTTAAAACTAATAAATTAAAAGTATTTAGAATTTAAATAATTAAACAAATAAAAAAATTGTTAAAGAGTTAAAATTTCGAATTATTACCTCGTCGGAATTTCGCCGGAATATTGGAAGAGTAGAGTCGTCGGAGAGGGGGAACCACGCCGGAAAATTAGTCGTCGGAGCGTCGCCGGAGGAGGATCGCCGGAGTGAGAGAGAGAGGAGAGGAGAGTATAGAGGAGGAGATGGAATGATGAGAAAATGAGGGGGGGTGCTCCTCCTTATATAGAGTTTCACTTAGACGACGGAGCACTATTCTCCGTCGTCTAAGTGCACTTAGACGACGGAAACAGTGTTTTCCGTCGTCTAAGTGAAGGGTCAAATTTTTTCGAACCGGCGCCAAATAAATGGGCGGGCCGTTTCACCGCCATAAATGTTGACTTAGACGACGGAGACAGTGTTTTCCGTCGTCTAAGTGGAATTTCAAGCGGTGCCGAAAATTGAGGCGGCAAATCGAACCGCCATGTTATTTCGACTTGGACGACGGATATGTAGTTTTCCGTCGTCCAAGTGTTCACTTGGACGACGGAAAACGACATATCCGTCGTCCAAGTCAATATTTACATCGAAAAAATAATAAAAAATTATTCGAACCGCCATGGTAATTTGAACCTAGACGACGGATACGGTAATTTTCCGTCGTCCAGGTGAACACTTGGACGACGGAAAATGACCGTATCCGTCGTCTAGGTTCAAATTATGCAAAAAAAATATTTAAATTAATTCGCTAGGAATTTAGCGATCTGTCATTCGAGTGAAATAGTCGTACAATATCGATGAACGCATCGTATATATAAACAGATAAATTTGAACCGCCGAATAATTTTACGTTTTGAAAGTTGTTAAGTATCGACTAATCTTTAAGACTTTAGTGTTCATGAGTAGTTGCTGATTTGCAGCAGAGTACTAACGAAATTGAATTTGGACAAAACAACCGTTGGATATGTTCGTCGTAACATAATATATAATTACTATAAAGGACCAGGAAATAATAAGTTCGGGAAGGGTTTCATCGGCACAGTCAACCGCAAAACCGAGAATTTCACAAACCGGAAACGTGGATACAGGACATTTCGCAACTCCGATTTTCGAACCGTCGAAGCTCACACACCAAGAATATACTACTCTAAAGTCTTGACGAAAAGAATACGCATTCGAAGATGGTCTAGATGGTCGTTGTCTTAGAAAAAATTACGAAATTTACACCTGGACGACGGATACGACATTATCCGTCGTCCAAGTAGACACCTGGACGACGGATACGCTAATATCCGTCGTCCAGGTGTCTACTTGGACGACGGATAATGTCGTATCCGTCGTCCAGGTAAATATACCCTGAATTCAGGGGTTAGGGGTCCTTAGGGTTTAGGGTATAGGGTTTGTCACTTGAACGACGGAGACAGTCATTCTCCGTCGTCCAAGTTTGTACCTAGACGACGGAGAATGACTGTCTCCGTCGTCCAAGTGTAAAACCCCCGAATTCAGGGGTTAGGGCCTTAGGGTTTACGGTTTAGGTCGTCCCCGGTCATTTGTGTGTGCGTTCAATTATTCTGATTCAAAAATATAATTAAAAAATTGATCGATCGATCCGAACTGCTAGATTTAGGGTCCAAGATTTAGCTAGGGTTTTATATGAGATTGAGATTTGGCGCCAAAGGTGAATCTGCAATTAATTTCTCCGTTCTCGGTTAGGGGTCCTTAGGTTTAGGGTATAGGGTTTAGGGTGAATATACCCTGAATTCAGGGGTTAGGGGTCCTTAGGTTTAGGGTATATATACGACTGTCTCCGTCGTCCAGGTGAATATACCCTGAATTCAGGGGTTAGGGGTCCTTAGGGTTTAGGGTATCGGGTTTGTCATCTGGACGACGGAGACGACATTCTCCGTCGTCCTAGTGTGTACCTAGACGACGGAGAATGACTGTATCCGTCGTCCAAGTGTAAAAACCCTGAATTCAGGGGTTAGGGCCGTATGGTTTAGGGTTTAGGTCGTCCCCGGTCATTTGTATGTTCGTTCAATTATTCTCATTCAAGAATATAACTAAAAAAATGATCGATCGATCCGATCTGCTACATTTAGGGTCTAGGATTTAGGGTTTGAAGGGCTGCGTGAGCGAAATGTAGAGCAGCTTCAGCTTACTTTTAATAAGATCAGAGAATACACCGATGAAGTTGAAAGCAAAGAGAGGGGCCGGGACTAGAAAAACAGTCCAAAGACATTCAATTGAAACAGAGAGAAGTCGACTTAAAATCTGAGGAAGTTAAGCTGGCGGAGATCGATGTTAGTCCAGGTACAAACAACTTTTATATATATATACTACAATATTTGTGCTCTCAATAATACTATCACAAGTCAATATATATAATCATATATAGGGACCCATAATTAATCCAATTTATACATAAATAGTATTTAAAAACAATAAAACCAACCAAAGCTGGACGAGGAATCTTAAAGTCTCGACATAATAGAAATCTTTCACCTTTTTACGATGCATCGATCGATCATATATATATTACAATAATAAATTAGGGTTTACCAAGTAATGATCCTCGTCGTGTGACCGTACTCTTCGTCATAATCGTCATCATCATCATCACCGTTATCCGATTGCTCATCCTCCTCATCGTACTCAACATCGTCCGAGGAATAACCAGAGTCGTCGTCATCGTCCTCATCCTGCACGTCTTCTTCATCTACCTCAATGATCTCTTCTTCAGTTAGATCTGTACAACCATCAGGCATGGGTAACCGTTCACCGTCTTGAACCAGGTCCATTATGTCGGAGCGGATGACAGAAATATTAGGCTCTTGATAGGCAGGAATGTCTCTGTCTGGTTCAGCAGCATCTTCAGTCGTCGCCGGTGTCCCTTCAATTGTCTCTGTATTCCAAACTCCTCGATGAGAGATCTGGTTCACTATTTTCCACCCGTCACCAGCTTTCGGATCGTCGAGATAGAACACCTGCCTAACTAAGGTGGCGAGAGCGAAAGGCTCATCCTCATACCAGCTTGAGTTTGTATCGACTGATAAAAGTCCCAGGTCTTCCTTTGTACGCTTGAACCATCTGCACTTGAATAGGAAAACGTTGACATCATTCCCGTAACATAGCTGAACCACATAT
Source organism: Geum urbanum (assembly GCA_946800695.1). Taxonomy (NCBI): domain Eukaryota; kingdom Viridiplantae; phylum Streptophyta; class Magnoliopsida; order Rosales; family Rosaceae; genus Geum; species Geum urbanum. The sequence goes on along the minus strand of OX327008.1, from coordinate 2,498,651 downwards.
ACGATCATTCCGTAATATAGATCAGGGTCTTTCCCAACCGCTATCCCACTGTTTTGTGTTCTTCTTCCTTCATCTCGCGCCAATGAATGGAACTTCACACCGTTCACAAAACATCCCGGATAAATATAGTGTTTAATCGGCTTCCCTGCTAGCAAGTGCTTTGGCCAAGACCACCACCCCCCGTGGTTTTCGGATTTTTGCAGATCAATCATCTGCGAAAATGGAAAAATGTAAGGGTTTACTTTCTACAAATTAAACATGCATGATCTCAATATGTATATAAATCACTAAATACGTACCCATTGGAAGAAATAATCGGGGAACTTTTTCTTAACCATTTTCTCAATCCACGCCGAACTCTTGTCTGGATATAACGCCTGAAGCCTCTCCCTGTATGACATCATGTACGGCTCAACTTCGTCACAGTCTCGTAACACTACCCAATGTGCCTCAATAAGTTCTTCCTGTGTTAACGTTTCCTTTAATACTCCTCTAAACGGTCGGACGACATTGGTGACGACAGAAAGATTGATGCGGGCACTGGGATCGGAGGCAGTTGGAGGTGGTGGATCTTTGAGGTACCTGTTGCAGTAAGTAACGCACTCATGCATTAGGTATGTCTCTGCTATGGAGCCATCCGGAGCCGACCTGTTTTTGACGAATGACTTATACTGTCCAAGCTGTCTACAAAATTAATCAAACGTACAATAAAAATAAGTACATGCATATAGCTAGCTAGTAATCTCCAGTGGAACAAATTATGAATCGAAAAACCTGTATAATTAATTAGTTGTACGTACCTTTCTTGAGGATACATCCAAGTGTACTGGACCGGACCAGAAATGAGAACCTGCTCGGGCAGGTGGATCATTAGGTGAATCATTATGTCGAAGAAAGCAGGAGGAAAAATCCTCTCTAGTTTGCAAATGATGTGCACAATTTGTTGTTGCAATTCCACGACATCTGACTTCTTTAATTCTCTGGCGCATAACCTCTGCCACCATCTGCACAATGCCACTATTGGTTCTACGACGTCGCGAGGCAAATATGGTCGAATTACCACTGGAATCAGACGTTGCAGCATAACGTGATAGTCATGTGTCTTTAGACCAACAAACTTGTGTTGCACCTCGTCCACTGCTCCAGTTATAGTAGCTGCATACGTGGCCGGATAACGAACGCCCTTAAACCAGTGAAATACAGAACGTCTAAGTGTCGGCTTCACTGTGTACGGTGCAGCTGGCATCTTGTTGTACACTCCTTTCCTATCCCTCCTCAACCACAAGGGACGACGTAGATTCATTGATTCCAAATCTTTGCGCGCTTTGGGAGTATCTTTAGTCTTGAACTTAATACCGAGAATTGTTCCCACCACGCTGTCGCACACATTCTTTTCTATGTGCATCGCGTCCAAGTTGTTCCTCAGCTTCAACTTCGACCAGTAAGGGAGTTCAAAGAATATACTCTTGTGATCCCAATAGCTCAGATCATGTGGAGGAATTGGATTGCATTTCTTTACATCCGCGTCGTTAGTCAACACACCAAAGTCGAAATAGCTCAACCTCTCTAAAATCTCTTCGCCCGACCAACTACGGGGTTTAGGATTGTTCTCTACCGTCCCGTCGAAATGAGCTTCATCCTGTCGCCAAGGGTGGTCGTGAGGGAGCCATCTACGGTGACCCAAGTAACACACCTTCCCTGCGTGCCAACTAGAGTTCACGTCGTCCAAACATATAGGACATCCATTATATCCTTTTGTCCTGCACGCTGCCAACATCCCATACGCTGGAAAATCGCTGATCGTCCACATTATGGCAGCCCTCATCGTGAACATCGTGTCAGTGAATTTGTCATAAGTTGGGACTCCATTTTCCCACAACAGTTTCAGCTCGTCGATCAAAGGTCTGAGGTAGACATCTAAGCACTTCCCTGGAGATTTAGGACCTGGAATTAGTACAGTAAGGAAATTAAATTCCTTGTTCATGCACATCCACGGAGGCAGGTTGTACGGCATCAGAATTACTGGCCAAGTGCTTACGGCGGAGCTATTACTTCCCCAAGGATTGAATCCGTCTGTAGATAGGCCGAGTCTAACATTTCTAACCTCTGCAGCAAAGTTTCCGAATTCTCTGTCGAAATGTTTGAAACCCTCCCCATCCGCGGCGTGTCGCAGGACATCGTCATCTATTCGCTTTTCTGCGTACCATCGCATCGCCTCTGCTGTGTGTAGAGACATGTACAGGCGCTGCAATCTGGGAATCAAGGGAAAATATCGAACAACTTTCACAGGAATTCTCTTTTTCGAACTCTTCCTATTCACCTGGAATCTGCACTGGCCACATACGGGACAATATTCCAAATCTTTATACTCTTTGTAAAATAGCACACAATCATTCGGACATGCGTCAATTATCCTGTACTTTAGGCCGAGGCTGCTCAAGATATTTCTAACCTTATAATGAGATTTAGGAAGATTGTGATCATCAGGAAGCAACTTACATATTTGCTCCTGAATTTCGTCAAAAGCACTGACTGACATTTTGTGCTTCACTTTTATCTTCATTTGCTCCATCACATATTGCAACACATTCTCTCGACATCCAGGGAACACCGGGGTCTGCGCTTCAAGTAGCATCCGGTTGTACTTATCCATCTCACTGGTGTCAGTGGCCAAGCTAGCAGCGGGGAATGTGTCATCATGCTCATGAGTGGTACTGTAACCTCCGTCTTGGTGTTGGTGTCCACTATGACTAAATCCCGGAAACGCATCATGGACCAAATCTACAGTTGGATTGCAAGCTGGGGGTCCGGCACCACTGCCGCTGGATGAGGCACCATGGTAACTGTACCCTGAGCTGAAGTCTGCTGCGCTGAACTCTACTGCTTCACCATGCTCGCTCCATGTAGTGTAACTCCACATCATACCATTTTCGTACAGGTGTTGCACCATAACATTAACCTCCGCATACTGACAATTAAGACATTTCTGGCACGGACACCTGAAACGCTTCTTTCCATGACCATGTTCTATCGCAAAATTCACAAATTCGCTAATTCCATCCATATACCGGACATCACATCTATTCTTTAACTTCATCCAACTCTTGTCCATACTGCTACAAAATATGCAAAAAAAAATAATTATTACATATATATATATTAGTCCATTAATTTACCATTAATTATACGTACTCGATCTACATCGATCCATCAAATTACGTACGTAATTTAATCTGTATATATAGCTAATTAACATTCATGCATGTATGTACGCACGTACGGTTTCCCTAAATATATATATATTTAATCATGCAAATTTTAACTGCCTACGTACGTACCTGCTGGCCTTCTCGATATCTGCAGTTAATTAAGCTAGCTAGTGATCGAACACCGGAGATCCGATCCTTTAATTAATTTCTAGCCCCGGCCTAGCCTAATCCGGCCTTCTCCTTCTCCTTCGATCTCAAAAATTCCCCACGGGAGAAAATATAATGGAATGATCGAAGCTAAGAGAGTTTGGCATGGCCTATATATATAATGCTTCACTTAGACGACGGAGGTGTCGGTACGTCGTTTAAGTGGAACTTACACCACGACGTGTCGGTCCGTTGTCCAGGTGATCACTTCTCCGTGGTCCAAGTCACACTTAGACGACGGATATGTAATTCTCCGTCGTCTAAGTGTTACTTGGACCACGGAGATTTCTCCGAGGTCCAAGTAACACTTAGACGACGGAGATGTAATTCTCCGTCGTCCAGGTTATAACCTGGACCACGGAGAAGTCTCCGAGGTCCAGGTTCTTACCTAGACGACGGAGAAATTTCACATCCGTCGTCTAAGTGTTACTTGGACCTCGGAGATTTCTCCGTGGTCCAAGTAACACTTAGACGACGGAGAATTACATGTCCGTCGTCTAAGTGTGACTTGGACCACGGAGAAATCTCCGAGGTCTAAGTGTAACTTAGACGACGGAACTAATACTGTTCCGTCGTCTAAGTCCTTTTTCTTGTAGTGTATACACCAAGGGGTTCACTTCTTGTTGTTGCTGCGCCTTAGTCGACCAACCCATGTAGTGGAGTGAACCTGCATGATGGGCCCTGGTGTTTTTCAATCTATTCGCCCGGTTCGTCTTCGAAATCGCCTTGTTCGATAAACATATGGAAAAAAATTAGTAACTAACTATTTCAATCTGATACGATACATTAGGCTTGTAAGATATATTAAGGATGCATACCTGAGCTTTGGGGTGCTCGAAGTGGGCTATCAGCCACAGCCACTCGTACTCCCTAAACCGGAATTCGCTAGGGGTAGAACCTCGGCCTAGCTCCTTGTATACAGTGTAATGGGAAGAAAGCTCGTTCTTCCACTCTTTATACCTATATTAAAACAAGGAAAAAAAGTTAGAGATATTAAAACACTTGATAAACAAAAATCTAACTCGATATATATTCAAATAAGTCGAAGCACATCACCTCATATGTAGTTGACGCTCTACCCACGTGTGAATAAGAACTTCATCCACGTCAAACCACACCTGCAATATGAATATATAAAAGGTAAAATTATATATTTATTCAGACTTAATTAATAAATGTAAAATTTACGTAATGAAAATACGATTTTACTCACACTGAGTGCATTATGCACTTGCATCTTCACGTAGATAGGCACAGATTCCCAATCTGGCCAAAGCATTGGGACCTTGTCCCGCACGATCGCACCGGCCATGCTGACATATTTCCGCGTGGTGTCGAATGCCTCGATCACCTCGCCATCCTCATTGGCCCTTATGGGCGTTTTCCTTCCGCTGGTGGTCTGCTCAAGTCTCTTCCCGGTGCAGGTGCCTCTAGCCCCTTTCCGTTTTCTAGTCCCATTAACGAAATTGCCTAATAATACAATGTCAACAAATTGATATCATTAATTGAACCTATCGCAAGTCTTAAGTAATAATTAAGTAATCAATCTGATGTTAAATAAAATTTACCTGCATCGTCCGTTTGTTGGTTGGTGCACCTCACACTCCAAAGATACACGGGGTCGAACGGGAAGAAGTTATACGCTTCCTCCATGGTCAGGAACTCCGGCCGTCCTTCAATATAAACAGGCATCCCCCTATCATCGAATTCAGGGATGATAGGAATCTCGTCGGGTAGGAAGAGACCGGACGGCAGAGATAGACGAGGCCTGGACGATGAGGCGCCAGCACCACCATGTGTCTCAGATGATTCCCGTGAAACGGGAGTAGACACTGGGCGAATATGGGGCATTCAGATTGAGGGAGTTTCTGATGCCCCCGTTGATTGTCGCTCGTCTGAGGCTCTGCCACCGGAGGGACGTCTGCTTATTGAGCGTCTGGAGACTGAGGCTCGAGCCTCGACTTCCGATTCCACGGCTCTTGATCGTGCAGCTTCCTCCTCAGCTCGCGCCTCTAGCAAGGCTCTCGTGCGAGCAGACATCATTGGCCCACAAAACCTCTCCGGCGAGGAGGAAGCTTGACTACTGTTCCCTCCACTATTTCGGGAACCTCTCCGAAGCTAATTAGCCGCAAAACCTCCTGGACACCATAATAGTCATGGATTCGGTTCAATAACAAATCGGAACCGGAACGGTGTGGAACCGGGACCGTTTGAAACCGGAACTGTTTGTAACCGGAACCGTTTGAAACCGGAACTGTTTGTAACCGGAACCGTTTGAAACCGGAACTGTTTGTAACCGGAACCGTTTGTAACATAACGGGAAATGTTACAAACAGTTCCTGTTCCAAACCATTTCGGTTCTATAACAAATCGGAACCGGAACGGTTTGGAACCGGAACCGTTAGAAACCGGAACTGTTTGTAACCGGAACCGTTTGTAACATAACGGGAAAGGTTACAAACAGTTCCGGTTCCAAACGGTTCCGGTTCCAAACCGTTTCGGTTCTATAACAAATCGGAACCGGAACGGTTTGGAACCGGAACCGTTAGAAACCGGTACTGTTTGTAACCGGAAACGTTTGTAACATAACGGTTCCGGTTACAAACAGTTCCGGTTCCAAAGGGTTCCGATTCCGCGCGGTTCCGGTTTAAAACCGTTCTGGTTCTAAACCGTTCGGATCTCGATTTCCACCTTCATTTATACGATTAATTAACAACTATATCACCTAAATTAACATATATACATTTTCGATGTATGTATATATATATACATCATGCATCTTAATTAAATTTAATTTTCACATATTCATCCAAATCACAAACCCTAATTAATTTTCCACATTTTTCACACATATATATACATCATGCATCTTAATTAGGTTTAATTTTGACATATATATATACATAACATATTCATCCAAACCACATATATACATAATTTTCACATATATATACATCACTTAATTTTCACATACCTAAATATATATACATCACATATATATACATTGCATTTTTCTTTACAACTTATCACCCTAATTTCCAACTTAGCACCCTAATTAATTTACACATACACATACACATACACATACACATACATATACACATACACATACACAAAAATAATTAAAAATTGAGAGAGAGAGAGAGGGAGAGAGAGAGGATCGGACCTGCCATGGTTAACCACTACAATGCTTTGCCGACTACAATGGTGAGGGGATGAGAGGAGGGGAGGAGGAGATTTTCGGAGGAGGAGAGGAGTTCCGGATCGGTGGAGAGGAGGAGAGGATAAGGAGGAGTAGAGGATAAGGAAGAGGAGAGGGAGAGGAGGAGGAGGAGGTGAGCTAGAGGTGAGCTAGTTTCTCGCCGGACCGATTTGGGAGGATGAGAGGAGGGGAGGAGGGGAGGAGGAGAGGATAAGGAGAAATACAGCTCGGGGTCGAGCTGGGCAGTTTTTATCCAGAAAACATTGCCGGCGACTTGCTTATAATTCGTTGGTAATGACATTACCAACGACTTTTACTGATGAGGCAAGAACAAAAGGGTCTTCTTCATACCAGGTAGTAGCAGTATCCACCGAAAATGTTCCGTGCTGATCGGTCCTTGTGTTCTCCCGGGCTAGTATCAAACCATCTACACTTGAACAAGTGCACTTTCATGCGGTTCCCATAAATTAGTTCAACAACTGAATGAAGGACACCATAATAGTCAACGCCATCCTGCCCACCATGGACCATCACCCCACAATTCTGTGTTTTCAGTCGGTCGTCTCGATTTTCACATATAAATTTCACGCCATTGACCTGACACATCGAGTAAACTTTTGAAGCTATCGGTTTCATCGCAAGGACCCTCAATTCGTTTGACCACTCTGGGTAACCATCATCTGCTACATGGTTTATCTGAAAACGATAAGAAACCACACAAGAAATTATGAACATAGAAACCACAAAACCACGTACGTCCACACATGCTATATAAGGAAAATGGCAATAAAAATAAAGACATATACACATATACCCTTACCCATAGACCAAAGTAGTTTGCAAACGTTCTGTTGTGGTATTCAACATTTCCGGCAATAGCAGGGCAGTGAAGATGATAGGTTTTCCAATATTGTACTTCTTCACAGTTAATCAGTACCGACCAGTGGGCAATGACTAACTCATTTTCATCCAACTTGTACGACTTTGGCAAGCTTCCCTGTACTACAACATCATTGGAGATGATAGAAAGGTTGAACTGAGGTTCATCTATCGGCATCTGTTGTTGGGGGTCCTCAAGCACTCCCAAATACACTTTGGTGTACGTTACACACTCGTGCACAACATATGCTTCAGCGATACACCCTTCAGGTGCATATTTATTCTTCACATAGTCCTTATAGGCTCCCAATTGTCTACAAGTTAACAAGTGCATGTTAAAAGGGGTAAAAATAAGACTTTACATATAAAAACAGAGGCAAACCAAATGTACCTTTCCATGGGATACATCCAAGTATAGTGTACGGGACCGGTAAGCAACAATTGTTCGGGAAGATGGATCGTTAGGTGAGGCATGATATCGAAAAAATTTGGCGGAAATATCCTCTCAAGCTTGCACATGATAAAAATTATGTCATCTTGCATCTCCTTGAGATCTGATTTTTTAACTTCCCTGGTGCATAACTTCTGAAAGAATTTTGACAAGGCCACCAACGGCTCCACCACCTCCTTGGGCAGGTACCCTCGAAAGAAAATAAGGAAAAGGCGTTGAAGCAGTACATGGCAGTCATGACTCTTTAATCCGTACATCTTATTGTCCCGGTAGTTAACACACTTGCTTATATTTCCTGCATAGCCATAAGGATACCTGCATGTATATATATATATAGCCATAGGCAACAATTATATTTCTCGCATATCACCATAATCCGGGAAAAATTAAAGGCAAACCAATTTTCGTACTGCATAGTCATATATAAGAATATTTACCTGACATTACTCAGCCACCGAAAAATTTCATGCTTATGCTTCGGCTTGACGGTGTAAGGAGCTTGCGACATTTTTCTCTTACCATCTCTTAACCACAAATGTTTCCGCAGTCCCATAGCTTTCAGATCAATGCGTGCCTTAGGGATGTCTTTTGTTTTCCCCTCCAAGTTAAGAACTGTGCCCACCACACTTTCACACACATTCTTCTCTATGTGCATGACATCTAGGTAATGTCTGATAGGCAACCTGGGCCAGTAGGGGAGTTCCCAGAATATGCTCTTGTGTGTCCAAAACTTATACCTTTTAGGCTTGTCTGGAATTGACGCCACTATGTAAGGATGATTGCTCAGCTAGCCAAAATCATATTCATTCCTCACTTCCAAAATTTCTTCCCCTGTCCATCGCCTGAGTGCCACACCTGTTTCCACAGTCCCATCAAACGCGTCTGGATCCTCCCTAAATGGGTGATCATATGGAAGCCAACAACGGTGACGCATCTGAACAATTTTACTGCAATGAGGACTGCAACAATCAACCGTCATGCACTCTGAACAAGCCCTGTAACCCCTGGTAACGTTGCCCGACAACATACCGCGAGCAGGAAAATCACTGATGGTGCCAACAAGCATGGCATGCATCTGGAACATCTCGTTTTTGAACCTATCGTAAGTGGGGTGGCCACACTCACTCAGGTACTTAAGCTCCTCAATCAAAGGCCTCAAATACACATCGAGACACTTTCCTGGATAACCCGGGCCTGGAATTAACAGAGTCAGCATATTGTATTCCTTCTTCATGCACATCCATGGTGGAAGGTTGTACGGTACCAAAATAACTGGCCATATACTGTATTGAAGACTCATGTTGCCAAAAGGGTTGAATCCGTCAGATGAGAGCCCTAGCCAAACATTTCGGACCTCTGCTGCAAAATGATCAAACTCCCTGACCATGTGCTTCCAAGCCTCTCCGTCGGAAGGGTGTATAAGGGTGTCATCGTCAGACAAATTCCTCTCAGCCCACCATCTCATTGCCTCGGCCGTGAAAGCACACATGAACAACCGCTCCAGCCTATCATTAAGCGGGAAATATCGAAGTATCTTCACAGCATTCTTGTTACCTGCAGGAGTCAACTTATACCTTTCTGTAAAACATAACGGGCAGGCTTCAAGGTCTTCGAGATCTTTTCCCCAGAAGAGAATACAATCATATCTGCATGCATGGATTTTGATGTAGGAAAGCCCAAGATCTTTCAAGATATGTCGCACCTTATGATGAGTGGTAGGAAGACGATGACCGGGTGGCAGTAGCGAAGCAGTCCACTTGAACCAAGAATCAACAGCTTTGACAGACATTTTGTTCTCCATTTTGAGCTGCCTCACTCCCATCACACTTTCAAGAACAGTCTTACTACAACCGTCGTACAACGGAGTCTGTTGTAATGCAATCAGGTTGTTGTAATTGTCCATACCGCTTGAGTTGACATGAGCTCCAGGTAATGGCTCGACTGGCTCAATATGGGGGAAACCCTCAACGACGGGAGGGACATTTGGTGCTTCATCAGCAAATACACCGCTCTCATGAGGAAACATACCATTGATTACCATCTTGTTGGATCATAGGATGAACTGCCCCTCTCAGCAAAATCTCCATGATCATAGCATGGACTGGCCCTCTCACCAAATTGTCCATGATCATGCGGACCCGCTAACGACGTTTCACCGTGAAAAATCCAACAAGTGTACTTATCCCAAAACCCGTATTTACTCAGGTGCCTCTGGACTTTATCAATAGGAAAACGAAATCGATCGCTGAAACACTTACATTCTTTACACGGGCAATAATGAAGTGTATTGTCTCCACAATTAGCCTTCACAAAATCCACAAAACTCTTAATTCCCTGGTGATATCTGACATCCCATCTTTCGAGGCTCATCCAACTCTTGTCCATCCAGAAAATTCTAACAAATTTACGTATTAATTATATATATATATACACACATTCACTACTAATAATCGACGCGATATCTCAATTCAACTCGCCTTAAATCAACACATGCATATATATATATATATATCGATCTAATCTCTGAATTCGATTCAGTACTTGATGATGGTATTCTTCTTTTTTCAATTCAAAACGTATTTGACTGGGTAGGAGGCTCTGTTAAGCGTGGCTCTGATAGCACTACGATAATACCAGTCGTTGATTCAGACACAACATCAACAACATTTCATATATATCTCACGAATTGGATTTGATCAACACACACACATATATATATACCTTCATTTATACGTATATATATACACATACCTATATATATAGCTTCCCGACTGATCGAGTTTTCGACACGCGCCTTAATTTTGACAATATACCGAAGGATCGATTTCAGAGCGTACGTTTTCCTTCTTTCGATTTCTCTGGATTTTTTTCGATCAAAATGAATGAATGATCGAGCTGCGACTAATATATGAGACATTGCCGGCGACGGAGTAAGTCGCCAGAAATGAAGACATTACCGGCGACTTTAGGCCGGAAAATCGCCGGTAATGTTTCAAAACATTACCGGCGACTCCAACCGTCGCCGGCAATGTCGAGCCACACATTTCTGGCGAAATTCCGGCCAGAAAATTGCCGGAAATGTTCGGCTTGACATTGCCGGCGACGGTTGGAGTCGCCGGTAATGTTTTGAAACATTACCGGCGATTTTCCGGAGACATTACCGGCGACGGAGTAAGTCGCCGGTAATGATGAACATTACCTGCGACTTTTCCGGTCACCGGCCTTGTCTCCGGTGAGCTCGCCGGTAATGTTCACAAATGTGGTAGTGGAATGAAGCGAGTCAACACGACGTAAGTGATATATATATATATGTGCTTTTAATTATCTTAATTAATTATTATTAGAGAATTCTAATTATTAATTATTATTATTTTTTAGGCAAGGTTGGTAGAACGTGCGAAAGAGGAATTGGCCAACACTCAGCTCGCATTCCCAGATTTGCCGCCCGAAGATCTGCCTCCTCTATCGATGGAGAGCCAAATTGCAATTGCCGATGAGGTATACGGGCGTAGAGCTGGAAGGGAGGTTAGGGGGTTTGGACCTAAGGTCGTGCGAGATTTGTCGACCTCTAAGTCATCATCTACGGAAGGTTCGCGGAGGAAAAATTCTCAAGCTGCGGCAACCTTAAAAGAGGTTCGACTCGCACGGGAGGAAAATCAATCCATGCGTTAAAGGCTAGATGAGCAACAAACACAAATAACCCAACTTATCGCCCTCATGGAACCAACTCGACGACAGTGTTAACCTCCTCCGAACCCATACCCCGGCGACGACGACCCGGCTGGAGGCGGAGGACTCGACGGCGCTTCTGCTCCTCCCATATTTTAGTACTTCATTTGTGTAGTTTATTATTTTAATTTATATTTAATTTTGATCATGTATGTACATACAAATTAATTATTATTTTAATTATTATTTAATTATGTATTTACAAATTTATTTTAACATTTTTAATTATTTAAAATTAAATTATTAATATTTTACAACAATATAAAATTTAATTAAAAAAATTAAATAACCACTTGGACGACGGAGATTTGCTTCTCCGTCGTCCAAGTGAGAACCCTAACCCTAACCCTAACCCCTAACCCCTAACCCCCAACTATCGACTTGGACGACGGAGACGTGATTCTCTGTCGTCCAAGTCGCCACTTGGACCGCGACGAATTTCATTTTCTCCGCGGCCCAAGTTAGAACTTGGACGACGGAAACGTGATTTTCCGTCGTCCAAGTGCCAACTTGGACCGCGGAATACATGAAACTCTCCGCGGCCCAAGTGGCGACTTGGACGACGGAGAATCACGTCTCCGTCGTCCAAGTTCCAACTTGGGCCGCGGAGAGTTTCAAGTATTCCGCAGCCTAAGTAGCGACTTGGACGACAAGTTTTATGTCATTTTGCGGCGGCGATTTTCCGTCCGAGGTGTTTTTCGACAAGTTTTATGTCATTTTGCTCAGAATCGCGCACCGATCGTAGTGGTGAGGTTTATATCTTGAATTGAGCATTAGAAATTTATAGCGAGGTTTTATGGTGTGTTTATCAGATTTTTGACGATTTCGTCGATATTGAGTTGTATGTTTCCGAGAATGGTTGATTCTCGAGATATGATCCAAGGTTTTGAAATATGATTTTGAGCAGTGGATTTTATGATTATTCAGGGGATCATGATCGTTCGTTTGGCGAGGGATTTTTCGCCGGATCACTGGATTAACGTGTATTGCGTTATGCTCATCTGTGAGTGGACCCTTTTATTTTCATTGTCGTAGCGAGTTCTTGATTTTCGTATTTATTTACGATACGATGTTGAGATTATTTATTATTTTTGGAGGTACTATTTTATATCTTATATAGTGATGGCCTTACTTAGCATCGATGCATTGGCTACTCGGCTGATCACCAGTAGTCAGATCCAGGGTTGAGAGATTCCCCTAATGTGCCCACTAGGCTTGAGAGATTCGCCTAGTCTATCACCGTCGGGCTTGAGAGATTCGCCTGGCACCTCCATTCATTTTCTGAACTCGCTTTGCTTTGTTTTACGATATATATATTTGGTGAAAGACATATGATTATTTTTGTCCACTCACTCTAACGATTTATTTACCTTTCCTCTGGGCTTTTTGGTTTCAGTGTCCAGTTTGCAGTTCGGATTCTGGTGTCGCACGTCACAGTCGGAGGCTTAGTGTTCGAGCTACCTTGCTTTTCCAGTAGGTTTCTTGTTTTGCCTACTGTCGTATATTTATGTATTTATATACTAGAGGTCGCTCTGATTATTCTACGGTTATACTTTCATATGTTTTCCCCCGGATTTTTGTAAAGTATAATTTTATTTATTACTTTACATTAATGTTATGATATTGAGAAATCCGGATGGGATTGGTGCCCACGGTTTGGCTTTTGTGGCATAGGATGAAGTGTGTTTTCGGGTGCAGGTTAATGGCAATTCCACGTTATAACGAAACACTGCCGAAATTTTCATGGTTTTCGAAAGTTCGTGTTTTTAGAAGGGGTTTGATTCCGGTTTAGGAAACTTAATCGGGGTTGGGTCCTTTCAGCTTGGTATCAGAGCATTAGTTTTTAGGTTCTGTAGACTTTTGTAGTCATGTTTACTAAGGATATTTGAGAATGTACAGCATGTCTGGAGCGATGACCCGACCGGCCGACGGATACTCATCAATGCTCTGGGTGTTGTATGCTTTCAAATATTTGAAGTTCCATGATTACGTTCAGTTTTTTATGAATAATGTCTTATTCATTAGGATGCCTCCTTGACGTGCTTTCCGTGTCAGTACGGTTGTGGATCCTATTGAGGATAAGACATATGTGTGGCATGGTTTGCCCGGTTGTGTGTATATGGGTGTCTACATGTTGCTTATGAGCAGAGAATTGTGGTAGTTGATGGTTTGCTTGAGTCAGATCATTGTATTTGGTGGGTTGGTATTGTGTGAGTTCATGTTGCGACTCCATGGCCTACATTCAGGGTATTGTTTATACGGAAATATAGAGTGTTTGCCAACCTGTGGCATATGATGAAATGTGTTTTCGGGTGCAGGTTAATGGCAATTCCACGTTATAACGAAACTCTGCCGAAATTTTCATGGTTTTCGAAAGTTCGTGTTTTCAGAAGGGGTTTGATTCCGGTTTAGGAAACTAAATCGGGGTTGGGTCCTTTCAGCTTGGTATCAGAGCATTAGTTTTTAGGTTCTGTAGACTTTTGTAGTCATGTTTACTAAGGATATTTGAGAATGTACAGCATGTCTGGAGCGATGACCCGACCGGCCGACGGATACTCATCAATGCTCTGGGTGTTGTATGCTTTCAAATATTTGAAGTTCCATGATTACGTTCAGTTTTTTATGAATAATGTCTTATTCATTAAGATGCTTCCTTGACGTGCTTTTTGTGTCAGTACGATTGTGGATCCTATTGAGGATCAGACATATGTGTGGCATGGTTTGCCCAGTTGTGTGTATATGGGCGTCTACATGTTGCTTATGAGCAGAGAATTGTGGTAGTTGATGGTTTGCTTGAGTCCGATCATTGTATTTGGTGGGTTGGTATTGTGTGAGTTCATGTTGCGACTCCATGGCCTACATTCAGGGTATTGTTTATACGAAAATATGGAGTGTTTGCCAACCTGTGGCATATGATGAAATGTGTTTTCGGGTGCAGGTTAATGGCAATTCCACGTTATAACGAAACTCTGCCGAAATTTTCATGGTTTTCGAAAGTTCGTGTTTTCAGAAGGGGTTTGATTCCGGTTTAGGAAACTAAATCGGGGTTGGGTCCTTTCAGCTTGGTATCAGAGCATTAGTTTTTAGGTTCTGTAGACTTTTGTAGTCATGTTTACTAAGGATATTTGAGAATGTACAGCATGTCTGGAGCGATGACCCGACCGGCCGACGGATACTCATCAATGCTCTGGGTGTTGTATGCTTTCAAATATTTGAAGTTCCATGATTACGTTCAGTTTTTTATGAATAATGTCTTATTCATTAGGATGCCTCCTTGACGTGCTTTCCGTGTCAGTACGGTTGTGGATCCTATTGAGGATAAGACATATGTGTGGCATGGTTTGCCCGGTTGTGTGTATATGGGCGTCTACATGTTGCTTATGAGCAGAGAATTGTGGTAGTTGATGGTTTGCTTGAGTCCGATCATTGTATTTGGTGGGTTGGTATTGTGTGAGTTCATGTTGCGACTCCATGGCCTACATTCAGGGTATTGTTTATACGAAAATATGGAGTGTTTGCCAACCTGAGGCATGGATGTATTGTTCACATGTTTGTCCCAGTTTGCATGTGTTATGTGGCTTCAGAGGAAGTAATGCATGAGGTTCGATATGAGTTTGAACCTGATCATCAGAGAGATTTTGATTGTTATGCCTCGAGACAACCATGAGGAGCTTGTTGTGCTGCACTCAGAGGCAAGGACATTGAGAAGGAAAGGCATATGCGGTTTTCGACATGTCGATTTGAGGAAGGTGAACTTAGTCGAGATATTTGATGAGGTTGAGTTCAAGCACCTCGGGATCAGTATCTTCATCAGGCTATGACCTTTTCGATTATGTTGAGGGTCATCAAAACAAGGTTGAAGATCCATTTGGGGGAAAAGAAGATCACAAAGTAGTGGACTTGTTCCTGTGGCATGAGTCAGGGTGGTCGTTGGTGATCCTTCTACACAGCAGGCGTCGCTGTGATTTGTGTCCGAGGAGCACTCTCAGTTGCTATTTTGGTGGCCAGCAGTGTCACGTTACGAGGGAACGACCTCAGTCAGCTGTTTTAGTGGTTCGGCAGCTCAGAGTTCAGGAGGAGCTCAAGATGCCATTTCTGGAGTTTCACCAACGCAGACATCTAAACAAGTCAATCAGCAAGTCGCAATCGACGTGGTCGGGTAGTTGGACATGCCAGAGTTCGTGCCACGACCCTGTGTGAGGGCAGAGTTTCTCTGAGGCTACCGTTACTTGACATTCATGGCTATTATACATGCATCTCCACTTCCGGGGTTATAGAGAGTGTTGTATCCATCTGGATAGGTTGTGAGATCTTTGTTGGAAATTATGTGTTAGCCGTGGATCTGTTATTGCTGGATATCGTTGATTTTGATGTGATGTTGGGTATGGACTTCTTGACGACACATTGGGCTATGTTCGATTGTTACAAGAGGGAGGCTGTGTTTCGACGACCAGGGTTCCTAGAGATACTATTTCGCGGTGAGAAGAATATTTTATTCCATGTGTGATTTTAGCGACGAGGGCCGAGTGAATGATGAAAAAGGGTTGTGTAGCATACTTAGCTCATGTTGTGGATACTATGGCTGTTATGCCAGACATTGGTGATATTGAGGTGGTTCCTGAGTTTCCAGATGTGTTTTCAGAGGAGTTACAGGGTATTCCTTCAGTGCGGGAAATCGATTTCACCATTGAGCTTTTACTGAGCACTGGACCCATATCATAGGCACCTTATTGTTTGGCGCCAGCGGAATTGAAGGAGCTACAGATTCAACTTCAAAAGTTGCTGGAGAAGGTTTTATATGACCCAGTGTATCACCGTGGGGTGCTCCTGTACTATTTGTGCGAATGTAAGATGGTTCGACGAGGTTGTGCATCGACTACTAGAAGCTGAATCAGGCTTCAGAGAAGAGCAAGTATCCTCCACTTCGGATTGACGACTTGTTTGATCAGTTTTTGGGAGCTTCAGTCTTTTCAAAGATTGATCTTAGGTCTGGATACCATCAGTTGAGGATCAGAGAGTTAGATATGGCCAGGATAGCTTTCAGATCACGGTACGGGCATTACGAGTTCTTGGTTATGCCGTTTGGGTTGATCAACGCCCCGTAACTTTTATGGACATGATGAACCGAGTGTTCAGACGGTTTCTGGACAAGTTTGTGAACATGTTCATCGACAATATCTTGATTTACTCCAGGAGTGTGGACCAGCACAAGAAGCATTTGTGAGCTGTTTTATGGACTTTGCGAGATAATCAGCTGTTTGCGAAGTTCAGCAAGTGTGAGTTTTGGTTAGATAGCGTGAAGTTTTTGGGTCATGTGATATCAGCTGAGGGAGTCAGCGTGGATCCTGACAAGATAGAAGCCGTGTTGAATTGGAGTAGACCTACCATTGTACCAGAAATCAGGAGTTTCTTGGGTTTGGCAGGTTACTATCGGCGCTATGTGCATGATTTTTCTCGGATTGCCACTCTACTTTCCATATTGATGAAAAAAGGCGTCAAGTTCGAGTGGTCCGATACGTGTGAGGAGAGTTACTTACTCCTGAAGGAAAAGTTGACCATTGCACCGGTTTTGAATTTACCTAACAACAATGGAGAGTTTGTGGTTTACAGCGATGCATCGAGATTGGGACTTGGTTGTGTTTTGATGCAGCATGGTAGAGTAGTGGCTTATGGTTTTAGGCAGTGGAAATTTTATGAAGTTACGTATTCTGTGTATGATTTGGGAGTTGCTGTCTTTATGTTAACGTCAGAGAGTTGGAGACGTTACTGCTGTGGCGTGCAGAGCAGTGTAAGATGTACACTGATCATTTGAGTTTCATCTACTTGCATATTCAGCCGAATTTGAGCTTGAGGCAGCATAGATGGATGGGGTCAATTAACGACTATGGCTGCACATTTGAGTTTATCCAACAGAGGTTAATGTCGTTGCTAATGCATTCAGTCAGAAATCAGGAGCTTCATTGTTTCACGTGTGTGTGGCTTGTGTTTCCATGTTAGCCGAGTTACGAGCTACGAGAGCTTAGTTAGAGTATGATGATGATGACGCTCATTATTTTACGTACGTTATGCACTAGCGGTACGAAGATGTATCAGATACTTCGAATTTATTACTCGTGACGCAACATGAAGAGGAATATAGCAGCTTATGTGAGCAAGTGCCACATTTGTCAGCAGGTGAGGGCAGAGAGGCAGAAACTTGCTGGGTAGTTACAGCTATTGGAGATTTCCGATTAGAAGTTGGAGCTTGTCACTGTGGATTTTGTGTATCAGTTAGTGATACCAGTTATCGGGTCATTGTTGACCATTCGATAAAATCAGTTCTTTTCCTTGTACTTCCGGAAAAGATTTTAGTGGGCAGACTGGCAGAGCGGTATTTGGCGACGGTTGTCCATTTTCATGGTGTGCATGTGTCCCAGATTGCTGATCAAGATAATCAGTTACAATAGAGTGTGGGCTAGCATTGCAGTGAGCATTGGGGACCATATTACAGTTTAGTATAGTTTCTTATCCTCAGATTGGTGGGCGATCTTCTGGTCCGGTCCAGTACACTTAGATGTATCCTCAAGCAAGGTACATACAATTTCTTAATTATACAGGTTTTTTTATTCATAATTTGTTCCACTGGAGATTACTAGCTATATGTACTTATTCTTATTATACAATGTATTAATTGTACATTTGATTTTGTAGACAACTTATACAGTATAAGGGATTCGTCAAAAACAGGTCAGCCTCGGATGGCTCCATAGCCGAGACATACCTAATGCATGAGTGTGTTACTTACTGCAATAGGTACATGAAAGATCCACCACCTCCCACTGACTCTGATCCCAATGCCCGCATCAATCTTTCTGTCTTCACAAATGTCGCCCGACAGTTTAGAGGAGTATTAAAGGAATCATTAACAGGGGAAGAACTTATTGAGGCACATTGGGTAGTGTTGCGAGACTTTGACGAAGTTGAGCCGTACATGATGCCATACAGGGAGAGGCTTCAGGTGTTAAATCCGAACAAGAGTTCGGCGTGGTTTTAGAAAATGGTTAAGAAGAAGTTCCCTGATTATTTCATCCAATGGGTACGTACGTATGTCTCGGTATTTAGTAATTTATATACATATCGATCATGTTTGTAGAAAGTAAACCCTTAAATTTTCCCATTTTCGCAGATCATTGATCTACAAAAATCTGAAAACCACGGGGGATGGTAGTCCTGGCCAAAGCACTTGCTAGCAGGGAAGCCGATTAAACACTATATTTATCCCGGATGTTTTGTGAACGGTGAAAAGTTCCATTCATTGGCCCAAGATGAAAGAAGAAGAACACAAAATAGTGGGGTAGCGGTTGGGAAAGACAATGATCTATATTACGGGGCTATTGTATATGTCGTTCAGCTATGTTACGGGAATGATGTCAACGTTTTCCTATTCAAGTGCATATGGTTCAAGCGTACAAAGGAAGACCTGGCACTTTTATCAGACGATACAAACTCAAGCTGGTATGAGGATGAGCCTTTCGCTCTCACCACCTTAGTTAGGTAGGTATTCTATCTCGACGATCCGAAAGCTGGTGAAGGGTGGAAAATTGTGAACCATATCTCTCATCGAGGAATATGGAATATGGAGACAATTGAAGGGACATCGGCGACTGAAGATGCTGCTGAACTAGAAAGAGACATTCCTGCCTTTCATGAGCCTCATATTTCTGTCATCCGCTCCGATATAATGGACCTGGTTCAAGATGGTGAACGCTTACCCATGCCTGATGGTTGTATAGATCTAACTGAAGATGAGATTATTGATGCAATTAATGAGGTAGATGAAGGAGACGTGCAGGATGAGGACGAGGACGATGACTCAGGTTATTCGTCGGACGATGTTGAGTGTGATGATGAGGAGGAGCAATCGGATAACGGGGATGAGGATGATGATGATTATGATGAAGAGTACAATCTTGTAGTGAAGATCGGTGTTAATTGGTAAGTTATTATTGCAATATATGATGCATCATCGATCAATAATTATTATAAATATTATGAGGAGGAGTACGTACATATGTACAACTATTAATTTTGTACTTAATTAATTACACGCGTGCATGGTCGGTTCGACCGACGTACGTAAATTAAAATTAATTAATTAATCGATCCGATCCGCATCGAGGATTGGATCGGATCGATCGATAATTTTTTCGATCGAATTGAACCAGAAGAATTGAATGGACAGACTTGGACGACGGAGACTCCATTTTTGCGTCGTCCAAGTCAAGCCCAACCCTAAACCCTAAACAGTTAGGCCATAATCCCTAAATTTAGGGGTTTTAACTTGGATGACGGAAATGAAGGTTTGCGTCATCCAAGTATGCACTTGGACAAAGGAAACGCCATTCTCCGTCGTCCAAGTTAGTACTTGGACGACGGAGACGCTAATTTGCGTCATCCAAGTTAAGATTTCGTAATTTTATCTAAGACAACGACCATCTAGACCATCTCCCAATGCATATTCTTTTCGTCAAGACTATAGAGTAAACAATTCTTGGTGTGTGAGCTTCGATGGTTCCAAAATACGAGTTACAAATTTTTCTTGTATCCACGTTTCTAGTTTGTCAAAATCTCGATTTTGCGGTTGATTGTGCCAATGAAACCCTTCACGAACTTATTATTTTCTGAAAATTATTTTAATTATATATTAATTTACGGCGAATGTATCCAATGGTTATTTTGTCCAAATTCAATTTTGTTAATATCGATATGCAAATGAGCCTATACTTAATAACAGTTAAGTCATAAAGATTAGTAGATACTTAACAAGTTTAAAGGCGTAAAATTATTCGTCGTCTCAAATTCAATTGTTTATATATACGATGCGTTAATCGATATTTTACGACTATTTCATTTGAATGAAAAATCGGCTGTGATGACCCAAATCAGAATTAGCACGTTAATCGGCTTAATCCACGAGTTTACGAGTAATCACAGTTTATCGTAATTAATAGAATTAGCGGTTTGGTTCACGACTTAATTACCGGGTGAGAATTTCAGTTGAGTCTCTTCATGAGAATTGTAGTGTGCGTGATTTCGAGTTCGTAGGCGGTTTCGGATAATTGTTTCCATAACCGAGGAATATATTATGAATATTTGAAATCGCGTGATTTCGTCGTGTTTATCCATTTGAATTTGAGTTATCCGAAACGTGGATATGATTTGTTTTGGACCGTCAATCGTATCGAGCCACGAGTATAAATATCAGAATAGTTGAAAAATTGTCGAAAATCACTGTTCGGGAAGTTTGACCGCTGTTTGACCAGAAAAGAGCCGTTGACCCACGTTGACCGAGTTCAAACGGACCGCCGTTGACTCGCCGTCAGACGTCACAATTCCGGCCACCTTCGGCTTTGATTTTGGTGTGGCTATCTTCCTCTCTTGATTTCCTATGGTTTAAAACTTGATTTGAGTTGAATTGATCACGATTTGAGGGAGAACGAATTTGAGAAAATTTAGGGATTTCGCCGGAATCGGGTGAGGGGCAAAAGTTTGAGGTCGGGGGTATGGGGGGAAAGGTTCCCCTCATGCTTGTGAAGCTTTTGGGTGAAGGGATTTTAGTTTGGTTGAGGTTTGAGGCTCACCGGAATCAATGGATTCCGCGAGTTTTGGGCTCAATTCCGGCCTGTGGGCTTGGAATTAGGTCTCGGTGTAGAAGAGAAATGTGTTGGGCTTGAGGAGTACTTGTGATATAGAAAGTATGGCCGGAATCCGTCAACGTTGACGCCGCGCTCCGGCGAGGGCGTCGACTTTTTGGATTATGAAGAGTTTTATGCCGTTTTGCTCGTAATCGCGCCCCGATCATCGCCTTGAGGTTTTTGAGTTGATTTGGTTATCGGATTTTAAGTCGAGGGTTTATGTGGAGAGTTTGGGGGGTTTTCGTCGATTATTTTGTATTTGAATTATATGTTTCCGAAAATGGTTGGTTTCCGAGGTGTGGTACAGAGTAATGAATTGTGATTTTGATCAATTATAGTTTTTGTGATTATTCAGGGGATCAAGATCGTACTTTGGGCGAGGGATCTTCCGCCGGATCTCGGGATTAGCGCGTTTGCGCGCTGTGCTTGTCTGTGAGTGGACATTTCTTGTCAATGATTAGTTGCGAGTCCTTATTACACGTTTTACGAGCATGAGTATGCATATGAGATTATGATTTATACGAGCATGTGTTTTACGATTATGCATTTGCGAATACGCATCGACGAATATGCTTATACAATTATGTATTACGTATATGCATTTACATTATGCTTTATACACTTGCATAGAACTATTTATGATTTGGTTTACATAGAGTACAGTCACAGTATATATTGTTGTATCGATACACTTGCATCCCAGCTGATCCCCGAGGATGTTTACTGGGGGAGGCTGTGACCCCTGACCCGACGCCTCAACCGGGGGAGGGGGGGGGGGTAGACCTCTAACCTGAGGCCTTTCTGGCTAAAATCACGTGTAGGTCTGGGATCCCGTGATTCGGACTGTACTAGTGCAGACGTGTCCATGAGTGACCCCGCAGAGTTTTACGATGCATGCTCTGTACGCGTGATGAGTTAGAGTCTCCCTCGTGTACTATATCATATTCATTCATTTAGACTCGCATATGTTTTTATAACATATATTGTTCGGCGAAAGACATTTATTTTCGTCCACTCACTCTAACAGTTTATATGTCTTTCCCTGGGCTCTTTGTTATCAATGCCCAGTTTACAGTTCAGATTCTGGTGTTGCACGTCGCAATCGGAGGCTTAGTGTTCGAGCTACCTTTCTTTTCCAGTAGGTTTCTTGTTTAGCCTACTGTTGTATATTTATGTATATATACGCTAAAGGTCGCTCTGATTACTCTGATGTTATACTTTTATATATTTTTTTCCCGGATTTTTGTAAAGTACAGTTTTACTTATTACTTTACATTATTGTTATGATATTGAGAAATCCGGATGGGATTGGTGCCCACGGTTTGGCTTTTGTGGCATAGGATGAAGTGTGTTTTCGGGTGCATTAATGGTAATTCTACGTTATAGCGAAACTCTGCCGAAATTTCTATGGTTTTTGAAAGTTCGTGTTTTCAGAAGAGGTTTGATTCCGGTTTAGAAAACTAAATCGGGGTTGGGTCCTTTCATCGGCAACTTCCTTGCAAATTAATTTTAAAAATTAATTTTACGTAAATTTAACTTGGACCACGGAGATTGACCATCTCTGTCGTCTAGGTGGCCACTTGGACGACGAAGATGGCCTTTTTCCAAGCTGCGGTAGTCCAAGCAGCCTTAGTAGAGGCTCGACGCGCACGGGAGGAAACGCAATCTATGCGTCAGAGGCTTGACCAGCAAGAAGCGCAGATAGCCCAACTTGTCGCCCTCATGGATAATCAGGCTCGACGACAGTGTCAACCTCCTCCGAACCCATACCCCGACGACGACGACCCGGCTGGAGGCGGGGGATTCGACGACGCATATGCTCCTCCAGTATTTTAGTAGTTTGTGTAGTTTATTATATCGTTTTTTTTCAATTCCGAATGATATTTAATTTCATGTATGTACAAATTAATTTTTATTATTTAAGTAACAATTTATTCTATTTAATTAATTTTAACATATTTAATTATTTAAATGAGAAATGGAGTATTTTAATTAAATTACTAATATTTTACTATAAATTAAAATTTAATTTTAAAAAAAATTAAATAATCACTTGGATCACGGAGATTAATTCTCCATGGTCTAAGTGACGACTTAGACCGCGGAGAAAGCCCAAAAACTCCGCGGTCTAAGTACTCACTTGGACCATGGAGAATTTATGTTTGTGGTCGAAGTGTGTACCTAGACTGCGAAGAACGTCCAAAAACTCCGCGGTCCAAGTACTCACTTGGACGACAGAGAACTATGGACCACGGATAGTTCTCCGTCGTCCAAGTGCGTTCTTGGACCGCAGAGAATGTCCACGGTCCAAGTCGCACTTGGACCGCGGAATACTCCGTCTCCGTCGTCCAAGTGCCTGGATGACAGCATTTGGAGTACGGAACATACTCCACTGAAGTTTCGTCGTCTAAGTACTTAGACGATGGAAAAGCTCACCTAGACGACGGAAAATGTCCGCGGTCTAGGTGAGTTTTTCTTGCAGTGTACCTTCTGACGTATAGTGCCTCTGATATTATGGACGATTGAACTGTTAAGCTCATTTGTCTCAGGGTCCCGGTGGAAGAATTCGTAAGGGATCGTGATCTTTTGTTTTGTCACCTTCACGATATCGCTTGCTTTTTTCCCCTTGCACAGTCCTCGTGTGCGTTTGGGGAAAGGTCCTACAAAAAATTATCCAAAATTCGTTAGTAATCACCATTTATTTTAATAATAAAGAAAATGAACATATTACGTTAAATTATAGACGTACCCATAGTGCTTTTTCCCTTGCGATGATCACTTAACATTGTGATGACTTCATTCAGTTCGGGGTCATCTTCTGTTCCGGTCGACGCAGGCAGAATAGTAATAGGAGAACCAGGCGGCGGTACATCACTTACACGCAGTTATTGAACTGCTGGGTCATCACGTCTTGTCCTCTCACTCCGTAAACTAAATGCGGTCATCCTATCAATCTCCAACTGCATCAACCAAGATGTCCCTCCTGGTGCTACCTCTACTAACTGTCATAACAGTAACCAATTCAAATAAAAATCACAAACTGAAACAAAAATTCCACAAAAACAAACGAAAATCATTAAAAATATCATAAATCAACCAATAACAAAAAAATAACAAAAATCAACAGATTCACTAAAATTCCTCTAAAATCACCGAAATCACTAAAATTCACAAATTAACCAAAATTCCATATAATCAACCATAAATAACAAAATAATAACTACATTATTCAAAATAAGAAATTCACCAAATTAAAATATATATAATTAACAACCTACCAAATCAACTTACATATAATTATATGAATTAATAATCCAATAATATCATAAAAATTCACCATTAATAATCTCATATTAATCCAATAATCACCAAATCCAATTATCCAATATAACCTATTTCGATAAAAAATCACGTAAACCACCAAATTAACCAAAATTCATCCTAATTAATCATAATTCTAATATAATTTACCAATCACAAATTCATCAAAATTCCATATAATTAACCATTAAACATTAACCAAAACTAAATCAATAATCATATATAACCAAATAATTAATCATATATAACCAAATAATTATTCATATCATTACAATAATCTATAACTCATTCATCATTAACAATAATCAATAATCAATAACCAAACCAGAAAAAGAAAAAAAAATGAAAGTCGTACCGTAAGTTAACAGCGGCCGGAGGTCGTTTGGAGCAGGCCTCGACGGCGAAGTGGCTTGGCGACGGATTAGGCGAGCAGAGGAGGGTCAGCGGCGTGGTTCGGCGGCGGAGCTAAAGGGAGAAAGCAGTCACCTAAATCTCCGTACTGCAGAGGGGCAGATGTGAGCTAGAGGGAGGAAGGCGATGTTGCGTGGAGGAGGAGGGGCGGACTCTAGAAGTGCAAAATCGGGACTGAGACAAGAGAGAAATCGGCCGGAGCTCTTGAATTGATCGATCGAAAATCCCCAATCTGGGGATTACATCCATCACTTCTAAGTGACGGATTCCGGCCCTCTTCTAATATAATAATTTTCATCTTCTAACACCTCTTAACAGATGGAAATAGAATCCATCAGTTGCCTAAGAATTCTGAAAATAACCCAAAAAAATAAGGCACAAAAATGTGCCGCCATAATTTTTTGCCCTGGCTGACAGAAATAGGGACTTTCTATCGCTTAAGGGTTTTCAAAAATTCACCAAAAAAATGGCGCAAAAAAATGCTGCCAAATATTTTTGTTTTGACTGACGGAAATAGGGCATTTCTGTCTTTTAAGTTGTGCTACGGTAACGAAACTGTACAATTTCCGTCGGCCAATGCATTTTAATTTTAATTTTAGGAAGAGTATTGAGAATAATTCATATATTTTAGATACGTAAATATGCACCATTTGGACTCATACGTACAACACTATATGTACAGTCTGAAATGATTGATTTTTTTTTTGCCTAAAACTACCAATCGAATTCTACTTAATTACCCATGCATATATGTAATGTGAAGACCATGCCTATTTATAACGAACCATAAATTTTGGATGTAAAAAGATAAAATAGAAGTAGTTAATAAATATCGGTACCCCATTAAATATCCCATGCATGCAATGTTCAAAACTACTAAATTCAGTGATCGAATCATAACGTGGCTTGGTTTATGATCACTTGCAAATATCATATTCAATTATAGGTCGTACAGAATCAATTAATTAAATCAGATTAATTTGAATTCCGATCCGGACTGAAAACACTATATATATGCATTATATCCTTGAGGAAACAATTATGCATTTTAAAAATATGCGTGTCATCGTTTTTTGGTAGAGTGGCAGTCAACGCTTCATAAGGAGACGGAAATTTGTTTCTTCCGTTGGCTAAGCCCCGTTTAGGCAACAAAGATTTGTAATTACGTTGCCTCATAATACATGGTTTAGGGTTTAGGGTTTAGTTTAGGTTAACTATAGGGTTTAGGATTTCATCTTAACCGACGGAATATTTACAATTCTGTTGCTAAAGAAAACAAAGTTTAGGGGTTGGGGTATGTGGTTTAGAGGTAGGTTTTAGGGTCTAGGTTTTCTGTAAGACAATGACTATGAAATTTCCTTTTGCCTAGTACTTACTTAGCAGACGAAAATGGAGTGATCCGTCAGTGAACGATTTGGTTAGCAGATGGAATATGAAGCGTGTATCTGCTAAGTGTTGAGTCTGATTTTTGATGGAGTTTTAGTATTTTGCTGCATCTTCCCTGCTTGTAACTGTTCCTGCGTAAAACAATCATAATCATTCATATAAATTCAAATCGCGATCGATAAACATAATTCAAATATAAGCCAGGACAAGCAATATTTTGATGAATGTATAATATATCATTTACATAATCACACATACCCATCTTTGGAAATAACCTGGAAATAGCTGCTTTTGTTGTTCTTTCAATTGTTCATGAGTAAGTCTCCGAGCTTCTTTATGAAGTGCTTTGAAATATGAAAGCATTTATTGATCCACCTCGATACAGTCCCGCAATACAACCTAGTGTGCCTCAATGAGTTATTCTTTGCTTAATCTTTCTGAACTCTTGTGTACAGGTCTGAAGGCTTATATAACATCTATGATGATGGAAAGATTGAAGCGATCAAGTGTATTGGAGGACTCAGAAGGGGGTGGCTCGATGGAGTCCTTGAGATACAAGTTGTAGAAGGTTACACACTCATGTTTAATGTACGTTTCTGCTATAGAACCTTCCAGGTTAGAGCGATTTGTGACATATCCTTTATATTGTCCAAGTTGTCTGCAAATAATTGTCATGAAATTATTCAATAAGACTTTTGCATATATATAAAAGTCGGCGATATGAAGTGATCCATCAATCAAGAGTAAGACAATGTATGTACCTTTCCTAGAGATACATCCAAGTGTAGTATACAAGACCAATTTGCAAAGAATGTAAATAAAGCAGGGGGAAATCCTCTCCAATTTGCAAAGAATGTACATAATCTCTTCTTTCAATTCAACTACGTACATCTGACTTCTTCAACTCTCTTGTACATAACTTCTGCCACCACCTGGACAATGCTACTAACGGCTCTACCACGTCACGATACAAATGAGGTCGAAGTACCACTGGAAAAAGACGTTGCATCATAAAATGACAGTCATGAGTCTTGAAATTTATAATTTTTTTCCCCCTCATTTACACAATGAGATATATTTGCTGTATAGTTGGATGGATATCGAACACCTCGAAACCATGCGAACACTTCCTTCTTCTTGTTCGACTTCACTGTGTAAGGTGCCATAGGGATCTCAGCCTTGCCAAACCTCTTCTTCTTTAACCACAAGTGACGGAGTATGTTCATTGCCCGCAAATCTTCATGCGCTTTAAAAGTGTCCTTATTCTTCCCATCAAGGCCCAGAATTGTTCCAAGGACGATGTCGTATACATTCTTCTCAAAGTGCATGACGTCAATGTTTTTCCTTAGTTTTAACCTTGACCAGTAAGAGAGTTCAAAGAAAATACTCATGTGACTCTAATACCCAACTTCATCGTCAACCACAAGTGGGTTTGAGGCCGTCACACGTACGCGTGGACACTTACTCAATACTCCAAAATCAACTTGTTAGAGTTTTTGATAAATCTCTTTACTAGACTACTCTCGAGGTTTCGGATCATCCTCTACCGTCTCGTCAAAACTCACCACTTCGGATCTCCATTGGTGATTTTCGGGAAGCCATCTACGGTGTTCCAAGTAACACACATTTCCCACGTGATAGCTGGAGTTGACGTCAGCTAAGCAGATAGGACAACCCCTGTACCTTTTAGTCCTGCAAGATGCTAACAACCCGTAAGCCAGAAAATTGCTAATGGTCCACATAATGGCTACTCTCATGATGAATGATGTTTTAGTGTATCTTTCCCAAATTTGCACCCCAAACTCCCACACCTCCTTCAAATCGTCAATCAAAGGTCTTATAAACACAACAAAACACTTTCTAGGGGAATATTTACTCGGAATTATCAGAAAAAATGATATCAAACTCATTTATCATACACATCTATGGAGGCAGGTTGTACGACATCACAATAATGGGCCAAGTGTTGTATTGGCCATCATTAAAAGGATTGAACCCATTTGTGGAATGTCCTAGTCTCACATTTTGAACCTCTGATGCGAAGTCTGTAAACATCATGTCGAAAGACTTAAAAGCCTCCCCATCTGCGGGGTGTGTAAGCACACTGTCATCCAACCTCTTTTCATCGTGCCACCTCATTGCCTCTACCGTGTACAAAGACATGTACAATCACTCCAGTCAAGGAATCAACAGAAAATGACGACGAACCTTCCATGGAAAAAATTTCTTCTTCTTGTTCTTATGCTTGACCCACCATCTTAACTCTCCGCAAACCAGTCAATACTAGAGATCTATGTGTTCCTTATAATATAAGACACAACTATTTTTGAACACGTCCATTTTCGTGGAATTCGAAGAAAGGCCAAGGTCGTTCAATATCCTTTTTACTTTATATGTGTGGAAGTTTGTGATCATCAGAAAGCAGACTACTTATATTTTGCTGGACATCGTCGAACGCTGCATTCGACAATTTGTGCTTCACTTTATACCCCATTTCCTCCATTACCGCACTCAAAAAACAGTCCCTTTATCATGTGGGTGCACCAGTGTCTGGGCTTCCAGTAGAAGTCTATTGTAATTGTCATAATAAATGGATCCCATGAAGTCACCTGTTGGCGGAACAGTCTCATGGTTGGGAGTATCGTAATGGCCCTCGGAAAACCCGTATCCACTTGAACTATAGGATGGAAATGCATCGTGGACAAGTGTCATTACGGGGTTTAGAGAAGGTCCATCAATATTGTTGGATTTGCCAACATGATACCCTAATCCAAACCCCGCCTTCGCAGTATAAGCATTAATCTTTTGTTCTTCACCGTGTTCAGTCCATGAAGTGTACTCCCACATCATACCGTATTGAGACAAGTGCTGGAACATATCTGCAACTGTATGATACTCTAAGTTAGAATATCTTCTACACAGACACTTGAAATTGGAGCTTCCTCCACCATGTTGAATTGCGAAATGCATGAACTCGTAAATTCCTTGTAAATACCTTTGATCCCCTCTCACCAACCACAACCAACTTTTGTCCATATTCTGCGTAAGTACATAACCTGTAATGAGAGAAATAATAAATTGTCTGGCCAATCAAATTCATAACCTTAATTCTTCATATATCAAGCTAGTTAGAACCTATATATATTGTGACAACCCGAACCAAAATCTACGTATTAATCAGCACGAAATATAGTTATCGCAGATTAGTTGTATAATTGGGTTTGTTAATGACTGTTTCACAATGCAACAATTTGGGTTGTCTTCCTTCATGAGAACTGTAGAGAATTTAATTCCAAGCTCGTGAGAATTTTTGGGGAATTTTTCGGATAAGCGAGAAATATTTTTATCGAGTTTTGAAGTCAATTGGTGAATATATATAAAAGTGTTATTTTTATTGTTGATTTAATCGTGACCGTCCGATCTTGATCAGATTGTGTTAGTATTGCATCATTAGTTGTACGATTAACATACTTACCCGCTTAAACAGATTAGCGACACCTACCACACCACATGCAAGACCACCAGGGAGGCTTCAACTTCACTCACCAGACCCACCCCCTCCGGGCGCGCACGCGCCCGTGGGGGGCGCACCCGAATAAACAGAAACACACACCAGCAGAGTGCAGGTTGTCCCACATCGAAGAACACCATCAAGCTCCAAACTCAACCACCTATATAGGTAAGGCATTAACTACAGGTAAGATCATCCCATCGAGAGCCAGCTAACTCACTCGATTCATATCACTCTACTCGCTCGTTCGCTTGACTGTTATATCCAATACATCACCTGAGTTAGGCATCAGAGCGTTGAAGGCGGGCCACCCCGTCTCAACCCTTGACTGCCTGCTTCGTTGTTGTATTCTCCTAATAGCTGCACCCGAACGCCCGAGCGGAAGAGGAAGCGCCCGACAGGAGGATCCACCGCCCGAAAGGAGAGTCCGCACGCACGAAGAGAGGGAGAGCGCCCGTCCATCCGAGCAGTCCCAGCGCTCGGACGCACTGGGAGGAGGAGGAAGTCCATCGCACGACCAGGAGGAGAAAGAAGTGTATTCGTGTTGCTTCTGCCCCGTTACGCCCCGGCGCGTAATTCGGTAGAAACAGATTGAATTATAGCCATTGATTTGGGCTGTATGTGTGCGGGTATATGTACGGCATAAATACGAGATATTTTTGGAAAGTTTCCAAATTGAGGAATATGGGTTTGACCGCGTTGACCCACGGGTCGAAACTGACCCGTTTAGCTTCGAAACTTCTTGGCGCAGCCGAGCTCGATTCTGGCCATATTTGGCCGTGATTCCTTGATAAAATTTGTTGGGCTTTGTTCCCTCTTCAACTTGGTAGGTGGATCATCGAGATTGGTGGCCGGATGAGGGAGAACCGATGAGATGAAAATGGCCCGCGATGGTGGTATTTCGGCAGAGTTGGTGGCAGCGATCGGCGGTGATGGAGGTCGACCTTATTGGGGTTTGGAAGGCCAAGGAGAGACCAACCTATTGGGACCGGTCTTGGCCCTTGCCGTGGCTGGACGGAGCCGATCGGAGTATGAAATTCTGGCGATGGGTTTTCAACTTCACGGTGAGATTTCGATTTTTTCCGGTTAGAATTGGGCTTAGCATTGAACAACAAAGTTGTTGGAAATGTTGAGATATTCAAAATGATGTATAGGTCAAAGATTTCTGGGTTTGTGGAGTTCCGGCGGCCGGCGGCCACACGTGCCACTATGCGCGGCGGATCTCTGACGAGGTGGAATTTTCGACATGTTTTATGTCGTTTTGCTTGTATTCGCGTGCCGAACGCAATGGATCATGAGTTAGCGGGTGTATCAAATGAATAATTGTGTCGATCGATAGGGTTTAAGCTTTATGTTAATCTCGGCAACTTGTGAGTGGACATTTTATTTTCACTATCGATTTGCGAGTTTATGATTATGCTTTTACGATTATGCATTTACGAGTATACATTTATGATTGTGCATTTTATGAGCATACATTGATTTGGAGGCACATATGATTTGGTTTTACATAGAGTAAGATTATTATGGATGCATCGATGCTATGGCCTCTCGGTTGATCCCCGAGATGCTCCGGGAAGGTTATGACAAACACCTGACCCGTGATTACACAACACCCAAGAGGGTTAGGACAAGCACCTGACCTGGGCATGTTTGTAACTTGAGGGAAGCGTACTCAGGTTACTGCCTCCACACATACATAGTACCCAGGAGGGTTAGGACAAACACCTGACCTGGGCTTGTTTATTTTCAGACTCGCATTATTTTCATGTACATTTTTTACGAAGACATATTATTTATAGTTTCAGCTTAAAAGTGAATTATTATTTTCGTCCACCCACTCTAACAGTTTTTATGATTTTATATGCCTTTTTCCTTGGCTTTTCAATTTTCTTTGCCAGGTTGCAGTGTGTATCATGAGGGTGCTAGATGTCGTCGAGGGCGTCAAGTCCACTAGTCAATTCCTTCAGCAGTAGGTCCTTGCGCAGTGTTAGTATGTCTCTTGTGTTATTGAAGTCACCTTGGATACTAGTTCTGTAGTATCGTCTTGTGAGACTCTTGTGAATAGGTTATCACTCATACAGTAGTCGAGTTGAGTTTCTTTGTTTACTGGAGTTATGTTTTTCAATTCTGAATAATGTATCAGTTGTGATTTTCGTTTTATGTTGAGAAATCCGGATGGACATTTGTGGTCCACGGTATTAATTGTGGGTTTATCTGCAGAGTGTCAGTTTTCCTTGCATGTTTTTGGTTGTATATTTTATAAGATAAATTATGTCAAAATTTTCATAGAAAATGGTAGATTAGGATTAGTCGTTATGGCTTGATCCTAGATTACTAGTTAATCTAGGGTCTGGTCCTTTCAGTTGGTAGCAGAGCATTAGGTTACAGATTTTGTAGACTCTTCTGGTCAGGTCGGTGCAAGCATTTGAGAACGTACGACACTTTTGGAAGGATAGCCTGACCAACTGGCGGATGCTCATTATTCCAAGTGTTGTGCTTTGTCAGATGTCTAGAGTCTCCTAGTTGATTTGGTTTTTGACTTCTTTCAGTGACCTATCAGTTTTGGACTCGGTAGTCAGTCAGTTGGTACGCCTCGATATCCAGCTTGTCTGCATGATACACAAATCTGGTTTTATTATACGTGATTTGATTGCACGCATGATGCCAATATTGTGAGTGGATTTTGAGAATTAATTAATAAAGTTACTTTTATAAGAACAATTTCTTTTACATACTCCCATAACCTTGTGGCTAGTGGCATTGGTCGAGTTTGATCGTTTGCGATCTCAGTTGGTTTATGAGCAGAAAGTTGTAGTGGTTGCTGGTTTGTTGTGGAACCATGCAGTTTATTAGTGGCAGGGTAATGTGTAAAATGAAGCTTTCACTAAGTGGTTAGAATATCGAGCTCGTTTCACCTATTTGGCTTGAGTTGGCACCAAATTTCAGCTGGACAGTGAAAGGCAGATGTTAAGGTTTTGAGCAGAGTTTGTGGTTTGATGTTGCTCTGTATCTATTAGATGTAATATGCGTTATTTTTGAATAGTTGTCAGTATTGCAGTTTGATGCAAGGCATGGAAGCTTATATTCCTACTCCCAGTGTATGTTGTCTGACTTATTTTCAGAACTGGGAAGTGTGACTCTGATGGTGAGTGTTAGGAGCCAGTATCAGTGAAATTAGCAGTTATTAACTTACCCTTCTGTATGTAGAGATTTCTCTTTTGTGGTAGGTGCCACATGTATTTCCACGGATAATATCCTTTCAAGATTTAAGTTATTTTTATTGTGGTCAGTTGGATCACTTTGGGGAGGGTGTGTCCATACTGGGACCCCTCAGGTAGAGTTTTGGTGCAGAGTGCTTGTGGTGATTTAGGGAGCCATTTCAAAGGTTAGAGCTGCATCGCCACCTACGCAGTCAGTTTAGTAGGATCAGAGGTTGTGAGGATCAGACAAACTAGTCGAGTAGATAACATTATATAGCTTTTGCAAAGGTGGAATATTTCTATCAGTGATCCTCGCTGTGAAGCAGCGGAATATTGTGTAATGGTGTACTTCATATTTAGCGAATGGTGTAAATACTTGTATTTCCCTTCTAATCTTGAAGAGATTGCAGTACTCGGGGAATATCCTGATGTCTGTTCTGAGGAATTATTAGGTCTTCCTCTATTACGGGAAATTATTGTCATGTATGAGCTGTTCCAAGTATATGTCTCATTGCGTAGGCGCTGTACCAGATGATTTCATATGATTGTATGATGTCTGTCGGTAGCTGAAATGCATTATTGTGAAGAACAAGTATCCACCATTTTGTTGTGATGGTTGGTTAGATAATTCGAAAGGAGTTCAATATTCCTTAAAATTGATTTTCTATCGTATTTCAGTCAATGCTAATTTCAGGTGATGCAGTTTGTTTTACTGAACGTATCTGTTGCTATATGAGTATAATAAATCGTGTGTACTGAGTATATTCAGGTGAATCCGTCATTGACTGCATTGCCGATATATTGTTTATTTCTAGAGATGTATAGTAGCAGATTTCTTGGCAATATATTATTACTAAAGCATGTGGTGTTGATCCAGGTAAGATTGAACTGGTGTTGAACCAAAGCAGATCAGTGAGTGTAGTAAATATTAGAAGCTTATTTGTCAGAGGTTGTTCGACTGCATGGTTGATCAACGCATTTCATACTTGATTCTTAACGCAATTCTCTCTACATTTAGCTTTGTTTTGTGCTTAGTAAATATGCTTTTAACTTACTTTATGTTTGTAGGTAGAAATAAAGGAGGAAATAATAAAGGAGGCGATTTAGAGTGAAAAGCGTGCTAAAGAGGAAGTTCCTAATTCCGGAGGAGAAATGGTCCGGGTAATGGTCTTCAAAATGATTACTAAAATGCTTTCCCACATGGTGTCAAGAATTGAAGACCAAATGCCAAATGAAATGGATGCCAAAATGGTGGACAAAAAGTCAAAGACATTTCTCCTGCGCAATCCAGGAATGAGCAAAAATGGCGGAATATATGGAGCATAAATGATGGACGAATTTGGAGGATATTCCATGAAGATTTATACCTGATTTGAGGGTCAAAATATGTGCAAATATATGGTAAATTCTGCCAAGGAAGATTGAGGAATAAGGAAGGCAAGATTTGAAGATATGAAGATTTCCTTTTCCTTGAAGAAGAAGAAAACAGGGCAGCTAGATCACTTAACTTCTAAAATCCGTAGTAAATTCAATTAAATTCCAAATATGGCGTTCCTTATATGAATTTTATAGCCCTTTAAATAAGATTTCCAATGAAATAAGAATCATAATTTTTTGATCTCTACATCTCCGGGAAAACGCATTTGAAGACAGACTGTCAGATTTACCCGGGTACATAAGGAAAGTCTTGTTTTGTAGGAAAAGACCTAATCTTCTTCTATAAATTGGGGAGCTCGACTCATTCATCATCATCACTCATTCAAGACACCAAAAGCTTTGCCAAACACTCCTCTCCACCACTTTAGCAAAATTCCTACAAGAAGCCGCCCCTCCATTCATCAAGAACTCCTCCACCGAGTCGACTAGAAGGCAAATTCCTTTAGAGGCTCTCCATCTCCTAGAAGGCCGGATTACATCCTTGACGTAGGGAAAATTCCCGAGAAAAGTGTATTTCGATCCCTTCTATTTTCATTCTTGTAGACTTTTGTTATTGTAGTTGAAATAAAGTTTGTTTCGGTTCACTTCCTTGTCATCTTTGTGTTATTTTCGTGACTTACTCTTATCTTAGAATTTATTCAAGCATGTCGAACTTAATGAATCATTTGAGGCGAAGGCAAATTCCTTATCAAGTTGGTATGTGTCGTAGGGCAAATTCCCGAGCACTAATGAAGATCATACATGTTAACTTGGTTAAAGACTTAGATATTAATAGGTTGCATATAACATGACTAGGTGAGTAAGACGTAGTGTATGGAATGAGTTGATCAATGTGTATATATGTAATTAGATTTTATTTTCGGTCTAGTGAGCATGTTTAGGATTTTATGTTCTTTAATTGTTTCTACTTGTCTATGAGTGAAACATGTTCAAACCTAGGATTTCTATGTGTGTTTACTTGCCATCTTTTGACTTTTAATTTCGTAGATTAGACAAACCAACTTTCAAACCCCCATACCTTTTATTTTCTGTTTACAAACGTTGTCATGCTTAGTACCCTCAATCCCCGGTTAAGAACGATACCCTATTTACCAATGCTACATCTACAACAAAGGGTTTTAATTGCTTATGCGTTTTTGTTGAGTGTTAAGTGTTTATTTAGTACTTAGTAAAAGCGTGTATCAATGGTGTGCCTGTATCTATTGTTTCTGACCGAGATAGTCAATTTACTTCCGAGTTCTGGTAGGCATTACAGTGAGCCATGGCGACGAGATTGCGTTTCAGTACAGTTTTTCATCCTCAGACTAACGGGCAGTCTGAGAGGACTATACAGACTCTTGAGGATATGTTGCGGTCTTGCGTTTTACAGTTTCGAGGAAATTGGGACCAGCAACTGCATTTGATTGAGTTCCCCTACAACAACAGCTATCAGGCCAGTATCGAGATGGCACCGTACGAGGCCCTGTACGGGAGGCAGTGCCGCACTCCTTTGTGTTGGAGTGAGGTGGGCGAGCGATGACTTATTGACCCTGATCGGGTAAAGAGCACCATGGAGGACATCCAGATTATCTGGGATCGATTGAAGATTGCCCAGGATCGCCAGAAGATTTATGCGGATGTGAGGAAAAAGATTATCGAGTTCGATGTGGGCGATTGGGTCTTCCTGAAACTATCTCCATGGAGGGGAGTAGTGCGTTTCGGGAAGTGTGGCAAGCTTCAACCACGGTACATTGGTCCGTACGAGATCACCGAGAAAGTTGGTGCCGTGGCTTATAGACTTGAGTTGCCAACTGAGATGGCTCGTGTTCATGATGTTTTCCACGTTTCGATGTTGCGGAAGTATATTCCAGATCCATCACATGTGTTAGCGCCATAACAGCTACCGATCCGAGAGGATTTGACGTATGTGGAGGAGTCGGTATAGATTCTCGATCGGCGTGAGCAGGAGTTGAGGCACCGTGTTATACCGCTGGTGAAGGTCTTGTGGCAGAATCACACGGTTGAGGAGGCCACCTAGGAGACTGAACAGCGTATGCGGGAGCAGTATCCTCATCTGTTCACCTGACAGGTACGTCAATTTCGAGGTCGAAATTATTTTAAGGGGGGTATATTTGTGACGGCCCGGAACAGAATTAGTAGAGTAATCAGCTTGATTCACGAGTTAGCGCGTAATCACTGTTTTTCGATAATTGTTTGATTTGCCGGTTTCGACTGCGACTTAATTATTGGCCGAGAATTTGAGTTGAGTCTGTTCTTGAGAGTTGTTGTACACGTGATTTCGAGTTCGTGGGTGGTTCCGGATGATTATTTCGACAACCGAGGAATATAATATGAATATTTGAAGATTCGGAATTTCGTCGAATTTATCCGTTCGTGTCGAGTTTATCCGAATCGTAATGGTTATCCGTTTTGGACCTTCGATCGTCCCGAGACGCGAGTATAAATATCGGAAATAGTAAAAAAATTGTCGAAAACACTGTTGGAAGTTTGACTTTTGCGTTGACTGTTGACTTTCGAGTTTACCGGAGAATCACCGCGGGCACTGATCTGTTTGCCGTCGGATTTCTTGATTTGGGCCACCTCCGGCCAAGATATTGGTATATTTCGATTCCTCTCTTCATTTTCTATTGATTTGAACTTGGAATTTTGAAATTTGATGCCAGAATGAGTGAGAACGGAAGAGATGAAATTCTTGGAATTTCGCCGGAATCGGCCTTACTTGGGGGCGGAGCTCCGGCAACTTTCCGGCATGGATTCTTGGTGGGTTTTTTTGGGTTTTGGATGGTGGTCATTTCCCCTTTGGTTTGGAGGGACGAGATGGCGCGACGGCGCCAGAATAGAACCGGGAAGTTTTCCGGCCGGTTGTCGTTCTTGAGGTTTCGAGCTGATGTCCGGCCAACATCGCCGGAATTGGTGGTTGCCACAATTAGGAAAGTTGTTGGGCTTGAGGAGGAGAACCTTGTGGGAGCTTGGCCGCTGGAAAATCTCTCCGGTTGACGGCGCGGCGGCGGCGGCGGTCAACGACAGAGCTCCGGCGACCGTTGACTTTTTTGGAAATGTGTCGAGTCATATGTAGTTTTGCTCGTATTCGCGCCCCGATCGTTGCCTTGAGGTTTTCGAGTTAATTTGGGTACCGAATTTTCAGTCGAGGGTTTGAGTAGAGATTTCAGGAATTTCGTTAATTATTTTTGTATCAGTTATACGTTTCCGGGAACGGTTGGTTTCCGAGGTGTGGTACATTGTTATGAATTGTGATTTTGATCAGATATATTTTGTGATTATTCAAGGGATCGAGATTGTGCTTCGGGCGAGAGATCTTCCGCCGGACCACGTGATTAGCGCGAGTGCGTGCTTTGCTCACCTGTGAGTGGACATCTTTTATATTTTCACAGTCGTTGCGAATTCATGATTTTCCGTATTTATTTATATACGATGTTGAGATTATTTATTATTTTTGGAGGTATTATTTTATGTTTTATGGTGATGGCATACTTGCATCGATGCTTCGGCTACTCGGATGATCACCGGCAGTCTGACCAGAGTTGAGAGATTCCTCTGGGCAGGGTTGAGAGATTCCCCTGTTATGCCACCAGGGTTGAGAGATTCCCCTGGCCTATCACCGTTGGGCTTAAGAGATTCGCCTGATCGTCGGGCTTGATAAATTCGCCTGGCACCTCCATATATATTTTCCGAACACACTATACTTGTTTATTGTATATGAAATTGGTGAAAGGCATATGTTTATTTTCGTCCACTCACTCTAACGTTTTATTGCCTTTCCCCTGGGCTTTTCAATTTTCGTGCCCATTTTGCAGTTCGGATTCTGGTGTCTCACGTCGCGGTCGGAGGCTAGTTGTTCGAGCTACCTTTCTTTTTCAGTAGTTTCTTGTTTTTCCTACTGTTGTATATTTTGTATATATATATATATATATATTAGAGGTTTCTCTGATACGTTACTGATACATGTTTTACATGGTTTTCCCCGGATTTTCTATATAGTACAGTTATGTTTACTATTTATTGCTATTGATATGCTATTGAGAAATCCGGATGGGATTGGTGCCCACGGTTTGGCTTTTGTGACATAAGATGAAGTGTTATTTTTCGGGTGCAGGTAAAGGTAATTCCACGTTAGTAGCGTTACTCTGCCGAAATTTTTAAAGTTTTTGTTGGTTCGTGTTTTTGGAAAGGGTTTGATTCCGGTTTAGGAAACTAAATCGGGGTTGGGGTCTTTTCAAAATTTTCCAACGCAACAAATCCATCATTTAAAAACGTTGTTGGCCGTAAGATTTTCGATGGAAACTATTTCCGTTATCTAACAGGTTGTTTGAAGACGAATATTTTTTTGAAGCAGACCATTCGCATATCTGTCACCTAATATGTTGTTAGGCTACGGACTGAAAAACATTTTGTGTGCTAATGAAGGTATTCTGGTAGTGTTAAGTC
Source organism: Geum urbanum (assembly GCA_946800695.1). NCBI lineage: Eukaryota > Viridiplantae > Streptophyta > Magnoliopsida > Rosales > Rosaceae > Geum > Geum urbanum. Next base: position 2,459,585 of record OX327008.1, on the reverse strand, counting down.
AGTGAACGAAGAAGGTAGGAAGAGGAAAAAGGAAAGTAAGTGCTTAAGGCTAAGGGATCAAGTTCCTTCTCGTGAAGACGAACAGTTCCTTATATGCTTACCTGATGGCGTGCTGTTCCCCCATCTTTCAATATGGGACTCGATGCACTTATATTTCTCCAAAACACACATGTATGGGATGAGCGCGAGCTTGAAGAGCTTATGGTAACAAGTCCTCCAAGTCCCCATTCGAGGATCATTCTTGGATGGGGAGTTGAATAGATTCGCCCAATCCATACACGCGGTTGTATTTATCGGACGTACCCCTAGTCCCCTTTAACTCCCAACAAGATAAGAATGAACAAAATGAATAAGAAATGCACTACCGCTCACTATAAGAAATGAGAACACGCTCACTTTGTGGCGTACCACATCACAAGTTTGTGGCAGAGCAAGAAATGAGAACACGCTTACGTGTAGTGGCAATATGAAAGATGTATGCTTACTTCACAGAGTAGCTAATAAGAGGTAATGTACACTCACTTCATAGAGTAGCAATTTGGAATGGGACGCCCATGATGATTAGTCATGGGGTGGTGTCCAAATGGTACACATTTTATGCGCCCATGCAAAAAGGTGGGCGGTGCCTTGTCAAAAGTATAGGCGTAGCTCGTAGAAAAAGTGCAAAATGTGACCGTTGGATGAAATGATGTGGGGATTCGAAGGTTCACTCAAGCTACATAATCGGTAACAACAAATTCAGGATCTAGGCCACCCGACAGAGCATGGGGATTTGAAGATTCACTTGAGCTAGATGACACAATCGTAAGAGTCCAGGCCACCCGACACAGCGTGGGGATTCTAAATATCTATGAAGTCGCCCTATCCTGTGTTCTCAACACTTTGTCCTTAGGATTGCTCTGCTCTATACTCGCCCGAGTATGTGAAGTATCGATTCTTTGTGGCTAGGCAGAGAGACACGAACCTTATGTCTTGCATACCATCAAGACAAGTAGGACTCAAAGAGCGAGGTTGGTGGTCTCCTCGCTCCAATTGCTTGACAAGAAGCATAGACTACGTGACGCACAACACAACATTCTGCCCTCGGTAGTGGCACGCCTCGCATACAACATACCTACATCAACGGACCAAAAGAGATAGTTTGCGATAACTCGAATCGCGATAACTTGACTGGAGTAAAATTGAAGCCAAACATTTTGGCACGCCCAGTGGGACCTAGGTTTAGTGCGTGAAACCATTGATCCATATTGGAAAACTATCATAAGTTCCCTAAAACATCCAACACCTACATTTCGGAAACACAATTCAGCCACTTGTAAGGGTTTAAGCAACAAAGAAGTACTACAGAGGTTTAGCATAATGATGACTAAAGGTAAATCATCATCATCATCCTCGCCATCGAAACCTAACACTACAGAAGAAATCAAGGCCATGGATTTTGAGGCCTCTAGAGATTATTTGCTCGAACAGAAGCTGCGGAGAAACGCTAACATCGAATGAATGTTGAACAATATGGAAACAAGCGATAAGGTGGTGTCTAGGGTTCAGAACAGGCTGGATAACGTCAACGAGGCTCGAGAGGTCGACCGCGCAGATAATAACAAAAAGTTTGATAACCTTACAGCAGCGCTTGCAAATCTCACTAACACTATGGAAGCTAGCTTCGCACTGATCAACGATAGATTGGGAGAACAAAAACCTCTATTTCATGATGTCGAAGAGGTTAGAAATGAGGACATACCAGCTCCACCTCCTCTTCCGCAAAACCCTAAGCAATAATTGGAGGAAATGATCAATCGAATCATCAATCAGAGGCTGCCTAGTATGGGAGGAGCTCAAGTAACCTACAATGAGTCATTCCCACCATTACCATTTGGTTGGAAGTGGCCAAAGGTTACAGATCCATTTCGTTCACATGCTTCAGCGGTGAAAGAGCGGAGCTAGCATCCACTCACATTGCTCGATTCAGAGTGGAATGTGGACCCTGGGGAAGGCTCAGCGAATTCAAGCTAAGAGTCTTTACATCCTTATTATCAGAAGCAGCGCTACACTAGTATACAAACTTACCACAAGGCTCGGTCCGCGATTGGGCAATGATGTAAAGGTTGTTTACTTAACACTTTGGCGGATCTGAACTGGCTGTAAAGCTTGGTAAGTTATGTCAAATGGTGCAAATGCCAAGTGAATCTCCAGTGACATACTTACATAGGTTCAGGACCGAGTACACCAAGAGTAGAACTTCATGCACTATGGAGGAGTTGGTGGACATCGCAATAGGAGGACTCAAAGAACGTCTCCATACGAAGTACATAGATGCAAATTTTATATCATTAAATGCCTTCATTGAGGAAGTAGCTCAAATACATGTCGCATACGAGGAAGCTGACAATAGGCACAACGCATCCAGGGGAACATATACTCCTAAAACACCATACCGAGAACGTCCTAAGATGATTGCAGCTGTGCAGGAAGAAGAAGAGTCTGATGACTATGATTCTGACGATGCAACATTGGCTGGTTTGGAGTTAACAGCCAAGAGTACAGTCAAGTCAAAGAAAATAATTTCCTCGAAGGGACAAGTACGAGTTTTGACCAGTGCTTTCATAAAACCAGAGTTTAAGTCATATACATATGATGCAAACGCAGCTCACAAAATAATAGAGGACTTGATTAACAGTAAGCTAACCACATCTAACTTTGGTGCATACCCTACTGCAGACCAGTTGAAGGGAAATAAATATTGCAAGTTTCACAACATGTGGGGCCATACAACCAAGGATTGCATCAAACTGAAGGATGAAATCCAGAAGTGGATTAACAAGGGAAAGTTTGCAATAGATGCATCACCAAAGATTGCATTATTGGATCATCAACCATTTGCAGATACTTCGGTAGGAGTGGTAGAGCTGGTAAAGCTAAAAGCCATACGTACGCTCCACAGTGATATGATGGAGAAAATATTGGATGATTTAATCAAAGCAGGCATCACAAACGTACCTATTTCAGCAGCTTCATCTTCGTAGAGAGGACTATACTGTAAGTTCCATCATGTTTGGACACACAACACAAACCAATGTGAGGCTTTGTGAGTCCATATCCAACAGTGGATAGATGAAGGGGATATCATAATTCCGGGCTACGAGGAAGAAGAAGCTTCTAAAGGAGCATTCATGGTTGGTAATCTAGAAGTGTCTTGGCACGGAGGAGCAAAGAGGAAGCAAACATTGGATTTAAAAACCAACAATGACATAGTCCTTAGCAGTGACAACAAAGAAGATCCCAAAAGGAAACAAAAAGAAGTCTGCAAAGAGGCAAGTTTGGTAGTACTTTGTACTCGGTGCAAGGCAGAGTGTGGCCTAAAGATGACCTATGAAGAGTTTGTGGAAGTAGTGTGAGCAGGACCACCAATCAAATCTCCACTTGAGAGTTACCAGTCAGCAAGTCCAAAGGGATCACGTATAGTTGCCAAGGAGTCCAATCTGTTCAAAAGAATATGAATTGTGGAGAAAAAGACTAAACAGATGGTGATAAGTAGCAAGTAGAACCGGACAAAACTTACATTCCTCCATCAAGTTGATCTGTGATTAAACAAGACGTGTGGTATGTAAAATCAGGAGGAAAGACCGTGGAAATTACTCATACCAGAAAAAGGAACATGTAACGCCAGTTCGGAGCAGGAAATTGGACTTTGGAAGCCTTGGACAAAGGGTTGATCAAACCAGATTAGTTAGTGGAGTCACCAGAATAAATTCAGAGGAGAATGAATAGGCTCGCAACTACCCCAGTGATTGCATTTGACAAAGACTCCAGCAGACCAAAGATGCGAGCGGCTAGACCAAGTGTGTTTTCCAAGATGGATAAGCCAGAGCCTGATGTAGAGGCACAATGAGCACCGAAGAGAGCTCAGAAGATGGTTGAGCACAAACCGGTGTGGAAGTCAGTCTTCCAACGCATAGAGTCAAAAGCAGAACCAGTCGCTAAGCTAAGAAAGAAGCCGATGCTGCGATGGTAGCCAAGGTAGACTCCTTAAGAGGACCTAAATCAGAGGTTTACATAAGAAAGAAATGAAACCCTCCCGTTGAGGACCGTTAACAAGCGCCACTGTTAATTGAGACTGAAGCATGTCACTGTAAGAATAAGCAATTAGCCAACTGTGAGGAAGACAGCAAAGACATAGAGGAGGCCTACACCGAAGACATACACGTAGGCATGGTGTACATGTTACCAGCCAAGTTTACCAAACTGGTCAAAGCAAAGTACGTGGTTGTCATGAACAAAGCAATTAGGGGAGTGACTCTGGCAGAGCTAGAAGAACCAGAGGAACGGGGACCCATTGTGGATCCTGTTATCCGAAAATCCTATATGATGTTCTCCAAACCAACAGCCACAATGGCATCGCACATGAAGCCATTATACATTACTGCAAGCATGAGGGGCATCCAACTTAGCAAAGTCATGGTAGATACCGGAGAAGCAGTGGATGTTTTGACTACTCGAGCGATGACATTATTGAGTATTCCAAAATCAGTCATTCAAGCAACATCCATGACGATCAAGAACTTCGCAGGGACAGTCTCACAGACACTAGGATTGTTGTTCATAAAAGTAAGGATTGGACCAGTGATAGGGGTTCACACTTTCTTTGTGATTGAGTGCAACTCACCCTTCAATGCAATACTAGGCAAGGATTAAATTCACAGGAGCTACTGTGTACCTTCATCGCTTCATCAACAACTCCTTATCTGGGACATGGAGATGTCAGAATCGCACATTATCAACGCAGACCCTTGATCTTACTTAGTCTCTGTGATTGCATTGGATGCCGATTACTACAATGGCAACCTCTGAGCATTGGACAAGTGTGGCATCGACAAGAAAGGCCGACCTGTTGGAGTAACAACCTCTAAATTAGCTCGATGAGGAATAGTGCAAGCAAGAGAAAAGAAAGTACGACCTTACTTCTTCGAGCAAGCCTCCATAAGCCATCAATGATAAAACCATCCAAGAACGAGGAGGCGAAGGCTTGTGCTTCTCTATATGCGAGATTGCAAACCTATCTGATAGAGTCGCAAGCTTACGATTGTCTACCAACCATCGTGACAGCAAAATGTATCAATGAAGACGTGCAACAGGAAGAGATTGACGATGATATCATCCAGCTCGCACTTGCAGCCTTGGATGACACACCACTTAAAGTAAGAGATCCAATTGAAAAAAATCTATTTAGGAAGACTGGATGAGCCAATAGAAGTGGCTATTAGTACCTTTTTAGAGCCTAAAGAGAGAAAGAGGCTTATTGCCTTGTTGTTCAAGTACAAGGATTATTTTTCAGAGAAGTTTGAGGATATGCCATGACTTTCACCGAAACTGGTCGTCCATAAAATTCTAATCGCAGAAGGAAAAAAGCAAGTACATCAACAGATGCGAAGGATGAATCTGGAGACAACGACATTGGTTAAGGAAGAAATTGAGAAGATGTTGAAATTCGGAGTCATCCAAGTGGCTAAATACACAAACACTACAAGAAAAACGAACTTAGACGACAGAGCATTTCCGTCGTCTAAGTGAAGATTTCCGTCGTCTAAGTTGGAATAAATCTAAATAATAAACTACACAAATGAAGTACTAAAATATGGGAGGAGCAGAAGCGCCGCCGAGTCCTCCGCCTCTAGCCGGGTTGTCGTCGCCGGGTATGGGTTCGGAGGAGGTTGACACTGTCGTCGAGTTTGTTCCATGAGGGCGATGAGTTGGGATATTTGTGCTTGTTGCTCATCAATCCTTTGACGTATGGATTGATTTTCTTCCCGTGCCTGTCGATTTTCCTCCCGTGCGAGTCGAGCCTCTTCATAGGCTACTTTAACGGCCGCAGCTTGAGAAGTTCTTCTCCCCGAACCTCTCGTTGATGATGACTCGGAGGTCGACAAATCTTGCACGATCTTAGGTCCAAACCCCCTAACCTACCTTCCAGCTCTACGCCCGTATACCTCATCAGCGATTGCAATTGGCTCTCCATCGATAGAGGAGGCAGATGTTCGGGCGGCAAATCTGGGAATGCGAGCTGAGTGTTGGCCAATTCCTCATTCGCACGTTCTACCAACCTTGCCTAAAAAAATAATAATAATTAGAATTCTCTAATAATAACTAAGATAATTAAAAGCACATATATATATATATCACTTACACCGTGTTGACTCGCTTCATTCTCGAGCCCAGGCGTCACGTACGCGCTTATGCTAGCATCGAGATAAGCAAATTTGGAGCCCTTATCCCTGTGCTCCTTGGCTATTTGAATGAGTTGCTTGGCGCCGGAAGTATGGTGTTTGTCCTTCTTCCCCCGGTTGGCTTTGTTGACTTCGGAGAATTTCTGTTAGACAATATAAATCATTAAAAAATTAATAAGTAACTAAAATTAAAATAATTCAATTCTCTTAATTGAAATAAAAAAAGTAAACACCTTAAATTGTTCATCTTGAAAGTGGTTACACAACCACTCCCACTCATCTTCCCTATCACCACGCAGCTCTACGGGGGTAGGCACGGGGCCGAACTCTTCGAAGTACTGATGTAGCTTGTGCTTCCAATCACGGTAGATGGAGTTGGCGGTTTGGTTGATATGCCTCAACATCGGCGGTGTCGGATCCACCTCATATTGTTCCTATCAGAAATAAATAGAAAATTATAATCTTATATATTATGAAATTATAATGTTTATTGGTTATTAAAAAATAAATTTAAAATTGTACGTATTAGGTACCGAAAGTTCTTTAAAGAGTTTCACCTTCTCTTCATTTGGCAACTCCTTCCAATTAGGGGCAATGAGACGAACCCGGTTACGAATGATTGACCCTATGCTATGCGTCGAGAGACTTGCTAGCTTAGCTGTGGGAGGGCCACCGGTGAATTCATCGTATGGCAAGTTGATCTTTTGGCCGGTCGCCTGCCTTATTTTTTCCGCTTTCCCGCCTTTGACGAGACCGCGGTTCCGGGTCAGACGGGGCCCTCCTCACCTTGCGCCGGGCGCTATAAAGGATAGACTCAGAAGTGGAGGACGCTTGAGTACTTGCGGTTGAACAAGCAATCGGTGTGCAATAGCCCTCCTCATCACCGCTCGGGATAAATGGGGGAGCGGGAATTTCCCCAGTTGGCGCTATAGACGGACCAACTGAAGGCTCCGAAGAGGGGGCGTCTAGGCCCTCCTGTAATTGCCAACCTACTTGCTCGGCCAATTGTCGGAGAAGGGCATCTTCGGCCTCCTGTGCTGTCTTCTTCTTTCCGGACGGAGCCATTAATTTTTTTAAACCTAGGTAGGAATACGTTGTTAAAATACATGATTACAATAATTAATTTTTTTTTTAAATGTACAGTAATTACACCTTCGTATATATTGAGTGCGCCTAAGATTTAAATAGAGTACACTATCTTGGTATTTCGGTCGTTCAATGGACGTGCGACCCGCGTGATAAAGTGTAAACTTTCAATTAGAAAATAGAGCATGGCCAGTTAGGGATAGAGATAACGCGAGAGGTAGGACTAATTTCGACAAAACACCCCGAGGCTAACCAGGTCAATGGTATATACTCTATTGGTGTTAGTCTTTCTTAGATCCAGAACCTGTCACCAGTCATAACCCGTTCTAGACACCATGTCCGACATTCAGCCAATCTTTCAAAAATTTACTCCCTCAAGTCCTTTGCAAACTCTGCCCTCAACCTCGTGTCCATAACTTCACTTAGGTTATGGTGTGCGGTGATGAAATCCACACATCACAAGGGGTTAGGGAGATAAGCTAGGAAAAGAGGCGCCATCTATTCCAAAGAGTGCGACTTAATAAACTAAGCATATGTACTAAATTTAAATCAAAGACGTACTACCATGCAATTTTCTAGAAAATAGACGTAATTATCAATTAATAATTTTTAATTACATGCAAGAATAATCACAAATTATACTATTAATTTACACAATAAATAATGACAATAATGAATTATTATTTATCATGCATTTAATAATAATTATTTATTTACATATATAATTATTTTTTATTAACAAAAATTCAAAATTCAAAATTACTAATAATTATTATTATTAATTACTAATTATTATAATTACTATTTATTTAAAACTATTATAATTACTAATTATTATAATTACAACTATTAATTATTATTTATTTATTAATAATTACATGTAAATAATTATTATAATTACTACTTATTAATAATAACAACTAAATAATGTCTATAATAACAACTATTATACATAACAACTAAATAATTATTATAATAACTAATTATTTAAAAATATTTACCAATTAAATAATTACTTTAATAAAAATAATATTAATTAATTGAAAATTAGAATTATTACCTCGCCGGATAACCGCCGGAATATCGTCGGGGTAGAGTCGTCGGAGAGGGGGAACCACGCCGGAATTTGAGTCGCCGGAGGAGGAAGGCCGGAGGAGAGGAGAGGAGAGGAGGAGAGGAGAGGGGAGATGGAATGAGAAAAGGAGGGGGGGGGGGCTGCTCCTTATATAGTGTTTCACTTAGACGACGGAGCCCTATTTTCCGTCGTCTAAGTGACGATTTAAAAAAATTTGGAGCGGCGCCAATTAATCGGCGGGACGCTTGGAACCGCCATAAATTTGAACTTAGACGACGGAGAATTGATTCTCCGTCGTCTAAGTGAAATTTCAAGCGGTGCCGAAAATTGAGGCGGTAAATCGAACCGCCATAATTTTCAACTTGGACGACGGAGAATGACCATCTCTGTCGTCCAAGTGAAATTTACATTGAAAAAAAAATTAAAATTAAAATAGACCGCCATGGTTTTTGGATCTAGACGACGGAGATGATCATTCTCCGTCGTCCAGGTGTTCACCTGGACGACGAAGAATGATCATCTCCGTCGTCCAGGTCCAAATTACGTAAAAAAATATTAAAAATTAATTCGCTGGGAATTTAGCGATCTGTTATTCGAATGAAATAGTCGTACAATATCGATGAACGCATAGTATATATGAACAGGTAAATTTGAAACGACGAATAATTTTATGTCTTTAAATTTGTTAAGTATCGACTAATCTTTACGACTTAAGTGTTCATAAGTATAGGCTCATTTGCATCAGAGTATTAACGAAATTGAATTTGGACAAAACAACCATTGGATACTTTCGCCGTAACATAATATATAATTACAATAATTTTGAAAAAATAATAAGTTCGTGAAGGGTTTCATCGGCACAGTCAACCGCAAAATCGAGATTTTCACAAACCGGAAACGTGGATACAAGACATTTTCGCAACTCCGATTTTCGAACCGTCGAAGCTCACACACCAAGAATTGTTTACTCTAAAGTCTTGATGAAAAGAATATGCATTCGAAGATGGAATAGATGGTCGTTGTCTTAGAAAAAATTACGAAATCTGCACCTGGACGACGAAGATGAGATTCTCCATCGTCCAGGTGAAGATACCCTGAATTCAGGGGTTAGGGGTCCTTAGGGTTTAGGGTTTAGGGTTTGTTCACTTGGACGACGGATATGACTTTCTCCGTCGTCCTAGTTAGTACCTAGACGACGGATAAGCTCATCTCCGTCGTCCAAGTGTACAAAACCTGGACGACGGAGATGGAATTTTCAGTCGTCCAGGTGCGACTTGGACAACGGAAAATTCTCCGTTGTCCAGGTTATCACTTGGACGACGGAGATGATCAATTATCGTCGTCCAAGTGATGACCTGGACACGGAAATTGATCATCTCCGTCGTCAGGAAGTGATAACTTGGACAATGGAGAATTCTCCGTTGTCCAGGTTATCACTTGGACGACGGAGATGGAGTTCTCCGTCGTCCAGGTGATAACCTGGACAACTGACCGACACACCGTGGTCCGAGTGGCGACTTGGACGACGGACCGACACCTCTGTCGTCTAAGTGAAGCATTATATAAGCTGGCTGCCCAACTCTCTTTCTCTTGCTCCGATCCGATCCGTTCGTCACTCTAGCTAGCTTTATATATATAGCTCATCGTCTCTCGACAACTACTGATCATATATATATATAATTAATTAATATAGCTTCCTGTCTTGATCATCAATCAGCCCCGGCCCTTACGCGTGCATACTACACGATCTTCGGCTCCGACCATCGAGTAATTCGCCATATATCGGAGAAGGTCAGGTACGTACGTACGTAGTTAATTTTCCATGCCAACACCATTATCGTAGGTTTATATATATAATTAATTGCATGTACGTTTGATTGAATTGATTGCATTGTTAATAATTAATTAATTATTACGTCTAATAATATATAATTATATATAATTAATATATTAAGTTAGGAAATTGATGATATATATTAGTTAATTATAGATCTGTAGTACATACGTATATATGCATGTATGGATCGGATTTTTTAAAATTTGGTTAATATATATGTTAGCTAGACATATATATATACATATTAAAGTACGTAATTAAGTGATGTAGATCGAGTACGTATAATTAATAGTTAATTAATTGACTAATATATGTGTAATAATTAATTAATTATAATATTTTGTAGCTAGAAGTATGGACAAGAGTTGGATGAAGTTGAAGAATAGATGTGATGTTCGATATATGGATGAAATTAGCGAATTTGTGAATTTTGCGATAGAACGCGGTCAGGGAAAGAACCGTTTCAGGTGTCCGTGCCAGAAATGTCTTAATTGTCAGTATGTGGAGGTTAATGTTATGGTGCAACACCTGTACGAAAATGGTATGATGTGGAGTTACACTACATGGAGCGAGCATGGTGAAGCAGTAGACTTCAGCTTAATTAACTTTAGCTCAGGGTACAGTTACCAGGGTGCATCATCCAGTGGCAGTGGTGTCGGCCCCCCTGCTTGCAACCCAGCTGCAGATTTGGTCCATGATGCGTTTCCGGGATTTAGTCATAGTGGACACCAACAGCAAGATGGAGGTTACAGTACCACACATGAGTATGATGACACATTGTCCGCTGCTAGCTTGGCCACTGACACTAGTGAGATGTATAACTACAACCGGATGCTACTTCAAGCGCAGACCCCGGTGTTCCCTGTATGTCGAGAGAATGTGTTGCAATATGTGATGGAGCAAATGAAGATAAAAGTGAAGGACAAAATGTCAGTAAGTGCTTTAGATGAAATTCAAGAGCAAATATGTAAGTTGCTTCCTGATGATCACAATCTTCCTAAATCTCATTATAAGGTTAGAAATATCTTGAGCAGCCTCGGCCTAAAGTACAGGATAATTGACGCATGTCCGAATGATTGTGTGATTTTTTACAAAGAGTATAAAGATTTGGACTATTTGTCCCGTATGTGGCCAGTGTAGATATGAGCTGAATAGGAAGAGTTCGAAAAAGAGAATTTCTGCGAAAGTTGTTTGATATTTTCCCTTGATTCCCAGATTGCAGCGCCTGTACATGTCTCTACACACAGCAGAGGCGATGCGATGGTACGCAGAAAAGCAAATAGATGACGATGTCCTGCAACACGCCGCGGATGGGGAGGGTTTCAAACATTTCGACAGAGAATTTGGAGACTTTGCTGCAGAGTTTAGAAATGTTAGACTCGGCCTATCTACAGACGGATTCAATCCTTGGGGAAGTAATAGCTCCGCCGTCAGCACTTGGCCAGTTATTCTGATGCCGTACAACTTGCCTCCGTGGATGTGCATGAACAAGGAATTTAATTTCCTTACCATACTAATTCCAGGTCCTAAATCTCCAGGGAAGTGCTTAGATGTGTACCTCAGACCTTTGATCGACGAGCTGAAACTGTTGTGGGAAAATGGAGTCCCAACTTATGACAAATTCACTAACACGATGTTCACGATAAGGGCTGCCGTAATGTGGACGATCAGCGATTTTCCAGCGTATGGGATGTTGGCAGCCTGCAGGATAAAAGGATATAATGGATGTCCTATATGTTTGGACGACGTGAACTCTAGTTGGCACACGGGGAAGGTGTGTTACTTGAGTCACCGTAGATGGCTCCCGCACGACCACCCCTGGCGACAGGATGAAGCTCATTTCAACGGGACAGTAGAGAACAATCATAAACACCGTAGTTGGTCGGGCGAAGAGATTTTAGAGAGGTTGAGCTATTTCGACTTTGGTGTGTTGACTAATGACGCGGATGTAAAGAAATGCAATCCAATTCCTCCACATGATCTCACTTATTGGGATCACAAGAGTATATTCTTTGAACTCCCTTACTGATCGATGTTGAAGCTGAGGAACAACTTGGACGCGATGCACATAGAAAAGAATGTGTGCGACAGCGTGGTGGGAACAATTCTCGGTATTAAGTTCAAGACTAAAGATACTCCCAAAGCACATAAAGATCTAGAATCAATGAATCTACGTCGTCCCTTGTGGTTGAGGAGGGATAGGAAAGCAGTGTACAACAAGATGCCAGCTGCACCTTACACAGTGAAGCCGACACTTAGACGTTGTGTATTTCACTGGTTTAAGGGCGTTCGTTATCCGGCTACGTATGCAGCTACTATAACTGGAGCAGTGGACGAGGTGCAACACAAGTTTGTTGGTCTAAAGACACATGACTATCAAGTTATGCTGCAACGTCTGATTCCAGTGGTAATTCGACCATATTTGCCTCGCGACGTCGTAGAACCAATAGTGGCATTGTGCAGATGGTGGCAGAGGTTATGTGCCAGAGAATTAAAGAAGTCAGATGTGGTGGAATTGCAACAATAAATTGTGCACATCATTTGCAAACTAGAGATGATTTTTCCCCCTACTTTCTTTGACATCATGATTCACCTAATGATCCACCTGCCCGAGCAGGTGCTCATTTCTGGTCCGGTCCAGTACACTTAGATGTATCCTCAAGAAAGGTACGTATAAATAATTAATTATACAGGTTTTTCGATTTATAATTTGTTCCACTGGAGATTACTAGCTAGCTATATGTACTTATTCTTATTGTACGTTTGATTTTGTAGACAGCTTGGACAGTATAAGTCATTCGTCAAAACCATGATGGTTCCATAGCAGAGACATACCTAATGCATGAGTGTGTTACTTACTGCAACAGGTACCTTAAAAATCCACCACCTCCCACTGCCGCCGATCCCAGTGCCCACATCAATCTTTCTGTCGTCACCAATGTCATCCGCCCGTTTAGAGGAGTATTAAAGGAATCGTTAACACGGGAAGAACTTATTGAGGCACATTGGGTAGTGTTGCGAGACTGTGACGAAGTTGAGCCGTACATGATGTCATACAGGGAGAGGCTTCAGGCGTTACATCCAGACAAGAAGAAGTTTCCCGATTATTTCTTCCAATGAGTACGTACGTACGTCTGGGTATTTAGTAATTTATATACGTACATATCGATCATGTTTGTAGAAAGTAAACCCTTATATTTTCCCATTTTCGCAGATGATTGATCTGCAAAAATCCGAAAACCACGGGGGGGGGGGGGGGGGTGGTCCTGGCCAAAGCACTTGCTAGCAGGGAAGCCGATTAAACACTATATTTATCCCGGATGTTTTGTGAACGGTGTAAAGTTCCATTCATTAGCCCAAGATGAAGGAAGAAGAACACAAAACAGTGGGGTAGCGGTTGGGAAAGACAATGATCTATAATACGGGGCTATTGTATATGTGGTTCAACTATGTTACGGGAATGATGTCAACGTTTTCCTATTCAAGTGCAGATGGTTCAAGCGTACAAAGGAATACCTGGGACTATTATCAGTCGATACAAACTCAAGCTGGTATGAGGATGAGCCTTTCGCTCTCGCCACCTTAGTTAGGCAGGTGTTCTATCTCGACGATCCGAAAGCCAGTGAAGGGTGGAAAATAGTGAACCATATATCTTATCGAGGAATATGGAATACAGAGACAATTGAAGGGACACTGGCGACAACTGAAGATGTTGCTGAACCAGAAAGAAACATTCCTTCCAATCAAGAGCCTAATATTTCTGTCATCCGCTCCGATATAATGGACCTGGTTCAAGATGGTGAACGGTTACCCATGCCTGATGGTTGTACAGATCTAACTGAAGATGAGATTATCGATGCCATTAATGAAGAAGATGAAGAAGACGTGCAGGATGAGGACGCGGACGAGGACTCAGGTTATTCGTCGGACGATGTTGAGTATGATGAGGAGGATGAACAATCGGATACCGGGGACGAGGATGATGACGATTATGACGAAGACTAAGTCAACGCCTATATAAGGCAGTGCCCATCCCTCTCTTCCTCATCCCATCTCATAATTTCCTCCTCTCCTCTCACTCGCTCTCAAAATTCCGACGAAATTTCCGGCGACTCTCCACTCCGGTGACTTTTCCAGCGACTTTCCGACGAGGTTATAATTAAATTTTTTTATTAATATTATTATTGTTTAAGTATTTAATTAATTTATAAATTGGCTAATTAATTAATAATTAATGTTTTAGTAATAATAATTAATAGTGAAAATAAATGATTAATTAGTATTAATATATTAGAAATTATTATTATTGGTAATAATAATGATTGGTAAATGAATAATTATTGGTTAAAATTAATTAATAGTAATAATAATTATTGTTAATAATATATAATTCATTATTTTGGTAAATGAATAATAATTAATAAATGCATGATAAATAATATTTAATTATTATAATTATTTATTGTTTTAATTAATGATATATAATTTGTGATTATTATTAAAGGAGTAATTTAAATAATTAATTGATAATTATGAGAATTTTGTAGTAAATTCTTTGTCTTTGATTTAAATTTAGTACATAATTAAGTTTGGTTCATTAAGTCGCACTCTTTGGAATAGATTGCGCCTCGTTTCCTACCTTATCTCCTTAACTCCTCGTGATGTGCGGATTTCATCACCGCACACCATAACCTAAGCGAAGTTATGGACACGAGGTTGAGGACGGAGTTTGCAAAGGACTTGAGGGAGTGTAAATTTTCAAATAATTGGCTGAATGTCGGACATGGTGTCTAGAAACGGATTATGACTGGTGACAGGTTTTGGATCTAAGAAAGACGACACCAATAGAGTATATACCATTGATTTGGTTAGCCTCGGGGTGTTTTGTCGAAATTAGTCCTGCCTCTCGCGTTATCTCTATCCCTAACTGGCCATGTTTTTCGATTTAACCAAGGCTGATTAATTGAAAGTTTACACTTTATCGCGCGGGTCGTACGTCCATTGAACGACCGAAATACCAAGCTAGTGTATTCTATTTAAATCTTAGGCGCACTCAATATATACGAAGGTGTAATTACCGTACATTTTTTTATAAAATTATTATTGTAATCATGTATTTTAACAACGTATTCCTACCTAGGTTTAAATAAATTAATGGCTCCGTCTGGAAAGAAGAAGATAGCACAGGAGGCCGAAGATGCCCTTTTTCGACGCTTGGCCAATCAAGTGGGTTGGCAATTACAAGAGGGCCTAGACGCCCCCTCTTCGGACCCTTTAGTTGGTCCGTCTACAGCGCCAACTGGGGAAATTCCCGCTCCCCCATTTATCCCGAGCGGTGATGACGAGGCCTATTCCACTCCGATGTACGGTTCAACCGGAAGTACTCAGACGTCCTCAACCTCTGAGTCTATTCTCTATAGCGCCCGACGCAAGGTCAGGAGGGCTCCGACTGACCCCGAACCGAAAAGGACTCGTGGTCTCGTCAAAGGCGGGAAAGCGGAAAAAATAAGGCAGGCGACCGGCAAAAAGATCAGCTTGCCGTATGACGAATTCACCGGTGGCCCTCCCACAGCTCAGTTAGCTAGTCTCTCAGCGCATAGCATAGGGTCAATCCTTCGTAGCCGGGTTCGTCTTACTGCCCCTACTTGGAAGAAGGTGCCGGATGAAGAGAAGGCGAAAGTGTTTAAAGAACTTTCGGTACGTAATACGTACAATTTTAGTTATTATATTATATTGTTAATATTAGTTATAATTTCATAATATATACGATTATAATTTTCTATTTATTTATGATAGGAACAATATGAGGTGGATCCGACCCCGGCGATGTTGAGGCATATCAACCAAACCTCCAACTCCATCTACCGTGATTGGAAGTACAGGCTCCATCAGTACTTCAACGAGACCGGCCTCGTGCCTACCCCCGCAGAGCTGCGTGGGGATATAGAAGATGAGTGGCAGTGGTTGTGTAACCACTTCCAAGATGAAGAGTATAAGGTGTTTATTTTTTTATTTAAATTAAGAGAATTGATAATTTTTATTTTAGTTACATATTAATTTTTTAATGATTTATGTTGTCCAACAGAAATACTCCAACATCAACAAGATCAACCGGGGGAAGAAGGACAAACACCATACCTCCGGCGCCAAGCAACTCATTCAAATAGCCTTATCTCGATGCTAGCATAAGCGCATACGTGACGCCTGGGCTCGACAATGAAGCGAGTCAACACGGCGTAAGTGATATATATATGTGCTTTTAATTATCTTAGTACGTTATTATTAGAGAATTCTAATTATTATTAATTATTATTATTTTTTTAGGCAAAGTTGGTAGAATGTGCGAATGAGGAATTGGTCAACACTCAGCTCGCATTCCCAGATTTGCCGCCCGAAGATCTACCTCCTCTATCGTTGGAGAGCCAAATTGCAATTGCCGATGAGGTATATAGGCGTAGAGCTGGAAGGGAGGTTAGGGGGTTTGGACCTAAGGTGATGCGAGATTTGTCGACCTCCGAGTCATCATCTACGGGAGGTTCGCGGAGAAAAAATTCTCAAGCTGCGGCAGCCTTAGAAGAGGCTCGACTCGCACAGGAGGAAAATCAATCCATACGTCAAATGCTTCAAGAGAAACAAACACAAATAACCCAACTTATCGCCCTCATGGAACAAACTCGACGACAGTGTCAACCTCCTCCGAACCCATACCCCGGCGACGACGACCCGGCTGGAGGCGGAGGATTCGGCGGCGCTTCTGCTCCTCCCATATTTTAGTACTTTATTTGTGTAGTTTATTATTTAGTTTTATTCCAAATTATGAACAATATTTTAATTTCGATCATGTATGTACGTACAAATTAATTATTATTTTAATTTTATTTAATTACGTATTTACAAATTTATTTTAACATTTTTAATTATTTAAAATTAAATTATTAATATTTTACAACAATTTAAAATTTAATTTTAAAAAAAAATTAAATAACCACATAGACGACGGAGACTTGCTTCTCCGTCGTCCAAGTGAAAACCCCTAACCCCTAACCCCTAAACCCTAAACCCTAAACCCTAAGTTGGAACTTGGACGACGGAGAATCACGTCTCCGTCGTCCAAGTTCTCACTTGGACTGCGGAGAATCTCCGTCGTCTGGGTTCACTTGGACCGCGGTGTTCGTTTTCTCCGTCGTCCAAGGGCTTGGATGACAGCACTTGGAGCACGGACCTTGGACAACGGAATTTCCGTCGTCTTAGTACTTAGACGACGGAAATGCTCCGTCGTCCAAGTCCGTTTTTCTTGTAGTGTCTTATGTCACAAAAGCCAAACCGTGGGCACCAATCCCATCCGGATTTCTCAAAATCATATCATAATATAAAATAATAAGCAAAACTGTACTTTACTGAAATCCGGAAAAATCATATGAAAACATAAACATGAGACTGTTCAGAGCGACCTCTAGTACATATATTTACATACATACACAGCAGTAGGCGAAACAAGAAACCTACTGATAAAGAAAAGTAGCTCGAACACTAAGCTTCCAACTGCGACGTGCGACACCAGAATCCGAACTGCAAACTGGACACGAAAACCGAAAAGCCCAGGGGAAAGGCAAATAAAATCGTTAGAGTGAGTGGACGAAAATAAACATATGCCTTTCACCATTTACATAACATAAAAATCATGTGAGTTCTTAAAATAATTGGAGGTGTCGGGCAAATCTCTCAAGCCCGATGGTGATAAACTAAGCGAATCTCTCAAGCCTAGTAGGCACATCAGGCGAATCTCTCAAGTCTGGAACTGGACTATCGGTGATCAGCCGAGTAGTCAATGCATCGATGCTAAGTAAATTCCATCACCATTAAAACATAAAACAATACCTCCAAAAACAATAAATAATCTCAATACTGTACTGGAAATAAATACTGAAACCAAGAACTCGCTACGACAGTGAAAATAAATATCCACTCACAGATAAGGACAGCGTGCAGGCGCGCTGATCCCGAGATCCGGCGGAAGATCCCTCGCCCAATGTACGATCTCGATCCCCTGAATAATCACAAAGTATCACTGATCAAAATCACAATTTAATAGTCTGACCCACACCTCGGAAACCAACCATTTCTGGAAACATATAACTCGGACAACAAAAGATTCGTCGAAAATCCCAAAATACACCACATAAACCCTCGACTAAAAATCCACTACTCATATCAACTCGAAAACCTCAAGGCTACGATCGGGGCGCGATTACGAGTAAAACGACATAAAACTGGTTAAAATCTAAAAATTCAATCCTTCGCCGGAGTGCCGCCGTTGATAGCCGGCGGCGGCGGCGGTGCGGCGTCAACAGTGGCGGATTTCGGCCAAACTTTCCAGATCACAAGTACTCCTTAAGCCCAACAACTTTCCCTTTTACACTAAGCTCCACTTCCAAGCCCACCGGCCGGAATCGAGCCCGAAACCCACGGAATCCATGGATTCCGGCGATGTTTCCAGCGAGCTTCAAACAGCATTACAAGGATGAGGGGAGCATTTCCCCCCACCACCCCGGCCCCAAAAGTCGCCAGAGCGCTTCCCCCGACGACGGCGAAAACCCACGGAATACCCGAGCTCGAACTCCTCCTTTACCTTATCAAATCACACCAAACCGAGCTCTAAACCATAGGAGATCAAGAGAGGAGCTAGCCATACCAAAATGAAGGCCGGAGGTGGCCGGAAATGGAAAGTCCACGATGAGTCAAACGGTGGTGCGAAATGGACTCGGTCAACGGTTAGTCAACAGTCATACGTCAGTCAAACTTCCCAAAACAGTGAT
Source organism: Geum urbanum (assembly GCA_946800695.1). NCBI lineage: Eukaryota > Viridiplantae > Streptophyta > Magnoliopsida > Rosales > Rosaceae > Geum > Geum urbanum. Next base: position 2,440,550 of record OX327008.1, on the reverse strand, counting down.
TTTCGACAATTTTACGACTATTCCAATATTTATACTCGCGGCTCGATACGATCGATGGTCCAAATCGAATCACATCCATGATTCAGATAACTCAAACTTAATTGGATAAACACGACTAAATTATGCGACTTCAAATATTCATAACATATTCCTCGGTTATCGAAACAATTATCCGGAACCGCCTACGAGCTCAAAAACACGCATATTACAATTCTCGTGAAGAGACTCATCTCAAATTCTCGTCCGATAATTAAGTCATGAACCAGACTGCTAATTCGATTAATTATGATAAACTATGATTATACGTGAAACTCGCGGATTAAGCCGATTACTATACCAATTCCGGTCCGGGTCGTCACAAATCTACCCCCCTTAGAAAAATTTCGACCTCAAAATTTACGTACCTGCTAGGTGAACAGATGAGGATACTGTTCCCACATATGCTGCTCGGTCTCCCAAGTGGCTTTCTCAACAGAATGATTCTGCCATAAGACCTTCACAAGCGATATGACTCTGTGTCTCAACTCCTGCTCACGTCGATCGAGAATTTATACCGGCTCCTCCACATATGTCAAATCTTCCCGAATAGGAAGCTGATATGGTGCTAACACATGTGATGGATCCAGAATGTATTTCCGCAGCATTGAGACATGGAAAACATCATGCACCCTCGCCATTTTCGGAGGCAACTCCAATCTTTAAGCCACGGCACCAACCCTCTCTGTGATCTCATACTGACTGATATACCGTGGTCGAAGCTTGCCACGCTTCCCGAAACGAACAACTCCTCGCCAAGGAGACAATTTCAGGAAGACCCAATCGCCCACCTCGAACTCGAGATTCTTTCTTCGCACATCTGCATAACTCTTTTGGCGATCTTGGGCAATCTTCAGTCTGTCTCTGATAATCTGAACCTCCTCTATGGTGTTCTTCACCAGATCAGGACCAATAAGCCATCGCTCGCCCACCTCACTCCAACACAATGGAGTACGGCACTGCTTCCCGGCGACGACGAAAACCCACGGCATACCCGAGCTCGAACTCCTCCTATACCTCATCAAATCACACCAAACCAAGCTCTAAACCATAGGAGATCAAGAGAGAAAGCTAGCCATACCAAAATCAAAGCCGGAGGTGGCCGGAAATGGAAAGTCCACGGCAAGTCAAACGGTGGTGCGAAATGGACTCGGTCAACTGTCAGTCAACGGTCAAACGTCGGTCAAACTTCCCAAAACAATGATTTTTGACAATTTTACGACTATTCTGATATTTATACTCGCGGCTTGATACGATCGATGGTCCAATCGAATCACATCTACGATTCGGATGACTCAAACTTAATTGGATAAACACGACTAAATCACGCGACTTCAAATATTTATAACAAATGTCTCGGTTATCAAAAAAAATATCCGAAATAGCCTACAAGCTCAAAATCACGCATACTACAATTCTCGTGCAGAGACTCATCTCAAATTCTCGCCCGATAATTAAGTTGTGAACCAGACTGCCAATTCGATTAATTACAACAAACTATGATTATACGTGAAACTCGCGGATTAAGCTGATTACTATACCAATTCCGGTCCGGGTCGTCACACCTGTATGTAAAGAAGAAGACAGAGTGAGAAGAAAACATCTCCTGTGTTGTGTACAAACTTTGTGTTCAAAAAAATTTGCTCATGTTCTTATACTTTGTCCAGTCAATACCACATGTCTCAATCAGTTCATACTCAACCATAGCTTCTATCAAGCACAAAAAATACTAAGTCCACGTACGCAGTTCCTCTTGTACCAAGCACAAACACTTCTCAGAAGCAGTTCTGAAGAGAAGAAGAGAAGACTGTACATATTATACTAGCACATAAAGATTGATCTTCTAACTTTACGTTTTTCAGTTTCTTTAGCTGGCTTCTAGTCAAATAAAGGGAAACACTGAGCATAATTATATTATTATTGAGAAGTTGTTGTTATGCTTGAATATTGTCAGATTGATTGTTGCTAGAACTTAGTCACGGGACCTCTGCTGTCTCTTTTCCTTATAGGCCCTTGAGTAGGTTTTCTTAAGAATTCTTAAGTGTTTGTCAATCTGTTCTCCCTGTTCGTCTTGGAAATCGCCTTGTTTGATAAACATATGTAAAAAAATTAGTAACTAACTATTTCAATGTGATACGATACATTAGGGTTGTAAAATATATTCAAAATGCATACCTTCGCTTTGGGGTGCTCGAAGTGGGCTACCAGCCACAGCCACTCGTACTCCCTAAACCGGAATTCACTAGGGGTAGAACCTAGACCTAGCTCCTTGTATTGTGTGTAATGTTTTGAAAGCTCATTCTTCCACTCTTTATACCTATATTAACACCAGAAAAAAAAGTTAGAGATATTAAAACACTTGATAAACAAAAATCTAACTCGATATATACTCAAATAACTCGAATCACATCACCTGATATGTAGTTGACGCTCTACCCACGTGTGAATAAGGCATTCATCCACGTCAAATCACAGCTGCAAGATGAATATATAAATGGTAAAATTATATATTTATTCAGACTTAATTAATAAATGTAAAATTTACGTAATGAAAATATGATTTAACTCACACTCAGTGCATTATGCAATTGCATCTTCACGTAGCCAGGCACAGATCCTCAATCTGCCACAGCATTGGGATCTTGTGCCGCACGACGGCCCTGGCCATGCTGGCATACTTTCGCGTGATGTCAAATGTCTCGATCACCTCACCATGCTCATTGGCCCTAATGAGCGTTTTCCTTCCCCCGGTGGCCTGCTCAAGATTCTTCCCGGTGCAGGGGCCTCTAGTCTTTCGTTTTCCAGTGCCATTAACGAAATTGCCTAATAATACAATGTCAACAAATTGATATTATTAATTGAACCTATCGTAAGTCTTAAGTAATAATTAAGTAATCAATCCGTTTAAATAAAATTTACCTGCATCGTCTGTTTGCTGGTTGCTGCACCTCGCACTCCAAAGATACACGCGATGAAGTTGTACGCTTCCTCCACGCTCAAGAACTCTGGCCGTCCTTCAACATAAATAGGCCTCCCCCTATCATTGAATTCAGGGATCACAGGAATCTCGTCGGGCAGAAAGAGACCGGACGGCGGAGATAGACGAGGCCTGGACGATGAGGCGCCAGCACCATCTGCCTCAGATGATTCCTGTGAAACGGGAGTAGGCACCGGGCCAATAGGGGGCATTCGGATTGAGGGAGTTTCTGATGCCCCCGTTGAGTGTCGCTCGTATGTGGGTCTGCTGACTGAGGCTCGAGGCTCGACTGGGGGTTGCACGAATCTGGATCGTGCAGCTTCCTCCTCTCCTCGCGCAGCTAGCAACATTTGTGTGCGAGCAGTCATCATTGGGCCACTGCACGTGTTGCTCACTGCGGCTGAGGAAGCTTGACTACTGCTCCCTCCACAGGATCTACTCCCTCTCCGTTTGATGCCTCCAAGCCAATTTGCCGCAAAACCTCTTGCACATCCAACAATTAGTCCTGGATTCGGTTGTATGAAAATTAAGGATGGAACCGTTTGGAACTGGAACCGTTTGGAACCAGAATCGTTTGGAACCGGAACCGTTCGGTTCCGGTTCCGGTTCTAGCGGTTATCGGTTCCAAACGGTTCCGGTTCCAAACGGTTCTAGCGGTTATGATATCATACATTAAATTAAACATTAAACATTAAATTAAATTGCATCATATCATATCGATCATTACGAATATAATTATCAAAATATCAATTAATTATTACCCAAATGCTTATTTAACCAATTAATTAAGTTAACAAATATACCTTAAATTATCAACTATATCAATTAATCCAAATCACCTTAACTTGCCCAACACCTTAAATTACCTTAAATTACCTATATCAATGAATCCAAATCACCTTAATTTGCCCATGCAACACATTAAAAATACAAATATAATTATCAACTATATATATCAATTAAATCATCTTAAATGACCTAAATATAATTTAAAATGCAAGTATATACATAATTTAAATTACCTAAACATAATTTAAATCACCTTAAATTACCCAAAATTTAATTAAAAAGTTAATTAAAATGCATACAAATATAATTAAAATGCATATATATACATAATTATAAAAAACAAAATTTGAGAGAGAGAGAGAGAGGGAGCTAGAACCTGTCATCCTCGAGCTCGATCGGATTCTGTGTAGGGGGAGGAGGTAGAGGAGGAGAGGAGGAGGGGAGGAGAGGTAGGGGAGATTTGGGGTTTTTGGGTTTAGGTAATTTTGTGTGGAGAGGGGAAAGGGGAGCAGGGGAGGGGAGAGGGGAGGAGAGATTTGAGGAGAGGAAGAGAGGTTTGAGGAGAGGGCGGCGAGCTAGGTGAGGAAGAGATGGGATTTTAGGGTTTTTTGGAGGAAGCCCGTGAAGAAATGAGGGAGGGGTCGAGCTGCCTGCTGGAAGTGAAGGAAGTATTGCCGGCGAGTTACTTATCAACTCGTCGGCAATAGCTTTACCAACGAGTTAAATCATTGGTAATAGTATTGCCCATGAGTTGATAAGCAACTCGTTGGTAATGATAGTGATTCCCGGCCAAGAATTTCCGGCAAGTATTAATTCATAAATAACACCGATCGATATGACGTTAGCATGGCCAAATTTTTATAATTTCCCACTATAATGTACGACTATAATTTCCGACTATAAATACGACTATATATAATTTCCGACTATAATTCACGACTATAATTTCCGACTATAATGTATGACTATATATAATTTCCGACTATAATGTACGACTATATATAATTTCTGACTATAATTTACGACTATAATTTCCGACTATAATGTACGACTATATATAATTTACGACGTCTATAATTTCCGACTATAATTTACGACTATAATTTACGACTATAATTTCCGACTATAATTTCCGACTATAATTTCCGACTATAATTTACAACTATAATTTCCGACTATAATTTACGACTATAATTTACAACTATAATTTCCGACTATTATTTACGACAAGAATTTCCGGCAAGCTAGTATTAATTCATAAATAACACTGATCGATATGACGTTAGCATGACCAAATTTTTTTAATTTCTGACTAGAATTTCCGACTATAAATACGTACATGCACGTTTATATAACAAACATACATGCACGTTTATATATACTAAAATACGTACATCATTAACGTACTAAGGATGATAATCGTAATCATCTTCATCACTTGAGTCTGACTCGGTTTCATAGGTAACCTCTGGCAATATGTGCCGCTCCTCGTCATCTGAATCAGCGTCAACTTCATTTAGATTAACATCGAGAAGTTCTGCTCCAGTAATTCGAACCACACTCCCAGATCTCACATTATTAAGGCGAATCGTAGATGATTCCAGAATGTCAAAAGCGTTCGGCTCTTGGTATGCAGTAACTTCTTCATCATCTGCGGTCTCACCAAGTGTGGCAGCACGGTATATGTTTCTATGAGAAACATGGTTAACCACTTTCCACGGGACTTTGTTCAGAAGATCGTCAAGGTAAAACACTTGCTTTACTGATGTGGCAAGAACGAAAGGGTCTTCTTCATACCAGCTTGTAGCAGTATTCACCGAAAATATTCCGTACTGATCGGTCCTTGTGTTCTCCGGGCTAGTATCAAACCATCTACACTTGAACAAGTGTACTTTCATGCGGTTCACATAAATTAGTTCAACAACTGAATGAAGGACACCGTAATAGTCAACGCCATGCTGCCCACTATGGACCATCACCCCACAATTCTGTGTTTTCAGTCAGTCGTCTCTATTTTCACATATAAATTTCACGCCATTGACCTGACACGACGAGTAAACTTTTGAAGCTATAGGTTTCATCGCCAAGAGCCTCAATTCGTTTGACCACTCTGGGTAACCATCATTTGCTACATGGTTCATCTGAAAATGATAAGAAACCACATGCTATATAAGGATATAAAAAATATATATATACACATATACCCTAACCCATTGACTAAAGTAGTTTGCAAACGTCCTGTTGTGGTAATCAATATTTTCGGCAATAGCAGGGCAGTGAAGATGATAGATTTTCCAATATTGAACTTCTGGACAATTAATCAGTACCGACCAGTGGGCAATGGCTACCTCATTTCCATCCAACTTGTACGACTTTGGCAAGCTTCCATGTACTACCACATCATTGGAGATGATAGAAAGGTTGAACTGGGGTTCATCTATCAGCATATGTTGTTGGGGGTCCTCCAGCGCTCCCAAATACAAGTTGGTGTACGTTACACACTCGTGCGCAAGATATGCTTCAGCGATACACCCTTCAGGTGCAGATTTATTCTTCACATAGTCCTTGTAGGCTCCCAATTGTCTACAAGTTAACAAGTACATGTTAATTATGATACTTAGAAAATAAGAATTTACATATAAAAACATAGGCAAACACAAATGTATGAATCATTTGTACCTTTCCATGGGATACATCCAAGTGTAGTGTACCAGACCGGTAAGCAACAATTATTCGGGAAGATGGATCATCAGGTGAGGCATGATGTCGAAAAAATTTGGGGGAAATATCCTCTCAAGCTTGCACATGATAAAAATGATGTCATCTTGCATCTCCCTGAGATCTGATTTTTTAACCTCCCTGGTGCATAACTTCTGAAAGAATCTTGACAAGGCCACCAACGGCTCCACCACCTCTTTGGGCAGATACCCTCGAATGAAAATAGGGAAAAGGCATTGAAGCAGTACATGGCAGTCATGACTCTTTAATCCGTACATCTTATTGTCCCGGAAGTTAACACACCTGCTTATATTTCCTGCATAGCCATAAGGATACCTGCATATATAGCTATAAGCAACAATTATATTTCTTGCATATAACCATATATAAGTAAAAATTATATTAATTTCCTGCATAGCCATAAGAATATATACCTGACATTACTCAGCCACCCAAAAATTTCATGCTTATGCTTCGGCTTGACGGTGTAAGGAGCTTGCGGGATTTTTTTCTTACCATCTCTTAACCACAAATGTTTCCGCATTCCCATAGCTTTCAGATCAATGCGTGCCTTAGGGATGTCTTTTGTTTTCCCCTCCAAATTAAGAACTGTGCCCACCACACTTTCACACACATTCTTCTCTATGTGCATGACATCTAGGTAGTGTCTGATAGGCAACCTGGGCCAGTAGGGGAGTTCCCAGAATATGCTCTTGTGTGTCCAAAACTTATAACTTTCGGGCTTGTCTGGAATTGACGCCACTATCTTAGGATGATTGCTCAGCTGGCCAAAATCATATTCATTCAACACTTCCAAAATGTCATCCCCTGTCCATCGCCTGGGTGCCACACATGTTTCCACAGTCCCATCAAAAGTGTCTTGATCCTGCCTAAATGGGTGATCATATGGAAGCCAACAACGGTGACGCATCTGAACAATTTTACTGCAATGAGGACTGCAATAATCAACAGTCATGCACTCTGAACAAGCCCTGTAACCTCTGGTAACGTTGCCCGACAACATATCGCGGGCAGGAAAATCACTGATGGTGCCAACAAGCATGGCATGCATCTGGAACATCTCATTTTTGAACCTATCGTAAGTGGGGTGGCCACACTCACTCAGGTACTTAAGCTCCTCAATCAAAGGCCTCAAATACACATCGAGACACTTTCCTGGATAACCCGGTTCCGGAATTAACAGAGTTAGCATATTGTATTCCTTTTTCATGCACATCCATGGTGGAAGGTTGTACGGTACCAAAATAACTGTCCATATACTGTATTGAAGACTCATGTTGCCAAAAGGGTTGAATCCGTCAGATGAGAGCCCTAGCCAAACATTTCGGACCTCTGCTGCAAAATAATCAAACTCCCTGACCATATGCTTCCAAGCCTCTCCGTCGGAAGGGTGTATAAGGGTGTCATCGTCAGGCAAATTCCTCTGAGCCCACCATCTCATAACTTCGGCCGTGAAAGCACACATGAACAACCGCTCCAGCCTATCAATAAGCGGGAAATATCGAAGTATCTTCACATCTTTCTTATTGCCTGCAGGAGTCAACTTATACCTTTCTGTAAAACATACCAGGCATGCTTCAAGGTTTTCAAGATCTTTTCCCCAGAAGAGAATAAAATCATATCTGCATGCATGGATTTTGATATAGGAAAGCCCAAGATCTTTCAGGATATGTTGCACCTTATGATGTGTGGTAGGAAGACGATGACCGTGTAGCAGTAGCGAAGCAGTCCACTTCAGCCAAGAATCAACAGCTTTGACAGACATTTTGTTCTCCATTTTGAGCTGCATCGCTCCCATGACACTTTCAAGAACAGTCTTACTACAACCATCGTACAACAGAGTCTGTTGTAATGCAATCAGGTTGTTGTACTTGTCCATACCGCTTGTGTTGACATGAGCTCCAGGTAATGGCTCGACTGGCTCAATATGGGGGAAACCCTGCACGACGGGAGGGACATTTGGTGCTTGATCAACAAATACACTGAAAGGACCCAACCCCGATTCAGTTACCTAAACCGGAATCGAACCCCTTCTGAAAATACGAACCAACAAAAACTTTTCAAAATTTCGGCAGAGTTTCGTTACTAACGTGGAATTACATAAACCTGCACCCTGAAAATAACACTTCGTCCTATGCCACAAAAACCAAACCGTGGGCACCAATCCCATCCGGATTTCTCAACATCATAATATAAACAATAAACAGTAAACATACTGTACTATATATAGTATATCCGTGAAAATCCGTATAAACAAGTATCAGAATGTATCAGAGCGACCTCTAAAGTAAAATATATACAATATACACATCAGTAGGCGAAACAAGAACCTACTGGAAAGCATAGGTAACTCTGATCACTAGCCTCCAAACCGCGACGTGAAACACCAAACCTGAACTACAACTGGGCACGGAAACCGAAAAGCCCAGGGGAGAGACATAAAACATGTTAGAGTGAGTGGACGAAAATAAATGTCTTTCACCAAGTAATATATGTTATAAAAACATATGCGAGTCCAAATGAATAAATAAAATAAAATACGCGAGGTAAACTCATACTCCTCCAGCGTACAGAGCATGCAAGTAAAAATCCCACGGGGTCTCTCATGGACACGTCCGTGCTAGTACAGTCCGAATCACGGGATCCTAGACCTACATGTGATTCGAGCCAGAAAGGCCTCAGGTCAAGGTATCTGTTTCCACCCGGAACTGCATCGGCATAAGAAACAGACATCTGTACCTACCCGGAAATACATCGGCACAAGGTACAGAAACTAGTACCCACCCGGAACTACATCGGCATAAGGTACGGTACCCCCCTAGTAGGCACCCTCGGGGATCAGCCGGGATGCGTGTGTATCGATACAACAACAACATGAACTACGACTGTACTCTGTGTAAATCAAATCACAAATAATCCGATGCAAATATAATAAACAGCATATGAATGCATATACGTAATATAATCGTATACCACATGCTCATAATAAATCGTAATCTCATATGCACGCTCAAGTTCGTAAAATGTGTAAAAAGACTTGCAATCAATCCGTGAAAAGAAATTGTCCACTCACAGACTCGCGTAATGCGCACTTGCGCTAAACTCGTGGCCCGGCGGAAGATCCTTCGCCTGAAGCACAATCACGATCTCGATCTCGATCTCCTAAATATATATAAAACATAATTGATCAAAATCATAGTCCAAACCCTTGTACTGAACCACGGAAACCAACCGTTCCCGGAAATAAACAATGCAGTGCAAAACGATTAACAAAATTCCCGAAATCTCCACTCGAAATCCTCGACTGAACATCGGCTAACCAAATCAATCCAAAAATCTCTGGACGATAATCAGGGCGCGATTACGAGAAAAATGACATTAAAAACGTCGAAATCTGAAAAAGTCAACCCTCGCCGGAGTTCCGCCGTTAACCGCCGCTGGCGGCGGTGGTGCGCCATCAACGGTGGAATCTCACGGCGAGATTCTCCAGATCAGAAGATCTCCACGAGCCCAATCCTTTCCTTAACTAGCACCAAGATCAATTCACACCGGAAGTGGGTCAAATTTACCTCGAAACAACTCGGAATTCCAACTCCGGTGACCTAACCAGTTGCCCTCAAAACCTTTTCAAATCCCAAAATAAATCATCCCAGGAGCATCACCTAGGCTAGGGGAACCGAAACCCCATCATCTCCACCCTCGAAACTCGCCGGAGCACCACCTCCCAACTCCGGCGAATTCCGGCATCATAACCCGATTCGGGTTCCACAATAACTCCATCAATTTCCCTCAAACCAAGCACAAACCTACTCGAAATCAAGAGAGGAAGAAGACCTTACCCTTCACTTGGCCGGAAGTGGCCGGAAAATGGGTCGTCGGACGGGAAGCACCAAAAAGGAAAGGTTCCACTTCGGGTCAACGGGTCAACTTTCCAGTTTTGGAAAGTCAAAGATGGTCAACGGTAAACAGTGTTTTTCGACGATTTTACGACTATTTCTGATATTTATACTCGCGTCTCGGGTCGATCGACGGTCTAAAATGAATATTCGAAATGATTTGGATAAACATGAAACAATCGGATAAACTCGTCGGAAACTGAAACTTCAAATAATCACAAAATATTCCTCGGTTATCGGAAAAATCTTCTGAAACCTCCCACGAGCTCGAAATCACGTACTCTACAATTTCCGTGAAGACACTCAACTCAAATTCTCAACTGAAAACATAGTCGCGAATAGAATCGGCAAACCACATATACGACGTAAAGCTGCGACTATGACCAATCTCGAGAATCGTACCGAATACACAACTGATTCTGGGTCGGGTCGTTACATATACCGCTCTCATGAGGAAACATATCATTGATTAACATCGATGTTGGATCATAGGATGGACTGGCCCTCTCAGCAAAATGTCCATGATCATAGGATGGACTGGCCCTCTTACCAAATTGTCCATGATCATTCGGACCCGCTAACGATGTTTCACCTTGATAAATCCAACAAGTGTACTTATCCCAAAACCCGTATTTACTCAGGTGCTTCTAGACTTTATCAATGGGAAAACGAAATCGATCGTTGCGACACTTACATTCTTTACACGGGCAATAATGAAGTGTAGTGTCTCCACAATTAGCCTTCACAAAATCCACAAAACTCCTAATTCCATGGTGATATCTCACATCCCATCTTTCGAGGCTCATCCAACTTTTGTCCATCCTGAAAATTCTAACATTACGTACTATAAATATATATATATATATACGCATTCATTACTAATTAATTAATAAATCATCATTAATTACATTCGAATTCATCCGATTAATTAACAAAAGTTGACCCATGCATGCATATAAATTAAAAAATATATATATACCAACAATTCACAATTACAAATTAACATGCCTGTATATATATATATGGACATATTAATAATTAATATTCACAAAATAATTTTTTATACATACATATATATATACACAAATTAACATATTTTCATCGAAATAATCTCAAATCAACTCAAAATCAACAGTCAATCACTCGTAATCAACAATATATCCACTCTATTTGCATATCAAACCAATAATCGATATCTCAACTCTAAATCAACACATGCATGCATATATATATATCGATCTAATTAAATCAACACACACATATATACATACGTATATACATACCTATATAATGTATATAGCTTTCCGAGTGGGTTTTCGACGCCTTTTGACAATACCCAAGGATTTCAGAGCGTTTTCCTTCTTTCGATTTCACCGAATTTTTCTATATCCAAATGAATGAGCTGCTGTGATCTGGATCTGATATAAGAGGTATTGCTGGCGATTCATTAAATCGCCGGCAATGGAGTTATTGTCCGCCAAATTCCGGCCAAAAATCGCTGGAAATTGTGGAAACTTATTGCCGGCGACTTTCTCCGTTGCCGACAATAATTTTTCACCACTACCGGCGATATTTGGGCTTGAATATCGCCGGTAATGGTGGAGATATTATTACCGGCGATGGAGAAGGTCGCCGATAATAAATTTGACCATTGCCGGCGAATTTTTCAACTTATTGCCGGCGACGGTCCATATCGCCGGCAATGCTCATTATTGCCGGCGACGGAGCGTCGCCGGCCTTTTTTTTCCTTGTCGCCGGCAATGATGCATAATGTGGTAGTGAGTCAAGCATTTCAACATTAATATGGATGTAACTCAATGAATTGGATGAGATCCGTAATGACGCTTACGAGTCTAGCCAGATTTAGAAGGAAAAGACCAAGTTGTTCCATGATAAGATGATAAGAAAGAAGACTTTTGCAATTGTGCAAAAAGTCTTGCTATTCAATTCTCGTCTTCGGTTATTCCCATGTAAGCTCAAATCTAGATGGATAGAACCCTTTGTTGTGACTAATGTTTTTCCTCATGGTGTAATAGAAGTCAAAAGCTTTAAGACAGGGCAAACATTCAAAGTGAATGGACATTGACACAAGCCTTTCTATGAGTCATTGGTGGAGCACGTTGTCGAGCGTGTACCTCTTCGAGATGTGCCTCAGAATGCAGAGTGATACTTGGTACCGTCTGGATCAAGACATTAAACTTAGCGCTACTTTGGAGGCAACCCATATTGATGGAGAAGCTTCGCAACCAAATTTGATTTCTTATCCCTTCTCCTTTCCTTTATTTTTCTCCATGTTTAATTTGTTTTATGATATGATATGTTATTTTGCTTCATACTTGCTTGATGTATTGCATGATTTAGTTTTGTTTTTGAAAGGACCCGACTCAGATATAGTTGCCTAAACCGAAATCAAACCCCTTCGAAAACATGACCTTAAAATTTTTTTTGCCAGAGTTTACTTTGAAACACGTGAACCAATATTAGAACCTGCAAAGAAACACACTTCGAATATTGCATAAAAGAAAAAACGTGGGGCTCTGTTCCCCATCTAGATTTCTCAACATCATATATATAATAAACCATAAGGTTTACAAGAAATACAGAAACATTCAGGAGTAAACTCAACTGAAAACACAACATAACTATTCAGAGCGAGGCCTATAAACATCATATACAACCACTAGGTCGAACAAAGAACTTACTCGAACTGAAGTGTGACCTGAACTCTACGCCTCCACCGTCGACGTGCAACACTGGAACCAAAACTACAAACTGGGCAAAGGAAACCAAAAAGCTCAGAGAAAGACAAATAAAATCGTTAGAGTGAGTGGACGAAAATAATAATATGTCTTCCACCAATATAAACATGAAATCATGATGTGAGTCTAAAATCATCAGTCATAGGTAAGGTGGTTATCATAACCTTCCTGGATACCGTATAAAATGTGGAGGCCGTAACTCGACTACATTTTCCTCAAAGTTACAATCATGTTCAACCAAGGTAAGGGGTTTGTCATAACCTTCCCGGAGCATCTCGGGGATCAGTCAAAAAGCCATGCATCGATGCATCCATATATCAATAATCCATGTAAAACAATCATGCATATGCCTCTAAGTAAAAATATATAACCATAAATATATAATTATAAATGCATAATCATAATTTCATACTCGTAAAATGCATAACATAAAATGCATAACCAAGACTCGCAAATCGAAAGTGAAATAAAAGTGTCAACTCACAGTACGAAACTAAATCTGAGGATCGGCGGAAGATCCCTCCCCAAACACTTGATCATGATCACCTGAATAACAGGGATACAATCAATACATATAGAATCACAACATACAGAGCTAATACGTCAAGAATCTCGCGTTCTCGAAAGACGTATCGCTCAAAATATCGATGAGGACAACAAAATTCTCAAAATACACCCAAACAACCCTCGTCCCAAAATAGAATACTCAAATCAACTCAAAAACCTTACGACTACGATCGGGACACGATTACGAGCAAAACGGTATAAAAATCTCCAAAAATCCCAAAAAGTTAACCTCGTTGGAGCTCCGCCGTTGATCGCCGCCGCCGCGTCAACAGTGACATTCTCCGGCGACCCATACCCTAAAATCTTCCTCTCTTCAATCCCAACATCTTTTCCTTCTACCACTAACGCCGAATCAACTCACACCGGTCGAAATTTCACTCCGGTCACCACCCCGAACCGCCACAAACCTCCACCAATTCCAAAATCAAAGTGCCCAGAATTCATATATGGGTTGAGGGGAAGCAAACCCCCCACCACCCCGACACTAAAACTCGCCGGAATCCGCCACCCGATTCTGGCGAAATCTCCAAACTTCATCGAAATCGAACTCAACCAATTCCCACAAAATCAAGCTTAAATCAATAGAGAATCACAAGAGGATTCTAGTCATACCAAGATTGTGGCCGGAGATGGCCGGAAACACCGGGTCGGACGGTAAACCCGAAACGGGTCATGGTGGAGCTCTGGTCAACCAAAGTCAACACGGGTAGAAGCAAGTCAAAGCTGGTCAAACGGCCCAAATGCAATTTTTTTACAATTCTACGACTATTTCGATATTTATACGTCCCGAACCGACCAAATTCACGATTTGGATAACTCAAACCCAAACGGATATGTACGACTAACTAGACGATAATTTCAAATATCCATTTTATATTCTCCGATTATCGGAAAAATCCTCTGAAACCTCCTACGAACTCGAAATCAAATCCTCTACAATTTCCGCGAAGGAGCTCAAACGAAATTCATGCCCGATAATTAAGTCGTGAACAAACCCACGAGTATGATTAATTCACAATAATCACAGCTCGGATCAATACGTACAACATCCACGGTTCGGGTCATTACAAATCTACCCCCCTAACAAAAAAATTTCCCTCGAAATTTACATACCTGCTAGCTGAAGAGATAGGGATCCTACTCACGCATGTGCTGCTCGGTCTCCCAAGTAGGCTCTTCAACTGAATGATTCTGCCACAATACCTTCACAAGAGGAATGGCTTTGTGCTGCAACTCCTGGACCTTCCGATCAAGAATCTGAATGGGTTTCTCCATATAGGTCAACTCCTCCCGTATAAGAAGCTGATACGGTGTCAATACATGAGATGGATCGAAAATGTACTTCCGCAACGTAGACACATGGAACACATCATGTACCCTGGCCATCTCAGATGGTAATGCCAACCTGTACGCCACAGCACCGACTCGCTCCGTGATCTCATATAGGCCAACATATCACGAACGAAGTTTATAGTGCTTCCCAAAACGAACAACACCTTTCCAAGGAGAAAGTTTCAGGAAAACCCAATCACCAACCTCAAACTCAAGGTCATTTCGTCTCACATCAGTATAACTCTTATGTCGATCCTGTGCAGCCTTCAATCTGTCCCGAATAACCTGAACGTCTTCCGTGGTACTTTTCACCAAATCAGGACCAAGAAGTCATTTCTCGCCAACTTCACTCCAACGCAATGGACTTTGACACTGTTTCCCGTACAACGCCTCATAAGGTGTCATACCAATGCTAGCCTGATAGTTGTTGTTGTACGCAAACTCAATCAAATGAAGTTGCTGATCCCAATTCCCTTTAAACTGAAAAACACAAGATCGCAACATATCCTCCAGAGTCTGAATAGTCTTCTTCGACTGACCATCTGACTAAGGATGAAAAGTTGTGCTAAAGTGTAGTCTAGTCGGGCTTCTGCAATGCCCACAAAAATTCTGAAGTGAACTGACTATCCGGATCAAAAACTATAGACACAGGTACACCATGTAATCTCACAACCTCTCTCAAGTAAAGCTTCGCCAAGCTTTCGTGGAAGTGCAAGGAAATGAGATGACTTCGTAAGGCGATCCACTATCACCCAAATACCAGTACTACCACTAGAAATACGAGGTAACTGATACACAAAATCCATGGTGATATGCTCCCATTTCCACACTGGAATCTCCAAAGGTTATAATTTACCTGCCGGTTTTTTATGTTCCGCCTTCACTTGCTGACAAATCAGGCATCTGCTCACCTACATTGCTATTTCCCTCTTCATGTTTCGCCACCAATAATGAGCTTTAAGTGTCAGGAACATCTTTGAACTACCCGGATGTATAGCATTTGCGGAACAATGAGCTTCATCGAGTATTTCCTTTTTCAAATCATCATCTTTGGGTTCAAGTAACACCGGACAAACTTGGAAGCTGGCTAACAATGCTCCATCTTCATTCCATTCCAACTCTGCTCCTGTTGCTCACAACTCTGTCAAAAGTGGCACTCTAGCAACACGTACATGGAAGAGAGAAGCACCATTCTTCCGACTAAGAGCATCAGCAACCACGTTAGCCTTCCCTGGATGATACTCGAAAGTACAATCGTAATCATTAATCAACTCCATCCATCTCTGCTGCCTCACATTCAAATCTGGTTGTGTACGCAAGTAGGTAAGACTTTTATAATCGGTGTAAATCTTGCACTTTGCTCCATACAAGTAGTGTCTCTAACTCTTCAATGCTAACACAATGGCACCTAACTCCAGATCATGAGTAGGATAGTTAACTTCGTGTGGTTTCAGTTGTCTAGAACCATATGCCACCACCTTTCCATGCTGCATCAAGACATAACCCAGACCTAGCTTTGAAGCATCACTATATACCACATACTCACCGCTATCGTCAGGAAAGGTCAACACCGGTGCAGTAGACAACATTTCCTTCAAAGTCAAATAGCTTTCCTCACAAGCATCAGAGCATTCAAACTTGACTCCTTTCTTCGTCAAACGGGTAAGCGGTGTCGCTATCCGTGAAAAGTCTTGCACGAATCGGCGATAGTATCTCTGCCACATTGGTAGGTCTGCTCTAATTCAGTACTGCATCAATCTTATCAGGATCTACGCTGACTCCCTCAGCTAATATCACGTGACCCAAAAACTTTACACTGTCTAGGCAAAACTCACACTTGCTAAACTTGGCGTACAACTGAGCATCTCGCAAAGTCTACAAAACTGCATGCAAATTCTTCTTGTGTTGCCCCACACTCCTGGAATAAATCAGGATGTCGTCGATGAACACAATGACGAACTTGTCCAGATAACGTCTGAAGATCAGATTCATCAGGTCCATTAAAGCAGCTGGCGCATTGGTCAACCCAAACGGCAAAATAAGAAACTCATAGCATGACGGAAATGCCGTCTTGTCCACATCGGACTCCCGAATCCGTAGCTGATGGTATCCAGACCTGAGGTCAATCTTCGAGAAAACTGAAGCTCCTTTCAGCTGATCGAACAAATCAT
Organism: Geum urbanum; assembly: GCA_946800695.1. NCBI lineage: Eukaryota > Viridiplantae > Streptophyta > Magnoliopsida > Rosales > Rosaceae > Geum > Geum urbanum. The sequence goes on along the minus strand of OX327008.1, from coordinate 2,423,284 downwards.
CAATCTATGGGACTGGATACTTGTTCTTCACCGTAACCTAATTCAACTTCCAATAGTCAATGCATATCCTCATCGAACCATCCTTTTTCCTCACAAACAACACTAGAGCACCTCAAGGTGAAACACTAGGTCAAATAAAGACTTTCTCAATCAATTCTTGAAGTTAAAACTGTAACTCCCTCAACGCTGCGGGTGCCATACGATAGGGTGTCTACAAAATAGGTCTGGTACCTGGAAGTAACTAGATGGTGAAGTCAATCTCCCTGACTGGAGGACCACCGGGTAAGTCCTCGGGAAACACATCTGGATACTCACAAACCACCGCAATATCACCAATGTTCTGTACACGAACACTCGTATCAATCACATGTGCTAGGTAAGCCACACAACCCTTCCTCAACAACTGCTCAGCCTTCATTGCTGAAATCAAAGAAGGCAAAGTAGTATTCTTTTCACCACGGAATAAGATTTCTGGAATGCCTGCACTCTTGAAAACAACCTCCTTCTTGTGACAGTCAAGAACAGCCCAATGGATCTCCAAGATCCATGCCCAATATCACTTCAAAATCCACAATATCCAGCAGCATAAAATCTGCGGCTAACCCATAACCTCCAATAAAAATCTCACAATCTCTATATACGCACCTGGCACACACTACCTCGCCAGATGAATACAACACTCGCCACAAACTAGGGAGTGGAGATGCAGGTATTGTAGCCAATGATGCTAATCTATATGACATGAATGAATGTGTAGCCCCTAGATCTAGTAAAGTAAGAATTGGATAACCAAAGATATACAACGTACCGATGATAATCTCTAGAGAAGCTCTACCCTCACGTAGAGATATGGCATGAACTCGAGCCTGTCCAGCTGGTCGTCCACGTTGGTTACGATTCTGCTGACCACCCTGTCCAGAAGACTATGTTGCACGATTATCAGAAGCAGTATCGTGATCTCGACCAGCACTCTGGTCCGCAACACCTCTAAAAGTGCCAAGCTGAGGGCAATCCCTCACAAAGTGACCCTCCTGGCCACGATGGTAACAACTCATAGTACCCCAGTAACATGAACCATGATGTCATCTATTATAAAGATTACATAATGGGATATCTCTTGGTGTAGCTGGTGTGCTGAAGATAGGTCGAGGATAACTCGATCCACTGGAACTCCCACTCGACTGCTACCTCTGTGGTCGACTCCTCCTCCATCTATGACTCTGCCTAGCAGTGCTAGTATATATGTAAGGTCCACTACCCAAAGATGGTGCTGATCTAGAAGTACCTGAACTCAGCCTCTTTGAAGCACCATGGCTAGGTCCACCCTCTTCAAATTGACGCGTATGAAGCCGTATCTGTCTCTCCCTCTCGATATCCTTACCTCTGAATGCAGCGCTAACAAACTCATTGAAGTTATCTCAACGCATAGTGGTCAAAGTCCCCTTGATATTCAGATTCAGACCCAACTAAAACCTCTTGTACTTTGCTTCCTCTGATGCCATCATATCACATGCAAACCGAGACAAACAAGTGAAATTATCCTGATACTCAAGCACTGACGTATTCCCCTGCTTCAAGTTAGTAAACTCCTCATATTTCCGCTGCTCAGTAGCTAAACTGAAATACTGATGCATGAATATCTCTTTGAACATCGGCCAAGGAGTATCAATAGGGACTGTATCTGTACTAACCCACCAAAAGTAGGCATCTTACTCAAGCCAACCCACTGCTGCTATAGTTTTCTGTTCAGGAGTCAAATGCAAGCGCTCACATACATGCTCAACCTGAACCACCCAAGCTTCACACACCTCAGGATCAGGGGAACCAGAGAAGACAGTTGCTCCTGCTGTCCTGGCCTTAGCCACTGGGTCAATATGTTCCTCCAAACGCAATACTCATATAAGCAAGTCACACATACGTTGATCCTCATCAGGATCCCCAATCCGTTTAGCACGGACTCCACGTCGAGGAGGCATCCTAAGGATAAACGATATTAGTCACAGGACAGAAAGAATGTAATCAAGAAACTTCAAACGTTTGAAAGCATGCAACATTATAGAGCATTGATGATTATCTGCCGGCCGGTCGGGTCATCGCTCCCAAAATGTTGTACATTCTCAAATGTCTTAAGAACACAACTACAAGAGTTTACAGAACTTCAAACCTAATGCTCTAATACCAACTGAAAGGACACGACTCTGATTTAGTTGCCTCAACCAAAATCAAACCCCTTCGAAAATATGACCTTAAAATTTTTTTTGGCAGAGTTTACTTTGAAACACGTGAACTAATATTAGAACCTGCAAAGAAACACACTTCGAATATTCCATAAAAGCCAAACCATGGGGCTCCATTCCCCATCCAGATTTCTCAACATCATATATATAATAAACCGCAAGGTTTACAAGAAATCCAGAAACATTCAGGAGTAAACTCCACTGAAACCACAATATAAGTATTCAGAGCGACTCCTACAAACATCATATACAACTAGTAGGTCGAGCAAGGAATCTACTCGAACTGAAGTGTGACCTGAACTTTATGCCTCCACCATCGACGTGCAACACTGGAACCCAAACTGCAAACTAGGCAAAGGAAACCGAAAAGCCCAAGGGAAGACAAATAAAATCATTAGAGTGAGCGGACGAAAATAATAATATGTCTTCCACCAATATAAGCATGAAATCATGATGTGAGCCTAAAATCATCAGTCACAGGTCAGGTGGTTGTCATAACCTTCCTGGATACCTTATAAAATGCGGAGGCCGTAACTCGAGTACATTTTCCTCAAAGTTACAATCATGCTTAACCAAGGTAAGGGGTTTGTGATAACCTTCCTGGGAGCCATATAATCACGGGTAAGGCGTTTGTCATAACCTTCCCGGAGAATATCGAGGATCAGCTGAGAAGCCATGCATCGATGTATCCATATATCCATAATCCATGTAAAACAAATCATGCATATGCCTCCAAGTAAAAATACATAACCGTAAATGTATAATTATAAATGCATAATCATAATTACATACACGTAAAATGCATAACATTTAATGCATAACAAGGACTCACAAATCTCCAGTGAAAATAAAGTGTCCACTCAGCGGTCCGACAGAAGATCCATCGCCAAACACTCGATCACGATCACCTGAATAACAGAGATATGATCAATACATATAGAGTCACAACATACGGAGCTAATACGTCAAGAACCCCGCGTTCTCGAAAAACTTATCGCTTGAAATATCGACGAGGATAACAAAATTCCCAAAATACACCCAAACAACCCTCGTCCCAAAATATAATACTCAAATCAACTCAAAAACCTCACGACTACGATCGGGATGCGATTACGAGCAAAACGGTATAAAAATCTCCTAAAATCCCACAAAGTCGACCTCGCCGAAGCTCCGCTGTTGACCGCCGCCGATAGCGCTTCCTCAACAGTGACATTTTCTGGCGACCCATACCCTAAAATCTTCCTCTCTTCAAGCCCAACATCTTTTTCTTCTACCACTAACGCCGAATCAACTCACACCGGCCGGAATTCCGGACAAAAGCATCGCCGGAATTCCACTCTGGTCACCACCCCGAACCGCCACAAACCTCCACCAATTCCAAATCAAAGTGCCCAGATTTCATATATGGGTTTAGGGGAAGCAATCTAAAAGGACCCCACCCCGATTTAGTTTCCTAAACCGAAATCAAACCCTTTCTAAAAATGTGAACTTTCAAAAATCGAAAATTTCGACAGAATATCCTCTATAACGCGCGGTTGCCATTAACCTGCATCCGAAAATACACTTCATCCTATGCCACAAAAGCCAAACCGTGGGCACCAATCCCATCCGGATTTCGCAAAAATATATCATAATGTAAAGCAATAAACAAAACTGTAGCTTTACAGAAATCCGGGAAAATCATGTGAAAAATATAAACATATCCAATATTCAGAGCGACCTCTAGTATAAAGCATAATGTAAATGCATATTCGTAATATATAATTATGAAGATATATTCGTCGATGCATATGCCTAAATGCATAATCGTAAAACATATGCTCGTATAAATCATAATCGCATATGCATGCTCATGCTTGTAAAATGTATAATAAAGACTCGCAACCAATCAGTGAAAAGAAAGGTGTCCACTGACAGACAAGCATGACGCAAAACGCGTTAATCCTATGATCCGGCGGAAAATCTCTCGCCAAATGAACGATCACGATCTCCTAAATAATCATAAATACCACTGTTCAAAATCACAATTCAAAACACTGAACCACATCTCGAGAACCAACCATTCCCAAAAACATATAACTCGAATATCGACGAAATCGTCAAAAATCCAATAAACACACTATAAAATCTCGCCACAAATTACGATGCTCAATTCAAAATATAAACCTCACCACGGCGATCGGTGCATGATTCCGACCAAAATGACATAAAACTTGTCGAAAATCACCTCGGCCGGAAAAGCGCCTCGCACGGCAGTGCGCTGGGCCGCCGCCGCTGCCACCGACGCCGGAATATTCCATCGGCCAAATAAATTTCAACCTGCACATGGATTTGAAGATCTCAAAATTTTTAACAACTTTCTAGTTCAAAGTTAAGCCTAATTTTGACCGAAAAAGGTCCAAATCTCACCTTGAAGTCGAAAATCCTCGCCAGAATTCATTAACTCCGATCTCCTCCGTCCGGCCATGGCAAGGTGCAAGACCACTTCTAAAATCTTCCTCTCCTCAAGAGCAACAAAAACCCTCACAATTCGACCCCCAACTCGGCCTCCTTCGCCGCCACCGTCGCCGCCAAATCTCGCCGGAATACCACCAAAATTCCTGAACTTTGACAAGCCATAACTTCTTCATCCAGCAACAAAATTGAGTGAATGACCTATCAAAAGAAAAAGGAGCTCATGCCCAACAACTTTCATGAAGAAATCATGGTCAAAACACACCGGAATAAGGCACATCAAAGGCAAACAAAGTTCGGCCTGAAATGAGTCAGTTTTGACCCACGGGTCAAAGTAGTCAACGGGCCAGATTTCCATTTTGGGAAACTTTCTAAAATCGTCACATATTCACCCCGTATTTATACCGTACACGTATCGTGAAAATCGTATCGAAACCAAACGGATAAACATGACTAAATCCGACGGCCGAAAATATTCATAACTTATTCCTCGTAACTCGAAATAATTCTCCGGAAACTCCTACGAACTCGAAATTAAATTCTCTGCAACTTTCGTGAAGGATCTCAAATCAAATTCTTACCCGATAATTTAGTCGTTAACAAGCTCGTCATAACAACTAATTATGACATAATCGCGACTATTCGTGAAACTCGCAAATCAAGCCGATTACCATACCATTTCTGGTTCGGGTTGTCACAAATCCACCCCCCTTACAAAAAATTTGACCTCGAAATTTCCAAGCCTGCCAACTGAAAAGTAGGTACACTGCCTCTGCATACTGCTCAAACTCCCAAGTGACTACTTTAACTGAATGACTCTGCCATCAGACTTCATAATAGGAAATATCTCTGTGCTGTAATCCCTGCACCCTCAAATCCAGAATCTGAACTAACTTCTCCACATATGTCAAGTCTTCCTATATAGGGAACTGATAGGGTGCTAAACATGCAATGAATCTGAAATGTAATTCCACCACATGAAATACAACATACACACTGGCCAACGCTACAGGCAATGCCAAATTATACGTCATAACACAAACTCGCCCCGTGATCACATACGAACCAAAATAACGTGGTAAACTCATGACTCAACCTACTCACATCAGCATAACTTCTCTGCCGATCACGAGCAATTATCAACCTGTCCCTGCTAATCCGAAGGTCTACAGTAGCGCATTCCACTAAATGAAGACCAAAAGTCATCTCATTCCTACGTCGCTCCAACACAATGGAGTGCAACACTGTTTCTCATACAATGTCAAAACAATACTGGTCTGCAAACTGATACTACAAGCAATCACGAACAAATGAAGTTGCTGGTCCCAAATCCCTCTGAATTACCCACCAATCTGAGGATGAAAAACTGTACTAAACTGTAATCTGGTCCCCAATGCTCTCTGCAATGCCTGCCAAAACTCTGTTGTAATTGATGATCTCGATCAAAGACCCGGGACACAAGCACACCATCCAAATGGACAACCTTTGCCAAATACCACTCTGCCAGCCTGCCCACTGAAATCTTTCCTACAAGTACAACACTACCAGAAATGGAGACATTACCGGCGACCTGCCGTCGCCGGCCTTGTCTTTTTTTTTCGCCGGAATTGACATTACCGGCGACTTGTCGCCGGCAATGACGTCACCGGTGATTCCCCGCCGGTGATGTCTCGGACATTGCCGGCGACGGCGTTGCCGGTGATGTCTCGGACATTACCGGCGACGGCGTCGCCGGCAATGGCAGCGCCGCCGTGGCCGGAATTTGAGACATTGCCGGCGACTCGAGTCCATGTCGCCGGCATTGTGGGAAAAAATTTTGAAAAAAAAACGCGGTTCTGGATTGGGCCCAATTCCATAACCTGCATTGAACCGGATAAACCGTACAATCATACAAGTTCAACAGTACACGTAGCAAAGACAGTCATCACTACAAGAAAAGAGGACTTAGACGACGGAACAGTATTAGTTTCGTCGTCTAAGTTACACTTAGACCTCGGAGATTTCTCCGTGGTCCAAGTAACACTTAGACGACGGAGATGTAATTCTCCGTCGTCTAAGTGTTACTTGGACCACGGAGAAATCTCCGAGGTCTAAGTGTAACTTAGACGACGGATGTGAAATTTCTCCGTCGTCTAGGTAAGTACCTGGACCTCGGAGACGTATCCGTCGTCCAGGTGATAACCTGGACGACGGAGAATTACATCTCCGTCGTCTAAGTAATATTTAGACCTCGGAGATTTCTCCGTGGTCCAAGTAAAACTTAGACGACGGAGAATTACATCTCCGTCGTCTAAGTTTTACTTGGACCTCGGAGAAGTGATCACCTGGACAACGGACCGACGTCACGTCGTGGTGTAAGTTCCACTTAGACGACGTACCGACACCTCCGTCGTCTAAGTGAAGCATTATATATAGGCGGCCATGCCAAACTCTCTTAGCTTCGATCATTCCATTATATTTTCTCCCGTGGGGAATTTTTGAGATCGAAGGAGAAGGAGAAGGCCGGATTAGGCTAGGCCGGGGCTAGAAATTAAAGGATCGATCTCCGGTGTTCGATCACTAGCTAGCTTAATTAACTGCAGATATCGAGAAGGCGAGCAGGTACGTACGTACGTACGTAGGCAGTTAAAATTTGCATGATTAAATATATATATATATATATTTAGGGAAACCGTACGTACGTACATACATGCATGAATGTTAATTAGCTATATATACAGATTAAATTACGTACGTAATTTGATGGATCGATGTAGATCGAGTACGTATAATTAATGGTAAATTAATGGACTAATATATATATATATGTAATAATTATTTAATTATAATATTTTGTAGCAGTATGGACAAGAGTTGGATGAAGTTAAAGAATAGATGTGATGTCCGGTATATGGATGGAATTAGCGAATTTGTGAATTTTGCGATAGAACATGGTCATGGAAAGAAGCGTTTCAGGTGTCCGTGCCAGAAATGTCTTAATTGTCAGTATGCGGAGGTTAATGTTATGGTGCAACACCTGTACGAAAATGGTATGATGTGGAGTTACACTACATGGAGCGAGCATGGTGAAGCAGTAGAGTTCAGCGCAACAGACTTCAGCTCAGGGTACAGTTACCATGGTGCCTCATCCAGCGGCAGTGGTGCCGGACCCCCAGCTTGCAATCCAACTGTAGATTTGGTCCATGATGCGTTTCCGGGATTTAGTCATGGTGGACACCAACACCAAGACGGAGGTTACAGTACCACTCATGAGCATGATGACACATTCCCCGCTGCTAGCTTGGCCACTGACACCAGTGAGATGGATAAGTACAACCGGATGCTACTTGAAGCGCAGACCCCGGTGTTCCCTGGATGTCGAGAGAATGTGTTGCAATATGTGATGGAGCAAATGAAGATAAAAGTGAAGCACAAAATGTCAGTCAGTGCTTTTGACGAAATTCAGGAGCAAATATGTAAGTTGCTTCCTGATGATCACAATCTTCCTAAATCTCATTATAAGGTTAGAAATATCTTGAGCAGCCTCGGCCTAAAGTACAGGATAATTGACGCATGTCCGAATGATTGTGTGCTATTTTACAAAGAGTATAAAGATTTGGACTATTGTCCCGTATGTGGCCAGTGCAGATTCCAGGTGAATAGGAAGAGTTCGAAAAAGAGAATTCCTGTGAAAGTTGTTCGATATTTTCCCTTGATTCCCAGATTGCAGCGCCTGTACATGTCTCTACACACAGCAGAGGCGATGCGATGGTACGCAGAAAAGCGAATAGATGACGATGTCCTGCGACACGCCGCGGATGGGGAGGGTTTCAAACATTTCGACAGAGAATTCGGAAACTTTGCTGCAGAGGTTAGAAATGTTAGACTCGGCCTATCTACAGACGGATTCAATCCTTGGGGAAGTAATAGCTCCGCCGTAAGCACTTGGCCAGTAATTCTGATGCCGTACAACCTGCCTCCGTGGATGTGCATGAACAAGGAATTTAATTTCCTTACTGTACTAATTCCAGGTCCTAAATCTCCAGGGAAGTGCTTAGATGTCTACCTCAGACCTTTGATCGATGAGCTGAAACTGTTGTGGGAAAATGGAGTCCCAACTTATGACAAATTCACTGACACGATGTTCACGATGAGGGCTGCCGTAATGTGGACGATCAGCGATTTTCCAGCGTATGGGATGTTGGCAGCGTGCAGGACAAAAGGATATAATGGATGTCCTATATGTTTGGACGACGTGAACTCTAGTTGGCACGCAGGGAAGGTGTGTTACTTGGGTCACCGTAGATGGCTCCCTCACGACCACCCTTGGCGACAGGATGAAGCTCATTTCGACGGGACGGTAGAGAACAATCCTAAACCCCGTAGTTGGTCGGGCGAAGAGATTTTAGAGAGGTTGAGCTATTTCGACTTTGGTGTGTTGACTAACGACGCGGATGTAAAGAAATGCAATCCAATTCCTCCACATGATCTGAGCTATTGGGATCACAAGAGTATATTCTTTGAACTCCCTTACTGGTCGAAGTTGAAGCTGAGGAACAACTTGGACGCGATGCACATAGAAAAGAATGTGTGCGACAGCGTGGTGGGAACAATTCTCGGTATTAAGTTCAAGACTAAAGATACTCCCAAAGCGCGCAAAGATTTGGAATCAATGAATCTACGTCGTCCCTTGTGGTTGAGGAGGGATAGGAAAGGAGTGTACAACAAGATGCTAGCTGCACCGTACACAGTGAAGCCGACACTTAGACGTTCTGTATTTCACTGGTTTAAGGGCGTTCGTTATCCGGCCACGTATGCAGCTACTATAACTGGAGCAGTGGACGAGGTGCAACACAATTTTGTTGGTCTAAAGACACATGACTATCACGTTATGCTGCAACGTCTGATTCCAGTGGTAATTCGACCATATTTGCCTCGCGACGTCGTAGAACCAATAGTGGCATTGTGCAGATGGTGGCAGAGGTTATGCGCCAGAGAATTAAAGAAGTCAGATGTCGTGGAATTGCAACAACAAATTGTGCACATCATTTGCAAACTAGAGAGGATTTTTCCTCCTGCTTTCTTCGACATAATGATTCACCTAATGATCCACTTGCCCGAGCAGGTTCTCATTTCTGGTCCGGTCCAGTACACTTGGATGTATCCTCAAGAAAGGTACGTACAACTAATTAATTATACAGGTTTTTCGATTCATAATTTGTTCCACTGGAGATTACTAGCTAGCTATATGCATGTACTTATTTTTATTGTACGTTTGATTAATTTTGTAGACAGCTTGGACAGTATAAGTCATTCGTCAAAAACAGGTCGGCCCCGGATGGCTCCATAGCAGAGACATACCTAATGCATGAGTGCGTTACTTACTGCAACAGGTACCTCAAAGATCCACCACCTCCAACTGCCTCCGATCCCAGTGCCCGCATCAATCTTTCTGTCGTCACCAATGTCGTCCGACCGTTTAGAGGAGTATTAAAGGAAACGTTTACACGGGAAGAACTTATTGAGGCACATTGGGTAGTGTTACGAGACTGTGACGAAGTTGAGCCGTACATGATGTCATACAGGGAGAGGCTTCAGGCGTTATATCCAGACAAGAGTTCGGCGTGGATTGAGAAAATGGTTAAGAAAAAGTTCCCCGATTATTTCTTCCAATGGGTACGTATTTAGTGATTTATATACATATTGAGATCATGCATGTTTAATTTGTAGAAAGTAAACCCTTACATTTTTCCATTTTCGCAGATGATTGATCTGCAAAAATCCGAAAACCACGGGGGGTGGTGGTCTTGGCCAAAGCACTTGCTAGCAGGGAAGCCGATTAAACACTATATTTATCCGGGATGTTTTGTGAACGGTGTGAAGTTCCATTCATTGGCGCGAGATGAAGGAAGAAGAACACAAAACAGTGGGATAGCGGTTGGGAAAGACCCTGATCTATATTACGGAATGATCGTATATGTGGTTCAGCTATGTTACGGGAATGATGTCAACGTTTTCCTATTCAAGTGCAGATGGTTCAAGCGTACAAAGGAAGACCTGGGACTTTTATCAGTCGATACAAACTCAAGCTGGTATGAGGATGAGCCTTTCGCTCTCGCCACCTTAGTTAGGCAGGTGTTCTATCTCGACGATCCGAAAGCTGGTGACGGGTGGAAAATAGTGAACCAGATCTCTCATCGAGGAGTTTGGAATACAGAGACAATTGAAGGGACACCGGCGACGACTGAAGATGCTGCTGAACCAGATAGAGACATTCATGCCTATCAAGAGCCTAATATTTCTGTCATCCGCTCCGACATAATGGACCTGGTTCAAGACGGTGAACGGTTACCCATGCCTGATGGTTGTACAGATCTAACTGAAGAAGAGATTATTGAGGTAGATGAAGAAGACGTGCAGGATGAGGACGATGACGACGACTCTGGTTATTCCTCGGACGATGTTGAGTACGATGAGGAGGATGAGCAATCGGATAACGGTGATGATGATGATGACGATTATGACGAAGAGTACGGTCACACGACGAGGATCATTAATTGGTAAACCCTAATTTATTATTGTAATATATATATGATCGATCGATGCATCGTAAAAAGGTGAAAGATTTCTATTATGTCGAGACTTTAAGATTCCTCGTCCAGCTTTGGTTGGTTTTATTGTTTTTAAATACTATTTATGTATAAATTGGATTAATTATGGGTCCCTATATATGATTATATATATTGACTTGTGATAGTATTATTGAGAGCACAAATTTTGTACGTAGTCCCGGCCCCTCTCTTTGCTTTCAACTTCATCGGTGTATTCTCTGATCTTATTAAAAGTAAGCTGAAGCTGCTCTACATTTCGCTCAAGCAGCCCTTCAAACCCTAAATCCTCGACACTAAATGTAGCAGATCGATCGGATCGATCGATCATTTTTTTAATTATATTCTTGAATGAGAATAATTGAACGAACATACAAATGACCGGGGACGACCTAAACCCTAAACCCTACGGCCCTAACCTCTGAATTCAGGGTTTTACACTTGGACGACGGAGACAGTCATTCTCCGTCGTCTAGGTACACACTTGGACGACGGAGACAGTCATTCTCCGTCGTCCAAGTGTAAAACCCTATACCCTAAACCCTAAGGACCCCTAACCCCTGAATTCAGGGTATATTCACCTGGACGACGGATACGATATTCTCCGTCGTCCAAGTACACACCTGGACGACGGATATTATCGTCTCCGTCGTCCAGGTGTGTACTTGGACGACGGAGAATGTCGTATCCGTCGTCCAGGTGTAAATTTCGTAATTTTTTCTAAGACAACGACCATCTAGACCATCTTCGAATGCGTATTCTTTTCGTCAAGACTTTAGAGTAGTATATTCTTGGTGTGTGAGCTTCGACGGTTCGAAAATCGGAGTTGCGAAATGTCCTGTATCCACGTTTCCGGTTTGTGAAATTCTCGGTTTTGCGGTTGACTGTGCCGATGAAACCCTTCCCGAACTTATTATTTCCTGGTCCTTTATAGTAATTATATATTATGTTACGACGAACATATCCAACGGTTGTTTTGTCCAAATTCAATTTCGTTAGTACTCTGCTGCAAATCAGCAACTACTCATGAACACTAAAGTCTTAAAGATTAGTCGATACTTAACAACTTTCAAAACGTAAAATTATTCGGCGGTTCAAATTTATCTGTTTATATATACGATGCGTTCATCGATATTGTACGACTATTTCACTCGAATGACAGATCGCTAAATTCCTAGCGAATTAATTTAAATATTTTTTTTGCATAATTTGAACCTAGACGACGGAAAATGACCGTATCCGTCGTCTAGGTTCAAATTACCATGGCGGTTCGAATAAATTTTTTATTATTTTTTCGATGTAAATATTGACTTGGACGACGGATATGTCGTTTTCCGTCGTCCAAGTGTTCACTTGGACGACGGAAAACTACATATCCGTCGTCCAAGTCGAAATAACATGGCGGTTCGATTTGCCGCCTCAATTTTCGGCACCGCTTGAAATTCCACTTAGACGACGGAAAACACTGTCTCCGTCGTCTAAGTCAACATTTATGGCGGTGAAACGGCCCGCCCATTTATTTGGCGCCGGTTCGAAAAAATTTGACTCTTCACTTAGACGACGGAAAACACTGTTTCCGTCGTCCAAGTGAACTTAGACGACGGAAAATAGTGCTCCGTCGTCTAAGTGAAACTCTATATAAGGAGGAGCACCCCCCCTCATTTTCTCATCATTCCATCTCCTCCTCTATACTCTCCTCTCCTCTCTCTCTCACTCCGGCGATCCTCCTCCGGCGACGCTCCGACGACCAACTTTCCGGCGTGGTTCCCCCTCTCCGACGACTCGATCAACTCCCCGATATTCCCGAAAACTCCGATTCGGTACATTTCTATTTTTCCCTTATTAAAATAATTTTCATTTAATTAATTAATAAAATTCTAAATTTAATTAATTAGTAGAATTTAATTTATTACTTAGTTTTAAATATTTAATAAATGATTAATTTATTGTAAATTTATTGTAATTTATTGTTATTAATTATATTTAGATTAATTATTGTTATTAATTAAATAAATGATTACATATTGTTATTAATTAATTAAATGGTAAATTATTGTTATATATTAATAATAATTAAATGAATAATTGTAATTACTTGATAATTTATGAAATGAATAAATATTATTGTAATTATTTATTAATTAGTTGCATAATTAAATAAATATGAGATTAAATTAATTAGTAGTACGTGTTCGATTTAAATTTAGTACATAGGCTTGGTGTAATTAAGTCGCACTCTTTGGAATAGATGGCGCCTCTTTTCCTTGCTTATCTCCTTAACCCCTCGTGATGTGTGGATTTCATCACCGCACACCATAACCTAAGTGAAGTTATGGACACGAGGTTGAGGGCGGAGTTTGCAAAGGACTTGAGGGAGTGTAAATTTTCGAAAAATTGGCCGAATGTCGGACATGGTGTCTAGAAACGGGTTATGACTGGTGACAGGATTTGGACTAAGAAAGACTTTTGTCGAAATTAGTCCTGCCTCTCGCGTTATCTCTATCCCTAACTGGCCATGTTTTTCGATTTAACCAAGGCTGATTAATTGAAAATTTACACTTTATCGCGCGGGTCGCACGTCCATTGAACGACCGAAAATGCCAAGCTAGTGTACTCTATTTAAATCTTAAACGTACTTAATTAATTAGCGTAAATTTTTAAGTTGTAATTATTATGGTAAGTAGGTATTTTAACACCGTACTCTTAGGTTTAAATGGCTCCGCCAAAGACCACATCCGGCAAGAAGAAAGCCCAACAGGAGTCAGAAGATGAGATGCTCCAAATGTTGGCGGCCCAAGTCGGTTGGGTTCAACCGCAGGACGACGCCCTCAATCCGGGGCCTTCTGGGGAAATTCCCTCTGCCCCATTTCTCTCAAGCGGTGATGACGTCGACCCCTTTTCAACTCCGACGCCCGGTACCGCTTCAACGGGAAGTACTCAGGCGTCTTCGACGGCCGATTCTATCATGTACAGCGCCCGCCGTAAGCAAAGGAGGGCCCCCACTGACCCCCAACCGAAAAAGACTCGGGGTCTCGTTAAAGGTGGAAAGGCGGAGAAAATTTGCAAGGCGACCGGGAGCAAGATCGCCTTGCCCTACGACGAATTCACCGGTGGCCCTCCCACACCTCAGCTAGCAAGTCTCTCGGCTCATAGCATTGGGTCGATTGTTCGAAACCGGGTTCGTATCACTGCCCCTACTTGGAGGGAGGTGCCGGATTCGGAGAAGGCGAAAGTCTTTAAGGATCTTTCGGTACGTAATACGTACAATTTTAGTTATTATATACTATTTTTAATATTAGTTATATATAATTTTATAATATATACGATTATAATTTCCAATTTATTTCTGATAGGAACAATTTGCGGTGGATCCGGATCCGGCGATGTTGAGGCATATCAACCAAACCGCCAACAACATCTTCAAAGATTGGAAGTACAGGCTCCATCAGTACTTCCGAACTAACGGTCCCGTGCCTCCCCCCGAAGAGCTGCGTGGGGATAGAGAAGATGAGTGGGAGTGGTTGTGTAACCACTTTGCCGATGAGCAATTTAAGGTGTTAATTTACTTTTTTTATTTCAATTAAGATAATTGAATACTCTAAATTTTAGTTACTTATAAATTTTTTAATGATTTCATTATGTTGTCTAACAGAAATTCTCCGGTGTCAACAAAGCCAACCGGGGGAAGAAGGACAAGCACCATACTTCCGGCGCCAAGCAACTCATTCAAATTGCCAAGGAGCACAGGGATAAGGGCTCCAAACACCCTTATCTCGATGCAAGCGTAAGCGCGTACGTGACGCCTGGGCTCGATAATGAAGCGAGTCAACGCGGCGTAAGTCATATATATATATGTGTGTGTGCGCTAATAATTATAGTAATTATTATTTAAATATTATTTCATTATAATAAATTTATTATTCTTTTGTAGGCAAGAGTGATAGAGCGTGCGCAGGAAGAATTGGCTAACACTCAGCTTGCGTTCCCAGATGTGCCGCTAGAAGACCTGCCTCCTCTATCTGTGGAGAGCCAAATAGCAATTGCGGATGAGGTCTACGGTCGTAGAGCTGGCAAGGAGGTTAGGCACTTCGGGCCTAAGGTGGTTCGAGATTTGTCGACCTCTGAGTCATCATCTACGGGAGGTTCGGGGCGGCGGAGAAGTTCTCAAGCTGCGGCAGCCTATGAAGAGGCTCGAATCGCACGGGAGGAGAATATTGCCATGCGCCAAAGAATGGACCAGCAAGACGAGCGAATAGCCCAACTCATCGCCCTTATGCAACAAGCTCAAAGACAATGTCAACCTCCTCCGAACCCATTCCCCGACGACGACGACCCGGCTGGAGGCGGAGGACGAGGCGGCGCATCTGCTCCTCCAGTGTTTTAGCTAGCTAGTAGTTTATTATTTCGTTTCTTAATTTCCGCATTACGAACAATATTTTCATTTTTAATTATGGGTTTTTTCGATTATGTATGTACAAATTAATTTTAATTATTTTATTAATTTAGTGTATTTAATTAATTTTTTTTTAATTAATATTAATAATATTTTTGAATTTAATTTTTTTTTAAAAATTAATTTTTCACTTAGACGACGGAGACATTAATCTCCGTCGTCTAAGTCCCTACATGGGCCACGGACGTTGTTAGCTTGTCCGTGGCCCAGGTGGTGACTTAGACGACGGAGAATTTAATCTCCGTCGTCTAGGTTACGACCTGGGCCACGGAGAAGCTAACAATCTCCGTGGCCCAGGTAGGAACCTAGACGACGGAGATTAATGTCTCCGTCGTCTAGGTCACCACCTGGGCCACGGAGATTGTTAGCTTCTCCGTGGCCCAGGTAGACACTTAGACGACGGAGAATAATGTCTCCGTCGTCTAGGTTACCACCTGGGCCACGGACGTTCTCCGTGGTCCAAGTGAACTTGGACGACGGAGATTAAATTCTCCGTCGTCTAAGTACTTAGACGACAGCACTTGGAGCACGTACCTTGGACGACGGATTTTCCGTCGTCCAAGTACTTAGACGACGGAGACTGTCACTTAGACGACGGAAATTCTCCGTCGTCTAAGTCACTTTTTCTTGTAGTGCATACAAGTTCAACATAAATGTCCAACGTACAGTACAAATAGCAACGACGATAAAAAAATTAACTACAACTACACGTCAGGTCCAGGAACTTGCGGGTCATCAGGGTTGAAGTAAGCCATGTACTCATTTGAATTCCGGTGGCTACCTTGGTCTTGCTCTGGCGTTGACTGGTGCGGTGGTGGTGGTGGATAGCTAGGGAAGGGAGGGACCGGGACCGGGGGAGGTGTGGGGAACGGTTGTCCGGTAGTCTGAGCCTCGTACATCGTCCGCATCCATGTGTACATCTGAGCCTGCACCTGTGTCTGCTGCATTTGGTACTCGGCCATCTGCCTCTTTTGCTCCTCCAACTCCCTCTGCGTCCTATGAAGCTCCGCTGCGAGGTTACGACTAGAAGTTGAACTTCTTGACCCGGTAGAGTATTCTGAAGTGTTCTTCAATACTCCTTCACCCGCCGAGCCCATTCCCCTGCAGTAGTAGGTATTCTTTCCAGTCCCGCACGCTTTTGCCATGATCCGAGCCGCTATCGGGGGATCAAGCGGATCGATCTGAGAGGCATACTGGGTGACTTCTTCCTCGGAGCAGTCAGGATGGTTTGTCCGAGCTATACTCATGGTCACTTCTGCGGTCGCCTCCTCCACTCTCGACTAATTGAAAAGGGAAAATGAACAACGTATTAGCTAACAAAATCTATTTCCATCTTCAAAAATAGTTTTATTAACACATTGAGAGGCGAAAGACTTACCGCTTCTTCAGGGCACTGCGGGTAGAACTTCTGATGAATATACACCAACGGTTTCACCGCTTATTGTTGCTGCGCCTTAGTCGACCAACCCATGTAGTTGAGTGAACCTGCATGATGGGCCCTGGTGTTTTTCAATCTATTCGCCCGGTTCGTCTTCGAAATCGCCTTGTTTGATAAACATATGAAAAAAAATTAGTAACTAACTATTTCAATCTGATACGATACTTTAGGCTTGAAAGATATATTAAGGATGCATACCCGAGCTTTGGGGTGCTCGAAGTGGGCTATCAGCCACAACCACTCGTACTCCCTAAACCGGAATTCGCTAGGGGTGGAACCTCGGCCTAGCTCCTTGTATACAGTGTAATGGGAAGAAAGCTCGTTCTTCCACTCTTTATACCTATATTAAAAGAAGGAAAAAAAGTTAGAGATAGTAAAACACTTGATAAACAAAAATCTAACTCGATATATATTCAAATAAGTCGAAGCACATCACCTCATATGTAGTTGACGCTCTACCCACGTGTGAATAAGAACTTCATCCACGTCAAACCACACCTGCAATATGAATATATAAAAGGTAAAATTATATATTTATTCGGACTTAATTAATAAATGTAAAATTTACGTAATAAAAATACGATTTTACTCACACTGAGTGCATTATGCACTTGCATCTTCACGTAGATAGGCACAGATTCCCAATCTGGCCAAAGCATTGGGACCTTGTCCCGCACGATCGCACCGGCCATGCTGACATATTTGCGCGTGGTGTCGAATGCCTCGATCACCTCGCCATCCTCATTGGCCCTTATGGGCGTTTTCCTTCCGCCGGTGGCCTGCTCAAGTCTCTTCCCGGTGCAGGTGCCTCTAGCCCCTTTCCGTTTTCCAGTCCCATTAACGAAATTGCCTAATAATACAATGTCAACAAATTGATATCATTAATTGAACCTATCGCAAGTCTTAAGTAATAATTAAGTACTCAATCTGATGTTAAATAAAATTTACCTGCATCGTCCGTTTGTTGGTTGGTGCACCTCACACTCCAAAGATGCACGGGGTCGAACGGGAGGAAGTTATACGCTTCCTCCACGCTCAGGAACTCCGGCCGTCCTTCAATATAAACAGGCATCCCCCTATCATCGAATTCAGGGATGACAGGAATCTCGTCGGGTAGGAAGAGACCGGACGGCGGAGATAGACGAGGCCTGGACGATGAGGTGCCAGCACCACCATGTGTCTCATATGTTTCCCGTGAAACGGGAGTAGGCACCGGGCGAATATGGGGCATTCGGATTGATGGAGTTTCTGATGCCCCCGTTGATTGTCGCTCGTCTGAGGCTCTGCCACCGGAGGGACGTCTGCTGATTGAGCGTCTGGAGACTGAGGCTCGAGGCTCAACTTCCGGTTGCACGGCTCTTGATCGTGCAGCTTCCTCCTCAGCTCGCGCCTCTAGCAAGGCTCTCGTGCGAGCACTCATCATTGGCCCACTGGGCGTGTTGCTAACTGCGGGCGAGGAGGAAGCTTGACTACTGTTCCCTCCACTATTTCGGGAACCTCTCCGAAGCCAATTAGCTGCAAAACCTCCTGGCATGGACACCGTAATAGTCATGGGAACTGGGGTTCTAGAACGGTTTGGAACCGGAACGGTTTGGAACCTGGAACCGTTATATTACAAACGGTTCTGGTTACAAACAGTTCCGGTTCCAAACGGTTCCGGTTCCAAACCGTTTCGGTTCTATAACAAATCGTTGCCGAAACGGTTTGGAACCGGAACCGTTTGAAACCGGAACTGTTTGTAACTGGAACAATTTGTAACATAACGGTTCTGGTTACAAACAGTTCCGGTTCCAAACCGTTTCGGTTCTATAACAAATCAGAACCGGAACGGTTTGGAACCGGAACCGTTTGAAACCAGAACCGTTTGTTTTCAAACGGTTCCGGTTATAAACAGTTCCGGTTTCAAACCGTTCCGGTTCCGATTTGGTATGGTTCCAATATCACCTATTATACGTTAAATTAACAACGTACTATATCACATAACTTAACATATATACATACATCATTTCCGGCTTTAAACTTTTCACACATATATACATCGATCATGCATCTTAATTTCACCTTAATTCGTGCATATATATATACATCACATATTAATCCAATTCACCCTAGCTAATTAATTTTCCATATTTTTCAAACATACGTATATATATACATTCCATATATATTAATTAATTTTTCACATATATACATCACATATATTGCTCCTTCACCCCACAATTATCCACATTTTTTCCCACAATTTTCATACATACCTTAATTACATTTTACAAATATTGTCCACATGCATACATATATACATCCCACAATTATCAAAAATTAATTAATTAAAATACAGAAAAAAATATTGTGGAATGAGAGAGAGAGAGAGAGGGAGAGAGAGAGGGAGAGAGAGTGAGCTCAAACCTGCCATGGTGGAGCTCGACCCAACTTTGCCGGCGACGGAGGTGAGGGGAGGAGGAAGAGGAGGAGGGGAGGAGGAGAGAGGGGAGGAGAGGAAGAGAGGGGAGAGGGAAGAGAGAAGAGAGGATTGAGGAGAGGGGAGAGGGAAGAAATTCGAGCTAAGAGAGGGAAGAGAGAATTGAATTAGGCCGAAGAGAAATGGGGAGGAGGAGCTCGAGCTCGAGCTATACCGCCACCATTGCCGGCGAGGTAGGTCAACGTCGTTGGTAATGACATTACCAACGAGTTGAGAAGCAACTCGTGGGTAATGTCTAGGTTTGTCGACTATTATCCGATCGACTAATTTCCGACCATTTTCCGATTTCCGACTAATTTCCGACCATTTTCCGATTTCCGACCATTTTTCGATTTCCGTATAATTTCCGACCAATTTCCGATTTCCAACTACGTTCAATTTCCGACTACGTACAATTTCCGACTACGTATAATTTCCGACTACGGTTCCGATTTCCGACTACGTTCAATTTCCGATTTCCGACTACGTTCAATTTCCGATTTCCGATTTCCGACTACGTTCAATTTCCGACTACGTTCAATTTCCGAGTACATTTTCCGAGTACATTTTCCGACTACAATTTCCTTAAACATTTTACTACGTACATTTTACTACGTACATTTGTCGACTACAATTTCCGACTACAATTTCCAACGTACTAAGGATGATAATCGTAATCATATTCATCACTTGAGTCTGACTCGGTTTCATAGGTAACCTCTGGCAATATGTGTCGCTCCTCGTCATCTGAATCAGCGTCAACTTCATATGGATTAACATCGAGAAGTTCTGCTCCAGTAATTCGAACCACACTCCCAGATCTCACATTATTAAGGCGAATCGTAGATGATTCAGGAATGTGAAAAGCGTTTGGCTCTTGGTATGCAGTAACTTCCTCATCATCTGCGGTATCACCAAGTGTGGCAGCACTGTATATGTTTCTATGAGCAACATGGTTAACCACCTTCCACGGGACTTTGTTAAGAAGATCGTCCAGGTAAAACACTTGTTTTACTGATGAGGCAAGAACGAAAGGGTCATCTTCATACCAGGTAGTAGCAGTATTCACCGAAAATGTTCCGTACTGATCGGTCCTTGTGTTCTTCGGGCTAGTATCAAACCATCTACACTTGAACAAGTGCACTTTCATGCGGTTCCCATAAATTAGTTCAACAACTGAATGAAGGACACCGTAATAGTCAACGCCATCCTGCCCACCATGGACCATCACCCCACAATTCTGTGTTTTTAGTCGGTCGTCTCGATTTTCACATATAAATTTCACGCCATTGACCTGACACATGGAGTAAACTTGTGAAGCTATCGGTTTCATCGCCAGGACCCTCAATTCGTTTGACCACTCTGGGTAACCATCATCTGCTACATGGTTCATCTGAAAACGTCCATATATTAATACGTACAGAAGAAATTATGTCATCTTGAAACCACAAAACCACGTACATACATACATGCTATGTAAGGATATATATAAAAATAGACATATACTTACCCATTGACCAAAGTAGTTTGCAAACGTCTTGTTGTGGTAATCAACATTTCCGGCAATAGCAGGGCAGTGAAGATGATAGTTTTTCCAATATTGTACTTCTTGACAGTTAATCAGTACCGACCAGTGGGCAATGGCTACCTCATTTCCATCCAACTTGTACGACTTTGGCAACCTTCCCTGTACTACCACGTCACTGGAGATGATAGAAAGGTTGAACTGTGGTTCATCTATCGGCATCTGTTGTTGGGGGTCCTCTACATTTTCGAGGTACACTTTGGTGTACGTTACACACTCGTGCGCAAGATATGCTTCAGCGATACACCCTTCAGGTGCATATTTATTCTTCACATAGTCCTTGTAGGCTCCCAATTGTCTACAAGTTAACAAGTGCATGTTAACTTAGTTAAAAAATAAGAATTTACATATAAAAACATAGGCAAACCAAATGTATGAATCATTTGTACCTTTCCATGGGGTACATCCAAGTGTAGTGTACGGGACCGGTAAGCAACAATTGTTCGGGAAGATGGATCATCAGGTGAGGCATTATGTCGAAAAAATTTGGGGGAAATATCCTCTCAAGCTTGCACTCTTGCATCTCCCTGAGGTCTGTTTTTTTAACTTCCCTGGTGCATAACTTCTGAAAGAATCTTGACAAGGCCACCAACGGCTCCACCACCTCTTTGGGCATGTACCCTGGAATGAAAATAGGGAAAAGGCGTTGAAGCAGTACATGACAGTCATGACTCTTTAATCCGTACATCTTATTGTCCCGGAAGTTAACACACCTGCTTATATTTCCTGCATAGCCATAAGGATACCTGCATATATATAGATAAAGCCACATATATGGACCAATTATATTTCTCGCATATAACCATATATACTCCGCTAAAAATTTAAGGCCAAATTCCTACATAGCCATAAGAATATATACCTGACATTACTCAGCCACCGAAAAATTTCATGCTTATGCTTCGGCTTTACGGTGTACGGAGCTTGCGGCATTTTTCTCTTACCATCTCTTAACCACAAATGTTTCCGCACACCCATTGCTTTCAGATCAATGCGTGCCTTAGGGATGTCTTTTGTTTTCCCCTCCAAGTTAAGAACTGTGCCCACCACACTTTCACACACATTCTTCTCTATGTGCATGACATCTAGGTAATGTCTGATAGGCAACCTGGGCCAGTAGGGGAGTTCCCAGAATATGCTCTTGTGTGTCCAAAACTTATACCTTTCGGGCTTTTCTGGAATTGACGCCACTATGTCAGGATGATTGCTCAGCTGGCCAAAATCATATTCATTCAACACTTCCAAAATTTCTTCCCCTGTCCATCGCCTGGGTGCCACACCTGTTTCCACAGTCCCATCAAACGCGTCTGGATCCTGCCTAAATGGGTGATCATATGGAAGCCAACAACGGTGACGCATCTGAACAATTTTACTGCAATGAGGACTACAACAATCAACCGTCATGCACTCTGAACAAGCCCTGTAACCCCTGGTAACTTTGCCCGACAACATACCGCGGGCAGGAAAATCACTGATGGTGCCAACAAGCATGGCATGCATCTGGAACATCTCGTTTTTGAACCTATCGTAAGTGGGGTGGCCACACTCACTCAGGTACTTAAGCTCCTCAATCAAAGGCCTCAAATACACATCGAGACACTTTCCTGGATAACCCGGGCCCGGAATTAACAGAGTGAGCATATTGTATTCCTTCTTCATGCACATCCATGGTGGAAGGTTGTACGGTACCAAAATAACTGGCCATATACTGTATTGAAGACTCATGTTGCCAAAAGGGTTGAATCCGTCAGATGAGAGCCCTAGCCAAACATTTCGGACCTCTGCTGCAAAATGATCAAACTCCCTGACCATGTGCTTCCAAGCCTCTCCGTCGGAAGGGTGTATAAGGGTGTCATCGTCAGGCAAGTTCCTCTCAGCCCACCATCTCATTGCCTCGGCCGTGAAAGCACACATGAACAACCGCTCCAGCCTATCAATAAGCGGGAAATATCGAAGTATCTTCACAGCTTTCTTGTTGCCTGCAGGAGTCAACTTATACCTTTCTGTAAAACATACCGGGCAGGCTTCAAGGTCTTCGAGATCTTTTCCCCAGAAGAGAATACAATCATATCTGCATGCATGGATTTTGATGTAGGAAAGCCCAAGATCTTTCAGGATATGTCGCACCTTATGATGTGTGGTAGGAAGACGATGACCGGGTGGCAGTAGCGAAGCAGTCCACTTCAACCAAGAATCAACAGCTTTGACAGACATTTTGTTCTCCATTTTGAGCTGCATCACTCCCATGACACTTTCAAGAACAGTCTTACTACAACCGTCGTACAACGGAGTCTGTTGCAATGCAATCAGGTTGTTGTACTTGTCCATACCGCTTGTGTTGACATGACCTCCAGGTAATGGTTCGACTGGCTCGATATGGGGGAAACCCTCAACGACGGGAGGGACATTTGGTGCTTCATCAGCGAATACACCGCTCTCATGAGGAAACATATCATTGATTAACATCGATGTTGGATCATAGGATGAACTGCCCCTCTCAGCAAAATCTCCATGATCATAGCGTGGACTAGCCCTCTCACCAAATTGTCCATGATCATGCGGACCCGCTACCGATGTTTCACCGTGATAAATCCAACAAGTGTACTTATCCCAAAACCCGTATTTACTCAGGTGCCTCTGGACTTTATCAATGGGAAATCGAAATCGATCGCTGAAACACTTACATTCTTTACACGGGCAATAATGAAGTGTAGTGTCTCCACAATTAGCCTTCACAAAATCCACAAAACTCCTAATTCCCTGGTGATATCTGACATCCCATCTTTCGAGGCTCATCCAACTCTTGTCCATCCTGAAAATTCTAACAATTTTACGTATTAGTTATATATACACACACACATTCACTACTAATAATCGACGTGATCTCTCAATTCAACTCTAATTAAATCAACACATGCATGCATATGTATATATATCGATCTAATCTCTGAATTCGATTCAGTACTCGATGATAGTATTCTCCTTTTTTCAATTCAAAACGTATTTGACTGGGTAGGAGGAGGCTCTGTTAAGCCTGGCTCCGATAACAATACGATAATACCAGTCATTGATTCAGACACAAGATTAACTACAACCTGTTTTCTCGTTTCGGTGACCGTACATCAACAACATTTCATATATGTCTCACGAATTGGATTTGATCAACACACACACACACATATATATATACCACATATACGTATATATACACCTACGTACCTATATATATAGCTTCCTGAATGATCGAGTTTTCGACGCGCGCCTTAATTTTGACAATATACCGAATGATCGATTTCAGAGCGTACGTTTTCCTTCTTTCGATTTCTTTGGATTTTTTTCCCTCAAAATGATTGAATGATCGAGCTGCCCCATCCGGCATCAAATATAAGACACATTGCCGGCGACGGAGTAAGTCGCAGGAAATGAAGACATTACCGGCGACTTTACGCCGGAATCTCGCCGGTAATGTTCCCTAGACATTACCGGCGACTCCAACCGTCGCCGGCAATGTCTAGGGCACATTTCCGGCGAGATTCCGGCCGGAAAATCGCCGGTAATGTGCCCTAGACATTGCCGGTGACGGTTGGAGTCGCCGGTAATGTCTAGGGCACATTACCGGCGATTTTCCGGCCGGAATCTCGCCGGTAATGTGTGCCTAGACATTGCCGGCGACGGTTGGAGTCGCCGGCAATGTCTAGGCCACATTACCGGCGAGATTCCGGCCACATTACCGGCGACGGAGTAAGTCGCCGGTAATGATGGACATTACCGGCGACTTTTCCGGTCGCCTGCCTTGTTGGCCGGAATCTCGCCGGTGATGACTCATTTTCTTGTAGTGCAAGGAAATGAACTGATTTCGTGAAACGGTCCACAATGACCCAATAACTATTATTACTATTCGAAGTATGCGGTAACTGATACACAAAATCCATAGTTATATGCTCCAACTTCTAATTGGGAATTTCCAATAGCTGTAACTTCCCAGCAAGTTTCTGTCTCTCTGCTCTCACCTGCCGACAATTTAGGAATCTGCTCACATAAACTGTTATTTCCTTCTTCATGTTGCGCTACCAGTAGTAAACTCTAAGTATCTGATACATCTTCGTACCACTAGTGCATAACATACGTAGAACAATGAGCTTCAATAAGCATCTCCCTCTTCAAATCATTGTCTCGAGGCCCACCTAGCCTCCCCCTGCGCAACGAAGTGCCAACATTCCTCAATTGATACTCTGCTGGAACAACATTCTGAATCGCATTCTTCTTGTCCAACCAGTAGGAATCCGCATATTGAGCCTTACAGACCTGATCAAGTAACACAGGTCGATCCTGAAACTAGCCAACAATGCTCCATCATCTCACTCTAACTCAGCTCCCGTAGCTCGCAACTCAGCTAACAATGAGATTCTTGCAACACGTACATGAAACATAGAAACTCCAAATTTTCCCCTTAATGATATTCAAAGTGCAACCACATTAGCCTTTTCCGAATGAACTCAAATGTGCAGTCACAGTCGTTAATCAACCCCATCCATCTATGCCACCTCATGCTCAAATCTGGTTAAATACGCAACTAGATGGAACTCAAGTGATCAGTGTACATCCTACACTGCGCTGCACGCCATAGCAGTAGTGTCTCCAACTCTTCAATGCTAACACAAAGACAGCTACTCCAAAATCATACATAGGATATGTAACTTCATAAAACTTCCACTGCCTAGAACCATATACCATCATATTGCCCTGCTGCATCCCAACACGACCAAATTCTAGTTTCGAATCATCACTATACATAACATACACTTCACTGACATCATATAATGTGAACACTGGCGCAGTAATCAACCTCTCCTCTAACTACAACACGTAACTCTCCTCACAGGTACCTGACCATTTCAAACTCAACCCTCTAATCGAAACTGATGATACCCAAATCTAAAATCAATCTCCGAAAATTGAAGCTCCAATAAGTTGATCAAATAAACCATCAATCCGAAGTAGAGGATACTTGCTCTTCTCTGAAACCTGATTCAGCTTTCGGTAGTCGATGCATAACCTCATCGAACCATCGTACATCCTTATAAAGCATACTGGAACACCCCAAGGTAAAACACTGAGTCAAATGAAGTCTTCCTCAAACAATTCCTGAAGTTGAATGTACAACTCCCTCAACTTTGATAAATTCTCTGAAAAACATCTGGATGCTCACAGATAACCTCAATATCACAAACATCAGGTACAACAACCTCAACATCATGAACATGTGCCAAGTACGGCATACATCCTTGCTTCATCATCAGCTCAGCCTCATTGCTGAAACCACACATAGTAGAGAAGCATTTCTTTCACCTTTAAACAAGATCTCTGGCACGACTGGACGTCTAAGGACTACAACATTCTTGCGAAGAACAACCACTCCGTAGCTAGTCCACAACCTCCTGCAAACCTCATAGTCTCGATAGCTCACCTGATACACACAATCTCGTAAAATGGATACAGCATTCTCCATAAACCCAGAAGTGAAGATGCAAGCATAATAGCCATGGATGTCAAACAATGATAACCTCAGGGAAACTCTGCCCTCACACAGGGTCGTGGCATAAACTCTGATATGTCCAACTAGCCGTCCACGTTAATTGCGACTTTGCTAATTGACTTGTCTAGAAGTCTGCATTGGTCAAACTCCAGAAATGGTACCTTGACCTCCTCCTGAACTCTGAGCTGCAGGACCACGAAAAGCAGCTAACTGAGGACATTCCTTCGTAACATGACCCTCCTGGCCACCACAATAGCAACTGAGAATGCCCCTCTGACACAAACCATAGTGACGCCTGCTATAAAAGTTGCACAATGGAAACTCTTGTTGTGTGGAAGGATCACCAACGACTACCCTGACTCATGCCACAGGAACTAGTCCACCACTCTGTGATCTCCTTCTCCACTAAACATATCTTATGTCTTGTCCAAATGACCCTCAACATAATCGAAAAGGCCACCGCCTGATGAAGATACTGATCCCAATGTATCTGAACTCAACCTCATCAAAGTATTACGACT
Source organism: Geum urbanum (assembly GCA_946800695.1). Taxonomy (NCBI): domain Eukaryota; kingdom Viridiplantae; phylum Streptophyta; class Magnoliopsida; order Rosales; family Rosaceae; genus Geum; species Geum urbanum. Next base: position 2,396,015 of record OX327008.1, on the reverse strand, counting down.
AAGTTCACCTGCCTCAAACTGACATATCTGAAACCGCATATGCATTTCCTTCTCAATGTCCTCGCCTCTGAGTGCAACATAACAAACTCCTCACGGTTGTCTCAAGGCATAACAGTCAAAATCCCTTTGATGCTCAGGTTCAAACTCATCTTGAACCTCCTGCATTGCTTCCTCTCAAGCCACATAACATGTACAAACTGGAACAAACATGTAAACAATACATCTCTGCCTCAGGTTGGTAAACACTCCATATTTCTGTTCTTGGGTAGCCTGATTGGACCATTACCGTATAAACAATACCCTCAATGTAGGTCATGGATTCACAACAGGAACTCACACAATACCAACCCACCAAATGCAATGATCTGACTTTAGCAAACCATCAACAACCACAATCCTCTATTCTGAAGCAACATGTAGGCACCCAAACACGTACAACTAGGCAAACCATGCCACACTTATTTCTGAATCTAGAATACTCATCCAAACCCACAACTCATATTATTGAGTCGCGCGTCGACTGATCCTCAACAGGATCCACAACCTTACTGACACGGAAATGACATCAAAGAGGCATCCTAATGAATAAAACATTGTTCACAACAAATAGGACGTAATCATGGAACTTCAAACATTTGAAAGCATACAACACCCAGAGCATTGATGAGTATCCGCTGGCCGATCAGGTCATCGCTCCAGACATGTTGTATATTCTCAAATATCCTTAGTTAACATGACTACAGAAGTCTACAGAACCTAAACCCTAATGCTCTGATACCAAGCTGAAAGGACCTAAACCGGAATCAAACCCTTTATAAAAACGTGAACTTTCAAAAACCAAAAATTTTGACAGAGTATCCTCTATAACATGCGGTTGCCATTAACCTGCATCCGAAAATACACTTCATCCTATGTCACAAAAGCCAAACCGTGGGCACTAATCCCATCTGGATTTCTCAAAAACATCTCATAATGTAAAACAATACACAAAACTGTAGATTTACAGAAATCTGGGAAAATCATGTGAAAAATATAAACATATCCAGTATTCAGAGCGACCTCTAGTATATACATATATACAAATAGTATGACAAACTAGGAACCTACCATAAAATAAATGTAGCTCGAATACTAAGCCTCCAACTGCGACATGCCACACGCGAATTCAAACTGCAAACTGGGTAAAGAAAACAAAGAGCCCAGGGAAAGACATATAAACTGTTAGAGTGAGTGGACGAAAATAAATGTCTTTCGCCGAATAATATATGTTATAAAAACATATGAGAGTCTAAATGCATGAAAATAATAAGGTACACGAGGAAGACTCTAACTCCTAACGCGTACCGCAGGGTTACTCATGGACACATCTGCGCTAGTACAATCCGATACAACAATATATACTAAGACTATACTCTGTGTAAACCAAATCATAAATAGTTTCATGTAAATGTATAAAGCATAATGTAAATGCATATTCGTAATATATAATTATGAAGATATATTCATAAATGCATAATCATAAAACACATGCTTGTATAAATCATAATCGCATATGCATGTTCATGCTCGTAAAACATATAATAAAGACTCGCAACCAATCAGTAAAAAGAAAGGTGTCCATTCACAGACTCTAATTGCATGACTTGGCGAGGTGTGTGTGTGTGTATATATATATATATATATAGCTGAATTAAGTCTTGGGCAGCTTGGAGTTGCTGCTTGGCACGTGAGCATCAACTTGGTTAATTAACTAGACTTGAGTGGGAGTAATGGCAGTTTGGCGAGGAACAGAGAGAAGATATGATATATATATATATAGCTAGAAAGAAGAGATGGGCTTAATTATTGCATATTGGAATCATAATCCAACAAGGAGGCATGACATGGTGCACGTGAGTTGCGTGGGCTAGGTTAATTAGCTCATGCTAATCAAGCTATATTTAAATAGCTAGGCCGGGGACTTTTGGAATGGGGTGAGATTAAAAAGAAACGAAATAGAGCCAAGAAGAAAAGGAAGTTCTCATGCATGAAGCATAGTTCGATTCCGACGTCATCAAGAGTTCATTCTTTATCATTATTTAATTTATCTCTTATAAATTCTTTGATATTCTTATCTAAAAATACAAGTAGGTAAATACTTTGTTAAGGGGTGGTTTTTACGCCCCGTACATGAAGTTTAAATAATATATACAGTTTGACCTAATTTTGTTATGTTCTTGGATGAGGTTTCTTTATTAATTTTATATTGATGATTTCTATCTTCTATGCTTTGAGTGCACACTTAGTATGCATGTGTAGGGATCTAAATTTATGAGAATTTGCACTACAAGAAAACAACACTTAGACCACGGAAACGTAACCGTTCCGTGGTCTAAGTGAGACTTGGTCAACGGAGAATTCTCCGTTGTCCAAGTCCTCACCTGGACGACGAAGACAATCATCTCCGTCGTCCAGGTGAGCACCTGGACAACGGATAATTCACCTGGACAACGGATAATTCTCCGTTGTCCAAGTAGTCACCTGGATGACGGAGCCAATCATCTTCGTCGTCCAAGTGAGGACTTGGACAACAGAGAATTATCCGTTGTCCAGGTGCTCACCTGGACGACGGAGAAAATAATCTCCGTCGTTCAAGTGATAACTTGGACAACGGATAATTCTCCGTTGTCCAAGTTCTCATTTGAACGATGGAGATGATTGTCTCCGTCGTCCGTTGTCCAAGTTATCACTTGAGCGACGGAGATGATTGTCTCCGTCGTCCAGGTGAGAACCTGGACAACGGACCGACACGCCGTTGTCCGAGTGGCGACTTAGACGACGGACCGAAACCTCCATCGTCTAAGTGAAACATTATATAAGCTGGCTGCCCAACTCTCTTCCTCTAGCTCCGTTCATCACTAGCTAGCTAGCTCCTCGTCTCTCGATCAACTCCTGATCGATCATATATATATAATCTCTTCTTGTCTTGATCAATCAGCGCCTCACGCGTGCATGCATGCAATTAATTCAAACGATGTCGTACGACGTCCTAGGTAACTAGCTATAGCTACGTACCTAGGTAGTTAGATAGCACTATATATATCGATCTTCGGCTCCGACTATCGATTAATTTTCCATATATCGGAGAAGGCCAGGTACGTACGTAGTTAATTTTCCAACACCATGCCATTATCGTAGGTTTATATATATATAATTAATTGCATGTACGTTTGATTGTTTGCATTGTTAATAATTACTTAGTACGTGTAATAATATATAATTATATATAATTAATATATTAAATTAGAAAATTGATGATATATATATTAGTTAATTATAGACCTGTTAATATATGTATGGATGTTTTAAAATTTGGTTAATATTTAGTTAAAACGTACATACATGCATGTATGTTAGCTAGACATATATATTAAAGTACATAATTAAGTGATGTAGATCAAGTACGTATATTAATAGTTAATTGACTAATATATATGTAATAATTAATTAATTATAATATTTTGTAGCTAGAAGTATGGACAAGAGTTGGATGAAGTTGCAGAATAGATGTGATGTCCGGTATATGGATGGAATTAGCGAATTTGTGAATTTTGCGATAGAACATGGTCAGGGAAAGAAGCGTTTCATGTGTCCATGCCAGAAATGTCTTAATTGTCAGTATGCGGAGATTAATGTTATGGTGCAACACCTGTACCAAAATGGTATGATGTGGAGTTACACTACATGAAGCGAGCATGGTGAAGCAGTAGACTTCAGCTCAGCTGACTTCAGCTCAGGGTACAGTTACCAGGGTGCCTCATCCAGCGGCAGTGGTGCCGGCCCCCCTGCTTGCAACCCAACTGCAGATTTGGTCCATGATGCGTTTTTGGGATTTAGTCATGGTGGCCACCAACACCAAGAGGGAAGTTACAGTACCACTCATGAGCATGATGACACATTCCCTGCTGCTAGCTTGGCCACTGACACTAGTGAGATGGATAACTACAACCGGATGCTACTTGAAGCACAGACCCCGGTGTTCCCTGGATTTCGAGAAAATGTGTTGCAATATATGATGGAGCAAATGAAGATAAAAGTGAAGCACAAAATTTCGGTCAATGCTTTTGACGAAATTCAAGAGCAAATATGTAAATTGCTACCTGATGATCACAATCTTCCTAAATCTCATTATAAGGTTAGAAATATCTTGAGCAGCCTCGGCCTAAAGTACAGGATAATTGAGGCATGTCCGAATGATTGTGTGATTTTTTACAAAGACTATAAAGATTTGGACTATTGTCCCGTATGTGGCCAGTGCAGATATAAGCTGAATAGGAAACGTTCAAAAAAGAGAATTCCTGTGAAAGTTGTTCGATATTTTCCCTTGATTCCCAGATTGCAGCGCCTGTACATATCTCTACACACAGCAGAGGCGATGCGATGGTACGCAGAAAAGCGAATAGATGACGATGTCCTGTGACACGCCGCGGATGGGGAGGGTTTCAAACATTTCGACAGAGAATTTGGAGACTTTGCTACAGAGGTTAGAAATGTTAGACTCGGACTATCTATAGACGGATTCAATCCTTGGGGTAGTAATAGCTTTGCCGTCAGCACTTGGCCAGTTATTCTGATGCCGTACAATTTGCCTCCGTGGATGTGCATGAACAAGGAATTTAATTTCCTTAATATACTAATTCCAGGTCCTAAATCTCCAGGGAAGTGCTTAGATGTCTACCTCAGACCTTTGATCGATGAGCTGAAACTGTTATGGTAAAATGGAGTCCCAACTTATGACAAATTCACAGACACGATGTTCACGATGAAGGCTGCCGTAACGTGGACGATCAATGATTTTCCAGCGTATGGGATGTTGGCAGCCTGCAGGACAAAAGGATATAGTGGATGTCCTATATGTTTGGATGACATGAACTCTAGTTGGCATGCGGGGAATGTGTGTTACTTGGGTCACCGTAGATGGCTTCCTCACGACCACCCGTGGCGATAGGATGAAGCTCATTTCAACTGGACGGTAGAGAATGATCCTAAACCCCGTGGTTGGTCGAGCAAAGAAATTTTAGAGAGGTTGAGCTATTTCAACTTTGGTGTGTTGACCAATAACGCGGATGTAAAGAAATGCAATCCAATTCCTCCACATGATCTCCGCTATTGGCATCACAAGAGTATATTCTTTGAACTTCCTTACTGGTCGAAGTTGAAGCTGAGGAACAACTTGGACGCGATGCACATAGAAAAGAATGAGTGCGACAGCGTGGTCGGAACAATTCTCGGTATTATGTTCAAGACTAAAGATACTCCCAAAGTGCGCAAAGATCTGGAATCTATGAATCTACGTCGTCCCTTGTGGTTGAGGAGGGATAGGAAAGGAGTGTACAACAAGATGCCAGCTGCACCTTACACAATGAAGCCGACACTTAGACGTTCTGTATTTCACTGGTTTAAGGGCGTTCGTTATCCGGCTACGTATGTATCTACTATAATTAGAGTAGTAGACAAGGTGCAACACAAGTTTGTTGGTCTAAAGACACATGACTATCACGTTATGCTGCAACGTCTGATTCTAGTGGTAATTCGAGCATATTTACCTCGTGACGTCGTCGAACCAATAGTGGCATTAGGCAGATGGTGGCAGAGGTTATGCGCCAGAGAATTAAAGAAGTCAGATGTGGTGGAACTGCAACAACAAATTGTGCACATCATTTGCAAATTAGAGAGGATTTTTCCGCCTGCTTTCTTTGAAATCATGATTCACCTAATGATCCACCTGCCCGAGCAGGTGCTCATTTCTGGTCCGGTCCAGTACACTTGGATGTATCCTCAAGAAAGGTATGTACAACTATATTAATTATATATACAGGTGATTCAATTCATAATTTGATCCACTGAAGATTATTAGCTAGCTATATGTACTTATTCTTATTGTACGTTTGATTTTGTAGATAGCTTGGACAGTATAAAGGATTCGTCAAAAACAGATCGGCCTCGGATGGCTCCATAGCTGAGACATACCTAATGCATGAGTGTGTTACTTACTGCAACAGGTACCTCAAAGATCCACCACCTCCCACTGCCTCTGATCCCAGTGCCCGCATCAATCTTTTTGTCGTCACCCCAATGTCGTCGGACCGTTTAGAGGAGTATTAAAGGAATCGTTAACACGGGAAGAACTTATTCAGGCACATTGGGTAGTGTTGCGAGACTGTGACGAAGTTGAGCCATACATGATGTCATACAGGGATAGGCTCCAAGCGTTACATCCAGACAAGAGTTCGGCGTGGATTGAGAAAATGGTTAAGAAAAAGTTCCCTGATTATTTCTTCCAATGGGTACGTACGTACGTCTCGGTATTTAGTAATTTATATACATATCGATCATGTTTGTAGAAAGTAAACCCTTAAATTTTCCCATTTTCGCAGATGATTGATCTACAAAAATCTGAAAAACCACTGGGGATGGTGGTCCTGGCCAAAGCAGTTGCTAGCAGGGAAGCCGATTAAACACTATATTTATCCCGGATGTGTTGTGAACGGTGTAAAGTTCCATTCATTGGCCCGAGATGAAGGAAGAAGAACACAAAACAGTGGGATAGCGGTTGGGAAAGACAATGATCTATATTACGGGGCTATTGTATATGTCGTTCAGCTATGTCACGGGAATGATGTCAACGTTTTCCTATTCAAGTGCAGATGGTTCAAGCGTACAAAGGAAGACCTGGGACTTTTATCAGTCGATACAAACTCAAGCTAGTATGAGGATGAGCCTTTCGCTCTCGTCACCTTAGTTAGGCAGGTGTTCTATCTCGACGATTCGAAAGCTGGTGACGGGTGGAAAATAGTGAACCATATCTCTCATCGAGGATTTTGGAATACAGAGACAATTGAAGGGACACCGGCGACTGAAGATGCTGCTGAACCAGACAGAGACATTCCTGCCTATCAAGAGCTTAATGTTTCTGTCATCCGCTCCGATATAATGGACCTGGTTCAACATGGTGAACGGTTACCCATGCCTGATGGTTGTACAGATCTAACTAAAGATGAGATTATTGAGGCAATTAATGAGGTAGATGAAGAAGACGTGCAGGATGAGGACGAGGACGAGGACTCAGGTTATTTGTCGGACGATGTTGAGTATGATGAGGAGGATGAGCAATCAGATAACGGGGATGAGAATGATGACGATTATGACGAAGAGTACAATTATACGACGAGGATTATTAATTGGTAATTAATTATTGTAATTATTGTAATATATGGTGCATCGATCATTGATCAATAATTAATATAAATATTAATTATAAGGAGGATCGGAGTACGTATGTACGTACGTATGTAAAACTATTATATTTGTACTTAATTAATTACACGCGTCCATGCTCGGATCGGATCGACCGACGTAGGTAATATTAAATTTAATTAATTAATTAATCGATCCAGATCGGATCGAATTGAATCGGATCGATCGAGGAGTCGATATATCGGATCGATGCATGATTTAATTTTCAATTATCGAATTGAAGCAGAAGAATTGAACGGAGACTCTCATTTGCGTTTTAGGGTTTAGAGTTTTAGGGTTTAGGGTTTAGATTCACTTGAACGACGGAGAATGAGTTTTCCATCGTCCAGGTGAGTACCTGGACGACGGAGACGCTCACTTGCGTCATCCAAGTGAACCTAAACCCTAAACCCTAAAGAGTAAGGCCCTGACCCCTAAATTCAGGGGTTGTACTTGGACGACGGAGAAGATCATCTGCGTCGTCCAAGTACTCAAAACCCTAAACCCTAAACAGTAAGGCCCCAACCCTTAAATTCAGGGTTTTGAACATGGACTACGCATATGAGCGTCTCCGTCGTCGAGGTACGAACATGGACGACGGAAAGCTCATTCTCCATTGTCCAGGTACGAACTTGGACGACGGAGAAGCTCATATGCGTCGGCGAAGTTCAGAATACGTAATTTTAACTAAGACAACGACCATCTAGACCATATCCCAATGCATATTCTTTTCATCAAGACTATAGAGTAAATAATTCTTGGTGTGTGAGCTTCGACGGTTCCAAATCGGAGTTACGAAATGTCTTGTATCCACGTTTCTGGTTTGTCAAAATCTCGGTTTTGCGGTTGACTGTGCCGATGAAACCCTTCACGAACTTATTATTTTTTGAAAATTATTCTAATTATATATTATGTTACGGCGAACGTATCCAACGGTTATTTTGTCAAAATTCAATTTCGTTAATATCGATATGCAAATGAGTCTATACTTAATAACACTTAAGTCATTAAGATTAGTAGATACTTAACAAGTTTAAAGACGTAAAATTATTCGTCGTTTCAAATTTAATTGTTTATATATACGATGCGTTAATCGATATTTTACGACTATTTCATTCGAATGACAGATCAGAAAATTCATTGCGAATTATTTTTAAATTTTTTTTATCGTAAATTCAACTTGGACCACGGAGATTGACTATCTTCGTCGTCCAAGTCCCAAAAGCCTTGGCGGTTAATTGTGCCGCCTTAAATTTTGGCGCCGTTTCGAAAGTTGACTTGGACGACGGAGAATCTCTTCTCCGTCGTCTAAGTCAACATTTGGAACGGTGCCGAAAATTAACGCAGTTGAAACCGTCCCGCCGATTAATTGGGCGCCGTTTCAAAATTTTGAAAAGGTTGACTTGGATGACGGAAAATAGGGCTCCTTCGTCTAAGTGAAAGCCTATATAAAGGTAGTGGCTGATCTCTTTTCCTTATCCCATCTCATTTCCTCTCACTCTCTCTCAAAATTCCGGCCTTCCTCCTCCGGCGACCAAAATTCCGGCGACTCTCCACTCTGGCGACATTCCGGCAACTTTCCGGCGAATTTCCGAGGAGGTAATAATTACATTTTTTTATTAATATTATTATTGTTTAAGTATTTAATTAATTAATAAATTGGTTAATTAATTAATAATTATTGTATTAGTAATAATAATTAATAGTGAAAATAAATTATTAATTAGTAATAATATATTAGAAATAAATATTATTGGTAATGATAACTAATTATTGGTAATAATTATTATTAGTAAATGAATAATTATTAGTTAAAATTAATTAATAGTAATAATTATTATTGTCAATAATATATAATTAATTATATTGGTAAATGAATAATAATTATTAAATGCATGATAAATAATATTTAATTATTGTAATTATTTATTGTTTTAATTAATGATAAGTAATTTGTGATTATTATTAAATGAGTAATTTAAATAATTAATTGATAATTATGAGAATTTTGTAATAAATTGGTAGTCTTTGATTTAAATTTAGTACATAAATTTGGTTTATTATATCGCACTCTTTGGAATAGATGGCGCCTCGTTTCCTAGCTTATCCCCCTCGTGATATGTGGATTTCATCACCGCACACCATAACCTAAGTGAAGTTATGGACACGAGGTTGAGGGCGGAGTTTGCAAAGGACTTGAGGGAGTGTAAATTTTCAAAAAATTGGCTGAATGTTGTCATGGTGTCTAGAAACGGGTTATGACAGGTGACAGGTTTTAGATCTAAGAAAGACGACACCAATAGAGTATATACCATTGATTTGGTTAGCCTCGGGGTGTTTTGTCGAAATTAGTCCTGCCTCTCGCGTTATCTCTACCCCTAACTGGCCATATTTATCGATTTAACCAATGCTGATTAATTGAAAGTTTACACTTTATCGCGTGGGTCGCACGTCCATTGAACGACCGAAATACCAAGCTAGTGTACTCTATTTAAATCTTAGGCGCACTCAATACTAAGGTGTAATTACCGTAAATTTTTTTATAAAATTATTATTGTAATCATGTATTTTAACAACGTATTCCTAGGTTTAAATAAATGGCTCTGTCCGGAAAGAAAAAGGCCCAACAGGAGGCCGAAGATGCTATGCTCCGACGCTTGGCGGAGCAAGTCGGTTGAGAATTGCAGCAGGGCAACGACACCCTCTCTTCGGACCCTTCAGCTGGTCCGTCTACAGCGCCTACTGGAAAAATTCTCGCTGCCCCATTTATCCCGACCGGTGATGACGACGCCTATTCCAGTCCGATGTCCGGTTCAACAGGAAGTACTCAGGCATCCTCGACCTTTGAATCTATCCTCTATAGCGCCCGGCGCAAGCTCAAGAGGCCCCCGACTGACCCGGAACCGAAAAGGACTCGCGGTCTCGTCAAAGGCGGCAAAGCAGAGAAAATTTTAAAAGCGACCGGGAAAAAGATCAACTTGCCGTACCACGAATTCACTAGTGGCCCTCCCACAGCTCAGCTAGCTAGTCTCTCGGCGCATAGCATAGGGTCAATCCTTCGTAGCCGGGTTCGTCTGACTGCCCCTACTTGGAAGGAGTTGTCGGATGAAGAGAATGCGAAACTCTTTAAAGAACTTTCGGTACGTAATACATACAATTTTAAATTTATTTTTTAATAACCAATAAAAATTATAATTTCATAATATATACGATTATAATTTTCTATTTATTTCTGATAGGACCAATATGAGGTGGATCCCACACCGGCGATGCTTAGGCATATCAACCAAACAGCCAACTCCATCTACCATGATTGGAAGTACAAGCTTCATCAGTACTTTGACAATATCGGCCCGTGCCTACCCCGTAGAGCTGCATGGGGATAGGGAAGATGAGTAGCAGTGGTTGTGTAACCACTTCCAAGATGAAGAATATGTGACGACCCGAACCAGAGTCAGTTGTGTATTCGGCACGATTCATGAGATTGGGTATAGTCGGGGTTTTTATGATTTATGTGTGATTTGTGGATTCTATTTGCGACTATGTTTTTGGCCGAGAATTTGAGTTGAGTTTCTTCACAGAAGTTGTAGAGTACATGATTTCGAGCTCGTGGGTGGTTCCGGATGATTTTTCCGTTAACCGAGGAATATAATATGATTATTTGAAGTTTCGGTTTATCGACGAGTTTATCCGTTTGTTTCGTATTTATCCGAATTGTAATGGTTGTCCGTTCTGGTTCGTCGATCGTCCCGAGACGCGAGTATAAATATCAGAAATAGTCGTAAAATTGTCGAAAAGTTGTCGAAAAGTTGATTTTGGGCCGAGTTGACCGAAATAGTACCGTTGACCGCGTTGACTTGCGTTGACCGAGGAGGAGAAACGGGCCATTTGGATTCCATCGCCAGACATGCCGATTCCGGCCAATTCAGGCCACGACCCTTGAAGGTAAAGTGTTCCTCTCGTGATTCTATGCTGTTTTGCCTTTGGAATTGTGAGAATTGGTTGAGAATTGAGGTAGAAATCACGGTTTGAAAATGAAGAGTTTTCCAGCCGGTTTGGGTTTCCGTGACGGTGGCGCTCCGGCCATGATGGTGGCCGGAGGGTTAGGGGGTTTTGATCAGGGGTGCATGGCGGTCCTTTTGGGACAGGTTTGGAGGGCAGCCGTGCGCCGTGGACGGAGGATCGAAGGCGAACAGTTCGCCGGAGGGGTTTGGAGGCTAGTGATCAGAGTTACCGGATTTCTTTGCCTTTCGCCTGGGCTTAGTGTTCGTATTTATTTGCCTTTCCCCTGGGCATTTCGGTTTCCGTGCCCAGTTTACAGTTCGCAATCTGGTGTTTCACGTCGCGGTTGGAGGCTAGTGATCAGAGTTACCTGTGTTTTCCAGTAGGTTCTTGTTTCGCCTACTGATGTATATATTTACACTAGAGGTCGCTCTGATACATTCTGATACTTGTTTATACGGATTTTCTCGGATATAGTATATATATTACAGTATGTTTATTGATTATGATATGATATTGAGAAATCCAGATGGGATTGGTGCCCACGGTTTGGCTTTTGTGGCATAGGATGAAGTGTTGTTTTCAGGGTGCAGGTTTATGCAATTCCACGTTAGTAACGAAACTCTGCCGAAATTTTTATGGTTTTGTTGGTTCGTATTTTCAGAAGGGGTTTGATTCCGATTTGGGCAACTGAATCGGGGTTGGGTCCTTTCAGCTTGGTATCAGAGCATTAGGTTGTCAGATTCTGTAGACTCTTGTAATTATGATGCTTAGGGTATTTGAGTTTGTACAGCATGACTGGAGTGATGACCCGACTGGCCAGCGGTACTCATCAATACTTCGGGTGTTGTGTGTTCTCAAATATATGCGGTTTCATGATTACGTTCTTTCTGCTTGTACCTAATGCATGTCTTGTATCAGTAGGATGCCTCCTCGACGTGGTCCCCGTGTTGATCGGGAAGCGGATCCTGATGAGGATCGCCAGACGCGCGACTTGCTGATGCGAGTGCTGCGTTTGGAAGAGCATTTTAACCCTGTGGTCAAAGCTCGTACTGCTGGTGCTACTGTGTTTTCGGGTTCAGTTGATCTAGAGATATGCGAGGCTTGGTTGGTTCAGGTTGAACGTGTATGTGAGCGTCTGCAGTTTACTCCTGAGCAGATGACAGTGGCAGCAGTCGGATTACTTGAGGGTGATGCATACTTTTGGTGGGTTAGCACCGACAGAGTTCCAGTTGATACTCCGTGGACTTTGTTCCGAGATTTGTTTATGCGGAGGTATTTCAACCAGGCTACCCAGCAGCGTAAGTATGAGGAGTTTACGAACTTTAGTCAGGGCAGTTTGTCTGTACTTGAGTATCAGGACAGGTTTACCCGCTTATCTCGATTTGCGCGTGATATGGTGGCTACTGAGGAAGCCAAGTGTCGCAGGTTTGAGCTGGGATTGAACTTGAACATCAAGGGGACTCTGACTACGATGCCTCGGAACAACTTTGATGAGTTTGTTAGTGCAGCACTCCAAGGTGAGGAAATTGAGCAGGAGAGACAGCAGCAGAGGTACCAGCCGAGACGGTTGGAGGAGGGTGGACTGAGTCAGGGGCCTTCAAAGAGGCAGAGTTCTGATACTTCCGGTTCGGCTTCATCCTCAGGTGGTGGATTATATCGACCACCAGCTGGCGCACTGAGACAGAGATCGAGATGGAGGAGAGATATACCCCAGTGACCACAGGCTAGTGCAGGTTCCAGCGGTTCCAGTTATCCTCGGCGTACTGGTGGCACTTTTGCTGTACCGAGGGAATATCCGTTGTGTAGTCTCTGCAGCAGACACCATGTTGGTCCATGTCGGCGAGGCCCTGTTACTTGTTATCAGTGTGGCCAGGTGGGTCACTATTTGAGGGAGTGTCCTCAGTTGTTTGGTGCTGACGGACAGGCGGCCCAGAGTTCCGGAGGAGAGCGAGGTGCCACTTCGGGAGCTTGACCAGCACAGTTTGCAGGCCAGGGCAGGCAGCAGGGACAGCCTCAGCGAGGACAACCAGCCAGACAGGCGAGGGTTCATGCCATGACTCTACGAGAGGGCAGAGTTTCACCGGAGGTCGTTATCGGTACGTTACATGTATTTGGTATTCCAGTACTTGCATTGTTAGATCCGGGTGCCACACCTTCATTCATATCATATAGACTGTTATCATTAGCTACGGTACCTGCATCTCCACTTCCGGGGTTGTGGAGAGTGTTATATCCATCAGGTGAGGTTGTGAGTATCGGTTAGGTATACAGAGATTGTGAGGTGTTTGTTGGAGGACATGGGTTAGGCGCAGATTTGTTGTTGCTTGATATTGTGGATTTTGATCTGATCTTGGGTATGGACTTCTTGGAGACGCACTGGACCATGTTTGATTGTCACAAGAAGGAGGTCGTATTTCGACGACCAGGGTTACCCGAGATGCTGTACCGTGGCGAGAAGAACACTTCACTACCATGTTTGATTTCCGCGATGAGGGCAGATCGGTTGATGAAGAAGGGTTGTGTTGCTTATTTAGCCCATGTTGTGGACACTACAGCAGTTGTACCTGACCTTGGTAGTATTGAGGTTGTGTCTGAGTTTCCGGATGTGTTTCCAGTGGAGTTACTTGGTATACCTCCTGTGCGGGAGATTGATTTTACTATTGTGTTGTTGCCGGGTACAGGACCGATTTCACAGACACCGTACCGTATGGCACCAGCAGAGTTGAAAGAGTTGCAGGTTCAGCTCCAAGAGTTGTTGGAGAAGGGTTTTATTCGACCTAGTGTTTATCCATGGGGTGCTCCGGTATTATTTGTGCGGAAGAAGGATGGATCTATGCGTTTGTGCATCGACTACCGGAAGCTAAATCAGGTGACAGTGAAGAACAAGTATCCGTTGCCGCGGATTGATGATTTGTTCGATCAGCTCAAGGGAGCAGCTGTCTTTTCAAAGATTGATCTTCGATCCGGATATCACCAGTTGAGGATCCGAGATTCCAATGTGGCCAGGACAGCTTTTAGGTCGCGGTATGGGCATTACGAGTTTTTGGTTATGCCGTTTGGATTGACCAATGCCCCTGCAGCTTTCATGGACTTGATGAATCGGGTGTTTAGACGGTTTCTGGACAAGTTCGTGATTGTGTTCATTGATGATATTTTGATCTATTCCAGGAGTGTGGGCCAACAGAGAAAGCATTTGCGAGCAGTGTTGCGGACTTTGCGGGACCATCAGTTGTTCGCGAAGTTTAGCAAGTGCGAGTTCTGGTTGGATAGTGTGAAGTTTCTGGGCCACGTGATCTCGGCAGAGGGAGTTAGTATTGATCCTGACAAGATCGAGGCCGTGCTGAACTAGAGTAGACCTACTACTGTACCGGAGATCCGGAGTTTCTTGGGTTTAGCAGGCTATTACCGGCGATTTGTACAGGATTTCTCCCGGATTGCTACACCATTAACCAGATTGACGAAGAAGGGCGTCAAGTTTGAGTGGTCTGATGCATGCGAGGAGAGTTATTTGCTCCTGAAGGAGAGATTGACTACTGCACCGGTTCTGACATTACCAGACGACAGTGGTGAGTTTGTTGTGTACAGTGATGCGTCGAAATTAGGGCTTGGCTGTGTGTTGATGCAACATGGTAGGGTTGTAGAATACTGTTCTAGGCAGCTGAAACCACACGAGGTCAACTATCCGACGCATGATTTGGAGTTAGCCGCTATTGTATTAGCGTTGAAGAGTTGGAGACATTACCTGTATGGAGCTCAGTGTAAAATCTACACCGACCACAAGAGTCTTACCTACTTGCGGACGCAGCCAGATCTGAACATGAGGCAACGCCGGTGGCTGGAGTTGATCAACGACTATGATTGCACGTTCGAGTACCATCCAAGGAAGGCCAATGTCGTGGCTGATGCACTTAGCCGGAAATCTGGAACCTCGTTGTTTCATATGTGTGTGACCAGAGTGTCGATGTTAGCCGAGCTTCGGGCTACGGGTGCCGAGTTTGAGTATGACGATGATGGAGCTTTGTTGGCCAGTTTCCAGGTTCGACCCGTATTGGTTGATCAGGTACGAGAGGCTCGGGATTCAGATTCCTACTTGTTGGGCAAGAAGACCATGATACGGAATGGTGTGCCTACAGAGTTCCGATTGAGCAACGACGGTACGTTGTTGTTCAGAGGTAGGTTATGTGTGCCCAGAGATGAGAGCCTGAAGAAGGAGATTCTAGATGAGGCCCACAGTTCAGCGTATGCGATGCATCCTGGAGGTACGAAGATGTTTTGTACACTTTGAGCGTACTATTGATGGCGCAACATGAAGCGGGAGATTGCCACGTACGTGAGTCGATGTTTGATTTGTCAGCAGGTAAAAGCAGAGAGGCGGAAACCTGCAGCAAAACTATAGCCACTTGAGATTCCAGTTTGGAAGTGGGAGCACATTACGATGGATTTCGTTTATCAGTTGCCGCGTACTTCGGCTGGCAACACTGGTATTTGGGTTATTATGGATCGACTGACGAAATCGGCTCACTTTTTTGCACTTCCAGGGAAGATATCAGTGGGCAGATTGGCCAAGTTGTATTTATCAGAGATTGTTCGCCTGCACGATGTGCCTGTGTCTATTGTTTCTGACCGAGATAGTCAGTTTACTTCTGAGTTTTGGTAGGCATTGCACCGAGCTTTAGGAACGAGATTGCGATTTAGTACAGCCTTTCATCCTCAGACTGATGGACAGTCCGAGCGGACCATTCAGACACTTGAGGATATGTTGAGGTCTTGTGTGTTGCAGTTCCGTGGGAACTGGGATCAACAGTTACATTTGATAGAGTTCGCCTACAACAACAATTATCAAGCCAGTATTGAGATGGCACCGTACGAGGCCCTGTACGGGAAGCAGTGTCGCACTCCGTTGTGTTGGAGTGAGGTGGGCGAGCGGTGGCTTATTGGCCCTGATCTGGTGAAGAGCACTATGGAGGACGTCCAGATTATTCAGGATAGATTGAAGATCGCCCAGGATCGTCAGAAGAGTTATGCGGATGTGAGGAGGAGGAGCCTCGAGTTTGATGTTGGCGATTGGGTCTTCCTGAGACTATCTCCGTGGAGGGGAGTTGTGCGTTTTGGGAAGCGTGGCAAGCTTCGACCACGATACATTGGTTCGTATGAGATAACAGAGAGGGTTGGAGTTGTTGCTTACAGACTTGAGTTGCCAGCTGAGATGGCTCGTGTTCATGATGTCTTTCATGTTTCGATGTTGCGGAAGTACATCTCTGATCCTTCACATGTATTAGCCCCACAGCAGTTGCCGATCAGAGAGGATTTGACGTACGTGGAGGAACCTGTGCAAATTCTTGATCGTCGTGAGCAGGAGTTGAGGCACCGTGTAATCCCGCTAGTGAAAGTCTTGTGGCAGAATCATTCGATTGAGGAGGCCACCTGGGAGACTGAGCAGCGTATGCGGGAGCAGTATCCACATCTATTCACTTGACAGGTTCATAAATTTCGAGGTCGAAATTTTTTTTAAGGGGGGTAGATTTGTGACAAACGGAACCAGAATCAGTTGTGTATTCGGCACGATTCATGAGATTGGGTATAGTCGGGGTTTTTACGATTTATGTGTGATTTGTTGATTCTATTTGCGACTATGTTTTCGGCAGAGAATTTGAGTTGAGTTTCTTCACGAAAGTTGTAGAGTACATGATTTCGAGCTCGTGGGTGGTTCCGGATGATTTTTCCGTTAACCGAGGAATATAATATGATTATTTGAAGTTTCGGTTTATCGACGAGTTTATCCGTTTGTTTCGTATTTATCCGAATCCTAATGGTTGTCCGTTTTGGTTCGTCGATCGTCCCGAGACGCGAGTATAAATATCGGAAATAGTCGTAAAATTGTCGAAAAGTTGATTTTGGGCCGAGTTGACCGAAACAGTACCGTTGACCGCGTTGACTTGCGTTGACCGAGGAGGAGAAACGGGCCGTTTGGATTTCATCGCCGGACAGGCCGATTCTGGCCAATTCAGGCCATGACCCTTGAAGGTAAAGTGTTCCTCTCGTGATTCTATGTTGTTTTGCCTTTGGAATTGTGAGAATTGGTTGAGAATTGAGGGAGAAATCACGGTTTGAAAATGAAGAGTTTTCTGGCCGGTTTGGGTTTCGGTGACGGTGGCGCTCCGGCCACGGTGGTGGCCGGAAGGTTAGGGGGTTTTGATCAGGGGTGCATGGCAGTCCTTTTGGGACAGGTTTGGAGGGCAGCCGTGTGCCGTGGACGGAGGATCGAAGGCGAACAGTTCGCCGGAGGGGTTTGGACCACCGTGGCTTGGATGGTGGTGGTTCCTTCATTAAAGTTGCTTGCCTTGTTGAGGAGTTTATTGTGGCAGCTCGGTCGCCGAGAAAACTCTCCAGTCGACGGCGCGCCGCCGCTGGCGGCGGCGCCGGCGACCCGTTGACTTTTTGGATTTTGGTATTTTTAATGTCATTTTTCTTATAATCGCACCCTGATTATCGTCCAAAGGTTTTCATATTGATCTGGGTAGCGGATTTTCAGTTGAGGGTTTCGAGTAGAGATTTCAGAAATTCAGTCGGTCATTTTGTACAGTTTAATATGTTTCCGGGAACGGTTGGGGTCAGTGGTTAAGTACAGAGTTGTGGGCTATGTTTTTGATCAGTTGTGTTTTATGATTATTCAGGGGATCGAGATCGTGCTTCGGGCGAGGGATCTTCCGCTGAGCCACGAGTTTAGCGCGAGTGCGCGCTTGCTGATCTGAGTGTGGACACGTTTATATTTTCACAGTTGTTTTGCGAGTTCGTGGATTTTATGATTTTCCGTATTTATTTATACGATGTTGAGATATATGTTATTTTCGGAGGTATTGTTTTATATTTATTGGTGATGGCATTACTGCATCGATGCTTCGACTACTTGGCTGATTACCGGTAGTCCACCAGAGTTGAGAGATTCCTCTGGGCAGGGTTTAGAGGTCCCCTGTGTGCCGCCAGGGTTGAGAGGTCCCCTGGCCTATCACCGTCGGGTTTGAGCGATTCACCTGACGTCGGGCTTGAGAGATTCGCCCGACAACCTCCATATGTATATGTGTTCTGAACTCGCATTGTTTTACACTGATGTATATAAACTGGTGAAAGGCATATGTTTATTTTCTTCCACTCTCTTCTGATACTTGTTTATACGGATTTTCTCGGATATAGTATATATATTACAGTATGTTTACTGTTTATTGATTATGATATGATATTGAGAAATCCGGATGGGATTGGTGCCCACGGTTTGGCTTTTGTGGCATAGGATGAAGTGTTGTTTTCAGAGTGCAGGTTTATGCAATTCCACGTTAGTAACGAAACTCTGCCGAAATTTTTATGGTTTTTGTTGGTTCGTATTTTCAGAAGGGGTTCGATTCCGATTTGGGCAACCGAATCGGGGTTGGGTCCTTTTAGAATATAAGGTCTTTACTTTTTTATTTAAATTAAGAGAATTGAATTATTTTAATTTTAGTTACTTATTAATTTTTTAATAATTTATGTTGTCCAACAGAAATTCTCCAATATCAACAAGACCAACCGGGGGAAGAAGGACAAACACCATACCTCCGGCGCCAAGCAAGTGATTCAAATAGCCAAGGAGCACAGGGATAAGGGCTCCAAACATCCTTATCTCGATGCTAGCATAAGCGCGTACGTGACGCCTGAGATTGAGAATCAAGCGAGTCAACACGGCGTAAGTGATATATATATATATATGTGTGTGCTTTTAATTATCGTAGTTATTATTTAATTATTATTTAATTTGTGTTATTAATTTGTATTATTTTTTTTAGGCAAGGTTGGTAGAACGTGCGCAGGAGGAATTGGCCAATACTCAACTTGCATTCCCAGATTTGCCGCTTGAAGACCTGCCTCTTCTATCGATGGAGAGCCAAATTGCAATCGCCGATGAGGTATACGGGCGTAGAGCTGGAAGGGAGGTTAGGGGGTTTGGACCTAAGGTGGTTCGAGATTTTTCCTCCGACTCATCTACGGGAGGTTCGGGGAGGAAAAGTACTCAAGCTGCGGCCGTCTAAGCAGCCTTTCAAGAGGCTCGACTCGCACGGGAGGAAAATCAATCTATGCATCAAAGGCTTGATCAGCAAGAAGCACATATAGCTCAACTTGTCGCCCTCATAGAAAATGAAGCTCGGCGACAGTGCAAACCTCCTCCGAACCCATACCCCGACGACAACGATCCGGCTGGAGGCGGGGGACTCGGCGGCGCATCTGCTCCTCCAATATTTTAGTAGTTCATTTCTGTAGTTTATTATATCATTTTTTTCCCGATTCTGAACAATATTTTAATTTATATTTAATTTCATGTATGTACAAATTATTATTTTTTATTTAATTAAGTAATCACAAATTTATTTTATTTAATTAATTTTAACATTTTTAATTATTTAAATGAGATTGGAGTTTATAAATTAAATTATTAATATTTTACAACAATTTAAAATTTAATTTAAAAAAAATTAAATAACAACTTAGACGACGGAGATCAATTCTCAGTCGTCCAAGTGAGCACTTGGACTGCGGAGAATTTCACTTGGACTTAGATTTTGGAAGGACCAAGTAATGAATGAAAATATTGTTTTGTTTGCAAATGAATGTGATTTTCATATTTGAGTGTTTTGATAATCTGAACAACAAAATTCAAAAGAAAACTGGAACATAAAAGGGATATCAGACAACAATAGAAAGCCTCATATGATTAAGATTTATGACTTCTGTCATCTAAATCAAGTGTTCTTTTCTCAATCAAGTTAGATGACATAGTTTATTTTACGTCATTTGAGTTACATTTTAGATGACTAAGAATTTTGACTTCTATCATTTAAATGAATTTAAAGTTAAAGAAGATGGTCGTAGTTAGATGACAGATATAAAAAAATTATTTTTTGTCATCTGAGTTATATTTCAAATGACTGAGAATATTGACAGGATTTTGATTTGTGATTAGGACCCCAAGCTCCAAACTCATCTCATTTTTACCATTTTCGATTTGTGATTTCAAATTTGAGACTACTCATTCTATAGATTATTGACTGAAGATCAACTCTACAAAAAATGAATCAAAATGAAGATCATTTAGATATCCGATCTTTCAAAACAAATGAACGGTAATGGTAAATTTTAGTATTACAATAACAACCGTTCAATTATTTTGCAAGATCAAATATTCAAATGATCTTCATTTTGATTCATTTTTCGTAGAGTTGATCTTCAACCAATAATCTAGAGAATGAGTGGTCTCAAATTTAAAATGACGAATCGAAAGTGGTAAAAATGAGATGACTTTGGACCAAAATATTGTGCGTCTCAAATTTAAAATTACAAATCGAAAATGATAAAAATGAAATGAGTTTAGACCTTGGGATCCAAATGACTTTGAACCCAAATATTGTCTATATTGACATATGTCGATGACTAACTCTCATGTTAAAAAAGATGGTCATTTTCAGACAACAGACCAATTTTCTCTATCATCTGAGTGTATTTCTAATGACGAAAATCATGTGTCATATGAATACATTACAGAGGACGGGTTAGTATTGCATTTGTATCAGATGGAGTGTCATCTGATAGCTTTTTTGTACTAATCGAAGTAGACCATTCCCTTAGAACTGATGATTCTGATAAGTTTTCATCACTTGAACAATGCTCCTAGTCCTACCCCTCGTCACCTTACCAAACCATTTATCACATTTGCCTTG
Source organism: Geum urbanum (assembly GCA_946800695.1). Taxonomy (NCBI): domain Eukaryota; kingdom Viridiplantae; phylum Streptophyta; class Magnoliopsida; order Rosales; family Rosaceae; genus Geum; species Geum urbanum. Next base: position 2,374,992 of record OX327008.1, on the reverse strand, counting down.
TTATGGACGAATGGTTACATGCATGCATCTATACGTGTCGATTGATAAATGCCTATATCACAAGATGCGCAGTTCCTGCATTGAGGCTCATCTGGTGGGTGTCAATCAAAAAGGCCATGATGATGATTCTTGCAAAAGTTAGCTCTTCACATTTTAGATTTTTGGGGGATCAAAGAAAGCAGATGGCTCTGGAATTATTTGTGTCTGATTTCGACAATGTAATTTGTTAAAACAAATACGTGTTTGATGGAAAATCAAATGTTATTCATTTTATGTAGTATGATTGCTTGAGACTAACCTTGATTTGTATCATTCTCTTGTAAAGTTGTAGAACTAGCTGAATTCTTAAGAAAGAATTCATTGTGAACAAACTTACGTGAAGATATTGTACAACAAATACCGACCCACACTACCAGAAGAATTAGTATACCGGACGATATGCCCCAAAAACGGCCGACGAGAACCCTCCTCGTCGGTTATAGTAAACTATAACCGACGACAGGATTACCTCGTCGGTTATAGTTGTTTTACTGACTAGATATTCGTCTCGTCGGTTATAGTGGCCGGAATATCGTCGGGTATAGTTTTTCACTATTACCGACTATTTTTTGGGTACTATAACCGACGATTTTAATTTGTAGTATCGTCGGTTATAGTTTCTTATTTCAGATCCATTCTGGGCAGCGCGTAGCTCGATCTGTCATTCAAAAAAAATCTCTCCATGGAAACTGAAAACGCTCTGAAATCATTGGGTGATAGCGAAAACTGTCAAGAATGAGTTCGATCGTGCGTGATTCATTATATATAGGTACGTACGTACTTAATTAATTACTTATATAAATATATATATATATATATTAATATTGAATTGATATCGATTAATTAATATTGATCGATGTTGATTTTGAGTTAATTGATTATTGAGTTTGAGTAACTGATGGTTGATTTTGAGTACGTGATTAATTGATAGCTAGTATGTTGAGTTGGAGTAATTAATTGTTGTTATATATTAATTATATATTGTGAATATATATATATTTTTTATTAATTAATTATATATTGTGGTTATTATATATAGGGTTAATTGTGATATATTATTAATTATGGGTACCGTAATATATATATATATATTGTGATTATTGTGATGTACGTTTCGATTAATTGTACGTGATTAATTATATATATAGCAAGCTAGCTAGCTAGTGCATGCATGTGGTACGTTATTTAAATTTTTGTGATAATATATATATATAGTTAGGGTATATATATATATAAATTAATTAGGAGAATTATAATAATTAATATTTAAATGAATTGATATTGATGAATATAATATATATATATATGTTGATTTTGAGTTAATTAATTAATTAGACGAAATTATATATAATTAATTAATTAGTTAATTAGACGAAATTATATGATGAATTTGTAATTAATTCGATCATGCATGGGTGTACGTGTATATATATAGCTATATATATATAATTTTCAGGATAGACAAGAGTTGGATGTGTCTTCCAAAATGGGATGTCAGATATCACTGTGGAATTATGAGTTTTGTAGAATATGTGAAGGTTAATTGCGGAGGGATGACAATTCATTATTGTCCGTGTATGAAATGTCAGTGTCGCAGCGAGCGATATCGTTTTCACATCGATAAAGTATTGGAGCACTTGAAGAAAAATGGGTTTTGGGATAAGTACACATATTGGATTTATCACGGTGAGAGCTCATCAGTTGGTCAGCATGATTATAGACAATTTTTTGAGAGTGGCAGTACATCGAATGATCTAACAACAAGGTTGATAAACGATATGTTTCCTCATGAGAGCGGTGTATTTACGGAAGCACCAGATATACCTCCCGCCGTTGGGGGTTTCCCTCATATTGAGCCAATCCAGCAATTACCTACAGCTGACAACACTGCTGGTATGGACAAGTACAACAACCTCATTGCTTTCCAACAGACCTTGTTGTACAACGGGTGTAATAAGACTGTTCTTGAAAGTGTTATGGGAGTAATGAAGCTCAAAGTGGAGAACAAAATGAGTGTGAAGGCTGTTGATGATTGGCTGAAGTGGTCTGGTTCGTTGTTGCCCCCCCGGTCATCGTCTTCCTACCATTCATCGTAAGGTGCGGCAGATCCTGAAACATCTTGACCTTTCCTACATCAAAATCCATGCTTGTAGATATCATTGTGTTCTCTTCTGGGGTGAAGATGCTTATAGGAATGATCTTGAATCCCTTGACGATTGCCCGGTATGTGGTACAGATAAGTATAAGTTGACTCCTGCCGGAAACAAGAAAGCTATGAAGATATTGCGGTATTTTCCGCTGATAGATAGGCTAGAACGGTTGTTCATGTCTGCACACACGGCTGAAGCTATGAGATGGTGGGCTGAGAGGAATTTGCCCGACGGTGATACCCTTATACACCCTGCTGACGGAGAGGCTTGGAAGCACATGGTGATTGAGTTTTCTTATTTTGCATCAGAGGTTAGAAATGTTTGGCTGGGGCTTTCATCTGACGGATTCAACCCTTTTGGCAACATGAGTCTTCAATACAGTATATGGCCAGTTATTTTGGTACCGTACAACCTTCCTCCATGGATGTGCATGAAGAAAGAATACAATATGCTGACTATGATAATTCCAGGGCCGGGTTATCCTGGAAAGTGTTTCGATGTGTATTTGAGACCATTGATTGAGGAGATTAAGTACTTGAGTGAGCATGGTCATCCCACTTATGACAAGTTCAAAAATGAGATGTTCCAGATGTATGTCATGCTTGTTGGCACCATTAGCGATTTTCCTGCACGCGGGATGTTGTCAGGCAACGTTACCAGGGGATACAGAGCTTGTCCAGAGTGCATGACTGTTGTGGAAGAAAAAAAATACCACAAGCTCCTTATACCGTCAGGCCTGCCCAGAAGAATGAGATTTTTGGCTGGATGGGTAATGTCAGGTATCCTTCAGGCTATGCTGGAAATATAAGTCGGTGTGTTAACTTTAAAGACAATAAGATGTATGGACTAAAAAGTCATGACTGTCATATACTGCTTCAACGCCTCTTCCCTGTTTTCATTCAAGGGTACCTGTCCAAAGAGGTGGTGGAGCCGTTAGTGGTTTTGTCAAGATTCTTTCAGAAGTTATGCACGAAAGAAGTGAAGAAATCGGACATGTTGGAAATGCAACAGGACATCATTTTTATCATGTGCAAATTGGAAAGGATATTTCCTCCAAACTTTTTCGACATCATGCCTCACCTGATGCTCCATCTTTCGGATCAATTATTGCTTACCGGTCCAGTACACTACACATGGATGTATCCCATGGAAAGATACGTACGGCATATCTGAATCTGGCTATACATGTCTTTAATATTATTTATTCACTTATTATACAATAATCATAACATGCTCTGTAATTACCACTTTACAGACTATGTGATGAACAAATCTGCACCCGAAGGGTATATCGCTGAAACATATATTGTGCACGTGTGCGTAACGTACACCAAGTTGTATTTGGGAGCGTTGGAGGACCCTCCACAACATATGCCAGTAGATGGAGCGCAGTTCAACCTTTCGATCATCTCTGATGATGTTGAAGTTTCTGGAAAGTTGCCCAACTCGTACAATTTAGAACCATATGAGCTAGTCATTGCCCACTGGTCGATATTGATTAACTGTCCAGAAGTTCAATATTGGAAAAATTGGCACCTTTACTGCCCTGCTATTTCCGGTGATGTTGAGTACCACAACAAGACGTTCGCAAACTATTTTGGCAAATGGGTACGTATATAGATATATTGACTTGTATATGAATTTAAGTGCTTGTCACGTATCCTATTTATAGTTAAGTTAATAAATGATTATTTCAGATGAACCATGTACAAGATGATGGTATCCCACAGTGGTCACACGAATTGAGGCTCTTGGCGCAGAAACCGGTAACTTCCAGAGTTTATCCTATGTGTAAGGTAAATGGCGTGCTATTTATTTGTGAAAATAGAGATGTCAGACGAAAAACACAGAATTCTGGGGTAATGGTGCATGGTGGGCAGAATGGAGTTGACTATTATGGTGTTCTCCATTCAGTTGTCGAGTTAATATATAGGGAAGGTATGACCGTGCACTTGTTTAAGTGTAGATGGTTTGATACCGACCCTGAGAACACCAGGACCGATCAATACGGCATTTTTTCGGTGAATACTGCCACAAGCTGGTATGAAGATGATCCGTTTGTTTTGGCCACGGCGGTGAAACAATTGTTCTATCTTGATGATCTTGTGCATAAAGGCGCATGGAAAGTGGTTAACCATGTTCTTCCAAGAAACATATACAGTGCCTCCACACTTGGTGTGACCTCGGAAAATGAAGAAGTTAGTGCATACCAAGAGCCAAACGCAACTGGTATTCCTGAAACCTCAACAATTCACCTTAATAATGTGATACAGGGCAGTGTGGTACGAATTCCTCAACCGAAACTTATTGATGTTAATCAAAATGAAGACAATGATGACTCAAGTGACGAGGGCTTACACATCTTACCTGAAATTAACTTGAAAATCGAGTCAGACTCAAGCGATGATTCTGACTATGCATCTTAGTGTACGTATGTATGTTAATTTGAGTTTGAACGTGCAATGTAAAATGATATGTACGACGATGACTTTGTCGTGCAATTAATTTGAGTATATATATGTGAACGTGCAATGAATTAATAATATATATATGTATATATATATGTCGACATTCGATCTTGATATATATGCATACATCATGTACGTAATTAAAGTACAAACCTTGTTTAAGGAGCCTTTTTGTATAAATATAAATGCATAAGCTAGGAAAAAAAAAAGAAAAAAAAAACTATAACCGACAATATTCATATCAAATATCGTCGGTTATACTATGGCCGACAATAATACGTTTATCGTCGGCTATAGTTTCAGGTTATATTTCCCAGCGCAGCCGTTTTGGGCAGAACGAAACTGCCCAAAACTCTCCCAAACTGCTCCGATTCCATTTTCGCCGCCGCCGTCGTTCAAGCAAGCCAGTCATCCTCAAGCCGTCGTCCATCCATCCTCAAGCCTCCAAACATCGATTCTAAACCCAAAAAACAGGTTCTAATTAAATCCCTAACCCTAAATCCCCAATTTCGAATTTTTTTGATTTAAGTTAGATTTTAATTTGATCAGTTTGTTTATCGATAATGTGGATGTTTGGATGAATTGTGAGAATATATATTAGATTATTATTGAATTTTGTGGATTGTTGGAATTATTGTTTATTTTGTGGATTTTTAATTTGAATTATTGGATTATATATATAGAGGAGCTTAATTAATTATTGGATATTATTGAATTTTTTAATGTTGATTTTTTCGATTGTTGGAATTATTGGATTATATTGGGAATTATTTTTAGTGTCGAATTTTTGGATTAATTGGATTTAATTATTTTGAATTTTTTTAATTTAGTGAAATTATATATGAAGGAATTAATATATATAATGAAATTTGTTGAATATATATAATGGAAATTTGTTGAATATATATGTTAATTTTGTAGTGTTGATTTTTTGGATTAATTGTTGGAATTATTGGATATATTATATATTGGATAGTGCACAATTTTTCGATTAGGAATTCGAATTTTTTGATTAATTGGGAATTATTTTGAATTTTTGTCATAATTTAGTGGAATTATATATGAAGGAATATATAATGAAATTTGTTGAATATAGCAATGATGAATTGGTTGAGGGGGAGATCGAGAGGGAGCTCGAAATCGGGACGTGGGGATGAGGCCACCGAAAGTGGGTCCGCATCCGCATCAGGAGTCGCCAGTATCGGCAACACCTCTCGGCACCGTAGACTTCTAGGTGAGGGAGAATCTCAGCAGCAGCAGGTCGAGCCTCCAGAGCGAGGAGGCTTTATCAGGACAGTCGCACGCCTTCAACGGATACTGCGGCTCAATCCTCTGTCCGAATGCCAGACATTTCGTTGGTGGATCGACTCAGTCCTCTGCCAGAATGCGACTATGCCCGCTGGCTACCCTATTCCTACCATTGGAAATCCCGACGATACCTCTCGTCGATCACACGGGGTTGCCTGTTCCAGGACAACTAGGGTTTATTACCCCGGACCAGGCATACACGTATGTACCCTTCCCGTAACCTCTCTGGAGTGTGAGGATTCCGGGACAACGCAGCGACGAATCAGGTAAATATTAATTAGTACGTGATATCTTTTTTCTTAGTAATATTTAAATTCAAGTAGGTGTTGATGTTAAAAAATTGTCTACAAATGTGATAGGCGAGATCGTGCCCGGTGACAAACCAAAGAGAACCAGAGGCCCCGTCGTCGGCAAGTTACTGGACGACGCGATTCAGGCTACCGGTGGTGGCCAAATTATGATTCCGACCAGGGATGGAGGCGAGGTGATCGAGGGAAGGGTCACTCGAAAGTACGCAGGGATGACGAGCAGCATCATATGGGATAGAGTCCCAATGTTGTGGCCAGATTGGAATTCGGTGCCGCAATCCGTAAAAAATGAGCTCAATAATGCGCTGTCAGTGAGTAGAATTGTATATTCATTACGTATATTTTCTATATAAATTTTAATTATTATTGATATATATATATATGCATTGCAGAGGTGGTTTCGCGTCGACAACGACATTAGACCCACGTGGGCAGATAAAGTGCATGGGAGCAGGTTACGTGATTCATTTGTTTCGATTTTTTCGTTTGTTTTGATTATATATGTTCATAAAATGTTGTAAGTTACTAACATTTGTGTTTTATTAATATAGGTACAAGGAGTGGAAGGGCGAGCTGAAGAAGCATTGGAAAAATTACAGCGACGATCGTTCGGGTACCCCAAGCGAGTTTCGTTATAGGGAGTACGAGTGGCGATGGCTTGAGGTTCACTTCAACAACCCCAAATTGAAGGTACGCAACATTCGATCGATGAAATTTTTTTTTTATCGTACTTCCCCCAAATTATTTGGCTAATCTTAGATGTTGGATTAATCGAGCAGGCTCTCTCTGAAGCCAACAGAAGGAACCGGGCAAAAAACACAAAGAATCATCATGCCTGTTCCAGATCATACTCGGGTTGGATCGAGGAGGCGGCCAACCACCCAGAAGTCCCTCCGCTTGTCTATACGATGCAGCACGCGTATCCGCAGTCCCCCGAAGATGCTGTAAGTGTCCTTAATTATAACAAAATAAACATATTTCTTATTTGTTTACATTAATTAGCATTTTATTTTTCTTTGTCAATTAGGTGAGACTTCAGGAGGTGATTCCGGAGGTGTTGACTCAAGTGGCAAGAGAGCGATATCCCAACACCCCCGATGCAGAACTCCCGATTGATCAGATTGATCAATCTGATCCGATCGTAGCGGCCAGGATTTTGGCAACTGCGATCCCTCCAGGGAAGAACACTTTCTATTGCAGGGGGTTCGGAAAGTGGGGTCAAGGGCTACTGAAGAATACTCCTGAATTCTATCGCGCGGGATCATCTTTGAGGAGTAATGAGCTACAGCAGCAGCTTCATAGGCAAGCACTTGAGATGGAATCTCAACGGCGTCGGATGGAAGAGATGGAGCATGCGTGAGCCGCAGAGCAGAATCGGTTGGCCGAGCAGCAACAGATGATGGGAACATGGATGCAGCAGTGTTATGCCCAGTTGCACGCATCTGAAATCCAGATAGCTCCACCGCCCATTTTCAGTGCGCCAGCGCCACAGCCACAGCCACAGCCACAACCTCAGCCTCAGGACCAGCCGCAGAACCAATTCAAACAAGTTTTGGCGATCCGTTTGACCACATAAACTTAGGAAACCCGTAGCTAGTACGCATATATATGTACGTATATAGATTTGAATGATTTCAGTTTTTTATTTACTACAATGGTTTCTATATTTCTGGATTTGTGAATTCTATTTGTGACTTTTGGGGAATGCAGGTTCTGGGATAAAACCCAGAACCTGCAAAAAAAAAATTAATAATTACTATAACCGACGATATATGTCATTATCGTCGGCTATAGTTTCCTTTATGGTCAACCATTTTGACCAGGGTGAAAACTATAGCCGACGATGCATGATGTCGTCGGTTATAGTTTGAAACTATAATTAACCGACGATATTACCTCGTTGCTTTTAGTTACCTTTTTTTCCAACGAATAACCTAACTCATCGTCAGTTATAGTATCACCGACGGTGTATTACCAACGATACTATAACCGACGATGTGTCATCGGTTATAGACTATACCCAACGAGATAACGGGACAGACCGACGACACCAAGTCGTCGGCTATAAGCATTCTTCTGGTAGTGTCATACAGTACGTACATTTCCTCTACTTATAATTAAGCACTCTGAATCGAATTCACATATATATATATCACTACCGGAAGAATTACTATGACCGACGACTTGGTGTCGTCGGTCTGTTACCGTTTATCGTCGGTCATACCTATATCCGACGACACATCGTCGGATATAGTATCGTCAGTAATAAACCGTCGGTAATACTATATCCGACGATAATTTAGGGTTATCGTTGGAAAATAGAGACACTATATCCGATGATATATTATCGTCGGTCATAGTTTAAACTATATTCGACGATGTCATCGTCGGATATAGTTTTCTCCATGGTCAAAATGGTTGACTGTGGAGAAAACTATAACCGACGATGTTAACACAAATCGCCGGTTATAGTTAAAAATATTTAATTTTTTTTGCAGGTTTTGGGTTTTATCCCAAAACCTGCATTCACAAAAAATCACGCTATCTATATATTGTTCAAATTAAAAATCAACAACCATTGAAACTATAGTACGTAGTAAATAAATAAATAATAAAAACCGAAATCGTTCAAATCTGTATACATATGCGTAGTAAATAATGAAAATAAAAATTAAACCGACAATTGTTCAAATGTAGGGGGGTCCTGGTCCTAAGTCTATGTGGTCAAACGGATTGGAGAAAGTTGGTTGGTTCTGGTCCTGGTCTGGCTGCGGCTGAGGCTGCGGCTGAGGCTGAGGCTGAGGCTGAGGCTGTGGATGTGGCTGTGGCACACCGAAAATGGGCGGGGGAGCTATCTGGATTCCAGATGGTTGCAACTGTGCATAACAATGCTGCATCCATGTCCCCATTTGCTGCTGCTGTTCGGCCAACCGATTCTGCTCTGCTGTTTGCGCTTTCTCCATCTCCTCGATCCGACGCCGTTGAGCTTCCATCTCAATTGATTGCCTATGAAGCTGGTCGTGTAGCTCATTAGTCCTCGAAGATGATGATGATCCCGATCCGCGAGAGAATTCAGGGGTATGCTTCAGCAGCCCTTGACCCCATTTTCCGGAACCCCTGCAGTAGAATGTGTTCTTCCCTGGAGGGATCACAGTTGACATAATCCTGGCCCTGACGATCGGATCAGATCGATCAATCTGATCAATTGGGAGTTCCGCATCGGGGGTGTTGGGATAGAGCTCTCTCGCCACTTGAGTCAACACCTCCGGAATCGCCTCCTGAATTCTCGCCTAATTGACAAAGAACAATAAAATATTAATTAAAAAAAACAATCTAAATAAATAAGAAATAAGTTTATTTTGTTATAAGGACACTTACAGCATATTCGGGGGACTGCGGATACGCGTGCTGCATCATATAGACAAGGGGATCCTCTTCTGGGTGGTTGGCCGCCTCCTCGATCCAACCCGAGTATGATCTGGTACCGGCATGATGATTTTTGGTGTTTTTGACCCGGTTCCTTGTGTTGACTTCAGAAAGAGCCTGCGCGATTAATGAAACATAAAAAAAACACTCATTAGCCAAATAATTTAAGGGAAGTATGATAAAACAAAAAATAAATCGATTGAAGGTTGCGTACCTTCAATTTCGGGTTGTTGAAGTGAACCACAAGCCATCGCCACTCGTACTCCCTATAACGAAACTCGCTAGGTGTACCCTCACGATCGTCCCCGTACTTTTTCCAATGCTTCTCCAGCTCGGCCTTCCACTCCTTATACCTATATATACCCATAAAATCAAGCATTAGTAACTAACAACATTGTATGAACATAATCAAAAGAAACGAAAAAATTGAAACAAATGCCCGTCTGCAAACCTGCTCCCATACACTTCATCCGCCCACGTGGGTCTAATGTCTACATCCACGCGGAACCACCTCTGCAATGCATATATATATATATATATCAATAATATTAAAACTTTATTTAGATAATTTACATAATGAATATACAATTCAACTCACCGACAACGCATTATGCAGCTGATTTTTGACAGATTGCGGCACTGAATTCCAATCTGGCCACAACATTGGGACTCTATCCCGTATGAGGCTGCCCGCCATCCCCGCGTACTTTCGAGTGACCTTTGCCTCGATCACCTGCCCTCTATTCCCGGTCGGAATCATAAGTTGGCCACCACCGCTAGCCTGAATGGCTTCGTCCAGTAACTTGCCGACGACGGGGCCTCTGGTTCTCTTCTGTTTGGCACCGGGCACGATCTCGCCTATCACATATATATGTAGACGATTTTTTAAACATCAACACCTAATTGAATTTAAATATTAGGGAGTAAAAAGATATCACTAATTAATATTTACCTGATTCGTCGGTGCGGTTTCCCGGAATCCTCGCACTCCAGAGAGGTGCCGGGAAGGGTATATACGCATATGCCTGCTCCAGGGTAATGAACCCTAGCTGTCCCGGAATAGGCATCCCGTCGGAATCGACGTGAGGTATCGTCGGGATTTCCAACGGTAAGAATAATGTAGGCGGCGGGCATAGTCGCATCCTCGCCGAGGACTGAGTGGATCCACCAGCCTCCTCGGAAGAATGAGGAGCTGTCTGGTGGATGACGGGGGAAGGGTCCTTGCGATGAATGTCCGGCATTCGGACCGAGGATTGAGTCGCACTATCCGTTGAAGGCGTGCGACTGACCTGATGAACCCTCCTCGCGCCTGAGGATCGAGCCAGCTCGGGCTGCTGCTGAGGTTGTCCCTCGCCCATCAGCCGACGGTGTCGAGAGGTCAGCGGAAGACTGTAAGTGTTGGGGACGCTGGTGGATCCTGATGCGGACCGACTTCCGGTGCCATCAGGATCCCCAGCTCCCGAGCCCTCATCCCCACGTCCCGATCTCCCTCTCCCTCTGGACCTCCCCCTCGAAGTACTCGACCCGGCCCCTCAGAAAGGTTCGCAATTAAACCATTGCATCGTTGCTATAAAATTTTTAAAATTAAAAATAATTCCTAATTCATCCAAAAAGTCTAGCACATGCATATTCCAATATATATCAATAATCCAATATATATTCCAATATATAAATATTCCACAAAAATCAACAATAATTCCATAAAATCCAATACATATATAATCCAATAATTTAACTATATATATATATCAATAATTCCAATAATCCAAATTCAACAATAATTCCAAATCCAATTAACAAAAAACTTGGATAATTCCAATTCCAATTTGTTAATCCAATAATTCCAAATCCAATTTAACCTAAAATTCCAATATATTCCACTATATAAACATACATGCCAAAAACATGGAAAAAATTCGAAATTTAACCAAAAAATCGAAATTATCCCAAAATATATATCAATACATGCATAAAATTAACAAATTCCATTGCTATATCAATACATGCATCCACATTATCGATCAACACATTCCACATGCAAAATCTAACTTAAATTACAAAAATTCAAAAATTTGAATTTAGGGATTTCAAACCTGATTTTGAACTAATCGATGAGGGATTTGGCTTGAGGATCGATGGAATACCACTTGAGCTTCGATTGCTTGCTTGTAGCACGATGAAAGCCCAGAAAATCGATCGGAGGCGTTGGAGCAGTTTGGGGAAGTTTCGTTTCTGCCCCAAAACGTACCCAGATCGGGATATAAAACAGAACTATATCCGACGAGATAAGTAATCTCGTCGGATATAGTTGAACCGAAACTATATCCGACGAGATTTCATATGCATATCGTCGGATATAGTTTCGGTTCAACTATATCCGACGATATTTTCATATGCATGTCGTCGGATATAGTTCTTCTATTTAATTTTCTGATTATTCCGGTAAACTAATTAAATTTTTAGTGTATTAATATATATTTATTAATAGGTAATTAATATGAAATTATTAATAGTTAATACCAAATTAATATGAAATTATTAATAGTTAATACCAAATTATTAAATTATTATTTAATAATACGATATAATTATTAATCAATCGGTTGTGTATTTTTTCTCGATCGATCTGTCGAGCTCTCTCATTTATGATTGGGCCGAATATAGCAATTTCATCGATCGAGAAGATTCGGCAGTCGATAATCTGAATAAAATTCATTTTACATTGCACGTTCTAAGTCAAAATAACATACATATATATACACTAATTAATTAAGGCGTATAATCAGAATCATCGCTTGAGTCTGACTCTGTTTCCGAGTTAATTTCAGGTAAGATGTGTATGTCCTCGTCACTTGAGTCTTCATTGTCTTCATTTTGATTAACATCAAGAAGATTCGGTTGATGTGTTCGTACCACACTGCCCGGTCTCACATTATTAAGGCGAATTGTTGAGGTTTCAGGAATACCAGTTGCGTTCGGCTCTTGGTATGCACTGACTTCTTCATTATCCGAGGTCACACCAAGGGTTGAGGCACTATATATGTTTCGTGGAAGAACATGGTTAACCACTTTCCACGCGCCTTTATGCACAAGATCATCAAGATAGAACAATTGTTTCACCGCCGTGGCCAACACAAACGGATCATCTTCATAACAGCTTGTGGCAGTATTCACCGAAAAAATCCCGTATTGATCGGTCCTTGTGTTCTGAGGGTCGGTATCAAACCATCTACACTTAAACAAGTGCACGGTCATGCCTGCCCCATATATTAATTCGACAACTGAATGGAGAACACCGTAATAGTCAACTCCATTCTGCCCACCATGCACCATTACCCCAGAATTCTGTGTTTTTCGTCTGACATCTCTATGTTCACAAATAAATAGGACGCCATTTACCTTACACATAGGATAAACTCTGGAAGTTACCGGTTTCTGCGCCAAGAGCGTCAATTCGTGTGACCACTGAGGGATACCATCATCTTGTACATGATTCATCTGAAAATAATCATTTATTAACTTAATTATAAATAGGATGCGAGACATGCACTTAACATCGATCATATACAGGTCAATTTAAGTATCAACTTACCCAGTTGCCAAAATAGTTTGCGAACGTCTTGTTGTGGTACTCAACATCACCGGAAATAGCAGGGCAGTAAAGGTGCAAATTTTTCCAATATTGAACTTCTGGAAAGTTAATCAATACCGACCAATGGGCAATGACTAGCTCATAAGGTTCCAACTTGTACGAGTTGGGCAACTTTCCAGAAACTTCAACATCATCGGAGATGATCGAAAGGTTGAACTGCCCTCCATCTACTCGCATATGTTGTGGAGGGTCCTCCAACGCTCCCAAATACAACTTGGTGTACGTTACGCACTCATGCGCAATATATGCTTCAGCGATACACCCTTCGGGTGCAGATTTGTTCATCACATAGTCTTTATAGTCCCCTAATTGTCTGTAAATTGGTAATTACAGATCGAGCATGTTATGCTTATTGCAACAATAAGTGAATAAATAATATTAAAGATCGAAATATATATAGCCAGATTCAGAGATGCATTACGTACCTTTCCATAGGATACATCCATGTGTAGTGTACTGGACCAGTAAGCAACAATTGTTCCGGAAGATGGAGCATCAGGTGAGGCATGATGTCGAAAAAGTTTGGAGGAAATATCCTTTCGAATTTGCACATGATAAAAATGATGTCCTGTTGCATTTCCAACAAGTCCGATTTCTTCACTTCTCTCGTGCATAACTTCTGAAAGAATCTTGACAAAGCCACTAACGGCTCCACCACCTCTTTGGGCAGGTACCCTCGAATGAAAACAGGGAAGAGGCGTTAGAGCAGTATATGACAGTCGTGACTCTTTAGTCCGTACATCTTGTTGTCTTTGAAGTTAAAACATCGACTTATATTTCCGGCATAGCCTGAAGGATACCTGACATTACCCATCCAGCCAAAAATTTAACTCTTCTAGGCAGGCTTCACGGTATAAGGAGCTTGTGGCATTTTTTTCTTCCCATCTCTCAACCACAAATGTTTTCGCAGTCCCATCCTTTTAAGATCAATGCGTGCCTTCGGGCCGTCTTTAGTTTTTCCCTCCCAATTCAACACTGTGCCGACCACACTCTCGCACACATTTTTCTCTATGTGCCTGACATCTAAGTAGTGTCTGATCAGCAACTTGGACCAATAAGGAAGTTCCCAAAAAATACTTTTGTGTGTCCAGAATTCATACCTGTCGGGTTTGTCAGGTATTGACGCCACTATCTCGGGATGATTGCTTAGCTGCCCAAAATCGTATTCATTTAGCACTTCTAAGATTTCATCCCCCGTCCATCTCCTCGGCTACTCACCTATTTCCACAGTCCCATCAAATGCCTCCACATCCTCTCGAAATGGGTGATCATGTGGAAGCCAACAACGATGTCGCATCTGCACAATCTTCCTGCAATGAGGTCTGCAACACTCAACCGTCATGCACTCTGGACAAGCCCTGTATCCCCTGGTAACGTTGCCCGACAACATCCCGCGTGCAGGAAAATCGCTAATGGTGCCAACAAGCATGGCATGCATCTGGAACATCTCATTTTTGAACTTGTCATAAGTGGGATGACCATGCTGACTTAAGTACTTAAGCTCCTCAATCAAGGGTCTCAGATACACATCGAGACACTTTCCTGGATAACCCGGCCCTGGAATGATCATAGTGAGCATATTGTATTCTTTCTTCATGCACATCCATGAAGGAAGGTTGTACGGTACCAATATAACTGGCCATATACTGTATTGAAGACTAATGTTGCCAAAAAGGTTGAATCCGTCAGATGAAAGCCCCAGCCAAACATTTCGAACATCTGATGCAAAATAAGAAAACTCCTTCACCATGTGCTTCCAAGCCTCTCCGTCAGCAGGGTGTATAAGCGTATCACCGTCGGGCAAATTCCTCTCAGCCCACCATCTCATAGCTTCAGCCGTGTGTGTAGACATGAACAACCGTTCTAGCCTATCTATCAGCGGAAAATACCGAAGTATCTTCACAGCTTTCTTGTTTCCGGCAGGAGTCAACTTATACCTATCTGTACCACATACCGGGCATTCATCAAGGGATTCAAGATCATTCCCATAAGCATCTTCACCCCAGAAGAGAACACAATCATATCTACAAGCATGAATTTTGATGTAGGAAAGGCCAAGATGTTTAAGGATCTGTCGCACCTTACGATGAGTGGTAGGAAGACGATGACCGGGGGGCAACAATGAACCAGACCACTTCAGCCAATCATCCCTTTTGTTCTCCACTTTGAGCTTCATTACTCCCATAACACTTTCGAGAACAGTCTTATTACACCCGTTGTACAACTGGGTCTGTTGGAAGGCAATGAGGTTGTTGTACTTGTCCATACCAGCAGTGTTGACAGCTGTAGGTACTTGCTGGACTGGCTCAATATGAGGGAAGTCTCCAACGGCGGGAGGGATATCGATATCCGGTGCTTGAGCAAATATACCGCTCTCATAAGGAAACATATCGTTGATCAACCTTGTTGTTGGATCATTGGATGTACTGCCACTCTCAAAAAATTGTCTGTGATTATGTTGACCAACTGTTGAGCTCTCACCGTGATAAATCCAACATGTGTACTTATCCCAAAACCCGTTTTTCTTCAAGTGCTCCAATACTTTATCAATGTGAAAACGATATCGCTCGCTGCGACACTGACATTTCGTACATGGACAATAATGATTTGTCATCCCTCCACAATTAACCTTCACATATTCTACAAAACTTCTAATTCCACGGTGATATCTTACATCCCATCTTGGAAGATATATCCAACTCTTGTCCATCCTGAAAATTATAACTGCATGTATATATACCCATGATCTTATTAATTCAAATTTCAAACTAGATATAAATATTTATTATTTTAATTCCCATCATTTTAATATATATATATACACACGTACACCCTAACTATATATATATATATATAATCGATCACAAAAATCTAAATATATATATAACGTTAACCATGCACGTACGTACACGTACTAGCTAGCTAGCTAGTGTATATTTAATCATATATATATAATCACAATATATATAACGCAATATATTAATTAAATAAATTAATCACCCTAGCTAGCTAGCTAGTTATTGCTATATATATATTCACAATAATCAAATTAATATTAACAACAATTAATATATATTTACGATCAATCACGCGTACGTACTCAAAATCAACCATCGATCAATTACTCAAACTCAAGAATCAATTAATTAACTCGATCGATCGATCAATATATATGTATATATTCAAAATCAATTAATTAATATCGATCGATCTATATATTCAACAAATTAAGCATTAATACATGCATGCACAACACATATATATATTAATTAAGCACGACGTACCTATATATATAATGCGCATGAATCATCACGAACTCATTCTCGACATCACCCAAAGATCGATTTCAGAGCATTTTCAGAAAAAATGGAAAGTTTTTTGAATGACAGATCGAGCTGCTGCCCAGATCTGAAATAAGAAACTATAACCGACGATATGAAAAAATCGTTGGTAATAGTCAAAAAAATCGTCGGACATAGTCGAAAACTATGACCGACGAGTTTCCGGCGACTATAACCGACGACAAGAAAATCTCGACGGTCAAAAAACTATAACCGACGAGATTATCCTATCGTCGGTTATAGTAAACTATAACCGACGAGATCCCTTCTCGTCGGTCTATTTTTTGACAACTCGTCGAATATAATAGTTCTGCTGGTAGTGTATAGGAGCTAGCTAGCTGTCTTCTCACACATTATAACTAAGTTTGAAATGTCTAAAGCCACTCAAACTGATTATTACAAATTATAAATTAAAATACATTTAAAATAAAGTTTTTCAAGTTAGATGAAATAAATCACTCTAACTTAGTTATTAACCATAACATAACAAAACCTGTTGGATTCTATAAATTAATTATGGAAAATTATAAGGTACTTAGATTCTATAATTTTCCATAATTAAATTATAGAATCTAACACCCGGGCATCATCGGGAGGTCGACCTCCAAAGTTTTCGGCTTTCGATAGCTTCCAGCAAGTCATTAGCATTTTTTTCCAACCTCAGTCTCTTCTCGACTCATCTACA
The DNA here is from genome assembly GCA_946800695.1 of Geum urbanum. Lineage (NCBI taxonomy): Eukaryota > Viridiplantae > Streptophyta > Magnoliopsida > Rosales > Rosaceae > Geum > Geum urbanum. The sequence goes on along the minus strand of OX327008.1, from coordinate 2,357,615 downwards.
TCATATATAAACCAAAAATATATAAAAAAAAGTCATTGAAATTCTATTTTTGTGTTGGTATTTTGTTTCAAACGGTCGTACTTACCGTACGTATGTAACTTGATTAAAATTTGTGGTAATTCGGATGAAATATTTAAAATAATTACGTATATATGTACATACCATTCATCCCTCTCAAATTAAATTTCTTCATTCATGCGGTCGACAATAGCAGCAGCTTCTCTTCTCTCACGTGCTTCTTGTTCTCACTACCGGAAGAATTACTATATCCAACGAGTTGGTGTCGTCGGTCAGTTCCTTTTTATCGTCGGGTATAGCCTATAACCGACGACTCATCGTCGGTTATAGTCTCGTCGGTGATACAATAACCGACGATGAAATAGGTTTTTCGTTGGAAAAAAAAGAGACTAAAGGCAACGATACATTATCGTCGGGCATAGTTTCAAACTATAACCGACGATGTCATCGACGGTTATAGTTTTCTCCATGGTCAAAATGGCACATCGTCGGCTATAGTTAATAATAATTAAAAAAAAATTGCAGGTTTTGGGTTTTATCCCAAAACCTGCATTCCCAAAAAATCACCAATATAGTTCAAATTGAAAATCAACAACCATTGAAACTATAGTAGTAAATAAATAAAATAAAAAACCGAGATTGTTCAAATCTGTTTACATATGCGTACGTAGTAAATAATTAAAATAAAAAATCGAAATTGTTCAAATCTACGGGGGTCCTAAGTCTATGTGGTCAAACGGATCGTCATAAGTTGGTTGGTCCTGGTTTGGCTGAGGCTGCGGCTGTGGCTGAAGTTGTGGCTATGGCTAAAGCTGTGGCTGTGGCTGTGGCGCACCGAAAATGGGCGGGGGAGCTATCTGGATTCCAGATGCATGCAACTGTGCTTAACAGTGCTGCATCCATGTCCCCATCATCTGCTGCTGTTCAGCCAACCGATTATGCTCTGCGGCTCGCGCCTGCTCCATCTCCTCCATCCGACGCCGTTGAGCTTCCATCTCAATCGCTTGCCTATGAAGCTGTTCCTGTAGCTCATTAGCCTTCGAAGATGATCCCGATCCGCTAGAGAATTCATGGGTCTTCTTCAGCAGCCCTTGACCCCACATTCCGGAACCCCTGCAGTAGAATTTGTTCTTCCCTGGAGGGATCGCAGTTGACATAATCCTGGCCCTGACGATCGGATCAGATCGATCAATCTGATTAATCGGGAGTTCTGCATCGGGGGTGTTGGGATAGAGCTCTCTCGCCACTTGAGTCAACACCTCCGGAATCGCCTCCTGAACTCTCGCCTAATTAACAAAGGAAAATAAAATATTAATTAATTAATGTAAACAATCTAAAAAAATAAGAAATATGTTTATTTTGTTATAAGGACACTTACAGCATATTCGGGGGACTGCGGATACGCGTGCTGCATCGTGTAGACAAGGGGATCCTCTTCTGGGTGGTTGGCCGCCTCCTCGATCCAACCCAAGTATGATCTGGAACCGGCATGATGATTTTTGGTGTTTTTGGCCCGGTTCCTTGTGTTGACTTCAGAAATAGCCTGCTCGATTAATCCAACATGAAAAAAATATTAGCCAAATAATTTGAGGGAAGTACGATAAAACAAAATTTTAATCGATCGAAGGTTGCGTACCTTCAATTTCGAGTTGTTGAAGTGAACCACAAGCCATCGCCACTCGTACTCCCTATAACGAAACTCGCTAGGGGTACCCGAACGATCGTCGCCGTATTTTTTCCAATGTTTTTTCAGCTTGCCCTTCCACTCCTTATACCTATATTAATAAAATAAATCGTTAGTAACTTACAACATTGTATGAACATAATCAAAAGAAACGAAAAAATTGAAACAAATGAGGTCTGCAAACCTGCTCCCATGCACTTCATCCGCCCATGTGGGTCTAATGTCATTGTCCATGCGGAACCACCTCTGCAATGCATATATATATATATATATATCGATAATATTAAAAATTTATTTAGAAAATATACATAATGAATATACAATTCAACTCACCGACAACGCATTATTCAGCTCATATTTGACGGATTGCGGCACTGAATTCCAATCTGGCCACAACATTGGGACTCTATCTCGTATGAGGCTGCCCGCCATCCCTGCGTACCTTCGAGTGACCTTTCCCTCGATCACCTGCCCTCTATCCCTGGTCGGAATCATAACTTGGCCACCACCGCTAGCCTGAATGGCGTCGTCCAGTAACTTGCCGACGACGGGGCCTCTGGTTCTCTTTTGTTCGTCACCGGGCACGATCTCGCCTATCACATATATATGTAGACGGTTTTTTAAACATCAACACCTAATTGAATTTAAATATTACTAAGTAAAATGATATCACTAATTAATATTTACCTGATTCGTCGGTGCGTTGTCCCGGAATCCTCACACTCCAGAGAGGTTCCGGAAGGGTACATTTGCATATGCCTGGTCCGGGGTAATGAACCCTAGCTGTCCCGAAACAGGCATCCCCGTGGAATCGACGAGAGGTATCGTCGGGATTTCCAACGGTAAGAATAAGGTAGACGGCGGGCATAGTCGCATCCTGGCCGAGGACTGTGTCGATCCACCAGCCTCCTCGAAAGAATGAGGAGTCTGGTGGGTGAAGGGGGAAGGGTCCTCGCGATGAATCTCCGGCATTCGGACCGAGGATTGAGTCGCACTATCCGTTTCCGGCTTGCGACTGACCTCATAAAGCCTCCTCGCGCCTGAGGATCGAGCAGGCTCGACCTGCTGCTGCTGAGGTTGTCCCTCGCCTAGCAGTGTACGGTGCCGAGAGGTCTGAAGAAGACTTTAAGTGTTGCCGACGCTGGTGGATCCTGATGCGGACCGACTTCCAGTGCCCTCATCCCCACGTCCCGATCTCCCTCTCTCTCTCGACCTCCCCCTCGAGCTCGACCCCCCTTGGGAAACACCGCAATTTAACCAATTCATCGTTGCTAAAATTAAAATTAAAATTAAAATCTTTCCACTCACATAAAATTTCTATTATATCACCTAATTTCATTATATATTAATTCATTCATATATAATTCCACTAAATTACAAAAATTCAATAATATCCAATAATAGTAAATAATTAATTAAGCTCATATATATATATAATTCAATAATTCTAATTAAAAATCCAAAAAATCAACAATAATTCCCAATATAATCCAATAATTCCAACAATCCAAAAAACCAACATTAAAAAATATATTCAATAATATCCAATAATTAAATAAGCTCCTCTATATATATATGTATATAAACCAATAATTCTAATTAAAAATCCTAAAAATCAACAATAATTCTCAATATAATCCAATAATTCCAACAATCCAAAAAATCAACACAAAAATTCAAATAATTCTATCAATCCAATATATATTCCAATAACTAATAAACCTCCTATCTATATATATATAATCCAATAAATCCTAAAAATTAACAATAATTCCCACAATCAACAAAGTTCAAGAAAAATCCAATATATATATATTCACACAATTCATCCAAACATCCACATTATCGATAAACAAACTAAACAAATTAAAATCTAACCTAAAAAAAATTAAAATTGGGGATTAATTTAGGGATTTAGGGGCTAGAACCTGTTTTTGGTTGAGGAATCTTCCTATGTTGACGATGGACGACGTACGGCTTGATCGAGATTGATGTCCTTCCTCTTGCTTGACGGACGGAGGCAGAAATGGGATTGCAGAAACGAAACTGCCCAAAACGGCTGCAGTCTGGAATATAACGATACACTATAGCCGACGATATAAGTAGTATCGTCGGCCATAGTATACCCGAAACTATAACTGACGATATTTGATATGAATATCGTCGGTTATAGTTTTTTTATTTTTTTTTTAATATGCCGGTTATATATAGTGTACTTAATATTTATTAATATTTAATAATACAAAATTATTAGAAAAAAAACGGAAATTATTTACAAGCCTAATTAAATTAAAATGACATTTAATTTTTTGGCTATATTTATTAATATTTAATAATTCGATATTAATTCAAATATCGTCGGTTATAGTTTTTTTTTCGATCTCTCAATCTCTCTCTCGATCTCGTTCTCTCATGATCGCTATTTAGCAATTTAATCGACACAATTTATAGTCGATCATCTGAATATAATTCATTTTACATTGCACGTTCATATGATCAAACTCAAAATAACATACATACACTAAGGCGCATAGTCAGAATCATCGCTTGAGTCTGACTCTGTTTCCGAGTTAATTTCAGGTAAGATGTGTATGCCTTCGTCACTTGAGTCTTCATTGTCTTCATTTTGATTAACATCAATAAGATTCGGTTGAAGAATTCGTACCACACTACCCTGTCTCACATTATTAAGGCGAATTGTTGAGGTTTCAGGAATACTAGTTGGGTTTGGCTCTTGGTATGCACTAACTTCTTCATTATCCGAGGTCACACCAAGGGTTGAGGTACTATATATGTTTCGTGGAAGAACATGGTTAACTACTTTCCACGCGCATTTATACACAAGATCATCAAGATAGAACAATTGTTTCACCGCCGTGGCCAGAACAAACGGATCATCTTCATACTAGCTTGTAGCAGTATTCACCGAAAAAATGCCGTATTGATCGGTCCTTGTGTTGTGAGGGTCGGTATCAAACCATATACACTTAAAAAAGTGCACGGTCATGCCTTCCCCATATATTAATTCGACAACTGAATGGACAACACCGTAATATTCAACTCCATTCTGCCCACCATGCACCATTACCCCAGAATTCTGTGTTTTTCGTCTGACATCTCTATGTTAACAAATAAATAGCACGTCATTTACCTTACACATAGGATAAACTCTGGAAGTTACCGGTTTCTGCGCCAAGAGCCTCAATTCGTGTGACCACTGAAGGATACCATCATCTTGTACATGGTTCATCTGAAAATAATCATTTATTAACTTAACTATAAATAGGATACGAGACATGCACTTAAATTCAATCATATACCAGTCAATATATCTATATACGTACCCATTTGCCAAAATAGTTTGCGAACGTCTTGTTGTGGTACTCAACATCACCGGAAATAGCAGGGCAGTAAATGTGCAAATTTTTCCAATATTGAACTTCTGGACAGTTAATCAATACCGACCAATGGGCAATGACTAGCTCATAAGGTTCCAAATTGTATGAGTTGGGCAACTTTCCAGAAACTTCAACATCATCGGAGATGATCGAAAGGTTGAACTGCCCTCCATCTACTCGCATATGTTGTGGAGGGTCCTCCAACGCTCCCAAATACAACTTGGTGTACGTTACGCACTTATGCGCAATATATGCTTCAGCGATACACCCTTCGGGTGTAGATTTGTTCATCACATAGTCTTTGTAGTCCCCTAATTGTCTGTAAAGTGGTAATTACAGATCGAGCATGTTATGCTTATTGCAAAATAAGTGAATAAAAAATATTAAAGATAGACATATATAGCCAGATTCAGAGATGCATTACGTACCTTTCCATAGGATACATCCATGTGTAGTGTACTGGACCAGTAAGCAACAATTGTTCCGGAAGATAGAGCATCAGGTGAGGCATGATGTCGAAAAAGTTTGGAGGAAATATCCTTTCGAATTTGCACATGATAAAAATGATATCCTATTGCATTTCCAACAAGTCCGATTTCATCACTTCTCTCGTGCATAACTTCTGAAAGAATCTTGACAAAGCCACTAACGGCTCCACCATGCACCTCTTTGGGCAGGTACCCTTGAATGAAAACAGGGAAGAGGCGTTGGAGCAGTATATGACAGTCATGACTCTTTAGTCCGTACATCTTATTGTCTTTGAAGTTAACACATCGACTTATATTTCCACCATAGCCTGAAGGATATCTGACATTACCCATCCAGCCAAAAATTTCATTCTTCTGGGCAGGCTTGACGGTATAAGGAGCTCGTGGCATTTTTTCTTCCCATCTCTCAACCACAACTGTTTTCGCAGTCCCATCCTTTTAAGATCAATGCGTGCCTTCGGGTCGTCTTTAGTTTTTCCCTCCCAATTCAACACTGTGCCGACCACACTCTCGCACACATTTTTCTCTATGTGCATGACATCTAAGTAGTGTCTGATCAGCAACTTGGACCAATACGGAAGTTCCTAAAAAATATTTTTGTGTGTCCAGAATTTATACCTGTCGGGTTTGTCAGGTATTCATGCTACTATCTCAGGATGATTGCTTAGCTGCCCAAAATCGTATTCATTTAGCACTTCCAATATTTCATCCCCCATCCATCTCCTCGGCTGCTCACTTCTTTCCACAGTCCCATCAAATGCCTCCATATCCTCCCGAAATGGGTGATCATGTGGAAGCCAACAATGATGACGCATCTGTACAATCTTCCTGTAATGATGTCTACAACACTCAACCGTCATGCACTCTGGACAAGCCCTGTATCCCCTGGTAACGTTGCCCGACAACATCCCACGTGCAGGAAAATCGCTAATGGTGCCAACAAGCATGACATGCATCTGGAACATCTCATTTTTGAACTTGTCATAAGTGGGATGACCATGCTCACTCAAGTACTTAAGCTCCTCAATCAAGGGTCTCAAATACACATCGAGACACTTTCCTGGATAACACGGCCCTGAAATTATCATAGTGAGCATATTGTATTTTTTCTTCATGCACATCCATGGAGGAAGGTTGTACGGTACCAAAATAACTGGCCATATACTGTATTGAAGACTCATGTTGCCAAAAGGGTTGAATCCGTTAGATGAAAGCCCCAGCCAAACATTTCGAACCTCTGATGCAAAATAAGAAAACTCCTTCACCATGTGCTTCCAAGCCTCTCCGTCAGCAGGGTGTATAAGCGTATCACCGTCGGGCAAATTCCTCTCGGCCCACCATCTCATAGCTTATTCGTGTGTGCAGACATGAACAACTGTTCTAGCCTATCTATCAGCGGAAAATGCCGAAGTATCTTCACAGCTTTCTTGTTTCCGGCAGGAGTCAACTTATACCTATCTGTACCACATACCGGGCATTCATCAAGGGATTCAAGATCATTCCCATAAGCATCTTCACCCCAGAAGAGAACACAATCATATCTACAAGCATGGATTTTTATGTAGGAAAGGCCAAGATGTTTCAGGATCTGTCTCACCGTACAATGAGTGGTAGGAAGACGATGACCGGGGGGGCAACAACGAACCAGACCACTTCAGCCAATCATCAACAGCTTTCACACTCATTTTGTTCTCCACTTTGAGCTTCATTACTCCCATAACACTTTCAAGAACAGTCTTATTACACCCGTTGTACAACAGGGTCTATTGGAAGGCAATGAGGTTGTTGTACTTGTCCATACCAGCAGTGTTGACAGCTGTAGGTAATTGCTGGACTGGCTCAATATGAGGGAAGTCTCCAACGGCGGGAGGGATATCCGGTGCTTGAGCAAATATACCGCTCTCATGAGGAAACATATCGTTGATCAACCTTGTTGTTGGATCATTGGATGTACTGCCACTCTCAAAAAATTGTCCGTGATCATGTTGACCAACTGATGAGCTCTCACCGTGATAAATCCAACATGTGTATTTATCCCGAAACCCGTTTTTCTTGAAGTGCTCCAATACTTTATCGATGTGAAAACGATATCACTCGCTGCGACACTGACATTTCATACACGGACAATAATGAATTTTCATCCCTCCAAAATTAACCTTCACATATTCCACAAAACTTCTAATTCCACGGTGATATCTTACATCCCATCTTGGAAGACACATCCAACTCTTGTCCATCCTAAAAATTATAACTGCATGTATATATACCCATAATCTTATTAATTAAAATTTCATAGCTAGATATATATATATCGATCCATATATATATATATATCGATATTCAAAATATAAATTACATAATTTAATTATTCGATCTACTCGATCCCTAACTAGCTAGCTAATTAATTACAAATGAACATATATATATATATAGTCGTCTAATTATTCTACTCGATCCATAATTATTCATATATATATATATATAATTTCGTCTAATTTAACTCGATCAAAATCAAAACATTCGATCAATCAATTAATATAAATATATATTATATATTATAATTCCCATAATTTTAATATATATATACACGTACGTACACCCTAACTATATATATATAATCGAGATCACATAAATCTAAATATATATATATAACCACACTATATATATATAATTAATCACGTACAATTAACCGATTGAAACATCACATGCAATAATCACGTACAATATATATTATACCCATAATAAATAATCACAATTAATACTATAATTAATAATCACAATATATAATTAATGCAATTAAAATTTTAAATTAATTAATCACCCTAGCAAGCTATATATATATATATAATCCAATAATCGATCAACACAACAAATATGCGTACGTACTACTGTACTCCAACTTAACAATCAATCACGTACTCAAAATCAACCATCAATTACTCAAATTCAACAATCAATTAACTCGATCGATCAATATATATATTCAAAATCAACAATCGATCAATCAACACACACATGCATATATATATAATATTAAGTACGTACCTATATATAATGAATCATCAAGAACTCATTCTCGACGGTTTTCCACATCACCCAAAGATTTTAGAGCATTTTCAGTTTTCTCGGTATGTGTCGTTGAAGGGCACAAGAGAACCCTCTGCCATATGTTTCGCCATCAAGTAACTGATTGAAGTTGACCCGGAGTGGTGGTTCGCATCCTTCTTGTCTCGGTTCTTCGCGTTCGCCTCCGACATTAGCAGTTACAAACAAAAATTATATACGAAATTTTGTAAAATTTTACAAAATTTCACTAATAACCAAAAAAAATATTATATTCAAAATTCCACAACTTTCCGCAAAATTTTGCAAATTTTCGCATATTTCACAAATTTTCGTTTATTTCACAAATTTCCATAAATTTCCACAAACTACATAAATAACCAAACAATAACTATATTATGCAAAATTCCGCAAATTTCCATAAAAATTTCACAAATTTTCGAAAAATAATATTTATATCCAAAAAATAAATATTATATTCGAAAAAGAAATTACCAGAAATTTAGGGCTCCGAAGGTGCACCACCAAACACTTCTATTGATCTTCCAGATGCACAAAATCTAAAGGGGTCGATTCCTCCCTCTGCATCTGATAGAGCACGTGGCATACACTCTTCCGCTCCCGATAGGGTCTAAGTATTATGTAAGACAACGATTATGAAATTTCCGTTTGCCTAGTACTTACTTAGCAGATGGAAATGGAGTGATCCGCGTCAGTGAACAATTTGGTTAGCAGACAGAATATGAAGCGTCCGTCAGCTAAGTGTTGAGTCAGATTTTGGATGGAGTTTTGGTATTTGGCTGCATCTTCCTTGTCTTCCTGTGTAAAACAATCATAATCATTCATATAAATTCAAATCGCGATCGATAAATATAATTCAAAATTAGGTAGAATTATTACAAATCCAAACAATTAAATTATGCATGTGATACATTATTCACTTTCATAATGTTTGTCATCATTATCATCCTCATCCTCTGAGTACATGTCTACATCCTCCTAATATTCATCTTCCTCAGCCTCCTCTTCATCATTGTCATCAGTGTGGTCATTAATGTGTTCTAGTTCTTCGAGTTCAGTCGAGTTAAACGACCATGTTTGGAGTTGTGTACTTCCTGGATCTTCGTTCAGGTGTAAAAGAACTGTTTCTGGGACAGTAGCAATATCATGCTCTTGATATGGATTGCTGACATCATTCCTCTTACGCACTTCTATTTCGAACAACCCTTCAAGTATTATTACGTTCCAAATATTACGATGACACATATGGTTAACTACTTTCCAAGCACCCTCCTCCTTCGGGTCATTAAGATAGAACACCTGCTTATCTAATGTGGCAAGAGTGAATGGCTAATCATCGTACCAGCTTGTGTTATCATTTACCGATAACAAGCAAAGATCCTTCTTCGTACTATTTCGCATGTTTGGGTCATGTTGAACCATTTACATTTGAAAAGCATGATAGGCATTCCATTTGCATATATTAACTTGACGACGTTGACAACAACCCCGTGGTATAAATCATATTTTTCTCCTACTGAGATCCCACAATCTTGTGTTCTCTTGCCTTCATCTCTGGCTAATGTCTGAAACTTTACCCCGTTCACATCACATGTAGAATAAATCTCATATCTTTGGGGCTTGTTGGCCAAATTGTGCAGGGCTGTTGTATATACCAACCGCGGTAGTCAATTCTTTGAAGGCTCGTCATCTGTAAAATTATGAACATAAGTCAGGACAAGCAATATTTTGATGCATTATATAATATATCATTTACATAATCACACATACCCATCCTTGGAAATAATCTGGAAATAGCTGCTTTTTTGTTCTTTCAACTGTTCATGAGTAAGTCTTGGAGCTTTTTTATGAAGTGCTTCGAAATATGAAAGCATGAATTGATCATCCTCGGTACAGTCCTGCAACACAACCCAATGTGACTCAATGAGTTCTTCTCTGCTTAATCTTTCTAAACTCTTGTGTACAGTTCTGAAGGCTCGTACAACATCTGTGACAACGGAAAGATTAAACTCTCTTGCACATAACTTCTGCCACTACTTGGACAACACTACGAACGACTTTATCATGTCACGATGCAAATAAGATCGAAGTACCACTGGATGAAGATGTTGCATCATAACATGACAGTCATGAGTCTTGAGATTTATAAATTTGTTGTCCCCTTCATTTACACAATGAGATATATTTGTTGTATAGTTGGATGGATATCGAACACCTCGGAACCATGCGAACATTTCCTTCTTCTTGTTCGACTTTACTATCTAAGGTGCCACAGGGATCTCGGCCTTTCCAGACCTCCTCTTCTTTAACCACAAGTGACGACGTATGTTCATTGCCCGCAAATCTTCACACGCTTTAAGAATGTTTTTATTATTCCTATCAAGGCCAGAAATTGTTCCAAGAACGCTGTCGATACCCAACTTCGTCGTCAACCACAAGTGGGTTTGAGGCCGTCACACATGGACACTTGCTCAGTACTCTAAAATCAACGTGTTGGAGCCTTTGGAAAATCTCTTCACCAGACCACTCTCGAGGTTTCGGATCATCCTCTACCGTCCCGTCAAAACTCGCCGCTTTGGATCTCCATTGGTGATTTTATGGAAGCCATTTACGGTGTCCCAAGTAACACACATTTCCCACGTGACAGCTGGAGTTGACGTCGTCTAAGCAGATAAGACAACCCTTGTACTCTTTAGTCCTGCAAGATGCCAACAACCCGTAAGCCGGAAAATCGCTAATGGTCCACAAAATGGCTACTCTCACGATGAATGACGTTTTAGTGTAGCTATCCCAACTTTGCACCCTAAAATCCCACACCTCTTTCAACTCGTCAATCAAATATCTCATACATACATTAAAACACTTTCGAGGGGAATATTTACTCGGAATTATCGGACAAAATAAATTAAACTCCTTTCTCATACACATCTAGGGAGGCAGGTTATACGGCATCACAATAATTGGCCACATGCTATATTGGCCATCTGTGGGATGTCTAAGCACATCGTCGTCCAACCCCTTTTCACCTTGGCACCTCATTGCCTCTACAGTGTACAGAGACATGTACAATCGCTCCAATCTAGGAATCAACGGCAAATGATGAAGAACCTTCCATAAAAAATATTTCTTCATCTTGTTCTTCTGCTTCACCCACCATCTTGACTCACCACAAACTGAGCAGTACTGGAGATCTGCATGTTCCTTATAAAAAAAGACACAACTATTTTTGTACACGTCGATTTTCGTGGAAGAAAGGCCAAGGTCATTTGTAACGATCCGAACCAGAAATGATATGTTAATTGACTTGATTTGCGAGTTTCGTGATTAGTCGCAGTTTATCGTAATTGGTCGATATGGCGGGTTTATTTACGACTAAATTATCGGGCAAGAATTTGGTATGGGTTCCTTCATCAGAGTTGTAGTGTACGTGATTTCGAACTCGTGGAAGTTTCCGTAGGATATTTCGAGTTACGTGGAATAAGTTATGAATATTTCCGGCCGTTAGATTTAGTCGTGTTTATCCGTTTTGTTTCAATTCGTTGTGGACCGTTGATGGTCTTGGGTCGCTCGTATAAATAACGGAATAGTCATAAAAATTTTGAAAAGTCGCATTTGGGCCGTTTGACCTGCGTTGAACAAGTTTGACCGCGTTGACCGAGCACCACCGTGACCCGTTTCGGGTTCGCTGTCCGACCCAAAAATTTCGGCCATCTCTGGCCACGATTTAGGTGGAGTTAGAATCCTCTCATGATTCTCTAATGGTTTAAACTTGATTTTGTGAGATTTGATGAAGAATTGAGGAAGTTTGAATGTGTTGAACTTTTGGGATTTCGCCGCCGTCGGGGGCGGTGCTCTAATGCGTCGCGGATGATGGGGGTTAGGTTCCCCTCATCCCCTAGATGAGTTTTGGGTGGTCTAATTTTGTTATGGATGAGGTTTGGTGGTCGTCGTGGTGGTGCCGGAGAGAAGAAATCCGGTGAGGTTTCGGGCTCAATTCTGGCCGGTATGGTTGGACTAGGCCTTGATGGTAGAAGAGGAAGTTGTTGGGCTTGAGGAGAAGAAGATTTATGAGTTTTCTCCACCGAAAAATTTCACCGTTGATGCCGCGCCGGCGGCGGTCAACGGCGGAGCTCCGGTGAGGGTTGACTTTTGGAATTTTGGAGATTTTTTATACGGTTTCGCTCGTAATCGCATCCCGATCGTAGTCGTGAGGTTTTTGAGTTGAATTGAGTATTCTATTCTTGGACGAGGGTTAATTGGGTATATTTTGATAATTTTGTTTTCCTCATCAATATTTCGAGCGATACGTCTTTCGAGATTGCGGGGTTCTCGACGTATTAGCTCCGTATATTGTGTTTCAATATATATTGATCATATCCCTGTTATTCAGGTGATCGTGATCGAGCGTTTGGCGATGGATCTTCCGCCGGACCTCAGAGTTAGCCTCGTACTGTGAGCTGACATTTATTTACATTGTCGTAGCGAGTTCTTGGTTTCAGTATTTGTTTCCAGTACAATGTTCAGATTATTTATCGTTTTGAAGGTATTGTACATTTTATCGGTGATGGCATATATTTATCTAGCATCGATGAATTGACTACGCGGCTGATCACCGGTAGTCCATCTATCAGGCTTGAGAAATTCGCTTGATATGCCGACTAGACTTGAGAGATTCGCCTAGTTTATCATCGTTGGGCTTGAGAGATTTGTCCGACCTGATACTTTGGCAGAGAAATCCGCCGGAGTGGCGACCTTCAATTATTTAATGAACTCGCATTATTTTTATGATTATATACATGGTGAAAGGCATATTATTATTTTCGTCCACTCACTCTAACGATTTTATTTTCCCTTCCCCTGGGATTTTCGGTTTCCTTTGCCCAGTTTGCAGTTTGAATTCCGGGATTGCACATCGACGATGGAGGCATAGAGTTCAGATTACACTTCAGTTTCTGTAGGTTTCTTGTTCGACGTACTTATTGTATATATTGTATATAGGCGTCGCTCTGAATACTTATTTTTTGTTTCAGTTGAGTTTACTCCTGAATGTGTTTGGATTTCTTGTAAACCTACTAGTTATTATATATATATATAATGTTGAGAAATCCGGATGGGGAACAAAACCCCACGGTTTGGCTTTTGTGGAATATTCGAAGTATATTTCTTTGCAGGTTTTAATAATGGTTCACATATTCAAAGTAAACTCTGGCAAAAAAAATTTAGGGTCATATTTTCGAAGGGGTTTGATTTCGGTTTAGGAAACTAAGTCAGAGTTGGGTCCTTTTAGTTGGTATTAAAGAATTAGGTTTTAGGTTCTGTAGACTCTTGTAGTTGTGCTACTAAGGACATTTGAGAATGTACAGCGTTTCCGGAGTGATGACCCGACCGGCCGACGGATAATCATCAATGCCCTAGAGTGTTGTATGCTTTCAAACGTTTGAAGTTCCATCATCAATACTCAGTAGCGGAATTATGAGGAGTTTACCAACCTCAAACAGGGGAATATGTCAGTGCTTGAGTATCGGAATAAGTTCACTCGTTTGTCTCGGTTTGCATGTGATATGGTAGCATCAGAGGAAGCAAAGTGCAGGAGGTTTGAGTTGGATCTGAATTTGAATATCAATGGGAATTTGACCACTATGCCACGTGATAACTTCGATGAGTTTGTTAGTGCTGCACTCAGAGGTGAGGATATTGAGAGGGAGAGACAGATGCGATTTCAGACGCGTCAATTTGCAGAGGGTGGACCTAGTCATGGTGCTTCGAAGAGGCTGAGTTCATGTACTTCTGGATCGGCATCATCTTCGGGTAGTGGACCTTACAGATATCCTACCAGCACCCCTAGGCAGAGTCATAGATTGAGGAGGAGTCGACAGCAGAGGCAGCAGTCGAGTGGGAGTTCCAGTGGATCGAGTTATCCTCGACCTTTCTTTGGCACACCAACTACACCAAGGGAATCTCCATTGTGCAACAACTTCCACAGACATCACTTTAGTCAGTGTCAATATGGTCCATCTACTTGTTACCGTTGTGGCCAGGTGGGTCATTATGCGAGGGAGTGTCCTCATCGTGGTACTTTTGGAGGTGTTGCGGATCAGAGTGTGGAACGAGATCAGGGTACTGCTTCTGGTGATCGTGCAACACAGTCTTCTGGACAGGGTAGTCAGTAGAATCGTGGCTATCGTGAACGACCAGCTGGACAGGCTCAAGTTCATACAATGTCTCTACGTGAGGGCAGAGCTTCTCCAAAGGTTATCAATTGTACGTTGTACATTTTTGGTCATTTAGTTCTTACTTTATTAGATCCAGGGGCTACGCATTCATTCATGTCATATAGATTAGCATTATTGGCTACTATATCTGCATCTCCACTCCCTATTTTGTGGCGAGTGTTGTATCCATCTGGCGAGGTAGTGTGTGTCGGGTGGGTATATAGAGATTATGAGATTTTTATTGGAGGTTATGGGTTAGCCGCGGATTTGATGCTGCTGGACATTGTAGATTTTGATGTGATTTTGAGCATGGATTTCTTGGAGAACCATTGGGTTGTTCTTGACTGTCACAAGAAGGAGGTTGTTTTCAGGAGTCCAGGCATGCCGAAAATCTTATTTCGGGGTGAGAAGAATACTACTTTGCCTTGTTTGATTTCAGCAATGAAGGCTGATCGGATGATGATGAAGGGTTGTGAGACTTACCTTGCATATGTTGTTGATACGAGTGTTCATGTGCCAAACATTTGTGATATTGCGGTGGTTTGCGAGTATCTAGATGTGTTTCCCGAGGACTTGCCCAATATTCCCCCAGTTAGAGAGATTAATTTCACCATCGAGTTAATTCCGAGTGCCGGACCTATTTTGCAGACACCCTATCGTATGGCACCAGCAGAGTTAAGGGAGTTACAGATTCAACTTCAGGGATTGATTGAGAAAGGCTTCATTCGACCTAGTGTTTCACCTTGGGGTGCTCCAGTGTTGTTTTTGAGGAAGAAGGATGGTTCGGTGAGGTTATGCATTGACTATCGGAAGTTGAATCAGGTTACGGTGAAGAACAAGTATCCGCTCCCACGGATTGATGATTTGTTCAATCAGCTGAAAATAGCTTCAGTTTTCTCGAAGATTGATCTCAGGTCTGGATACCATCAGCTACGGATTTGGGAGCCTGATGTGGACAAGACGACGTTTCTGTCACGTTATGAGCACTATGAGTTCCTTGTTATGCCGTTCGGGTTGACCAATGCGCCAGCTGCATTCATGGACCTGATGAATCGGATTTTCAGGCGTTATCTGGACAAGTTCGTCATTGTGTTCATCGATAACATCCTGATCTATTCTAAGAGTGTGGGGCAGCACAAGAAGCATTTGCATGCAGTCTTGCAGACTTTACGAGACGCTCAGTTGCACGCCAAGTTCAGCAAATGTGAATTTTGGCTAGATAGTGTAAAGTTTTTGGGCCTTGTGATATCAGTTGAGGGAGTCAGTGTGGATCCAGATAAGATTGATGTCGTGTTAAATTGTAGCAGATCTACCAACGTGGCAGAGATACGAAGTTTCTTGGGCTTAGCAGGCTATTATTGCAGATTCGGGCAGGACTTTTCATGGATAGCGTCACCGCTTACCCGTTTGACGAAGAAAGGGGTCAAGTTTGAATGGTCTGATGCTTGCGAGGAAAGCTACTTGACTTTGAAAGAAAGGTTGACTACTGCATCAGTGTTGAATTTACCTAACGATAGCGGTGAGTTTAAGGTGTACAGTGATGCTCCGAAGCTAAGCCTGGGTTGTGTTTTGATGCAGCATGGAAATGTGGTGGCATATGGTTCGAGATAGTTGAAACCACACGAAGTTAACTATCCTACTCATGATCTGGAGTTAGCTGCTATTGTGCTAGCATTGAAGAGTTGGAGACATTACTTGTATGGGGCATAGTGCAAGATCTACATCGATCACAAAAGTCTTACTTACTTGCTTACACAGGCAGATTTGAACATGAGGCAGCGAAGATGGATGGAGCTGATCAATGATTATGACTGCACTTTTGAGTATCATCCAGGAAAGGCTAATGTGGTTGCTAATGCTCTTAGTCGGAAACATGGTGCTTCTCTCTTCCATGTACGTTTTGCTCGAGTGTCACTTTTGACAGAGTTGCGAGCAACGGGAGCAGAGTTGGAGTGGAATGATGATGGAGCATTGTTGGCCAATTTCCAAATCCGTCAGGTGTTACTTAATCAGATTCGAGAAGCTCAAGATTCAGATACCTATATGTTGAGCAAGAAGAATTTGATTCAGAATAATGTACCGACAGAGTTTCGGATGAGGAGTGATGGTACTTTGATGTTCAGAGGGAGATTATGTGTGCCCAGAGACGATTATTTGAAGAAGGAAATACTTGATGAAGCCTATTGTTCCGCATATGCTATGCATCCGGGTAGTACAAAGATGTTCCTGACACTTAAAGCTCATTATTGGTGGCGAAACATAAAGAGGAAAATAGCAATGTATGTGAGTAAATGCCTAATTTGTCAGCAAGTGAATGTGGAACATCAGAAACCGGCAGGTAAACTACAACCTTTAGAGATTCCAGTATGGAAATGGAAGCATATCACTATGGATTTTGTGTATCAGTTACCCCGTACTTCGGGTGGTAGTACTGGTATTTGGGTGATTGTGGATCGGCTTACGAAGTCAGCTCATTTCCCAGGACTTCCAGAAAAGCTTCCCGTGCGCAGATTGGTGAAACTGTACTTGAAAGAGGTTATGAAATTGCATGGTGTACCCATGTCTATAGTTTCTGATCGGGATAGTCAGTTCACTTCAGATTTTTGGCAAGCATTGCAGAAGGCAATGGGGACTAGACTACACTTTAGCACAGCTTTTCATCCTCAGTCAGATGGTCAGTCGGAGAGAACTATTCAGACTGTGGAGGATATGTTACGATCTTGTGTTTTGCAGTTCAAAGGGAATTGGGATTAGCAACTTCATTTGATTGAGTTTGCGTACAACAACAACTATCAGGCTAGTATTGGTATGGCACCTTACGAGGCATTGTACGGGAAACAGTGTCGAACTCTATTGTGTTGAAGTGAAGTTGGCGAGAAATGGCTTCTTGGTCCTGATTTGGTGAAAAGTACCATGGAAGACGTTCAGATTATTCGGGACAGATTGAAGGCTGCACAAGATCGACAGAAGAGTTATGCTGACATGAGACGGAAGGATCTCGAGTTCGAGATTGGTGATTGGGTTTTCCTGAAACTTTCTCCTTGGAAGGGTGTTGTTCGTTTCGGGAAGCACGGTAAACTTCGTCCTCGATATGTTGGCCCATATGAGATCACGGAGCGAGTGGATTCTATAGCTTACAGGTTGGCATTACCATCCGAGATGGCCAGGGTACATGATGTGTTCCATGTGTCTATGTTTCTGAAGTACATTTCTGATCCATCTCATGTATTGACACCATATCAGCTTCCTATACGGGAGGACTTGACCTATGTGGAGGAACCAGTTCCGATACTTAATCAGAAGGTCCAGGAGTTGCGACACAGAACGATTCCTCTTGTGAAGGTATTATGGCAGAACCATCAGTTGAAGAGGCTACTTGGGAGACCGAGCAGCACATGCGAGATCAGTATCCCTACCGCTTCAGTTAGAAGGTCTGCAAATTTCGAGGGCCAAATTTTTGTTGGGGGGGTAGATTTGTAACAATCCGAACCAGAAATGATATGTTAATTGGCTCGATTTGCGAGTTTCGTGATTAGTCGCAGCTTATCGTAATTGGTCGATATGGTGGGTTTGTTTACGACTAAACTATCGGGCAAGAATTTAGTATGGGTTCCTTCATGAGAGTTGTAGTGTACGTGATTCCGAACTCGTGGAAGTGTCCGGAGGATTATTTCGAGCTACGTGGAATAAGTTATGAATATTTTCGGTCGTTGGATTTAGTCGTGTTTATCCGTTTTGTTTCAATTCGTTGTGGACCGTTGATGGTCTTGGGTCGCACGTATAAATATCGGAATAGTCGTAAAATTGTTGAAAATTCGCATTTGGGCCGTTTGACCTACGTTGACCAAGTTTGACCGCGTTGATCGTGCGTTGACCGAGCACCACCGTGACCCGTTTCGGGTTCGCCGTCCGACCCAAAAATTTTGGCCATCTCCAGCCATGACTTGGGTATGGTTAGAATCCTCTCATGATTCTCTATTTTTTTAAATTTGATTTTGTGAGATTTGATGAAGAATTGAGGAAAATTGAATGTGTTGAAGTTTTGGGATTTCGCCGCCGTCGGGGGTGGTGCTCTGGTGAGCTATGGCATCCCGAATGATGGGGGTTAAGTTCCCCTCATCCCCTAGATGAGTTCTGGGTGGTCTAATTTTGGTGGTCGCCGTGGAGGTGACCGGAGAGAAGAAATCCGGCGAGGTTTCGGGCTCAATTCCGGCTGGTATGGTTGAAATTGGCCTTGATGGTAGAAGAGGAAGTTGTTGGGTTTGAGGAGAAGATGAGTTTTGGGTTTTCTCCACCGGAAAATTTCACCGTTGGTGCCGCGCCGCCGCCGGCGGTGGCGGTCAACGGCGGAGCTCCGACGAGAGTTGACTTTTTGGAATTTTGGAGATTTTTTATACCGTTTTGCTCGTAATCGCATCCCAATCGTAGTCATGAGGTTTTTGAGTTGAATTGAGTATTCTATTCTGGGATGAGGATTAATTGGGTATATTTTGATAATTTTGTTTCCCTCATTGATATTTCGAGCGATACGTCTTTCGAGATCGCGGGGTTCTCGCCGTATTAGCTTTGTATGTTATGTTTCAATATATATGTATCGTATCCCTATTATTCAGGTTATCGGGATCGAGCATTTGGTGAGGGATCTTCCGCCGGACCTTAGAGTTAGCCTCGTACTGTGAGTGGACATTTATTTACACTGTCGTAGCGAGTTCTTGGTTTCAGAATTTGTTTCCAGTACAATGTTTAGATTATTTATCGTTTTGAAGGTATTGTATATTTTATCGGTGATGGCATTTATTTATTTAGCATCGATGCATAGGCTACGTGGCTGATCACCGGTAGTCCATCTATCAGGCTTGAGAGATTCGCTTGATATGCCAACTATGCTTGAGAGATTCGCCTAGTTTATCACCGTCGGGCTTGGGTGATTCGCCTGACATGCTACTCTGGCAGGAAAATCCGTCGGAGTGGTGACCTTCATTTATCTAAAGAACTCGCATTATTTTATGAATATATAAATGGTGAAAGGTATATGATTATTTTCGTCCACTCACTCTAAAGATTTTATTTGCCTTTTCCCTGGTCTTTTCAGTTTCCTTTGCCCAGCTTGCAATTTGAAATCCGGGGTTGGACGTCGACGGTGCAGGCGTAGAGTTCGGATTACACTTCAGTTTTTGTAGGTTTCTTGTTCGACTTACTGATTGTATATATTGTATATAGGCATTGTACTGAATACTTATGTTGTGTTTCAGTTGAGTTTACTTCTGAATGTTTCTGGATTTCTTGTTAACCTACTAGTTATTATATATATATGATGTTGAGAAATCCGGATGGTGAACGGAGCCTCACAGTTTGGCTTTTGTGGAATATTCGATATGCATTTCTTTGCAGGTTCTAATAATGGTTCACGTCTTTCAAAGTAAACTCTGGCAAAAAAAAGTTTAAGGTCATGTTTTCGAAGGGGTTTGGTTTCAGTTTAGACAACTAAATTGGAGTCGGGTCCTTTTATCGTTCAATATCCTTTTTACTTTATAATAACTGTCTAGAAGTTTGTGATAATCAGGAAGCAGACTACTTATGTGTCATTGGACATCGTCGAATGCTGAATTCAACAATTTATGCTTCACTTTATACCCCATGTCCTCCATTACCGCACTCAAAACAGTCATTTTGAACCTTTGATGCAAAGTCTATAAAAATCATGTCGAAAGACTTAAAAGTCTCCCCATCTACGGGGTGTCTAAGCACACCATCATCCAACCTCTTTTCACCATGCCATCTCATTGCCTGTACCGTGTATAGAGACATGTACAATCGCTCCAGTCTAGGAATCAACGAAAAATGACGAAGAACCTTCCATGAAATTTTTTTCTTCTTCTTGTTCTTCTGCATGACCCGCCATCTTGACTCACCGCAAACAGGGCAGTACTGGAGATCTACGTGTTCCATATAAAATAACACACAACTGTTTTTGCACACGTCAATTTTCGTGGAAGAAAGGCCAAGGTCGTTCAATATCCTTTTTACTTTATATGTCTGGAAGTTTGTGATCATCAGAAAGCAGACTACTTATATTTTGTTGGACATCGTCGAACGCTGCATTCGACAATTTGTGCTTCACTTTATACCCCATTTCCTCCATTACCGCACTCAAAACAGTCCCTTTATCATGTGGGTGCACCAGTGTCTGGGCTTCCAGTAGAAGTCTATTGTAATTGTCGTAATAAGTGGATCCCATGAAGTCACCTGTTGGCGGAACAGTCTCATGGTTGAGAGTATCGTAATGACCCTCGGAAAACCCGTATCCACTTGAACTATAGGAAGGAAATGCATCGTGGACAAGTTTCATTACGGGGTTTAGAGAAGGTCCATCAATATTGTTGGATTCGCCAACATGATACCCTAATCCAAACCCCGCCTTCACAGTATAAGCATTAATCTTTTGTTCTTCACTGTGTTCAGTCCATGAAGTGTTGGAACATATATATCTGCAACTGTATGATACTCTAAGTTACAATATCTCCTACACGTACACTTGAAATTGGAGCTTCCTCCACCATGTTGAATTGCGAAATGCATGAACTCGTAAATTCCTTGTAAATACCTTTGATCCCCTCTCACCAACCATAACCAACTTTTGTCCATATTCTGCGTAAGTACATAACTTGTAATGAGAGAAATAATAAATTATCTGGCCAATCAAATTCATAACCTTAATTCTTCATATATCAAGCTAGCTAGAACCTATATATATTGTGACAACCCGAACCAAAATCTACGTATTAATCAACACGAAATTTAGTTATCGCAGATTAGTTGTATAATTGGGTTTGTTAACGACTGTTTCACAATGCGAGAATTTGGGTTGTCTTCCTTCATGAGAATTGTAGAGAATTTAATTCCAAGCTCGTGAGAATTTTTGGGGAATTTTTTGGATGAGCGAGCAATATTTTATCGAGTTTTGAAGTCAGTTAGTGAATATATATAAAAGTGTTATTTTTATTGTTGATTTAATTGTGACCATCTGATCTTGATCAGATTGAACTATAGCCATTGATTTGGGCTGTATGTGTGCGAGTATATTTACGGTATAAATACGAGATATTTTGGAAAGTTTCCAAATTGAGGAATATGGGTTTGATCGCGTTAACCCACGGGTCAAAACTGACCCGTTTAGCTTCGAAACTTCTTGGCGCAGCCGAGCTCGATTCTGGCCATATTTGGCCGTGATTCCTTGATAAAATTTGTTGGGCTTTGTTCCCTCTTCAACTTGGTAGGTGGATCATCGAGATTGGTGGCCGGAGGAGGGAGAACCGATGCAATGAAAATGGCCCGCGATGGTGGTATTTCGGCAGAGTTGGTGGCAGTGATCGACAGTGATGGAGGTCGACCTTATTGGGGTTTAGAAGGCCAAGGAGAGACCAACCTATTGGGACCGGTCTTGGCCCTTGCCGTGGCTGGACGGAGCCGATCGGAGTATGAAATTTCGGCGATGGGTTTTCAACTTCACGGTGAGATTTCAATTTTTTCCGGTTAGAATTGGGTTTAGCATTGAAGTACAAAGTTGTTGAAAATGTTGAGATATTCAAAATGATGTATAGGTCGAAGATTTCTGGGTTTGTGGAGTTCCGGCGGCCGGCGGCCACACGTGCCACTATGCGCGGCGGATCTCTGACGAGGTGGAATTTTTGACATTTTTATGTCGTTTTGCTTGTATTCGCTTGCCGAACGCAATGGATCATGAGTTAGCGGGTGTATCAAATGAATAATTGTGTCAATCGATAGGGTTTGAGCTTTATGTTAGTCTCGGCAACTTGTGAGTGGACATTTTATTTTCACTATCGATTTGCGAGTCTATGATTATGCTTTTACGATTATGCATTTACGAGTATGCATTTTATGAGCATACATTGGTTTGGAGGCACATATGATTTGTTTTTACATAGAGTAAGATTATTATGGATGCATCGATGCTATGGCCTCTCGGTTGATCCCCGAGATGCTCCGGGAAGGTTATGACAAACACCTAACCCGTGATTACACAGCACCCAAGAGGGTTAGGACAAGCATCTGACCTGGGCATGTTTGTAACTTGAGGGAAGTTTGTGATCATCAGGAAGCAGACTACTTATGTGTCGTTGGACATCGTCGAACGCTGCATTCGATAATTTGTACTTCATTTTATACCACATTTCCTCCATTGCCGCACTCAAAACAATCACTTCACCATGTGAGTGCACCGGTGTCTGGGCTTCCAGTAGATGTCTATTGTACTTGTCGTAATTAGTGGATCCCACGAAGTCGCCTGTTGGTCGAACAGTCGCATGGTTAGGAGTATCGTAATGACCCAACATGATACCCTAATCTGAACCCCGCCATCACAGTATGAGCATTAACCTCTGGGT
Source organism: Geum urbanum (assembly GCA_946800695.1). NCBI lineage: Eukaryota > Viridiplantae > Streptophyta > Magnoliopsida > Rosales > Rosaceae > Geum > Geum urbanum. The sequence goes on along the minus strand of OX327008.1, from coordinate 2,334,326 downwards.
CTTCACCTTGTTCATTCCATGAAGTGTACTCCCATATCATACTGTATTGAGACAAGTGCTGGAACATATCTGTAACTGTATGATACTCTAAGTTACAACATCTCCTACACGGACACTTGAAATTGGAGCTTACTCCACCATGTTGAATTGCAAAACACATGAACTCGTAAATTCCTTGTAAATACCTTTGATTACCTCTCTCCAAGCATAACCAACTTTTGTCCATATTCTGCGTAAGTACGTAACTTGTAATAAGCGAAATAATAAATTGTCTGGCCAATCAAATTTTTAACCTTAATTCTTCATATATCAAGCTAGCTAGAACATATATATACACTCTAATCTTTATATCAAGCTAGCTAGCTAGAACTAATAATCTTCCTACGCTTCGATCCATTCAATATATATACCTATTCTTCATATATATCGATCAAGCTAACTAGAATTCCACAATAATCTTCATATATATCAATCAAGCTAAGTACCTAGCTATTTATTTTTTGTCCTTATATATCATGTACATACATATATAATAATCTAGCTACGTACATATCGATCAAGATCTTACATATATATACACCCAAAAATTACTAATTAAATTGGATAACCAAAGTTAAACTAATTAGTTAATAATATATATATGCAAATATCCAAAAATCCATAATTTTCATTGTCAACATAGCTAGCTACTAATTATCGATCTAACATTCGATGTAAAAGCTAGCATTATACATCAAGAGCGGGATTCTAGCTACCTAGCTATGACAAATTTTGCCGAAAAACTATCGTTGAAATTCAATCACTGGTTAACTTCACAATACACCGAAATATTATTGAAAAAAAATTAGTATATACAAACACTAACCAATATATATATATATGGAGCTGCGGGAATGAGCTTAATTTGGGGGCTTTGATCGAAGCTTTTTCGTTGTAGATCGAAAAATCACCGGAAAGGAGGTGTTAGAACTGTTGTTGTGAAGAAAGAGATAAGAGTTCGATCTGAAAATGCTACTGGCTATTATAGAAGATACTTCTAGCAAACGGACATTATCCGTCTGCTAGTGAATAAATTCCGTCAATTAACCAATCTCTAGCAAACAAAATTTTTTCCGTTTTCTAACAATCCCTTCAGACAACAGAATTGGCAAGGGAATTAAAATTCCATCTTTCAAATGTTTCTTGGAAGACAAAATTTGCCAACGCAACAAATCCGTCATTTAAAAATGTTTCTGAAAGGACTAGACCCCGATATAGTTGCCTAAACCAAAATTAAGTCCTAACGACTCTGCTAACCTTAGTTACTACTCACTAATTGTCAGCCAAAGCAGGGAAATAAAATTCAAAAGGGATGAAATAATAATATCTCGTACATAAGGGTTCACTACTAAAAAAAACAATATTCACGACTGTTTTCGACATCAGAGCAGCTAAACAGATTGAACTGGCAATGAAAAATAAACACTAGCTCGTAGGATCAACCTTGGATCCTATGGTAGATACTGCTATGCATCAATCTGCGTGCGGGCTCGATCGCAGAAGAAACCCTGAAAATTGGGCATTTTAAACCGGAAAGCCTAGGGGAAAGGCAATTAAAATAATAAAAACTGTTAGAATAAGTGGACGAAAATAATATTTCATTTTTAACTAAAACTGTAAATAATATGCCTTCATAAATAATGTACATAAAAATAATGTGAGTCTGAAAATAAACAAGCTCAGGTCAGGTGTTTGTCCTAACCCTCTTGGATACTGTGTGTGGAGGCAGTAACTTGAGTACGTTTTCCTCAAAGTTACAATAAAACCCAGGTCAGGTGTTTGTCCTAACCCTTCTAGGTACTATGAAATCCACGGGTCAGGAGTTTGTCTTATCTCTCCCGGGAGCATCTCGGGGATCAGCCGAGAGGGTAGTGCATTGATGCAACATTTTGACTATGCTCCATGTAAACCAAATCATGCACATGCCTCCAAATGAAAATTCATATCTATAAATCCATAACCGTTAAATACATATTCGTAAAATTCATAACATAAACTCGCAAACTGACAGTGAAAATAAAATGTTCACTCACAGTACTGTGTCGTGATTTTCACTAGCCAAAGTCTATAAGTCGGCGTTCTAAACGTCTGGCACTAGCTGCTAATACGTCGTCCTAAAACAACGATCATTATTTAATAATTACTTGTCAAAAATCATATCAAATAGTTAAGCTCGCAACTCACGAGCAATACTGTCGAGAAAATCACATTATCGACAAATGCGCTTCCCAAAATAATACCAAACTTCCAAAATAAATTCTGATTTCCAATTCCCAATTTTTAAATCCTCTATTTAGTTCGTATCCAATATCCTTAATCGTTACGTGACTCATGGTTAAATCGATAAATTAATCCGCTGATTAATAAAATTATAAATTCTCCATGGTTAATCCTTAATCGATAAACTCTCCTTGGGCTTCAAAACCCCTTTGGTTTGAACCACCATCGCCGCTGTCTCCATCACTGGCGAATTCTGACTGTATTCCCCCATTTTCGTCACGTCGATTCCTTCTCTTCCGGCCACCAACGTCAGCGATCCACCTACCAAATGAAAGAGGAGCTCAAGCCCAATAATTTGACACCAAGACCACAGCTGGAGGTGGCCAAAAAAAGGCACACCGCCGGCAACAAGTTTCAATATCCTTAATCGTTACATGGCTCGTAGTCAAATCGATAAATTTATCCGCCGATTAAGAAAATTATAAATACGTATATTTAATTTCCAATTAACCACTCAACTTATCCTATTGCATCCAATTCAATACAATAACTTCATTATTGGAATCGGTGCGCGATTACGAGTAAAACGACATAAAAATTACGTCGAAACCAACCTCGCCAGATCTCTGCCACCCACGACGGCGTATTGGGTCGCAGACCACCACCGGCGGTGGCCGGAGTCCAACTGGCCTAGAATTCTTCGACCTATACATCAAATTAAAGATCTCAACATTTCTAACAACATTCCAGTTCAATGCTAAGCCCAATTCTAACCAAAAAATTTCGAAAACTTACCATGAAGTTTTAAAACCTTACCGGAATCGGCCCTCCTCCGATCTGCCTCCACCGGCCACGGCAAGGGCCTAGACTGGTCCCAATCGGTTTGTCTCTCCTTGGGCTTTAAAACCCCTCTCGTTTGAACCACCATCGCCGCTGTCTCCCCCACCGGAAAATTCTTGCCGAATTTCCCCATTTTCTTCGCGTCGATTTCTCCTCTTTTGGCCACCAACGTCAGCGATCCACCCACCAAATGAAAGAGGAGCTCAACCCCAATAATTTGACACTAAGACCACAGCCGGAGGTGGCCGGAAAAAGGCACACCGCCGACAACAAGTTTCACGGCAAATTGGGTCGGTTTGACCTATGGGTCATCGCCAGTCAAACCCAGCTTCTAAATTTGGAAACTTTTGACTTTCCCAAAATTGAAACCCTATATATACTTGCGATTTGCGACGAAACTTTTTTCGATATTTCCGTAAAATTTTCGCTAACCATAACTTCTTCATTATAACTCCGTTTTCAACGATTCTCGTATCTACGAACTTATCTCGACAAGTTCATCAATTTCCACCCGAAGTCAACCAACTTCGAAAAATCCGATAAAAATTCAACAACCTAATTCAACACAATATTATCTGATAAAAATAATTCAACACTTAGTAAATAACACACTGATTATCCGAAAAGTTCCCCAAAAGCTCCTATGCATTCAAAATCACCCTAGAAAAGATGATATGGCCATAGGACTTAGAACACAACATGTATATGATATATTAAGAGAAGAATGTTGTCAAAATTTGGAAGGACCCGACTCCGATTTAGTTGCCTAAACTAAAATCAAACCCCTTTGAAAACATGACCGTAAAAAAATTCGCTAGAGTTTACTTTGAAATACGTGAGCCAAAATTAGAACCTGCAAAGAGAATTGCACTTCGACTATTCCACAAAAGCCAAACCATGGGGGTCCGTTCCCCATCTGGATTTCTCAACATCATATATATAATAAACCATAAGGTTTACAAGAAATTCAAAAAACCTTCAGGAGTAAAATCAACAGAAAAGACAGCAGAAGTATTAAGAGCGACTCCTATGTACATCATATACAATCAGTAGGTCGAACTAAGAACCTACACGAACAGAAGTGTGACTGGAACTCTACGCCTCCACCATTGACGTGCAATCCCAGAACTCAAACTGCAAACTGGGCAAAAGAAACTGAAAAACCCAGGGGACGGCAAATAAAATCGTTAGAGTGAGTGAACGAAAATAATAATATGCCTTTAACCAATATAAACATGAAATCATGATGCGAATCTAAAATCATCAAACTCAGGAAGGTGGTTGTCATAACCTTCCCAGATACCGTATAAAATATGGAGGATGTAACTTGAGTACATTTTCCTCAAAGTTACAATCATGTTAAACCAGGTAAGGAGCTTGTCATAACCTTCCTGGGAGCGATATAATCACGGGTCAGGCGTTTTTCATAACCCCCCCCCCCCCCCCGGAGCATCTCGGGGATCAGCCGAGAAGCCATTGCATCGATGCAACCAAGTAAAAATAGATAACCGTAAATGCATAATCATTGCATACTAGTAAAATGCATAACATAAAATGCATAATCAAGACTCGCAAATCGATAGTGAAAATCAAAGTGTCCACTCACAGTACGAGGCTAACTCTGAGGTCCGGTGAAATATCCTTCGCCAAACACTCGATCACGATCACCTGAATAATAGGAATACGATCAATACATATAGAATCACAACATACAGAGCTAACACGTCAAGAACCCCGCGTTCTCGAAAGACGTATCGCTCGAAATATCGACAAGGATAGTAAAATTCCCAAATTACACTCAAATAACCCTCGTCCCAAATTAGAACACTCAAATCAACTCAGAAACCTCACGACCACAATCGGGGCGCGATTACAAGCATAACAGTATAAAAATCTCCAAAATTCCCAAAAGTCAACCTTCGCCGGAGCTCCATCGTTGACCGCCGCCGCGACGCCAACGGTGACCAACTCCGGTGATCTATACCTCAAAACCTTCCTCTCCTCAATCCCAATACCCCAAATCATCAAGTCCAAAAAATAACCCAATCGGCCGGAATTGATATCGAAAGCTCACGGCGAAATCAACTCTGGCGACCACCATGATTTCTCCCTAAAACTCTTCCTTTCTCAAATTAAACCACCCATAAAGTATCTTGGGGATGAGGGGAACCTAACCTCCATCATCCGCGACACAACAGCACGTCGGAGCACTGCCCCCGACGGCGGCGAAATCCAAAAATAAACCCGAATGGGGTAGCCCCAAAAACCCATCAATTCCCATAAACAATTACATAGATCAATAGAGGAAGTCGAGAGCTTTCCAACCATACCAAAATCACGGCCAGTGGTGACCAGAAAATTCGGGTCGGACAGCAACAAGCTCGCGGGTCACAGTGGAGCTCCGATCAACGTGAGTCAAATCTGGTCAACGCTGGTCAAACAGCCCAAATGCGTGATTTTCTGACTTTTACGACCATTCGATATTTATACATAGCGAACTGACCAAACTCACGATTCGGATAACTCAAACCCAATCGGATAAGTACGACTAACTCGATGACAATTTTGAATATCCATTTTATATTTTCTGATTATCCGAAAAATCGTCTGAACCTGCTACGAATTCGAAATCAAATCCTCTATAATTCCCGTGAAGGAACTCAAACCAAATTATTGCCCGATAATTTAGTCGTGAACAAACCCATGAGTACAATTAATTCATAATAATCACGGTTTGGACCAATACGTACACATTCCATGGTTCGGGTCGTTACAAAATTAAAGCAAAAAGGAAAATTAAAAAATAAATTTATATGAGTTGTAAAAATATAGATTTACCCAAACAATATGAATGTCATAGAAAAGATAAGTTTAAAAGCAAGATGACACCTTATAGAAAGAGATAAGAAAAAATATAAACATTATAAGCAACATAGAAGGTATGATATACAACCTTCTAAGACCTTTAGGAAAAGAAAATATATTCCTAAGCAATTTAGGAAAAGAACTACTAAACCTTGGATTAGAAAATATAAAGCACCAAAAGATAAAAGCACTTGTAAGTGTTACTTTTGTGGTGAAGTAGAACACATTAGACATAAATGTCCAAATTTAGGAAAACAACCCAGAAAGAAGATACAATTACTTGAGCAATTTGATTTAGAAGAAGATGAAGACATAGAATCAATTTATAGTTTAGATCATTTAAGCGATAATGAAAGCATTTATAGTATAAATATTTTACCTGAATCCGAATCTGAGTATTTTCATAGTCCAGATAGTGAACTTGATGAAGAAATATGTATGTTAGAAGAAAAAGAAGAATTTAAATATGCTAATTTAGGATGGCCTGAAGAATATAGTAAGTGTAAGAAAGTAGTAGAAGAAAAATATTATACTAGTAAGATAATATTTTTTAAACCTTGTTTTAACAACAAGACTTTAGAAACATAAATAAATTCAGTCGAAGAAGAAGAAATAGATAGAATACAAAATTTTGAATTAGAAAAACATAAGATTAGTATCTTAATGACTATTAATTTTGAATTAGAATTAGCTAAGGATCATAAGATTCAAACAATAGCTATGATAGATACAAGTAGTACTAAAATTGCAATAAGAGAAGAATTAGTACTTATTCAGTATAGACAAAAATTAGTTACACCAGTTAAAGTATCCCAATGGGATTCCAAAGTTGTACAAATAACACATTGTTTAAATAATATACCACTTAGGATTGAAAAGCAACAATTTCACCTACCATTAACATTTGTATCACCTGTAGGATCATATCAATTTATATTATGATTAAACTTTATTAAAAGTCTATAAGGATTTTACTATAATCCACCTGATATAACATTTTATAAGAAAGCAATAACCACTACAGATCAAAGTAACTTATTAGAAAGTTATAATAACTTTAGCATAGAAGAATCAAAAGAAGAACACGATGATTCATTAAAAACCTTAGAGAATTTTGATGAACAAGACATAGATGAGTCAATATTTGAATTAGAATATCCATCTTTTAGAAAAAAATAGTGCCATATGAAATTATACCTAGATAAACCTAAAACTTTAGAGGAGTTATTACAATTTACAAAACAAACTAGAATAATAGGAGAAGATCCACAGTTACATTGGAATAAAAATAAAATATCAGCTAAGTTAGATATTATAAACCCAGACTTAACAATTACAACAGTAGATATGCCTTGTAATCTGTTTGATAAACAAGAATTTGAACAACAAATAAAAGAGTTATTAAATCTTAAGGTAATTAGACCTTCAAAATCTAGACATAGAACATCAGCCTTTATAGTTAGATAACATTGAGTGTCGATGACCTGGGGATTTCATGGACCCCACCATGTCCCAGATCGATGACCAAACGTAGCAACAACAAAAATATTCCACATTTTCTTCACAATCTCAAGAACAAGAGTAGCAATAACAATAGCAATCTGACGCATCTCATCGGAAAGCTAGCCGAGTTCCAACTCCATCAACAGTATTAGCAGAGTCCTTAATTCTTACCAACACAACTTAACCAACCAGCATAATTTTTATCTACGGTTACTCAATCCTAGAACCACTACCAATTTCGAGAACCACTTCAAAATCTTGCTTCTGCCTCCGATCAATTTTTTATGGACATGCCAATTTTGGAGGGAATAGAGAAAATCCAAGGCATACTAGATGCGTTGGACTCTCAAACCCTAAAAAAATTAGTCTTATTCTTTGAGTGTCGTGTAGCCTCAAGAACCCAAACCAACCCGAATGCTTTGTCGACTCCGAAGTCGAACTAAACAATGAGATTAAGAGGCTCAAAGCCATTGTCAGCGCTTCCAAGCTCTACCCCGACCTCGTCGGCCTCAACGTCGTGCCAACCATTCTCAACCTCCTCGGTCACTACAATACCGAGATCGTCATCGCCATTGATGAGGAGGTTAACAAAACTTAGAAGGGAAAGACGTTTTTAACTCAATTTTTCATCTAAGTTAATTATAAAATAAAATGACAAGTTTACCCTTTTTCGAGTAAGCCACGTCAGCAAACTAATGTTTTACTAAAGAAAAATTAACGGAGGTACTACGAATAAAGCAAAAATGTGGTTTAGGTACTACATTGATCACTTTGAGAGTCCAAGTACTAACTTAGTGGAAAATGCTAAACATGGACAGATTCATATGGAGGTGTGGAAGAACGCAGTTCAGCTAGAGTGGAAGACAACACGAAGAAAGACAAGTACGATGTCTTAATTGCGAGATGGTTGTGTTTAGCTCAAAATCCTCTCTTTCGGAATGTGTTGGCTGTAGAAGGGCCGTCGAGGAGCTCTCCAACTGCATGAGTGTGAGACCGGCGAAATTTTATGTTCAAAACTCAAAATTTTGAGGGAAAAAATTCCCCCACCATACTTCAACTTATATGGCCAGGTCAGTTTGATACCTGGACTTTTTTTCGTGTGAAAAATGTACTCCAACTTATTTTTTCGTACCGTTGGGGTACCCACATCACATTTTCGTTCAATTTTCGGCAAGTTTGCTGACGTGGCACCTCTGTTTTTTTTTAAAGTCCATATTGCTCTCCCTCAATGTTTCCAGCCAGTTTTCAAAATTAGGGGGTCTCCATCTCCATCTCACTCTCCTCAGCTCCTCTATGACGGCTTTATATCTCTCTCCCTAGGGGCCCCTACCCTCCATTCCATTATACCCATGAATTCCCAGATGAAAATATCCCAATCTTTGTTAACTAGTTAAACCCACTTCGCTGAAATGACGAAATTTACAATAGTCACCCAAAATGGTACCAATCCGTAGAGCTTTAAGATCTGCAGATTCTACTTCTGGGCACCACCAACACCCACAAACCCTCTCACCAATTTCTTCATTCTTCCCATGAAGCTCCCCGTCTGCCCACTCTTCAGAGTTCAGCCTTTGGGCACTACGATCCGTTAGAACTCTTGGGGATCGGACTAGCTGGGGCATCTGGGACAACCCGAACCAGAAATGGTATGTTAATCGGCTTGATTTACGAGTTTCACGAATAGTCGCGGTTTTGTCGTAATTGGTTGATATGGCGGGCTTGTTAACGACTAAATTATCGGGTAAGAATTTGATTGGAGATCCTTCACAAAAGTTGTAGAGAATTTAATTTTGAGTTCGTGGAAATTTTCGGAGGATTATTTAGAGTTACATGGAATAAGTTATGAATATTTTCGGCCGTTGGATTTAATCATGTTTATCAGTTTGGTTTCGATACGATTTGGACGATACGTGTACGGTATAAATATGGCATGAATACGTGACAATTTTGGAAACTTTCCATTTTGGGAAATCTGGGTTTGACCATGTTGATCCACGGGTCAAAACTGACCCATTTCAGGCCATGACTTTCTCACATTCGTTGTGCCTTATTCCGGCATCTTTTGGCTGTGGTTCCTTCATAAAAGTTGTTGGGCTTGAGCTCCTCTTTCTTTTAATAGGTGGATTACTCAATTTGGTTCCAGATGAAGAAGTTATGGCCTGTTAAAGTTCGGAAATTTTGGTGGTATTCCGGCGAGATTCGGCGGCGGTGGTGGCCGAGTTGGAGGTCAACCCTATAGGGGTTTTAAATCCCATAGGGAGGTTAGTTGAACCCAAGTGGTATTGCACCTTACCGTGGCCGGTGGTGGCCGATCAGAGTTAATGAATTCCGGCGAGGGTTTTCGACTTCAAGGTCAGTTTTGGAGATTTTTCGGTCAAAATTGGGCTTAGCTTTGAACTACAAAGTTGTTGGAAATGTCGAGATCTTCAATTCCATATGTAGGTTGTAATTTTCTGGGCAGATGAAATGTTCCGGCGGCGGAGGCAGCGGCCCGACGCGCCGCCGTGCGCGGCGGTTTTCCGGCCGAGATGATTTTCGACAAGTTTTATGTCATTTTGCTCGGAATCACGCACCGATCACAGTGGTGAGGTTTATATTTTGAATTGAGCATCGGAATTTGTGGCGAGATTTTATAGTGTGTTTATTGGATTTTTGACGATTTCGTCGATATTCGAGTTATATGTTTTCGGGAATGGTTGGTTCTCGTGATGTGGTTCAAATTTTGAAATGTGATTTTGAATAGTGGTCTTTGTGATTATTCAGGAGATCGTGATCGTTCATTTGGTGAGGGATTTTTCGCCGGATCACAAGATTAACGCGTTTTGCGTTGTGCTTGTCTGTGAGTGGACACCTTTCTTTTCACTGATTGGTTGCGAGTCTTTATTATACGTTTTACGAGCATGAACATACATATGTGATTATGATTTATACGAGCATGTGTTTTACGTTATGCATTTACGAATAAGCGATTACGAATATGTTTTTATAATTATGCAATACGAATATGCATTTACATATTACTTTACACATTTGCATGAAAATATTTATGATTTGGTTTACACAGAGTACAGTCTTAGTATATGTGGTTGTATCGATACACTTAACATCCCGACTGATCCCTGAGGATGTTTACCGAGGAAGACTGTTACCTTGTGCCGATGTATTTTTCGGGTGGGAACAGATACCCTGACCTGAGGCCTTTCTGGCTAGAATCACGTGTCGGTCTGAGATCCCATAATTCAGATTGTACTAGTACGGATGTATCCATGAGTGACCCCGCGGAATTTTTGATGCGTGCTCTGTACGCATGAAGAGTTAGAGTCTCCCTCGTGTACCATTTGATTTTATGAATTTAGACTCGCATATGTTTTTTATAACATATATTATTTGGCGAAAGACATTTATTTTCGTCCACTCACTCTAACGGTTTATATGTCTTTCCCTGGGCTCTTCGTTTTCTTTGCCTAGTTTGCAGTTTGAATTCGCGTGTCGCACGTCGTAGTTGGAGGCTTAGTATTCGAGCTACATTTCTTTTATGGTAGGTTCCTAGTTTAGCCTACTATTTATATATATGTATATACTAGAGGTCGCTCTGAATACTGGATATGTTTATATTTTTCACATAATTTTCCCGGATTTCTGTAAAGCTACAGTTTTGTTTATTGTTTACATTATGTTATGTTTTTGAGAAATCCGGATGGGATTGGTGCTTACGGTTTGGCTTTTGTGGCATAGGATGAAGTGTATTTTCGGGTGTAGGTTAATGGCAACCGCGCATTATAGAGGATACTCTGTCGAAATTTTCGTTTTTTGAAAGTTCACGTTTTTAGAAAGGGTTTTATTCCGGTTTAGGAAACTAAATCGGGGTTGGGTCCTTTCAGCTTGGTATCAGAGCATTAGGTTTTAGGTTCTGTAGACTTCTGTAGTCGTGTTTACTAAGAATATTTGAGAATATACAGCATGTCTGGAGCAATGACCCGACCGGCCGGCGGATACTCATCAATGCTCTAGGTGTTGTATGCTTTCAAATGTTTGAAGTTCCATGATTACATCATTTTTTTGTGAATAATGTCTTATTCATTAGGATGCCTCCTTGACGTGGTTTCCGTGTCAGTAGGATTGTGGATCCTATTGAGGATCAGTCGACGCGCGACTTGATAAATGAGTTGTGTGTTTGGATAAGCATTCTGGGTTCAGAGATATGTGTGGCATGGTTTGCCCGGTTGTGCGTGTATGGGCGACTATATGTTGCTTTTTAACAGAGGGTTGTGGTAGCTGATGGTGTGCTTGAGTTTGATCATTACATTTGGTGGGTTGGTATTGTGTGAGTTCCTATTGAGACTCCATGACCTACATTAAGGGTATTGTTTATATGGTAAAGTTTCAATCAGGCTACCCAACAATGGAAATATGAAGTGCTTACTAGTTTGAGGTAGGGATGTATGTTAGTTCTTGTTCACCTGTTTGTCTCAGTTTGTACGTGTTATGTGGCTTCAGTGGAAGCAATGCAGGAGGTTCGAGACGAGTTTGAATCTGAGCATCAAAGGGATTTTGACTATTATGCCTCGAGAGAACTGTGATGAGTTTGTTAGTACTACACTCAGAGGCGAGGACATTAGAAGGAAAGTCAGATATGGTTTCAGTTTTGTCGGTTTGAGGAAGGTGAACTTAGTCGTAATACTTTGATGAGATTGAGTTTAGGCACCTCGGGATCAGTAGCTTCTCCAGGCTGTGGCCTTTTCCATTATGTTGAGGGGCATTTGGACAAGGCGGAAGATCCGTTTGGTAGAGAAGGAGATCACAGAGTAGTGGACTAGTTCCTGTGACATGAGTCAGGGTGGTCGTTGGTGATCCTTCCTCACAGTAGGAGTTTCCATTGTGCAACTTTTATAGCAGGCGTCACTGCGGTTTGTGTTAGAGGGGCATTCTCAGTTGCTATTGTGGTGGCCAGGAAGGTCACGTTACTAGGGAATGTCCTCAGTTGGCTGCTTTCGTGGTCCTGCAGCTCAGAGTTCAAGAGGAGGCCAAGCTACCATTTCTGGAGTTTGACCAACGCAGACTTTTAGACAAGTCAATCAGCAAAGTCGCAATCAACGTGGACGGTTAGTTCGACATGCCAGAGTTCATGCCACGACCCTGTGTGAGGGTAGATTTTCCCTGAGGTTATCATTTCTTGACATCCATGGCTATTATGCTTGCATCTTCACTTCTGGGTTTGTGGAGAATGTTGTATCCATTTGATAAGATTGTGTGTATCAGGTAGGGTTTAAGACTATGAGGTTTGCAGGAGGTTGTGGACTAGCTGCAGAGGGGTTGTTCGTCGCAAGAATGTTGTAGTCCTTTGACGTCTAGTCGTGCCAGAGATCTTGTTTAGAGGTGAAAGAAATGCTTCTCTACTATGTGTGGTTTCAGCAATGTGGCTGAGCTGATGATGAAGCAAGGATGTATGCCGTACTTGGCACATGTTCGTGATGTTGAGCTTGTTGTACCTGATGTTCGTGGTGTTGAGGTTATCTGTGAGTATCCAGATGTTTTTCAGAGAATTTATCAGAGTTGAGGGAGTTATATATTCAACTTCAGGCATTGTTTGAGGAAGAATTCATTTGATTCAGTGTTTTACCATGGGGTGTTCCAATATGTTTTATGAGGATGTAGGATGGTTCGATGAGGTTGTGCATCGACTACCGGAAGCTGAATCAGGTTTTAGTGAAGAACAAATATCCTCCACTTCGGATTGATGGCTAGTTTGATCAGCTTAATGGAGTTTCAGTTTTCGGAGATTGATTTCAGATGTGAGTATCATTAGTTTCGATCAAAGGGTCGAGTTTGAAATGGTCAGATACCTGTGAGGAGAGTTACGTGTTGTGGTTAGAAGAGGTTGATTACTGCGCCAGTGTTCACATTATGTGATGTCAGTGAAGTGTATGTTATGTATAGCGATGATTCGAAACTAGATTTTGCTCGTGTTGGGATGCAACATGGCAATATGATGGTATATGGTTCCAGGCAGTGGAAGCTTTATGAAGTTACGTATCCTATGTATGATTTGGGAGTAGCTGTCATTGTGTTAGCATTGAAGAGTTGGAGATATTATTGGTATGGCGTGCAGCGCAGTGTAGGATGTACACTGATCACTTGAGTTTCATCTACTTGCGTATTCAGCCAGATTTAAGCATGAGGCAGCGTAGATAGATGGGGTTGATTAACGACTATGGCCACACATTTGAGTTCATCCGGGAAAAGCTAATGTGGTTGTACTTTGACTATCATTCAGGGGAGACCAACGTTGTTGCTGATGCACTTAGTCAAAAATTTAGAGTTTCTATGTTTCATGTACGTGTTGCAAGAATCTCATTGTTAGCTGAGTTGCGAGCTACGGGAACTGAGTTATAGTGAGATAATGTTGGAGCATTGTTGGCTAATTCCAGAATTGATCTGTGTTACTTGATCTGGTCTGTGAGGCTCAGGATGCGGATTCCTACTTGTTGGACAAGAAGAATGTGATTCAGAATGGTGCTCCAGCAGAGTATCAGTTGAGGAATATTGGCACTTTATCGTGCAGTGTGAGGCTAAGTGGGCCCAGAGATGATGAATTGAAGAGGGAGATGCTTATTGAAGCTCATTGTTCTACGTACGTTATGCACCTTGGTGGTACGAAGATGTATCAGATACTTAGAGTTTACTACTGGTGGCGCAATATGAAGAAGGGAAATAGCAGCCTATGGGAGCAGATACTTCATTTGTTAGCAGGTAAAGGCAGAGAGACGGAAACTTGCTAGAAAGTTATAGCCATTGGAGATTCCCGATTAGAAGTGAGAGCATATCACTATGGATTTCATGTATCAGTTACCGCGTACTTCGGATGGTAATACTGATATTTGGGTCATTGTGGACCGTTTGACGAAATCAGTTGTTTTCTTTGTACTTCCAGGAAAGATTTCAGTGGGCAGGCTGGCAGAGTGGTATTTGGTAGAGGTTGTCCATTTTCATGGTGTGCTTGTGTCCCAGGTCGCTGATCGAGATAATCAGTTACAATAGAGATTTGGCAGGCATTGCAGTGAGCATTGGGGACCAGATTACAATTTATTACAGTTTTTCATCCTCAGATTGGTGGACAATCTTAGAGGACTATTCAGACTTTGGGGGACATTTTGTGGTCCTGTGTATTGCAGTTCAGAAGGATTTGGGACCAGCAGTTTCATTTGTTCTAGATTGCTTGTAGTATCAGTTTGTAGACCAGTATTGTTATGACATTGTATGAAGTTATATATGAGGAACAGTGTTACACTCCATGGTGTTGGAGCGCGTTAGGAATGATTTATTGGAATGTGCTACTGTAGACCTTTGGATTAGCAGGGACAGGTTGATAATTGCTCGTGATCAGCAGAGAAGTTATGCAGATGTGAGTAGATTGAGTCATGAGTTTGAAGTCGATAATTAAGGTTTCCTTGGAAATGTGTGATTTGTTCTGGGTGGTGTGTTATATTTTACCACGTTATATTGGTCTGTATGTGATCATGAAGCGAGTTAGTGTTGTGACGTATAGTTTGGAATTTCCTGTAGCATTGGCCAGTGTGTATGCTGTACTCCATGTGGTGGAACTACATTTCAGATTTATTACATGTTTAACACCCTATCAGTTCCATATACAGGAAGACTTGACATTTGTGGAGTAGCCAGTTCAGATTCTGGATTTGAGGGTGCAGGGATTACAGCACAAAAATATTTCCTATTGTGAAAGTCTGATGGCAGATTTAGCTCAAGTAGTCACTTGGGAGTTTGAGCAGTATACAGAGGCAGTGTCCCTACTTTTCAGTGGGCAGGCTTGGAAATTTCGAGGTCGAAATTTTTGTAAGGGGGGTAGATTTGTGACAACCCGAACCGAAAATGGTATGTTAATCGGCTTGATTTGCGAGTTTCACGAATAGTCGCGATTTTGTCGTAATTGGTTGATATCACGGGCTTGTTAACGACTAAATTATCGGGCAAGAATTTGATTTGAGATCCTTCATGAAAGTTGTAGAGAATTTAATTTCGAGTTCAAGGGAATTTCCGGAGGATTATTTTGAGTTGTTGGAAATGTCGAGATCTTCAAATTCACGTGTAGGTTGCAATTTTGTGGGCCGATGAAATTTTTCTGCTGCGGAGGCAACGACGGCAGCATGCGGTGCGCGGCGGTTTTCCGGCCGAGGTGATTTTCGACAAGTTTTATGTCATTTTTCTCGGAATCACGCACTGATCTCAGTGGTGAGGTTTATATTTTGAATTGAGCATCGAAATTTGTGGCGAGGTTTTATAGTGTGTTTATTGGATTTTTGACGATTTCGTCGATATTCGAGTTATATGTTTTCGGGAATGGTTGGTTCTCGTGATGTGGTTCAGGTTTTGAAATGTGATTTTGAACAGTGGTATTTGTGATTATTCAGGAGATCGTGATCGTTCGTTTGGTGAGGGATTCTCTGCCGGATCACAGGATTAACGCGTTTTGCGTTGTGCTTGTCTGTGAGTGGACACCTTTCTTTTCACTGATTGGTTGCGAGTCTTTATTATATGTTTACGAGCATGAACATGCATATGTGATTATGATTTATATGAGCATGTGTTTTACGTTATGCATTTACAAATAATCGATTACGAATATGTTTTTATAATTATGCAATACGAATATGCATTTACATATTACTTTATACATTTGCATGAAACTATTTATGATTTGGTTTCCATAGAGTACAGTCTTAGTATATGTGGTTATATCGATACACTTAGCATTCCGGCTGATCCCCGAGGATGTTTACCGGGGGGAGGACTGTTACCTTGTGTCGATATATTTTCTGGGTCGGAACAGATACCCTGACCTGAAGCCTTTCTGGCTAGAATCACGTGTGGGTTTGGGATCCCGTTATTCGGACTGTACTAGTGCGGATATGTCCATGAGTGACCCCGCGGGATTTTCGATACCTGTACGCGTGAGGAGTTAGAGTCTCCCTCATGTACCATTTGATTTTATGCATTTAGACTCTTATATGTTTTGATAACATATATTATTCGGCAAAAGATATTTATTTTTGTCCACTCACTCTAATGGTTTATATGTCTTTCCCTGGGCTCTTCGTTTTCTTTGCCCAGTTTGCAGTTTGAATTCGCGTGTCGCACGTCTCAATTGGAGACTTAGTATTCGAGCTACATTTCTTTTATGGTTGGTTCCTAGTTTGGCCTACTATTTGTATATATGTATATACTAGAGGTCACTCTGAACACTGGATATGTTTATATTTTTCACATGATTTTCCCAGATTTTTGTAAAGCTACAGTTTTGTTTATTGCTTTACATTATGTTATGTTTTTGAGAAATCCGGATGGGATTGGTGCCCACGGTTTGGCTTTTGTGGCATAGGATGAAGTGTGTTTTCGGGTGCAGGTTAATGGCAACCGGTCATTATAGAGGATACTCTGTCGAAATTTTTGTTTTTTGAAAGTTCACGTTTTTAGAAAGAGTTTGATTCTGGTTTAGGAAATTAAATCGGGATTGGGTCCTTTCAGCATCTTCTCATCAACAATCAGAACTCACTCCACTCCGCAATTAGGCATACGAGCCATTCATCTTTCTAGACTTAGCCTTGAAAATGAAAAAATAAAATATCATATTTTACTTGGTAGCATGAATATGGAAGAATTTAGAGAAACATATTTAGAGCATGATGACAGCAGAATTTTAATCACCCCTGGTCTGCTAATAAACCATGGCTTTCTTATTCATCTTTCTTTCAAAAGAAAAAATCATGTTAGTTCTTTGTCTCGCCAACTTCGATTTTCCATATATAGAACATTACATAGAAATATGGGGGATAGCAAAAGCAAGAAGAGAAAATATACAACTAGAATTTACTAGTATTCCTTCAGCACCAAGTAGTAATAGCATGTATTCAGATAAAGCAAGACACCTAATACTTATCTCTCGCCAAAATTTTAGAGAACCGCCAGCAATGTTAGAAAACCCTGCTTCAATACCAAATTTAGAGGATATACATAAATTTCAAGTAGCACAACTCTCACTGAAGAATATTGGAATGACAGTGATTTGTGCTTAGTTTACCAAACGAGCACTATAATCATGTATACATCAGATATATATGAAGGACTCCCTCGACCTGGTAAAAAATACAACACCACCATGAGTGGCATGAGATCATAAAAGAAGCATTTGATGAATTAAAAAGTGAAAAGAAAGAAGAAGCAGAAAGAATAGAAAGAGAATTTTGGGAAGCAGCAGCAAGAGAAGCAGACCAAGCAGAAGTAGCATCAAGACAAGCATAACTAGATTTACTCTTTGACAGAATGGGTACTGAAGAAAATTACAACATTAACAATGTAATGAGCGATGTAGAAGATCACAACATTGATAAGCATCAGACGCAGAAACAAAAGAGCAAGAGGTGAAGTAGCAGATGAGAAATCAGAAATAGAGAAGATAGAGCAGCAGAAATTGATCGGCAATACAAGAAGAGAACAAATATAAGTAGCAAAAGAAGAAGAAGAGAAAGAAAAAGGAGACACGGAAGAGAAAGAAAGAAGAGAGAAAGAGACGTTTCAGCAAAAAGAAGCCAAAATCTATGTAAATAGTCATAAGGGTATTTTGGTCTTTTCAAACCTCTTTTACTGTAAAAAAATTTGTTTTGACTGTATGATATACGTAAAACATGCATCAAATATTAACACATAGTTCACACACAACTTTGTAGATGTAGTATTGATAAGTAGGGATCGTTCTTAACCGAGGATTGAGGGTACTAAGCATGACAACGTTTGTAAACATAAAATAAAAGCTATGGGGGTTTGAAAAGTTTGGTTTAGTGATCTACGAAATTAAGAACATAAATTGGTAAGCAAACATATTCAGAAATCCAAGATTCTATCATGTTTCACTCATATACAAGTAGTTTACAAACAAGAACAAAGAACCCTAAACATGCTTGCTAGACCAAAAATAAAACACTAATTCTCTTTATTTACAAGTGATCATCTCATCTCCTCACCTTAACTCTTTATAACCTAATCGATTTCACGCATCCTATTAAGTATTTAAGCCTTTTACTATGTTTTTCATTTATCTTTTGCAGGTAAGTATTCAAACCAAGATTACTTGCATTTAAATACTTAAGCATATCATAACCTAAACCAAGATTGCTCGCATTTAGATTAAGCATTAAGATTAGAAGACACACGCATAGAAAATACCTAGAGACATAAGAAGACACACGAAATTGTTAGAATCATATAACTAAAAGTACTTCTTTAAACTCATCCTTAAAAATCAGAAGTTCATACAAAAAGATAAAGAAAATAGAAGGTGACATGTTTGTGACGACCCGAACCAGAATCAGTATAGTAATCGGCTTAATCCATGAGTTAGCGAGTAATTACAATTTTCCGTAAATTAATCGAATTGGCGGTTCAGTTCACAACTTAATTATCGGGCGAGAATTTCAGTTGAGTCTCTTCACGAGAATTGTAGTACACATGATTTTGAGTTCGTGGTCAGTTTCGGATTATTGTTTCGACAATCGAGGAATATGTTATGAATATTTTGAAATCACGTGATGTCGTCGTGTTTATCTGTTTAGATTTGAGTTATCCGAAACGTGATTGTGATTCATTTTGGACCATCTATCATATCGAGCCGTGAGTATAAATATCGGAAATAGTCAAAAAATTGTCGAAAAACACTGTTTGGAAGTTTGACCGGCGTTGACTAGACTTGGAGGCGTTAACTCGCGTTGACCGAAGGAGAAACCGGACCACCGTTTGACTCGCCGGCGACTTTCCGTTTCTGGCCACCTCCGGCTTTGATTTTGGTATATTTCGATTCTCCTTGAAATTTGCAACTATTTACAACTTGGAATTGTGAAAATTGGTTTCGATTTGTGGGAGAACGAGTGAGTTGAAGTTTTTGATTTTCCGGACAGAATCGGGGTTGTTGGATGGCAGTTCTTCGGCCACGGTGGTGGCCGGAGATTAGGGGGGTTCGACTCGTGGGGCCACGGCTGTGCCTCTGGGAGTGGCCTCGAGGGCCGCCGTGCGCCGTGGACGGTGATTCGACGGAAAACAGGGCTGCCGGCCGGAATTGAATTTCGTGACTTTCGAGCTGATTTCCAGCGATTTGGGGCAGAATTGGAAGTTGTCACAGTTGAGAGATGTGTTAGGCTTGAGGAGGAGAAGCTACGGTGAGCTTGGTGGCCGGGAAATTTCTACGGTGATGAATTGTGATTTTGATCAGTTATATTTTGTGATTATTCAGGGGATCGAGATCGTACGTTGGGCGAGGGATCTTCCGCCGAATCTCGAAATTAGCGTGTGTGCGCACTATGCTATCTGTGAGTGGACCTTTTTATTTACACTGTCGTAGCGAGTTCTTGATTTCTGTATTTATTTATAGTACGATTTTGAGATTATTTATTGTTTTTGGAGGTATTGTTTTATATTTTATATGGTGATGGCATTTACTTAGCATCGATGCATTGGCTACTCGGCTGATCACCGGTAGTCCAGATCCAGGGTTGAGAGATTCCTCTGAGGTGCTCACTAGGCTTGAGAGATTCGCCTAGTCTATCATCGTCGGGCTTGAGAGATTCGCCTAACCGTCGGGCTTGAGAGATTCGCCTGACACCTCCATTCATTTTATGAACTCGCTTTGTTTTATGATATATGTTTAATGAAAGGCATACGATTATTTTTCGTCCACTCACTCTAACGATTTTATTTGCCTTTCCCCTGGGCTTTTCGGTTTTTGTGCCCAGTTTGCAGTTTGGATTCTGGTGTCTCAAGTCGCAGTCGGAGGCTTAGTGTTCGAGCTACCTTTCTTTTCCAGTAGGTTTCTTGTTTTGCCTACTGTTGTATATTTTTGTATATATACACTAGAGGTCGCTCTGATTACACTACTGTTATGTTTTCATATGATTTTCCCCAGATTTCTGTAAAGTACAGTTTTGATTACTACTTTACCTTATTGGTATGATATTGAGAAATCCGGATGGGATTGGTGCCCACGGTTTGGCTTTTGTGGCATAGGATGAAGTGTGTTTTCGGGTGCAGGTTAATGGCAATTCCACGTTGTAGCAAAACTCAGCCGAAATTTTTGTGGTTTTTGTAAGTTCGTGTTTTCAGAAGGGGTTTGATTCCGGTTTAGGAAACTAAATCGGGGTTGGGTCCTTTCAATGTTACACTTTTTATTTCGCGATTGCGCTAGTACAAAGCATAAAATAGCTTTCTAGTGAATGGAGGAGAACACCCTTCGATTGCGTTAGGTGTTCTTGGAGGCACGGCATTGAAGGAGTGTGGACGAGGACGGACCTTCATGATGATTTCGGGTTTTGGAGGAGACAAAGTATTTTAGGCAGAGCTTTGGCTTTTAGAATGAGAGATGATGATGAATGAGTCGAGCTACCCAATTTATAGAAGAATATTAGGTATTTTCCTACCAAATTAAGACTTTCCTTGTGTGCCCGAGTAAATCTGACAGCCTATCTTCAAACGTGTTTTCCTGGAGCTGTGGACATCAGAAAATTATGATTCTTGATTTGTTAGAAAGAAGACTTCCACGGGCTATCAAATAACATATCTGATCATTAAATTCGGAGTTGATTTGCATCTTTGGTGCCCTTTTAAAGTTGGGTGACCTGGCAGCCCAGATTTTCTTTTACAAGGAGTAGGAAATCTTGATGTCTTCAAATCTTGCATTCCTTATTCTCTAATCTTCCTTGGCCGAATATACCATATATTTTCACATATTTTGGCCTTCAAATCAGGTACAAATAATGTTCAAATATATTTCATGAATTTGGCTCCAAGGATCTCCATAATTTCAGCAATATTGCTTTTTCCTAGTTCACGCAGGAGAAATGCCTTCTTCCTTGTTTGCACCATTTTGATATCCATTTGATTTGTCAAATGATTTCCAATTCTTGACACCATATGGGCATGCATTTTAGTAACCATTTCAGTACAAGAAAACTTCACTTAGACCACGAAGTGGTCTAAGTGGAACTTGGACGACGGAGAACTCCGTTTCCGTTGCCCAAGTGTACACTTGGACAATGGAGAACTTCTCTATGGTCCAAGTTTACACTTCGACGATGAAAACTGAGTTCTCCGTTGTCAAAGTCACCACTTGGACCGCGGACCGACAGACCGTGGTCCGAGTGGCCACTTGGACCGCAGAGAAGTTCCCAATCTGTCCTCTAAGTGGCCACTTAGACGACGGACCGACACCTCCGTCGTCTAAGTGAAGCATTATATAAGGTCCATGCTGAACTCTCTTCCTCTCCGCTTGCTCATCTCAACTTCATCCTCATCGTCTCAACTCTCTTCTTGTCTTGATCAGACTCTCCTCACGCATACATGCATGCGTGCACGCAATTCAAACGTACTAGCTAGCACTATATATATCTTCGGCTCCGACCATCGATTAATTCTCCATATATCGGAGAAGGGTAGGTACGTACGTAGTTAATTTCTCAACACCATTAATGTATATTTATATATATAATTAATTGTACGTTTGATTGATTACACTGTTAATTAATTAATTAGTACGTCTAATATATATTTATAATTAAGTTAAGAAATTGATGATATATATATATTAGTTAATTAATATAGACCAGTAGTACGTATATATGTATGGATGTTTAAAAATTTGGTTAATATTTAGTTAAAACGTACGTACATGCATATTAGACATATTAAAGTAATTGATGTAGAGTACTTACGTATATTCACCAATATAATTATTCAAGGTAATGAATTAATAATTTCATTTAGTTAAAGTTGTTGAAAATTTGTGTATATATATAATAGTTTAATAATTACTTGAAAATTTGTATATATATATAGAATTAATAGTTAATTGACTAATATGATAATTAATTATAAAATTTCTTAGAGGTATGGACAACAGTTAGATGAATATGCGGAATAGAAGTGATGTCCAGTATATGGATGAAATTAGCGAATTTGTGAATTTTGCAATAGAACATGGTCAAGGAAAGAAGCGTTTCACGTGTCCGTGCCAAAAATGTCTTAATTGTCAGTGTGTGGAGGTTAATGTAACCTGAACGAAAATGGTATGATGTGGAGTTACACTACATGGAGCGAGCATGGTGAAGCAGTAGACTTGAGCTCAGGGTACAGTTACCATGGTGCCTCATCCAGCGGCAGTAGTGTCGGCCCCCCTGCTTGGAACCCAACTGCAGATTTTGTTCATGATGCGTTTCCTGGATTTAGTCATGGTGGACACCAACACCAAGAGGGAGGTTACAATACCACTCATTAGCATGATGACACATTTTTCGCTGCTAGCTTGGCCACTGACACTAGTGAGATGGATAAGTACAACAGGATGCTACTTGAAGCGTAGACCCTGGTGTACCCTGGATGCCGAGAGAATGTGTTGCAATATGTGATGGAGCAAATGAAGATAAAAGTGAAGCACAAAATGTCAGTCAGTGCTTTTGACGAAATTCAGGAGCAAATATGTAAGTTGCTTCCTGATGATCACAATCTTCCTAAATCTTATTATAAGGTTAGAAATATCTTGAGCAGCCTCGGCGTAAAGTACAAGATAATTGATGCATGTCCGAATGATTGTGTGTTGTTTTACAAAGAGTATAAAGATTTGGACTATTATCCCGATGTGGCCAGTGCAAATATGAGCTGAATAGGAAAAGTTCAAAAAAGAGAATTCCTGTGAAAGTTCTTCGATATTTTCCCTTGATTCCCAGATTGCAGTGCCTGTACATGTCTCTATACACAACAGAGGCGATGTGATGGTAAGCAAAAAAGTGAATATGTGATGACCCGAACCAGAATCAGAATTAGCACGTTAATCGGCTTAATCCATGAGTTTACGAGTAATCGCAGTTTACCGTAAATGAATTGAATTGGCGGTTCAGTTCACGACTTAAATATCGGGCAAGAATTTGTGTTGAGTCTCTTCACGAGAATTGTAGTACGCATGATTTCAAGTTCGTGGGCGATTTTGGATAATTGTTTCAATTACCAAAAAATATGTTATGAATATTTGAAATCGCGTAATTTTGTCGTGTTTATCCATTTGGATTTGAGTTATTCGAAATGTGATTGTGATTCGATTTGGTCCATCAATCGTATCTAGCCGCGAGTATAAATATCGGAAATAGTCGGAAAATTATCAAAAACACTGTTTTTGGAAGTTTGACCGGCGTTGACCACGTTAACCGAGGGAGAAACGGACCTCCGTTAGACTCATCGTCGGGTTTGACGATTCCGGCTGTTTTCGGCCACGATTTTGGAAGGTATGGATTCCCCCTGTGATTTGCAACTGTTTAGGACTTGGTCTTGTTTGAAATGGTCACGGATTGAGGGAGAACAGAGAGCTCAAATTTCGCCGGAATTGGGGTTAATGGTGAGGTGTTTTCCGGTGACTTTCCGAAGGGGATTTTAGGTGGAATAGGTTGGGTTCGGGCTGGTGAGGAAGTCCCTTGAAAATGGGAGGCCGAGGTGGCCTCATGGTGGAGGATTTTGCCAGAGAAGTTTTCCGGCCGGTTTGAAACTTTGACCTGTCGAGCTATTTTTTGGCCACGGTGGTGGCTGTATGGTGGTGACCCTTTGGGGAAAGAGACTTGGCTTGAGGAGGAGAACATTTTGGGGCCTTGGTCGCCGGGTTATTCCACCGGTTGACCGCGCCGCCGCCGCCAGCGGTCAATGGCGGAGCTCCGGCGACCCGTTGACTTTTTGGAATTTCATGAATTTTATGTCGTTTTGCTTGTAATCGCGCCTCGATCATCGCCTTGAGGTTTTCGAGTTGATTTGGAAATCGGATTTTTAGTCGAGGGTTTATGTGGAGAATTTGGAGATTTTCGACGATTATTTTGTATCAAGTTTTATGTTTCCGAAAATGGTTAGTTTCCGAGGTGTGGTACAGAGTAATGAATTGTGATTTTGATCAGTAATATTTTGTGATTATTCAGGGGATCGAGATCGTACGTTGGGCGAGGGATCTTCCGTCGGATTTCGTGATTAACGCGTTTGCGCGCTGTGCTATCTTCGAGTGGACCTTTTTATTTACACTGTCGTAGCGAGTTCTTGATTTCAGTATTTATTTCCAGTACGATGTTCAATATTTATATTTTATATGGTGATGGCATTTACTTAGCATCGATGCATTAGCTACTCGGCTGATCACCGGTAGTCCAGATCCAGGGTTGAGAGATTCCCCTGATGTGCCTACTAGGCTTAAGAGATTCGTCTAGTCTATCACCGTTGGGCTTGAGAGATTCGCCTGACCGTCGGGCTTGAGAGATTCGCCTGACACCTCTATTCATTTTATGAACTCGCTTTGTTTTATGATATACGTAAATGGTGAAAGACATATGATTATTTTCGTCCACTCACTCTAACAATTATATTTGCCTTTCCCCGGGGTTTTTCGGTTTCCATGCCCAGTTTGCAGTTCGGATTCTGGTGTCTCACGTCGCAGTCGGAGGTTTAGTGTTCGAGCTACCTTTCTTTTCCAGTAGGTTTGTTGTTTTTTCTACTGTTGTATATTTTTGTATATATACACTAAAGGTCGCTCTAATTACAATACTGTTATATTTTCATATGATTTTCCCCAGATTTTTGTAAAGTACAGTTTTGATTATTACTTTACATTATTGTTATGATATTGAGAAAATCCGGATGGGATTGGTGCCCACGGTTTGACTTTTGTGGCATAGTATGAAGTGTGTTTTCGGGTGCAGGTTAATGGCAATTCTACGTTATAGCGAAATTCTGCCGAAATTTTTATGGTTTTTGCAAGTTCGTGTTTTCAGAAGGGGTTTGATTTCGGTTTAGGAAACTAAATCGGGGTTGGGTCCTTTCAGCTTAGTATCAGAGCATTAGGTTTCAGGTTTTATAGACTTCTATACTTGTGATACTAAGGGTATTTGAGTATGTATAGCATGAATGGAGCGATGACCAGTCTAGCCAGCGGTTACTCATCAATGCTTCGGGTGTTGTATATGTTCAAATGTCTGAAGTCTCATGATTACATTCCTTGTGCTTGTGACTAATGCTTTTCTTGTATCATTAGGATGTCTCCTAGACATGGTCCCCGTGTTAATAGGGATGTGGATCCTGATGAGGATCGCCAGACGCATGACTTACTGATGCGAGTATTGCGTTTGGAGGAGCGTTTTGACCCTGTGGTCAAAGCTCGAACTGTTTGAGCGACTATCTTCTCAGGTTCAGTTGATCCAGAGATTTGTGAGGCATGGTTGGTTCAGGTTGAACGCGTTTGTGAGCGTCTGCGTTTCACCCCTGAGCAGATGACAGTGGCAACCGTTGGGTTACTTGAGTCAGATGCATACTTTTGGTGGGTTAGCACCAATAGAGTTCCGGTTAATACTACATGGACTTTGTTTCAATATTTTTTTATGCGAAGATACTTCAACCAGGCTACACAGCAGCGGAAGTATGAGGAGTTCACTAATTTGAGGCAGGGCAGCATGTCTGTGCTTGAGTACCAGGACAGATTTACCAGCTTATCTCGGTTTGCTGGTGACATGGTGGCTTCAGAGGAAGCCAAGTGCCGAAGATTTGAGCTGGGCTTGAACCTGAACATCAAAGGGACTCTGACTACGATGCCTCAGAACAACTTTGATGAGTTCGTGAGTGCTGCACTTCGAGGCGAGGATATTGAGAAGGAAAGGCAGATGAGACTCCAGTCTGGACGATTTGAGGAGGGTGGACCGAGTCAAGGACCTTACAAGAGGCTGAGTTCTGATACTTCCGGATCAGCATCATCATCGGGCAGTGGACCATATAGATCATCATGTAGTTCTGCTAGACAGAGGCAGAGATGGAGGAGGGATCGACCACAGAGGCCACAGTCTTGTGGGGGTTCTAGCGGATCTAGTTACCCTCGTCGTACCGGTGGCACTTTTGCCGTACCGAGGGAGTACCCATTATACAATCTCTACAGCAGGCATCATCTTGGTCCATGTCAGCGAGGCCCTATCGTTTGTTATCATTGTGGCCAGAAGGGTCACTATGCGAGGGAATGTTTCCAGATTGCTGGTGTTGGCGGACAGGCGGCCCAGAGTTCTGGAGGAAAGCGAGGTACCACTTCTGGGGCTCGACCAGTACAGTCTTCTAGCCAGGGCGGACAACACAGTCACCCTCAGCGTGGACGACCAGCCGGGCAGACTAGGGTTCATGTCATGTCTTTGTGTGAAGCCAAAGCTTCACCGGAGGTTGTTATTGGTACGTTGCATGTTTTCTGCTATCCAGTACTGACTTTGCTAGATCCAAGTACTACACATTCATTCATATCATATAGATTATCATCTTTAGCTACTATGCCTGCATCTCCACTTCCGGGGTTGTGGAGAGTGTTGTATCTGTCTGGTGAGGTTGTGAGTATTGGCTGGGTGTAAAGGGATTGTGAGATTTTTATTGGAGGTCATGCTTTAGCCGCGAATTTGTTATTGCTGGATATCGTCGATTTTGATGTGATTTTGGGTATGGACTTCTTGGAGACACATTGGACTATGTTCGATTGTCACAAGAAGGAGGTAGTGTTTCGACGTCCAGGTTTTCCAGAGATACTATTTCGCGGTGAGAAGAATACTTCATTGCCATGTGTGATTTTAGGGATGAAGGCCGAGCGGATGATGAAGAAGGGTTGTGTTGCTTACTTAGCTCATGTTGTGGATACTACGGCTGCTGTACCAGACATTGGTGATATTGAGGTGGTTTTCGAGTTTCCAGATGTGTTTCTGGAGAAGTTACCGGGTATTCCTCCATTTCGAGAGATTAATTTCACCATTGGGCTTTTACTGGGCACTAGACCAATATCTCAGGCACCTTATCGTATGGCGCCAAAGTTGAAAGAGCTACAGATTCAACTTCAAGAGCTGCTGGAGAAAGGTTTTATACGACCCAGTGTATCACCGTGGGGTGCTGCTGTACTGTTTGTGCAGAAGAATGATAGTTCCATGCGGTTGTGCATTGATTACCGGAAGCTAAATCAAGTCACTGTGAAGAACAAGTATCAATTGCCGCGGATTGACGACTTGTTTGATCAGCTTAAGGGAGCTTTAGTCTTTTCGAAGATTGATCTCAGGTCCGGATACCATCAGTTGAGGATCAGAGAGTCAGATGTGGCCAGGACAGCTTTCAGATCACGATATGGGCATTATGAGTTCTTGGTTATGCCGTTTGGGTTGACCAATGCCCCCGCAGCTTTTATGGACTTGATGAACCGGGTGTTCAGGCGGTTTCTGGACAAGTTTGTGATCGTGTTCATCGACGACATCCTGATTTATTCCAGGAGTGTGGGCCAGCACAAGAAGCATTTGTGAGCTGTTATCAGCTGTTTGCGAAGTTCAGCAAGTATGAGTTCTGGTTGGATAGTGTGAAGTTTTTGGGTCACGTGATATCAGCTGAGGGAGTCAGTGTGGATCCTGACAAGATAGAAGCCGTGTTGAATTGGAGTAGACCTACCACCGTACCAGAGATCAGGAGTTTCTTGGGTTTGGCAGGTTATTATCGGCGCTTTGTGCAGGATTTTTCACGGATTGCCACTCCACTTACCAGATTGACGAAGAAAGGGTTCAAGTTCAAGATGTCCAATACATGTGAGGAGAGTTACTTGCTCCTGGAGGAAAAGTTGACTACTACACCGGTTCTGACTTTATCTGACGACAGTGGAAAGTTTGTGGTTTACAGCGATGCATCGAAGTTGGGACTTGGTTGTGTTCTGATGCAACATGGCAGAGTAGTGGCTTACGGTTCCTCGCAGCGGAAACCACATGAAGTCAACTATCCTACTCATGATTTGGAGTTGGCTGCTATTGTATTAGCTTTAAAGAGTTGGAGATACTACTTGTACGGAGCACAGTGCAAGATATATACTGATCACAAGAGTCTCACTTATTTGCACACGCAGCCAGACTTAAACATGAGGCAGCGCAGATGGATGGAGTTGATCAATGATTACGATTGTACTTTCGAGTACCATCCAGGGAAGGCTAATGTCGTTGCTGATGCACTCAGTCGAAAATTGGGAGCTTCATTGTTTCATGTGTGTGTGGCCAGAGTTTCCATGTTAGCTGAGTTACGGGCTACGGGAGCTGAGTTTGAGTGGGAGGATGATGGAGCCTTGTTGGCTAGCTTCCAGGTTCGACCTGTGTTGGTTGATCAGGTGCGGGAAGCTCAGGATACAGATTCCTATCTGTTGGACAAGAAGACCATGATTCGGAATGGTGTACCAACAGAGTTTCGGTTGAGTGATGATGGTAATTTACTATTCAGAGGCAGATTATGTGTACCCAGGGATGAGAGTTTGAAGAAAGAGATTTTAGACGAAGCTCATTGTTTGACGTATGCGATGCATCCCGGCGGTACGAAGATGTTTCGTACACTTCGAGCTTACTACTGGTAGTGAAATATGAAGCGGGAGATTGCCGCATATGTGAGCAGATGTCTGATTTGTCAGCAGGTTAAAGCGGAGAGGCAGAAGCCTGCGGGAAAGTTGCAGTCCTTGGAAATTCCGGTTTGGAAGTGGGAGCACATTACCATGGATTTCGTGTATCAGTTACCACGTACTTCGGCCGGTAATACTAGTATTTGGGTTACCGTAGATCGATTGACGAAATCCGCTCATTTTCTGGCACTTCCGGAGAAGATTTTGACAGGACCCAACCCCGATTTAGTTACCTAAACCGGAATCAAACCCCTTCTGAAAACATGAACTTTCGAAAACCACAAAAATTTCGGCAGAGTTTCGTTACTAACGTGGAATTGCCATTAACCTGCACCCAGAAAATACACTTCATCATATGCCACAAAAATCAAACCGTGGGCACCAATCCCATCCGGATTTCTCAATATCGTAACAGCAATGTAAAGTAATCAATAAAAATATACTTTATAGAAATCCGGGAAAAATCGTATGAAAATATAACATCAGAATGCTCAGAGCGACCTCTAATGTATAAATACATAAATATACCACAGCAGGCAGAACAAGAAACCTACTAGAAGAAACAAGGTAGCACGAACACTATGCCTCCGACTGTGATGTGTGACACCAGAATCCGAACTGCAAACTGGGCACAAAAACCGAAAAGCCCACAGGAAAGGCAATAAAAACGTTAAAGTGAGTGGACGAAAATAAACATATGCCTTTCACCAATTTCATATACAATAAACAATGTAAAGCGAGTTCGGAAAATATATATGGAGGTGCCAGGCGAATCTCTCAAGCCCGACTGTGATAGGCTAGGGGAATCTCTCAACCCTAGCGGCATAACAGGGGAATCTCTCAACCCTGCCCAGGGGAATCTCTCAACCCTGTCCAGAAGAATCTCTCAACTATGGGTCAGACTACCGGTGATCAGCCGAGTAGCCGAAGCATCGATGCAAGTAATGCCATCACCATAAAAATATAAAATAATACCTCCAAAAGTAATAAAATAATCTCAACATCGTATATAAATAAAAGTTCACTCACAGATGAGCGTAACGCGATACGCGTTAATCCAATGATCCGGCGGAAAATCTCTCGCAAAACGAACGATCACGATCCCCTGGATAATCATAAAATCCACTGCTCAAAAACTTAACTCGAAACCTCGAGTCACATCACGAGAAACAACCGTTCCCGGAAACATATAATTCAATATCGACGAAATCGTCAAAAATACGATAATCACATCATAAAACCTCACTCTATTTTTCGATGCTCAATTCGAAAAATAAACTTCACCACTGCGATTGGTGCGCGATTACGAGCAAAACGACATACAACTCGTCGAAAAACACCTTGGACGAAAAGTCGCCGCCGCGCACGGCAGCACCGCTGGCCGCTAGAAAACCACACCGGCCCAGAAAAATGCAACCTACATATAGATTTAAAGATCTCGACATTTCCAACAACTTTCCAGTTCAAAGTTAAGTCCAATTTTGACCGGAAAATGTCCAAAACTCACCTCAAAGGTGCAAACCCTCACCAGAATTTCAATTTCATCGATCTCCCTCCTCCGGCCATGGCAACCCTTGAGACCACTTCCAATAGCTTCCTCTCCTCAACGCTAACGAAACCCCTCAAAGAGCCACCACCAACTCGGCCTCCACGCCGTCACCCGAAGCCGTCAAAATCTCGACGAAATTTCATGATCTTTTCCGATTCGATTCTTCATCCTCCGGCCACCTCAAGAGTCGATCCACCTACCAATCCGAAGAGGAGCTCGAGCCCAACCTTTTTCATCAAGATACCCTGGCCAACTGTTGCCGGAAAATGGCTCAACTCCGGCGAAACCAACTCGGTGCAAAACGGGTTGCTCTTAACCCGTGGTCAACGCGGGTGAAGGCCCAATTTCCAGATTTGGAAGTTTCCAAAATCGGCATGTATTCTCCCATATTTATACCGTACGCGTATCGAATCCTAAACGGATAAATACGACAATAACCATCGGCCAAAAATATTCACAACTTATTCCTCGTAACTCGGAATAATCCTCCAGAAGTTCCCATGAGCTTGAAATTAAATTCTCTACAATTTTTGTGAAGAATCCCAAATCAAATTTGTGACGACCCAAACTAGAATCAATAGAATATTTGGCACGATTCACGAGATTATGATTAGTCGCAGTTTTACGTTATATGTATGGTTTGTCGATTCTATTCACGACTATGTTTTCGGCCAAGAATTTGAGTTTAGTGTCTTCATGGAAGTTGTAGAGTACGTGATTTCGAGCTCGATGGCAGTTCCGGAAGATTTTTCCGATAACCGAGGAGTATAATACGATTATTTGAAGTTTCAGTTTTCGACGAGTTTATCCGATTGTTTCGTGTTTATCCGAATCGTGATGGTTATCCGTTTCGAATCGTCGATCGACCCGAGGCGCGAGTATAAATATCTAAAATAGTCGAGAATTAGTCGAAAATCATAGTTTGAGCTTTGATTGACGTTGACCAAGCTTTGACTTTCCAAAACTGGAAAGTTGACCGTACCGAGAGAGGAAAGTTTCCATTTTGGTTCTTGTCGTCCGACGACCATTTTCCGGCCACCTCCGGTCAAGAGGAAGGTATGGTTAGCTTCTCCTTTCGATTTCGAGATGTATGGTGTTTGGTTTGGTTGAAATTGATTTCGTTTTGGTTGAACCCGAATCGGGTCGAATTGGGTAATGTCACCGAAGTTGGTTGGCCGTGTTCCGGAGAGCCACGGTGGCTGTGAGGTTAGGGGTTCAACTCCCCTTGGCCTAGGGATGCTCCCCATGTGAATTGTTTTGGGTTTGGTAGAGGATTTTGTGCAACCCGATTAGGTCACCGGTGAAGAATTCCGTTCGGGTTTCGGGCTGGAATTGGCATGGTTTCGATGAGAATTGGACTTCGTGGTAGAAGAGGAAAGGATTGGGCTTGGAAATATCTTGTAATCTGGAGCTTTTCGCCGTGAAATTCCACCGGCGGCGGCGGTCAACGGCGGAGCTCCGGCGAAGAGTTGACCTTTTGGATTTTAGTGTTTTTAATGTCATTTTTCTCGTAATTGCGCCCTGATTATCATCCAGAGGTTTTCGGATTGATTTGGGTAGCCGATTTTCAATCGAGGGTTTTGAGTTGAGATTTCGGGAATTCCGTTAATCATTTTGTACTGTATTGCATATTTCCGGGAACGGTTGGTTTCCGTGGTTCAGTACAGAGTTGTGGGTTATGTTTTGATCAGTTGTGTTTTATGAATATTCAGGGGATCGAGAGCGAGATCGTGACTGTGCTTCAGGTGAGGGATCTTCCGCCGGACCACGAGATTAGCGCGAGTGCACGTTTTGCTCACCTGTGAGTGGACAATTTCTTTTCACGGATTGTTTGCGAGTCTTTTATATATGTTTTACAAACTTGAGCATGCAACATGATCATGGTTTTACGAGCATGAGATTTCATATGAGACTATGTTTATTACGAGCATGTGTTATACGATTATGCATTTGCATCGAACTGTTTATGATTTGATTTACACAGAGTACAGTCTTAGTTACGTTGTTGTATCGATACACTTGCCTCTCGGCTGATCCCCGATGGTAGGCCTACCAGGAGGGGCGTCGTTACCCCGACCTGACCGGCGAGGGGCGTTTCCCCGGAACCGAGGCCTTTCTGGCTTAGAATCACGTGTGGACCAAGGACCCCGTGATTCGGCCTGTACTAGCACGGATGTGTCCATGAGTGACCCCGTGGGATTTTTACTTGCATGCTCAGTACTCTGGAGGTGTGTGAGTTTACCTCATGTACTTTGTTATTTCTGTTTACCTGGACTCGCATATGTTATTTTAAATATATATATCAACTGGTGAAAGACATTTATTTTCGTCCACTCACTCTAATAGTTTTCATGTCTTTCCCCTAGGCTTTTCGATTTCCATGCCCAGTTGCAGTTCAGGTTTGGCGTTTCACGTCACGGTTGGAGACTAGTGATCTGAGCTACCTGTGTTTTCCAGTAGGTTCTTGTTTCGCCTACTGATGTGTATCTTGTATATATTTACACTAGAGGTCGCTCTGATACATTCTGATACGTGTTTATACGGATTTTCTCGGATATATTATATTATACATATATATTTTCTGTTATTTGATATTGTTATGATATTGAGAAATCCTGATGGGATTGGTGCCCACGGTTTTGCTTTTGTGGCATAGGACGAAGTGTTGTTTACAGGGTGCAGGTTTATGCAATTCTACGTTAGTAATGAAACTCTGCCAAAATTTTGTTTGGTTTTTGTTGGTTCGTGTTTTCAGAAGGGGTTCGATTCCGGTTTAGGTAACTGAATCGGGGTTGGGTCCTTTCCGCTTGGTATCAGAGCATTAGGTTGTCAGATTTTGTAGACTCTTGTAGTTGTGTCGCTTAGGGTATTTGAGTTTATACAGCATGACTGGAGTGATGACCCGACTGGCCAGCGGTACTCATCAATACTTAGGGTGTTGTGTGTTCTCAAATATCTGCGGTTTCATGATTACGTTCTTTCTGCTTGTACCTAATGCTTGTCTTGTATCAGTAGGATGCCTCCTCGACGTGGTCCCCGTGTTGATTGTGATGAGGATCGCCGAACGCGCGACTTGCTGATGCGAGTGCTGCGTTTGGAAGAGCGTTTTGACACTGTGGTCAAGGCTCGCACTGCTGGTGCTACTGTGTTTTCGGGTTCAGTTGATCCAGAGATATGCGAGGCATGATTGGTTTAGATTGAAGGTGTTTGTGAGCGTCTGCAGTTTACTTATGAGCAGATGTCAGTGGCCGCAGTCGGATTACTTGAGGGCGATGCATACTTTTGGTGGGTTAGCACCGACAGAGTTCCAGCTGATACACCGTGGACTTTGTTCCGTGATCTGTTTATGCAGTTTGTCTGTACTTGAGTATCGGGACCGGTTTACCCGTTTGTCTCGTTTTTTGCGGGATATGGTTGCTAATGAGGAAGCCAAGTGTCGCAGGTTTGAGCTGGGTTTGAACATGAACATCAAGGGGACTCTGACTATGATGCCACAGAACAACTTTGTTGAGTTTTTCAGTGCAGCACTCTGAGGTGAGGATATCGAGAAGGAGAGGCAGCTGAGGTACCAGCCTAGACGGTTTGAGGAGGGTGGATCGAGTCAGGGGCCTTCAAAGAGGTCGTTATCGGTACGTTACATGTCTTTGGAATTCCAGTAGTTGTATTGTTAGATCCAGGTGCCACACATTCATTCATATCATTTAGACTGTCATCATTAGCTACGGTACCTGCATCTCCACTTTCGGGGTTGTGGAGAGTGTTATATCCGTCAGGTGAGGTTGTGAGCATCGGTTGGGTGTACAGAGACTGTGAGGTGTTTATTGGTGGCCATGGTTTAGCCGCAGATCTGTTACTGCTTGATATTGTAGATTTTGATCTGATCTTGGGTATGGACTTCTTGGAGACGCACTGGGCCATGTTTGACTGTCACAAGAAGGAGGTCGCATTTCGACGACCAGGGTTACCCGAGATACTGTTTCGTGGCGAGAAGAACACTTCACTACCGTGTTTGATTTCCGCAATGAAAGCAGATCGGTTGATGAAGAAGGGTTGTGTCGCTTACTTAGTCGATGTTGTGGACACTACAGCAGCTGTACCAGATCTTGGTAGTATTGAGGTTGTGTCTGAGTTTCTGGATGTGTTTCCAGCGGAGTTACCTGGTATACCCCCTGTGCAGGAGATTGATTTTACTATTGAGTTGTGGCCAGGTATGATTCGCATCTTTTCAAGCACTTAATTAAACACTCAATCAAACACGAAAACAATTAAAACCCTTCTTTGTTGATGTACCATTGATAAGTAGGGATCGTTCTTAACCGGGGATTGAGGGTGCATGCATAATTATGCTAAGTTTAAATGGGGGGTGCGAGATTTGGTTGTCTAATTTCCTACAAATTAAATGTACAAACGTTGGTTACCAATACAAATAGGGGAATCCTAAAATTCTAACATGCTTCACTCATAGACAAGCAAACAATCAAGAACTTAGAATTACTAGACATGTATTGTCACCGAAAATAATATCTAAGTCTAATATTTACAAGATCAACTTATCAATTTACCTATCCTTTAATAACCTAACCAATTTCATGCAACCTGTTTGGTATCTAAGTCATTAGCTATGGTTTAACATGCATATCTCGGAATTAAGTGCCAAACTCGGGAATTGCCCGATATTCAACACATCATAACTTAAACCGGGAATTGCCCTGCATTCAAATTAAGCATTAGGAACAAATATGCATGGATAACTAATTTCGAAGAACACCAAACAAGTCATACAAAACTAATTAGAATTATCTAACCAAAAGACTTCAAGAAACCAATCCATAGTAATTGTAAATTTACACAAGGAAGAAGAATAAGGAGAAGAAGACATGGTTACACTTTTTGAGTAAGGGAATTACCCTATACTAATCCGTGTTTGATACTTCTTCGATGGATGGAGGATGAAGACACCTTGGGATTGCCAAGCTATGCCTCCGGCCTTTGGAGAGTGGTGGAGACGGTTTTGTGGAGGAGAGACGGCTTCCTTGGAGGTCTATGACGTTTTGGAGAGGTTGAGATGAATCTTGGACAAGGGTTTGGCTCTTTGATAAGTGATACCAATGAATGAGTCGAGCTCCCCTTTATATAGGAGAAGAGTAGGGTTTTTCCTACCAAAACAAGACTTTCCTTATGTACCCGGGTAAATCTGACAGTCTATCTTCAAACGCGTTTTCCCGAAGTTTCAGATCTTGGAAAATTTTGATTTTTGTTTCATTGGAAAGCTTATTCACAGGGCTATAAAATCCATATAAGTAACGCCATATTTGGAATTGAATTGGATTTACTAAGGATTTTAGAAATTAAGTGATCTGGCTGCCCTGTTTTCTTCTTCTTCAAGGAAAAGGAAATCTTCATATCTTCAAATCTTGCCTTCCTTATTCCCTAATAATTCTTGGCCGAATCTATCATATTCTTGCACATATTTTGGCCCTCAAATCAGGTCTGAGAATTCATATAATATCTCCCAAAATTCGTCCATTATATGCTCCATATATTCCGCCATATTTGCTCTTTCCTGGGTCGCGCAGGAGAAATGTCTTCATCTTTTTGTCCACCATTTTGGTATCCATTTCATTTGGCATTTGGTTTCCAACTCTTGACACCATATGGGAATGCATTTTAGTAACCATTTGAAGACCATTCC
Organism: Geum urbanum; assembly: GCA_946800695.1. Taxonomy (NCBI): domain Eukaryota; kingdom Viridiplantae; phylum Streptophyta; class Magnoliopsida; order Rosales; family Rosaceae; genus Geum; species Geum urbanum. The sequence continues at coordinate 2,298,116 of OX327008.1, read as the reverse complement.
TCGGACCATTTCTTCTCCGGAATTGAGAACTTTTCTCCTTAGCCCGCTTTTAGCTCCAAATCACCTCCTTTATTATTTTCTCCGTTATTTCTATCTAAAAGCATAAAGTAAGTTAGAAACATATTTACTAAGCATAAAACAAAGTTAAATGTAGAGAGAATTGCGTTAAGAATCAAGTATGAAATGTGTTGATCAAAACCCCCCACACTTAGACTTTGCTAGTCCCTAGCAAAAAAAACTAAAATAAAGGAAACGAGAAGGTAAGCTACATATTTCCAACGATGAAGCTAGCCTTCACGTTGAACACATTCCATGGACTCAAATAAATAAAAACAACTTCTAAGCCCTTAACTAAATTTGTCTCAGAAATTTCTTTATGTATATGGCGATGGAATCACAAGATTTTAGAATTTAAAGTTCAACAATTTCGAGAGTTAATAGAAATGTGATCATGTTATAAACAAGTAGGACATGGAAAAAACAATGGTGAGGTTAAAGCTATGCATGTTTCGAACAAGTTTAAATCAATCTCACATGGATGCACTCATCATATTTTCACTCATGAAAAGAGGTTCACTCAAAATGTATATGTATTGTATCGAAATACCTCATAATTACTTGCACAAATGAACCAAACCATATGCTTACCCATGTAACTTACTCAACCAATTGAAGGCTACTCATCTTAAGGATCATAAAGGACTTTAGAAAGGTTGTAATGAGGCTAAGGCTAAGGCATTCGAAATTTAGATAAGTGGTGGTGTAAAAACATTCCAAAGACTTAGTTTAGCACTTAGAATTCTTCAGATTCGTGGCTCATCCTCTCCACACACTTCCTTGTGTCAAACTTCAAGATCGGGGGCTAATTTTCATCTTTTTGGGCCCTAACTTCATTCTCAACTTCCTTTGAGCTTTATGAACAGGACAAAGGCCATATTTCTTCACTTTTAGGCCTTCAATTCATAGCAATCTCCAAATTCATAAGTATAGAGGACATTAATCCAAACTTATACAATCTAAACACAATCCCTCGAGATCTTTATACATTTTTCTTCTTTTTCTTTTTTTTTATCTCGAAAATTTTGGCATTCAAATACAAAATTTGTTGGACAAGTCTATCCCTATGCACACATCTTTTCATCATCTTCACGCCACTTTCATTGTGCTAGCTTCGAAATTCTTCACCGAGTCTTTTAGAACAAGGGTAGGTACTCTACACTAGGCTAAGTGTTTAGATATAATGTGGTAATGAAAGAAAGGCTAAACGTGGGCTCAAAGGGGTTAATCTAGGGGTGTCGCAACTCGTGCGCACAATGAGACACATGGCTATTTGGTTTAAGTGGTGGAAAACCTAAATGTCTTTAATCATATCCAAAATCAAAGTATATATCAACTTAAAAGCTTTGCAAGTCTACATGAGTAAGTTCTAGCAATCTCTAGTTCATTAAAATCTATGGCAAGTAATTAGATGAAGCATGTATTATTTTTGAGACACATGCACGAAATTCACTCTAAAAGAATAATGTAGGCTCAAAAACTCACTTTAAGGTTCGTATGATCTAAACTTATTCTAACATGCGAAATCTGTACCAGGTTTAATCAAACCATATCCACTACATGTTATAACACTCAAAACATCTCAATTAGCACTAGAAATTGTCCTAGGTGATTTACATGCCATATATATTCGTTTTTGGTCCAATTTCATCATAGACTAGTTAAGGGCATCCTAAAAAGACTTTTTTTAAAAACCCTAAGTTAAATAAAAAGACACAAAATAAAAAGACACAAAATAATAATTAAATAAAAAGACACAAAATAATAATTTTTTTTAGGGCATCATCCGCCGGAAAGTTCCATTGTCTGCCCGGTTTTATGATTTTAAGACTCAAATAAAGTTGTAAACCCCTCCCCCACACTTAAACTCTACATTGTCCTCAATGTACTAAAGTAAAGCATAGAATTCAAGCATAAGAGGAAGGACTCACGAAAATCTATCTAAGAGATTAAAAGCAACGAAAATGTAAAAGAGATAGGGGAAGAGAATGCAAATCTGTTGTAGACTCCTCCATTGGGTTGCCTCCCAACAAGCGCTTGTTTTTTAACGTCTTCCAGCCTAGACGTGATGCATCCTTCATGTTGTGTTACCGATTTGGTGGTTGAGATTGAGGAGGGAGATGGCCAGATTCACAGAATTGACCCATGAAGTCCACGAGTTGGCCCATTTGCTTTTTGATTTCGGTGATGTCTCGGCCATGTGTTTCCAACGTCTCATTTTCTTTTGCTTGTCCCTCCAAGAGAACTTGTGTTGAAGCGGACAATTGAGTGAACATCTTGTCATAGTCCGAATTTGTAAATTGTTGTTGAACTTGAGGAGATTATTGCATAGGTTGCATCGTTGGAATGGGAGCTTGATGCATTGACTGCCTTGGTTGGAAGGGAGCACGTTGGTAGCCTTGTTGAGGTGCCAGAGGGTTTAAACATCCCTCATTGCTACTCCACTTGATACCTGGATGATCTCGGTTGCCAAAATTGTTGTTGTTGTAATTGTTGTAACGTTGGCCCCCTTGATATCCTCCAATAGCATTAACTTGCTCCGGATCTCCATTTTGTTCCACCACATTAGGGCATTGATCATTATGGTGCCCTTGCAATTGACATACTCCACACGTTGGTCCTTGAGCTGCCTTGGCTCTCTTTTTCTCTAATTCAAGTAGTTGCTCTAACATGGAAGTTAGCTTGTCATACTTCTCATCCTTAACTTACGTTGAACTAGCTTCATTCACTTGTTTTCGTGGAGCCATCCCATATTGAGCATCATTATTGGCTCGGTTTTCCAACAAAGTTCGAGCTTCTATCTCATCTAAATCCATGAATGCTCTGGTTGCAGCGGCATCAAGAAGCTCTCTATCAATTGGTTTTAAACCATCATAGAAGTAGTTCATGAGGTTTGTCTCGGAAAAACCATGGGAAGGGAAGGTGGCACATAGAACTTTGAAAAGGTCATAATATTGGCCAAAAGACTCATCCGATGCTTGTGTAATTCCCGTGATCGTCTTCCTCAAAACAGTGATCTTTGAGGCCAGAAAGTACTTAGCCAAGAACAGGTCCGCAAGTTGCTTCTATGTCGTGATGTGGTTAGGCGGGAGTTCCAAAAGCCAAGTTTGAGCTCTATCAATCAATGTAAAGGGAAATGCTTTGAGCTTGAAGAGTTCTTCATCGGCATCTGAAGGCTTCATACTCATGCAAATGAACTGAAATTGCTTGAGATGCATGTTTGGATCTTCATTTGACAGCCCATGGAAGATTGGTAAACGGTGTAGGAAGCCACTCTTCAACTCAATGTCCTTCTTGTCCTCTTGAGGATCTGGAAATCGAATGCACGAAGGACCGCTACTCCATTCCATGGAGCAAGTACGTTGGCGAAGAGATCGCTTCTCATTGATGGGAGGATTCGGTGGGTTGTTGCGTGCCATTTCTTGCTCTTCTTCTTGTGAGTGCTCGGTGGAGTGATGGGATGAGTGTGGAGAGTCTAAATACTCCTCAATGAGAGGCTGCTCGAAATCTTGATCCCTTGGAGCTGCTTGAGACTTCAAGTGAGCTAAACGGTCCGTGAGTGCTTGAAGATTGATCTTAGGAGTTGGATGGGAGCTGGACATTCAAGGTTAGCTATAGAAAAACTTCTCATCCAACAAAGATCAAGTGTTAGTATCAAAAGGATACACAAGGAATGCAAGATACTAACCAAAATTGTAAAGAAAAACACACGAAAACACACTAAACTCACGAAAACACACCAAAATGAATTACATAAAAAAAAATAAGGCACAAACACACGAAAGCTTGTAAAAACACTAAGGTAAGACACTTCAAGAATTTTAAACGTGAATGCAAGGCTTTTGGACACCCTAAAATGAATGCATAGATAAATTAGGACTCGATTTACACGTTTTCTGCAAAATTAAGCATATATACAATGCAAAGACTTAGAAACACATATATACAAGTAAGGTAATGCAAGCATACCACTTTTCATTCAAATTCATACTCAAAACACTTAAATCGTCATTCAAATGCATCAAACAAGAGTCTAAGTGAAAAATGACGTGAATGCATAAGAGAAAAACGTTAGAACCTGCAGAAAACACACAAAGTTACGTGCTAAATACATGATGCAAACGTGACCACTCTCTTGGCCTCATGCCCCTAACTTCACTTAGGTTAGGGTGTGTGGTGATGAAATCCACACATCACAAAGCCGCCAGAGGGTTATGCAATCTACAAATGCAAGTGGTTAAGGCCTTTACATGTTGACAATATACACAAAATTTTCGTTGGTTATGTACACTTGGGGTTCATTGTGTTGCGCTTTAGATTTGAAGAGAGTACATTCGCTTGATTTTTAGGTCGTTCAAAGGACGTGCGACCCGCGCGATAAAGTGTACACTTTCAATCGAATGGTCTAGGTTCAATCGGAAAACATGGCCAGTTAGGGATAGAGATAACGCGACAGGCAGGACTAATTTCGACGACGCATCCCGAGGCTTACCGATCATGAAAAGTAGATTTAGTCCTTATCTTCTTTGGGCAACTTTAATAAACTCGGCCAGTTGGCAAGAGAGACCACGAGAGGCAAGGACCGATTTGAGATCTCGGATCCAAAACCCGTCATAGAAACCGTCACCTTCTAGACATCAAGTTACCAAAGATTTCTTACTCAAAGACAAGTATTCATCCACTCTCCAGATCATTGGTATATACTTCATTGATGCAAGTCTTTCTTAGAACCAGAACCTGTCAACAGTCATAACCCGTTTCTAGACACCATGTCTGACATTCAACCAATCTTTCGAAAATGTACAACTCCCTCATAGTCCAATGTAAACTCCGCCCTCAACCTCATGTCCATAACTTCACTTAGGTTATGGTGTATGGTGATGAAATCCATACATCACGAGGGGTTAAGGAGATAAACACGGAAAAGAGGCGCCATCTATTCAACAATGAGTGCGACTTAATCAACCAAGCTCATGTACTTAATGCAAATCCAAGCTTCCTTTAACGTTTAAATGGCTGCAAAAACAACATTATGAACAAGTGTTAGTATAAATCTCGAAAATTTACAAGTATATATGCACAAAATTTCACATATTCACAAAGGACATATACAAATTCCAGATTCGCGCAAATTGCGCGCAGCTGCTTGTAGATTTTCTGAAACATTATTGGTTAATCCAATGGGGCTGAAATTTTACAGGCACAAACTAGACACATAACCAAACAATCCTGCGTATTTACAGATTTTTAGGAGCTCTGTAGCTACGTCAAACAATTTACCCAAAACTGGGAAGTGTGCAGCCCTGCAAAACAGAAAGTTATTAACATAATGTACGAGCATAATCACACAATTCTTTTCAATCCCCGGCAACAGCGCCAAAATTGATTCGCATCTTTTCAAGCACTTAATTAAACACTCAATCAAACACGAAAACAATTAAAACCCTTCTTTGTTGATGTAGCATTGATAAGTAGGGATCGTTCTTAACCGGGGATTGAGGGTGCATGCATAATTATGCTAAGTTTAAATGGGGGGTGCGAGATTTGGTTGTCTAATTTCCTACAAATTAAATGTACAAACGTTGGTTACCAATACAAATAGGGGAATCCTAAAATTCTAACATGCTTCACTCATAGACAAGCAAACAATCAAGAACTTAGAATTACTAGACATGTATTGTCACCGAAAATAATATCTAAGTCTAATATTTACAAGATCAACTTATCAATTTACCTATCCTTTAATAACCTAACCAATTTCATGCAACCTGTTTGGTATCTAAGTCATTAGCTATGGTTTAACATGCATATCTCGGAATTAAGTGCCAAACTCGGGAATTGCCCGATATTCAACACATCATAACTTAAACCAGGAATTGCCCTGCATTCAAATTAAGCATTAGGAACAAATATGCATGGATAACTAATTTCGAAGAACACCAAACAAGTCATACAAAACTAATTAGAATTATCTAACCAAAAGACTTCAAGAAACCAATCCATAGTAATTGTAAATTTACACAAGGAAGAAGAATAAGGAGAAGAAGACATGGTTACACTTTTTGAGTAAGGGAATTGCCCTATAATAATCCGTGTTTGATGCTTCTTCAATGGATGGAGGATGAAGACACCTTAGGATTGCCAAGCTATGCCTCCGGCCTTTGGAGAGTGGTGGAGACGGTTTTGTGGAGGAGAGGCGGCTTCCTTGGAGGTCTATGACGTTTTGGAGAGGTTGAGATGAATCTTGGACAAGGGTTTGGCTCTTTGATAAGTGATACCAATGAATGAGTCGAGCTCCCCTTTATATAGGAGAAGAGTAGGGTTTTTCCTACCAAAACAAGACTTTCCTTATGTACCCGGGTAAATCTGACAGTCTATCTTCAAACGAGTTTTCCCGAAGTTTCTGATCTTGTAAAATTCTGATTCTTATTTCATTGGAAAGCTTATTCAAAGGGCTATAAAATCCATATAAGGAACGCTATATTTGGAATTTAAGTGGATTTACTACGGATTTTAGAAGTTAAGTGATCTGGCTGCCCTGTTTTCTTCTTCTTCAAGGAAAAGGAAATCTTCATATCTTCAAATCTTGCCTTCCTTATTCCCTAATAATTCTTGGCCGAATCTATCATATTCTTGCACATATTTTGGCCCTCAAATCAGGTCTGAGAATTCATATAATATCTCCCAAAATTCGTCCATTATATGCTTCATATATTTCGCCATATTTGCTCTTTCCTGGGTCGCGCAGGAGAAATGTCTTCATCTTTTTGTCCACCATTTTGGCATTTGGTTTCCAACTCTTGATACCATATGGGAATGCATTTTAGTAACCATTTGAAGACCATTCCTCGGACCATTTCTTCTCCGGAATTGAGAACTTTTCTCCTTAGCCCGCTTTTAGCTCCAAATCGCCTCCTTTATTATTTTCTCCGTTATTTCTACCTAAAAGCATAAAGTAAGTTAGAAACATATTTACTAAGCATAAAACAAAGTTAAATGTAGAGAGAATTGCGTTAAGAATCAAGTATGAAATGTGTTGATCAAGGTACAGGACCGATTTCCCAGACACCGTATCGTATGGCGCCTGCGGAGTTGAAGGAGTTGCAGATTCTGCTCCAGGAGTTGCTAGAGAAGGGTTTCATTCGACCGAGTGTTTCTCCGTGGGGTGCCCCAGTGTTGTTTGTACGGAAGAATGATGGGTCCATGCGTTTGTGCATCGACTACAGGAAACTGAATCAGGTTACAGTGAGGAACAAGTATCCGTTGCCGCGGATTGATGACTTGTTCGATCAGCTTAAGGGAGCATCAGTCTTTCCGAAGATTGATCTTCGATCCGGATATCACCAGTTGAGGATCCGAGACTCTGATGTAGCCATGACAGCATTCAGGACGCGGTATGGGCACTATGAGTTTTTGGTTAAGCCGTTTGGGTTGACCAACGCCCCCGAAGCTTTCATGGACTTGATGAATTGGGTGTTCAGACGGTTCCTGGACAAGTTCGTGATTGTATTCATTGATGATATTTTGATTTATTCCAGGAGTGTGGGCCAGCACAAGAAACATTTGCGAGCAGTGTTGCAGACTTTGCGGGACCATCAGTTATTCGCGAAGTTTAGCAAGTGTGAGTTCTGGTTGGATAGTGTGAAGTTTCTGGGCCACGTGATTTCGGCTGAGGGAGTCAGTGTTGATCCTGACAAGAGTGATGTCGTGCTGAATTGGAGTAGACCTACTACTGTACTGGAGATTCGGAGTTTCTTGGGATTAGCAGGCTATTACCGGCGGTTTGTACAAGATTTCTCCCGGATTGCTACACCACTGACCAGATTGACGAAGAAGGGCGTCAAGTTTGAGTGGTCTGATGCGTGCGAGGAGAGTTATTTGCTCCTGAAGGAGAGATTGACTACCGCACCGGTTCTGACATTGCCAGACAACAGTGGTGAGTTCGTTGTGTACAGTGATGCGTCGAAGTTGGGGCTTGGCTGTGTATTGATGCAGCATGGTAGAGTTGTGGCATATGGTTCCAGGCAGTTGAAACCACATGAGACCAACTATCCGACGCATGATTTGGAGTTAACCGCTATCGTGTTAGCGTTGAAGAGTTGGAGACATTACCTGTATGGAGCTCAGTGTAAGATCTTCACCGACCACAAAAGTCTCACTTACTTGCAGACGCATCCGGATTTGAACATGAGACAGCGCCGATGGATGGAGTTGATCAACGACTACGATTGCACGTTTGAGTACCATCTAGGGAAGGCCAACGTTGTGGCTGATGCACTTAGCCGGAAGTCTGGAGCCTCGTTGTTTCATATATGTGTGGCCAGAGTATCGATGTTAGCCGAGCTTCAGGCTACAGGTGCTGAGCTTGGGTATGATGACGAGGGAGCTTTGTTGGCCAGTTTTTAGGTTCGACCCGTATTGGTTGATCAGGTACGAGAGGCTCAGGATTCAGATTCCTATTTGTTGAGCAAGAAGACCATGATACGGAATGGTGTGCCTACAGAGTTCTGATTGAGCGACGACGGCACGTTGTTGTTCAGAGGTAGGCTATGTGTGCCTAGAGATGAGAGCTTGAAGAAGGAGATTCTCGATGAGGCCCACAGTTCAGCGTATGCGATGCATCCCGAAAGTACGAAGATGTTTCGTACACTTCGAGCGTACTATTAGTGGCGCAACATGAAGCGGGAGATTGCCGTGTACGTGAGTCGATGTTTGATTTGTGAGCAGGTGAAAGTGGAGAGGCAGAAACCTGCAAGGAAACTACAGCCACTTGAGATTTCGGTTTGGAAGTGGGAGCACATCACGATGGATTTCGTCTATCAGTTGCCGCGTACTTTGGCTGGCAACACTGGCATTTGGGTTATTATAGATCGACTAACGAAATCCGCTCACTTTCTTGCACTTCCAGGGAAGATATCAGTGGGTAGATTAGCCAAGTTGTATTTATCAGAGATTGTTCGCTTGCATGGTGTGCCTGTGTCCATTATTTCTGACAGAGATAGTCAGTTTACTTCTGAGTTTTGGCAGGCGTTGCAGCGAGCTTTGGGCACGAGGTTGCGATTCAGTACAGCTTTTCATCCTCAGACTGACGGGCAGTCCGAGCGGACCATTCAGACTCTTGAGGATATGCTGAGATCATGTGTGTTGCAGTTTCGCGGAAACTGGGATCAGCAGTTACATTTGATTGAGTTCGCCTACAACAACAGCTATCAGGCCAGTATTGAGATGGCACCGTACGAGGCCCTATACGGGAAGCACTGTCGCACTCCATTATGTTGGAGTGAGGTGGGCGAGCGTTGGCTGATTGGCCCTGATCTGGTGAAGATCACTATGGAGGACATACAGGTTATCCGGGATCGATTGAAGATCGCCCAGGATCGGCAGAAAAGTTATGCAGACGTGAGGAGGAAGAGTTTAGAGTTCAAGGTTGGTTATTGGGTCTTCCTGAAACTATCTCCGTGGAGGGGAGTTGTGCGTTTCGGGAAGCGTGGCAAGCTTCTACCACGGTACATTGGTCCTTATGAGATTACGGAGAGGGTTGGAGCTGTTGCTTACAGACTTGAGTTACCAGCTGAGATGGCTCGTGTTCATGATGTCTTCCATGTTTCGATGTTGCGGAAGTACATCTCAGATCCTTCACATATGTTAGCCCCACAGCAGTTGCCGATCAGAGAGGATTTGACGTACGTAGAAGAGCCAGTGCAAATTCTCGATCGTCGTGAGCAGGAGTTAAGGCACCATGTGATCTCGCTAATGAAGGTCTTGTGGCAGAACCACTCAGTTGAGGAGGCCACCTGGGAGACTGAGCAGCGTATGCGGGAACAGTATCCTCATCTGTTCACTTGATAGGTACGTAAATTTCGAGGTCGAAATTTTTTTTAAGGGGGGCAGATTTGTGACGACCCGAACCAGAATCAATAGAATATTCGGCACGATCACGAGATTATGATTAGTCGCAGTTTTACGTCATATGTGTGGTTTGTCGATTCTATTCACGACTATGTTTTTGGCCAAGAATTTGAGTTGAGTGTCTTCACGGAAGTTGTAGAGTACGTGATTTCGAGCTCGAGGGCAGTTCCGGAAGATTTTTCCGATAACCGAGGAGTATAATACGATTATTTGAAGTTTCAGTTTTCGACGAGTTTATCTGATTGTTTCGTGTTTATCCGAATCGTGATGGTTATCCATTTCGAATCATCGATCGACCCGAGGCGCGAGTATAAATATCGGAAATATTCGAGAATTAGTCGAAAATCACAGTTTGAGCTTTGACTGACGTTGACCAAGCTTTGACTTTCCAAAACTGGAAAGTTGACCGTTGACCGAGAGAGGAAAGTTTCCATTTTGGTTCTTGCCGTCCGACAACCATTTTCCGGCCACCTCCGGTCAAGAGGAAGGTATGGTTAGCTTCTCCTTTCGATTTCGAGATGTATGGTGTTTGGTTTGGTTGAAATTGATTTCGTTTTGGTTGAACCCGAATCGGGTCGAATTGGGTTATGTCACCGGAGTTGGTTGGCCGTGTTCCGGCAAGCCACGGTGGATGTGAGGTTAGGGGTTCGACTCCCCTTGGCCTAGGGATGCTCCCCATGTGAATTGTTTTGGGTTTGGTGGAGGATTTTGTGCAACCCGATTAGGTCACCGGTGAAGAATTCTGTTCGAGTTTCGGGCTGGAATTGGCATGGTTCCGATGAGAATTGGACTTCGTGGTAGAAGAGAAAAGGATTGGGCTTGAAAAGATCTTGTAATCTGGAGCTTTTCGCCGTGAAATTCCACCGTTGACGGCGCGCCGCCGGCGGCGGCGGCGGTCAACAGCGAAGCTCCGGCGAAGAGTTGACTTTTTGGATTTTAGTGTTTTTAATGTCGTTTTTCTCGTAATTGCGCCCTGATTATCGTCCAGAGGTTTTCGGATTGATTTGGGTAGCCGATTTTCAGTCGAGGGTTTTGAGTGGAGATTTCGGAAATTCCGTTAATCATTTTGTACTACATTGCATATTTCCGGGAACGGTTGGTTTCCGTGGTTCAGTACAGAGTTGTGGGTTATGTTTTGATCAGTTGTGTTTTATGAATATTCAGGGGATCGAGATCAAGATCGAGATCGTGACCGTGCTTCAGGCGAGGGATCTTCCGCCGGACCACGAGATTAGCGCGAGTGCAAGTTTTGCTCACCTGTGAGTGGACAATTTCTTTTCACGGATTGTTTGCGAGTCTTTTATATATGTTTTACGAACTTGAGCATGCAGCATGATCATGGTTTTACGAGCATGAGATTTCATACGAGACTATGTTTATTACGAGCATGTGTTATACGATTATGCCTATACCAGTATATAGTACGTATATACACTTATATATTGTTTCATGCATTTCCATCGAACTGTTTATGATTCGATTTACACTGAGTACAGTCTTAGTTACGTTGTTGTATCGATACACTTGCCTCTCGGCTGATCCCCGAGGGTAGGCCTACCAGGAGGGGCGTCGTTACCCCGACCTGACCGGCGATGGGCATTTCCCCGGAACCGAGGCCTTTCTGGCTTAGAATCACGTGTGGACCAAAGACCCCATGATTCAGACTGTACTAGCACAGATGTGTCCATAAGTGACCCCGTGGGATTTTTACTTGCATGCTCAGTACGCTGGAGGAGTGTGAGTTTACCTCATGTACTTTGTTATTTCTGTTTACCTGGACTCGCATATGTTATTTTAAATATATATATCAACTGGTGAAAGACATTTATTTTCGTCCACTCACTCTAACAGTTTTCATGTCTTTCCCCTGGGCTTTTCGGTTTCCGTGCCTAGTTGCAGTTCAGGTTTGGCGTTTCACGTCACGGTTGGAGGCTAGTGATCTGAGCTACCTGTGTTTTCCAGTAGGTTCTTGTTTCGCCTACTGATGTGTATCTTGTATATATTTACACTAGAGGTCGCTCTGATACATTCTGATACGTGTTTATACGGATTTTCTCGGATATATTATATTATACATATATATTTTCTGTTATTTGATATTGTTATGATATTGAGAAATCCGGATGGGATAGGTGCCCACGGTTTGGCTTTTGTGGCATAGGACGAAGTGTTGGTTACAGGGTGCAGGTTTATGCAATTCCACATTAGTAACGAAACTCTACCGAAATTTTGTTTGGTTTTTGTTGGTTCGTGTTTTTAGAAGGGGTTCGATTCCGGTTTAGGTAACTGAATCGGGGTTGGGTCCTTTCAAAATTCTTGCCCGATAATTTAGTCGTTAATGAGGCCGCCAAAATAACCGATTACGACGAAATTGCGACTAATCGCGAAACTCACAAATCAAGTCGATAATCATTCCCATTTCAGTTCGGGTCGATCGACGGTCCAAAACGGATCACAATCACGATTCGGATAAACTCGAATACAAACAGATAAACTCTACGATATTCTGAAATTTCAAATATTCATATTATATTCCTCGTTCGTCGAAATGATAATCCAGAACCACCCACGAACTCGAAATCACGCGTACAACAACTCTCGAGAAGAGACTCAACTCAAATTCTCAGCCAATAATTAAGTCGTGATCAAAACCGGCAATTCAATCAATTTACGAAAAACTGCGATTACGCGCAAGCTCGGTGATTAAGCCGATTACACTACTGATTCTGTTCTTGGTCGTCACAAATCTACCCCCCTAAAAAAAAATTTGACCTCGAAATTTCCAAGCCTGCCAACTGAAAAGTAGGAACACAGCATCTGCATACAGTTCAACTCCCAAGTGGCAACCTCAACTGAATTACTTTGTTAATGAAAAATATCTTTGTACCCTCAAATCTCGAATCTGAACTGGCTCCCCTACAAATGCTAAGTCTTCCTGTATAAGGAACTGATAGGGTACAAAACTTGCAACAAATCTAAAATGTAGTTCCACCATACGGAATACCACACACACAAAGGCCAACGCTATAGGCAATGCCAAACTATACAGCACAACAAAAATTCGCCCCATCATCACATACGAACCAAAATAACATGGCAAATTCAAAACTCAACCTGCTCACATCAATATAACTCTAATGTCGAACTCGAGGAATTATCAACCTGTTTCTGCTAATCCGAAGGTCTGTGGTAGTACATTCCACTAAATCAGGATCAAACGCCAGTTCAAACCGAACTCGCTCCAACACAATGGAGTGCAACACTCATTCTCATAAATGACTTCATATAATGTCAAATCAATACGGGTCTGTAAACTGGTACTGCAAGCAATCTCGAACAAATGAAACTGCTGGTCCCAAATCCCTCGGAACTGCAATACACAAGACTACAACATGCCCTCCAAAGACTGAATAGTCCTCAAAGATGGTCCACAAGGCTCACTGCAATGCTTACCAACACTCTGTTGTAACTGATTATCTCGATCAGCAAATTGGAATACAGGCGCACCACGAAAATGGACAACCTCCGCCAAATACAGCTATACCAGCCTGCCACTGAAATCTTTTCCGAAAGTACAAGAAAAAGAACTAAGTTCATCAAATGGTCCACAAAGACCCGACAATTGGTACCACTAACCGAAGTACGCGATAACTGATACACAAAATCCACAGTGACAAGCTCCAACTTCTAATCGAAAATCTCCAATGGTTGTAACTTCCCAGCAAGTTTCTGCCTCTCTGCTCTCACCTAGGGCTGTTAATCGGGACAAACGATTCGGTTATTAGACCGAACCGAAAACCGAATCATATTTTTTAATCGATTCGGTTTTCCTGATTTTTTTTACAAAAAACCGAATGGTTTGGTTCGGTTCGATTCGATTCGGTTTTTTTTCTTGGTTTTTTCGGGTTTTTTTTAAATAATAAAAAAAAACTTTTTTTCTAAAAAAATAGTGTTTCTTTGATTCTTTCTATTAGTTTTGAAAATTCGAAGATCTTCATTGACTACTTTTTTCAATAACTTTGTATAGAAAGTTTATGTCAAATCGAATGAAACTACAACAAATATAATTAGCCACAAATCACATTCAAAGTTTCAAACCATAGCAAATGCTTACCGAAAGTTTACATCACAAATTCAAAGTTTCAAACATCAACAATTATAAACTGATAAATCAAAGTCTACAATCCACAGTCCAAGTTTAAAAAGTTTACAGTCCATCCAAATAAAAATACAATCCAAAATTCCAAATATTACATAAAAACACTCAATTGAATTTATTCTCAAAACTAAACTTGTCCACCATTTTCACTTTCTCATCTCGGGGGTTTTCCTTTGATAACTTAGCAGACATTTTCTTAAACCTACAAGAATCCCAATAATCATTGTTTAGTATCAAACTATGGTACATTCCTACATACCAAATACTACTTTCATATAGAACTAAGAGGGATACTCAACATTGTCAACAACATACCCATCACCCAACAACATCAACAGGCGGTCAGACACTTGCAGGAGGTCCCATATTACAATTTGATGAAACCGAACTGGATTCCTTAAGGAGTTCTACGTAACAACAAAAGATAGAGAAACCATTAAAATAAAATATAACAAAGCAAAGTAGCAAACCAACAAAATAACAAACTAAACAATATTTCAATAAAATAGTACATTCCATTACAATATCACGAAACTCCATATCATCAACAGTTGAGTTTTCATTTAAGGCAACATAAGTACCCGTTAGCCAATTTTGTGTACAAATCAAAGCCTCCACCATCTTTGGACTCAATGAACTACGGAATGGATTGATGACACGACCACTTGTGCTAAAGGAAGTTTCTGAAGCTATAGTTGACACAGGAATAGCTAGAACATCATTTGCAACTTTAGCCAAGATTGGATACTTAGAAACTCCACTCACTCTCCACCATCCCAATATGTCAAAGTTCTCATCCTCGTATCCCTCAATGGCATCAGCTAGATATTTCTCCACATCATTACTAACAACTCCAGCTTTCATTGCCTTTCTCCTTTTTTCTTTTTCAGCCAACCTTCTTTCTAATTTAGTGGAACCAACAACTAAATGTGACAAGGTCGGTTGAGAGTTTTGAGAACTAGAAGCACCATTTCCTAAATCTGTTTGCTGCATAGCTTCATTCTCATACACTTTAAACAACTCAAACAAAAGATTCTTCACCTTCGTCACATACTCATCAACCCTTTCATCAAACTCACCAAACAACTCATCGAAATAATCATTGATCTTCTCCAATTTATGACGCGGGTCAAGAACAGCTCCGATAAACATGTAAGGATTAATACTCTCCAACTTTCCCCAATAATTGTCATACTTTTTTAGCATAGGCTTAGTAATTTCACTAAGTAGGTCACTACTACTTTCTTGCAACAACCCAAGAATTTTAAGTAAATCCTTGAATGTGGTATGGATTGTTGGATGGCTAGAGCAACACACATGCAAAGTAACATCATAAAATGGCTTCAAAAAGGCAGAAAACTCATTGGAAATGAGCCAATCATCAGAATCAGGTGGCCCCTCTCTCAATCTCACTCCTGTGTCACTCCTAAAATACTTGCTGTAGTGACCATCATCATCTATCAATCTATAAAATGCTTTCCGAAACATCAAAGCAGATTGCAACATCAAAAATGTAGAATTCCACCTAGTTGCCACATCCAAAATCACAAGCCATTTACTCTCTAATTTCACACTCTCAACACACTACTTAAACATGTCCAACATTTATGGAGAAGATCTCACATACCTAACCCCATTACGAATGCTTGAGATGCAACTATTCATTAAAGCCAACCCATCAGTCACAATTAAATTCAAAGTATGGGCAACACATCTCATATGCAAATTCTTTCCATCACCCACAATTACATCCGTGCATTTCCATTCACTAATTCTCTTCACATTATCTTTCAAAGCAACATCATTTGCCAAAGCATTATCCACTGTTATTGTTAGAACCCTATCAATTTCCCACTCCAGCATACAAACTTCTAAGAGCTTAGCAATGGAATCTCCCTTATGGTTTGGAATCACACAAAAATTTAACACTTTTTTGTGCAAGACCCACTCATCATCCACAAAATGACCCGTAAGCACCATATAATTAATATTTTGAACAGATGTCCAAGTATCTGTTGTTAGGCTCACCCTCTTTCCCCTTAAACATTTCTTTAACTTTCTTTTTTCAAACTCATAAAGACCATAAACTTTCTTTGCAATGGTTTGGTGACATGGAATGTTCCAATTAAGACAAGCAACTTCACAAAATCTCTTAAACCATTCCCCATCAACAATCCTAAAGGGCAACTCATCAATGACTATCATCCTAACACAAGCCATAGTGATTTCATGTTGACTACTATCTACAGCAACCAATTGACTCTTCTCTCTAAAAACTAGAAATTTCTTATTCTTCTTCTTGTTAACTTCAATATTAGGGGCATACTTTTTACAGCGAGATAGGTGATTTCGAAGCCCAGATGTACCACTTGATCCAGAATCATCAATAATTTTCCTTTTACAATAATTACACACCCCCTTAAATTTATAATTCTCAATAATTATTTCAAAATGATCCCAAGCATCTGACCTTTGTCTCTCCTTCTTGGCTAACAATCTTTGTTCGTCTGTCATTTCTACAGTTTCAGCATCGTCTCTTGATCCTCCTTGGTCTTTCTCCAAATCAACAACAGGAGTTGTACTAGAACATTCTGTTGGCAATTGAGAACTTTGAGTTGACGTTGGTGTGGATGAGTTAGTAATAGGGGGCTGCATAGAGTAAAAAAGAAAGAAAGAAGATTACTATTCAATTTTTCACAAGCAGGCTGCTAGACTGCATATTGGTAATTTATAGGTTGAAAGTTGAAGTCAAAGAACAAACCAGTGATTGAGATTGAAATGATGAAGTCGCCACATTTTGAACTTTAGCACGTTTAGTTGCTAATTGCAAAGAATCTCGTGTTCTCTTCATTTTTCTTCTGTAAATCACAAGTCAGTGAAGTCACATACATTTCAATTTATAAACATCAACATCAACATGAAATCATGAATCCATTGAATCGGTTATCAAATATCAACTCATAGTAAGTACTAACTGAAATCATGAAATCCGACTCAAAATCTAATTTGTAACTATTTCAGATTTTCAGGTATGAATTATTGAGTTTACAGATTGATTGCACACATTCAACAAATTGACTGCACATATTCAACAAATTGACTATAAAAACAAACAGCAGATATAAATATTGGAGTTCGTTTACTTTGCATTTTGTATCACTATTCAATACTCATACCACAGAAAGTCAGCAAATAACACTACTTAATCCCAGAATTGAACTATTTACCAAGCTGTTAGCTGTGTAATGGTACAGACCGGAAGTGTAATATATATATATATATATAATATATCCCATATTTATTAAAGGTATGATATGTTGGTGCAATGAAATCTTTCAGGTGGTGGTTGACGATGGTAAATCAGAGAGGATCACCATTGCGAATATAACACAATGTTTGCCATCCCAACATGCAATTACAAAGTACAAAGTAATTGGATCATCATATCCCGGTAAGCAACAAACTATTTCTCATGTACAATGTACTATATAGAGGGACTATCTGAAGTAACTTTGGTCATGGTATCTCTGGCTTCTCTACTGACTTTGTAACTCTTATACTTAACACCAAGCCGCAAATCAGTTTTAGAAAGGTGATTTAGCATTGCATAATTAGCTACTTTTATGAATTTATTACAATAAATACTTCCCCAGAGTATTATGTTTCTTACATCAAATATGATAATGCAGGTTTCACATGGTTAGAGGCTTAGAGCTACTTCCACTGACTAGTCGAAAGCACCAGGTACGGCCGGAACTAGGGCTAAATCACATTCACATGGTCACCAGACTCACCACTTACCAGCAGTCCAGCACAAATATGTTTCAACTTTCAACCATTTTCTTGTCAAAACATTTGGGTTAAAATTACACAGTATGAATTAACAAGTGACAAAACAAAAATACATTCACAAATCAGTGAATCACAACAAAACACTCATTCACAGCAAAAGTATAAACTATTTCATATTTCAATTTCATGTATGAATTAATGAACCAAAACGTATCTTTCATTCGATTCCCCAAATTTCAATTTCATGTATGAATCAATTTCATATTTCGATTTCAAAGTATAAAATTTACCTTTTGCTAGTTTGCTACCGGATGGATTGGAGATGAAGATGGAGAGAATCTCGAGAAGTCGAGACTCTAGAGTCTAGAGATCGGAGAGAGTGTATGAAAGAAGAGGAGGAGCTTATGGCCTTATGCGTTCACTTAAGGATTGAGGAGGAGAAGGAGGATTTTGTGAACGAACTGTGTTTCGGTAGAGATCGATGCGTTCACTTCAGGACTAGAGATGCGTTCACTTCAGGACTAGAGATGCGTTCACTTCAAAAATCATCAAACTGTGTTTCGCTAGACTGGACTCAGTGACTCACTAGAGGAGGAGCCGAGGGGGAGGATTTTGTGAAGCCTTCGAGTAGACTCAATGGAGGCACCGAGGCGGTCAGGCGAGCTGAAGACTTGCGCAGTTGAGGCGGCAGTCTGTGCCTCTGTGGAGTTGCAGAGCTGAAGACTTGCAGAGTTAAGGGCTTGAGGTAGTTGAGGGCTTGAGGCTGTGCGATTACGAACTTGAGGGCTTGAGGGAGATAAGGGCATGAGGCTGCGCGTCTGCGCGATTAGGATTTAGGTTACAGTGAAAGTAGAATTGGAAACGAGTTAATCCACTTTTCTAGTTACTGAAGTTAGGATTTAAGTTAAAGTGTAAAACGACGTTGGTTTGCACTATTCGGTTCAGGTTTTTTGAACAGATTCAGTTCGGTTTTCAATTTTTGGGCTATTCGGTTTGAAACTATTCGATTCAGTTTTTTCGATTTTTTTTAACAGAAAACCGAAACGAAATCGAATTTTTTGATTCGGTTCGGTTTTTTTGTTTTTCTATTCGGGTTTTGTTTGATTTCGGTTTTTTTGATTACGTTTCAATTTCGGATCGATTTTTTTTTAGTTTTCGGTTCAGTATTAACAGCTTTACCCTCACCTGCCTACAAATGTGGCATCTGCTCACATAAGCTGCTATATTCCTCTTCATGTTGCGTCACGAGTAGTAAATCGAAGTATCTGATACATCTACGTACCACTAGTGCATAACGTACGCAAAACAATGAGCTTCAACATTATCACATTCTAACTCAGCTCTCGTAACTCGCAACTCGGCTACCACGGAAACTCGGGCCACACATACATGAAACAATGAAGCTCCTGATTTCCAACTAAATGCTTCAGCAACGACATCAGCCTCTCTCGGATAACTCAAATGTGCAGCTATAATCGTTTATGGACCCCATACACCTACACTGCCTCAAGCTCAAATCTGGCTGAAAATGCAAGTAGATGAAACTCAAGTGATCAGTGTACATCCTACACTGTGCTGCACGTCGTAGCAGTAGTGTCTTGAACTCTTCGATACTAACATAAAGACAGCTACTCCCAAATCATACATAGGATACGTAGCTTCATAAAGTATCCACTGCCTGGAACTATGAGACACCGCTCTGCTATGCTGCATCAAAGCATAACCAAATCAAAATCTCGATGCATCTATATAAACCACGAACTCATCACAGTCGTCAGGTAAAGTCAAAACCGATACAGTGGTCAACATTTCCTTCAGGAGTAAGTAACTCTCCTCAAATGTATTGGACCACTCGAACTTGACGCCTTTCTTCGTCAATCTGGAAAGTGGAGTGGCAATCCGAGAAAATTCTGCACAAAGCGCCGATAGTAACCTACCAAACCCAAGAAACTCCTGATCTCTGGTACGGTGGTAGGTCTACTCCAAATCAACACGGCTTCTATCTGATCAGGATCCACACTGACTCCCTCAGCTGATATCACGTGTCCCAAAAACTTCACATTAACCAACCAAAACTTGCACTTGCTGAACTTTGCAAACAGCTGATTATCACGCAAAGTCCAAAAAACAGCTTGCAAATGCTTCTTATGCTAACCCACACTCCTGGAGTAAATCAGGATGTTGTCAATGAACACGATCACAATCTTGTCCAGAAATCGTCTGAACACCCGGTTCATCAAGTCCGTAAAAGTTGCAGGGCATTGGTTAAACCAAACGGCATGACCAAAAACTCGTAATGCCCGCACCGTGAACTGAAAGTTGTCCTGGCCACATCTGACTCTCTGATCCTCAACTAATGGTATCCGAATCTGAGATAGATCTTCGAAAAGACTGAAACTCCCGTGAGCTGATTAAACAAGTTGTCAATCCGCAGCAACGGATACATGCACTTCCCTGACGCCTGATTCAGCTTCCGACAGTCGATGCACAACATCGTCGAACCAACCTTCTTTCGCACAAATAGTACAATAGCGCCCCACGATGATACATTGGGTCGTATAAAATCTCCTCCAGCAACTCTCGAAGTTGAATCTGTAGACCCTTCAACTCCGCTGGCGCCATACGATAAGGTGCCTATGATATGGGTCTAGTGCCCGATAATAGCTCAAAGGTGAAATCGATCTCCCGAACTGGAGGAATACTCGGTAAATCCTCCGGAAACACATCTAGAAACTCGAAAACCACCGCAATATCACCAATGTCTGGCACAGCAGCCGTAGTATCCACAACATGAGCTAAGTATGCTACACAACCCTTTTCCACCATCCGCTCGACCATCATCGCTGAAATCACACATGGCAATAAAATATTCTTCTCACAGCGAAACAATATCTCAGGGAAACCTGGTCGTCAAAACACAACCTCCTTCTTGTGACAAACGAAAATAGCTCAATGTGTCGTCAAGAAGTCCATACTCATAATTACACCAAAATCGACGAATTCCAGCAATAACAAATCCGCGGTTAACTCATAACCTCCAACAAAGATCTCACCATCCCGCCGGATGGACACAACACTCTCCAAAACCCCGGAAGTGGAGATGCAGGAACAATAGCCATGAATGTCAAGCAACGGTAACCTCAGAGAAACTCTATCCTCACACAGGGTCATGGCACGAACTCTGGCATGCCTAACTAATCGTCTACATTGATTGCGACTTTGCTAATTAACTCGTCTAGAAGGCTGCGTTGGTCAAACTCCAGAAATGGCATCTTGACCTCCTCCTGAACTCCGAGCTGTCGAACCACTAAAACAGCTGACTGAGGACGTTCCCTCGTAACGTGACCCTTCTGGCCACCAAAATAGCATCTAAAAGTGCTCCTCGAACACAAATCACAGTGACGCCTTCTGTGTGGAAGGATCACCAATGATCACCCCGACTCATGCAACAGAAACAAGTCCACTATTCTGTGATCTCCATTACTACCAAACGGATCTTCTGCTTATTCAGATGACCCACAACAAAATCGTAAAGGCCACAGCCTGATGAAGATATTGATCCCGAGGTGCCATAACTCAACCTCATCAAATATCTTGACTAAGTTTACCTTCCTCAAACTGACATGTCAGAAACCGCGTAAGCCTTTCCTTCCCAATGTCACTGCCTCTGAGTGCAGCACATCAAGCTCCTCACGGTTGTCTCGAGGCATAACAGTTAAAATCCCTCTGATACTCAAGCTCAAACTCATCTCGGACCTCGTGCATTACTTCCTCTGAAGCCACATAACACGTGCAAACTGGAACAAACATGTGAATTGAATGATACATCCCTGCCTCAGGTCGTGAACACTCCATATTTCCGTTGTTAGGTAGCCTGATTGAACCATTACCGTAAAAAAAATACACTGAATGTAGGTCATGAAGTCGTAACAGGAACTCACACAATACCAACCCACCAAATACAATGATCTGACTCAGGCACACCATCAACTACCACAATTCTCTGCTCTGAGGCAACATGTAGACGCCCATACACGCAGAACCGGGCAAACCATGCCACACAAATCTCTGAATCAAAAATGCTCATCCAAACCCACAACTCACTGTCAAGTCGCGCGTCGACTGATCCTCAAAAAGGATCCACAACCTTACCAACACGGAAAACATGTCAAGGAGGCATCCTAATGAACAAATCATTATTCACAACAAACTAGACGTAATCATGGAACTTCAAACATTTGAAAGCATACAACACACGGAGCATTGATGAGTATCTGTCGGCCGGTCGGGTCATCACTCCAGACATGCTGTACATTCTCAAATATCCTTAGTAAACATGACTACAGAAGCCTACAGAACCTAAAACCTAATGCTCTGATACCAAGCTGAAAGGACCCAACCCCGATTTAGTTTCCTAAACCGGAATCAAACCCCTTCGGAAAACCCAAACTTTCGAAAACCACAAAAATTTCGGCAGAGTTTCGTTACTAACGCGGAATTGCCATTAACCTACACCCGAAAAATATACTTCATCCTATGCCACAAAAATCAAACCGTGGGCACCAATCCCATCCAGATTTCTCAATATCATAACATTAATGTAAAGTAATCAATAAAACTATACTTTACAGAAATCCGGGAAAAATCGTATGAAAATATAACATCAGAATGCTCAGAGCGACCTCTAGTGTATAAATACATAAATATACCACAGCAGGCAGAACAAGAAACCTACTGGAAGAAACAAGGTAGCTCGAACACTATGCCTCCGACTGCGACACGTGACACCAGAATCCGAATTGCAAATTGGGCACGGAAACTGAAAAGCCCAGGGGAAGGGCAATAAAAGCGTTAGAGTGAGTGGACGAAAAATAAATATATGTCTTTCACCAATTTCATATACAATAAACAATGTAAAGCGAGTTCAGAATTAAAGAAGTCAGATGTGGTGGAACTGCAACAACAAATTGTGCACATCATTTGCAAACTAGAGAGGATTTTTCCCCCTACTTTCTTTGACATCATGATCCAGCTGCCCGAGCAGGTGCTCATTTCTGGTCCAGTCTAGTACACTTGGATGTATCCTCAAGAAAGGTACGTACAACTAATTAATTATACAAGTTTTTCGAATCATAATTTGTTCCACTGGAGATTACTAGCTATATGTACTTATTCTACAATGTATTAATTGAACGTTTGAATTTGTAGACAGCTTGGATAGTATAAAGGATTCGTCAAAAACAGGTCGGCCTCGGATGGCTCCATAGCCGAGACATACCTAATGCATGAGTATGTTACTTACTGCAACAGGTACCTCAAAGATCCACCACCTCCGATCCCAGTGCCAGCATCAATCTTTATGTCGTCACAAATGTGGTACGACCGTTTAGAGGAGTATTAAAGGAATCGTTAACACGGGAAGAACTTATTGAGGCACATTGGGTAGTGTTGCGAGACTGTGACGAAGTTCAGCCGTACATGATGTCATATAGGGCGAGGCTTCAGGAATTAAATTCAGACAAGAGTTCGGCGTGGTTTAAGAAACTGGTTAAGAAGAAGTTCCCTGATTATTTCTTCCAATGCGTACGTACGTACGTATGTCTTGGTATTTAGTTTATATACATATTGATCATGTTTGTAGAAAGTAAACCCTTACTTTTTCCCATTTTTGCAGATGATTGATCTACAAAAATCTGAAAACCACAGGGTTGGTGGTCCTGCCCAAAGCACTTGCTACCAGAGAAGCCGATTAAACACTATATTTATCCCGGATATTTTATGAACGGTGTAAAGTTCCATTCATTGGCCTGAGATGAAGGAAGAAGAACACAAAACAGTGAGGTAGCGGTTGGGAAAGACAATGATCTATATTACGGGTTATTGTATATGTCGTTCAGCTATGTTACGGGAATGATGTCAACATTTTCCTATTCAAGTGCAAATGGTTCAAGCGTACAAAGTAAGACCTGAGACTTTTATCAGTCAATACAAACTCAAGCTGGTATGAGGATGAGCCTTTCGCTCTCACCACCTTAGTTAGGCAGGTGTTCTATCTCGACAATCCGAAAGCTAGTAAAGGGTGGAAAATAGTGAACCATATCTCTCATCAAGGAATATGGAATACTACGACAATTGAAGGGACACCAGCGATTGAAGATGTTGCTGAACCGGAAAGAGACATTCCTGCCTATTAAAAGCCTAATATTTCTGTCATCCTCTCCGATATAATGGACCTGGTTCAAGATGGTGAACGCTTACCCATGCCTGATGGTTGTACAGATCTAACTGAAGATGAGATTATTGATGCAATTAATGAGGTAGATGAAGAAGACATGCAGGATGAGGATGAGGACGAGGACTCAGGTTATTCGTCGGATGAGGACTCAGGTTATTCGTCGGACGATGTTGAGTATGATGAGGAGGAGGAGCAATCGGATAATGGGGATGAGGATGATAACGATTATGACGAAAAGTACAATATAACGACGAGGAATATTAATTGGTAATTAATTATTGTAATTATTGTAATATATGATGCATCATCAATCAATATTAATTAATATAAATATTATAAGGAGGAGTACGTACGTATGTACAATATTAATTTTATACTTAATTAATTACATGGTCGGTTCGACCGACGTAAATTAAAATTAATTAATTAATTAATAGATCCGGATCGGAGGAGGATCGGATCGATCGATAATTTTATCAATCGAATTGAATCACATTAATTAATTTTCACGTCGATCGACTATTAAAATGGAGACAAAAAAATGACTTTTCGTAGTCCATATACTAAGGTAATTAAACACAATACTAAACCCTAAATTATACCTATATATATATTTATAAAATCCTAAATCCAAAAAATAGTACTTAGACAATGCAAAAGGGCATTTCTGTCGTCTAAGTATACACCAACCCTAAACCCTAAGGCCCCAACCCCTAAATTAAAGGATCTTCACTTGGACGACGGAGATGGCTTTCTCCGTCGTCCAAGTACTCACTTGGAAGACGGAGAAAGCCATCTCCATCATCCAAGTGAAGATTTCATAATTTTATTTAAGACAACGACCATCTAGACTATGTCCCAATGCATATTCTTTTCGTCAAGACCATGGAGTAAACAATTCTTGGAGTGTGAGCTTCGACCATTCCAACATAGGAGTTACGAATTTTCGTGTACCCTTCACGAACTTACTATTTTCTGAAAATTATTCTAATTATATATTGTCTTATTAGGAATGTATCCAACGGTTTTTTTGTCCAAATTCAATTTTGTTAATATCGATATGCAATGAGCCTATACTTGATAACACTTAAGTTATAAAGATTAGTAAATACTTAACAAGTTTAAAGACGTAAGATTATTCGTCGTCTTAAATTTAATTATTTATATTTACGATGCATTAATCGATATTTTTCAACTATTTTATTCGAATGACAAATCGGCAACTTCCTTGCGAATTATTTTTAAAAATTAATTTAACGTAAATTTCACTTGGACCACGGAGATAGACTTTCTCTGTCGTCTAAGTTGAAAAACCATGGCGGTCCAATACTACCGCCTTAAATTTGGGCACCGTTTCAAATTTTGACTTAGACGACGAAAAAAGGTGTTTCCGTCGTCTAAGGAAAATTTGAAACGGTGCCCAAATTTAAGGCCGTTAACTCCCACCCGCCAATTTAATTGGGCGCCGTTTCAAAAATTTTAAACGGTTCACTTAGACGACGGAAACACCATTTTTCGTCGTCTAAGTGCTCCGTCGTCTAAGTGGAACTCTATATAAAGGCAGTGGGGGATCCTCTTTTCCTCATCCCATACATTCTCCTCTCCTCTCTCTCTCTCTCTCACTCTCTCTCAAAAATCCGGCCTCCCTCCTCCGGCGACTCTCTGGCGACCAAAATTCCGGCGTTTCCCTCTCTCCGGCGACTTTTCGGCTACTTCAGGCGACTCATCTTTTAGGTAATATTTAAAAAATTTCACATAATTATCATTTAACTAATAAATTAATTGGTAAATTAATTAGTAAAAATAATATATTAGTAATATATAATTGGTAATAATAATTAATATTAGTTAGTAAATGAATAATTATTATTGTAAAGGCAAGGTAAATAATAATTAATTATTGTAATTAAATATTGTTTTAATTAATAGTGTATATAATTGGTGATTATTATTGCGTGTAATTTTAATTTGCAAATATTGTAAATTTGTAGTAAATATGATATATTAATTAGTGAATTATTAAAAATAATAAATTGGTAATTATGGCAATTTTGTAGTAAATTGGTAGTCTTTGATGTAAATTTAGTACATAAGTTTAGTTTATTAAGTCGCACTCTTTGAAATCACTACTACATTTTTAACTATTGCCGGCGATTTAAAATCGCCGGCAATAGTTTTTTATCATTGCCGGCGATTTTTTATCAATGCTTTTTTTTATTTTTATATCATTGCCGGCGATTTTTCCGGCAATAGTCCGCCGGGAATAAAAAAAATAAAAAAAAACATTGCCGGCGACTTGCATGCAAGTCGCCGGCAATAGTTTTTTTTTTTTTATTACCGGCGGACTATTGCCAGCGATTTGCCGGAAAAATCGCCGGCAATGATAAAAAAAAAAAACATTGCCTGCGATTTTCGGGGGAAAAATCGCCGGCAATAGTTAAAAATGTAGTAGTGAATAGATGGTGCCTCATTTCCTAGCTTATCTCCTTAACCCCTCGTGATGTGTGGATTTCATCACCGCACACCATAACCTAAGTGAAGTTATGGACACGAGGTTGAGGCCCGAGTTTGCAAAGGACTTGAGGGAGTGTAAATTTTTGAAATATTGGCTGAATGTCGGACATTGTGTCTAAAAACGGGTTATGACTGGTGACAGGTTTTGGATTTAAGAAAGACTAACACCAATAGAGTATATACCATTGATTTGGTTAACCTCGGGGTGTTTTGTCGAAATTAGTCTTGCCTCTCGTGTTATCTCTATCCCTAACTTGCCATGTTTTTCTATTGAACCAAGATTGATTGATTGAAAGTTTATACTTTATCGCGCGGGTCGCACGTCCATTGAACGACCCGAACACCAAGCTAGTGTACTCTATTTAAATCTTAGGTGCACTCAATACTTTTAAATAATTATCGTAATTATTTTTATATAACTATTATGGTAATAATATTTTAACAACTCCTAGGTTAAAATGGCCCCGTCGGGAAAGAAGAAAGCCCAAAAGGAGGACGAAGATGCTATGTTCCGACACTTGGCAGAGCAAGTCGGTTGGGATTTAGAGGAGGACAACGACGCGCCTCCTCTGGACACTTCAGCTGGTCCTTCAACAGCGCCCACTGGGGAAATTCCCGCTACCCCAGTTATCCCGACCGGTGATGATGACGCCCATTCCGGTCCGACATCCATGGCTGAAAGTGCTCAGGCGTCGTCGGCCTCCTCGGAATCTATCATTTATAGCTCCTGGTGCAAGCTTAGGAGGGCCCCGATAGACCCTTAACCCAAAAGGACTCGTGGTCTCTTCAAAGGCGGAAAATTCGAGAAATTGTTCAAGGCGACTGGAAAAAAGATCGAGTTGCCGTACGACGAATTCACCGATGGCCCTCCCACATCTCAGCTAGCTAGTCTCTCAGCGCACAGGATATGGTCAATCCTTCGCAGCAGGGTTCATATAACTGCCCCTACTTGGAAGGAGTTGCTGGATGAAGAGAAGGTGAAAGTGTTTAAATAACTTTCGGTACGTAATACGTACAATTTTAAATTTATTTTCTAATAACCAATAAAAATCGTAATTTCATACTGTATACGATTATAATTTTATATTTATTTATGATAGAAACAATATGAGGTAGATCCCACACTGGGGATGCTTAGGCATATCAACCAAACCACCAACGCCATCTACCGTAATTGGAAGTATAAGCTTCATAAGTATTATGACGAAATCGGCTCGGTGCCTACCCCCGTAGAGCTGCGTGGGGATAGGGAAGATGAGTGGGAATGGTTGTGTAACCACTTCCAAGATGAAGAATATAAGGTGTTTATATTTTTATTTAAATTAAGAGAATTGAATTATTTTTATTTTAGTTACTTATTAATTTTTTAATGATTTATGTTGTCCAACAGAAATTCTCCAAAATCAACAAGACCAACCGGGGGAAGAAAGACAAACATCATACCTCCGGCTCTAAGCAAGTGATTCAAATAGCCAAGGAGCACAGAGATAAAGGCTCCAAACACTCTTATCTGGATGCTAGCATCAGCGCGTACATGTCACTTGGGCTCGAGAATGAAGTGAGTCAA
The DNA here is from genome assembly GCA_946800695.1 of Geum urbanum. Classification (NCBI taxonomy): domain Eukaryota; kingdom Viridiplantae; phylum Streptophyta; class Magnoliopsida; order Rosales; family Rosaceae; genus Geum; species Geum urbanum. The sequence continues at coordinate 2,269,883 of OX327008.1, read as the reverse complement.
TACGGCGTAAGTGATATATATGTGTTTTTAATTAAGATAGTTATTATTTAATTATTATTTGTTAAATTGTTGTACAAATTTATAATTATTTAATTTTTATAATTTTTTGCAGGCGAGGTTGGCAGAAAGCAGCAGGAGTTGGCCAACACTCAGGTTGCATACCCGGATTTACCACCGGAAGACCTACCTCCTCTATCGATGGAGAGTCAAATTGTAATCGCCGATGATGTATACGATCGTAGAGCTGGAATGGAGGTTACGGGGATGGGACCAAAGGTCCAGCGAGATTTGTCCTCCAACTCATCTACGGGATGTTCGGCGAGGAAAAGTACTCATGTTGCGGCCGTCCAAGCAGCCTTTGAAGAGACTCGACACGCACGAGAGGAAACGCAACTCGCACGAGAGGAAACACAATCTATGCGTCACAGCCTTGATCACCAAGAAGCGTAGATAGCCCAGATCGTCGCTCTCATGGAAAATCAGGCTCGACAACAGTGTCAACCTCCTCTGAACCCATACCCCGACGACGACGACACGGCTGGAGGCGGGGGACTCGGCGGCGCATCTGCTCCTCCAGTATTTTAGTAGTTTGCATGTATTCTAGCTATGTAGTTTATCATATCATTTTTTCCAATTCCGAACGGATTCACTACCGGAATAAGCAACATTACCGGCGAGATGACCGGAGACAAGGCCGGCGACCGGAAAAATCGCCGGTAATGTCCATCATTACCGGCGACGGAGTAAGTCGCCGGTAATGTGTCCGAAAACTCGCCGGTAATGTGTTAAAACATTACCGGCGACACACGCCGTCGCCGGCAATGTTTTGACACATTACCGACGAGTTTCCGGCCGGAAATTCGCCGGCAATGTCTCCATTTCCGGCGATTTATTGAATCGCCGGCAATGACTCTTATATCAGATGCAGATCGATCGCAGCAGCTCATTCGATCATTTGGATAGAAAAAAATCCAGTGAAATCGAAAGAAAACACTCTGAAGTCCTTCGGCCGGTATCGTCAAAATTAAGGCTATAGGCGTCGAAAACTCAATCACTCGGGAAGCTATATATATATATAGGTACGTATATACGTATATGTGTATGTATATATATATATATGCATATGTGTGTTGATCGATTTAATTAGATCGATATATATATATATGCATGTACGTTTTGATTTAGAGTTGAGATATCGCGTCGATTATTGGTTTGATACGCAAATAGAGTGGCTATATTGTTGATTTCGAGTGATTGATCGACTGTTGATTTTGAGTGGATTAATTTGAGATTATTTCGATGAAAATATGTTAATTTGTGTATATATATATATGTATATATGGATATAAAATGATTTTGTGAACCGGAACGTAATATTGTTAGAATTTTCAGGATGGATAAGAGTTGGATGAGCCTCGAAAGATGGGATGTGAGATATCACCAGGGAATTAGGAGTTTTGTGGATTTTGTGAAGACTAATTGTGGAGACACTACACTTCATTATTGCCCGTGTAAAGAATGCAAGTGTCGCAGCGATCCATTTCGTTTGGCCATTGATAAAGTCCAGCGGCACCTGAGTAAATATGGGTTTTGGGATAAGTACACTTGTTGGATTTATCACGGTGAAGAATCGTTAGCGGGTCCGCATGATCATGGACAATTTGGTGAGAGGGCCAGTCCATCCTATGATCATGGACATTTTGCTGAGAGGGGCAGTGCATCCTATGATCCAACATCGATGTTAATCAATGATATGTTTCCTCACGAGAGCGGTGTATTTGCTAATGAAGCACCAAATTTCGACCCTCCCGTCGTGCAGGGTTTCCCCCATATTGAGCCAGTCGAGCCATTACCTGGAGCTCATGTCAACACAAGCGGTATGGACAAGTACAACAACCTGATTACATTGCAACAGACTCCGTTGTACGACGGTTGTAGTAAGACTGTTCTTGAAAGTGTCATGGGCGTGATGCAGCTCAAAATGGAGAACAAAATGTCTGTCAAAGCTGTTGATTCTTGGCTGAAGTGGACTACTTCGCTACTGCCACCCGGTCATCGTCTTCCTACCACTCATCACAAGGTGCGACATATCCTGAAAGATCTTGGGCTTTCCTACATCAAAATCCATGCATGGAGATATGATTGTATTCTCTTCTGGGGAAAAGATCTTGAAGACCTTGAAGCCTGCCCGGTATGTTTTACAGAAAGGTATAAGTTGACTCCTGCAGGCAACAAGAAGGCTATAAAGATACTTCGATATTTCCCGCTTATTGATAGGCTGGAGCGGTTGTTCATGTGTGCTTTCACGGCCGAAGCTATGAGATGGTGGGGTGAGAGAAATTTGCCTGACGATGACACCCTTATACACCCTTTCGACGGAGAGGCTTGGAAGCACATAGTCAGGGAGTTTGATCATTTTGCAGCAGAGGTCCGAAATGTCTGGTTAGGGCTCTCATCTGACGGATTCAACCATTTTGGCAACATGAGTCTTCAATACAGTATATGGCCAGTTATTTTGGTACCATACAACCTTCCACCATGGATGTGCATGAAGAAAGAATACAATATGTTGACTCTGTTAATTTCGGGCCCGGGTTATCCAGGAAAGTGTCTCGATGTGTATTTGAGGCCTTTGATTGAGGAGCTTAAGTACCTGAGTGAGTGTGGCCACCCCACTTACGATAGGTTCAAAAATGAGATGTTCCAGATGCATGCCATGCTTGTTGGCACCATCAATGATTTTCCTGCCCGCGGTATGTTGTCGGGCAACGTAACCAAGGGTTACAGGGATTGTTCAGAGTGCATGACGATTGATTGTTGCAGTCCTCATTGTCGTAAAATTGTTCAGATGCGTCACCGTTGTTGGCTTCCATATGATCACCCATTTAGGCAGGATCCAGACGCTTTTGATGGGACTGTGGAAACAGGTGTGGCACCCAGGCGATGGACAGGGGATGAAATTTTGGAAGTGTTGAATGAATATGATTTTGGCCAGCTGAGCAATCATCCTGACATAGTCGCGTCAATTCCAAACAAGCCCAAAAGGTATAAGTTTTGAACACACAAGAGCATATTCTGGGAACTCCCCTACTGGCCCAGGTTGCCTATCAGACACTACCTAGATGTCATGCACATAGAGAAGAATGTGTGTGAAAGTGTGGTGGGCACAGTTCTTAAATTGGAGGGGAAAACAAAAGACATCCCTAAGGCACGCATTGATCTGAAAGCTATGGGACTGCGGAAACATTTGTGGTTAAGAGATGGTAAGAAAAAAATGCCGCAAGCTCCTTACACCGTCAAGCCGAAGCATAAGCATGAAATTTTTGGGTGGCTGAGTAATGTCAGGTATATATTCTTATGGCTATGCAGGAAAGAAGTGTTGATTTTTACTTATATATGGTTATATGTAAGAAATATAATTGTTGCTTATGGCTATGCAGGAAATATAAGCAGGTGTGTTAACTTCCGGGACAATAAGATGTACGGATTAAAGAGTCATGACTGCCATGTACTGCTTCAACGCCTTTTCCCTATTTTCATTCGAGGGTACCTGCCCAAAGAGGTGGTGGAGCCGTTGGTGGCCTTGTCAAGATTCTTTCAGAAGTTATGCACCAGGGAAGTTAAAAAATCAGATCTCAGGGAGATGCAAGATGACATCATTTTTATCATGTGCAAGCTTGAGAGGATATTTCCCCCAAATTTTTTCGACATCATGCCTCACCTGATGATCCATCTTCTCGAACAATTGTTGCTTACCGGTCCCGTACACTACACTTGGATGTATCCCATGGAAAGGTACAAATGATTCATACACTTGGTTTGCCTCTGTTTTTATATGTAAATTCTTATTTTTTAAGTAAGTTAACATGTGCATGTTAACTTGTAGACAATTGGGAGCCTATAAGGACTATGTGATGAATAAATATGCACCTGAAGGGTGTATCGCTGAAGCATATGTTGCGCACGAGTGTGTAACGTACACCAAAGTGTATTTGGGAGCGCTTGAGGACCCCCAACAACAGATGTCGATAGATGAACCCCAGTTCAACCTTTCTATCATCTCCATTGACGTGGTAGTACAGGGAAACTTGCCAAATTCGTACAAGTTGGATGAAAATGAGGTAGCCATTGCCCACTGGTCGGTACTGATTAACTGTCCAGAAGTTCAATATTGGAAAAACTATCATCTTCACTGCCCTGCTATTGCCGGAAATGTTGATTACCACAACAGGACGTTTGCAAACTACTTTGGTCCATGGGTAAGGATATATGTGTATATATCTATTTTTTATATCCTTATATAGCATGGAACCGTACGTGGTTTTGTTTTTCTATGTTCATAATTTCTTGTGTGGTTTCTTATCGTTTTAAGATGAACCATGTAGCAAATGATGGTTGCCCCGAGTGGTCAAACGATTTGAGGGTCCTGGCGATGAAACCGGTAGCTTCAAAAGTTTACTCGATCGGTCAGGTCAATGGCGTGAAATTTATATGTGAAAATCAAGACGGCCGACTGAAAACACAGAATTGTGGGGTGATGGTCCATGGTGGGCAGGATGGTGTTGACTATTACGGTGTCCTTCATTCAGTTTTTGAACTAATTTATGGGAACCACATGAAAGTGCACTAGCCCGGAGAACACCAGGACCGATCAGTACAGAACATTTTCGGTGAATACTGAGACTAGCTGGTATGAAGAAGACCCTTTCGTTCTTGCCACATCAGTAAAACAAGTGTTTTACCTTGACAATCTTCTGAACAAAGTCCCGTGGAAGGTGGTTAACCTTGTTGCTCATAGAAACATATACAGTGCTGCCACACTTGGTGAGACCGCAGATGATGAGGAAGTTACTGCATACCAAGAGCCGAACGCTTTGGACATTCCGGAATCATCTACGATTCGCCTTAATAATGTGCGATCTGGGAGTGTGGTTCAAATTCCTGGAGCAGACCTTCTCGATGTTAATCCATATGAAGTTGACGCTGATTCAGATAACGAGGAGCGGCACATATTGCCAGAGGTTACCTATGAAACCGAGTCAGACACAAGTGATGAAGATGATTACGACTATCATCCTTAGTACGTTAATGATGTAGTTGGAAATTGTAGTCGGAAAATGTAGTCGGAAATTGTAGTCCGACATTGTAGTAGGAAATCATGTCGGAAAATGTAGTCGGAAATTGTAGTCGGAAAATGTAGTCGGAAATTGTACGTAGTCGGAAATCGTGTTGGAAATTGTAGTCGGAAATTATAGTCGGAAAATGTAGTCCGAAATTGTACGTAGTCGGAAATCGTGTTGGAAATCGTACGTAGTCGGAAATTTTAGTCGGAAATTTTAGTCGGAAATTGTAGTCGGAAATCGTAGTCGGAAATTGTAGTCGGAAAATGTAGTCGGAAATCGTGTTGGAAATCGTAGTCGGATATTCTTCGGGAAATAATGACATTACCAACGAGTTGAAGTCGTTGGTAATGACATTACCAACGAGTTGCAAATAACTCGCCGGTAATGTCTTTTGAATATGTTCGAACCCAGCTCGAGCTCTCCCTCATTTCTCACTCTCTCCTCCCCTAAAACACCTCCCCTCCTCCTCCCAAACCGACTCCAGCTGCCTCCCTCTCCTCCCCTCTCCCCTCCCCTCACGTCCTCTCCCTTCTCCTCTCCTCCTCCCTAAAAAACCCGATCTAAAAAACCCCATTTCCCCTCCTCCCCTCTTCCTCTCCTCCTCCCCTCCTCCTCCCCTCACCTCCGTCGCCGGCGACGTCCTCGAGCTCCACCATGACATGTGCGAAGAGCTCACTCTCTCTCCCTCTCTCTCTCTCTCAATTTTTATGTATTTTTGTGCATGTATATATATACGTATGTACGTATGTACGTATGTGGCAATGCATATATATATATATATATATATGTATGTGAAAATTAAATTTAATTAGGGTGATTTGGATTAATTTATATGCAATGTATATATATACCGGTAATGTTTGAAAAATGTGGAAAATTAATTAGGGTGTGTGATCGATTTGGATGAATATGTGATATATATATATATATGTGAAAATTATATTTAATTAAGATGCATGATGTATATATATATGTGTGAAAAATGTGGAAAATTAATTAGGGTGCGTGGTTTGGATGAATATGTGATGTATATATATGTGAAAAATTTCAAGTCGAAAATGATGTATGTATATATGTTAAGTTAGGTGATATAGTTGTTAATTTAACGTATAATAGGTGAAAAATCGGAAGTAGAATTTAACGTGTTTGGATTAAGGTGATATAGTTGTTAATTTAACGTATAAATTAAGGTGAAAAATCGGAATCGGAACAGTTTGGAACCAGAACGGTTTTAAACCAGAACCGTTTGGAACCGGAATTGTTTGTAATCGGAACCGTTTGAAACATAACGGTTCCAGTTCCAAACGGTACCAGGTTCAAACGGTTCTGGTTCAAAACCGTTCCGGTTCCGATTTGTTATAGAACCGGAACCGTTTGGAACCGGAACTGTTTGTAACCGGAACCGTTTGAACCTTGACGGTTCCAATTCCAAACGGTTCCGGGACCCATTTCTTATACAACCGAATCCATGACTATTACGGTGTACAGGAGGTTTTGCGGCAAATTGGCTTGGAAACATCAAACGGAAAGGGCATAGATCCAGTGGAGGAAGCAGCAGTAGTCAAGCATCCTCACCCGCAATCAGCAACACGCCCAGCGGGCCTATTATGAGGTCTCGGACCCAAATTTTGCTAAATGCGCGAGATGAGGAGGCAGCTGCACAATCCAGAGCCGTGCAACAGCAAGTCCAGCCTCGAGCCTCAGTCAGCAGACGCTCAATCAGCAGACGCTCGGACGAGCGACAGTCAACGGGGGCATCAGAAACTCCCTCCATCTGAATGCCCCATATTGGCCCGGTGCCTATGCCCGTTTCACGGGAATCATCTCAGGCAGATGGTGCTGGTGCCTCATCGTCCAGGCTTCGTCTATCTCCGCCGTCCGGTCTCTTCCTGCCCGACGAGATTCCGGTGATCCCTGAATTCGATGATAGGGGGATGCCTATTTATGTTCAAGGACGGCCGGAGTTCCTGAGCGTGGAGGAAGCGTATAACTTCATCCCGTTCGACCCCGTGTATCTTTGGAGTGTGAGGTGCACCAACCAGCAAACCGACGATGCAGGTAAATTAATTATATAACAAGATTGATTACTTAATTATTACTTAAGACTTACGATAGGTTCAATTAATGATATCAATTTGTTGACATTGTATTATTAGGCAATTTTGTTAATGGCACTGGAAAATGGAAAGGGGTTAGAGGCACCTGCAGCGGGAAGAGACATGAGCAGGCCACCGGGGGAAGGAAAATCCTCATTAGGGCCAATGAGGATGGCGAGGTGATCGAGGCATTCGACACCACGCGAAAATATGTCAGCATGGCGGGGGCGATCGTGCGGGACAAGGTCCCAATGCTTTGGCCAGATTGGGAATCTGTGCCTATCTACGTGAAGATGCAAGTGCATAATGCACTGAGTGTGAGTTAAATCGTATTTTCATTACTTAAATTTTACATTTATTAATAAAGTCCGAATAAATATATAACCGAAACCGTTTATATATTCATATTGCAGGTGTGGTTTGACGTGGAAGAATGCCTTATTCACACGTGGGTAGAGCGTCAACTACATATGAGGTGATGTGCTCCGATTTGTTATTTGAGTATATATCGACTTAGATTTTTGTTTATCAAGTGTTTTAATATCTCTAACTTTTTTTTCCTCGTGTTAATATAGGTATAAAGAGTGGAAGAACGAGCTTTCTTCCCATTACACTGTATACAAGGAGCTAGGCCGAGGTTCTACCCCTAGCGAATTCCGGTTTAGGGAGTACGAGTGGATGTGGCTGATATCCCACTTCGAGCACCCCAAAGCTCAGGTATGCATCCTGAATATATCTTACAAGCCTAATGTATCGTTTCACATTGAAATAGGTAGTTACTAATTTTTTTTCATATGTTTATCAAACAAGGCGATTTCGAAGACGAACCGGGCGAATAGATTGAAAAACACCAGGGCCCATCATGCAGGTTCACTCAACTATTTGGGTTGGTCGACTAAGGCGCAGCAACAACAAGAAGTGAACCCGTTGGTGTATATTCATCAGAAGTTCTATCCGCAGTGCCCTGAAGAAGTGGTAAGTCTTTCGCCTCTCCATGTGTTAATAAAACGATTTTTCGATATTAATTTATTTTGTTAGCTAATACGTTATTCATTTTCGCTTTTCAATTAGGCGAGAGTAGAGGAGGAGACCGCAGAAGTGACAATGAATATAGCTCGGACTAACCATCATGACTGCTCCGAGGAAGAAGTCACCCAGTATGCCTCTCAGATCGATCCGCTTGATCACCCTATAGCGGCTCAGATCATGGAAAAAGCGTGCGGGACTGGAAAGAATACCTAATACTGTAGGGGAATGGGCTCAGCGGGCGAAGGAGTATTGAAGACCACTTCAGAATACTCTACCGGGTCAAGAAGTTCAGCTTCTAGTCGTAACCTCGCAGCGGAGCTTCATAGGACGCGGAGGGAGTTGGCGGAGCAAAAGAGGCAGATAGCCGAGCAGCAGGCAATCAGAGATGCCGAGTACCAACAAATGGTCCAACAAATGGCCCAGCAACAGACACAGCTGTTCACATGGATGCGAACGATGTACAACGCTCAGACTACCGGACAACCGATCCCCACACCTCCCCCAGAGCCTATGTTCCCTAGTTATCCACCACCACCACCGCACCAGTCACTGCCACAGCAAGATCAGGGTAGCCACCGGAGTTCAAATGACTATATGAATTTCTTCGACCCTGACCCGCAAAATCCTCAACCCTGACGTGTAGTTGTAGTTAATTTTCGTATCGTTGCTATTTGTACTGTACGTTGGACATTTATGTGTACTGTTGAACTTGTATGATTGTACGGTTTATGTCTTTCAATGCAGGTTCTGGAATTGGGCCCATTCCAGAACCGCGTTTTTTTTTCAAAATTTTTCCAAGCATTGCCGGCGACATGGACCTAAGTCGCCGGCAATGTCTTCAAATTCTGGCCACGGCGGCGCTGACATTGCCGGCGACTTGAGTCGCCGGTGATGTCTAGACATTACCGGCGACGTGAAACGCCGTCGCCGGCAATGTTATCACCGACGGACTATTTCCGGCGACGTCATTGCTGGCGACTTGTCGCCGGTAATGACAATTCCGGCGAAAAAAAAAAAACAAAGCCGGCGACTTTCCCGTCGCCGGCAATGTCTCTTCATCCGGTAGTGATTAATTTCATGTATGTACAAATTTTTATTATTTAAGTAACAATTTATTATTTTAATTAATTTATAAATATTTAATTATTTAAATGAGTATTTAGTATTTTAATTAAATTATTAATATTTTACTATAAATTAAAATTTTAATTTAAAAAAAATTAAATAATCACTTAGACCGCGAACTTTTTGGACTTTTTCAGCAGTCTAAGTGTTCACTTAGACCACGGAGAAAGAAGTCTCCGTGGTCTAAGTGATCACTTAGACCGCGGAATTTTTTGCGCGGTCTAAATGATAACTTAGACCGCGGAGAAAGTCCGTGGTCTAGGTGTTCACTTAGACCATGGATAATTGTTTCTCCGTCATCCAATTAAGTGAACACCTAAACTGCGGAGAAAGTCCGCGGTCTAAGTTATCACTTAGACCACGGAGATCAATTCTCCGTTGTCTAAGTGTGAACTTAGACCGCTAAGAAATTCTGCTGTCTAAGTCTCACTTGGACCGCGGAATCCACATTCTCCGTCGTCTAAGTACTTAGATGACGGTACTTAGAGGATGTAACATAGTCCACAGAAGTTCCATCGTTTAAGTACTTAGACGACGGAAAACCTCACCTAGACGACGGAAACGGTCCGCGGTCTAGGTGAGTTTTTCTTGTAGTGTTTAAACACCATTTCTCGGACCATTTCTTCTCCAAAATTAGAAACTTCCTCCTTAATACATTTTCAGCTCTATTTTGCTCCTTTTGTTCATCTCCTTTATTCTTCTACCTAAAAATATAAAGTAAGTTAGAAACGTATTCACTAAGCTCATAGCATAGCAAAATGTTGAGAGAAATACATTAATAATCGAGCATAAAATCCATTTTCCACATTTTTTACACATATATATACATCATGCATCTTAATTAAATATAATTTTCACATATATATATCACATATTCATCCAAATCGATCACACACCCTAATTAATTTTCCACATTTTTCAAACATTACCGGTATATATATACATTGCATATAAATTAATCCAAATAACCCTAATTAAATTTAATTTTCACATACATATATATATATATACATTGCCACATACGTACATACATACATACGTATATATATACATGCACAAAAATACATAAAAATTGAGAGAGAGAGAGAGGGAGAGAGAGAGAGAGAGGGAGAGAGAGTGAGCTCTTCGCACCTGTCATGGTGGAGCTCGAGGACGTCGCCGGCGACGGAGGTGAGGGGAGGAGGAGGGGAGGAGGAGAGGAGGAGGGGAGGAGGGGAAATGGGGTTTTTTAGATCAGCTTTTTTAGGGAGGAGAGGAGAAGGGAGAGGAGGTGAGGGGAGGGGAGAGGGGAGGAGAGGGAGGCGGCCGGAGTCGGTTTGGGAGGAGGAGGGGAGGTGTTTTAGGGGAGGAGAGAGTGAGAAATGAGGGAGAGCTCGAGCTGGGTTCGAACATATTCAAAAGACATTACCGGCAAGTTATTTGCAACTCGTTGGTAATATCATTACCAACGACTTCAACTCGTTGGTAATGTCATTATTTCCCGAAGAATATCCGACTACGATTTCCAACACGATTTCCGACTACAATTTCCGACTAAAATTTCTGACTACATACGTTTCCGACTACGTACAATTTCCGACTACATTTTCCGACTACAATTTCCAACACGATTTCCGACTACGTACAATTTCCGACTACATTTTCCGACTACAATTTTCGACTACATTTTCCGACACGATTTCCTACTACAATGTCCGACTACAATTTCCGACTACATTTTCCGACTACAATTTCCAACTACATCATTAACGTACTAAGGATGATAGTCGTAATCATCTTCATCACTTGTGTCTGACTCTGTTTCATAGGTAACCTCTGGCAATATGTGCCGCTCCTCGTCATCTGAATCAGCGTCAACTTCATATGGATTAACATCGAGAAGGTCTGCTCCAGGAATTCGAACCACACTCCCAGATCGCACATTATTAAGGCGAATCGTAGATGATTCCGGAATGTCCAAAGCGTTCGGCTCTTGGTATGCAGTAACTTCCTCATCATCTGCGGTCTCACCAAGTGTGGCAGCACTGTATATGTTTCTATGAGCAACAAGGTTAACCACCTTCCACGGGACTTTGTTCAGAAGATCGTCAAGGTAAAACACTTGTTTTACTGATGTAGCAAGAACGAAAGGGTCTTCTTCATACCAGCTAGTCTCAGTATTCACCGAAAATGTTCCGTACTGATCGGTCCTGGTGTTCTCCGGGCTAGTATCATACCATCTACACTTGAACAAGTGCACTTTCATGCGGTTCCCATAAATTAGTTCAACAACTGAATGAAGGACACCGTAATAGTCAACACCATCCTGCCCACCATGGACCATCACCCCACAATTCTGTGTTTTCAGTCGGCCGTCTCGATTTTCACATATAAATTTCACGCCATTGACCTGACCCATCGAGTAAACTTTTGAAGCTACCGGTTTCATCGCCAGGACCCTCAAATCGTTTGACCACTCGGGGCAACCATCATTTGCTACATGGTTCATCTAAAAATGATAAGAAACCACACAAGAAATTATGAACATAGAAAAACAAAACCACGTATGGTTCCATGCTATATAAGGATATAAAAAATAGATATATACACATATACCCTTACCCATGGACCAAAGTAGTTTGCAAACGTCCTGTTGTGGTAATCAACATTTCCGGCAATAGCAGGGTAGTGAAGATGATAGTTTTTCCAATATTGAACTTCTGGACAGTTAATCAGTACCGACTAGTGGGCAATGGCTACCTCATTTTCATCCAAATTGTACGACTTTGGCAAGCTTCCCTGTACTACCACGTCATTGGAGATGATAGAAAGGTTGAACTGGGGTTCATTTATCGGCATCTGTTGTTGGGGGTCCTCAAGCGCTCCCAAATACACTTTGGTGTACGTTACACACTCGTGCGCAACATATGCTTCAACAATACACCCTTCAAGTGCATATTTATTCTTCACATAGTCCTTATAGGCTCCCAATTGTCTACAAGTTAACATGCACATGTTAACTTACTTAAAAAATAAGAATTTACATATAAAAACAGAGGCAAACCAAATGTATGAATCATTTGTACCCTTCCATGGGATACATCCAAGTGTAGTGTACGGGACCGGTAAGCAACAATTGTTCGGGAAGATGGATCATCAGGTGAGGCATGATGTCGAAAAAATTTGGGGGAAATATCCTCTCAGGCTTGCACATGATAAAAATGATGTCATCTTGCATCTCCCTGAGATCTGATTTTTTAACTTCCCTAGTGCATAACTTCTGAAAGAATCTTGACAAGGCCACCAACGTCTCCACCACCTCTTTGGGCAGGTACCCTCGAATGAAAATAGGGAAAAGGCGTTGAAGCAGTACATGGCAGTCATGACTCTTTAATCCGTACATCTTATTGTCCCGGAGGTTAACACACCTGCTTATATTTCCTGCATAACCATAAGGATACCTGCATATATAGCCATAAGCAACAATTATATTTCTTACATATAACCATATATAAGTAAAAATCAACACTTCTTTCCTGCATAGCCATAAGAATATATACCTGACATTACTCAGCCACCCAAAAATTTCATGCTTATGCTTCGGCTTGACGGTGTAAGGAGCTTGCGGCATTTTTTTCTTACCATCTCTTAACCACAAATGTTTCCGCAGTCCCATAGCTTTCAGATCAATGCGTGCCTTAGGGATGTCTTTTGTTTTCCCCTCCAAATTAAGAACTGTGCCCACCACACTTTCACACACATTCTTCTCTATGTGCATGACATCTAGGTAGTGTCTGATAGGCAACCTGGGCCAGTAGGGGAGTTCCCAGAATATGCTCTTGTGTGTCCAAAACTTATACCTTTCGGGCTTGTCTGGAATTGACGCGACTATGTCAGGATGATTGCTCAGCTGGCCAAAATCATATTCATTCAACACTTCCAAAATTTCATCCCCTGTCCATCGCCTGGGTGCCACACCTGTTTTCACAGTCCCATCAAAAGCGTCTGGATCCTGCCTAAATGGGTGATCTTATGGAAGCCAACAACGGTAACGCATCTGAACAATTTTACGGCAATGAGGACTGCAACAATCAATCGTCATGCACTCTGAACAAGCCCTGTAACCCTTGGTTACGTTGCCCGACAACATACCGCGGGCAGGAAAATTACTGATGGTGCCAACAAGCATGGCATGCATCTGAAACATCTCATTTTTGAACCTATCGTAAGTGGGGTGGCCACACTCACTCAGGTACTTAAGCTCCTCAATCAAAGGCCTCAAATACACATCGAGACACTTTCCTGGATAACCCGGGCCTGGAATTAACAGAGTCAACATATTGTATTCCTTCTTCATGCACATCCATGGTGGAAGGTTGTACGGTACCAAAATAACTGGCCATATACTGTATTGAAGACTCATGTTGCCAAAAGGGTTGAATTCGTCAGATGAGAGCCCTAGCCAGACATTTCGGACCTCTGCTGCAAAATGATCAAACTCTCTGACCATGTGCTTCCATGATCTACGCATTTTATGCTTGATTCTTAACGTCTTTCTCTTTACATTTAGCTTTGTTTTGACCTTAGTACTATCATTTCTTACTTACTTTATGCTTTTAGGTAGAAATAAAGGAGAAAATAATAAATGAGGCAATTTGGAGCTAAAAGCGTGCTAAGGAGGAAATTCCTAATTTCGGAGAATAAATGGTCCGAGGAATGGTCTTCAAATGGTTACTAAAATGCATTCCCATATGGTATCAAGAATTGGAAACCAAATGCCAAATGAAATGGATACCAATATGGTGCACAAAAAGATGAAGACATTTCTCCCGCGCGACCCAGGAAAGAGCAAATATGGCGGAATATATGGAGCATATAATGGACGAATTTTGGGAGGATATTCCATGAAGATAAATACCTTATTTGAGGGCCAAAATATGTGCAAGAATATGGTATATTCGGCCAAGAATTATTAGGGAATAAGGAATGCAAGATTTGAAGATATGAAGATTTCCTTTTCCTTGAAGAAGAAGAAAACAGGGCAGCCAGGTCACTTGACTTCTAAAATCCGTAGTAAATTCAATTCAATTCCAAATATGGCGTTCCTTATATGGATTTTATAGCCCTTTGAATAAGCTTTCCAATGAAAAAAGAATCAGAATTTTCGAAGATCTGAAACTCCGGGAAAACGCGTTTGAAGACAGACTATCAGATTTACCCGGGTACATAAGGAAAGTCTTATTTTGGTAGGAAAAATCCTAATCTTCTTCTATAAATTGGGGAGCTCGACTCATTCATGATCATCTCTCATTCTAGTACTCAAAGCTCTGCCTAAAACACTACCTCTCCTCCCTTGCACCAAATCTGAAGAAGCCATCCCTCCAACGCCATAAACACCATCCTCCACCGAAATATTAGGGGAGTCCCGAAGTATTTCGCCATCTCCATTGAAGAGCAGCTTACACCAAGTAGTCTCCGACAACAAAAAGTGTAACCATAACTCTTCTCTTATTTCTTTGTATTTTTGGCATTCTTTGGAGTGAAGTTGTAAAGGATTTTGGTTATATAATTCTAGTTAATTTTCTGCCATCTTCTAGTTCTTACGTTTTTGCTATACATGTTTATTCTATGCTTAATACTTAATCTGAATGCAGGGGAGTCCCGGTTTAGATTATTGATGTGTTAGGGGAGTCCTGAAGCACTTAATCACGAAATCAACATGAGTTATATAGTTGAGGGCGTAGGCACTTTTAGGTTGCATGAAATTGGTTAGGTTATAAAGAGTTAGAGAAAAAGATGAGATGATCACATGTATATATTAGATAGGTTTTATTTTCGGTTTAGTAAACATGTTTAGGTTCTTTGATTCTTGTTTGTTTTGCTTGTCTATGAGTATAAAGCATGATAGAGTCCTAGGATTTCTAAGTGTGTTTTACTTGCCATTTTTTTTGTCTTTAATTTCGTAGGTCATTAGAACACCAATTCAAACTCCCCTCATACTTTCTAACGTTTTCATGCAGGTGAACACCCTACAATCCCCGGTTAAGAACGATACCCTATTTACCAATGCTACATCTACACAAAAGGGTTTTAAATTGCATTTCGTCTAGATTGATTATTGAGTGTTATTTAGTAGTCACTTTAGGCGTTATCAATTTTTGGGGCCGTTGCCGGGGATTGTTAAGTTTTATTTGTGTGTTTTCGTTTGTGCATATGTGAAATTGTGTAAATAAGTTTATTTTGGTTTTCAGTTTTCGGAACACCTACTGTCCCGTTTTTGTGCAATTTATTTGACGTAGCTAGAGGTCTTAGAAAATTATGAAAATTTACAGAGTTGTTCATTGGTGTGTCTAGTTTCTGGCTGTACAATTTCATTGAAATCGGACTAACCAATAATTCTGGAAAATTCTGACATGCAGCTGTGTTCAAACTGTGCGATTCTGGATTGTGTAGTTGTTCTGAAATTTGTAAATAATACATACATGTTTATAATTTTAATTTTTGTTCATACTAACCTTTGTTTTGTAGCCATCTAACACGTTAAAGGAAGTCTTCAATTTACATTGAGTACATGAAATTGGTTGATTAAGTCTCACTCTTTGGAATAGATGGCGCCTCTTTTTCTGGTTTATCTCCTTAACCCTTTGTGTTTCATTCGAAATACAAGGTTGTGGGCGGAGTCTACAAAGAACTTGAGGGAGTGTGTTATTCTCGAAATATTGGCTGAATGTCGGACATGGTGTCTAGATGGGATATGACTGGTGACAGGTTTTGGATCTAAGAAAGAGAAACATCATTGGAGTACATCCCTTGATCACGGTAGCCTCGGGTTGTTTCTCGAAATTAGTCCTACCTCTCGCGTTATCTCTATCCCTACTGGCCATGTTTTTCGATTGATCCAAGGCCGATTGATTGAGAATGCATACTTTATCGCGCGGGTCGCACGTCCATTGAAAGACCTAAAAACCAGATTCGTGTACTCTCTTTAAATTGTAGGCGCACTCAATTTGGACATGCTTGGACATAATACTATGTCGAAATTGTGTGTTTGTGCATATTAACTTGTAAAAGGATTAACCACATTGCATTTTTAGCTTGCATAACCTTCTGGCGGCCTTATGATGCTCGGATTTCATCACCGGGTACCCTAACCTAAGTGAAGTTAGGGACATGAGGCCAAACGTATGGTCACGTTGCATCATGTATTTAGCACGTAACTTTGTGTGTTTTCTGCAGGTTTCTAACATTTTCTCTTATGCATTCACCTCATATTTCACTTAGGTTCTTGTTTGATGCATTTGAATGACGATTTAATTGTTTTGAGCATGAATTTGAATGAAACGTGGTGTGCTTGCATTACTCTACTTGTATATATATATATATATGTTTCTAAATCTTTGCATTGTAAATATGCCTAATTTTGCAGAAAACGTGTAAATTGAGTCCTAACTTATTCTATCAACGTTGCATTCATTTTAGGGAGTCTAAAGCCTTGCATTCACGTTTACAATTCTTGAAGTGTCTTAACTTAGTGTTTTACAGCTTTCGTGTGTTTTTGGTGTGTTTTTGGTTTGTTTTTTTCTTCGTGTGATTTGTTTTGGTGTGATTTTGTGTGTTTTTATTGCTTTCTTTTAATTTTCAACGTTTTTGGTTAGTGTCTTGCATTACTTGTATATTCTTTTGATACTAACACTATTTTGAGAAGGAGGACTTAGAAAAAGATCCGGCTACTAGAGATGCCGAGAAGAAGAAGAATGTGGCTCCTCACGCCACTAAGGCACAACCCTCATCATCACAATCTGCCCCAAACAATGGTATTAACTCTATCCCTTCAAGTTTGGTTAATACTAATGCTTCGTTTGCTCGTGCACCATTCCCACATAGGTTGACGAAATCTAAGAAAGATGATCAATACGAAGACATTTTGGACATCTTTCGGAAGGTGCAAGTAAATCTGCCCTTGATCGAGTGCATAAAGCAAGTGCCTATCTATGCAAAATTTCTCAAAGATTTATGCACCCAAAGGAGGCAAACGAGAGCGAAGGAGGTTGTGAAGGTGAATGCAACCGTCTCAGCGGTTTTACAGCGTCGGTTACCCCCCAAATTGAAGGATCCGGGGAGCTTTTCTGTTCCTTGCGTGATTGGTGACAACAAATTCGAAGATGTTATGCTAGACCTTGGTGCATCCATTAACGTAATGCCCTATTACTTATATGCATCCATGGATCTAGGTGAGCTCAAACAAGACAACGTCATCATTTAACTAGACGACCGTTCGCATAAGTATCCTAGGGGATACGTTGAAGATGTTCTTGTGCAAGTCAACAACCTGATTTTTCCAGCGGATTTTTACATTGTTGACATGGAGGAGAGTCCTTTGAATACCACGCCATTGCTTCTTGGACGACCTTTCATGAGGACTGCAAGAACGAAGATAGATGTGTTTGAGGGAACGTTTTCCATGGAGATTGATGGAGAAAAGATCGAATTCAACATATTAGATGCCATGAAGGTTCCCGCGGCAAGTGTACATGCCATATTTTCGATGGATATGGTGGAAGAGGCAGCTCAACAACACTAAGACATCATTGAAGATTCACGGCTTGAGGACCCAATCCAGCCATCTCACACACATGAAGAACTATCACGTCTAGGCTGTAAGACGTTAAAAAACAAGCGCTTGCTGGGAGGCAACCCAATGGAGGAAATCGCCAAGGCTTTGTTCTCTCCTCCCTTATTTTTTTAATTTCGTTGTTTATTTACTTTCCTTAGCTAAAATTTTCGTGGGTCACTCCCTTCATACGATATTCTATGATTCCCTTAAATACATTGAGGACAATGTAGAGTTTAAGTGTGGGGGAGGGGTTTACAACTTTATTTGAGTCATAAATTGTTAAAACCGGGTGGACAATGGAACTTTCCGGCGGATAATGCCCTAAAAAAATTGTTTTTAAAGAGTCTTTTTCATTTTAGGATGCCCTTAGTAAGTCTATGATGAAAATGGACGGAAAAAGAATACATATGGCGATGAATAAGCACTAAACTGATTTTCTTGTGATAAGTGAGATATTTTGATTGTCATAACATGTAGTAGATATGGTTTGATTAAACATGGTACAGATTTCGCATGTTAGAATAAGTTTCAAATCATACAAACCTAAAAGTGAGTTTTTGAGCCTACATTACTTCATTTGAGAGTGAATTTCGTGCATATGGCTCTCAAAAACAAAACATGCTTCATCTAATTACTTGCCATAGATTTTAATGAACTAGAGATTACTAGAACTTACTCATGTAGATTTACAACGCTTTTAAGTTGATATATGCTCTGATTTTGGATATGATTAAAGGCAAATTAGGTTACCACCACTTAAACCAAATGGCCTTGTGTCCCATTGTGCGCACGAGTTGCGACACCCCTAGATTAACTCCTTTGAGCCCACGTTTAGCCTTTCTTTCATTACCACATTATATCTAAACACTTAGCCTAGTGTAGAGTTCCTACCCTTGTTCTAAAAGACTTGGTGAAGAATTTCGAAGCTAGCACAATAAAAGTGGCGTGAAGATGATGAAAAGATGTGTGTATAGGGATAGACTTGTCCAACAAATTTTGTATTTGAATGCCAAAATTTTTGAGATAAAAAAGAAATAGAAGAAAAATGTATAAAGATCTCGAGGCATTGTGTTTAGATTGTATAAGTTTGGATTAATGTCCCCTATACTTATGAATTTGGAGATTGCTACGAATTGAAGGCCCAAAAGTGAAGAAATATGGCCTTTGTCCTGTTCATAAAGCTCAAAGGAAGTTGAGAATGAAGTTAGGGCCCAAAAAGATGAAAATTGGCCCCGATCTTGAAGTTTGACACAAGAAGAAGTGTAGAAAGGATGAGCCACGAATTTGAAGAATTCTAAGTGCTAAACTAAGTCTTTGGAACATTTTTACACCACCACTTATCTAAATTTCGAATGCCTTAGCCTTAGCCCCATTACAACCTTTCTAAAGTCCTTTATGATCCTTAAGATGAGTAGCCTTCAATTGGTTGAGTAAGTTACATGAGTGAGCATATGGTTTGGTTCATTTGTGAAAGTAATTATGAGGTATTTCGATGCAATACATATACATTTTGAGTGAACCTCTTTTTATGAGTGAAAATATGATGAGAGCATCCATGTGAGATTGATTTAAACCTTTTTCGAAACATGCATAGCTTTAACTTCACCATTGTTTTCTCCAAGTCCTACTTGTTCATGACATGATCATATTTCTCTTATCTCTCGAAAATTTGTGACTTTTCCACTAGGAAATCTTGTGACTCCATCGCCATATACTTAAGAAAACTTCTGAGACAAATTGTGCTAAGGGCTTAGAAGTTGTTTTTATTTATTTGAGTCCATGGGATTTGTTCAACGTGGAGACTAGCTCTAACGTTGGTTTTATATTTTTAGTTTTTCTTTTGTTTAGTTTTTGCTAGGGACTAGCAAAGTCTAAATGTGGGGGAATTTGATCTACGCATTTTATGCTTGATTCTTAACGTCTTTCTCTTTACATTTAGCTTTGTTTTGACCTTAGTACTATCATTTCTTACTTACTTTATGCTTTTAGGTAGAAATAAAGGAGAAAATAATAAATGAGGCGATTTGGAGCTAAAAGCGTGCTAAGGAGGAAATTCCTAATTTCGGAGAATAAATGGTCCGAGGAATGGTCTTCAAATGGTTACTAAAATGCATTCCCATATGGTGTCAAGAATTGGAAACCAAATGCCAAATGAAATTGATACCAATATGGTGCACAAAAAGATGAAGACATTTCTCCCGCGCGACCCAGGAAAGAGCAAATATGGCGGAATATATGGAGCATATAATGGACGAATTTTGGGAGGATATTCCATGAAGATAAATACCTTATTTGAGGGCCAAAATATGTGCAAGAATATGGTATATTCGGCCAAGAATTATTAGGGAATAAGGAATGCAAGATTTGAAGATATGAAGATTTCCTTTTCCTTGAAGAAGAAGAAAACAGGGCAGCCAGGTCACTTGACTTCTAAAATCCGTAGTAAATCCAATTAAATTCCAAATATGGCGTTCCTTATATGAATTTTATAGCCCTTTGAATAAGCTTTCCAATGAAATAAGAATCAGAATTTTCGAAGATCTGAAACTCCGGGAAAACGCGTTTGAAGACAGACTATCAGATTTACCCGGGTACATAAGGAAAGTCTTATTTTGGTAGGAAAAATCCTAATCTTCTTCTATAAATTGGGGAGCTCGACTCATTCATGACCATCTCTCATTCTAGTACTCAAAGCTCTGCCTAAAACACTACCTCTCCTCCCTTGCACCAAATCTGAAGAAGCCATCCCTCCAACGCCATAAACACCATCCTCCACCGAAATATTAGGGGAGTCTCGAAGTATTTCGTCATCTCCATTGAAGAGCAGCTTACACCAAGTAGTCTCCGACAACAAAAAGTGTAACCATAACTCTTCTCTTATTTCTTTGTATTTTTGGCATTCTTTGGAGTGAAGTTGTAAAGGATTTTGGTTATATAATTCTAGTTAATTTTCTGCCATCTTCTAGTTCTTACGTTTTTGCTATACATGTTTATTCTATGCTTAATACTTAATCTAAATGCAGGGGAGTCCCGGTTTAGATTATTGATGTGTTAGGGGAGTACCGAAGCACTTAATCACGAAATTAACATGAGTTATATAGTTAAGGACGTAGGCACTTTTAGGTTGCATGAAATTGGTTAGGTTATAAAGAGTTAGAGAAAAAGATGAGATGATCACATGTATATATTAGATAGGTTTTATTTTCGGTTTAGTAAACATGTTTAGGTTCTTTGATTCTTGTTTGTTTTGCTTGTCTATGAGTATAAAGCATGATAGAGTCCTAGGATTTCTAAGTGTGTTTTACTTGCCATTTTTTTGTCTTTAATTTCGTAGGTCATTAGAACACCAATTCAAACTGCCCCCATACTTTCTAACGTTTTCATGCAGGTGAACACCCTACAATCCCCGGTTAAGAACGATACCCTATTTACCAATGCTACATCTACACAAAAGGGTTTTAAATTGCATTTCGTCTAGATTGATTATTGAGTGTTAATTTAGTAGTCACTTTAGGCGTTATCATTCCAAGCCTCTCCGTCGGAAGGGTGTATAAGGGTGTCATCGTCAGGCAAATTCCTCTCACCCCACCATCTCATAGCTTTGGCCATGAAAGCACACATGAACAACCGCTACAGCCTATCAATAAGCGGGAAATATCGAAGTATCTTCACAGCCTTCTTGTTGCCTGCAGGAGTCAACTTATACCTTTCTGTAAAACATACCGGGCAGGCTTCAAGGTCTTCAAGATCTTTTCCCCAGAAGAGAATACAATCATATCTCCATGCATGGATTTTGATGTAGGAAAGCCCAAGATCTTTCAGGATATGTCGCACCTTGTGATGAGTGGTAGGAAGACGATGACCGGGTGGCAGTAGCGAAGGAGTCCACTTCAGCCAAGAATCAACAGCTTTGACAGACATTTTGTTCTCCATTTTGAGCTGCATCACTCCCATGACACTTTCAAGAACAGTCTTACTACAACCGTCGTACAACGGAGTCTGTTGCAATGCAATCAGGTTGTTGTACTTGTCCATACCGCTTGTGTTGACATGAGCTCCAGGTAATGGCTCGACTGGCTCAATATGGGGGAAACCCTGCACGACGGGAGGGTCGACATTTGGTGCTTCATCAGCAAATACACCGCTCTCGTGAGGAAACATATCATTGATTAACATCGATGTTGGATCATAGGATGCACTGCCCCTCTCAGCAAAATGTCCATGATCATAGGATGGACTGGCCCTCTCACCAAATTGTCCATGATCATGCGGACCCGCTAACGATTCTTCACCGTGATAAATCCAACAAGTGTACTTATCCGAAAACTCATATTTACTCAGATGCCGCTGGACTTTATCAATGGGCAAACGAAATGGATCGCTGCGACACTTGCATTCTTTACACGGGCAATAATGAAGTGTAGTGTCTCCACAATTAGTCTTCACAAAATCCACAAAACTCCTAATTCCCTGGTGATATCTCACATCCCATCTTTCGAGGCTCATCCAACTCTTATCCATCCTGAAAATTCTAACAATATTACGTTCCGGTTCACAAAATCATTTTATATCCATATATACATATATATATACACAAATTAACATATTTTCATCGAAATAATCTCAAATTAATCCACTCAAAATCAACAGTCGATCAATCACTCGAAATCAACAATATAGCCACTCTATTTGCGTATCAAACCAATAATCGACGCGATATCTCAACTCTAAATCAACACGTACATGCATATATATATATATATATATCGATCTAATTAAATCGATCAACACACATATGCATATATATATATATCGATCTAATTAAATCGATCAACACACATATGCATATATATATATACATACACATATACGTATATACGTACCTATATATATATAGCTTCCCGAGTGATTGAGTTTTCGACGCCTATAGCCTTAATTTTGACGATACCGGCCGAAGGATTTCAGAGCGTTTTCTTTCGATTTCACTGGATTTTTTTCTATCCAAATGATCGAATGAGCTGCTGCGATTGATCTGCATCTGATATAAGAGTCATTGCCAGCGATTCATTAAATCGCCGGAAATGGAGACATTGCCGGCGACTTTCCGGCCGGAAACTCACCGGTAATGTGTCAAAACATTGCCGGCGACGGCGTGTGTCGCCGGTAATGTTTTGACACATTACCGACGAGTTTTCGGACACATTACCAGCGACTTACTCCATCGCCGATAATGATGGACATTACCGGCGACTTTTCCGGTCGCCGGCCTTGTCTCCGGTCATCTCGCCGGTAATGTTGCTTATTCCGATAGTGAAAATAAAAAATTGATTAAAAATAATATAATATTGATTTTAAATATTCATGATTTCGTTTGATAATTTAATATTAATTTTACGATTTCGATCGATAATATAATATAATATAATATAAATATTGTACAAAAGAGACGTTCTGATCGAAAACGACATAATGTACATGCAAATGATAGCTAGTTACACCGATGGTGTAGGTCCTCCGATCCCGCTAACGCCATCATCCGAGCGTGACTGCTGAGATGGCGTAGTGGAAGTCAGCGTAGAGGAAGTAGGCATATGACCAGCCATCATCTGCATAAACTGCAACCGTATCTCCGCCTGCATCTCAGCTAGTATTCACGCCTCGAAACCTCGAGCCCGCGCATCGACATCTGCCTGCATCACGGTTAGACACGCCTCGGAATCTCTAGCCCGGTCCTCAAGCTCGCAGATTCGTGCCTCTAATTACTCCTGAACATCCTGGATTTGCGCCTCGACACCACCAGAACGAGCGCGCGACGTGGACGTTGACGTCAGAGTTAACTCTCGAACACCTGCATGTCCGAGACCTCGAATATCTGTACCACGTCGAACTACGAGCACCTTCTCGAACATCGCGGTCTATGTGGGCACATCCTAAGGCTTGAGCTGCTCATGTGGAGTGTCTAGATTTTCTGCAGCTTTCTGAGCAAACTACTCATCAACCAACTGCATCAACTTCTCCTACAATAAGATAAAAAATTAAAAATTAATATAAAAAAATAGACTAATATGATCGATAATTCTACCCAAAAAATTGACATAATTTCTCCTAAAATATAAGGCTACCAAAAACCTGAGCACATAAAAATTCAACCAATATAGCACAAAAACCATTCCACATTCTCAATATAACAACATATCACCACATAACCATTTTTATTAACTACAAGTTTAGATAACATATAAATTTCATCCAGTCACCATCTACTCTAACCTATGTGCATACCGGGAAGATGCTTCAAAGGTTTTCTCGCATAAACATTCACAGAAAATAGTAAACTTTCGTTAATTTTGAATTTAGTGGTCACTTACCAGATTCTCAGCCGCCTTTTCGTTCCCGGGATCGACATACACATCTAGGTATGTGTCATTGAAGGGCACAAGGGAACCCTCCACCATATGTTTCGCCATCAAGTAACTGATTGGAGTTGACCTGGAGTGGTGGTTCGCATCCTTCTTATCTCGGTTCTTCGCGTTCGCCTCCGACATTAGCTGTTACAAAAAAATAAATATTATATTCAAAATTTTGTAAAATTCTGCAAAATTCAACTAATAACCAAAAAAAATATTATATTCAAAATTCCGCAACTTTTTACAAATTTTCGCATATTTCGCAAATTTCCACAAAATTCGGCATATTTTGCAAATTTCTACAAATTTTTCGCAAACTACATAAATAACCAAACAATATCTATATTATTCAAAATTCCACAAATTTCTGTAAAATTTCACAAATTTTCACAAAATAATATTTATATCCAAAAAATAAATATTTTATTTGAAAAAGACATTACCAGAATTTTAGGGCTCCGAAAGTGCGCCAGCAACCACTTCCATTGATCTTCCTGATGCGCAAACTCGAAAGTGGTCGATTCCTCCCCCTGCATCTAATAGAGCACGTGGCAGACACTCTTCCACTCTCGATAACATTTCGTCACTTTCTTGTCGATGTATTTGGCAAACATCACCGGGCTGTTTGGATAATCGAAGTAGAGCTACAAAAAATGTAATTGACGTTAAATCTATATAATATATGTTAATTATTCAATTTCAATGTCAAACATAAATCCGTTGAAATACGCTTACGGAGAGAGCGTCGTAAACCTTTTCCCGCTCGATCTCAGGGAGGTCCTTCCAGGCCGGCGCAATCATCGCTACCTTCTAACGTATAGTGCCTCTGATATTATGGATGATCAAACTATTAAGTTCATTCATCTCAGGGCCCTGGTGGAAGAAATCGTAAGGGACCGCGATTTTTTGTTTTGTCATCTTCACGATATCACGTGCTTTTGTCCCCTTGCACAGTCCTCGTGTGCGTTTGGGGGCAGGTTTTACAAAATATTATTCAAAATTCATTAGTAATCACCATTTATTATAATAATAAATTAAATGAACATATTACATTAAATTATAGACGTACCCATAGTGCTTTTTCCCTTGCAACGAGCACTTAACCGTGCTATGACTTTGTTCACCTCGGGGTCATCTTCTGTTCCGGTCGACTCGGGAGGAATAGTGACAGCAGGACCCGGTGGCGGTACATCGCTTACACGCAGTTGTTGAACCGTCGGGTCATCACCTCTTACACTTTAAACTAAATGCGGTCATCCTATCAATCTTCAACTACGTCAACCGAGTGTCTCTCCTGGCGCCATCTCTACCAACTGTCATAACAGTAACCAATTCGACTAAAAATCACAAACTGAAACCAAAATTCCACAAAAATAAACGAAAATTATTAAAAATATTATAAATCAACCAATAACAAAAAAATTAACAAAAATCAACAAGATTCACTAAAATTCCTCAAAAATCACCGAAATCATTAAAAATCACTAAAATTCACAAATTAACCAAAAATTCCATATAATTAACCATAAATAACCAAACAATAACTATATTATTCAAAATAACAAATTAACCAAATTAAAAAATATATATATAATTAACAACCTAACAAATCAACCGAAAATTTGTCGGCTTGTTAACAAAAGTCGTCGGCTATAGCATCATCGGAAAAAGACTATCGGTGATACTATAGCCGACGACAATATAGGGTAGTTTTCGGCTATAGGTCAACCTATAGCCATTCCCGTAAGCATCTTTACCCCAGAAGATAACGCAATCATATCTACATGAATGGATTTTGATGTAGAAAAACCCAAAATCTTTCAGGATATGTCGCACCTTATGATGAGTGTTAGGAAGGCGATGACCAGGGGATAACATCAAAGTAGTCCACTTCAACCAATCATCAACAGCCTTGACACTCATTTTGTTCTCCACATTGAGCTTCATCACTCCCATGGCACTTTCAAGAACAGTCTTATTACACCCGTTGTACAACGGGGTCTGTTGCATGGAAATTAGGTTGTTGTACTTGTCCATACTGGTAGTGTTGATAGCTCTAGGTAATTGTTAGACTGGCTCAATATGAGGGAAGCCCCCAACGACGGGAGGGATATCTGGTGCTTGAGAAAATACACCGCTCTCATAAGGAAACACGTCGTTGATCAATCTCGTTCTTTGATCATTGGATATACTGGCCATCTGGTACGTCCACTTTTGCATTCTGAGCGTGAGGTACCTGAGTGATAGTGTAGGATTTGAACTTACTAAGCATGAACTTGGCGAAGGCTAAGTAAGCGCTCAATTGCCCATCATTTGCTTCAAAGTCCTCAGTTATTTGATTAACGACTAACTGTGAATCATTGAAAATGTTGATTTCACGAGCGTTGGAATTATGGGTGAGTTGTAATTCTGTGATAAGGGCCTCATACTCAACCTCATTATTCAAAGCCGAGAAGTCAAATCATAGTGCGTACTCAACATAGACTCCCCCAAGACCAGAGAGGATGACCCCAACACTGCTTGCATGTTGGATCTTAGATCCGTTGAAAGGACTCAACCCTAGATTAACTAGTAATCTAGAATCAAGTCCTAACGACTAACCATAATCTATGAGTTTCTGTGAAAATTTTGACATAGTTTCCTTTATAAAAGAGAAACCCAAAAACCTGCAGGGAAAACTGACACTCCGCAGATAAACCCACAAATAATACCGTGGACCACCAATATCCATCCATATTTCTCAACATAAAACTGAAACCAAACCTGACACATTATTCAAAATTAGGATACATATTTCCAGTATATAGTGATTCACATACAAAGAAACTCAACTCGACTACTATACGAGTGACTTCAATAACACAAGAGACATATTGGTAGTGAGCTAGAACCTACTGCTGAAGGAATTGACTGGTAGACTCGACGCCCTCGACGACATCCAGCACCCTTATGATACACATTGTAACTTGGGCATCGATAAACCGAATGGCCCAGGGAAAGGTTAATTTTGAAAGGACCCAATCCCGATTCAGATACCTAAACCGGAATCAAACCCTTTCGAAAATACGAACCAACAAAAATTTTTCAAAATTTGGGCAGAGTTTCGTTACTAGCGTAGAATTACCATTACCTGCACGCGGAAAATACACTTCATCCTATGCCACAAAAAGCAAACCGTGGGCACCAATCCCATCCGGATTTCTCAACATCAATATAATTAACAACAATAAATAAACTGTACTATGTATATATGTATATCCGTCAAAATCCGCACAACATGTATCAGAATGTATCAGAGCGACCTCTAGAGTAAAATATATACAATATGTACATCAGTAGGCGAAACAAGAACCTACTGGAAAACACAGGTGACTCTGATCACTAGCCTCCAAACCGCGACGTGAAACACCAAACCTAAACTGCAAACTGGGCACGGAAACCGAAAAGCCCAGGGGAAAGACAATAAACACGTTAGAGTGAGTGGACGAAAATAAATGTTTTTCACCAGTTGATAAACAAATTAAAATATCACATGCGAGTCCAGATGTATAAATAAATAGTACACGAGGTAAAACATACTCCTCCAGCGTACTGAGCATGCAAATAAAAACACCACGGGGTCACTCATGGACACGTCCGTGCTAGTACAGTCCGAATCACGGGATCCCAGACCCACACGTGATTCGAGCCAGAAAGGCATCAGGTCAGGGTATCTGTTTCCACCCGGAACTACATCGGCACAAGAAACAGACATCTGTACCCACCCGGAACTACATCGGCACAAGATACGAAAACCAGTACCCACCCGGAACTACATCGGCACAAGGTACGGTACCCCTACTAGTAGGCACCCTCGGGGATCAGCCGGGATGCGAGTGTATCGATACAACAACATGAACTACGACTGTATTCTGTGAAAATCAAATCACAAATATCTCGATGCATGTACAGTAAACAGCATAAAAATGCATATGCGTAGCATAATCGTATATAACACATGCTCATAATAATCGTAATCTCGTATGTAACCACATGCTCGTAAAACCGTAAACTCATACACATGCTCAAGTGCGAAAATTATATAAAAGACTCGCAATTATTTTCGTGAAAAGAATTTGTCCACTCACAGATCAGCTAGCGCGAACTCGTGCTAAACTCGTGGTCCGGCGGAAGATCCCTCGCCCGAAGCACGATCACGATCCAGATCTCGATCTCGATCCCCTGAATATCCACAAAAACATAACTGATAAATTACATAGTCCACAACACTGTACTGATGCACGGAAACCAACCGTTCCCGGAAATACGAAATGCAGCACAAAATGAATTACGGAAATCCCGAAATCCCCATTCGAAATCTCGACTGAAAATCGGCTAACCAAATCAACTCGAAAACCTCCGTACGATAACCAGGGCGTGATTACGAGAAAAACGACACTAAAATTATCGAAATCTGAAAATTTGACTTTTCCGGCCGTTGACCGCCGTTGACCGCCGCCGGCGGCGGCGGCGCGCCGTCAACGGTGGAATTCCGCGGCCAACTTTTCCAGTTAAGACCATCTCGACCTCACGAACAACTTTCCCTTCGATCACTAAGCCCAATTCCAACTCTATCCCTTCCAAAATCAAGCAAAACCGAACGGAAACCAAATCGGAATTCCAAATCGGGTTGCACCAAAAACTCCTCCCCAACTCCAATTAACCACACCAATAGACTCAGAGTGATGAGGGGAGTCGAATCCCCCTAGTCTCCCCTTCCAAAACTCGCCGGAACCATATCACCCATCACCGTCGACCACCACCAATCGGTCCATAACCGAACTCCCTCAAACCTTAAACAATTCTCCTCAAACCACAACCCAACCTACTCGAAATCAAGAGGGGAAGAAAACCTTACCCTTGCCGGAAGCAGAGGTGGCCGGAAAATGGGTCGCCGGAAAGTGACTTCCCGTTTGGGAAACTTTCCCTTTCGGTCCGATGGCTCACTTTCCAAAATAGGAAAGTCAACGACTGGTCAACTCCCACAATGAATTCTCGACTATTTCTCGACTATTTTTCGACTTTCCGATATTTATACTCGTCCCTCGGGTCGATCGACGGTCCGAAATGAAAATACGAAATGATTCGGATAAACTCGTCGGAACCCGAAACTTCATATAATCATAAAATATTCCTCGGCTATCGGAAAAATCTTCTGAAACCACCCACGAGCTCGAAATCACGTACTCTACAATTTCTGTGAAGACACCCAACTCAAATTCTCGACTGAAAACATAGTCGCAAATCGAATCGACAAACCACACAATATCGTAAAACTGCGACTATAACCAAATCTCGAGAATCGTGCCAAACACACATCTGATTCTGATTCGGGTCGTCACATAAAACGCTAGCATGAGTAGACAAAAATAATATATCAATCTGTGTAAATCGATAAACTGGAATTTAATTGTCTTCCCTCTGTTTACTACGGAATAATGCGAGTTTTAAACTGAAATACTGAAATAATCATAGAGGTGCTCTCCCAGGCCACCTAACCTAAGGTATTAAAATGAACTGAAAAATATGCAAATATGTGACGGGATCGTCCCCAGACCACCTAACCTGAGTCGATTTGGGTTAGACAAGGCCACCTAACCTCCCCTAACAGGCTATCCAGTGTTCAGCCGAATATCTATGGCATCGATGCAATAAACAAACCATCAAAAAATAAACCTCCAGAAATAACGCTTTAAATTATACTGGAAAGCGTAATAAATAATTGAACTCGTTATCGACTATGAAAATAAAAGGTCCACTCACCGGATTATGCCGAGATAATTATAAAGCTGAAACCTGCTAGACAGCATAATTATTCATCTGATACACCCCGCTAGCACATAATCCTAAAACCAGGATTATAATTAATATCTAATCATCGGGTTTCATACTGAATAGCTAAGATCATAATCTGGTGAGTAATAATATCGAGAGTCTCGTATTCTCGAATAAGGTATTTTCTGTCTAATTACTAACTCAACAAAATTCTAAATTCAATTCTCTGTATTCCCTCACATTTAAGAGTCGCAACCAAATCTCAAAAATCAAGCAACTCACAATTAAACTGATAGTCAAAACGTCCTTTAATATTATCGTGAAATAAATTGATTATTGTCTGATTAAGTACCCATCAAAATTTATCAAGCTCAGATCCAAATATGGACCCCACCATTGCGTTCATCACGAGAAAACAAGAGAAATGACATATAACTAGCCAAAATCTGGAACCTCGCCAGAGCTCCGCCGCGCAAGGCGGCGGCCGAAATTCCACCGATGCCAAATCGCACAACCTGCGTACCAAATTAAACATCTCAACGAGGCGAACAATATTCAAGAAGAACACGATGTCAAAATCTGGCCGCAACCTGTCGAAATCGTCCGTTGAAAAATCTGAATTTGCTGGAGACCACTTTCTCCTATCGGCACCATCCAGCCACGGCAAGGCCCGAAACCGGTGGCAAAATGCTCCTGGCAGTGCAGGGAGGAAAACCCCTAACCCTTCTCTGACCAACATCGGTTGGAGCATTTCTCACAATTACTTGAAAGTCCGACAGAAAACACCGTTCGAATCGAGCTTGAATCTCACCAAAACTCATACCAATCACAAGAAGAGAACAAGAGCTTTCGAACGATACAAGGAGCGTCGTCGGAGATGACCGAAATCGTCGGGCCAGGCGGCCAAAAATTAATGGGCCGAGGAGGTATACGGGTCCGTCCGTATACGTACATATTTTCTTCCCAAAATGGAAACTTTCCATTTATAACCCGTATATATACCCATACATATACATAACTCAAATCAACGGCTCAGATCTAACCTGATCAAGATTGGACGGTCACGATTAAATCAACAATTAAATTAATATATTTTAAATATTTTCACCTACCAACTTCAAAAATTTGTTAAAAATAGCTCGTTTATCCGAAAAATTCCCAAAAAATTCTCACGAGCCAGGATTAAAATATTGTACAACTCCCACAAAGGAAGTCAAATCAAATTCTCACCTGGTGAAAAAGTGGTTAACAACCCCAATTACACGACTAATCTGTGATAACGCGTAACACAATCTGATAAACGCGTGATTACGATTCGAGTTGTAACAATCCACCCCCTTTACAAAATTTCATCCTCGAAATTTACATACCTATTAGGAGAACGAAGCTACTACTCACACAAAATGTTCTGACTATTATGTGGCTACGTTTACTACATGATTTCTGTACAACACTGACACTAACAGAATATTCTTGTTATAGGGAATCTACTCTCGACGGTTAAGAGCATTCATTGGTTCCCTAACATAAACCGAAATTGTCTATAACAGAAATTTTCTGAGGCACGCTAACATCAGAGGGTTAGGAATATACGTCAATAACCACAATACGTGAAATACGTCATATACATGTGCCAGCCCTCATAATAATTCTCAAACGGTAAACCATATCGCCCATACCCTTACTAATCTCATATGGTTCCATGAACCGCGGCTGCAACTTTTGCGCCAACAGATGTGTATAACTCCTTTCCATAGCGATAGCTAGAGGGACACTCAATTACCATTGTATACTCTGACTGACATTTGCGCAATTTTTTTGATGATCCGACAACTTTAATCTGTTAGGAACAATCTGCATGTTATTTGTTATCTCTGGCACACTATCTGGATTGATAACACTTCCTCATTAACTTTATTTCAGTATAGCCGAATACTACATGGCTTACCATAAAATGCTTTATAGAGTGGTATCTTGATATTCAAGTGGAAACTGTCATCATGGGTGAATTTCGCCAAATGCTGACACTTCATAAGAAACTGTAGTACACATAATCTTAACATACCTCTAAAATATGAGTAGCTTCTCATGAAATGACACCCCACCAGGGATAGAAACTATGTTAATCTACAACTTATATGCCATGCTGCAAATCATTAACTTCCGCATAAATAACTGAGCCAACTTGTTCACGAAAGGTTTCTTTGTGACTGAACTAAATTGAAAAATCTTCGTAAGAAGATTCACAATTAGCTGAATGTCAATATGCTCTTGGCTATACATGAAAGTTATAGACAAACTATAATAACCTGCTTCCACCCCTCACACGCTGCTACAAGTCTGAAAATTCCTGACGTTTTACTTTAACTTGTTGATAAATGGTGCATTGACTTACATAAATGGTAATTTTTGGCTATAAGTTCGGCTACTCGTAAGACTGTTTCAAGGTTTGGTATATTTTATATACTTTAGAATGCCCAACAGAAATCGAGCAACAAGCCTCACCGGGAATCTTCTGTTTTCAAATAATCTTTAATTGATACACAGAATCTGCCTTTATATAACAACAACTCACCTTTTATTTGCACAAAATCAAGCAATCCACCAACATACAATTTACTAAAGAAAGATCACAATCCTGGAGTTCACGAACTAGATAAGGAGAAACTGGTCGAACCAGGAATTAGCAACAAAACCTTTGGCTCAATAACTGCGATATAAAAGAAAACACTTCTAACACACATCTCTGACTGAAGTAGTATTCGCGATTCCTGAATACACAATATGTAACACCAGATTTCTAGCTAAATACATCAGCTACACAATTAACTTGCCCGCTAACCTCAACAAAATTAGCACTAAAGCTGAAATTAAATTTTTCTTCGAACTGTCTTGTTAGACCCAGACCATTTAAATCGAATTATTTTTCTCATCATTGAGGTCAGTAGCGCCGTAATACGTGAAAAGTCTAACACAAATCGGCAATAATAATAAACTAAACACAGAAACCTCTGAATAACTGCCACATTAATAATTACTTTACATTACTGTTATGATATTGAGAAATCCGGATGGGATTGGTGCCCACGGTTTGATTTTTGTGGCATAGGATGAAGTGTATTTTCCGGGTGCAGGTTAATGGCAATTCCGCGTTAGTAGCGTTACTCTGCCGAAATTTTTATGGTTTTTGTTGGTTCGTGTTTTCAGAAGGGGTTTGATTCCGGTTTAGGAGACTAAATCGGGGTTGGGTCCTTTCATCTTGGTATCAGAGCATTAGGTTTTAGGTTCTGTAGACTTCTGTAGTCGTGTTTACTAAGGATATTTGAGAATGTACAGCATGTCTGGAGTGATGACCCGACCGGCCGGCGGATACTCATCAATGCTCCGGGTGTTGTATACTTTCAAATATTTGAAGTTCCATGATTACATCCAGTTGTTATGAACAATGTCCTGTTCATTAGGATGCCTCCTTGACGTGCTTTCTATGTCGGTACGGTTGTAGATCCTATTGAGGATCAGTCGACGCGCGACTTGACAGTGAGTTGTGGGTTTGGATGAGCATTCTGGATTCCGAGTTATGTGTGGCATGGTTTGCCTGGTTGTGCGTGTATAGGCGTCTACATGTTGCTTCTGAGCAGAGAATTGTGGCAGTTGATGGTTTGCCTGAGTCAGATCATTGCATTTGGTGGGTTTGTATTGTGTGAGTTCATGTTGCGACTCCATGACCTACATTCAGGGTATTGTTTTTATGGTAATGGTTCAATCAGGCTACTTAATAACGGAAATATGGAGTGTTTACCAACCTGAGGCTGAGATGTATCGTTCACATGTTTGTCCCAGTTTGCACGAGTTATGTGGCTTTAGAGGAAGTAGTGCATGAGGTTCGAGATGAGTTTGAACCTGAGTATCAGAGGGATTTTAACTATTATGCCTCGAGATAACTGTGAGGAGTTTGATGTGCTGCACTCAGAGGCGAGGACATCGAGAAGGAAAGGCTTACGCGGTTTCTGACATGTCAGTTTGAGGAAGGTGAACTTAGTCGATAGATTTTGATGAGGTTGAGTTCAGGCACATCGGGATCAGTATCTTTATCAGGCTATGGCCTTTTCGATTATGTTGAGGGTCATCTGAATAAGCAGAAGATCCATTTGGTGGTGATGGAGATCACAGAGTAGTGGACTTGTTCCTGTTGCATGAGTCAGGGTGGTCGTTGGTGATCCTTCCACACAGCAGGCGTCGCTGTGATTTGTGTTCGAGGGGCACTCTCAGATGCTATTTTTGTGGCTTGAAGGGTCACGCTACGAGGGAACGTACTCAGTCAGCTGTTTTAGTGGTTCGGCAGCTCAGAGTTCAGGAGGAGGTTAAGATGTCATTTCTGAAGTTTGACCAACGTAAACTTCTTGACGAGTCAATCAGCAAAATTGCAATCGACGTGAACGGCTAGTTGGGCATGCCAGAGTTCGTGCCACGACCCTGTGTGAGGACAAAGTTTCTCCGAGGTTACTGTTGCTTGATATTCATGGCTATTATGCCTGCATCTCCATTTTCGGGGTTATGGAAAGTGTTGTATCCATCCGGAGAGGTTGTGAGATCTTTGTTGGAGGTTATGGGTTAGCCGCGGATCTATTATTGTTGGATATCGTCGATTTTGATGTGATTATGGGTATGAACTTCTTGACGACACTTTGGGCTATGTTCGGTTGTCACAAGATGGAAGTTGCGTTTCGACGACCCGGGTACCCCAAGATATGGTTTCGCGGTGAGAAGAATATTTTATTGCCATATGTGATTTCAGCGGTGAAGGCCAAGTGGATGATGGAAAAAGGGTTGTGTTGCTTACTTAGCTCATGTTGTGGATACTACGGC
The DNA here is from genome assembly GCA_946800695.1 of Geum urbanum. Lineage (NCBI taxonomy): Eukaryota > Viridiplantae > Streptophyta > Magnoliopsida > Rosales > Rosaceae > Geum > Geum urbanum. The sequence goes on along the minus strand of OX327008.1, from coordinate 2,234,830 downwards.
TGCTGTGCCAGAAATTGGTGATATTGAGGTGGTTTCTGGATTTCCATATGTGTTTCCGGAGAAGTTACAGTGTATTCCTCTAGTTCGGGAGATCGACTTCACTATTGAGGTTTTACCGGGCATTGGACCCATATTACGAACACCTTATCATTCGGCGCCAACGGAGTTGAAGGGTCTACGGATTCAACTTCCAGAGTTGCTGGAGGAGATTTCATACGACCCAGTGTATCACCGTGAGGTGCTCTTGTATTATTTGTGCGGAAGAAGGATGGTTTGACGAGGTTGTGCATCGATTACCAGAAGTTGAATCAAGTCACCGTGAAGAACGTGTATCCGTTGCTTCAGATTAACGACTTGTTTGATCAGCTCAATGGAACTTCAGTCTTTTCGAAGATTGATCACAGGTTTGAATACCATCGGTTGAGGATCAGAGAGTCAGATGTGGCCAGGACAGCTTTCAGATCACGGTGTGGGCATTACAAGTTCTTGGTTATGCCGTTTGGGTTGATCAATGCCCTGCACCTTTTACGGACTTGATGTTCCGGATGTTCAGACGGTTTCTGGACAAGTTTGTGGTTGTGTTCATCGACAACATCCTGATTTACTCCAGGAGTGTGGGCCAGCACCAGAAGCATTTGCGAGCAGTTTTGCGGACTTTGCGAGATAATCAGCTGTTTGCGAAGTTCAGCAAGTGTGAGTTTTGCTTGGACAGCGTGAAATTTTTGGGGCACGTGATATCAGCTGAGAAAGTCAGTGTAGATCCTGATCAGATAGAAGCCGTGATTGAATTGGAGTAGACTTACCACCGTACCGGAGATCAGGAGTGTCTTGGGTTTGGTAAGTTACTATCAGCGCTTTGTACATGATTTTTCTCAGATTGCCACTTCACTTTCTGGATTGACGATGAAAGGCGTCAAGATCGAGTGGTCCAATGCGTGTGAGGAGAGTTACTTACTCCTGAAGGAAAAGTTGACCACTGCACCGGTTTTGACTTTACCTAATGACCGTGACGAGTTCGTGGTTTATAGTGATGCATCGAGATTTGGATTTAGTTATGCTTTGATGCAGCATAGCAGAGTAGTGGCTCATGGTTTCAGGCAGTGGAAACTTTATGAAGTTACGTATCCTATGTATGATTTGGGAGTAGCTGTCGTTATGTTAGCATCGAAGAGTTCGAGGCACTACTGTTGTGGCATGCAGCGCAGTGTAGGATGTACACTGATCATTTGAGTTTCATCTACTTGCATATTCAGCCAGATATGAGCTGGAGGCAGTATAGATGGATGGGGTTGATTAACGACTATGGCTGCACATTTGAGTTTATCCGAGAAAGGCTAGTGGTTGTACTTTGACTATCTTTCTGGGGTGTTGTTGCTGATACATTCAGTTGGAAATTGGGAGTTTCATTGTTTCATGTGTGTGTGGCTCGAGTTTCCATGTTAGCCGAGTTACAAGCTATGGGAGCTGAGTTCGAGTGTGTTAGTGTTGAAGCTCATTGTTTTGCGTACATTATGCACTAGTGGTACGAAGATGTGTCAGATACTTCGAGTTTACTATTCGTGACGCAACGTGAAGTGGAATATAGCAGCTTATGTGAGCAGATTCCACATTTGTCGGCAGGTGAGGGCTGTGAGGCAGAGACTTGCTGAGAAGTTACAGCCATTAGAGATTTTCGATTAGAAGTTGGAACTTGTCACTGTGAATTTTGTGTATCAGTTATCGCGTATTTCTGATAGTGATACCAGTTATCGGGTCATTGTGGACTAATTGATAAAATCAGTTCTTTTCCTTGTACTTGCGGAAAAGATTTCGATGGTAGGCTGGTATAGCTATATTTGGCGGAGGTTGTCCATTTTCGTGGTGCGCCTGTGTCCCAGATTGCTGATCGAGATAATCAGTTACAACAGAGTGTTGGTAAGTATTGTAGTGAGCATTAGGGACCAGATTACAAGTTAGTACCGGTTCTTATCCTCAGATTGGTGGGCGATCTTTGAGGACTATTCAGTCTTTGGAGGGCATGTTGTGGTTTTATGTATTGCAGTTTCGAGGGATTTGGGACCAGCAGTCTCAACTATTCGAGATTGCTTAAAGTACCAGCTTATAGACCAGTATGATTATGACATTGTATGAAGTCGTTTATGAGAAACAATGTTGTACTCCATTGTGTTGGAGCGAGTTCGGTTTGAGCTGACGTTTGATCCTGATTTAGTGGAATGTGCTACCACAGACCTTCAGATTAGCATGGACAGGTTGAAAATTTCTTGAGTTCGACATTAGAGTTATATTGATGTGAGCAGGTTGAGTTATGAATTTTCCACGTTATTTTGGTTCGTCTATGATCATGGGATGAGTTAGTGTTGTGCCATATAGTTTGGCATTGCCTATAGCGTTGGCCAGTTTGTTTGTATGTTGTATTCCATCTGGTGGAACTATATTTCAGATTTATTGTATATTGTGTACCCCATCAGTTCCTTATGTAGGAAGACTTGGCATTTGTGGAGGAGCCAGTTCAGATTCGGGATTTGGGGGTACAGAGATATTTTCTATTAACAGAGTCGTTCAGTTGAGGTTGCCACTTGGGAGTTGAACTGTATGCAGAGGCAGTATTCCTACTTTTCAGTTGGCAGGCTTGGAAATTTCGAGGACATAATTTTTTTTAAGGGGGGTAGATTTGTGACGACCCGGAACAGAATCAGTAGTGTAATCGGCTTAATCCACGAGCTTGCGCGTAATCGCAGTTTTCCGTAAATTGATTGAATTGCCGGTTTTGATCGCGACTTAATTATTAGCCGAGAATTTGAGTTGAGTGTCTTCTCGAGAGTTGTTGTACGCGTGATTTCGAGTTCATGGGCGGTTCCAGATTATTATTTCGACGACCAAGGAATATAATATGAATATTTGAAATTTCAGAATATCGTCGAGTTTATCCGTTCGTATTCGAGTCTATCCGAATTGTGTTTGTGAACCGTTTTTGGACCGTCGATCGACCCGAACCGAAATTGGAATAGTTATCGACTTGATTTGCGAGTTTTGCTATTAGTCGCGATTTTGACGTAATTGATTAATATGGCGGTTTCGTTAACGACCAAATTATCGGGCAAGAATTTGATTTGGAATTCTTCACGAAAGTTGTAGAAAATTTAATTTTGAGCTCGTGGGAACTTCCGAAGGATTATTCCGAGTTACGAGGAATAAATTGTGAATATTTTCGGCCATTGGATTTTGTCGTATTTATCCGTTTGGGATTCGATACGCGTACGGTATAAATACGGGCGAATACGTGACGAATTGGGAAACTTTCTATTTTGGGAACTCTGGCCCGTTGACCAGTTTGACCCGTGGGTCAAAATTGACCCATTCCAGGCCGAATTTTGTTTGCCTTCGTTGAGATCGATTCCGGCCCTTTTGGCCGTGGTGTCTTCATGAAAATTGTTGGGCTTGAGCTCCTCTTTCTTTTGATAGGTCATTCATTCAATTTGGTTGCCGGATGAAGAAGTTATGGCTTGTCAAAGTTTGTGAATTTTAGGTGGTTTCCAGCGAGATTTTGGTGATGTCGGAGGTGAATTTTCCGGCCACGGTTGGCCAGGGTTCCTTCATGAGATTTGTTGGGCTCATGGCCCTCTTCAATTTGAGAGGTGGATCGACCCGTGAGGTGGCCGGACGAGGGAGAATCAAAGCGGAAAAGTTCGGCGTTTTCCGGCGATTTTTTGACGACTTCGGGTGACGGCGTGGAGGCCGAGTTGGTGGTGGCTCTTTGAGGGGTTTTGTTAACCTTGGAGATAGGAAGCTTTTAGAAGTGGTTTCAAGTCTTGCCGTGACCGGAGGACGGAGATCGGAGAAGTTGAAATTCCGGCGAGGGTTTGCACCTTTGAGGTGAGTTTTGGACTTTTTCCGGTCAAAATTGGCCTTAACTTTGAACTAGAAATGTTGATATCTTCAAATCCATGTGTAGGTTGCAATTTTTTTGGGCCGGTATGATTTTCCGGCGGCCGGCGGCGACTTTTCTGGCGATGTGTTTTTCGACGAGTTATATGTCATTTCGTTCGGAATCGCGCACCGATCGCAGTGGTGAGATTTATTTTTCGAATTGAGCATCGAAAATTATAGTGAGGTTTTATGGTGTGATTATCGAATTTTGACGATTTCGTCGATATTGAGTTATATGTTTCAGAGAACGGTTGTTTCTCATGATGTGATTCGAGGTTTCGAGTTATGATTTTGAGCAGTGGATTTTATAATTATTCAGGGGATCGTGATCGTTCGTTTGGCGAGGGATTTTCCGCCAGATCACGGGATTAACGCATATCGCGTTACGCTCATCTGTGAGTGGACATTTCTTTTCACTGGTGGTTGCGAGTCTTTTATATACGTTTTATGAGCATGAGCATGCAGTTATGATCATGAATTATATGAGCACGTGTTTTACGATTATGCATTTACGAATATGCATCTACGAATATACATCCATTTACATTATGCTTTATGCATGTGCATGGAAAGTATTTGTAATTTGGTTTACACAGAGTACAGTCTCAGTAGACAGGGTTATATCGATACACATTGCTTCTCGGCTGATCCCCGAGTACGCTCCAGGGGGAACAGATATCCTGACCTGAGGCCTTTCTGGCTTAGAATCACGTGTGGGTCTGGGATCCCGTGATTCAGACTGTACTAGCACGGAGGAGTCCATGAGTGACCCCGCGGGATTTATGATGCATGCTCTGTACGCGTGAGGAGTTAGAGTCTCCCTCGTGTACCATATGATTTTTGTATGCATTTAGACTCGCATATGTTTTATAACATATATATTATTCTGCGAAAGACATTTATTTGTGTCCACTCACTCTAACGGTTTATATGTCTTTCCCCTCGGCTTTTTGGTTTTCGTGTCCAGTTTGCAGTTCACTCTGGTGTCGCACGTCGCAGTCGGAGGTATAGTGTTCGAGCTACCTTGTTTCTTCCAGTAGGTTTCTTGTTCTGCCTGTTGTGGTATATTTATATAATTATACACTAGAGGTCGCTCTAAGCATTCTGATGTTATATTTTTCATACAATTTTCCCCGGATTTCTGTAAAGTATAGTTTTATTTATTACTTTACATTACTGTTATGATATTGAGAAATCCGGATGGGATTGGTGCCCACGGTTTGATTTTTGTGGCATAGGATGAAGTGTATTTTCCGGGTACAGGTTAATGGCAATTCCGCGTTAGTAGCGTTACTCTGTCGAAATTTTTATAGTTTTTGTTGGTTCGTGTTTTCAGAAGGGGTTTGATTCCAGTTTAAGAAACTAAATCGGGATTGGGTCCTTTCATAAGAACTCATCCAAATGGACGTTGGGATCGCTCTGCCCAGAATATCGAGAATCCTTTGGAGCTTTAGCGTGAGGATCATGGCCAACGAAGGTTATGGATGTGGAGAACTGGTGTGGTCCGAGGAGTGTAGAGTAATCCTACACTGAGGTGGTGGGTTATGAAGCCTTGGCAAACCTCAGCCTCAAATTTGGCCAATCTGGACAAGACCTGGACTGAGACATCTGAGGTGGCGCGCTCAAGAAGTGGAGGTGTTGTAATGGAGAAGAGATATTGATGACAGGCGGGACGCGTCTTGTGCCTGTGCAGTGAGGAGCTGACGCATGGTCAAAGCACTCATGTCGTATGGTGTCTAGCGGAGCCTGGAGCACTTCGCTCGCTGTCACACTCGTATCAGAGCAGCTCGAGCTTACGTAATAGATGGGCAGACGCGTCTTCTACCGCTTTCTCTGGGGAGAGCAGGGTGGGAATAGGTGGATGTGACGAAGCATCCTTGGACCCCCCCCCCTCTCCCCCCTGTTGAGGAGCCCCGGGAGTGATGAACCCGCAAGCGGAGTGAAGGTCCATACCGAAAAAAAATTAGCGGGCATGTAACCTAGGAAGGAGCGAAAGAACCCGTAGGCGGTGCCAAATCTTTGCTCCAGAATCCAAGCAGACGATGGGAAACAATTAAGAAGATGAGTGAGATAATGAACCTACCTACTAAGATAAGAAGGGCATAAGAGGTGAAGGTGGGATGACCCGCCTATCACACTCCAAAGCTTAAGTCAGTGAATGAATAAGGTAGGAAGAGGAAATATGAAAGTAATTGTTTAAGGCTAAGGGATCAAGTTCCTTCTCATGAAGAGGAACGGTTCCTTATATGCTTACCTGATGGCGCATTGTTCCCCCATCATTCGATATGGGGCTCGATGCGCTTAAGTTTCTCCAAAACACGCTTGTATGGGATAGGAACAAGCCTGAAGAGCTTATGCTAACAGAAGGTGGGTAGGTTTTTGGCGTGGCATGGTGGAGTTTTGGATGTCTAGTGTCTTGCATTACTTCACTTGTATTAGTCAAGAAGGATAGTTAAAAAAATTAAAACCTAATTATTTATCTATTTTAAATTTGGATTTTTTTTAATTATGCTACAAGTTATCTTCTTACTATAAACTAGCTCATAAAAATAAGCAATTTATAGACTACAAACTAGGAGAAAGTTTCTATCAATCGATCAAACCATCAGGCGCTTCAATAGCCTTCAGAAATCGATCGGCCCTTGAATTTACTTACTTCCTTCCTATTGTACCATCAACTCTTGCATGCCTTCCTTGGTCATTTTTTTCTCAGTCTATCATAGTAGCGATTCTTTATTTCTTTTTGTTTGATATAGGCGGCAATTCTTCCGTTATTTTGTGTTCCGGTAGGTTAAGTGCAGATTTTGTCTCCCCTCAAATTTGGATCCTCGCGAACCTACAAAACAAGTCGGAGCATAGTGTGGTACTGTACTTAGGGGTGGGACATTCGAACCGAAAACCGAAAAAAAAACCGATCCAAACTGAGCCGCGACCGAAAAAAACCGTACATGAAAAAAACCAAACCAAAAAAAACCGAAACCGAAAAAAACCGAAATATTTGGTTCGGTTATGGTTTTTAATTTATAAAAACCGAACCGAACCGAAAAACCGAAGTACGTATAAATAGATATCGTTTTAGAAATTTTGTAATATATTATATAAATATATGCAAAACAAAAATCTTAAACTCCTAAAATCATAATTTCTTTATGCACAATTCTTGTCAATTTCTCTCATAGAATCTAATTAAAATGTTAGACAACTCAAAAAAAGAAATTTCATAGACAATTTTTTAGTTATTTATTCAAAAGTTGTTTTTTATACATTATGTAAAAAACCGAAAGAAACCGAAAAAAATTCGGAAAAAAAAAACCGAACCAAACCGAACAGAATAGTCACGGTTTTTTTAAAAAAAATTTGAAAAACCGAACCGAACGGAACCGAAAAAAATATTACGGTTTGGTTATGGTTTTTAGCAAAAACCGAACCAAACCGCCCGAATTCCACCCCTAGTTGTGCTTAGACCATCCGATGCCTAAGTCAGAACTTATCTCAAGAATCAAGTAGTGATTAAGGAAGAATAACGTTACCTGAGACCATGTTGGGATGATCTATATATAGAAGTCATGCGAGTTCTAAACATAGTCCCTATCAAACTGGACTACTTTACATTCGGAAAGGAGGACTCTATTAAGGAATAGATCTCTGTATTTAGGGCTAATCAAGTCTCAAGATTACCACAAACCCTTTGGCATAATCCATCTTGGATATGTTCAAATCTTACCATTTCCCTCAAGGATTGTATCAAACCCTCGAGGTCTGACCATGTAATCCCTCGATGTCAGATCGTACAGCCCCTTGAGGTCTAACATTGCCTTGGGATTGTCATGCCATCGAACATTCAAGAAGTCTCTATAACGTTCTAGACAGTTCCAGAAATCTCTAGGTAATTCGTTCTTTACTAGAAACCATAGCAGTCTATGCCCAGGCCCATTTTTGCCCCATCGGACCTCATCTTGGATCGAATCTACCAAGCCCGTCTTTCCCCAGCTCAAGGTTCGACACATGTTGGCCTTGCGCTGCTGTCATCTAAGCTTCCCCATTTTGAATTTAAAAATTCTACAACTGCCTATCGCCGCCTCAGCTGCTGCCAAACCCAACTGAGAGTCGGCCCTGGAGGCTACTCAGAATCTTCCCTCACCCATTACTTTCAAAGTGGATGAGGTTGAAATTTCTTAGCCTCCCGTTTTGGATGTCGAGGCAGACCCCACAAACATGCAACTCCAGCGTGCACCACCAAAGCTACCTCTAGAAAAGCTATACCCTTCTGCCCTAAAGATCGACTCCAATAAAGCTCTGATGGCCTTCATCCACTCTTTCCACCAAAGAGACAATGTGAGTATTTGGTTTGCCTTCACCAAGGACGAGGCGAAAGTGTCGGAGCTTGAGAAATCTCATGGTCCGGGGCTTCTTGTATATCTGTTATAGATCGTTTATGGTCTTATCCTCCTTATTCCTTCTTTTATCTACTCTGCTATAGAGTTTTATAGTGTCGCCATAGAATAGTGGTGCCAAGACAGCTTCGTTGTCTTGCTTGTTTTGATCGACTCAACTGATGGTTCGTCTGTGGAATTCAGGGTGCTCTTCCAGGCCAAGCCTGCACCTCCGAATCAATTCTACCTCTGCCAGCAGATCATGTACATCAAGGATTTGCTGCTGGTCGATCCTTTCTGCTCTCCAAAGGATTGGAAAAAGACTCTCATCCTTGTCTTTGGAGACTGGGAAAAGTATGGCAGAGAAGCCGGCTAGCTTAAAGGTACCTACCTCCATCAATCGCATCTCCAAGTTGCCAGAAGAACTCTCCAGGGCAGTTGACTTTCATCGCGACCTCATGGACGACGCCCTTGTAATTCCTCAAAAGTATCACAAGTGCAAGTGGGTATGGAACCAAGAACATCTCATCCCATGGGGCCTGGATGTCATCGAGCCAATCCACCACGAGGATCGTCTAGAGGTGACCGAGGTCCCTCGAGCCCCTCAGGTCCATAAGGCTCATGGAGACTTCACCCCTAAGCCATCAATCATGCAAGCTCTAATTGAGCAGGGAGACGCCTCCAAGCCCAAGAATAGGAAGCTCGTAAAGACATTCAAGCTTGAGAAAGACAAAGTCCAAGCTCTGACCACGCTAAGGAGCCTGGGCAAGTTCCGCAGCCTACTGGATCTGCTGCTACTGAAGTCCTTCCCCCTTCAGCAAGGATCTTCCACCCCCGTCTCCCCCCAAGAAAAAAATGAAATCAACCGACTATGCACCACCCCTGCCCTCATCTTCTTAGCCGGGGTCCTCCAAGCCTGTTGCCTTCTCCCTTGGTAAGTCCACTTTCGTACCACTTTATCGTATATGTAGCTTCTCCGGCAACTATAGCCATGGCTTGAATACGTATATTTGATCTTAATCAAAGCTAACCTGGAGGCCCTACTAACCCAAGATTTATTTGACCTCTTGTTGGATTTTTCTCAGAGTGTTTTGGCCTGTCCGTGGGCATCTTTCTCGATGCCCTAACCTCCTTCCCTCAGGATGTTTTACCCTTGGGAGAGTTAGTTAGCTCGCAGGGTGAAGGTCATTCCCATGTAAACCAACGTCATCTATCCTACTTGAGCTCGGTGCCTTTCTTGGTCGTTAAGCTCCTCTCAACGAACATATTTAAACCATAAAACTCTTTACACATATTGAATATTTTGTAAAGGAAAATCGAACACCATACACAAAAAAAAGCCTAGTTACTGAAAACAGAAGCTTTTATTGAATAGTTTATACGTACAACGTTTATCGAATAAGCAAGGAAGTATTTGACATGTCTCGTTAAACTTGCTAACTTTTAAAACAATTGATTTAAAAACCAAGCTGGTTAGGAAGAGTATATCCCCCTTCTAGATGCTTGCTGTCTTCTTTCTCCAGGCCTTCAGCATTGCTCTGAGGGATATTCCTTCAAATAGAGAGAATTCTATTGTTTATCAACCAAGGCCCTATTCTTGGATTCTCCAACTCATACAATCCAATGTAGCCTTCTCCAATGATCATAAAGGGTCTTTCTCAGTTTGCCCCCAGTTTTCCCTCTCCTGGCATCTTGTTATTTTTGAACACCTTACGCAAAACCATTGTGTCTGGGAGGAAAACTCTACGATAAACCTTCCTATTTTAGTAAGTCTTTAGCTTCTGCTGATAAGAGGCTACTCTGATCTAAGCTTGTTTCATGCATTCTTCCAACAAATCGAGCTTGTACCTCAAGCGCTCTACATTCTTCTCTGATGTTCGTGCTGCAAGCTTGAGGTTGGGAATCTTGTGGTTGTTGAGAATGACAGTTTTTGTCCCATAAAATAAGTCGAAGGGAGTCTCCCTAGTGGGTTTCCTCTTGGTCGTTTTGTATACCAAAAGTACGTTTGGTAGCTGGGATACATATTGCTCATTCGTCAGCTGATCCAGCCTCCTCCTTAGACCTTTGCAAGATTGTCTAGTTTAAGGCTTTTGCTTGTCCATTACCTTAGGGGTACTTTGGAGTAGAGAACTTAATCTTGATCTCGTGCTCGACACAATAGTTCCTAACCTCCTGTCAGTTGAATTGAGGGTCATTGTCTGCTATAATCATTTGTAGGATTCCCAACCTACATATGACAAACTTCCAAATAAAATTCTTCTCCTCTGACCCCCTTATTTTTGGCAGAGTCTCAGCTTCAATCCACTTGGAGTGATAATCAGTGGCAATGAGGAGGTACTTCTTTTACGCATCCCCAACCCCGGTTGAAAATTCACCCATTATGTCTAACCCCCACTGGGCGAAGGCACATGGGACTGAGACCGGGTGTAGCTCTTCTGGATGTAGGGCTAAGGAACATGTATTTGGAATGGGCACAAGCACTGGAGTACTTTATGCATTTGTTCTTCATTGTAGGCCAATAGTACCCCCTCATTTAGGCATCTAACCACAAGGTTCCGGCCTCCGGCGTACATGTTATATATCACTGAATGCAGTTTCTCTATTACGGTTCTGACTTGAGTGGGATGGAATGCTAGCTGATCTAGTTTACTGAAGGGTCACTGATATAATTTCTCATCTATGATGTTATACCTAGCTGCCTTTGGCCCCCAAAGGCACGTGTCGTAGGTCAAGTCTTCGCTGCGGACAAGCCACGAAGGCTTCCTTGAATTACAATTTCTATCGAGCAGCGGGTAGAATCCTTTGCATGCAACCTAGATACGCGACAGGATATTGTAAGTGGTAGAGTGGCCTTGCTACCACGATCCACTAAAGTTCATCCCTACGTCGCTTCGATTCTTCCCTCCCCCTTCCACCCCTTTGTTGTTTTATATTCAAGTCCCAGCAAGGCTCTCAAACAGACACTTTGATTCTCCACACTTGCTCTTCTTAGTGTTTTCCCATTAAGTGTAGTACATCGCATTAATTAGATTAGTCTCAGTGGTTCACATTACAGTAGTCTATTGCAATCGCATTAATTAAACTTTGAGAAATAATTTGCTAGCTATTGCATGAAGCATTGGCCTGGACCATTATTCTCACACTTGTGTTTTGTTACTTGGATATTCTGACTAAATGTTTGTTTGCCTTGACATAGTGCTTGGATACTCTGATAATGATACTCAATGATTGCATTGACATTGTGTTTGGTTGCTTGCGTCAACTAACACAGTGGATGCAATAAAGTTTCTATGAGAGTGAGGATCATTAGTGTGGGAGTCAGTTTTGGCCACCTGAGCTGGGGACGCATGAGCTTGGGGTAGAACAATACTGGATGAGGTTTGATGAGGCCAGATATGGGCCTGTGCTCGAACGACTATGGGTTTGATTAATGGCCGAATGATTTGGGAGTTTCTATAAGTCTCTGGAACGATGTAGAATCTTCTGGAATGTTTTATGGGCATGACAATCCTAAGTAAGGTCAGACCTCAAGGAGGCTGGGCAATCTGACCTCAAGGGACAATTTGATCGGACCTGGGGGTTGACAGAATCCGAGGAAGAAAAGGAAAGATTTGTACATATCCTAGTAGGATTATGCCAAAGGGTATGTGGTAATCATGAGATTTGATTGGCCCTGGATATGGAGATCCATTCCTTAATGGATTCCTCCTATCCGAAAGTGAAGTAATCCTATTCGATGGGGATTATGCTTAGACCTAACTCGATTGCTATATATAGACCATCCCTACATGATCCGAGGTAATGTAATTCTGCCCTATTCACTATTCGATTCTTGAGACAAGCACTGACTTGAGCGTCGGAAGGTCTAAGCACGGTATCACACCCGCTCCTTTTTTTGCTGGTTCACGGAGATCTAAGCTAAAGCGGGATAAATTTGCTCTCACAAATTGGTGCTCTTGTTTAGAGTAGAACCCTAGGCTAACTCCCATGGATGGAAGAACTATGGAAGACAACACCAACATAAGTAATCAGTAAGATAAGGAAACAACCCAGCCGACGGGAAACAACCATATCACTCCTGAGACAGGGGCATTGGGACGCGGGAGTACCTTCACGCATCAGGTTCAGCTGAGGAACCTCATGGAAGAGGGGCATGTGAGCGTTGAAGACAGTTCCGACTAGGAAAATAAAGGAGCCAGGGGCTGGAGGGCCAAGGTCGATCAGGACCTCCACCGGGCCATGGAACGATACACAAGCTTGAGAATCGACGTGGCTGCATTGTAGCAATCTATTGAGGGGGCTGCTAGGAGCACAAACGAGTTGGCAGGCACCAAGGCTGCCGTTCAGACTACCCTGCTGAATTTGGTATAACTATTAAAGAACCAGGGATTGGTCTCGCCCGAGTCGCTATTGCTGGAGGTGCAAGGAGTCCTTATGGCCGAGCAAGACAACCAACATGAAGTGTTGACCGAACCAGAGACCCAGGGGGTCACGGCCCTCAGGAATATGATGGAGGAGTTTAAGGAGACGTAGCATGCCCATAACGTCCGGACCAACCAAGAAACTAAGAGGCTGAGAAAGGAAGGGATGTCTAAGAAGGAATCGAAAGTGGAACATAGGGCTCGGAGGATGTCTCAGAACCATTTGGCTTAGTTCATCCAATTCAAGATGTTGAGCCTCCCAGGAAGTGGAGCCACCACAAGTTTGATAGGTACTCGGGGGATTCAGACCCGTACCAGCACGTTAGGAATTACCAGTCGGCTATGGCCACTAGCTAGTTGAATGATGCCTGGATGTGTAAGATGTTTCAGGCAAGCCTGAAGGACCACGCCCTACAGTGGTACGAGACGCTCCCCTCTAGTTCGATCGAGGATTGGCGAAGTCTAAAAGCGGCTTTCTTCAAAAGATATGAAAGTACACCGAGGGAACAAAAGACGTGACCTACCTCACATCCCTCAAGATAAAAAGGGGGGAAGACTTGAGGGATTGGGTCACAAGGTTTAGGAAGGAATATGCGACGGTCGACTGTAAAGACGATACCATAGCGGCCATAACTTTCATTAACGGGCTTGACATGGACTTGGAGTTTTCTAGTAAGTTGATCAAGAAAAATACCAAGGACTTATCCATGGTCTATCATGAGGCCTTGGATTACGCCCGGGTGGAAGACATGAGAACCTACAACACCAGGGACACTCTGATAGAAAAGACGCCCGAAGGTGGAGCCAGCTCCAACTCGTGGAGAGACACGACCTACAGCAATGCAAGTCAGGGGAGGAGCAGCAACGATAACAAGAGAAGGGCCTCAGGGCACCAGCCTGCTGGACAGGGTGGAAAATTGTTTGTTCCTCCCACAATAGTCCCGATTTCGACCATACTCCACCACATCAAGAACAAGCCTTGGCTTAAAAAGCCACCACCGATGACGGACAAGGGCAGTTCTGGAGACTTTTGTGCCTACCACAAGGCCAATGGGCATAAGACGGTCGATTGCGAAGTCCTCAAGTGGAATTTCGGGGAGCTGGTAGAACAGGGGTACTGCTAGGAATACCTGATAGAGGATTACAAGAAAAAGCTCAAAGATTCGTTGAGGTGGCAAGGTAATGGCAAGCATCAAAGAAACAATGGGACCTTACCACCACCACCTAAGGGCTAAGAGGAGAAGTACCCAGTGTTAAACTGTATCCTCCAGGCCCCCGAGTACCCTGGGGATACCGCCTTCCCCGACTTGAATTGTATTATAGTAGAGGTAGAGGAGTTGGGAGTCACCCTCAAGGAGAGGGAGCGCGAATCGGAGAAGCTCAAACCTGAGGGTGGACCCACGGTTCGAATGAGGAAGAACGTACTCAAATTTTCGAATGCAGACCTCCCTGAGGAGGGGAAGGACCACGACGATGCCCTAGTCGTCAACATCAGAATAGCCCACATAACAGTGGCCAGGGTACTAATCGACAATGGAACTGCCATGGATGTTACATTCAAGGACGTTGTAGAGATGATAGGCTTGATGGAGGTAATCAAAGATCATCGAACGACCCTCATAGGCTTCGAAGGATCAAGGGTGAGGACCCTGGGGATTATTCCCCTCCAGGTGGGCATGCCCCTCACCAACCCGACCACATAGTTCACTGTGGTAGATGCCCCATCCCCCCATAATACAGTCCTGGGAAGGCCTTGGCTCCATCGGATGGGGGCGGTGGCATCAACCTATCACCAGGTCCTGAAGTATCCAACCCCTGAAGGCACTGTCACCGTCCAGGGAGACAGAGTTATAGCAAGGTTATGTACGGTGTTGGCCACCAAGGGTATGAAAAAGGAAGCAGTGGCCAAGGATGAGGGCACAGTTGCCTCAGTCCCGCCCAGCATAGCAATCACAGAATGGGGGTCGGGATGCTGTGAGCGATGAGTTAGATATAGAACTCGACTCCTAGGAACTGCCTTTCAACGAGAAGGCAGAGGAAGATGTAGTACTTGAACCTTTTGATCAAGATCGACCAGATCGGTATGCAAGAGTTGGATCGGGCCTAAGTGGAATCGAACGTAAGAATCTAATGGACTTGTTGAGGGAATACAAGGATGTGTTTGCATGGTCAGCACGAGACATGCCGGGGATCGACATGCAAGTGATTGAGCACCAGCTTCATGTGGACCCTAAATTTAGGCCCATAACACAAAGGAAAAGAACGTTTGCGGTAGAACGTAACAGGATAATCGAACAGGAGGTGGAAAAGCTACTCACAGCGGAGTTCGTCAAGGAAGTACCACACTCCGAGTGGCTCTCTAATTTGGTCCTTGTCAAGAAGAAAAACGGGAAGCCAAGGGTCTATGTCGACTTCACAGACCTCAACAAGGCATGCCCCAAAGATGACTTCCCCATCCCCAGGATCAATCAGTTGGTAGACTCCATTGTAGGTCATGAGCTCTTTAGCTTCATGGATGCTTACAGCGGTTACAACCAAATCAAGATGGCAGAGGACGATGTGGCCAAAACGGCATTCGTAACAGAGAAAGGAGTCTATGTCTACAAGGTCATTCTCTTTGGGTTGAAAAACGTAGGGGTGACGTACCAAAGGCTGGTGTACAAGGTATTCAAACCCTTAATTGGGATACGATGGAGGTGTACATAGACAATATACTGGTTAAGAGTTAGAGCAGGCAGAACCACGTGTCTAACCTGAGGAGATGCTTCGACCTCTTAAGCCAGCACAACATGAAGCTGAACCCCGAGAAGTGCACGTTTGGGGTAGGATCCGGAAAGTTCTTGGGATATCTGGTGACGCAGCGAGGAATAGAGGTGAACCCGGACCAAGTCGCATAGATTGTCAAGATGAAATCCCCATCCACGGTGAAGGAAATCCAAAGCTTGAACGGAAAGTGGGCAGCCTTGAGCAGGTTCCCGTCCAGATTGACCGATAAATGTAAGCCGTTCTTCGAGGCACTCAAAAGGACCAAGGGCGAGCTCTGGACAGAAGAATGTGAAAGGGCATTCCAAGCACTTAAGTAATACATCGTCTCTCCCCCTATACTAAGTAAGCCCGTGCTAGGGGAAAACCTATACCTGTAGCGGTTTCCGACGTAGAAGTAAGTGGAGTCCTGGTTCGAGAAGATATTGGGGGGCAGATACCCGTATATTACGTGTCTAAAGCTCTCCTCGACCCAGAGACCCACTACCCCAAGCTGGAAATGGTGATACTAGCCCTGGTCATGTCGTCGCAGAAGCTTCGGCCATATTTTTAAGGTTTCAAAATCATCGTCATGACTGAATATCCACTGAGAACGATCCTCCACACCCCAGACTCCTCGAGCAGTAAACTCTTGAATATTACCAATAAACTCCTCGAGCTGTAAACTCTTTATTTGTTAATTACCAATAAACTCTTGAATATTTATATGTAACTATGATGAAAATGGCTTTTTCGGAAGAAATGAAAAAAGTAGGGAAACAACCCCTCTTTCTTTAGTAAATACTAAAAAAATCCGCACCTATACGGGTGTGGTACGTAGTTGGAGAAAAATTTACAATATAACTCTCTACTTTTATCTTCTTTTATTTTATTTATAATTTAATTATTATTATAAGGGATATTTTGTCAACTTTAAATTTAGTAAAACCTCTCTGCTTGGCTTTATAATAGTAGATAGAAGTATTGATATATATATATATTATTTTTGTTGAAATAAAAAAAAACAAATTTATGTGATTAGGAATGAGATGGAGGACTATCAGGAAAGTATCAGAGTCAGAAAAGAGTATCGAGAAGGCACCATTCTCCCCCACTCCGAAACACAAACACACTGAAATGTCGACGAGCTGCCGAATTCACCCAACAGCCTCCGCCCTCTCCTCCACCTTCTTCTTTAAACACCACCTCCTCCGTCCCCGCGTCGTCTTCAACCACCACACGCGCCGCCGTCTCTTTACAACAATGGCCTCTGCCCCTCTCCACGTTTGCGTCAAATCCTCCTTCACCGTCCCCAACAAGCTCGGCGACTGTCCCTTTTGCCAAAGGGTCCTCCTCACTCTCGAAGAAAAGCATCTCCCTTATGAGCTTAAGCTGGTCGACTTGGCCAACAAGCCAGAGTGGTATGCTGCTTCTTTCTTCATCAAACTCACTCACTCACTTGTAACTTCAAGTTTTTTTACTTTTAATTATTATAATGTTTCTTGCTTGTGTTTAGGTTCTTGAAAATTAATGCACAAGGTAGAGTTCCTGTGGTGAAATTAGATGAGGAGTGGATTGCAGATTCAGACATTATCACACAAACACTGGAAGACAAGTACCCAGATCCACCATTGACAACTCCTCCTGATAAGGCTTCAGTGTACGTTTTTTTTGACCAAGATATTTTACTCTTCAGTAGGAGATATGCTACTAATTGGAATTATGGATTTGGCTATAAGGGTCTAGAAAGGGAAGATTAAATTTGAGAAATGGTTTGGGGTTTTTTTTTTGGTGAAAAATGATTTGACAAGTAAAAGTAAACAAGTATAAGAAAATATAAGTAAAGTAAAAAATGAACAGTCTTTAGTTCTTCTGCGCAGTGGGTCAAAGATCTTCTCTACATTCATCAGCTTCGTGAAGAGCAAAAACCCCAAGGATGGGACAGAGCAAGCATTACTTGATGAACTTAGCGCTTTCAATGACTATCTCAAAGAACATGTAAGCCCCTCGTTTACTTTATTACCAAATTCAATGGCTTGCATTCTTATTTGCAGAAAGTTTCATTCACGTCTCTATTCTAATGTTATTTGAGTTTTATTTCAAACTCATTATTATGTATTTGTTTGTTGATGGGAATTATGGCAGATTAATTTGTAAATTCTTATCAAATAAAATAACAAAAACAAAAAGAGTATACTATGTGTCATTTCATTCTTTACTGCAGAGAAGGTCCTCTGTAAAGGCTTTATGGCATGTGTCTATTGTGATTGTTTCTTCTTCTACCGGCATGTTTTTTTGAAGTATGTGATGGGTTCTCTTACACTTCGTGTTTTTGAAAGTGTAATGAATTCTTATGTACTTTATGTAATTGGTGTTTGCCTTTTGACTTTGAAGGGCCCTTTTGTCAATGGGGAAAAGGTGTCTTCTGTAGACTTGTCACTTGTGCCTAAGTTGTATCACATGGAAATTGCTTTGGGCGAATATAAAGATTGGTCAGTTCCAGATTCCCTTCCCTATGTGAAGTCTTACATGAAGGTATGTATAAACAATGAGTGATGATCATTTGCAGGTGTACCTGACAAATTTTCTACTAGCGAACCAAATTTTTGTTCATAGCTTAAAATTCTGGCATTACAATATGTTGCTAGAAGTGCTAAGACTCTTAACTAACTCTCTCTAAATGCACTTTCTCTTGGTCTGCCCTGGGGGAAAGTTTGAAGTTGGCTTCATTTTAAAGAGTAGTTTGATCTGCTTTATCCCTTTCTGAAAAAAGTTGTGATAGTTCCTTCGATAAAACTCTACTGGAAATTTCACTTTTACCAATCATTATCTACCTATTAAGAAAATACGGATGTGCGTATGACAGTAGGTTCTTTTAAGGTAGGATTCCATTCCTGTTTTTCTATGGAAACTAGATTTGCTCAAAGGTGCATGAATTGATGATACTGTTGGCTGATTAGAAAACTTACAAATATATTTTAAATAGTTACAAACTTACATTGCAGAATCATTTTAGGTTTAATATGCCAGCATTAACTACGAAATGTTTTGAAAGATTCTGCTCTATGTTCCTGATAATGCTGAATTACTGACACGCAGAGTCTCTTCTCAAGGGATTCCTTCTCTAAAACTCGTGCCCTGAAAGAAGATGTCATTGCTGGTTGGCGGGCCAAAGTCTTGGGTTGAAGGCTTAAAGCGGGATCCTTCAAGTCTGTGGCTTACTTTGACATGTAGTCCACCTTGATCATGTATTTCCTGTTCTATTAACATGTATGTCTCGATTTTTCATGTCCTACGGGAAAGAAGAATGTAAAAATGAGTTAGGTGTATATGTTGGTGCATTTCAATAAAATATGTTCCTTTTGGTTTATTCTTGTTCATCTGAGATATGCCCATTTCAAATACTGACCTGAAGATCATAAAACAAATGTGTGTCATAGAGCAGCCTGAGTAGAAAACATGGACAGGTCAAATGGTGGAGTGAATGTTTTGGTTGGTGGAGAGGCCTGTGAAGTGGCATACTTGCTAGTTAAGCGGCTATTAGGAATGCTGGGTTCCCTAGTGTATTTCAAGTTCCTCCCTCCGTTTAGAATCGTTTAGAATCGGCTCTGAAGGTTAATTATAACTAGTTCTTACAAGTGGTCAATATGTTTTATCGATTGAAATAAAAATGCCATAGTTTGATCTTCAATTCTATTTCTGCCTATCTGCAATATAATTAGCTAAACGATATAATGGAGCTGCCCTATCAGGATCAAAGTAAGCCAGCTCTTCCACTGCTTGAGCTACCAACTCGGCAGCAAAATTCTTGGCCCCTTCAATGCCCAGGAGCTTGGGTTACGTCGCCTTATCGCCTACCAAGTCTTTCCCAGCCATCTTTCCAAGTTCCTCCGATGACCGTGACGTCCAAAATATCATCCACTACTTGAAACAACAAACCTATACACCATGCATACTTCCTCATCTTTTCAACTTCAGTTTCATCGCCTCCGCCCATTATTGCTCCACAAACCACTGATGCCTCCTGGAGTTTAGCAGTCTTATGCACATGAATGTACTCCAGCTCCCTCAGTGTCACATCCTTGCCCTCACTATGAAGGTCCACCATTTGACCGGCAACAAGGCCTAAGGAGCCAACAGCTGAACCGAGCTCCACAATTGTCTGAACCACACGTTCCGGGGAAACCTTTGTTGTCTTGGCTGCTATGGTTAGTAGTTTGTTGATGTTGTGTTTCTGGAATGGTGTGACCTTATTTGTGTGGGGAGTTAGTGATACGTAGAACAAGCAACCAATTTGAAGATGCTGTTTACTGTGTCAATTTCTGTAGCTTGAGGTTATTCCTTTTGCTGTAGCTTGGACTATAATGCACCATTTCAATGTTATATCTCTACTACAATAAAGGGAAGCCCCTTCTATCCTGTCATTACCATACCAAATTATAGTAAACCAAAACTAACCTTCAACATATAAAACAGCTAGAGGAAAAAAGAAGTTATGCAACTAAAAGGGCTCTTTTGTAAAATCACCAGGATAAAAAATATTAGAAAAAAAAATTGACGACTAGAAGAGAAAGAAAAATTCCGCCAAAAGAAGAAAAAAAGGGAGAGCAGACAGTTTTGATCAAATAAGCTAACTGTCGTGGAGTAGTAGCAGCACGAACAGAGATAGGAGTTGATCTGAGTAACTATATTTGCCTAGTTTCTTTGATGCGAGACAAACTAAGCACTATCAACTCGGTATCCTCTCCGACAGATAACTTAATTCGGTATCCTCTCAGACTCGAAAATCGCTAATAGAAATTGAAGAAGCAGCTCAAGATCTCTCTCTAAGTTTGAATTCAAAATCCAATCGCTGTTGTTGTTGCTTTGTTGTTCTACTTCTTTGTCAGGTAAAGCCTTACTTTAATTATCGCGGTAGTAATCTCATAGATTTAACTAAACCTAACATCAACTTAGTGTAATCGAAACCCTGAAGGTTTTTGAAGAAGTTAAATTTGGGTTTTTTTATTTGTATATGAGGAAGTGGCTTTGATATGACCATAAAGAAAGGACATATCATATTGGCAATAGCTACATCTGGTATAGCGGCAACATTAATACTAGGTGGAAGAACAGCTCACTCGAGGTTCATAATCCCACTCAATCCTGATGCGCCTTCCATATCTGGAGTTGATAAAAAATTTAGGTTTAAGTGATCTAATTAGACTATCATCAGCAATTATTTGCGATGAGGCTCCAATGTTGCATAGATATGCATTTGATGCCATTGATCGGAACTTTAAAGATATCATGGGCTGTGATGACTTGCCATTTGGAGGAAAAGTGATGATCTTTGGCGAAGACTTTCGACAAGTTCTCCCTGTTATACATAGAGGCATAAGAGTAGAGATGGTCTTAGCAAGGTTGGTTAATGCTTCATTCTGGCCTATTGTAAAGATTTTGCATTTAAGACAGAATATAAGATCTATCAATGATCCAAAATTCTCACAGTTCTTACTTGATGTCGATAATGGAGATGAACCAAATGTGATTGATGACATGATACGATTACCTTCAAGTATAGTCATACCATGGGAGGATGAAGAATCAATCAACTAATTAATCAGTCAAATTTTTCCAGATCTAAGTTCCCATGTAAATGATACAAGATACATGGTTGACAGGGCAATAATTACTCCAAAGAATCTTGATGTTGACATACTTAATGAAAAGATTGTAAAGCAGTTTCCAGGATCAGAACGCATCCTATATTCTTTTGATTAATTGGAGGATAATACCAGAAATATGTATCAATAAGGGTTCTTAAATTCAAATTCGCCTTCTAGCATGCCACCGCATCAGTTAGTTATCAAGAAAGAGGCTTCCATTATGAGACTTACTTGCCATGGACTGTATAACAACCTCATTGATGTTGAGATTTTATCTGAACAATCTGCGGGAACAAGAGTCTTCTTACCGAAAATTGAGCTAAAAACCACTAAGAGTGGCAGACTTCCTTTTAAGTTGAAAAGAAAGCAGTTTCCTGTCAAATTGAGTTTTGCATTGATAATCAACAAATCACAAGGATAAACAATACCAAATGTTGGTATTTACCTTCCAGATCATGTGCTTAGCCATGAACAGTTGTATGTGGCTCTATCGAGAGAAGTTTCAAAGGCCACCACTAGAATATTGGTGAAGAAGGGATCAGTAGAACGCGAGGAAGGGGTTCACAACAAACGTTGTGTAAGGAGAAGTTTTGCTACCCTACGATTAATCCAGCTTTAAAAGGTACATGTGATGTTTGCAATACTTTAATGTTCACGAAAAAGAAATACATATTTAACATGTATACATTTTCAGGACTATGGTATCTTGAACCCTATCACTACTATGAAGACAAATTCAGAACATCGAATGACGAAGATGATAACCACAAATATGTGGCAGGTGATGATTGAAAGTACCCAACCCTAAATTAACTAGAAATCTAGGATCAAGCCCTAATGACCAATTATAATTTATGAAATTTTATAATTTTTTTGACATAACTCCTCTTAAAACTGAGACAACCAAAAACCTGCAAGAAGAATGACACTCCGCAGATAAATCCCACAAAAAATAGTGGACCACCGATGTCCATATGAATTTCTCAACATATAGCAGAAACTAAACCAGATGTAAGACTCAAGATTAAAAACATAGTTTACAAAGTACTGGTTCTAAATACAAGGAAAAAAAAATTCGACGACTACTTGAGTAACAACCTATTCACAAGAGTCTCAATGTAATAACATAAGAAAACTGGTATCCAGAGCGACTTCTATATACATATAAAACAAACTGAAAGTGAGTTGGAACCTACTGATGAGAGGATGACTGGTAGACTCGGAGCTCTTGACGATACCAAGCACGCATAGGAATAACACTACAACCTGGGCAACGGAAAACCGAAAAGCCCAGGGAAAGGAAATTAAAATATAAAAAGTTAGCGTGAGTGGATAAAAATAATATATTAATCTGCGTAAATCGCTAAATTGTAATTTCATGCCTTTCCGCTATTTTCTGTGAAATAATGCGAGTCCTAAACTGAATAACTGAAATATAAATGGAGGTGCTTTCCCAGGCCACCTAACCCGAGACGTTAAACTGAAATGAAAATTATGCAAATATGTGACGAGATCGTCCCCGGGCCACCTAACCTGAGTCGATATGGGTTAGACGAGGCCACGTAACCTCCCCTAACCAACTATCCGGTGGTCAGCCAAATAGCTAGAGCATCGATGCAATAAAATAAACCATCACAATAGACCTCCAAATTTAAAAGTTCTAAAATAAAATTGTTGAGCATGTTATATAAAATAAGAACTCGATACGACTGTGAAAATAAAGGTCCACTCACAAATCTGCGACTACTGCTGAGGTCCACTGGACTCATCCTCACTGGGTTGTAATCAAGATGTTTGGTAATTCTGCGATCTCGCTGTCCCAAAAATATGCGATCTGTACGTTGCGTAACTATAGGGTCTCTGTGTCTTGAAAATGGATTATACGACATTAATATGGTTCAAACTATTGAAATTGGCACTAAAAATAATCCCAGGAACCCCCTCAGAACATTTCCCGAAAACCTCGTTGGAGCTCCGCCGTGTCCGTCACGTGCCATCACAGCCGGTTGCACGTGAGCCACACGGGCCTCCGGTGGCGACAGCTTTGATGGGAGCATTCCATACATCAATAGAAAGCTCTCAATGAACCCAACAACATCTCCTAAAGGACCACCACCGTGGCCAAAAAAAGGCCCGAAAGCCACGGTGGCGATTCCTCTCTGTTTTGCCCTCACCGTCGAAGCTCCGCCGTGGATCTTCCTCTACCAAAATCAACCAGCCAGGAAGCTTCACGAGGTTGAGGGGAGTCGAAACCCCCAACCCTCGGCCTCCATCCCTCGCCGGAACGCTGCCACTAACGTTGGCGAAAATCCGAACCAAACCCTTAATCGGGTTACCTTAAAACTCCAACAAAACTCCCATTTAATTATACAAACTGGTAGATGAGGTGGAGAGCTTCCAAAACATACCTTCCCCTTCGCCGGAGATGGCCGGAAAATCCGGTTCGAGAAACGGGTCACCATTCGGGTTGCCGGGTCAAAAACGGGTCACGGTTTTCAGATTTTTTTTTTATAAAAAAAATCCACGTATTTATAGTTTTGGTAAAAACTGGTCCAAGGGTTGAGATTCAATCTGATCAAAAATCAATGGATCAGATTGAACCGCCCAAATTAATAATAAATTATTTTCATAATTATCCTTTTTACCGCAAACTTTCGATAAGCCTTAAAAATATCTCTGTTATCCGAAAAATCTTACAAGTTCGCAATAAAATCCTCTTCGACTTTTGCGAAGGAAGTCAAACCAAATTATTGATAGAGGAAAAATTCGTTAAGAATGTAGCTAGATTACGATTAGGCGTAAAACGACGTAATTAACATATATCCTCGGTTCGGATCGTAACATGATTGACTAAATGATAGTGAATGTTAACACATATTATGTTTTAGTTGTTTCTCTTCAAATATTTTTTATTTATTTCACAAATAATGTATTCAATATTGTAGTGATTGAATTATATATTTCATAAAATTATATAATTTCACAATTTACAATAAAATATCCGACAAATCTCAGGGGATGCAGGCCAATATTATTTAGTTCTCTAAGTATTTGATCATGTATTATGGCAAACGATGTATTCGACATGATTTAGACTACAGATCACTTTATGTGTGGGCGTTTTTTTTGTTGGGCCTCGTTGTAACCTGTAACCCGAATTAAAAAAGAGAGGCGCTGGGGGACGGATAACATGACGACATTCAAACGAAGCCACACCGGACTGGGACTGGAGAGATAGCGCTCTCTCCTTCATCCTCCTCGTCTAGGGTTTATGCCAATCTCCTCCTCCTCCACATTTATACACAGACATGATTCCCCAAACCAGCACCGCCTCTTCTCTTTTCTACTCGCGCTCTGCTCCTCTTCTCTTCTCCAAACGACGCCGCTCCTTCCCCCGCCATTTCAATCGTCCCCTTAGACTCTTCACAGGTAACAACTTCTTCTTCTTCTTCTCCTTCTTCTTGTTCTATGACGTGGATTTGTGTCAGCTGTAAATCTTTATCATACCAGTTTCAGTTGCTGCTGCTTCCAAGACTGGCGTCTTTACTTCTCCAGAGATTGCCAAGACCTTTGATTTTACCTCAGAACAAAAGATTTACAGCTGGTAAATCTCATGCATACTTATATACATATGTTAGAGAGGGGATGATTCCGCATCACATTAATGTTTGGAACTTGTTTTTGCTGTTGTTAGGTGGGAATCCCAAGGCTACTTTAAGCCAAACTTCGACCGAGGAAGTGATCCTTTTGTGATTACAATGCCACCTCCGAATGTTACTGGTTCGCTACACATGGGCCACGCCATGTTCGTTACACTTGAGGTTGTGAAAGGCGTTCTTTGACTAGTGCTTAGTCTTTCTTTTTTGTCCTCGCACATTGTTTATGTTATAGCTTCAGACTTGTAGTTGCTAGGTATGGTTATTGGTTAAAGTCTGGTCGAATTGTATTTGTTTTTCTAATTGAGCATAGTCGTGGGAGGCTCCTTTTGTTATGAGAGTGGAAACAAATAAGATGAAAGGTGTTTCCAGTTTGGAAGTAAGTATTGGGTGCTAGTAACATATGAAAGCGAAGGGTAACTTTGCTAATTCATGATGCTTGAACATGAATGATGATATAGGTCCAAGTTAGATTCTGATTTATTGAACTCAGGAAATATGTTCATGGATATATTGATACAATTTTTGTGGATAGCTAGAAAGATTGATCAGGGGAGACTAGTCACTCCTATGATATCCCAATATCCCATAGTCTCATTGACATAATCAGATATGGAAGGGAGAGATGGTTCAAGTGTTTGCATTGCTGTTCTTTGTTCTCAATGGTGCATACAGATTGGGAATATAGTCTAATCTTGCATTCATTCACCGTCCTTCCATATTATAGTTTAGGTGAGTGAGATATATAAATTTTCCATGAGAAGCGGGAGTTCTACAATCTAATTTACTCTAAACTATAAAGTACAAAATTCATTGACTAGTCTCTTTCTACTTTATGTTCTAGGACATTATGGTTAGATACCATCGGATGAAGGGAAGACCGACACTTTGGCTTCCTGGGACTGATCATGCTGGTATAGCCACACAGGTATGTCCATATGAACCATATGCATTTTGCATCCCTTTTTCAATATGTCACACCATATTCATTTCCAGTTTCAGTGATAACTAGTTCAATGTTACTTCTTTATATTTTTCAAGGCTTGAAGATTAAATCATGTAATTATTCTTTGGACATTATTATTGGGACGGGAAGGTGGATGTTCCGTATTTCGTTTTGAATTTGAACAAATGTTGTTTTTGGCAGTTTGCTTGTTTCTGCGGTTTTTTCTTGAGTTACACATGAGGCGCAAAAGTCTAAGCAAATAAACACAAAAATGAAAATGCACTAGGTAGCAGGTTAGAATAAATTCTGCACACGCTAGGTGGAGCTATTACCCCAATTTGGGGTATTATTCTTTATAGCGGACTCCTTGGCCATCACTTGGTACTTAGCTTTTTGTTTCTTCAATAAAAAGATTTTTTTCTTTACATAAATTAATTTTTTCTGTGTTGATTCATATATAAAATTATATCAATGATGTCATGTTAACCACAACTTGTATTATCTCTGAAATTCGTTGCTCATAGAATCAACAATTCTTTGCCAGTTGGTTGTGGAAAGAATGCTTGCATCCGAAGGAATTAAAAGGGTTGACTTGGGTCGAGATGAGTTCGTAAAAAGAGTTTGGGAGTGGAAAGAGAAGTATGCATGCTTATCTATCCTCCATTATTTATCATATTTGGTCATACATGTTCAAAGTCTTGTATTATCATGATGTGTGCATACCCTCATTTTCTTACATCATAAGCTACATATCACATAGGCTGTTGAGGTATAGAAAGATGACAGACAGAAACTGTGCTGTCTACATGTCAAGTGGTATTCTTTTATGCAATATTGTAATTTGTACACTATACACCGATAATAAAATATATTTGTCCTGATATATTGCAATATATTCTTTTATCCTAGACACATCAATTTTTTGGGTAAGTTTTAGGCATCCTTTCTCTGAAGAATCAAGCTGGCATATACTTATAACATTCGTTTAACATCGTCTCCATGTTTTTTTTTTTATCATAAGGGAGTCATCTAATTCAAGTCAGGAATATTCGCCTCTTCACTCCATATAATTAGAAATTTAATCATGAAAAAATCTTTTGCCCCCTCTGTCATCCTTTGTAAAGACAATCAAGCACAAGAGTCAAAAGATAAGATAATTGAGGATCACCTGTCTCAAACCCCTCCTCAGACTTCCCTCTAGGTCTCCCTTTTTTAATTTTCTGATCGCAATCTGCCCCTGATTCACCTGTTCCATGTAGCTCCAAAACTTTTGTTAGCAAAGCATAACCTAGGAAATTCCTTGCAACGAGCTCAGAAGCTTTTTCAAAGCCATCATGTGTATCTCAGTCTCCCTTTCAGAAAGATATGAACACAATTTTTCAGATCCTCAGCAATGATCTGCACTTTGCTTGCATCTTTGATAAAGAAGTCTGAATCTCAATACTCCCCGAGTTTTTCACTTTCTACTTTTCTTTCTCTTCCAAGATTAGAATTCTTAAATAACGAGGAAAATGCAGATTAGAACTTTTTGTTTCACTTGTAATGTTTATATTTACTTGCAGAAGTATCGAAATAAAAAAATTTATGTGAATAAATTCAAAGATAAAATGAAAATTCAAAGGAGTTTCATGAATATATATGTGTATATATCGATATAGATAGATTACTTTCATATTAACTTCACAAAAGGCATATAATGCCATCATAGCCGTCCCTTTACTTGTTTCTCTTCTTATAGTTAAATTACTTGTATCAGGTATGGTGGAACCATTACAAATCAGATCAAAAGGCTTGGTGCTTCTTGTGATTGGACGAGGGAGCACTTTACCCTTGATGAGAAACTAAGTCGTAAGGCACATTTTTATCTCCTAGAACACTTAAAAGGTCAAAATTGTAATTATGAGATAATGAAATGCTCTGGGTGTGGTGTTGAGAGGGGCATCTGATGAAAAATAAAAGATTTTTTTATATATTTTTTACTTCTTTTCTTTTCTGTGTTTCTCTTAATTAGAAGACAAACAACAAACAACCAAAATACCAGTCTGAAATTGAAGGGTTATTGCATGGGGAACTGCATGAAATTTACAGATGACGGTCTTTTCTACTTCCCAGGCTTTACCTTAACATGTAGTTTGATGGTCCCTAAGGTTCCTATTGATCAAGCTTGTGATTTGATCAAGTTTCAGTTGAAGGCTATTTCTATGGTGCTAGGACCATCATTAGGGAGTGGTATTTGTCTTGCATATAGTGGTGTCATAGCCATAGGTCAGATAATGTGGCATGATGAGTAGGGGAACACTGAGAAACCTCACGATCAACCAGCAATTGGAAGAAGTTGAGGTCAAAGATCTGGGAACCTTAAATTTTTTCCCAGATTTTTTAATTTTTTTTATGTGCTTTTAAGAAAAAAGTCGCCTAACTTTTACATAAAAGGTTGCTGTTGCTGTAAGTGTAATAAATCAATTTTATGAGTGAATCTCATTTTGGAGGAACTTATGGATGATCTGATATATGGAAAAACCAGTTGGTTCACCTCACTAATCTAGAGAACTTTGTAGGAGCTCCATTTTCTCTTTCCTGCTCTTTATTATTTCTGTTTTTATTTTATTTTTTACCTAATATCTGAAGGCTGATGTCCTTTTACTCTTTCCAGGAGCTGTTATTGAGGCATTTGTTAAACTTCATGAGAAAGGCTTAATTTATCAAGGTATAACCCTAAGTACCTCTTAAAATTGTTACACCCTCATAGTCTAAGGAAGATGATGACTTCCTTTGGAGCACACTAATATTGGAAATTTTCTTTTGCTTGTGCAAGTATGAAAGAATTGACTGAAGAGAGAGTTTGAACATAGACTAGAAGAAAATTTTAAATACTAAAAAAATACATTACTTGGAAGCAGAATTCTCTTTAAATATTATTCTATGAATCACATTTTTCTCTTTGACTATAGGAAAAGTAAATAGAGAACCCTTGAACCCTTTCTTTGTCTACAAACAATAGGTTTGTGTGTAAACCCCTAATTATCTCCTGGCATAAACAGTTGAAGAGGCATTCAAGTTTTCTTCATCATTTTCTTTTTTACTTACTTTTATGTTTGAGTTGACTTCTGGGAGCATTTTATTTAGATTTATCAATGACAAGCAAGTGTGACTGACGGCCAAGTAAATGTGATTTATATATAAATATATTATTTTATTTTGTTATTTTGTGCCTTGAAGGATCTTACATGGTGAACTGGTCTCCTAGTTTGCAGACTGCTGTTTCTGACTTGGTGAGTTACTTCTGCTCTATTGTAGGTTATTTTTTAAAGCTTTTGTTTTACTTCACAGCATTTGACATGAGCCCTTTAATATTTGTGACCAGGAAGTAGAATATCAAGAAGAATCCGGTAGCCTTTATTATATTAAGTATCGTGTTGCTGGAGGCTCAAAGTAATTACAGCCGACAACTTGACACTCTTCATGAATTTATATTATATATTATGGCTTCTATTTTGCCTTCAGAGTACTATAATATATGACAGGTGCAACTTTGCCACAATAATGTGGATTGATAAGTCAACCTTTATTGGCATATAAGCTGCATATTGAAGGGATTTATATGACATTTGTTAATAGGATAATGAGTAGAAATGTGTAATGCAGTATAACGGAATTTCCTTGTGTGAAATTGTTAAGTCAGTCTCTGGTTTTATGTTTGCATGTTTGATGAGTGTCATTTAAATACTTGTGTTGCAATAAAGTGTATCTTAATGTTTATTATGCATCCATGTTGACTGGTAGCACTTTCTTTTATTTATTTATGTTTTAATTATTTGCAGGAGTGACTTTCTGACAGTGGCAACAACACGTCCAGAGACTTTATTTGGAGATGTAGCTATTGCTGTGCATCCTGAGGTAAGGTCATTTTACATGTAGTGCTGGCTTGTGTTAATAGTTACATTATGGATTATTTAGCTTTTTTTTTTCTTCCAAAAGAGCATAATTTTCGATATCATGCCTGATCATTAGACATCAAGATGTTACCTAACATATTATAAATCCTACAGTGATCAACATTTGTCAGTTTTTGAAATTTTGTGTGTTTTTCTTCATCATAAATGTAATATACGTACGGTGGGCTTACATATATTGTCTAGTCTTGTGGACTCTGTTGCATCATTGTTATATCACTGTATATTCTGAACTTGAGTTACTACCATAGCTGTTAGTTTGAAGTCATATGTACTAATTTCATCAATGTTTTCCATCCTAGCAGAAACATTGACATGTTAATGCTAAATCTACAAATGTGAATTTATTCATTTGTCCAATTCTATATTTGTTCTTGCAGGATGATCGATACTCTAAGTATATAAATAGAATGGCTATAGTGCCTATGACATATGGTCGCCATGTCCCTATCATCTCTGATAAGGTAAACCATCTTATAGTACATCTTAGTTGTCATTGTATAGTATGGTCACTTTTTATTAGTGTGATACCTTTTGCTCCCCATGCTGGATTTTTGGACAATTTTTTATTTTCTAATTGTTAAGTCTGGGGCTGTGCATAGATGCACACAGTTAACATGGCGATCTACAGTGGTCGAAGACTTAAAGTCTCCATTGCAAATTTACGTCAATTATATTTATTATAAGCAAATTAGAGCATCTAAAATGTGTAGCAACTCAGGAATTGCAAGTGTTAATTGAAATGGCAGTATACTATCTGCTGTATCATTATCCTCCAGTCTCATCTCATAATTTCAGCTAAATGATCTCAATGAATGGTTATTTTCTCATCTGACAGCATGTTGATAGAGAGTTTGGCACTGGTGTGCTAAAGATAAGCCCTGGACATGACCATAATGATTACAACCTTGCAAAAAAGCTCGGTCTTCCAATACTAACAATTATGAACAAAGATGGGACACTTAACAAGGTTGCGGGTCTGTACTGGTAATTGATGAATCACATTTGTCAAGTCTTTGAGCATATGAAGAACAATTCCTCATATTTTGAATTTTTATTTCAGTGGCCTTGATCGGTTTGAGGCTCGAAAGAAACTTTGGGCAGAGCTGGAGGAGACAGGCTTAGCTGTAAAGAAAGAACCACATACTTTACGAGTTCCCAGATCTCAGCGCGGTGGAGAAGTGAGTTGATTGTTATGCTTGCTGTATTACTCACCAAATATGTTTGTATTAATATAAGTTCTACCTTCGATGTAATACTTTTTATTTTCTTTAGTTGACTTTTTTTTTTTCCAAATCAGGTGATAGAGCCACTAGTAAGCAAGCAGTGGTTTGTAACTATGGAGCCTTTAGCTGAGAAAGCCCTAGATGCAGTTGAAAAAGGAGAACTGAAAATTATTCCTGAAAGATTTGAGAAGGTATGTAACTGTGTATTTTGCCTCATATTGACCCCAACAGAACCTGACAGACAGAATGATTGAAATGCAATACTATAAAAGATATGAATTTTTAGGTAAATGTTTTTGATTGATCTTATACTTTTTCAAAGAGTACATCTTTCATTTGGGAACTTTCCTACATAAAATGCTCATGAATTTGGTCAAGACTAACCAATGCTTGCATTGGCAGTGAAGAAACTGTGTCACTGACATTACAAATAGACTAAGCAAGACTAAGCAATTGTTCTTAGTGTCCTCAGTAAATTGCTATTCTTAGGAAACATTGGCTCAAGGCGTCCTTAACTTGGGATCTTGTTTCTAAGAGTCATTTCCCTTGGTCTTAATGCAAATATGGAGAGTTTTCGGCTTAACCATGCTTCAACGAAGTTATGTATTATAAAATTCAGTCACTATCAACGTCCTGTTTTAAGAAGAGTAAAATGGGCTTAAACCTTAGTCCTTGTATACTGGCAGGTTTTTTCTTTCTTTTGCCCTTTTTTTAAAGATAAATAAGTGGTGCATAGATTCATTTTATGTTTGTTCCTTAATAAAAAATGCGAATCCCTACCAGACTCAATTGGCGTAGTTGTTCTTATGTATATTGCTCTATGTTGGATAACAGATTTATAATCACTGGCTATCAAATATCAAGGATTGGTGCATAAGCAGACAATTGTGGTGGGGTCATCGTATACCAGTTTGGTACATTGTGGGTAAAGATTGTGAAGAGGAATATATAGTTGCTAGGAGTTATGATGAAGCTCTTGATAAGGCTAAAGAAAAGTATGGAAGAGATGCAAAAATATATCAAGATCCAGATGTTCTTGACACCTGGTTTTCAAGGTCTGTTGCTCTTGACAAGCAATAACTGGATGTTTGTTCTGTAATTGTTAAGAAATCCATTGAAGTATTTATGAGGTCATCCAAGTCTTCTCAAGAATACAGTACCAGAAAATATTAGTCTAGATGTGCAGACAGCGATTAGATTATGTTCATTATAGTAATTAGGCTTTATCATCTGCTTTTCTGGTTTCGATACAATCTTTTCAGAAGATTTTATTAACTCCCTAAACCCTCATCATTTTATTTTCAAAAGGCATCACACCAAGGAATAGAGAATTATCATTTTTGTTGGCCTGTTGTTAAGTCAGGTTTATGGCTTCATTTTTTTCCACATTTGTTTTTGACGCAAAACATCTTGGACTCCTTTACTAAGACAGCTTAGATTTCCCCTTTAAAGTATTGGTGTCAGTCTTGGGTATAACAGAGAACATATGTTTGAAAGCAATAGAAAACTGCTCTAGCAGATATGTTATATTGTATTCCTGATTAAACATAGCGAGGAAAATAATCCCATAAAGGTAAAGTTTATTATGATAGCTGAACATCAGAAAGGAAATCTTACCAAATTTGTGCTAGAAAACTTTTTAAAGCTTTGAGTAAGTTGTTTTAAGGAAATTTGGGACAATGACTAGTCATATTGTTTCAATGTGAATGTGCTTACACTTTTGGTTTTTCTTTTAATATATAGTAGCATACTTGGACTCACAATTTTTAAGTCTCCACTACTTTACTGTGGTTATTCTTCTGATAATTTTTTCTGAGCATAACTGATGTCATGCTTAATATTGTGATTGATGATTTTTTTTTTTGAAAATGTGATTGATGAATTATAGTATTTTTGAAATGGGTAACTTTTTTATCTCTTACTTTTTTTCATGTATAAGAGTTGGTTTGCCTTTTCAATGTTATCAAGGTTTAATATCTTAATTCTTATAGATGCTATTATTTGTGGACAAAATTTAATGTGTCTCTTCTCAGTGCACTGTGGCCTTTCAGTACTCTTGGGTGGCCAGATGTTTCGACTGATGATTTTAAACGGTTTTATCCTACATCGATGCTGGAAACTGGGTATGCTTGTCATTAAATAGATTTTGTATTATAATGTTGACCGCATGATTAATAATGACACATTTCCACTATTTTGAAAGTCTTGTTGTAACTTGGTTACATTTCGGATAAGTTTGCTGATGGTGAAAGCTGTATAAGTTAAAATTGTTGCTTGCATGTTGATCAGGCATGACATATTGTTCTTCTGGGTGGCGAGGATGGTCATGATGGGAATTGAATTTACAGGCACTGTTCCATTTTCACATATTTATCTACATGGTCTCATCAGGGATCCAGAAGTGAGTAACAGATAAGAATCACTACTGCTCCTGTATTGATATTCTACTTTGGATTCATCCTTGTGACTTCAAAATATATTTTCTTCTTTATTTTGATGTGGGAAAGTTGTTATTTGGTCACTCATGTTTGACAGTGTCAATGGATCAGTCACTCATGTTTGACAAAAATATCGCTTTGGACATCCATGTTTTACCCTGACATTCATTTTGGTCACTCTATCTAGTTTGGTCGTTCAAAATAATATATTCTGTCATTTATATGGGGCGTCTAGGTCAGTTATCAGTAAAGCACGTGTGTCACATGGCTCTTTTAAAGACCAAAATGAACGGAGTGACAAAACTAAATGTTGGGGTAAAACATGGATGACCAAGGCGATATTTTTCGAACATGAAAGACCAATCCGTCGAAACTGTCAAACATGAGTGACCAAATCAGCAATTTTCCCTTGTGGTATTGCCCAGTGAAGAGCGGGCCTGACTTCCGATAGGCTTCTGATGCGAGTGACTATTCTGCTTCTGATATAGTTAATTTCATTCTCTATTGTGTCATTTGAGCATCTTACAAATTCTTTGTTAATGAAGCTCAGTTCTGGTTGTTTTATGAGTTTTCTCTTCTGTACATTCCACTTCAATATTTTTTAAGACACTAGTTTTGCTTGTATGGATTGATATATGCAGGCATTGGAGTTGCAATAACAATGAATTCATATCCTTTTTGTTGCATTCTACTTGACATGGAAGTTGTGTACTTATATGCCCTAGCGGATTGTCTTTTGGTTGTACTCAAGTTAATTTTGGAAATGTCTTTGTATTTCTACATGATGTTGGTTGAAAAGAACAGCCAATTAAGTTGGTGTATTCTTGCTGTTTGACATCATTCTCATTCGTGGTACATTTTGAGTTTGAGGTCTGCTGCGATCTATAATTCTATAGGTAGACAAAACGTTGTGAGCGTGTAGTTTTGTGGGTGCCTACTTCACCATTAGATTTGATATTACATGTTCAGTTATTATTTACATTTGTCTCATCTATAGTTAAGCACAGATTTAATAAATTATAGGATATCCAATATGTGGATGGTTATATCCCTCATGTTTCAGGATTGCTCGTCGTGTAAGGTATCTGTTATATAATGCAATTGTAATTTTTCTTCTCTTCTAATTTTTCAAGGATGTTTTTAGGGGCGAAAGATGTCAAAAACCTTGGGGAATGTAATAGATCCTTTAGATACAATCAAGGAATATGGTACAGATGCTTTACGATTTACACTGGCTCTGGGGACCGCTGGTCAGGTTTGTTTTGTTCTGACAATTAATGCTACATTTCAGGAACTGTTGACATGAATAATGTGTCTGTTCTCCTTCTGCATTGTGATAATAGTAGTAGCTGATGATTTTACTTTTCTTCCAGGACCTTAATTTATCCACCGAGAGGCTGACATCCAATAAGGCATTCACTAACAAACTGTGGAATGCTGGAAAATTTGTATTGCAGAATATGCCCAGTCAGAATGATGCTTCCTCTTGGGAAAATACACTTTCGTATAAGGTTTGTTTCTCATATATGTTTCGTTATCTATTCATATATCGGTACATGCACAATACCTTATTCTGGCGGTGACCACACTGAATGGTGATCATATATCTCTCTGTTGTGTATGCTTGATTTGAACATTAATTAAAAAACTACATAAAAATGGTCAAATTGAAGCTGTCAAAGAGCAAGTGCTGTTTGTGAAATGTACTTCTCTGTTGCATTAGCTAGTATCATCTTTTACATGCTGGTATAGTAGAATTCTTTGATTAACCTCGATTTATGTACTTGCTAAGATGAATTTTTGTGGACACCAGAATATGTGATTTTTCAAAAAAAAAAATTCATGTAATTCACTAGATGTTTCTCCATTAGACCTTATTGTACTTATCTTCATATAAAACCACTTGCTATCCTAAAAATCATTCATATACTCCGTCAGTTTTGCTGGATTTCCTCTTCCTGTCTATCAACTTGTGATTCTCTTTCACTGTAGCTGTTACATAATAAGAGGATGAAAGCATTTCCTGTGTTGCTTTTTTGATCGTATATGCTCTCTTTCAGTTTGACAAAGTGGAGCTTCTAGACATTCTACCTTTACCAGAACGTTGGGTGGTAAGATAATCAAGGATGCGTTCTGGCATTGCATGTTCAGTTTACATGTTTTTCTCACTTGTCAACTTTCTTCCACTTTTTCAGATCTCGAAACTCCATTTGCTTATTGACTCTGTGACAGCAAGCTATGACAAATATTTCTTTGGAGATGTAGGACGAGAGACATACAATTTTTTTTGGGGTGATTTTGCTGATTGGTATGTCTAGAACTTAACCGAAAATATATGGATATGCTACATCAAGGACATTCATCGAGTATGATGAGCTATAACCTGAGTGCTGATACTCCATATATTTAAAACACCTCATTTGTAGAGTGTATGGTATAGACCATATAGAAGTAAAAGAAATTGGATTGTACAGAATAGCATAAGATTTTTGGCTTTATATATATATATAAGTCTCTAACATGTTAAGCACATCACGTTCAATATAATAGACTACTTAAACTGCATTTTCTCTTCAGAAGTGCAGTGCAATTGTGAATGTGGATTGGGAACACCAATTTCCTACTGTATTGAAGTGTAAAGGAGAATCATAAATTTGGTTTTTGAAAAAGAAAGTCTGTTGCTATTACTTTCTTAGATAAGAAGAAACTTGTTTATTTTCCAGAAATTTTGCGTTGCTTTCTTATTGATCTCGTGTGTTTTGGATGTGCTGAATTACTGTTGTGAACACTTAACTCATTGCACTTTTCCAGGTATATTGAAGCTAGCAAAGCTCGTCTTTTCCAATCTGATAACGTCACGGAGGCTTCTGTTTCTCGGGCAGTTCTGTTGTATGTTTTTGAAAACATACTTAAATTGCTACACCCTTTCATGCCATTTGTAACTGAGGAACTCTGGCAGGTAAGGGGTTTACTTCTAGGGAACTTCTGTACCTACAACATGTATTTTTTTTTCCTTAATTTTGTTATCACATAAAGAACTTTAGGCAAATTCCAGTTTACCCACCTGTGGTTTGGGTCAAACATCATTCAACTACTACCTGTCTTTTCAATGCTAAACATGACACAGAAACTGAGGAGAGGTAAAAAATGATGAAAAATTTCGAGTTCACATAGTTCAAGATAGATTTGTTACTATAGGGTTTAGGGTTTGGAAGCTCATTTGTTGAAACTGGAATTAGTTTAGAATTTGGAGTTAGGTTTCGGAACAGTTTTTGTCTGGAGAGATCAAACATCTTTTTCCTGGCTTGTATCCTTGAACCACAAAAACGAGAATTACTGTGGAAGAAACAGCCACAGTGCCTCACCTTTAATTAAACCCTTCTGCATTTTGCATTAAATACAGACGTACAAGTATTCTGTCTTCATAAAAAATGAAAAGTAATTAGGTTACGCCAAATAACATTGCTTTAGTAACTCGATTGATTTATTTCGTTTACTCAAACCGCTCCTCTTCGTTTGCTGTTCTGCTCCTTTGCAACCTCGGCTGTCAGCACGGAGCTCAATTTCCCTCATCCTCTATATATCTGCTCTTATCTGTCTTGTCTTCAATATGCACTAAAGGCTTCAATAGCTCATCTTCATTCTCTAGTCATGAACTCTTCTTGCAAGCTATGAGTAATTTGATTCGGGATTTAGTGAAAATATTAGGGTTTGACAATTTAGATTCATGCGAAATGGAGTTTGCACATGTCCATTTCGAGATTCATATACAAAAACTTACTAAATGGTTTGAATTCTTTTAGCTGACATTGTACTGTTTTCCCTTTTCCCTAATTTCTTTAATTCTTCCTGCTTCTATAATATTTTATTGATAATACAGGCTCTCCCCAATCGGACAGAATCTCTTATCGCATCTCCATGGCCACTGACCTCTCTTCCAAGACAAACCCACTCAATTAAACAGTTTGAAAATCTTCAGGCTTTGGTTAGTAGTAGTCTTTCTTGCTTCTCTCAAACAGTCTCCATATCTAAGTAACACATTTTGATTGATATCAGTCTTGTGTACATTTTTTACTTGGTGGGATAGTTAAATAACTGAATGTCCGCCTCTTTGTCATTGCTAGACTAGAGCCATTCGGAATGCACGAGCAGAATATACTGTTGAGCCGGTGAAGCGGATATCAGCTTCAATAGTTGCAAATGTAGAAGTTACAGAGTACATAATGGTAAGCATGTACAACAATCGCAATATATAAGCTACCAAGGTGCTTGTTCTAAGTCCATTTTTCAAGCTTCGATAGTTGCAAACTTGCAATCATCAGAAATCATATCATCATGCCCGCTCATGACCTGCTGTTAGGTTTAGCCATCTAAGCCTTTGAAATAAGTTGGCTTATATTAGTTATGAGTTACACTCAACCTTCAAAGTTAATGTGTCTGGATTTTTTTTGCCAAAGAAGAAGAAATGAATGTAGATGACTAGTTGCTCTGCTTGTTCCTTTCATAGTATCTGAATTCCCTTTATATTATTTTTCTATCCTTCATGCTTAAAAGTGGTAGAAGGTTCTCTGGCTATCTTATGCCCAAGAATTTTATATCTGGCTGCTTTGTTTATCTATTTATGTGTTGTCTTGTGCATAATCACCATCAACACTATCCAAACTTGTGGCTATAATCTATTTTGTGATGCAGAAAGAAAAAGTCGTTTTAGCTCTCCTGTCCAGGCTAGATCTGCAAAGCATTTATTTTACAGATTCTCCACCAGGCATGTTTCAGCACTACATATATTTTCTCACTTCTGCGTACAGAATTTAATCATTTTTATCCATTTTTATGATTTGATTGCGAGACATTGTTTTGGTTGTTGTTACGTGTACTACTACAGGGAATGCTGATCAATCAGTCCACCTTGTTGCTGGTGAAGGACTAGAAGCCTATCTTCCACTTGCTGATATGGTTGATATCAGTTCTGAAATTGAACGACTTTCTAAACGACTTTCCAAGATGCAGACGGAATACGAAGTATTTGTAGCTCGGCTCAGTTCACCTAAAGTAAGAGCTCATATATCAGTTTAATCATTTTTGAGCACTTTGAATTGCTTAGAACTGATGTGCATGTTGAAGT
Source organism: Geum urbanum (assembly GCA_946800695.1). Taxonomy (NCBI): domain Eukaryota; kingdom Viridiplantae; phylum Streptophyta; class Magnoliopsida; order Rosales; family Rosaceae; genus Geum; species Geum urbanum. The sequence goes on along the minus strand of OX327008.1, from coordinate 2,196,375 downwards.
AGTTATAAGGGCGACTAACTTCTATCTATCGGAGGCTTCTATGTCTATGGAAGGAGTTAAGGTTTTAAACATCCATTTCTCATCTTATTATGTCAGTCAATAGTTTATGTTACGTGAAAAAAAGGATATGATTCATATTAAGATGAGAAATGGATGTCAGGCAATGTATGATCTGCAAAGAATATTAAGGCAATAGTCTTAATATTTAAGACATTGTATGATCATTAACTTTAAAATTAACGTCTTATATTTGTTTACTTATATGAACTTGATTACTTTAAGAAAAATAGATATTTTCCTCTTGGTCATTGATGTCGCATCTTTTCCTTGAGTATCAAACCATCAATCATGTAAATCATACCATATCTGCTTTGTCTTATGCAGTTTATAGAGAGAGCTCCTGAAGATGTTGTCCGTGGAGTTCGAGAAAAGGCAGTTGAAATAGAAGAGAAGATTAGTCTGACCAAAAATCGTTTAGCTATGCTTAAATCAACTGCATTAGTCTCATAACAAGTATTGATTCGAAGTTCATATTTAGAATGCAGTAAGAATTCATGTATAGACTCGTGTATCCTGATCTGCTCCTCTTCTACTGTATATTTGTAATGTCATTTTTTAGGATCTAGCATGTATCCATTTGTCTCCTATACTAGTTTACAACGTTTGCTGACCGGGATATGCGATTGTCCAAAAGGTAGCTGAGAAATATAAGCACGGTGATAGTTGGTATGTTAGAAGTTAGAACTAGAATGATAATACATAAATTTCTGAATAGTCAGAATGTTTCATTTACACATTTCTTTCAACATTTTCCCCTCTTTTTTCTAAAATTCGTTGCCCAACAGTATGATCCGCGGTGCTCATGAAATAAAAAATATCCTATTATTTTAGGCCAGCATAACTTTTGACTACTTACGTTTCAGTGTTTGAGATTGCTATTGCTAGTAACGCAAGCTGCATGAGTTTTCTGGTCTCAACCATTCTTTTCCGTTATAGGGAGGGGTCTGGCAATCTTTATTTTTCTGTAATGAGGGCAAATATGAAGTTTTGAATCACAAACAAACATAGTGAGAGTGCGAGTTTGTAGAGATGATTACATGGTTCCAGATTAGTTCATGTTGCTCATAATCTAGTTTGTCTGATTATGAAAAGCTAGAAATAGACCGACTATAGAAACTGGAAAAGAAAAAAAGAAAGACCAGTAAGAACGGCGTCGTTTTGTTTACGTGCAGCCCTAATACTAGGCTAGGGCGTTTCTAGCTCAATGTCTCTCAAAGTTAGGAGTCATCATTTGGCCCATATACCCAAAAAGGGTGGCTCGACGTTCGAAAAGCCCAAACTTGGCCTAGCTTGAATTGAGGCCCGAAAAAGCCCGGCTCTATGAGTATAGGGTTGGGCTCGGGCAGAGGTCCTAAAAGTCCATGGGCCTAAAAAACCTTGGCTCGTCGAGGCCCTCTTAGCTCGGCCCGTATGGCCAAACCCGTTTAGCCCATCAATAGTATTTATTATGGATTATTTTATCGATATAAACCTCTTAATTCTCTAATTTACCTTAATATTGATCATTCATTCATATATTAATTATCAATTTATTTAGGCTTATATATTATTTAGTGTATATAATTGTTGATATATTTGATAATTAAACACTATTAATTTCTATGTTTTTTTACTTAATACAAAAAAAAAACCCGTCTCAGGCCCGGACTTATGGGCGTAATTCTGCTCGACCCAAAAAGTCTGATAAGGCCCGGGACCTAAAAAGCCCGTGGGCTTAGAATTTTCAGAAAAACCCGGCCCAGCCCTAGTGCAAGCGTGTAGCCCTAATACTAGGCTAGGGCATTTCTGGCTATGTCTCTCAAAGTCTCAAAACCACCACTCTCTCTCTCAAACTCTCTACTCTCTCGACTCTCTCCCGACTCATCTCTCGACTATCCATTCTGATCTCAGTACCAGCAGTGGGAGCTTCCTCCTTGTCTCTAGGTCTATCATACATTCTCAACCTTCTATCTATTATGCTTTTCTCGTCGTTTTAGTAGGCAGTGTGTCAAATAAATTGCAATTTTTTGTTCACATTGTTGTGGTTGTGCGGGGTTTTAATTGGATTTGAACGTTTATAAAATGAAAGAGAATACAGGGCAAGCTCTAAGAACCATTTCTTTTTCGTTGATTTTGTTCAGTTCTTGTATGCAGGTGCATTGCTATTGCTTTATTGCTGACGTTATAAATAATAGTAATGTCTCATCTGCAATGGATGTTGAAGAAGAAAAGGAGAAAAAGAAAAACCCCAGAAATTGGGACGATGAATATGGAATAGGAAGTGTTGGAAAGAAATCAAAGGTAAGGGTTTAGGACATTTAGCTTCGGACAATTCGGGTTATGACCGGGATTTGGTTCGGAGGATTAGTGTGTAGAATGGACTTTTGTTGGAGTATAAGAAAAATTCTTCTGTTCAGCCTATAAACCCTTGACAATATTGGAGAAGAGATCCGAGACGACGAAGCTTTATGGTCGCCTTAGAAGATTTTTTGGTCGCCTCGATGAGATGTGACCAAGTCTTCGTCGTCAACACCTCATCACCTGAAATCGGTCCCTTCAATATTGGAGCGACGAAGATTGATAAAATTTCGTCGCTTCATTAATATGACGCGACAAAGACAATCTTCGTCGCTTCAAATTAATGCCGCGAAGATAGGAGTTGTCGCTCCTTTGTTTGAGCGACCAACATTGGTGAAATTGGGACGACGAAGATTGATCAATCTTCATCGCCCCATTTGAACTTAGGGGACGAAGATTGATCAATCTTCGTCCCCCCAATTTAACGGAAGGGACGAATATTGATGAATCTTCGTCCCCCCAATTTAACGAAAGGGACGAATATTGATGAATCTTCGTCGCCCCATTTTAACTGAGGGGACGAAGATTGATTAATCTTCGTCACCCAATGGTGACAGGAAAAAAAAATTAAATATTAACGTACCAAGTTACGACAGTTCACAATTTCAACGCACAATATATGATAAACGAACTCATTCAATCACAAACCAAGTCATACAGAAAAATAAACCACAAATCAAAACGTACACAGTTTATACAAACCTTAACTACTATTGTTCATAAAGTAAACTCGTGGTCGGGGACGGCGTTGCAGCTGGATTGCGTGCCAGGAGCGGGTGGAGGAACTGGAGCTTGTTGACTCCTAGCTTGGATCAATCGCATGAGAGCCTCCATTTGTTGCACCCTTTGGGCGAGCGCATTATAATCCTCTATGGATTTGCGCGCCTCATCTCTGGATTTACGCGCCTCATCTCTGGATTTACGCGCATCCTCTTTGGCTTCTGCAACCTCCCTTTTCAAGGATTGGGATTCCTCTACATTGCCGGTCACCCGGGCCTATCCTCTTTTGCTGTACTATCTTGTTGCGACAAGACTTCGTCGAGCCTCCGCTTCACTGCCGCATGCTCAATTAAAATATATTAATTAAATAATATTACAATATGGTAAACAAAAATAATTGTAATAACGTAACGTAACATATTTTCGCTCACCACTTTCTCAGCCGCATTCTTGTCCGGCTGGTATACGTCAATCCAAGTCTGGACGGCCGGCACTTTATGACCCTCCTTCTCCAATACCTCGCTTCGGTATGAGAGTGCGAGGGATCTCGAATGGTGGTTGATATGCTGCTCCTTGTTCTTGTTTATGTTTCCTCGATTCTGTTCTCACAGTTTCTGCCACACAAAATAATCATTTAAAAATAAGAATAGATAAATATGTAAATTTTAAATCGTTGGCGAAAAACTATGCGGATAGTTTATGAAGCTTACCAGGTAAGCAGGGTCTTCGAAGTGGTCTTTTAACCACGCCCATTCTTCTTCCCTCCCTAGGAACTCGGCATGAGTCTCCAGGCTGACGTGGAGAAAATGCTGATGGCAATCATGCTTCCAGTCCTTGTAGATTGTTTGCGCCGTCGCATCTATAAAGTTCCACATCTCCACAACGGTCGCCGGGATGTCATAGTTCGTCTAGCACAAAAATTTAAAATGTGTTAATTAAAAGTTATAATTACATAAACCGTAAAGTACCAAACTAAGTTAAGCGCAGTAAGTTTACCTTAATACTGGTATTGACGACGTTGCGTTGCACATCGCTAAGTGACAAAAAGCTAGGCGCAAGCATTGGAACTTTGCTGCGTATGATACTACCAATGTCTCAGGACATCAGACTTCTAAACTCTCTCGTCGCAGGCCCCGATGCCTCGTAGAGTATTCCACCTTTAGTCGCTTATTGTTGTTCATCCGGATGAGGTACTCAGTCTTTGTCCCGACAACGATCCCGCGCTGCGCTGTCGTCGCGTTTCCAGTTGCCATGTCCACCATGTCTGGGAGTTTGGTCTTCTTACATCAGATGTTGAGGGGGGGAGGGCGCTCTGAGCGGTAGTGGCGTCGCTGTTTTCCACTAATGAAATGATGACCTCAAGCATTAGGGCCAGCGTGAAACCCCCTAAACCCTCCGAATGATGTCCCAACGGGGTCCCGGATTGTCCCATGGGGCAGCCCGACACGGCCGGACCCGCTCCGCTCATTGATTGCCCCGCCGTCGCCGCCGCTTCACGACGCTGGAGCGCCGCTTTCCTCTTTTGGTGACTTGTACTTCCGGGAGCCATTCTATTAAAACATTAAAAAAATATTCATGTAATATTGAAATGTACATATACCGAAAACGAAGCAACGTATTCCAAAGACATACCGAAAACCGTATATAGTACCTACGATTTGGCATTGTCCTGTTAGAATATAGATCTAACTCTATACATAGTTGACAATTTTCACTTCACATAACTATGTCTAGAGCATCATATACAAAGCTTTAGATCACCCATAAGCACGTGTGTGGAACTTTGGATACAACAACAGAATATATGGATGTATATACACACTCTTACAGTGGAGTCAAAATTAGCTACCTCCATATCAACATTAACTCACACTCTTACAGCAAGTACATGAATCCATTCACAGATACAAAAACAGCGGTGTCAGCTTCAGTAATCTAGCCAAGGCATGTTTAAACAAACATGTTCCTGATATTGACCTTTGACCGAGACAGAGTAAATGATGGAGCATCAAGCATGTTAATCATAAGTTCTAACCAGAAATGATGTTGATTGCGTTTCCTTGGTGATATTTTAAAATGTCTATGCGCAGCTTATATAATTGTAGACTCTTTCTTATATCAAAACAGCATGTGTATAGAGAATCCACCAGGGACTTGGATTCTGCAAACTGAATTCCACAAGTCAATGATAATACTCAATATTCCTCATCATCGCCAAATTTGCACATATCGATAGCTAATTAATTGAGAAACTACTAATTATGCAAAGTATTTCATAAGGTGAAGCTGAGGAGGATATATACATTTGCAATGGTCTAGTACTGCTGCCACAGCTGCGCGCCTTGCTCATCTTTCTGGGCTTGGTTTCCTTCTGCATAAAATTAAAGGGGCAACCGCAGCTTGGTTGTTGCTACCACATTCAGCCTTGATTCATATTAATTGGTACGTAGATAGTTCTTTGCACGTTTCACAGTGCCTAGCTATATATACATACTTAAACCATCGATTCAAAACTAGCTAGCTGGAGCTGGGGACCGTTTCACAGTGCCTATAGAATGTACAGTGGTATTGCTGCAGTTTTCTGGTGCCTCTGTACGTACCTCTAAAAACTGGTCATTACTAAGTTGAGAACGAAACGAAACCCTTGTTAAGCAACCTGCATTACAAAGATCAAACTGCAAAGTAGCACTAGTTGAATCAGGAACTTCGAAGTTAAGAGACGATCCTCGATAGTCTCCGGGTTGCTAGCTTATGAATGCGTCGGGAATATGGGATTTTAGATGTGAATTTTACTTCTTTGAACGTTTAACACAGAATCAAAATCTCTACTACATAGTTCCAAATCTCTCAACTCATTCAGCAAATCAAGCAACAAAAACGAACATCCAGCTCAAATTGAATCAACTACTAAATCGCTAGTGCAAGCATATACTAACTTAAGCTCCGAAACCGTGAAACAAGCTCGCCACAAAACGCAACAGAGAATTCAATCTGTGAGCCAAACGCAACAGAGAAATTCGACCATAGCAATAACAAAGAAGACGACGATGAGATTGAGCATGAGAAGCTTACCGGAGAGAGAGATGCGGGAGAAGACCGGCGGCAAAAATTGGTCGGAATATTTGAGAAGCTTCACCGGGGAATAGCTTGTTTGTGACGGCGATATTTTGAGAGAGACGTTAGGGGAGGGGATTTAGACGTTAGGGATTTGGGTTTAAATCAAGATTTGGGGGCGGAGGCGCAGGAGAAATGAAAAAGAGTGATAAAGTGAAGAAGAAAGAAAAACTGAACCTGGACACTGAAATATAATCAAAACGAGGCGATGAAGATTGGTTTCTACGTCGCCTTGAATTACTGAAGCGACGAAGAAACATTCTTGGTCGCTTGGAACAGCTGAAGTGACGTAGATTTATTATTGGTCGCCTGGAACATATGAAGCGACGAATTTTGATATCTTAGTTGCCTCATTTTGTGTTATTTTTATAAATTTAAAAAATATAAATATTGTTTTCAAATACATAATGTATGCTTTAAAGCTAATACGAATTTAGTTTTCAAATTCATAATAATATTAGTTTAGTCTTCGTCCTCGTCCTCGTTTTCGTCCTCGTCTTCGTCTCCTTCTTTATCCAAAAGTAGTTGAAGATCTTAGTAAAATTGTATCACCGTGGGAGTGTCCTCTTGGTAAGGCTTGAATATATGATCTCCTATACGCGATATGTTTTCATCTATGGCAAATACTTCAGCACTGTAAACATTACGGTGCGACATTTCTTGTACTACTTTCAAGTACCACCGGCCTTTGGGTCATCCATGTAGAATACTTGTTTTGCTTTGGTTGCAATTATGAAGGGTGAATCCTCATAGTAACTGTTGTTTGTATCCACTGATATTAGTCCATGATCTGTTATAACGGTGTCAAGATTGTCCTCGTCGTCAGAGTTGTGCCATGTGCACTTAAACAACACCACTGGCATATGGCCTGCATATAATACTTCGACCACGTAGTTAACATGGCCGTAGAACTTGGATGAACCCATGTCTATCATGACACTGCTGTTTTGAGTCACAATTCTTTGATCCCTATCAAACGAGGTGAACTTGACACCGTTCACATAACACGACTTATAAACCCGGAATTGCTGAGGTCGTTGGGCTAATGACTTTATTCCTGCAACCAAGCTCTGGTCCAAGTTTTTATCCTTAAGGGACACCTGAGAGATAAATGTTAGATAAGTGAACGATAAGGGTTATAAACCCTCAAAGAAACTTACAACAATTAATAGTTGGATGTACCCATGAGAACCATCAAAGAAAACTCCTCCGACGACGAAGATCGTCGAATCTTCACCATTTTTAGCCTTGAACCTTCTGAGATGTTCTTCTAGATAAGGTTTGACTTCATCTGTTTCCACCAAGACTTGCCAGTGAGCCTCAGCAATCTCTGCCTCAGTCAACCTAAAATGGCAACGAGTCTCGATAATATCTGGTCTTACTAAGAATGAAACACAGCTGATATTCCACTCTGAGGAAGTGTCGATATCTTCGTGGTCTTTCTGTCTGAGATAAGACTTACAATACGTCACCGACTCATGTACGAGGTACCGTTCAGCAATACTACCTTCCGGGTAACATGTATTCCTCATTGACTTTTTATATTTTCCTAATTGCCTGCAAAAACACATAGATGGCTAGTACAATATTGTCCTAATTGCCTACATATTACATAACTAACATAATATTAGCAATGAATAATATTTTACCTTTCAATTGGATACATCCATGTATAGTGTACTGGGCCTGTAAGGAATACTTGTTCAGGCAGATGAACCATGAGATGAACCATAGATGTAAAAAATGTGGAGGAAAAATGAGCTCCAAATTGTAGAGAATCATCACTATCTCAGTTTCCATGTCACGCACAACCTCCTTCTTAAGCTCCCTACTGCATAGTTGACGAAACCAATTTGACAGTGCTATAAATGGCTTCACAATATTTTCTGGCAGGAACCTTCTGATAACCACTGGAAGAAGACGTTGAAGCAATACATGGCAATCATGCGTCTTCAATCCATAAAACTGTGTTGGGGAACTCACTTTCACCTTACTTCTCAAACTACCTGCATAACCAAGAGGATACTTAACATCCCTGAACCATTGGAACACATCTTCTAGATCATCCTTTTTAACTAAAAAGGGTGCATGAGGAACCTTCACCCTCTCCTTGTCACCCTCTCTTTGCCACTGGTTTTTTTTCGCACATTCCTCTTCTTCAAAGCAGCACAAGCTTTTGGACCATCCTTAGACTTCTTATCAATCGCAAAAATGGTTCCAAGGATGTTGTCACACACATTTTTTTCTCAATGTGCATGACATCTAAGCAATGTTTGATCTTCAATGATGACCAATAAGGCAGCTTCCAAAATATGCTTTCGTGAGTCCAACACTGTCTGTTATTCGGATTGTACGGCACCTTGAAGTCGTCATGTTGGCTAAGAATAGGGTAAACGTGTGACCTAACGTCCTCCAAAATTTCATCTGCACTCTTCTGATAGGGTCTTCCGCCAAACTCCACATTCCCGTTAAATGCCTTACTCAATCGGCAAGGGTGGTCTTGGTGGAGCCATTTTCGATGACCTTCATAAACTATCCTCCCACATATATACTCTGAAGTCAGCTCATCTAGACAAATTGGACATGCCTTGTACCCTTTCACCGTTGACCCCGCAAGCATCCCTAAACCAGGAAAGTCGTTGATAGTCCACATCACCGCTGCCTTCATCAAGAATACCTCATTGTCTACTCGATCAAAAGTATGGACTCCAACTACCCATAAATGTATTAGCTCCTCGATCATTGGCTCAATGAGTACACTAAGGCAATTTCCGGGAGATTTAGGGCCCGAAATCAACACTGATAGCATGTTATATTCCTTCTTCATGCACATTAATGGAGGTAAATTGTACGGCATCACAACAACGGGCCATGTACTATGCAAAGTTCCCATTGTTCCGAATGGATTGAAACCGTCTGTTGCAACTCCAAGGCGAACATTTTTGCAGTCCTGTGCGAAACCTAGAAAAGTTCTATCAAAAGGTTGAAATGCTTCTCCATCAGCTGGGTGGCTGAGGCTACCGGCCACACATATCCGCTCCCCGAGCCATCGCATATGCTTAGCAGTGTGTGGGGACATAAACAAACGCTTCAACCTTGGTGTTAGAGGGAAGTTACGAATCATTTTTTTGGGAATGTCATTCGTATATGGCTTATATCTTTCAGAATTACACACTGGACAAATCCTCTCGTTTACAAGCCCCCCCCCCTGAACAACACACAGTTGAACTCACACGCATCAATTCTTTCGTAACCGAGTGAAAGATCACTCAAGATTTTTTTAATTTTCGAGTATGAACAGGGGAATGTGTGCCCTTTAGGAAGAAATTTATTAATGTAAATACATAAAGAGTCAACACTTGTGTCCGACCATCCATTTTCATTTTTCATTTCCATTGCATCTAATATGGCACTCAAAACAGTTTCCTCACTGCTTTCATATAATGGGGTCTGTGACTCCTTCAATAATCTATCGTACTTTTCATAATCATCGTTTACCATGTCATTGAAGTTCATGCCAGAATTATCTTCCACAAATTGTTGGGGTGCATCTGCATGGTATCCAGGATAATAAGGATATGCATCATGTAGAATTTTCAACTGCGAATTCACTGAAGGACCGGCACCACTAGAAGGACCGACTCTGTCTTGAAGCCACTGTCTTCGTTGACTGAGCATTGCCGGTTCATTAGAAACTTCCCATGAAGGTGCCACACAGTATAATCCAGACTCAAACCACTGTGTGACAAGTGATGATACATGGCATCCATAGTAACATTGAACGAACCGTTCTTATAACGTTTGCACGGGCAGAAGTGATAATCGGCTCTGTTACTATGTCCCCGAGCAAAATTCATAAACTCGAATATGCCTGTGATGTATCTTGGATTAGCATGAGGATGTGTCATCCAAGTTTTGTCTGAGTGTCCTTCCATGTTTCATGTCAACATAAACAATCAATATGAACAAAGTTACCATGCCACAGTTACGATTCAACCAAAACCCCACACTTCTTCGCCTTATGCCTCCGGGTTGGGTACTATCCCTTTTAGGGGAACACGACATTTGTCAACCCTCTTTCACCTATGCGTTTCAGCTCCAGTTTAGGGAAATTTCGGCAGCATCTCCCTACAGTTCCCCTAGTGCACACATATCTAAACAACCTAATTTGCACTCGGGGAATATTGAAATGAGACACTGTCGAAACCATATCCCAAAACTGAAATTGAAACCACATGAATAGCAAAAGGATCAACAAAGTCATGTTCACCTAAAGTGTTCAAAAATGGGACAATTCGAGAATCAACAACTCAACTCGATCAACTAGATGAGTTGTTTATTCTCAAACGGGAGTTCTAAGTTGATAAACACCACAATTATATTTAACCACACACTCAATTTCATGATTAACACTAATAACACCACCAATTGAGACCAATACACCTAATCTACACTAATCATCAAAAATTTCACTAAATTTAACCAAAGTTCAAACATTATTCATGAACCCATAACATGATTGATCACAATTCAATGATTCAAACACTAAAACTACAACATAAGACCAAATTCAATTCAACTTCAAAAATTTCACATAAACTTCATTTTCACTTCTAAATTAACATGTATTATGGTCATAAAGAGGGTTAAAGAGATACAAATCAAACTAACCTTACTTAAGAATCAAATGAATGGCAAGAACAACCTTCTTTCTCAACTTCCTCAAATTTCTCCCAAAATCGCACAAGAACAGCTCCAGAACGCAAATGAACTATTTTTCCAAAATTTCAACTTTATGAAGGGTTTGACTTTAAGAAGGAGAGCAGATTCAGTTTAAAAAAAATGAGGCGACCAAGATTGATCAATCTTCGTCGCCCCAATTTTTTTTTGAGGAAACCAAGAATATCTTCGTTGCCCCAATGTAAAAAAGTGGTCGCCTCATGGTATTGAAGCGACCAAGCAGATCAATCTTCGTCGCCTCAGTGAGTTGAAGCGACGTAGGTAATTTTTGAGGCTACGATTCCATTCTTCGTCACTTCATTTAGATTAAGGCGACGAAGAAACGTAACTTCGTCGCTCCAGAACTCTCCTCTAGTGTGAGGATTGAAGATTGTCTATAATTACCAATCCTTGTGTGGGGATTTCAAGTTTGTAGAGTTATGTGACTATGTTAAACATAAGATTAAGCCCATTCCCATCATAATGAGATCCCTTTTAATGAATTTCAAACCTTACTGTTAATGATGAGAGCTGAGGGACCAGAACATGCTAAGCTTATTTACGATATCATCACAGTTGTAATTTCCTATATGTAGAGAGACCTATATATGTAATTTCCTATTATCAAAACCCTTTCCCGTTACCCAAAAACTAAATACATAATAATGATAATGATAATAATTACTAATTACTAATATTATTAGTCCCAAGAACATGTGTCACTGCCCTAGAAAACCAAATCATTTTGACTACAAATACCCGACCCAAACATCTATACCCGTATTACACAAAACCTTTGCTATTTATAAACCTCGCTAGTTGTAGGTTTTTTGCTACCCAAAATCTCTCTCTCTCTCGTTAGACTTCTTTGCACGACTTCTCTCCGTATGCTGAGATTTTTTTAAATCTGGGTCGTTGATTAAGTCAACGAGATAAATATTGACCGATGTTATGCTAAGATCATCTCAATCGATCGAAATATAATTCCCAAAAATTCAGTTAGTCTCCCTTTCTCCCCTCCACTCTCCACCGAGGTCTGTTGCCGGAAACCCTCGTCTAAAAATGGTCTCCCTCTCCGTAAGCTTCTTTGGTGTCGTCCCTATCTCTGTCGCATTGCCATCTGCCTCCACCCTCTTATTCTCCCAGAAGTTTCGGCCTCTCCCCGGCCTGGCATACACAGCGGTCGGTATAGGGATTCACGTGTAAATTTTGTTACCCTATCATCGCCTTCTAGACTATCTTCGACGACATTGACCTCCTCCTTGTTCATTCACCCGCTTCAAGGCCACGCTATGGAAGTCAAAACCGTCATCTTACAAAACCATCGTCTTATTGATTTAATGTTTTATCATATATATATCAAATAAAAATTTTGTTTTTTCCAAAATCATTATGAATATCAATGTACAAAAAAACAGTAAAAAATAAATTTTACCGAGCACGAGTATTGCACATGTATCGCAACATAAAATCAATTTTTTTTCACATCTATTTTTGTATCGCTACTTGTATCAAAAGTTTTCAGATCTGGGATTTTTAGTTTGCAGTGGAAAGATGAGTTAGGGCATTATGAGTCGTCGTTGTTGCTACCATTTAATTAGTCTAGAGTTCTATGGGTACTAATATTACCGATGACAAAGGTTGGTTGTTTACTTTATTGAATGTTAAATTGATTTGGTTATTTGTGAATAGATTTGTAGCTTTGTGTTGATTTTGATATGTGAGCAGAGTAATAGTCTGTTTTTTTTGTCAAAACAATTTTGAGTCCGTCCGATAGGCTTGATATAGATAAGTTTTTGGGTTTTTGGAATCGGCTGTTGATATAGATAAATGTTGAATTCCTATATCTGATGCATACATTCTTATCTGGGTTTGTTATGGTATTATCTATGGAGTTCTAGTTATAATATACTCCTATGTGAGCCGTGGTGAAGAATTAAATTGTTAGATTGTATTGTGCTGGAAGTTATAGAACAACCTTTTAAGCTGATTTTGATGTGTAGGAAGATGGCAAGTTGTGGGAATTAGTTTATGTTAGTTATTATGAATTACTAACTGTTGAGCAATGCAGATGAAATTGGAGCATAACGGCAGCAATTTAAAGAGGAGCAGGAGCGGGTCTCCACATAATCACTCATCTTTGACGCAAGTGTTTTCTGTTCCTTGTTTTATTCAATTATTTTGGTGTTGTGTTCATTTATGCTATAAAAGAAGGAATGATTAGTTACCATTAATTACAATGAGAAAGTCAACAATGCAGATAACAACACCAAGTTGCCGTTTATTGATGTTCCATCCTCTATAACAATTGCATGTGATACAAGAGCATTCGAATTACTTATGAGCTAACTGAGCCATGATAGACATGTTCAGATCGAGGACATGGGGTTTGGCCCACTGTCCTTATTTAAGTGCAGGGAGTTAAATTTACAGCTCTTCCATATACTTTTGGAGAGGTTTAATGTCTATACCAACTCAATTCGTCTTCTTGAAAGGAATCTATCCTTGACTCCGAAAGATGTTGCTTGTGTAATGGGATTAAGCACCATGGTTGTGCCATTGAACTTGATGGGAACTCGAACAATGCCGATATTTTAGTTATGAAAAAAGTGTTGTGTTGGAAAGATGATGCCATAACTCTTGATTTCCTCAGAAATGTAATATTTGAGGGAATCAACGACAGTTGATTTGTTCAAACAATGTTTCTACCTATATGCTCTATTAACATTTATTGCTCCAGGTAGACCAGACTATGTGGATCCTAGATTCCTATTTGTGGTTTGTGATCTCAATAAAATTAGCGTTAAAGATTGGACTACCTTCACTTATATGAAACTTTTGGACGTTGTTTCAGCTTATTAAAATGGTGGTTCAGGTCATGTGGTGGGGTGCTTAATTTTTTTTGCAGCTATTCTATTTGGATATATTAGCTTTTAGTTGGTCCAGTATTTCTAGAAGTCTGTCACCAATTACAAGCTGGGGTCTGAAGCAGATCAATAGGGTTTTCAGGAAGATTAAGGAAAATAGTGGGTTCTATTCCAACCACTTTCTGGTGTCAAAGAGACATGCAGTTACAATGAATTTTCTGGTTCGCTCGATGCTAAAACTGGTTTAAAAACCTGCGTTGTTGATGACGTATCGGAGATTAAGTCTTAACTGTTATGGGTCCTCGTGTGGCAGATCTGCGTAGTGTGGTAGACATGCTTGTAAAGGTTGCAGTCTAATTCAACGAGGAAGGTACGGAAACTTGGGTAGACACTGTCACGAAGACTGTTGTTAGGATGATGGAGACATGGAAGGCTGGAGGTCCTCCCTCTAAGGGTTTCATTAACAAGTGCGATAAGGTGGAAATGTTCGATATAGTTGGAGATGATGTGAGTGTTTTCTTGAATACTACAACATATTTTCTTATCTATGATATAGTTGCATTTAACATTTTTATGGAGATACTGAGAATATGTTGGCATGAATGCATGAAAAAAGTATGAAGGAAGCAGTAAACTCCCTTATTCATAAAGATGTGTTATATGGGCACTGTAAGAGATCACTTCCGTTTTCATCTGTGGCCCTGTAAGATGACGACGACTCGTGTTTAGTGAAATACTTGTTTTCCTATGATGATTCATTGGATGAATATCTTAGAAGGTATGAGATATCATAACTTGTCTTGAATGGGATTGTTCTTATTTCTATATCAATAGTATTGGTTATATTTGATACCTCCATTTTTGTTGATACATAAATTTTTGTATTAACAAAATTGAGGACTTGGTAAAATTTGGTTCTGATAATATAGTTTCTATGAATAGTATGGAAGTTGCAAAACGCCGGAATGCGAGTATAACGAAACAGGACTTATCATGCCTGTCACCAAGTAGTTGTCTTTGCACTGAGGTTTGTGGATGTATACAAAAACTCAATTATTGAATGTCTCATTAGTAACCTTCAGTTTTATGCGTATTATGTCGTAGTAATCATATATTTCTATCAAGACAATAACTTTGCGGACAAAAGTGCACACTACTGGTTTATTCCCAGCATTCTCTGTAAGTAACGACTGAATTCAATTATAACAACGAACATGGAATTTGTTGGCATACATAAACTGTATTGAAAAAGAATAATTAAAAAAAAACAGGAGCATGTGAAAGATATTGGGGGAGGTATTTGCATTGAAGCATTAATATCTGAGATAATGACATCGTTTGATCTATGTATGTATAACGGCAAGGTGCACGAATGCAAACAGGTGAGTTCTCATAACTATGTCTTCAAAATATATGATAGTTGTACTTTGTTGGTGATACTAGCTAGTGTGGTAAAGACCATGTTTTATATTTCAATTCTTGTTCATGATGAAGCGGTGAATCACTGGTTTCTAGTTGTTGTTAACATGGTTGAGGCCGCGTGTGAGATTTGGGATAGCTATCCAGACCCAACTGCTTACCATTGCAGGAAACAGTATACGATTGAAGTGGTAAGTCATGTAATGTGATAATTATATGTTATCCAATGGCTTTATGATGTTGTATATTGATATTAACATACAATATAGATGGCTATGATTAGGGGCGTTTTTCGAACCGAGATCAATTAACGTCCAATTTTGTGAGGGAAGATGGCATCCTGCACAATTTCATACCTTGTTGGTTGTCCAACCATTGATAACAATCATGACTCAAGTGTATTTGTTATAAGGAATATTCAGCACTATAGAGAGCAGTGACATGTTGGGGTTAGTAATCACTGAATTCCTCTACCATTGGAGATATTAACTGGCATAGATTGGATTAAACGTGAACCCCGAATTTATTGATTAGTGGGTTAATTTTATTTTTGCAGTTTGACTCTGGTGACCAGCGTGTTAGGATAGCATTTGAAATATGCAACCATCAATCCAATGAGTGTTCGCATGCCATGTTGACCGTTTGTTGGGCCTTGAAAGGAAAAATAAAAACTCGTTGTTGGTTATTTTTTGATAAGGAGTGGATTAGATACGTGTGCCCAAGGGACAATAGCTGAACACCAACAGTTTGGTTATAAGGTAGTCAAAGCCTTATAGACAGAAATAAGAGTTTTTTTTGGCCTGAAAGTCCCTTACAAGATGTGTGGTATGGCAAGAAATTAGCAATGACTTCACTACATGGAAGCAAATCCGAATTGTACACAAATCTTCTCTGGTTTCGAGACAAATTTATGAAAACAATTCCTAACCCAAAGTTGTTGTCGATGTTGATCCGGAAACGCAAATGTTTCAGCTTCTTTTTGTGTCATTCAGTGCTTTCATGCAAGGTTTCCAATCCTGCAGACCCATGATGTTTGTTGATGCAAGTTGCCAGATGAACAAATACAAATGGCAGATCTTGGGGGCCTTTACAAAAGATGCAGATTAAGGTAATTCATGGACAGCTGATCGACTGCATAACTGTCTGAATAGCTGACTTTGGTTTATAAACTGCATTTTAGTATTAATTATACCATTATATTGAATCACACCAGATCTTTGACTTGTTACTTACAATATAGACCCAAATTTGAGGTTATTTGGATCACTTGTTTGTTTGTGTTTTATACTGCATCATATAGTAGGAAAAAAATACTCATTTTCTTGCATTGGGTAACATATTGATTCAGTAAATTCTTGGATAACTGTTTGTGTAGCTGTCTATATATCTGTTTGGATATCTTACTGGACCTGACTGATGATGTTGTATCATTCAATGACCTCATACATACATCCAGTCCATCTAGTCCATTGCAAAACATGAAATGAAGAAAAAAAATTAAATCAAAGATACAAAAACATAAACTTCATTAACATCACTGATTCAATTACAAAACAACAACAAAAAACATCACATAAAAACAAACATAAAGTTCAAACTAAAAAATAAATGAAAATCATCTACTTCATATCTTCATCTTTTTGCTGCCATTGTTCTTGGTGTCATGGCTTATTCCCTCTTCAAAACCTGATCGCAGACGAGATATGATGACCATAAGAAAATCAAATATCTGCTTCTGTTCGACAAGGACCAGGTCCATATCTTCCTTCATCGTCTTCATCCGTCACTTCATACGACCCATCTTCTCGACCGAAGGTAGAAGAGGGCCATTAGGAACAAGACCTATAGGAGGTCGAGCAGCAGCAAGAGGAGCATGACCAGATATAGAGTCTTCATTAGAGGAGGACGTGGAGGACTTGGAGGAAGAGGATTTAGACTTGGACTTGGATGGATTAAAATCCTCATCTGTGGAATGACTAGTGATATATGAATTTGGGTGCTTCTTCCTTGGGGCCATTGTTTTGTTGGTTGGTCAAAAACTTAGAGAAGAACTCAAGCAGAAGGAGTGGGAGTTGAAAATGAAGCACTAACACGTTATGGAGAATATGGAAAGATAGTCTTATTTATAGAGAACGAAACACTACGTCATTTTTTTGGCTCACACGGTTTTCTCCCGCGTCTTTTTAGTTTTTCTTCTTTTTTTACTACAAGATACCTCCTCTCTCAAGCACTAACACGTTATGGAGAATATGGAAAGATAGTCTTATTTATAGAGAACGAAACACTATGTCATTTTTTTGGCTCACACGGTTTTCTCCTGCGTCTTTTCAGTTTTTCTTCTTTTTTTTACTACAAGATGCCTCCTCTCTCTCTCTCTCTCTCTCTCTCTCTCTCTCTCTAGTTCTATCATTCTCTTATTATGACAAAACTCTTTCTCTATCTTTGCTTCTCCCAACAAGCGTGCATAACCGCATTGAATAACATTAATACGCAACTCTTCGACCAAAACTAAAAGATGTAACTACTCCTTAAACGCAACCCTTCACTATCTATAAATAAAAACACACAGAACATAACGTATTCACATAACAAAAACTTTCTTCTTTACCCTTGTTGGCTTCTACTCAAGAGATTAAATGGCTAACTCCTCCAACAACTCATCTCAGGCATCCCCTCCCCACAAAAAATTCAAACATGAACCAGAGGACTCTATTGAAAAAATGGTCCAAGAAGGTAAGGAAAATGAACAACGTCATCATCGCCGTCAATAAATAACTGCTCCACCTCCACCTATACTCCTATAGTTATCTACTAGAATAACTAACCTTGAAGATAGCATGAAGAACCTAAAGAAAAAGCATAAACTCATCCAAAAGAATAATAAGACTATCTTTCAATTGCTTCGCCAAATCGTTGAGATACTGCCTCTTCCACCGTCAGGATTTGAAGGAGAAAGCAGCAGCAAGTAAAGGAAGCATTGAAGAGCTACAAGATTATAATTATATATTTTCTTTTGTAGTTTTTTATGTACTTTTCAATTTTTATCATTTCTACTATTGTATTTTGTTTCCTAATAACAATGAATATATCTTACTTAAAAGAATGAATGGTGTTTATCTGCCTATCTATCTGATCAAGTATCTGTTCAAGTACCTTTCATTTGATTCAATAATTTTCAAAATTCTAGGAGTGTTTCATAATGTCCTATATGTGTCACAATGCCATCATACAAAAGAGATGACAAAAAATTGGAGGCAAATAGATGACGGCTCAACAAAATGAATAGACACGACAGCAAACAACATGTTGTTTCTCAACTATCATGGATAGTTGTCAAGAGAATTATCTATGTAGCTGTCTGGAAAGCTGTGTTTCAGTACCTAGTATACACTCAACTTTGAGTTGTTTTTGTGTTGTAAAATGCATCAAAAAGTGATAAAAAATTATTTCATAGGCTTAACACATTGATTGATTCATTCAACATTCCAGAGTTGTCCAATGTATTACACAGATAAATACTCAAACAGATAGTCAAACAAATAGACCAAAAGAAACTCTTATGATTACATTCATAATACTCACCTAATATACTACTTATATAAACAAGAAGACAGACCCCTACAACTTACAACAATGTGCAGCGAAAGATCACTACAACAAAAATACAGGCATATATACATTACTCTCGTATACTAGTTCATGAGCTGATTCATTTCTTCAACTTGTTATGTGATACCCATGATAGATTGTGATCCATAAATGATTGCAACAGTTTGGCCTTGAACCGAACCACGTCCTCACGATTTAGAATTTGCTTTATTTCCTTGCCGAGAGATATATGATACACGATGTAGCAAACAAAAGTTCCAAAATCGATGCCAGGAGGTTGTTGAGGATTGTTGATAATGGACTGCACATGTATTTTGTCAAAATCTAGCTTTTGATCTTCCACCCACTGAATGCTTTATCATTCATTTTCATATATTGGGATTTCCCTCATCATCATTTGCTTGCTGGTGCTCTGAGAATCATCCACCAACATCCGAACACTAAGTGATGTATAGAAACTTTCAAAGTTTTCTTTTTGAAAATACAAGAAATGCCCAAGTTGTAATGACTGAGCTTTCTCCCTGCCGATGAATCATGCTTCGAACACCTAGACCAGCCGCCGCTTAGTCACGTCTGCGCTTAGAGTGACTAGTGGTGGGCAAGAGGCTGAGGTAGTTTTTTTATTAAAGCATATCATCACTTACCTCCCAGATAGAATCTATCCACATAAAAACCAAACGAACCTGCATAAATACAGTAATATATCTATTAACCTATTTGGAAAGTGTTACATTCGGAAAAGTAAAGAATAGAAAAGTAGAAAGAGAGAATAAACATTATAGTTTTTAGGGCCTCCCGAAAGTCCTGGTTGTTTGTCGACTTCGTACTCCTTCTAAGTGAGTCAAAATGAAACCAGCATGGCACACTTTTATCAAACACAAGAAGGTGGAAATATCCATGAGAGAGAATCGGGAAAAATAGCTTCCCATTGTTGCCCAAAACCTTGAACAATCTCACAAAAAATGTTCATGCATCATCTTTTCTTTCAACTCTGACCCAGAAACTTGTCAAGAGCATAACACAAAAATTAAACACACATAGGCTAAAAGAAGAGGCAAGAACAGACATATAGAAGGATTACATGAGCCAATGTGTGGAAAGCATAAGAACTTTGAGCTCCTATTACATCCATTGCTTCACTTAGGATAGTGGAATAACAATATAGAATAGAGTTCGAGATCTTCTCGCCGCTAATAATAGACTGCAAATCTTCCCGGTCGAAGAACTGAAAAGAAGCAATGTCATTCTAAAAGAAATCTTTGTCCAAAACAACAGCAGAGCACAAAAAAGTTATAAACTGAAATAGGATTAAACAAAAAAACTTTGAAAATTTATGAGACCCTTACTCAGTTTTGGCAGATTTCATCTAGTACCTCACAAACTCCCTTTGGTAGTGCTCTCCCATATAGTGAAAAACGTCACAATCAAGAAACGGTACAGACAGTTTCTCCTCATCAATCACAATCACCTGGAATCTTCCCAGCTCGCCCTAATTCTTGTTGAAAGATTTCACTACCAAAGGTGAAGCTACTTCAACAATTGCAAACTCTCTAGTGGGTACTACCTCCGCCATAGCAACATTTATCTTCCATGCTTTCCCTTGACATCATCCACAACCTTAGTATCGCATGGATACCAGTAAATCTCATCCCTCTTCAAGGGTTTCCTGGCCTTATCCGTTGACCCTTTAACATAAGAGTATAGATAAATATTTTCTCTATTAAGTCTCTCACCAGGTTCGAGAAGATTCTTGTGAATCAAATATGTACGGACTGTCGGAGGAGATGAACCAACAGAAGGAGGAGTCACAAGGTTTTTCACTACCTCTAGAGAGATAACCGTAGAAGTAGGAAATGTCACTAGAGTCTGCCCGGGACTAGGAGTAGGGGGGAAAAGATCGCAAGACAGTGCAAACTCTCCTCGTTGGGACTTTTCTTTGTCTCCGACGAATCCCTAACTGAGATATAAAAAACTAATCAATGAAAGAACAAGCTACAAAAACACATACAATACATGTCACAGGGAAAAATAGATATTCAAACAAATGTTCAGACAGATGGACGATGTAGACACAGATACATAGACATATACTCATACAGATAGACAAAAAGATAGATAGATATTTTTTAGTTTTTTGCAAAAAAGTTATAAAGTACAATTGAAAATCACCCATAAAAGTACCTGTATTCTTTTCCTTAAAATTAGGGGAATTATACAAAATGAAATGACTAAAATCTATTCTTTTGAAATGTCAGAATCAGTACCAGCCAATCATTTTCTAACTACAGCCACATTCTTCATTGTCTGATTCTCTTCATGAAGTTGTTGATTGATAAGCTCTAGTCTTTGCTTTGCAACTTCAACATCTTTTTTTTGCTTTTGAAGGTCCTCATTTTCATGTTGCAAAACATTCAATCTCCTATGAAGCTCCTTATTTGTTGCTTGATATGATTTAACTGCTTTGTCACAATCTTTAACTTGCTTCTGCAACTTACTCTTCTCTTCAGCAACAACTTTTATCCTCGCTTGAGCTACAACTTGTACTTCCTTGAGTTGCTTCTTCAAAATCGTAATCTCTCCAGCAGCAACTCTAGCAGTAGCTCCAGCAACAAACTCTACATACTTTAAGCTTGCCTCAAGCATAGTTTTCTCTTGGATAGTTGCACCAAGTTCTCTCTTTGCTTCTACCACTTTATTCTTAGCATTAAGATTATTTGCCCTCAAAACTGCAATATCATCTGTAGCATGTACATAATCAGATAATTGGTTCTGAACCTCATTCTCCCGGCCCAGATTCTTCATTTTCATCTACACGGATTGGTTCTGCCTCTTGAGACCCTCAACCTCCATTCGCAATTCAACTAGTTGAAAGTTGGGAGCAGATGGATTTTCTTTCAAGTCTGCATTTTCTTGCTCCAAAGACTTGAAATCTTTTATCAAAACACTTAAAACAAGTTCACCCGTTGGGTCACTAGGTCAAGGTCGCTGGGGCAATAGGGAAATAAATCAGTGATATGTCATTCACTTCTTGATAGTTGCATCCACCCGTTCAGTTAAGGTTAGGGTTAGGATTAGAACTTTATTTCTATTTAATTTTTATTAATCATTTAAAATACTGTGTAAGTATATACAATTATCAAACATCACTCTGATAATGTGAAAGTATATACGGTCGAGATTAAGAGCGCCACGTGGCAATTGGGTCAGGTCAAGAGGCTAAAAGTGCCACATGGATTGACCCAAGGCAGTTATTGCCTAGACAAAAAAACACCGTTGGAGCGTTGATTTTTCACTTTTTCCCTTTTTGGGATTACATCTACATGACAACCAGGTGAAACACCTCCTGGTGAACTTACTCTTACTACGTGAAAAAGTAGTTCAGACGACTCTTACGTCCACGTCGTCTGAACATGTTCGTAACTATCGTCTTATACGCAGTCGTCTGATGAAAATGTCTTCAGACGACGTTACATAATTTGTCGTCTTTAACACCTATTAGACAACTGATTGATCTGTCGTTTAAGAAAAATATTAGACAACTAATATGATATGTCGTACAAACTAATGTATAACAACATATTATCTGTCGACGTTGAGACTTGAGTTCTTGTTATTTTGTGCATGTATCTGTCGTCTGTATGAATTTTTTGTAATTGAAGTGACGACAAATACCATTTACAATAAGCTGCTTCTTAAGCATTGGTTTCTGACCATTTGAACAGTGCACAAAATCTGGAAACAGTGCAAAAACTCCAAAATTGATATTAATGTACTTGACATTGAAGTTATATCATGATCCAATACATGTATTGAATACATATGTACAATATGTATAGTTCTCATAATGTATAGAAATCGACTATCTACAATATTGACTATACTTGACTATTTCATCACAACACCAGACCTAGGCTGTGTCCTCCTTTGCCTATGCTGGCAGGTAATTGGTACTTCACTTGTGTGTGGTACAACTGTGTTGCTGCTTTGCTGCTGTTGGTAACAAAAAAAAGGGATATCAACTTTACATAGACAAAACGCATGCCAGAAAAGAAAATCTAACAATGGTTTGATACATGCCTTAAACACAAATGAAACTTGCCAAAAGCTTACTCCTAATTCAACATCAACCAAAACGCATATTTTTAAGCAGAATAGTACTATCATACATTAATATGGTACATCATACAGAATGGATATTATTCTATTGCATTTCCCAGAACCAATGCAAGATACAAAAGCCACAAATCGCTATATTGTTACAAACGAGTTCCAACATTTGTTACAAAAGCCACATCGCTCTAAAAGATGGACACTTCTACCATTCCACCTATATTTCATTGCATCAATGATTTATGTACAAATGGAATATAGATGTAGATGTGGAGCTTTGGTTGAAATAATCATAGTAGATATAAAAAAAGATGCTACCACTAATAGCCAAAACTTCGAATATGGGAAAGAAATATAACTGTGTTTGATGAAGACTTACTGTACCTAAGTTTATGGCAGATTTGCATGAGCCTGAAGCCGATGTGAGAAACTTGTGGTGTGCAATATCCGTACAATGACGACCATTGACATCCCTGGAAAGTTGCAATCTTCTTGGAACTATGTTTGCATACATTCCTTTCTGTATGTGCTCCCATGGTGGCAGTCACCAACACCAGTTCCAAAATAAGGGCTTTAATTAGCTGTCAAAATAAAACCTAGACAAAAAAGAATCATAGAATAAGCAATTATGCATATGGCAACAGAAAAATATAACAAAAGATATATGACAATTCATACAATTCTCACCCACATGTAGGTTGTAGCCAGTCACAAATCTAAGTTTCCAGATAATCACATTAACATCTAGCCAGGACATACTTCGTTTATTAAAAGTTCAGCTTTGGGAGAAACAGTCCTGGAAGGAAGGGAAATTGAAAACTTTTTTGGTTGTAAATTTTTTATTTGAGAAGAGGGATCCATGGGCTACCTCACAGCATGTCTAGTTCAAGAAGATGCTTGGGTAATTGGATTAAAGGCAAGCTGCTCAGCGCAGGATAGCTCTTCATGGGGCCCTGCTACCTCACGACCAAGAACTATAAGGTCAAGGTAATGATGATAATGGGAAACCAAGTTGTTCATGGCATCAATGTCGCCCTGGCCGCAGACTCCGTCACTATACAGAGTATTCATTGTGATGCCAAATCCTGGAAACCGCTTTGACGCAGTATCATTCTTTGTGGGCTTCCATAAACCAACAAATGCTTCATGGGCAGAGGGTTGTGATTTTTTAATAGGTGTCATCCACCTCCATATTGCAGCCTGGAAAGCAAGAGTAGCATTCTACTCAATGTATTCCGGATGGTTCAAAAGATCCACCTTCAATGCTTCCCCAGCAGCACCGTAATTGTAGTTCCTAGAAGTGAGCACCAAGAGAAGCATCATAAGCATCTCAAATTCGAGGTTATACCGAATTTTTCTATAATTTCACATGTAACAAGAATAAGTCAAACATGCAACTGTATATGACCTAGAGCACAACTGTCTCTAGATATCAACAGAAGTAGATTACACTAGCTTGGAATATGAAGCATATAGGTTCTGAATTTAATAAGCTAATGGAATGCCTACAAGCATCTTCGATAATCAATTCACCAACGAAAGCTCCACTGGGTTTAAAAAACAAGAATACAACAAAGCAAATCCACATTAAAACGAAAGAAAGAAAGACTAACCAGTAGATAGGCAAAGCACTCGACCGTAATAATCAGCCCCAGGAGAGCAAGGATATGTGTATTTGTAGTTTTCATCACAGTATTTCTGTAGGGGACTCATTTCCCTGTTATAGCAAAGTCCCCAGGCCAATGGTCCTCCTGTAGCCACATTATAACCACCTAGCACAATCAAATCCATCGTTAATATGATCGATCATTGAAAACCATGCTACATACACATATGACTATCAGCAAGATCTTGATGTGACTCAAGAAATCAAATATTCCATACTATTTGGTATTTACAACAATCCAGTTTCAAGGCCATCATAAGACAATTCACTCTCAAAGCCGACAAACTGAATTCTGTCCTACTCCTTAGTTCAGTAGACTCATATCTATATATGATTCCATGTTTCCAAGTTACCGTCACTCACGACTATACATTTTTAATATCAAACATTGAGCTTATTCACCTTATGTTTTCCAGACAGAACAAATGAAAGTTGTCCATCATGTCATCAAGGTCTGCATCACCAAGGCTGTACATCATGTCAATGAAGAGCAAAAGAAGATTTTCTAGGATTTCAATTTCCTTTTTCAAGTTTCCGGGCAGATGTAAAATAATTTCACTATATATACAAGATTCCTACAAAATCAATAAACATGACCATTTCAAAATATTGAGGTAGCTAAAGTTTCAAAAGCACTCACTGAATACCCAAATCGATATGCTCTTGAATACTGAATCCAGAGCAGCCAGTATCACTGAAGTTCTTCCGCAAAAGGTCAAGCTCCTTCACTTTCAGATAGTCACAACCAAATCACTACACAACAATATGAAAGCATAATCTAAAGCAATAAATAAGAGAAACAAAAGTTCACATAAGACCCAATTTTTATTTGATCAACTTTAACACATTAGGTCGAATATCAATTTTTCGCATCAAATTTCAATGAAGACAAAAACCCACAACAAATCATGACCCGAATCAAAATCCGAGTAGATACAAGTACACAAAATCGCTGATGCAAAGCGAATTGAAGAAACAAGGTTTATCAACTCACCGAAAAATTGAGATCGAAGGAGAAGAGGAGTTGACGGAGGAATTGAACGGCATGGATCAGAGAGCGCTAGAGAGAGGCCCTACCGCCGTCGATGGCGGAATTGGACTCGAGGCTGAACTTGTTGCGCGTGAACCTGGACTAGATGTGAAGTCGAGGTCGACGAAGTCAGCAATTGAGATTTGATTGGGGCCGAGGCGAATTTGAAGTCAGATCAAGAGTGATGCAGGTCGAAGTGGTCGAGGGCTCAAGGTTGAGAGGGCTGAGAGGTTGAGGTTGAGGCCTGGGACAGAGAGGCATAAAAAGAGAGTCGAAAGTGAGGCATATTACTTCTTAGGGTTTTTCCTCTGAGGGTTAGGGTCGGGACTTCATAGAAATTAAAATCTCTTCTATGCGTTAACTATTACAATAATTGCATCATCCCACTTCAGACAGTCTTAGCTCATTAAACAGTGTATCTTTCAGCTTATTCTTCACATGCTCACTGGTTTTCTTCCAGATACTAAAATTGAACTTCTGATAGTATAACGAGCAACAGAACTGACATTTCCACGTCTGTTCCACTAGAACAAACTATTATTCTGGTAACTTAACCGCTCCTTGATGTTGTTTAATAGCTACTTCATCTTCAGTCTCAGTCCCTAAATCACTATTAAACGTTGATTCAGAAAACTCCACTTTCTTCTTGACCTTGCCATTGAACTCCTGCTTCATGACACCCTTCTTCTTCTTCTTCTTCTTCTTCTCCTTCCTTCTTTAGAGTGTCCTTAATAATTTACACAATACGACTTTCTAAAACAGAAGGACTAGATGAAGAGGAAGTCATTCTTCTTCCATTGTTCCTTTTTTTCACAACAAACTGATCCTCCTCGGACGAAGAAGAAGAAGAAGATTCAACATATTTCACTCTCTTCCTAGCTGATCTTGTATGCCTTGTATCAATTTCACTTTCTGAATCTGAGACTACTCTCTTGTGTTTAAACATTAATATAGAATAACTGCAAATGATCAACATACGGATAGTTAGACATATATCCAAAACAGATATCAAATAGTTAGTGGAATAACACAATAAAATCATGTAAGCAAAATGAAAGAATATCTAGACAGATATTTAAACAGATATATAGACAGATGGATAAATAAATATTCAGATAGATACTTAAACAAATATAAAAAAAAACATTCTATATATAATAACAACAACAACCAAAAAGTCTTTTCGAACACACTACATCACATAGCATCTACAAAAAATCAAGAAAAAAGTTACAAAAATACCAAAAATTAAACTAAAAACCCTATAAGAATGTCAACAACAACCTTTCAAAATTCAAAAAGCATAGATACGAACAACGAAAACGATAATGCAAACTGCTTAGAAACAACGAAAATGAAGAACCAAGGACGAACAAGTTACTTGCACAGAACAATTACAACACCAAAAGAGATGACGATGAAGATTACGAAGGCAACAGAGCGAACAAACTCAACGACGAGGATGCGAATGCGACGAAGATAATGAACGAGCTGACGGCGGAGATTTTGAAACACATAGACGACAAAGGTAGTAAGTGAGACAAAGATAGTGGCAGTTATCATAAATATGATGAAAATGTTGGTCTATTACATACTTATGTTTGGTTTTTTTAGGAAAGACAATGCTAAAATTGGATTTTTTTTATTCATTTTCCTTTATTTTGTTATTTTTAATTCAGAATCCCAAATGCGTGTCTAGGCAAATTCACAAGCCCAAATTGTGTGATCCATCAGGTAAAGCCCAAATTCAGAGAAATGAGAACAAATGATATTGGCTAGAAAGTGTGAAAGACTGCATTGTCATTTTTTTGCTATGTCTCAGTCGTTGATGATGCTTTTTTACACATTCAAACTGGTTGAGAGATAATATGTTTCCACACACGTTGAGGATTGCAGCACCAAACACTAGACTAGGAAGATAAATTCTGACCACTATTGAAACATAATATATAGAGTACTCGAACAATGCAACCATCGCACTGAACTGTTTTGTGACAGTTGATGTAGGAAGATAAATTCAAAGGCATAGGATAATTCACAATCCCACAATATCAAAATGCATAATGTTGTCCACATAAACAGGTTCTGCGTGACATTACTAGATAAATTTTCAAATGGCATAATACCTAACTCGATCTAATGTTGAAATGGACTCACTATAAGAGTATCTTCTCTGACCAGCTCCAATTGAAACCATTCACCTGCTCTCAGCTTCGGATGTTTGTCCATGAAAACTTTCCACCCGACGTTGAACTTCACGGTCTTGAGGGACTTAACAACTTTAACATTGGTTGCAGTGGAAGGAGTACCACGTCGAAGATAATGAAGATGATAAGACCTACCCTGAACCAGGTGATGATTCGCAAACCAAGTCAGGATGCCCTGAGAACCTGACACAGTTATCAGATGAACAAAGATGAATAAAAAAAATTAACGAACTACTGAGGACTGCATATAACCCATATACATGAAAAATCGTACAAATTACTTACATCAGTACAATACTCGGACCTCACAAATACATGGCAAGTGACGGGAAGATCATCCATGTCCTTTGTTGAATGCGCCTCCTCTGAACCAGTTGTTTTATCAGACGTGTCATCATCTTTGCTCTCTGCATCATCATCTTCGCCCTCTATAGTAGGATCCTTCACCAAACTAGACATCTCATCAGAAGTATCTCCATATGTATCATCTTTTTTGCCCCCTGTAGTTGGGTCGTTGGAACCAGAGGCCTCAATTGTAATTACTTACAGGGTTGGCACCACTTGGCACCAGGTACGATTAGTTATAATGGTGACGTTTACAGTAGGCAGTTTTTTGACCTCAAACACACAAATCGTCCCACTTGCCAATTTCATCTTCTTTGCAAATTGTGACCAACCCTCCCCTATCCTAATGGTGCCTCCTTTCAGATGGGTTTTTACTAGATACAATAGTTTCCCAACCCTGTCCACCCGCAACAATATTTCTCATGAATCTCTACCAAAATCTATGTAGTACTTTGCTGGGATTGTCTACATATGAATTGGCAGCAACAATTTAAATGCAAAAGTAATGTTTTTGTTGCCGTCTACCCTAAATATAACAACTATTTCACAGTTCAATAGTGAGATAACATACTGGAGGCGTGCCCTCGCTGACAAATTGCTTGCAGAACACAGGGAGTGGCGCTTCAAGTTTTATCAAATGCGGTGTATCACACTTGCTTCCCATTACATCCTGCACGACGTCCTACATGAACCTGATGATGTCGAAATGCATCTCGGCCCTGTGTCTGCAAAATATAACCATTTTCTGGCCAACCATGTTATCCCTTAAAACATTAGTCCATCCTAGTCCTAATCTAGGATATCGATGATCCCCCTTCGGACATTGATAATCTCCACTCAGTTATTATCTCCTCTCATATATTTTTTCGCAAAGGGAATATGTATGGCCTGAAATAGATTTATTGTGCTGTGTAAAAAATGATCTGCAGATAAATTTAGACCAAAGGTATGAACACTTACGAGATACGAACAATTCTCCGGGTATTCAACGTTGGGCGTGCTGATGACGGCCATGAAAGCCGGACCATAGTTAATGGGGTAATGGTCTCCCATAGTGCCTAAAGGTTTTGCCCGGTATTAGTGTCTGGGTACATATCAGTTTGAAACTTTGAATTATGATGGAGATGATATTTGTATTTGTACAGCGTGTCATAAAGGGTTTGGGGTTACCACATCAATTCCTTTAGGGATTACTGTTTGTGGCCATGAAATATAGGAAATGTTGGTAGTGAATAATGACTACAGGTTAATATCAAAAAATTCGCCCATAAAATAATACAAACTATTCATTCTATGTGTACTTAGTAATTAAAAAATTAATTAATGTGTTTATTTCCTTATCGATGGGCCCTAATTTTCCCTTGCAAAGTTTAAAACGTTGAAATATATAAAACGTATGTATATGGGTGTATACAAAACTATATCTTTGCCAAAACCAGAAGATAATGACGTATCAAACCCATTAACTCAGAATTACTTAAATTATTCTATATACATCTATACTTACATTCACTTATTTTTAGGGCAAATTACTAACTTAGATGACAACAATCCATTCCTTATGTATATAGTGTATATATATGAGGAATATACTAGGTGATTTAGATATAATTCATTAAACAATTAGTCAATCAACTCGCCCAACAATTGACCAATTACTTGATACATGAAAAACACCACCCTTCATGCACCGTCGGATACCAGTCTTCCGATTCACAATACAACAATAATCCACCCCATGACCGCCTAAATTGATAATTAAAGTCACTTAACATGCCATCCATCTAAACATCCACTTCACGAGCCATATTCATCATTGTTCTGATCATGTCATCCATCTCTACCATTGTATCAAACACGGATTGCATTGCATCTAAGAGTTGCTCGGCTGCAGATTCATCAGAGAGAGGAGGTTGTTGAGGTGAAATGAGATTGGTTGCACAGCGATGTGACATTGTGCTATATCTAATTACGATGATTCGATAATCAAAGTACGGTTATCTTCAAGTACTGCCTTCAAATATACCAGTACCTATAATGAAATACTGCTTTTAGAGCATCCGCACCCATAAAATGGAGAGGAATTCCTATTTTGAGGAATTCCTATTTTGAGGAATTCCTCACCCATTTGAGGAATTCCTAAAAATAGGAAGTCCTATTCCTGTTTTTTGTGCAGCGGTGCTAAAAATAGGACTTCTTATTACTATTCATTATTATTTAAAATATTAATTTTTTATTTTCGGGTAATATTTTCAACCAATTTCCTCAAATGATAGGAAGTCCTATTTAGACGCGCGTTAATATGCTTTGAATCAATTTTGTATGCCGGTAGCATACGGTGGTCTCGCTGATGTAATCCGAGTCATGTTGGACGTAGGTTTTTTGTTGAGCATACATTCGTTATAACAACGTGTTTATTATTATTTTTTATTTCGTCGCGATTCAAAAATGACATTTTTTTAAGTTATGATTTTTGACTAATTTTCTTCACGAAAGTTATAGAGGACATTAATATGAACTTGTCCGTATTTTTATTGAATTTTTCGGAAGTCCGAGCTATTTATTATGATTTTTTAAGTTTTAGAGTAAATAATTTATTTAAAATAGTTTTAGGAGCTACCACGTGTCGCGTTTTGATTCGTCCGTAATTCAGTAAAAAAAATTTAAATTTTTTTACCGTTACACGCGCCGGATTTAAAAAAAATTCCCGCCTGACGTCAGCCACGCGCGTGCTGACGTCAGGGAGAAATTCCTCTCCCGGTTCCTCAAATCGGAATTCCGAGAGGAATTCCTCTTGGTCAAAGCCCGGTCTCCCTCCCCCCTCTCCCCCGCTGCACAACCTCTTCCTCCAGAAATCCTCTCCCAGCCATGGAGCCCTCCACAAAATCGAAGAATTCCCCGGAATTCCCCTCCGCGCTGCGGATGCTCTTATAACAATCCAATTCTGATCGCACGTGAGTACCATGTGAACCATAAAATATCCATTAACCTAAATAATTATTTTAAGTATTTAATCCGTTGACCATGCTATATGCAAAGACGAGTCAAATATGGATAATGTATTCAAACTTTATAGTAGTGTCATGCAATTATTCAACACGTCGTTTATGTAAGACAATGGGCCAGTATATTGTCAATCTAAAACGATACGTAATAGAGGTGTGTTCCTTTCCAATATTAGTGAATAAGGCCATCTTCGGGAGGGTTTAAAAGGGTCATAGGCTAAATTATAACCCTCTTTTGATCTTCAACAAGAAATGGGGCCAAGTCAAAGGGCCAAAGGGCCATATTTAGCCATTTGGCTAGCCTAGGCTAAATTTTTGGGACAACCTATCAGATTAAAAATACATATTTGGTAGTTGAAAGGGGACCTAAATGAACACATGTGTCATGCTTTTATTAGTTGATTCAATAAAGTTCAATCCAAAACAAATACCAACAGCTATCACAAATTAATAGCTTCAACGGACTAAAACAAATATAGCCGTTGTACCCCCAAATGATTTCACACCTTGTATAAATACCATCGACATTTTGCATCCATACTCTGTGTCTTCCTTTCACAATTCACACCTTGTGTCTTCCTTTCACGGTTCACATTTTCCATTCACACTCTGTGTCTTCCTTCCATTCTATCTCTGACCTTCTTTTCTACTTGGTTAAAATATGTCCACCAAAGGAGCTAATTGGACAAGAAAGGAAGATGAAGTTCTTTGTGTTGTGTATATCCAAGTCTCCGAAAACTCCGACAAAGGTACTAGCTAAAAAGATTCCGGCATTTGGAGACAGGTAGAGCAAAATTTCAAAGAATCGTTCAATGACACTCCTCTGAATTATAGAAATTATGAGAGTTGCAAAGTTCGATAGCAAAAAAAAAATATTTTCCCAAATGAACAAATGGCATCAATGTGTCAAACGCGCCGAGAGGAGGATTCATAGTGGAGCTAATCAAGCCGATCAAGTAAGAATATCTTTTACCCTTAGTTTTATTGTTTTTGCATCATGAAACTTCTAGTATTGATTAATATTTGTTGAATAATAATTTATCTATTTTTTGCAATAGCAACACCTAGCGGAGGACTTATATAAGGAAGATATGAAGGGAAAAATATTTCGCCATCAAAGTTGTTATAATTTGTGTAAAGATACTTGTGTGACACTTGATGATCCACCACAAGAAAATTATGGTCCAACACTAGTGAAAAGAAATGTCTCTATATCCACTACAAGAAAAATGCACTTAGACCACGGAACCTTAAAGGTTCCGTCGTCTAAGTAACACTTAGACCACGGAAACTTCTCCGCGGTCTAAGTGAACACTTAGACGACGGAGAAGTCATTTTCCGTCGTCTAAGTGAAACTTAGACTGCGGAGAAAATTTCCGCGGTCTAAGTGTCACTTAGACGACGGAAAAAGACTTTTCCGTCGTCTAAGTGAAATTTCAAAAATTTAAAAATTTCACTTAGACCGCGGAGAAAGTTTCCGCGGTCTAAGTTTTCACTTAGACGACGGAAATGCACATTTCCGTCGTCTAAGTACTTTAACCCTAAACCCTAAGGCCCTTTCCCCTAAACCATGTTTTCACTTAGACGACGGAAATGTGCATTTCCGTCGTCTAAGTGAAAATTTCGTAATTTCACCTAAGACAACGACCATCTAGACCATGTCCCAATGCATATTCTTTTCGTCGAGACCATAGAGTAAACAATGTTTGGAGTGTGACCGTCGACGGTGTTAAAATAGGACTTACGGATTTTCGTGTATCCAGGTTTCCGGTTTGTAAAAATTTTGGATTTGCGGTTAACTGTGCCGATGAAACCCTGAACGAACTCAGTATTTAGTGGAAATTATTCTACTTATATATTGTGTTATGGTGAGTATATCCAATGGTCGTTTTTTCCAAATTCAATTTCGTTAATATCGATGTGCAATGAGCCTATACGTACCGACACTTAAGTTATACATATTAGTAGATACTTAACAAGTTTGAATACGTAAATTAATTCATCGTCTTAAATCCCACTTTTTATATATACGATTCTTTAATCGATATTTTACGACAATTCCATTCAAATTACAGGTCCAAAAATTCATTACAAATTATTTTTAAAAAATAATTTTACGGAATTTTCACCTAGACCACGGAGATGACCATCTCCGTCGTCTAAGTGAATTTTTTTAATTTTTAATTTTAAAAAATAATTTTTTAATTTTTTTTAAAAAATCAAAAAAATTTAAAAAAAATTTAAAAAAAAATAAAAATTCACTTAGACCACGGAGATGGTCATCTCCGTGGTCAAAGTGAATTTTTTAATTTTTTAAATTTTTTTAAAAAAAATAAAAAAATTATTTTAATTAAAAAAATTCACTTAGACGACTGAAAAACTCATCTCCGTCGTCTAAGTGAAATTTTAAATTTTTAATTTCTGGCGGTGTTTTTCCCACTAAAAATTTGGCAAAAATTTAAATCCACTTAGACGACGGAAATTTGTCATCTCCGTCGTCTAAGTCAAAATAATTGGCGGTATTCTTTTCCCGCTAAAATTTTGGCAAAAATTTAAATCACTTGGACGACGGAAATACTGATTTTCCGTCGTCTAAGTGAAAAATTGGCGGTATTGTTTGAAAATTTAAAGCACTTAGACGACGGAAATACTGATTTTCCGTCGTCTAAGTGTTTTAAAACTCTATAAATTCATCATTTTCTCAATCTCTCTTCATTTTTTCCTCTCCCTCAATCCACTCTCCCTCTCCCTCTCCCTCTCTCCCTCTCCATCTCTCCCCCCCCCCCAATCAAACCACCCACCATATATCATCACCATCACCATCCACTATCATCATCACCACCACCACCGTTTCCGCCACCGCCGACATCACCACCGTTGCCGCCATCACCGACATCACCACCGTCGCTGCCACCACCACACACCACCACCACCTACAACGTCGCCTCCACCACCACCACACACCACTAGCTCCCGCCTACATTGTCACCTCCACCACCGGCCTCCACATTCCGGCCAACACCACCGGCGCCGCCACCACCACCGCCGCCTATAATTAGTTTAGTTTTAGCTTAATTTTGTTTATTTAGGCTAGATTAATGTACTTTATTATATTATGAATTTTTTATTCATTGTATTTATATCCATAATAATTTAAATTATTTATTCATTATGAATTTTGTACGTATTATATATTATTAATAATTAATATTCAATAAATTTTGCAATATTATGAATATTGATATACAAAAAATTAAATAAAAAATTTATTAAATGCTAATTATTAAATTATTAATTAGCATTTCATGAATTTTTCATTTAATTTTTTTTTACAAAATCACCACTTAGACGACGGAGATTGTCATCTCCGTCGTCCAAGTGTATTTTTAAATTTTAATTTTTTTTTAAAAAACATAAAATTATTTTTTTTTTGAAAAAATGTAAGTGTTCACTTAGACGACGGAGATGACAATCTCCGTCGTCTAAGTGAATTTTTTAATTTTTTAATTTTTTTTAAAAAAAATAAATTTTTTTTTGTGATGAAAAATTTAAAAATTCACTTAGACGACGGAAATTGTCATCTCCGTCGTCTAAGTGAACACTTAGACCCCGGAGAATGTCCGCGGTCTAAGTCTCACTTAGACGACGAAATTCTCCATCTCCGTCATCCAAGTGCTTGGACGACAGCACTTGGAGCATGGAACTTGGACGACGGATATTCCGTCGTCTAAGTATTTAGACGACGGAAAATTGCACCTAGACGACGGAAATCGTCCGTGGTCTAGGTGCATTTTTCTTGTAGTGATCCTTAGAAGATGATGAAGATCTAAACGAATTTACTCTGGCACAAAGTTCGACTCCCGATTTCGTTTCTAGACTCGATCCCCTTCCTAGACCAATGGGATGAAATACCACAAGAAGAAAACAATTGAAGGCCAAAGAGAAGGATGAGAAAGCCTTTCAAGAGAAACTATTGACTAACATGGAACGAATGAGGGAAAAAAACAGTAAGGCGGAAGAGGCAAAAGCCTTACGAGAGAAATGAAGGAGGATTGATGAGAGAGGGAGAGGGAAGAAGCCATTGTGATGATGCAAACCATTGATTTTACTCCAAGGAGCAAGACATATTTTGATGGGAAGAAGAGGGAAGCTCTTGAAAGGTTAAGTGCACGCGAGTTGTTTCCTAATGCCACCACAACATCGAATGACTATCAACCACACATGGCATTTGAAGATGAAGAATACTTTGATTATTAACTTTTGGTTTGTCAATGTTCAAGTTAATTGGTTTAGTTATTCATGTTTATGTCATTAAAATTATGTCATCCTTTCAAGTTTTAATGGCTCCAGCCTTTGAAAAATTGCTTTGAGTTCCTAATATACATCATGACAGAAGGCAAAGAACATGCTTTGTGGAAAAGATGAAGTAGATGGCCTCTTTACTGTTTGATCTGGAAATACATGCCTCTTTCTATACACTAAATCATTTGTCTAAGATCAGATACATTAATCTTCAAGATACCATTACTTTGGATACATCTTCAACCATGATTGCTGAAAGTTACGTTATCTTTATCCAAACATTATCCAAAGGAATGCTGAAAGTTACACAATTAAAATAAATACAAACGAGCCAGACAATAATAACAATACAAGCAAATAAACTAATAAATTGGAGCCTTCATTGCCTCACCTAGCTAGCTAGCAATTCACCCATGGCGCTTCTACTTCTAATGTCCATTCAAGTAAACATGTTGGACAAGATCACTTCATAAATTATTATTTCCAACACAACAGCGTATCCTTCCATAGCGACATATATTCTGCCATTGTGATATGTCCGAGTCTTGGATCACGCGGCAAATTTGGGCCATCATATATTTTTGCTTGAGCTCTTCTCGACCTATTTGAATTTGGTTCATCGTCATCAGACTCGCCATTGTAGTAGTCATTTCGTTCATCTTCGACAATCATGTTATGAAGTATTATGCAAGCAAACATGATTGTCGATAATGCATCTCGGTCCCAACCTCCTGCCGGTTGCCTGATAATTGTGAATCGTGCTTGTAGAATACCAAATGTCCTTTCAGCATCCTTCCGATACGCCTCCTGCATAGTGGAAAAGTACACTTCCGCATCATTCTGAGGATGTTTGATTGATTGCACAAGTGTTGCCCACTTAGGGTAGATCCCATCAGCAAGGTAATACCCAAACTCGTAAGGAGTCCCATTGACTTCGTAGCTAAGCCTGACCTGCTATTACATCATCAAATAGTGGTGAACGTCCTAGAATAGTTATGTCATTCTGAGCTCCAGGAATTCCAAAGAAAGCATGTCATACATAAGTATCTGGACCAACCACTGCTTCGAGAACAATTATTGATTTTTTTGATTTGCCACAAAAGCTCCCATGCCATCCCACTGGACAATTCTTCCGTTGCCAATGCATGCAATCAGGGGAACCTATCATTCCAGGAAATCCTCGTTGCTCGCCTCTTAGTAAGAGCTATCCAAATCTTTTGTTATAGGAGCCCGAAGGTAGCGTTCTTCATAAATGGTAACTATGATACGAAAAAATCGACCAAGATTCTCAATGGATGTTGACTGAGGCATACTAAAGGATTCATCTAAAGAATCAACAGAGCATGTAGTGGCCAACATTCAGAGTGCGCATGTCAATTTTTGAGGATGTGGGAATCCCGGACTCCCAGCACAATCTTGTGACTACCGAAAGTATGGATCTGTTGTCTGCACATGATCCATCGTGTAGAGAAACAGTTCACGCCTCATTCTGTAACGTCATCTAAAATCAACGGCAGGGTACATAGGGTTAGCTACAAAGTAATCATTTATCAATTTTTCATTAGCTACCTTGTGTGATCGGAAATGATCAACACGGCCCAGAGTAGAACCACCCCATTTAGGTTGATGTTGGAATGGATTAGTAGCTAGATAGCTTGCTGCTTCCACCATAACCTGTGTAGTATTTCTTCGTCTCTAAGCATCATATTCTTCATCTTCCTCGTCTTCATGTTGCCTCTCATTCCACCGAGAAAACCAATTAGAACTCATTGCAAATGTAATGGTAAGTTACAAACCGAACAAAAAAATGACAGAGGAGGTAGTAGATACAGATAATGAGATATGGCTGATATGCTACCGATCAATCAAACATTTGAGGTTTGAAAATAAGATAGAACTGCCACATGTACATAAAAAATCAAATCAAATATCTTGATAAATGTATATATAAATTTCATAAATTTTATTCCAAAATTGATGAATTTCACAATTTCAAATTTTTGTGTATATATTAGAATGTGATTAAAATAATATTATATTAAAAAGAAGACGTAAACAATAAAATATTCGAAAGGGCTAAAATTTAGCCATTTCTTGTTGAAGATGGTCACCAAATTTTTAATAAAAAACTAATATATGTTGGGCTATATTATAGCCCCGGGCCCAGTTTGGCCCTCCCTTGCTGAAGATGGCCTAAACTTTTATCAAAAGACGCATGGGGGGTAATTGTAGTGAAATGATTCTTCAGCACGTGAAGACGCAGATTTAGTGGGATACTTCAATATACTAAAAAGGGAGATTCACCTACCTGGGGAAGGGGGAGAAAATGTAGACGTTGACATGACTACCATTTTGGATTTATCCAATAGAAAAAAATAAACATACATATATTTAATTTGAACTTGGTTAATGTGATACCCTGACCTTTTTATATAATTTCTACTATTTATGAATGATTAAAATTCAATTTAGTGATCGCGGAAGCATTTTTACCGTCGATAAATATTGAAAGTTTTAGAGTTGACTTTTTATATGATTGTCGAAGTTGGTTGACTTTGGGTAGAAGTCGTAGAATTTGTCGAGACGAGTTCTTAGACACGAGAAATGTCAATATCAGAGTTACGATGAAAAAGTTATGACTAACGGAAGTTTGTCATAAATGACTTACCATAAATGGACGGTATAAATAGAACCTTGCCCTTTCGGGAAGGTCAGTAGTGGTTGACCAAGGTCAAATCTTTCTCTCTCGGGTGTGAGAGCTCTGGTTCGACCCATTTAGGGTCCGTCGACGTCAGCCGGTGGCACGGCACCGTCCGACCACCTCCAATTTTAAGGAGGGCAAAATCTAGGGTTTCTGGGTGAAATCCCAGCCGTTGTTGGTGAGGTCTCCAACGACGATTTGGGTAAGAATCGACTATGTTTTGTGTGGTGATTGTGTTTATGTGTTGTGATTTGATTTTGGGTGCAGGTTTAATTATGTATCCTCGGAGGCCAATTATCATTTTATCTGTGTTTACCTCATCAAATTAGACAAACAAAATCCTAGCCTTGAAGATCTCTTATAGCCATAGTGATGTGGGAGTTGAACTTGGCTAACAAAATTCTAGCCTATCATAGTAAAAAAACTGTGGCGAATTGAATTGCATATATTTCCTTTGGTACGTTCTTTTAACCTGGAAAGATCGATTGACCTATAAAAATAATTTGAGTTTGCTAATGATCAAAATCACTTCGCAAGGAACAAAATTAATTCCTGGTTCGCAAAAACCTAATTCATAACAATTCAACGACTTACTAGTTAAAATTTGGTCAAAGATCGATGAAGAATAATTACCTTCATAGAGAGATACAAATCGTTTACTTCAGAATCCATTATGTATTTATGTTTTCAATATTGATATGAATGTCAGACATTCTATGATTGTATCTTCTAACTTCTAACTTTGCGGATCTATTCACGTAAGAAAATGAAAACAGAGCATATGAAAGAATCCAATTAATTGTATTTTCTATTCTTTGTCTATTTTGGTATTTCCATTTACCTTAAAATCTGATTTTTGATGTTTCAA
Organism: Geum urbanum; assembly: GCA_946800695.1. NCBI lineage: Eukaryota > Viridiplantae > Streptophyta > Magnoliopsida > Rosales > Rosaceae > Geum > Geum urbanum. Next base: position 2,157,296 of record OX327008.1, on the reverse strand, counting down.
AAATAGGATGTGTACCCAATATTTAGGGGGAAGTGAATAAAATTTTCCATTAGAAAATCAAGAAAAAAAACAAACGGTATGCCATATTTTCTTTGATTTTCTCAATTCTTTTTTTTTTCTTCAGCATTTCTTTTAAACTTTTTATAACTATTAAAAAATTTGAATCGTGTGTAATATACGCAATCGTATGTGTGCAATGACTTGTATGTAATTATGTATTGCTCTGTCGGAGTGAGCGTGGAGACGCACAACCAAGTTTTGAAGACGAGGACAGGGAGAGGGATCCTTGATTTGTCTTTGGCCATTAGCCAAACTGTAATTGTGTTTTTTACTTTTGAAAAAACGTAACGTAAAATATACTTGATCCTCAGCCAATGAAACGCGGCCAAACCCGTCATCCAAATTCATAAAAACATCCCACGTGTCCCTTTTGACGCAGAGTCAACGAGACCCTTCAAAACCCAAACCCGACCCGCCCCGCACCTTTGCGTCTGTGATCTCTCTCTCTCTCTCTCTCTCTCTCTCTCAGTGCTGTGTTGCTGCGCTAGCTGAGCTGCTCGGCGATCAGCTTGCTCAGCTTCATCATGGACGAGAATTCAGCTCTAATCGAATCGATTCTCAGAGAGCAAGACGAGGAGGAAGCGAACAAGTATCGTCTCAAGATGAGCAGCCAGAATCAAAACGGCGACGCTTTTGCATGGCAAACAGTCTCTTACCACAAGCGAAACCGCCGACCTTCAAAGCCTGATCTCGGTGACTTCCATTCCCACACCGCCGTCGTCGCCGTCGCCGGAGACGCTCCCTCCGCCGCCGTTGTGCGATCCAGGCGACATTCCGACGACTATGATGACGATGAGGAGGAGGAGAGGAGCGATAATACTGAGGTCGTCACCGCTGTCGAGAACGGCGAGCCGAAGAAGGTGAAGACGAAGAAGATGAAGAAGCCGAAGCTGACTGTGGCGGAAGCGGCTGCGAAGATCGACGCGGATCATCTCGGTGCTTTTCTCGCCGAAATAACTGTGAGAATTCTAACACTGATCAGCTTGTGTTTTCAATTCTAGTATTAACTCTCTGGTGGAAATTGAAACTGAAATTGGATAATGAAAAATGTGTCTGGTTTATCTTAGGAGTTGTATGAATCTCAACAAGACATACTGCTTATGCGTCTAGCTGATTATTTTGGTCGAGCATTTGCCTCCGTCGGTGCAGCTCAATTTCCATGGCTGAAGATGTTCAAGGAATCCACTGTTGCAAAAATGGTTGACGTGAGTGTTCTTCTTTGAAATATCTTCTGTTGGATCAAACTTGTGATAAATTGAACAAAATAAAATAGAGACTTTGAATCTGCCAGACATTTCGTATATCGGTCACAGCATCCGGTTCTCTGAATTAAGCCTATGCTTTCACAGTATCTAATATTAAGGATTGAGTTGAGATCAAAACTGATGTCAATTAAGTGTTGTTGCGTTCATAGTCACCATGAGAAGTACTTGAACGTCGAATTATGATTAAACCTTGGTTCTATTGGTAAGGAAATAACAATCAACAGCTTGACCTATTTCAAGTTTTTGGATTTTTGTGTTACACAAGGTCTCCTACTTACTAATAACCACACTATTTTCCTGAGCAGATCCCTCTTTCTCATATATCTGAAAATGTTTATAAGACATCAGTTGACTGGATCGGCCAACGCTCAAATGAAGCCATTGGGTCCTTCGTGTTGTGGTCACTGGATTGCATTCTTGCTGAATTCACAAGTCACCAAGGAGTGGTAAAGGGATCAAAAAAGGTCATTCAGCAAGCTCCTTCAAGATGTCAGGTAAAGTTTGGTTCTAGCACTTATCAGATTGCCATTTGTATTCTTAGATGATCTGTGATTTCATTTTTGGTATACGTATTTCCACTAGTACTCTTCTGGTCGGTTACCAGGAAAGTATTGGTCTATTACCCTTCGATCCATATCCCCGGATGGAAACCAATTCAAGTAAACATGAAATATTCCTTTATTATAAAAATAATAAAAAAATGCTAATTTGTATCTGAGGTTGTCTACATTTTTATGGTTTGCATGACATATCTCATGTATTTTGTTTCCGGTAATTCATAGAGGGTAGATCAACAACATAAGAGGGGAAGAGTTTCAGCTATTTGTTTCATCATAGGTGGATAGGTGGCACATGTTGGAAGTTGGAAATAAGAAAACTAGTGTCCCTGCAAATACTTTGTAGTCGAAAAGAAAAGGGAGATGGCCAACTTGTGTTATACATCTGTATCATCCATACCTAGTCGAAAAGGATGTAGGCAACATTGAGAATCGTTGAGATGTGAGAAAGTTTTATGTAGTCCATAGGTTTTATCCATTCTAATTAGCCAGGTAACCTGATGTAGAAGTAGAAGTTGAAAATGACACTATCAAGTATCACGCAATATATCTTTAGTCCTCTTCCTTTCTGATTTTAGCAGTTCAAAGTTCAGAGTCTAGAACTCACCTTTTGAAATTTTCGAGTTCAAGGGTATTGATTCTGGTGGCTAAAAGGCCTTCTGAGCCATTTGTATGTACATTGCCCCCCACATTTGTCTTCTGAGCCATTTGTATGTACATTGCCCCCCACATTTGTCTTCCCTCGTGTATTTTCCTTGTGTCTTAGCACTGAATTGTCAACTAAATATGAAGATCATGTAATATCCGTTTCACATGATTCTTTATTCTTTATTGTCTGAGAGGCAACTCATCCTCACTGTGGAAATTGAGATGTCTAAACTTTGAATCTCTGTTTGAAAACTAATAATAGTCAGAAGGCACAATCAAAAGCTCACAAGCATGTAAAAATGGAAACTCTATGCATACTGTTACGAAGTCATATATGAAAGAGGTTTCTCCCTATCTACTTGTTTTTTTTTTTAAATAATGAAACCTGGTCAACGCCTATATGCCACTATGTTGATATATGCTCTTCAACTCATTGATTAAGGTTTAAAACGGCAGGTTGCCATTTTCGCGGTTTTGGCAATGGTGTTGCGTAGAAAACCTGATGTATTGATTAGTCTATTTCCTGTGATGAGGGAAAGTGCCAAGTATCAAGGCCAAGATAAACTTCCGCTTACAGTGTGGTTGATTTCTCAGGTAATTGTTTTGTGCTTTTATTCAATATTCTTCATCTTTGTCTCTTCTATATGTGAGCTGTTTAACAAACTTGGTTTATATAGGCTTCTCAAGGAGATCTGGTTGTTGGACTGTACACCTGGGTACATCTTCTCCTGCCAATATTGAGTAGCAAGTCAGGTTGTAATCCGCAGTCTAGAGACTTGATTTTGCAATCAGTGGAAAGGTAGGGGTAGGACATTTGTAGTTAAATTTGAATTGCTTCTGCTCTTTCATTTTACAAGCATATACGTATGTTTTTGTCATTGTGGAGACCTACTTTTCTTATTCACTAATTGTTTTCTATCCTCTTTTTTTTGTATATTTGGATATCAGAATTTTATCTTCTCCAAAAGCTCGCCCTATTTTATTAAATGGTGCTGTCAGGAAAGGGGAGCACATAGTGCCACCATCTGCCCTTGATCTCTTGATGAGAGTTTCTTTTCCTTCACCCTCGGCCCGAGTTAAGGTGGGAATTTTTCAGGATCATTTGCTGTGTTTCCTCTGTGTATCATAAATTGTGCATTTCCAACCCGATATATAATTACATTTTGCTTTGCTAAGGCAACTGAAAGATTTGAAGCTGTCTATCCAACCTTGAAAGAGATTGCCCTTGCTGGTTCCCCAGGAAGCAAGACTATGAAGCAGGTTGCACAGAAGACACTGCAGTATTCTATTAAAGCTGTTAAAGAAGGTACTGTCAGCCCTATCAAACCTTTTTATTTATTAAATTGATTTATTTGCAAGTCAAACTGATAGTTCCAGATTTGTGTTATTAATCTTCTTCTTTTTTGTTATTGGCATTTGATGTTTCAATACTTTCCAGGTGTGCCTGATCTATCCGAGGAAGCAAGCACTGTTTTTATCTGGTGCTTGACACAGTGTCCTGAATGTTACAAGCAATGGGTATACATTGTGTACTTCTTTGCATGCTCATTGAAAATATTCTAATATCATTTCAATGTCATGTGCTCAATGGTATGGACATTTGGAACAGGACATGCTTTATATGGACAATCTTGATGCAAGTGTTATTATCCTGAAAAAGCTAGTTGACGAGTGGAAGGAGCACTCTGTTAGGCATACTTCTCTTGAACCCTTGAGAGAAACCTTGAAAAGATTCAGGGAGAAGGTAACCATCTCCTATGTGGTTTATTTTATTTTTGTTGTTTTAAGCCTGTAAGGTAATAAGCCCGGTTATTTCAACTGGAAATTATGAAATGAAATACTGTCTATTTGCATGTCTATTAAGTGTAGTACTATGGTATTTGTCGCCAATAATTACTAATTAGTTACTTTCTTGGTGTAGAATGAAAAGGCATTGGCAAAAGGAGATGATTTGGTGAGACATTCTTTGTTGAAGGATGCAGATAAGCATTGCAAGCAGATTTTAGGACGGTCATCTCACGGACATGGATGGATGAAAAGCATGGTCCTGGTGTCTGTTGCTCTTGTTGCGGGGGCTGCTATCTTGTCCCAAAACATACAACCTGAAGAACTCAAAAAATTTGCAGCCATGTTTAACTTCTCCGTTACTCTCTAAATGGAGGAATTCACCAGTATGGACAGCATACTTTCTCAACACCATAGGTTGGTTAAAAAAAAGGGTCTCGTAACAGTATAGGCAGAGCATGAGTTCTTAATATCAATCGTCATGATGGTCCCGTTGTAACTACAACTAGAAGCGGCACCAGCAGCAACCCTACTCTGGGTTGCTATTTTATAGGGTGTTGGTGTATCTTATTACCAGTATCAGTCTGTTGTTCGGTGTGAGTCATATTCCTTCCGAATTGGCTACCTCCTTGTGTCTTTGTTTTTACTGTTTTGTGGGTGAGTTTGTCAGTTTAGTAATTTGTCATAATATGGACTTGCAAAATGACGTTAAAAATATAGAAAAGGATGGTGGAATAAGTGCCTGGATGGTTTTTCATGTGGCATCTTTTCGTTTTTACTGGATTATAATAAAACCCGAGGGAAATTGTTCCAAAACTCATATTGTTCAACTTTTGTCCCCAGAAGGCGATCATCTTTTTCCTTGAAGGGCATGTAAATGTCTCGGAATTATCTAACCGTCATTCTAAGTCGATACATTTCAGTAATAAGAAAACAAACACCCTAGTAGGGTTGCGTGAGATCGAGGAGGACATGGCTGCCCAACATTGGCATCGATGGATGATGTTGTCGTGGATCTCGCGATGGAAATTAGGCGACGATGGTTGGTGATTTCTTTTCTTGATGGGTCGGCAAGATGAGAACTTGGAATCCGATGATTGCGGCTAGCTGCGATCAATGATGGCCTACTTAATAACTCCCACTCGTCAATGGACTAGTATTTCACTCTTATTCACCGATGGCTGTGTGAAAAGGATGCAGCGTTAGTTATGGGTATTTCCTTCAAGTACAAGGAATGTACATGACCGTTGAATGTGGTATTTCGATGGATGTGGTAGTTCCCAACTAAAATTATAAAACAGGTGGAAAGAGAGCATCTGAAAATTTCTAATATTCTTAAGAGTGACTCAGGTCAACAATGTTATCCCGGGGACATAAAAAATGTAATTGAATTATATCATACATTAGACCATTTACCTTAAGCTAAGCAGCATCACCTGCCGTGCTATATGTTTGGTTAGACATATGTAAGAATTGTAGATGTTCACAGTAACTTTTAAAATAGAAAATGGATTGATAGTATTTTAAATAGAAAAAGACACAGAAGAACAAAATAAATATCAATATAACAAATAAACCAACTACAACCTAATTTAGACAACAAATGACAATACCTGAAGCTCAAACGTAGTATCGACCGAGCCCAATCAATTAAACAACCAAAAAAGACAATTTTGTCCTTTCTTATATAGTGAAGACCTTACCAAAAACATATTAGTATCCATTTTTTTGCACTCTCTCTCTCTCTCTCTCTCTCTCTCTCTGTAGAGAGAGAAAATGCAGTACAAGCGCTCCGCCACCGCTCTTGACAACCTCGAGCTCTATCTATCAAGCGTCGTCATTGGCCACCATAAACCTCCAGCAAAATTGTGTCGTCACACCGTAGCTTCACAAGGGTCCGCTCGAGCTTGGCCTCCATTCAAAGTAGCAGTAACCCGCCACCTTATCCCCTAGACCCCGCCGCATCAAGTCGTCTTCGTGACGTAGTGTCAGGCTCGATGTAAGAAAGGTATGCATTGAAACTGCATTTTTCTACTAAGAAATCGATTTTTCATAAAATAAAAAATCAGTTAGGGTTTGTTTCTGGATGCTAGTTCGTTTGGGTTGTTGAAGTTCTAATCATTTTCACTTTGTTTTTGTTGATTTTGAAGTGATACTGTGTTTAATTTTTGGATAATATTGTGTTTAGTGTTGTTTTACTTGTATATCAATAGAGATTGGGCTTCCTTGTAATAACTTTAGGTTGATACTGTGCTTTTGATTAATAAATCTATTAGTTTTTCTCTTGAATTTTGAGTTGATATTGTGTTGAGTTTTATTTTTTGGTGTATTTGATAGAGTGGTATTGTGTTTGTTTCCCAAATTCAATGGTTAATGCTTCGTTGTTTCACTGCTATTGTGTTTCTCTACACTCACTTGATACTGTAATATTTTATTGTTTGTGAATGGTTGACACTTGAAAAAAAAAATGTTGCCACGTTACTGAATTTTGTTGTTGTATTTGAATGGGTGATACTGAAAAAATGATTGTGTAAATAGGTTGCGCTGATATGGCTACATCAAATTGTGAGTGGAGACCATAATACAGATGCAACACATCAACAATGGAAAAATTAATCATCTGTGTCGATAGAGAGAAAATGCAGTAGCAGAGATCTCGAGCGATGACGCCTTCTCCCTCAACCTCTGCTGCCTTCTCCCCCAACCTCTGTCGCCTCAAGCCGCGGTTTGGTTTCTCGCATCACTGCCACCATCGTCAAAACTCGGTTCTACGCCATCGTTAGCCTCAGTTCGTCGTCAGAACGCAATATCAGGGTTGATTCACAAAGGTTTGCACTGTTACTACGTTTTTCTACTAAGAAATCAATTTTTGATTAAAAAAACCATTAGGGTTTGTTTTGGGATGCTACTACTTGTGGGTTGTTAAAACTCTAAGTATTTTGATTTTTTTTCCGTTGATTTTGAGATGATACTGTGTTTAATTTCGGGATGATACTGTGTTTGTTGTTGTTTCTTGTATATTAATAAAGATTGGGCTTACTAGTTACTTGTGTATCAATAAAAAATTTGAGTTGATACTGTGCTTAAATTAGGGTTCATCTAGAAATTTCACCAAGTAATCAGTGTGTCCGGTGCTTAAATTTGGATGTTGTTTATGGATGCATGATCTGATAATGTGATTCTTTGTTGTTGTTATCTATTGAATGGTTGCTACTAAACTTTTCATGGTTTTGAATATGTTATACTGTGATATGTATGTTTTCTCCACGGCTACTGTACTTACCAGTTCAAATGATTTTTGTTTGACATATTCACTATTACTGTGTTTTGTTTCTGCACTCAATTGCTAATGTGTTTTGAAATGTTAACTTTATATTTGTTTGTGAATTTTTGATACTGAAAAAATTGGGAAATCATCACATTTGTGTATTGATTTATGTAGATAAGAAGAAGAAGGTTGTAATGTCAAAGAAGAGGGGAATACAATACTCTTTGTAGACATTGATACTGAGCTTGAGGATGGTGATACATACATGGATTCCTTAGAAGAACACACTGATATTGAGCTTGAGGATAGTGACGATGAAATGGATTCCTCGGAGGATACAGACTCTGATACTGAATCTGAGGATAATGTCGATGAAATAGATTCCTCATAATGTACTGACACTGATACTGAATCTAAGTATAGTGAGGATGTTGACACTAACATGGAGTCATCAGAGGAAGATGCTGATACTGAATTTGAGGATAATGTGGATGAAGTTGAATCATCGGAGGAAGCCACTTGGACTGAGAATTATGCAAAGAAGCACTAGTGTATAATGTATATATGATGTGAATTAGGAACTAAGTTATATAAACTTAAACAGTTGTTACTTGTTACTAATACTATGTTACTTCAATCATGACTTCTTCATTTAAAGAACGACATTTTAATTCAATTTTAAGGAAAGGATAAACTGCTACGGAATAAAATGTCCTAATGTTGAACAATGATATTGAAAAAAAATTGGACGGCTACTGAACTAATTTTTGACATAACAACGGCCCAACCCATTAACCACCTCTAAAAAGACGTTTAAACCACCTACATTAGAAATCTGCCGCGCCCTTTTGCTTCATTTCTCTAAATGGTGCCACTATAATATGCAAGTCTTGTTGCTACTGAACTCATTTAGAGTTATCAGATTTTGCTGCTACTAAAAATTGCAGCTATAAAATTTTAGAGCTATTATTGAATAGTTTCTACTAAATTAGAATTGATACTAAATTTATCTGAGGTGAAACTGCTACTAAACTTACCGAGGTGGCTGAATAAATATATCATCTTTGGGGAAAAAATTGGAAGAGAAGATATTGAAAAGAAATGTTAACGGAAAAAGGCAGTAGCACTGTTCAAAAAAATCAATATCACTTTCGATATAATTACAATAAAATTTTGGAAGTGATGTGGTAGCAACTTGACACAACTTTAGTAGTAGTTCAGTAGCAGCTCGACGAACGATTATCACTTTGATAATGAGTTAGTAGCAGCTGGATAAAACTTTATTAGCACCTCAAGAAATAATTAGAAATTCGGAAATGATTTAGTAGTAGCTCGATAAACTTCAGTAGCAACTCGATGAACGATTAACACTTTGATAATAATTCAGTAGCAACTAAATGAAACTTCAGTAGTAGCTCAACAAAACTTTGATAACACTTTAGTAGCAGGTCGACTAACGATTTATTAGCAATAGTTTCAAAAAATAATACCAATTTGAAAAATGCAGTAGCATTCAATTAACAAATACAATAGCAACTTGAAAAATATAGTATCAGTTGAAAAAATGCAGTAGCAGTTAGAAAAATATAGTAGCAACAGTTTAAACACAAAAGTTGAACAAATCACATAGTAGCAATTATATTTCGAAGTTCAAACAAAAAAAATTGTCATAAGAAATATCCAAACTTTCACGTCAAACTATTGATCTCTTTACTATCATGAATCATACTAAATCAGCTCACAATCAATAAAATTAAACCAAATTCCACAAGTTTTAGATAAAAAAAAACAAATTACATGTTCTTCTACTGTAAAACAAAACCGAATCAAATAACACAAGCTAAATCTGTTACATCTTGATATAGTACCAAACTAGGCACACAGATTCTAAAAAACAAAAAAAATAAAAATCCTATGTGTCTCATGAACAAAGAATGCCTCATTTGATGAAAAAGCTTAAGGAATGCCTCCTCGTGGTACTTGTATTGAAAAACTAATACAGTTTCAACAACAAAAACTCATATTTGACTAATTGACAAAACTAGATTCCTCATAATAGCTTGAAATCTCAGTAGTAGCAGTCCTCATAGTGGGAGTTCTCTCTTCAAATGCAGTCTTGCTTGAAATCCCAATAGCGGTTCTTGCAATAGTTGTTCATATAGTAGCAGTCCTTATAGTAGTATGAGTACTTGCTTGAAGTTTCATTGGATGTCCTTGTAGTAGCAGGCCTTACTGCCTAGAAGAAAAAGCAATCCCTGCAAAATATAACATCAAAATTTACAATAACAAAAATATTATAAAAAAAAACGTAACAAAACTCTATAGAACAGATTGACACTTTCACAAAAACAAAAAATCGCAAAACAAATCAAATATTCAATTGCTACTGCTACTGTGATCAAGAAGTGCTACTAATTTGAAATGCTCAAATCTATGATTTGAAATACAGTGATATTGTATTGAAACACATCGCAGTTCCAATAAGAATCAAACAACATCATCAAATTTATACAGTTTCATCCCACAAAATTTCAATCAACATAGCTTGACAATGATCTTTTCACTTCTTATATAATTCAATTGTAACACATTAAGCAATTTAGTATCAGCTTCGAAACAAACATATAGCATTTCGAAATAGACACAATGGAAGCTTTGAAACAAACACAGTAGCATCTTCAAAAATATACTCAATATCAAACTTCGAAACAAACACAATAACAGCTTTGAATAGACATAGTAACATCTTCGAAACAATCACAATATCAGCTTCGAAACATGCAATAGCAACTAAAAAACAATAACAACAGTACTACATCACTAACCCACATGTAGTACTATAACATGGCCAAACAAACAACAACACTATGTATAAAATATAATAACATAATTGACACTACACATTAATAAAAAAACACTCAAATTTGATGAGGTGCACGAGGTTGGATTTGAGCGCGACACGTCGGAGGTGAGGTCGAACTAGACTAGAGGCTAAGAGCTGTGTGATGGTGTCGATCGAGGAGGTCGATTGCAAGGGAGGAGGAGGCTGAATGGTCGTGAAGCCACGATGATGAGGTTGGAGCCCGAGATCCCTCGCATTGCTACTGTGTAGGCCGAACCTGAGAGGTGATGGAAATGCGGTGGGGCTACGACGAGGCCTCGAGGGAGACGCTTGATGCACGACGACGTATGCTAGAGACAAAGGCGCGACGACGCGAGCTGAAGTAGCAGTGTGGGTTGGGGAAGAGACGGAGTCATGATTGCTTGGGCGGAGTTTCACAGATCGAGGACGAGCTTGATGTTTACATGCGAAGGCAGGGGGCCGTCGACGAGGTAGGCGGCAGTGAACGGCGGCAGCGGAGCTTGAGCTTCTTTGCTACTTCGTTATTTTTGTTACTACTGTATTCTGAGAGAGAGAGAGAGAGAGAGAGAGAGAGAGAGAGAGAGAGAGAGAGAGAGAGAGAGAGAGAGAGAGAGATGAATGAATTGTAGTATATTTCTAATATAAACAAAAGAGTAAAAATGTAAATGTTTTGCTGCCACATGGTAGCTTATAGGGTTTTTGTCCTTATTAGAAAATTTTTGTCATTTATTGTCTAAAATTAGAGACTTTGTCCTTAAATGTATTTAGCTCCTCTAAACTATCCTCATGAGTAATTTGTTATATTTTAAAATAGACATAAGGTTAACAAAGCAATTTGGGTTTTGCTATTTTTAGTAGTAGGTGACTTGTGCGCGCAAAATCAGTACAAGTTGGTAGTGAAAGAAAATGATGCATGTTCTTTCACAAGCTAACCATCCCTCTCTTCGTACAGCAAACTACCCACGTGAGACGACGGTGCGACTGATATATATATATATATATATATGGTTTATATATATAGAGGTGAAATTGACACCCCTTATTTTACAAATCATACCTCCTTTCATTAATTTTTGTGTGTATCTTCTAAATATTTTTTTAGAAAATATGAAGGAGGTGCTGTGGTTTGTATGGAGTTGCCAATTTCATCACTCTATATATATAGTCCCTATCAAGTGTGAAGTTTTGCATTGAATTTCTGGTGTGAAGTTCTATTTTACGTAAAATTTACAAAACAATTCAAAAATTGAAATCACCCATCCTTTAGATACTCATGCAAGAATCGTGCTTGCAAAATTTCAGCTGAATTAGAGTTGTTTTGACCATTTGATCGTCGCATTATTTAACAATACACACAGATTCTCCGTTTTAGCTCAAAACTTGAATGTGGTGATCAAATGGTCAAAACAACTCCTATTAAGGTGAAATTTTGTAAGCATTATCCTTGCATGGGTATCTAAAGGATGGGTGGTTTCAATCTTCAAATTGTTTTTTCGATTTAGAGTAAAATAGAAATTCACATCGAAAGTTCAATGCGAAGTTTCGTACTTAATAAGAATTATATATATTCCTTTCACATATCATAAGTGAACACATATTGAACTCATTAGGCATATAGTATGATTAGGATACAATTCATAATTGAGTTGCATTCTAATTTTGGTTTTCTTTATATTTGAATGTTGGACCGGAACACTTCTAGTGCCCTAATAGTCTAGGAGATTCAGTTCACAACCAATGGTGACTCAAAAAGATCAGGAATTGGACAATCACGTGTGAATCAGACTAAACCCATAACTTGGACATTGTTGGTACATTGAGTTGGGGAGTGGTGACATCTCTAGCCGACCATACATTTACATTTTGCTTTGTTCTTACTTTATGTTTTCACTTAATTAGTTAGTAGTAAACATTCAATCAACCTTTCATTTAACCACTCATCGTAATTCAACCATCCGTTGCAATGCTAAGTCTCTAAAGGACTCAGTCTTGTGAGATACACTTTCACATCTTGTTTTTGCTTTAGTGTCATGTCTTGTGTCTAGTTAATCCGTAATTTGAGTGCGTAATCGAGTTAGGCTAAGGAATTTATGTGGTCAATCCTAGTGGGTTTGACACTCGACTTCCTTACAAATACTATAATTTGACCCCGTATACTTGCGGGTAAGAGAAATTTACTTAATCTTCGACTAATCAATAGTCAACAGGTTAAGGGGATAAATCTCACGAACAGACATTCAACATATTCCCGTCAAATTAAAAAATGGTGTTCAGCATAGAGTTTTAAAAAATTTGTTGAAATTTGAGGCTAAACTTGAGCTAATGGAGTGTCAAAAAAATTGTATATCAACGTACCATGTTTAATTAAACCTGAAAAGAGATCTCAGTTGAAGGTGATTTCTAGATAGTTAGTAGCTGTATTCAGGATATTTATCAAAAGGCTAGCCACTGAGTTTGAAGAAATTTATTACAAGATCATCTTATCTTTTGGGAGATAAATTTTGTTGAAGACAAGATTGCTAGATGGGACCATGGCACGACTAATGCTTACATTTGGAATCATACCATTTTGTGTTGCGCTAGGGATGTTTTTAGATTTGATCAGTTCTGTGGGTTGCCACAATTTTTAGTTATGCTAATTGTATGTTTGAAGTTATATAGAAATTAGTTTAATTAATTTACGAGGAACTACCTAGAGCTTATTTCTCTTTCCCTGAATTTTGAGAAGCTCTTAACAGTTATGCATCTTAGGAATTTCTTATGGAGTTTGGGTGGAGAGAACAAATCTAATGTTCTCGGAGGCGAAACTCAATGTTCCACTAGATCACTTGGCGTAATTATGCATGCTCCTTCGTAAGTTTGAACACCTTGGGATCGATGCCTCAAGACATACGACTATGTCTCACTAGACATAGCAAATGAAGAGAAACACAAAGTTTGGTGATGTAGGACTAAAGTATGTGAAAAGAAGGCTATGATTGGATCTATTTGGAGAAAACATGTGTACGTGAATAGAACATTGCATGTGAAAAAAGGTTGACAAACATGGTAATGAAACAAAAGACACGACGCCTTCAACGCTTCACTCAATCCATATCGATCCCACTTATCAGTTTTCACTGCTTAATTACACACACCTAGCCTCTTTCCACGCCTCAATCTCCGCCCCTATCGATTCGATCCCGCACATTCTCCTCCCTCCCCTCTCTTTTCAAATTTATTTTTGTTGCTAGCTCAAATATATCCCTATAAATACCCGACCATGACTTCGATTCCTTGAAACCATAATTACCAGATCTCCCTCTTCTTCTAGCTACCCAAGCTAGCTGCTCTTCAACTTATATATACTTCAAGTACGTAATAGATAGCAGCTATGGCAGGCCGTCCGTACATCTCCCTTCTGCTGGTGCTTTCTCTGCTCCTTCTAGTCACACTCTCCCCTGTTGCCGAGGTATATGTATTTGCGAAATTATTTTATAGTGATTCGAACTCTTGACTGCTTTTGTGTGTATTATATCTCGACTCACTCCTGCATAAACTGATGGAAATTGAACTGATGTTATGGTGATCCTGACTTATATATGAATGTGGTATGTGCAGGCTTACACCAAGCTTCGTCCATCTCAGTGCAAGAAAAAATGTGATTATCGTTGCTCGGCGACATCGCACAAGAAGCCGTGCAAGTTCTTCTGCAATAAGTGCTGTAACAAATGCCTCTGCGTTCCCAAGGGCGTTTATGGCAATAAGCAAGAATGTCCTTGCTACAACAACTGGAAGACCCAAGAAGGAAAGCCCAAATGCCCTTGAATTGAGCCTCCTATTTTAGTAATAAAGCATTGAAATGCTTCCATCTCTCTGTCTGCCATTAATTCTATTCTTGTTTTGTGAATCCAATTATGGCGACCAGCTATCTTTTTATGGTTTCAGTTTCAAGCTAGATGAACTCCTATTTCGCACCGGAGATTAGAGGATTCATTATATTATATTATATTGTATTGTATTCTGGCTTATTCTTTTCCCTTTGATAATTTCCGTTACTTCTGAATGAAAATGGAAAGATAAATATGCTCTAATATTTACTTTTTTGAGAGAAGTACGAAATTATATTAACACAATTGGTATAACAAATAGTACAAAATATAGATGTATATGCAACAAAAGTATTAAGTACGGAATAGAAGACACTTCCACTCCTATCTAGGGTGCAAGCAAGGGTGGATCCAAGATTAAAAGTTGGTAATGCTTCACAGTAGAAATTTTTCTTGGAGAAGTTGTTTTAGAGTGTTATCAAAAGAATATTTAAGCTTTATATAAGTAAAGAACTAATTTTTCATTATAGAACATGGGGAGCTTGCTCTCAAAGGGATACATTTTATGGGATAGAAATAGATGAACACATCTAACGGCTGTAATTGAAAATAATTAACACGGTCTCACTATAATTTTTGTGTATTTGAAGTATAACCGTTGGATGTGCTCATCCCTTTCTATCCCTTAGAATGTGCCCATTAGGAGATCAAACTTGTATAGAACATATAACAAGCAATGAAATTGCTTAAAAGTTTAGAAGGAGAGGAGAAGAAAATAACAAAAAGCATGGGAAAGTAATGATGAAGAGAGAAGAAAATGGAAAGCAACTTAAAAAAAGGAGAATAAAATAGAATTGGAAGCAAGAAAGGAAAGTAAAGAGGAAGCAAAGAAATAAATGGAAAGAAACATGAAAAAAAAACCCATCATGGAGCATCGAACCGCCGAGGGAACAGACAAGAAGAAGTTGGATGAGACTTGACCAACTGAACCAAGACTTATATTGATAACTATTTGCAACATAATTTTCATAGCCCTGGTGAGCCAGTACATAGATCCGCCCTTGGGTGCAAGCAAGAAATAAGAATTGATTTTATTGTCGAAATTTCAACTAAAAAGCTAATAACCTTCAAGCCAGTTGAGAATCGAACTCAAAACTTCGAAATTAGAAAGAGGCCGGCGCAACAGCAAGGCATTTTTTATGCTATTATCAACATATTTAAGTCTATATTATATGTAAATCTATATTATATGTAAACTAGAAGTTTTTTTTTGACGAGAAAATGTACAATTGTACATTATATTTATAACCAATCTGGGTACACTGAAAAACACATAAACTAACCCTCTTGGCCAAGAAGAGGTAAATCTAGTCTACGCAGTGATGTATCCCTACACACTTACAAGTATAGACACTATAAATTAAAAAACTAAACTCGGGTCAAAGCCCGCTAGAAACTTGGTGCTTAGCTTTCTAAATATATAGACCTTATTAGAGTAGAATCTAAAACAAAAAATCCCATCCCAAGACTAGAAGTTGTGCCATGTTGGCCCATAGCCACCAACCATCGACTGGAGTACATGTCTCGCCATCAGAACACCAACACCCCATGTTGTTGTCATCACCATCGATTAGACTCGCCGCCACAAACACGCGACCTACCCAGATTGCCTCTGCCACGACCACTCTCTTCGATTGTCACAACAACAAACAGGAGCAAACTAATATCCGACATCTGAGTTTAGCCCAACAACCAACCGCTGCACAACCCCACAGCATCAGCAACCAGCCTCGCCGCCTATCTTCCCATCCAACGACAACGCTAAGAGGTGTGCCGCCAGAGAAGATCTGGATCTTGTGTAAAGAACCATAGAAATTTGTATAAATTTATCTCGAAATTTTGTATAAATTGATATTTTCATCGATATACCATTTTTTGAACCTTCAATTTCTGATAGTTTACTCCTTCAATCCAGAACATAAGTCGACGCCTAGTAACTAGGTCTATAACTTAATAGCTAACATAACACAAGTGAAAAATGTTTAGAGAGAGAGAAAGAGAGTATGTCTTCTCTATAGAACATTACCAAACCTACGCTTTACTACTCACCCATTTTCAAGCTTATGCTTTGCGTTGCCGGTGAGATCCAGTTGAGACACTGCTCACATCTAATTCATTATCCACACATTCAATAATCTCTTGTCTTTCTCTGATAATTGAGGTAGGCCCATTCTTTGGGAGAAGTCCACTTCCTACGTTTAGTTCACTTCTTTTGAAGTTGGAACTTCCAAATAAAAAAGGATCCTTGCTTCTTATTGAGACTCTACTAGGGTGAGGGTGTTCTGGCAGGTGAATGTACTTTGTCTTTGTACAATAGATCTAGTTAGCTAAGTCTCCCACAACACATATTTTCTTGCATACTTATTGCAGATTTGTTGTGTCAATTTCCTAGTTGGACTTGTGATACGCGCAAAACATGCATTTAACGTTAACACAAAGTACACCCTAAAAACACAGCTCACACGTAAAGCAATTTAAAACCCTTATTTTGTCCTTATAATATTGGCGAGTAGAGATCGTTCTATCCGGGGAATTAAAGGGCGCATGCATGGTTTCGTTAAAGCAGAAATCTAAAGGTTTGGGGGGGGATTGGAAATTGGTTAATTAATCTACGAAATTAAAGTACAAAAACATGCAAACACAACAAGAACTCCTAGACTTCTAACATGTTTTACTCATAGACAAGTTTAACAATCAAGAACCCTTAAAGTCTAATTATGCTTACTAAAAATAAGAAGTTACACTACTAATTACAAGTGATCATTTCATCTTATTAACCTTACTCTTTTTCATGCCTAAATACTCTAAGTAAGCTGCGAAATTTATAACTTCCAACTAAATATACATGCTTGATATTTGAGTAGGAATGCAACTTAGTGTCTAAACACCCTAAACAAAGTACGATCATCGAAACATGCGAAAGAGAGGGACTTAGCGTATTATCTAACACATGCTTTCGAAGCTTTAAGATTGTATCAAACATGCATAAAAGGCTTGAAATTATAAACACATGCAATTTACGAAAAGACTTAAGAACATATAACTCAAATCCAAACTTGTTCTTCATTAAATACATCAAAGTGATCCAATACAAAGCAAAAGACAAGAGATTGAAGATCATGGTTACACTTTTTGTCTTGAATGCTTGATGACTTCTTGAAGGTGGTTCTCATTCCCAAGGGACTTAGCGTATTGTGAATGATCCGATGGCTTCGGAGGCTGGAATGCTTCGGCTTGGAGAGGATCCTTGAAGTGCTTATGGAGGAGAGGTATTTGTGTAGAGGTTTGGCTTGTAAAATGGGAGATTTGTATTATGGATGGCCTCCTTGGTCTTATATAGGCAAGGGAAATGCTCACTCTCTCTTCCACCTTGCCTCTTTCATTAAATGCTAGCAATAATCACAAGGGCAAGTCACTCCCCTAGTCACCACTTGTGATCATCACAAGTAAGAGTCACCCAGGCTTGTCACCATTTGTGATGATCAAAAGCAAGAGTCACCAAGCCTTGTCACCCTTTGTAATGATCACAAAGCAAGAGTCACCAAGCCTAGTCACCCTTTGTAATGATCACAAAGCAAGAGTCACCAAGCCTAGTCACAAAGCTTGACAACCTTGACTTTTCCTCTTCCCCAAGTGGCTTCCTTGCCGAATTCAATGGGCTTGGGCTGGTTTTTGGGCCGAAACAAACTTTGAGAAATGGGCCCACAAAATGCTTTTTGGGCCGGCCCATTCCCGGTGGTCCAAAATCGCAAAAATCGCAAAATCGCCGAAATTCCTCCGAATTGCGCCGTTATTCATCTCCACCGAATATAACCTCAAAATAACAAACTAAATAAGAAAAACATAAAAAATAAGATTATAACATAGCTAAACGTAAAGGGAAATGCGTTAAGAATTAAGCATAAAATGCGTATATCAACTTGATACTGAGAGCTACTTCATCTATTATCTTGTGTTAGGTAGCCCCTGTAATGAGCTCAGTGTTGTTGGGTTTATGCTTAATACTGTAATTGTTGACTTGGGGCTGTAATTATTGCCTCTAAGGTTGGTGTACCTACTTCAGTACTGAAGTTAGATTTTGTGCCCGTTTGTGGTTTTGCAAATGTGGATTTGAAATAAGATAAAAGTGCATATGTGTTTCTACTGTAGAAATTTTACCCTTTCAGTGATGGCCTCAAGTTCAAGGGAGTATGAAGAAATATCTTATGAGATAGATGGAATCATTGAAGCTATGTCATGCAACTTTGAGAGTAGTGTTGATTTGCTAGATCTGGAGCATGGTATAGATCTAGTGGGCACCCTTATAGCTGACAATAAGCCAAACCCGAATGGAGTGAAGGCTACTTTACATGGTATGTGGAAGAGTATGGATCAGATTAGGATTATTCCTTTGAAGAGAAATGTGTACGTTATCACTGATGACTCGGAGAAATTAGGGAAAAAGCTTGTAGGTGGAAGTCCCTGGAATATGAAAGGGTGTTGTTTTGATGTTAAAGTTTGAAAAAATCATCTTGCAGTTGATGATATTATAGGGCCTCATTTTGGGTACAAGGGCATGGCGTACCAAAAGAGCTATTACTGTATGAGAATGAGGTCAAGTTAGCAAAGATGTTGGGGGAGAGGGTGGACATTGAAAATCCTCGCAAAGTAGGCCATCGTGGGTTTTTTTGAGGATGCGAGTGACTCTGAATACCAGAAGACCATTAGCAATGTTTTACCAACTTCCCAAGAGTGATGGATCTATGACAAAGGTGAGGCTAAAGTATGAAAATTTAAAGAGATTTTGTAGCAAGTGTGGGAGAATTGGTCATGTTTTTCAGGATTGCAACAAACAAGTCAATACAGTTCTAATAAGTTTAAGAGTGGTATATGATCATTCGATTGTGGTTGATCCTCCTCAAAAAGAGATTTTCAATTAGCCATACTTCCCTAATGATCCTCCTTACAGAACCACCACTAAATTTGCCAATCTGGCAACGTTTAGATGTCCCATTTATTTCTTGGGGTGACAAGAATTTGAGATTCTTAATGAAGCCGAGAAGGAGACTGTTGAACGAGAGATCCATGAGAACAGTACCATAGAAAATACAAGGGCCATCATCAGTAACAATAGTTTTGTGGAAGCTCCTAAACATGTTGGTGAGTATCCGACGTGTGAGCAGGAAATTGGGTGCAGGTGCAAGAGTTGTTCAAATGGTCTGTCAGATTATGGGAGATAGAGTACTCTCAACCAACGTGCATCAATGGTTAAAGTGTGTGCCAATAAGCTTGATGTTGCATGCAGGGGGGACCCACGAATCCTGACACTTAATTTGAATAGGGGATCAAGATTTGATCTTAGTCATGGGTTCGGATCCAGATGGAGTGCAAATTTCAGCAGTATCTTGGAACATAACAGTATTGGGCCACGTAGTGTGTTTGAAATAAGGGGCAATAGCAGTCTGGGGCCTGACCCTAGTTGGGCCTTAAACAACTCAGGCCTCTTATGAAAATTTGACCCAAGTACAAACCCTAACTAGGAATATGCTACAATGGCTTCTGAAGCCCATGCACAGCCTGAGATTCATATTTCTGAGAATAACACTACTAGCTCGAGTTCAAATGTGATAGGGGTGAAAAGAAAGGGGACTAGTGTAGACAAGAAGCCAAAAAAGAGAATCAAGAAAAATAGCAATCCTACTTTGAGGCTGGCTTCACAAATTGCATCATAGGCTCATTTGAGGAGTCGAAAGGGGAAATTTGATAGCAAGAAAAAATTTACTAAGGAACAAGGTGGTTCTAGTAAGTGTGATGAGCACCTAAAGTTAAGCTCACTAATAAGAAAGAAGAAGAAGGGCACTAACAGTTGGCCTCAAATAGCTGCAAGTGACAAATGGTTTACACCGCTTGGAATTGTCAAGGCTTGGGGAAGTCCTTGATAATTCAATCATTGAGGAAAATTATTCATTCCAATTCTCAAGTAATTTTGTTTCTTTCGGAGACACATCAAAGTAAACATTATGTTAAAAAGCTGAGAAGGAAGTTGGGCCACTATAAGAGATTTTATGTTGAGCCTGAGGGTGTAGCTGGAAGGCTTGTGTTGTGGTCGAAACCGAGTCTTAGGGTGGAGATTAAAGAGTATTCTAAAAATGTGATTGATATGGTTGTAGTAGAAGTGGAAAGTGGGCATGTTTGTAGATGTAGTTGGGATGATGGTTTACCTAGAATGGTGGTGGGGGATCTCAATGATTTGATTTGGAGTAGTGAGAAAGCTGGTGGTGCTTATTGGGTTGATGGAAGATATCATCATCTTAGGGACTTTATTGACTCAAATCAACTTATGGATTTGGGGTTTGTAGGATCAAGCTTTACTTGGGTAAAGAAGGAGGATGGAGTGATTGTGTCACAAGAAAGATTGGATGTGGGTTTGTTCAGTGAGGAGTGGGTGATATGTTGGTTGGAGACAAGAGTTATACATCTTCCTAGGGATCAGATCTGACTAGTCCTCTATTGGTGGAGACATCATCTACAACTACTAGGAAGAACTTTACATTTAGGTTCAAATCATATTGGGCACCTGATGAGGAATCCAGAGGGATCATCATGGAGGGCCGGACTTGTAATTGACCTATTATGAGCCAGTACAAATTGAGGACCAATTTGATATGCACTAGAGCTAAGCTCATTAAATGGAGTAGGGAAAAGTTTAAAGGTGACAAAGAGGAGATCCATATATAGATGCATGGAGATATTGCAACAAATTCAAGACAGTTACTATGGTCAGAGGTCTACAGAGCATGAGGTACCCTAGTCAAACTAGGAGACCTATGGAGGAGGGAAGAGGCATTCTGGCAGCAGAGGTCTCGAATTAACTAACTCATTACTGGGGACTCAAATTCTAGATTTTTTCATCTCACCACCATTCAACGCAAACTAAAAACCAAAATTCTCAGAATCATTTATGGGAATAGTAGCTACTTAATGGGGGAGGACAATATCATATGTGAGTTTGAAAAGCCCTTCAGGAATGTGTACAAGTCTAATGGATCCTGACCTTGGGGGTCGACATTAGATAGTGTGAAAATGCCGTTTATTATTTTGTACTGCATTGCATATTTCCGGGAACGGTTGGTTTCTGTGGTTCAGTTCAGAGTCGAGGATTATGTTTTGATCAGTTATGTTTTGTGAATATTCAGGAGATCGAGATCGGGATCGTGATCGTACTTCAGGCGAGGGATCTTCCGCTGGACCACGAGATTAGCGCGAGTTCGCGCTAGCAGATCTGTGAGTGGACAAGTTTATGTTTTCACTGTTGAATTGCGAGTTCGTGGATTTTATGATTTTCGTATTTACTTTATACGATATTATGATATGTATTGTTTCCGGAGGTATTATTTATATTTATTGGTGATGGCATTATTGCATCGATGCTTCGACTACTCGGCTGATCACCGGTAGTCCACCAGAGTTGAGAGGTTCTCTGGGCAGGGTTGAGAGGTCCCATGTATGCCGCCAGGGTTGAGAGGTCCCCTGGCCTATCACCGTCGGGTTTGAGCAATTCGCCTGACGTCGGGTTTGAGAGGTCGCCCGACAACCTCCCTATATATATGTTTTCCGAACTCGCACTGTTTTACATTGATTATGTATATAACTGGTGAAAGGCATATATTTATTTTCGTCCACTCACTCTAACGTTTTCATTTGCCTTTCCCCTGAGATTTTCGGTTTTCGTCCCCAGTTTGCAGTTCGGATTCTGGTGTTTCACGTCGCAGTTTGGAGGCTAGTGATCTGAGCTACCTGTGCTTTCCAGTAGGTTCTTGTTTCGCCTACTGATGTGTATATTGTATATATTTTACTCTAGAGGTCGCTCTGATACATTCTGATACTTGTTTATACGGATTTTCTCGGATATATATATATATATATACTACAGTACTGTTTACTGTTTATGATTCATATTTTGATGTTGAGAAATCCGGATGGGATTGGTGCCCACGGTTTGGCTTTTGTGGCATAGGACGAAGTGTTATTTTCAGGGTGCAGGTTTATGCAATTCTACGTTAGTAACGAAACTCTGCCGAAATTTCGAAAATTTTTTGTTGGTTCGTATTTTCAGAAGGGGTTCGATTCCGATTTAGGTAACTGAATCGGGGTTGGGTCCTTTCACCTCGTCACCTGAAATCGGTCTTTTCAATATTGGAGCGACGAAGATTGATAAAATTTCGTCGCTTCGAATTAGTGCCGCGAAGATAGGAGTTGTCGCTCCTTTGTTTGAGCGACCAACATTGGTGAAATTGGGGCGACGAAGATTGATCAATCTTCATCGCCCCATTTGAACTTAGGGGACGAAGATTGATGAATCTTCGTCGCCCCATTTTAACTGAGGGGACGAAGATTGATGAATCTTCGTCGCCCCAATTTAACGGAGGGGACGAATATTGATGAATCTTCGTCGCCCCATTTTAACTGAGGGGACGAAGATTGGTCAATCTTCGTCGCTCCATTGGGTGACAGGGAAAAAAATAATTAAATATTAACGTAACAAGTTACGACAGTTCACAATTTCATCGCACAATATATGATAAACGAAATCATTCAATCACAAACCAAGTCATACAGAAAAATAAACCACAAATCAAAACGTACACAGTTTATACAAACCTTAACTACTATTGTTCATAAAGTAGACTCGTGGTCGGGGACGGCGTTACAGCTGGATTACGTGCCAAGAGCGGGTGGAGGAATTGGAGCTTGTTGACTCCCAGCTTGGATCGATCGCATGAGGGCCTCCATTTGTTGCACCCTTTGGGCGAGCACATTATAATCCTCTCTGGATTTGTGTGTCTCCTCTCTGGATTTGCGCGCCTCCTCTCTGGCTTCTGCAACCTCATTTTCAAGGATTGAGATTCCTCTACATTGCCGGTCACCCGGGCCCATCCTCTGGGTTTGGGGTTGCGTGTCACTGCGCGCCCCACCCATGTCACATCGAACAAGAACAAATATATATGTTTGAATAGTACACGAAAAGCAAGCAAAACGTAAATCAAGATAAACGACCACAAATTTTATAGTATTACCTCTTATAAAGGTCCCGGGCCTTGAACCCGCTTCTTTCTCTATGATATTTATTTGTGTATTAAGAGGAATAAGATGGTCTCGAGAAACCACATCGCCGTCATTGTCACCCGCTGTACTATCTTGTTGCGACAAGACTTCATCGAGCCTCCGCTTCACTGCCGCATGCTCAATTAAAATATATTAATTAAATAATATTACAATATGGTAAACAAAAATAATTGTAATAACGTAACGTAACATATTTTCGCTCACCACTTTCTCAACCGTATTCTTGTCCGGCTGATATACGTCAATCCAAGTCTGGACGGCCGACGCTTTATGACCATCCTTCTCCAATACCTCGTTTTAGTATGAGAGTACGAGAGATCTCGAATGATGGTTGATATGCTGCTCCTTGTTCTTGTTTCTGTTTCCTCGATTCCGTTCGCATAGTTTCTACCACACAAAATAATCATTTAAAAATAAGAATAGATAAACATGTAAATTTTAAATCGTTGGCGAAAAACTATGCAGATAGTTTATGAAGCTTACCAGGTAAGCAGGGTCTTCGAAGTGGCCTTTTAACCACGCCCATTCTTCTTTCCTCCCTAGGAACTCGGTAGGAGTCTCCTGGCTAACGTGGAGATAATGCTGATGGCAATCATGCTTCCAGTCCTTGTAGATTATTTGCGCTGTCGCATCTATAAAGTTCCACATCTCCACAACGGTCGCCGAGATGTCATAGTTCGTCTAGCACAAAAATTTAAAATGTGTTAATTAAAAGTTATAATTACATAAACCGTAAAGTAACAAACTAAGTTAAGCGCAGTAAGTTTACCTCAATATCGGTATTGACGATGTTGCGTTGCACATCGCTAAGTGACAAAAAACTAGGCACAAGCATTGGAACTTTGCTGCGTATGATGCTTCCAATGTCTCGGGACATCAGAATTCTAAACTCTCTTGTCGCAGGCTCCCGATGCCTCGTAGAGTATTCCACCTTTAGTCGCTTATTGTTGTTCATCCGGATGAGGTACTCAGTCTTTGTCCCGACAATGACCCCGCGATGCGCTGTCGTCGCGTTTCCGGTTGCCATGTCCACCATGTCTGGGAGTTTGGTCTTCTTACATCGGATGTTGAGGGCGGAAGGGCGCTCTGAGGCGGTAATGACGTCGTTGTTTTCCACTAATGGAATGGTGTCCTCAAGCATTGGTGCCAGCGTGAAACCCCCTAAACCCTCCGAATGATGTCTCAACGGGGTCCCGAATTGTCCCGTGGGGCAGCCCGACACGGCCGGACCCACTCCGCTCGTTGATTGCCCCGCCGCCGCTGCCGCCACCGCCGCTTGACGATGCTAGAGCGCCGCTTTCCTCTTTTGGTGACTTGTACTTCCGGGAGCCATTCTATTTAAACATTAAAAAAATATTCATGTACTTATGAATGCGTCGGGAATATGGGATTTTAGGTGTGAATTTTACTTCTTTGAACGTTTAACACAGAATCAAAATCTCTACTACATAGTTCCAAATCTCTCAACTCATTCAGCAAATCAAGCAACAAAAACGAACATCCAGCTCAAATTGAATCAACTACAAAATCGCTAGTGCAAGCATATACTAACTTAAGCTCCGAAACCGTGAAACAAGCTCGCCACAAAACGCAACAGAGAATTCAATCTGTGAGCCAAACGCAACAGAGAAATTCGACCATAGCAATAACAAAGAAGACGACGATGAGATTGAGCATGAGAAGCTTATCGGAGAGAGCGATGCGGGAGAAGACCGGCGGCAAAAATTGGTCGGAATATTTGAGAAGCTTCACCGGGGAATAGCTTGTTTGTGACGGCGATATTTTGAGAGAGACGTTAGGGGAGGAGATTTAGGCGTTAGGGATTTGGGTTTAAATCAAGATTTGGGGACGGAGGCGGAGGAGAAACGAAAAAGAGAGATATAGCGAAGAAGAAAGAAAAATTGAACCTGGACACTGAAATATAATCAAAACGAGGCGACGAAGATTGGTTTTTACGTCGCCTCGAGTTACTGAAGCGACGAAGAAACATTCTTGGTCGCCTGAAATAGCTGAAGTGACACGTAGATTTATTATTGGTCGCCTGGAACATATGAAGCGACAAATTTTGATATCTTAGTTGCCTCATTTTGTGTTATTTTTATAAATTTAAAAAATATAAATATTGTTTTCAAATACATAATGTATGCTTTAAAGCAAATACGAATTTAGTTTTCAAATTCATAATAATATTAGTTTAGTCTTCGTCCTCGTTTTCGTCCTCGCCTTCGTCTCCTTCTTCATCCAAAAGTAGTTGAAGATCTTGATAAAATTGTATCACCGTGGGAGTGTCCTCTTGGTAAGGCTCGAATATATGATCTCCTGTACTCGATATGTTTTCATCTATGGCAAATACTTCAGCACTGTAGACATTACGGTGCGACATTTCTTGTACTACCTTCCAAGTACCACCAGCCTTTGGATCGTCCATGTAGAATACTTGTTTTGCTTTGGTTGCAATTATGAAGGGTGAATCCTCATAGTAACTGTTATTTGTATCCACTGATATTAGTCCATGATCTGTTATAACGGTGTCAAGATCGTCCTCGTCGTCGGAGTTGTGCCATGTGCACTGAAACAACACCACTGGCATATGGCCTGCATATAATACTTTGACCACGTAGTTAACATGGCCGTAGAACTTGGATGAACCCATGTCTATCATGACACCGCTGTTTTGAGTCACAGTTCTTTGATCCCTATCAAACGAGGTGAGCTTGACATCGTTCACATAACACGACTTATAAACCCGGAATTGCTGAGGTCGTTGGGCTAATGACTTTATTCCTGCAACCAAGCTCTGGTCTAAGTTTTTATCCTTAATGGACACCTGAGAGATAAGTGTTAGATAA
Source organism: Geum urbanum (assembly GCA_946800695.1). Taxonomy (NCBI): domain Eukaryota; kingdom Viridiplantae; phylum Streptophyta; class Magnoliopsida; order Rosales; family Rosaceae; genus Geum; species Geum urbanum. The sequence goes on along the minus strand of OX327008.1, from coordinate 2,131,027 downwards.
GTGAAAGATAAGGGTTATAAACCCTCAAAGAAACTTACAACAATTAATAGTTGGATGTACCCATGAGAACCATCAAAGAAAACTCCTCCTCCGACGAAGATCGTCGAAATCTTCACCATTTTTAGCCTTGAACCTTCTGAGATGTTCTTCTAGGTAAGGTTTGACTTCGTCTGTTTCCACCAAGACTTGCCAGTGAGCCTCAGCAGCCTCTGCCTCAGTCAACCTGAACTGGCAACGAGTCTCGATAATATCTGGTCTTACTAAGAGTGAAACACAGCTGATATTCCACTCTGAGGAAGTGTCGATATCTTCGTGGTCTTTCTGTCTGAGATAAGACTTACAATACGTCACCGACTCATGTACGAGGTACCGTTCAGCAATACTACCTTTCGGGTAACGTGTATTCCTCATTGACTTTTTATATTTTCCTAATTGCCTGCAAAAACACATAGAGGGCTAGTACAATATTGTCCTAATTGCCTACATATTACATAACTAACATAATATTAGCAATGAATAATATTTTACCTTTCAATTGGATACATCCATGTATAGTGTACTGGGCCTGTAAGGAATACTTGTTCGGGCAGATAAACCATGAGATGAACCATAGATGTAAAAAAATGTGGAGGAAAAATGAGCTCCAAATTGTAGAGAATAATCACTATCTCAGTTTCCATGTCACGCACAACCTCCTTCTTAAGCTCCCTACTGCATAGTTGACGAAACCAATTTGACAGTGCTATCAATGGCTTCACAATATTTTCTGGCAGGAACCCTCTGATAACCACTGGAAGAAGACGTTGAAGCAATACATGGAAATCATGCGTCTTCAATCCATAAAACTGTGTCGGGGAACTCACTTTCACCTTACTTCTCAAACTACCTGCATAACTAAGAGGATACTTAACACCCCTGAACCACTGGAACACATCTTCTAGAGCATCCTTTTTAACTAAAAAGGGTGCATGAGGAACCTTCGCCCTCCCCTCGTCACCCTCTCTTTGGCACTGGTTTTTTCGCACATTCCTCTTCATCAAAGCAGCACGAGCTTTTGGACCACCCTTAGACTTCTTATCAATCGCAAAAATGGTTCCAAGGATGTTGTCACACACATTTTTTTCAATGTGCATGACATCTAAGCAATGTTTGATCTTCAATGATGACCAATAAGGCAGCTTCCAAAATATGCTTTCGTGAGTCCAACACTGTCTGTTATTCAGATTGTACGGCACCTTGAAGTCGTCATGTTGGCTAAGAATAGGGTAAACGTGTGACCTAACGTCCTCCAAATTTCATCTCCACTCTTCTGATAGGGTCTTCCGCCAAACTCCACATTCCCGTTAAATGCCTTACTCAATCGCCAATGGTGGTCTTGGTGGAGCCATTTTCGATGACCTTAATAAACTATCCTCCCACATATATGCTCTGAAGTCAGCTCATCTAGACAAATTGGACATGCCTTGTACCCTTTCACCGTTGACCCCACAAGCATCCCTAAACCAGGAAAGTCGTTGATAGTCCACATCACCGCTGCCTTCATCAAGAATACCTCATTGTCTACTCGATCAAAAGTATGGACTCCAACTACCCATAAATGTATTAGCTCCTCGATCATTAGCTCAATGAGTACACTAAGGCACTTTCCGGGAGATTTAGGGCCCGAAATCAACACTGATAGCATGTTATATTCCTTCTTCATGCACATTAATGGAGGTAAATTGTACGGCATCACAACAACGGGCCATGTACTATGCAAAGTTCCCATTGTTCCGAATGGATTGAAACCGTCTGTTGCAACTCCAAGGCGCACATTTTTGTAGTCCCGTGCGAAACCTAGAGAAGTTCTATCAAAATGTTGAAACGCTTCTCCAACAGCTGGGTGGCTGAGGCTACCGGCCACACATATCTGCTCCACGAGCCATTGCATATGCTTAGCAGTGTGTGGGGACATAAACAAACGCTTCAACCTTGGTGTTAGAGGGAAGTTACGAATCATTTTTTTGGGAATGTCATTCGTATATGGCTTATATCTTTCAGAATTACACACTGGAAAAATTCTCTCGTTTACAAGCCCCCCCCTGAACAACACACAGTTGAACTCACACGCATCAATTCTTTCGTAACAGAGTGAAAGATCACTCAAGATTTTTTAATTCTCGAGTATGAACAGGGGAATGTGTGCCCTTTAGGAAGAAAATTATTAATGTAAATACATAAAGAGTCAACACTTGTGTCCGACCATCCATTTTCATTTTTCATTTCCATTGCATCTAATATGGCACTCAAAACAGTTTCCTCACTGCCTTCATATAATGGGGTCTGTGACTCCTTCAATAAACTATCGTACTTTTCATAATCATCGTCTACCATGTCATTGAAGTTCATGCCAGAATTATCTTCCACAAATTGTTGGGGTGCATCTGCATGGTATCCAGGATAATAAGGATATGCATCATGTAGAATTTCCAACTGCGGACTCACTGAAGGACCGACACCACTAGAATGACCGACTCTGTCTTGAAGCCACTGTCTTCATTGACTGAGCAATGCCGGTTCACTAGAAACTTCCCCGTGAAGGTGCCACACAGTATAATCCAGACTCAAACCACTGTGTGACAAGTGATGATACATGGCTTCCATAGTAACCTTGAACAGACCGTTCTTACAACGTTTGCCCGGGCAAAAGTGATAATCGGCTCCATTACTATGTCCTCGAGCAAAATTCATAAACTCGAATATGCCTGTGATGTATCTTGGATTAGCATGAGGATATGTCATCCAAATTTTGTCTGGGTGTCCTTCTATGTTTCATGTCAACATAAACAATCAATATGAACAAAGTTACCACACCATAATTACGATTCAACTAAGACCCCACACTTCTTCGTCTTATGCCTCCGGGTTGGGTACTATCTCCTTCAGGGGAACACGACATTTGTCAACCCTCTTTCACCCATGCGTTTCAGCTCCAGTTTAGGGAAATTTCGGCAGCATCTCCCTACAGTTCCCCGAGTGCACACATATCTAAACAACCTAATTTTCACTCGGGAAACATTGAAAGGAGACACTGTCGAAACCATATCCCAAAACTGAAACTGAAACCACATGAATAGCAAAAGGATCAACAAAATCATGTTCACCTAAAGTGTCCAAAAATGGAACAATTCGAGAATCAACAACTCAACTCGATCAACTAGATGAGTTGTTTATTCTCAAACGGGAGTTCTAAGTTGATAAACACCACAATTATATTTAACCATACACTCAATTTCATGATTAACACTAATAACACCACCAATTGATACCAATACACCTAATCTACACTAATCATCAAAAATTTCACTAAATTTAACCAAAGTTCAAACATTATTCATGAACCCATAACATGATTTATCACAATTCAATGATTCAAACACTAAAACTACAACATAAGACCAAATTCTATTCAACTTCAAAAATTTCACATAAACTTCCTTTTCACTTCTAAATTAACATGTATTATGGTCATAAAGAGGGTTAAAGAGATACAAATCAAACTAACCTTACTTAAGAATCAAATGAATGGCAAGAACAACCTTCTTTCTCAATTTCCTCAAATTTCTCCCAAAATCGCACAAGAACAGCTCCAGAACGCAAATGAACTATTTTTCCAAAATTTCAACTTTATGAAGGTTTGACTTTAAGAAGGAGAGCAGATTTAGTTTAAAAAAAATTGGGGCGACCAAGATTGATCAATCTTCGTCGCCCCAATTTTTTTTGAGGCGACCAAGAATATCTTCGTTGCCCTAATGTAAAAAAGTGGTCGCCTCATGGTATTGAAGCGACCAAGATCAATCTTCGTCGCCTCAGTGAGTTGAAGCGACGTAGGTAATTTCTGAGGCTACGATGCCATTCTTCGTCACTTCATTTAGATTGGGGCGACGAAGAAGCGTAACTTCGTCGCTCCAGAACTCTCCTCCAGTAGTGTGAGGTTTGAAGATTGTCTATCATTACCAATCCTTGTGTGGGGATTTCAAGTTTGTAGAGTTATGTGACTTTGTTAAACATAAGATTAAGCCCATTCCCATCATAATGAGATCCCTTTTAATGAATTTCAAACCTTACTGTTAATGATGAGAGCTGAGGGACCATAACATGCTAAGCTTATTTACGATATCATCATAGTTGTAATTTCCTATATGTAGAGAGACCTATATATGTAATTTCCTATTATCAAAACCCTTTCCCGTTACCCAAAAACTAAATACATAATAATAATGATAATAATTACTAATTACTAATATTATTAGTCCCAAGAACATGTGTCACAGCCCTAGAAAACCAAATCATTTTGACTATGAATACCCGACCCAAACATCTATACCCGTATTACACAGAACCTTTGCTATTTATAAACCTCTCTAGTTGTAGGTTTTTGCTACCCAAAATCTCTCTATCTCTCTCTCTCTCTCTCTCTCTCTCTCGTTAGACTTCTTTGCATGACTTCTCTCCGTATGCTGAGATTTTTTAAAATCTGGGTCGTTGATTAAGTCAATGAGATAAATATTAATATTTACCGATGTTACGCTAAGATCATCTCAATCGATCGAAATATAATTTCCAGAAATTCAGGTAGTCTCCCTTTCTCCCCTCCACTCTCCACCGCGGTCTGTTGCCGGAAACCCTCGTCTAAAAATAGTCTCCCTCTCCGTAAGCTTCTTTGGCGTCGTCCCTATCTCTGTCGCATTGCCATCTGCCTCCACCCTCTTATTCTCCCAGAAGTTTCGGCCTCTCCCCGGCCCGGCATACACAGCGGTCGGTATAGGGATTCACGTGTAAATTTTGTTACCCTATCATCACCTTTTGGACTATCTTCGACGACATTGACCTCGTCCTTGTTCATTCACCCGCTTCAAGGCCACGCTATGGAAGTCAAAACCATCATCTTACTAAACCGTCGTCTTATTGATTTAATGTTTTATCATATATATATCAAATAAAAATTTTGTTTTTTCCAAAATCATTATGAATATCAATGTACAAAAAAACAGTAAAAAATAAATTTTACCGAGCACGAGTATTGCACATGTATCGCAACATAAAATCAATTTTTTTTCACATCTATTTTTGTATCGCTACTTGTATCAAAAGTTTTCAGATCTGGGATTTTTAGTTTGCAGTGGAAAGAGGATTTAGGGCATTGTGAGTCGTCGTTGTTGCTACCATTTAATTCGTCTAGAGTTCTGTGGGTACTAATATTACCGATGACAAAGGTTGGTTGTTTACTTTATTGAATGTTAAATTGATTTGGTTATTTGTGAATAGATTTGTAGCTTTGTGTTGATTTTGATCTGTGAGCAGAGTAATAGAGTCTGTTTTTATGTCAAAACAATTTTGAGTCCGTCCGATAGGCTTGATATAGATAAGTTTTTGGGTTTTTGGAATCGGCTGTTGATATAGATAAATGTTGAATTCCTATATCTGATGCATACATTCTTATCTGGGTTTGTTATGGTATTATATATGGAGTTCTAGTTATAATATACTCCTATGTGAGCCGTGGTGAAGAATTAAATTGTTAGATTGTATTGTTATGGAAGTTATAGAACAACCTTTTAAGCTGATTTTGATGTGTAGGAAGATGGCAAGTTGTGGGAATTAGTTTATGTTAGTTATTATGAATTACTAACTGTTGAGCAATGCAGATGAAATTGGAGCATAACGGCAGCAATTTAAAGAGGAGCAGGAGCGGGTCTCCACATAATCACTCATCTTTGACGCAAGTGTTTTTTATTCCTGGTTTTATTCAATTATTTTGGTGCTGTGTCCATTTATGCTATAAAAGAAGGAATGATTAGTTACCATTAATTACAATGAGAAAGTCAACAATGCAGATAACAACACCAAGTTGCCGTTTATTGATGTTCCATCCTCTATAACAATTGCATGTGATACAAGAGCATTCAAATTACTTATGAGCCAACTGAGCCATGATAGACATGTTCAGATCGAGGACATGGGGTTTGGCCCATTGTCCTTATTTAAGTGCAGTGAGTTAAATTTACAGCTCTTCCATATACTTTTGGAGATGTTTAATGTCTGTACCAACTCAATTCGTCTTCTTGAAAGGAATCTATCCTTGACTCCGAAAGATGTTACTTGTGTAATGAGATTAAGCACCATGGTTGTGCCATTGAACTTGATGGGAACTCGAACAATGCCAATATTTTAGTTATGAAAAAAGTGTTGTGTTGGAAAGATGATGCCATAACTCTTGATTTCCTCAGAAATGTAATATTTGAAGGAATCAATGACAGTTGATTTGTTCAAACAATATTTCTACCTATATGCTCTGTTAACATTTATTGCTCCAAGTAGACCAAACTATGTGGATCCTAGATTCCTATTTGTGGTTTGTGATCTTAATAAAATTAGCGTTAAAGATTGGACTACCTTCACTTATATGAAACTTTTGGATGTTGTTTCAGCTTATCAAAATGGTGGTTCAAGTCATGTGGTGGGGTGCTTAATTTTTTTGCAGCTATTCTATTTGGATATATTAGCTTTTAGTTGGTCCAGTATTTCTAGAGGTCTGTCACCAATTACAAGCTGGGGTCCGAAGCAGATCAATAGGATTTTCAGGAAGATTAAGGAAAACGGTGGGTTCTATGCCAACCACTTTTGACACACTCGATGCTAAAACTGGTTTAAAAACATGTGTTGTTGATGACGTATCAGAGATTAAGTCTTAACTATTATGGGTCCTCGTGTGGCAGATCTGCGTAGTGTGGTAGACATGCTTGTAAAGGTTGTAGTCTAATTCAACGAGGAAGGTACGGAAACTTGGGTAGACACTGTCACGAAGACTGTTGTTAGGATGATGGAGACATGGAAGGCTGGAGGTCCTCCCTCTAAGGGTTTCATTAACAAGTGCGATAAGGTGGAAATGTTCGATATAGTTGGAGATGATGTGAGTGTTTTCTTGAATACTACAACATATTTGCTTATCTATGATATAGTTGCATTTAACATTTTTACGGAGATACTGAGAATATGTTGGCATGAATGCATGAAAGAAGTATGAAGGAAGCAGTAAACTCCCTTATTCATAAAGATGTGTTATATGGGCACTGTAGGAGATCACTTCCGTTTTCATCTGTGGCCCTGTAAGATGACGATGACTCGTGTTTAGTGAAATACTTGTTTTCCCATGATGATTCATTGGATGAATATCTTAGAAGGTATGAGATATCATAACTTGTCTTGAATGGGATTGTTCTTATTTCTATATCAATAGTATTGGTTATATTTGAAAGGACCCAACCCCGATTTAGCTCCCTAAACCGGAGTTAAACCCCTTCGAAAACACGAACCAACAAAAACCGTAGAAATTTTGGCAGAGTTTCGCTACTAACGTAGAATTACCATTACCTGCACGCGGAAAATATACTTCATTCTATGCCACAAAAAGCAAACCATGGGCACCAATCCCATCCGAATTTCTCAATATATCAACAGTAAAGTAAAACAATAAATATATCTATACTTTACTGAAATCCGGTGTAAAATCATACAATGTAACAACAGATTTCTCAGAGCGACCTCTAATATATAAACATATAAGTATACCACAGTAGGTAGAACAATAAACCTACTGAAAGAAACAAGGTAACTCGAGCACTATGCCTCCGACCACGACGTGCGACACTAGAGCCTGAACTGCAAACTGGGCATGGAAACCGAAAAGCCCAGGGGAAAGACATGAAACACGTTAGAGTGAGTGGACGAAAATAAATGTCTTTCACCAGTTGATATATATGTTTAAAATAACATATGCGAGTCCAGGTAAATAAAATAACAAGTACACGAGGTAAAACTCATACTCCTCCAGTGTACTGAGCATGCAAGTAAAAATCCCACGGGGTCACTCATGGACACCTCCGTGCTAGTACAGTCCGAACCACGGAGTCCCTGACTTCCACGTGATTCTAAGCCAGAAATGGCCTCGGTTCCGGGGATACGCCCCTCACCGGTCTGGTTGGGGAAACGCCCCTCCAGGCGGTCCTCCGTCGGGGATCAGCCGACGAGGCAAGTGTATCGATACAACAATGTAACTGAGACTGTACTCTGTGTAAACCAAATCATAAACAGTTACTTTACAAAATTGTCAACAATTCTCTAGAATATTACATGAATACTGTACAACATCTGGACAAGATATTAACTATCAAAAATCTAGTCTGGTGTTCTCTCTTAATACTCCAAGGCAAATGAGGGATTTGATGAGCTTAATATTAAATGCGGGAGAAACTACCAACTCTGGAGCTTAATTTGGTTTGCTAGCTATATGGGGAAGGTCGAAGAAACATGCTCTTGCTTTTGTAAAAGAGCGCATTGTTAAGAAGATTGAGAGTTGGAAGCATAGTACATTAATTATCTATGGCAGGGAGAGAAGTGTTATTAAAGGCAGTGGTTACTGCTATCCCATCTTATCCTATGTCATGTTTCAAATTTCTAACAACTTTATGTAAGGAGTTTGATAGCCTTATCAGCAATTTCTGGTGGGGTAAAGGAGAGAATAGGAACAAAACACATTGGAGAAACTGAGAAATTATGTGTCAGTCTAAGGAGTCAGGAAGTATGAGATTCAGAAATATGGAGGAGTTCAACCTTGCTCTACTTGGGAAACAAGTTTGGACGATTATGAATCAACCAAACTCTCTTTTAACTAAGGTTTTAAAGTCCATGTATTCCCTTAAGTGTGATATATGCTTGCTGTTAAGGGCAATAAACCTTCTTGGTGTTGGGGAAGCATTATTCTGGCCAGAGATGAGTTGAAAAAAGACACTTGATGGTAGGTTGTAAATGGAAGGAGCATCAACATTTGGAAGGATTCTTGACTTCCTGATAGTAATCATCTAAATTAAGATTGTGGTTATGGACCCCATTCCTACGAATTTTCCAACTATGGTAAGTGAGATTATGGATTTTGTTTCAAAGGAGTGGAAGTTGGAGACAATTCTTGATTTTATTTTGGCTGATGAAGATAGGAGTATACAAAGTATTTCCATTGGTGATGCTGATGTAGTTGACAAAGTGGTTTGAAGATGGAATAAGAATGGTATTTATTCAGTAAAGTCAGGGTATCACATAATACATGCTAGGACTCACTCAAATAGTCCTATGTACTCTCACCATTCATAGACAATTGATATATAGGAAGATGTGGAATGCTTTATGGAATAGTGACACACCCCCAAAAGTGAAAATTTTCTTTTGGAAATGTTTCACGAATTCCACAACATGTTTTCTTAATCTCTTCAAGAGAAAGATCAGTAAATCTTCTAGATGTGTGTTATGTGGTGCAAGTGAAGAGTCCATTGAATTTTTCTTCTACTGTGTCCTTGGGTAGAAGTTTTTTGTTTGGCTTCCTATTGTACCTTAACATTGACAAGCAATCTGTAACTAGCCTCTCCTGCTGGTTAGAAATCTACTCAATGCAGCAAGGGATAAGAGTGAGAGGAATGAGATTCTGGCTATTGTCTACTTTTTTTGTTAGGAAATATGGAAGACAAGAAGCACCTAGAGGTTTCCCCAAGGAAGACGATCCCATGTGCTAATGCTCACTGGTGTGAGTACAAATTAGCAAACCACCATTTGGTTAGGAGTTCCTATTCATATAGCATAAATTTGTGTTGGACTAAACCAGAGAATAGCTTTGTCAAACTCAATGTAGATGCAAGTTGGAATGAAGCTACAAAGGTGGCAGGCCTTGGAGTGATATATCGTGATAACCAGGGAGTCTGTATTAATGGAGTACATTCCCAAGGTTTGTGTAGCTATGTAGACATGAGTGAGCTTCACGCTGTGAAGTTGGGAATAGAGTTGGCGTTATAAGCTCAAATATGAAATATGGAGGTAGAATCTGATAGGCCTGGGACTTTAGAACTGGGAACCAAAAAATCCCATTTGAATCGAATCAAAAGTGGGCGGTTCAGTTCGATTTGCAAAAATTTGGAGTATATATTTTGTCAGGAACTAAACCGTATTCGAATGGTTCGAATCGGTTCCGGTTCTTCGTTTTCATTTTACAAGAAACTGTTGAGAACCATTTATAGTCCACATTTTAACTTAATATTAGAATTATATGTAGTTATATGATTTATATAATCATATATGAAGGATTTATTCTTTTGTTTGTCACTCAAATCACCAAGTTATTAGGTATGTCATTTGTTATTTTGTTTACGTTACTCAGATGACTTATTTGGTGATCATCAGATTATGGGTCAACCTTCTTTTATGAAGGTGTATGATATTTTTATTTGTTTATGTCATTTAACACTAGAACTACGAAATATATTTGTATGTTAATATTAATCAGTAAATGTGTTCTGATGAGTATCGACTTATAAAGTAGAAAAAAATAAACACATATATTAGTTTGGTTCCAAATTGAGGAACTGTGGAACCAAATTGGTTCTTGAACCAATTCAATTCTGAACAGTTCTGCATTTTAAATATAAGAAACTGAATCGTATATACATCAAACGGTTCAATTTTGGTTCCTAAAATTTTTGGTAGGAACCGAACTGTTCCCAAGCCTATAATCTGATGCACTAGAGGTTAGAAACACCTTCAAAGATAAAAGGAAAAGAGGTGACTGGAGGTGTAGAAATGTGGAAACTAAAATATGGAGGTTGGTTGCATCTTTCTACAATATTAGATGGAAGTGGATCACTCGTAAAGCAAATGGCGCGGCACACACAGCAACAAAGCTAGGAGAAGGTGGGTCGATATAGATGGGCACTTATGCCACCACTGTCTCTGATTGGGGTTTTAAGAAATGATGGATGCCCATGTCCTCATTGATTGAAGATTTGGCATCATTTTTGTACTCTGACCTACACTTTTACCTATCTCTTCGTGTGGGATTAGTTGAGTAGTGATCATGGATTTAGTTTCTAGCTGCTATATTTGGACATGTGTATGTGTTCTTCTTTACCTTGTTTGGATTTAATGAAACTTTCATTTCATTTCAAAAAAAAAAATATATAACACGAGAAAAACATTGGCTCCAAAAAATAACTACATCTAAAGTAGAGCCTCGACTAAGACAGTCGAATCTGTAACCAAGACACAGAGGTAAACACAACGTCGACATCATTAAGACCTTGCTGGATAAAACTTGCAATATGAGTTCATTAAAATGAGTTTGTATATAAACATTTTTGTTTTCCAATCTAATAAATTATTGTTCACTTCAAAATGATTTTCTGAATTTTATTTGGAGGAATAAAAAAATAACAAATTACACATAAGGTCTCTAAGAGACCTTATGTGTAATTTGTTATTTTTGTCATTTAGGTCATTAATCTTTTTTATCCCATATAAGGTGACTTTGACTTTCCCTTTTTTCATGAATATCCAATTTTACCTTTTGTTATTATTTATGTTGAATTGAAATTTTGGTGTACGGGGAGGGAGGGAGGGAGGGAGGGAGGGAGCGAGAGAGAGAGAGAGAGAGAGAGAGAGAGAGAGAGAGAGAGAGAGAGAGAGAGAGAGAGAGAGAGAGAGAGAGAGAGAGAGAGAGAGAGAGAGAGAGAGAGTGAGAGAGAGAGAGACAGAGACAGATCCCAGAGAGAGAGAGAGAGCGAGATAGAGACGCAACGCCGAGATTTAGGAGAGAGGCAATTCTATACATATTTTTTGTCTCCGTGAATTGCTTCCGTACAAATTCGATTTCAATTTCAAATTTTCATTGTGAGTTTTGAATTTCTGTTTTGTTGAATTCAAATTATGCTATTGTTTTCTATGGATTAATATGGTAATATGAAATGTAGGGATTGTAGTGGTAGGCTTTGTGCCGATAGTATGGGTTGTTATGTGTTTGATGTTGTTCATGTCTGGTTGGTGACAAATACTACGAGATAAATTGTAACAACACTATGTATGTTGCGTTATGATACTACTGCAAGCCTCTAAATATACTACTATTGCTATTATGTGAGTTTCATGTGTTGTCATAGTTGCTCTTAAATATACTACCATTGTTGACTAATAATAGTACCAGTGTTGCCTTAACATACTATTGATGGCTATTAAACATATTACTTATGTTATGTGATTTCGACTTTTCAATTTTTGGTTTAGTTTAACTTTCGTATTTTGATATTGTTTCTGATGAGTGAATGCTTCATAGTGATGCTATTGTATGCTCGTTTTGTTGAATTATGTGTTGTTATGTGCTTGACGAAGTTACTTTCATGACAAAGAATATAAAGTACCATGTAATAGTACTACATGTGTTGAGTTTACATGTTGTTGCATGCCTCTAAACATACTAGTTTTCTGTATTGAAAGTTTCCTTTGTGTTTCACTTAACAATACTACTAGTGTTGGTTTAACAACTATTGATGACTATTTAACATACTACTTCTGTTCTGTGAGTAGTTTCTCTTAGATTTGCAAATAAGTAGCTATGGAATCAGAATCATATGTTAAGTGCACCTACAACAACCACACAATTATGTTCTTCCTTATGCCTATACCTTAGCTTTTAGTGATGTGGTGATGTAGGTGTCATCTCTTTTTTCTGGTTTGAAACTGAATGCATTCGTTCTTAGCTTCTCTTTACCAAGTTATCTGAATTGTGTTTTGTCTAGTGACCGAATGATGTCTTCTATTGAAGGTGGGAACGCGATGGCCATTAGATATGGTCGATATGGCAAAATTGGAAGACACAACAAAAAAACTTGTAATAAATTCATCATCAGTTAAAACTTGAATATGTAGTGTCTTTATTGGTCACGGGTAGTGTGTTTGATAGTCACTGGTAGTTTGTTAAACCTGAAAGACTTTTCTGGAACATTAACAGTACTTTTCTGGAACACATTTACTTGTTTTACACATTGATTTAAAGTTACCAAAGTTCACCGAATTTGTCGATTCTCTTGTGTCTTATTTTTGCAGATATATATTGTAAATGTTTTATTCTTATCGATATTGTGTTGAGTTTTATGTTAGCCGATATATGATTGATATTCAATAACCATAGATGTCAACAAGAATACACTACTACATCACAACAGAAAATATTATTTCTGTCTAATAAACACACTATAATATATCAGCACATTAGATCACTACTTTAAAATATTCAGGTAGTTCCTCATATATTTTTCCTTATGCCTACCTTAGCTTTTAGTGATGTGGTGATGGAGGTCTCTCTTTTTCCTTATTTGAGACTGGATGCATTCATTCTTAGCTTCTCTTTACCAAGTTATCCAAATTGTGCTTTATCTAGTGATCGATCGTATGAAGTCTTCTGTTGAAGGTGGGAAGACGAGGGCCATTAGATGTGGTAGATATGGTGAAATTGGAAGACACAACAAAAAAAACTTGTAATAAATTCACCATAAGCTAAAACTTGAATATGTAGTGTCTTTATTGGTCATATGTAGGGTGTTTGATAGTCACTAGTAGTCTGTTGAACCTAAAAAGCTTTTCTGGAACACATTTACTTGTTTTACACATTGATTTAAAGTTACCAAAGTTCACCGAATATGTCGATTCTCTTGTGTTTTATTTTTGCAGATATATATATTGTAGATGTTTTATTCTTGTCAATATTGTGTTGAGTTTTATGTTTGCCGATACATGTTTGGCATTCAATAACCATAGATGTCAACAAGAATACACTATTACAACACAATAGAAAACACTATTTCTATCTAATAAACACACTACAATGTATCAACACATTAGATCACTACTTTAAAATATTCAATGCAGTTCCCCGTTGTTAAACATACTACTATTGTTTCTCATATACACTACTACATCATAACGAAAATACTACTATTTGATAAACACTACATAAACGAAGACTAATGTTGTTTCTCACACACTACTACATCACAACAAAAAATATTACTTATGTTTGATAAACACTAAAATATATCAGCACATTAGATCACTACTTCAAAATATTCAATGTAGTTCCTCATTGTTAAATGTACTACTGATGTTTCTCGTACATACTTCTACATCACAACGAAAAGACTACTATTTGATAGACACTACATAACTATATCACTGCTTTTGGTTGCCTTTTTCTTATTGTGTAGTCAAAATATATGTCATTGGTCGTCATTTTCTTCTTTTTCTTCTTCACAACTTTGACCAAGGAAGAAGTTGACTTCCTTACTTATTCCAGCCGCAACAACATCTTTCTTACTTTGGGACTTCAATCACACTACCATAGAGATACAAACATTCTGCCACAGACCATCACACATTCTATAAAATCATCAAACCCACATATACTACTTGAGACGTACAATTACACTATCACAAACCACCAAACATACTACTCAGTTCATCAAATCAAAATAGATACAGGTCTATCAAAATGCTACTACTCATCAGCAAACATACTACTATAGATTAGCGAAAACACTACTGCAGCTCAGCCAAACACACTTTTAACATCAACACATCTAATATATGACTTCCTTATTTATAAAAATCTAATATACTAACTTGCTTCATACAAAAACACTACTGCAGATGAACCAAACACACTATTAACATCAACACATTTAATGATACTACTTCCTTAACACAAAAACACTACCACATATCAACCAAACACACCAATCAAAACGGACTCAAATTTCTCACACCAAAACTCTGCACCAACAATCATACAATATGAAAACCCTAAAATCAACAGTTGAACGCCAAATAATTACACCGATTCTATTAGAAACCCTAACACATACGATTTTTTGTTTTTCAGGAAACTCACTTCCAAAAAACCTAGGAATTGCAAAGGTCCCGATAATCCATAACAACGAAAATAGATAGATAGATAGATAGAGAGAGAGAGAGAGAGAGAGAGAGAGAGAGAGAGAGAGAGAGAGAGAGAGAGAGAGAGAGAGGAGTGGTTGCAGCGACGTGGAGAGGCTTCGCGGCAGAGAGGCGTGACGCGGAGAATAGAAGCATGACTGACTGGAGCGAGGTGTGACAGGAGGTGTGGCCGAGTAGAGTGAGGGGCAGAGGAGAGGGCGCGACAGAGAGGCGTGACACGGAGGATAGAAGCATGACTGAGTGGAGCGAGGTGTGACAGGAGGTGTGGCCGAGTAGAGTGAGGGGCAGAGGAGAGGGCGCGGCAGAGAGAGGAGCGACGGTGATTGAGTGAGAGCTCTGTTAGGTTCGATTTTGAGAGAAGAGAATAAACTGAAAATGAGAGAGAGTGATAATTGGCATGTTATATATATACGATGACATGATAGTAAATATTATGATCATCAAAGATATTTATGTTTTCGGTTTTATAGAGACCTGGTGACTTTATGTAGTATACAATTTTATGTACATGACCTTATATGTAATTGGAAAAAAGAAGAAAAAAAGAAGAAGGTGTGTGAGTCATAATTTTGAGAAAGAAAGGGAGACGTCCAACATCATCTCCCTATCAAAAATTGAAAATTTTCAGTAGACGCCGCCGGCCCGAAAGCTACTTCCGAAACCGGTAGAGACGATTCTGTCTATACAAATATTTATGAATTTTTTCAATGAATCCCAACACACCATTAGAGTAGGCATGGGCATAGCAAAAGTGGTAATCTACGACCTTTTATTTTAATGAAGTTATCTACGATACGATTGGATGAGGTTTTGTGTCGTCTGGCACAGGAGTTTTGCAGTTATACCCATTTTCGAACTGTCTGGCAGATATTGTGATCAAATTTAAGAATCAATGAAATAGGCACAAGGCCGATGCCAAAACCATCAGTAAACTTTTACCAGAATCCAATTCATGAATGAATGAATAAGCAGGTCTCTCTATCTCTCTCACTCTCTTAGTCACCCTATTAATTCCTCCTTCTTGTAAGTCAGCGTTGGCAGTCTTGGGGCCACGGACATTGCTTGTGGTGGCCATTGTTTCTCCAAACCTAGTTGTCGTTTCTTCCCCACAAGAAAAAAGAATATTCAGGGGCTTCTCATCTGGCCCCCGCTTCTTCAAATTTAGAAGCTTTACCTTTACCCACCCACCCACCCACCCACCCACATACTCTCTCTTTCTCTGTCTCTCTGTGGAAGAAAAACACTTCTTCTTATCATCACGGGTTAGTTGCATGTCTTCACTTGCTTTCTTTCATGTCTCTTCTGCACTTTGCTATGTGGGTTTTCTTTAATTTCCATGTATAAAGTGTGGGTAAGTTGGACTATAGTGTTCAGGTGATTAGAATAGCTTTGCTTATATGTTCAGGCCGAACCCACCCAGAAACTCAAGAGAGAGACTCAAGTTTGGTAATTTATGTGAGACCCTTCATTCAAAACTCGAAACAATGAAATGAATGATGTATTGATTATTCCTTCTTCTGAACAAAACAGCTTCTGTAGTGTTAGTCTAATTGTGGCCTTACCCAATAATAACTAAGAAAAATGTGCAACTATCAAAGACTCTTGGAGTCTTGGGAGTTGGGTGGAGTGCCCTGGCAAGAACTGGAAGAAATAAATGAGAAATGCAATCACAATATGATTTGCCTTGGCATATAGTACCACTCCAACCTCAGTTTACGTAGTTGGAACCTATCTGAGCTTAGATGCTGTCAAAAACCTGTGGACATGTTTTTCGACAAAGGAAGGCTTTTGATGCTATTTAGATTGGAAATCTTTCTGCTTGTGTAATATGAGCCTATCAGTGTTCCCAAGCACATGTAATGTTTGGATGTTTGTACAAGTAAATTGGGTTATAATATGAGTCATTTTCGTTCTTAGGATAGATAAAACATTTCATGACTATACACGTGCTTGGTTTTTATAAGCAGTCAGTGTTTTCTTGTGTACAAGTAATTTCTCACAAGTCTTATGACCACGGTATATAACATTCCCTTGTTTCATTTCTTCCAGATCCCTTGAAATTTGAGATTTGGTGAGGGAAGCATTCACTTAATTCTTGATCTTGCCATGGCACTATCTGCAAGCAAGGTTTCAAGCTGTCCTCGGGATTGCTTTGGAATTTCAAACAGCTATGCCAAGTCATTGCAAAGGAGCAGCTTTCATTGTTCAAATCAGGGAGTGGAACTAAGGCAGCTAAACTACGGATGCCTATTGACAGAAAAGAAGAGCGTTTATAATGATGGGTCATGGCATGTGTTTGTTAAACCAGTTAGTTTCTCAGTCTCTCAGAGATCGAGCGACATACACCTGTCAAGAGGAACTCATAATACAACAGAAAAAGAGAGTTTTACGACTTATAATGATTGTGCCGAGAAGACTGGGTATTAATTTTTAATAATATCAATCAGTTTTTAGTATACAGCCGTTTATGACTTTTATAGCTATGTTTATGAATTTCTTAAGTATACTGCCAAGCAGTCTGTAATTCAGGATGATTTTTTATTTTATTTTTTATAATGTAGATATTCCTGAAAAATGTACAGCTCTATAGGAAATTTTTAACCTCTGTATGTCTTGCTCTCTTGTACATTTGAATTGCTAATTATTTGCAGCTTGTATGTTTTGCTCTTGAAGTTTTAGTAGTGGTAGTATCAGCAAGCTAGGGAATAGCTTAAGCTGAAGGCTTGCTCTCTTGTTCATTTATTTTATCATCTTATCTTCGTACACTTAGAACTATGGCTAAATTTGTTTGTGTAGTGCTCTATCAAGATGTTATTTAATGAACTTCCTTACACATACTTGTTTTGTCTGCTAGCTCACAGATTGGAGGCGAAGATGAACATCCAGTCTTTCCTGAGAGAACTATTCACTCCAGTCAGGGCTTAACTGAAGCTTGTAAATTTGTTTTCAATGATGCAAAGTTTGTAAATGAGAGGGCTCGCAATGACATTATCCTGCTATCTCGGTAATATTCTTTAATTTTCTTGTTAAAGATGAGATTGCAGTAAATTTTCGTCCACATTTTGTCAGTCTTTTATTATTTATTCACTCAGAAAAGAACAAGCATGTCTAAATTACAGTTAATTTCACAAATCTTAAAAGTAATGCAGAGTTCAGGATCCAACTGCAAATTTTGCAGAAGTTTTTTCTTGTTTTTGCTTTCTGTGGATTATGCACAATAAAGTGAGTTGGCTTGGGTTGTCTGATAATAAAAATAAAAATAAATGGGGGGATGGGGGAAATGATGTACTGGAATGCCATTGCCATTCTGTCACATTAAATGAAATGTATATGCACAGAGAACATTACTCATGATTATAATTCTTGCCAGTGGCATATTGAGTTTGGATGCTCGTGCACGTCAAGATGTTGCTATTCTTGGGTCAGAGTTCCTAAAGCTTGATGGTAAATTCCTTTTGCATTCTTGTACAAAGTTGTGAGTAATTTGATGTTAATTTTTTTTATTTCTTGCTTTTGTTTTTCTTTGAAAGCATATCTACTTGAAGTATTTATGTACATTTACAGTTAATGTAGTATTAGTGGCCACCTGATAATACTCCTAGTGATGAGGTCAGAGATTTGAACCACCAAAAGCAATTTCTGGGTTTGAGCTGAGAATATTTATAGAAAAGAAGATGATGTATTCTTCCACTTTAAATTGTATCTGAAAAAAGAGCCAAGTACCTCAAATGATTCTATCACATTATTTTGTTGACCAAGGCTTACATTTAAAATGTGGTTAGGGAATTGTCTATAAGTGTCATTAACATTTTTCAATTCTCAATTATAGACAATTCTCCCTTAAGTGTCAGATAAGGGAGTGGATATGATACAATTTTTCTTACTGTGACCCTTGTCTGTAGCTCGAGCCAAAGAGGACAGCGAAATAATTGACCGTAAGGTGAAGAAGAAAGCTGAGCGCCTTCATCATATTGCTAGGGTAGGTAAATTATTATCATATTGTGGAGGACTACCTGGCTTCTTTTGATTTATATTCATAACCCTCCTTCGTCCACAGATCTTAAAAGACAAAGCAGAGTCTAGACTGAAAAGTGTCGCTGATAAGCATTGGAGTGACGGAGCCTTAGAGGTAAACAAATTCTTCTGCCCTTGTAGTATTGGCTGTGGTACCTAATAACTGTAATAAATAAGTAATTTCTTAATAGTTAAGTGATTTATGACCTCTATTATAAGGCACTCTATATTTAGACTTGATGAATGATCTAAACTTATGCTTTAAATTGATGACCTCTCTTCTTTCTATTCTCATCCTTAAATTTTCTTCCCATTGTAAGTTAGTTAAAACAGTGAGAATGTCATTGGAGAAAGACTTCCACATTGGAAATGAGGGGTCTTGCTAGTGGGTATAAGGATTTGAGCTACTCCAACCCTTGCCAATTAGTTTTGGTATGTAACCCCAAATTACTTTATCATTGTATCAGTCACCACACGTGCGGGGGCGGGTTTTGGGCAACTTTATCAGTTATTCTAGTTCATAGCATCAAATATTACACAACTGATGGATGATGTGATCTACAGTAAAACCTCGATAATTTAATACTCGATTAATTAATAATCTCGTTAAAATAATATTTTTGTCGGTCCCAACTTGGAAACTTGAATATTAATTTAATACTTGATTAATTAATAACTTCGCTAAATTAATAAATTTTGTCAGTACCGAAGTTATTAATTTATTGAGGTTTTACTGTGCATGAAATAATGACAGTGTCGACAAAGGAAAATGTTGAAGGATTATTCACTATAGAATTAAAAAGGTAAGTTTAGAATATACAACATTAGACGAGGTGAAATATAGGAAAGTAATAGTATAGTAAAACTTCGATAAATGAATATTCGATAAATTAATAATCTTGCTAAAGTAATATTTTCTCCCGGTCCCGCCTCGAGACCAGATCATATTACTCACAACCTCGCTAAATGCATAAGATAATAAATTTTCTCTAATTCTTTTAGGTCCCAATGAATATATAAAGTAATAATTTTAATTAAAAATTATTAAAATATATTTAAAAATATAAAAATTAAATTTTCAACTGTGAATTTATATTTTCTCAAACACTTTAGCTGTTTCTTGAAAAAAAAAACTTTAATGTAGCTTGTTTCTTTTTTGCATCTAGACCAAATTTAATTTTGTCTTCGATTTTTTGTAGTGCGTGCACCACATCTGATATCGATAAATTCTTTTCATTTTGTAGTAAACAATTATTCAAAGTAAATTGTGCCTCAAATATCTCTTCATGAGAAACTATTGGTATAACATAACTGTCATTTGAATCATGATCATTTTCAGCATGCGGGTTCATTATTCTTTCAATGATTATTTCATCAATAGGCGATTCCATCGCATATCGTTTTCATTAAAATAATCCAAAAGTAATAACCTTGCTAAACTCTCGATAAATTAAATTATTAATTTATCGATAAATTAATAAATTATTCATTTATTGATAAAATAATGACCTCTCTAAAGTAATAATTTTCTCAGTTCCCGAGGTTATTCATTTATAGAGGTTTTACTGTATTTTGCAATCATATATCGTTGTTTTGCACCAGAATTTGCTGACTGCATTTCTCTCTTTGATGATAAATATAAGAACAAGTGTGTGATAAGGAGGAGGCCCTGAGGTTTTCTTTAATTCAGATTCATTTGTATTATTATTATTATTTATTAGGACCTTGTCTTTGAAACAACTATAAAAATCGTTTCATCTTTTTTTTTTTTCTTTACTATGTATTATGATCTCTTTTTCTTAAAATTTAGTTATCAAACTTATTTCGCTTGCTTTCTGAATTGTATTATAATGGAAAGCCTATATATATGTCTATCATGATATGATTCAAGACACGACTTTTTATATAAAAAATTAAAAATCATTAAGGTGCCAATTGCATCTCTATATCTCATTCTGTAGTTCTTTTTCTGTTTCATGTTACTTTGATGTAAGATTCAACTGCTTACAATAGAATTTAAGGTGTCTGTTGACAATTGTATAGGCTGATCTGCGCCGTGCCGACATCCATGCTAAACAACGAGCACTGCAAGATGCACTAATGGCTTTGGAGGTGAACTTAAGTTCTTTTACAAGAATACATGGATAATTGGATAAGATCTTCACATGTTGCGTATTCTTTATATATTGGAGCAAATTCATGGTCCTTTTTCTGTTTTACAGATTGTTAAAGACATTCATGACATGATGGTGAACAAAATGTACAATTTGTAAGATTCTTTTGCTAATTTTCAACATATATTGCCTCCCTCGAGCCCCAGTTATATGTATTAATGTATATACACAAATAATTTCCCTGAATTCTAAGATGTTGACGTTCAGTCCTCGGCAGAGAACAATTGGTATGCAAGCAGACAATGAGATGCTGGGCCATATAATGCTTGAAAAGAACAGCAAAACTCTTAATTTCCCTCCAGGGCAAGTATCTCCTGATCAGATTACGGCAATTCAGGTAAACAGATTACTTCTCCCTCTCTTATCCTATTTCCTCCAATGTTTCTTGAGAGTTAGAAAATTATACTTGTATAAATAATTATGTGCAGGAAGTTTATTGGAGTGTGGCATCTGCTCTCTCTGAAGCAGATGGATTTGACTATACAAATCCCGAAGAGGTTCATATCCCATGTCTTTATTTTCTTAATTTGGTTATTGATGGTAAAAGTAGCCTGAGCTTATTTAACTAATCTTTTGTATGTTGAACAGCTCGAATTGATAATTGCAACTCTTATCGATCTGGATGCCATGGATGGTAAAAGTAGTGTATCCTTGTTGGCAGAGTGTTCCAGCTCCCCTGATGTCAATACCAGGTAAACTATTTCAAGCATTTTTTGTTGAGTAGTTTGTAGGGTGTCGTTGATAATGTCACCTCAACCCTTTAACTTGATTAAAACCAACATATCCCCTCATTAGATTTGGGTTTCGTTTTATAATGAGAAATAAATAATCAGAGGTTACTAAGCCAATCTTGCGATGTGCTTCAATCTTCTAACCAATGCATGTACAAGGCTGAATTTTTTTGTAGGAGGTATCGTGAAACCAGCAGCATTAATTGTAGTGTCATATATGATATCTTTTTCAGACGTTGCTCGTCATTACATGATTTGCCCATTATTCATCAAAAGTTATATTTATTATTTGATTCTTTATAAATTCCCTTGATATCTAATCTTACATGTATGACTTTATGGTATACATCACACATCCTTCCCTGTTTATTCTCTGCTGTGCAGGCAAGCATTGGCAAATGCTTTGGCTGCAGCTCCATCTATGTGGACTCTGGGTAATGCAGGAATGGGAGCATTACAGGTCTGTCAATATTCTTCCCTTATTGACACATGTCATTATATATTAATGTCAGGAACTCTTAACTGTCCAAATTATTTCCCATCTTCTTGCAGAGACTGGCTGAAGATAGCAACCTGGCAATTGCGTCTGCAGCAACTAGAGCAATATATGAACTTAAGAAACAATGGGAGATAGAGGAAGGAGATAACTGGAGATTTACAATGAATCAGTATACTATGGAGGAAAAAGGGGAAGACCAAGAAGCCGATGATGATTTAAACTCAGATTAAATTAGTGTAGATATATCTTGTTATCCACTTGGAAACTTTTAATTAGTTTTAGGATGAAGACAAAACCCTGCTAATTACAGTAAGTCATAACTCATGTAAATAAATCGGTATAGTTTTTTTTCTTTAATTATTATTAATTTAAGTTTCTATGTTGAAGTCATTTGCAGAACGTTATGCATTATAAACAGTTAAAATTGGTACTTATACTACACTAATTTCTGATAAAATCCCATCATGTTCTCCAGGTACCTGATAACATCTTCACTCCACTCCATACTGTGGAGACTGGGGAGGGGTAAACTTTCAATGGAGTATTTTTTTTTCCTCTCAAAAAGCTCGAACTCTAATTCTAATTGAACCCTTAACCTTCTTTTCGAGAGTAATATGAATAATATCATATGATAAATCAGATGAAGAAGCAGCTAGGGTGTTTTAGGGCTCGTGAACTCCTCGACTGTAAATGGATGGACTTCTTGGCTTGGAATTGCTCGGGGGTTGAATAAGGCAAAATTATCAAATGACCACTTAAGTATGACATAAATAATAGTTTGTGTTTAGCTTCGATTTTTCTCCAGTCAGGTGGCTGCGAGTGGAGTGATCGGAAATTGTCTCTTTTTGTATCCGCAGTCGTTGTGTGCTGTGTGTAAGGCGTGCTATTGCCGATGGCAGGATGTTGTTGTGTATTGCGCCGTGTAGTCTCTGCTTCTTGTCAAGTGATTGGAGCAAAAAGAACACTAACCTCGCTCGTTGAATCCTACTTGTCTTGATTCAAGACGTAAGCTTTGTGTCTCTCTGTTGAGACACAAAGAATCGATACTTTAATTTCGGGCAAGTATAAAGCAGAGTAATCCTAAGGACGTAGTGTTGAGAACACCGGATAGTATGACTTCGTACATCTTAAGAATCCCCACGCTCTGTCGGGTGGCCTGGACTCTGCTGATTTCGGTTGTCGTAGCTCAAGTGAATCTTCGAATCCTCACGCTCTGTCAGGTGGCCTAGATCCTGAATTCGCTGTTGCCGGTTAGTTAGCTTGAGTGAACCTTCAAATCCCCACGCTCTGTCGGGTGGCCTGGACTCTGAGTTCGCTGGTCGCTGGTTATTTACTTGCAGTGGAGTAAGATTTGCTGGTGCGCAAATTTGTGTACGAGTGTAGAGCTCCGCAAATCTGCTCTGCTTCGTCTATTTGTAGAGGTAGGTACTCTGATCCTCCTTGCCTGACAAGGTAACATTTATCGATGTGGAATAATATCTTGCCCTTAGATTCTCGTAGATTATCTTGGAATCGCATAGATATCTTTTCGAATTCGCAGCTCTGATCGGGCTACACGTAACTAGCCCATTTTATCTTCAAGGCCCAAAAGTATCAGAATAAATGTTGAGTTTATTTTGGGCCTAAACATTGCCCCCCAGAACATGAGATTAACTCATAGGCAATCGAAGGGGTCGTGATGTGACACGCCACCTCTTCAGTCATCGGTTTTGAAATAGCTTCGCACTAGGCTACTTAAGTGTTTTCTTCTGGAAATTGTGCCGTCTATTTTCAACTCTTTTAAACCTCCTCAATCGTCTTTCCCTTTCCACCTCCTCTATGAAGTTTCCTTAATCCCAGATTTTGAATTTGCAAATACTCTCTAAACTTTGATCTTCATCCTTTTCTCTGCAAATGGCTCCTTATCAAAATTCTACCCAGACGTTTTCGAGAAGGATGTAGAAGCCTTCCGCAATCATATGGACCAATGCCTTCACCGAGACCAGGATATCCCCTATTCGTGGGTCGATTTAACGCCAAGGGATGAAGTTATACTGGGTCCGACCACTAATACAAAGAAGGCCTCTTCCGCTCTTGGTTTGGCTGTGTGTCGCCCTCCGTTGGTCATGCGAGGTGAAACTGTTGCTCCTCTTCAATTAGATTAAAATGAGCTCGACGTGAAATTGGAGAAATGGCCCAGTACTCGAGCCGAAGAGCTTCAATGGTACCAGGAGCGAAAATCCCTCGATGAGGAGCTTTGGCAAGAGGTTGGTATCTCTCATGCTTTGGATTTATGTTTCCATCTTCCCCAAGGTGGGAATCGTGCTGCCACCGTCGCTGCCTTATGCTATTGGGAGACTAGTAGTAATAGTTTTGTTCTCCCATTTGGGCATTTAGGGATTACCCTTCTTAATGTTGTCACTATTACTGGCCTACCCACTGCGGATGGACCTTTTCTTCCAAGTACTTTAGACGGCAAGTCCTTCCCATTTTCTTCAGATCTTGCTCGTGCCACTATCAGTACTGCTTACTCTAATTGGCGCAAACACTACAACACAGAAGAGTTCCAGGCTACCCCTGCCTCTGATGATCAGCAGGTGAAAAATGCCTATGGTGGCATTGCTTTTCTGGAATTTTGGCTTTGTCGCTACAAACAGAATCACCAACACCTTCACCAAGGCGGCTGAGGCGTTGTATAACGGTCATTGTCTTAGCCTTGCGCAGCCAGCATTAGGCGCTCTGTATCGCGGACTTGCATGGATTTCGTTAAACCTATTTAAGTTGAAATTTGCAGGGCCTATTTGGATTATGTCTTTGTGGTTATATGTTTATTTCCCTGAGTTTCGCAGCCCGCATCAGAAGGAATTTACCTCTGAGGAGGTTCTAGGGAAATCCTTGGCTCTTGCTGGGGAGACAGAGTCATTGAGCTACTCGCAGTGCTTCAACTACCTCTAGGGTCAAAAACTGTTCCCCAAGAATATGGCTGAGTTTGTAGTGACGAGAAGATTCCTTACTGAATTATCGACTGGATTCGCAGTGACCCCTCGTCAAGCCCTTGCTGCAAGGAAGCTCTTTGCCCAGTGCATCACTTGCGCAGACATCATTGTCCCTGACGCGGTTCTATGGATAGAGCTATACGCACCCAACCACTTTGCACATCAACTTGGGTGTAAGGAAGGTCTCCCATGTCCCTTGATAGAATCCCGCAATGGCTACACCTCATGGAGAACTTGCATGGATAAACCTTCCGCAACAGTCCTTCAAGCTCTTGTTACGCCAACCTTTCCCCTACTGGACCTCTTCGAGTTCCTCCGGCACTCACCATTATGGTGAACTCTGGATGCAACCTAATTCTGAAGTCTTTCAAACCATTTTCCAGCCTCTTTCCTCGACTATTTCAAGAGAACGGTGGATCGGAAGGCTGTAGGCCCCAATGTCCAAAAGGAGGTGGGCCAGAAGAGAAAGGAGCGAGATATTAGTGCATCCCCTCCTTCTGTCTCAAAACGTCATAAGCTTATGGGTGCGAGCCTCGCGGCTTCTTCCCCCGCTGCGAAGAAGATTGCGAAGATGGTTGCTGCCAGGAAAAAGAAGAAGGAAACCGTTGAAGCATGGGATGATAAGGATGGAGATTCCAACGAAGAAGTTCCACTGGTATAGTTTCTTCTTGTCTCAAGATTTTCATTCTTTTAGAATCTTCTGTCCTCTAACCTTCAATCTTGTTCCTCTATGGTTCAGATTCGCCGCTCCCGTTGCCATGTCATTTAAGGAATGCGGGCGACTGTCAGAAGACGAGCTGAGTAATAAATCTCCCTCTATCGAACTGGTGCCTGATAGTGAGCATTCAGAGGAAGACTTACTCTTTCAAGCTACACGGGCAAAAGGCAAGTGTGTACAGCCCATAGCTACTTCTGAGCCCTCTTCTAGTGCTGCGAGTGCATCCGGGGAACCCCCAATTTCCAAACCCCTAGATGTAGGTCCTTCTAGTGCTATGGATGAAGAAATTCGATGCAGGGAACTCCTTGAGTAGGTTTATAATCAACCCTTTGATCGATTAATTTCTGCTACGACCGCCACTGTGGAGGAAATAGTTACCATTGTGGATGATGAAGAGCCTCTGAAGCAAGCTGCTGAGTCCGCAGAAGAAACCGAAGCTCCTGACACTGCTGCTGTACCGGCTTCTCCTGCTGCCGAGGTATATGTTCTGGCTTTATCTATCTCCCTTGGAATACTTGTGCTTTTCTAACTACAGTTCTTGGTTATATGATCCCAGGAAACTGTTCAAGAAGAACCAATAGTTGCCCCCACTGCTATGGATGTAACTCCTGCGCTTTCAAGTGGAGAACAACCGTGTGTTTCGGATGCCCCCTCTATCACTCCGGCCACATAGACCGGCCATGTGGAGTCCCCCGTATTGCACTTCCTTTGAACTGCTACATCTGGTTTATTTATTTTCACCAGGATCTAACTTCTACTTATTTTCACAGTTTGCAACTGAAGCTCATTCCCCTCCTTGTATCAACACTGCCTTGTACGATGACCAATCTCCTCCTCGTCTATCTCAAGTATAGTCAAAATCTACTTGTATAGGTTCTCATTATGTGAGTCCTCTAAGCACTTCATAACTCCCTAAGTATAGGTTTTCTTGCAGAATGATCCAGGTACTGAAGAGCTATCTCTTGCTGAGGGTCAACGGAGACTTGGAGAGTTTTCTAACATCATCTGTGGTTGCAATGAGGCTGCTGCCCCCCAGTCTACAATTCTAGCCCTTCCAGCTCCTGTAGGGGGTAGCGAGGGAATGACCAAGACTTTGCGAGAGGTGGCGGAAATTTACACGGACTTGGTTCTCTCTGACAAAGGTCCTCCAAAGGTTTAACTTGCCACTACCTAACTTCATGATCTATGGACTCTAAATCTCGAGAACGAGCTCATACGCCAAGATCTAGCTGTCCATATTCAAATGGCTCGCCGTTCTGTGGAAGGAGTAAATCATGCTATCCTGGACCAAATGGAGGAAATTCTATGAAAACTCCCTAACCTTTATGACATTGTTGTCTCTATGACCCACGAGCGCAACAAAGCCATTTCTTATCGCGTAGATCATAACCGCAGGTGGAAACGTGACTTAGAAAAAATCACAACGATGGGAAAGAGCTACGAAGATGAATGGGTAGACATCCTATCCATGTGTGCGGAGATTGCAAGGCTTCAGGCCAAGTTGCGCGAGAAGGAGGAGGAGTTCTTTGGAAAGGAACAGTCTGCGATTACTTTCCTTAATGCTGAAAAGACTATCTGAAAGCGTTCAGCAAACTCGTGCTGCAGCTGCGAATGCTGAAAGAACTTGGGCCACTGCACAGGCCCAGTACCTTCAAGTGAAGACTAGTCTTCTAGCTATCGTTAGCTCTATTATGAAGTTTTAGGTTTTCATCGACTAAGCTCCACACATGGGCTTATATATCTTATTTTGTATAAACTCCTGCTTAGTTTAATTTATGCTTTATGGCACATGGCCTTAATCACCTACTGTGCATCTCTGCCATAGAATAACTTCACGCTTCCAAAGATCACGCCGGTCTTTAGAATAACTGCACATCTTTAATGGCTCATAACTCTATACCTTGAAACGGTAAGTCTACAGCCCTTCAAGAGATACGCGGCTCGGTAATTGAATGTTGAACCCCTTAATTGTCATATTGAATCGATGCAACGCTCTGGGTCCTTCTATTCAAAGCCCCTTAGAATTTTTAGGCCTATAAATAACTTGTTACTTCTCCTTCTTTCCACAAGATCTCTTAGCAACAAAAATGGCTTCTCTAGTCCTAAGTCCGTTCCCTTCTTGTTTTAAGGGAAAGCTTCCAGATCTTGTAGTTTGCTAGACATTTCTAGGTGGAAGTACCAAAGCTCATGCATGGCTTAGGTCGTAGTACCAAAGCTCAGGCCCTTTGATTTTGGACTAGTTCTCAAACCTTTGAGAATTAGTAGATAATGGTTGATATGGGCACTCACTAAGCCCATCCTTGTAGCTGATCATCCTGGTCTGGAGCATGTTCCCACTCACTCTCGTTGTAGTTCCCCTTGCTTTCTGAGTGGAGTGCTTAAGATCATGATCAGAGGAACGGCTTTGTTGAGCTGCTAATGTTGGGCGAGTGCAAGTACCCCAAAGTCTTCCGGAACCGAAGGGAGATTTAACCCCCAGTCAATGCTCGTCCATCGGCACAAACCGAGGACCTTGTTTTGGCTGGTTGGGATAGATCTAAACCACTTCCTACAAATGGTTTTTATCTAGAAATTGTTTACTCGATGTATGGTATCAGAGCTAGAGGCCACAAAGTCTCATATTGTACCCTGTATTTTGATCGAATAAAACTGTGTATTTTTACTGCTCTTGTTTTCCTTTGTATCAGCGAAAATGCTATCTCTATTGATTTGACCATTGGAATTTGGATGTGAATAATGTATAACACTTAAAAGAATCACATAAACAGATTCAATGTCAAAAATTAGAAATTTTGTGATATTTTGGCCACATGAATTGGCTTTGGACATACTGGTTGCCCCCTTAGTTTTACATGAAGAGCAAGCCTCTGTGATAGGCTACAAATGAGTGCAAAACTAAGTTGTTGATTCTCCTTGTACCTCATACTCCCAAACTAGCTGTCGGTACTTCTTCAAAAATCAACCATTGATTGGGTTTCGATGCACCTCACCGTCGACGTCACGCAGCTGGAATGCTCCCTTGCCTAGAATTCTATCAATGATGAAGGGTCATTCCCACTTCGCAGACCATTTTCCACGTTCTTCTTGCTTCTCCCCAAAAGGCAATATGGTTTTCCAGACAAGTTCTCATTCTGTAAAGCTGAGTCCACAGGTACGTCGATCGTAGCAGCGAGTCACCTTTTGTTTCTTCGCGAGTAACACGCTTTTCGTCCAAATCCTCTAACCCCTGCCAAATCGCTTGTATATAATCCTCACCAATCAACTGATGTTGATCCATGATCCGTAGTGATTGGACATTGATTTCTAATGGCAAGACTGCATCATGTCCAAACATTAGCGCATATTGAGTAGTCCTTGTGGGACTGCGTTTGGAAGTGTGGTATGCCCACAGAGTGCTGAACAATTCTTTATGCCAAAGTCTTGGATTGTCTACGAGCATGCGCTTAAGGATATGGAGGATCAATTTGTTGCTTGCTTCAGCTTGGCCGTTAGACTGTGCGTAATATGGTGAAGAATGCAAAAACTTGATCCCAAAGTCCGTCATTAATTCCTCTACTTCTCCAGACATGAATGCGGTACCTCGATCTAAAATGAAGCACTCTGAAATTCCAAATCGGCAAATGATATCCTCGTATAGGAACTGCCGAATAGCCGCGACATAGGCCACCTTCAAAGGTCTCTCTTCAACCCACTTAGTGAAGAAATTTGTAGCGAAAATGATGAACTTGTGTTGCATGGAAGAATGAGGATGTATTAGACCGATTAGATCCAATGCCTATCCTCGCGTTGGCCACGGCTTAATGATTGGTTGCATAGGGATATTCGGGATGTGGCTGACTGGTCCATGAGCCTGACAGTCCTCGCATCCTTTTGCAAAAGTTATATAATCTTTCAACATTAAAGGCCAAATATTTCCATGCCTCCGCAAGAGCCATCTCATCTTTGGGCCAAATTAGTATACTTCTCATAGTAGTCACTTGGCCTCGGTCCCGAAAACGCAGACCAAATCCACTCCTTCTTCACCACGTCGAAACAACTCATTACCCCGGAGAATGTAATTGGTGGCAAATTAAGTACCTGATCCTCTTGTCTACCATAGAGTTAGGATTCTGTAAGTATGTGATAATTGGCTGCCTCTAATGATCATCGATGGTTCCTAGCGATGCGACGCACCATTCGTCTTTTTCCTCCTTTCTAGTCATGAAGGAAAGGAGTGTACAAACTTCCACCTTCACGAGCCGCTCATGTACATTATCGACCAGCCTTATCCTTGTCACCAATTGAGCCAACTCGTTGGCTGCAAAGTTCTCTCCTCATGGAATATGAGTCAGGGTCACCTCAGTGAATAATTCCAACAACTCGCTGGCCCTTTTTACATACCGCTCAAGTGAACGTGGCTTGGAGTTGTCTGATCACAAGTAGTGAGTCTCCCCAAACCTATATATCTGTAGCACCCAAGTCCCATAACAGTTCAAGTCCGATGATTAAGGCTTTGTATTCCACTACATTGTTGGAACAATTGTACTTGAGCCGGAAAGAATAGGCAAACGTTTCACCTTGTGGATTGACTAGTGCTATCCTTGCTCCTGCGAAAGCACTCATGCTAGATCCATCAAAGTAGAGTTTCCAATAAGCCGAAGAGATGTGTGACAATTCTAACTCCTTCTGCTTTGAGAATTCATCCATAGGATGGTGTGCAAGGAAATCGGTCATTGCTTGGCCATTTACTGCCTTCTGCAGGACATATTGTAATGAAAACTCAGACAGTGTGAGAATCCATTTCCCTATCCATCCTTGAAGTATAGGTCGGGCTAATATGTATCGCACCAGGTTTGTCTGTGCGATGACGCATGTTGTGAAGGATAACATGTAATGCCTTAATTTGCAGCCGGAGAAATAAAGAGCAAGGCATAGCTTTTCCATCGATGTATATCTACTCTCGTAATCTGTGAGGGTTCTGCTTAAGTAGAATATTTCTCTCTCTGTCCTCACCTCATCATCTTATGCCAATAAGCTACCTATAGAGAATTCGGTCGCTGAAATATAGAGCTTAAGTGCACACCTTTTCGTGGTGGTACCAAGATTGGAGGGCTAGCTAAGTATTGCTTGATCGTGTCAAACGCCTCTTGGTGAACTGGTTCCCAGACAAACTCCTTCTCGCCCTGTAATTTGAGCAACTGTGTGAAAGGCTTGGTTTTTCCCGCAGCGTTCGCAATGAACCTCCTTAAGAAGTTGATCTTTTCGAGTAGTTGCTGAAGTTCACGCTTGTTCGTTAGAGGGGAAGCTTTAAGCACTGCTTCCTTCTTATCATCCGGAACCTCTATTCCTTGCTGATGTACCAGGAAACTAAGGAAATCTCCCGCTTGTACCCCAAACACGCTCTTGGAAGGATTCATCTCATTCGCATGAATACTCGCCGCAGATCCTCCACATGAGTCGACCTCTGCCGTGATTTGACCACAACATCATCAATGTAGACCTCCATTGTATCACCTGCTAAGTCGTGGAAGATGTAGTGCATTGCTCGCTGATATGTTGCTCTTACATTCTTCAACCCGAATGACATATTGACGTATTTGAACACTCCTAACACCCTTAGGCATCTAAATAAAGTTTTGTGTCTATCTTCCTCAGCGACCGGGATTTGATGATACCCCATTGTGCCATCCATAAATCAGAGCATCTCATGTCTCGCAACTGCATCAACAAGCAGATCAGCGACCGACATTGGGTAAGCATCCTTCGGAGTAGCTTGGTTGAGATCTCTATAGTCCACGCATACTTTGATTTTTCCATTCTTCTTCCGTACTGGGACTATGTTTGATATCCACTCCGTGTACTTAGCCACTTGGATGACTTTGGACTTCAACATCTTTTTGGTTTCTTCCTTGACCAGTGTTGCTGACTCCGGGTTCATACTCCACATCTACTGCTAAACTGGCTATCTTCCTTTCGCAATTGGGAGGTTGTGGACAACCAACTCTGGTGAAAGTCCTAGCATGTGCTCAAATTTTTCCGCAAAGCAATCTTTATACTCGAATAAGAGGTCAGCAAGCCTTTTTCTTTCTTCAGGCTCTAGGAAGGTACTGATAGCCACCTCCATTGGCTCAGCGATAGTTCCAAGATTAATCTTTTCGGTTGGATCTCTAACTCTAGGTGGTATGTCATCCAAGGCTGCAGGCGCGAGCTGGATAATATCCTCCTCTATTTCTTTATGTTGGTTATCTTCATGGATACACTCTGCCGTGGCTATAGTTGGTAGACAATCGTAGGCTTGCGACTCAATCATATAGGTTTGCAATATTGCATATAGAGAAGGACAAGCCTCTGCTTCCTCGTCTCTGGACGGGCGTATCATTGATGGCTTATGGAGGCTAGCTCCAGGAAATAGGTCGTGCTTTATCTTCTCTTGCTTGCACTATTCCCCACTGAGCCAATTCTGAGGCTGTTACTCCAACAGGTAAGCCCTTCTTATCGACGTTGCACACTTCTAATGGCCGAAGATTGCCATTATAGTAATCTGCATCTAGCGCATTCGCAGAGACTGAATATGGTCATGGATCAGCATTGACTATATGTGATTCTGATGTCTCTATATCCCATATAAGGAGCTGTTGATGTAGCAACGAAGGCACGTAATAACTCCTATGAATCCAATCTCTACCCAATATTGCACTGAAAGGTGAATTGCATTCGATGATGAAGAAAATATGCACCCATATGACGGGTCCAACCTTGACTTCTATGAACAACAATCCTAAGGTCTGCGAGACAGTCCCTGTAAAGTTATTGATTGTCATGGACGTTTCTTCAATAACGGATCTTGAGATACTCAACAATGTCATTGCTCGAGTAGTCAGGACATTTACTGTTGTGTCAGTATCCACCATAACCTTGTTGAGCTGGATGCCCTCCATGCCCGCAATGATGTACAAGGGTCTCATATGCGAGGCCATCGTGGCTGTAGGTTTGGAGAACATCATGTAGGATTTTTGCATCGCGGGGTTCACAGTTGGTCCCCGTTCCTCTAGTTGCTCATGCTCTGTCAAAGGTAGTTCTTGAGCGCTCTTGCTTACAATGGCCACATGCGCTGCCTTAGCTGGTTTGGCAAATTTGACCAGTAGCAAGTATACCATGCCTACGTGTACGTCCTCAGCATAGACTTCTTCTAAGTCTTCACAATCTTCCTCGTAGTCAACCAATTTCTCATCCTCATCATCTGCTTCGGTTTCCACTAACAGTGGCTTTTGCGGCTGATCTTCGATGGGAGGGCAATGTTGCTCTCTCACATAAACCTTAGACATAAGTTTCCTTGAAGAGTCTAACTTGACCGTGAGTACTAACTCACTGGCCACTACTTCTATGACCTTGGGCGTGGAAGTCGTAAGAGCAAGCTTCTTTTGCTCTTCAATCACCACAGGTTTTGGCTTCCACTGCAACACTGGTTTCTTCATCGCTCATCGACTGGTTCTGCCTTGGATTTGATGCGTTTGAAGGCTGACTTATGTACTGGCTTGTCCTCAAGCACCTCCCGAGCCCTTTTTGGCGCTCGTTGTGCCTCTATATTAGGCTTTACTTCGTCGATCCGAGAAAATACACTGGTTCTGGTTGCTTGTACCTTTGGTTTGCTGGAGCCTTTGTCAAACATAATCATGGGTGTGGCTGCGAGCCTATTCATCCATTTTTGAATTTTCTCTGGTGACTCCACTAGATGCTCAGGCTTGATCAAGCCTCTATCTAAAGCTTCCAACGTTCTTTTCACAGCTCCGAATTGACACTGTAACTTCCTTTTCCTAGTGGGAGTCATCTCCACAGTCTTTCCCCCTGACTTCACGTACCATACGTCTTCTTTAATCACCGCGCAGCTTGCATGAGGGATATAAGGTTTGCTCGACTCTGCTGCCACAGCCTTCTTATCAGCCATTCATATTCGTTTAAATAGGTTAGATTCCTTGGCCACTGTATGTGGTTCCTTCTGGCTTACCGACTGATAGCTTTTTGGCAGAGATTTGGTCGCTGAGCCTACTCGTACAACGTCCACAAATTCTTCGTAAGTTATCTTGAGACCGCAATCCGCTTTGTAACGAGTGCAAAGCACTGCCGGATTCGCCTCTCTACAGACCTCTTTTTGCTTCCCCTTGGGATCCTCTTTGCTACTGCTGTGAGCGACTGCTTCATTGGTGGTTTTAAGATCCAACGTTTGCTTCCGCTTGGTTCATCCATGTCAAAATACTTCCAGAGTACCCACCATAAATGATCCTGCAACAGCCTCCTCTCTCACATAGTCCGGAAGGACGATGTCCCCTTCATCTATCCATTGCTGGATTTGTTCCCGCAACGCTGCGCACTGGTTAGTACTGTATGCCCAAGAGTGATGGAATTTGTAGTACAACCCTTTCTGCGGAGGCGTGGCTGTAGGGTTAGGTACGTTCGCAATACCGGCTTTGATCAAGTGTTCTAGGATTTCCTCCATCCTATCTCTTTGGATCCTATCGATGGCTTTCGGCTTTACTAGCTCTAGCGCACCCACCTAAGTGTCTGCAAAAGGTTGTCGATCAAGCAGAGCAATTTGTGGTGATGCATCAATCGCAAGTTTTCCTTCATTAATCCACTTTTGGATTTGATCCTTCAACTTGATGCAATCCTTGGTTGTATGATTCCACATGTTATGGAACTTACAATACTTATTTCTCTTTAGCTGCTATGTAGTAGGGAATGCTCCAAAGTCTGACTTGGTCAATTTCCTATCAATCAAATCCTCTATAATCTTGTTCGCATCGTAGGTATAGGATTTGAATTTTAGTTTTGTGAATGCGCTAGTCAAGACTCACACTGGTCCCTTGGAAGGAATTGTCTTCTTTGACTTGACTGTGTTCTTGGCTATCAACTCCAGACCAGCTACCGTTGCATCGTCTGAATCATATCTGTCAGACTCTTCCTCTTTTTGCACAGCTGCAATCATCTTGGGGCGTTCTCGATATGGAGTCTTCGGAGTATATGTTCTCCTAGACGCATTACGCCTATTATCAGCTTCTTCATATGCAGCATAAGTCTGAGCCACGACATCTGTGAGAGCGTTCAACGATGTGAACCTTGCATCTATGTACTTGGTATGCAATCATTCTTCGAGTCCTCATACCGCAATGTCCACCAATTCTTCCATAGTGTATGACGTTCTGCTCTTGGTGTACTCGATTCGGAACCTGTGTAGATATGTCACTGGAGATTCACTTGGCATCTATCCCATCTAGCACAACTTGCTAAGCTTTACAGCCAGTTCTGACCCGCCAAAATGCTCAATAAACAATATCTCCATCATCGCCTAGTCGTGGACAAGGCCCTGTGGTAGATTTGTGTACCAATGCAATGTTGCACCTGATAGCAAGGACGAGGAGACTCTTAAATTGAACTCACCGAGTCTACCCCATGGTCCACACTCGACCCTGAATCAAGCAATGTAGGTAGCTGCTAGCTCTGCTCCCTTACCGCTGAAGCGAGTTAGATGGGCCGATAACCTTTTGGCCACTTCCAACTGAATGGCGGTGAAGGGAATGGATCGTTGTAGGTTATCGGAGTTCATCCCGCACCTGGAAACCTCTGATTGATGATGTGGTTAATTCGGTCTTCCAACTCTCGCTCAGGGTTTGCCTGCGAATAAGGTGGAACTGGTACATCATGATCCTTGATTCCCTTATCATCATGGAAAAGAGGTTCTCGCTCCCCCAACTTTTTGTTGATCAGCGCAAAGCTGGCCGTCATAGTATTGGTGAGGTTTGCAAGAGCCTTGGTGAGAGCATCAAACTTCTTACTGTTGTCGGCACGCTCAACCTCTCGAGCCTCGTAAAGGCTGTCGAGCCTGTCATAGTCCTGTCGCTGGCTTCCATGTTGTTCAGAATCCATTCCATGTTAGTGTTTCGCCGTTGCTGTTGTTCCAGCAAAAAGTCTTTGTAGGCCTCAAAATCCATGGCCCTTATTTCATCGATGTTCTTAGGTTCCTACGATGATGAAGGTCGACCCTTGGTCATCGTTGTGCCGAACCTCTGTACTACCTCCTCGTTGCTTAAACCCTTGTAGGCGGCGGAGTTATGTTCTTGGAATGCTGGTGCTGGATTCTTAAGGAAACTCATGAAAGATTTGTGGTACGGATCAATGATTATAAGACACTACACCTGAGTCCCACTGGGCGTGCCAAAATGTTTGGCTTCGATTTCTTTCCAATCAAGTTGCTGCAAGTGGAGAGATCGCAAACTGTCTCTTTTTGTATCTGTAGTCGTTGTGTGCAGTGTGCAAGGCATGCCACTGCCGAGGGTACAATGTTGTTATGTAGTGCACCACGTAGTCTCTGCTTCTTGTGAAATGATTGGAGCGAGGAGAGCACTAACCTCTCTCGTTGAGTCCTACTTGATTGGAGCGAGGAGAGCAATAACCTCTCTCGAGAAAGTTATGGGTATTTGAAGTTTGCCGAAAAGTGAATTATGTGGTTTCCATTTTGGGAAGGCCTATAAATAGCAAGTTTCCCATTTCGGAAAGTCCACTTTCCATTTTGGTCTGTTGACTGGGTTGACCAAAGTGGGTCGACCCGTTTTGGGTGCCTTGGGTTGCCGATTTTGTTCGCCGAAATTGAGGCCGATTCCGGCCATATTTGGGTATGGTTCCTTCACGAAACTTGTTGGGCTCGAGCTCCTCTTCAATTGGGTAGGTGGATCGTCCCGTGAGGTGGCCGGAGGAGGAAGTTATGGCTCGGCAAAGTTAGTGAAATTCCGGCGAGTTTTGTGGTGTTCGGGTGGCGGCGTGGAGGCCGAGTTGGTGGCTCTACCTTGAGGGGTTTTGTTAGCCTTGAGCTAAGGAAGCTTTTCCAAGTGGTCTTGAGGATTGCCGGGGCCGGAGGAGAGAGATCCGTTGAATTGAAATTCCGGTAAGGGTTTGGAACTTTGAGTTGATTTTTGGAGGTTTTCCGTTCAAAATTGGACTTAACTTATAACTGGAAAGTTGTTGGAATCGTCGAGATCTTTGAAACCATGTGTAGCACGAAATTTTCTGGGCAGGTTTGGATTTTCCGGCGACGGCGGCGGCGGCGATTTTTCGCCCGGAGTAGTTTTCGACGAATTGCATGTCATTTGACTCAAAATCGCTCCCCGATCGCATTGGGGAGGTTCGTTTTTCGAATTGAGCGTCTGAACGTATAGCGAGGTATTGAGGTGTACATATACGGATTTTCGACGATTCGTCGACTTCGAATTATGTGTTTCCGAGAACGGTGGTTTCTCGTGATTTGATTTGAATTGTCAGATTATGACTTTGAGTATTGGATTTTGTGAATATTCAGGTGTTCGTGATCATTTGTTTGGCGAGGGACATTCAGCCGGATCACGGGTTAACGCGATACGCGTTACGCTAGTCTGTGAGTGGACAATTTATTTTCACGGATTGATTGTGAGTCTTTTATTTATGATTTACGAACTTGAGCATGCAGATGGATTATGGTTTTACGAGCATGTGTTTTTACGATAATGCATATACGAATATACGTATACGAGTATACATGGGTATATATTATGTTTTAAGCATGTGCATAGAAAAGATTTATGATTTGGTTTACACAGAGTACAGTCTCAGTATATGTTGTTGTATCGATACACCTTGACTTCTCGGCTGATCCCCGAGTACGCTCCGGGGGGGACAGATATC
Organism: Geum urbanum; assembly: GCA_946800695.1. NCBI lineage: Eukaryota > Viridiplantae > Streptophyta > Magnoliopsida > Rosales > Rosaceae > Geum > Geum urbanum. The sequence goes on along the minus strand of OX327008.1, from coordinate 2,093,372 downwards.
CTGACCCAAGGCCTTTCTGGCTAGGAATCACGTGTGGGTCTGGGATCCCATGATTCAGACTGTGCTATCGCGTGGTAGTCCATGAGTGATTCCGCGATTTTTATGTTGCATGCTCCGTACGCGTGAGGAGTTAGAGTCTCCCTCGTGTACTCGGACGCGTGAGGAGTTAGAGTCTCCCTCGTGTATCATTTCTCACTTATGCATTTGGACTCGCATATGTTTTATATTATATATATACTTGGTGAAAGACATTTATTTTCGTCCTCTCACTCTAACGTGTTTCATGTCTTTCCCCTGGGCTTTTCGGTTTCCGTGCCCAGTTTGCAGTACACGCTTTGGTGTCGCACGTCGTGGTCGGAGGCATAGTACTCGAGCTACCTTGTTGCTTCCAGTAGGTTTATTGTTCTACTTACTGTGGTATGCGTATATGATTATGTATTAGAAGTCGCTCTGAGCTTCCTATTGTATATGTTATACGATTTTACTCCGGATTTTCAGTAAAGTACATATATATTTACTACTTTACGTTATTGTTGATATATTGAGAAATCCGGATGGGATTGGTGCCCACGGTTTGCTTTTTGTGGCATAGGATGAAGTGTATTTTCCGCGTGCAGGTAATGGTAATTCCACGTTAGTAACGAAACTCTGCCAAAATTTCTACGGTTTTTGTTGGTTCGTGTTTTCGAAGGGGTTCGATTCCGGTTTAGAGAGCTAAATCGGGGTTGGATCCTTTCACTATATTCGAGAAAATCCGTATAAAACATGTATCAGAATGTATCAGAGCGACCTCTAGTGTAAATATATACAATATACACATCAGTAGGCGAAACAAGAACCTACTGGAAAACACAGGTAGCTCAGATCACTAGCCTCCAACCGCGACGTGAAACACCAAAACCTGAACTGCAACTGGGCACGGAAACCGAAAAGCCCAGGGGAAAGACATGAAAACTGTTAGAGTGAGTGGACGAAAATAAATGTCTTTCACCAGTTGATGTATATGTAAAAATAACATATGCGAGTCCAGGTAAATAGAAATAACAAAGTATACGAGGTAAACTCATACTTCTCTAGCGTACTGAGCATGCAAGTAAAAATCTCACGGGGTCTCTCATGGACACATCCGTGCTAGTACAGTCCGAATCACGAGATCCCAGACCCACACGTGACTCTAGCCAGAAAGGCCTCAGGTCAGAGGTCTGCCTCCCCCCGGTAAAAGCCTCGGGTCAGGAGTCACAGCCTCCCTCGGTACACATCCTCGGGGATCAGCCAGGATGCGAGTGTATCTATACAACAACATATATAACGACTGTACTCTGTGTAAACCAAATCATAAACAGTTCGATGCAAATGCAATAAACAGCATATAAATGCATATACGTAATGTATAATGATATAAGCATAATCGTCTAACACATGTTCGTATAAATCGTAATCTCATATGCATGCTCAAGTTCGTAAAACGTATAAAAGACTCGCAAGAATTCCGTGAAAAGAAATTGTCCACTCACAGGTGAGCAAAACGCGCACTCGCGCTAATCTCGTGGCCCGGCGGAAGATCCCTCGCCTGAAGCACGATCACGATCTCGATCTCGATCCCCTGAATGTTCAAAAAAACACAACTGATCAAAATCATAGCTCACAACCCTGTACTTAACCACGGAAACCATCCGTTCCCGGAAACATATTAAACTGAATAAAATAACCGACTGAGTTTTCGAAATCTCCACTTGAAACCCTCGATTGAAAATCGGCTACCCAAATCAATCCGAAAACCTCTGGACGATAATCGGGGCGCGATTACGAGAAAAACGACATTAAAAACACCAAAATCCAAAAAGTCAACGGGTCGCCGGAGCTCCGGCGTTGACCGCCGCCGCCGGCGGCAGCGCGCCGTCAACCGGAGAGTTTTCCCGGCGACCGAGCTGCCATAACAATATCCTCAACAAGGCGAGCAACCTTAATGAAGGAGCCACCACCATCCAACCACCACCGTGGCCGAAATCCAGCTCGAAAGCCACAGTGGTCCAAACCCCTCCGGCGAACTGTTCGCCTTCGATCCTCCGTCCACGGCGCACGGCTGCCCTCCAAACCTGTCCCAAAAGGATCACCATGCACCCCTGATCAAAACCCCCTAAGGTGGCCGGAGCGCCACCGTCACCGAAACGCAAACCGGCCGGAAAACTCTCCATTTTCAAACCATGATTTCTCCCTCCATTCTCAACCGATTCACACAATTCCAAAGGCAAAACAGCATAAAATCACGTGAGGAACACTTTACCTTCAAGGGTCGTGGCCTGAAATGGCCGGAATCGGCCGGTTCGGCGATGGAATCCAAATGGTCCGTTTCTCCTCCTCGGTCAACGCAAGTCAACATGGTCAACGGTCCTGTTTCGGTCAACTCGGCCCAAAATCAACTTTTCGACAATTTAACGACTATTTCCGATATTTATATTCGCGCCTCGGGTCGATCGACGATTCGAAACAGATAACCATCACGATTCGGGTAATTACGAAACAAACGGATAAACTCGTCGATAAACCGAAACATCAAATAATCATATTATATTCCTCGGTTATCGGAAAAATCATCCGGAACCGCCCACGAGCTCGAAATCACGTACTCTACAACTTCCGTGAAAACACTCAACTCAAATTCTCGACCGAAAACATAGTCGCGAATAGAATCGACAAACCACATATATAACGTAAAACTGCGACTATGGCCAATCTCAGGAATCGTGCGGAATACACAACTGATTCTAGTTCGGGTCGTCACATTTACACCCTCGAGCAAGTATAAAGGAGAGCAATCCTAACGACGTAGTGTTGAGAACACCGGATAGTGTGACTTCATAGATCTTAAGAATCCCCACGCTCTGTCGGGTGGCCTAGATCCTGAATTCTCTGTTGCCAGTTGGTTAGCTTGAGTGAACCTTCAAATCCCCACGCTCTGTCGGGTGGCCTGGACTATAAGTTCGTTGGTCGCTGGTTGTTTACTCGCAGTGGAGTAAGATTTGCTGGTGCGCAAATTTGTGTATGAGTGTATAGCTCCGCAAATCTGCTCTACTTCGTTTATTTGTAGAGGTAGGTACTCTGATCCTCCTTATTTGACAAGGTAACATTTATCGATGTGGAATAATATCTTGCCCTTAGATTCCCGTAGATTATCTGGGAATCGCATAGATATCTTTCCGGATTCGTAGCTCTGATCGGGCTACACGTAACTAGCCCATTTTATCTTCAAGGACCGAAAGTATCAGAATAAATGTTGAGTTTATTTTGGGCCCAAAAATTTTGATAATTTTGAATGACATATATCAATTTTGTCGGTCATTTATACCTCTGTAAATCAACTTCATCGACTATTCACTGATGATTGTTAAAACCAGATTTGGGATATTTGATAGGTACTACAGATTTGGGATTGTTCTATCCTTACTGAGAGAAATATAATGTAGCTTCAGAAACTACATATGTGGGTCCACATGATCGTCACCTTAAACAAAATGTCGCCGTTAATCATGCCATGGTGAACACGATTGACGGGGATGAAAACTCCCGCAACCAATGTCTGATGGGCATACTTACAAGTTATGTTGATGCTGAATTTCTCTTTGATCCACACAAAGGACATTCTTAAGCTGGTTTTACCATGGGGAATACATCGATATCATAGAGGTCTGAAACAGTGTGCGAGTGAGTGTAGCTTTGTAGTATTATATCATATTAGATTGACTTGCGATTTGAAATCTACGACCAATTATGCGACCATTTCGTTTGAGTACAATGTAGCTTGCACAGAACAATTGAAGTTAGGTTCATTAAGAGTGACAACACGAACCACCATTAAGAGTACAATGCAGCTTGCACAGAAAGGCACTCTTTCTCGAGCAGGTAATCTAGTTCTCATCAAATCAAGTCCTTCTAGTCTTCCTAATCACGTGTCGTCTTGTTTCAGATGTCCAAATAATCTTGCCAAGGATTTAGATATTGAAGCCAAAAAAATTTTCTGGGGTAACTCCTCTAACAGTTCCCCTATAGCGTGGAATGAGATATGCTCTCCCAAATCCTATGGTGGTCTTGGCGTAAGGAAAGTAAGTACTTTCAATAAATCTGCTATAACTAAGCTAGGTTGAAAAATGCTCACTGATAAGGAGAACTTGTGGGTTCAAATCATGACTAAAAAGTATTTAAGTAAGCAAAGCTTTTTTCAAACTAAGTTTAAGCAAGGTAATTCTTTTGCCTGGAAAGGAATTCTTGATTGCAGAAAACTGTTGGTTGAGGGAATGAGATGGATTATTGGCAATGGTGAGAATGTTAATTTCTGGAATTACAATTGGGCCTTTTCTTTTCCCCTCTATAAGTTGATTGACCATTCAAGGCACATCCAGATCAATGATGATGAGTTTGTAGCCGAGTATATCATGAATGGGCAATGGAGCAAATCTAAACTTCTTTCTGTTTTAGATATTGATATTGTTAATGTCATCTGCAACATACCTCTACCTATCAATCCTCAAGATGATGAGTTTATTTGGGGTCTTGCCCTCTCAAGTAAATTCTCCATTAAGTCGGCTTCTGATCTTCAAGTTAAAATTAAATAATCCTAAATATAAGCATGCTAAATTATTGAATAAAGTTTGGCTTCTCAATATCCCTCCCAAGACAAAAAAATTTAGTTGGCTTCTGTTTAGATGAAGATTAAAAACTAGAGACAGCTTACTGAAAATGAAGTTGATTAATTCAAATACTTGTCCTATCTGTGGTAATGCAGAACAATCTGTGACTCATTTGATTGTTTTGCAGCTGTAGTAAAACCAAAGAAACTTGGCATAAATCTCATATTGGCTTTATCAATGATCATGATGACCTAATTGATCAATTATACAAACTTTCTGATACAAAAATCTATGATAAAGATTGTTTGGCAATGACTCTCAATATTTGCTGGAATATTTGGCATGCCAGAAATAATATCATTTTCAGAAATGAATAATTCATCCCAACTTCTATTGTTGCTAAAGCTGCTGTCATTTGGAACAATTACAGAAGAAACAATACTAGCTCCGGTTCGACTAGGAAAATGCCTAAAATAATCAAGTGGAGACCTCCTCCCATAGACAGTGTGAAGATCAACTTTGATGGTCCGGTCCTATCTTATCTTTTGGAGGCAGAAAAGCTGCTGGAAGCTTTGTCATTTGAAATGAAGAGGGTGTTGTTCTTTTTGCATGTGCAAGATGCTTTGGTTCTACAAATGTTCATCTTGCTGAAGCTCTTGCCCTGAGGGAAGGTTTGATTCAAGCTAGGAGAGCAAACCACAACAATGTCATTGTTGAAGGGGACTCTCTCCTAATTATCAACTATGTCAAAGACAATTGTACAATTCCTTGAAGGATCAAAAATTATCATTCAAGATATCAGAAGAATTGTCAATGAGTTTGAGAAGATTATCTTCACTTATGTTCCACGTGAAGCAAATTTTGTTGCTGACAAATTGGCTAGCATTGGACACTCCTCTCCTAATCTCAAAATATGGAATCAATCTCTCCATACTACTACTAATAGTGCTCATATGTATGATTTTTTAGACTTAGGTTGCCCAATAAACTTTTCTATTTTATAATTTTTCTTTACCAAGCAAAAAAAAATGAACCACCAATTTATTTTTTTAATTAGCAACATCATACTCCAATTAACATTATTTTCACGCTAGTAAGTTCTGAGAAAACTTAGCCGACATGTTCATCAAGTTATTGACCGAGTTCACTTTCGAGAAATATGTGAAAAACATTAGTCTGCCCAGATTATTTAAGTCATAACAAGGGGAGACATTAACTTGAGAAAAAGTTGAGTCATGCATGAGTGACGACGCCACGCTTACGAAGTCAAGAGCGTGTTGTATTTTTGTTTTCCTTCGATCGAGTTTATCTTTTCTCCCCAAGTTTTAGTTTGTCGGCAATGATTTTTTTGAATGGAAGTTGCTCGTGTTACCTCAACAACAAAAAATAATAACAATAATACTTGTTCTGTTTCTCAAACTCATGAGTGAAGTTGAACAAAGCTGCCTCGGCCAGGGAGCAAAAACAGTGATTTTAGACTTTTTCCCTACTTTGGTCCAAAGAGAAGGTATCAACTTTTGGTGATGCTAATCAATTTGGTCCACTTTTCCTATTCAACCTTTTCTTTTTCTGGTGATGCTTTTTCATAATGCCGGCCACTGTAACTGTTGACAGCCCATGTTTCATCATTCCCTTGCAAGTGTTGTTTAATGGTGGAACGTTTAGTTGTTAGATCTCAGATGGGTCTTTGCTGCTATGCTTCATTTCTTTGGTAGCTGTAAACATCCATGGCTGCCAATAAGTTTGCAACCATGTTGAATAGGAACAGTCCCAGGTTCATTGCAGTTCTAGTGTATGCAGTCCTTGAATGGGTTCTGTTACTTCTCCTCCTCCTTAACTCTTTTCTCACTTACCTGATCACAAAGTTTGCCAACTACTTTGGCCTCAAGCCACCTTGTCCCTTGTGTTCTTCTAGAGTTGAACACACCTTGGAACCAAAAAATTCGTACACGGATCGTGTATGTGAGAATCATGCCGAGGAGATATCGAACATGCGTTACTGTCTCAATCATAAAAGGCTGGCTGAATCACATAAGATGTGTAGGAACTGCTTTGCTTCTCAACCAAATGAGAGTCAGAACAAATCTGATAAGGATAATGAGGAAACTTTCATCTGTTCTTGTTGTAGTGAAAGCTGCAACACCATTCTTTGTTCTGGTACTCTGTTCCTTGGAGCTTCTTCAATGGATTATGCTCAGAAAGGAGACTCAACTGTAGAAACTGTGCATCATGACAACGACGAAGGCACAACCGAACCTGATATCGGCTCAATCCACAGACAAAATGGCTATGAGATGGAGACAACTTCTAGCTTCGAAGACACTACTGCAGCAGAAGATTGTAGAAATGAGAAAGAGAAACTTGTCCATCAATCTTCTGATGCTACTGCCATTGAGTGTTGCTTTCAAGATGATCAATCTCTTGAAAGTTCCCCCCTGCCTTCTGAGAGTGGTATGGTCTGTGATCTTGCTCGCCGCTTGATTCCTGCTGAGTTGGTTGATCTTCCAAATACACTCAGAAACAGCTTAAAGAATCGTGAACAGGATACACATCATCAACAAGGAGGTTCTAACACCAAGTTAAAGATCAGATACGAAGACCAACTCACTGGGGAAGAAGCACCGGTAATGGTAAAGAAGAGTGCTAATGACTCATCCGTTGTACAAGTCGACAACACTGAAGACGCTGTCATTGCTCCGAGTGCTCAAAATTTGTTGGTTGACACTGAAGAACATGATGCACAAGGTAAGGAGAATGTGACATTAACTGATAACTTGTTAATTGCAACAAATATTTGTATCTTCCCTTACAAGATGACGTAATATTCATTAATCACGTTTGTGGATTCTGTATTTGGTTTTATGTTAAGCAGCATCTGAAGGAGAAAGTATTATGGCCGTTATACCAAGAAATCTGTCAAACAAAGAAGTGTCTGACCATGCAGCTGAGCAGTCAAAAGCTCAAGAGAAAACAGGTGTAACTGAAGCTCAACAAGTGATGAATCAATTTTGCTCGTACTCAGAGCCTATTGTGGCAACTACGATGAATGGCGAAGAACCTGGTCCAACCATTGAACAGCTCAAAGAAGCATTGGTAGCTGAAAGTAGAGCTCTAAGTGCTCTATACGCAGAACTAGAGGAAGAGAGGAGTGCATCTGCCATTGCTGCAAATCAGACTATGGCGATGATAACAAGGCTTCAAGAAGAGAAGGCAGCAATGCAGATGGAGGCATTGCAATACCAGCGAATAATGGAAGAACAATCTGAGTATGATCAGGAAGCCTTGCACCTTCTGAATGAATTGATGAACAAAAGGGACAGTGAGAAACAAGAGCTAGAGAAAGATTTGAAACTATATCAGAAGAAAGTCCTGGATTATGAAGAGAAAGAGAAGATGAGAGTCATGAGCAGAGCAACTTCTGCTTCCTGCAGCCAATCTTGGGATAGTGATGCACTATCAATTGATCTGAATTGTAACGAGAGAAATGGAGAGAGTAGCTGCTTTTATTGCCCTGAAGAAAGCAGTAACAACAATTATTCAGATGATGCAGCAACTCTAAGCTTGGAAGAAATGGCTCTGGATTGTGTTAAGCAGATAAGCATACTTGATGAATCATTGTCAGGCTTCAAGGAAGAGAGGTTGTCCATTCTGGATCATCTAAAAGCACTGGAGGAAAGACTAATTGTGCTAAGTGAAAAGGAGGACTACTCACAGGATGCTCAATTGCTCGAGACTGCCCCAGAATACAGTACCAAAAACACTGAAACAATTGATTCTTTCAAAAGTCCAGAAGAAAACCATATATCAGATGGAGTCGCACACAATGCCGAGAAAATAACACTGGCTTCCATGGCGAAGAGGCTTCTTCCACTTCTGGATGCAACTGATTCTGAAATTAAAGAGGGTTTAACAAATGAGAAGCAAGCTGAATCTGAACCAATTGCAATGCATAGCTCATTTACCAGTTCTGAGTTACATGATAACTGAATAGCTATTGAGGAGGAGGTAGATCACGTTGACAAAAGGCTACAAGCTCTTGAGGCAGACAGGGAATTCCTAAACAACTGTATGGGCTCCAGGAACAAGGGGGACAAGGGAATGGATCTTCTTCAAGAGATCTTGCAGCATCTCCGGGATTTGAGGGCTGTTGAGGGCTGTTGAACTCGGCAAAAGGAACATGAAAGGTCCCGTGGATGAAGCTGAAGCAAAGCTAATATGATATAGTGATAAGATAACAAAAAAAAAAATTTGACCTGTTCTCGCATCTTCATATCTTTTCCCCCTCTTTCTACTTTTTCTCTTGGTAACTAGAAAACACACACAGAGAGACAAACTGCACAGCCTCAAACTTTCTGTACATCAACTATATACAAGTGACCTTACAATCAGAGCGAGAATGAACTCATAAGGTCAAATACAGTGACCTTTGTTCTTCATTTTGAGCTCAGCCACCAACAAGAAAACAGTTTTAGTAAAAAGATAAACTGGTCATTCTCATATACATTGTCAGATTGCAACAAGCACCAAAAATTTGAAGTCGGCGGAACCACGATACTACAGTTCTTCCACTTGCACCGAAAGTCCACATAGACACCTCTTTGTCACCACCAAGTTGTCCTTGTCAAAACTCTGGTTTTCTTTCAAGAACACATGCTCATGGTTTTCCAGCAGGATAGTAGGAGGATCATCTGACCTATTTTCATGTAGGCTTCCTTGCTGTTTCTCATCATTCTGACTACCACCAAGCTGTGCATCGAGTTTACTGTTCAGATCTCGAGTCTCGACCAATGCTTCAGATGAAGACTCCCCATACCGATTTTTTATTCTTTGTCGAGTTATAATGGAAGACAGAAGCTGATACCACCGTGAAATAACTTGCATTTCATTCTTTTTCTTCTCTAGGGCCTCTCTTCTGTCCTGTTCCTCAGTATAAGCCTAAATTATGGTCAAACAACTTCTGTCAAGACACAAGAAGTGAACTAAAAATTGATTTAAGAATGATCTATTTAATATTAAATCAAGGTCACCCAAAAGATGCAATCTTTACCTCCAATATTGCATCCTTGAACTCAGCACACACTACTATACCATCAAAAACAGGATACGATTGACCATTTTTGAATTCGAAATCAACCATGGCAGGAGCATAATCAATGTCTAATCTCTTGGCAACAGAAAACACCCTTGGCAACCTCAAATGCACAGTCCCAGGTGGAAGGCACTTCTGAGACCATACTTCAACATTACCATGTTCGTTCTGAAAAATCAAATGCAGTCTTAGTCCATAGATAATAAGCCACATTATGGACTGAAGACAAACCAAACTAATCTTCAAGCATCTAGTGTTATGCATTCTCAAGCTGCCGCAAAAATAAGGCAAGGCAAAGATAGAAGCAAAAGCATGTGGAACAGTCAATTTAGTGACTTTCTATTGACATAGTTCTTGTACTTACCAGTAAATATAATAAAAAAGTTCAGGTAAGTGCAAGTTCTGTTGTGCAGGTTCCTGCTACTTGTCTTACTTACACTAATTAGTCAATTCTTTGTTCCTTGGACTTGGTGCTCTTTAGTAACAGTATTTTTTATAGGAGAAATACAGAGATGTTGAAAATGATTTGTCACATTGTGTAGAACTCTCAGCTCCTAACTTTAAATATATATATACATATATTTTTAAATTGAGAAAGGCATGTACTGTCAACCACTTGTACAAAGGAACAGTGATCCTTGTTTGTCACCGATCTGCTTCGGAAAATTAAATGCAATATACCTTTGGCACTACTCCATTTACAGCATGAGGCAGATGTAGTGGTTCGACTTGCCACTTCCCATAAAGTTCGATAGTTCCATTTAAATTGCCACCAGCACAATCATCATCTTCAGGAACCTGTACTTTCTTAAGATTGGTAGAACGTTTCAACTTCTGAAGAATCAAAATTGGATGAGTACGGATATCGAAAAGGACAATGAACAATAAACCTAATAATGTTAATCTTAGACCAAAATAAACTCCCAATAATGTTAATCCATTGGCAAGTATTCAACTTTTTATCAACCAGACCTTGACAGGACGCTCACTGGGTTTAACTTGCAGCCCCTCCCTCAGCCATTTGTGTTTAGTCTTTAGTAGTTGCACACATGTCCTGGAGTAAACTGGATGACCCGAACAAAACCCCAGAATTGGCCCTTTCGGATGAAGTATCTGATGCTTGGTAAGCCATTTTTCAATTGCATAGAGGTGATGATTTTTATAGGCCTGCAGATGGGAAACTCCAAATATTGCATTATGTAAAACCTTGGATCCATTCAATCGAAGCATCGTCAGAAATAATAAAAAAGTACATGTATGCCAATTCACTACCTGCTGATTAGTTGGAAGAGGCTCCGTTAATGCCCTAGTTTCTAACTCCATATCTTCAAGGGAGTTCCTCGTAGTAATCTCAGAACTGCTTGCAGAAGGTGCTACATCAAGCCCTCTGTGTTCTTTTTCCAAACGAACCATCCCTCCTGTTGCTCTCACCTCAAGATCTCTCAGTGGAGCCAATACCATATCCCACCAAATTGGATCTACTCGTTGAGATGCTATCTGATACCACTTGAGACAGTACCTGTAATGAGTATATGACCATGAGAAAATCATACGAGTAACCGAAACATACAATAACAATAAGAATATAACTCTGACCACTAGTACTAAAGTAGTGGCCACCTAGTACTCTCAAAGAGGATGTCAGGGGTTCGATCCACCACAAAAAAATTTGTGGGTTTGAGATTCTAAATTAGTAAGAATAGAACTCTGAAGATGACTATTAATCTTGAAATGTAAGGACATTAAACTAATATCATCTTTAAAAAAATAAACAAAAGAATGACAAAAGGTTATATATATAAAAAAAAACATTTTATCACCGTCATTCAACCAAAGAGAGATGTAAGAATTACATGTACACTATTAAACGATAAAGAAACTCCGATAACACATGCACACAGTTGAATTTGGAATGCTAAACAACTCGATAAATAAAGGGCCTCCTGTATTCTTGAGAATAAATATGAAACAGCCTTTGATTTGTTTAACAAATGTTCCCTAGATTCTTAACTATGGTTTGGAAATCGAACTAAATCCAGATGAACTACGCCTAATGTGTAAAATAGACTATGAATGTCTTGTTTCAAGTTTTTCAAAAGCACTAAGGTGCTCATTTTACAGGTTTTTGGCCTTTTCTGAAATTTACATTGTGTTGTGAATAGGCTTGTGTCCTCAGTTCATTATTTCGAGGAAAATGCACATCCCTAGTCCACCTTAGTATGATGTAATGGTTTTCTACCAACAACAAAACAAAAAACAAAAAAGTAAAGTAGATAGTTAAAAGGAAGCGTAATAATCCCTCGTAAAAAGAACTAAATGTCTATATGAATAACTAAACGAAATCACTACCAAGCATTCTAAATGTATGACATCAATCCCCAGGTTGCTGGGATTGCATAAATCCACTGAAAAGCTGTGATTCCGAATTCCTAAGATATTGGCACCCAATAATACACAGAAATTAGGATACGGAACACCCCCTCCCCTCCCTCCCAACCCAGACCTAGGGTAAGAAACCCACGATATAGACTTACACTTTAAAGCTGTCAGTATATAAAAAAGTATGTGACGTCCAGAGACATAGTAACTACAAAAATTAAAGGGATGCTGGGAAAAGAGAGCCAAAGTTGAGAAATAAACCTGCGAGTCACATCTTTAACCCCATTCCCTGCGAAAGCGACTACATATCGTAAGGGCATTTTGCATGTGGCCGCTACAGCTTCGACCTTATGCTCTCCATCAATAATTGCATTGATAGCATCAATATGCAGCCACTTTCCAGTCAAATTTTCCCCATTGCAGTACACTTCTGCCCAGTACAAAGGGCATCCTTCTTTTCTTGATCCAACTGCGGTAGAGATACTCTTGAAGGACATTGGTGATTCTTCATAAAGGGTTCTTTTCATTCTTTTTGCAACATTACTATCCCAGTCTTTGTTAGCTAAACCTATTTTAGTATCTGCAGTCAGAACTGCTGTGGCAGAGAGAGCCATTTCCAACTGCATTTCAAACTCAACATCACCTCTTCTCTTTAATCCCTGTGAGTTCTTAGCATGACATGCTTCAAAGGTATCACTTTGTGCCTCACAAGAAAGAGTATCTGAAATTTAACATTCAACTCGTAAGCAGAGTATAAACTTCCAGCTGAGTTTTGCTACTGGTAAAGTGGCAGTCCTTACCTGGCAGCGGTTTAGCTGGAGAAACAGAGACATTACTCATTCTAGCCACCATTGGGGTTGAAGTACTAAATACTCCCTTGCTCAATCTGCTTGACACTTCACTAGAACACTCGGCCTTGTCAGCCTCTGGTTTTAAGGAGGCAACATTTAAAATGGACACAAACCTGAAAACAAATGCAAAACACGACATTATAAAGATGTTCATCTTTTTCTTTTTTATTTCAACAATTTTTCGAAGTAAAGAATATGTTTTAACTTTCCTGTAGAGGTCATATTCTAATGGTTACAGATCAAAACTGTTTTTCTAATCCCACTGGTGAACTTACAAAGAATTTCCTAATGTTATTAAAATAAAAAAATGTAGATATATTGATTAGTTTTAATGAAACCAGGGACTGAACGTACATTACTACTATGGGGATATATGTGAAACCAACTAAACAAAAGCAGAAAGCATAGTTTTATACTAAAATCAGTATTTTCCTTACATTATGTTTTTATTATAATAATAATAATAATTAAATTTAAACAGTAACACATCTTAAACTCCAAATCTCAGAAAAGAACAAATTACCAGTCAACAAAGACATTCTAGTTCACTAAACCCGTGGCTTACACCGTATAGTTGTTACCAAGCAAAGGTATAAAGGATTCATAAGTCATCAAATGCTTGAACTGCAAGTGATACTGACTTATATAAGTCCATTCTCTTTGAAAATCAGCACGCCACTGAGCAATAATCTTAAAACAACATAACTAGCCCACGCACTATGTTAACCAGAAAAAAACAGCAATGACATTCACAAAGAAAAAAAAAACTATACTAAGTACACTAAACATCCAGCCAGGATATAACTATATATGTAAAAGAACTGAGCAGAGACACCATTATTCTCAATTTAGGCATAAGAAATATCATACCGGGCTGTCATATTTAGAGCTCTGAACAGAGCAACAGATAATGCAGCAATCTGCAACAAAAATGACATCCTTGAGCTCTAATTCATTTACGGAAACAAGTAAAATAAATAATAAATCAGTCTGAAACTCTGGTTATTATTGAAATTTTTGAATGTAGTCTCCACTACCTCATAAGTGCCAGTTTGATGACCAATGCACGCAAGTAGGCGTACATAAAACAGTTGAACTGAAAGCAGTTCACTGGAAATCAAAAACCCTTCACAAAGATTATATTAGGAAAAACTGACCTCTTCTTGAGTCCCTTCAAAAGTTTCAAGTGCAGAGTGTAGAGCCAGATGATATGATTTCCTCGGATTTGTATTTCTAACACGAAATTTATTCTGAAACTGAGTAGTGGGAAGACATTCAATAAAAGATAAAGCTTTTTTCATACATCACTACACAATCCATATAGGAATTTCACATTTTTAATGCAGGAAAATCAAAAGTAAGCATACACCATACCCAAGACACTAGGGGCTGCAAATGCTTTGCAGTAAGTTTTGCAACGTTGGCTATATTCAGCAAGTGCATTGGTAGAAGAGAAAGTAAGGCAGCCTGCCACGGTAAATTTGTCAGGTAAGTATCAGAATACCAAATTTGCAGGTATAAGGAACAACTCAGGTCCTAAGTACCAGAAACAACCTGAACAAGAGCATCACCACAAGCTTTATCAATCAGTCTTCCCCGTGCAATTAAACAGAGTAGATGACCCTTATGAACAAGTTCAGCCAATTCCTGGATGAAAACCAAAGAACTTTAAAACCTCTGAGAAGGTCACAAAATTATCATGAGAAACATCCCATGTCAAAATGCTGATTAGAAACCTATAATTTACCTTATCTTCACCAGAAACCCGACGACTACATTTCCGTCTTTTAGAATCCGGTGTCTCATTTAATTCAATAGTAACTTCATGACTACCCAGGGATTTGGATACTGGGACTGGTCCATCTTCCCAATCTGAGTCATCCAGTTCTATCCTGCTGTCTATTAAAGGGCGCTGAAAGATTTCCTCATTATCTTTCTCTTCCTTTGACACCTTTCGCAAAGCATCTCTGCTACACCCTTCAGACTCCGAGGTATATAATCCGACTCTTGAAGCCACATTGTTTTTGTCTCTTTGTGGCCCACAATCTTGCTGAAAATTATATAAACAATGAAAACAAGACGAGACATATAAATTGTACATGAGGATCAAAAAAAATAAGACAAACCTTTCGTATTGAATCAGATGAATGAAGATGGTTCTCAAATATGTTTTTCCCACTTCTATTGGCACGTCTCAGAAGTTTGGCCACAGCTTCCTCTGATATGTCACCAAGAGTTCCTGCAATCAAAATCCAAGTGTCAAACTTCTGATATGTTTCAAACCTCCTCATCTAGTACACACCTTAAAAACAATAGACTTGATGCCACAGAAGTACCCACAGCCTTTGAATGACTAAGTGGCAGGTGATACCAGGCTGTGTAAAATTTCTACACGAACACCTTTAGTTGCTGAAAGGGTAGTCAGTCAACTAGTCACACATAGACCAGCAAAGGAACAAAGAACAAAAAAGAAGTGTATTATGAAGTGCAACAGTGTAAACTTCTTTCTTATAGGAAACAGACTTTTCTTAGTAGGAAGTAGGAACAACAACTATTAGTTTGGACTAAACTACATACAACCACCACAGGTAGGCCGACAAACTTTATCCCAGAGTAGAACCACCAACCCATTACTTCGGACAAGAAAACGGACTTTCAGCATACTATTTCCAATCACGCACCATTTTGGTGAGGCACCAAGAAGACCACCGTCTTCTCTGAACTATATCACAAGTATTCATTCTCCCCAGAGATATAGATCATGTGCCTTAGGAGCTACTTTGGGCCCTCCAAATTCGACGAAAAGAGCTCTTCTACCATGCCAACAATAAACAAACATTACATTTTCCAAAATCAAGCCTAGTCTTATTAACTCTTGCTTAATCCACTTCCAAAATCAGTTCAGGCCAAAACTAACAAGGAATTCCCCCAAGTAACGTGATCAACAAGCCCAGAAGCTTTGAATCGATTACAAAGTTCAAGACTTTCACAAAACAACATAAAACCCATTTCGAGCAAATACTAAACCGAAACATAGAAAGAAAGGCGGTTGCTTTATTTGCCAAGCAGAAGCAGAAGCAGAAGCAGAAAAACAAAAGTGAGTAGGAGAAATCTACCTGATGGTGATGGTGATTGTTTGGGGCGTTTGCTACGCATGTTTTTGATAACCTGGGGAAGAAAGTTTTTTGCTTCCCACAAACGGCGACAAATCGAACAAGATGAGAATCCCCGCGGAATTTCAGATTTTTTTTTCCTTTTCTTGTATTATTAGGGGCATAAAGTCCTATATTTCCTAAATATATTTTTAAAACTTTATTTTTACACTATTTATTTAAGAATTCAATTATCTCCAATGATTAAAGTCCTATATGAAGTCTCAAACCTATTTTTAGGACTTCAATCATCTCCAATGGTTAAAGTCCTATCTCAAAGTTCTAATTTTATATATTTAGACTTTGTAAAATATAATTGTACATGATAATTAATAATTATATTAATTTTTAAAAAATTAAAATTTTGAGTGACTTATACATTATTTACAAATCGGATATACTTTTGTTTCACATGTGTCGGTCGTTTCACTTATGCATTGTATAGATATCCGAGTTTGCGAGATTACGTTATCTACTACGTGTAAAGTATCAAAATATCGGACAAGATTTCAGACAAGATTACGCTATTTGTCACGTAACTTATCGAGATATCGAACTAACTTTTCTGCAACACGTGTCAACGTCTAATTAGTTGACGAGATTACATTATCTGCCACGTGTAAAGGTGAAGCTCTTCGAAGATCATGTTGATCTTCTATAAAACCGAAGCATTCACTCCTTCATCTCTCACCAATTCACAACCACTCCTCCCCCCACACAAAAAAATTGTGGTTTCTTAGTAATTGTTTTCATACCTGTAGTTTTGTTTTCCGTCATGAAAAAGTTGTGGAAACTATTGAAGAAAGAGGAAGCCGAAGATGTTCCGAGATGGCAACAGCAAACCCTCTTGATGTCCGCGGCAGCCCACCAAGTGGAGATGATGGAAGAAGATGAAGCCGAAGGCCAATGGGGTGGTTCTTCGGAAGGGTGGAAGTACATATTAAGGGAGCATGAGATGATGGATCAACGCTTAAAATCTCTATACTTCACTGAACCATGTAGGTTTAACGATGACACTTTTCAAAGGCGCTTCCGTATGCCACATTCTCTCTTTGACAAAATGATGTGTAGCGTGGCCAATCACGACCCGTACTTTGAACAGAAGATGGATGCCACCGGCAGACTCGGCCTTTCCATCGAACAAAAGTTAACATGCGCTATGAGGATGCTCGCATACGGTCTACCAACTGACTTGACCGATGAGTTCCTTGATATTGCCGAATCCACTGCTCTTGAAGTGTTGGATCATTTCACAAGGGTGATATGGGCTGTGTACCGCAAACACTATCTCCACACACCAACAAAGGCAGATATGCAGAGATTAACAAAGCTGCAGAAGGTGGATTTCCAAGTATGTTGGGTAGTCTTGATTGTATGCATTGGCAGTGGAAAAATTGTCCAACTTCTCATGTCGGGCAGTTCCAAGGCCACAAAGGAAAACCTACAATTATTTTAGAGGCGGTGGCTTCGTATGATACTTGGATTTGACATGCATATTTTGGACTTCCAGGTTCTCTCAATGATCTCAACGTCCTGGGAATGCCACTATTGTTCGACGAGGTGTGCAGAGGTGAAGCTCCTCAAGTGACTTTCAAGGTAGTCAACAATATGTACCATCAAGATTATTATTTGGTGGACGACATCTACCCTAATTAGGCAACTCTTGTGAAAGCAATAAAAAAATCCTACCACTCCGAAGACAAGATATTTTACAAGGATGCAAGAGGCGTTCAGAAAAGATGTGGAGAGAGCGTTTGGTATCCTCCAAGCGCGTTTTGCAATTGTGAGGGGTCCAGCTCGTTTATGGAGTAGGGAGAGGCTCCAATACATCATGATGACGTGCATCATTTTGCACAACATGATTGTAGAGGACGAGCGCGCCGAAGATGAGCAATATGATTTCAACATTGACGACATCCCAATGCGTCCAACAAAAGCTGATATATATGATAAACTGACTTATGATGATGAGGTTCATCGTAATCCCCAACTAATGCATGCATTTATACGTGGTCACTACAAGAGGACTCGGTGTCCAGTGATATGTGGGGAACTAAGATCGGATTTAGTTCAACACGGCTGGGCTTTGAAGAACTGGCAAGAGCACAACCGTGGCTAATTTGTGTCGTTAGCATGTGTGAATAAATGGCAGCCGTTTGCCATTATGTTGTTGCTTGCATTTAATTCGTGTGTGGTTGTGTATTTTTAATTCGTGTGGTTGTGTATTTTTAATTCGTGTGGTTGTATGTTTTTAATTGTGTGTGTGCATGTAATATTTTGTGTACTTGAATGCATTTAACTTTGTGTGTGTTGTATGCATTATATATTAATTTAAAACAACAATACCAACTAATTTATAAGACCATATAAAAATACACTTCATACATAATTAGTTAAAATTAATTCAAAACAACAATATAATTTAAGCAATAGACAAGATAAAACAAACTAATCATTCTTGATCATCATTTTGCATCCACGCCGTTTGATTGAGTGGAAGATAGGGGGAAGAACTTGATTCCCCATAAGGAGGTGTAGATGCGGGTGCCTCCAATTCCTTTCGCTCAAGTATCTTTCTTTGTTTCCTCTCCCAATATCCTCTTTTACATGGTGATTATATACTTGGATCCACCGCCACTGTGCGAGCATCTTCCTCCCTTTGTTGAGTCGACATTGCCTCATGCATAAGTTGTTCCCTTCGTGCAAACTCTCGATCATTTTGATTGGCAAGCCTTTTCATTTGAGCATAAATACTCAATGTTAGCTCTTGATTAACTTTCTTCTTTGCCGCCTTGGCCGCTTTTTGTCCCATTGGAAGCTCTTGCCTAGTTTTAGATGCCACGCTTGGAGTTGCTTCGTCTCCGGGTGAATTGTTATCATCCAAGTTGGTAGGAGTCTCACAATTTCTAATATCCTCATCCATTGTTGGCGGACATGAAAATTTAGGTGACTCCTTCAAGATATCCCAACAATGCAAATATGTGGAATGCTCTCCATGGGAATCATCGAAGTAGTACCCATTTGCATTCCTTAACTACAAACATAGTAGTGATTATTTAATTTAATATCATGAATTATTACTATATTTTAAGTGACAAATAAAAATACTTACGTCATCTTGATCATTTTCGCCACTCGCATGATTTTTTATGGCTTTATGCATTGCTTGGCTCCATCTCATACTTGCGGGTTTGATCTTCTTCCATCGAGATTCGACACTTGTTTGGGTTCGCGTAGGTGCTTTTGTTGGCTTGATACTTTCAAAATGCTCATATATACGATCTCACAAGGTTCCACCGGATTAATTAGTGCCGACGGCGGCATCTCTACCAATATTCAACACGGCCACGCACAAAGCTCTATCTTCCGCCTCTTTCCAATTTTTCAATCGTGGTGCCCTACGTTTTTGTGAAGCTCTCTTTGGACCCACGGTGTTGAACAAAAAAACTGAATTTGCTATAAGAAAAGAGGAGGAAGGAAATTTTGAGAGGATGTAAGAAATGGTGTGAGAGAATGTAAGAAATGGTGTGAAATGAATGAAAAGTTGGGTTGGTATTTATAGAAAAAATTAGAATTTTACTGTTCCAACGGACTGATTAATATTCCAAAAAAATTATAAATTTTTTTTATTTTTTTCTGACCGTTATATGAAAATTGAGAGTTGGATCGAATGATAATCGTCAGATCGATTTCAGTATATATTCTGAATCGTTCGATCAGAATCAGAAATTTCAAAAAAAAAACAAATTATACTAAGATTGAAATCAGGCCATTGATTTCAATCTCAGTTTAAATTGGGACCGTCCGATATTGGACCATTAGAAGGCAACGAGTTGCTGCGCCGCTGCTTTCTTCACGTGTTACGGGCCCCACGCCGCAGGCGTTGTTTCCCACTTTCCCCCCTCCGAAGCATGTCGCGCGTCCCAGCTCTTCCCATTTTCCTCCTAGCGCGAGTGACGCTTCTTTCTCCCTCTCCAGCCTGTCGCTGGATCTTTCTCTCTTTCCACTATCAGCCACGGGTCCCAGTGCAAAATTATAGGACGCGTCCCAAACCGGGTGCTATTTTAGCCCTTGGTTTGACACCCCAAGCTATTTTTATAGGGTTTAGGACTTCTCAGTTTAACCATTAGAGAGCTCTTTTCAATCTCAAAGTTAGATAAATAGCTTCTAGGACTTGCCATTGGAGATGCTCTTAGCCTTCTTGCATGTGCATGCACTACAAGAAAACAGCACTTAGACCACGGAAACGTAATTGTTCCGTGGTCCAAGTGACACTTGGACGACGGAAAATAATCTGTGGTCCAAGTACCACCTGGATGACGGAGAATACAATCTCCGTCGTCCAGGCTATCACCTGGACAACGGACCGACACGCCGTCGTCCGAGTACGTAACGTACTTCCACTTAGACGACGTACCGACACCTCCGTCGTCTAAGTGAAGCATTATATAAGCCTGATGCCAAACTGAATTCATTCCATCGATCCGATCCTCAATCTCTTCGTTCCATTTGAAGAAGAATTGAAGGAGAAGGGAGAAGGAGAAGGGAGCTAGCTAGAAGGCCGAGAAGAATCAGGATCGATAAGGAATCTCCGCTGACTAGCTAGCTAGCTTAATTAACGTACAGATATCGAGAAGGCCAGCAGGTATGTACGCAGTTAAAATTTGCTTAATTAATATATATTTAGTGAAAACGTACGTACATACATGCAAGGATGTTAGCTATATATATATGTACAGATCGATTAAATTACGTACGTACGTAATTGACGGATCGATGTAGATCAAGTACGTATAATTAAGCGTAAATTAATGGACAAATATATATATATAATAATTAATTAATTATAATATTTTGTAGCAGTATGGACAAGAGTTGGATGAAGTTGAAGAATAGATGTGATGTCCGGTATATGGATGGAATTAGCGAATTTGTGAATTTTGCGATAGAACATGGTCAGGGAAAGAAACGTTTCAGGTGTCCGTGTCAAAAATGTCTTAATTGTCAGTATGCGGAGGTTAATGTTATGGTGCAACACCTGTACGAAAATGGTATGATGTGGAGTTACACTACATGGAGCGAGCATGGTGAAGCAGTAGAGTTCAGCGCAGCAGACTTCAGCTCAGGGTACAGTTACCATGGTGCCTCATCCAGCGGCAGTGGTGCCGGACCCCCAGCTTGCAACCCAACTGCAGATTTGGTCCATGATGCGTTTCCGGGATGCAGTCATGGTGGACACCAACACCAAGACGGAGGTTACAGTATCACTAATTAGCATGATGACACATTCCCCGCAGCTAGCTTGGCCACTGACACCAGTGAGATGGAAAAGTACAACCGGATGCTACTTGAAGCACAGACCCCGGTGTTCCCTGGATGTCGAGATAATGTGTTGCAATATGTGATGGAGCAAATGAAGATAAAAGTGACGCACAAAATGTCAGTGAGTGCTTTTGACGAAATTCAAGAGCAAATATGTAAGTTGCTTCCTGATGATCATAATCTTCCTAAATCTCATTATAAGGTTAGAAATATCCTGAGCAGCCTCGGCCTAAAGTACAGGATAATTGACGCATGTCCGAATGATTGTGTGCTATTTTACAAAGAGTATAAAGAGTTGGACTATTGTCCCGTATGTGGCCAGTGCAGATTCCAGTTGAATAGGAAGAGTTCGAAAAAGAGAATTCCTGTGAAAGTTGTTCGATATTTTCCCTTGATTCCCAGATTGCAGCGCCTGTACATGTCTCTACACACAGCAGAGGCGATGCGATGGTACGCAGAAAAGCGAATAGATGACGATGTCCTGCGACACGCCGCGGATGGGGAGGGTTTCAAACATTTCGACAGAGAATTTGGAGACTTTGCTTCAGAGGTTAGAAATGTTAGACTCGGCCTATCTACAGACGGATTCAATCCTTGGGGAAGTAATAGCTCCGCCGTCAGCACTTGACCAGTTATTCTAATGTCGTACAACTTGCCTCCGTGGATGTGCATGAACAAGGAATTTAATTTCCTTACCGTACTAATTCCAGGTCCTAAATCTCCATCGAAGTGCTTAGATGTCTACCTCAGACCTTTGATCGACGAGCTGAAACTGTTGTGGGAAAATGGAGTCCCAACTTATGACAAATTCACTGACACGATGTTCACGATGAAGGCTGCCGTAATGTGGACGATCAGCGATTTTCCAGCTTATGGGATGTTGGCAGCCTGCAGGACAAAAGGATATAATGGATGTCCTATATGTTTGGACGACATGAACTCTAGTTGGCACGCGGGGAAGGTGTGTTACTTGGGTCACCGTAGATGGCTTCCTCACGACCACCCGTGGTGATAGGATGAAACTCATTTCGACGGTACGGTAGAGAACAATCCTAAACCCCGTAGTTGGTCGGGCGAAGAGATTTTAGAGAGGTTGAGCTATTTCGATTTTGGTGTGTTGAGCAATGACGCGGATGTAAAGAAATGCAATCCAATTCCTCCACATGATCTGAGCTATTGGGATCACAAGAGTATATTCTTTGAACTCCCTTACTGGTCGAAGTTGAAGCTGAGGAACAACTTGGACGCGATGCACATAGAAAAGAATGTGTGCGACAGCGTGGTAGGAACAATTCTGGGTATTAAGTTCAAGACTAAAGATACTCCCAAAGCGCGCAAAGATTTGGAATCAATGAATCTACATCGTCCCTTGTGGTTGAGGAGGGATAGGAAAGGGGTGTATAACAAGATGCCAGATGCACCTTACACAGTGAAGCCGACGCTTAGACGTTCTGTATTTCACTGGTTTAAGGGCGTTCGTTATCCGGCTACGTATGCAGCTACTATAACTGGAGCAGTGGACGAGGTGCAACACAAGTTTGTTGGTCTAAAGATACATGACTATCACGTTATGCTGCAACGTCTGATTCCAGTGGTAATTCGACCATACTTGCCTCGGGACGTCGTAGAACCAATAGTGGCATTGTGCAGGTGGTGGCAGAGGTTATGCGCTAAAGAATTAAAGAAGTCAGATGTGGTGGAATTGCAACAACAAATTGTGCACATCATTTGCAAACTAGAGAGGATTTTTCCCCCTGCTTTCTTTGACATCATGATTCACCTAATGATCCACCTGCCCGAGCAGGTGCTCATTTCTGGTCCGGTCCAGTACACTTGGATGTATCCTCAAGAAATGTACGTACAACTAATAAATTAATTTGTTCCACTGGAGATTATATATATACTAGCTAGCTATATGTACTTATTCTTATTGTACGTTTGATTTTGTAGACAGCTTGGACAGTATAAGTCATTCGTCAAAAACAGGTCGGCCCCGGATGACTCCATAGCAGAGACATACCTAATGCATGAGTGTGTTACTTACTGCAACAGGTACCTCAAAGATCCACCACCTCCCACTGGCTCTGATCGCAGTGCCCGCATCAATCTTTTTGTCGTCACCAATGTCGTCCGACCGTTTAGAGGAGTATTAAAGGAATCGTTAACACGGGAAGAACTTATTGAGGTACATTGGGTAGTGTTGCGAGACTGTGACGAAGTTGAGCCGTACATGATGTCATACAGGGAGAGGCTTCAAGCGTTAAATCAAAACAAGAATTCGGCGTGGATTGAGAAAATGGTTAAGAAGAAGTTTCCCGATTATTTCTTCCAATGGGTACGTACGTATGTCTCGGGATTAATTATTTAAATACATATCGATCATGTTTGTAGAAAGTAAACCCTTATATTAATTTGCCCTTTTTCGCAGATGATTGATCTGCAAAAATCTGAAAACCACGGAGGATAGTGGTCATGGCCAAAGCACTTGCTAGCAGGGAAGCCGGTTAAACACTATATTTATCCCAGATGTTTTGTGAACGGTGTAAAGTTCCATTCATTGGCCCGAGACGAAGGAAGAAGAACACAAAACAGTGGGGAAGCGGTTGGGAAAGACAATGATCTATATTACGGGGCTATTGTATATGTGGT
The DNA here is from genome assembly GCA_946800695.1 of Geum urbanum. Taxonomy (NCBI): domain Eukaryota; kingdom Viridiplantae; phylum Streptophyta; class Magnoliopsida; order Rosales; family Rosaceae; genus Geum; species Geum urbanum. The sequence goes on along the minus strand of OX327008.1, from coordinate 2,069,305 downwards.
TCAGCTATGTTACGGGAATGATGTCAACGTTTTCCTATTCAAGTACAGATGGTTCAAGCGTACAAAGGAAGACTTGGGACTATTATCAGTCGATACAAACTCAAGCTGGTATGAGGATGAGCCTTTCGCTCTCGCCACCTTAGTTCGGCAGGTGTTCTATCTGGACGATCCGAAAGCCGGTGAAGGGTGGAAAATAGTGAACCATATCTCTCACCGAGGAATATGGAATACAGAGACAATTGAAGGGACACCGGCGACGACTAAAGATGCTGCTGAACCAGAAAGAGACATTCCTGCCTATCAAGAGCCTAATATTTCTGTCATCCGCTCCGATATAATGGACCTGGTTCAAGATGATGAACGGTTACCCATGCCTGATGGTTGTACAGATCTAACTGAAGATGAGATTATCGATGAGGTAGATGAAGAAGACGAGCAGGAAGAGGACGCGGACGACGACTCAGGTTATTCGTCGGACGATGTTGAGTACGATGACGAGGATGAGCCGTCGTCTAACAGGGATGAGGACGATGATGATTATGACGAAAAGTACGGTCATACGACGAGGGAGATTAATTGGTAATTAATTATTGTAATTATTGTAATATATATATGATCGATGCAGGTTAATTTACGGTAATTAATTAATCCGAATTATATATCCTGGACAACGGAGAAATTAATTGCAGGTTGTCGCCTTTGGGTATTTTGGCTATCTCCCTAAATCCTCGACCCTAAATCTAGCAAATCGGATCGATCGATCATTTATTTAATTTTTTTATGGTCATTCAAAATAATTGAACGGACACCTGAATTCCGTCCACGTTTATATTAGGTCCCCCGCCATTTTCACCTTTGGCGCCACGCCAAATCTCAATCTCATATAAAACCCTAAATCCTGGACCCTAAATCTAGCAGATCGGATCGATCGATCAATTTTTTAATTATATTTTTGAATCAAAATAATTGAACGGACACACAAATGACCGGGGACGACCTAAACCGTAAACCCTAAGGCCCTAACCCCTGAATTCGGGGTTTAGAACTTGGACGACGGAGAATGGTCATTATCCGTCGTCCATGTACACACTAGGACGACGGAGATGGTCATTCTCCGTCGTCCAAGTAAACAAACCCTAAACCCTAAACAGTAAGGCCCTAACCCCTGAATTCAGGGTCTATACACCTGGACGACGGATATGAGCGTTTCCGTCATCCAGGATAGTACCTGGACGACGGATAAGAGGGTTTCCGTCGTCCAGGTGATTACCTGGACGACGGAAACGCTCATATCCGTCGTCCAGGTGCAGATATCGTAATTTTTTTCTAAGATAACGACCATCTAGACCTTCTTCCAATGCATATTCTTTTCCTCGAGACTTTAGAGTAAACAATTCTTGGTGTGTGAGCTTCGACGGTTCGAAAATCGGAGTTGCGAAATGCCTTGTATCCACGTTTCCGGTTTGTGAAATTATTTGTTTTGCGGTTGACTGTGCCGATCAAACCCTTCCCGAACTTATTATTTTATGGTCCTTTGAAGACAATTATATATTATGTTACGATGAACATATCCAACGGTTGTTTTGTCCAAATTCAATTTTGTTAATACTCTGTTGCAAATGAGCCTCTACTCATGAACACTTAAGTCGTAAGGATTAGTCGATACTTAACAACTTTCAAAACGAAAAATTATTCGTCGGTTCAAATTTAACTGTTTATATATACGATGCGTTCATCGATATTGGACGACTATTTCACTCGAATGACAGATCGCTAAATTCCTAGCGACTTAATTTAAAAAAACATAAATTTCACCTGGACGACGGGGAATGCCGTTCTCCGCCGTCCAGGTGAAATTTACCATGGCGGTTCGTTTTTTTTATATTTTTTTTTCCAATGAATTTTTGACTTGGACGACGGATATGTAGTTATCCGTCGTCCAGGTTAACACCTGGACGACGGAGAACGTCATTCTCCGTCGTCCAAGTCGAAAATCATGGCGGTTCGATTTACCGCCTCAATTTTCGACGCCACTTGAATTTTCACTTAGACGACGGAGAATGATATCTCCGTCGTCTAAGTCCAAATTTATGGCGGGTGAAACGTCCCGCCCATTAATTACGCGCCGCTTCGAAAAAATTTGACCCTTCACTTAGACGACGGAAAACACCGTTTCCGTCGTCCAAGTGAACTTAGACGACGGAGAATAGTGCTCCGTCGTCTAGGTGCAACTCTATAAATAGAGTTGCACCCCCCCTCATTTTCTCATCATTCCATCTCCTCCTCTCCTCTCCTCTCCTCTCCTTCGGCGATCCTCCTCCGGCGACGCTCCGACGACATTTTTTCCGGCGTAGTTCCTCCTCTCTGACGACTCAACTCCGGCGATATTCCCGAAAACTCCGATTCGGTAAATTTCTATTTTTCCCTTATTAAAATAATTTTCATTTAATTAATTAATTAAATTCTAAATATAATAAATTAGTAGAATTTAATTTATTAATTAGTTTAAATATTTAATAAAGTATTAATTATTGTTATTAAATAATTAAATCATAATTATTGTTATTAATACTAATTAAATGAATAATTGTAAATTTATTAAATGAATAAATTATTATTCAAAATTTATTAAATGAATCAATTTTTTATTAAATGCATGATAAATAAAAATAAATTATTGCATGTAATTAAAAATTATTAATTAATATTTACGTGTATTTTCTAGTAAATTAATTAGTAGTACGTGTTCGATTTAAATTTAGTACATATGCTTGGTTTATTAAGTCGCACTCTTTGGAATAGATGGCGCCTCTTTTCCTAGCTTATCTCCTTAACCCCTCGTGGTGTGTGGATTTCATCACCGCACACCATAACCTAAGTGAAGTTATGGACACGAAGTTGAGGGCGGAGTTTGCAAAGGACTTGAGGGAGTGTAAATTTTCGAAAAATTGGCCGAATGTCGGACATGGTGTCTAGAAACGAGTTATGACTGGTGACAGGATTTGGACTAAGAAAGACTTTTGTCGAAATTAGTCATGCCTCTCGCGTTATCTCTATCCCTAACTGGCCATGTTTTTCGATTTAACCAAGGCTGATTAATTGAAAATTTACACTTTATCGCGCGGGTCGCACGTCCATTGAACGACCGAAAAAGCCAAGCTAGTGTACTCTATTTAAATCTTAACCGTACTTAATTAGCGTAAATTTTGCACTTGTAATTATTATGGTATGTACGTATTTTAACAACGTACTCGTAGGTTGAAATGGCTCCATCCGGCAAGAAGAAATCCCAACAAGAGGCAGAAGATGCCATGCTCTGCCGCTTGGCGGAGCAAGTCGGTTGGGAATTACCGGAGGGCAACGACGCCCTCAATCCGGACGGTTCATCTGGTCCGTCCGTAGCGCCCTCTAGGGAAATTCCCGCTCCCCCATTCATCTCGAGCGGTGATGACGTCGACCCCTTCCAATCTCCGACGCCCGGTATCGGTTCAACGGGAAGTACTCAGGCGTCCTCGACCGCCGAATCAATCATGTACAGCGCCCGCCGTAGGCAAAGGAGGGCCCCCACTGACCCGGAACCGAAAAGGACTCGGGGTCTCGTTAAAGGGGGCAAAGCGGAGCGTATTTGCAAGGCGACCGGGAAAAAGATCGACTTGCCCTACGACGAATTCACCGGTGGCCCTCCCACAGCTCAGCTAGCAAGTCTCTCAGTGCATGGGATAGGGTCAATCATCTGTAACCGGGTTCGTATCACTGCCCCTACTTGGAAGGAGGTGCTGGATCATGAGAAGGCGAAAGTCTTCAAAGATCTTTCGATACGTAATACGTCCAATTTAGTTATTATATAATATTGTTAATATTAGTTAAAATTTCATAATATATATGATTATAATTTTCTATCTATTTTTGATAGAAACAATTTGCGGTGGATCCGACACCGGCCATGTTGAGGCATATCAACCAAACCGCCAACTCCATCTACAAAGATTGGAAGTACAAGCTCCATAAGTACTTCCAAGATGTCGGTCCCGTGCCTCCTCCGGTAGAGCTGCAAGGGGATATAGAAGATGAGTGGGAGTGGTTGTGTAACCACTTTGCCGATGAACAATTTAAGGTATTAATTTATTTATTTTATTTCAATTAAGATAATTGAATTATTTAAATTGTAGTTATTCATTTTTTAATGATTTAATTATGTTGTGTAACAGAAATTCTTCGGTGTCAACAAAGCCAACCGGGGGAAGAAGGAGAAACACCATACTACCGGCGCCAAGCAGTTCATTCAAATAGCCAAGGAGCACAAGGATAAGGGCTCCAAACACCCTTATCTTGATGCAAGCGTAAGCGCGTACGTGACGCCAGGGCTCGATAATGAAGCGAGTCAATGCGGCGTAAGTGATATATTAATTATGTGCTTTTAATTATAGTAATTATTATTTAAATATGATTTCATTATAATAAATTAATTATTCTTTTGTAGGCAAGGGTGATAGAGCGTGCGCATGAAGAGTTGGCTAACACTCAGCTTGCGTTCCCAGATGTGCCGCCGGAAGACCTGCCTCCTCTATCCTTAGAGAGCCAAATTGCAATCGCGGATGAGGTCTACGGTCGTAGAGCTGGCAAGGAGGTTAGGCACTTCGGGCAAAGGGTGGTACGAGATTTGTCGACGACCTCCGGCTCATCATCTACGGGAGGTTCGGGGCAGCGGAGAAGGAGTCAGGCAGCGGCCGTCGAAGCAGCCATTCAAGAGGCTCGACTGGCACGAAAGGAGAATCGACGGACACAAGAGCAAAATGAGTCAATGCGGCAAAGACTTGACGAACAACAAGCACAAATAGCCCAACTCATCGCGCTCATGAACCAAAATCGAGAAGTATGTCAATCTCCTCCGAACCCACACCCCGACGACAACGACCCGGCTGGAGGCGGAGGACCCGGCGGCGCATCTGCTCCTCCAGTGTATTAGCTAGCTAGTTAATTATCGCGTTTCTTTATTTCCGAGTTCCGAACAATATTTTATTATTTTTATGGATTTTTAATTTGGATGTGTACGTATGTACAAATTAATTAATTATTTAATTAATACATTAATTAATATTAAAAATTTAGTTTAATTAATTAATTTCGACTATTTTTCATTATTTAAATTAAATTAATAATAAATTAATTTAATAATATTTCATTTCAATTTATTTTAAAAAAAAATTAAATTGTCACTTGGACGACGGAGATTATGTTCTCCGTCGTCCAAGTGCACAAACCCTAAACCTAACCCTAACCCCTAACCCCTAATCCCTAACCCCTAAACCCTAAACCCTGCCATTCTCCGTGGCCCACGTGTTCACCTGGATGACGGAGAATTAGTGTTTCCGTCGTCCAGGTGAACACCTGGGCCACGGAGAATCTAGCATTCTCCGTGGCCCATGTATGCACCTGGACGACGGAAACACTAATTCTCCGTCGTCCAGGTGAACACGTGGGCCACGGAGAAACGAGCAATGTCCGTGGCCTATGTAGTCACCTGGACGACAGAGAATTAGCCTTTCCGTCGTCCAGGTGCATACATGGGCCACGGATAATGTCCGCGGTCCAAGTTAACTTGGACGACGGAGAACTAATTCTCCGTCGTCCAGGTGCTTGGACGACAGCACTTGGAGCACGGACCTTGGACAACGGAGATTCCGTCGTCCAAGTACTTAGACGACGGAAAACTGCACTTAGACGACGGAAATTGTCCGTGGTCTAGGTGCAGTTTTCTTGTAGTGATGGTCGTGCTCGCGCGTGCGGTGTATTTATTGACACAGTGTAATTATACAGTTTTATGAAATATATAATTCAACTGCTATTAAATAATTTTTTTCCAATCATGAATCTCCTTCAATGATATGAAAATATGAAAATGAAACTAAAGGACACGAAAAAAAAAATTAAAAGAAACAAAAATTGAAATATCAAATGGTGCTGAAATCACCTATAATATTCGGTCACTTAACAATTAAATTGACAGTCCAACTACAAATAAATTTGAGGAAAATATAACAACGTTTTTATTCCGGTCACATGCATTGTTTAAATCCTAAGAATGCATATTAATTCAATGCATTGTTTGAGAAAGAGGAAACTATATTAATACATAAATTCCAATTCTGATTATCTCCCCGACATTTCAGTTAGTACTTTGATCCCTCTCACCATCCACAGCTTTCATTCACGTCTTTAGTTTAAGATTTATCCTTCGCCGCCGATTCGTTTATTTGATTGCATGTGTATCATTTAACATAGAAAAAATCATACCTAAATGAGGATATTTATCCTTCCCCTCTTTCGTTTTGCAAACATAGAGATTTGATATTGGAGTGCCACTATATTTAGAGAATTAGAGTTGGTAGATTGAGGGATTGTCAACATTGCAACCAACACGCGTTTAATATTGTTATTCTAAAAACATTAAAAATTAGCAAAAAGTACAAAATCATTCAAATACAGGAGAAATACAAACTAAATGAACAGAGCAAACACCATCCATTATAGTTTTTTTTTATGATAAAGCTACACACAGTAAGAGAAGAGACCTGCAACTAAAGCCTCATGATCCTCACCCACATAGTAACCAATCAACAACCAAAATAAATCATAGTAATTCTGATTTCAAAAAATTTATATTATCAAGGTCCTCAAAATCATACCTTCCGTGATCCACTCTTCCTACCAAGAGGTTGAACGGACTGAAGCTTTTCTTGCTTTGCTTATGTCTTGTATAAATAAAAAGTTATAAGACATTAGCTAAGAAGCTATTTCGCTCATGGTGACGTCTCCTCCTGGTATCATTATTTGCAACTGTTAAATTCTAAAAAAGAAATATAAAAAATTGTACCATATCTCATAGAATATATAGCATATACCTTAAGTACAAAACTTTTCTCCATGTCTGTGTGACTTCAGATAACGTTTTTGTTATCAGCAACTCTCTTCATGCAATTCTATAGCGCCAGCTAATGATAACATTTAAGATTTTTTAGTCAAGTTAATTGCAGAATTTGGAATATAATAAAAAACAAAAAGTGTTTAAGTACATACTGTTCATGCTTTTTTTTTGTTCCATTCTTTCAAAACCAAGTTATTGAGATAACTGGTATTCATTTTTATTAACTTTCTCATCCGCCAACCCACCGAAAATATAGAAACACAATTGGTAGTATTTTTGTCCATTTGAATTGTTTTCATACCTAAGAAAAAACAGAAAAAACTATAGACAACATAAAAATTGCAAATAATTACATAAGTAAATGATATTAGTATGTTAAACAATTTGAGTATTAAAATACCATTTAAGATGCGGGGTTATTTGTGTCTAAAGGCAACAAAATCTCTTTAAATTCTACATTCCTAGTATACACACCATCTTGCTCAGCTATAATCCCTTATTTAACTAGAATAGTTGTAGTGGACTCAGATATTCCTCTTGACAATGTCACATATAATTGGCCGTGACTAAAAATATGATCTGGGAGGTATACACCAATGTGAGGAATTGTCTAACCTTGAGACTTGTTTATAGTGAGGGAAAAACTAAGTTTGATTGGAAATTGCTTTGTTATGAGTTTGAAAGGTAGACCAGCATTATCAGGTGGGCTCAATGGGATTCGAGGTAGAAAAACCCTAGTCCCGGCAAACTGTCCAGTTAGAATTTGAGCATCTAAGAGATTCTGATATGAACCGCGACATAACAATCAAGTTCCATTCATCAACCCCAAGTTTGGGTCGATATTCCTCATAAGCATAATCGGGGCACCTATTTTTAAGGTCAACTTGTGTGGTGTAAGCCCTCCAATTATAATTGAGTTTAAGAACTCATGTTGGTATAAATTTCTAGTGTCATCTTGCACATTGTCAAAAGAATAAAACGTGATTTGTCCACCCGGAAACATGTTGATGATCTTTTCATTTAACATATCCACGTCATCATTTAGAGGAATAATAAATGCTCTCTCCACCATATAACTTGTATCATATATATGATCACTCAAATTGGGAAAGATTTTTTCAATGATTTGATTGATCGGTTGGTCTCCCACCTATGGAATCACTATGGATGGCGGTAACTTTATCATTTCACCATCTAAGACATGTGCATTGTCGTCGCCAACACGAAGTAAAAAATCTGAAAATTGAGGGTCATTGATGGATCTCATATTATGTCTCAACCTGAACATCTTTGTATGTGCCCAAAATAAATATTTCACAATTGAAGCTTGGATGAGTTGAGACTTTGTTCTTTTAGGAACAACTGGAAAGACTTGACGAAAATCTCCTCCAAAAATCATTATTTTTCCACCAAACGGTAATCGAACATCTGTTATGTCTTTGAAAGTTCAATCAAGTGCTTCAAAGATATCTTGATGTGTCATAGGTGCCTCATCCCAAGTTATTACAGTTGCAGTTCTAATCAATTCAACGAGATCAGATTGTTTATTTATAAAAGTTGAGGTTTATTCATCTATATGAAGTAGATTACTTAACCTAGAGTGGGCAGTTCTACCATTAGGCATATTAATAGCAGCTATTCTAGACGATGATATGGCTAAGACAATATTATTCATTCTTCTTAGATTAGCCAATAACGCATGGTATAAATATGTCTTTCCCGTTCCACCTGGACAATCAACAAAAAATAATGCATCACCCTCGCTTTCCACAGCAAGCATTATGGTATCGAATATAACTTTTTGATCATTATTGATGAGACATATTGCATCAATGTCTACTTGCGAGACTGGTACTGACATTTCATCTTCAATACATCTTGGGATACCTGAACTTTCTTTTGGTCCACCTGTCATTGTAGGAAGATCAAATTATCCAATACTTTTTCTAAATTGTTCCATCATTCTGTCTAAATCCACAATAACCTGTTTATATTGATCAAATTATTGGATGAAGGATAATCTTACACCGTGAAAGGATAGAACTCATCCCACAATCTTTGAACCCCATTAGGTTAGTTGTAAACCAAAATTGTGACAAACAATCTTCTCAATGTTAATGGCATTCCATCTTGAAGCCTCTAACAGGCAGTCTTGAATACTATTATCATTCTCTAGCAAACCTCGTTTCTCCGCTGCTTGTTGAAATGTTGGTTGAAAAATACCATGAACAGTAAGTAATTCATTCAATGATCTTGGTCCTCTAACATGATTTAGGAGAACCCGTAGGTAAAACTTTTCACCCTCTGACGGTAACAGACTATATATTCGCCCAAGAGCCTTATAGATGTTTATTCTTTTAGCCCAGAATTTTTTCTATCCCACCTATAATTTTCAGGAATTTCTCGATACAAATACGCTCTTGCATTCACATCCCTTTGGTTTAAAAGGAAAATTTCAGTAAGCATTGCTTTTTTTCGCATTTTCATCTTCCAAAATATCCTCCACACTTTCATCTGCATTGAAGCTTATTTGTTGCATGTTTGGGAGATGTATTTGTAACCATTCTACTGTTGGATATATACAGTTTAGTCCAAATTTAAATATCTTCCATAAGGCTTCAGGTGCGCATACCCACCTAGCATCAACAAGTTGGCGAATTTCATCACAATTTGGATTAGACTAAAGCTCTAGTGCAACTATGTTAGGACCTTTATAGATGTACTTATATAAGTACTTGACACTTTTAATGCTCACACATATTTCAACATTGATGTGACAATCATATCGTAGTAATAACAACGGGTTGTAGGGAACTACCCAACTGTTATCGATCGTTACATCTCTTTGTCTTCTTAAAGGTACTGGTAAACGATTTGATCGTCTTCGATATATAGGATAGGCTTCGGTTTCCAGAACAACGTAATTTGAAAATGGTTTTGGGAAGCCTTACTACACTTGCCTCTTTTCATACACGAAAGGGTTCTGTTTACAACTCCACACGGCCCATGAATCATATGTGTACACACTGCTTCATAAAGTAGATGTTCTTCTTGCTCGTCAAGTATCTCAGCTCTCACAATGTGGTCATATTCATCAGGATTATTAAGCTTATCATCATTTGATAGCATGACCAACATGTGAATGTGCGGAAGACCTCTCTTCTGAAATTCAATGACAATAGCATGAGCAGCAACACTTCCCAAAACTCCCTTTTTTATGATGTCATCTTTTAGGTGTTCGAGTTTTGCATGAAACACTCTAGTCACTAAATCTAGGCGATCTTGTGGTGTTTGACCATGGAGTAGTTCATCTTTCATTTCTTTCCAATTAGGATTGCATGTCATGGAGATAAAAAGATTCGGCCTGCCATATTTTTGAACCAATGCCATAGCATCTTGGTATCGTTGATACATGTCACATAGGCTCCCAATAAATGAAGATGGCAAAAAGATTCTCTTACCGACATTACCTGAAATTTTATTACTTACGATTGTGAGTTGGCAATTTAATAAAATTTGATGACAAAGGAACAGCATCGACATAGCTAGAAATAATTACAAAGGGATAATTTGAATGTGTATTAAACAAAGGATAGAAAAATAATTACACATAAATGTTTTATTGGCTTAAGGAAACATACAAACGTAATCATAGTTTGATACATTTGAACTAATCATTAAATACATCTTTGATACTTAAAAAAAAACTAAACAGAAGCTAAACCTCAAATCTAAGTGTGAATCAAAAATACATATAACAGTTGGTTTTTGTTCTACCTCTTCCTTTTCTGTGGAGACTTAGTGGAGCTACACCTTAGGGAAGGAAAGTGAGTACCGTAATAGAGTCGAATTTAGAGCGAAAGACCTATCACGAAAAGAAGCCAAGAAAGTGAAACAACGTGAGTATCTTACATGAATATAAAAAATAAATGTTTAGTAAGTAAAAAAATGTTTAAATCGAATTACGTAGAGTAAAACATGAGTAAAGGATAAATTGAAAAAGAGACTTGAATCGCATAGTTGTTACCTTTTGTATGTCGTGTTATGTTTTTTTTCTGCTATCGGAGTAGTTAAAGATTATAGAAATCAAATCTGTACACAAAGACAAAAAGACATGAAAAAAACAGTACAAAACTATTACAAAAAGATACATGATTCCGTATGAAAAGTTAAACGTGGTGAACTTTGGCAAAGTAGTAAAGATTTGGAACGCTGACACTACCTCTAAAAAGAGAAAAGAAATCATGATGTTACACTAATGCGTCATTGATTTAGCTCGCTATGCAAGACTTTTGGGGTATGTGTAAGCTAACGGGTTGTTGAAGTATTTATAGCAGTGTAAATTTTTCAAATGCTCGTATCTCTTATCTCTTATCTCTATTTAAAGTTTCTTATAGCCATTTGGTTTTCTTATCTCCATTTAATTAAGTTAAATAGGGAATAAGATTGTGTGACCATTGTAAATCTTTAACTAACCATCATTATCATAATGCTACGTTGAAGTTTAATATCTCTAATCACAAATCCACCTAAATGTACCTCAGACTCTATTATTTCATCAAACTCAGCATACTCATGTACAACAAATTTAAAAAATAACAGAACACATCATTTGGAAAAGGACTTACATTTAATGCAATGCTCTAATTGAAGATCTAATCACAATTTCACCTAAACTGTACATCAGTCTCTATCATTTCATAAAACTCAACATACTCATGTAAAACAACTTGAAAAAATAACAGAACCCATAAAATGGAAAACACTTTACCTTCACTGAGTACTACTTGGTCTACAAACCAATCAAGCAAATCTCTAATAATTAAAGGATATGCTCACAAAACTGAGTACTACTTGGTCTGCAAAGCAATCAAGCAAATCTCTATTAATTTAAGAGTATGCTCACGCAAATGTGTACAGCTTGGTATACATAGGTTTGAATTCATAAATACCCACAGGTTTGAATGTGAAACTATTAAAAAAAAGATAAGTATGAGAGAAGAAGCTTCATACCATGCCAGCATACGTTTTTTCCCTCCTGTCACCAAGACAACACTAAGAGGTTTTCCTGAAAATCAACAACGTAATTGTATCCCATGAGTCCATGACTATATTAAAAAATAAATTAAAGGAGCATATGCTCTAAAGTCTAACAAAACACAACCAGATACATACCAAAAACGGGAACAACCTCCCTTCGAATAACCACAATTAGCTCCTGCAACTCCTTGGAAGTAACTCGTTGGCTAATCAAACTTGAACATCCAAAATATAAAATCACTACCAATAAAAATTCAAACTCATTCCAAGAAATTCAGAGAACTCAGTAAAGCTTTGGACGGAGCCAATCATTCATGTACTGCACATTAGAGAGAGCTCCAATTAGAAAAAGCTCCAATGTTTTCGTTCTTCGAACTTTGAACCATAACTTGGGCTGGTTTTAAAAATAAAATTGCATCAATACAAATCGGAATCCAGCTCAATCTGAACCAAAAGTTAGTTTATAAGACCCAAAAGTTTAAATGTAATATTTGAAAATTCAATTAAGCACCGACCAAGGTTATCATAGCTTCCAGTTCGACTCGTTTCTTGCAGTTTTGTTGAACAGATTGGCATTCAAAAGCAACTTCCTTTGAAGTTGACATGGCCTTCCTCACTGCAACTACTTTATCTCAATTATGTCTATTCATATAACGAAGCACATTTTTTTTGAAAATTTCAAAGCAAGACAAACCACATATTTGCTTCAATGCATAGGGGATGTAATCGCCTCTTCAAACAGAAAGCAATTATGCATAACCCAATCCTAGATCCTTGAAAGTTTTCAAAACACAATCACCTCCACCGCCTGACCTCGAATAGGACAAAGCATCCTTCAATTCCAATCAGCATCAAAACCTTAACTCTCTATGATTTATCTTATACTGTAGGTTAGCCGAGTCTCCGACTAATAACAATCCGCTCACCCTCAGTAAGTCGTGTCATCACTACTCACCTCAAATTAAACAAATTACCTTTCAAACTCTTCATTTACAGTAGCAAACCAAACTAAATTATAATCACAGATAAAGTTCTGCAGAGAAAAAAAAATACCTTATGCAAGCCCTTTTCAAAATCTGCCCATTTACAGGTTAATCAAACCCGGTTAAGGTGAAATTAAAAAGTATACTAAGATCGATTAAGACTAAGTTTGATGGGCAGCTTCCCATTGTGGTCAAAAACTGCTTTAGTATCCTTGTTGAAAGGCCTTGAATGAAGTCAGTAAACCCAATGAGAACTGCTTCTTAACGTGTTTTGCTCTGGAATAGGCAGTTTTGATTTCCCCAAGATTATGTCTTCTACGTGTCATATTGTCTGATGTTCTTTTTATTTTGTACCAGCTTACCCCCATTCATTAAATTTAAGGTGTGGAGCTTCAGTCGATGGGAGGACATTTCGGGTATTTTGAAAGTTCTACCTCCCAATTGCCCCAAGGGAAGTTCCCTTAATTAATAGAGATTTATGCTTTTACATCTTTATTCTAAGAATAAATCATTTTTTTTGAAAGTTTTTAGTATTTAAAGGTTATTTTGGTAAGAAAAAATGGTTTTGGTTGACGTTTGCTTAAATAATAGTATAGTTATTGATAGATATAATACTAGTAAATGTTCATTATTTATGTATTTAGTATGTAAATTTGTATTTAGTTGGTTCGAATTCATTTATAAAAAAGTTAAAACCTAATTGACATCCGAATTGTAAAATACTTCTAAGTGTTGATTGATTTTCTACGAAAAACCGAACGTAACCCGAATCTGAATTGTTTGAGTTCAGTTTTGTTGGATTCGAGTTCAAGCAAAATTGTAGACCAAGAAAAAATAAAAAATACATAAACCTTAAAATGCTTAATTTGTAATTCATATTACATAGTCCAAAAATCCATACTAAATATTTAAATAATAATTCTGTAGAAATAGAGTTTATTACATCAATTTAAGTTAACAAATATAACAAAGGAGACTCGAAGAGTAGCCACAAAATCCACAAATTCGAAATGCATAACTTTTAGTAAATATCAGCAATTCCAGCACTATGCACTCCATTGAAGTCTATATTATTGGATTGGAGATCTTACATCGAAATAGGACAAGATAAAATACAACTTAAGTGTGGGTAGGTTATTTTTAATTGTACCAAAGCCTTTTGTGGGTAAAACTTAATACCTTAAAGGTGGTTTATTTGAGACAATATCGATACAATGCCACGCTTGTCGCTGTTCAACAAGGTATCAGAGCGAGTTCCTCTCTAATTGTGTCCCGAGCCCATTGGGCTCGAATTGAATTGGGCATTCAAAAAATTGTTGTGTTGGCTTTAAACGTGTTAACCTCGTAGTTAGGTTGCTAGTGAAGTGGTGGAAATGAAGAGAGAGAAGGAGAGGGTTGGGAATTTTTATGGGGAAGGGGTTAACGAGTTTGGGGATTTTGAAATTTGAAATGTAAGCTGGATTTGAAATTCTGAAAGGTGATCTGACGGCTGTGATCTTATTTGTAGGGTTTTGCGAGGATAGATGATGGATAAGGGGATTTATCTTCTAGATCGCATATCAAGCCAAAGCACCAAAAAAATTAAAGAGAAATTTAATAAAAGTGTTGGAATATGAGTGTAGAATGAGAGCATTATCATTATTTCATAGAGAATGGTCCCTTATATAGAAATTCATGATACTTATCTCGTAAGGGTTTGGCTATCTATTGCTTGCTTAGCAAGGAAATAAACTACAACAAGTAATAGAATATTTCTATGTAATCTGATAAGAAATCTATTGTTACAACCCAGAACAAGATTACGCGATAATTGAAACTTATGAGGTTAGTTGCTAATTAATTACGTTAATCGTCGATGGTAATTAGTTTTTACTGTTGATAACTTTCGTTGGCAATTTATCGATTATACATTTCGAGAAATTTCTTTAGATAAAGTTGTAGAGTTTGTTGATACGAGTTCGTGGTCACGTCAAGTGTTGAAATCAGAGTTACGACGAAGAAGTTATGGTCAACGAAAATTTTACGGAAACATCGGAAAACATTTTGTAACAAAATCTTGGATATATATATATACGGGTTTTCATTTTGGGAAAGTCAGAAGTTTCCATATTTGGAAATCAGGTTGACTCGGTGTTGACCGAGACCCTGACTCAGAATCGCCACTGAAGGCGACAATGACGGCGCGGTCGTGATTCTATCTCCTCCGGCCGTGATTTTTGGTGGAAATGTTGGGTTTCCTCTCATCTTTCAATTGAAGGGTGTATCACTGACGTTGGTGGCCGGAGCAGAAAGAATTGAGGTGGTGAAATTGGCCAGTTTTGGGTTAAACGTCTCAGCAACGGTGGCGGCGCTCACGGCGGCATTGGACGTCGAACTACTGGGGGTTTTGAAGCCCCGAGCGAGACGAGTCGAACGCAACACATGTCGGCCCTTGTCATGAACGGATTCCGGCGATCGGAGGTTATGAAGTTTCGATTGGGTTTTTGGTTTTCCGGTGATTTCGTTAATTTTCGGCCTTATTTTGATATCGTGTCCTTCATAAATGTTGTTGGGCTTGTTGAGTTGAACATTTTGGTATGTAGGTTGCCTAATTTGGTGCTGGTGGGAATTCCAGCTGTCGCCGGTGGTGGTGTGTGGCCCACGCGCCGCAGTGCGCGGTGAAGCTTCAACGAGGTTGAATTTTTGGCAAAATTTTATGTCGTTCTGCTCGTAATTTCATGTCAAACGCAATGGTGAGGTTCTTGAATGGATCTGGACTTAATTAATTTAGACGTGTATTTAATCGGATAATAATGAATTGATTTCACGTTATTATTAACGAACGATCCGACTATCGATTTAAATTTGAGTCGCTCGATATTGGAGATTATGTTTCGACTCTAAAGTTTAGTTATAGTGAAGGAATACAAGGAACTGAATTCGAAATTTGATTAAGTTCATTTTTGTCGAAAAATACGTTATTCGAGAATGCAAGTTTCTCAACATTTTTGCTCGTAGAATTACGAGCTTAGTTATTCAATATCGACGAGTAGATATTATTTATAATCGTATTTTCAGGATTGTGAGTTAGCGGACCGTGTCAGATGATTATTGTGTCGATTAGCAGGTTACGACTTTATGAATATCCCGGCATCGTACGGTGAGTGGACATTTATTTATTTTAACAGTTGCTGCAAGTTCATATTTATCTAGATTTACAGTCTCCTGTATTTTATTACAGTCGAGTTTGGAGGTATGTTTGTGATGGTTTTATTTTCAGCATCGATGCTTTGACTAGTCGGTTGATCACTGACTACTCGGGTCAGACCGGGTTAGGACAAACGCCCTGCCGACCCAGATTGTCTTGGGATAGGACAAACCCCCTAGATGATCCCATCGCCTTTTTATTTGTAGTCTTAGAGACGCTCCGGGTTAGGACAAACACCTAAGCACCCGTCTCCATATTTTATTTCAGTTTATGATATTTGAACTCGCTTTATTTTACAGAAATTAACGGAAAAACATGTTATTACAGATTTATTGTTTTACGTAGTTTACATTATTTTTGTCCATTCACTCTAATGTTTTATATTTTAAATGCCTTTCTTTGGGTCTTTCGTCTTTTCATGCCCAGATTGCAGTGCTTCTCCTGAGCTAGATTTTGGATCTTTAGAGGCTTTGAGCCCACCAGGTCATCATACCTTCCTGTACACGGACTTCGATGAATATGTCTGTGCTGCGGTTTAATGTGAGATTTGACCTCAAATTTTACAGTGTTATTCGACAATTTAGGTAGGGTGGACCTTACCAAGGATATTCTTTGGGTGGATGTTACAACACTTTTGGGTCCACATCATCTTCTGGTAAGAGATTTTATACCTTAATTAGCTCCTAGTGCCCATCGTTCGAGTTGTTATTCGTGATGGAGGAGGAGTCGACCCCAGAAACGGGAGTTTAGAATGAGTACCGGTAGATCTGGATTTATTTCCCCAGCACCTAGAGATTCCCTTTTATGTGACATTTTCCATAAATATCGTATGGGCAGTGCCCGTTAGGGATATCAATATGTTATCGTTATAGTCAGGTAGACCTCTCTACCTGAGAGTGTCTTTTGAGGGACACCTCTGGTGTATTTCTAGATTTAAGTTCTGATGACGACCAGAGAATTACTTCGGGAATCAGACCTACGCCATCACTCCGATCACCAGCATACCAGGACCAATGTCAGAAGGTCGACTGGTAGGATTGTCAGGTCAGGTTCGCCTTCACCGGATGATTCTGCGGAAGCCCCGAGCATCTTTGGATGTCATTATTTAAACATTGAATGTTTTTGATTTTGTCATGTATATTTCGTTGACCCGGAGGGTGACACATTCTTTTATAGCGGTAAGGCTAGCGTCTATAGTCAATGCACCTACCACATCTTCTCCTGAATTATGATGAGTAAATTTATCTCTTTGGTGAGGTGATGTTAGTTAAATTATTTTACGGAGATGAAGTGTAATGTATGGAGGTTTTAGTTTGTCTACTGATCTAATACTTCTGAATATAATAGAATTTATTGTGATCTTAGGCATAGACTTCTTGAGCCATCAACAGGCGTTGGTAGATGGTTATTGAGAAGTAGTGTTTTGAATATGGTTTGCCTGAGATTTTGCTCTGTGGTGAGGTAAACATGTTATTTTGTGTTTGGGTTTGGCCATAAAGGCTGTGATGATGTTGCGGATGGATGTATCGCATACTTGGTACATGTCATGAAATTTTGTGTCCCTACTTCCTGTGCTGATTCGATTGAAGTAGTTACTATGTTATTTTCCGTAAGTTACCAAGTCTACCAACAGTTCGAGAGAGATTTTATTGTTAAATTATCAGCGGGTACCTATTTTATAACTCAAGTATCCTATCGGATAGCTCCGGCTGAGTTGCGAGAGTGACAAACTCAACATTAGGAATTGATCAACGAGAATTTTATCTATTCTAGTACTTTATCGTAGGGAGCCCCAATATTATTTGTGAATGTTAAGGATGGTTCAACTAGGTTAAGCATTGATTATTGGAAACTGAATCAAGTTTTGGGAAAGAACAAACGTCCATTACCAGGGGTCGATGATTTATTTAATCTTGATATTCCTTCTTCGAAACTCATTCATTCTTTGAGGAATTCTAATAATTCGGTTTTGTCAATCAAAAATATTTTCACTTATGTTGTTTCTTATCTTGTTTGTGTTCATTTTATATCGTAAACACATTCCCTCGTGAAGGGTACCATTCGTTTTGTGCCCCGAACTTGAAAATATATTGTATTAACATTGGACCGATGAGGCGTATGTTATGTTGCATAGATTAAGTCGTTTCATCTCAATATCAGATATTGATTTGTGAGCATTATAGGTGTATGTGGAGATTTGTAGAAGATGTGTATGATTTAAAATTTATATGTTGCGTGATTTTTAGATCTCTCTTAGATATGATTTGGAGTAGCTTATTGATAATCCAACATTTATCACGCGCAATGGTATATGAGGATTTTATATACAAGCGCGAATTTTGACTAGGGTTATGCTTGGTGACGATGATTTAATTTATTTCTTTCAGTTTTATAAATTCAAATTTCTAATGCTATATGTTATCGGGAATTGTTGCGTTTCTTGGATTTCGTAGTACTCTGACATTCTGATCCGGTGTCAGAGGAATTATAATATCTATGATGGTACAACATGAAAGGTTACAGCAATTCGATTATTTAATCGAGATGATAAACTGGTATGAGTTTTACATCCCAATATTATATTATTTACAATAGACTGATTGTGTCGCTATACATGTATATGTATTGGTGATTTATGTCTAATTTCTTGGAGTATGTTGGCTCGTGTGAACAATAGTTATGTTTTTGTGTGGACCATATGCATGAATCATTAGGGTGCAGTTGTGAGGATATTTAGTTTTCAAGCTTGGGTATTTGAGCTTCGAGAATGATCGAGCAAATGCAGAGGTTCAGGTTATGCATTGATATTTGTTCAGACTGTGGAAATATTAAATATTATTGACTTATTAGTGGCGACTATTCAAGAACATCTGATGGAATGCTGAGTTTATATCTCCAATTTGTAGTAAATTGTGATGTCAATTTGACTTTCTCGTTCTTCCCCACAGATTTGGGTATATTTGAGTCTTACTGTGGATATATTATTTTAAGCCTCTTTATGGTATTGTAGAAATTTGTTCAGGTAGTATGTTTTGAGAGTTATAAATAGCGGAAATATATGTATTGGCGATCAATATGATTCGTGAAATCAGTTAGGTAGTAGTGATATATGTTTGGTGTATAGCTCTGTTGATTTGTAAGTAATCTGTTCAGGGTGTGGAAGCCACAGCTTATATTCTTGAGTTGAGATTATTGGAATATTTTCGTTATGTGGGTTTTTGGGTTCCTTACGTTTTAGAGGAGACTATGCCCAATTTTCTGTAAACAATTTCGAAAACGGTATAAGGTTGGAAGTTCATTGTGGATCGGCCATGTACCTATATTTGTTGTGATTTTAAACTGGTTTGTTGAGTTCCCTATTTCTGTATTTGGTGGTTTTAGTATTCACCTTATGGGCGAGTGTCCATGATTGGACATCTTAGTTAATTTTCGGTGCTAAGTTCGGATGGCAATCTGTGTGCCACTTCTGTGTTGGAACCGCACCACTACTCATATAGTTATCTTTGTGGGACCCTGGTCTATGCATTTTTAGGTAAGTCTGGCCAATAGAGTTAGAGTATGTGGTAAATTTGGCCATTAGTTTTGGCATGGACATCAAAATCTTTTAAGTATGCATGTTACCGAATTTAAAATTATGTCGTTCCTGGTATCAGATTTATATGGAGTAGTTATTATGACTTCAGATTTATTGAGCGTGACATGTTGATTAGAAGTTAGTTTAGTAACAAGTTTTTGGATCATTCTGTTGGTTGCATTTGTTCTTATGAGCTTGAAATTGCTGGCTGAAACAATAATTTGGAAATTCTTCTATTGTACGTTTTCCGTGTCCAGCTTGTTGTGCTTCTCCTGAGCTGGATTTTGGTTCTTCAGAGGCTTTGAGTCCACCAGGTTATCATACATTCCTGTAGGTTTCGGCCACTAGCCGTGTATTTTCATTTGTTTTATTTTGCTTCTAGAAGTCGCTTTGAACACTAGTGTTGTAAATATTTTTTCGTGTGACAGTAAATTGTTAATACTGCTTGATTTTGAATTTTCATTTTTTGTATTATTATTCCAACATTTTAATTAATTTACTTTCCGCACTTTATTGAGAAATCCGGATGGACATCAGTAGTCCATGGTATTGTTTGTGGGAAATCCAAAGTGTGAATTTTCTTGTAGGTTTCTGGTAATCCATTTCGTAGAAGAAATTATGTCAAAAAATTTACAGAAATCCACAGTTAATCTTGTCTTTAGGACGTGATCCGAGATTACTAGTTAATCTAGGGTTGGGTCCTTTCATCTATCTAGCCCTATGGTGAGGATAATCACATAATATATTGACACTCTCTCTTGTAATATCTGAAAGTCACTCTGTGTTGTCTGGATAGTTTCTTACTTATCCGACACTTTCTAGTTGCCTCATCAAAAACCTTGCCCAAAAAATCAAAACCTACTTGTAGGAGAAAAGTACAAAACTCGATTAAAGGAAAAGACTACAATATGTTTTTCACTTCGTAAAGCATAGTTGTTTAATACATCAGCTTCCTCTGATGTTGAGGTCTCCCCGTGATGAAGGTATCAAGAGAGTTCGGACAAATGACGCATGCCTATGTTCCTTACATGCTTCTCAAAAGTGGACTTAGGCAAAGACTTGGTAAACAAATCTACTAAGTTTTTCTCGAAACTCACTTGTGTAATAAAACTATTAAGTAATCTATTGCTAATGATTGTAGAAGAACTTTGGTGAGATATGCTTGGTGTTGTCACCTTTAATGAATCTCAACTTCATCTGCTTAATAAAAGCAGCATTGTCCTCGAACATAATGGTTGGATCATCAGTTGTGGATCTCAATCTGCAAGTCAGTCTAATATGAGAAATAATGCTACGTAGCTAGACGCATTTGCGATTTGTCTCATGTAGTGCAATGATATCTACATAATTAGAAGACGAGGCAACATGGGTTGGCCTTTTAGATCTCCAAGGTGTAACTGTATTCCCCATGAAAATACATAACGAGTTTAGGAATGTTCTTTATGTGGGTCATAGAGATAACTCACAACAGTGTAACCAGTCATAATGTCAATGGGAGACTAGTTGTGGGAGAATTTGACATTATTCGTGATGCGTGCCATGACCATGTTCACGGCAGCATGTGTGAAAGATAGAATATCTGCATGGTCCGATCCTACACTGTTTTTCTCTCTGTAAGGATAGAATAGCCTCATATTAAAAGTTACTCTCAAATATTGAAAGATAGTTTGAATTCTAACCCAATGTCTACGAGTTGGTATGGAACTGTATCGAGCAAGCACATTCACCGCAAATGAAATATCTAGTTTAGTATATAATACCAAGTAGAACAATGCTCCAATAACACTAAGATATGGTACAGCTACTTCAAGCAGTTCTTTTTCCTCTTAACGAGGGCGAAAAGGATCCCTCAGTGGACTACGAGGGTGAAAAGGATCCCTCTTAATGAGGCTGAAAAGGATAAAGACTACGGATGACCATGGGAGTACTACAAGGCTTAACTTTATCAAAGTTGAAGCGCCTCATCAATTTCTACGTATAGCTCGATTGGTGGACAAGAATCACATCGGAACAATGTTCTAGTTCACGTCCTAGACAAAATCATGTTCTCACAAGATCTTTCATCGCTAGAGCTTAGTGAGGTTAAGCCCAAATAATAGAACTTTATTGACTTTTAAATGTGTGGATTCAAGTAATGTTTCATGAGCTATGAGCTTTTTGGATAGAGTCAGAGATCAAGCACATGATGAGTTATGTGTTTCAAATTACATTGCTACTTTCATTGGGTGAATGAATGAGTTAATGTCTAATAAATGTAGCATTTCTTCCCCAAAATTTTCTCGAATGAGCCATGATGTTTCTCATAAATAACCAACTAAAAGAAATTGCCTTTTGGCTGCCCCTTTTATACAGTTTTGATAACAGCATTAGCCAATGACTGTGTGCTCTTTTTAGCTTCAGACTTGAATTTTGACAACTATTTTCTAGTTTCACGATTTTCACTGGCAACAACCTACAAATTGGCATATTTTGTTTAGTTATCCTAGTAGGTTAAATGTTTGGAATATCAGTATTCCAGTAACTCGTTTGTGGAGTAGGTACTTATCGGTTAAAATTGGTTATCAACTAATTGATGATGCTTTTTATATTAAAATTCATTGTTGTATTGTATTATTCGTTGATAGAACCATTTGCTCAAAATTGTCCTCCAACATCATTTAGCTTTAGAATGGTCAGTGATAACGATTTCACATTTTGCAAGGCAAGTTGTTATGTACATATCATTCAAGAACAAATAACTCATACTCTCAAAAACATGTTCTTTAAATTAACTACATCATTTGCAATAGTTTTTATTACTGATCTTGGGTTTGATTGGTTTTATATCATATAATAGATTGTTGAAATATAAGATCTATCATACTTATATTTAGGTTGGCTGAACTGGAAAATATGATGCTTTTGAAAAGAAAAGAAAAAACAAAGCTTGCTTCAAATATAGACGCTAACTCTATAAACAATGAATTGTCGAATGTTGCTACTAGTAATCAAAATAGAGTTTGTATGTACACAACATCGTTTAAGAATTTATTTTTCTGTGTTGAGATTGCTTAATGTCATTGAAGGACGTTTTAAGAATATTCATGAAGATGATACTTGTCTCAAAATTTGAGTTTGTATGTACACATTTATCGTTCAAATATTTACCAATAGCTCTTTCTAAACTTTGTATTACAATAGTTTTTCTAAATGTTCCCACTATGTTTTTTCACGTACAAGATCGATTATTTTCTTATATTTGAGGTAGAGAAAAATGCAAAGTATAAACATCAAAGTATCCAAGTTGACTCTTACTCTCACTGACTATCTTTCTCATTTGCTCCATTTTCTCCTCCAATCTCTCTCTCTCTCTCTCTCTCTCTCTCTCTCTCTCTCTCTCTCTCTCTCTCTCTCTCTCTCTCTCTCTCTCTTTCATTCCAAAAAAAAATAGACTCGCCCTATAAGCTTTTCCATTTCTCTAGGATCAAAACCAAATCACTGCCTTAAAACCCCATCCGAAGGTCGGCAATGATATCTCATCCGAAATCATTACTCTTTGTAGCTCCGCATTTTGCTACTGCTCTTATCAAACTATGGAACTTGTCAATCTCGACAAGAGCAAGGGTACAACTGTCGTTGGCTTCCATATCAACGGTGAAAACGGTGAGAAGATCATTTTTGGTGTTGATTCAAGAGTATCTACTAATCTACTATGAGTTAAACCCGTAAATCTGTTTAGCAACTGGTTGACAAATCTACTAATTCATGCCAATTTCTTTACAAGATAATGAACACGGATTATAATGATCGAGATAAGTATGATCGAGATGTTTCAGTGGAAGAAACCACTACTATAACTCTCAGATTCTTGTTTCATGCATGCATGCGAGATAAATGGACCAGAGGCAATTTTAAAGTGTTTGAGGTGATTAAGAATGACATGAACCTAGTGGTTGTTCATGGAGCATTTAATACGTTCAAATGTTTTTCCCTATTTATGAAGGAAAAGACTAGATCCTCTACGTAGCATGTATCGATGATGGAGAATAATTCGAAGATATCTTCAAAGAATATTTTGAGAAAAAATTTAATTGCAAGTCTTATGCCCTTCTAGCTGATATGAGGAAAACCAATTTGAAGAAGCTAGATTGGCTATACATAAGAGTGCGCCTCACTCTATACCAAAGGCCTTGACATTGCAACTGATCATAGTGGACTGTACTACCTGTTTGATTATTTTATGGATTTTGACACCTCTAACTCAAAATATGCTCAATCATATGAGGAAATTGGTAAGGAAAAAGTGCATACTATGTATATTTAAGTTGGGCTGGTGTTCATCTCATTTATGATTTATTTAACACCTTTGTGAAAATTCAAAAAAAGCTTATTTGAGTTGTGATTAATGTATTGACACATTCATTTATGTTTCCAGTTTCTTATTTGAGTTGTGAACAATGTATTGAGATATTCATTTATGTTTCCGATTTCTTATTTAAGTTGTGAAATATTTATTCAGACATTCATTTATGTTTTCAGTTTTAGTGATGCTTTCTTCTCTCTCTTTTTTGTAAAAAAAATTGAAATTCTCATTTCAATGACAACCATTTCTTTCATCAACTTATAATCTTCAATTTCAACTATATACATAGTTGCCTTGTCATTAACATACACACACAAAAATAAAACAAATAAAGTTTCCTCGTAATCAATGACATCACAGTTTTGCTTTTTATTATAATGAAGCGTATCCACAAGTGTTTCTAGATATGCCTTAGATTCATCTCTTACAGTCAAGACATTAAATTCTGTGCCAACATTATTTGAGATGTAGCTTAAACACGTACGCGCACACTTGTCGTTGCCACTAAGAGTGGCAAACATACGCACACCATTTTCAAGAATTGGCTATCCGGTAGTTGTTTTAGAAACTGGGGTAATCTTAATTTCATTATCTTCACATATACTTGAGCACTCTATTTCTTCATCATGATCTTCAAACACGTACGAACTTCTTTCATCAACATCAATATATATAACATTTTCCATGATTATGGCAATAGTTGTCGTGCCAAATTTTCTATTCTTTCCCATATTTTTGGGTATAAGTTTCTTGACAATATTCGACGTGCTCAATGCTTCGAGACCTTTCTCAGCCTCATTCATCACTGCTGTATACATGACACTAATGATGTCATCTTCTCCATTTGATGCTTTCTACTAAATTATGTGCTTTCCTCATCACAAACTCTTACCACAAATCAAAGACTAAATTTTATGTTGATAATACTATGATTGTATGAAATCCTCTTTTTTATGTTAACATTAAGGTTGGAACTTAGAAGTACACTATATAAGAAAATTGCTTAATATTAATTGCATCTCACACTTCTACGATAATAAATTTTAATCTATTAAGATATTATGATTGTACGAAAAATTATATTTTCTTTTTCATTTGAACATTAAGTATAGAGTGACACATTTTTTATCGAAACCCTAAACCCTAAAATAAAAACCCTATGAAGGTTAATGAATTGATGTTAGGTCCTGGAACTTGAAATGAGGACCTGATTAGAGCCATTTTCCCTCACTCAGAGGTTGAGATTATTCTAGCTATGCCACTTGGTAATAGTGAAGATGAAGATAAAGTTGTTTGGTTCCCTGATCAAAAGGGTAGATACTCTACGGCCTCGAGCTACAGTATAACAATGCAGGAGATGGTGAGTCGTGTTGCAGTGGCTTCAAGCTAAAATAAAGCAGCGAGGGTGTGGCCAAAGATTTGGAAGCTATCGGTTCAACACAAAGTGAAAGTTCACCTATGAAAGATTTGTTGCAATATACTCCCTATAGCTATGATGCTACACACCAAAAGAATGGAGGTTCAAACTATTTGTTGCCTGTGCGAGGAAGAGGAAAAGACTATCCTACATACTATTCATGATTGTAAATATACGGCTCAAATTTATCAGCAATCTGTGCCTTTTTCACCTGCCTCACCAATGTCGAGTTCACTGATTGTAGTTCATGGTTAGTAGATTTCTTCGAAACATAGCCCCTGATGCGGCATGGCTTTGTTACCTCCTTTGGTCGGTGTGGAAGGAGAGAAACACAGGGATTTGGTCGAACCAGGCTATGGAAGGAGCTAGACTTTTATAGCAAGCTAGTTATGCTTATAGTGAATATCTCACTCTGTGTCCTTTTAGGACTAGGAATCCACGAAGACAAGCAACAGAATGGGAGAGACCTTTCCCGGGGTGGCTTAGGATGAACGTGGATATAGCTTGGATTGATGGAAAGTGTGGCTTGGGAGTGGTGTGGAGAGACTCTGATGACACGATGCTTGGAGGTGCATGTGTGGAGCTGAAGCCAGTAGCTTCCCTCGTTGCTGAGGCACTTGCCATGAGGAAAGCTTGTGAGATTGCTCCACCCTATCACCGTTGAATGTGATTGCCTCTAGTTGGTGCAATTTTTATCCAATCAAGTAGGTGACGAGTCTCTTATTAGTAGCATATTGCAAGACATTGTGAAATTGCTTCAACAATGTCCTATTTCTAAGGTTAAACATGAGTATAAGGAGGTCAAGTCCCTGGCTCATTGTCTTAGTAAAATAGCTTTAGATTTTGATATTTCGATATCTTGGCATGGTATGGCTCCTAATCTTATTAAGGACCATATCCCACCATCTGTATTTGCTTGAAGTATGGAATAACATCTCTCGTCTTTCCTTCAAAAAAAAAAACTAATGTAATAACCTGAGAGTTTTTGCTAACTAATTTTTCTAGTATATTTTGTAAGTGTTGTCGTTGAGAAAAAAGTGACTTTTCGATTCGTTTTTTTAGTAAATACAATAAAACCTCTATACAATCATACTATTAGGCCGAACATAGTTTATTCTTATATAGAAGTTATTCCTTAATGGAGGTTTAGTTCAAAACTATATCCCAAATATCGCAGAAATATTGAGAAAATAGTTTATTTGTAATAACAAATGTAAAGCATAAATGCAAGTTATAACGTACCTGCAAGCTCAAATATGTAATAGCAACTAAAAACATAGATCATCGTCTCAAATTACAAAAAAAAAATATTTTAATGTTTCTTAAATCACATTACGTTTTCTTATTATTGACAACTATTACTATATAGAGACAAATTTTCTATATATGCGACCGAAAAAATTTATAATTTATCACAATGTTGAAGTTATTCCTATTTATAACTGGTTCTGAGTTAAGACTGAACATTTATTCTTATATATAATATTTATATATAAAAATTTTACTGTAAGAAGCCTGAAATAGGACCAATGACGAGACAAAAAAGTCCAACAACTAAGTCATAGGCCCAGAGCCCATAACTGTTCTCCTAGTTCTGGAAAATCCAGAGCAGTGATTCGTTATGGGTTTCTAAAAAGGGGTTTTGCCGAATTACATTTTCGAATTGCTAAAAGAGAAAAATAACTAAAGCCCATAATTATTTAACTAGTTTTCTAGAATTTTGTTTTTGAATGTCAAACCGTAAGCCAACTTCAAAAAAGTTTTCAAGAACGTCAGCTACACGAGAGAGAGAGAGAGAGAGAGAGAGACGTTTGCCGATTCTTTTCGCAGCGAGCGACGGTGGTGTGCGGCGGAGCGAACCGAGTGTCGAACGACGGCGTGCGCGGCTCTGCAGGGACCAAACGAAGGAACAGCGTCGTTTTGGTTCGGCAGGTAAAATTGATGCATTGTTTTGGGTGATCTGTCTATGCCCTGCCATGAGGTTGTGAATTTGGCTTGGTTGATGTTAACAGGCTGGAAATTGAATTATTGGTTGATGCATTAGTATTTGATCTCAGTTAGGTCAGTGAGTATATGGGAGCTCGTATTAGCTTGAAATCGAATTGTTAGCTTGCAAAACCAAACTTGCGGACTACTTGGCACTCAAACATGCTATATATTCGGTTGTTGATAATGCAAAAATGTGATGTTGTATTGTATTATCTGTTGACAGGCAAATTTGCTCAAAAGTGTCCTGAACATCATTTAGCTTCGGAATGGACAGTGATAATGATTTCACTTTTTGCCAGGCGAGTTGTTTTGTACATATCACTCAAGAACAAAGAACTCATACTCTCAAATATATGCTCTTTGAATAAAACACATCATTTGCAGTAGTTTGTACTATTGATTTTCTGGGTTTGGTTGGTTTTATGATATTATAATAGTAGATGTAAATGTAAGGTCTATCATATCTATGTTTAGGTTGACTCACCTGGAAACAAGGATGCTCTTGAAGCAAAAGAGCTTGCTTCAGATATAGATGCCATTTCTTTAAAAGATAAATTGTCAAATGCTGCTACTAGTAATCAGAATAGTGGTTCTATGTGGAAAGGTGGATTGCCAAGAGGTGCTACCTCTGAAAAGCAGGAAACAGTTGGATCTTTGTCTGTCACTGTTATCGATGCGTCATACACAAGCCAACACTCACAATTTCCAAAAAAAATACCATCGGCAGATGGTGGGAAGTCAGTGAAGCCTGCACCTCGTGCTAAAATTCCTTTTGAGAAAGGGTATAGCCAAATGGATTGGCTCAAGCTTACTCGGACACATCCTGACCTTGCTGGTACATATTGAACAATGCTTTCTACTGAAATTTCTTCTAACAGTCCATTATTTTGTTAATCTTCCTGGCGATGTTATGATGGCTTGTTATGTCCTGTGAATCTTATTAGCAATGATGCATGCTAGTTAAAAAGAATCTGTATATCTGGTAGTGAGATTGTGACTCGTGCTAAAAACTTTTATTGATTTGATTTGCCTTGTGATGATTGCAAGGAAACATAGTGCCGATCATCAAGCAATGCAACTACAATGAAGCATAAAAGTAGTTGGTGTACATCTGTAATTGCTAAATAGCTTTATGTTAAAAGACAACAAGTATTAAGCAGTAGAGTGTGATAGCTACGAACTTAGTTTAAACTTTAAACAATCAACTCCTTTAATCATACATGTAAAGTTGGAATTTGTAGTGGAGGATTGTACCATAGAATACATTTATCTGTATCTGGCAGATATGGCTGTGACTTGCAGTAATATGCTGTCATTTAATTTCATGCATTTATGTACGTTTATTTGGATATATTATCCCATTGTCAATTTGAGATTAAGGTGGTGGTGCGCCTCTAGTTCAGGGCTATTTACTACATTTGAGTGCATGAATGGTCTCTATAGCCGACCATCCTATACTAGTAGCGTAGTAGAACTTTTACTATAAAACTTCTTCAATCCAAGTGGACTCGTGTATTCTGGTAATATTAAGCTTGACTATCCATAGGGCTCCTGACTGCAAGTCTACAATAGAGACAATTTTACGTGAGAAAACTTCATCGTTGGCATCAAAGGAAGTATCTGCATGCTCAAAGAGACTCAATAGCTCTACTTAATTGCATATATAGCATGTTCTGAGATGTTGTTTTGATTGTGGACTCATGCTGCTTGCTATTATGATTTCTTATAATTCCTCAAGTGCAGTGATTGCTAATCAATGTTAGCTTCTTCATATTATGCTGTGTCTCAGGTTTGAAGGGACAGTCAAATAAGAGGTTTATTTCCATGAATGAAGTTAAACAGAACCAAGAGGGGGATTCAATGTGGACTGTTCTAAAAGGCCGTGTGTACAACATATCTCCATACCTGAGATTTCACCCCGGAGGTATGGACATGATTTTGTTTTGCTCTAGGTCAAATGTTTGTTGTGACTTGTGACTAGTTAGTAGTCTGTCATTGGATTTATGTACCGCTGATGTAGGTAACTACACTTCTGTACCTTGAAATTATCTAAAGTAATTATGTCTAAAGCTTGTTTGGGTAGGACACTATTCACACTTATATATTGAAGATTGTTTTGGTTCCAGTTTGCAATCTTGCTGACAAAGTAAAATGAAGATGATGGGACATTTAGGAAATAATGTACCAAATTTGTTTATGTGTTTTTGGTTCTGATGAAGAGTAGCTATATAATAAGAGAGGTGACTTAGGAGGGCTTGTAATTTCTTAGCTCCTTGAGAGATGCATCAATTCTGAGCTCATTAATGAAAGCTCAGTGATAGGTAGAAAACACAGTTGCATTTATGAGTCTGATGTTAAAACATCATATCAAACTAAACATATGACAATACACAGTGCCTCCATTGTGTTAATTACATTAAAAATGTCATCATTGATATAAAGTCACTTAAAAGCCTCTAAGTGATGGAGTCAACTAGTTTGGCTAACCATCGATGGTCAACTCTGTCCAGAGTTTATGTACAACTAGTTTAGCTTAAACCACACGACAATCTTCCTGTTCTCATAAAACCATCTTTTCAGGTGTTGATATCCTAAAGAAGGCTGTGGGAAGAGACTGCACATCTTTATTCAGTATCCTTTTTGTATACTTCTTTTAACTTCCAGTTAAGTAGTTTCAATACAATTAACACACGCAACCTTTGGTTTTATTATTTTTGGTCAAGTTTTTCTATCAACAGTAATAACCCTGTAAATCTTGTCATACTTACTCACGTTTTCCTTTTAAATGTTCAGATTAAATCGTACATTTAGTATTCCGAGAAATATATTCGCATTGGTATGTGCAAATTGTTATGTTTTTAGCTCTACCATGGGTATCCAAAACCTCAAAATGAAACAATTTCAGTTGGGAGAGAAGAGATGCCTGGTTACCTAGTATTTACTTCTCATTTAAGTTTATAAAATTACAATGACCATCATCCATACATTTATGCTTTCAAAACTGAAAACTTGTTGCAATCTGAGTTTAATTTTGTGGGAGACAACAGAATCTCCTCATAGTTTTCCATATGGATGCTGACTCTTGAAAAGACTTCAATGCTGATGTTTGGGATTCCATCTGGCCCTGTATTTCACGTGTCACTAACTGCTATTATCTATTGTAGTCCTTACTACATTGCTTTAGATAAATACCATGCTTGGGTGAATGCAGATTTTTTACTGGAGAAGTGCCTGGTTGGAACTTTAAACGATGGGGAAGGGGATCAACATTCCAAGCACTAGATTTATGCTCATACTAGTCGACTGGTCCAGCAAATAACCATTCAAAGTCTACCAAGTAAACATCATATTGTCATACCACAGTACGTATATAATATCTGTAACATCTACCAAATACATTTTGTGTAGCAACCTGTCAAAGTGAGATTATGTGTAATCAGACTTGTTATCATTTACTTGCTAGAAATGTAACTAAATGCAATTCATACTTTGAAATAATAAAAATTTAATTTGTTAGTGCCAAGTTTTGAATGTTATCGTAACAGGTTTGAAAGTTTAGCTGCATTAGAGTAGATAATGTACATGGTGAAACTTTGTTTAGTTTACTAGATGTAAAGCCTGTTCAAAGGAAGCCAGAGCATTGAAATGAAACACTAGTACTTGATGGATAATAAACCATGGTTGACATAGCCAAGAAACTTCCTACCAATTTTTTCTTTAATTTGAGAGACTACAGATTCCAGAGTCCAGACTACTACAATGGTACAATCTCTGCCCCTCAACAGTCAAATATACAAAATAAACTAGTAGGAATGAGATCCAGTACACAATCTCTATATGGATATAGAGTTTTATGGTGATATGACGAAAACTTGCATCTAAGCCGTAGGTGAAACCCTGGGGCTCCATAGTCATCAACCCTGGTGTGGTAAAAGGAACTGTAGAATGTAATTCTGGTCCTGTTTGATATAGCCAAGGTATTAAATTTCGATAATATCAGCAGAGAAAATCGATATTTTCCATATCACACGTTGCAAAGCAACCAGCCTCAAAGCCCAATACCCAAAGCCCACATTGCAGCTGGAATTCAATTAAAAAGCCAAGAAAACTTGATCCCAAGCAATGACTCGAACCAGAGGCCTCTGGACTAATTATTAGGAAGTAACCACTTGCCCTGGAACACCGTTTTTGCTTCCGAAATACACTATATCATTATATTGTATATATGTAGTGATAAAATGTTTGAATATGAGAAAAAAAATTATAAAATTTCTGTCGATATTCTGTCAGATATTTTATTTTGAATCATTGAAATATTCTCAAAATCAGATATTTAGTTACTCGGATATAGCCAAGAACTTGAAACTAGCATTCTTGAACCCACCCTTTCCTTGAGTTGTAAGGAACTTTTAGGTATCCTTGCCTGCAAATGCTTCGACCATCATCGATCCATGGCACCCATTCTTCGCACACCAACAGTGAATGTGAGACTATAGAGCTTGTTGGGAACTGTTCTAAGAACCTGGGCTATGGCACTTTCTCTCCCAGCAACAAGCTCAACTGCAGCTTTTCCAGATGGGACATTGAAGTGTTTGGCATCAACAAACTTTACGGCTTTGAGGGATTCGATCATCCAGCCGGGAAGGGGAGATGTCTCATCTAGTTGTTTTGGAGGAAGGAGTACACCATGGGTAGAGTTCTCAAACCCATGGGGTCCCTCTTCAAAAGCAGGATTTCTGACCAGATTACCTGCGAAAGACATCCAAAGATTTAACAAACCGTTATCATTTGTACATAAGCAACACGAGTCCAAAACAGCAAACAGTATCATGCTATAACACTTGGTTTGTTTCAGAATGAACAGGGCTGAAGTAATTTTTACCTCTAGTCAGTCTAGTGGGATATACAAGAAGAAGCTCCTTGATGGCAACTGCATCCAAGAGTGGACCGGTAGCAGGGTCTTCTTGAACCCCAGGATTGTGAAAAGTCACTTTAATCGTGTTAGAAATGACTCTAAATCTCCAAGCATAAGTATCACCTCCATTACTGCTGTAGAGAGTCTGCATAGGAAGGTCACCTGCGTGAGGAGGCACTGAGACCCTCAAAACCTCTTCTTGCGCACAGGTTCTAGATGCTGCAAATGTTAGGGCATACAAAGACCTGGTTAGACCTTTATGGTCTGAGAGATTGATGCCTCATTGCCAAGCCTTACAGCATGGTCATGCCTCCTGGTTGAGGCCCACTGGAAATTTACTCGACGAAGCCATTGATTTCCCATTTGGGCACAGCGTTTTTGCCTTGGAGTACTGTTTTCTTGATGTCAGTTGGTTTTGGTGGTTCTTCAAAGTCTCCATTATCCAGTAGTCCTGAACAAGAAGGGCACAGCAAAGAGGTGAGTAAGGAAAAGTGATTTGAAAATGTAATCAAGAATAATGCTGTAAGAGAACTTGTGGTTAGCACCCGAAAAAATAGGTGCCAAGAAAGAGTGATTTGTAATGATGAGAACAAAAACAGAGACTAAAGACATGATCTTTAGGCGTAGAGGTATGAACATACCCAGATCAGCATCTAAAGGCCATCTAAGATATGCTAAAAATGAGAAAAGAAACCATCTTTTGTAGAACAAATCAGAATGTTCCATGTTCTTTAGAGCAGACAAACATAACTGATTTACACAGATCAAAGTAAGATTCTCTCCACAAACACACAACCGGGGGAGGTTAGATCAGAGAGAGTAGCTTGAGGGAAAAGGACAACAACAGTGTTTAACAAATCTAAATGAGAGTACACAAGATCAGAGTCTAAAGCAGACGCAAGCATATATCTAAAGCATATTAACCCCAACACTTACAGACAGCCGAATGTGTCTCAAGTCTTAACACAAGTACAAGTGACAGTGACAGACAGTGAACACAGAATGAAACAAAGAATAGATCTTTTTATACTGCTCGTGTAAGTGCTACTACCTAAAAACCAGCTTTCAAGAAAAGCTAAATATAGTTCAAATTAGTAAACACATAGCTCAGTGTTTTTACTCAAAACTACCAAGAGTCCTACCCTTCAACTCTCCGATTTCTAAGTCAGAAGCGAGTAATGAAACAGATAGAATAATAGCATAAAGGGGTAATGATTCATGACCGACTTGTCTTTTAAGGGTGGTTGAGGTTGGTAAACTCATAATGGTTTTGATGTGGGACAAGATGCATGCTTCAGTGCTTTCTTTGCTACTCTCTGGTGGTTTGTTTGGGTAGCGCGTGAGTGGGAAGGAAGCCGAGTTGGGCGGAGGTTTCATCGCTTAGACTCGCCTCCCGGCGGTCAACGCTCACATGCCAGAGGTAAGAGTGGATTTTCCCGTGATAGGTGGTTAAGTACGTGCACAATATGAGTAAATATGGATGTATATGTACACGTCGTCTAACTCTCCAATCCAAGGGGATCAATCTTGGTTGGGGAGTTGAAAAACCGAATACCGGCGAATATGCGTGCGTACTCAACAATGCTTACCTTTGCCGTTTTCCGGTTAAGAGCCACTAAGTTCTATGATTCTTCAACCAAGGTTGATCCACCGAAAACGAGTTCCCCTGCATCCGCATAATAAAATGTAAGTATGGGCGGGGCAGAGAAGTAGTGAGCTTGCCATTCTCGCCTAAATCAATTATGTGGTGTACTTTTGTGGTATCCCCCTCAGCGGTGTACTCTCTCGTAATGCTCGCTAAAGGGCTGTAACTGGTGGTGTACTCTTTCGTATCGCCCACCATTCCGCTTCTGTTGGTGTACTCCTTCGTAGCTGCCATCAGGATAAAATCTCGTATGGGCATGAAGTCAAACGAGGTTCCTCCAGGCGGTGTACTTATATGTATCTCCTACCTTGGAGCCACTATCTTGTTACCGGTGTACTCATTCGCAGCTTCCGGTAAAGAGATGCAAGTTGTTGCACCACTTGCATTAATCTGGATGGTGTACTCCTTCGTAGTTGTTGTCGTAATCCTGCCTATCGGCTGATGTTCACTGCACCGATAGCGGCGTGTTTCTGGTGGGGACTTGTGGCATATTTAGCCATAATATGAAGTAATATATGAGATGTCACAGTGGGTACAGGCAGTCCTAGAGTTCGGTTATGATCATCAGAAATGAACAGATATGCGCAATGGCAATGGGCAGTCCCCAAGTCCGGTGGTGATCAATGGTGAAATAAATAGATATGTCACTACAAGAAAACTGCACCTAGACCACGGACCATTTTCGTCGTCTAGGTGACGTTTTCCGTCGTCTAAGTACTTGGACGACGGAATCTCCGTCGTCCAAGGTCCGTGCTCCAAGTGCTGTCATCCAAGCACCTGGACGACGGAGAATTAGTTCTCCGTCGTCCAAGTTCACTTGGACCGCGGACATTATCCGTGGCCCATGTATGCACCTGGACGACGGAAACGCTAATTCTCCGTCTTCCAGGTGACTACATGGGCCACGGACATTGCTCGTTTCTCCGTGGCCCACGTGTTCACCTGGACGACGGAGAATTAGCGTTTCCGTCGTCCAGGTGCATACATGGGCCACAGACAATGCTAGCTTCTCCGTGGCCCAGGTGTTCACCTGGACAACGGAGAACTGATCCTCCGTCGTCCAGGTGAACATGTGGGCCACGGAGAATGGCAGGGTTTAGGGGTTAGGGGTTTAGGGTTAGGTTTAGGGTTTTGCACCTGGACGACGGAGAACATAATGTCCGTCGTCCAAGTGACTATTTAATTTTAAAAAAAAAATTGAAATTAAATATTATTAATTTAATTTATTATTAATTTAATTTAAATAATGAAAAATAGTCGAAAATAATTAATTAAACTAAATTTTTAATATTAATTAATGTATTAATTAAATTATTAATTAATTTGTACATACACATCCAAATTAAAAACCCACAAAAGTTATAAAATATTGTTCGGAACTCGGAAATAAAGAAACGCGATAATTAACTAGCTAGCTAATACACTGGAGGAGCAGATGCGCCGCCGGGTCCTCCGCCTCCAGCCGGGTCGTTGTCGTCGGGGTATGGGTTCGGAGGAGGTTGACATACTTCTCGATTTTGGTTCATGAGCGCGATGAGTTGGGCTATTTGTGCTTGTTGTTCGTCAAGTCTTTGCCGCATTGACTCATTCTCCTCTCGTGCCAGTCGAGCCTCTTGAATGGCTGCTTCGACGGTCGCTGCCTGACTCCTTCTCCGCTGCCCCGAACCTCCCGTAGATGATGAGCCGGAGGTCGTCGACAAATCTCGTATCACCCTAGGCCCAAAGTGCCTAACCTCCTTGCCAGCTCTACGACCGTAGACCTCATCCGCGATTGCGAGTTGAGCTATTTGTGCTTGTTGTTCGTCAAGTCTTTGCCGCATTGACTCATTCTCCTCTCGTGCCAGTCGAGCCTCTTGAATGGCTGCTTCGACGGTCGCTGCCTGACTCCTTCTCCGCTGCCCCGAACCTCCCGTAGATGATGAGCCGGAGGTCGTCGACAAATCTCGTATCACCCTAGGCCCAAAGTGCCTAACCTCCTTGCCAGCTCTACAACCGTAGACCTCATCCGCGATTGCAATTTGGCTCTCTAAGGATAGAGGAGGCAGGTCTTCCGGCGGTACATCTGGGAACGCAAGCTGAGTGTTAGCCAACTCTTCATGCGCACGCTCTATCACCCTTGCCTACAAAAGAATAATTAATTTATTATAATGAAATCATATTTAAATAATAATTACTATAATTAAAAGCACATAATTAATATATCACTTACGCCGCATTGACTCGCTTCATTATCGAGCCCTGGCGTCACGTACGCGCGTACGCTTGCATCAAGATAAGGGTGTTTGGAGCCCTTATCCTTGTGCTCCTTGGCTACTTGAATGAACTACTTGGCGCCGGTAGTATGGTGTTTCTCCTTCTTCCCCCGGTTGTCTTTGTTGACACCGGAGAATTTCTGTTACACAACATAATTAAATCATTAAAAAATGAATAACTAAAATTTAAATAATTCAATTATCTTAATTGAAATAAAATAAATAAATTAATACCTTAAATTGTTCATCGGCAAAGTGGTTACACAACCACTCCCACTCATCTTCTCTCTCCCCTTGCAGCTCTACCGAGGGAGGCACGGGACCGACATCTTGGAAGTACTTATAGAGCTTGTACTTCCAATCTTTGTAGATGGAGTTGGCGGTTTGGTTGATATGCCTCAACATAGCCGGTGTCGGATCCACGTTAAATTGTTCCTATCAAAAGTAAATAGAAAATTATAATCGTATATATTATGAAATTTTAACTAATATTAACAATATTATATAATAACTAAATTGGACGTATTACGTACCGAAAGATCTTTGAAGACTTTCGCCTTCTTATGATCCGGCGTCTCCTTCCAAGTAGGGGCAGTGATACGAACCCGGTTACAGATGATTGACCCTATCCCATGCGCCGAGAGACTTGCTAGCTGAGCTGTGGGAGGGCCACCGGTGAATTCGTCGTACGGCAAGTCGATATTTTTACCGGTCGCCTTGCAAATACGCTCCGCTTTGCCCCCTTTAACGAGACCCCGAGTCCTTTTCGGTTCCAGGTCAGTGGGGGCCCTCCTTTGCCTACGGCGGGCGCTGTACATGATTGATTCGGCGGTCGAGAACGCCTGAGTACTTCCCGTTGAACCGGTACCGGGCGTCGGAGATTGGAAGGGGTCGACGTCATCACCGCTCGAGATGAATGGGGGAGCGGGAATTTCCCCAGAGGGTGCTACGGACGGACCAGATGATCCGTCCGAATTGAGAGCGTCGTTGCCCTCCTGTTGAACCCAACCGACTTGGGCCGCCAACATTCGGAGCATGGCATCTTCTGCCTCCTGTTGGGATTTCTTCTTGCCGGATGTCGTCTTTGGCGGAGCCATTTAAACCTAAGAGTACGGTGTTAAAATACCTACTTACCATAATAATTACAACTTAAAAATTTACGCTAATTAATTAAGTACGTTTAAGATTTAAATAGAGTACACTAGCTTGGCATTTTCGGTCGTTCAATGGACGTGCGACCCGCGCGATAAAGTGTAAATTTTCAATTAATCAGCCTTGGTTAAATCGAAAAACATGGCCAGTTAGGGATAGAGATAACGCGAGAGGCAGGACTAATTTCGACAAAAATCTTTCTTAGTCCAAATCCTGTCACCAGTCATAACCCGTTTCTAGACACCATGTCCGACATTCGGCCAATTTTTCAAAAATTTACACTCCCTCAAGTCATTTGCAAACTCCACCCTCAACCTCGTGTCCATAACTTCACTTAGGTTATGGTGTGCGGTGATGAAATCCACACATCACGAGGGGTTAAGGAGATAAGCAAGGAAAAGAGGCGCCATCTATTCCAAAGAGTGCGACTTAATAAACCAAGCCTATGTACTAAATTTAAATCGAACACGTACTA
Source organism: Geum urbanum (assembly GCA_946800695.1). NCBI lineage: Eukaryota > Viridiplantae > Streptophyta > Magnoliopsida > Rosales > Rosaceae > Geum > Geum urbanum. Next base: position 2,031,409 of record OX327008.1, on the reverse strand, counting down.
CTAATTAATTTACTAGAAAATAAACGTAAATATTAATTAATAATTTTTAATTAGATGCAATAATTTATATTTATTTATCATGCATTTAATAAAAAATTGATTCATTTAATAAATTATGAATAATAATTTATTCATTTAATAAATTTAATAATAAATTCATTTAATCATGCAACTAATAATAAATAATTACAATAATTACAATAATTATGATTTAATAAATTAATAACAATAATTAATCATTTATTAAATATTTAAACTAATTAATCAATTAAATTCTACTTCTAAATTATATTTAGAATTTAATTAATTAATTAAATGAAAATTATTTTAATAAGGGAAAAATAGAAATTTACCGAATCGAAGTTTTCGGGAATATCGCCGGAGTTGAGTCGTCGGAGAGGAGGAACCACGCCGGAAAAAATGTCGTCAGAGCGTCGCCGGAGGAGGATCGCCGGAGGAGAGGAGAGGAGAGGAGAGGAGAGGAGGAGATGGAATGATGACAAAATGAGGGGGGGTGCAACTCTATTTATAGAGTTTCACCTAGACGACGGAGAACTATTCTCCGTCGTCTAAGTGCACTTGGACGACGGAAACAGTGTTTTCCGTCGTCTAAGTGGCGGTTTCAAAAAATTTCAAGCGGCGCCAATTAATCGGCGGGACGTTTTGAACCGCCATGATTTTGGACTTAGACGACGGAGAATGAATTCTCCGTCGTCTAAGTGAAAATTCAAGCGGTCCCAAAAACGGAAGCGGTAAATTGAACCGCCATAAAAATTGGACTTGGACGACGGAGATGGTCAGTCTCTGTCGTCCAAGTGAAAATTACATGAAAAAAATAAACAAAAATAAATTTGAACCGCCATGGTTTTTGAACCTGGACGACGGAGATGGTCATTCTCCGTCGTCCAGGTTCAAATTACGTAAAAAAAAATTTAAAAAAAAATTCGCTAGGAATTTAGCGATCTGTCATTCGAGTGAAATAGTCGTACAATATTGATGAACGCATCTTATATATGAACAGTTAAATTTGAACCGACGATTAATTTTACGTATTGAAACATGTTAAGTATCGACTAATCTTTACGACTTAAGTGTTCATGAGTAGACGCTCATTTGCAGCAGAGTATTAACGAAATTGAATTTGGACAAAACAACCGTTGTATATGTTCGTCGTAACATAATATATAATTGTCTTCAAAGGACCATAAAATAATAAGTTCGGGAAGGGTTTGATCGGCACAGTCAACCGCAAAACCGATAATTTCACAAACCGAAAACGTGGATACAAGGCATTTCGCAACTCCGATTTTCAAACCGTCGAAGCACACACACCAAGAATTGTTTACTCTAAAGTCTTGATGAAAAGACTTTGCATTGGAAGAAGGTCTAGATGGTCGTTGTCTTAGAAAAAATTACGATATCTGCACCTGGACGACGGAAATAAGCTTTTCCGTCGTTCAGGTAATCACCTGGACGATGGAGAATGACGTTCTCCGTTGTCCAGGTGTATAGACCCTGAATTCAGGGGTTAGGGCCTTACTGTTTAGGGTTTAGGGTTTGTGAACTTGGACGACGGATAATGACCATATCCGTCGTCCTAGTATGTACCTGGACGACGGATAATGACCATTCTCCATCGTCCAAGTTCTAAAGCCCGATTTCAGGGGTTAGGGCCTTAGGGTTTACGGTTTAGGTCGTCCCCGGTCATTTGTGTGTCCGTTCAATTATTCTGATTCAAAAATATAATTAAAAAATTGATCGATCGATCCAAACTGCTAGATTTAGGGTCCAGGATTTAGTTAGGGTTTTATATGAGATTGAGATTTGGCGACAACCTGCAATTAATTTCTCCGTTGTCCAGGATATATAATTCGGATTAATTTCTTACCGTAAACCGGCATCGATCATATATATTACAATAATTACAGTAATTAATTACCAATTAATCTCCCTCGTCGTATGATCGTACTCTTCTTCATAATCATCATCGTCCTCATCCCCGTTAGACGACGGCTCATCCTCGTCATCGTACTCAACATCGTCCGACGAATAACCTGAGTCCTCGTCCGCGTCCTCTTCCTCTTCCTGCTCGTCTTCTTCATCTACCTCATCGATAATCTCATCTTCAGTTAGATCTGTACAAGCATCAGGCATGGGTAACCGTTCACCATCTTGAACCAGGTCCATTATATCGGAGCGGACCATAGAAATATTAGGCTCTTGATAGGCAGGAATGTCTCTTTCTGGTTCAGCAGCATCTTCAGTCGTCGCCGGTGTCCCTTCAATTGTCTTTGTATTCCATATTCCTCGGTGAGAGATATGGTTCACTATTTTCCACCCTTCACCGGCTTTCAGATCGTCGAGATAGAACATCTGCCGAACTAAGGTGGCGAGAGCGAAAGGCTCATCCTCATACCAGTGCGAGTTTGTATCGACTGATAATAGTCCCAGGTCTTCCTTTGTACGCTTGAACCATCTGCACTTGAATAGGAAAACGTTGACATCATTCCCGTAACATAGCTGAACCACATATACAATAGCCCCGTAATATAGATCATTGTCTTTCCCAACCGCTACCCCACTGTTTTGTGTTCTTCTTCCTTCGTCTCGGGCCAATGAATGGAACTTTACACCGTTCACAAAACATCCGGGATAAATATAGTGTTTAACCGGCTTCCCTGCTAGCAAGTGCTTTGGCCATGACCACCACCCTCCGTGGTTATCAGATTTTTGCAGATCAATCATCTGCGAAAAAGGGCAAATTAATATAAGGGTTTACTTTCTACAAACATGAGCGATATGTATTTAAATAATTAATACCGAGACGTACGTACGTACCCATTGGAAGAAATAATCGGGAAACTTCTTCTTAACCATTTTCTCAATCCACGCAGAACTCTTGTTTTGATTTAACGCTTGAAGCCTCTCCCTGTATGACAACATGTACAGCTCAACTTCATCACAGTATCGCAACACTACCCAATGTGCCTCAATAAGTTCTTCCCGTGTTAACGATTCCTTTAATACTCCTCTAAACGGTCGGACGACATTTCTCACGACAGAAAGTTTGATGTGGGCACTGCGATCGGAGGCAGTGGGAGGGGGTGGATCTTTGAGGTACCTGTTGTAGTAAGTAACACACTCATGCATTAGGTATGTCTCTGCTATGGAGCCATCCGGGGCCGACCTGTTTTTGACGAATGACTTATACTGTCCAAGCTGTCTACAAAATCAAACGTACACATTACATAAGTACATATAGCTAGCTAGCTAGTATATATATAATCTCCAGTGGAACAAATTAATTAATTAGTTGTACGTACCTTTCTTGAGGATACATCCAAGTGTACTGGACCGGACCAGAAATGAGCACCTGCTGGGGCAGGTGGATCATTAGGTGAATCATGATGTCAAAGAAAGCAGGGGGGAAAATCCTCTCTAGTTTGCAAATGATGTGCATAATTTGTTGTTGCAATTCCACCACATCTGACTTCTTTAATTCTCTGGCGCATAACCTCTGCCACCACCTGCACAATGCTACTATTGGTTCTACGATGTCCCGAGGCAAGTATAGTCGAATTACCACTGGAATCAGATGTTGCAGCATAACGTGATAGTCATGTGTCTTTAGACCAACAAACTTGTGTTGCACTTCGTCCACTGCTCCAGTTATAGTAGCTGCATACGTAGCCGGATAACGAACACCCTTAAACCAGTGAAATACAGAACGTCTAAGCGTCGGCTTCACTGTGTAAGGTGCATCTGGCATCTTGTCGTACACTCTTTTCCTATCCCTCCTCAACCACAAGGGACGACGTAGATTCATTGATTCCAAATCTTTGCGCGCTTTGGGAGTATCTTTAGTCTTGAACTTAATACCGAGAATTGTTCCCACCACGCTGTCGCACACATTCTTTTCTATGTGCATCGCGTCTAAGTTGTTCCTCAGCTTCAACTTCGACCAGTAAGGGAGTTCAAAGAATATACTCTTGTGATCCCAATAGCTCAGATCATGTGGAGGAATTGGATTGCATTTCTTTACATCCGCGTCATTGCTCAACACACCAAAGTCGAAATAGCTCAACCTCTCTAAAATCTCTTCGCCCGACTAACTACGGGGTTTAGGGTTGTTCTCTACCGTACCGTCGAAATGAGCTTCATCCTGTCGCCACGGGTGGTCGTGAGGAAGCCATCTACGGTGACCCAAGTAACACACCTTCCCCGCGTGCCAACTAGAGTTCACGTCGTCCAAACATATAGGACATCCATTATATCCTTTTGTCCTGCAGGCTGCCAACATCCTATAAGCTGGAAAATCGCTGATCGTCCACATTACGGCAGCCCTCATCGTGAACATCGTGTCAGTGAATTTGTCATAAGTTGGGACTCCATTTTCCCACAAGAGTTTCAGCTCGTCGATCAAAGGTCTGAGGTAGACATCTAAGCACTTCGATGGAGATTTAGGACCTGGAATTAGTACGGTAAGGAAATTAAATTCCTTGTTCATGCACATCCACGGAGGCAAGTTGTACGACATCAGAATAACTGGCCAAGTGCTGACGGCAGAGCTATTACTTCCCCAAGGATTGAATTCGTCTGTAGATAGGCCGAGTCTAACATTTCTAACCTCTGAAGCAAAGTCTCCAAATTCTCTGTCGAAATGTTTGAAACCCTCCCCATCTGCGGCGTGTCGCAGGACATCGTCATCTATTCGCTTTTCTGCATACCATCGCATCGCCTCTGCTGTGTGTAGAGACATGTACAGGCGCTGCAATCTGGGAATCAAGGGAAAATATCGAACAACTTTCACAGGAATTCTCTTTTTCGAACTCTTCCTATTCAACTGGAATCTGCACTGGCCACATACGGGACAATAGTCCAACTCTTTATACTCTTTGTAAAATAGCACACAATCATTCGGACATACGTCAATTATCATGTACTTTAGGCCGAGGCTGCTCAGGATATTTCTAACCTTATAATGAGATTTAGGAAGATTGTGATCATCAGGAAGCAACTTACATATTTGCTCCTGAATTTCGTCAAAAGCACTCACTGACATTTTGTGCTTCACTTTTATCTTCATTTGCTCCATCACATATTGCAACACATTCTCTCGACATCCAGGGAACACCGGGGTCTGCACTTCAAGTAGCATCCGGTTGTACTTTTCCATCTCACTGGTGTCAGTGGCCAAGCTAGCTGCGGGGAATGTGTCACCATGCTCATTAGTGGTACTGTAACCTCCGTCTTGGTGTTAGTGTCCACTATGACTACATCCCGGAAACGCATCATGGACCAAATCTGCAGTTGGGTTGCAAGCTGGGGGTCCGGCACCACTGCCGCTGGGTGAGGCACCATGGTAACTGTACCCTGAGCTGAAGTCTGCTGCGCTGAACTCTACTGCTTCACCATGCTCGCTCCATGTAGTGTAACTCCACATCATACCATTTTCGTACAAGTGTTGCACCATAACATTAACCTCCGCATACTGACAATTAAGACAATTCTGACACGGACACCTGAAACGTTTCTTTCCCTGACCATGTTCTATCGCAAAATTCACAAATTCGCTAATTCCATCCATATACCGGACATCACATCTATTCTTCAACTTCATCCAACTCTTGTCCATACTGCTACAAAATATTATAATTAATTAATTATTACATATATATATTTGTTCATTAATTTACGCTTAATTATACGTACTCGATCTACATCGATCCATCAATTACGTACGTACGTAATTTAATCGATCTGTACATATATATATATATAGCTAACATCCTTGCATGTATGTACGTACGTTTTCACTAAATATATATTAATTAAGCAAATTTTAACTGCGTACGTACGTACCTGCTGGCCTTCTCGATATATGTACGTTAATTAAGCTAGCTAGCTAGTCAGCGGAGATCCCTTATCGATACTGATTCTTCTCGGCCTTCTAGCTAGCTAGCTCCCTTCTCCTTCTCCCTTCTCCTTCAATTCTTCTTCAAATGGAATGAAGAGATCGAGGAATGAATTCAGTTTGGCATCGGGCTTATATAATGCTTCACTTAGACGATGGAGGTGTTGGTACGTTGTCTAAGTGGAAGTACGTTACGTACTCGGACGACGGCGTGTCGGTCCGTTGTCCAGGTAATCACCTGGACGACAGAGAATACCATCTCCGTCGTCCAGGTGATCACCTGGAGGACGGAGAAGACTCCGAGGTCCAGGTGATCACATGGACGATGGAGAATACCGTATCCGTCGTCCAGGTGATCACCTGGACCACGGAAAAGACTCCGTGGTCCAGGTGACCACCTGGACGACGGAGATGGTATTCTCCGTCGTCCAGGTGGTACTTGGACCACGGAGTCTTTTCCGTGGTCCAGGTGTCACTTGGACCACGGAACAATTACGTTTCCGTGGTCTAAGTTCTGTTTTCTTGTAGTGTGTGATATCACAGCAGGTACGGGCATTCCCCGGGTCCGGTTATGGTCATCAGGGAAATTAGCATACATGCGATGTCACATCGGGTGCGGGTAGTCCCCAATTTTGGCTGTGATCATCAGTAAAATGAACAGATATTGAGCCCCTTTTTGTATTTCTACCCCATGTTTTTTTTATCTTTCTATTGTGCCTACCTTTTGGGTTACGTCGATCTTTTTTTCATGTGTAGTGGTTACATCAGAATTAAATGTCGTCGAATCTCTACACACCATTTGTCACGGTAGGGTGCCTAGGGTACTTAAACGTCTAATCCTAGGGTTAAGCGAAATGATGGCGCTTTGAGGGCTGCGCCCGTGCAATGAGGTGAATTGTCTCGATTTCCAAACAGTCCCGATGTGGCGTGCCATCAAAGAATTTCTGGGTTTTTCTTGTTGCTGCATATGTAGATTTATGTGTTTGTACTTAGTGCTTTTGTGGTTGTGTCTTTTGTTTTACAATGAAAAAAAGGTAGAAAAGCATGTTTTGGGTATTTTTGTGGCTGCGGTCTGTGTCGCCTGTGCCGGTCGCCGAAATCAGGGTTTAGTGTTCTTCGTGTGCAAAGGGCGCCAAGAAAAAAAAATGTTGGGGTTTGACTAGGGTTAGATTTGTTATCGCTTGTTTGTTTCTCTAAAACAGACATCGTTCCCAGCATTATCAGAATACCTTCGTTAGCAGACAAAAAAAATTCAATCTGTTGCCTAACAACATATTAAGCAACGGATATGTGAACGGTCTGCTTCTAAAAAGTATTCATCTTCTAACAACGTTTTAGGCAACGAAAATCGTTTCTGTAGAAAATCCAATGGCCAACAATGAAAGGACCCAACCCCGATTTAATTTCCTAAACCGGAATCAAACCCCTTCTGAAAACACGAACCAACAAAAATCATAAAAATTTTGGCAGAGTAACGCTACTAACGCGGAATTGTCATTACCTGAACCCAGAAAATAACACTTCATCCTATGCCACAAAAATCAAACCGTGGGCACCAATCCCATCCGGATTTCTCAATATCATAACAGTAATGTAAAGTAATCAATAAAACTATACTTTACAGAAATCCGGGGAAAAATTCGTATAAGAGTGTACATAAGAATACTCAGAGCGACCTCTAGTGTATAATTATATAAATATACCACAGCAGGTAGAACAAGAAACCTACTGGAAGAAACAAGGTAGCTCGAACACTATGCCTCCGACCACAACGTGCAACACCAGAATCTGAACTGCAAACTGGGCACGAAAACCGAAAAGCCCAGGGGAAAGACATGAAAACCGTTAGAGTGAGTGGACGAAAATAAATGTCTTCGCCAGATGATATATGTTAAAATAACATATGCGAGTCCAGATAAATAAATATAATAAAGTACACGAGGTAAACTCATACTCCTCCAGCATACTGAGCATGCATGTAAAAATCCCACGGGGTCGCTCATGGACACATCCATGCTAGTACAGTCCGAATTACGGGATCTCAGACCCACACGTGATTCTAGCCAGAAAGGCCTCAGGTCAGGGTATCTGTTCCCATCCGGAAATACATCGGCATAAAGAACAGAAATCTGTACCCACTCGGAAATACATCGGCACCCTCAGGGATCAGCCGGGATGCGAGTGTATTGATACAATAACATAAACTGTGACTGTACTCTGTGTAAACCAAATCATAAATAGTTCGATGCAAATGCGTAAAGCAATATATAAATGCATATACGTAATATATAAATATATAAGCATAATTGTATAACACATGCTCATATAAATCATAATCTTGTATGCATGCTCATGCTCGTAAAACGTTTATAAAGACTCGCGATTATCAGTGAAAAGAAATTGTCCACTCATAGATGAGCGTAACGCAGTTCGCGTTAATCCCGTGATCCGGCGGAAAATCCCTCGCCAAACGAACGATTACCTACCCCTGAATAATCATAAAATCTATTTCTCAAAATCATAACTCGATACCTCAAATCAAGTCACGAGAAACCACCGTTCCCGGAAACATATAATCCAATAACGACGAATTGTCGAAAATCCGCTAATCACATCACAAAAACTCGCTATAATTTTCGTTGCTCAAATCGAAAAACAAACCTCACCACTGCGATCGGGGCGCGATTTCGAGTGAAACGACATACAACTCGTCGAAAACCCCAAAAAGTCAACTTTGACCGGAGGATCGCCGTTGACCACCGCCGGCGGCGGCGGCGCAACCCAACTTTGAATTTCTCCGGCGAACAAAAGCCTATTCCACTCAAAATCATCCAACAAACAACTTCCATAACTACACCAAAGATCAATTTTGAATCTAACTAGCTCAATTTCATACAAAACTGAAATCCCACACAAACTTTAATCCATCAATTCTCCATGTACAAAACGAATTGGATCACCATACCTATATAGTTAGATTCGTGGTGATGAGGGATTCAAAACCCAGTGCTTCATGTAGCTCAATTTGGCCGGAAAAAGATCGACCCAAAAACCCCAAAATTCACAAACTTTCTACCAGAAAAACTCCTTCCACCGGCGACCCTTGCCGTCGACGGTGGCCGGGAACGTGACGGGGACGCCGAGGCGCACCGGAAGGGTCCAGCCTCGAGCCCTGGGGTGGCCGGACGGTAAGCCACCGTCGGCGAGCTCCTCCACCGTCGCACACCACCTCCTCCCCCGCGTTGACTCAGTCAACCCACCATAATGCCAAGCTTGACTTTCCAAAAAAAGAACCCAGTTTAAATACTTACTATTTTAGGAAACTTCCAAATTCACTTTTCGACAAACTTCAAACACACATAACTTTTGCGTCGTAAATCCGTTTCCAACAATTCTCGCGTCAACAAACTTATCTCGACAAGTTCTTCAATTTCCACCTGAAGTCAAACACTTCGACAAATCCGATAAAAAGTCAACGGTTCAATCCATCACAAGCTTATCCGATTAAATAATGAACGGTCGAAAATATTCGTAACATAACCCTCGTAACTCAGAAAAATCTTCCGGAAGTTCCCACAAGCTCGAAATTAAATTCTCTACAACTTTCACGAAGGATCCTGAATCAGATTCTCGCCCGATAATTTAGTCGCTAACAAGGCCGCCATATTAACAGATTATGCCGAAATCACAACAAATCGCGAAACTCGCTAATCAAATCGATAATCATTCCATTTACGCTTCGGGTCGATCAACGATCCAGAATGGATCACAATCACAATTCGGATAGACTCGAACACGAATGGATAACCTCGACAATATACCGAAATTTCAAATATTCGTATTATATTCCTCGGTCGTCCAAATAATAATCCGGAACCGCCTATGAACTCAAAATCACACGTACAACAACTCTGGAGACTCAACTCAACTCAAATTCTCGGCCAATAATTTAGTCGTGATCAAAGCTGGTGATTCAATCAATTATCGGAAATCTGCGATTACGCGTAACCTCTTGGATTAAGCCGATTACACAGCTGATTCTGTTCCGAGTCGTCACAAATCTACCCCCCTTTAAAAAAAATTCGGCCTCGAAATTTCCAAGTCTGCTGACTAAAAAGTAGGAGCACTGCCTCTGCATACAGCTGAACTCTCCAGTGGCAACCTCAACTGAACGACTCTGACAACAAACTCCACAATAGGAGATATCTCCGTGCTGTAATGACTGTACCCTCAAATCTCGAATCTGAACTGGCTCCACATAAACGCCAAGTCTTCCTGTATAAGGAACTGATAAGGTACAAAACACACAATAAATCTGAAATGTAGTTCCACCACACGGAACACAACACACACAAAAGCCAACGCTATAGGCAATGCCGAACTATACGGCACAACACAAATTCGCCTATTATCACATGCGGATCAAAATAACGTGGAAATTCACAACTCAACCTACTCATCTCAACATAACTCAAACATCGAACTCGGCAATTATTAACCTGTTTCCGCTAATCCGAAAGTCTGTGGTAGCACATTCCACTAAATCAGAATCAAACGTCAACTCAAACCAAACTCGCTCCAGCACAATGGAGTACAACATCGTTCCACAAAACAACATCATGCAACGTCATAATCACAGTGGTCTACAAACTAATACTGCATGCAATCTCGAACAGTTGAAACTGCTGGTTCCAAATCCCTCGGAACTGCAATACACAAGACCACAATATGCCCTCCATGGTCTGAATAGTCCTCAAAGATCGCCCACCAATCTGAGGATAAGAAACTGTACTAAACTGTAATCTAATCCCCAATGCTCGCTGCAAAGCTTGCCAACACTTGGTTGTAATTGAATATCTCGATCAACGAATTGGGACACAGGCGCAACATGAAAATAGACAACCTCTGCCAAACACAGCTATGCCAGCCTGCCACCGAAATCTTTTCTGAAAGTACAAGGAAAAGAACTAAGTTCATCAAATGGTCCACAAAGACCCGACAACTAGTACCACAAACCGAAGTGCGTACTGGCACATAAAATCCACAGTGACAAGCTCTAACTTCTAATCGGAAATCTCCAATGGCTATAACTTCCCAGCAAGTTTCTGCCTCTCTGCCCACGCCTGCCGACAAATGTGGCATCTGCACATATAGGCTGCTACATTCCTCTTCATGTTGCCTCATGAGTAGAAAACTCGGAGTATCTGATACATCTTCGCACCACTAGTGCATAACGCACGTAAAACAACGAGCTTCAACATCATCTAACTCGAACTCAGCTCCCGTAGCGCATAACTCGGCTAACACGGAAACTCGAGCCACACACACATGAAACACTGAAGCTCCCGACTTCCGATTGAATGCATCAGCAACAACATCCCAGATGGATAGTCAAAGTACAACCTCTAGCCTTTCTCGAACAAGCTCAAAGGTGCAACCATAGTCGTTAGTTGACCCCATCCATCTACAATGGCTCAAGCTCGAATCTGGTCAAAAATGCAAGTAGATGAAACTCAAGAAATCAGTGTACATCCTACACTGCGCTGCACGTCACAACAGTAGTGTCTCAAACTTTTTGCTGTTAACACCAGAACAGCAACTCCCTCGGCTGACATCGCGTGGCCCAAAATCTTCACGCTAACCAACCAAAATTCACACTGGCTGAACTTCGCAAACAACTGATCATCTCGCGAAGTCCGCAAAAACGCTCGCAAATGCTTCTTGTACTGGCCCACACTTCTGGAGTAAATCAGGATATTGCCGACGAACACGACCGCAACCTTGTCCAGAAACCGTCTGAACACCAGGTCCATCAAGTACGTACATAAAAGTTGCGGGGGCATTGGCCAACCCAAACGGCACGATCAGGAACTCGTAGTGCTCGCACCGTGATTCAAAAGTTGTCCTAGCCACATCTGACTCATCGATCCTCAACTGATGGTATCCGAACCCGAAATCGATCTTCGAAAAGACTGAAGCTCTCGTGAGCTGATCATACAAATCGTCAATCCGAAGCCTAATTCAGCTCCCGGTAGTCAATGCACCACCTCGTTGAACCATCCAACATTCGCACAAATAATGCAAGAGTATACCACGATGATACGCTGGGTCGCATGAAATCTCCTCCAGCAACTCTCGGAATTGAACCTGTAGCCCCAACAGCTCCGCTGGCTCCGAACAAAAAGATGCCTGTGATATGAGTCCAACACACGGTAAAAGCTCAATGATGTAGTCGGTCTCCCGAACTGGAGGAATACCCGGTAACTCCTCCGGAGCACACCCGGAAACTCGGGAACCACCTCAATGTCGCCAATGTCGGGCACAACAACCGTAGTATACACAACATGAGCTAAGCAAACAACACAACCTGTTTCCACCATCCGCTCGACCATCACCGCTGAAGTCACACATGGTAATAAAATACTCTTCTCACCGCGAAACAGTATCTCGGGGAAATCTGGTCGTCGAAACACAACTACTTTCTCGAGACACTCGAACATAGTCCAAATGTGTTGCTAAAAGTCCATACTCAACATCGTAACAAAATCAATGGTATCCAGCAATAACAACTCAGCGGCTAAGCCATATCCTCTAAAAAGGATCTCGAAACCTCCGGATGGATACAATACTTTCCAAAACCTCGGAAGTGGAGATGCAGGTACAATAGCAGTGGATGTCAAGCAACAATAGCCTCAAAGAAACTCCGTCCTCACACAGAGTTGTGGCATGAACTCCAACATGCCCAACAAACCGTCCACGTCGATTTCGACTTACTGAATGACTCGTCTAGAAGTCTGAGTTGGTTAAACTCCATCAACAGCATCATGACCTCCTCCTGAACTCTGAGCTGCCGAACCACTAAAATAGCTGACTGAGGACTCTCCTTCGCAACGTGACCCTCCTGGTCACCACAATAGCAACTGAGAGTGCTCCACGATCACAAGTCACAGCGATACCTGCTGCGAGAAAGGATCACCAATGATCACCCAAACTCATGCCACAGGAACAAGTCCGCTACTCCGTGATCTCCACCATCACCAAACGGATCCTCTGCTTTGATCTGATGACCCTCACATAATCAAAAAGACCACAGCCTGATGAAGTCATTGATCCCGAGGTGCCTAAACTCAATCTCATCAATATATCTCGACTAAGTCCACTTTCCTCAAACCAACACATCGGAAACCGCATATACCTTTCCTTCTCAATATCCACGCCTCTGAGTGCAGCACATCAAGCTCCTCACGGTTGTCTCGAGGCATAACAGTCAAAGTCCCTCTGACGCTCAGGTTCAAACTCATCTTGAACCTCGTGCATTGCTTCCTCTGAAGCCACACAACACGTGCAAACGAAAACAAACATATGAACGATACATCCCTGAATGTAGGCCATGGAGTCGCAACAGGAACTCACACAATACCAGCCCACCAAATGCAATGATCTGACACAGGCAAAAACATCAACTGCCACAATTCTCTTCTCTGAGGCAACATGTATACGCTCATACACGCACAACCAGGTAAACCATGCCACACAAATCTCTGAACTCATAATGCTCATCCAAACCCACAACTTACTGGCAAATCGCGCGTCGATTGATCCTCAATATGATCCACAACCATACCGACACGGAAAGCATGTCAATGAGGCATCCTAATGAATAAGACATTGTTCGCAACAAGTAGAACGTAATCATGGAACTTCAAATATTTGAAAGTATACAACACCCGGAGCATTGATGAGTATCCGCCGGCCGGTCGGGTCACCACTCCAGAGATGCTGTACATTCTCAAATATCCTTAGTAAACACGACTACAGAAGTCTACAGAACCTATAACCTAATGCTCTGATACCAAGCTGAAAGGACCCAACCCCGATTTAATTTCCTAAACCAAAATAAAACCCTTTTTGAAAAAACGAACCAACAAAAACCATAAAAATTTCGGCAGAGTAACGCTACTAACGCGGAATTGCCATTACCTGCACCTGGAAAATAACACTTCATCCTATGCCTCAAAAATCAAACCGTGGGCACCAATCCCATCTGGATTTCTCAATATCATAACAGTAATGTAAAGTAATCAATAAAACTATACTTTACAGAAATTCGGGGAAAAATTCATATAAGAGTGTATATAAAAATACTCAGAGCGACCTCTAGTGTATAATTATATAAATATACCACAGCAGGTAGAACAAGAAACCTACTGGAAGAAACAAGGTAGCTCGAACACTATGCCTCCGACCACAACGTGCAACACCAGAATCTGAACTGCAAACCGGGCACGGAAACTGAAAAGCCCAGGGGAAAGACATGAAAACCGTTAGAGTGAGTGGACGAAAATAAATGTCTTTCGCCAGATGATATATGTTAAAATAACATATGCGAGTCCAGATAAATAAATATAATAAAGTACACGAGGTAAACTCATACTCCTCCAGCGTACTGAGAATACATGTAAAAATCCCACGGGGTCGCTCATGGACACATCCGTGCTAGTACAGTCCGAATCATCTCAGACCCATATGTGATTCTAGCCAGAAAGGCCTCAGGTCAGGGTATCTGTTCCCATCCGGAAATACATCAGCACAAAGAACAGAAATCTGTACCCACTCGGAAATACATTGGCACAAGGTACAGTCCCCCCTGGTAGGCACCCTCAGGGATCAGCCAGGATGTGCGTGTATCAATACAATAACATAAAATGTGACTGTACTCTGTGTAAACCAAATCATAAATAGTTCGTTGCAAATGCGTAAAGCAATATATAAATGCATATACGTAATATATAAATATATAAGCATAATCGTATAACACATGTTCATATAAATCATAATCTCGTATGCATGCTCATGCTCGTAAAACGTTTATAAAGACTCGCGATTATCAGTGAAAAGAAATTGTCCACTCACAGATGAGCGTAACGCAGCCCCGAGCTTTTATAAACGAACGATCACGAACCCCTGAATAATCATAAAATCCATTTCTCAAAATCATAACTCGATACCTCAAATCAAATCACGAGAAACAACCGTTCCCGGAAACATATAATCCAATAACGACGAATTGTCGAAAATCTGCTAATCACATCACAAAACCTCGCTATAATTTTCGTTGCTCAAATCGAAAAACAAACCTCACCACTGCGATCGGGGCACGATTTCGAGTGAAACGACATACAACTCGTCGAAAACCCCAAAAATTCAACTTTGACCGGAGGACCGCCGTTGACTACCGCCGGCGGCGGCGGCGCAACCCAACTTTGAATTTCTTCGGCGAACCAAAGCCTATTCCATTCAAAATCATCCAATAAACAACTTCCATAACTACACCAAAGATCAATTTTGACTCTAACTAGCTCAATTTCATACAAAACTGAAATCCCACACAAACTTTAATCCATCAATTCTCCATGTACAAAACGAATTGGAGCACCATACCTATATGGTTAGATTCGTGGTGATGAGGGCTTCAAAACCCAGTGCTTCATGTAACTCAATTTGGCCGGAAAAAGATCGACCCAAAAACCCCAAAATTCACAAACTTTCTACCGGAAAAACTCCTTCCACCGGCGACCCTTGCCGTCGATGGTGGCCGGGAACGTGACGGGGACTCCGAGGCGCACCGGAAGGGTCCAGCCCCGAGCCCTGGGGTGGCCGGACGGCAAGCCACCGCCGGCGAGCTCCTCCACTGTCGCACACCACCTCCTCCCCCGTGTTGACTCAGTCAACCCACCATAATGCCAAGCTTTGACTTTCCAAAAACAGAACCCAGTTTAAATACTTACTATTTTAGGAAACTTCCAAATTCACTTTTCGACAAACTTCAAACACATGTAACTTTCGCGTCGTAAATCCGTTTCCAACAATTCTCGCGTCAACAAACTTATCTCGACAAGTTCTTCAATTTCCACCTGAAGTCAAACACTTCGACAAATCCGATAAAAAGTCAACGGTTCAATCCATCACAAGCTTATCCGATTAAATAATCAACGGTCGAAAATATTCGTAACATAACCCTCGTAACTCGGAAAAATCTTCTGGAAGTTCCCACAAGCTCGAAATTAAATTCTCTACAACTTTCACGAAGGATCCCAAATTAGATTCTCGCCCGGTAATTTAGTCGCTAACAAGGCCACCATATTAACAGATTATGCCGAAATCACAACAAATCGCGAAACTCGCTAATCAAATCGATAATCATTCCATTTACGCTTCGAGTCGATCAACTGTTCAGAACATATCACAATCACAATTCGGATAGACTCGAACACGAATGGATAACCTCGACAATATACCAAAATTTCAAATATTCGTATTATATTCCTCGGTCATCCAAATAATAATCCGGAACCGCCCATGAACTCAAAATCACACGTACAACAACTCTCGAGAAGAGACTCAACTCAAATTCTCGGCCAATAATTTAGTCGTGATCAAAGCTGGCGATTCAATCAATTATCAGAAATCTGCGATTACGCGTAACCTCATGGATTAAGCCGATTACACTGCTGATTCTGTTCCGGGTCGTCACAAACAACGTTTTTAAATGACAGATTTTTTGCATTGGAAAATTTTGTCTTCCAAGAAACATTCAAAAGACGGAATTGTAATTCCCTTGCCAATTCCGTTGTCCAAAGGGATTGTTAGAAAACGGAAAATTTTCTGTCTGCTAGAAATTGGTTAATTGACAGAATTTATTTACTAGCAGACGGATAATGTCCGTCTACTAGAAGTATCTTCTATAACAGCCAGTAGCATTTCTAGATCATACTCTTATCTCTTTGTTCACAACAACGTATAGTTCTAACACCTCATTTCCGGCGATTTTCAATCTACAATAAAAAAGCTTGGATCAAATCCCCCAAAGCTCATTCACGAAGCTTCATATTGTTAGTGTCTGTATATACTAATTTTTTTTGTAATATTTTGGTGTATTGTGAAGTTAACTGGTGATTGAATTCCGGCGATCGTTTTCTGGCGAAATTTGTCATAGGTAGCTAGAATCCTGCTCTTGATGTATAATGCTAGCTTTTGCATCCAAATGTTAGATCGATAATTAGTAGCTAGCTATGTTGACAAATTATGGATTTTTGGATATTTACATATATATATTATTAATTAATTAATTAGTTTAATTTTGATTATGCAATTAAATTAGTAATTTTTGGGTGTGTGTGTGTGTATATATATGTAAGAAAGATTCTTGATCGATATGTACGTAGCTACGTTATTAATTATATATGTATGTACATGATATATATGGATGAAAAATTAATAGCTAGGCACATAGCTTGATCGATATATATGAAGATTATTGTGGAATTCTAGTTATCTTGATCGATATATATGAAGATTAGGTATATATATTGAACGAATCGAAGCATGGGAAGATTATTAGTTCTAGCTAGCTAGTTTGATATAAAGGTTAGAGTGTGTGTGTGTCTATATATATATATATAGGTTCTAGCTAGCTTGATATATGAAGAATTAAGGTTATAAACCAGACAATTTATTATTTCACTTATTACAAGTTACGTACGTACGCAGAATATGGACAAAAGTTGGTTATGGTTGGAGAGAGGTGATCACAAAGGTATTTAAAAGGAATTTATGACTTCATGCGTTTCATAATTCAACATGGTGGAGGAAGCTCCAATCTCAAGTGTCCATGCAGGAGATGTCGTAACTTAGAGTATCGTACAGTTCGAAATATGTTCCATCACTTGTCTCAATATGGTATAATGTGGGAGTACACTTCATGAATTGAACACAGTGAAGAACCAGAGGTTTATGCTCATACTGCGATGGCGGGGTTCAGATCAGGGTATGATGTTGGTGAATCTAGCAATATTGATGGACCTGCTCCAAACCCCGTTATGGAACTTGTCCACGATGCATTTCCATCGTATAGTTCAAGTGGATACGGGTTTTCGAGGGTCATTACAATAATCCCAACCATGAGACTGTTTCACCAACAGGCGACTTCATGGGATCCACTAATTACGACAAGTAAAATAGACTTCTACTAGAAGCCCAGACACATGTGCACCCACATGGTAAAGTGACTGTTTTGAGTGCGATAATGGAGGAAATGGGGTATAAAGTGAAGCACAAATTGTCAAATGCAGCATTCGACGATGTCCAGCAACACATAAGTAGTCTACTTCCTAATGATCACAAACTTCCAGAAAGTTATTATAAAGTAAAAAAGATATTTAAGGACCTTGGCCTTTCTTCCATGAAAATAGACGTGTGCAAAATTAGTTGTGTCTTGTTTTATAAGGAACATGCAGACCTCCAGTACTGCTCGGTTTGCGGCGAGTCAAGATGGCGGGTCAAGCAGAAGAACAAAAAGAAAAAATTTCCATGGATGGTTCTTCGTCATTTGTCGTTGATTCCTAAACTGGAGTGATTGTACATGTCTCCGTACATGGAAGAGGAAATGAGGTGGTACGGTGAAAAGTGGTTGGATGACCATGTGCTTAGACACCCCGCAGATGGCGGGTCAAGCAGAAGAACAAGAAAAAATTTCCATGGAAGGTTCTTCGTCATTTGTCGTTGATTCCTAGACTGGAGTGATTGTACATGTCTCCGTACATGGAAGAGGAAATGAGGTGGTACGGTGAAAAGAGGTTGGATGACCGTGTGCTTAGACACCCCGCATATGGGGAGGCTTTTAAGTCTTTCGACATGACATTTACAAACTTTACATCAGAAGTTCGAAATGTGAGACTAAGACTTTCCACAGACGGGTTCAATCCTTTTAATGATGGCTAATACAACACTTGGTCTGTTATTGTGATGTCGTACAACCTGCCTCCCTAGATGTGTATAAGAAATAAGTTTAATTTCCTTTGTCTGATAATTTCGGGTAAATATTTCCATGGAAAATGTTTTGATGTGTTTTTGAGACCTTTGATTAACGAGTTGAAGAAGGTGTGGGAATTTAGGGTGCGAATTTGGGATAGCTACACTAAAACGTCATTCATCATGAGAGCAGCCATTATGTGGACCATTAGCGATTTTCCAGCTTACGAGTTGTTGACATCTTACCGGACTAAAAGGTACAAGGGTTGTCCTATCTGCTTAGACGATGTCAACTCCAGCTATCATGCGAGAAAGGTGTGTTACTTGAGACATCGTAGATGGCTTCTCGAAAATCACCAATGGAGATGCAAAGCGGCGAGTTTTGACAGCACGGTAGAGGATGATCCAAAACCCTGAGAGTGGTCTGGTGAAGGGATTTTCCAAAGGTTCCAACACGTTGATTTTAGAGTACTGAGCGGTGTCCACGTGTGATGGCCTCAAACCCACTTGTGGTTGACAACGAAGTTAGGTATTGGAGTCACATGAGTATTTTCTTTGAACTCCCTTACTGGTCAAGGTTAAAACTCAGGAACAACCTTGGCGTCATGCACATTGAGACGAATGTATTTGACAGCATCCTTGGAACAATTCTGGGCCTTGATGGGAAGAATAAGGACACTCTTAAAGCGCATGAAGATTTGCGGGCAATGAACATATACCATCACTTGTGGTTAAAGAAGAGGAGGTTTGGCGAGGCCGAGATCCCTATGGCACCTTACATAGTGAAGTCGAACAAGAAGAAGGAAGTGTTCGCATGGTTCCGAGTTGTTCGATATCCATCCAACTATGCAGAAAATATATCTCATTATGTAAATGAGGGGGACAACAAATTTATAAATCTCAAGACTCATGACTGTCATGTTATGATGCAATGTCTTCTTCCAGTGGTAATTCGACCTTATTTGCATCATGACGTGGTAGAATCGTTAGTAGCATTGTCCAGGTGGTAGCAAAATTTATGTATAAGAGAGTTGAAGAAGTCAGATGTAGTTGAATTGAAAGAAGAGATTGTGTACATTCTTTGCAAATTGGAGAGGATTTTTTCCCCTGCTTTCTTTGACATCATGATTCACATAATGATCCACCTCCCGGGACAAGTGTTGATTTCTGGTCCGGTACACTATACTTGGATGTATCCCCAAGAAAGGTACGTACATTGTCTTACTCATGGAATGCCTGATCACTCGCTGACGTCTTTTATATATATGCAAAAGTCTTATTGAATAATTTCATCATAATTATTTGCAGACAACTTAGACAATATAAAGGATATGTCAAAAATCGCTCTAACCTGGAAGGTTCTATAGTAGAAACATACATAAAACATGAGTGCATGACCTTCTACACCCTGTATCTCAAAGACAACATCGAGCCACCCCCTTCTGACTCCTTCAATACACTTGATCGCTTCAATCTTTCCATCGTCACAAATGTTGTACGAGCCTTCGAACCTATACACAAGAGTTCAGAAAGATTAAGACGAGAAGAACTCATTGAGGCACACTGGGTTGGGTTACGGGACTATACCGAGGTCAATCAATTCATGCTTTCATATTTCAAAGCACTTCATAAAGAAGCTCCGAGACTTACTCATGAACAGTTGAAAGAACAACAAAAGTAGCTATTTTCAGATTATTTCCAAGGATAGGTATGCTTGATTATGTAAATTATATATTATATATTGCATCAAAATATTTCTTGCCCTGACTTATGTTCATAATTTAGCAGATGACAAGCCTTCAAAGAATTGACCATCGTGGTTGGTACACAACAGCCCTGCATAATTTGGCCAACAAGCCCCAAAGATATGAGATTTATTTTACATGTGATGTGAGCGGGGTAAAGTTTCGAACATTAGCCAGAGATGAAGGCAAGAGAACACAAGATTGTGGGATCTCAGTAGGAGAAAAAGATGATTTATACTACGGGGTTGTTATCAACGTCGTCAAGTTAATATACGCAAATGGAATGATTGTCGTGCTTTTCAAATATAAATGGTTCAACACTGGCCCGAACATGCGAAATAGTACGAAGAAGGATCTTGGCTTGTTATCGGTAAATGGTAACACAAGCTGGTACGATGATAAGCCATTCACTCTTGCCACATTACCTAAGCAAGTGTTCTATCTTGATGACCCGAAAAAGGGGGTGCTTCGAAAGTAGTTAACTAAATGTGTCATCGTAATATTTGGAACGCAACAACACTTGAGGGGTTGATTGAAATAGAAGTGCATGACAGGAATGATGTCAGCAATCCATATCAAGAGCCTGATATTGCTACTGTCTCAGAAACGACTCTTTTACACCTGAATAAAGATCCAGGAACTACAAAACTCCAGACAAAGCCGCTTAACTCGACTGAACTAGAAGAACTAGAATACATTAATGACTACACTGATGACAAGGATGAAGAGGAACCTGAGAAAGATGAATATGAGGAGGATGAAGACTCAAAGGATGAGGATAATGAGTATGACACAGATTATAAAAGTGAATAATGTATCACGTGCATCATTTAATTATTTTGATTTGTAATAATTCTACCTAATTTTGAATTATATTTATCGATAACAATTTGAATTTATATGAATGATTATGATTATTTCACGCAGGAACAGTTGCAAGCAGGGAAGATGCAGCCAAATACCAAAACTTCATCCAAAATCTGACTCAACACTTAGCAGACCGACGCTTCATACTCCATCTGCTTACCAAATCGTTCACTGACGGATCACTCAATGTCCATCTGCTAACTAAGTACTATGTAACGGAAATTTCATATCCCTTGTCTTACCTTAAACCCTAGACCATAAAACCTACCTCTAAACCACATACCCCAACCCCTAAACCTTGTTTTCTTTAGCAACAAAATTGTCAATATTCCGTCGGTTAACATGAAACCCTAAACCCTACTTAAACTAAACTAAACCCTAAACCCTAAACCATGTATTGTTAGACAACACAATTACAAATCTCTGTTGCCTAAACAGGGCTTAGCCAACAGAACAAACAAATTTTTGTCTGCCTATGAAGCATTGACTGCCACTTTACCAAAAAACGACGATGTATATTTTTAAAATGTATAATTGTTTCCTCAAGGACGTACATAATGCATATATATAGTGTCTTCGGTCCTGATTGGAATTCGAATTATTTTATTTAATTAATTAATTTTGTATGACCTATAATTGAATATGATATTTACAAGTGATCATAAACCAAGCCACGTTATGAATCGATCATTGAATTTGGTAGTTCTGGACATTGCATGCATGGGATAATTACCAATGTACTGATATTTATTAATTACTTCTGTTTCATTTTTTTACATCCAAAAATTATGGTTCGTTATAAATAGGCACGGTCTTCACATTGCATATATGCATGGGTAATTAAGTAGAACTCGATCGGTAGTTTTAGGCAAAAAAATTTATTTTTTTCGATCATTTCAAGTTGTACATATAATGTTGTATGTATGTGTCCAAATGGTGCATATTTACGTATCTAATATATGAATTATTTTCAATACTCTTCCTAAAATTAAAATTAAAATGTATTGGCCGATGGAATTTGTACAGTTCCGTTGCCATAGCACATATTAAAAGACGGAAAGGCCCTATTTCCGTCGGCCAGGACAAAAATATTTGACGGTATTTTTTGCGCCATTTTTGGGTGAATATTTGAAAATCCTTAAGCGACGGAAAGTTCCTATTCGTCTGCTAGGGCAAAAAATTATGGCAACACATTTCTGCACCTTATTATTTTGGGATATTTTGAGAATTCTTAGGCAACAGATGGATCATATTTCCGTCTGCCAAGAGGTGTTGGAAGAAGGAAATTATTTATTAGAAGACGGCTGATTCAGTCGCTTAGAAGTGATCGATAAAATCTCAAAATTAGGGATTTTCAATCGATCATTGCATTCGATCGATTCTCGAGCTCCGGCCGATTTCTCTGCGATCTCCGTCCCAATTTCGAACTTCCAGTCTCCGCCGCTCCTCCTCCAAGCAATGCCGCCTTCCTCCCTCTAGCTCACCTCCGCCATAGGGATATTTAGGCGATGCCGATCGATTCTCTAGCTCCGCCACTGAGGCTCACCGCCGACCCACCCTCTGCTAGCCTAGTCCGTCACCAAGCCGCTCCGTCACTGAGCCCTGCTCCAAACGGCCTCCAGCCGCCGTTAACTTAAGGTACAGTTTTCATTTTATTTTATTTTTGGTTTGGTTATTGGATTATATTAATTGATGAATTTGTTATTGATTATTGTTAATGATATGATTAATTATTTTGTTATGGTTATTCATTTAATTTTGGTTGTTATTGATTTAATTTTGGTTAATGTTTAATGGTTAATTATATGGAATTATGGTGAATTAGGGTGAATTTTGGTTAATTTTGGTGGTTTACGTGATTTTTTTTATCAAAATAGGTTATATTGGATTATAGGTTGAATATTGGATTTTGTGATTATTGGATTAATATGAGATTATTAATGGTGAATTTTTATGATATTATTGAACTATTAATTGATATAATTATATATAAGTTGATTTGTTAGGTTGTTAATTATATATATTTTAATTTGGTTATTTTGTTGGATAATTTGTTAATTTTTTGCAAATTGGAGAGGATTTGTTAATTTTTTAGGATTAATTATTTCGTTAATTTGTAAATTTTTGGGATAATTCGAATAATATGTTACTTTTTTGTAAATTTTGGTTAATTTGTGAATTTTGCTAATTTTTTTATGATTTTGGTGATTTTTGAGGAATTTTAGCGAATCTTGTTGATTTTTGTTAATTTTTTGGTTATTGGTTGATTTATGATATTTTTAATGATTTTCGTTTATTTTTGCAGAATTTTGGTTTCATTTTGTGATTTTTATTCGAATTAGTTACTGTTATGACAATTTGTAGAGATGGCGCCAAGAGGGACATCTCGGTTGACGCAATTGGAGATTGATAGGATGACTGCATGCATTTAGTTTGAGAGGCCAAGAGGTGATGACTCGGCGGTTCAACAACTGTGTGTAGGCGATGTACCGCCGCCGGGTCCTCCTGTCACTATGTCGCCCGCGTCAATCGGAATGAAGATGACCCTAAGGCGAACGAAGTCATAGCACGGTTAAGTGCTCGTCGCAGGGGAAAAAGCACTATGGGTACGTCTATAATTTAACGTAATATGTTCATTTTCTTTAGGTTATTATAATAAATGGTGATTACTAAAAAAATTTGGATAGTTTTTTTAGGACCTGCCCCCAAACGCACACGAGGGCTGTGCAAGGGGACAAAAGCAAGTGATATCATGAAGGTGACAAAATAAAAGACTGTGGTCCCTTACAATTTCTTCCACCGGGGCCTTGAGACGAAAGAGCTTGACAGTTTGATCGTCCATAACATCAGAGGCACTATACGTCAGAAGGTAGCGATGATTGCTTCGGCCTGGAAGGACCTCCCTAAGATTGAGCGGGAAAAGGTTTATGACGCTCTCTCAGTAAGCGTATTTCAACAGATTTATGTTTGACATTGAAATTGAATAATTAACATATATTATATAGATTTAACGTCAATTACATTTTTTGTAGCTCCACTTTGATTATCCAAACACCCCAGAGATGTTCAAATACATCGACAAGAAAGCGACGAAATGTTATTGGGAGTGGAAAGTGTCTGCCACGTGCTCTATCAGATGCAGGGGGAGGAACCGACCCCTTTCAAGTTTGTGCATCGAGAAGATCAATGGAAGTGGTTGCTGGTGCACTTTCGGAACCCTAAATTTCTGATAATGTCTTTTTCGAATATAATATTTATTTTTTGGATATAAATATTTTTTTGCGAAAATTTACGGAAATTTGCTTAATTTTGAATAATATATTTATTGTTTGGTTATTTATGTAGTTTGTGAAAATTTGTGGAAATTTACGAAATTTGCGGAAATTTGCGAAAATTTAAAAAGTATGCGGAAATTTGCAGAATATGCGGAAATTTGCAGAATTTTACGGAAAGTTGCGGAATTTTGAATATAATATTTATTTTTTGGATATTAGTGAAATTTTAAGGAAATTTGCAAAATTTCGAATATAATATTTGTTTTTTTGTAACAACTAATGTTGCAGACGAAAGCGAAGAACCGAGATAAGAAGGATGCGAACCACCACTCTGGGTCAACTCCAATCAGTTACTTGATGGCGAAACATATGGAGGAGGGTTCCCTTGTGCCCTTCAACGACACATACCGAGATGTGTATGTCCATCCTGAGAACGAGAAGGCGGCTGAGAATCTGGTAAGTGACTACTAAATTCAAAATTAACGGAAGTTTACTATTTTCTGTGAATGTTTATGCGAGAAAACCTTAGAAGCATCTTCCCGGTATGCACATAGGTTAGAGTAGATGGTGAGCGGATAAAATTTATATGTTATCTAAACTTGTAGTTCATAAAAATGGTTGTGTGGTGATATGTTGTTATATTGAGAAAGTGGAATGGTTTTTGTGCTATATTGGTTGAATTTTTATGTGTTTTCAGGTTTTTGGTAGCCTTATATTTTAGGAGAAATTATGTCAAATTTTCGGTAGAATTATTGATCATATTAGTCTTTTTTTCTTTTATTAATTTCAATTATTTATCTTATTGTAGGAGAAGTTGATGCAGTTGGCCGAGGAGCAGTTTGCTGAGAAAGCTGTAGAATATCCGGACACTCCACGTGAGCAGCTCGGGCCTTTGGATGTGCCCACACAGACCGCGATGTTCGAGAAGGTGCTCGGAGATCGACATGGTACAAAGATTCAAGGTCTCAGACATGCAGGCAGAGGAGAATTGACTCTGAGGTCGATGTCCACTTCGCGCGCTCGTTCTGGTGGCGTCGAGGCTCGAATACAAGAGGTCCAGGAGCAACTAGAGGAGCGAATCTACGAGCTTGAGGACCGGGCACGAGACTCCGAGGAGCATCTAGCTGTGATGCAGAGGGACGTCGACGCGAGGGCTTGAGCTTTCGAGGCGCATCTACAAGCAGAGATGCAGGCAGAAATGCGGTTGTAGTTTATGTAGTTGACGGCCGGTCATATGCCTACTTCCTCTACACCGACTTCCACTATGCCATCTCAACAGTCACGCCCGGATGATGGCGACAGCGGGCTTGGAGGACCTACACCACCAGTGTAGCTAACTATCATTTGCATGTACATTATGTAGTTTTCGATCGGGACATCTCTTTTGTACAATATTTATATTATATTATATTATCGATCAAAATCGTATAGGAATCGAATATTTAAAATCAATATTATATTATTGATCGAAATCGTAAAATCAATATTAAATTATCGAACGAAATCGTGAATATTTAAAATCAATATAATATTATTTTTAATCAATTTTTTTATTTTTTTTATTTTTTATTTTATTAATTCTTTCTTAAGAGACGGAATGATTATTTATCGACAGAAATGTTTAAAAATTAGGTGACAATTATTCCGTTCTTTAGATTACTCGTTAACATACGAAAATTTTATTTCCTTCTATTAACGAGCACTCTTAACGACAGATTCTTTGCACTATAAACCATCATTTTGGATGAAATGTTCATCGATAGAAATAAACATTTCTGTCTGCTAGAAAATCTGTCAAACGATGAATTTTTTTGTCTTCTGAAGCTGAAATATACTGTTGCATTAATGTTAAGCAACGGAATAACATCTGTCTCGCAATGAGGTTGTTAGACAACTGAATTTGTAATTTCCGTTGCTAACCAGCTTCGCAACATGGCTTAGCCAATGGATCTTAGGAAAACCTTTGTTAGGCCCCGGATTTGGCCCGTCTGCTAACAAAGGAATTTCGGTAGTGCAGAATTGATCTTTTCCAGCCGATGGTGTCCGCACTCGCTAATATCATTCTCCTTGGGTTTTCACGTGTAGGTCTAACATGGATTGCATAGTGATTTCTACTTCCGACTCGAGCGACTCGATTACCTCAAGTTTTACAAGCCTTGGCCTTTGCTAAGTGAGTTGAGAGATACAACATCATTTAACTTTAAACCTAGGTACGTGCATCCTTTGACACTGTCAATTTCAGCGGGTGATGGTCTTTTTGGGAGGTTGATCCCTTGAAGAGTGGAAAGCAGAAAGAGGAAGTAAGTGGGTTAACCTAATTCTTGGGTTTGCAGGTAAAATGTCTTCGAGCATCGGATCGACGAGCATTTTGTCGCTGCCCCTTGGCTAGTAGGGAGTTCTACTAGATCTGGTGCCTCATCTCTCGTTGGTGGTGCAACATCTATGTCTTCTCGTTGTGGAGGCATACCCAAAGAGGTTCCTCTACAAATGGCAATGGGTATGGTAGAGTATGAATATTGAAATACTATACTCATACCTGAGTCTAAATTTGTACCCGTACCTGCCCCGATTCCCTTGAAAATATATGTTAAAAGATAAAATGATTATAAGAAAAACTATAGTCTAAGATATAAATTTCTCCACTAATCATTTTCAATATTTTCATTAGGTCTTGAGTCATTTTCGTTTTGAATAGGTGTAGAAATGTTCTCATTTTCAACTTTTAGAGAAACTTGATTCTCTTGATCATTAGAGTCTTTGACTAAAGGTTGCATGGAGGCCATCTAAAAACTAACCAATTTACGTACGATTTGTGGTTTTAGAGATGGACAGGCGGCAAGATAGGCTATATCTAGATATATATAGCTAGGGTAGTAACGTACTAGAGTTTTGGTATATCTATAGTAGTTTCCATATACAGTTAAATTAATTATTTACTTAAAAATCTTATATGTAAAGTAATTATTATACGTAATGCTAATTATAATGAATATATATATAATTTAAAACTCTTATTGGGTTGATATGAGTATGGATATCAAAATATCATAACCCCCGCGTGCGCGTACTCGTACTCAAAATCAGGGTATTGGGTTCATCGCCCCCCCCCCCTCCCCCCGTACTCTTTATCCATTTTTACCCATTATTGTTCTCCATTAGGGTCGAATACCTTATAGATATCTTATCTGATTGGTATTATTGTCATCCTAGGTTCCTCTAAGTTGGGCTCTTTATGATAATGAGTGGGTAGAAGTGCCTAAGAACTTAATGTCTATTGCCAAGATAGACGAGATGTGCACCAACTACTCTATTTCGAAGTGCGTCAAGTTGTAGCCTTTAATGAAAAATGAAGACGGTAGTTGGGAAAAGTTTTATGATCAGCTAAATAGGTGGATAGCCGTGTGCGAGACGCATATGAAGTTGGGTGTCCAGCTTCTTCTTCACCCATTTCACCAACAAGTTCTCAACTCGATGAACATCTTGCAGGGACAGATCACACCTATTATGCTCCAAATTCTCAATGCTATGTACGCGCTGTGGAATGTCGCAGGGTTGAGGTTCCCAACCCGAAATGAGATTCTCGCGTACTTCGACATGAAGTACTCATGGAAGTAAGGTTGTGGCGGAACTCTCTCCTCAAGGGCTAGGAAGGGCAAGGACCAGCCTAAGTTATTTTTTAGTTTACCAGATTCTAACACCGATTGACGCAAATTGGCTTGCCTTGCCGGATGTGCTTGGGAATTTGGCTCCTCTCCTGTTCCCGAGCTTAGGGGTTCCAATTAAGTTTCAACCTAGAGGTGGGTTTCCGTAACGACTTAATAACTTGTGGTTTTTTATTTTATTTTTTTATTTATGTTTGTCGTTTGCGCAAATTTAACCTTCTTGTCCTTTTCCGCCACAATTTCCCGCTAGTTTGACCCGAGTCCTATGGAGTATTGAGCATTCATTCCCAGATTCTGTCTGCCACGTGTATCCGCTCAACTTCTACAGTTTTCTGCAGCGTGTGCAGCTCGTACCTCCTCCTCGTGAGTATCATTTTTGCTTGTTCTTTTTCGCTGACGATGACAATTTATGTTCTGATTGTGTGTTGTGCTTTCGTGGAGTCTTAGAAAAATAGCAAAGGTCGATAACAAAATGTCAAAATTTGGCGACATCAATAACCTTTTCTATGACTTCTCCCTTGGCAAGTCCTCGGTCAAGACGATCGATAATGAGATCGAGACTTAATCAACGACCACCCTGCCGCAGCCCGTTGATATAAAAATGCCGTCAAATGCCAAGATGGACCAAATTGAGCATGACTATGAGATCGTGATGTGCAAGTGAAAGGGCAAGGCTACCGACCTTGCCAGAAAGAGTGGGTCGACTAAGAGTGACTCGGATGTGCTGTTGATCGATAAAGAGCCTTCTGTGACCGTGTCTAGGAAATGTCCCCATCGAGTACAACTGACTGAGAAGAGTATCCCCGCCACTTCAATCGTTGCCGCCCATGCCGTACCCATTGTTTTCGGCTCCCAGATTGTCGCGGAGCCTCAGCCGGTATTGCAGCCAATCTCTGCTGCAGTGGATCTATCTCGCCTTTCCATTCATACGCCTTTCTTAGAGTGGGTGGCCTCTTTACTGCCTAATATTTCCGCCAATACTGACATTGATGCTGGCGTGCTTGAAGAAGAGGAGGATGAGGCATGGGCGTATGCTCTTTACCTCCTATATCGTTAGTGGACAGGAAAAAAGGTTAACGCTCTCAAGGCGGAGGTAGCACAAGACCAAGAGAAGCTCGCAAAAGTGGAGGAGGACTTTTTTCGGTTCGGTTCTTTAGAAAATTGAGGGACTTTGTCCGGTTCGGTTCGGTTTTTTTCTTAAAGGAATCGGTTCGGTTTTAGTTTTGGTTTTGAAAACTGCAAAAAACTGAAAAATCAAGATATAACTTCCCGATCAATTTTCCAGTAGATCTCAAAATTCTTTCCCTTTAATCTCTATCGTCTACACTTTCCTAGATCAAAACTTTATAAATCTCGATCTCCTTGGACTCTCTCCTTCATTTTTTATGCTTTCTTGGAACTAAGGTCCGATTTCAGGCGGCGAGGAGTGACGGCAACGGGAAAAAATAGCTGAGTTTTGCTTGCGAACGAAGGATCGGGTAGCTGAGAAACTAACCTGACGGAAACCGAAACTGAATGGGTCGGTTTCTGCTCAATTCCTTGCTGAGAATTGTCACAACCGAACCGAATGGATACTCTCGGTTCAGGTTCGATTGCCAAAAAAAATTGTTGGTCTGGGATCGATCCCAGCCCTAGCTAATGTCAATGCTAGGATGAAATGAAGTTAAAACCTTATATCTGTTTTTTTCTTTTCCGCCCTTTTTTCTTTTTGTTGGATAATTTAAACAAGTATTTCTAATTTTGTCGGCGTTGGTCACTCCGCTGGTAAGTACTTTACTTTTGTAGGAAGCGTCTTTTATAATCGTGGTCCTTAGTCAGTGGCGTTTTCGGGTTAGGTCATGCTACCTACATGGCAAGGTTAAGAATAAATTTGATAGAGAATTTCTTTAAGTGTTGTGATTGTTTCTTGTGTGCTTTGTTGTTTGTTTTCATCAATGAAAAGTGTGAAGAGAATTCATTTGTTTATCTTGGTTGCATGCATATTAGGAGTCGTAAAAGATAAGCAAAAATGTGAAGAATTCTCATTTTATTGACGTCGCCAGAGGCTAGAATACAAAAGTGGGGGTCAACCCGTTATACAAATTTTTTTGTATTGTGATGAGTAGAAAGTGAATGCGAAATTTCACGGCATAATCATAGAACTTGATTAGTGATGGCAATACTTAAAGTGTTATGCGTTGCATGGTCGCGGAAGGATCTTGTCTTCCCAGTTCTTGATGTAGAATGTTGTCGGTCTCGTGCTTTGCACTATCTCATATAGTCCTTCTCAGTTTGGCTTTAGTCCTTTCGGGTGCGAAATGACCTCCTTCCAAATGAAGTCGTCGACCAACAGCTTTATCTCCATTACTCAACAATTGTAATGTGGCAATCACTTATTTGTTTGCTAGGAGTTCAACTCGTGTTGCATCCTTCTATTCTTCTTGCAAAAATATCATTGAGTGCAAGTCGTTCTTCATTAGTATCCTTGTCAAACCCAGCTACCTTGTGGATCTTATGCAAGATTTCCAAGGGTTAGCACGGCCTCCGCGCCGAATGTGAGCAAAAAAGGGGTTTCTTCTGTTACTCTGGTTGGTGTTATTCGATTGACCAAAGTACTTCATGCAACCTTTTTGCCAATTTGTGCTTGAGGTCTTCCATTGGCTTCTTTAACCTATCCTTTATCTTTTTATTCGCTAGTTCCACTTGGTCGTTGGTTTGGGGATGAGCAGCATATGCGACTAAAAGTTGGGTTCCCAAGTCGCTTATGAATTTCTTCATTTCATCGTTGTTGAACTAGGTTATGTTGTCGGTGATCACTACAAGAAAACAGCACTTAGACCATGGAAACGTAATTGTTTCGTGGTCCAAGTGACACTTGGACGACGGAGAAGTCTCCGTCGTCCAAGTACGTCCTGGACGACAGATACGGTATTCTCTGTCGTCCAGGTGATCACCTGGACCTCGGAGTCTTCTCCGTCGTCCAGGTGACACCTGGACAACGGACCGACACCCCGTCGTCCGAGTAACTTCTACTTAGACGACGTACCGACACCTCCGTCGTCTAAGTGAAGCATTATATAAGCCCGATGCCAAACTCTCTTCATTCCATCCGATCCTCGATTAATTAATTCATTCCATTCGAAGAAGAATTGAAGGAGAAGGAGAATGAGAAGGGAGAAGGCCGAGAATTGAAGGATCAGGATCAGGGATCTCCGCTGACTAGCTAGCTAGCTTAATTAACTGATATCGAGAAGGCCAGCAGGTACGTACGCAGTTAAAATTTGCTTAATATATATTTAGTGGAAACGTACGTACATACATGCATGGATGTTAGCTATATATACAGATTAAATTACGTACGTACGTAATTGATGGATCGATGTAGATCAAGTACGTATAATTAAGCGTAAATTAATGGACTAATATATATATGTAATAATTAATTAATTATAATATTTTGTAGTAGTATGGACAAGAGTTGGATGAAGTTGAAGAATAGATGTGATGTCCGGTATATGGATGGAATTAGCGAATTTGTGAATTTTGCGATAGAACATGGTCAGGGAAAGAAACGTTTCAGGTGTCCGTGCCAGAAATGTCTTAATTGTCAGTATGCGGAGGTTAATGTTATGGTGCAACACCTGTACGAAAATGGTATGATGTGGAGTTACACTACATGGAGCGAGCATGGTGAAGCAATAGAGTTCAGCGCAGCAGACTTCAGCTCAGGGTACAGTTACCATGGTGCCTCATCCAGCGGGAGTGGTGCCGGACCCCCAGCTTGCAACCCAACTGCAGATTTAGTCCATGATGCGTTTCCGGGATGTAGTCATGGTGGACACCAACACCAAGACGGAGGTTACAGTACCACTAATGAGCATGATGACACATTCCCCGATGTTAGCTTGGCCACTGACACCAGTGAGATGGATAAGTACAACCAGATGCTACTTGAAGCGCAGACCCCGGTGTTCCCTGGATGTCGAGAGAATGTGTTGCAATATGTGATGGAGCAAATGAAGATAAAAGTGAAGCACAAAATGTCAGTGAGTGCTTTTGACGAAATTCAGGAGCAAATATGTAAGTTGCTTCCTGATGATCACAATCTTCCTAAATCTCATTATAAGGTTAGAAATATCTTGAGCAGCCTCGGCCAAAAGTACAGGATAATTGACGCATGTCCGAATGATTGTGTGCTATTTTACAAAGAGTATAAAGATTTGGACTATTGTCCCGTATGTGGCCAGTGCAGATTCCAGGTGAATAGACAGAGTTCGAAAAAGAGAATTCCTGTGAAAGTTGTTCGATATTTTCCCTTGATTCCCAGATTGCAGCGCCTGTACATGTCTGTACACACAGCAGAGGCGATGCGATGGTACGCAGAAAAGCGAATAGATGACGATGTCCTGCGACACGCCGCGGATGGGGAGGGTTTCAAACATTTCGACAGAGAATTTGGAGACTTTGCTGCATAGGTTAGAAATGTTAGACTCGGCCTATCTACAGACGGATTCAATCCTTGGGGAAGTAATAGCTTCACCGTCAGCACTTGGCCAGTTATTCTGATGCCGTACAACTTGCCTCCGTGGATGTGCATGAACAAGGAATTTAATTTCCTTACTGTACTAATTCCAGGTCCTAAATCTCCAGGGAAGTGCTTAGATGTCTACCTCAGACCTTTGATCGACGAGCTGAAACTGTTGTGGGAAAATGGAGTCCCAACTTATGACAAATTCACTGACACGATGTTCACGATGAGGGCTGCCGTAATGTGGACGATCAGCGATTTTCCAGCGTATGGGATGTTGGCAGCCTGCAAGACAAAAGGATATAATGGATGTCCTATATGTTTGGACGACGTGAACTCTAGTTGGCACGCGGGGAAGGTCTGTTACTTGGGTCACCGTAGATGGTTTCCTCACGACCACCCGTGGCGACAGGATGAAGCTCATTTCGACGGGATGGTATAGAACAATCCTAAACCCCGTAGTTGGTCGGGCGAAGAGATTTTTGAGAGGTTGAGCTATTTCGACTTTGGTGTGTTGAGCAATGACGCAGATGTAAAGAAATGCAATCCAATTCCTCCACATGATCTGAGCTATTGGGATCACAAGAGTATATTCTTTGAACTCCCTTACTGGTCGAAGTTGAAGCTGAGGAACAACTTGGACGCGATGCACATAGAAAAGAATGTGTGCGACAGCGTGGTGGAAACAATTCTCGGTATTAAGTTCAAGACTAAAGATACTCTCAAAACGCGCAAAGATTTGGAATCAAGGAATCTACGTCGTCCCTTGTGGTTGAGGAGGGATATGAAAGGAGTGTACAACAAGATGCCAGCTGCACCTTACACAGTGAAGCCGACGCTTAGACGTTCTGTATTTCACTGGTTTAAGGGCGTTCGTTATCCGGCTACGTATGCAGCTACTATAACTGGAGCAGTGGACGAGGTGCAACACAAGTTTGTTGGTCTAAAGACACATAACTATCACGTTATGCTGCAACGTCTGATTCCAGTGGTAATTCGACCATACTTGCCTCGTGACGTCGTAGAACCAATTGTGGCATTGTGCAGGTGGTGGCAGAGGTTATGCACCAGAGAATTAAAGAAGTCAGATGTGGTGGAATTGCAACAACAAATTGTGCACATCATTTGCAAACTAGAGAGGATTTTTCTCCCTGCTTTCTTTGACATCATGATTCACCTAATGATCCACCTGCCCGAGCAGGTGCTCATTTCTGGTCCGGTCCAGTACACTTGGATGTATCCTCAAGAAAGGTACGTACAACTAATTAATTTGTTCCACTGGAGATTACTAGCTAGCTATATGTACTTATTCTTATTGTACGTTTGATTTTGTAGACAGCTTGGACAGTATAAGTCATTCATCAAAAACAGGTCGGCCCCGGATGGCTCCATAGCAGAGACATACATAATGCATGAGTGTGTTACTTACTGCAACAGGTACCTCAAAGATCCACCACCTCCCACTGCCTCCGATCGCAGTGCCCACATCAATCTTTCTGTCGTCACCAATGTCGTCTGACCGTTTAGAGGAGTATTAAAGGAATCGTTAACACGGGAAGAACTTATTGAGGCACATTGGGTAGTGTTGCGAGACTGTGACGAAGTTGAGCCGTACATGATGTCATACAGGGAGAGGCTTCAGGCGTTAAATCAAAACAAGAGTTCGACGTGGATTGAGAAAATGGTTAAGAAGAAGTTTCCCGATTATTTCTTCCAATGGGTACGTACGTACGTGTCGGTATTTAATTAGTAATTTATATACGTACATATCGATCATGTTTGGAGAAAGTAATTAAACCCTTATATTAATTTGCCCTTTTTCGCAGATGATTGATCTGCAAAAATCTGAAAACCACGGGTGGTGGTCATAGCCAAAGCACTTGCTAGCAAGGAAGCCGGTTAAACACTATATTTATCCCGGATGTTCCATTCATTGGCCCGAGACGAAGGAAGAAGAACACAAAACAGTGGGGTAGCGGTTGGGAAAGACAATGATCTATATTACGGGGCTATTGTATATGTGGTTCAGCTATGTTACGGAAATGATGTCAACGTTTCCTATTCAAGTGCAGATGGTTCAAGCGTACAAAGGAAGACCTGGGACTATTATCAGTCGATACAAACTCTAGCTGGTATGAGGATGAGCCTTTCGCTCTCGCCACCTTAGTTCGGCAGGTGTTCTATCTCGACGATCCGAAAGCCGGTGAAGGGTGGAAAATAGTGAACCATATCTCTCACCGAGGAATATGGAATACAGAGACAATTGAAGGGACACCGGCGACGACTGAAGATGCTGCTGAACCAGAAAGAGACATTCCTGCCTATCAAGAGCCTAATATTTCTGTCATCCGCTCCGATATAATGGACCTGGTTCAAGATGGTGAACGGTTACCCATGCCTGGTGGTTGTACAGATCTAACTGAAGATGAGATTATCGATGAGGTAGATGAAGAAGACGAGCAGGAAGAGGATGCGGACGAGGACTCAGGTTATTCGTCGGACGATGTTGAGTATGATGAGGAGGATGAGCAATCGGATACCGGGGACGAGGATGATGACGATTATAATGATGACTACTATCTAAGACGAGAAAAATTAATTGGTAGTTGAGTATGTAATTATTTTAATATATGATGCATCATCGATCAATAATTAATATAAATATTATTCGAAAAGGAAATTTCATACATAAATACGTACCTTGAGCTATCTCCCTAAATCCTCGACCCTAAATCTAGCAAATCGGATCAATCGATCATTTTTTTCATTTTTTTTTATTCAAAATAATTGAACGGACACACAAATAACCCTGGATGACCTAAACCCTAAACCCTAAGGCCCTAACCCCTGAATTCAGGGTTTTTACACCTGGACGACGGAGATGGTCATTATCCGTCGTCCAGGTACAAACTAGGACGACGGAGATGGTCATTCTCCGTCGTCCAAGTTAACAAACCCTAAACCCTAAACAATAAGACCCTAACCCCTAAATTCAGGGTCTATACACCTGGACGACGGATAAGATCATATCCGTCGTCCAGGTACTAACCTGGACGACGGAGAATCTCAGCTCCGTCGTCCAGGTGCAGATATCGTAATTTTTTCTAAGACAACGACCATCTAGACATTCTTCCGATGCATATTCTTTTTGTCAAGATTTTAGAGTAAACAATTCTTGGTGTGTGAGCTTCGACGGTTCGAAAATCGGAGTTGCGAAATGCCTTGTATCCACGTTTCCGGTTTGTGAAATTCTCGGTTTTGCGGTTGACTGTGCCGATGAAACCCTTCCCGAACTTATTATTTTATGGTCCTTTGAAGACAATTATATATTATGTTACGATGAACATATCCAACGGTTGTTTTTTCCAAATTCAATTTCGTTAATATTCTGCTACAAATGAGCCTCTACTCATGAACACTTAAGTTGTAAGGATTAGTCGATACTTAACAACTTTCAAAACGAAAAATTATTCGCCGGTTCAAATTTAACTGTTCATATATACGATGCGTTCATCGATATTGGACGACTATTTCACTCGAATGACAGATCGCTAAATTCCTAGCGAATTAATTTTAAAATTTTTTTTAACGTAAATTGAACCTGGACGATGGAGAATGACGTTCTCCGTCGTCCAGGTGTTCACCTGGACGACGGAGAATTACAAGATCCGTCGTCCAGGTTCAATTTACCATGGCGGTTCAATTTATTTTTTATTTTATTTTTCAATGAAAATTTCACTTGGACGACGGAGATGTCGTTCTCCGTTGTCCAAGTCGAAAATCATGGCGGTTCGATTTACCGCCTCAATTTTCGGCGCCGCTTGAATTTCCACTTAGACGACGGAGAATCAATTCTCCGTTTTCTAAGTCCAAATTTATGGCGGGTGAAACGTCCCGCCCATTAATTACGCGCCGCTTCAAAAAATTTTAACCCTTCACTTAGACGACGGAAAACACTGTTTCCGTCGTCCAAGTTCACTTAGACGACGGAAATTAGTGCTCCGTCGTCTAAGTGAAAGCCTATAAATAGAACAGCACCCCCCCTCCCTTTTCTCATTCCATCTCCTCTCCTCTCCTCCTCTCCTCTCCTCCGGCGAGTTTTCTCCTCCGGCGACGCTCCGACGACAATTTTTCCGACGTGGTTCCTCCTCTCCGACGACTCAACTCCGGCTATATTCCCGATTACTCCGGTGAGGTAAATTTCTATTTTTTACCTTATTAAAATTATTTTCATTTAATTAATTAATTTCTAAGTATAATTTATTAATTAGTTTTAAATATTTCATTATTGTAATTATAATAAATTTTAGTGGTTAATTATTGTAAGTAATAATTAATTAAATGCATAATTGTAATTAGTTGATAATTAATTAAATGAATAAATTTATTATTGTAAATATTTATTATTAGTTGATAATTAAATGAATAAATTTATTATTGTTATTAGTTCATAATTAATTAGTTGATAAATAATAATTTATTAATGTCATTATTTATTGTTTTACTTAATTGATAATTACGTGTATTTTCTAGTAAATTGCATGGTAGTACGTGTTCGATTTAAATTTAATACATAGGCTTGGTTTATTTAGTCGCACTCTTTGGAATAGATGGCGCCTCTTTTCCTAGCTTATCTCCTTAACCCCTCGTGATGTGTGGATTTCATCACCGCACACCATAACCTAAGTGAAGTTATGGACACGAGGTTGAGGGCGGAGTTTGCAAAGGACTTGAGGGAGTGTAAATTTTTGAAAAATTGGCCAAATGTCGGACATGGTGTCTAGAAACGGGTTATGACTGGTGACAGGTTTTGGATCTAAGAAAGACGACACCAATAGGTGTTTTATCGAAATTAGTCATGCCTCTCGCGTTATCTCTATCCCTAACTGGCCATGTTTTTCGATTTAACCAAGGCTGATTAATTGAAAATTTACACTTTATCGCGCGGGTCGCACGTCCATTGAACGACCGAAAAAGCCAAGCTAGTGTACTCTATTTAAATCGTAACCGTACTTTATTAGCGTAAATTTTTCACTTGTAATTATTATGGTAAGTAGGTATTTTAACAATGTACTCCTAGGTTTAAATGGCTCCATCCGGCAAGAAGAAAGCCCAACAGGAGGCAGAAGATGCCATGCTCCGAATGTTGGCTGACCAAGTCGGTTGGGTTCAACAGGAGGGCAACGACGCCCTCAATCCGGACCCTTCATCTGGTTCGGAGGCGGTGCCTCTTGGGGAAATTCCCTCTGCCCCATTTATCTCCGGCGGTGATGACGTCGACCCTTTTTCAACTCCGACGCCCGGTACCGGTTCAATGGCAAGTACTCAGGCGTCCTCTACCGCTGAATCTATCATGTACAGCGCCCGCCGTAAGCAAAGGAGGGCCCCCACTGACCAGGAACCGAAAAGGACTCGGGGTCTCGTTAAAAGGGGCAAAGCGGAGAAAATTTGCAAGGCGACCGGGAAAAAGATCGACTTGCCCTACGACGAATTCACTGGTGGCCCTCCCACAGCTCAGCTAGCAAGTCTCTCGGCGCATAGCATAGGGTCAATCGTTTGTAACCGGGTTCGTCTCACTGCCCCTACTTGGAAGGAGGCGCCGGATAATGAGAAGGCGAAAGTCTTTAAAAATCTTTCGGTACGTAATACATCCAATTTTAGTTATTATATAATATTGTTAATATTAGTTATAATTTCATAAT
This sequence comes from Geum urbanum, assembly GCA_946800695.1. Classification (NCBI taxonomy): domain Eukaryota; kingdom Viridiplantae; phylum Streptophyta; class Magnoliopsida; order Rosales; family Rosaceae; genus Geum; species Geum urbanum. The sequence goes on along the minus strand of OX327008.1, from coordinate 1,992,927 downwards.
ATATACGATTATAATTTTCTATTTATTTTTGATAGGAACAATTTGCAGTGGATCCGACACCGGCGATATTGAGGCATATCAACCAAACCGCCAACTCCATCTACAAAGATTGGAAGTACAGGCTCCATCAGTACTTCCAAACTTACGGTCCCTCCTCTCCCCCCGTAGAGCTGCGTGGGGATAGAGAAGATGAGTGGCAGTGGTTGTGTAACCACTTTGTCGATGACTCCTTTAAGGTGTTAATTTACTTTTTTTATTTCAATTAAGATAATTGAATTATTTAAATTTTAGTTATTAATTTTTTAATGATTTAATTATGTTGTGTAACAGAAATTCTCCGGTGTCAACAAAGCCAACCGGGGGAAGAAGGACAAACACCATACTACCGGCGCCAAGCAGTTCATTCAAATAGCCAAGGAGCACAAGGATAAGGGCTCCAAACACCCTTATCTTGATGCAAGCAAAAGCGCGTACGTGACGCCTGGACTCGATAATGAAGCGAGTCAATGCAGCGTAAGTGATATATATATATATGTGCTTTTAATTATAGTAATTATTATTTAAATATTATTTCATTATAATAAATTAATTATGTGCTTGTAGGCAAGAGTGATAGAGCGTGCGCAGGAAGAGTTGGCTAACACTCAGCTTGCGTTCCCAGATGTGCCGGCGGAAGACCTGCCTCCTCTATCCTTAGAGAGCCAAATTGTAATCGCGGATGAGGTCTACGGTCGTAGAGCTGGCAAGGAGGTTAGGCACTTCGGGCCTAAGGTGGTATGAGATTTGTCGACGACCTCCGACTCATCATCTACGGGAGGTTCGGGCCAGCGGAGAAGGACTACGGTTGCGGCCGTCGAAACAGCCATTCAAGAGGCTCGACTGGCACGAGAGGAGAATCAATCCATGCGGCAAAGACTTGACGAACAACAAGCACAAATAGCCCAACTCATCGCCCTCATGCAACAATCTCGAGAAGTATGTCAACCTCCTCCGAACCCATACCGCGACGACGACGACCCGGCTGGAGGCGGGGGACGCGGTGGTGCATCTGCTCCTCCAGTGTGTTAATTAGGTTGTAGTTTTTTAATTATCTTGTTTCTTTCCGCATTCCGAACAATATTTTTATTTTTATGGGTTTTTTGAATGTGTATGTACAAATTAATTTTAATTATTTAATAATTAAGTAATATTAAATTAATTAGTTTATTTTATTAATTTTATTATTTTGCATTATTTAAATTCAATTAATAATAAATTAAATTAATAATATTTAATAAAAATTATTTTTAAAAAAAAATTAAAAAACACTTGGACGACGGATAACTTAATCTCCGTCGTCCAGGTGATTACATGGGCCACGGAGATTGTTACGTTCTCCGTGGCCCATGTAATCACCTGGACGACGGAGATTAAGTTCTCCGTCGTCCAAGTGTTTACATGGGCCACGGAGATTGTTACGTTCTCCGTGGCCCATGTAATCACCTGGACGACGGAGATTAAGTTCTCCGTCGTCCAGGTGATTACATGGGCCACGAAGAACGTAACAATCTCCGTGGTCCATGTAAACACTTGGACGACGGAGAACTTAATCTCCGTCGTCCAGGTGATTACATGGGCCACGAAGATTGTCCGCGGTCCAAGTGAACTTGGACGACGGAGACCTTAATCTCCGTCGTCCAAGTTCCTGGACGACAGCACTTGGAGCACGTACCTTAGACGACGGAGATTCCGTCGTCTAAGCACTTAGACAACGGAAAAACTCACTTAGACGACGGAAACGCTCCGTCGTCTAAGTGCTGTTTTCTTGTAGTGGATGATTGTGAATGGTGCTTCGTATCGGCAATAGATGAATTTCCAGAGGAAGTGAATGATTTTCTTCGTTATGATGAGTATTTGGGGTTCTGCTTTGATATAGTTGGTGTGGTAGTCGATAAAGATGACTATGTACTTGAACTGCCAGGCACATGCTTTGAGTAGTTTGATGGTCCCCATTGCGTGAACGGAATATGGCGGATGATGATCGATATTGGTGCCACTCAGGCGTGGATCATGTTAGCATATTATGTGTACATTTCACACTTGTCTACCATGTCCCTTGCATCCCGCTGCATTCTTCTGTAGTAGAATCCGTAGCGTAAGAATTTGTGAATCAACGTCCTTGGATCGACATGGTTTCCATAGTTGTTGTTGTGCTAGTCTTCCATTATTCTCCTTCCATCCACCTTGGACACACATTTGACGAGGGGGAAAGAGCTCTTGTACACATGTAGAGTTCCCCGACGTGGACATTGTAAAACATCGCTGAAAAGACCCAACCCCGATTTAGTTTCCTAAACCGGAATCAAACCCCTTCTGAAAACACGAACCAACAAAAACCATTAAAATTTCGGCAGAGTAACGCTACTAACGCGGAATTTCCTTTACCTGCACCCAAAAAATAACACTTCATCCTATGCCACAAAAGCCAAACCGTGGGCATCAATCCCATCCGGATTTCTCAATATCATGTATCGTATAGAAAATCTGGTAAAACCACGTAAACATTTATCAGTATCGTATCAGAGCGATCTCTAGTGTATATATATACAAAATATACAATACTAGGCGAAACAAGAAACCTACTGGAAAAGACAGGTAGCTCGAACAACTAGCTTCCGACCGCGACGTGAGACACCAGAATCCGAACTGCAAACTGGGCACTGAAACCGAAAAGCCCAGGGGAAAGGCAATAAAACTTTAGAGTGAGTGGATGAAAATAAACATATGCCTTTCACCAGTTTTATATACAATAAACAAGTATAGCGAGTTCGGATATATATATATAGAGGTGCCAGGCGAATCTCTCAAACCCGACGGTCAGGCGAATCGCTCAAGCCCGACGGTGATAGACCAGGGGAATCTCTCAACCCCGGCGGCATAACAGGGGAATCTCTCTACCCTGCCCAGAGGAATCTCTCAACTCTGGTCAGACTATCGGTGATCAGCCGAGTAGCCGAAGCATCGATGCAAGTATGCCATCACCATAAAACATAAAATAATGCCTCCGAAAATAATAAATAATCTCAAGATCGTATATAAATAAATACGAAAAAATCACGAACTCGCAACGACTGTGAAAATATAAAAGTCCACTCACAGGTGAGCAAAGCACGCACTCGCGCTAATCACGTGGTCCGGCGGAAGATCCCTCGCCCGAAGCACGATCTAGATCCTCTGAATAATCATAAAATATATCTAATCAAAATCACAATTCACAACACTGTACCACACCGTGGAAACCAACCGTTCCCGGAAATATAAAACACAGTGCAAAATAATCGACAAAATTCCCGAAATCTCCGCTCAAAACCCTCGACTGAAAATTCGATACCCAAATCAACTCGAAAACCTCAAGGCGATGATCGGGGCGCGAATACGAGCGAAACGACATATAACTCGACACATTTCCAAAAAAGTCAACTATCGCCGGAGCTCTGCCGTTGACCACCGCTGCTGGCGGCGGCGCACCGTCAACCGGAGAGATTTTCAGGCGGCCAACCTCACCGAAGCTTCATCTCGACAAGTACAACACATCTCTCAACTGTGACAAGGATCAATTCCGGCGGGATTGGCCGGAAATCAGCTCGAAACCCACGGGTTTCCTCCACCGCCGGCGATCTCCGATCTCCTCCGTTCTCCGTCCACGGTGCACGGCGGCATTCAAGACCACTCCCAAAAGAACCACCGTGGCCCCACGAGTAGAAACCTTCAACTCTCCGGCCACCACTGTGGCCGGAGCACCTCCGTCCACAAAACCCAAAACCGGCCGGAATTCCACCGTTTTCAAATCAACATTTCTCCCTCAATTCTCAACAAAATCAAGAAATTCCAACTTCTAAACAGCTTAGAATCACGAGGAGAACATTTTACCTTCCAAAGACGTGGCCTGAAATGGCCGGAATCGGCAAGTCCACCGGAGAATCCAAACGGTCCGAAAATTCCTCTACGGTCAACGGTCAACCGCTCGGTCAACGCCGGTCAAACTTCCCGAACAGTGTTTTTCGACAATTTTCGACTATTTTTGATATTTATACTCGCGTCTCGGGACGATCGACGGTCCAAAACGGACAACCATTACAATTCGGATAAACTCGATACGAACGGATAAACTCGACAATATTCTGAAACTTTAAATATTCATATTATATTCCTCGGTCGTTGAAATAATCATCCGAAACTGTCCACGAACTCGAAATCACATGTACAACAACTCTCGAGAAGAGACCCAACTCAAATTCTCGGCCAATAATTAAGTCGTGATTAAAACCGGTAAATCAACCAATATACGGAAAACAGAGATTACGCATAATCTCGTGAATTAAGCTGTTTACTCAACTGATTCTGGTTCGGGTCGTCACACCGCTCTCCGGATGATCTTTCTGGCCTTCTTCCTGTCTGTCGGTAACTCGCCGCGGAGTTTGTAATTAATGAGCTTGCTTCGCCAATAATTTTTCGTTGGTCCCATATGCGATGTGTAAAGATGTTGAAATTTATTATATAACATATATATAACAAAAATCTTGTTTTGGTAGTCAGTGATATCTGTTGTCAATTGTGTTTAATTATCGTTGGATTTGCATCTAACAAATGATATTAAATTGTCTTTCAATTATTTTTTAATTACTTACCGTTAGATGTAAATGACTAAAAACACTGATCACGAGAAAATCACATGTACCCAAGGAGTAAAATATTGGTTATCGAGGATATATCGACGATCCAAAATACTAGGGGGGCACGAATCTCACAAATCCCTAACCTGACTCGATCCTGTCCCAATCCCGCTCAGGACGGGATGAGACGAAAATAAATTTTTCACTATTCTGTCCTATTTCGACCAGTCCCGTTTTTTAGGGACGGGATCGAGTCTTAATTTTGAAATCCCGATAGACCAGTCTTATCCCGCATAATATATTTTGTATATTTTATTATTTGTTTTATTAAGGGTTGACATATTAAATTAACAAAACTAAAGCATTATTCAACAAAATAATAAAATTACTTTCTAACAATCAAAGTATTTTACTTCTTGAAGTATGAATTAAATGTATCAATTAAATATGAAATAAAAGTGCTTGTAGTTTTACTTATTCTAATTAACAATTAAGTAAAACAGTATTATTTTGTGTAGATGTAGACTTTTAAGTCTTATAAAACTATATTATCTTATATTGAACCCAAAATTTGGTTCGTCTTATCTCATTCGAATTTTTGTTATTTAATACTCTATTAAATGTTCATTTTAAATTGGACCAAAAATTGGAGTCGTCCGTCCCGTCCCCTTCGGGTTTCGGGATGACCGAGACGGACTTTTAAAATACTAGCCTCAATCCCGTCTCGACCCGTCTCGTTCAAGATAGGGATAGGGACGGGAAAAAATGGACATAACCTATCCCGTACCCATCCCTACAAAATACGGATATTTCGATGAAAATATCGATCCAGTAAAAAATTGGACGAAATCGACGGAAATTAAGAGAAATACATGAAAATTCGTATTGAAACTTCATTAGGTTCTTATATGATCAACTATCTACCTTATTTATAAAGAAAATATTAATTAAGCATTGGGACATATAAAATTATGATAATGTTAGATGAATTAGTACATACTGAGTGTTGATAGTTATTAAAATATAGTTTCATACTTATAAATTATTTTTTCGATGGCTAAGCTAGCTATCACGTCTTTTGTATATTGTTGTGTATATCATAAGAAATTTTAGTAGAGTTATTTTGGTTTTGATCTATGGAATAATAAGGCCAATTGTGTTAAAGTATTCTTATATGAAATAATTAATGACATAGATTTAAATTTTAGGAAAATAAAAAGGAAAAAGAAGTCAAGTTCAATTTCAAATTTCCGTATTTATATCAAAATAGGTAACAAAGAAACATATAAGAATCCTAGATCCTGTACAACAAGCGAGCTTTTTACCCTCAAATTCAAAGATGTGGGCGAAATGCTCATTGGCTAAGGGTTTAAGTTTACTTGCAAGAGGTTAGGGGTTCAAAACCTAATCATTCAATTTTGTGTTCTATACGTTTAATTCCAAACTATTCAATTGGAATTTGGGTCATGGCGTATTGGGCTGTTATGGGTAGGTTTTATTGTTTAAATTTAGTCTGATCAACAAAAATATAAAGTTAAAATATCAGATAAATTCAAAAATATCGAATATTACAGCGATATATCAAGAAATATCGATTATTTCAAGAAAAATCAGACGAGATAAAATTCCTGATATTTATCGATTATAACTTTATCTCGTCTAATTTTTCTCGAAATAATCGATGTCTGGATATCATGGGTGAATTTTTTTCATCTTATAGCAGAAAGGGTTCCGAACTCTAAGAATTGTCAGCAAGTTATCCAGACTCTTAAAAGCTATTATCGAGATACCTAGAATAATTTTTTGTTTACTCTCCTCTCCGTTAATTTTTCTGATGTGAGTTTTTTTGTTCGAAAATAATGACAAAAAAAATGCCCTTATTTGTTTTTTTCATGCAACTCTCTCTCTCGCGCGCCCACGATACTGGAGACCGACCACACCCCGCGCGTGCTCGGCACAACGAACTCACAAGTCGACGCTGCTCTCAAGCCAACTCGCACGCTGCAAGCAAACTCGCCCTCCTTCTCGCGTTCACCAAGTGGAGGAACTTGAGCATGAAAGCTAGCGATACGTGGCAGCAATTCTTCTGCCGCATCTTGGAAAACCCTATCACTAATTCTAATCAGCAATGGCGGCGCTCAAAAGTGTAGGGATTATTACGTGGTGGTTTTGTATTTGTGTGGAGGAATTGAAGTTAGAAAAGGATTGTGATTTTGAATCAGTTCAAGGGAAAATCACCGAGATGAAAAGATGAGGTTCATTTGTAGCTCGAGGTGAATCAAATTTGTCTTTATTTGATTTCTTATTTTCAGAGAAGAATAAATTCAGACCTTCCCTTTTAATGATGACTTTGTGCTCTTCACCTTACTTAGCTCTTTGGAAACATCTATTTTCCCGGGCTCCGGTTTTGGAGTTTCAATATTGACTTGGTTGCCAAATATCACAGAAGATATAGGTAATCCCAGTATAAACACTAGAAAAAATAGAGGAAAGCAAAGTTTCATCCCTCTGATGGCCCATTGAGGTGAGTGCACTTACAGTGTTCCGTAAAGTGGCGTGCGGGGTATTGTTTTCTATCACTCTTTCAAAAATATCCCTTTTAACATTTTTACTTCTTTTTGTATTTTTGAAAGCGTAATGGGCCTATAATTGATATGTTCTAACACATACAGCTGAAGATCTATCCTCGACACTTAAAAGTAAACAATTATTTTTCAACATAAAAAATTACTTACTGTAAAAAAAATACGTGATTTAAGTTCTAAACTTAAAATTTTAAGAGATTTTATCATTAATACAAAAGAGAGAATTAAATTATTCGAAAGATCAAGAACAACCCATCACGTCCTTTAGAACAGACAATTCATAATCTTAAAATTGCCAGAGAACAAGCTTTTCTTGAAAATTTGTTAAGAGACAAAGCAGAGATACAAAATCTCTTGCATCGTTTATCAATCTAACGGTTTATTTGAGCATTGGTTATATCCGCAGACCAGCTGGTATCAAAGCTTGCAATAGCTCAAAATTCGAACAATAGGATCAGCAACTGAGAAGATAATAGAGAAACTAGATTCTCTATTTGAAGCGTCAGATGCAAGGCAACAAGAAATCTTATCAGAAAATTTTAAATGCAGAAAGTATCTAAAAATTCTTCCAGCAATCAGCAACCAATTACAGAAATTGGAGGCTAAGATGGATTACATCCAGAGACAGCCAGAAGAAAACAAGAACTATTAACAAGAGTTGATAGTAAGATCGAGAGACTAGATCTTCAAAAGATGAAGATCTTTGACTATGTTCAGAAGGAAGCTCAAGAACATCAAACGTCAAGCACTAGTCCACCTTGAACTATCATTAGAAAGACTAATGATTTCAGACCACTAAAGGTTCCGAAAGGGAACCCAACGCCAAAGCCATTTTTTTCAGGATTCTTCATCAAATCCTTCAGCATTCAAGTTAAAAGAACTCAAATCAGAAGACATGCGCAACATAAATATGTTGAGCATGTTCAAGAAAAAAATCAGTGCAGCTGGTGAACTCAAAAGAATTTGAATTCAACGCGATCGAGAACAACGTTCGAAATGCTTCAATTCCGAAGTTCGAATTCAAAAAAATCTACAAGAGAGGAAGTTTTGATATGATAGACAGCCATCAATTCAAAATCCTTGAATTCACTACACCGGCAACAACAGGAGAAACATCTCCTTCTGGTCACACCCGAAGAAGTTTCTAATGCCAGAAAAAGAAACTTCTAGTTCATGCATATTGGAGCAGTTTAAGTTGGCATAAAGCTACTAGCCAGAGAAGGCCTAAATTGTTCAGTTCTATGCGTCCTACAAGACAATAGGCTGATCGATTTTCAAAAAAGTCTACTGGGAACACTTCAAGCATCACTATGCAACCAGGTTGCATATTTCAACTGCTTCCCAAACTTTTCAACCAGCCTAACAGATGCTGCTTATTGCCTATGACTAAGAGTCAAGACAGACGGCACATCCATGAAAGACGGCATGCAAGAACTAGCAATAGTTTATAGAATCTACTATAAACTAATGAGCACAACAGTAGAGCCAAAGACCAGGATATCAAATATCCCAGGTCTTACCACTGGTTTCCTTAAAAATCCTAAGAACCATAATCAAGAGATTCACAAGGTAGCATGGGATGAGGTAACTTTTCCACTAGAGTGAAAATTATCCGGTCCAAAGGAGAAACCAGAAAGCACGAAGGCAGCGGTCTATACGAACAGGAAAACTGGAGATGTCAACCTCAAATTCGAAAGACACAGAAACAGTGATGTATCCCTCAAAAACTTCAGAGGAGAAAGCTCAAGACCTCTGAGAAGATGCAACTACCAGCGAAAGTGGTATTAGAAGTACCAGAATCTCGATAAAAGCCATTCTGGTAATGGAAGAAGATTTAGATGTTGAGTTAGAAAGAAACATCAGCATGCTAAGAACAGGAAAGTCCAATTCAAAACTCTTCAAGCTTTATAAGGAAGCAGAAGAATGTGAAGATCCCTTGTGGTTGGAACAATTGATCAAAGAGATCGAGAGTTTCACCTTCAAAAAGGAAAGAAAAGTTTTTCCTCTTCTATATGAAGAAGCAGGAGAAACCGAAGGAACAGAAGATGAAGACATGGAAGAAGAAGAATCTTCACAACCGTCATCTTCACAGACCGCCATATTCAGGATTGGTGGAAAACTCAAACTTCTGCACGGAAGAAGCCTTAGTGGAAAGAAGGGGGAAAGAAGCTCCCACATATTCATTCCACAAGAAATACTCCTAAGGTGCCAATCACTCAACTAGGAGTATGGCTTGATTTAGACAAAGCTCTAGACAAGAAAAAGGCCATCGACGAATGGGCAGCTAGTCTATTCATGGTATCATGTTCAACCTATGGAAGATTTGAAGCACAAGACCTACACATAGTCTATGAGTCAACCCTTCTAGGAATGGCAAAGAAGTATTACTTTCCCTTCAAGGAAACGATCAGAGGAAAGTAATTGTTGGAAGACATAAAGACAAACAGAAATCCCTATACTTTTTCCACTCCGCTCTGTGATCAATTCTGCAGAGACATCTCATATGTTGGAGAAAAAACTAAAGAGATAGCAAAATCCAACATATATGCTTTCAAGATCTGTGACATGAAGTACTTTGAAGAATATCTGAATGAATTCCAAGAGTACTACTGCACAATAGGAGAGTTTGAAAATACCGACCAAGTGCACCTCCTACATAGGAAGCTCCCTGAACCATGGAGGACAGCCATGAGAGAAAGCATAGAAGAAAAGCCTCTAGAGAGGTTTTCGGTAAGAGGAGTTGCAGAAAGAATCAGGCGACTAATGCGTGATCAGTGCAACACCAGAGCAAAAGCTGCCAAGAAGCAGCTCAAGGGAGCAAGTGACTTTTGTTCCAGAATGATAGATATACCAACCAATTGGGGGAACGAAGAAAAGAGGCAAAAGAAGAAGCACTTCCAAAAACTTTTCAAGAGAAACAGAATGAAGAGTTTGAGGTTCAAGAGAAGCTCCAATTACAGAAGACAAAAACAAAATCCCAAAAAGAGATTTTTCAAGAAGACAAGATCCTATAAAGAACCTGAAAAGAAGAGATCTTGTAGATGTTGGTTGTGCAAGGCCGAAGGACACTATGCTATTGAATATCCCAAGAAAGAGAAGAAAAGTTCGAAAACTCTTCTCAAGGAATATGAAGGAGTCATAGAGACGGAAAACCTGAAAGGCTACGAAGTAGTCTATTCATCAGAAGAAGATGAAGAAATATTTGTTTATTCAGTCCGTTCAGAAGATGAATTGTCAAAAGAATTAGATTCAGAATCTGGAGAAGAAGAACCTAGAGAGGTTTATCTTTTAGAGATAAAGAATTGGGAAGAAAGAACAGAGGAAGAAAATATTTCTTCCTACAAAGTCGACAAGGGAACATTTATTTGCGACTTCTGTCAATGCAAGGAGAAGAGAGGATTTCCCATGTTCTGTGAAGCAACAGGGAAAACTTATCACAAAGAATGCTTCATAGACGAAGCAAGGAGAGAAACAAAGAAGAATTCAATAAACTGTATTATTGAACAAGAGTACGAAGATTACTTCTATGAGATAGAAGAGAAACAGAAAATTCTAGAAAAAGATCTAGAAAGAGCAGAGGCTGATACGACTACAAAGAAAAGAGTAGTACCTGCAGAAGATCCAGTCCATGTTACAAAAGGAGAAGTAGTATCTGACTGTGAGGAAGAACAATGCAATCTTTTTACTAAAGAGAAAGCAAGTTCTTCAAAACAGAACCTATGCAAGGTAGCAACTGTTTCTACAAGTAGATTCAGTAACTACATGGAGATTGGATTGAAACTTTCAGGCAAGAAGTATCATCTACATGCCTTTGTAGATAACAGTTTCGGCTTCAATCTAGCAAAAAAGTTTGCTATACCAGAAGAGTTGTGGATAACAGATCCAAAAATAAATGCAGCCGGAAAGACCGTAGAAGGAAGAAGAAGCTTCATGAATACTTTTGCCAAAAAGATTCAAGTCTCGATAGGAGGAGCAACCTTTGTCATTGAAAATATTTGGCAATCAAAAGGCCAAGACTTAGATGTCTTAATTGGCAATGATTTCCTGCTACAACAAACCTTCATCTAGAAGCCAGAAGTGAACTTATTAGGCTTCGAGAAGAATCACAAATTTTTCTGGATAGAAAGACTTAAAGAAGTTAAAAGTATTATTGGACCAGGATTCACAGAGCAATATCAGAGATTGCATCAGAATAGTGGTGAATACAAAGCACGATTCGAAACAATTCTGCAATACAAGCACCAAGAAGAGTTGATTGTCGAAGAATCCTTATCAGAAGAAGAAGATTATGATGAAATGGAATTCTGTAGCTTTCATGGCAACATAGAATTCAAACATCTAGATGCTCCACTTCATACCCCTACCAGAATCCAACTCAAAGAACACACTGTCTACAACATTCTCAAGAAAGACTGTGACAAGCGTGAACAAGAGAAAATCCTCAAAAAGAAAGCAAGGAACTCCAAGAAACCCAGCATGAAGACTAGATTTGAGAACGGAGATCCTACCATTGCGCCGCTTCATGATCAAGACAAGTATCATTACTATGTGTCTTATAAAGCTCATAATAACCAACACATGCAACAAAAAAAGTTACCCAGTGAAGAGTCATCATGAGATGAAGATGGAACAGTTGAAACCGCGTTTATAAAAGAGCATAATCTCAAGCACTTCAAGGCTAAACTCGACAAACAGAAGAGACACACCCTTGGAGAAATCAAAGAAATGCTCAGACAAAATATCGATATCAATCCTCTGAAGTTTTGGGAAAAGGACCCAGTGGTCTGTGAGCTTAAGTTACATGACATGAATTCAATCTGTCACGTAAAAGCCATTTCCCAATACAAAAAGAAGATCAAAAGGAGTTTAGAAAAGATATAGCTGAACTCTTGCAGAAAGGATTGATCAAACCATTAAAGAGTCTTCATCATGCTCCAACTTTCTATGTCAGAAATCATGCAGAAGAAGTTCGTGGGAAAGCGAGAATGGTGATAAACTACAGAGACGTCAACAAGAAAACCGTAAAAGACGGTTATCAGATAGCACAAGCAAGAGTATTAATCAACAGGCTCAGAGGAGCCAAGGTGTTTTCAAAGTTCGACGCTAAATCAGTACAGGATATGACAGTTTTATCGATTTATGCTGATTATTTTATTTTTGTCCACTCACTCTAACGTTTTATAGTTTAATGCTTTTTCTTGGGATTTCCGGTTCCTGACGCCCAGGCTGCAGTGTATATCATGGAAGTACTTGGTATCGTCGAAGGCTTCGAATCCACCAGTCATCTTTTTAGCAATATGCCTCAATTCCTAGATTACTAGCTAAACTAGGGTTAGGTCCTTTCAAATACTCTGTTTCTTGCATATATCAAGGATGTCAAACTCTGGCATAACCAGCTCAATAGTCATAGTCATAGTCATCTGCAAAAGAGACAAAAGAGATGTAATTAGTATCCGATCGAAATAACCATGATTATTAATATCAAGTTTAGGGACTAAAAACTGTGATCAATGATGTTTGGTCACAAAAATTGATGCAAAACCGGTGGTTTATATCTTACTACAGTCTGGATCATTGAATCCAATGCAGTCACTTATATTACTATGTGTGACTTGGCCTCATATGAGCTTTTGCATTAAATGATCAAGATATTAAGAAATTCTCATGGTCGTAAATTCTTAAGAGCAAAGAAGCATGTGAGAATATCTATAACCATCGGTTTAGATTTGGGGGGGGGGGGGAGGGAGGTGAGATTAATCTACTTGGTGTAGGCTCGGTTTCTAAGATGAGTGCAAAACATTACCGTGCATTTTTCCCATCGGATGTCTTTAGGTCAAAATCTAATGCATATCATTACGTTTGCAAAGCTTGTTCATGACGTTTAATGTTGTTTACATGCATTACGGTCTTTTGTTGTAGACACAACTTCTATTCCTCCACAAATTCCAAGAATATATATGTATATATTTGTGGATGGATCAATCAAACTGGTATGCGGATTGTTTATATATATAGTTTTGATTTCTCATTGATGCATAGGTCACACGTCTTTGTAATCCACATGGTACATTGCATTTGCAAAACTTTTAACACAAATGATTAAGCTTCAGACTCACCACCTGAAAAATCAAATCAAGTCTATTAGATTGGACAATGCAGAAGAGTTTACATCGATTTTTTTAATGATTATTGCATATTAGTTGGGATTGAAGTTGAACATCTCGTCCCTTATATTCATTCACAAAACGGTTTAACAGATGCACAAATCAAGCGGTTACGGCTTGTGGCTAGAGTTACGGTAAAACAAACTAATTTATCGGTATCTGTGTTGGTAGATGCAGTGGTACATGCATATATGCTTATTCGCTTGACATCTTTGGTTGCGTGATACATGTGCCTACTACGCTTTCACTACGTACTAAAATGGTTTTCACGACGTTTAAGCACTTATGTTGGTTGTGAATCTCCAATGGTTGTCCGCTATTGAGAACTTTTGACAAGAGATCTCTTTACTACTAGTTTTGCAGATAGTCATTGTGATGAGACATACTTCCCGCCGTTAGGGGGAGATATGAATGGTTTCATTCTGGTTAAACGTTAGAAATTGATGTGGTATGCCCCCACTATGTCTCATCATGATCCCCGCACATCTTAGTGTGTCTCCTTATTTGATATCATGAATGTGACGAAATCGGTTATACATAGTGCAAATCTTGCAAGGTTGAAAGTTCCTGGCATTAGGCAAGATAACACAACACCCGAGCGAGGTAGTGTTCCTTCTGCCTATAGTGGGGGTGTAGTGTCGGTCAAAATCCACTAATGAGTTGTCGGTGAAAAAGAAAGCCATCAAGGCACAACTGTTCATTATCAACACATGAGATTGTTTCTGACTGCAATTGTGTCTAAAAGTCGACACTGACAAACACTGGGAGACGCCTCAGAGTCAATGACAATGTCAGTAAACAAAGAAATCTCACAAAGTTAAACAAATGCTGGCGGTATTATGGATGGTTCATCCAAGGTTTGTTGATGATGCATTTACTTATTCCGTCGCTCAGGAATTGATGATGATGAAGTGGAACCTTGCTTAGTTGCCGATTGTCAACATAGAGCAAATTGACCAAAATAAAAAGTTGCAATCTAGGTTGAATTAGACTATATTACAAATGACATGGTTTCAGTATGAAAGTGCTATAACCATCGAATGGTGAGCCGGTTAGACACAAATGAGTTTTTGTTTGGAAGCACAATGAGAAGAATTTATGGCGTAAGGGTCTTCTCAACGCCCTAATATTGATTATGAGGAGATGTATTATTTGATTATAGACATCATTACTTTCCGTTATCTTATCAGTTTAGTAGGGTCCGAAAAATTGAGTATGCAGCTAATGAATATGGTTATATATCTCTATGAGGATCTTGATTCAGAGATATACATGAAAGTACTGGTTGACATAATTATACCCAATTCAAGTAACTCTAAACCAAACAATTCAAGTCTTGCTGATAACGTGTTCATAGAGAAATATAGATACGCAAGTGATAAATCTGAAACTATACTTTATTCATTGATAGTTGATATTAAATAAACATTACAATATGATAGAATCAATATTTTTAGAAATATTTGATATTAAAAAAATACCTATTTCTATATTAATTAGGAAACCAGGACACACGTACAGACATATCGGTCTTCCCAACCGCGTCTAGATTCAGCAGTTTGCACCTTAAAAACAAGTCCACCCCCAAAAAGTCCATGATAGAAAGAAAAGGCTCTCCACTCCCATATTCAGAAACCCTAAAACCCTCTCCACTCCCAAACTCCTCCGCCTCTCATCTCATCTCATCTCATTCTCCCACCGCAGCCTTCGGCACAAGTCATCCTTCTGTTTCTCCTCCTCCTCTGGTACATATTATCTTTATCCCTAATAACAAATTGGGCTTATTACATCGTTTAGGTTTCTGAAAATCAAATTCGCTCTAGTGGAATGTGAAAGATTTCGCTCGATCTAGGTTTTCATAGATCTGATTTGCTCTTCCGTTCGATTTGAATCTATTGCTAGTCCGTCAGATTTTCTTGTTTTAATTATTTTCTTTACGTGAATTATCGGCTGTGTTTATGTAACCTTGAATTGACTGCGAGCTTTGATTTGATTGGTGAGTTTGGATCGTTGTTAATTTATATATTTTATGTCATTTGGTAGATCTACAGCTCCCTTGGTTTTCAAAAAGGATTTCAGTGGCAATTTGATTTTGATGACTACTACTACTACTACTACTACTACTACATTGGATATGTCACTTGATGATATGATTAAAAGCAAAAGGGGCAGTAGGCGTGAGAGAAATAGAGACCGCGGTGGCGGTGGCGGCCGTGGTGGTCGTGGCCCACCACGTGGATCTTTCAGTGCTGGAAGAATGACAGGGGCAGTTCGTAGAGCTCCTCCTGCCATAAGTGCTAGGCCATCTGCTCACACCATTGCCAAGGCAAGCTAAAAAAACTGTAGATGTTTTATGATATGCTTGAGAATATGAATTTAAAATTGCAATTACACCGTTAGAATCTCGAATACAAGAGGATCTGTAGCGAATGTGGTTCGTGGAGGAGCTCCTTTTGGTCCATTATCTAAAGTGCTACCATCGTCCCTGCATAGATAACATTGTCTTCAAGATTTGTCTGTACTTGTGGGTTATTTGGGGTATTTTCTGGGGGACTTTGAGGAACGGCGAATTATCTTGTTATCTATTCGTAAGCTGACATTTCTTTTCCCCATCTGGATCTTTTCATCAGTCCTTCCGCAGAACCAAGCGTTTCCCATGGCAGTCAGATCTGTTTGAAGAAAGCATTAGAGCTGCAGGGATATCAGGAATTGAAATTGGCACAAAATTATATGTGTCCAACTTGCACTCTGGAGTGACAAATGAGGATATAAGGGTACAACTTGAGTCATATATTTCTGTCTCAGCGCTTTCAATATCAAATTTCATGTATCGATCTGTTGAATCATCGCCTTGCAACTCAGGAACTTTTCTCTGAGATTGGAGAGCTGAAGCGATATGCAGTTCATTTTGATAAGAATGGCCGACCAAGTGTGAGTTCCTCCCGCTTTGAACCCTCTGCCCTTTAATATTTGTTTTGTTTCTGTTTGTTCTATCTCCTTTTTTTTTTTCTATTTGTTTTTGGTTTCTGTTTGAGGTGGATGACATTGGTATGAAACATCTCAAGTAAACAAGATTATTCCTCTTCACAATTTCAATTTGCTTGGTCATTTTTATGGAGTGGTATATTTTCATGATCAGTATCGAGCTCTAGTTACTAAAATACTAGCAGTTGAAATCCATCAGTCTAATGTTGCTCAGTTGCTTAGTAGTAAAAAAACATGAAATCTCTCTTCTGCTCTTTCATGGTTTTAACAATGGATGAGTTGGATGTGGACTTTTAGCATCCATAAAGTCTGGCCAAAGTCTTGATTTTGGTATTAGACCCCGTTGACATATTGGTGATGTTGTAATATCATTCAATCAGCACTCAGGTTTGTTTGGGTCAAGTACTAGGTATTTTTATCATGACAAACCACACCCAATTACTTGCACGTTCGATCTAGTTAATATGGTTCCTATGATTTACATAACACTCCAAGCATTGTAGTGTGCATGGTCTGACTATGTGAATTTATATGGCCAACATGATATTTAAGTATAAGAGTGTGCACAAGTCATGTCTCTTCACTTTAGAACTTTCATATCACCAAGATTTTCAAATCTGCACTCCGGTAGTTTCTGTGAAAAGCCTCCTAGGATTATTGTGTGCTATATGATTTGTTTGATTGTTTGTTATCATTGGCATATGCGTCACTCTGGCATTGTTATATTTATATTAGTCACTTTTGATCTTGACATGTATTCAGACATGTTTTATGTATATGCATGTTCAATGCTGGTTCATGTGAGATTGTTGTTATCATGTGGATATGCTTTGGTTTAGTTGTTCATCCAAAAGTTTTATGTTATTCATATTCATAAGGTGTAGGATTTTAAACCTTATCTTGTTACTATCGTTGCTACTATTGAGTGATCATTTTTAAACAGAGAATAATGAACTTTTTTGTTTCATCACAGGGTTCAGCTGAAGTGGTTTATACTAGAAGAAGTGATGCATTCGCAGCATTGAAGCGCTATAATAATGTCCTTTTGGATGGGATGCCTATGAAGATTGAGATTGTTGGTGCCAATGAGGGAGTGCCAATTTCAGCTCGTGTCAATGTGACAGGAGTGCAAGGAAGGAATAAAAGGACGGTCGTAATGACGTATGACTCGCACACACTGGTTCTATCTTGTTCTTTCATTTATTGCAATCTTGTCTTGAACAACTCTTATGGGCATTCATTTTCTGCACGTAATGAAAGTGGATAGTTTTTTTTCTTTTAAAAAGGGAACTAGTAGTTGGGTCACTGTGGCGTTTTTATTAGTCACAACTCACAAGAGCTTAATTTGTACAAGTTCTTTTATGCATGGTACAATCTTCAATCCCAAATATTCTGCAATAAAATTTGGAAGGCTGCAATTTGGTCTTTTCTGATAGTGATTGGAACATTGGAGGAATCTTCTGGCTGGGTAGAAAGAACAATTATGTTTTAGAATTTTTTTGTCAGTTGCATTTTCTGATATGATAGTAAGTATTAATAACAGACATTCTTCCTCGTCCAATTGTTAGGTTCCATGTTTACTCAACATCTTATTCTTATTTCCTGTAAGGAATATTTTGTTTGTTTTGGTCTAGTCCTTTAGTCTCCTTAGAACATATGATACCAAGCGATGCCACATATGATACCAAGTGATTAGCCAGATAAAATCTGATTAAAGTTTTGTTATTTTAAATTCTTTCCTTGTTTATGAGGGTATATAGAAATTGAAAACTTCCATCAATTTATGTACTCAAATTTACTTGCTTGTAATACAGTCCTAGACCCTCTGGACGTGATGGTGGCTATGCTTTGCCTGTGGTCAATCGTGGTGCTGACCCTTCTAGGTAAGCCCTTATCTGTTGATTATTGTGCAAGCAGCACTTCACTTTATGAATTTGGAAAAGTTCAGTATGTGTTATTCATGTTGAAAGAGGTTTGCCTGGTCAATGACCCATTGCAAATATAATTATAATCAGAGCATACAACAATGGATCTATTTATTTTAACTGTGCCATTAGATCAATGTGTGTTTTCAATATTTTTACAAAGCGCTCATCATTAGTAATGCTTCATTGGAAGCACATGTGATCTGCTTCAAATGTTTGTGGATCAGTTTGTCATCAATAAGACGCTTCCTTTTAGAGGCGTTGTTGCATTTGATAGAAGCAGTCCCAAATAGGTCCAACATTTCGTTAGTTCTATTTTTAGATGATCAAATGAACCAGTTTTGTTTATAATTACAACTATATAAAAGTTCTTTACTAGTTAAGATGCATGTTTATGAACCAATAATGTAATTTCATTAGAAGTAGATAACAGTTTTGTAGTGAGTTGTTGAAATAGTATCCATGAACCTTGTTTTTTATTGTATGTTGAGAGTGCACACTTGCAGTGTATTGCTAATTAGGCACTTTAGATTTGTTTTCACCTTAGACGATCCAAACTGGCAAGTACTTTAAATGATTATCTAATGTATTTGAACATGGTAATTACCTCGATAAATTACTTACCGACCAATAGTGGATAATAGTCAGTAGATAGGGATCTTTTGTTGAATAATATGTTGAAATTAATCTACTGAAATAACATGAATTTAGTAGCTCTCATTTGTACTCATATGATCTAGTCCTCTTGATGTAGGCTCGAGTATTTCTGGTTTATGTTTGCATGACTCAAGTATCTTTGACTAGTTACTGTATGTGCATGATTGCCTTGTGATGATTTTGTTACAGTATGTTCTTGGGGCCATTGTTTGCTTTAGTTTTATTTGGATTGTAGATTCCCTTTTTTGCTGTTGCTTTTTAGTCCAGTTTTAACTCATAATAGAGCACTTTGAAATGAATGACTGGGTTCCAATCTTCTTACCAAGCATCACCCTCTTGATCTTGTCTTGCTTATCGTTATTCATTGACCCAGTGATATTTAGTAATAGCAAAAAAGTTGATTTGTGGCATCTTAATGTATCTTTATATTTGGTGGTGGATTTTATAGGAGTGGTCGTGGAGGGATCAGAAATGGCCGTGGCCAACCACGTGGTCGTGCTCATGGTCGCGGTCGCGGTCGCGGTCAAGGACAAGGACATGGACATGAAAGGAAGAAACCTGTTGAGAAGTCAGTTGATGAACTTGACAAAGAACTGGATAGCTATCATGCAGAAGCCATGCAAACCTAATCAAATGAAATTGTGGAAGTTGCCAGTATCATTAGTAGCTATGCTATCTGTACAAAGTGGCCTCTTTTAAGTTTTGGGATATTTCTATGCTTTGCATTCTAGGGTAGCAGATCTAGAGGAGTCGAAGGCTTGGAGAATGGTTGATTTGAAACTTGTGCTTTTGTTATGAACTTCTGATATCTTTTCGTCTTGGTGATTTTGTTTTTTTATATCCCTCTCCCCCCCCCCTCCTCGATTTAGTTTCCTAAATCGGAATTAAATCCCTTCTGAAAACACGAACCAACAAAAAAACATAAAAATTTCGATAGAGTAACGCTATTAATGTGAAATTGTCATTAACCTGCATCTGAAAAATACATTTCATCCTATGTCACAAAAGTTAAACCGTGGGCACCAATTTCATCCGGATTTCTCAATATCATAACAATAAAGTAAAGTAGTAAACAAAACTGTACTTTATAAAAATCCGGGGAAAATTATAAGAAAATATATCAATAGTGTATCAGAGCGACCTCTAGTATATATATATACAAAATATATAATAGTAGGCAAAACAAGAAACCTACTGGAAATGAAAGGTAGCTCGAACGACTAGCCTCCGACCACGACATGAGACACCAGAATCCGAGCTGCAAACTGGGCATGGAAACCGAAAAACTCAGGGGAAAGGCAAATAAAATGTTAGAGTGAGTGGAAAAAAAATAAACATATGCCTTTCACCAATTTCATATATCAAAAAATCAATGCAAAGCGAGTTCGGAAAATATATATATGGAGGTGCCACGCGAATCTCTCAACCCCGACCGTCAGGCGAATCGCTCAAGCCCGACGGTGATAGGCTAGGGGAATCTCTCAACCCTAGCAGCATAACAGGAGAATCTCTCAACTCTGCCCTGGGGAATCTCTCAACCCTGCCCAGAGGAATCTCTCAACTCTGGGTCTGACTATCAGTGATCAGCCGAGTAGCCACAGCATCGATGCAAGTAATGCCATCACCATAAAAAAATAATAATACCTCCAAAAGTAATAAATAATCTCAACATCGTATATAAATAAATACGGAAATCACGAACTCGCTACAACAGTGAAAATAGAAAAATCCACTCACAGGTGAGCACAGCGCGCACTCGCGCTACGAGATCCGGCGGAAGATCCCTCGCCCAAAGCACGATCTCGACCCCCTGAATAATCATAAAATACAACTGATCAAAATCATAGCTCAACACACTGTATCACACCTCGGAAACCAACCGTTCCCGGAAACATATAACGCGGTACAAAATAATCGACGAAATTCCCGAAATCTCCACACAAACCCTTGACTAAAAATTCGATACTCAAATCCACTCGAAAACCTCAAGGCGATGATCGGGCGCGAATACGAGCAAAACGACACTAAAATCATCAAATTCTAAAAAAGTCAACGTGTCATCGGAGCTCCGCCGTTGACCGCAGGAGCTCCGCCGTCAACCGGAGAGATTTTCCGGCGGCCAAGCTCCCACAAGGTTCTCCTCAACGAGCCCAACATCTTTCCCAACTAAGTCAACCAACAATTCCGGCCCAAATTGCCGGAAATCAGTTCGAAAGTCACGGGGTCACCCACCGCCGACAGCCTCCGATCTCCTCCGATCTCCATCCACGGCACACGGCAGCCTTCGAGACCACTCCCAAAGGCCCCGCCGTGGCTCCAAGGTCAAAAACCCCCAACTCCCCGGCCACCCCCGTGGCCGGAGCACCACCGTCCACACAACCCGATTCCGGCCAAAAATCCCCAAATTTCAAATCACGATTTCTCCGTCAAATCGACACCAAATCAAGCAATTCCAAATGCTAAACAGTAGCAAATCATGAGAGGAATCGAAATATACCAAATTCCAAGCCGGAGGTGGCCGAAAAATGAAGGTCGCCGGCGAGTCAAGCGGCGGTGAAGTTTTTCCTCGGTCAACGTGGGTCAACGCACCAGAAAGGGTCAACGCCGGTCAAACTTCCAACAGTTCTTTTTCGATAATTTTTTGACTATTTCCGATATTTATACTCGCAGCTCGGGATGATCGACAGTCCAAAACGGAACACATCCACATTTCGGATAAACTCGAATACGAACAGATAAACTCGACGAAATTCTGCGATTTCAAATATTCATATTATATTCCTCGGTCGTCGAAATAATAATTTGGAACCTCCCACGAACTCGAAATCACGTGTACAACAACTCTCGAGAAGAGACTCAACTCAAATTCTCGACTGATAATTAAGTCGTGGTCGAAACCGGCAAATCAATCAATTTAAGGAAAACTGCGATTACACGCAAACTCGTTAATTAAGTCAATTACTCTACTGATTCTGGTTCGGGTCATCACAAATCTACCCCCCTTAAAAAAATTTCGACCTCGAAATTTACGTATCTGTCAAGTGAACAGATGAGGATACTGCTCCCGCATACGCTGCTCAGTCTCCCTGGTGGCCTCCTCAAAAGAGTGATTCTGCCACAAGACCTTCACCAGCGGTATAACACGGTGCCTCAACTCCTGCTCACGTCGATCGAGAATCTGTATCGGCTCCTCTACATATGTCAAATCCTCTCGGATAGGTAGCTGATGTGACGCTAACACATGCGATGGATCTGGAATATACTTCCGCAACATTGAAACATGGAAAACATCGTGTACACGAGCCATCTCGGATGGTAACTTAAGTCTGTAAGCCACGACACCAACCCTCTCGGTGATCTCGTACGGACCAATGTACCGTGGTTGAAGCTTACCACGCTTCTCGAAACACACAACTCCCCTCCACGGAGATAGTTTCAGGAAGACCCAATCGCCCACATCGAACTCGAGACTCTTTCTTCTCACATCCGTATAACTCTTCTGGCGATCCTAGGCAATCTCCAATCTGTCCCGGATAATCTGAATGTCCTCCATGGTGCTCTTCACCAGATCAGGGCCAAAAAGCCATCGCTCGCCCACCTCACTCCAACACAATGGAGTGTGGCACTGCCTCCCGTATAGGGCCTCATACGGTGCCATCTCAATACTGGCCTGATATCTGTTGTTGTAGGTGAACTCAATGAAATGCAGTTGCTGGTCCCAATTTCCTCGAAACTGTAAAACACAAGATCGCAACATATCCTCGAGAGTCTGTATAGTCCGCTCAGATTGCCCGTCAGTCTGAGGATGAAAAGTTGTACAGAAACGCAATCTCGTACCCATGACTCGCTGCAATGCCTGCCAGAAGTCGGAAGTAAACTGACTATCTTGGTCAGAAACAATAGATACAGGCACAGTGTGCAGTCGAACGATTTCCGACAAATATAGCTTTGCCAATCTGCTCACTGAAATCTTCCTCGGAAGTGCAAGAAAATGAGCGGATTTCGTCAATGGATCCACGATAACCCAAATACCAGTATTACCGGCCGAAGTACGCGGTAACTGATACACGAAATCTATGGTAATGTGCTCCCACTTCCAAACCGGAATTTCCAGGGGCTGCAACTTTCCCGCAGGCTTCTGCCTCTTCGCTTTAACATGTTGACAAATCAAACATCTGCTCACATATGCAGCAATCTCCCGCTTCATATTGCGCCACCAGTAATACGCTCGAAGTGTACAAAATATCTTCGTACCACCAGGATGCATCGCATACGCCGAACAATGAGCTTCGTCTAAAATCTCTTTCTTCAGACTCTCGTCCTTGGGCACGCACAATCTGCCTCTGAATAGCAACGTACCATCATCACTCAACCGAAACTCTGTTGGTACACCATTCTGAATCATGGTCTTCTTGTCCAACTTGTAGGAATCTGCATCTTGAGCTTCCCGCACCTGGTTAACCAACACCGGTCGAACCTGGAAGCTAGCCAACAAAGCTCCATCATCATCCCACGCGAACTCAGCTCCCGTAGCCCGAAGCTCGGCTAACATAGAAACCCTGGTCATACACACATGAAACAACGAAGCTTCGGATTTCCGACTAAGTGCATCAGCAACAACATTAGCCTTCCCTGGATGGTACTCGAAAGTGCAGTCATAGTCGTTGATCAACTCCATCCATCTGCGCTGCCTCATATTCAAGTCTGGCTGCGTGCGCAAGTAAGTGAGATTCTTGTGATCGGTGTATATCTTGCACTGAGCTCCATACAAGTAATGTCTCCAACTCTTCAACGCTAATACGATAGCAGCCAACTCCAAATCGTGCGTCGGGTAGTTGACTTCATGTGGTTTCAGCTGCCTGGAATAGTAGGCCACAACTCTACCATGTTGCATCAGCACACAACCAAGTCCCAACTTCGATGCATCGCTGTAAACCACGAACTCACCGCTATCGTCAGGTAGGGTCAAAACTGGTGCAGCAGTCAACTTTTCCTTCAGGAGCAAGTAACTCTCCTCACATGCATCAGACCACACAAACTTGACGCCTTTCTTCGTCAATGTAGTAAGTGGAGTAGCAATCCAAGAAAAATCCTGCACAAAGCGCCGATAGTAGCCTGCCAAACCCAAGAAACTCCTGATCTCTGGTACTATGGTAGGTCTACTCCAATTCAGCACGGCCTCGGTCTTGTCAGGATCTACGCTAACTCCCTCAGCTGATATCACGTGACCCATAAACTTCACGCTGTCCAACCAAAACTCGCACTTGCTGAACTTCGCAAACAACTGATTGTCCCGCAAAGTCCGCAAAACTGCTCGCAAATGTTTCTTGTGCTGGCCCACACTCCTGGAATAAATCAGGATGTCGTCGATGAACACAATCACAAACTTGTCCAGAAACTACCTGAACACTCGGTTCATCAAGTCCATAAAAGCTGCGGGGGCATTGGTAAACCCAAACGGCATAACCAAGAACTCGTAATGTCCGTACCGTGATCTGAAAGCTGTCCTGGCCACATCTGACTCTCGGATCCTCAACTGATGATATCCGGACCTGAGATCAATCTTCGAAAAGATGGAAGCTCCCTTGAGCTGGTCAAACAAGTCGTCAATCCGCGACAACGGATACTTATTCTTCACAGTGACCTGATTCAGCTTTCGATAATCGATGCACAACCGCATGGATCCATCCTTCTTCCGCACAAACAATAGAGTAGCACCCCACGACGATACACTGGGTCGTATGAAACCCTTCTCCAGCAACTCCTGAAGTTGAATCTATAGCTCTTTCAACTTCGCTGGCGCCATACGATAAGGTGCCTGTGATATGGGTCCAGTGCCCGGTAATAGCTCAATGGTGAAATTTATCTCCCGAACTGGAGGAACACCCGGTAACTCCTCCGAAAACACATTTGGAAACTCGGAAACAACCTCAATATCACTAATGTCCGGCACAGCAGCCGTAGTATCTACAACATGAGCTAAATAAGCAACACAACCCTTCTTCATCATCCGATCAGCCTTCATCGCTGAAATCACGTATGACAATGAAGTATTCTTCTCACCACGAAACAAAATCTCGGGGAAGCCTGGTCGTCGAAACGCAACCTCCTTCTTGTGACAATCGAACATGGACCAATGTGTCTCCAAGAAGTCCATACCCAAGATCACGTCAAAGTCGACGATATTCAGCAATAACAAATCCGCGGCTAAACCATGACCTCCAATAAAAATCTCACAATCTCTGTACACCCAGCCAATACTCACAACCTCATCGGACGGATACAACACTCTCCACAACCCCGGAAGTGGAGACGCAGGTACAGTAGCTAAGTCTATATGACATGAATGAATGCATAACACCTGGATCTAACAATGTAAGTACTGGATAACCAAAGACATGCAACGTACCGATAACAACCTCCAGTGAAGCTCTGCCCTAGCGCAAAGTCATGGCATGAACCCTGGCCTGCCCGACTGGTCGTCCACGCTGAGGATGACCATGCTGTCCGCCCTGGCCAGAAAACTGTACTGGTCGAGCCCCAGAAGTGACACCTCGCTCTCCTCCGGAACTCTGGGCCGCCTGTCCATTAACACCATCAAGCTGGAAACACTCTCTCGCATAGTGACCCACCTGGCCACAATGAAAACAAGTGACAGGGTCTCGCTGACAAGGACCAACATGATGCCTATTGCAGAGACTACACAATGGGTACTCCCTCGGTACGGTAAAAGTGCCACCGGTACGCCGAGGATAACTGGAACCGCTAGAACCCCCACTAGACTGTGGTCGTTGTGGTTGATCTCTCCTCCATCTCTGCCTCTGTCTCGGTGCACTAGCTGGTGGTCGATAAGGTCCACTACCCGAGGATGAAGCCGATCCGGAAGTATCAGAACTCAGTCTCTTGGAAGGCCCCGGACTCGGTCCACCCTCCTCAAACCGTCGAGACTGGTATCTCATCTGCCTTTCCTTCTCGATATCCTCGCCTCGAAGTGCTGCACTGGCAAACTCATCAAATTTGTTCCGAGGCATCGTAGTCAGAGTACCCTTGATGTTCAAGTTCAAACCCAGCTCAAATCTGCGGCATTTGGCTTCCTCAGTAGTCACCATGTCACGAGCAAACCGAGATAAGCGGGTGAATCTGTCTCGGTAATCAAGCACAGACAAACTGCCCTGCCTCAGATTCGTGAACTCCTCATACTTCCGCTGCTATGTAGCCTGGTTGAAGTATCTCCGCATAAAAAAATATCGAAACAAGGTCTATGGAGTATCAACCGGAACTCTATCGGTGCTAACCCACCAGAAGTATGCATCTGACTCAAGTAAACCGACTGCTGCCACTGTCATCTGCTCAGGGGTAAAACGTAGATGCTCACCTACGCGTTCAACCTGAACCAATCATGCTTCACAAATCTCTGGATCAGCTGAACCCGAAAAGACAGTTGCACCAGCAGTACGAGCTTTGACCACAGGGTCAAAACGCTCCTCCAAACGCAACACTCGCATCATCAAGTCCTGCGTCTGGCGATCCTCATCAGGATCCACATCCCGATCAACACGGGGACCACGTCGAGGAGGCATCCTACTGATACAAGTCAAGCATTATTCACAAGCACTAGGAACGTAATCATGAGACCTTAGATATTTGAACATATACAACACCCGAAGCATTGATGAGTACTGCTGGCTAGACGGGTCATCGCTCCAGACATGCTGTATATACTCAAATACCCTAATGTCACAACTACAAGAGTCTACAGAACCTGTCACTTAATGCTTTGATACCAAGCTGAAAGGACCCAACCCCGATTTAGTCTCCTAAACAGGAATCAAACCCCTTCTGAAAACACGAACCAACAAAAAAACATAAAAATTTCGACAGAGTAACGCTACTAACGCGGAATTGCCATTAACCTGCACCCGAAAAATACACTTCATCCTATGCCACAAAAGCCAAACCGTGGGTACCAATCCCATCCGAATTTCTTAATATCATAACAATAAAGTAAAGCAGTAAACAAAACTGTACTTTACAGAAATCCGGGGAAAATCATAAGAAAATATATCAGTAGTGTATCAGAGCGACCTCTATATATATATACACAAAATATACAACAGTAGGCAAAACAAGAAACCTACTGGAAAAGAAAGGTAGCTCGAACGACTAGCCTCCGACCACGACGTGAGACACCAGAATCCGAGCTGCAAACTGGGCACGAAAACCGAAAAACCCAGGGGAAAGGCAAATAAAATGTTAGAGTGAGTGGAAAAAAAATAAACATATGCCTTTCACCAATTTCATATATAATAAAATCAATGCAAAACGAGTTCGGAAAATATATATATGGAAGTGTCAGGCGAATCGCTCAAGCCCGACGGTGATAGGCTAGGGGAATCTCTCAATCCTAGCGGCATAACAGGGGAATCTCTCAACCCTGCCCAGGGGAATCTCTCAACCCTGCTCAGAGGAATCTCTCAACCCTGCCCAGGGGAATCTCTCAACCCTGCTTAGAGGAATCTCTCAACTCTGGGTCTGACTACCGGTGATCAGCCGAGTAGCCACAGCATCGATGCAAGTAATGCCATCACCATAAAAAAAAAACAATACCTCCAAAAGTAATAAATAATCTCAACATCGTATATAAATAAATACGGAAATCACGAACACGCTACGACAGTGAAAATAGAAAAGTCCACTCACAGGTGAGCACAGCGCGCACTCGCGCTAATCACGAGATCCGGCGGAAGATCCTTCACCCAAAGCACGATCTCGATCCCCTGAATAATCATAAAATACAACTGATCAAAATTATAGCTTAAACACATTGTATCACACCTTGGAAACCAACCGTTCCCGGAAACATATAACGCGATATAAAATAATCGACGAAATTCCTGAAATGTCCACACAAACCCTCGACTAAAAATTCGATACCCAAATCCACTCGAAAACCTCAAGGCAATGATCGGGGCGCGAATACGAGCAAAACGACACTAAAATCATCAAATTCTAAAAAAGTCAACGGGTCACCGGAGCTACGCCGTTGATCGCCGCTGCCGCCGGCGGCGCACCGTCAACCAGAGAGATTTTCCAGCGGCCAAGCTGCTACAAGGTTCTCCTCAACGAGCCTAACATCTTTCCCAACTGAGTCAACCAACAATTCCAGCCCAAATTGCCGAAAATCAGCTCGAAAGTCACAGGGTCACCCACCGCCGGCAGCCTCCGATCTCCGTCCACGGCACAATCTCCGTCCACGGCACACCGTGGCCTTCGAGACCACTCCCAAAGGCCCCGCCGTGGCTCCACGGTCAAAACCCCCCAACTCCCCGGCCACCCCCGTGGCCGGAGCGCCACCGTCCACACAATCCGATTCCGGCCAAAAATCCCCAAATTTCAAATCACGATTTCTCCATCAAATCGACACCAAATCAAGCAATTCCAAATGCTAAACAGTAGCAAATCATGAGAGGAATCGAAATATACCAAAGTCCAAGCCGGAGGTGTCCAGAAAATGAAGGTCGCCGGGGAGTCAAGCAGCGGTGAAGTTTTTCCTCCTCGGTCAACGCGGGTCAACGCACCAGAAAGGGTCAACGTCGGTCAAACTTCCAACAGTGCTTTTTTGACAATTTTTTGACTATTTCCGATATTTATACTCGCGGTTCGGGATGATCGACGGTCCAAAACGGAACGCATCCACGTTTCGGATAAACTTGAATACGAACAGATAAACTCGACGAAATTTCACGATTTCAAATATTCATATTATATTCCTCGGTCGTCGAAATAATAATTCGGAACCGCCTATGAACTCGAAATCACGTGTATAACAACTCTCGAGAAGACTCTCAACTCAAATTCTCGACTGATAATTAAGTCGTGGTCGAAACCGGCAAATCAATCAATTTACGGAAAACTACGATTACAAGCTAACTCGTGAATTAAGCCAATTACTCTACTGATTCTGGTTCGGGTCGTCACAATATGCAACACAAATGTTAGAAAGTGACTATACATGATTAACAGAATATCTCAATATATATTATATAACTCCCATTACCTTTTTCCTTGAACCTCATTTGCCCAGGTAGAGTTATGGTGCTTCGGAACATGGAACCACATTTGCAATATACCCATTTATGATAATATATATATATATATATATTAGGACTTAATTAATACAGGTAGACATACATAATGAATATCTAACTAACTCACTGACATAGCATTGTTTACCATATTCTTCACTTCTTGCCGCACCGAGGACAACTCTCCCCACAGAACAGGGACTCTGTCCCGTATGATACTTCCTACTTGGCTGGAGTACCTCCGTACCGCCTTCTTCTCCAACTTCACTAATCCATCAAGGTTTGTCTCTATGACCAGTGGCCCACTATCCTTCACGTCCTTCTCAAGTTGCTTGCCGGTGACGCACCTTCTGGTCTTTTTTTTTCGTCGGCTCCGACATCTGTCACATAAGACAAAGTAAAAAGATTAAAATAGAAGCCCTCAATTTAATATATAAATTATTTATAAGTTACAAATTTAATAACCAAGGTATTTACCCGATTCTGACGTCGATGTGTTTGTTTCCCTCGCACTAAAAAGAGGTGTTTCAAACGGCATATAGACATATGCTTCTTGCGTGTGGATGTAATGGAGATCTCCTGGAATAGGCTTTTCCTGGTCATCGACATCAGGTAGGGCAGGTATGCTCGAAGGCATCAAGTGGATAGCCGACGGTCCATTTGGTACCCCCGACGATGAGGTACCTGAAGCACCAGCATGAGAGGTAGAATGAGCTTAAGCTGTAGAGGGAGAAGGCGCATGCCGGGTAATGGAATGCATATGGGCATCCGAAGGTGCAAGAGCTGCCTTTGAGGGCATGGGGGTGCCATCTTCGTTGAAGAGCTGCCTCATGCTGTGTGGTCGATGGAGGTGGGCCACTACATCCTGCTGCGGCGTCTGTCGAAGTAGTTGACGGTGTCAAGAGCTTAACTGACGGCCGCCAAATGTGGCGTGCGGGTAGTTGATAGAGGCGAAGCCGAAACTATCGGTGTTAGACCTGTCTCCTTTCTGAGATCCCCTCTTCCCTTTGCCGAACAAATTCATGATGCCTATAATTAAAAACCACCCATAAATCACACAAATACATATAATCTGCGATTACCATTCCTACTTAACCATACAACGACATTAACAAATCTAAACAATACCACAACACACTTACTTCAAGTCATATTCATCATCACTACCACACCCTATAACCAACAATCCATTACCATTAACAATCTAACCAAATATGCAATACCAATTACATATAATCGTCCAATACCAATCTAACCAAATATAACAAACTATGCATCCAACAGTTTCAAGCATACTCAATATTATTCACCTACCACAATCACAATGCTAACATCTAAACTAACTAACATCATCATTAACATAACCTCAATCACAATCCTATCATCATCACTAACATAACCTGAATAACACATATCACAAACCTTAATCATAATCGAAATCCATTAACAAACATCAATAACTCAATAATACATAATCAATTCCCTCAATCATCCATAATTATCATAAACACACAAAATCATAATCATCCATAACTTCATCACAAAATCAAAATCACAACACATCTAAAACCCTAAACCATATCAAAATCACAATAAAAACTACCTAAAAATGAGAGAGAGAGAGAGAGAGAGAAAACTTGAAAATTAGAGAGAGAGAGAGAGAGAGAGAGAGAGAGAGAGAGGGTCAGCTGGTTTCGGTGGCGGCGGGAGTTCTGGGCGAGTAGCAGCGACAACGAGCGGAAGCTTTAGGGTTTGGGTGCAAGATGAGGCACTGTCTGGGCTGTTATGGGCTTAAAACGTGATAACTATAGCCGACGACTTAAAAAGTTGTCGGCTATAGTATAGCCAACGATCTTCATATGTAATATCGTTGGCTATAGTATAGCCGACAACATATGTCAATGTCATCGGCTATAGTGTGAAAATAGTTTAAAAAATTATTGTCAAGTGGAAACACGTTTCACACAAATACCTGTTTAACTAATTAAGACTCATAATCAGAATTATCGCTATATTCAGAAGTGTGAAAATGCTTTTAAAAATTGGACTAATGTGAAAACAAGTTTAACAAAAATTCTTGTTTAACTAAGGCTTATAGTCAGAATCATCGCTTGAGTGTTCCTCGATGTCTGAGTTAATTTTTGGTAATATGTGCCGCTCCTCGTCACCAGAGTTTTCGTTTTCTTCATTTGGATTAACATCAATTCAACATGTTCCCCACGAAATCAAACCACACGACCCGGTATCATATTATTCACGCAAATTGTAGAGGATTCAGGAATACCAATTGTGTTCGGCTCTTCGTATGCATTATCTTCTTCATTTTCTCTGGCCTCTCCAAGTGTAGCTGCACTATATATGTTTCTAAGAATAACATGGTTGACTACTTTCCACGCGTCTTTGTGCACCAGATCATCAAGATAAAACACTTGTTTAGCAGCTGTGGCAAAAATAAAAAGGGTCATCTTCATACCGGCTTGTAGCAGTATTCACCAAAAATATTCCATACTGATTAGTCCTTGTGTTCTGAGGATTAGTATTAAACCATCTACACTTAACCAAATGCACTGTCATTCCTTCCCCATAAATTAGTTCAACCACTGAATGGAGAACACCGTAATAGTCAATGCCATGAAGGCCACCATGCACCATTACCCCAGAATTTTGTGTTCTCCGTCTACCGTCTCTATGTTCACATATAAATTGCACGCCATTGACCTTACACATCGGATAAACTCCTGAAGTTATTGGTTTCATTGCCAAAAGCCTCAATTCATGTGACCAGTTTAGGTGACCATCAAATTGTATATGGTTCATCTAAAAAAATAATTGCGACCATTAACTTTAAATATGAAACATAGTGAATTATATATAGGAGTAAATATATATATATATATATATATAGACGTACTCATAAGCCAAAATAGTTTGCAAACTCCGTATTGTGGTACTCAAGATCCCTGGCAACTTCTGGACAATAAAGATGCATGTCTTTCCAGTATTGAACTTCTGAACAGTGAATCAAGACCCACCATTGGGCAGTGACTAGCTCATATGGTTCCAACTTGTACGAGTTTGGCAACCTTCCATAAACTTCAACAACATAGGAGATGATAGAAAGATTGAACTGTGGTTTATCTACCAACATATGTTGTGGAGGGTCCTTCAACGCTCCCAAATAAAACTTAGTGTACGTTACGTACTGGTGCACAAGATATGCTTCAGCTATACATACTTCAGGTGTGAATTTATTAGCCATATAGTCTTTGTAGTCCCCTAGTTGTCTATAAAGTTGCAAAGTGCATGTTATGATTATTGAAAAATAATTTTATATAAAAACAGATTGATCCTCGAATGTTGAATCGTACCTTTCTATGAGATACATTCAAGTGTAGTGTACTATACCAGTTAGCAACAATTGTTCAGCAAGATGGATTATTAGGTGAGGCATGATATCAAATTTTTTTGGGCGAAATATCCTCTCAAATTTGTACATGATAAAGATGATGTCCTATTGCATTTCCCTCAGGTCTGATTTTTTCACTTTTCTAGTGCATAATTTTTGAAAGAATCTTAACAACGTTACTAACAACTCCATCACCTGAAGAGAGAGATATGATCGAATGAAAATAGGGAAGAAACGTTGATGCAATGTATGACAGTCATGACTCTTTATTCCGTACATCTTATTATCTCAGAAGTTAACACACCGATCTATATTTCCTGCATAGCCTGAAGGAGACCTAACATGACCCATCCACCTAAAAATTTCTTTCTTCTAGTCAAGCTTGACTGTGTAAGGAGTTTGAGGCATTTTTTTTCTTTCCTTCTTTCAACCACAAATATTTTCGTATACCCATTCTTTTCTGATCAATCCGTGCCTTAGTGTCGTCTTTAGTTTTTTCCTCCTAATTCAGCACTATGCCCACCACACTTTCGCACACATTCTTTTCTATGTGCATGAAATCTAGGTAGTACCTGATCGGCAACTTACTCCAGTACGGGAGTTCCTAGAATATTTTTTTTTTGTCCAGAATTTATACCTATCGGGTTTGTCAGGTATTGCTGCTACTATATCAGAAGGATTACTGAGCTGCCCAAAATCATATTCATTCTGCACTTCCAAAATTTCATCCCCCGTCCATCTCCTGGGTTGCACATTCTTTTCTACAGTCCCATTAAATGCCTTGGCAACCTCTCGCCATGGCTGATCAAGTCCAAGCCAACAACAGTAACGTATATGGACAATCTTCCTGCAATGAAGGTTGTCACACTCATTAGTCATGCACTCTGAACAAGCTCTGTATCCCCTGGTAACGTTGCTCGACAACATCCCGCGGGCAGGAAAATCACTGATGGTGCTAACAAGCATGACATGCATCTGGAACATCTCGTGTTTGTACTTCTCATAAGTGTGATGGCCAACGTTACTCAGGTACTTAAGCTCCTCAATCAAGGGTCTCAAGTACACATCGAGACACTTTCCTGGATAACCCGGCCTTGGAATTAACAGAGTCAACATATTGTATTCCTTCTTCATGCACATCCATGGAGGAAGGTTGTACGATACCAAAAAAATTGGTCGTATACTATATTGAAGACTCATGTTGCCAAAAGGATTGAATCCGTCAGATGAGAGCCCGAGAAAAACATTTCGGACCTCTTATGCAAAATGAGAAAACTTCCTAACCATGTGCTTCCAAGTCTCTCCGTCAGCAGGGTGTATAAGGGTATCATCGTCAGGCAAATCCCTTTCAGCATGCCATCTCATAGTTTTGGCCGTGTGTGAAGACATGAACAACCATTTCAGCCTATCAATGAACGGGAAATATCGAAGTACATTCACAGCTTTCTTATTCTCTACAGGGGTCAACTTATAGCTATCCGTGTGACATACCGGTCAGGCATCAAGGTTTTCAAGATCATTCCCTTTAGGATCTTTACCCCAGAAGAGAACGAAATCATATCTGCATGTATTGATTTTGATGTAGGTAAGGCTAAGATGTTCAGGATATATCGCACCTTATGATGAGTGGTAGGCAGGCAATGACCAGGGGGGGTGGGGCGCCAAAGCAGTCAACTCCAGATTATCATCAACAACCTTAACACTAAATTTGTTCTCCACTTTGACCTTCATTACTCCCATGACCATTTCAAGAACAATCTTATTACACCCGTTGTATAACAGGGTCTGTTGGAAGGCAATCAGCTTATTGTACTTGTCAATACCGTCAGTGTTGACAACTCTAGGGAATTGCTGAACTGGCTCAATAATAAGGAAACCCTCAATGGCGGTAGGGATATCTTGTACTCGAGCAAATACACTGCTCTCATAAGGAAACACATTGTTGAGAAACCTTGTTTTTGAATCATTGGATGTATTAGCCCTTTCAGAAAATTTCCCATGATCATGCTGACCTGTTGATGATGTTTCATCGTGATAAATCAAACATGTGTACTTATCCCAAAACCTGTTTTTCTTCAGGTGCTGTCATCTATATCAATGGGAAAATGATACAAATCGCTGCGACACTGACATTTCGTACACGGACAATAATGGATTGTATTCCAGTTAATGCCTTCACATATTCCACAAAACTACACATTTCAACGCCATATCTTTGATCCCATTTTGGAAGGCAAATCCAACTCTTGTCCATCCTGAAAATTCCAACTATATATATATACATGCACTAATTAAAAAAATTCATCGTTATATCTATATATATTTTTAAACTACAAATTACATTAATTCTTCTACTCCTTAATTACAAATTAACACACACACACACACGTGTATATATATATATGCATACTATATATATATATATCGACAAATAACATATAATTATATATATATATATATTCATCGAATTCAACACAAAATCAACTCAACTCAACTCAAAATCAACAATCTACACACACACACACACACACACACACACACACACACACACACACACACACACACACACACATATATATACGTACCTATATATATGTAACGGGATATAGCTTCACGAACTCATTTTGGACTACTTCCGACAACACCCAATGATTTCAGAGTGTTTTGTGTCTTTCTCGTCGATTTTTTTGAATGATTGACCTACTGCCTAGGTCTGTAATAAAGAACTTTAGCCGACAATATTATTATGTCTTCGGCTTTAGTTAAAAATGTCGTCGGCTTTAGTCGAAACTATAGCCGACGATTTTTTTCCGACAAAAACAGACGAATTTTTTTTTATCGTCGGCTATAATACTATGGCCAACGACCGAAAACTATAGCCGACAACCCCATTTTGTCGTCGGCTATACTATAGTATAGCCGACGATAAAAAAAATTCGTCGGCCTATTTTTCTTGATTTCGTTGGCTATAGTGTGTTTTCTAGTAGTGGCACGTAGATTTTGCTAGTCCTCGAGCAATGCTAAACTACGACTTAAAACAAAAGACAACATTCTATAAACACACTCTAACGCCTTCAACATATTTCCTCAGCAATCTTCCTACAAATGCAACACCAAGATTAGTCCTCATTCTCAATTCAATCCCACAAAGTTTTGAAAGTTAATTCCAATGCATAGTATATATGTAACATGTAGGATATAGACATAATCATGGTGAGTAATGAGTTGTAGCATGCAACAAACAAATCAAGATTCAACCTCACAAGGATATGCTCTCAAAGTGTTTCTCTCACATGTAGTTAAGGTTAAACGCTCAATTCAAATGCTTTCCAAATGGACTAAACCATATGCTCAACCCTTGTGACCAATCTCCACAGATCAAAGACTGTCATCTTAAGAATCAAAAGGACATTAGTGGTTGTAATGGGGCTAAGCTCATGGGTTAAGAACAAAAAGATATGAAATTCAACAAAGTATTCTATAACCTAGTAGAGTCATCAAAGATAGAGACACTAAAACACAAGCAACAATCAAATACCATCAAGTAGGAACTTCTTCAACTATGGTTAGATGCCATCTTGTTGGGCCTTCACTTCATTCTTTGCAACTTAGTCACCCTAGGTACCACGCTAGATTTGACACTTTTTTTTTCATTGCTGAATTTTTTCAATTGTTTTCTTTTCTTCATTACACACATACTAGTTTGATACCCAACACTTATTCCCTTGTATCACCTCTATAGACTTTCACCTTGGTTTCATATGAGTGTCTCATGTGTAGCTCAACTAAGTTCAAGAACAAAGATAAAGATATAACTACTCTAAGGTTCAAGGTTAGAGATTATGTTGGTAATGACAAAAATGCTAAATGTAGTCACAAAGTGGTTAGCTAAGGGATCACAACTTGTGTGCACATACTTATGGGACAGAGGCTAACTTTGGCTTTGGTGCTCATTCCTAGATGCCTTGATCACTTCCTCAATCAAGACATGAAATATATTGACTATAAGTTTTGATTAGCACAAGAGCAAGTTCTAGTAATCTCTAGAGTTCTTTAACTTAATCTGTAGTAAGTAATTGACACACACAAGAAAAAAAGTGTGTAATCACATTTAGGCTCAATCACTCATAGGATAAATGAATCTCAAAATGTTTAAGCATGCTCATGTTCTGTACCATGTTAACTTATTTCTTCATCCACTACATATTTGCACATGTAGCATGCATCCAGATTAACCAAAGAAACTTAAGTCACATAGTGACAAATAATCTCTTAGTCACAAATTCAGAAGATAAAAGCACATCATAGGCTCGTCAAGGGCAACCTCAGACTCCTTTTGTATTTTTCTTGACACTTTATTTTTGTATTTTTTTTAAATAGGACACTAAAACTCGGAACAACCTAGACAACATCTCAACGTGTCAAGACAAACTCTTCGACGTGTCGAAGGAGTGCTTTTGCCCGAAGCTGACACAACTTTCGACGTGTCGAACGGGGCTTCAGGATGGACTCAAAATGACTCAAAAATTAAAAAAACATGACTCAAAAACGAAAAATGTATACGTAGACGCTAAGGATATGATATTAACTCCACCCCACACTTGAAATTTGCATTGTCCTCAATGTAAAACAAAGCTAAAGCGTGCAATACATCAAACAAGTATGAAGCAAGACACATAACACATAACACATCACAAAACACAGTAATGGAGAAAAATAAAGTAAAGGCGAAAAGATAAGAGATCAAATCTATCAGTCATGCTTCTCCACCAACATGGACTGCCTCCTAAGCAGCGTTAAGTTTAATGTCTTCAGCCAGACGGTGACACCAATCAGTCCTTGATCGGTGCTGGATTGGACAACTCAACTTCCTCCACCAAACACTCTCTATTAGACTCATAAAAAGGCTTGAGCATATGTTCATTCACCTTAAAGGTGCTTCCAGTTCTTGGATTAATCTTAATCTCAACTACACCATGAGAAAACATATTTACCATAATAAAAAGACCATTCCATCTAGACCGAACCTTACCTGAAAACAACTTTAGGCGCGAGTGGAATAACAAGACCTTTTGTCCAACAAAAAAAGACTTGCTTTTTTTTATCATCTTATCATGAAAAGCCTTGGTCTTCTCCTTGTAAATTCGACTAGATTCATATGCATTGTTCTGGATTTCATCTAACTCATTCAACTGTAGC
Source organism: Geum urbanum (assembly GCA_946800695.1). Lineage (NCBI taxonomy): Eukaryota > Viridiplantae > Streptophyta > Magnoliopsida > Rosales > Rosaceae > Geum > Geum urbanum. The sequence goes on along the minus strand of OX327008.1, from coordinate 1,955,269 downwards.
TTCCTATGAACACCAACATCATCGACATCAAAATTGAACTTTTTTATTGCCCAATATGCTTTGTGTTCAAGCTCCATCGATAGATGACATACTTTGCCATAAATCAGCCTATAAGGAGACATCCAATTAGGTGTCTTGTAAGCCATTCGATATGCCCACAAAGCATCATCCAACCTTTGTCTCCAATCCTTTCTGTTAGGAGCTACACTCTTCTCCAAAATCTTCTTGATCTCACGGTTTGAAACTTTCACTTGCCTGCTAGTCTGAGGGTGTTAAGGTGTGACCACCTTATGCGTGACATTGCATTTTTGAAGCAAAGAAGCAAAAGTTCTTTTACAAAAGTGAGATTCTCCATCGCTAATGATATACCTAGGTGTGCTAAATCTTGCAAAGATGGACTTTAAGAACTTCAACACAACAACAAAATCATTAGTTCTTGTGGCAACTGTCTCAACCCACTTTGAAACATAATCAACCAAAAGCAAGATATACACATTAGAGTGAGAAGCAGGAAATGGACCCATGAAATTAATACCCCACGCATCAAATATTTCTACAACAAAATTTGGTTGCTGAGGCATCTGATCTCTGGCTCTTAAGTTACATGTGAATTGGCATCTAGGACATGGAACACTAAAGTTGTGTGCATCTTGGAACAATATTGTCCAAAAGAAACCACATTCCAACACTTTCATCGCAGTCTTCTTTCTACCAAAGTGGCATCCTTCTACTTGTGTATGACAAAAAGATAGGATTGATTGAAATTCAGAGTCAGGAACACACATGCGAATGATAGAGTTAGGACAATTATTCCATCAATATGGATCATTCCACTCATAATGCTTGGCCATATTCACCAATTTGTCTTTTCGCGCTCTAGTCTAGTCACTTGGTACCTACTTAGAAACCTTATAGTTGACAATGTTCGCGTACCAAGGTTCAGAATCTTGTATAGCAAAGAGTTGCTCATCTTGAAAGCTTTCATGCAAGGGGAGATTGCTCTCCTCCGCATTAGATCCATGAGTCAGTCAGCTCAAGTGGTCTACTACCACATTCTTTGTCTCTTTCTTATCCTTGATTTCACCATCAACCTCTTGGAGGAGTAGCAACCACTTGATCAATCTTGGCTTTGCATCCTGTTTTGTCATAAGATATCTTAATGCAATATGATCAGAGAAAATAATCACTTTGGTTCCTACCAGATAAGATCTAAATTTCTCCAATGCAGCCAAAAGCTTCTTCTCTATAGTTGAATAATTCAATTGTGCATCATTGAGAGTCTAAGAAGTATAATAGATCACATGGAGAAGCTTGTCAGGATGCTGCCCCAATATAGCACCTACAACATAGTCAGATGCATCACACATGAGCTCAAATTGAAGAATCCAATCTAGTGCTTGAATGATCAATGCGGTGGTCAAAAGCCCCTTGGGCTTGTTGAAGGCAATGATGCACTCATCAATAAAGTCAAAATTCACATCCTTTTGGAGTAATGCATAGAGGGGTAGGGCTATCTTGGAGAAATCCTTGATAAACTTGCATGTCAAAGAAAAGAACATACCTCTCTCATAGAAGTGGGAGGTGATAAGATGCGTACAAAATCGACGTTTGCTTTATATACTTCAATCCCCCTTTCAGAGATCACATGTCCTAGCATTATCCCTTGTTCAACCATAAAATGACATTTTCCCCAATTTAAAACAAGATTCATTTCAACACAACATTTTAAAACTAGAGATAAGTTATGCAAACATAGGTCAAAAGAATCACCAAAAGCTGAAAAATCATCCATAAATACCTCGATGATTTTCTCAACTATGTCTGAAAAGATGCTCATCATGCATCTTTGGAATGTTTCTGGCGCGTTGCATAATCTGAAAGGCATCCTCCTATATGCAAACGTGTCGAATGGACAAGTGAAGGTTGTCTTTTCTTAGTCTTCTCTGTCAATGGCAATGTGGTTGTAGCCAAAATAGCCATCTAGAAACCAATAATACACATGACATGCAAGACGCTCCAACATTTGGTCAATAAAAGGAAGAAGGAAGTGATCCTTATGAGTTGTAGCTTTGAGTTTGCGATAGTTGATGCAAACCCTTTATCCTATCTGAACTCGTTGAGGCACTAACACATCCTCATCATGCTTGATAACTGTGATGGCCGATCTCTTGGGCACAATCTACATAGGACTCACCCATCTACTATCAGAGATAGCATAAATAATACCTGCATCGAGAATTTTGATAACTTCTTTCTTGACCACATCTATCATAGGTGGGTTTAGTGTCTAGTGGGCCTCCGTTGTTAGCTTTCCTCCATCTTTAAGGAATATTCTATAAGTATACATTGTTGGATCAATTTCCTTGATGTTTGCATTTGTCCAACCAATTGCCTCCTTGTATTCTCTAAGCATAGTGGGAAATTTCTCCTCTTGAAGATTAGTGACCTTTAAAGATATGATGACCGATAAAGTTTTACTGTCTCCAATGATTTATACTTCAGATACTCTGGCAAAGTTTTAAGCTCTCATTCTGGTGCTTTCACAATAGAAGGAAGAAGCTTGTTAGTAGAATCTGGAAAGGGAAGAGCTTTAGAATTACCTTTCACATATGGCAATGACTCAAGGCCTGCCATAGCATCATCATACTCCTCCTAATATTAGCTCATCAGCGGAGCTGATTCTCAAAATTCCTGCTTCTTCTACGTGTCAAGACATGGTCTCAATGGGTTGTACCAGGGTAAGAATTTCTTCAAGTTCATCGACATCTCGGGTGTTCTAGTCATTTTCAACGTGTCGAGAGGATCCTCTCGACGTGTTGAAAACTTCTTTTGGACATTTTCTTCCGCCTTCTTCAAGTGTTTTCTTCAATGCATCATTTTCCACTGAATATTGTATGTATTCCTGCACAAAACTATCAAATGTATCAATGGAACAATAAGAATACAAGTCTTTTTCACCTGAATGCTTCATAGCTTCAAGTATATTGAAGCGGATATTTTTCCCATCAACTTTCACAGAAAGTTTTCCACTAAAACAATCAATCTTGGTTCTAGAAATCCTCAAGAATGGACGACCAAGAATAAATGATAGCTTAGATGGTTGGGGCTCTACTTCCATCTCTAGAATAAAGAAATCAGCCAGAGAGATCATGTTGCCAACCTGCACTAAGTCATCTTCTACAAAACCTCTAGGGTAGCAGTTAGATATATCAACCAATTTTATGGTCACACCTGTAGGTCGCAATGCACTTATGTTCAAAGTTTCAAAAACAGAATATGACATTAAGTTAATAGATGCACCAAAATCAAGCAAAGCACCAGTAAATTTAGTGCTACCAATTGTGTAAGGGACTGTAAATCATCCCAGATCAGCCATCTTTGGTGGTAGTTTCCTTTGGAGTACTATGGATACCTTCTTACTCAATGCAATGGTCTCAATGCCTATGAACTTCCTTTTCATGGTAGAAAGCTCCTTAAGAAACTTTGCATATTTAGGAATTTGCTTGATCATATCAAGTAAATGAATGGTCACTTGGACCTTCCGAATTGTGTCAAATATCTCTTGCTTCTAGATATCTTTCTTCTTCTTTTGGAGCCTGTTAGAAAAGGGCACATGTGAGAAAGTCAAAAGAGAGGGTTCATAAGGTACCTTACCTAATTTTTGAGTTGCTGAATATTTTGATCCAGGGGCTGTCTTCGACGTGTCGAGAGTTTCTCTCGACACGTTCCTCGACTCTGATTCTTTTTCCAACATGTTGAGAGTTTCTCTCGACGCGTCGAACTGGGGTACTGGATCCTCCAAATTTGACTGGTCTTGCACATTTTGTTCTATCACCGGTTCATCCCACTCTCGAGACTTCTTGGCTGGCTTTGGGACGTCTTCTGACACTTTTCCACTCCTCAAGGTAATGATATTAGCTTCATAATGGTTTTGGTTTGTAGGACTTGGAAAAACTTTGCTAGGAAGTGTACCAGGCTCTCTTGTTGACATTTGTTGTTGAAGTTGATTCACTTGTTTCTCTAAAAGCTCAAATGCATTGCTAGAGTTCTTATGGAATACCTCAATTCCCTTAAGCTTTGCCAATATGGCTAGGAAATCTAGATCATTGGTTGATGTTGTAGCTGGTTGTTGCACTTCCTGGTTCTCAAGTCTTAGCTTGAATCCAGGAGGTGGATTGAGGACATTAGTGTTATTTCCATAGCTAAAATTTGGATGATTCCTCTATCCCGGATTGTAGGTGTGAGAGAATGAATCATTCCTTGCTATTTGTTGTTGTACAAAGTTCACCTGTTCATCTTCTAGAACAAAATGACAAGTGTTTTGAGTATGATCAGTGAGCGAACAAACAGCACATACTTGAGCTAGAGAAGTCGAAGGTATGGTTTGACTTTTGATGACATTAACAATAATATCTAACTTCTTCTCCATGACTCTCATTTGTTTATCTATACTTGGGTTTGTAGAAACCTCAAATACATCATGTTTCCTACTAGCCAAAGTGTGCTCTTTAGTATAGAAGAAAGAACTCCTTAAAATTCTCAGATAATCTCTCAATGATGTCTTGAGCTTGCTCACCAGTTTGGTACATGAACATTCCTCAATAGGCTGAATCTACTTTTGTCTTGTTTGTTGGTTCCAAACTTTCATAGAAGAATGTCATTCTATCCTCCAAATCATACCCATAATGTGGACACTTTCTCAACAACTCTTTAAAGTGAGCCCATGCCTCATGAAGCATATCTCTCATTCCTCTTTATAGAAATATTCCTTTAAAAATGCTGACTTCATCTATCTCCAAGAATTAATCGACCTAAGAGCCAGGGAATTAAACCAAGTCTTCGCTCCAACTTTCAAAGAAAAGGGAAACAGTATTAGCTTCAACAAATTAGGTTCCACATTCTACAGGTTCTGTGTCAAGGCTAACTCCTTAAGCTCAGCCGGGTGTTGTTGAGGATCCTCAGAATATACCCCCGTGAAGTAAGGAAGGCTATAAATAATGAAGGTGGCACTAAATAATTCCTCAATATTGGGATCACAATGGGTGATGAAGTTCCTGTTGCACTAGGTACAAAGGAGTTCATCAACTTATTTGGTTGATCTCACATTGTTGCTGGTGGTGATTGTGGCACTTCTTCTTCAGACTCAGAACCAGTTCCAACTGTTACCTCAAGGTCAGGCAACATAATAATGTTTCCAACCTCCAATTCTGCTTGCCTCTTTTGCTTTCGATTATGTCTTGCTGAGCGTTTGATTTCAGGATCAAGTAGTAAATGCTCAATTCTTCTGAAATTTTGAGTATGCATGCACTAAGTACGTGCAAGCAAAATACACGTTAGACTCTAAACACAAACACTAAACAACACAAAACTAAAACAAAAGACACTTTAAAGTACAAAGAGTTAATCCTTCCCTGGCGACACAGCGCCAAAATTTTATAGTTGTTTTACACCACAAAAAAAATACCCTATTCCTTACACAAGTTTTAATAAAAAAACTTGAACATTCTTCCACGGGCTGTTGGAAGAGAGACATAGAGAGGAAATAGAAGACACAGAGATAGAGGAGGAGAAATTATATAGTTTTGTATTATTCATCTTATTAGGTATTTATATATAGACGCATGGTTGATTAATAGGCAGGGTGAGAGAGAAAGTAAAAACTCTCATTATATTTCATACTAGGCGGCTATTTCAAAATGATTGAGGAGATGGCTTCCAGGTTTGCAATAGCTTTATCGATTAATAAAGAAATGGTGGTGGATCTTGTTGCTGATAGTGAGGTGGCGACGGCTATAGATTTTCATTTTTTTGATCGACAAGTTAGTTGAAAAATCAGGCAGTGATGATAGTGTCCTTGCAACGACCTTGGCCATAGTGTGGGGTTTCCGAGACCGGCTTGTGATCTACCCAAGGACGATGAAATTTTCCTTTTCTGGTTTAGGGTTTTGGACAGTACAACCGTGTGTTGCATGGTGGCCTGTGGCATTATAAACGCCAAATGCTTTTTCTGGCGGCTTATGATGGGATCAGTGAAGCATTGAAGGTGCTTTTGCATCAGATTGAGACGTGGGTGGGAGTGCGAGGCCTACCCCTGACATTGAGAAAAGAGGAATATGTGGAGCTTATTTGGAACTCCCTTAGGATGCCATCTCCGGCCAGACCTGATCACAGTGAGGGACTGTGAGAGACCCATAAATATATAAGGAGATTAGTGTGACACTTGATTCGTAATTTCAGTGATTATGAAAGATTTTCGAGGAAATCTCATGGAATTTTGGGGAAGTGAAATTCTTGGTTTAAAAGTTCGACAAATAAGTATGCATCATCATGAGGCTAGTCCATGGTAATTTTTGTGGCATTTTTTTTGAAAATGTTAGTTATTTACTTCGATTTTCGAGAGATTGGAAATAAGAAAATACATTAAATAAAAGGGTATTTTCTGGACAATCTGGTCCATTGGATATGAGTATATATAGTTTAGACTGATCTGGAAGGAGCCATAAGTGTGTTGTCCCAACTAAGCAACTCTCTTTGTTTCAAACACTATTTTCGTTAGCTGCATCCCATGGTCAGAATTGACATGATACGCTGTTGTACTACCTTCGAGGTCTTCATGAATGTTGCTCAGAATTGTGTCTTTAGTTTTATATTTGTGACGATTTGACGGTGGAATCATGTTGGATCAAGGTAAATGCAACGAATGTTCATCACAGTTTCTGATTTTCAGTATAACATCAAATGGATTCTAACTTATGTTGCATGTCATTTCCTTCTATTCAGTTCTCTTCATCTTGCTTATGGGTGATGTTTTTTGACTGGGATCGAGTACATGAGTAAGCTTTGAGAGCTGGAGACCCATCTTGGAGACCGGCGACCTGCAATTAGACCCGATTGGAATTCTCTCACTTGACAATGGTGCAGAGGCGCACCAGCTCCATTTGTTCCGTTTTTCAGCCATGATTCTACTTCTACCAACATTTCATCTCTTTGGTGAATGAGGAGGTATAAACACAGGCTAATAACTTTGACAAGTTTTCTGATCTAACTGGCAATTCATGCGACGAGGTTGCTTTGCATGAGGAAAAACATGATCTACTCTTCAAGCTTTGCATATTGGTATAAAGAGTTTTTGGATTCGATCAAGTTTTGATGCTTTGTGTATTTTAATGTCATCGACCATTGTCGGTGTTCATTGTACATGGTGACATTCGTGGCACTTCTCCATCTATTTTGATGTTAGGTCTGATGTAATCAAGATCTACTCTTTTTAATTGACGAACTTTGAAGTGGGAGCTTGCATTACTACTACTAGAAGTATGCAAACAACTTGGGTAGCAGTAGGGAGTTTGGCGTGAAATTGAGGAACTTTGGTTGAGTTAGAAGCTTCAGGAAGGGCTTGAAGAACATCGGGTGATATTTAATTCAAATGAAATCAAGGTAGAGAATTTCTCAAACTATTATGTTCTGTTATCTAGTGTGTGTTGGATAATTCCCTTATCTAAAGTTTGGTTATATAAGATCAATAGTGATATATGTTAAACTTGGTTTGATAATGGATGTCCTTAGTAAATTGTGGGACTTGTCATGGGTTTGAAGATTGAGTTGGTTATTTTCAGAAATCTTGTTTACTGAGAAGCTTTGGTGATATTGTGTCATTGATTTGAAGTGATTTAATGACACTTGAGTATGTCGGACTAGGACTCCAGTTACCCGAGGCATGAAAGATGGTGGTGTTGGCCTAGGAAAGTGAGTGAATGTCAAAGCGACGATGTTTTAGGTAGGGGACTCTGGACTTGCCTCAGTTAGTGATTTTATAAAATAAACGTATTTTCTTGATGTATTAGTACAATGTTTTCAATGCATATGATTTTCTGTTTAATGACCTGAGAGTGAGAGGAGCATAGCGACATCCCTGGGCTTTGATCCCTTAAACCTCCAGAGGGGCTATATGGACTGAAGAGTGTCTAACATCCTTTGAAGTGTGGCACTCCTTCTAGGTGATACAAAATAAGTGGACATTTTCGCTACACCTAGCCAAGTAGACGATATTAATCATGGTAAGGTGGTAGTTGGTGAAAGGACCCAACCCCGATTCAGTTGCCTAAACCGGAATCGAACCCCTTCTGAAAACGAGAACCAACAAAAATCATTCAAAATTTTGGCAGAGTAACGTTACTAACGCAGAATTGCATTAACCTGCACCCTGAAAATAACACTTCATCCTATGCCACAAAAACCAAACCGTGGGCACCAATCCCAACCGGATTTCTCAACATCATATCATAATCAATAAACAGTAAACATACTGTAATATATATAATATATCCGAGAAAATCCGTATAAACATGTATCAGAATGTATCAGAGGTAACTCAATATATACAATATATACATCAGTAGGCGAAACAAGAACCTACTGGAAAACACAGGTAACTCAGATCACTAGCCTCCAACCGCGACGTGAAACACCAGAACCTGAACTGCAAACTGGGCACGGAAACCGAAAAGCCCAGGGGAAAGACATGAAAACCGTTAGAGTGAGTGGACGAAAATAAATGTCTTTCACCAGTTGATATATATGTTAAAATAACATATGCGAGTCCAGGTAAATAAAAAATAATAAAGTACACGAGGTAAACTCATACTCCTCCAGCGTACTGAGCATGCAAGTAAAAATCCCACGGGGTCACTCATGGACACGTCCGTATTAGTACAGTCCGAATCACGGGATCCCAGACCCACACGTGATTCCAGCCAGAAAGGCCTCAGGTCAGAGGTCTGCCTCCCCCCGGTAAAGGCCTCGGGTCAGGAGTCACAGCCTCCCCCAGTACACATCCTCGGGGATCAGCCGGGATGCGAGTGTATCGATACAACAACATATATAAAGACTGTACTCTGTGTAAACCAAATCGTAAATAGTTCGATGCAAATGCGTAAAGCAATATATAAATGCATATACGTAATGTATAATGGTATAAGCATACTCGTCTAGCACATGCTCATATAAATCGTAATCTTGTATGCATGCTCAAGTTCGTAAAACGTATATAAAGACTCGCAATCATTCTGTGAAAGGAAATTGTCCACTCACAGGAGAGCAAAACGCGCACTCGCGCTAATCTCGTGGCCCAGCGAAAGATCCCTCGCCCGAAGCACGATCTCGATCTCGATCCCCTGAATATTCATAAAACACAACTAATCAAAATCATAGCTCACGACTCTGTACTTAACCACGGAAACCAACCTTTCCCGGAAACATAATAAACTGTACAAAATAACTGACTGAATTTCCAAAATCTCCACTCGAAACCTTCGACTGAAAATCCGATGCCCAAATCACTACGAAAACCTCAAGGCGATATTCAGGGCGCGATTACGAGAAAAACGACATTAAAAACGTCGAAAACCAAAAAGTCAACCCCTCGTCGGAGCACCGCCGTTGACCAGCGCCGGCGGCGCGCCGTCAACGATGGAGTTCCACGGTGAGGGAACTCCAGAAATGAAGCCCATCTCAAGCCAAACCACTTTGATAACTACCACCAAGGCCAAATCTCACCGGAAACACCTCAATTTCACCCAAACCGATCAGAAATTTCCCCTCCGGCAACCTAATCGGGTTCTCCTCAAATCACAACCTTAGCCAAAACTAAACACATAGGGAGACTCACTAGGGCAAGGGGAGTCGAACCCCCCTAATCACCACCACCGTGGCTTGCCGAAAAACGGCAAACCAACACCGGCGAAATCGAAGAAACCGACCCGATTCAGGTCACCTCAAAACTCAATCAATTTCCATAAATCCAATTGCAAATCAACTTAAAACCATGAGAGGAAGCGATTCATACCCTCAACGAGGTTAGAGGTGACCGGAAAATGGAAGTCGGACGGCGAAGCTCAAACGGGAAACTTCCCTCTTCGGTCAACGGTCAACAGCTTCCATTTTTGGAAAGTCAACTCAGGTCAACGTCAAACAGTGATTTTTGACGATTTTACGACTATTCCCGATATTTATACTTGCGCCTCGGGTCAATCGACGGTCCAAAATGAATAATCAAAACTATTCGGATAAACACGAAACAAACGGATAAACTCGTCGAAAGCTGAAACTTCGAATAATCATATTATATTCCTCGGTTATCGGAAAAATCATCCGGAACCGCCTTCGAGCTCAAAATCACGTACTCTACAACTTTCGTGAAGAAACTTAATTCAAATTCTCGGCCGAAAATCCAGTCGTGAATCAAATCGGCAAACCACACAATTAACGACTAACGCGACTACGCTCATTCTCGTGAATCATGCCGACTACATTACTGATTCTGGTTCGGGTCATCACAGTTGGCATAAAGTTCGGTCATCAGGTTTGAGTTTTCTCTATGGGCCGTACTAAGTTTTCATACACTGGCACGATTTATGGTTTTGATAATTTTATAATGTGCATGGTTTTCATTTACTTGCCAACACCTATGATTCACTTGTTTCCACACCTAGCTGGGGTACAACCCTATTGAGCTCAAGGACGAAAGCTTGCCCCTACAACAATTTTGGATGTTAGTACTGTGTACGAAGATGGGACAATTAGATGATGCTTGTGTGGCTTGGCTTTTCTTGTATTATCTCATATTTCATTGACTGAGTTAGATCCGCATGACAAGTTTCCTTGTTTTATTTCATCTAGTTTAATTTCTTTATCGAGTATAGCTTGTTTGCAGAATTCTTCCCTTGTTAGCTTGTTTGTAAAATTCTTCTCTTATCAACAACTCGGACTTTGGCTTGAACCAGACTACTATTCGATCATTGTTTTGGCACTTGTATCTGTTTCTAAAGTAATTCACTTTATGATTTTTTTCGCTTGCACCTCATTTTCAAGAAACACTTATGCAAGTTAAATTTCTCATATACTTTACAGATAAGTTTTTTTATGTTCATATTTTGCCTTGCGGGTTCTTAAGACTTGAGTTAAGAATCTTAGCTTAAGTTTTAGGGACACACAACACTTTAATGACCTCGATTTGATGAGGTGCAAATTGGAGCATTACAGAATGTGCGGTAGAGCAAAGGGTACATGTGAAACTGGATACTAGGCATCGACTTTGGACGTCTAGGGTTTACTGTTTTCGGTTGGTGGCCTCGGTGAGTGTGACTAAGTTATGAGAGGGGGAAGGGCTATGCCGTGGTTGTGGTTTCCTTCACCGTGGATCAGAGGGTTGCGACATGCTTCTGACCAAGAAGACAACGACTTTAAAGGAGGCGGGGGAGGCAAGACAACCATTGTTTGACAATGGTGCTTGGTAGTCAAACTCGGTCACCAAATTGGGAAGTTTATGGTTTTCTCCGAACCCTAGCCCTAAAAGTGTTATGGCTCATGGGTCGACAGTACCGGCGAGTGCACCAAGGTTGTTTCATGTCCTGGGGGTGACAACGGCGGCGATTCAGGCCATTTCGGGTTGGGAGGCGACGGTGACCGAACTGGAGAGAATTCCTATTTGTCCTGTGTCACAATTTGAGCATCCTTCACTATTGGGCTAGCGTGATGGGCCTGAACTTTTGGGCCAGAGTAAGAAAGCTAAAATAGATAATGAGGAGGCCCCACTTGAGATGGAATAAGAGTTTGGTATTCTGTATATTTTCGATGCTATTACTTTGTCTCCGACTAAGCGAAAGAGAGGTCGTCCTTAGGGTTCTATGGCTAAGAAAAATACTGAAAAGGAGATAAACATTGAGAAATCGCAGAGGAAGAAAAGGGTTCCAAAAATTTTATTGATGGTGCCGATGCAGGATACTGTGGATGGTTCGACTAGCATTACTATGGGGGAGAGATCGGTGGTCCTTGTACATAATGCACAAGAAACAACTTTTTCATTTCAGTCCTTTTTAGAAAGAAAAATTGCGAAGATTCATTTCGTTTTTTTTTCTTCTGAATTTTTACATAATGCATGAAAAACGACTTTTTCAAAAAAAATAATAAAACGTTGCTAAAAATGACAATTTTTTGAGTTGCCTGACACTTTAACTTGTCTCTATGAGAGAATTTAACGAGCATTATGCATAAATAAATTTGGATTTTAGGAGTTTAGAGTTTTTAATTTGCATGTATTTATATAAATATTACAAAATATCAAAAACGACGCTATTTTTTGCATACTTCAATTTTTCTGTTCAATATTTGGAGACCAAAACTGAACGAATTATTTTAGTTTTTTTTTTCAGTTTGGTTTGTATCGTGTTTGATTTTTTCCGACCGCGGCTCGGTACGATAATAATGTCCGAAAATAAAAAAAGTGACCAATTTGAATGAAATGGTTAAACATAGATGACAAAATTACAATTTGTCATTATTTAGTGATCAAAACGTCCTAACTGTAAAATTTAAGCCTCCTCTCAACAAATTTTCTTTGAGTATACGAGTATATGAGTATATGAGCATATATATCAGGCTCCTTTTATCAGAATTGAAAAAAATGATGTCTCTCTCTCTCATATCCTTACATGTCGAATTTAGCAAGGGGGACGATTTCGTCTCTCTCATATCCTTGCATGTCGAATTTAGCAAGGAGGGACGATTTCGTTTTGAAGGCGAAGGCATGTCTTACTACAGCAGACGGAGACTATTACAAGACTCGGCATCGTTTGGAAGCGTGATATTAGAGACATGAAGATTTTAATGGACAAGCAGCCAGAAACTACAGATGCTAAAGAGCAGATTGACAAGGATTGAGTTCTTAGGATTTAAGATATTGATATTTTTTTTATACTTTTATTCTTACTCCGTATCAGAATTATGGGCCGTTTGTTACGCAGGATTGTTTTAGACCTCCTTAACCTTTGGGATAATCCTGAATTAGTGTAGGAGTCTTGGACTAAGGTTTGTATCATGTTTGTTGCAACATGGGATTAGATGATAATATTCACAAAATAGTGATGACCCATGTTTGGTGATGTTTGGGATTACAGACACAAATTAGAAGCGTCAGTCCTTCTAGTTCTTGATTCCCATTCAATACTTTTTGGCATATCTCAAATTGAAGTCACTTGTATATAAGTTTGCTTTCAAGTCTAAACTGAGCTAGAGTAGAGCCGAGATATTTGGATAGATTGTTTCAACTCACTGAGCTCTACATTTTCTTCTTAAACGATAAGAAGATCATGTATAGAAGAGAACACAGCCAAGAAGAATATGGGAAACATAGACCTTAAACAAACAACACAAACAACAACTGTAATGCCTCCGTTTGCTATGGAGTAATACTTGGCTCACGTACTGCGTCCATTTGCTATGGAGTAATGGCTATCACAGATTAATATTTAATCTAACGTAAACACATAAATCAAAGGCCACTTACGATTAAGATATGAGTTATATTTGTTGTTACACATTCACAAGTCCACAAATATATACACCAAAATCAAAATAATGAGCTAAACTCTCAACTAAACTCTTTGACGGTTCAAAATGATAGTGACTGTTGAAGATCAAGCTATCAAAGCTAAAAAAACCGTCGTCTAAACTTGTGGCTTGTTCAAAATTAGTGTTAACGTACCTACAATATGTGGAACATATTGTGGCTTCATCCATTCAACAGATTTTGAACAAACACCTCTCTAGCAACTCCATTCAAAGACTTGAACACTGAGATGTTTTGCAGTTTGTCCAAAATAATTTTTACTGCTTCAACTTGATCATTAATAAAAAAACCCCATATTCATTAACAATATCAGAGTAATCTTCATTGCCCTTCACAATGACCTCAGTTATCCTTTCAAGTCTTTTGCCAGATGCTTCAAATAATTTCTCTAAAGAAATAACAATCTTATCAGTGGGATCATCATTTCTCTTCCTCTTTCTACTACTTTCAATGGAGTGGCTTGCCTCTTGGTTTTGTGACATTGGACTCTGCTCAATAACATCTTCAAAGATATTTTCAGGATTTGCCTCAGTATTACTTTGCACATCAGTCATGTCAGCAAGGTCTCTGCTCCTTTTCCATTTGCTCGGTCCTTTCCAAATATATTAGCAAGCTTCTCAAACAATGGATAGCATTTGTTTCTCCACCCTTTTACAAGTTTGTTGTGCTACAAAATAGAAGTAAAGAAATATCAAATGTACTTCTAAAACAAGGCAATTGAAATGTGAAGTAATAGCTAGCTTAAATCCATTTCCATTTACCTGAACATACATCTCCCATGCTTCTTTGCTATCAATTTCGATGCATTTCTTAGCATCATTCCATGCAAAGCCACTTGTGTTTGTCATATTATAAACTATGTTGTAGTTACTCTTCCATTTTTTCAACTTTGATTCAATATGAGGAAAAGCTTTCAAATTGGATTCTGGACATATGAGTTCCAAAGCCTTCTCCATTAAAACCAATGTACCTGATTTGAAACTTCCTATTTCACAACGATGCCCTCTAGAAACAAAATCATCCAAAACACTAAGTAATGCATCTTCCTCAAAACTGGTCCACTTACGTCGACATCCAATTGGCTTAGCTTGTTCAGCTTTGTTATTGACATCACCACCTTCCACTTCTGCAAGCCAAACATATAAATATTGTTACTGCCAATTTTAATACAGATATGGATAACTAACACAACCTTAGCAATATGGATAAATGGGCGGGTACCCGTCCATTGAATGGAATACTCATACTTAAACGGATAAAATTCGTTAATATCCATAACCCACAAAATGTTGAACGGGTAATACCCATACCCGCCCAGTAAATTTTTGGGCAACCCGTGGGTACCCGTACAAAATCAAGTTTTATTATTTTTATCTAGAAAATAAAGAATTTTATGTTTTTTAAAAGAAGAAAATAAGATTTTTATTTATTTTTGTATATTTTGTAATAAAGAGAGATTGAGGGAGAGAGAGAAGGAAAGAGAGAGACAGAAGAAGAGAAAGAGATTGAAGGAGAAAGAAGAAGCAGATCAAAGGAGAGAGAGAGAGAAGAAAAGGAGGAGAGAGAGAGAGAAGAAAAGAAGAAGAGAGTGAGGAGAGAGAGAGAAAAAGAAGAAGAGATTAAGGGAGAGAGAAGGAGCAGATCGATGGAGAGAGAAGAAGGAGAGAGAGAGAGAGAGAGAGAGAGAGAGAGAGAAGAAAAGGAGAGATAATGAGGAGAGAGAGAAGAAAAGAAGAATGAGATTAAGGAGAGAGAAGACAGGAGAGAGTAGGGCTGGGCATGGGACGGGATTAAAGTCATCCCACGTCCCGTCCCGGTTGTTACACGGGGGACGAGTCTTACATTTTGAGAGTAAATCTCGTCGGGCCCAATCCCGGATGGGACGGGACGGGATCGGGACGGGACGGGCCCAATCCCACCACAAAATTGGAAACAAAAAGGAAGAAAAACTTGCTTACATTCATAAATTACAACATGCATCTATGATCTAATTACAATTACACAACTTGCTTACATTCATAAGTCACAATCCATAACCTAATAATATCAAACATAACAAGAATAACATCCATAATCTATTACACAAGTTCACATATCATAAGTTTAACAAGAAAAGAAGAAAATAAAAAAAAATAGCAATACAAGATTAAAAACATAGCAATAAAAAATTAAAATCAACGGTCAAGATCAATTTTAATTTATATATGGGACGGGATGGGCCTAACGGGACGGGAAATTTCAGTCCCGCGTCCCGTCCCGTTGTTTTTCTGATGGGACGGGACGGGACTGGATGGACATTTTTAGTTTCAAATCCCGCCAGGATCGGGACGGGACCGGAATTTGCGGGATTTGTGCCCGGCCCTAGGAGAGAGAGAGAAGAGAGAGAGAAAAACACGAAGAGACTAAGAGAGAGAGTATTTGAGTGTGAGTATATGGGTACCCATGGGTACCCGTGGGTATACCTATACCCGTTCGTTTAATTATTGGGTATTTTTGAAAATATCTATTACCCACCCATTAGCAAAATGGAATAGGGTTTTACCCGTCTGCCATTTCAAAAACGAAATAATACTCGCGGGTATGGGTACCCTCAGGTAAAAATGCCAACATTATATGTAAACCTGCAAAAAATTGAGTATAAGCAGCAGCTTATAGAGTGGAAGAAAGAAAAAAAAAAGGGACGAAAGAAAACAAAGCATGATCTTAAGAGAGTTGAACTAAGTTAAATTAATATGCCATTGAGTCTAAATTCATATGCCCCAACTCCAGAAAATTGAGTATAAGCAGCAGCTTATATAGCTAAACGAGCAACTTATATAAAACTGATAAGCAGCAGCTTATATAGCTAAAAAAAGGGGAAGAAAAAATATGGATGAATTTGTTTCAAAACTAACAAAAACCTGGCCAGCACAACTCCATTATATTGGTAAACATTAGGACATCAATTGCAACAATCTCATATTAATAACCACCAGATTATATAACAAGGAGAATATATAATACAAATTAGAGCCAAGCAATAAGAACATATAATTGTTCATTCTCCATAACACAAATAAGAACTGTATTACAAATAGTCCATTGGTTTGATGCTTCTATTAGAATTATGAATAGAAATCAGAAACACAAAATAGGATAGAACTAGAATTAAGCTAAGCTTGCCCTCTAGCATTTCTACGCGTCTTTCAATCATCATATATTTGTTTAGCCAAATCTTGTCGCCAAGTTGTCCATTGGTCTGATGCTTCAACACCATCAATTATACCACCATGTCCCATATTTTCTGATTCGTTACTCTCAAAGGCCACATACTCTAATGGATTGATAGACATTTCCCTTCGAGTTAGATTATGTAAAAGACAACAGGCTGTAATTATACGGCATTGGGTTTTTATTGGATAGAAAGACGAACTTCTTAGAATGGTCAATCTACCTTTTAGCAAACCGAACCAACGCTCTATGACATTTCTTGCTTTAGCTGCTTCATATTAAAGTATTCCTCTTGGTTTGTAGGCAAATTTTTATTTCCCCATTCCGATAAATGATACCTTATTCCTCTATAAGGTGTAAGAAATTCCTCACCATTAGTGTAACCACCATCGACAAGATAATAGTAACCTAATAACCAACACACAATTTCTATTAGTCCCTCCACAAAAAATGTCTATTCAAATTTAAAATACAATCTAATAATCACTGATCATGGCCTTACCAGTGGATACTTTTAACCCGTTTGGCCTAGTTATGGCATCACGAAGAACTCTAGAATCAGATGCGGAACCCTTCAAACCCGATAAGAGAAATATGAATTACATGTCGCGGGAAGAAAGTCCTAACACATTTTTTGCAATTTCAGCTTTCCTAGTTCGATACTGTGGCTTGTCTAGTGCCACTACACGCACTCTTATGTATGTTCCATCTAATGCTCCCAAACAATTCTTAAAAAAATATCATTATAAATATAAGATCATCGCATATCATAGAACTAAATGATATGCCATTAACTAACTACTAAATTAAACACTTAATAATCAGAAAAGACACAACAATTAAAACCCTTTGTTGTAGATGTAGCATTGGTAAATAGGGTATCGTTCTTAACCGGGGATTGAGGGTGCATGCATGACTACGTTTATAAACAGAAATTTATATGTATGGGGGGTTTGAAAGTTTGGTTTAATTAACTACGAAAATAAGAACAGAAATTGGTAAGCAAACATATTAAGAAATCCTAGATTCTATCATGCTTCACTCATAAACAAGTAGAAAACAAACAAGAACAAAGAACCCTAAACATGCTTGCTAGACCGAAAATAAAACACTGACTAATATACTTATAAGTGATCGACACATTATATCCACCTAGCCAATTCATGCTCATATTTATTTAGTGTCAACGAAATTCTTAATCTTCAACCTAAAATACATAGACATGCTTTTAAATTGTAAACGAAGAGCGCAACAACTTAATCATCTAAAGATCATACAAAACATGTAAGAGAGGAACGAAGAGCGTATCACCTAGCATATTAAGAAGCTTTAAGCACATAAGCATGCATACCAATTAAAAGTTAAAAACTAAGAACACATGGAAGATACTAAAGTAAATCTGAAACATAAAACCTTTTGTCAAACTTTATAACAATCATACTTAAACAAAATCTATTACAAGGAAGAGATGAAGTAGAGAAGCTCATGGTTACACTTTTTATTCCGTGAAGAGCATTGCAAACGCCAAGTGGTGATTCTCAAATGCAAGACGAAGAGCGCCGATTACACTTGATCAGTGGAGAAGATGGATGCTCGGCCTTGGAGGAGGAATTTGCTAAGTATGAGAGGAAAGGTGTTTGAGGCAGAGGTTTGGCTTCTATATTGTGTGATGCCTTACTTCTGGTCGAGCTCTCTTTTATATAGGATATGAAAAACCCTAGTCCATCCCCAATTAGGAATGAATTAACTCCACCCGGGTAAGTTGATCTTTCTTCATTAAATCAGTGATTCCCGGAGATTTATATGTCCAAATTGAATGATTCTTTTTGGGATGGAAATTTAACTTCCAGAGCTTTCCATGGACATATTATTCGTACCATAATTTCTTCTGATCCGTTTTTGGTGGCCCGTTGAAGTGGGCTGATCTGCACAGGCAGATTTCCTGATTTCTAGCATTTGATCTATCTTCTTCTTTTGGGCTTCTTTGTGGCCGAATTTGTGCATTATCTTGGATCTTCTTGGACACAAAAACATGGTATTAACCCATCTTAGTAATCTTTAATCCAATCTTTATAACTCGGGGCCCATTCTTCTTCATCTTTCCTCCTCATAACAGGAAATTCCTCCTTAACACGTTTTTAGCACATTTATGCCTCATTTACTCCATCTTCTTTATTTAGGACCTAAAAACAACAAAATAAGTTAGAAATAAGAATACTAAGGTCATAACTAAGCTAAATGTAGAGAGAAATACGTTATAAATCAAGCATAAAATGCGTAGATCACTAAATCAATAAGTGGCTCCAAACTAAAGCCACATTTTGTAATGACGTACCTTAAACCATTTCCATCTATGATCATGAGACAAGAAAGTGAAAGAAGTAGTGATGCAAAAGCCCAATGAAATTATCAATTTTATGAAGAAGAATACAACTAAATCTGGATAGATTAGAGAAGAGATGAGAAGGAAAAGAATCAAAGGAAGCAATAAAGAGGTAGAAGAGAAAGATAATTGAAGATTTTACCTGAAGCAAATTGACCAATTTTTCTTTCCCTTGCGTTAGAGCCCAAGAGCGAGATGAGATGGTGCAGCGATGAAGAAGAAGAGTGAGTGCTAAGGAGGAGGTGTTATCCAGAGTCGATGAAAATGAGCTCTTGTTTTCTATATTACCTCTCCTTTTTACTTCTTCATCTCTCCCATTCTCTCTTCCATGTTGTTCCAACTCCCACAATAGGGTCGGCCCTGGGATTTAAGCTGCTCTGGGTGAAACAAAAAATTGGGCTCTTGATTCGATTTTTTAAATTTAAAAAAAAAATTACTTACCAAAAGTTTTTATTATAAAAAATTTGAAATATAAGACGAAGAGAAGAAGGCAAAACCGGAAAATGAGTAGTGAACTAGTGAAGACGAAAAAGGAAAGGAAACAATGAGGAAAAGAGAGACTTGAAGAAGAAAGAAAGAAAAAAGTGAAATATTAATCAAGATGAAATATAATTATTATAATATAAATACATCTATTATGAGGTCCATTGTTATTCATTTTCTGTTTTAGTCTGAATCTCTGGAGTTTATTCTTATTTGGACAATCATGTAGTAAATATCCATATGCTTATATTATTGCTTTACAAATAAATTGGGGCCTTTTGTATTTTGGGGCTCTAGGCACGGGTCTTCTTGGCCACTCATGTCCCACAACCTCATTTGTAGAGAGAGAGAGAGAGAGAGAGAGTCGCGCTCCGGGAGTCCAGAAGGTTGAGAATGACAGGAATTTTTTCGTGGGTTGTATGTGTTAGGGATCAAAGTAGTGGTTGAGTGACTCTTTATCGTCGGAGAAGGGAAAAGTTTGGAACTTTACTGGAGCAAAATGTGTTTGGGAGGTGGGTAGCTAGACCATTTTGTTAAATAAAGTCTTAAACTACTTCAATCAAGAATACGACTTACGAACCTGATAAATTGATTAAAGCTATGAACAAAGATGATGTACATGCTTTCTGGTTTCTCAAAGCGAGTACGCAAACTCCATGTATGTACAGCAGATTTTGTAGTTCAGACAAAATTCCAAGTTTAACAATTAGGGGTGTGTGAATATAATTACTTTAAAAAAAATGAGAATATTTTATTATCGAAATAATGACTCGTAATATGTCTTATTATGTATGTGATTCATCTTTCTTTTACTTGCTAGTCAAGTTATCCATGTATAATATATTTAGTATCTCAATACGATTCTATATCCACTCTCATTATAAACTAGAATTTCCATTCCATATCGGGACTAGATTAGAACTCTATATAAAGACTTCTTGGTGCCTTGTACCAACCACAGAATATTAATCAATATAGATCAGCTTTACCTTCGAATTATTACATTGATATTCCAACACGTTATTAAAGCACGAGCTTTAACTCTAGCCTAAACACCTCCCCACCTCCTTCCCATCATCTACCGCCGTCGTCCCACACAACCACCGCACTTCTGCCACCGTTTCACGCATCCCGAGGCCGAGAAGGATCCCCTCCTCTGTGTGTTTCTTGATCCTGAATTAAGAAGTAAGTTGTTCTAAACGAAAACCTATCTCTTCGCCCTCCTTGCAACTTCGTGATTCTATTTTATTTGACACTTCAAACACTATTCTTCTACTCCGTCTTTACGATTTCTTTAATCGAAGATGTTAAAGAATCATATAGTGGGGACATAGTTAAGGAAGGAATCTCTTAGGTCATCGACCTACATAGAGTTCGAATTGTATATCCGGACCTAGAACCGAAATGTTTTTTTTGCCTTTCGGATTTCCCATACCCATTACGAGAATCGAAGAGAATCTTCGTTCTAAAAACGTAAACGGGAATGTCATGACTTTTAGTCAATTGATTTCATAGAAAAAGTAGAAACAGAAAGAGAGTTTCGATTAATTCCTAAATAGGTATCAAAGACTCGAATATGCCAAAAGAAGAAGGATCCAAAAACTAGAAATCTCGTCAATGTACCATTCATTGTACTATGGTGACTCTAAGTTTTCTCTTTCGATTTTGTTCTTTGTAAGATGTCAAAGTTTGACATATGTATTGAGATATATCTATCCACATTCTTCAGTTGGATTACAAATGTAATTGATAACTGCTAAAAGATATAAAATCCATGTGATTAACTACAACATGATATCTATGAAAGCATAATATGCTCGAGATATGAAACACACAATACATGATTCATATTTTTATTTTTATTTGAAGGTATAAGTCAGTATAACCGCTTAGGATAAACACCCTAAAAGTAGAGATGCAGACAAACCCGATTGGTCAATTATCCCAATCCTGTAAAGAAAATGATCTTGAAACTAAATCTCTTATCTTCATGGTAGTTATGAGAATTAGGTTTATCTTGATAAATGTTTGGTTTTAATTAGGTTAAGCACAGTAGTCACTTTATGTAAAAGGTTCAATCAATCAAAATTTGTAGGCATGATGACTAGAAAGAGGACTTTCGATGAGTGCTTTTGAGAGGCTTGCCCCGTCAACATCAATTTCCTTGGACTTGCTTGTTATACTTTTACTTTATCAGATTATTATGATTCATATGAATTTTATGTACACTTGTATGATGAGTTAAGTTGAAAAACTTAATGACGAATCAAAAAAAAGTTTTTATCTTGAAATTCTATAGAATATGTACGCAAAATGTAAGTGTTTTTGTATCTCTAGAAGCCTAAGAAAAATATGTCTAAACACTTGGTTATATTCATGAGAAAATAGAATTCTGGAAATTCTGGAAAATCGATAAACCACTTGTTTTTCGAGAAAAAATTGAAGCTATTTTGGAATTAGAATCGTCTAAAAATATTTTGGTAATTTCAGAGGAAATAAGGGCATTCTTGTAAAAACCAGAAAACTCGAGGGCATTTTGGTAATGTCAGGGACGAACCCAGAAACCCACCGATCTGGATCCGAGGACATCCACCTCTGTCTCCGGCGATGAACATCGATCGAAGGGAGCCAAAACCGGGGACTTGTGCTCTGAAACCTTATCTCTTTCACTGTCTCCTTCACATTGTCGTTCCCGGATGAGATCGGGGGAGATATCGATTGAAGGCGATGGGGATTCCGATCGGGTTTGATTCTCTCCCTCGTCTCCTCCTCCTTTCACGGCTACACCGACCGAAAGACCCCACGAATTCGAGCGGTGCTCCTCACCGTTTGAGGGGTCGGACCGTCGAGGAACGAAACCAAGGCCAAAACCCCAAATCGGGCTGACCGCCGAAATCCGAGATCCAAATGATTTCATCAACGAGGATTCGCGTCGTATCTCCACGACCGCCGCTTTCCCTCCCCGCCCCTCCGCCCCTCTCTCCTCTCCTCGCCGAGAAACGAGCCACCGTGCGATTCTCCTGCCACAGGGAAGATTTCCCACCGAAATCCACGACCCGGATATTCAGATCCCTGGGTCACGGGTCACGGGTCAAACCGACCCGAATAGACCTAACCGGGTCAACCCAGGTACAAAGCGGGCCGAACCCGAAACCAAAACAGGCCCAACCCAATCCAATTTGGATTTGGGTATCTGATAATGTGGCGACACCTCAGCCTCCAATGCTGACGTGGCCAGTTATGATTGGTCCATGTGTCACTCGTGGGACCTATTGTTTCTAGAAACTGTATTATGTACTCACGTACAAATATGTTGATTTAAATCAAACCCAGAATCTAATTTTTTCTTAATTTGATTTCAATGTGCTACTTGTTTACATTAGAATTTTTAATCATGAAATTATTCCTCGATCACAAGTTTGTCATTCTATATGAAAATCGAGAACTATAGAGAATCCGACATGTAGACTATTAAACACGAAACGTTACATAGGTCTGAATTCAAGATGACAACATTGGTTGTCTATTGACTTACCATCCACAAACCAATTATGCTAAAATCGTAGTTTAAAAGCTATTTCAATTAGCAAGTACCAATCTAATCGTTGGATTTCAAATCCGTAAAATAGTGGCGAAAGGGTTTATATTGACATTCTTTTATGAATGAACTAACACGATACTCGCGTACAATGCTTTTGATGTCTTAATCAAGCGTCATCTCTTCAAGTCGCCTTGCATAGAAAGGGATTGAAGGTAAGACATTCCAAGTGCATTGATGATAGGAATACAAATATCCAACCTATCATTGGTTAGTCTAAATAGATGCAGAAAACGTTCTAATGCAACCATTCGATCTAGAGTAGGACAAAATCCATCTGCACTATGTATTGCATTGTGCGATCGAATCATTCGATATACTCGAAGTCATCATAATGTGCCAGTCTTCCAGTGTTTAGGAGGAGATAGGAACAAAGTTCTTCATTGAAAACGATAGGAGTTGTCGTGATCAAATCCTACTCTGTCTCAATATAGTCATGGAATCTCAGTATCCGAAACTGAATTCACTAGTGACATCGATGGTTCTTCTCATACATACTAAGATACTAAGTATGATTACATAGAACCACATCAACACAACCTAGAGGGAGTTAGGTGGGGCCACCGTGACACCAATAAGCTCACGGCCAATGTGGTCAGGCCTTGGCTGCCACAATGTGGTGATGTTGACTCTATGTGGGCTTTAGACTATGTGACTTGTGAAGATAAAACATGACCTATTTCCACTTTGGTTGTTGGCAGATAATACTTATCCAGAAGAACCCGAAACCACGTTAGTTACATGCACATGCACACAGATATGGTCATCGTGATTATTTGAGCAAGGAATGTCTCTGAAAGGTATGCAGACTTGGCATAAAAATGGAATTCATTCAAGGAAACTTTGGCGAAGTTCAATATCATAGGATAATTTGGGTATGATTTCTCCAATGTTCCAGACGAGGTATCAAACGTTGAGAGAATCAAGAAGTCTTCTTCTTGTCAACCTAGAGGTTTCTCAATACATCATTGGAAGAGAAGAAATTCACCGTTTGGCAGTTAATGGTATTTTATATAAACTGTTAGTAGTAATTGATGCCTCTTCAATTGAGAACATTGTTTTCAGAATAAGAATGGACTTGAGAGTTGCGAAGTCTTATTCAAGTATGGCTCTTGTGAAAGCATTGATAGCATCACACGTTGAATTCAAACGTTGGTTAGATGATATACACTTCGAACCACATGATTTGATAGACATAATTAATTGGTAATTGTTGACAAGCTGTGACTACTTGAAAAAAGTAAGTAAGCATCATATTGGTGTGTGACACGTTCACATGCATATCAAATTTTTTCTAGTTAAGAGTTTAACTCCGAGAACGCATAATGATTGCAACTTAGTACTCGATATCGCAGAAGTGGAGAAAGTGTCGAGCCAACTGAGTCATGCCTCAAACGGTCTGCAAGTTGTTGCTTGCATGTAGCTTCTTTGTAGCGTCGTTGTAATCATTTGTCTATTTTGAACTTTCTTGCTGTAAAGTTCCTCTTCGAAATGTACTAGACATAGTAGAAGGGAAGTCTGACTTTGGTACGGGTTTACCGCAATAAAACTTTGGTCATTGAGCTTGGATTGTCTCATTATCAACAAAGTTTGAAATTGTGCACCAACTAGAGTTGGATTCGGATGAAACATTCGCGGATTGTGCTTTTGTGACTACTTACGTTAAGAAAATATTTCTTCCTGACATGAGTTTGGATCTCATGATCGTAACAGTATTGGACTGACATGTCAAAATGTGACAATGGATGTCTGACAATCAATGAAAATCTAGAATCATTCGACTTAGTTTAAACGTATGGACCCTTGACCAACGATTGGTTCCAGATATAAGTCACCACATAAGATACAGCTTGACTACCATAGAAGGTGGAAGCGTCCCTGCCAATGATGGTGTCACCACCAATGGAAACTTAGGGCTGCTGAAGGCCAATGTTTCCTTGTGTTAACCACAACGATGCCTGAATCTTGGGTTCATGTTTGGAAGTCCATGCGAGTGGTTTATCCATTGCATATGTACATACAAGTATGGATTCTTTTGGAGGGATACGTGTGCGTCATACACATCTAATGCATGTAAGCATGAGTTCTTATGATGAGTTGTGTGGAATATCTCCTTGGTTCTTTAGTTATAGTATCTTTGGTTGATGTTTCAAGACTCCCATCATTCTCATTATTCGAATGTGAAATGGACTTTGTGTTAGAAACAAGGAGATTCATTCCTCTTACTCCTTAGATTTTATCCACTATGTTACTAGTAGTGAAATGGACCGCGTGAGTTGGAGCTGAAGTTTCTTGCTATTTGAGCATATTGGGATACTGTCACTCTTGCATTAGAAAATATTTTAGCATGCTTGCTATGACTCATGCCTAAGTCCACATTTGTATCGACACAAATTTTCTGTTTTATTCGAGTCGCTCATAACTCAGGAATCCCTCTTGATGAGCTTAGGAGGAGATGTTGACTTCAGGGGGAGTAGAAAACCATAACGTCGTGTCATATGATAGATGTGATGAGCTGTACTCTTTTTCATGCCAAGATTATTTTCTCCCACATGATTTGATTACTTGGAAAGATTTTTAATGAGGCAACGAAAATATATTTGTGTCAAAGTCTCATCGCCTTGACATAATTACTCTCAGTTTTTGCTTAGTCTAAGATCCGTTTTTTTTTCCTGCAAAAGTTTTTGTCTCGAAAAGATTTTTAATGAGATACAACCGTGATCACCATCACCAAAGCTGATCATGATTCATGAAAGAAGACCCCAAGTCGTCAAGACATCACAAGGAGGAGTGTTGAAATATGTCTTATTTATGTGTGTGATTCATCCTTCCTTTACTTGCTAGTCAAGTTATCAATGTATAATATATTTAGTATCTCAATAGGATCCTATATCCATTCTCATTATGGACTAGGATTTCGATTCTATATAAGGACTAGATTAGAACTCTATACAAAAGTTTCTTGGTGCCTTGTACCAAGCACAAAATATTAATCAATATATATCAGTTTTATCTTCGAATTATTGCTTTGATATTCCAATATCATCTTTTAAGAGAAAGCGAATTTGTTACTCAATTTTTTTATTTCTTCTAATTTATCTCTTTAGAGTTTAAGAAAATGAAATATTTCAAGATATATCGATAATTTATAAAAAGAGTATAAAAAGTTAAAAAGTTGAAGAAAAAAACAATCCTATTTTCTCTCTTCCTTTCTCTTGGCAACACAATTTTTTTTTCCACTCTCTTTCTCTACCTAACTGACATTTTCAGGTTTTAAAGGGTCATGCACATGCATATATAGCGTGTGTGCAATGGCTATTAGAATGTATATGGACCAAGAAGTAAAATATCGGATATCGAGGATATATCGACGTTCTAAAATTTGGATATATCGACGGAAATATCGATGAAATATCGATTCAGTGAAAATTCTGACGGAAATGACGGAAACTAATAAAAATACATGGAAATTTGTAATGAAACTTTTGGTGGTTGTTACATGATCAATTATCTACCTTATGTGAAAAGAAAATATTGATCAAACTTCAAGACATATGAATTTGCTATATTACTATATGAATTAGTACGTGTTAAGTGCTGATAATTATTAAAATATAATTTATTAGTTCTATTTTTATATGGCTAAAACTTATGGGAGGCTATGTCATCACGTCTTTTGTACAATATATTACACATTACACATCACACATCACAAAATCAAATATATAAATACTTCAAAACCACGTAGGGGACCTATGAGGTTCAAAATTCACACTATTTTCTCCATCTCCCTGCACATAATCATGTGTGTATTATGAAGAATAATCATTAAATGATTGTTCTCCGATGTAACTCTGCATGTATTGGGCATGTCACGTGAATGGTGGATTGGACATTGAGCATGTGAAGATTGGACATTTATCAAACTAAATGTTAAATGTGAAAAGTTTACGGAAATTTCAGGAAATATCGAAAACATCGGAGATATATCGGAAATATCGATAAAAATCGGAAAATTTTGGAAAATTTAAGGATATATTTGAGGATTTTTCAGGTAACTCCAAAAAATTGAAATATCAACGAAATATCGCCGATAATATCGATTTTACATACCTTGATATGGACTGCGATAAATCAATATTTGATCTAGTTTAAACTATCTCTAAACTATTATTAAATGACACACTTTAGACTGGTACGTAATCAAGAAGAACCACAGTTAACGGTAAATTAATGAACAACTACATCATTGTCCGACAAAAATCAACTACTTTGGCAGAATTGTAGCTTCCATCACAGAGACATCCACCCTTAGCACATCCTCCCAAACATTAAAAACATCAGCTATTCTTTAGGCTTGAAACCAGTGGTGTAGCCAAAATTTTCGTTCAATAGTGTTATTTGTTTAGATATATAAAAGATGTATGATGCACTTATTTTTATTTTCAACAAAACTATTTACGAGGATAACAATTGTGAATTCATAATTCAAACATCATATAGAAATCTATTTTATTTTTGAATTGACTTACTAAACGAAACGATAAAATAAAAAAATAAATTATATCTATCAATCAAATAGTAAATGTTGTAAAATTAGTATTTTATTAAATCATTTATTCAATATATGACAATAATAGCATACTTTAAGAATTTATTTGATTGGTTAAGGCAAAATAGTTAAGACAAATTAAGGTTCCCCTTTTTGAATATTCAACGGTGTCAAAATATGTTTTTGACTAATAGTAATTCAAAACTTGAAGAGTGTCATTTGACACCTTTCGTTCTATAATAGCTATGTCACTCTTGAAACTGAAACCAACCATCCACTTCATAGGAAAGCTTAGCTCATTAAAAGTCTCACAATTTCCCAAAATCTCAAGCCTAAAAAATGGAGACCAAGTAATTTTTTCAATAATTAAGTTGACGACCCTACTAACAATAAGTACTAGTTTTATGCTGAGATTTGAGTTGAGATATCGAACTATCGAACTATTAAAGTGACGCATGACATATTTGAGAGATATCATTCACGATAATTTTTCTTTATTAAAACTAGCAGTATGTACGCGCATACGCGCTTGAGGTTTTTATGTAGAGTAGTTTTTATGCATGTGATTTGTATATAGTGCAGTTGTAGTTTACTTTTTTGCCATTAAACAGATCAATTGATAATTAAAGATAGATTAATTATCCAGGGGCATTGACAGATTTTTGAAAATTTAACCATAACCATTTTTTGCTTAATTAATTAAGATAGGGGGTTAGTTTACAAGAATAGTCAGAGAAAAAAACATGAGATTTTTCTCGAATAGCTGAATTCTATATTAAAGCGTAACATACCCGGCCCGATCTTCATTAATATTTTATCAATATGCATATTGTATGTTTGTGACACGCACCCATGTACTCATGTACAATATTACAGTAACTCGTTATAATTTACCCAAATTCTACAAATTGATCGATAACTCAAGTTTGCTTCTTTCCCTGAGATCAATCGAGCTAGTCACCAAGAACAAATACTAACAGGCTCTTCTGCTATAGTCTCCAACAATGGCTTCTTGGACCTGCACATGGACAATCGATGCATGATCTCCGGGGCCGAGAAATCTTCGATATCATCCCAGTTCAGTTTTGGCCCTTTATTATTCTCTGTTGTCTCTTGTGTACTTTGGAGCTGCCAACTTTCAATGAGAACTCGATCCTCATGATGATGATGATCAGCCAGCTGAACTCTAGCCTTGCCACCTCCGCCGGAAAGCTGCCGTTTGGGCTTGGACTTGGGCTTGGGACTTGCGACGGCGGTGAGAAACAAGGCGCCCATGTCAGAAGACGTGACGATAGAGTTGAGCCTGTTCATGGGAAACATGACGTAAACGCTGCCCATCTCCAAGTCATGGTCGGCACAGAGAGCAGGGAGCCTCCTGCCCATACGGAGAGACTTGGTGTCAACCAAGAAGAAGTTTGGGGTCTCGAGCATTACCTCCGCGGCTTTTACCGATCCATTCAACTCTCGAATCTCACCGCTGGGGATCATTACTTTGGTCACCAATTTGTGCTCCTTTCCTCCTCCACTGTTACTTGATGATATCCTGCAAGAAATGTAGTTCCCCATTTGATATATGGAAGAGCTAGACTGCTAGCTAGCTAGAGTTTAATTTGTTTGAGGAAGATGAAGAGAAGGATCGGAGGAGAGAGTTTATAATAAATGTGAGCGAGGAGAGCTTGAAGAGGGGGGAAGAGGTCACGAACATACACGATATTATATATATAACTAGAATTTGGATGATATATGGAGCCAGCTATTTGTATCTGGTTTTGACATTCTTGGTATGGTCCGCGTTGAGCCAGAAGGTTCATATTTTTTAAACTAATTAAAAACAAGATTATCTATTGCAAGGTACGTGACAACATTTCCACTTCTTTTGTACTTTTTGGCCCTAGTTTTGGCTGTTTAATAAAATTTTGAGCTGGGACATAGATTTAGGAGTAATTCTATCATGTTCCGCACGGATGTATGAAAAGACAATTAGTGAATAGTAAATAGTAAATAGTGCACAATGTAGTGAATAGTGTTCTAAAAATTTTAGCAAAAAAAAACTTTTAAACAAGAAAAATTTGAACTAGTCTTCATTAAATCGCAACTTCACTTATGGTTTCTTACCGGGTTATTCATGCGAACAAACTCGCTGTTGAAAACTCTTCTTTAAGGATGATTTTTCTCCTGACTAATTTTCTCCAAAATAATTTACTAAAATGTGCTGAATTAACTCAATTTTTCACCTTTTGGGCGGTGGTCCGCCTCCTAGGAGATCAACTGAATATGAATAAGTACAAACAACTCATTTTTTTTTCCTCTTTTTGGGCAGTAGTTTGCCTCTCAAGGGAGTTTAATGAGTTTTTATGAACATACAAAAAAAATTGAAAGGTTTGTAATGGGAAACCATAGCTTTATTATTCAAACAAACTTACAGATTGCAGATCCAGAGCTTCATTCTCTGGTAAACAGCTATAAGCTGTCTAGCCACGCATAGACATACTTACTTGAGGATGAAGAAACTTGAACAGTTGCTTCAACTCTTTTCATTAACTAAAACTCTCAGTCTTTTTTACTCTCAGGTTCTTTTTTTCTGATTCTAATTTTCGATGCCTCTACACTAAGACTCAAAGCTTTTTATATAGAGAGCAGAACTCAAAGCGGAATTGAAACACAACCTAAAAATAGTGACTTCACTAGCTAAAGAGGACTGATGTAGATAAAGCACCTACTTTCCTCAATTGTCTTCTTTTGGAAAGCAGATTCTCAGGATAAAAGATGTCTCCCACTCAAAGAGAAGAAGACAATACAATTTTGCCTGTATTTACAGGTTATTGTAATCTTCTGATCATCCCCCAGGTAAGGGTCTTCTTCTATTATTTTTCTTCTGGTCCTGTTTTCTTCCATATCTGTATCTGTATACATCTGGTAGCTTTTGTCTTTCTCGATCTTGTCGAGCCATTGAATACAGGCGAGGGAGGAATCTATTTCTTTCCTTTTCAGGGCTGTGAACAGATCACTCGTAACGACCTCTGGATGGTCGTACGTGGTGACTATTATCTTATCTCCTGATACAAGAAACGCAATCTCTTGATCTTCTTCGATTACTTTGTTGATGTATTCTAACGTAATAGCCTTCATCCATGGAATTCTAGAATTTGGGTTTCCATTGTATCCATCGCATGCTGGCTCAAGATACTGTCCCTGGATGATTCTGACGTAATGATATGGAGGAATGTATTCAGTCTCTCCGTTAGACTTCTGTACCCATTCTGGAGGTGTAAACCATAACTTTAGTTTGAGAATGCAGTTGCTCTTCTTGACATTCGTGACTGTATTGTAGATAATCGATGGCAGTCCCTTTAGATCTTCATTTATCTTTGTCCATAAATTATGAACAAATTTGTTCTCAACTAACCATAACTTGTGCTCCTGTGGATGTTCACTTTGAACATTAACCAAGTATCTTCCCATGAAGGGTCTTGGGACAACAAAGAGGGTATCGAGGAGATATTTATCGGGTGTATGTTTGCCAATATGTCAGTGGAACTTGAACCATTCTGCTTCTTTTAGTGCCCGGATATGAACTTTAGCACTCTCTGGAGTTCTAATGTACAACGTTGCTGGTTCATTGACTATGCTTGGTGGTTTCTTCTTTTGACTTAGTTCTACTGCTAAGGCGTTCATGGTTTTGTACCATGAGCCTTTTGTCATATTCTCTTGGAAGGCAAAAATCAAATTATCTAACAGTGCCATATTATCTAGTAGGACGCATATAACTGAACAATTTAGGCCTTATCTGGCCAGTAGCTTTATGTCAACTTGGACTGCTCCAATATGCATAAACTTGAAGTTTCTTTTTCTGGCTTTGGAAACTTCTTCAGGTGTGACCAGAAGGAGATCTATTTCTCATGTTGTTGCCGGTGTGGTGAATTCAAAGATTTTGAACTGATGGTTGTCCATCATATCAAACTTCCTCTCTTATAGATTTGTTTGGATTCAAACTTCGGGATCGAAGCATTTCGAACGTTGTTCTCGATCTCGTTGAATTCAAATTCTTCTGAGTTCACCAGTTGCACTGATTTTTTCTTGAATATGCTCAACATATTCATGTTGCGCATGCCTTCTAATTTGGGTTCTTTCAACTTGAATGCTGAAGGATTTGATGAAGAACCCTGAAAAAATAGCTTTGGCATCGGGTTTCATTTTGGAACCTTTAGTGATCTGAAGTCATTAGTCTTTCTAATGATAGTTCGAGGTGGACTAGTGCTTGATCTTGGATGTTCTTGAGTTTTCTTCTGAATATAGTCAATGATCTTCATCTGTTGAAGATCTAGTCTTTCGATCTTACTATTAACTCTTGTTAATAGTTCTTGTTTTTCTTCTGGATGTCTCTGGATGTAATCCACATTAGCCTCCAATTTCTGTAATTGGTTGCTGATTGCTGGAAGAATTTTTAGATACTCTCTGCATCTAAAAATTTATGATATGATTTCTTGTTGCCTTGCATCTGATGCTTGAGATATAGAATCGATGCAAAATATTTTCTATCCTTGCTTTGTCTTTTAACAAGTTTTCAAGAAAAACTTATTTTCTGGCAATTTTGAGATTATGAATTGCTTGTTCTAAAGGACGATGATGAACTGCTTTTGATCTTTCGAATAGTTTGATTTTCTCTTTTGTATTAGTGATAAAGTCTCGTAATGTTTTAAGTTTAGAACTTAATTCACGTGTTTTTTTAGTGAAAAATTTTCTATGGTGAAAAATAACTGTTTATCTTTGAGTGTCAAAGATAGATCTGCAGCTGCGTGTGTTAGAACAGATATATTATGAGCTCACTATACTTTCAAAAATACAAAAAGAGGAAAAAATGTTAAAAATGACATTTTTAAAAAATAAAAGAAAGTAGTACCCACACACCACAGTACTCCGATGCACTCTACAAAAGAGAGACCCGATATATAATTTCTAAAACAGTAATTGGTCTGAGGACATGAAAACCCAATCTTGCTGGGCATCAGAAAACTGCTGAACGGCTGCACTACTATCCAAAAACGCCCAAACCCAAAGGCAGGCGTACTCTTCACTGTATATGAGCGGTGGGTTTGCAATAAAATAAAATAAAACATACAGTAGAGAGAGGAGAAGAAAAGAGAAACAAATTCAAAGAAGTTTGTAACATAAGAGGATATGCAGCGGTGCCTCCGATGGCACGAGAAGAGGGGAGGGATGCTGCTTATGGTGGTGAACTAGTCAATTTTCGTGAACATGGCCGTGCTGGTGAAGTTTGGTAAGTGTTTTGTTAAATATGCAGATCAACTAATCTTGAACTTCTGTCGACTTAGTATGTGTAACTTTGGTTTGTTAAGAGTGCCAATAAATCTCCGTCGAGATTAGACCATTATAAAACAATTCCAGGGAACCTCTTATGGATCTCAAGATTCAAAAATCGCGAGGACTTAGTCACTTGTGAGAAAGGGTCAAGTGTCTAGGCGGATTAAATTATATATTTTTATTTTATCATCCAACTCGAGCTCTTCATTACAGCATATTCTCAAAGTTTTCCTTCAACACCATATTCTAAGTGGTTTTTCACTAATTGGCATAGGTGGGGTATTAATTGGTCTAGGCAGAAATGTTTAGGACAGTGTTGTTATATATCTGCTGCATCACACACGGCCACGTAGGTATCATGAGAAGCAATAAACTACGGAGTGAGGAAGCAAGAATTTCCGATTTAATATAATCCATACAATATATATATATATTTATTAAAAAATGTTTTTCATTCGGTAAGGTAAGTTTTGTTATTTTTTTTACTGTGGTTGAGAAAGAGCCTTCTCCTGATAATTGTCGTCTAATAATGGTGTCTAGATACATGCCATATAATACTACATTATAATAGAAGATATAAGTTGTGTTCATTGTGTGTGGGTGATCAATACACAATGGGAGAATCTTGGGTCTTTCATGAATGACTTGTTTACTGCGCCAGGCTTTTATTATTGCGGAATATAACATGCTTCAATCTCAAATGCTATAATGTTCATATAAATATGATCTAAAGCTCCACTTGGAGTTTTGGGCTACTTTGTATACTGATTAAAGGCTTTTTTTGTCAATATGTGAGAACCAAGTAGGGTAAAGTACTTCTTTCGTAGCCATAGAAATCCTTAAAAGGCTTGCTTGACCTCTTTTTCTCTCTGTGGTTTCCTTCTATCCAACCCTTGAATTTTTCAAAAATGATGAAATTTGATGCTGGGCACAAACCGTAGGCTACTGTCTCTTGGTTGTTTTAGGGAAAATTATATTGAAAGTTGGATTAGAGATGATTAAGTTCAGGGAGTTCTTCAAAAAAGCTCTATACTCTAGAATGTCTCTGTGATATCATAAGAAACTGCTTACAAGAAATTTGTACTATGGCTACAACACCAATATCCTAGTCATGCATTACTTCTTGACACCAACTCTCTGCCATCATTAATACTTGAGAAATTACATGACCGGAAAAAAGACTTGAAGGGCTAACTAAATCAAATAAAATTTCAATTACTAGCACCAGTCGGCTAATGAACCCACTTGGACCTGTAATCCCTGTAGATGCTCCTGCATATCGGGTTGAAGGAGTATACAAGATGTATTTAGCCCAACTGGTTTCAGTGAAAGAACAAACAAAAATGTTTCATTATTTTCTCTATGTTTGATAAGAATGGGGACATGAATGTGGTATCTCATCCAAATTTGTCCAGAGAATTTCTGGCTATAATTTTGAACTAATTTAGACAGTTCTAGTCTATTTGTTAAGAGATTATTAGGTTTCAAATCAATTCTTTGTTGTGACTGGCCAGAGTTGTTATTTTTAGTGCGTGGTATCTGCAATTAGAAAAAACACGAAGAAAACAAGAGAGTTAATTTAATTCTCTTTCCATTGCATAATTTCTTATATAACAAACACCATTTACTGTTTATTTCACTGTTTAAAGGGAGTGTTTTAGTCTTTTTCATCTATTTTTAATAGTTTAAGTTTTTATTTTTATTTTTTACCTATTTATTTTTTTCTTTTTACAGTTTTACTTTTTAACAATTTTTACAGTACTATATTTTACTTTTTACTTTACAGTTTTATATTTTTACTTTGAATTTTATCATTTTTTTTACAATTTTTTGTTTTACTTTTTTACTTTTATATTTTTAATTTTTTACTATAACTTTCTATCCATTTTGTTTACAGTTTTATATTTTACTTTTTTATTTTTATGGTTCAATTTTTTACTTTAACTTTTTGCCAAACCTTTTTACAATTTTGTGTTTTACATTTTAACTGTTCTAATTTTACTTTTACTTTTTAATATTCACACATCATTTTCACAGTATTATTTTTTAACAATATAATTTTTATTTTTTTCTTAAACTTTACAATAAAAATAATTTATATAGATTTTGCTTAAATTCTCCGCATTAATTTTTTTGGTTTTAACAAGTTTCATTTTTAACAAAATTTTCTACCTAAATCATAATCTCATTTATGCATCATTTTAGACTCTTTTTAACGTATATTTTCTATCTAAATCATAATCTCATTTATGTATCATTTTCGACTCTTTTTAACATATATTAGCAATACCGCGCCTTTGGCGTGAGCTATTCAATTATAGATTTTATGCTATGACTATTGAGTTTGGGTTCGATTGGTTAAACAATGGTTATGCTTCTGATTTGAATATGATTATTATTTAGGAGATACATATGATTCATAAGAACTTATGATTCATAGGTTTCCCCCGTCTTTTTCTAAAATCCAGTGTGATTTCTAGACAAACAAAAGCAGAAATTGTCATATTTAAAGTACTTCTGAAGGAAATAAAATGACATGGAGTTTTCTCTTTTACTAAGAGATTGCTCTATGATGATGATCCTGGCGTTGCATAAAGCTCTAACGAAACTATGTGCGTTCAAGATACTTGCAAAAGACTAATAGTAAGATTACAAAAATCAATTCATCTTCTTAGAGTCCACAAGGTCCAGATTTTGTTTATGAATAGTGACATTAATATACAGGGAAGTGCTATATCGGATTTTATCTTATTAGAGGGGGTGCTAAATGGCGTCATCATTTGATCAGGAAATACAGTCTCCATTTCTTTTAGTGTGCATTCACTGAACAGGTAAAACAATGAAGGTGATCAGAGAGCTTTTTTTTATATAGTATGTTTCATATATAACTTAGGTAATTAGATATTTATTTGCAGGATGAATATCAATGAACTAATTTCATTTGAACCTCAGGAGCTTGACCTCGATTTACATATCCCTCATGTCTGGGAAAAAAAATTTGGAGGTTGGTCTATTATCTTATCCAGGTATTATCTATTTTGTGTGAATTGATCAAACCCAAGTTTTCATATTCCATTTGATGTTGCTGTGTGTTTTTTATATTACTTTTATAGTTTAGTTTTTGTTTTCATTTTCTATACTTTAATCGATCAATTATTAATAATGTATCTCTTTCCTGTAGATCAAAGAGCTTTGAGTATGCCTATATGTGAATGACTTTTTTTCTCTGTGAATTGAATTGAAATGAATTTCATTGCAATTGTTCATTGCTTTCTTCTCGATCAGAGGATCTCTCTTAAAAGGTAAGCTAAACCCAATAACCAGAATTCTTGAATCTATTTATTGATGAGTCAAATTAACTAATCAAAATTTACCTTTAAGATTTTTTTGAATGTCAAAGAGACTGGAACTGAGTATTAAAGCTTCACAACAACAATGATTGGTAAGCATCTCATCTCTTATATATTACATGACGTTTTGAACAAAGTTAACTGATATTTTACATTGTAATGCAACTGATATTAAACGTTTTTTTGTTTTTTGTTTTTGTTTTTGTTTTTGCTGTAACAATAGATTATGAAGACGTCAAAGTGTTATTTGCGCACTGATTATAAGATGACTTTGTTTTGACACTTCAGAGGAGACTACTTCATACCATCATTTTTTTGAGGTGAATCAAACATGTCATTCATGTTTATATTAGATAACATGTTGAAATTGTGCAAACTTAAAATTTCTCTTTATTTATTTTTTAGTTTGTCACTCATGCATATAATTTATAATGTAATATATATATTTTTTTATACGTTTATGATCTTTGTAATAAGGAATTGCAATTCTTATCTTGCAATTCTTTTCTTTTGTAAGTTGCAAGTACTACTTTGAATATTACTTTGTTTGTAAATTGAGCATTGCCTGTCTCCAAATAATTATGATTTGTACATTACGATCATCTAATTTCTAAATAAAATTATACATTCAAATTAATATTTTGTTTCAACTATTGATCTTATTTCGACGACAAACCGCGCCTCGGCGCGGGGGACAACCCTAGTATATACTGTAAGACCTCCTAGAGTTTATTGTTGTATGTTACTGTAGGTTTGGAGCTGATGTAATGGAAGTTGTTGCTGCTTGGACTAAAACATTATGCATCGATGTTTCTCAAGGTCGCATGCCAAATCATGTAGATGATAACAAGTCTGAACCTGTTTCACAAGGTTTCAATTGTCTTTCAAGTTGGAGTGTACTTGATGTGGGGACTAGAAATGGTTTGCTTCTTCAAGAACTTAGCAAGCAAGGGTATTATTTGTTATTTATTTATTTTCTGGTAAACAGATTTCTAAATTGAAAGTTCTTCATGGAAGCATATACATTGCATGAGTAGGAGAATGATTATCAACTTGAAATATGGTGATTGGAGAGGGAGGGTTTATTCAGCTTTAATGTGAGATTTAGTAGTTCTATTTTATCCAAATAAATAAATCAAAAGATGATGGAGTGTACATACCCTTAAAAGATTCATTTTGAAGATTTTGGAAGCTGTCAGAAATAAATAATTTAATCCGTACAGTGGCTTTTTTATGCAGTGTTTAAGGTGGGGGTACAAGAAGAACACTTTATACTACCTAAATATCAGTGAATACAATAGTACTGTCATTGCTAAATTTACTTGAGTATGTTATTATTTTGCATTTAACTTAGAGGACTCGCACTCTCTCTCTCTCTCTCTCTCTCTCTCTCTCTCTCTCTCTCTCTCTCTCTCAGCCTATTATGTTCATTTTGTGCTCCTTGTCTTAGACGATGATCTTCCTAAACATGTAACTTTGTATTTGGATTTTATTCGTTAGAAGCTTGGGGATGTGTTAATTTTGAAAACAAGATTTATAGTTTTAGATCATGAATTATTCTCACAAGCTCCAAACTTTATCCGTCTTTTATTTCTTCTGATTTTTCCTCCCAATGGTCGCAGACATAATGAATCAGAATCTTGGTGTGTTTTTGGTTCAGGTTTTCAGATTTAACAGGGGTTGATTATAGTGAAGGGGCAATTAACCTTGCTTGAAATCTTGCTGATCGTGATGGATTGCAAAATATTAACTTCCTGGTATGTCTTGTGTAAGATTATGACGTTTGATCAATTAAGTTCTGAAGTTGATGTTTCTAATTAGGAGATTTTGTCATCGGACTTTTTTTTTGTTTGTTATTGTTTTGTTTTGTTTTGTATTTTGGGAAGTATCTTCTTGCCATTAAATCTGCAGAAGAGCAACTTTGTTATAGAAATTGATTTGGATTTTAAAAAATACGTTGATTAAAGTATAAAAATGTGTCGACTCCTTACAATTGTATATAACCTTCACCACCAAAGTTTATATAGCACATTTATCTCTCCTCAAATTTTGAAGCGTTGGAGTCTAGTCTCCAGAGTACACTTATACATAGTATTTGTGTAAGAAATTCCCAAGTAGCACATTCAGGAAATTAAAATACTGTTTGGAGTGAATTATGAGAATTGATTAGCTAAAGTGCTAAACCCTACGTAAAGACACTCTAATCTGTTTGTATCATTCCTAGGATTACTCTCCATATGTAAATTATTGGTTCAGAATGTGAAGAAACATGGATACAAGGAAAATGCCAGAAGTTGCACTAAACCAAGTAAAACCAATAGTGAAGAAGACCAGACGCATGAGATCTAAATAGCCTGAGACTTCTCTTGCCCTTCTGAGCTGGTCACTATATTTATAGCTACTTGTATGGTTCCAACCATACTGATTCTGACTTTGACTCCGAAAATGACTATTGGAACATAATGTATCAAGTCTCTCCTTCATCTTAACTAGTTCCATCTTTTCTCTTAGAACACTCAAATTTGAATCCACCATATTCTTGCTGCTGCTGCGTGATGATCTACCTGCACATCCATCCAATATGACCAAAAAATCATAAGCGCACATACATTAAACTTTGATCAATATGTATTGATGTTGAATCGTCCATTGAAAAGCAGATCAAAATAGGTAAAGATGGATTGGAGTAGTACCTTCATCAATATTGTGCGCATTTACTTGCACCATCATATTCATACGACTAACATTGCGGCTGCTTTTCATATTTGGCTGCACCGGAGTACACAAAAAAGGGAGAGACGAAGCCATGGCCGGCCTCTATACCTTGTTTTACACTGGATCAGGTATATAGCGAAAATAAGCCAAAAAGAATCTGAAGGAAGTTAAGAAGAGTAAAAGAAAATATTTAGTTCAAAAATGTGTAGTACTCTGATATTGAAGCAAAGGTTTTGGATCTGTATAACTGACAGAGTTGCAAGAACAAAAATGTCTAGTTATTTGGCTATGTTTATATAGCAGAACTGATAGAATTGAATATATATAGTTGTAGCAGATCCAAGGTTTCTGCCCGTCAAAAATGCCAGCTCTAAAATTGGAACTGACAAAGAATGAGAAGCTACGCTTGTTAGTCAATGTTTAATACTACTGATTGTATGAATCAGTCACATGAAACGTTTGGGAAGAGTTGCAGACAACTAATTTGATCTGACTTTTGGCGTTATATTTTTGAATCAATACACTAGCTAATTAACAACTAATAACTTGTCTTATTCATCAATTAACAAACAAAAACTTAGCTTATACCCTAATTAACAATCATAAAAACTTGGCTACACTGCCGGCACGTAATATATAAGTAAAACTAGGTACTTGGATGATAACAGTGCAGCTAGGTTGAAAGTTCATTAACATGCAGCAAAAAAGTACTAAAACCAAAAGCACACAAGTGCAGAAAAGAAACAAAATCACCTATGAAATGAAAATGTCCACAAAGAATTTAAAAACAGCTAGCAAAATCAAATGGGGTGTCAAAAAGGATTGGAAGGAAATGAATCCAATCCATGCAGATCTGTCGAAGCATTAGCTTATTTCCCAATTCTTCAGCTAAATCCATTAAGAAAACTTTAGCCGTTTTCATTGATAATCTGCTGCGTCAAATATCCAATTTGTCATCATACATTTTTCTGTCCTTCATTATATACACTTCTGATTTCTAGGCTACCTAAATATTTTCAGTTTGCTGTATTTGTATATACATCTTTACATACTGTTGTATACCCTACGAAGTAATCATAACGAACGGGACAACAATGTGCATCGTCATCCATATATTGGTCTAACGACAGAAATGTGCATCTTCATCCATATATTGGTCTTAGTTGATGTTATCCTTTCAGCCTCCAGACAAGACGGTGACAGATTAGCTACTGAATTTGAATTAAACGTGCTGGATATTCCATGTCGTTTTCGTCATCTGATGTGACAAGAGAGACACTAGAATTCTGGTTCATATACACATCAAAACGAACAAGTTCAGTTATTAATTCCTTTAGCAATAAATATAATCAGCAAAGGAATCACAGGCATACACATCGATCTGAACACTGTTAGCACGCCAAAATTCCATGAGTTCAAAAAAAAAATCGAGTAGCTATTCACAAGTACACATTCAGGCATTCATGTACTGAGTACATACCAGTCATAATAGATAACATTAATGGTTCTAGTACTTCAACGTCATGAAAACATAGTTCCTAAGCACTGACCTGTTGATGGCGTCTATGTTGGATAACAGTGAATGCTTTAACGATGATATAGATTGGAAAAAGAATCCCAATTGTTCTCGACATCAGTACCTGCTGTGTATTGAAGATATTAAAATGTTTATTTGAGAACAATTTGTTCAAAAGTTTCTAAATTAAGTAATTACCTCAAATACAACTAAATAACACAAATAATAGCTCAGATTATCATAATGACCACCAAATTTGTTCTCAAGTGGTAAATTAAAATTGTCATACCCCTTGGGTACCTAAGAATTATCCTTCAAGAACAGCATATCATTTTCAGATTGAAAAAAAATTATTTTAGCCAAACTCACCATGAACAAGGTCAATGAGTACTCTCCACCTCCACGTATTAAGATTGGAAGCATATGGCGTAAAACCAGAAGAACCATAAACTGAAAATGATAAAAATTGTAAAAGGTTTGCTGTGATAAAGGACGCAGCATCAAAAGGTTTGCTGTGATAAAGGACGCAGCATTAAAGACATAATTATTACACATACAAGACATATAATTGTTTGTGTTTCGGCTGAATTTCAAAACACTAGTAATTCGCCTAGAGTTCAAAAACTTCTCAATGGCGATTGGGTAGTGCGACAAAACACCGTGTAGCAGCTGATTTCAGGGAAAAAATTAACAAGTTAACAACCTTTCACAGTTTACGGTGCCTACGGTCTACCCATAGCTCTTAAATCAGATACTGAAGTTTTTTTCTTTTTCCTCTCAGCTCTTTCTCTACCATTGTGACAACTTGTTTCTAAAATAATGTAGTTGCAGATATAAAACAGCTACAAGTTTCATTTTGTTATATTTTTGGCAGTTAGAGGTTGAGATATATGGACTACAGTAGCTTACTAAAAAAAAGATACAGAATACCTCAATGGCCGTCCTTAAAGTCACTCGGAAATGTTTCTGCAACTGCAATTGTCCTAAAATACCCCACTCCCCCACTAACCACAACACCCCTCCCTCCCCAAACCCATAAAAAATAAAACAAAAAAGAGGAAATTATAACAATTGCAGTATCATCATGATTGATTTATTATCTGTTTTCTTCATAATAAAAGTAAAAATAAAAATTGTGTTGTGTATATGTGCATATGCAAGTGAATGTGTTTGAAAGTTTGAGCGAGAGAGAGAGAGAGAGAGAGAGAGAGAGAGAGAGAGAGAGAGAGAGAGAGAGAGAGAGAGAGGTGTTACAGTCATAGCAACTATCCGGCAGCAGAGCAAACTTGAAGAGGAAGGTGAATCTTCATCATCAAAGTCGTTATTCATGTTTTCGTAATCAGTGGTAAACGTTGCAATGAATCTAGAATCCAGCAGGTCCCTTCTGGAAATCTCCCAATTTCCCCTAAAATAATCATACAAATTGGAATAACAAAACAAAAAGGTTACAGTTAATTAATTCCAGATAGTCCTCTCTGTCGCAGCAAAATAAAAATTCTGAAAGTTCTGATTATATGGAAAAATTAGTACAAAGATACCGGAAGTCCATTGGGATACCACCATAGTGATATAGAGGGGGCGGGGCTGTATAACCTGGCTTATAGTGCTGAAATTTCACATTCAACCAAAATAAAATAAAATCAAGTCTCCAATATGATAAGGTCTTAATGACATCTGACTAACATGTCAAGCAAAGCAGTGGCATACCTGGTGGCAAATCTCACATACTGTATCACCCTTCGCGTTGCACCACCTCTGAACACACTTACGGTGAGCGTACTGCAAAAATGCTGAATGAGTATAAAAAATAAATATATAATGAAAGAGAAACTAATTCTAAATGAAAGAAGAAAAGCCAATGACTACTGCCTATAATTTGCAAAAACCAAATCTCATAAAGATGCCTATCAGATGATTTCCGTCACACAACATCTACATCTACTCATCTCTAGCAGAAAGTTGTCCTAAATATTTCCAGTCAAAGTTCAAATTATGCTTTGCTCGACTTAAATACTCTACAATCAAGATTAGATTATAAAAACCAAAGCATTATAAATTTCTCCTCAGAATTTCTTTTTCAGTGTCCCAAAACTTGTAACTCTAACAAGATGATAGTAGCAAACAAAAAATTGAAATTACTGAAGGGATTTAATTAGCAGAAAGAAAAAATGGAAGTGAATGAGGACCCATGAAGCAAAGACATGTGCACTTCCGTTGTAAACAAAATGCAAGAAGTGATTATGCCATAGTTTGATCAAACAAACAGTAAAGGACTAGGTACTGTTGTAAGTTCTATGAGTGAACATATCATATCATTACAAATAATTTAAAAAAGAAGTATAGAGAAAAAAGAAAAGACAATCCTCCATAAAAGCACAAGATTGTAACTTCGACATCACAAAGAAGATAGAACAGGTAGTTCATCAATTCAAATGCTACTGACCTTCAAGGTACCGCAGCAAGAACATGGTGCTTCCATGTTTGAGTCCTCATCCTCATCATGGCAAATCCTACATTCTAACAATTTTCTA
The DNA here is from genome assembly GCA_946800695.1 of Geum urbanum. Taxonomy (NCBI): domain Eukaryota; kingdom Viridiplantae; phylum Streptophyta; class Magnoliopsida; order Rosales; family Rosaceae; genus Geum; species Geum urbanum. The sequence goes on along the minus strand of OX327008.1, from coordinate 1,912,204 downwards.
AGAAATGACTCGCTAATCACATCGATTTTATGGGAAGAATCCATCATATCCTGGGTGCCTTTGTTCAGTGCCGCAACATTTATTTGCTCTCTATAGTATCTTCAAGGGAAGCTTCAGTGATCAATTGATCCACAAATAGCACAAAATTGCCCCCCATCCTTTTGATGACAACAAAAGTCAATTTAAAATCATCTAAGTGGCTGCATTTCAAGTTTCAAACCTGAATTCCTACCAGACAAAATTTGTTTAACTGAACCACGTAAAGAATAAAATACATATCTGCAATAGAAACTGACAGATAGAAGACAAAATACAAGAAAAAAGAATAATATTAAACCAAAAAGGACAATAAATGATGAAACTGAAATCCAGATTCTATGTCTAATTGCTTGAGAAATGCAGGAAACGAAAGGGGGACTGTACATTAAACCTGAAAGCTGTCACTTGTTGATCATCTAAGAACCAAAACCTCTCTAAACTCCAAAATAACAAAACAACTCTAAACTATAATTATGCAGAAAGTGAAATGTGGATTGACCGATTGAGAGAAGAAAAAAATTACTTGAATGCTAAACTTAAAACAAGAAACGGAGTTTCGTTCTGAATTGAATGGCTAATTACCAAGAAAGATCGTAAAATACCTCTAACACAATCAAAACAACGCAAACATCGGTGCATGGATGGACTCTAGTCATCAAACCAAGATAAAGAAGTGAGAACAAAACTATTGCCCAATTTCTCCAAGCATATCAACTGCCCCTTCCTAAGTAAGTTTTCCTAATTGAGTCAACAATGTGCAATGCAACAATGAAAACATGCATGTTTCTAGAAAGACAAAACAATTGTCCATACATTTCGTACAAAAAGAGCGATACTTTATGCAAGAAAGAGCGGCATCTAGATGAAAACCCAAATTAAAGAGCAAATGAATATTAATATATGGGCTCTTACAGGAATGGAAATGGGAACGTGATTCTCTGCAATAAGAAGAAAGGAAGAAAGCAACTTTGTACGTAGCTTGTGTTTCTTGAAAGTTGAAACGGGAGACAGAGATTGAGTGCAGTCAGTGTACATTGTTACAGTAGTAGTATTAAAATGACATAAACCAGAAAACCTATTTACGTGAACGGAAAGAAAGCAAGCTTTTATGTTAACTTTGATGGGAGGAGCAGAATCCAGAAGATGGAAGGTGGAGGCGAAGCAAAGCGAGAGATTCTTTCAACCACAAAACACAACATTACCACGTCCTCCATATTCCTCTTCTTCCATCAGCCTTTTCAGTTTCCATTTCCCTTTTCACTTTTTGGTCCTTCTCTTTTCGGTTCAATAACGTTTGGTCATAGATGTCACACTTATTTAATTATTTTTTATTTTCAAAAAAAATTCACTTTCCAGGAAATCAGTTTTATGAGAAATTGAGAAATTAAGCCTTTGACCTCTTGGCCTATGAGAGTAGCATTAGGGTAGTCTGCTACTGCACTACTAACATACGGTTATTTCACATTTATTCGATACTTTGATAACTACTTTTAGTCATCATATCATGCAATTTTTAGACGTCAAAATGTGTGTAATATTGGCACTCCGTCAATTTAAAATGATCATAAAAGACTCGTAGCTATTTAAAGGGTCATTACCCAAATCGATAAGTAGAGTCTAAAAGAATTCATGATTTTTCTTTGATGATGTATAAGAACTTTGCATATATATCAAGTTCATAGGAGCATATAGTAGTAAATAATGATATAGAATGGAATGGAAAAAACAGCAACAACATGTTGCCAGAAGAGAAGTGCTGAAGCCTCATTAACTGCATAACCTCTCAAGCTTGCAATTGCTCCTAACAAGATTGCACTTGGCATTGTGTACTGCAGCAAAAGCACCAAACGGAACATCTCATCTCCGGGTATCAAAAACCCCCATTTGTCAGACATAAGAACAACACCAATTCCAATCAAAGGAAGTAAAAAGAGCCTTGCAACAATAATCCCAACAGTAGTTCGAACTCCGAGATTGGTTTCGTTTGGCCCTTGAGCAAGCATTCCTCCAAGAACAAGCATTGCTGCAGGCACCATAGCCTCAGATAGAATTTCTAAGCTGTCTGTAATGAACGAAAGAACTGCGTCGTCATCGTAAACAATCGATTTCAAAGTGGGAATCATCCCAATGATAATAGCCACGAGCGTGGCAATAGTAGGTGGCTGAAGAATGTAATGAATTGGAGTGATCCCTGCAACTGATCTAATTTTTTTCACCATTCTAGGCTCAGCCAAACACTTGGCTGAGTAATTGGTTGTTCCCTCATCTTCAAGTGAGTCATTTACATCAGGAATGGTAGCTTGTGAAAGTAGAGCAGAAGATCTTCTAGCACTAAAAAGTCTCGCTATAAACGACGTCTTGCAGTGCTCAGTTTCCTTATCTTCAATTCCAGGCCATTCCGCCTCAACGAGAAGTGGCCTGCTCATATGATTCTCGTTATCGTCATATTCATATACATCTGGACTAGACATAATCTCCTCAAATATCTCAGGTTCTTCTCCTTCTTCCACACGCAAGCTTTGATCCGTTAATGGGGGCTCCATCATATGGTAAACAAGCGTGTAGACAAGTATAACAGAAACCCATTGCGAAAAGGAAACATATGCCACTCCGTACTCATAACAATCAGTACCAAAAGGGTTGTCATCATCATGGCAAACAGAGGTGACAATTGACAGAGGGAGATTACCGGTGTTTCCAAAAGCAGTCATGATCACCGTGAATCGGAAGAATTCCGGTGGAGGCCTACAGATTAGCGCCACCAGCAACCCCAACACGCAGCCAATGGCAGTGCTGACGACAACATTAACCGGAATGAACCACCACAGCAGTAAGTTTTCGAGAGTGATTGATGGCCCTAAATTGGTGAAGATCATACAGGGCAAGAAGACAACAAAGACCAGCTTACTAAGAAATATGAAAGTAGCTCTGGGGATGAGTTGGTACTTGGGGTGAGCAAGAACTAAGCCAATCAGACCCATAGACAAGAACTTGGCCAAAGGTATTACTGCACTCAGCAAATCGACTTTTAGAGTTCCTCGCAATGAAGCAAGGACAAACTCCATTGTTTGTTTGCTGCTGTAGCTCATCGATCCAAAACCCAGAATAAAAATGATACTTCAGTTCAGCAGTGGTGAAGCACTAACTCTGTACAGTTGGCCAGTGAAATGATCTGAAACAAAGATACGAATACGGATTGGAGAAGATCAAACAAACAGGCAGCGAGAAACTGCCACCTACCGATCAACGATATCAGTCTACGACAAAGACATGGTCATGATTTGCCAATCAAGGTGGCTTTTGATAAGTTAGTTGCAGTGAACATCATGCATGTGATTGTGGATCTTGATCCACATGCAATTTTTTAATGATACTGACTCCAAATCAGACGACTCTCAGGAGTGATAGATACTATACCGTCTATACGTGGTAAGCAAATTTCAAAATAGAAAGGTGATGAAAGAGCAGAAAGACAATTCAGTTTCACCAACACTAGATTTTGGACAATCAAAAACAAACGAGTGTAGGTCCAGAATACCCCTTCCAGGGAACAGTTGAGACACTGTGTATGTATGATTTGAATCAGGGACCATTTTTGTAGGACCTTAACCGCCAGCCACTCCAAGATTACGTCAAACCAAGCAGCGTTTAAGACAATAGAAAGGACGAGCAATACCAGAGTTAGAAGATCAATTTTGAAACTGAGATTATTCTGTTAGGTAATTTAAAAGATAGCTCCACTTTAGTTTGGAAGTATATATGTAACACTCTTTCTGAAGTCATAAGCTACTGGGGACAATGCCTTTTCAGAAAGATGAAGGGCCGGGCAGCAAGGAACTTGGCTCATAAAAAAATGTGACCATATACGTAATCTCCTATATCCAATTAATATATATGAAGGGGGGACCTTGGGGTATTTCACTTGTAATAATTGTGTATTGTTTTCAATATATGAATGAACATCAAAATGTATGTTAGAAACAAATCAGTCATCATAGGAGTAGTGAGGAGCAGCTGTACATCCAGGATCAAAGGGATCCTCAGAACCACAGCAATGCCAGTATTGAACAACTTTGCCAGAGTTCGGAGTGCTCATGGTGCCACCTGTGTACACACTCTCAAACTTCCTCTTTGTTTCTCCTAATTCAGCGATTTAATTCAAAATGTTAGACAAGAAAAACTGAAACATCTAGAAGGTAACACGATTATAATAGTACATAATCAAGTATCTAGCTACTGTTACAGCTGCTAACCCCTTTTCCAATTGTCAAAGATATCTGGAGGAAATTTGAAGTTTGAAATACAATTACCATTTCAATTCAGTCAGACTTCAACAGTAAGTCAAGAAGTAAAATGAGTCTGACTTTCCTTTGGTGTGCATACTAATTTCTTATTCATATTCTCAGATTTGTCATAAAGTGAAGAGAAAGAACTCATAAAGAGAGCAAAAGTGACCACACCCAAATTCTAGCTCAACTATTCTCGTGGTTTTAATAGAACCTAGTGCTCACGGCTCTAAGTTCTTCCAATTTATTTTATGTTATGCTTTGGAGTTCAAATATGAATATTATAGGCAAACAAAAAGGCTTAAACATACACTTTGATTGCTTAGTTGTTTCAATCATCTTGACCGAATAGCATCTGAATTCTCTTTCCCTATCAAATATGAGCTAAGACAAATGCCACTAAATATGTAAGCAATAACACTCATATTTCATGAGGTTCAGTCCAAATGGAAAAATTTCCCCAGCCAGGGATGTTATCAGATCCACTGAATGAAGAAGAGGACTGCAATTGGAGAACATTACAGTTCTTCCTTCCTACACGTGAATAATTCTTCTCCTCGGCACTCAAATTCTTAATAGAGACTATCCAAATTCACCTGAACTTTCAAGCGTGCAATTATCACGAATCCCTCCAAACTCTCAAGTGTTCCAGACATAGATATCTCTAAGACAGTGTCTGTGCACCACCCTCCCGAATGACTCTTTTTCAACCCACAATTTGAGAGAGCCCACACATCTCCTGTAACAATGGCATCCCTTCACCTAAAACACACAATAAACTCCCTAAAGGCCTATTCATACGCTCCTTATAGGCCTATCTTTAATCCCCATCAAGTACTTCAAAGGCAAATCTCCACCGTCTTACATACCCTATAACTAGGATCCTAAAACCTTGAGAAGTAAAGAATAAAAAAACTAAAAAAGGGACTAGTTTTGCAATCAAAAAACAAAGGGACTAATTTTGCAGCCGCAACTCTAACAAAATGTAGACAAACAAGACAGGAAAACCCATTCGATTACGCCCCATTCTGTTCCCCCTCACAGAATGTAGTTGATTGAATTACAGAGAAGGCAAACTAATAGTCCATATAATCTAACTGTCCATATTTCTATTTCTACACAATGTACAATATGAAATGACAGCCGAGAGAAGTAGAATTTTGGTCGACTTGATCGAAAGATAACATTAAACCATAGTGAAGTAAATTCAACCATACATGATATAGCAGAAGCAGAGGAAGTACCTCCAAAATGGGCGGTGTGAAATCGACAAGCCCTGAGGTGATTGAAAGATGGGTCGAACTGAGCTTTGCAATTCTTGCAAGTCCGGAGTGCGATTTGATCATGACTCTCATTGTAGTTGGACTTCGCCGAGCATCGAAATAAACTCAATTTCAATCTCAAAATGGGTTTCGGCTTCGGCGTTGGAGGAGGGAGATCACAAAACAAGCGACCACTTCCTAAACCCAGACCCGACGGCACAGCCATCACAACCAAATCCCTCTAACTAATTTTCGAACCTCTAATTTTTCGGGCGTTGAGTCCTCCCTATTTGTATTTATTTTCGTGTGAATAAATTAAATTTAAGGGGAAAGGATTAAAAGACCCCTATGGTAGGTCTTCTCCCCTAAAAATTCAAAACTTTCAAAAATTTATTATTTTGGTTTGGCACCTCCAATTTGTCTTCTTTTGTAAAAAAGAGTCTGATAGTGTCTGCATATAACTAGAGTAATATGTTCTTAAAAAAAACATAGTGTGGATCCATAATTTATCTATTGTAACACCTGCAGCTGGAAATCTATCATCTATCTTCTAAGATAAATAATTATTTTTTATCATAGAAAATTTCTCACTTTCAAAAAATACGTGATTTAATTTCTAAACTTCAAATTTTAAAAGATTTTATCACTAATACAAAAAAGAGAATTAAACTATTCGAAAGATCAAGAGCAATCAATCTTCGTCCTTTAGAACAAGCAATTCATAATCTCAAAATTACCAGAGAACAAGTTTTTCTTGAAAACTTGTTTGAGAGACAAAGAAAAAATAGAAAGGCTTTTGCATTAACTGTCTATTTGAGTGATTGTCTATTTGAGCATTGCTTAGATCCACAGTTCAACTGGTATCAGAGCTTGCTATAACTCAAAATCCCAAAGATGAGATCAGCATCTGAGGTAATAATAGAGAAATTAGATTCTTTATTAGACCTAATAGATGCAAGACAACAAGAATCCCTATCAGAAATGTCTAGATATAGAGAATATCTAGAAATTCTTCCAGCTATCATCAACCAATTACATGGATTGGAAGCCAAAGTTGATTACATCCAGAACAAGTCGAAAGAAAAGCAATAACTATTAACAAGATTTAATAGTAAAATCGAGAGACTAAATTTTCAACAGACGAAGATCCTTAATTGTGTTCAAAAGATAGCTCGAGAATACAAAAAATCAAGCAATAGTGTACCTCGAACAGTCATTAGAAAAAATAATGACTTCAAATCACTATAAGTTCCAAGAGGGAACCCACTGTTAAAGCCATTTTTCTTAGATTCTCTAACAAATCTGACAACCGTCAAAATAAGAGAACCTAAACGAGAAGATACTCGAGACATAAAGATGTTGAGCATCTTCAAGAAAAAATCAGTGCAGTTGTTAAACTCAGAAGAGTTTGAGTTCAACGAAATAGAAAGCAACGTCCGAAATACTTCGATTCCGAAGTTTGAATTCAATCAGATCTACAATAAAGGAAGCTTTGATCTGATGGAAAGCCATCAATTCAAGATTCTTGAATTCACTATCCCAGCAACGACAGGAGAGACAGATCTTCTTCTAATAATACTTGAGGAAGTTTCTAAAGGAAAAAATAGAAACTTCAAGTTTATGCACGTTGGAGCAGTCCAAGTTGGCATAAAGCTACTAGCCAGAGAAGGCTTAAATTGCTTAGTCATATGCGTCTTACAAGACAATAGGCTGAACGATTTCCAGAAAAGTCTACTTGGAACACTTCAAGCATCACTAGGCAATCAAGGTGTATACTTCAACTGCTTTCCGAACTATTCAACTAGCCTAGCAGATGTCGCTCACTATCTACGACTAAGAGTCAAAATAGACTACACGTCCATGAAGGAAGGCATGCAAGAGCTTGCAGTAGTTTATAGAATTTACTATAAGCTAATGAGCATAGCAGTAGAGCCAAAGACCAGGATAACAAACATTCCTGGCCTTACTACTGGTTTCCTTACAAATCCCAAGAACCATAATCAACAGATTTATAAGGTAACATGGAATGAGCTAACTTTCCCACTAGAATGAAAATTATCTAGTCCAAAGGAGAAACTAGAAAGCTCGAATGTAGTAGTCTATGAGAACAGAAAAACTGGAGATGTCAACCTCAAATTCGAAGGACACAAAAACAATGACATATCCCTCGAAAGCTTCAGAGGAGAAATCTCTAGACCGCCCAGGAGAAGTAACTCTACCAGAGAAATCGGTACTAGAAGTACCAGAATCTCTATAAGGGCTAACCCAATGATGAAAGAAGACTTAGATGCTGTTAGAAAGAAACATCAGCATGCTAAGAGCACGTAGTTCAAAATCAAAAGAACTCTTCAAGATTTATGAGGAAGCAGAAGAGTGTGAAGATCCCTTGCGGTTGAAACAATTGATCAAGGATATAGAAAGTTTCACCTTCAAAAAGGAAAGAAAGGTCTTTCCTCTTCTACATGAAGAAGCAGAAGATACAGGAGATGAGGACATGGAAGAAGCAAAATCTTCACAACTATCACATTCACAAACTACCATATTCAGAATTGGTGGAAAGACCAAACTTCCACACGGAAGAGGTCCTAGTGTAAAGAAGGGAGAAATAAGCTCCCACAGATTTATTCCACAGGAAAATACTCCAAAGATGCCAATCACCCAACTAGGAGTATGGCTTGATCTAGACAAAGCTTTAGACAAGAAAAAGACCATTGATGAATGGGAAGCTAGTCTACTTATGGCAATCTGCACAACATATGGAAGATTTGAAGCAAAAGACTTGCATATAGTCTATGAATCAACTCTCCTAGGAATGAAAAAGAAGTATTGCTTTCCTTTCAAAGAAACAATAAGAGGACATCAATGGTTGAAAGACATAAAAACAGATAGAAATCTCTATACTTTTTCCACTCTGCTATATGATCAATTTTGCAGAGACATCTCATATGTTAGAGAAAAAAATCAGAGATAGCAAAAACCAACATATATGTTTTCAAAATATGCAACATGAAATACTTCGAGGAATATCTGAATGAATTTCAAGAGTACTATTGCACCATAGGAGAATTTGAAAATACAGACTTAGTACACCTTATACACAGGAAGCTTCCTGAACCGTGGAGTACAACTATGAGAGAAAGCATAGAAGAAAGACCTCTAAAGAGGTTTTCAGTCGGAAGAGTTGCAGAAAGAATCATGCAGCTGATGCACGAACAGTATAAAGCTAACACCAGAGCAAAAACAACCAAGAAGCAGCTTAGAGGAACAAGTGACTTCTGTTCTAAAATGATAGATGCACCAACCAACTGGGGATGAGAAGAGAAGATGCATAAGAAAAAACACTTCCAAAAAATATTTCAAGAGAAACAGAAGGAAGAATTGGAGGTTCAAGCGAAGCTTCAACTACAAAAGAGAAAAACAAAATCCTAGAAAGAGATTTTTCAAGAAGACAAGATTCTATCAAGAACTAGAAAAGAAGAAAACTTGTAGATGTTGGCTATGCAAGGCCGAAGGGCACTATGCTAACGCATGTCCCAAGAAATAGAAAAGAAGTTCAAAGGCTCTTCTTAAAGAGTATGAAGAAGCTATGGAGATGACAAATCTGAAAGGCTACGAGGTAGTCTATTCATCAGAAGATGATGAAGAGATGTTTGTCTATTCAGTCTGTTCAGAAGACGAATCGACAGAAGAGTCAGAATCAGAGTTTAAAGAAGAGTATGAACCTGGAAAGGTTTATTTTCTTGAGATAAAGAATTAGGAAGAAAGCACAGAGAAAGAAAAGATTTCTTCCTACAAGGTTAATCCGGGAGCACTCATTTGTGACTACTGTCAATGCAAGGAGAAGAAGGAACTCCTTATGTTTTGTTAAGCATTACGGAAAACATATCACAAAGAATTCTTCATAGTTGAAGCAAGGAGAAAAATGAAGAAGGGTTTAATAAACCATATGATTGAACAAGAGTACGAAGACTACTTCTATAAGATAGAAGAGAGGCAAGAAATTCTAAAATGAAATCTCGAAAGAACAAAGTTTGATACTACTACTAAAGGAGTAGTGCCTGTAGAAATTCCATTCCATGATACGAAAGAAGAAGTAGCATCTGACTGTAAAGAATAACAATGCAATCCTTTTACAGAAGAGGAAACAAGTTCTTCAAAACAAAATCTGTGCAAGGTAGCAACTGGTTCTACAAGTAGATTCAGTAACTACATGGAGATTGGATTAAAGTTTCTAGGATACAAAAAGTATCATCTACACGCCTTTGTAGATAACGGTCCTGGTTTCAGTCTAGCAAAAAAGTTGGCTATACCAGAAGAGTTATGGATACCTGATCCAAAGAGAAGTGCAACTGGAAAAACTGTAGAAGGAAGAAAAATCTTCATGAATACATTTGCCAAAAAGGTTCAAGTCTTGATCACTACAAGAAAACTGCACTTAGACCACGGACCATTTCCGTCGTCTAAGTGCAGTTTTCCGTCGTCTAAGTACTTGGACGACGGAAACTCCGTCGTCCAAGGTCCGTGCTCCAAGTGCTGTCGTCCAAGCACCTGGACGACGGAGACTTAGTGTTTCCGTCGTCCAAGTGAACTTGGACCTCGGACATTATCCGTGGCCCAGGTGTTCACCTGGACGACGGAAACACTAAGTCTCCGTCGTCCAGGTGAACACCTGGGCCACGGACATTGCTCGTGTGTCCGTGGCCCAGGAGTTCACCTGGACGACGGAAACACTAAGTCTCCGTCGTCCAGGTGAGCACCTGGGCCACGGAGAACAACAGGGTTTAGGGGTTAGGGGTTAGGGGTTAGGTTTAGGGTTTGTGCACCTGGATGACGGAGAACATAATCTCCGTCGTCCAAGTGAATATTTAATTTTTTTAAAAAAATAAATTGAAATTAAATATTATTAATTTAATTTATTATTATTTTAATTTAAATAATGAAAAATGCTAATATTAAATAAATAAACTAAATTTTGAATATTAAAATTAATAACTTATATATATAATTATTAAATAATCAAAGTAAATTAATTTGTACATACGAAAAAACCCATAAATTAAAAATTAAAATATTGTTCGGAATGCGGAAAGAAACGAGATAATATACTACGTGCTAGCTAATACACTGGAGGAGCAGATGCGGGGCCGAGTCCTCCGCCTCCAGCCGGGTCGTTGTCGTCGGGGTGTGGGTTCGGAGGAGGTTGACATACTTCTCGATTTTGGTTCATGAGCGCGATGAGTTGGGCTATTTGTGCTTGTTGTTCGTCAAGTCTTTGCCGCATTGACTCATTCTGCTCTTGTGTCCGTCGATTCTCCTCTCGTGCCAGTCGAGCCTCTTGAATGGCTGCTTCGACGGCCGCAGCTTGACTCATTCTCCGCTGCCTCGAACCTCCCGTAGATGATGAGCCGGAGGTCGTCGACAAATCTCGTACCACCCTAGGCCCAAAGTGCCTAACCTCCTTGCCAGCTCTACGACCGTAGACCTCATCCGCGATTGCAATTTGGCTCTCTAAAGATAGAGGAGGCAGGTCTTCCGGCGGCACATCTGGGAACGCAAGCTGAGTGTTGGCCAACTCTTCATGCGCATGCTCTATCGCCCTTGCCTACAAAATTATAATTAATTTATTATAATTTTGTAATCATATTTAAATAATAATTACTATAATTAAAAGCACATATATATATATACATATCACTTACCCCGCATTGACTCGCTTCATTATCGAGCCCTGGCGTCACGTACGCGCTTACGCTTGCATCAATAAAAGGGTGTTTGGAACCCTTATCCTTGTGCTCCTTGGCAATTTGAATGAACTGCTTGGCGCCGGTAGTATGGTGTTTCTCCTTCTTCCCCCGGTTGGCTTTGTTGACACCGGAGAATTTCTGTTACACAACATAATTAAATCATTAAAAAATGAATAACTACAATTTAAATAATTCAATTATTTTAATTGAAATAAAAAATTAAATTAATACCTTAAATTGTTCATCGGCAAAGTGGTTACACAACCACTCCCACTCATCTTCTCTCTCCCCTTGCAGCTCTACCGGGGGAGGCACGGGACCGACATCTTTGAAGTACTTATGGAGCCTGTACTTCCAATCTTTGTAGATGGAGTTGGCGGTTTGATTGATATGCCTCAACATAGCCGGTGTCGGATCCACGTCAAATTGTTCCTATGAAAAATAAATAGAAAATTATAATCGTATATATTATGAAATTTTAGGCCGAGATTAACAATATTATATAATAACTAAATTGAACGTATTACGTACCGAAAGATCTTTGAAGACTTTCGCCTTCTCATGATCCGGCGCCTCCTTCCAAGTAGGGGCAGTGATACGAACCCGGTTACGGATGATTGACCCTATCCCATGCGCCGAGAGACTTGCTAGTTGAGCTGTGGGAGGGCCACCGGTGAATTCGTCGTACGGCAAGTCGATCTTTTTACCGGTCGCCTTGCAAATACGCTCTGATTTCCCCCCTTTAACGAGACCCCGAGTCCTTTTCGGTTCCGGGTCAGTGGGGGCCCTCCTTTGCCTACGGCGGGCGCTGTACATGATTGATTCGGCGGTGGAGGACGCCTGAGTACTTCCCGTTGAATGGGTACCGGGCGTCGGAGATTGGAAGGGGTCGACGTCATCACCGCTCGAGATGAATGGGGGAGCGGGAATTTCCCCAGAGGGCGCCACGGACGGACCAGATGATCCGTCCGGATTGAGAGCGGCGTTGCCCTCCGGTGGTAATTCCCAACCGACTTGGTCCGCCAAGCGGCGGAGCATGGCATCTTCTGCCTCTTGTTGGGCTTTCTTCTTGCCGGATGTCGTCTTTGGCGGAGCCATTTAAACCTAAGAGTACGGGGTTAAAATACCTACTTACCATAATAATTACAACTTAAAAATTTACGCTAATTAATTAAGTACGTTTAAGATTTAAATAGAGTACACTAGCTTGGCATTTTCGGTCGTTCAATGGACGTGCGACCCGCGCGATAAAGTGTAAATTTTCAATTAATCAGCCTTGGTTAAATCGAAAAACATGGCCAGTTAGGGATAGAGATAACGCGAGAGGCAGGACTAATTTCGACAAAAGTCTTTCTTAGTCCAAATCCTGTCACCAGTCATAACCCGTTTCTAGACACCATGTCCGACATTCGGCCAATTTTTCGAAAATTTACACTCCCTCAAGTCCTTTGCAAACTCTGCCCTCAACCTCGTGTCCATAACTTCACTTAGGTTATGGTGTGCGGTGATGAAATCCACACATCACGAGGGGTTAAAGAGATAAGCAAGGAAAAGAGGCGCCATCTATTCCAAAGAGTGCGACTTAATTACACCAAGCCTATGTACTAAATTTAAATCGAACACGTACTACTAATTAATTTACTAAAAAATACACGTAATTACATGCAATAATTTATTTTCCATTTAGCATGCAATAATTAACCATTTAATTAATTAATAACAATAATTATTTATTTAATTAATTAATAACAATAATTAATTATTTATTTATTTAATAACAACAAATTTACAATTATTCATTTAATTAGGAAACAATAACAATAATTATGATTTAATTAATAAATAACAACAATTAATCATTTATTAAATATTTAAAATTAATTACTAAATTAATTTCTACTAATTAATTATATTTAGAATTTAATTAATTAATAAAATGAAAATTATTTAAATAAGGGAAAAATAGAAATGTACCGAAGCGGAGTTTACGGGAATTTCGCCGGACTTGAGTCGTCGGAGAGGAGGAACCACGCCGGAAAAAATGTCGTCGGAGCGTCGCCGGAGGAGAGGAGAGGAGAGGAGAGGAGAGGGAGAGGAGGAGATGGAATGATGAGAAAATGAGGGGGGGTGCAACTCTATTTATAGAGTTGCACTTAGACGACGGAGCACTATTCTCCGTCGTCTAAGTCCACCTGGACGACGGAAATAGTGTTTTCCGTCGTCTAGGTGGCGGTTTAAAAATTTTCAATCGGCGCGTAATTAATCGGCGGGACGTTTTGAACCGCCATGATTTTGGACTTAGACGACGGAGATGGTCAGTTTCCGTCGTCTAAGTGAAAATTCAAGCGGTGCCGAAAACGGAAGCGGTAAATTGAACCGCCCTAATTTTGGACTTGGACGACGGAGATGGTCAGTTTCCGTCGTCCAAGTGAAAATTACATGAAAAAAATAAAGAAAAATAAATTTGAACCGCCATGGTTTTTGAACCTGGACGACGGAGATGACCATATCCGTCGTCCAGGTTCAAATTACGTAAAAAAAAAATTTAAAAATAATTCGCTAGGAATTTAGCGATCTGTCATTCGAGTGAAATAGTCGTACAATATCGATGAACGCATCGTGTATATAAACAGTTAAATTTGAACCGACGATTAATTTTACGTATTGAAACATGTTAAGTATCGACTAATCTTTACGACTTAAGTGTTCATGAGTAGACGCTCATTTGCAGCAGAGTATTAACGAAATTGAATTTGGACAAAACAACCGTTGGATATGTTCGTCGTAACATAATATATAATTGTCTTCAAAGGATCATAAAATAATAAGTTCGGGAAGGGTTTGATCGGCACAGTCAACTACAAAACCGATAATTTCACAAACCGAAAACGTGGATACTAGGCATTTCGTAACTCCGATTTTCGAACCGTCGAAGCTCACACACCAAGAATTGTTTACTCTAAAGTCTTGATGAAAAGGCTTTGCATTGGAAGAAGGTCTAGATGGTCGTTGTCTTAGAAAAAATTACGATATCTGCACCTGGACGACGGAAATGAGTGTTTCCGTCGTTCAGGTAATCACCTGGACGACGGATATGAAGTTATCCGTCGTCCAGGTTCTGACCTGGACGATGGAGAATGACGTTCTCCGTCGTCCAGGTGTATAGACCCTGAATTCAGGGGTTAGGGCCTTACTGTTTAGGGTTTAGGGTTTGTGAACTTGGACGACGGAGAATGACCATCTCCGTCGTCCTAGTGTGTACCTGGACGACGGAGAATGACCATCTCCGTCGTCCAGGTGTAAAAACCCTGAATTCAGGGGTTAGGGCCTTAGGGTTTACGGTTTAGGTCGTCCCCGGTCATTTGTGTGTGCGTTCAATTATTCTGATTCAAAAATATAATTAAAAAATTGATCGATCGATCCGAACTGCTAGATTTAGGGTACAGGATTTAGCTAGGGTTTTATATGAGATTGAGATTTGGCGCCAATTAATCTGCAATTAATTTCTCCGTTGTCCAGGATATATAATTCGGATTAATTTCTTACCGTAAACCAGCATCGATCATATATATATATTACAATAATTACAGTAATTAATTACCAATTAATCTCCCTCGTCGTATGACCGTACTCTTCGTCATAATCATCATCGTCCTCATCCCCGTTAGTCGACGGCTCATCCTCGTCATCGTACTCAACATCGTCAGACGAATAACCTGAGTCCTCGTCCGCATCCTCTTCCTGCTCGTCTTCTTCATCTACCTCATGGATAATCTCATCTTCAGTTAGATCTGTACAACCATCAGGCATGGGTAACCGTTCACCATCTTGAACCAGGTCCATTATATCGGAGCGGACCATAGAAATATTAGGCTCTTGATAGGCAGGAATGTCTCTTTCTGGTTTAGCAGCATCTTCAGTCGTCGCCGGTGTCCCTTCAATTGTCTCTGTATTCCATATTCCTCGGTGAGAGATATGGTTCACTATTTTCCACCCTTCACCGGCTTTCGGATCATCGAGATAGAACACCTGCCGAACTAAGGTGGCGAGAGCGAAAGGCTCATCCTCATACCAGTGCGAGTTTGTATCGACAGATAATAGTCCCAGGTCTTCCTTTGTACGCTTGAACCATCTGCACTTGAATAGGAAAACGTTGACATCATTCCCGTAACATAGCTGAACCACGTATACAATAGCCCCGTAATATAGATCATTGTCTTTCCCAACGGCTACCCCACTGTTTTGTGTTCTTCTTCCTTCGTCTCGGGCCAATGAATGGAACTTTACACCGTTCACAAAACATCCGGGATAAATATAGTGTTTAACCGGCTTCCCTGCTAGCAAGTGCTTTGGCCATGACCACCACCCTCCGTGGTTATCAGATTTTTGCAGATCAATCATCTGCGAAAAAGGCCAAATTAATATAATGGTTTACTTTCTACAAACATGAGCAATATGTATTTAAATAATTAATACCGAGTCGTACGTACGTACCCATTGGAAGAAATAATCAGGAAACTTCTTCTTAACCATTTTCTCAATCCACGCCGAACTCTTGTTTTGATTTAACGCCTGAAGCCTCTCCCTGTATGACATAATGTACGGCTCAACTTCTTCACAGTCTCGCAACACTACCCAATGTGCCTCAATAAGTTCTTCCCGTGTTAACGATTCCTTTAATACTCCTCTAAACGGTCGGACGACATTGGTGACGACATAAAGATTGATGCGGGCACTGCGATCGGAGGCAGTACTGGGAGGGGGTGGATCTTTGAGGTACCTGTTGCAGTAAGTAACACACTCATGCATTAGGTATGTCTCTGCTATGGAGCCATCCGGGGCCGACCTGTTTTTGACGAATGACTTATACTGTCCAAGCTGTCTACAAAATCAACGTACACATTACATAAGAACATATAGCTAGCTAGCTAGTATATATATAATCTCCAGTGGAACAAATTAATTAATTAGTTGTACGTACCTTTCTTGAGGATACATCCAAGTGTACTGGACCGGACCAGAAATGAGCACCTGCTCGGGCAGGTGGATCATTAGGTGAATCATGATGTCAAAGAAAGCAGGGGGGAAAATCCTCTCTAGTTTGCAAATGATGTGCACAATTTGTTGTTGCAATTCCACCACATCTGACTTCTTTAATTCTCTGGCGCATAACCTCTGCCACCACCTGCACAATGCCACTATTGGTTCTACAACGTCCCGAGGCAAGTATGGTCGAATTACCACTGGAATCAGACGTTGCAGCATAACGTGATAGTCATTTGTCTTTAGACCAACAAACTTGTGTTGCACCTCGTCCACTGCTCCAGTTATAGTAGCTGCATACGTAGCCGGATAACAAACGCCCTTAAACCAGTGAAATACAGAACGTCTAAGCGTCGGCTTCACTGTGTAAGGTGCATCTGGCATCTTGTTGTACACTCCTTTCCTATCCCTCCTCAACCACAAGGGACGACGTAGATTCATTGATTCCAAATCTTTGCGCGCTTTGGGAGTATCTTTAGTCTTGAACTTAATACCGAGAATTGTTCCCACCACGCTGTCGCACACATTCTTTTCTATGTGCATCGCGTCCAAGTTGTTCCTCAGCTTCAACTTCGACCAGTAAGGGAGTTCAAAGAATATACTCTTGTGATCCCAATAGCTCAGATCATGTGGAGGAATTGGATTGCATTTCTTTACATCCGGGTCATTGCTCAACACACCAAAGTCGAAATAACTCAACCTCTCTAAAATCTCTTCGCCCGACCAACTACGGGGTTTAGGATTGTTCTCTACCGTACCGTCGAAATGAGCTTCATCCTGTCGCCACGGGTGGTCGTGAGGAAGCCATATACGGTGACCCAAGTAACACACCTTCCCCGCGTGCCAACTAGAGTTCACGTCGTCCAAACATATAGGACATCCATTATATCTTTTTGTCCTGCAGGCTGCCAACATCCCATAAGCTGGAAAATCGCTGATCGTCCACATTACAGCAGCCCTCATCGTGAACATCGTGTCAGTGAATTTGTCATAAGTTGGGACTCCATTTTCCCACAACAGTTTCAGCTCGTCGATCAAAGGTCTGAGGTAGACATCTAAGCACTTCGATGGAGATTTAGGACCTGGAATTAGTACGGTAAGGAAATTAAATTCCTTGTTCATGCACATCCACGGAGGCAAGTTGTATGGCATCAGAATAACTGGCCAAGTGCTGACGGCGGAGCTATTACTTCCCCAAGGATTGAATCCGTCTGTAGATAGGCCGAGTCTAACATTTCTAACCTCTGAACCAAAGTCTCCAAATTCTCTGTCGAAATGTTTGAAACCCTCCCCATCCGCGGCGTGTCGCAGGACATCGTCATCTATTCGCTTTTCTGCGTACCATCGCATCGCCTCTGCTGTGTGTAGCAACATGTACAGGCGCTGCAATCTGGGAATCAAGGGAAAATATCGAACAACTTTCACAGGAATTCTCTTTTTCGAACTCTTCCTATTCAACTGGAATCTGCACTGGCCACATACGGGACAATAGTCCAACTCTTTATACTCTTTGTAAAATAGCACACAATCATTCGGACATGCGTCAATTATCCTGTACTTTAGGCCGAGGCTGCTCAGGATATTTCTAACCTTATAATGAGATTTAGGAAGATTGTGATCATCAGGAAGCAACTTACATATTTGCTCCTGAATTTTGTCAAAAGCACTCACTGACATTTTGTGCTTCACTTTTATCTTCATTTGCTCCATCACATATTGCAACACATTCTCTCGACATCCAGGGAACACCGGGGTCTGCGCTTCAAGTAGCATCCGGTTGTACTTTTCCATCTCACTGGTGTCAGTGGCCAAGCTAGCTGCGGGGAATGTGTCATCATGCTCATTGGTGGTACTGTAACCTCCGTCTTGGTGTTGGTGTCCGCCATGACTACATCCCAGAAACGCATCATGGACCAAATCTGCAGTTGGGTTGCAAGCTGGGGGTCCGGCACCACTGCCGCTGGATGAGGCACCATGGTAACTGTACCCTGAGCTGAAGTCTGCTGCGCTGAACTCTACATATTCACCATGCTCGCTCCATGTAGTGTAACTCCACATCATACCATTTTCGTACAAGTGTTGCACCATAACATTAACCTCCGCATACTGACAATTAAGACATTTCTGACACGGACACCTGAAACGTTTCTTTCCCTGACCATGTTCTATCGCAAAATTCACAAATTCGCTAATTCCATCCATATACCGGACATCACATCTATTCTTCAACTTCATCCAACTCTTGTCCATACTGCTACAAAATATTATACTTAATTAATTATTACATATATATATATATATATTTGTCCATTAATTTACGCTTAATTATACGTACTCGATCTACATATCGATCCATCAATTACGTACGTACGTAATTTAATCGATCTGTACATATATATATATATATATAGCTAACATCAGCTAACATCCTTGCATGTATATATATATGTACGTACGTTTTCACTAAATACATATTAATTAAGCAAATTTTAACTGCGTACGTACGTACCTGCTGGCCTTCTCGATATCTTTACGTTAATTAAGCTAACTAGCTAGTCAGCGGAGATCCCTTATCGATCCTGATTCTTCTCGGCCTAGCTAGCTTAAGCTACCTAGCTCGAGCTCCCTAGCTTCTCCTTCTCCCTTCTCCTTCAATTATTCTTCAAATGGAATCGATCATGAAGAGATCGAGGCTAGCTAGGAATGAATTCGATCAGTTTGGCCGGCAGTGGGCTTATATAATGCTTCACTTAGACGACGGAGGTGTCGGTACGTCGTCTAAGTGGAAGTACGTTTTGTGAACTCGGACGACGGCGTGTGTCGGTCCGTCCTCCAGGTAATCACCTGGACGACAGAGAATACCATATCCGTCGTCCAAGTGGTCACCTGGAGGACGGAGAAGACTCCGAGGTCCAGGTGGTCACCTGGACGACGGAGAATACCATCTCCGTCGTCCAAGTGGTCACCTGGAGGACGGAGAAGACTCCGAGGTCCAGGTGGTCACCTGGACGACGGATAATACCATATCCGTCGTCCAAGTGGTCACCTGGAGGATGGAGAAGACTCCGAGGTCCAGGTGATCACCTGGACGACGGATAATACCATCTCCGTCGTCCAAGTGGTCACCTGGAGGACGGAGAAGACTCCGAGGTCCAGGTGACCACTTGGACGACGGAGATGGTATTCTCCGTCGTCCAGGTGGTACTTGGACCACGGAGTCTTTTCCGTCGTCTAAGTGTCACTTGGACGACGGAGAATTAGTGTTTCCGTGGTCTAAGTGCTGTTTTCTTGTAGTGGATAGGAGGAGGAACCTTTATCATTGAAAATATTTGGCAATCAGAAGGTCAAGAGTCCATACTGATTCGAAACCACCCGGATTCGAAACCATACTGCAATATAAGTAATAAGATGAGTTGCTTATCGAGAAATCATCATTATCAGAAGAAGAAGATTCAGATGAAATGGAATTATGTAGGTTTCATGGCAATAGAGAATTCAAGCATCCTGATGCTCCACCTCATGCTCCACCTCATGCCCCTACTAGAATCCAACTCAAAGAACACACTGTCTACAACATTCTCAAGAGAGACTGTGATAAGTGTAAAACAAGAGAAATCCTCAAAAAGAAAGCGAGGAACTCCAAAAAGTCTAGTATGAAGACTAGACTCGAAAATGGAGATCCTACTATTGCGCCGCTTCATGATCAAGACAAGTACCATTACTATGTGTCCTATAAAGCCTCTGACAACTAGTAGGTGCAACAAGAAGAGTTACCCATCCATGAATCATCAGAAGACAAAGATGAGACAGTTGAAGCAGCATTCGTAAGAGAGCATAATCTCAAGCACTTCAAGGCCAAGCTCGAAAAACAGAAGAAGCATACCCTTGGAGAAATCAAAGAAATGGTCAGACAAAATATCGATATCAATCTCCTAAAATCTTGGGAAAAAGACCCAGTGGTCTGTGAGCTTAAATTACATGACATGAATTCCATCTATCCTGTAAAAGCTATTCCCCAATACAAGGAAGAAGATCAAAAAGAGTTCAGAAAGGATATAGCTGATCTCTTAGAAAAAGGACTAATAAGACTATCAAAGAGTCCAGATTATGCTTCAGCCTTCTATGTCAGAAACAATGCAGAAGAAGTTCACGAAAAAGCAAGAATGGTGATAGACTACAGACGTTAACAAGAAAACCGTAAAAGACGGTTACCAGATAGCATAAGCAAGAGTGCTAATCAATAGGCTTAGAGGAGCTAAGGTGTTCTCAAAATTTGATGCTAAAATCAGTGTTTTGGCAAGTCAAAATGCATTTTGGCAGCATTCTTCTTACAACCTTCGAAACTTCATGGGGACACTACTAATGGCTAGTAATGTATTTCGGGCTGAAATAAGCTCCATCCATTTTTCGGAGAAAAATGGACAACATATTCAAGCAAGTAGCTGACTTTTGTGTCGTCTATATAAATGATATTCTTGTGTTTTCAAAGAACAAAGAAGAACACATGAATCATCTCTTTAAAGTAGCCAAACTTATCGTCCAACATGGAATCATCTTAGGAGAAAAGAAAGTCTTTCTCGTCCTGGATGAAATTGACTTCTTAGGAATTAACATAAAGAACAAAGTCACCAAGCTTTAACAACATATCCTAGAGAAAGTCGGGAAATTCCCAGATAGAAATCCTGACGCAAAAAGTCTACAGAGATTTTTAGGAGTCATAAATTATGGAAGATACTTCATTCCTAAAATTTCTTGATTAACAACAATTCTATCGCTTAAAACAAACTCAAAGAGAGCTTGAAAGTTTACAGAAGATGACGAAAAGATCGTTAAGAAAATCAAAGAACTATGCAAGAATTTGCCACCACTATATCAACCTGAAGAGAATGAATAAATCATCCTCCAAATTGATGTTAGGGACAACTTCTGGGCAGGCATAGTACTGGCAAGAGAGTTAGGCACTAACACTGAGAAGATTTTGAAATTCTGCAGTGGAAAGTTCAATGCTACAGAGCAGAATTATCCCACAGGGGAAAAAGAAATTCTGGCCATCAAAAAGATAATCGAGAATTCTCCAGCCTTTTTAGGAAAACCTTTCTACATGAGAACAGCTTGCGCCAGAGTGAAAAATTTTAAAAACTTCAAACTTGATAAAGCTGCTAATATGGGAAGATTAGCTAACTGATAATTATTTCTTAACCAATACGATTATGATGTGGAATTGATTGCAGGAAACAAGAACTATCTTCTAGACGCTTTAACAAGGGAAATGGCCATGTACAGAACAAGTGAGACGGACGATGAAGGTCGCAACCTGAGAAGCAGAATGCCAGGAAAGGAACCTAACCAACAAGAAGAACCAGTTGAAAAAGTCCTCAAGAGTTTTTTGCTGCGTCGCAAAAGACCAGCCTTAACTGATCAATCTCAGGGAAAAGGATTGGCTATCCTGTCTCAAACGGCAGACAGTAAAGGCAAATCAAGACCGTTAATAGCTGCTGCTTTGCTAAAGAGCAGAATTTTTCCTACAGGTTTCGTAAATATCTTCAGCTACCAGCTGAACACATTCTCAGAAGCAGTCTTCCAGACTGACCAAAGTCTAGCATCCCACCAGATGACACTATTAGATAATTTGTTGTTTACCTTCCAGGAGAATGATAAAAGGCTCATGGTAGAAATCATAGATGCCTTAGCGATGGAACTAAGTTAAAAGAAGAAATCATCGTGCTTAGTCAATGAACCAGCAACGTTGTACATTAGAACTCCAGAGAGTGCTAAAATTTCTGTATAGGCGCTAAAAGAATCAGAATGGTTTAAGTTCCACAGACATATTGACACGCATATACCCGATGAAGATCTCCTCAACAGCCTCTTCGTTGTCCCAGGAGCCTTTCTGGGAAAATAATTGGTTAATGTTCAGAGTGAACATCTGCAAGAGCACAAGTTATGGTTAGTTGATAATGGATTTGTTCATAATTTATGGACAAAAACAAATGAAGATCTAAAGGGACTACCATCCATTATCTATAATACTGTCAAGAATTTTAGGAAGAGCATCTGCATTCTCAATTTAAAGTTAAGGTTTACACCCCCAGAATGGGTGCATAAATCTAATGGAGAGACTGAATATATTCCTCCATATCACTACGTCTGAATCATTCAAAGGCAGTATCTTGAGCCAGCATGCGACGGATACAATGGAAACCCAAATTCTAGTATTCCATGGATGAAGGCTATGACGTTGGAATATATCAAGAAAGTAATCGAAGAAGATCAAGAGTTTACATTTCTTGCGTCAGGTGAAAAGATAATAGTCACTATATACGATCATCCAGAGACCGTTACAAGTGATCTGCTCCTCGCCGTGAAGAAAAGGAAATAGATTCTTCCTTTGCCTGTACTCATTGGCTCGAAAAGATCGAGAAAGAAAGAAGCTACCAGATGTATACAGATATAGATAGAGATATGGAAGAAAGCAAGACAAGAAGAAGGATGAAGTATGAAGACCCTTACCTTGGGGATAACTCAGAGGTATATGATGACATGTAAAGACAGGTAAAAATCATGTTGTCTTCTTCGTCTTAGTGAGAGACATCTTTATCCTTAGAATCTGCTTTCCGAAAGAAGACAATGGTGCAAAGCAGATGCCCTATCTGCATTAGAACACTTTAGTTAGTGAAGTCACTATTATTAGTTTGTGTTTCAATTCCGCTTTGAGGTCTGCTCTCTATATAAAGAGCATCGAGTCTTAGTGTTAGGCATCGAAAACCAGAACAAGAGAAATCCATCTGAGAGCAGAAAGTTTGAGAGTTTAGATAGTGAGTGGAGAGTCGAAGCAACTGTTCAGCTTCATCATCCTCAAGTAAGTATGTCTATTACTATGAGTGGCTAAATAGCTATAAGTTGTTTACCAAAGAATGAGGCTCTGAATCTATAGCTTGTAACCCTGTTAGAATAAATAAACTATGGTTTCCCACAAAACTTCGAATTTTCATGCATCTTCATAAAACTCATCATTTAAACTTTCCTGAGAGGCGGACTACTGCCCAGAAGGTGGAAGAAATGAGTTGTTTTTACTTGTTCATACTCGTTTTAATCCCCTAGGTGGCGAACTACCGCCCAAAAGATGGAAAGAAATGAGTTATATCTGATATTAGTAGTAGTAAGTACACTCATCACAAGTTAGTAGTACATGCATTACATGATAGTAGTACCTTCATTGCATAATGCATTACTGCATGTTCATCAAACAAAAAAATCTTTTTGAAACCAAAGGCCAGTTAGCAATGAATTCATCAGCAGTAACCAGGCAGGAAGCCAGCAGTAGGTGAGATAATGGCATGATAAAGGCTAGTTCTAACTAGAGGTTGAAGAAATGTAAGAATTTGGGAATAGTGACATAGTTGTAATTGTTGTGTCTTTTTTGATATACAAGTTACCTTATTTGAGAAAGAATGAGTTTCTTGAGTATGAAAAAAAAAAGTTAATGAATTTTTTAGGAAAGAGAATTTGATTTTAGGTTTTTAAATCATTTGTCCTAAATTTAAATATCACATTGACCTTTTTTTTTCTTTTTAAAAAAGAAATAAAATTAAATGTAAGAACCGTAATCGCGCAATAGAACGAGGCCATTTCCAGTAAAGGAATTAGGGTTCGCAGAGCAAAGAGAGAAATGACGAGATTCTCATTAGCCGGGGGAGATGTAGGGGGGCCGAGCAGCCATAGGCCGAAGAATCCTCGTCTTCTTGTTCGCACTCCTTTTGCTTCCTCTATTTGCCATAGCTATAACTATAAGAGAACGGGAACGGGAACGGGAACGACGAAGACAAGGAGGGTAGTGTTGGTGAATTTGGATTTGTAGGGTTTATGTAAAGCTTCTTGGACAACTCAACTTGTTTGATTGTTGACTGTCTCATGTTGAATGATTCTTTCTTGGTCCTTCTAGGATGAGTCTTGTTGGAGTAGAATGATAATTCTTATTGCCCAAGGACAGTGCAGAGTAATCGATGTTGAACCAACAGGGCACAGCAAATGTGCCTGTTTGAGTGTGCATGATTAGAGTGGCTGGATACAATAAGGGTGGACGATTAATATCACTATTTGTGTTGTTACCTTCTCTGGAATGAATCAAACAATGACTCACAAAGATTCTACTTTCAGAGGTTTCTTCCCTTTAAAATTTTGAACAAATTCAGAAGAATAAAATCGTCACCATCCATTTAACCCAGGTCTAGAAGCCACAACCCCGCTACCCTTTTTCAAGTGTTTTTGCTTTTTAAAATAAGGTAGACATGATCGATCATGTCACAATTGTGTCTATAAAGTTTGAAGCATCTCATGATTTTAAGGATTTATTAAAAAAAAATTGTGCTGAGCGAGTCATACAGAGTATTTACCATACAAGTTTGAGTTACCGTGCAGGATTGTTCTGGTCCGAAATTAGGGAAGTATGATTTTATGGTCTAATGAGTGGTCTCTAGTGTAAAGTTTTTGGAATTAAGGGTTTGGGGTGTGGTGGTTTTGTAAATTGACATGTTCCCACAGAGGAAATAGTTTCACCGTATAGTCCCTACTCCCTACTATGGATAGGTCAAGGACAGATAAGCCATATGTTGAAATGTAAGTCTATATGCAATTGGAATGCCGAAAATGTGAAATCTAAGACAAATAACCATGATATCTTTCTAAGTTTTTTTAAAATTAGATATCTACCAATTCTTTGTTGATTATCTTTCTTTAATGTTGCTGCAATGCAGCTATTATAAATTTTTCTCTAAGATAAAAATTGGCTTTAAATAACATGTCCTGACTGAAAACATCTAATAATCATGAAGAAAACTCATAGTTGTATCGAGAAGGTATCTAGTATCCACAGTAGAGGAGCTAAGATTTACAAGCATGCCAAACTAATTGATGATATAATTGAATTTTATTTTCGGAGTGTTGCATTGGTTGTTTACTCTAAATTCGAGCTCAAGAAGCAGTTTTGATATGCAAGCGTCTCAATAATTGCTTTTCAAATGTATTTTCTTTTCTTTTCCCCGTCTGCGCTTGCGCTTGTATGTACTTTTTAGGCTTTGTTATACAATCATGATTTCACCAAGGTTATATATGATGACATTCTTTCCCTTTCAAATGATATGAATGCATTTGTGTTGGCTATCTTTTTATATGTAGTGATTTGAATCATTGATACGAGAAGTATTTTATTTTTCTAGCCCTTGCAAATCTAGTTAATCTACCATGTTTATAAGCTTTTAAGTGTAACATGCTAATGACTTTTTCATTTTTCTTTGGATGTTCAGCGTGCTGCTCATGCTGTACAAAGATTAAAAATAAATGTCCCTCCTGTTTCTGTCCCATTGGCTATAACCGCTGCCGTGCCATTGAGAAAGTTCTTGAATCAGTTAGAATGTCATGCCAAAACAACAAGTATGGCTGCAAAGAATGGATGACTTGCAGCAAGAAAAGTGAACATGAAAAGGCATGTGTGCATTCACCTTGTTTTTGCCCCCATTTAGGCTGCAACTTTGTCTCTTCCACAAAGAAGCTATATCAACATTTCAACAGTGATCATGTGAACTCTGCAACACAGTTCGTCTACAACAGCCCCTTTTCAGCTACAATAAGTTTTGATGGCAAATTTCTTCTTCTTCGGGAAAAGAGTGATATCATATTGTTTATCCTTGACAATGAAACTGAAATTCTTGGAAACATGATGAAGCTTAGTTGTATTCAACCTAAATTTATGGAAGGCTTTCTTCTATGTTCTTTGCGTAAAAAGAGAGATGTTTACTCAGGATAGTCATTCACATACAGCACTCTGAGCCATGTATCGTCTCCTGGTTCATCCGTTCAGTCGGCCTTCCTCAAGGGCGTTGCATCACGAGTGGAGTCAAGTATCCAGATTTGTGGGGAATTGGGCATGAATTTCAAAATAGTTGTTGGCTTCAAGTTGGTGGTGCGACTGCAGAAGTCGACGGTGGTAGTCACGTCGAGGCCGAGCAGAGCTCGACTGAAAGCTACCTCGGATTTCGTGCATCAATACCTTCGCTGTTGAGAATGGGTCGAGTACGCCGAAGCTTCTTTCGTCAACTCCAGGTCCTTCCAGATCCTTTGTGGGAGGCTTGGCTTCCTAAGAGCAACGACAAGATAGTGGTCGGAGGCGTTAAGTGGTTTCCGTGTTGGAGGTGGAGTCTTGTCGGCTATATGGATGTGCGTCGATTGTGTCAGCCTGATGAGCTAGAGTTGTGGGGGTTTTGGGCTTTGAATGTATTTTGGGCCCATGTTTTGGGTTCATGTCCCTTTTGGATTTGGACTTGGGATCTGGATGGTATTTTAGCTAAGTTGTTTTGGTTTCTGTATTGGGGTTGACAATCATGTGCCCTCTACGGCAAGAGACTAAAATATAAAGTGGTTAGGTTTTCTTGTTGTCGAGGCCTAGCAGCTGTTACTCGCCTCGACAAGTTTCTCCCATGGTCACATGGTTACTGTGAGCTTCATACCAGAGATTGTATTTCGGTCTAACTTTGTTATGGCACATAGATTTTTTAGGAACGTTGGTGTTTCCTAGGTGGGGCCCGTTAGGGTGGATTTATGTATAATGTAACCTCATTATTGATTTAATATGACATATTTCTTGATTAAAAAAAACATTATATATTTCACTTTTGACTTTAGAATAGCTATCACTGCTAAATCAAAAGTTATAAATGGTTAGCTGCATTTAGCTTTGGATTAGAATTTGATTTTTAAAAGACTAATTTGCATGTACAGTGTCTCGACTTTACTTGCATGTGCAACTTAGTACCAGAACTTATAAAGTTATCAATGTAGTAACCAAACTCAATTTTTGTTATAAACTCAATCTCTTTTTCAGTTTTCCATTATATTTTGTTAAAATGTTGGCGTGACTTGCGTGTTCCGTTAGATAATGACAAAATAACCAAAATACCCTAATGATATATTAATTTATTTGTTTTAAACGGGTCGTTCGGTCGAGTCAAATTTGGGAGCTTGATAAGGAAATCAGTTTTGATGTGAAATTTGTCTATTTTAAGCTGAGGAAGGCTCGATTAAGTAGAGAAGTTGTTCATGAATTGTAGTTGTAAGCAAAGGAACTCCATTGAGAGGGTCCTGAAATGGCGAAGTTGATGGGCGGTTAGGCGCAACACTGCCAAAGAGATCGACGAGGATCTTGAAGCCGACAGAGTGGGCAAAGGCGACGGCGGTAGTGGGTGTGAAGCTAGCTGCTGCAGAGAAAGGGGAAGTCGGTTGTAGCAGAGGCGGAGGGAGGGGCATCAGAGAAGAAGGGGTTGAAGGTATGGTTATGGTTTTCCTTCTTGTTGAGGAAGCCATCATCGTAGAGGGGCAAGTGAGATTGGCGGTAGGTGAGAGGGTCAAGGAAACTGAGTTCATGTGGTTTTTGGATGGTCTTTGTGGGATTTGGTGGGATCATGATTGGGGTTTTTAATTAGGATTGTGGCTTTATGTAGTTGTGGGGTTATGGTTGTAATTGTGTTTGGATGTGTTGTGATGAATTTTAGGTTTCTTTTGGGTCAAAAAGTGGATCAGAGGCCTGAGAAGGAGGAGAAGGGATGGAATCGATTGGGTGCGCGGCGAGGGCTGTGTTGTTAGCAGATCATGGAAAACCCCTATGATCTGGTGCTTTTATTCAACCATAAGGCGCTAGCTAGTTTGTGAACATTCAAAATCTGCACTCACAAATCAGTTCTTTCATTGAGACAACTCCTACGTTGATGGTTTACTGATCTTCCATGAATGGGTTCTCTCTCAAATTCAAAAGCAATCTAGTTTTCACCAAAACCCTAACAAATACGACAAAGAACAACGTTCCAGAATCCCAAAAAACAGAGCAATGTTCATCAATATTCTAGCATTGCTATAGTCCATCTTAAAAGACGAACACCATTGGAAAGCTACAGAAGTTTAGTTTTCAACGAAATAAATTTTGTCTCAATCGGAGTTCTGATCAAGAAGATAAGAGTGGATTATCGGACGGGGGTCGAGTTTGACGGAAACAATGCTACTGCCACTGTTATGTTTTGCAGGCCATTTTCAGAAACCAAAATCCAATACCCAGGAGGGGTATAACCTTTGGTTAAAGCCCTCAGAATGTATTTTCCAACTTCATATTAATCACATCATTCAGACATCTCTAGAGAGAGATATAACAAAAGTTTCACGATACGTTAGTACGAGAAAACTGGCAGAAAACCTTTCATGAACAAGACACCGTGTGAGGTCGACAACAAAAAAGATAAAAAGGTCACCCGAGTAACTTGGAAAGATTGACAAGGGGTTACAATACCCATGACCGATCTTGCAACCCCACGAAGTCCCAAAAACCCAAGGAGTTCAAGAAAATTAATTTCTTCAATTAGTTTTCCAAAAGGCCAATCATTGGGAAAGATGTAGTTCTCTACGAATGCACTGACTTTCAACAATGATGACCGGTTACCAACAAAGCAACCGCTTTGATCGAAAACAATATCTTGAGAATGGAGGCAATAACTCCTCGTGAAAAGAAGATAGCTCTCCAAGGCGGGGGGGTAGGAGAAGCGATAGTTTTTTAGGAAAAGAAGATGGTTCTCCAAAGATTATAGTTTTCAGTAAAGCCAATGTCTTTTCTGGTAAATGCAGGTATTTTAAAGGGTTTACTAGTTCGACTCGTGTGATTTTCAAAGTTGGAATATCATATACGGGGAGGAAAGACACAGTCACACTTGACTTCTGCACAAAGTCCACAAAGTCACAATCAACCTCGAGGATCTATTCCCTATTCAAGAGTACAACCGAGTTATACGAACAAAGTTATGAGGGAAGTTCTATAACACGATAGCATCTACTTGTTGTAGTCTGCAGCGAGTTATGAAGTTACATGTCAGAGCAAACGATTTCTCAAGGGCAATCTAAACACTTAATGAGGTTCACTTGTAGATGAAAAAAATATATTTATACAACACTATGATAAAGAATCGAAGACCATAAAGCCAACATCTCCAACAAACCTTCAAAATTTAAAGATTGAATAGAAAGCTTTGGACTGGAGGTAGAAAGTTGTGCAACTAGAAATTAATATCTTGTCAAACCATGCATGAATAATCTCCAAGCCTTAAGAGAATAGCTAACATATGGGGATTTGGAAGACGTATCCGAGTACCGGAGGAAGTTTGGAATGAATAAAAAGAAAAGAAGACAAAGAGAGGTTTCAAGGTTTGAACAGGAAAATTTGCGTATGCAGATCAGTTGACTTCAACGAAGAATTGGGACCAGCTCAGAATGAACCAGGTTACTATATTTATATGCATGGAAATCCCTATATGTCAAGTTTTCAGAACATCTTTCAGATTGGGATTATCATATTTCATGAAGAAGTTATGACCAATTTAGTACGAAGAGGTCAGTCTGCTCAGGAATCTGACTTTTTACCTCACCATGAGCAGGAGCTTGAGGACGACCTTGGAGAGCAACATAAAAAGGAACGACCATCAAAGTCAGTAGAAGATGATCAAAGATGGAGGGCTACACTCACTAGCGATATCGAGAAACTCAAGAAAGCCAACTAAGGTCTCAATCTCAACAATACTCCACCATACCTAAAACGAGTTGTGTTTGAAGAGAGACCTCATCCACTCCTGAATTGATCCAAGAATAATTCGAAGAATTTCTATACCTACTACAAGGGGAATGATCATAAAGTGACTTTACCGAGTTGGTTGACTAGAGGTATTACTAGGAGTATTTGACCAATTAGTACATGAAAGAGCTCGAAGATTCGTTGAAGCCTCAAGGTGGAGCCAAGCATCCCAAGAATGACAAGGACCTTACCACCATCTAAGGACTAAGAAAATAAGTACATAGTGCTAAACTGTACCATTGGAGCTTCAGAATACTCTAGATAAATGATTTTTCCACGCACCAATTAGATAATGCTAGAGGTCGAGGAACTAAGGGTAGACTCCAGGTCAGAATGCTCGAGGTATGTTGAATGGCAGAATTTGTAAGACTTGGGGGCATTCTCAAGCTCAGAATGCCTGAGGGCGTGGCAAAATAGCTTGAGGCATATCGATGCTCGAGGGTAGCAGGCCAAGAAGAAGAACTAAGTGGAGGTCTCAAGAGAGACCTCGAGGAACACTAGTTCGGTATAGTAGACAGAAATATAAGGCCAGAAAGAGGGAATAGAAGGGAATTTCCTTGACCAAGAGATGAACCCTCAAGGTTTCCCCAAGAAGCAACTTCAGAACTCGTGGAAAGCTAGAGGAAAAAGACCTAAAGGCTATGAATGCACAAGTAAGAAGTGGGAGGTCATTGATCAGAATATGAATGGTACCTTTAATATGGAAAACCCACGGCCTCAAGCATTCCGAGAAAGCTAGGGGTGGTTTTGCGGAGAGCTCTGGGTCAGACCTGGGGGAATTATTCCCCTTAGTTTGAAATTTTTTGGGGCTAAGGTTACCACACCTACACACTCGAAGAATTTTGGACTTCACCAAGAAGCTGCTAAATTAAGGAGGACACCACGAGGGTGCACACCTGAAATTCCAAAAGCTCGAGGCATTTTGTGCACTCAGAATCTAAAGAACGGTGAACCACTACACTTCTGGAAATTTGTAAGACGATTTTCGAAACAATGATTGGAAGCACATGGGGTCATGCACGAAGAGAATTTAAGCTAAGGGCATTGAGTATTCTCCAAGACTTGAACAGTCTAGCAAAATACTAGGGGCATAGAGTATCTAGCTAAATATCGCATTTAAACGCAAAACACCTCGACAAGGACTTTCTACAAAAGAATTCAGATTTCAACACCAACATACTTGAAGGACGAGGTAGGGATTGAGCATCAATATGTGGACCGAGCTAGGGGTTGAGAATCAGCCCGTGGACCAAAGACCCACAAGGATGAGTAGGCAATTAGAAACCTCGAGGGAAGACAATGGATCAGTTACTAATCTCGAGGGTCGTGAGATTTTGAGTAACAAGTAGAGGGGATCGATCAGAGACCTTAAGGGTTGTAAGCGTTCAAATGGAAAGTTAAGGGGACGATTACTAACCTGGAGGGTCAGAGGCTTTTGGAGCTTTACGGGTCAAGCAGAAAGCTCAAGAGCCAGACACTGTCAGAGCTTGAGGAGCCGAGCAAAAGTATTAAGACTATTACAATCCTCATTGAAAAACCATGCAGATCATCCCATCAAACATGACCAAGGTTAATAATCCATTTGAATCTTGATTCATCATGTGGAACATCGAGTTAAGCGTCAAAACCATTTGGAGATCGATGCGGCATATCTGCTCAGAACTATAGCAAGAGCATGGAGTACGATGGTTTAAGTGAAGTACGATGGTTTTGTATGAGGAACGATGATCTGTTCGATATATTCATATGTAAGATTTATATGAAGCCCCTGTGGTCGACCTTGACTACAAGAAATGGGAAAAACTTCATACGTAGCAACAGTGTGGAAACCTCGAGGTTTTTCAGAAATTTTTGGGGTTCTCGATCAAGAAAGTTTATCAGTTTTCACAGTGAGCTCGAGGAAATCGAAGGAAAGCTTGAGGGTTCTATTTTGCAAGCTTTCATGTCATGTTGAGAAGATGATAATAGCTGAAGGCACACCTTCCCACTATTAACAATTTTTTTATCGGGTGAGAATTTGATTTGACTTTGTTCACTGAAGTTATAGAGTATTTAATTTTGACCTCGTAGGAATTTTTAGGATAATCGAGTTATTTTTAGTGATTATCAGAAGTCGGTAGGAGAAAATATGAAAATTAATTAATTTTTAGGTCGCTTTAATCTGGGTCGTTGGATCTTGATCAGATTAAACCTAAGCCTTTAGATTTGGAGAGGATCTTGGGCTATAAATAAGGGGTTATTTTTCAATTTTATTTGAGAAAAATAAAAAAAACACCACGTGCTCAACCCGTTTCCTCCTCCGCCGACCCGAAATATTTGACCCAATCTTAATGTCCATTTCCGGCCACCTCCGGCGATGAAAAAGATAGGGAATTGAAGTTCTTTTTTTCCTTGATTGTTTGGTGTGAATTTTTTTGAGATTTATGCAGGTTTTAGGGTCACCCGAATTGGGTTTACCCCGAGGGAGTCGGTGCCGTCGGTGGTAGTGCTTCGGCGAGTATTGGGGGTCTAGGATTGGGGGATTTTGAAGCTCTCCCCCTCCTGAGTCTATCTGAGTAGGCTGTTTGGTCACTCGAATCTCTATAGCGGAGCTTCAATGCCTCAGAGATTTTCGGCCAATTTGAGGTCGTGGCTTTCGAAGCCGATTTTGGACACGTGAGGTTGAGTTGGAGCGCATAGACTTAGGGGTTAGGCTGGGCTTGAGTAGTTGAGTTTTTAAGGGATCAATCGCCGTCGTTGGTGACGGTCGCCAGAAATAGGTTTTCCGGCCAAACGCCGGCGATTTGGACCTCAATCTAGTTATAAAAGTTTTAGGGCCCGTTAAGAGCTTTCCAATGAGTAGTCGAACGCCCCCATTGAAGAAAGCTCTCCGGAGGCGCGTGTGGGCCATGCGCCACCGCCCAAGGCAGAGCTCCGACGATGTATGTGGGATTCTTCGACGGGACTTTCGGGGTTATTTTTATGGTCGATTTCCATAGTTTTACATATATTCTAATATCAGATGATCTGTATTTACAAGACATCGTGATTGCGACCCCAACAGCAAAGGGAATTCCGCTAGACCTCGGCAGCAGTCGCAGTCTTGTGAATGGACCTTTATTTTCACAATCAATAGCGAGTTTATATTTTTATGCATTACGTTTTATGGTATGTTTTCAGAGCATTTATTTGGAGTTTTACTTTGTGATGATTTATTTAGTCGCATCGATGCCCTAACTATTCGGTTGATTACCAAATAGCCGGTCATACCGGGTTAGAACAAACACCCTGTCCGACCCAGATTGTCTCGGGTTTGGACAAACACCCTAGAAAATCCCATCACCTTACTTTTCATACATATAGTTGTTCCAAGTTAGGACAAACACCCTGAACGACCACCTCCATTGTATTTCAATTTATTAGATTTGAACTCGCATTATTTCACGGAAATCAGCAGAAAGGCATGATATTAAAGTTTTATCGTTTTACGTAGATTATGTTATTTTTGTCATCTCACTCTAAAGTTTTCTATTTTAATGCGTTTCCCTGGGCCTTTATGTTTTCGTTGCCCAGGTTGTAGTTTAAATCCTGAGTTTGCTTGGTGTCGTCGAAGGATTTGAGTCCACCTATCAAATCTTCATTTAGTAGGTACCAATCTATTGTCAGATTATATTATATGTTTATAGAAATCGCTCTGAATATAAGTTGTATTATGTTGTTTTTAGTTACTTGAGTAGTAGTCGAGTTTACTCTCTTTTGTATTCAGAACCAACACGTTGTAAATATGTTTTAAATTCCTGAGTTGAGTTTCTGGTTTTAGTTTATGACATTTGTTGAGAAATCTAGATGGGCAATCGGTGGTCCACAGTTTGTTTTGGGGAATTTGGTTTACACTACAAGAAAACATCACTTAGACCACGGAAACGTAATTGTTCCGTGGTCCAAGTGACACCTGGACGACAGAAAAGACTCCGTCGTCCAAGTACCACCTGGACGACGGAGAAAACATCACGCCGTCGTCCGAGTATACGAAACGTACTTCCACTTAGACGACGTACCGACACCTCCGTCGTCTAAGTGAAGCATTATATAAGCTCGATGCCAAACTGATCGAATTCATTCCTCGATCTATTCATTCCATTTGAGGAAGAATTGAAGGAGAAGGGAGAAGGAGAAGCTAGGGAGATAGCTAGCTAGAAGCTAGGCCGAGAAGAGTCATGATCGATAAGGGATCTCCGCTGACTAGCTAGTTAGCTTAATTAACGTACAGATATCGAGAAGGCCAGCAGGTACGTACGTACGCAGTTAAAAGTTGCTTAATTAATTAATATATATTTAGTGAAAACGTACGTACATATATACATGCAAGGATGTTAGCTGATGTTAGCTATATATATATGTACAGATCGATTAAATTACGTACGTACGTAATTGATGGATCGATGTAGATCGAGTACGTATAATTAAGCGTAAATTAATTGACAAATATATATATATGTAATAATTAATTAATTATAATATTTTGTAGCAGTATGGACAAGAGTTGGATGAAGTTGAAGAATAGATGTGATGTCCGGTATATGGATGAAATTAGCGAATTTGTGAATTTTGCGATAGAACATGGTCAGGGAAAGAAACGTTTCAGGTGTCCGTGTCAGAAATGTCTTAATTGTCAGTATGCGAAGGTTAATGTCATGGTGCAACACCTGTACAAAAATGGTATGATGTGGAGTTACACTACATGGAGCGAGCATGGTGAAGCAGTAGAGTTCAGCGCAGCAGACTTCAGCTCAGGGTACAGTTACCATGGTGCCTCATCCAGCGGCAGTGGTGCCGGACCCCCAGCTTGCAACCCAACTGCAGATTTGGTCCATGATGCGTTTCTGGGATGTAGTCATAGTGGACACCAACACCAAGACGGAGGTTACAGTACCACTTATGAGCATGATGACACATTCCCCGCAGCTAGCTAGGCCACTGACACCAGTGAGATGAAAAAGTACAACTGGATACTACTTGAAGCGCAGACCCCGGTGTTCCCTGGATGTCGAGAGAATGTGTTGCAATAAAAGTGAAGCACAAAATGTCAGTGAGTGCTTTTGACGAAATTCAGGAGCAAATATGTAAGTTGCTTCCTGATGATCACAATCTTCCTAAATCTCATTATAAGGTTAGAAATATCCTGAGCAGCCTCGGCTTAAAGTACAGGATAATTGACGCATGTCCGAATGATTGTGTGCTATTTTACAAAGAGTATAAAGAGTTGGACTATTGTCCCGTATGTGGCCAGTGCAGATTCCAGTTGAATAGGAAGAGTTCGAAAAAGAGAATTCCTGTGAAAGTTGTTCGATATTTTCCCTTGATTCCCAGATTACAGCGCCTGTACATGTCTCTACACACAGCAGAGGCGATGCGATGGTACGCAGAATAGCGAATAGATGACGATGTCCTGCGAC
The DNA here is from genome assembly GCA_946800695.1 of Geum urbanum. Lineage (NCBI taxonomy): Eukaryota > Viridiplantae > Streptophyta > Magnoliopsida > Rosales > Rosaceae > Geum > Geum urbanum. The sequence continues at coordinate 1,876,738 of OX327008.1, read as the reverse complement.
ACGCCGCGGATGGGGAGGGTTTCAAACATTTCGACAGAGAATTTGGAGACTTTGCTTCAGAGGTTAGAAATGTTAGACTCGGCCTATCTACAGACGGATTCAATCCTTGGGGAAGTAATAGCTCCGCTGTCAGCACTGGCCAGTTATTCTGATGCCGTACAACTTGCCTCCGTGGATGTGCATGAACAAGGAATTTAATTTCCTTACCGTATTAATTCCAGGTCCTAAATCTCCATCGAAGTGCTTAGATGTCTACCTCAGACCTTTGATCGACGAGCTGAAACTGTTGTGGGAAAATGGAGTCCCAACTTATGACAAATTCACTGACACGATGTTCACGATGAGGGCTGCCGTAATGTGGACGATCAGCGATTTTCCAGCTTATGGGATGTTGGCAGCCTGCAGGACAAAAGGATATAATGGATGTCCTATATGTTTGGACGACGTGAACTCTAGTTGGCACGCGGGGAAGGTGTGTTACTTGGGTCACCGTAGATGGCTTCCTCACGACCACCTGTGGCGACAGGATGAAGCTCATTTCGACGGTACGGTAGAGAACAATCCTAAACCCCGTAGTTGGTCGGGCGAAGAGATTTTAGAGAGGTTGAGCTATTTCGACTTTGGTGTGTTGAGAAATGACGCGGATGTAAAGAAATGCAATCCAATTCCTCCACATGATCTGAGCTATTGGGATCACAAGAGTATATTCTTTGAACTCCCTTACTGGTCGAAGTTGAAGCTGAGGAACAACTTGGACGCGATGCACATAGAAAAGAATGTGTGCGACAGCGTGGTGGGAACAATTCTCGGTATTAAGTTCAAGACTAAAGATACTCCCAAAGCGCGCAAAGATTTGGAATCAATGAATCTACGTCGTCCCTTGTGGTTGAGGAGGGATAGGAAAGGAATGTACAACAAGATGCCAGATGCACCTTACACAGTGAAGCCGACGCTTAGACGTTCTGTATTTCACTAGTTTAAGGGCGTTCGTTATCCGGCTACGTATGCAGCTACTATAACTGGAGCAGTGGACGAGGTGCAACACAAGTTTGTTGGTCTAAAGACACATGACTATCACGTTATGCTGCAACGTCTGATTCCAGTGGTAATTCGACCATACTTGCCTCGGGACGTCGTAGAACCCATAGTGGCATTGTGCAGGTGGTGGCAGAGGTTATGCACAGAGAATTAAAGAAGTCAGATGTGATGGAATTGCAACAACAAATTGTGCACATCATTTGCAAACTAGAGAGGATTTTCCCCCTGCTTTCTTTGACATCATGATTCACTTAATGATCCACCTGCCCGAGCAGGTGCTAATTTCTGGTCCGGTCCAGTACACTTGGATGTATCCTCAAGAAAGGTACGTACAACTAATTAATTAATTTGTTCCACTGGAGATTATATATATACTAGCTAGCTAGCTATATGTACTTATGTAATGTGTACGTTGATTTTGTAGACAGCTTGGACAGTATAAGTCATTCGTCAAAAACAGGTCGGCCCCGGATGGCTCCATAGCAGAGACATACCTAATGCATGAGTGTGTTACTTACTGCAACAGGTACCTCAAAGATCCACCCCCTCCCACTGCCTCCGATCGCAGTGCCCGCATCAATCTTTCTGTCGTCACCAATGTCGTCCGACCGTTTAGAGGAGTATTAAAGGAATCGTTAACACGGGAAGAACTTATTGAGGCACATTGGGTAGTGTTGCGAGACTTTGACGAAGTTGAGCCGTACATGTTGTCATACAGGGAGAGGCTTCAGGCGTTAAATCAAAACAAGAGTTCGGCGTGGATTGAGAAAATGGTTAAGAAGAAGTTTCCTGATTATTTCTTCCAATGGGTACGTATGTACGACTCGGTATTAATTATTTAAATACATATCGCTCATGTTTGTAGAAAGTAAACCCTTATATTAATTTGCCCTTTTTCACAGATGATTGATCTGCAAAAATCTGATAACCACGGAGGGTGGTGGTCATGGCCAAAGCACTTGCTAGCAGGGAAGCCGGTTAAACACTATATTTATCCGGGATGTTTTGTCAACGGTGTAAAGTTCTATTCATTGGCCCGAGACGAAGGAAGAAGAACACAAAACAGTGGGGTAGCGGTTGGGAAAGACAATGATCTATATTACGGGGCTATTGTATACGTGGTTCAGCTATGTTACGGGAATGATGTCAACGTTTTCCTATTCAAGTGCAGATGGTTCAAGCGTACAAAGGAAGACCTGAGACTATTATCAGTCGATACAAACTCGCACTGGTATGAGGATGAGCCTTTCGCTCTCGCCACCTTAGTTCGGCAGGTGTTCTATCTGGACGATCCGAAAGCCGGTGAAGGGTGGAAAATAGTGAACCATATCTCTCACCGAGGAATATGGAATACATAGACAATTGAAGGGACACCGGCGACGACTGAAGATGCTGCTGAACCAGAAAGAGACATTCCTACCTATCAAGAGCCTAATATTTCTATGGTCCGCTCCGATATAATGGACCTGGTTCAAGATGGTGAACGGTTACCCATGCCTGATGGTTGTACAGATCTAACTGAAGATGAGATTATCGATGAGGTAGATGAAGAAGACGAGCAGGAAGAGGACGCGGACGAGGACTCAGGTTATTCGTCGGATGATGTTGAGTACGATGACGAGGATGAGCCGTCGACTAACGGGGATGAGGACGATGATGATTATGACGAAGAGTACGGTCATACGACGAGGGAGATTAATTGGTAATTAATTACTGTAATTATTGTAATATATATATATGATCGATGCCGGTTTACGGTAAGAAATTAATCTGAATTATATATCCTGGCCAACGGAGAAATTAATAAATATTGGCGCCAAATCTCAATCTCATATAAAACGTACCCTAGCTAAATCCTTGACCCTAAATCTAGCAGTTCGATCAGATCGATCGATAAATTTTTTAATTATATTTTTGAATCATAATAATTGAACGGACACGTACACAAATGACCGGGGACGACCTAAACCGTAATCCCTAAGGCCCTAACCCCTGAAATCGGGGTCTATGCACCTGGACGACGGATAATGGTCATTATCCGTCGTCCAGGTACACATTAGGACGACGGAGATGGTAATTTTCCGTCGTCCAAGTTCAGAAACCCTAAACCCTAAACAGTAAGGCCCTAACCCCTGAATTTAGGGTCTATACACCTGGACGACGGAGAAAGTCATTCTCCGTCGTCCAGGTGCAGATATCGTAATTTTTTCTAAGACAACGACCATCTAGACCTTCTTCCAATGCATTTTCTTTTCATCAAGACTTTAGAGTAAACAATTCTTGGTGTGTGAGCTTCGACGGTTCGAAAATCGGAGTTGCGAAATGCCTTGTATTCACATTTCCGGTTTGTGAAATTATCGGTTTTGCGGTTGACTGTGCCGATCAAACCCTTCCCGAACTTATTATTATATGGTCCTTTGAAGATAATTATATATTATGTTACGACGAACATATCCAACGGTTGTTTTGTCCAAATTCAATTTCGTTAATACTCTGCTGCAAATGAGCGTCTACTCATGAACACTTAAGTCGTAAAGATTAGTCGATACTTAACATGTTTCAATACGTAAAATTAATCGGCGGTTCAAATTTAACTGTTCATATATACGATGCGTTCATCGATATTGCACGACTATTTCACTCGAATGACAGATCGCTAAATTCCTAGCGAATTATTTTTTAAATTTTTTTTTACGTAATTTGAACCTGGACGACGGAGATGGTCATTTTCCGTCGTCCAGGTGTTAACCTGAACGACGGAGAATGACCATCTCCGTCGTCCAGGTTCAAAAATCATGGCGGTTCAAATTTTTTTTTGTTTAATTTTTTCATGTAATTTTCACTTGGACGACGGAAACTTACCATCTCCGTCGTCCAAGTCCAATTTTTATAGCGGTTCAATTTACCGCTTCCGTTTTTGGGACCGCTTGAATTTTCACTTAGACGACGGAGATTTCATTCTCCGTCGTCTAAGTCCAATTCCATGGCGGTTCAAAACGTCCCGCCCCTTAATTACGCGCCGTTTCAAAATTTTGAAACCGCCACCTGGACGACGGAAACAATGTTCTCCGTCGTCCAAGTGCACTTAGACGACGGAGAATAGTGCTCCGTCGTCTAAGTGAAACTCTATAAATAGAGTACGGCTCATCTTCTTTTCCTCATCCCTTACAATCCTATGTCTCCTCTCCTCTCTCTCTCTCAAATTCCGGCGATTCTCCTCCGGCGACGACGCTCCGACAACACAACTCCGGCGTGGTTCGATCCTCCTCTCCGACGACATAACTCCGGCGATATTCCCGAAAACTCCGATTCGGTAAATTTCTATTTTTCCCTTATTTAAATAATTTTCATTTAATTAATTAATTAAATTCTAAATATAATTAATTAGTAGAAATTAATTTAGTAATTAGTTTTAAATATTTAATAAATGATTAATTGTTGTTATTAATTAATTAAATCATAATTATTGTTATTTAATACTAATTAAATGAATAATTTTAAATTTATTGTTATTAATTAAATAAATTCTTAATTATTGTTATTAATTAATTAATTAAATAATTATTGTTATTAATTAATTAAATGGTTAATTATAGCATGCAAAATAAATTATTGCATGTAATTACGTGTATTTTTTAGTAAATTAATTAGTAGTACGTGTTCGATTTAAATTTAGTACATAAGCTTGGTGTAATTAAGTCGCACTCTTTGGAATAGATGGCGCCTCTTTTCCTTGCTTATCTCCTTAACCCCTCGTGATGTGTGTTTTTCATCACCGCACACCATAACCTAAGTGAAGTTATGGACACGAGGTTGAGGGCGGAGTTTGCAAAGGACTTGAGGGAGTGTAAATTTTCGAAAAATTGGCCGAATGTCGGACATGGTGTCTAGAAACGGGTTATGACTGGTGACAGGATTTGGACTAAGAAAGACTTTTGTCGAAATTAGTCATGTCTCTCGCGTTATCTCTATCCCTAACTGGCCATGTTTTTCGATTTAACCAAGGCTGATTAATTGAAAATTTACACTTTATCGCGCGGGTCGCACGTCCATTGAACGACCGAAAATGCCAAGCTAGTGTACTATATTTAAATCTTAAACGTACTTAATTAATTAGCGTAAATTTTTAAGTTGTAATTATTATGGTAAGTAGGTATTTTAACACCGTACTCTTAGGTTTAAATGGCTCCGTCAAAGACGACATCCGGCTAGAAGAAAGCCCAACAAGAGGCAGAAGATGCCATGCTCCGCCGCTTGGCGGACCAAGTCGGTTGGGAATTACCACCGGAGGGCAACGACGCCCTCAATCCGGACCCTTCATCTGGTCCGTCCGTAGCGCCCTCTGGGGAAATTCCCGCTCCCCCATTCATCTCGAGCGGTGATGACGTCGACCCCTTCCAATCTCCGACGCCCGGTACCCATTCAACGGGAAGTACTCAGGCGTCCTCGACCGCCGAATCAATCATGTACAGCGCCCGCCGTAGGCAAAGGAGGGCCCCCACTGACCCGGAACCGAAAAGGACTCGGGGTCTCGTTAAAGGGGGCAAAGCGTATTTGCAAGGCGACCGGTAAAAAGATTGACTTGCCGTATGACGAATTCACCGGTGGCTCTCCCACAGCTCAGCTAGCAAGTCTCTCGGCGCATGGGATATGGTCAATCATCCGTAACCGGGTTCGTATCACTGCCCCTACTTGGAAGGAGGCGCCGGATCATGAGAAGGCGAAAGTCTTCAAAGATCTTTCGGTACGTAATACGTCCAATTTAGTTATTATATAATATTGTTAATCTCGGCCTAAAATTTCATAATATATACGATTATAATTTTCTATTTATTTTTGATAGGAACAATTTGACGTGGATCCGACACCGGCTATGTTGAGGCATATCAACCAAACCGCCAACTCCATCTACAAAGATTGGAAGCACAAGCTCCATAAGTACTTCCAAGATGTCGGTCCCGTGCCTCCCCCGGTAGAGCTGTAAGGGGAGAGAGAAGATGAGTGGGAGTGGTTGTGTAACCACTTTGCCGATGAACAATTTAAGGTATTAATTTTTTTTTTATTTCAATTAAGATAATTGAATTATTTAAATTGTAGTTATTCATTTTTTAATGATTTAATTATGTTGTGTAACAGAAATTCTCCGGTGTCAACAAAGCCAACCGGGGGAAGAAGGAGAAACACCATACTACCGGCGCCAAGCAGTTCATTCAAATAGCCAAGGAGCACAAGGATAAGGGCTCCAAACACCCTTATCTTGATGCAAGCGTGAGCGCGTACGTGACGCCAGGGCTCGATAATGAAGCGAGTCAATGCGGCGTAAGTGATATATATATGTGTGCTTTTAATTATAGTAATTATTATTTAAATATGATTTCATTATAATAAATTAATTATTCTTTTGTAGGCAAGGGCAATAGAGCGTGCGCATGAAGAGTTGGCTAACACTCAGCTTGCGTTCCCAGATGTGCCGCTGGAAGACCTGCCTCCTCTATCCTTAGAGAGCCAAATTGCAATCGCGGATGAGGTCTACGGTCGTAGAGCTGGCAAGGAGGTTAGGCACTTTGGGCCTAGGGTGGTACGAGATTTGTCGACGACCTCCGGCTCATCATCTACGGGAGGTTCGAGGCAGCGGAGAAGGAGTCAGGCTGCGGCCGTCGAAGCAGCCATTCAAGAGGCTCGACTGGCACGAGAGGAGAATGAGTCAATGCGGCAAAGACTTGACGAACAACAAGCACAAATAGCCCAACTCATCGCCCTCATGGAACAAAATCGAGAAGTATGTCAACCTCCTCTGAACCCACACCCCGACGACAACGACCCGGCTGGAGGCGGAGGACTCGGCGGCGCATCTGCTCCTCCAGTGTATTAGCTAGCTAGTAGTTTATTATCTCGTTTCTTTCCGCATTCCGAACAATATTTTAATTTTTAATTTATGGGTTTTTTCGATTATTCATGTATGTACAAATTAATTTACTTTGATTATTTAATAATTAAGTAATTAATTAATATTCAAAATTTAGTTTATTTATTTAATTTTAGCATTTTTCATTATTTAAATTAAATTAATAATAATTTCAATTAATTATATTTAATTTCAATTTTTTTAAAAAAATTAAATATTCACTTGGACGACAGAGATTATGTTCTCCGTCGAACAGGTGAAATACCCTAAACCTAACCCTAAACCCCTAACCCCTAAACCCTAAACCCTGTCGTTATCCGTGGCCCAGGTGTTCACCTGGACGACGGAGAATTAGTGTTTCTGTCGTCCAGGTGAACACCTAGGCCACGGACAAACGAGCAATGTCCGTGGCCCAGGTAGACACCTGGACGACGGAGAATTAGTGTTTCCGTCGTCCAGGTGAACACCTGGGCCACGGATAATGTCTGCGGTCCAAGTGAACTTGGACGACGGAAACACTAATTCTCCGTCGCCCAGGTGCTTGGACGACAGCACTTGGAGCACGGACCTTGGACGACGGAGTTTCCGTCGTCTAAGTACTTAGACGACGGAAAACTGCATCTAGACGACGGAAATGGTCCGTGGTCTAGGTGCAATTTTCTTGTAATGTTAGAAGTGTTCTTTTCTTATAGGTTTTTGGGTTGTTCAGTTTTCAAGGGGAGTATGTCAAAAATTTTGTAGAATTTCTCAGAGTATGGTTAGTTGTTAGGACTTAATTCTAGTTTACTACCTAAACTAGTGTTGGATCCTTTCATCTATATAGAGTCCTTAAGCATAGAACGTGTTATTGCTCGGGACGATGATGGGTTTGGTCAACTTTTGAAGCTAGAGTATTCCGAGTGAATCCATTAATGTGAGGTTCTTAGAAATGTAATCCCTCAAGGTCTCCTTAACTTCAGAATGTTCTCTCAAGGTTCGCAACAACTGGGCATTCCCTCGAGGTCCACGACAGCTGGGCATTCCCTCGAAGTCTGTGACAGCAGGTCAGAATAACCCGTAGGGAGAAAGAATATGCTAAATAAGCTCTGTGAAATATCTCAATATCATGCTCATCCCTCAAAGGGATGGTTTCCATGATTTATTCAATGGATCGATTGTGTGTGATGAAGTACTATTAGCTCGTTTTTGCAAGAATGTTTTACAAGTGTACGATCTATTTGATGTGTTATTCGATCACGAGGAGCTTAAAGCCCAGGAAAGGCAGAAAGCTTAAGTGGGACAGACGACGTTGGTTCCTATAGGAAGGACCTTCACCCTGCGAGCTAACTAACTCTCTCGAAGGTAAGGCATCCTAAGGGAAGGAGGTTAGGGAATGGAGGAGGACTCCCATGGATAGACCAAAACACTCATAGAAAAACCCATAGGCCCAGGCAGTCATGGGTTAGTTGGACCTCAAGGTTAATTTTGATAAGGTCATATGGACAATGCCCCATGGGTAACTCAGCCATATCCTGGCACTTTGGACATTTAAGTCTCTACGTATTCATTTGGTGACACCTTAGGTATAAGCCATCTACAATTTAGGTTTTGTGGGAGTTCGTTGTAGCACCCGGGACAAATTTTTTGGAGAGGAAAGCCCAAGGGACCCTACTAGATGAAAAAACTTGGCTATGACGAACTTCAGAGTGCGATAACCTTTGGTACAAGATTAAGACTAAGTTAGCAGTATGTTGAGGAGAACTGTCTCAAAATCACGAGCATTCCCCGGAGACCTCAATGAATAACGGAGGCTATTTATAAGCCTCATCCGTGAGCACATGAACGATCCATATGGTCTAAGAGGCGACCCTTGTTATATTGAAAAAATTGAACGATTTGCTTGAGAAAAATTTGATGATTGATTAAGAAAGATGTGCTTCAGGAAATTTTTGAAGTATACTATTCATAAATAGCTCAGAGCTCGAGGGCAAAAAATCTACTGCTCGAAAGTCGAGGAAAATGGATGGACTACTTCTTTAGCTAAGAAATTCTCAGAAAAAGAAGTTATTTTCCAAAAAAGTTATAGTTTTTCATAAAGTCTCAAGCTTTCTGTGAAAATTTGAGGTGGTTGCTCGAAAGCTTGAGGAAGATTCTAGAATGCTCGAGGAATGTGTCATAGAGCTGGTGTAGCTTGCCACCATGTATTGTGAACTATCTATTCTGCAACATGAGATTGAAAAGTTGATTAAGAAAGAGCTATTTTCTGACACCCCATCCCGAAAATTCTATTTTTATGATTTATTTAAGGTTAATCGAGAAAGGTAGTTAGTTTTGTTACCGTCAGTAATTATTACGAGCTTTTTAGTTAACTTTTTATCAGATGGTTGAAATTGGTTGAGTTTGGATGGAAGTTGTAGAAATTGTCAAGATGAGTCCGTAAACGTGAAGAATGCTAAAAACGGAGTTACGACGAGAAAGTTACGATCAACGGAAGTTTGTCGTAAAGTTATTACCGAAGTTACTGTAAATGGAAAAGTATATTAAGGGGGAGGTTTCCCTTTATGGAAGGGAAGACTATTCTAGGGGGTTGACTTCGGTCAACTCATCCCTCCCGTGGGGAGAGAGAGAGAACTGAGGCGGTGCTCTGGCGACACCACGTCGTCTAGTCACCTCCGACCTCGAGAATAGGCGGGTTCGATACAGCTCGGTGCCATCTACCCATTTTTGGGTTTGATTGACGGTGATGAGGCCGGAGAGGAGAGAATCGACGATGTGAAATTATAGGGTTTTGGGTGAGTTCGGTCGCCATCGCCAGCGAAGTCCCCGGTGATGAACTAGGGATGGTTCGAATCCTCTTGAGCTCCCCCATGTGTTATTGTGTTGAATCATTTGGTTGCAGGTGTTTCTCGTCAAAATCGAATCGATTTCGAATTTGTGTGCTCGACCTCTGCCGTGGGTGGTGGTTGGCGGCGTTCTGGACCATCAAGGTTAAAGGGCTCTTGCTCCCATCATGTTCATGAGTCGGTTGAGATATGCCTCGAGCCCATTGGCGGCTCAAGGGTGGAGATCGGCGCCGAAATTGATTTTCCGGTCGGGTTGCTTTCAGGGCCGATTCCAGCCAAACGCACCGGAATCTGCCTCAGGTCATTTGAGACAAGTTGTTGGGCTCGAGGAGAGCTCTCTATTGATGTGTCATTCAATGCCATTGGTGGTGGTCACCAGTGATGGCACGTGGGCGGCACGGGTCGCCGTCTGTGGTGGCGCATGGATGAAAAAGTTGACCAGAAAATTAATTTCCTACGCAAGTTGAGTTATATGTCGTTTTACTCGTAATCATGTATTAATTGCAATGATGAGGTTATTAAATTCATTGGACGTAGTTTGGTGTGAACTTGGAATTAATCAGTCATTAATTAAACATTTTTACAATTTTGTTGTTAGGTTGAGTTGAACGTCGATTCGACTTGGAGTCACGCAACATTTGAGAAACGTATTGTAACTTTCAAAGAGAATTAAGGGTTCATAAATTAGAATTGGGTTTATGATTGTGAGAAGTTTGGAAAGCACAATTTTTGAGAATGCGAGGTTCTTGACGATATTGCTCGTTGGTGAACGAGCTTAGATATGCAATATTATTTTCGACGATTAGTTATTAAATGTTAATCGTTGTTTCAAGACGATGTATTAGCAGCTAGTGACAGATGTATAGATACGTTGGTAGGCAGGCTTCGGCTTGGTGGAAATCACGGCATAGTAGTTTGAATGGACAATTTATTTTCACTGTCGATTTGCGAGTCTATGATTATGTATTTTATGATTATGCATTTTACGATTATGCTCTTTATGATTATGCATTTTATGAGTATGCATTTACGATTATGCATTGACATGGAGGCACGTATGATTTCTTTAATTTTACACTGAGTATAGTCACAGTTGATGCATCAATGCACTGGCTTCTCGGTTGATCTCCGAGATACTCCAGGAGGGATAGGAGAAACACTTGACCCGTGTTTTACACAGTACCCAAGAGGGTTAGGTCAAACACCTGACCTGGGCATTCTTGTAACTTTGAGGAAAATGTACTCAAGTTACTGTCTCCACACATTACACAGCACCCAGGAAGGTTAGGACAAACACCTAACCTAGGCTTATTTATTTTTATTTTTTGACTCGCATCATTTTTATATACATTTATAGTGAAAGGCATATCATTTATAGTTTTCAGTTTAAAGTGAAACTTTATTTTCGTCTACTCACTCTAACAGTTTTATTATTTTACGTGTCTTTCCCTAAGCTTTTCAATTTATTTGCCCAATTTGCAGAGTTCGTTTGTGGTCGAGCGCGCACGTAGTTCATGACATAGTAGTATCTATCACTACCACATTTTAACCCATTGCCGGTGATTTAAATTTTTAAATCGCCGGCAATATTTTTTATCATTACCGACGATTTTTCTCCCAAAAATCGCCGGTAATGTCTTCTTCTTTTTTAACATTACCGGCGACTTAAATGTAAGTCGCCGGCAATGTTCCGCCGGTAATTAAAAAAAAAAGACATTGTCGGCGACTTAAATGTAAGTCGCCGGCAATGTCTTTTTTTTAATTACCGGCGGAACATTGCCGACGATTTGCCGGAAAAATCGCCGGCAATGAAAAAAAATAAAAAGACATTACCGGCGATTTTTGGGGAAAAAATCGCCGGTAATGATAAAAAACATTGCCGACGATTTAAAAATCGTCGGCAATGGGTTAAAATGTGGTAGTGTATCATAGGATTCAAGGTTGATCCTGTGAGTTAGTATTTTACTTTACATACTCAGTTTAATTTGTCTAGCTGCTCGGATGTCAAGAACACTTGCATAACTTGTATATTTTAGTATTGAACATATATGTGGGAAATTTCTTTATTTTATTGATTTTGAGTTTTGGATCTCCACATTGAATGTCAAGTAGTGAGTAGTAATTAGGTTAGCAGAGTCATTAGGGCTTAATTCTGATTTAGGTAACTAAATCGGGGTTGGGTCCTTTCATATTTACTCATGCCTGTTTGATGAATCATGAGATTTAGCACGAGGAAAGATGTCAATTTCCATTTGCTAAGTAAAAGTACATGCCTAAGATGGTTCTACGAAGCAAGGTAAAAGATGATCACGTTCAAAGGAAAGCATTCGTTTTCCTTAAGGTCATTGAGTATGTAATATGCAGAAACCTTGAGGGTTTTTTAGAAACCATGAGAGTTTTCCAGACATCGAGGGTTTTTCAGAAACCTTAAGGAATTTTTCAAAAATTTCATCAACGACTTTTTATTGAGTATTCTTTATGGGAACTTGGTTATTACAATTTATTTGGCATTCCAAGCTGTGGGAAGACTCCCAAGAAATTGATATGAGTGGATTTTCAGACAATCATAAGCTCATCATTGTAAAATGCTAATGGATTTGAGTTAAGCAAGTTGCTTAGCTTATTATCTTCATCTTCATGATCAACTATTTGTCTACTGGAATGTTGAGGTATCCCGTGGAAGACCTGTGGAAACAAGAAAGCTCGTGTGAAGAATGAGAAATCTCTTAATGGAGTTTTTCTTCCATGAATTGATCATGGCTAAGGTATGTGTTTCTTTTTTAGTTTGATTTAATATGTTGAATATTATTGCTTGGGCATTTTTGTAGGCCAAATTAGCTGGAGTATAAATCCACACCAATTGACACAAGGTCTACTTAGTATACCTTGGGGGTATTTGTAGGAGCCATATTTGGCCACATAGAGCTGGAGGGATTCTGAACCAGGCCTGCATGCAGAAGTAGTCCGATAATTGGAATAATGGACTTGAACTTGTACGATTAGGGTTCCAAGTATGAATTGATTATTTTTGAGGTTTCTCGAAGTATCTAGAATGATGTAGAAGTCTCTGGAAAATGTTCGTAAAATGGTGTGACAATCCCATGACACGATCGGACCTCAAGAGATTGTACGATCAGACCTCGAGGGATTGCATGATCGGACCTCGAGGAATTGTACGATCGGACCTCGAGGGATTGATAGAATCATCGAGGAAAAGGGAAAGATATGTATGAATCCTAAGGGGATTGCACTAAAGGGCTTGTGGTAATCTGGAAACATAATTAGTCCCGGATACGAAGATCTATTTATTAATGGACTCCTCCTATCCGAAAGTATGTAGTCCTATTCCTATATGGACTATGCTCAGACTTAAACGATCACTATATATATGATGTCATAGCTTGGCAAAGGTAAGAAAGAATTCAACCTTAATATGCGCTTATGCATCGTTCTATACTAATTTAAGCATCAGAGGGTTTAAGCGTGGTACCACCTGTGTTCCGTGTTTAGACTTGTTTTGTAGGGCTCTCAAGGAAAAATGCTCAAGGAAACCAATATGACGGAGTCTCACATCATCAACAAATCATAGAAAGGAAGGTCTCAACCTTCAATGATCATGGACAACCCCTATGATCTGATGCTTTCATTCAATTATAAGACGCAAGCTTGTGAACATCCAAAATCTGCGTTCACAATAGAGTACATGGTGATTCGATTATCTGTTGTACAAAATTTGAATTCGGTAAATCTTGAAACCCAATAACAGTATTTTAACCGGTTACCAATTTCTGATAGCTTTCTTTCAACAATAACATAGATTTGATATTTGTTTATCATTATTAACAGGGAAGGTACGATAATGGTGTTGACGAGGTCAAAGCGGCGAGCAGTCAATAACCTAGACAAGATCAGTGCATTACCAGATTCACAGATATCTCACATACTCTCATTCATGGGAACAGAACATGCTGTGAAGACAAGTGTTTTGTCGACGAGATGGAAGCACATTTGGAAGTCTGTTCCCGTTGTGGACTTTGATCTGTTCACAATCAACTACAACGTAGATGAAGATGAGGGTTATGAGAAGGAAGTGCAGCCTATGCAAGCCTTGAGGCATTTGTCGGTCGTGCACTTGATTCCCACACATCTGGCCTTCGTACATTTCTTCTTAAAAGTCATGTACTTGAAGACAACTGTGATTTGATTGGTGGTTGGATTGAAGCTGCTATTGGACGTAATGTGGTTGAAATTGATCTTGAATTCCGTGGAGATTTGAGGGTGACCAAGATTTTATACTGCCTGATTGTCTCTTCACTTGCAAGACACTGGAAGTTTTGAAGTTGGAATCGGAGAATGTTGATTTTAGATATCCTCCTTTGACATCGAGCAGCTTCCCGAGGCTTAAGTCCCTGCTTATTAATGTTGACTGTGGGGAGGAGGATACGGATTCGTACCAAGGTCTTTTTTCTCACTGCCCCGTACTTGAAGTTCTGACTTTAGACCTTAGAGAAATTGGACAGGAGCATTTTAACATTTGTGCACCGAATCTGAAGATATTAGACATACGTTTGTGTGAGGGTAGGCCGGGGATTTAGCGGTGCCCTTTATCTATTAATGCCCCAAAGTTCGAAGACCTTAGTCTCTCTCAGATTGTGTTATCACATTTTTCTTTGGAGAATGTAGAATCTTTAGTCAGAGCAGACATAACTCTAAAGTACCAAGATCATCAACCGGTATAGCATGCCTTCTCCAATCGTGTAAACGCACTCCTTGGACCAACTTCCGTTGTTAATTATTTCTCTTTCAATCCCTTGTGTTGAGGTATGACTATCTTAGTATTTTTCTTTTTTCAATATGCTTTACTGGAGAAGCTAGATGGTAACTGATCTTATCTCTGTATGATCTCATTTTTAATCTTCTCAATGCTGGCCAAGGAAATGATAGAACTAAATGATAATCATAATTTGGGTTGATAAGGAAATCAATAAAGAAATATGACAAATGTGAGATCGTTCATTCCTTTCTAATGCAGAGCTGGAAAAAATTTAGACTTTAGATTTGGGCTATTTCTTTTTATTTAAAATCGTCTTATCTCCTCTATTTTTATAAAGCCTTTTTGTTCAATTTCATCGTTATGAGTTCGCAAATTGTTGATGGTGATTACTGTCTCATTTGTTGTTCTTCAAAACTATTAAGGGCGTGCAACTTCTTATTTTTCTTATTGATCAACTTGGCTATGCTATGGGAATATATTATCATGCATGGGAAAATGTTCAATTTCAGCATGAGTTTTGTTTGACTAATGACAATGCGAGTATATTTCATGCAGGCTTTTGATCCTCCTGCTTTCCATAATTTGATCAAACTGGAGCTGGCTTTTGAAGGGAATAAAGGCCATGACTGGACATTGCTTGCAGCGTTTCTGAAGAGATCACCAATCTTAGAAGATCTTGTCTTCAAAAATGTAAGAAAGATGCTTTGACATTTGTACAAAGTAGTTCTTGTAAACCTTGCAAGTCTTACTTAAACTCTAATACATTTTATTGTGTACACCATATTTAATCGAATCACAGAAGGAGTTAACAGAGCATTGGGAACCACCAGAGGCAGTGCCTACTTGTTTGTTATCCCACCTGAAGACCAACTCCATGAGGGACTTCAAGGGAGGAAAAGCTGAGATGGAAGTGGCAAAGTATTTGCTAAAGAACGGGAAAGCTTTGAGAAAAACTGACAATTCATGCAGGAAAGCACCTTGTAAAGGTTCTAGAGGGGGGGTGAATAGGCCTTTACCACTTTTTCGTTCAAACTGTTCTCGGGATAGCAGGATATACATCTGTCCCGAAACACAGAAACGATTACTGGAAAGTAAAGCAGTAAGTAAAGTGACACAAGATGTTTTTGATAACGCAGAAATCCTACAACCAGGATCAAAAACTGCGTGCCCCTAATTCTTGAGGGACAAACCTTTCCACTACTTTGTAACACACACAATTACAAGTTTCTGACACTCTGGGATACATAACTCGTATGCTATCCTGACTAGTTTACCCACCAGTACAAACAGAGCTACACTACCTTAATCTATGTGCTTACACTTTGGAAATTTACAGAAGTATCAACTCAGATCTTAACTACACGTAAGTTAAATCTTCTTGATCAACTTCTTGGGTTGGGCATCTCCACACTTTATCTCTATGGAATGCACAATGCACAAATGCATATGAGTTTTGAAAACAGTTTTTATGCTTTAGAAATCCATGTCTATTATGCACATATAAGGCAACCAAAAGACATGGAAGGGGAAGAGAAGAGAGAAGAGAAACTACACTCGAAAGTGCTCTCAAAGAGTGACCAAAACAGAATAACCAAAACCCCAAGTGTTTTCACTCAACCAA
Source organism: Geum urbanum (assembly GCA_946800695.1). NCBI lineage: Eukaryota > Viridiplantae > Streptophyta > Magnoliopsida > Rosales > Rosaceae > Geum > Geum urbanum. Next base: position 1,860,578 of record OX327008.1, on the reverse strand, counting down.
CCAAGGATCCAAGACAGCTTGGGACTCCTTATATAGGGCAGGTTATTCAAGGGTCAAGGACTGCTAAGAACCACGTGAAACACAGCAGCCAAGAAGCCTATATGCAGACCTAAACGCTGTCCTAATGCAGACCTAAACAAGGACCATAGCAGACCTAAAATCACAGCTCCCGAAATGGACACAGCAAGCCTAAACAGGGAGGGAAACCAAGGCAGTTTGTAGGTCTTTTCTTAAAGGGTTAAGGTTCTCTAAACAAGGCAAAAGCTTCATTTTCACTTGTACAAGAATAGCCATATCAGTTTTCAAGAGAAGGCACGTTTTTGACAGCCCAAAAGAAGAACCAGAAAACCAGAAAAACAGAGTCAAAAAGCATTTTGACAAGCAGAAAAGACAAAACAGTTTCCTAGGAAACACATGTGAACTTTTGTCAATTTTTCTAGGGAACTTCATTAACTAAGTCAGTTTCTTCAAGGTCAAAGAACAACTAGATTAATCACAGGTGAACTAGAATTTTAGAGGTGATTAAAGCCATGAAGAAACACACCAGAAAAACGTTCCAGAATGTCTGGGATACATGCTCAGTATTCTATCCTAGATGGAAAACATGTATGCAATGAATGTTATACCAGTTTTTCCAAAGAGATAAAATGTGTAATGCCACTTAAACATTAAAGATCTTCCATTGCTGTGTTTTGTCATCGCTGAAGAAAAAGCCAACACAAGTGTATGCCTTCAATCTCCCCCTTTGGCATTTCTTGACAAAACACAGTCCTTTAAAGAGTACCTGCAATACAGTTGTAACACATACAAACATATGCAGCAACAGGGATAACAATATCACCTAGTATCCTGCCCAAACAGAGGTAACCAGTTCAAACAGTTAACAGTACTCCCCCTAAGTGTATGCAGGGGTAAGGATACATAAGCCCCATAATATCCTTCAAAAATAATAACCGGTTCTCCCAAAACAAGTACCTGCAGCATAGTTAGTAACACAACCAACCAGGTTTGCCTACAATCTCCCCAACCTATCACAATCATATATGCATAACAACACACAATAATTAACTGGTTCTCCCCCTTTTTGTCAATAAATGACAAAGGGTTCAAACAAAAATTAATCACCATAATAAATGTTTGCCACAAAATCATAAGGACCATACGATTGTTTGCCACAAAACCAAGAAGAGAAGAAACTGAAGGGGAAAGTGATCAGAGAGTATAACAGAGAGTCTTCACACAGCAAAAAATACCCAAAGTACTTAAACCAAATAGTTCAGTACTCCCCCTGACTGGTATACCATGATAGGAACACAAGTACCTATCCCAGTCAGGTAGTTCTTCCCATCCAAAAGTACCTGCATAGATTAGCTAGTTCTCCCCCTTTTTGTCTAGGAAAGACAAAGGGTAAAACCACAGATGATATCAAAACCGCAGATAAAAGTAACATTGTTTGGAAGCAGAACACGAAACCAAACCAAAGATGGAAGGAGAGGAAACCGCAGTGCTATCTTCAGGAGGGGAGGAGACAGTGAGCTCCTGAGCTGGAACTGAGCCAGCCTGACTTGAGACGAGGATAGAGATTTCAGACTTGAACCTCTCAAACTGCTCCACGAGGTGTTCCTTGAGAGAAAAGGGCAGCGGAAACGAGACCAACTCTACTCAAGATTCCTTGAACCAAGAGTGTTCTCTTCTTAAACACACAATCTCCACTTTTAAATTCTTGTGTAGTCAAGTCAGCAATAAAGAGTAACAGTGTCCTATTCCTAGGAAAGACACACATGCATCCAAGAAAGATTCCTCAACACTTAAAGGCGAAACACAAAGACCACCATGCATGTATACTTCTAATATCCACTGGGATAATAGAGACAATCCTGAGTTATAAAGAGTATCAATGTACCTACCATCATACAAGGAGCTCCCCCTCACATGATGCATAAAACAACACAAAATTTTGAAATTCAGAGAGATTTTCAAACTGTCAGCAGAAACCCTGGGATGGAAACAGTCTATAGAATCCCAGACCACAGAAAAACATTTAAGCATGAATCACAAGAATGTGACAACTAATTTCCATATGTCTTGTAGGCTCAAATTTTTCACATGGGTATATGACTACAAAGTAACATTAATGCAATGTTCTAGCAAATCAGATCTTGGAACATTAAGAGTGTGTGTGTGCAAAGTTCACCTAAGGGAGTACAAGATTTGGAGCATCAAATGATATGAGGACCTCAAGAGTAACCAAGTGACTTTGTCACTACCTTTTTAGAGTTCTTGGAAATTCAGCATAACATGGACTTTGTCCCCATCTAGGCCTTTGGCCATTCTCATTTAAGTTCAACTCAAATTCTCCATTTTCTTTAACATTTGTCCAAGAGCTCATCTGAGAAATACGTCCTCATAGGTTCATGTAACAGAGTAGTTACCATTATGTCCTGAGCGCAATGCTCGAAAGAATAATGTGTGTATCAAGGACACTCAGTGGGTAACTAGTCCAAACCAATCGAAGGATAGATAACATCTCAGGGATCCCCACTGGTTCCGGTTAAGGTGTACCCAGCAAAAGACTAGCCCATTCTTTTACTTTAATCATTTAATAAAAAGTACCAGAATAACACATTTGTTCTTCAGTAACTGGTTCAACTCACTCAATTTTCTAGCTCAAACTTTGTACACCCCACAAGAATAACCTTTGTGCTCAAGAATTCTTTCTAGTTCCAAGAATGATTTAGACCACATGCACTAACATTCTTAAAGACATAGATGCATATACGCAAGAGAAAGATGCAGCAATTGTCTATCAAGAAACATGAAATAAGAACACAACATTCTAGTTCAAGTTCAGAAATATTTCCAGGGATGCATGCACAGACTCGTATCCCAGAGTATGCCAACACTTATTTTCAGAAAAGTAAAATGCTGAAAAGTAAATTGAGATCTGTGAGGGAGATATCTCAAGTGATGGTGCATACACCAATAGCCTTCCTAAAAATTTCAAATCTCATGTTGTCTAAGGGCTTAGTGAACAAATCGGCCAATTGCTGTTCAGTTGGAATGAAAGTCATTTCAAGCTGATTCTCTTCAACCAAGTTTCTAATAAAATGATATCTGATTTCTATATGCTTGGTCCTAGAGTGCAACACAGGATTCTTTGAAATATTGATAGCCGAAGTATTATCACAGAATAGGGATAGAATACCTTGCTCAAATCCGTAGTCGCTCAGCATGTGTTTCATCCAAAGGAGTTGGGTGCAGCAACTTCCAGCAGCTATATACTCAGCTTGTGCAGTGGACAAGGACACGCAATTCTGCTTCTTGCTATGCCATGACACTAGATTGTTCCCAACAAAGAAGCAACCTCCCGACGTGCTCTTCCTATCCGTGGCGTCTCCAGCCCAATCCGAGTCAGAATATCCTGCAATCGCAGTGTTAGTATCTGTTGTGTACAAGATACCAAAAACACACGTACCTGAGACGTATCGGATGATACGCTTGACTACCTTTACGTGGGATTCCTTGGGGTTGGCTTGATACCGAGCACAAACACCCACACTGAAAGAGATGTCAGGTCTGCTGGCCGTGAGGTAGAGCAAGCTTCCAATCATGCTTCTGTAGAGGGTTTGATCAGCATTGGTACCCTCCAGATCTGCACTGATTCTGCATGAGGTCCCCATCGGGTTCCGGATGGGAGAGGCTCCTTCCATCCCAAACTTCTTCACAAGTTCCCTCGCATATTTTTCCTGCGAAATGAACAAGCCATCTTTCCTTTGCTGAACTTGTAGTCCAAGGAAGAAGTTTAGTTTACCACACAAGCTCATTTCAAATTCTTGTTTCATTAGAGTGACAAACTCCTCAACAAGGTTTTTAGAGGTAGAACCAAACACCACATCATCCACATAGATTTGAGCAATTATCATATGATGTGAAACATTCTTGACAAACATAGTTTTATCAATGGAACCCCTCACGTACTCATGATCAATCAGGTGTGTAGACAACTTTTCATACCAAGCTCTAGGAGCTTGCTTCAAACCATAAAGGGCTTTGTCTAATTTGTAAACAAAATCGGGATGGGAAGAGCTCTGAAATCCCGGGGGCTGTTCTACATACACTTCTTCTTTCAAAATTCCATTTAAAAAGGCACTTTTCACATCCATTTGAAAGAGGTCAAATTTCAGAAAGCAGGCAATAGCTAGGAGCAACCTAACAGACTCAAGTCTTGCTACGGGAGCAAAAGTCTCATCAAAATCTAAGCCTTCAATTTGGGAATATCCTTGCACTACTAATCTAGCCTTGTTTCTAGTGATTATTCCCTTTTCATCAGTTTTGTTCTTGAGCACCCATTTTGTTCCTATGACATTTTTATCCTTAGGTCTAGGAACTAAATGCCAAACACTACTTTTCTCAAACTGATTTAGCTCATCTTGCATGGCAACAATCCACTCTGGATCTTTCAAGGCGTCTCTAATAGTCTTAGGCTCCACACTAGACACAAAGCCATAGCAAGCAATTCTATTTATAGCTAACTTATGCATAGTAAGAAAGCTCTTGAGATTTACCAGATTGCTCACATACACTTTGGACTTACTTCGAGTCTGTCTTGGCTCGTCCACCATGCCAATCACATCCGAGGGAGAATGGTCTTTTTGCACTTGACGTTTCCCAACACGGTGTGACTTCTGGATAGTCAGGGTCTGATCTATCCCGGTTCCTTCAGCCTCAGATTCTGTATCCTGGGATACATCATCAGGTACAAGGTTCTGCTCATCAATAGGGATCTCAGCAGCTTCGGGAGGTGTCCCAGTGCTCACATCCTCAACCTGCGCATTTCTAGAAGAATGGTTGTGAGAGCATACAAGAGAATCATTGATAGCCACATTCACCGTTTCTACAACTTTGCAGGTTCTCTTATTGTAGACTCGGTAAGCACGGCTATTCAATGCATAGCCTAGAAAGACACCCCTATCACATTTAGCATCGAACTTTGTTAAATACTCACGGTCTCTATAAATAAAGCAAGGGCTTCCAAAAGCTTTTAGATGTGAGATATTTGGTTTCTTGCCTTTCCAAAGTTCGTAGGGAGTTTTACAAGTACCCGGTCTAAAAATTACACGATTAAGAGTGTAACACGCATTAAAGATTGCTTCGGCCCAAAACATGTGAGGTAAATCTGCAGAACTCAACAAAACCCTCCCCATTTCAATCAACACCCTATTCTTCCTCTCAACAATCCCATTTTATTGGGGTGTAATGGGGGCTGAAAACTCATGGTGCACACCATTTTCCTCACAATACTCAGCAAACAAAGAGTTTTCAAATTCAGTTCCATGGTCTGACCTAATCCTCAAAATGCATTTGCTTTCGGAAAGCTTCTCATTTGAAACCCGTTTTGCTAGTTCTAAAAACTTCCCAAAGGTTTGAGTTTTATCACTTAAAAACACAACCCAAGTAAATCTAGAAAAATCATCTACCACAACAAGCACATATTTCTTTCTAGCAATACTTTCAGTTTCAACAGGACCTACTAGGTCTAAGTGAAGCAATTCAAGCACATTAGAGGTTGGTTTAGCATTTAAGACAGGATGAGAGGTTCGGGATAGCTTACCCATTTTGCAGTCTCCACACATACCTGCAGCTCTCCCGGATAGTTTGGGCAGACCACGAGCTCCATCCTTCGAGGACAGCTTCACCACATCTTGATGGTTGAGATGGCACATCCTTCTATGCCACAGATCAAGCAAGCTTTCTTGTGTCAAGGAGCGGAAGCAAATTTCAGGTTCTATTCTCTTGTTAGCCCGGACACAATAGCAATGATCTCTGGACCTCTCGCCTTTCATCACACATCTTCCTTTCCCATCAAGAACTGTGCACTGAGTTGTGTCGAACGTCACAGTCTCATATTCGTCAACAATCTGACTTACGCTGAGTAAGCAGACTTCCAAACCTGCCACTAGTAGAACATTCTTCAAGGCAGGGAGACCAGGCGTGTCAACTGTCCCGCATCCAATAATCTCCGCCTTAGCTCCATCACCAAACATGACATCACCGACTGGATGAGTGTCGTTCATGGAAGTAAACCATTTCCGTTCTCCGGTCATGTGCTTCGAGTAGCCGCTGTCCATATACCAAGAATCGGATTTCCTGGTGGAAAGAGCAGTCAAGGCAACGTTGCAAACAGCTACAACTTCTCTTGCAGCAATGGATGAGATCTTCACTCTTGAAAGAAAGCATATGACTTCTTCCTGTCTCTTCTTGACACCAGGTTCTTTGGGAGACATGACCCTTCTGGTATCCCGGGTTCCACGAACAGATGTTCTGACCCAGTTTGCAGAGGCAGGCTTATTCTTCTGCTTCGGGATGGCAAGAGACTGAGCAATCCTGGTCAGTTCATTGAGGGACTTCTGAAAATGAGCGAGCAGATCATTACTCTGTGGGATCTTTGCCGGTGCAGGCTTCCTTCTCAGCTTGTAGCAGTACCGCTTGATATGTCCACTGTTCCCACAGTGAAAGCACTTGATTTGCGGGTTTCTCTTGAGCAAGGGTGCTTTGGAAACTTCAGAGGCATCAATCTTCAGTTGAGGTGGAGGCTTTCCCAACACCGAGCTTGTGCTTTTTACAAACGTGGTCTTCCCCGAGCTTTTGGGTTTGTCATCATCCTCGAACCCCAAGCCTCTCCTGCTGCCATCCAGCCTTCCCATCCCACAGATTTGGGATAGCTTCTCCGAACCAATGGAGAACTTTGAGAACTGATTCCGGGCGTCCAACAAGGCTTCTTCGAGTTTCAACTTCTCAGTAGTCAGCAAGCTTATGGAAGAAGACTGACGGTCCAGCTCTTCTTTGAGAAAAATCACTTGCTCTTCAAGTTGAGTTCTGGTTGAGTCCCATTCTGCTTTCTGGGATAGAAACTCTCCTTGTATCCTGGAATGTGTCTCCTTACTCAATGAAAGCTCATTAGTTAGAGCTTCATTTTTAGCAAGCATAGACTTAGTGGCTTTACATAAACGCACATACATATCATGCCCTTCATCATCGGAATCCTTGTCCTCAAGAGACTCATCCAAAGTAACATGGGTGACAAAAGCAACCTTTTCATTTTCATCAAGATCGGTTTCAAAACTTTCATTAGACTCACTATCACTCCAAGTAGCTTTTAACACTTTATGAGACTTATTTCTCCTGTTAGCACAGTCCACAGCTTTATGTCCTACTCCATTGCATTCAAAACATTTCATGTCCGTTTTCGGGATAGGAGAGGGCCTGATATCCCGACTTTTCTGTGAAACCTGATTTCTAAAAGGCTTAGAGCTAGATCCTTTTGAGAAGTTTCGGTTAGAGTTGAAAGAATTCCTTTTCCTTAAGAATTTCTCAAATTGTTTGGTTAGAAAGGCAAATTCATCATTTTCATCATCTTCATTTTCATGCAACTTTTCAACCTCAACTTTAACCGAACTTAAAGCAATGGATTTCTCAAGCATGGGCCTTTTCTTTAGAGTCTCATAAGTTTTCAGATTTCCAACAAGTTCTTCTAAAGGATAAGTATCAAGATCATGAGCTTCCTCAATAGCATTCATTTTCGAGTCAAAGAAAGAAGGTAAAGCAGTTAAGAACTTCCTAACAATTTTCTTTGATTCTATGGCCTCTCCTAAGCTACGACATTGATTCGTGATATTAAGTACACGACCATAGAAATCATCAATAGACTCTTTGTCACTCATGCATAAACCTTCAAACTCAAAAATAAGACGTTGAGCTTTTGTTGTTTAACACGAGAGTTACCTTCATGAGTGTTGATGAGCACTTCCCATGCCTCCTTAGCAGTTGAGCAATGAATGATTCTTTGGCGCTCTGCTTCGGAGATAGCATTGAATAGACAGCTAAGGGCCTTGATGTTTGCTCTAGCCGAATCTTTGTCATCTTTTACCCATTCAGACCTAGGCTTTGAAACCCTTACGGTTGATTCAGTGCCTTCTGGTTTTGTGGGATGTGTCCAGCCTTCCTCTACACTTTGCCACAGCATACCATCATCTTGGTAAGAGAGGAAGGCACTCATCATGATTTTCCATTGAGAAAAATCATGTCCATCGAAAAAAGGTGGAACATTTATGGAAGAACCTTTTTCCCGATCCATAACGAACCCCTCAGAGGATCTCACTAGCAAAGGCTAGTGGCCGCTCTGATACCACTTAAAGGTCCTAGAGGGGGGTGAATAGGCCTTTACCACTTTTTCGTTCAAACTGTTCTCGGGATAGCAGGATATACATCTGTCCCGAAACACAGAAACGATTACTGGAAAGTAAAGCAGTAAGTAAAGTGACACAAGATGTTTTTGATAACGCATAAATCCTACAACCAGGATGAAAAACTGCGTGCCCCTAACTCTTGAGGGACAAACCTTTCCACTACTTTGTAACACACACAATTACAAGTTTCTGGCACTCTGGGATACATAACCCGTATGCTATCCTGACTAGTTTACCCACCAGTACAAACAGAGCTACACTACCTTAATCTATGTGCTTACACTTTGGAAATTTACAGAAGTATCAACTCAGATCTTAACTACACGTAAGTTAAATCTTCTTGATCAACTTCTTGGGTTGGGCATCTCCACACTTTATCTCTATGGAATGCACAATGCACAAATGCATATGAGTTTTGAAAAAAGTTTTTATGCTTTAGAAATCCATGTCTATTATGCACATATAAGGCAACCAAAAGACATGGAAGGGGAAGAGAAGAGAGAAGAGAAACTACACTCGAAAGTGCTCTCAAAGAGTGACCAAAACAGAATAACCAAAACCCCAAGTGTTTTCACTCAACCAACCAAGGATCCAAGACAGCTTGGGACTCCTTATATAGGGCAGGTTATTCAAGGGTCAAGGACTGCTAAGAACCACGTGAAACACAGCAGCCAAGAAGCCTATATGCAGACCTAAACGCTGTCCTAATGCAGACCTAAACAAGGACCATAGCAGACCTAAAATCACAGCTCCCGAAATGGACACAGCAAGCCTAAACAGGGAGGGAAACCAAGGCAGTTTGTAGGTCTTTTCTTAAAGGGTTAAGGTTCTCTAAACAAGGCAAAAGCTTCCTTTTCACTTGTATAAGAATAGCCATATCAGTTTTCAAGAGAAGGCACGTTTTTGACAGCCCAAAAGAAGAACCAGAAAACCAGAAAAACAGAGTCAAAAAGCATTTTGACAAGCAAAAAAGACAAAACAGTTTCCTAGGAAACACATGTGAACCTTTGTCAATTTTTCTAGGGAACTTCATTAACTAAGTCAGTTTCTTCAAGGTCAAAGAACAACTAGATTAATCACAGGTGAACTAGAATTTTAGAGGTGATTAAAGCCATGAAGAAACACACCAGAAAAACGTTCCAGAATGTCTGGGATACATGCTCAGTATTCTATCCTAGATGGATAACATGTATGCAATGAATGTTATACCGGTTTGTCCAAAGAGATAAAATGTGTAATACCACTTAAACATTAAAGATCTTCCATTGCTGTGTTTTGTCATAGTTCAAGAAAAAGCCAACACAAGTGTATGCCTTCACCTTGAGAACGAGCTAGTGATGAAATTTCAAATGTTTCAAAGAGGTTCCACAGTTTGTCAAGTTGAATTTCTCATGTGACTTCTGGTTTTTCATCCATAACGTTTCTAAGTTCAACTGGAAGTGTCAGTAGCATTCTGTTTCGAAGATGGAGAGTCATCGTTAGGGATGTAGCCCCCTCTTTTGAAAGCCTTTTAGTAGTGGGTTTTGTATGCTTTTTGAAACTTTCAAAGAGCCAAAACAATTGCACTCATTTTTGTTACAGAATTGACAAAATGCTGAGAAATGAGAACAATCAATACTATCAGACTTCAGGTCGTTTCATGCGGCATATCAAAGCGTCACCTTTTTTCGTATTATTATTATTTTTTGATCGAACTTCACCTTTTTTCGTAATGTCTGTATAGCATGCACACTAATGACACTATTCTTGGCTGATCAGCATATGGCAACTCGAAAATGGGTAATCCTTGTGATAAATTCACCGAATGTTGCGTTTGTTAATCTCAGCTTTTGTATTTTTTTTCTCGAGAAGATTACAGAAAGGGAAAGAAAAAAAATAGTGGAAGGAACTCATGGAAGTTGGAAATGACTCCTTTTCCAGTAAAGGAAGAAGAGCCAATGCAATGAATTTGTTTGTCATCGACAAGGATGTGAATAAAATTAAGGTTTAAAGAGAAATTTGGTACAAAACTACAGAATGTTGAAGCTGTTCATTTTATCTATTTGGCGCTGCAGAAGTTTCGAAAGTATGAACACTTGAGATCAATACGGTCAAAGCACTATAGTTACATAAAATAAAGTTTGAAGTACAAATTAAGAGAAACGCAATCATCAATAGAGAAAGGCACAAACTAGTTTCTTCAAATTGATTCATACCATGGCATACCTTCTCCAATCAAACTAAACTAGGTAATGCCATGGTAAATTAAATACACAGGAATTGCACCTTCAGGCGACTTCCCTGATACCCCCCTTGAGTAATTGTGTAGTGCTGATTGTTCTTGGGATGAAAATGCTTGCAAGCATCCCCATGTACGTTGACAAAACCCTTATAAACTCCGAATTCCAAAGTTAACCCCTATAAACAAAACAGAATGCAAACTCTGCCTCCAACCCAATATATGATTACTAGCTCTAACCAAAGAAAGATCAATTTTTAACATGATTCGGCAAAGTGCCTATGTTTACAGGACAACAACAATAAAGAACCTCCATTATACGAATAAAAGTTGCACCGAGAGAAACACTACTTCAAGACTCACACTTGAAGGGACACACACACATACAAAACTCTCTGCTTGGAGTTTTTCTCTCTATCTCTCACTCTTGTATAACACAAGATAAACTCCTTGGTACTCCTATATCTTGCTCCATAGCAACAAGTCTTCCTTGATTCATGCTCAATGCATGTTTCCATGCCAATAAATATATACATACTCTTCCATATGCACCATCGTCAAACATTTCAGCCACCACCTATATACCTAATTATATATATAGGTTGCTCTCTTGCATTTCAATAAATACATGCTGCACCAACTATGCTAGCAGTAGGTGTATAGTAATAGCAACTTGCCTCATAGTAGATTGAATGGGCATGAGGCTTTATTTCTCCTCCAATAATGAAGGATGTTTTCATCCATCACTATCTTGCCTTAGTAGATCATCTGAGTTTAATGTATCGATGCGTTAATGTACTTAAGTTTTATGATGGAAAATATTACAATGGTACATTTGAGTTCGAAGATGCAGTTTTCATATGCATTGTCCATTCACTAGGTATTTTAAGTTTTTTGTCTTGAATACTTTGGAGAGGTTGAAAGGTTCATTGTGAAAGATAAACCATCACAAAGCAACAAAATCATCAACCATTCATGTAATTGGACGGTGAATTTGAGGTCAATTCACATCAGCTGTGCTGAAGTTTAGGGAAGTTCTCAAATGAACCCGGTCCACCGAGAACTAAGAGAATTTTAAAAAGCAACAACAATCATTCACCATCGAAGTATCAAGACGATGAATTTGAGTTCACGTACTTCACCATAAACCAAGTCACACCAACCATACTCAAGTTTAGTGAAGCTGGTTCACCATGAACCAAGGGTCCAAAACAAATTTAAAAAGCAACAACGATCATCAACCATCTATATAATCTGAATAGTAAATTTGAGGTCAGTTCACCGTGAAACAAGTTCATACCAGCCATACTAAAAAAACCTACAAGTTCTAGTGCTAATGGACTCGGCTGATGAGTTGTTTCATGAATCATTAAAGAGGTTGAAGTGACAAAACTAACTTCAAATCAGAGTCAACTGCTAGATTACTTAAGCGGTTATTGATGACACATATGAGAAGAGGGCTTTGAGTTGCGATATTGAGTTGGGTCTGGATCCTCTTCTTGGCTGCTCTTTGTCCTGTTGTCCTTGATTTTTACTTCTTTAGTAGATTCAAAATCGAAAAGTCAATAGCTTGTCCACGTCATCATGAGGCTTTGAGTATCCCAAAAGTTGTGTTCTCAAGATTAACGACATTATTTTGTCTAGTCTCTTCCATTATCTTCTCTTGTTTCTCTTCATCTTTGTAAGGGGTTCTTTGGAATTGATGAGATATTAGACCAAGCTAATGAAGAGATAATCAACTTAATCTTGTAACTCAAATCATGAAAGAGGCATATGGCATGCATATGACGTGGGATGGGAGCTAGAAACACACTGCAGTGATTGGGGATTTAGGATTTCTGGAAAGGAGATAAAAAAAGGCTGGATGAAGTGAAAGAGGCATTATGCTTGAAAGCTTGTATGTTTGGCTTCCAATGGTGGACGTTATGGGTTGCTCAATTCATAGAATTGTGCTCTATTCATAGGGATTTCTGGGAAGGGCTTTGCTGGCTCGTTTCCTCTCTCGCTGCAAGGTTTATCAAGGATGGAGAGATCTATGGAAATAAGAGGGTGTGGTAATGTTTGTTGAGGTTTTCTATAAGGGATTTTGCAGGGTTCAAGGATTATAATAGCATCCGCAGCGGGGATTCCTATTCGTAGGAATTCCTCCCAAAAACGGTGGTCCCCGCCAGTAAATAAGAATTTTGGACCTCTTTTTCCTCTTGTAATTCCTATTTGAGGAATCGGGAGAGGAATTCCTCGAGGAATTCCTTGTCCTCGCTGCGGATGCTCTAAGAGATCAAGGGCACACAACTACATATCAATAAGAGGGCGTTTGTGGTATTCAAAGTTGCAGGGGAATTCCCAAATCACTGTTGGTCCTTGATTTAAACTATTGGGCGTGAATTTCAGGCCTAAGATCAAAATTACAGATTTTTTAATTCAACGACGAGCATGTGTATTTCCGTTACCTTCCACGCCATACCCATGACTGTATGCCCCCAATAGTGCATGAGAACAGCTTGGGCCATACTAAGAGTATGATTGCTCGGGCAAAACATGGTTAAGAATTGCATGTTTTGTTTTGCATTATGGTATTACGATGGATAACTTGTCTTTAATTTGGACTTGCATACGTAATGGGCTTAATGATTTTTCGAGTATCAACAGTCTTCAAACTTCATCATGTCTCATCCCTTACTAAAAGTGACTGACAACAATTCTTTTTGGCTAAAGGCCTAAAACCAATCAACGTCAAAAGAAAAGTGGGTTGTGAGAATCCCTAATCTAGGTAAGTTGCTTTAACAATGTTCTCTTGTATCCATTGTAAAATTCTGACCCTGTCCCACTACTTCTTTCTGACTCGCCTCCAAGAACCTCTTTTAGGTAGAGGAGCACCACTCTCTGAACCTGCATTTACTACACTTGCCATGATGTCCTGCAGAAACAACTCCGACATCGTCACCAAGAATTGATCATTACCTCCTCTCTATCTTGTTGTGGGCCTAAACCACCGTCACCCGCAAGCTCTCTCATACCCCTACAACCTTAACGGTCACCTGTCCCCCCTACTAAGAGTATGATTGCTCGAGCAAAACATGGTTAAGAATTGCATGTTTTGTTTTGCATTATGGAATTACGATGGATAACTTGTCTTCAATTTGGACTCGCATACGTAATGGGCTTAATGATTTTTCGAGTATCAACAGTCTTTAAACTTCATCATGTCTCATCCCTTACTAAAAGTCACTGACAACAATTCTTTTTGTCTAAAGGCCTAAAACCAATCAACGTCAAAAGAAAAGTGGGTTGTGAGAATCCCTAATCTAGGTAAGTTGCTTTAACAAGGTTCTCTTGTATCCATTGTAAAATTCTGACCCTGTCCCACTACTCCTTTCTGACTCGCCTCCAAGAACCTCTTTTAGGTAGAGGAGCACCACTCTCTGAACCTGCATTTACTACACTTGCCATGATGTCCTACAGAAACAACTCCGACATTGTCACCAAGAATTGATCATTACCTCCTCTCTATCTTGCTGTGGGCCTAAACCACCGTCACCCGCAAGCTCTCTCATACCCCTACAACCTTAACGGTCACCTGTCCCCCCCCCCCATTTATCAACACCTCACTGTCATCTTCTCCGCCATTGTCCCCAATCCCCACATCATCCACGATCGCGATACATCCATCTAGTCCATACACAAAAAAGCACCACAATTCGAGCAAAATTCACGAAGATTGAGCTATTTGAAATTTACTAAGACCGAGAGCAAGGGAGTAATCTGGCATTGACCTTGCAACACCAATAGGAAAGATAGGTATAGTTCATGTCAATAAGTATGCATATATTCACCTCGTTCTCTAAGCGAACCCAATCCGGTGACCTAAACAAGCCGAGGGAGTTACCTATTCTCGAGGCCTATATTGTCGAAAAGCATACCGAAGGTAGTCCACAAACGCCAACCTTGAGTTGTTCGATCTGTGTTGACCCTTGCTGAGTCTGAAAAGCCATCATAATCAGCCACCACCATTGTAGCATTGTCAAAGAACCAAGGTTCACATCTCATAGCCCGTTGTTTATCCATGGGGTCACTGAATCAACATAAGAACTTTCTCGATGCCAATCTCCAAAACATGATTGCCACTCCAATGAAACCATACTAGCCATGCCATAACTGAGTCATCCGGTGGGAAAATGCTTTGGCGTCAACAACCATGGGCTCCACCATCTTCACCTCCACAATGGCAAAAAAAATAGTCTTCGTTCACCAGTCCATTGCTTAGGCCTGAAATGTCTCGTGGGCGGATCACCGGTATGCTAGGGTGGCGGGATAATCAGTCCATTGCCTTCAATAGAGATATTTTTTTAGATGAAACAGTAAAAATTCATTGGATCTGAAAATTTATAAGGAGAACACCGATTACTAGCACGATATAAAGAACTCCTTACAACAACTTACACTATTACCTGCTCAACACAAGTACCATAACTAGATGGACTAAACGTAGAGTAAAATCTAAAAAAGTTAGGGCCCCATATCCTATCTAGTTATTCATTCTAAACTATAGCAACGTCAGGCATTGCTCTTCAACCCTCTTCTTGGCGAGAGTGACTAGATCTAGTGCAACCTTCTTTTATGGGGACTCATGTTTGTCTACCTCTATAGGAAAAAAAAGGGACTAACTTGAATATAGGTCTCACCATTTAGCCTTAAAGCCTCAAACCTCTTTTAACCCCGCTCGACCCATGAGGCCGAACCCCGGCTCGGCCTCGTGTTTGGGCAGATCGGCCTAGCCTCATTAAAAGTAGGGTAGGACTTGAGCCATGTAAAGCAAGCCCGACTTGGCCATTTCATCCCTAAAGGCCACGCCTAGCCTAGTTTATTTTTATTAGAAAAAGTAATGTAATTTATGATTATTATATTTTTTGTTATTTTCTATACTTTTTCTCTTATACTCCTAATCTTCTCTCAACACAAAAATATATTTCTAAAACAAATATCATTAATAAATAATTACAATAGCTTAAACTATTTATATATTAATTCTTTCTCAATTTAAGGCCCATAGAGGCCGACCCCGGCCTATTTAGTCTTTAACATTATTGGCCAAACCTTAATGGGTGGACTAGAGCTTCCAAATTGTGGCATCGGCTCGGCCTCTATATGTTTGACCATTGACCTAGCCCAGCGCAGCCCATAATGACCCCTACTAGTATATATAGTCAAAAGAAAAAAAGGACTAGAAAGCAAAAATATTGCAAGATCTGAGGTTTGAACCTAGGGCTAAAAGTAAATAAGTCTCTTCATTTACCACTATGCATACATCATAGACTTAACCAAATCTTGGTGGGGCTTGGGCATATTTGGCCTTAACGTGGCTCTGTCCCTAGTAATTGCCGACTACAGCTCAAAGGGTGGGCGACATGAGGGCAGGGCCGGCCTGGGCTAAGGCGGGCAAGGCCCACACCGAAGGCCCCCAAAGTCCAAAGGGCCTCAAAACTTCATATTTTTAGGGAAAAAAAACAAAAAAAATCAAATCCAAAGCCCATATAATACCGCAGCATACCTTTGCTAATTGGATTAACTATAGGCAAGTGGATGAGTACACTCTGCACGCAACCTACTAGCCCAATTGGTCAATCAAAAGTAAATGTAAAAGGAAAAACTTTAAAAGGATCCTCACTTTTCTGCAAACGAAAAATTGGCAGAGGAATATATATCTTCCTATTTGTTTAATTATTTTCTCTCTTTCTTATTTTGATGAATTTAATTGTTTTCTCTCCTTTTGCTAGTATTCTACTTTGTGTTTTGTAAAAACGCATATGATGATAGTTTTTTGTTTGGTTATTAATTATTAACTATTTTTGGTTAGATTTGGGGAATCTATTGATTTATGTATTGTATAAATTTTTGGGTTGTATATAATAACTAAATGTGCATCCAAAAACTACATGACAAGTTGTATTTAAGTGATTTTGAATTTGACAAACTCTTAACATAACATAAGGTTTTTTTCGAAAAGTATTTTAATTGGATTATATTTGACATCTACTTGTTTTGATTTATAATCTATTCAAAATGTTATTTTTCCACTACTTTGTTAAATTTAAATATTTCAAAACGGTAGTCTCAAAATTAATTTCACCTAGGGCCCCAAATTCTCAGGGTCGGCCTACATGAAAGTTTAAAATGGGAAATAACCCGCCGGTGAGGGAGCTCAGGAACGGTCAGCATGAAGTAAGGCGAGCAATGAATAGAGGCAGACGTTTTTCTCCTTCTCTCTCTCGGTAGAGAGAAAACGTTCTCATACGTTTTAAATGGATATCCATTCAAATTTAATCTCTTGAACTTACAAGATTGTTTTATAAACTTGCTATCTAGGGTAACGCTTGAATGTAAACACTGGTGGTTTGGACTGTTGAATTTAGAAAGAAGTTTAAAAGATAAAGAAATTAAAAGAGCTATATTGTCCATATACGTGCATGTATGCAGTTAGAGCTTCCACATGCAATTCGCTTTCGAACAAGCTAGTAGCTAAAAGAGCATTTGATGATGATGTTGTTGATACATTCAAAGCCTCTAAGTTAGAGAGAGACCCCAAAATAATTATGTATATATGGAACTATGAATAGGACATCCCTCTCTAGATCATCACATTCATTGCTTCAACACTGTTCCCCGCAATAACTCATACTACCTAATTACAGGGGGTCAGGGGCGATCGATATGATTCAGTGACCTTTTGCCTTTAGACCACAAGCTTAGCTCTATTATGGTGTCAATCTTACGCACCACTAGCGAAGCATATATTCGCCCACCCTAGCTAAACAACCAACTACTACTGCATGCTATCATATTCGATCTTCTACCTATGCTAGCTAGCGATCCAGCTCGATCTTACGATTAACTCTATCACTAGCTCTCTCTTTTCTTTTCAATTGATCAATGGCGTTAGGGCCTCCAAGAAGTTTTCAGTACTCTCAAAGACAGCTTGAACTTATTGTTTCGTTGCTGCTCATTTTCACCGCTTCAGTTTCTGCTGATGAAAAGGCAGCAACAGTTTCGTCAACTCGTAAACAAGACGCCGCCGATACTACTACTATCACGGGAGAAATCAAATGTGGAACGTGCCCTTGTGTAAACCCCTGTGGCCAGCAGCAGCTTCCACCACCACCACCGCCGCCACCGCCACCAATGGTCAGTAGCTGCAGCCCAGTTTTACCATCACCGGCATTACCAGCCCCATCAGTAATATTGGCCCCGCCTCCTCCACGGTTTATATATGTGACTGGTATACCAGGTGATTTGTACAAAACTGACACTTACGGATCATCGTATGCCTATGATTTTTACTCCGCATCTGCTAGTCTGCCATATCCAATTCTCAATATCATGCTGCCACTTGCCTTGGTCCTCGTCTTTCTTTAAATACCAATATATAAACATATGTATGTATAATTTCAGTTTCATATAAGTATTCATTCATGGCCCCTATGCCGATCCAAGTCGCGGAATTTAGTTTTGTGACTTCAACTAGCTATAGCTGGCGACGTTAATTAATTCCATTATGTAATTTTTAATTTCTCTCTTGTTGTATATGCGGTTGTTTATCACTTATGTACTTATAGCTGGCGACCTGCTCATAGGCATTTCAGCATTTTCTTACCACGTATATAATTAAGCAAATTCATTTTTGACGTCTCCGATGTTCGAAGGCAAGACATGGACTGTTATATCTTTGAAGTTCTCATAGCTACTAAATCATATTTGTCTATAGGAACTGAACCATTATATTATTTATAATTAATTTATGTAGTACATTAATTAAATATCCTAGCTACAATTCATTGTAGCGCTTGGAGCCTCTGAGACTGCTGAAAGATGATAGCGGCAGTTGACGGGCTCTCCTCCAAAACGACATCGTATCCGTCCCTGAAGGAATCCATTCCCGTCTCTAGCAGCTGCCAGAAAAGGCCACCCACACAGGCTCCCCCACTCTTTGCACTTTGATAAACTGCATCGTATAACTTTCCAAAGTATGCATTTCTTTTCTCTATGGAGTACCCCGGCAGTTTCCACGACTTACCAAACTCGGCCATAATCAGTGGTTTCTTCACTATTGTGTTGCAATCCTCAATGTGTCCTCGCACCCATTTCTCCACAAAAGCATCTTGAGCCCCTTCCGGCTGTCCAGATAGCCAATACATACATATACACATTCACATATATAAGTCGTATAAACATAAGACTTTTAACGTACATTACTGGATCGATCTTCGCAGAATGTACGTAGGTGGGTTAAGTAGCTAAGGTTGTCAATTTCCTTAGGCTCAACTAGTCTTGCTTTGGTTTTCCTAGACAGTCTTCGCAAGGACGGCTGGGATGACTAGCAGTGGTTCAAAATGGTCGAAGAACGAATCTCTCTGTTTTTAACTGGGCAGGGTCTTGCTTTGGGTCTGTGGTAGGTGGGTTAAGTAGCTAGGGTTGTCAATTTTCTTGGGCTCAACTAGTCTTGCTTTTCTTTTTCTAGACTTAGTTATTTAGCGCCTAGATTTCTAGTAGGCGTTTTGACCCAAGTTAGTTGTCAAATTTTATTTTATTGAGTTTGCTAGTTGTTGTTAACTAGTTGTCTATGCTCATTACAATGGTACGTCACTGTTTAGTCTAGATTTTCCTCGTATTAAGTTCAGGAGGGTTAGACTAGCTAGGTGTCTTTTGATGTATTTGTCAAGCGATATCTAATGAAAGTTGTGTTTTCGTAAAAAAAAAAAAAAAAAAAAAAAGGTGTCATAAATGGGCACTACTTATGACTCCAAGTAAGAGGGTGCTTGATCTTTGTTTTGGAGATCTGATATTTCTGGTGAACAGAGATAGGTTGCCTATTGTCCAGCTCAACTGCGGACATAAGGTTTTGCTACTCCAGTCTAGTCGTGCGTTGTACAAGGTGAAGAGGAGATCGACCGGCGAAGCTTCGGCTTACCTCAATTTGAGTGTGGGTGGTACCAATTTAGACTTCAAAAAATGGCCGCATATAGGCTGAAAAACCTGTTGTCGATGATTATCTCCTATCCATTTCAGCGGCATGTGATTGGTGGTATGTGGCAGTAACCACATTGCCTGGGCGGCAAAAACTGGTTCAAGGGTTATCCCTAACATATGGGCGTATTTTGTCTCTGTGGTGCCATATAATGGGTGGGGTTGCTACTCTTTCCTATCTGCAACTTGGTATAACCTATCTCTCACCTCTGTGTAATTTTGTACCCTTTGTGGTAGCATTGGCTTTGTCCAAATTCGAAGAACCTTGTCCCTCATTTATTTACAGTTCTTTTTACTGTCAAATAATGTCATATGTTTCCAACTCCAAAAATCAAACAACCAAATAACAATTTTACATAGCTAGGCAACACCCCCCCTACCCGACCCAAATTCAACATTATCAACTTCTTCTTTTTGTTCAAGTTTCTGCTTAATGTTCTGGGTCTTGGATCATTAGTGGTAACCATTTTTTAGTCTTAATCTCAGAGGTGTATAAAGTTGTTTGTTTTTGTAGTTGCGTGTTAAGATTTGTTTGGCATCAGTCCCTCAGATTATGGGTCCTACTGTGGTTTTCATTGTGCGGCAGTTTGTAGCCTAGCAACACAATGGCGACGACGACAATAGTGGCTTAGAATTAGGAAATTTTTATTTATTTTCTAGGATGGTACTCTTTTTCCCTGACAGACGTGATTTAGGTTTGAGCTGCAAATTTCTAATTCTGTTTGCTAGCTTTTTATCCGTTCAATGAGGGCTCGCTATTGGGTTTTGTCTTGATGGTGGTTTAATGAAAGTTTCATCATTATTTCACACACAAAAAAAGTGAATCATAATTGTTGGTAGAAGTGTCTACAAAATACGTTGAAGGTAATGGGTCTGATTCTCACTAGCATAGGAGGAGTATGTGTCGTCATTTCTAAAAGGATAGAACCCTAGTTTAGCTAGTAAACTAAAATTAAGTCCTAACGACTGACCATAATCTAAGGAATTCTACAAAAAAATTTGTCATAACCTCTCTTGAAATTTAGACAACCCAAAAACTTGCATTAAGAGAACACTTTGAAAATCAAATCGCAATAGATACCATGGATTACCAATGTCCATCTGGATTTCTCAACAAATAGCATAAACAAAACAAGAAACTTAACTCAAAAATTTAAAAACATATATACAGAGTACTGGGTCTGAAGACCAAGAAAAGTAAACTCAACAACTACATGATTAATTGTTTATTTACATGAGCACACTGAAAGTAACATAATACAACTGATATTCTATTCCAACCTGTACTGAAATCACACACTTATCGAACCACGTTACGCGTTATTGCGGATTAGACACGTTATTAGGGTTGTTAACAAATTTTTTACTGGGTGAGAATTTAACTTGACTTTCTTCATGAGATTTGTAGAATATGTAATTTCAAGCTTGTAGGAATTTTCGGGGAATTTATCGGATAAACGAGCTATTTTTAATGTTTATCGGAAGTCGGCAGAAGTATTTATTAAAATGTATTAATTTTAAATGTCGAATTAATCTGAGATATTAGATCGAGATCAAAATGAATTCCAGCCGTTGATTGTGTCTGTGTATGTATACGAATACTTATACGTGTTATTTTTGGAAAGTTTCCAAAATTAGCATATACGTACGAGACCCGTATACCGTACGCCAACCCATTTTCGTTGACCCGACCCGTACCTCCGATTCTAGCCACCTCCGACGTCGACCCAGGTATGGTTGGAAAGCTCTTCCTCTCCTCTTTCGTTTCATGTATGTGTTGATGAGTTTTTGGTATCAAATTAATTAGGTATCTCAACCGAATTTTGGGGTTAACGGTCGGCGGTGCTCCGGCCATTTTCCGGCGAGGTTGAAGGGTAGGTTCGACTGGGTTTGGTCCCAGAAGTCGAACCCCTATGGTTTTGGGGTCCGACGTGGAGCGACGGTGACGATTCGGCCAGAAATTAATTTGTGGGGGCCATGGCTTTCGGGTCGTTTTTCGGCCAAACGGCAGTGATTCGGGGCTTGGCCCAATTAGGAAAGTTGTTTCTCATGGCGGCAGCTTTCTAACGCGGGGTCGAACACTCCAAACAAAGTAGTTTGGCCGGGAGACGAGTGTGGCTCACGCGCCGCCGTCTGTGGTAGCGCGTGAAGGCCACGCACCACCGTCCATGGTGGTTTTTCGGGCGAGTCAATTTTTTGAAATTATCGGCAGAACTTTCGGGATTATTTTAGGGTCGATTTTCATAGTTTTATGTGTATTTTGATATCTAATGATCCGTATTTACAGGGCATCGAGATCGCGACTCTAGCAGTGAAGGAAATTCTACGGGACCCCAATAGTAGCCGCAGACCTTGTGAGTTGACCTTTATTTTCACAGTCGTAGCGAGTTCTTATTTTATACAGCATACTCTACAGTTTTATTTTAGAGCTTTTAAATTTGGAGGCTTGCTGGTTTATTTTATTGCATCGATGCTCTAGTTATTCGGCTGATCACCGGATAGTTGGCTGGCGGAGGTTAGGTGGCCTCGTCTAACCCAGATCGACTCAGGTTAGGTGGCCTGGGGACGATCCCGTCACATATTGCATATTTTCCTTTTCAGTTCGATGCCTTAGATTAGGTGACCTGGGAGAGCACCTCTATTTATATTTCAGTTATTCAGATTAGAACTCGCATTATTTCACAGAAAATAGCGGAAAGGCATGAAATTACAGTTTCGCGATTTACGCAGATTATTATATTATTTTTGTCAACTCACGCTAACGTTTTATATTTTAAATGTCTTTTCCTGGATTTTTCGCTTTTCCGTTGCCCAGGTTGCAGTGTTATTCCTGTGTGTGCTTGGTATTATCGAGAGCTCCAAGTCTATCATTCATCCTCTCATCAGTAGGTTCCAGCTCACTGTCAGTTTGTTTTATATGTATATAGAAGTCGCTCTAGATATTAGTTTTTTTTATGTTGCTACAGTGAGACTCTTGTGAATAGGTTGTTCCTAGAGTAGTCGTCGAGTTTGCTTTTCCTTGTATTTAGAACTAGTACTTTGTAAAGTATATTTTTAACCTTGAGTTATACATCTGGTTTAGTTTCTGCTATATTTTGAGAAATCTTGATGGACATCGGTGGTCCACGGTTTAATTTGTGGGATTTATCTACAGAGTGTCATTCTTCTTGCAGGTTTTTGGTTGTTTCAGATTTAAGGGGAGTTATGTCAAAAAACTTACAGAATTTCATAGATTATAATCAGTCGTTAAGGATTGATCCTAAATTACTAGTTAATCTAGGGTTGGGTCCTTTCAGTTTGGTATTAGATCATAAGGTCACAGATTCTGTATACTCTTCTGGTCATGTCAGTACATGCATTTAAGAACGTACGACACTTTTGGAAGGATGGCCCGACCAGCCAGCAGATGCCCATTATTCCTAGTGTTGTGCATTGTCAGATGCTTAGAGTCTCTTAGTCGATCCATTTGTGACTTCTTACAGTGAGCTAAAAAATTTTTGGACTCATAGGTCAATTAGCATGTCTCAACAACCAGCCCAACGGGATGATACAAAATCCTTGGCCCAGCAGATGCGTGACTTAATTTCACGCATGATGCCAGCACCATGTGAGGATCATGAGGATTTAATTAGTAAGGCTATAAAGGCAGGAGCTGTTCCTTTTATTGGTTCCCATGACCCTGAGACTAGCGAGAACTGGCTAGTTGAAATCGGTCTAGTTTGTGACTGTTTGGGCCCACAGTTGACCCCTGAGCAGAGGACTGTGGTAGCTACAGGTTTGTTGCGGGAGCATGCTTATTGTTGGTGGAAGAGTACTAAGAGGAATGAAGCTCTCACATCATGGAAAGAGTTCACAGAATTTTTCATGAGTCATTTCTTTAGCGAGGCTTCCGAGCAGCGGAAGTATGAAGAGTTTATGAGTCTTCGGCAGGGAGACATGTCAATGATGGAGTACTGAGACCGTTTCACCCGCTTGGCCCATTTTGCACCAAATTTTGTCAGGTCAGTAAAGGAGAAGTGTTGGAGGTTTGAGCATAGTTTGCAAACTGATATTGCCCCATACATATCTGGTGTGTCACATACTGATTTTGATGAGTTTGTTAGTGCTGCTATTAGATATGAGGATAGGCTTCAATTTGAGCAGGGCCAGACTCGACGATTTGAGGAAGGTGGGCCCAGCCAGGGTTCTTCTGCACTTCAGGTTCTACTTCATCTTCTGGTGAGGGATCTTCTGCTCTAGCTCTTCCTGCACATTGTCTGAGTCGTTTTCATAGATGGATAAGGAGGAATAGACCCCAGAGGCAGGGATCCAGTGCCGGTGCCAGTACCAGTGCAGCCAGTAGTTATCGTCGTACTCCATCAGTGTCCAGGGATTTCTCTCTATGTGACAGGTGTCACAAGCATCATCTCGGGCAGTGTCAGGCTGGGTCTTCAACTTATTTTTGTTGTTGTCAGATGGGTCACTTTACGAGGGAGTGTCCACATAAAGGCACCTCAGGCGGATTTTTGGTGCAGAATTTTGGTGGAGATCAGGGAACCACTTCAGGAGTTAGAGCAGCACCGCCACTTAGACAGCCAGCATATAAGTACCGGAGCCAGAGAGGGCGACCGCCTGCACAAACTGGATAGGCCCGACTTCACCATATGACCTTATAGGAGGGCAGAGCAGCTCCAGATGTGATTATCGGTACGTTATATATTTTTGGTTATGCCGTTTATACTTTAATAGATCCGGGGCCGACACATTCTTTTATCTCCGTGAGATTAGCATAAATAGTTAACGTACCAGCAACTCCCTTACCGATGATGTGACGAGTGGTTTATCCCACCGATGATATGGTTTTGGTGGGGTTAGTGTATAAAGACTGTAGTGTCATGGTTGGAGGTTTCGGGTTGTCTGTTGACTTGATACCTCTTGATGTCGCGGACTTCGATGTGATTTTTGGTATGAACTTTCTGGGCAATCACCAAGCTTTGATTGATTGTCATCGGAAAGAAGTGGTGTTTAGAAGTCTAGGG
This sequence comes from Geum urbanum, assembly GCA_946800695.1. Lineage (NCBI taxonomy): Eukaryota > Viridiplantae > Streptophyta > Magnoliopsida > Rosales > Rosaceae > Geum > Geum urbanum. Next base: position 1,836,078 of record OX327008.1, on the reverse strand, counting down.
TTACCAGAGATTTTATTCTGCGGAGAAAGAAATGTTCTTTCTTCGTGCTTGATTTCAGATTTGCAAGCCGAGAAATTGTTGTGGCAAGGGTGTACCGCATACTTAGCACATATTATAACAACTCATGTTTCCACTCCTAACCTTGAGGAAATTGTAGTGGTCAGGGATTACCCTGATGTATTTCCTGAGGATTTACCAGGTCTTCCTCCAGAAAGGGAAATTGATTTCATGATTGAGCTACTTCCGGATACAGGTCCCATAGCTCAGGTGCCGTACCGTATGGCTCCACCTGAGTTAAAGGAGTTGCAGGTTCAACTTTAGGAATTGATCGATAAATATTTCATTCATCCTAGTATATCACCATGGGGAGCTCCAGTTTTGTTTTTGAAAAAGAAAGATGGTTCTATGCAGTTATGTGTTGACTACTGAAAATTGAATCAAGTGACTGTGAAGAACAAGTATCCTCTGCCTCGTATTGCCAATTTGTTTGATCAGTTAAAGGGAGCTACGGTGTTCTCTAAGATTAATCTATGATCGGGATATCATCAGTTACAGATTAGAGATTCTGATGTCTCTAAAACCACATTCCAATCGTGTTATGGGCACTATAAATTTCGAGTGATGTCGTTCGGTTTGACGAATGCACCTGCTGGCTTCATGGCTTTAATGAATCGGGTATTTCGGGCTTATCTTGATAAATTCATTATTGTACTTATTAATGATATCCTGATTTATTCGAAGGATGCAAGACAACATGTGAGGCATTTGCATATTATTTTGAAGACTTTAAGGGAATCTCAGTTGTACGCCAACTTCAGCAAATGCGAGTTCTGGTTGGATAATGTAAAATTTCTTGGCCATGTGATTTCAGCAGAAGGAGTTAGTGTCGATTTAGACAAAATTGAGGCTGTGTTGAATTGGAACCGACCTATGAGTGTGCCAGATATTAGAAGTTTTCTGGGTCTAGCCGGTTATTACAGTTAGTTTGTTCAAGACTTTTCACGCATTGCTGCACCTTTTACGAAACTCACGAGGAAGGGAGTAAAGTTTGAATGGTTAGAAGTTTGTGAGGAGAGTTTCTAGACTCTGAAGACAAGGTTGACCACAGCTCCAGTGTTGACGTTACCAGACGATTGTGGCGAATTTATAGTTTTCAGTGAGGCCTCTAAATTAGGCTTTGGGTGCGTGCTGATGCAGCATAGTAGAGTTTCATGTATGTTTCACGCTAGTTGAAACCCCATGAGGCGAATTACCCCACTCACGATATGGAATTGGCAGCGATAGTTTTCGCGCTAAAAATTTGGAGACATTATTTGTATGGTGCCAGATGTCAAATTTTACTGATCATAAAAGCCTTACGTATCTTTTCACTCAGCCAGAATTAAACTTACGACAGAGAAGGTGGGTGGAATTGATAAGTGATTATGATTGTACCTTCAAGTACCACCCTGGAAAGGTGAATGTTGTAGCTGACGCTCTTAGCCGGAAATCTAAAGTTTCCTTGTCTCACATTCAGTTGGCTCGGGTACCATTGCTTGCGGAGTTACGAGCCATTGGAGCAGTGTTGTATACTGATGTGAGCAAGGCTAGAGTTCTATTCGCCAGTTTACATGTTCGACCTGTTCTCATTGACAAAGTGCATAAGTTACAGGATTCTGATCCATCCCTTCTGAAGTTAAAGGATACGGTGCGTAATGGTGAACAACCAGATTTTGCAATGTTGAAGGATGGGTTGTTAGTATTCAGAGGTAGACTTTGTGTTCCAAATGTCAAGAAATTAAAGCAAGAAATACTCGACGAGGCTCATTGTTCAGCTTATGCAATGTACCGCACTCGCAGAGAGTATTATTGGTGGTCCAATATAAAGAGGGAAGTAGCTACCTTTGTGAGTCAATGCCTTATTTGTCAACAAGTGAAGGCAAAGAGGCAGAAACCTTCAGGAATGATGCAACGTCTAGAGATTCCTATATGGAAATGGGAGCATGTTACCATGGATTTTGTATATAAGTTACCATGTATAGCTAAAGGGCATACAAGTATTTGGGTAATTGTAGATCACTTCACTAAGTCTGCACATTTCATACCAGTCTCAGAGAAACTGTCAGTGAGCAAGTTAGCTACATTATATATGCAGAAGATTGTAAAGCTACATGGTGTGTATGTGTCCGTCATTTCAGATCGAGAATCTCATTTCACCTCAAAATTCTGAAGAGCATTGCAAGAGGCTTTGGGAACCAAGTTTCGATTCAATACAGCTTTTCATCCTTAGACAGATGGTCAGTCTGAAAGAACTATCCAGACACTTGAGGATATGTTGAGATCTTGTCTGTTGCAATTCCCAGGGAAATGGAATAAGTATCTACATTTGATGGAGTTTGCATATAACAACAACTTTGACTCTAACATTGGCATGTCACCATATGAGGCGTTGTACGAAAAATAGTGCCAGGCACCCTTGTGCTGGACAGAAGTAGGAGAAATGAGTCTCATTGGCCCAAACATAGTTCAGGAGACTACAGAAAATATTCAGATCATTCGAGCCAGGTTGAAGATTGCTCAAGACAGACAAAAGAGTTATGCCGACATTAGACGTAAAGATCTTGAGTTCAAAGTTGGAGATTGGGTATTCCTGAAATTGTCTCTATTGATGCGGTTTGGAAAACGCGGTAAACTTCAGACAAGTTACATTGGGCCTTATGAGATTACTGAGCGTGTGGGCATTGTAGCTTATCGTTTGGAATTACCCTCAGAGTTGGCGCGAGTTCATGATGTCTTCCATGTATCCATGCTGCGAAATTACATCCCTAATCCTTCCCATGTCATTGTGCCTCGGCAAATTCCGTCACGAGAGGATTTAGTTTACATTGAGGAAAAAGTGGATATTCTTGACCGTAGAGAGTAGGTTCTCTAGAACAAGACCATTCCTTTAGTGAAAGTATTATGGAGGAATTCGAATCATGCAGTTGAGGAGGCCACTTTGGAGCCAGAGCAGTTCATGAGGGAGCAGTACCCTCATCTTTTCTTGCAGGTATATAAATTTCAAGGATGAAATTTTTTAAGGGGGGTGGATTGTTACAACCCGTACCGAAATCACACACTTATCGAACCATGTTACGCGTTATCTCGGATTAGGCACGTTATTAGGGTTGTTAACGACTTTTTCACCGGATAAGAATTTGACTTAACTTTCTTCACAAGAGTTGTAGAATATTTAATGTCAAGATTGTAGGAATTTTTGTGGAATTTATCAGATAAGTGAGCTATTTTTAATTTTTATCGGAAGTCGGTAGGAGTATTTATTAAAATGTATTAATTTTAAATGTCGAATTAATCTGAGCCGTTAGATCTATATCAGAATAAATTTCAACCGTTGATTGTGTGTGTATTTATATGTTTATTTATACGTGTTATTTTTGGAAAGTTTCCAAAATTAGAAAATAAGTACGAGACTCGTATACCGTACGCCGACCCGTTTTTGTTGACCCGACCCGTACCGCCGATTCCGGCCACCTTCGGCGTCGACTAAGGTATGGTTGGAAAGCTCTTCCTCTCATCTTTCGTTTCATGTATGTGTTGATGAGTTTTAGATGAGTTTTGGTATTGAATTGATTAGGTATCTCAGCCGGATTTCGGGGTTAATGGTCGGCGGTGCTCTGGCCGTTTTCCGGTGAGGTTGAGGGATGGGTTCGACCGGGTTTGGTCCCAGGAGTCGAACCCCTATGGTTTTTGGGTCCGAGGTGTAGTGACGGTTGCAATTCGGCCGGAAAACAATTTGTAGGGGCCGTGGCTTTCGGGCCGTTTTCCGGCCAACGACGGTGATTCAGGGCTTGGTCCAATTGGGAAAGTTGTTGCTCGTGGCGGCAGCTTTCCAATGCAGAGTCGAACACTTCAAACGAAGCAGTTCGGCCGGGAGAGGCGTGTGACTCACGCGCCGCCGTCCACGATGGTTTTCCTGCGAGTCAATTTTCTAAAATTATCAGCAGGACTTCCATGATTATTTTTAGGGTCGATTTTCATAGTTTTACACGTATTTTGGTATCTAATGATCTGTATTTATAGGACATCGAGATCGCGACTCTAGCAGCGAAGGAAATTATGTGGGACCCCAACAGTAGCCGCAGGCTTGTGAGTGGACCTTTATTTTCACAGTCGTAGCGAGTTCTTATTTTATACAGCATACTCTACAGATTTATTTTAGAGCTTTTAAATTCAGAGGCTTGCTTTGTGATGGTTTATTTTATTGCATCGATGCTCTAGCTATTTGGTTGATCACTGGATAGTTGGCTGGGGGAGGTTAGGTGGTCTCGCCTAACCCAGATTGACTCAGGTTAAGTGGCCTTGGGACGATCCATTCACATATTGCATATTTTCCTTTTCAGTTCGATGCCTCAGGTTAGGTGACCTAGGAGAACATCTCCATTTATATTTCAGTTATTCAGATTAGAACTCACATTATTTCACAGAAAATAGCGGAAAGGCATGAAATTACAGTTTAGTAATTTACACAGATTATTATATTATTTTTGCCCACTAAGTGTAACGTTTTATATTTTAAATGTCTTTCCCTAGGCTTTTCGGTTTTCCGTTGCCCAGGTTGCAGTGTTATTCTTGTACATGCTTGGTATCGTCGAGAGCTCCAAGTCTATCAGTCATCATCTCATCAGTAGGTTCCAGCTCACTGTTAGTTTGTTTTATATGTATATAGAAGTCGCTCTGGATACTAGTATTTATGTTGCTACAGTGAAACTCTTGTGAATAGGTTGTTACTCGAGTAGTCGTCGAGTTTGCTTTTTCTTGTATTTAGAACCATTACTTTGTAAAGTATATTTTTAACCTTGAGTTATACATCTGATTTCGTTTCTGCTATATGTTGAGAAATCCGGATGGACATCGGTGGTCCACGGTTTTGTTTGTGGGATTTATCTGTGGAGTGTCATTCTTCTTGCAGGTTTTTGGTAGTTTTAAGGGGAGTATGTCAAAAAAATTACAGAATTTCATAGTTTATAATCAGACGTTAGGCTTGATCCTATATTACTAGTTAATCTAGGGTTGGGTCCTTTCATAGTCGGAGTGAATCCTACATACATATGATACATATGAAACATACTGACAGTGAACTGGAACCTACTGAAGAAGAGATGACTGGTGGACTCGAAGCCTTCGACAAAACCTAGCAGTCTAAAGAAAAACATAGCAGCCTAGGCAATGTAAACCGAAGAGCCTAGGGAAAGACATTAAAATATAAAATATTAGCGTGAGTGGAAAAAAATAACATATAGTCTGCGTAAATTGATCAAACTTAAGTTTCATGTCTTTCCGCTGATTTCCGTAAATAATGTGAGTTCAAATATAGTATAACTGAAATACAAATGGAGGTGGTCGTTAAGGGTGTTTGCCCTAACCTGTCAGACTGTATGTATAAAAAGTATAGGTGATGGGATCGTCTAGGGTGTTTTTCTTAACCCGAGACAATCGGGGTCGGATAGAGTATTTGTCTTAAGTCGGTCTAACCAAGCTATCCAGTGATCAACCATATAGTCAAGGCATTGATGCAACTAAATGAAACTATCACAAAGTATACCTCTAAATTTAAATACTCTAAAATATACTATAAGATGTAATCATCAAATATAGAACTCGCAAGTGATAGAGAAAAATAAAATTTCACTCACAAGTCAACGACTACTATTGAGGTCTAGCGTCATTTCCCTCGCTGATGTTGTGATCTCGATATCCTGTCAATATGGATCACATAATATTAGAGCATGCAAAATGATGGAAATCGGCTCTAAAAAATAACTCCAAAACTCCATCGATATATCCTATAAATTGCCTCACCAGAACTCCATCGTAGACGGTGGCACGTGCCCTTTACGCGCCACAAAAGGCGGCGCGTGGGACCCACGCACCTCCAAAAAAAGTTCTCTTATGGTGGCATTTAATACCTATTGGAAAGCTAGTGACAAAGCCCACAACATTTATAATTAGGTCGGGGTCCAATTTAGAGACATTTAGCCGAAATTAACAAGAACATGCTGGAAAACCTATCTCCGGTGACCGCCACCAACGATGGCAATTCGGCCCTCAAAACACTCCTCTCCTCGAGCCTTACCAAACCCCTAACCCTACATGCTCCAATACGTTGCCAATTCGCCGAAATCGACATCTAAACCTTGCGGCCCCAAAATGGCCGAAAATCCTAATTTGTCGAAACTCCGTCGTCAAGTCACGACGGAGTTCGAGACCACCCTCACGAGACTCTAGGGGGGAGAGTTACACAACCCTCTGACCCCAACTCCCAAACATACCAGAGAATCACCAAGCCTGATGATGATTCTCCCCAGATAAACTCGATTTGGGTTACCCCTAAACCCTGTAAATCTCACAAACAACCACAACAAAACTTCGTAGAAGTCTCAGGCGTCAAAAGCTATATTTTTTTACGGCAAAGATGGCCGAAAAACGGTGAATTTGGTCAGGTCGGGTCAGCGTGCAGCGGGGGTCAATATCTGGGCAAAATGGGTCGAGCCCAATGTGTTTTTTGGTTTGAGTTTTCAGAAAATTTGCTACTTAAACCCTTAAGCAGCTAAATGAATCAACATCCCATATTCAATTTTATCACAATCAAATGGTCGAGATTAAACCAACCAAAATAATTTTTTTTTTAATAATTTCTCACACTGACTTCTGATAAACATAATAAATAACTCATTTATCCGAAAAAATTCCCCGAAAATTCCTATTATGTCAAAATAAAATACTTTACGACTCTAGTGAAGAAAGTCAAGTCCAATTCTCGTCCGGTGAAAAATTCATTAATAACCTAGTTAGTGCAACTAATCCGCGATAAACCTTAATACGATTCGATAAGTGCGTAATTTTGGTTCGGGTCCTAACAATTTCATTGGTTGATCTTTAAAAGTTTGACTGAGTTTATGATAAGCTCAAGGCACCAGATCTTTGCCTTGCCCAAGAAACCTCAACCTCTCTCGTTATCAGGAAAAGTGCTCCATCGCTAGAAAACATCTCTCTCTCTCTCTCTCTCTCAATCTCTCAATCTCTCAATCTCTCAAACATAGAGGATGGGTTTATTTACAAGGAGCTCTGACCTCCTCTTCTATCTCCTCGTCGACCACAGCCTCTACTATGGACAACCTGAGATTACTCTAGGCACCCAGAGCTTAATCTTCGTCGACGATCTCTCACCTCTATTTCTCTCCAGCCACTTGGTCTCTCAGCGGCCTCGCTCTTGGCTCTAAACACCCAAGGATTACTCTTGGTACCCAGAGCCACCAACGCTACTCTCACACACACACACACACACACACACACACACTCTCTCTCTCTCTCTCTCTCTCTCTCTCTCTCTCTCTCTCTCTCTCTCTCTCTCTCTCTCTCTAAAACATAGAGGAGGGGTTTTATTCACTTGGAGACGGAGATAGATAGAGAGAATTTTCCAAAAAAGAAAAACGAAAAAATAGAAAATAAGAAATACAAAAAATGGAAATTGCATGGGAACTAAGGCTTATTTATCCAATTTTTGAAAGAAAGAAAAAAGTTGTCACGTCACCAAAACTAACAAAGAACATATAAAAATCAGATGGAGATATCACGTTTATAAGGTATTACGAGTTTGGGTATCATTTTGATAAGTTTTGGTACTACGAGTGAATTTTTTTTCTTTTGATTATATTGTTCATCCTGCTTACTGCATCTTGAAGAACATTAATGCAACTCTAACAGATCTCTTAAATGTAGGTTTCACCAATAATATAAGGTTTTTTTTTATTAAATATTAGCTCCAACAGATCCCTTATATCCTTTCCCATAATAGGGAATCCATAAATTTCATGTTTTTATCCCCATTCTTATACCGAAATGTGAAAATATAGGTGATGAGAATAAATATAAATGTCATCACACTACCAGAATACCTAAATTACACGACGAAATAGATTCGTCCCTAAAAGCCTAATTTCGTCGTCTAAACACTTAAACAACAAAACATTCGTCATCTAAGGTTCATCATTTAAGCTTCACCGTGAAGGTACTTAGACGACGAAATAACAGAATTCGTCGTCTCAGTAGTTTCTTAAACGACGAAGAAAAGATCATTGTTTAACATCCAAGAACACAAAGTTTTGTAATTTTAAGCGATGAAATATTTCATCGCAAGAAACTAACCTAGATGACGAATATTTAATATTCGTCGTTTAAGTACAAACACTAAGACAACGAAATATTTTGAATTCGTCATCTAACGTAACGTCTTAAACGACGAAATTGATATTGTTTTTGTCGTCTTATCATTTCATTTAGACGACGAATTCATTTCAGGTCGTCTTAGACATTAAATTAATTATAAATTTTAGAAAATATTTAACAAATATAATATTGATTAAAATATCTACATAATAGCTGACATCGACATAATTATCTATATAAGAGCCGATATCTACACTGGTGTTTCGACCCCTATCTCACTCCCGCTACCGTAGGCATCGTCATTGTTTTCTTGGTCTCGAGAATGCTGAGATGGCACATGTGAACTGCAACCAGGATGTAAGCCTATCTGTAACATCATGCGCTCCATGGCCTTTCGAATCCATGCCTCGATCCTCGGCTTGATCTCTCAAAGCCGCACCTTATACAGCTCCATCTCTGTTAGAAGACGTGCCTCCGCCCGCTCCTCGACCTGTCAGATTTGCTCATCGACCACACTTGAACGAGCTCATGAGGTAGACGTTGATGGCTGACTCAAATCTCGACTGCCAGCTAATCCAAGACCCTGAATCTCCTTCCCAAGTCGGATTCCAAGTGTCTTCTCATACATCTGAATTTAAGTAGGTACATCTAATGGAGGGAGCACTTCACGCAGAGTGTCCAAGTTTTGTGCCGATTTCTCAGCCAATTCTTCCTCAGCCAACTGCATCATCTTCTGCTATAATAAAATAAATAATTAAAAATTAAATTAAACTCGACTAACTTGGATAATTCTTCCAAAAATTTGACATAATTTTCCCTACAAATAAAGGCAACCAAAAACCTGAAAACACATAAAACTGAACCAATCTAGCACACGAAACAACTGCATTCTCAATATATCAACAAACAACCTCATAACTGTATTTCAATTCTTAGTAAACACTTTTGTGCCAATGTTAATCAATTCAATAACCAATCTCAATTTTTAATCATCAATCAAACAAACAACGCACATAAAGTAAATTTCATCCGGCCACCATCTATTTTAACCAATATGCATACTGGGAAGATGCTTCTAAGGTTTTTGTGCATTAACATTCACACAAAAAAATTTAATTTTAGTTTGTTTTAAATTTAGTGGTTACTTACAGCATGCACAATCGTCTTTTCTTTCCCGGGCCTCACATACGTATCTTTGTAAGCCTCTAAGAGTGACACATGTGAACCCTTTTCCATATGTTCCATGATCTTGTAGATAACCGGAATTGAACCAGAATGGTGGTTCACATCCTTCGTATCCCCGTTGATTGTGTTAACGTCCGACTTTTTTTGTTACAGAAAACAGGAAAGAAACAATTGAATAATAATAAATTATTCAAATAATAGACTTTATATTCGATATCTAACACGACATTACCTTAAACTTTCTACTCTCGAAGTGCTGGACCAACCATTCCCATTCATCTTTCCGATTCTTGAACTCGATGGGGGTTTGGACCTGAACTCCTTATAGACTTGGGTTCAATTCGTACTTCCATTGGCTATAAGCATCTTTAACTCGATCTTCTATGAAATCAAACATCTCTTGACTCTCGGGAAAATTAAAGTATACCTACAAAAAATATGAAGAGACATTAAATATATATATATATTATAACTGCTAATTATTTACATTTAATTAAATTTATTTAAATTGAAAGAGACTCTTACCAAGATAAAGACGTACACCTCGTCTCTCTCGGCCTGTGGAAGCGTCGTCCATATCGGCGCCTTCATCGCTACCTTGCTCCGTATGGCGGCCCCAATTTCATGGAAAATCAAGCTGCTAAACTCCTTTGTTAGAGGCATCTTGCGAAGTCATGGTATGGAACATCAATCTTCTTCCACGTCCTATTAACTAGTTGAGAACCTTTAGTCCCCTTATATACCTCTCGGCAGCATTTTAGGGCCGGTCCTACAATAAAAATTATAAAATTAATTAGTATTTATTGAACACATTTAATCAATTTATAAAACCATGAAACATTGTACATATTTTAGAAGATATTACCTATACTGCTACGCCATTTGCGTCAAGCACTGATGTATACTTCATCGTCTGAGGGAGTAGATGGTGACGCAACCGTCGGGGTTTGAATATTTACTGGCGGGGCCAAAGGCGGGCCCAATTCTTCCCATGGCTCTTTGGTCGTTTGGCCATTTGAAGTGCCACCTCTTGTTCTCTAAATAAACAGCTGATATGTTGTATGTCTTGCTTCCTCTTGTTGTTTTCTCTTCCCACCTGGCCACTTTTGCGATATCCAAATACATAAAGAAAAAACCATTTCATAACCAATCCCTCCATTATGTAAACAATAACAACATACATCCTTTACCACACATCTACCAACATGCATCAACACTCTAATAGTAGCACACATCTGAACCTTATCAAGACCAAAAACCAAGCAAATCAAATAGAATGATAAACATAAACCAAGTACTAATCTTCAATCATACCTACACTCCCCAACTTAATACCCTATCTGCAGATTACACAAATAACCTAGCATCGACGGAACTGTATAGCCTCAACTCAGCCAAGAATATCACAAAAGTAGCCAGCTAGTTCAATATCTCATATTAACACTCAGAGTGCACACAATATCTCTACCTAGCTAGTTCAACAATAAACTAGGTATAGACAATAGCCTTTTGCCGTAAAATTCTAACTTTGAAGTGGATGAATAACTTAGGATGCACCACCAATACTATGCATAACTTGAGGAGGATAGACCAAAAATGCACAAATTTAATCTTTTCTTATTTCAATTCTGAGCATATATCAAACATTACAGTAGAATCACAAGACAAATCCTTCCAAATTTGTATTCATGTAGCAATTTTATGGCTCTTTGATGTTTGATCACTGAATTAATTGATGCACACCAGAATAACAAACCCCACAATAACAATCTCCTATAAAACTGGAAAGAAAGAAAAAAGGCACACCAAGCAATATTCAATTCCAAAAACATGAATCATGGCACAATCTTGTACGACTTCATTTTATTAATCCACAAAAAAAATGAGTTCCTGGAGTTTATGAATCCCACAAAGCCATGTTCTTTACTCTTGTTCATACACCCAAACTGACATTCCCCACATAACCCAAATTGACATTCCCCACTCTTGTTCATACACCCAAACCCTAAAATTGCAATTGATTGCATATGAGAGAATGATTTTACCTTGGGGTCGGTGGCCTTGAAGTTTAGTATGGAGAGGGAGAGAGAGGGAGGGAGAGAGAGAGAGAGAGAGAGAGAGAGAGAGAGAGCGGCCTTGGAATCGGTCGGGGTGAGCTGGCAACGAGAGCGTCGCGATCGACATTCGACATAGGCGTCCAACTTAGGTCAGGGTCTAGGGGAGAGAATTGGGAATATTAGGGAGTTGGGTTGAGAGAAATGGGGAAAGAAGATCGATCTTATTAACACAAACTTAGATGGAAAAAAATTGTCATCTAAGTAAACCAAATTGTTTTCTAACAAAATTGAAAATTTCCCAAAAAATGGAGCAAAAAATTTACCGCTAAATATATAGCTGTTAGATGATGAAATCTTTTCATTTCGTTGTCTAAGAATTAGGTTTTTGAAGTTAGGCAACGAAATAGTAAATATTTCATCGCCTAAGTATTATTTTCTTTTAATTTTTCAGATTATTTAGGAAAAATAAATTTTGGTACCTAAATATATAACAGATAGAAATTATACATTATTTATATCATTTGGATAGAAGTTAATTAAAAAAAATTGGATGCGAGGGTAAAAACATGCGCACTATATATATATCTACTAAATTTGTATAATTTAACATTTCGCATGTCTATATTCACTCCACAACAATATTAACATAAATGAATTTGGATAAAACAACCGTTAGATATATTCATCACAACATAATATGTACGTAAACAAAATTTGGAGAGATACGAAGTTCAGTAAGGATTCAATCATTGTAGTCAATCATAAAATCGAACTTTCATTGACACGGAAACGTTCATCAACAAATCTTTGTAATTCTGTTTTCCAAACCAAAGACACTTACAATTTTAGAAATGGTTAGCCTAACCCCTCGACGAAGAAAATATGAATAATAAGATGAGACGTAAAGTCGTGTCCTTAGACGGTTTGGCAGTCAACTAAAACTTAGACGATGAAAACTGAGATATTTGTCTTCTAAGCTAACCTTCGACGATGAAATTAACTATTTTGCCATCTAACTCTTCATGGTTTAGGGGTTGGGAATTGGAGTTTAGGGTCTAGGATTTGGGTTTAGGTTAGAGGTTTAAACGACGAAATATGGCAATTTCATCGTCTAAGGGTTTATTTGACGACGAATATGCTATATTTCACCGTCTAACTTTTCATGGTTTAGGGATTGGGGATTAGGATTTATGGTATTACTCTTAGACGATGAATTTTGATACTTTCGTCATCTAAGGTGTTACTTAGACGACAAATATTAATTATTTCGTTGTCTAAGGGTTCATCTAAAACAGAAAAGAACCTTGTTTTTTTTTCAAATCATTCATGTATTGCTTGAAACACTCAAAAAAATCATATATATACAAATCATATAAATTTTAATTCAACTCACGATATTAAAATTATTACAAATCCAAAAGAAAATATGACTTTAATCAAACAAATTATTACAAATATGTTTCAGAATTAATGAAAAGCATCATTCACTTTCATAATCTGTGTTATCCTCATCATCCTCACCGTCACCTGAGTCTTCCTCCTTATATAAGTCCTCATTGTCCCCATCATCCTCTTCATATGTGTCATTTTTATTTAGTTCCTGGACCTCACTCCAGTTAAGCGGCCTTTACTCGAGTTCATCTGCAGCATTGTCTTCGTTCATGCCAATTAGAGTTGTGTCTGGTAAGTCTGCCATATTAGGCTCTTGATATGGATCACTAACATCATTTATGTCACTTTATTCTATATCAGACCTCTCTTCTAGTGTTATTGCTCTCCATATATTTTGGTGACAAATATGGTTAACTACTTTCCAATCACCACCCTCCTTAAGATCATCCAGATAGAACACCTGCTTAACCAAGATGGCAAGAGCGAATGACTCATCGGCGTACCAGCTTGTATTTGTATTTACTGATAACAGGACAAGATCCTTATTCATAGTATTTCGTTTGTTTGGGTCAGTTTTGAATCATTTACATTTGAAAAGCACAACATGCTTTCTATTCTCATATATTAACTTAACAACGTTGACAAGAACCCCGTAGTATAAATCATTGTCTTCACCTACAGAGATCCCACAGTTTTGTGTTTTCTTGCCTTCATCTCGATTCAATGTCCGAAACTTAACCATATTCACAACACATGAAGAATAAATCTCATATCTTTACGGTTTACTGGCCAAATTGTGCAACGCTGGTGTGTACCACTTGTGGTGGTTACTTGTTTGGAGTGTTGTTATCTGCAAAATTATGAACAAGTAAAATAAGAATAATATGAAACTATTATGTACAGTTATTGATATTATTTACCATATATACATACCCATTCGAGGAATAAATCCGAGAACAACCTCTTATGATGTGCAAACTACTGTTTAGGAGTAAGGTGCAGATAATCTCTCTGAAGCACCTCCAAATGTTCTTGCATGAAATGATCGACCTTATCACAGTTCCGCAACACTACCTAATGTTCCTCAATGAGTTCCTCTTTCCGTAATCTTTCTGAAATTTTATGTACTGGTCTATACACTCGTACAACATCTGTGAGGACAGAAAGATTGCAGCGATAAAGTGTATTGGAGGAGACAGAAGGGGTTGGCTCAATGGTATCTTTGAGATACAAGTAGTATATCACACATTCATGTCTAATGTATGTTTCTGTTATAGACCCTTCCGGGCTAGAGCGATTTTTAACATATCCTTTATATTGCTCGATTTGTCTACAAAATTTTGAAATCAATATGTAAGACATATATAAGCCATAAGTAATGGTGAAACATTCATTAGGTAATGTACCTTTCATGAGGATACATCCAAGTGTAGTGTACCAAACTAGATAGCAACACTTGTTCAAGAAGGTGGATCATTAGGAGAATCATGACGTCGAAGAAAGCAGAGGGAAAATCCTCTCTAATTTTCCAAGGATATATATAATCTCTTCTTTCAATTTGACCACATCTGACTTCTTCAACTCTATAGCACATAACTTCTGCCACCACCTGGACAACGCTACTAACGACTACACCACGTCACGATGCAAATATAGTCGAACTGCCACTGGAAGAAGACGTTGCATCATAACATGACAGTCATGAGTCTTTAGACCAAGGAACTTGTTATCCCCAACTTTTACACATTGAGATATATGTGTTGCATAGTTGAATGGATACTGAACACCACGAAACCAGGCGAACACTTCCTTCTTCTTGTTCGGCATCACTGTGTAAGGTGCCATAGGTATCGTGGGTCTGCCCGTACTCGACTTCTTTTACCAAAAGTGACGGCATATTTTCATACACTGAAAATCTTGACGCGTTTTTAGAGTATCCTTATTCTTTTTATCAATATTGAGAATTGTTCGCACCACGTTGTCGAATACATTTTTCTCAATATGCATGAAGTCTAGATTGTTCCTAAGTTTCAACTTCAACCAGTAAGAAATTTCAAAGAAAATACTCATGTGACTCTAATATGTAAGATTGTCATCAACCACAAGATTGTTGGCCGTCACAAATGGACACTTGCTCAACACTCCAAAATCAATGTATTTGAGCCTCTAGAAAATGTTATCATCAAACCACTCTCGGGGTCTCTGACCATTCTCTATCTTCCCATCGAAATTCGCCTTATCCAATCTCTATCGGTGATCCTCAGAAAGCCATTTACGGTGACTCAAGTAACATACATTTCCTGCGTGATAGCTAGAGTTGACGTTGTTTAAACAGATAGGACAAACCTTGTACCCTTTAGTCCTGCAAGATGCCAACATCCCATAAGCAGAAAAATTGCTAATGGTCCACATCATTGCTGCTCTTATGATGAATGAGGTTTTAGTGTAGCTGTCCCAAATTCGCACACCAAATTCTCACATATATTTCAACTCGTCAATCAAGGGTCTCACAAACACATCAAAACACTTTTCAAGCGAGTAACGACCAGAATTAATAGGGTAAGGAAATTAAATTCCTTTATCATACAGGGAGGCAAGTTGTACGGCATGATAATAACATGCCACGTGATGTACGTGCCATCATTATAAGGATTGAACCCATATGTAGAAAGTCCTAGTCTGACATTTCGAACTTATGATGCGAAGTCTATAAACGTCATGTCAAAATATTTAAAAACCTCCCCATCTACGGGGTGTCTAGGCACATCGTCATCTCTCCTATTTTCCCCATGTCATCTCATTGCCTCTGTCGTGTACGGAGACATGTACAATCGCTCTAGTCTAGGAATCAACGGAAAATGGCGAAGCACCTTCCAAAGAACATTTTCCTTCTTATTCTACTTCTTGAGGTTCCATCTCGACTCGTCGTAAATCGGGCTGTGCTGGAGGTCTGCGTGTTTTTTGTAAAACATGACACAACTGTTTTTGCAGACGTGGATTTTAATGGATGAAAGGCCAAGGTCGTTCAAGATCTTTTTTACCTTATAATAACTATCAGGAAGTTTGTGATCACCTGGAAGCAACTTAGATATGTCGCTTGACATCATCAAAAGCTGCATTCGATATTTTGTTCTTCACTTTATACCATATTTCCTCCCGTTATGACACTCAAAACGGTCTCTTTACTCTGTGGGTACAACAATGTATGGGCTTCCAATAAGAGCATGTTGTACTTATTGTAATTAGTGGATCTCATAGAGTCGGAGGATGGAGGGGTTGTCTCATGGTTGGGAGTATCGTAATGCCCATCTTCAAACCCATATCCACTTGAACTATACGACGAAAATGCATCATGCACAAGTTCTATAACAGGGTTTGGAGAAGGTTCGTCAGTATTGCTGGATGTGGCACCCTAGTACTCTAATTTGAACTCTGCCATTAAAGTTTAAACATTAGTCTCCGATACTTCACCTGTCCAGTCCATGAAGTGTACTCCCACATCATACCGTGTTCAGACAAGTGCTGGAACATTTGTGGAACTAACAGATACTCTGATTTACGACATCTCTTGCACGGACACATGTAACGCTCCTTGCCTTGATCATGTTCTATTGCAAACTTCATAAAGTTATAAATTCTCTGTATATACTTCGGATCACCTCTTTCGAATCTTAACCAGTTCTTATCCATATTTTGCCTAAGTTGTAATGAGAAAAATAATAAATTGTCCAAATCTATTTAGAGTCATAATCATGCATTATTCAAGAACCTATATAGCTAATTTTGCCACATTTCAAGAACCTAGATAGCTAATTTCGGGACAATTCATGAACCTAACTAAAATTTAGTCGATCATGAATATAATTAACTTAACAGTAATTCTAAGGTATGTATCTAGTTAATTACATATCAGGGAATCATTCTTACATAAACCCAATAATTAATAAATTTCATAACACATTTCATCTAAAAATTAATCCAAAAAATATTAATTTGTCAAACTTTTAATCTAACATTTCATATATATAATCAACACATGCAAAAGCATTACAGTTATCAAGTAATTTTATACTAACAAAATCATCGGAATTCATTCGCCTGTAAACTACAACATCTCCATCAAATTTGAAAAACAAAAAATAAAAACAAGAGCATATACAAACACTTACCAATATAAGAAGATGGGGGGATGTTTTAGGAGGCCTTGATTGAAGGTTTTTCGTTGGAGAACAAAAAATCATTAGAGGAGGTGTTGGGAGAGTTTTTGAGATGTTTTGGGGAAGATGAATTCGATCTAGAAATGTTACTCTCCTCTTAATAATTGTTTCACTTAAAAGACGAAACTTTTTGTCGTCTAAGTGTTGGTATTCGTCGTCTAGTAAAACCAATAATTGAATATACAATACGAATAAATTGTTTGTCGCCTAAGAGAGCAAAATTCGCCGTCTAAAATGGTACTTAGACGACGAAATATTTCGTCGTCTAAAATGTCACATAGACGACAAAAATCTTGACAAATAAGAGATATGTCGTTAAAGAAGTCACTTAGACAACGAAAGTGTTTCGTCGTCTAACACGATATCTTAGACAAAAAAACTAAGCATCTCTAAGACAAATAAAACTTATCCTTAGACGACAAAATAGCTTTCCGTCACCTAAGTGGTACTTAGACGACGATCTTTTAAATATTTTATCGTCTAAGTTGGGTATTCTGGTAGTGTCAATGATTTCCTTTTATGTTGCATATGTAATTAATAATTACATATATTCAATGATTATTTAAAATTTGACCAATCAAAATTAAGCATTCAACATGGCTAAATTTTATGTAATATTGGATTTGAGCAAATTATTAAATTCGATTAGTCAAAATAGCTTTGAGGTCTGTTTTTGAACAAAATAATCATGTTTTAAGTGACATTATTGGAGATACTCTTACTTAAAATGTTGTTATTCAATTCAAAAATATACCTCAAATCTCTTTTAGCTAACCGATTTAGAAAATTTCCTCTAACAAATCACTTAAAATTTAGTTTTTGTAGAAATATGCAAGACATTAATTATGTGATTATCCGTACTTAGCTAGAGAGAATATCTTATGTAATGAGGATTTCTATTACTTGTGGATCAAGTATAGATCTCCATTCCTTATGGGGACTTGTATTGAGGTCTATATAAAGACCATATATATATATTATACACATCAATAACAAGAATTAATTTGGCTTCTCTCAAAATACCGCTTTATTCCAACACGTTATATCGAGCACAAGCTTTAGCCCTAGCTCATACATCAATAACAAGAATTCACGATAGCATTGTCGCGAGGCAAAATCACCCTGTCGGAACTCCAATCAATGACATTGATTTTGCACCGTGCTGAAACTTTGATCAACAACAACGACGAAGTTGATTTTAAATCCAAGTATGAGTGGTTGGGGCTCTGATATGATTTACTCCACATCGGTGAAGTGGAGATTAGAGAGAGAGAGATCAAGGACGAGTTTCAAAAGGATAATTAGTAAAAGAAAATTGGAAGAAATTTTTTTTTTGGTAAATGGGAATAGTTATTTAAGACACAACTGGATGCGTGGGAATATTGCAATTTTTTAATTGCTAGTAAGAAAGAAATTGTTGAAAGTTGGGCACGTGGTCAAAATCCCTTTTTTTTAAATCAAAATAGATAATTACACTCGTACTTATTTTTATTATTTATATTCTCACATTTGGTATAAGATCGAATAACGTATAAAATGTAAAATTTTAGGGATTCCCCATAATAAATAAGATAAGTTATTCATCGCAGCTGATATATGATTTAAATTCTTATATTATAGTGTAGTCTCATTGTTTAGTTTCTTGTGAAGGTCTTGGCCTTCTTCCCCCATGCCATCTTGTGTATCATTTGTCAGATTTATTTTTTAAAAAATTGAGTATGAGCATTGAGTTAGTTCAATACCTGTTTTTTAAAAATAAAAAAATCACGTTTATGGGATCTTTCGGAATAACTTTCATGACTCATTTTTGGGAAGAAAAAAAAACTGGATGGATTTTGTTAGAATACACCAAGAACATGAACAAATCAGAGCTGGTTGCAATGGCACATTAAGAGAAGCAATGTCCCAAAATAACTGATGACAAAGATTTATTTCATCCTAATCAGCTAGACACCTTCCATCTATAGCATGTATTGCCAACTGAAATTCTCATAACATTCCCACAATTTCCTCTCCTTATATAAAAAAGGCAGATCATCCCCCTCACATCTCCCACTTTTTTCTGCAGAGAAGTCTAAGGAATAGTCTCACATTTTGTAACCCTCCAAAACTTGGCACATTTCTATTGCTCTTGTTAATGTTCTATTTTTTTTTCTCTCAACTCCAAACTGCAATTAGCTGCCCTCTCCCCGCTTCCGGGGTCCTCCCTCCTTCTTCGATTCTCTTGGAGGACCCTGATCTTGCACCTCTCCCTCCCTCCCTTTCAACTTTTTTTTCTTTCAAAGGAAAAATATTTGTGAACAAGAGCCTGCCTTTCTTGCATTGTTTCTAAGTTAAATAGTTTTTTTTTTGTACTGAAGCAATAATTTGCCAAAGGTGCAAGAAATGAATTGCTTTCCTTGTTGTTTTGGATCACACAGACCTAAGAGATCAAATAGCAGGGGAATGGATCATACATCTGCACCACCCGTCGAACAAGGTAATTAAATCAATTTATTGAAGCATTGGTTTATTTTTATTTTTCGCATATAACAAAAATTCATACAATATAACCCCCCAAACAATACTTGTCTTGAATGAATCGTGAAATGGCATGATGATTTTGTTTTGCCCTGAGAAGAGAGCATCATATATGTTTTAGGATTAAAGATGCATGTTAATTGTTAAAGCCATTGAAATTGAAATTATAACCTAAGCCTTCTTCTAATGTTTTACTGGGTTTATATAAATGGTACACCAAGAAAACAACAATTTCAATACTTAAACATAAGAAAAACATCTCACAATTCAGAATAAACTTACACTTCAGCCTTGAAAAATGTGTGGTGGTGTACCAAATTTGGATTAAAATTCAAGTGTTGTTTGGTGCTGAAGATGAGAGACATTACCAGAAAAACGCATTTAGGCAACGAAGCAATTTCGTCACCTAAGTGGCATTTTTCGTCGCCTTAGTGTTCGTCGTCTAAGTATTTAGACGATGAAACAACAAAATTTCATCGTCTAAGTGACATCTTAGACGACGATACAACTTTCATCTTCTAGGTCATTTAGACGACGAAATTTTTCTAACAAAGGCGACAAAAACTTTCGTCGGCTTAGTGAACACTAAGACGACAAAACCTAGAATTCGTCGTCTAAGTGCTTAATTTTGTCAAAAAAAATTAAATAAATCACTTAGACGACGAAAATACTATAATTTCATCGTTTAGGTGTTGCAACTAAGACGACGAAATTGTAGTTTCGTCGTTTAAGTGGTTGATTTTGTATAACAATTTTCATAATATTGCAAAATTAATTTATTGAATGGTAATAAATAATAATGCAAAATTCATAATAAATAAAAAATTTAAATAATTTTATATTTAAATACAAAATTCATAATAAAATAAACTAAATTAACCTATACCTAAACTAATTATAGGTGGTGGTGGCATGTGGTGGTGGGGGCGGCGATAGTGATGGTGGTGGCGTGTGGTGATGGTGGCGGCGACGGTGGTGGTGGTGGTGGTGGTGGTGGTGGTGGAGGTTGTGGCGGTGATGATGATGGTGGCAGTGGTGGTGGTGATGATGGTGGGTGGTTTGATTGAGGGAGAGGGAGAGGGAGAGGGAAAGTGAGAAAGAAGAGTGAATTAAGAGAGGAGAAAATAAATAAAGATTAAGAAATGATGAATTTAAAGAGTTTTAAACAATTTAGACGACGAAAATATTTGTTTTCGTCATCTAAGTGCTTTAAATTTTCAAAAAAAATGCCAATTTTATTGACTTAGACAACGAAATTAACTTTCGTCGTCTAAGTAATTTTAAATTTTTAGCAAAAAATTTGTTGGAAAAAAAACCGCGAAATGTTTTATCACATACATGACGAAACATATAATTTTCGTCGTCTAAGTATTTTTTTAAAAATTCAAAATTAATTTTTCAGTTATTTAAAAAAAATAATTAAAAAATTCACTTAAACCATGAAACTTCATATTTCGCCGCCTAAGTAAAATTTTTTAATTTTTTTTAATAAATAATTGAAAAATTAATTTATATTTTAGACAACGAAAATAGATTTGGTCGTCTAAGTGCGTGTTCTAAGACCGAAGACATTTTTTCGTCTAAGATATTATACTAAAATGACGAATTCTGTTTTTCGTCGTCTAAATCAGATCTGAGACGGCAAAATATTTGTTTTCGTCATCTAAGAGATTTTTTAGGCAACGAAAATCAATTTCGTCGTCTAAGGTTAGCCTAGACGATGAAATTTTCTCTTGTCCAAATTTTTTGTCGTCTAACGACCACTTAGACGATAAAACCTTAATAGTTTTGTCTGTCTCAATTTGATTTTCTGGTAGTGAGATTACGTATCAGACTATTCCAACTTCGTACCGTCAATCTCACTCACTCTTAAACTTTACTGTTTTTCCATCGGTCAGAAATGAAAAAACAAAGACCTGCTGATACAAATGCAGGGGTGGAAGTTGACATATCAAAAATAAAAGCAAAGAGTTTCACTTTCCGTGAGCTAGCCACAGCAACAAAGAATTTCCGTCAGGAATGCCTTTTGGGAGAAGGAGGATTCGGAAGAGTGTATAAAGGAACTCTTCAGTCCAGCGGGCAGGTATAATCACTACTAGCTACTTTGTTACGTTCTTTTTCGTGTCTTTATGAATAGAGGGATCTTCTTACAAGGTTTCTGTTCCTATATATTTTGTTTGTAGGTAGTGGCTGTGAAGCAACTTGATAGAAATGGAACTCAGGGACAAAAGGAATTTCTTGGAGAAATTTTAGCACTAAGCCTCCTACACCATCCAAATCTGGTTAATCTAATTGGATATTGTGCTGATGGAGATCAAAGGCTTTTGGTGCATGAGTTCATACCAGGGGGTACTCTAGAAGACCGTGTTCTTGGTAGACACCCTCCTCTGTTCTTTTTTGCTACAGTTTTTTCAGTATGAGCATGTTCTTGACCTCACTTAGAGTTGTGTTGCAGATAATGCCTCTGGTAAAATTCCATTAGACTGGTATACCCGGATAAAAATAGCTTATGGAACTGCTCTGGGATTGGAATACTTGCACGAAAAGGCCAATACACCCGTTATATACCGCGACTTGAAAGCTTCGAACATCTTGTTAGATGAAGAATTCAATCCAAAGCTCTCAGATGTTGGACTTGGCAGGCTTGGCCATGATCGAGATATGATGCATGGACCATCAAGGCTGATGGGCACATATGGTTTCTGTGCTCCAGAGTATTCAAGAACAGGTGAAGTCACAATGAAGTCAGATGTATACAGTTATGGAGTCATTTTACTAGAGCTCATCACTGGAAGAAGGGCAATTGACACTACGAGAGCTAATGATGAGCAAAATTTAGTTTCTTGGGTAGGACTAACTTATCATTCATTCATTCTGCCTAGAAAAAGTTACCATGTTTACATTTCTGACTTTGTTCCACTCATTGTTCAACTGTGAGCAGGCACAACCCTTGTTTAGGGACCCAAAAGAGTTTCCTGATATGGCAGATCCTCTTCTTAACAAGCAATTCCCGGAGAAGGATCTAAATCAGGCAGTTGCAATAGCAGCCATGTGTCTTCAAGAGGAGTCATCAGTCCGGCCCTTCATGAGCGACGTTGTAACGACTCTAAGTTTTCTTGCCACTAACCCTCCTCCTCCGCCGGGGACTATTCCAACTCCTGTTCCGGCTGATCAAAACCAGGGTGGTAATGCAGATTCTGGTTCTGAATGTGTATCTGAAGATGATGAGAGTAATAGCGAGGCTTCAGATAATGAGAGTTGTTCAGACAATAACCACCGTGACGGCTCAGATAATGAACGTAATGGGCAAGATTTGCGGCAAGGAGATGGTGAAGAATCCAAAGAATGGCATTCATTCCAACGCGATGAAAGTGGTTCACCAGGTGATCAGAAAAGTGCTAGTAACCTTAGAAACAACGGTGATCAAAATAATAATTCAACCCAAGATAACTATGGAAGTAATGTTACTTCAAGAAGCAGCAGCGGAGAATCAAACGACGAATGCGTTTCTAAAAGCAACAGTAAAGTAACAGAAAAGAAAGAGTCGACTGCTATTGCACTTGACGGCGGAGTCAGCAGTACAGCATCCTCACATCAGCCCATCATCAAGGGATACTCTAAATCACTCAATTACTTAGACCGCACCACCAGCCGCAGGGCATAAATCATTGAATTTATGATCCACCTATAACGACTATTCACTCGAATGTGATTGGCATTCCTTGCACATACATTGTAGCATGGATTTTCTAGTTTTGTATTGATGAGGCATGAAAGGCTTTGCCTGAGGAGCCAAATCTGTCACTTGGGGCAGGATATTTATGACGAGGTTTAATTTTATTTATTTTCTCTACCAGATTTTCATTTCTAGTGACATGGCTAGATGTATGAAACAAAGGAAAGAAAAAACTTACTGATGAATGAGAGGAGATAACTTCAACCCTGCCAACTTGCTCTCATACACCTTGACTAGTTTCTGCTCTAGTGTTGTGGGGTTTAACAAAACTATGGAGCAAAATGAACAAGTGGAGGGAGAAAACCATCGATTATATATTACAAGATTCAACTAATGTACATAGATCACAAGGCATTAAAGTACCACCAGTGGTCTCATTTCAACTGAGCTGTATCGGCAGTTTCATCGGACCTGAACATTTGAATCATAAAAAAAAACAAGCCATTAATTATATATGGTACGAGAATAAACGCAAGTTAACTTTAAATATCATATTTGAGGTTCTTAAGGCAAATTAATATCCAGTAGCTTTAAAATTTTCTATACCTTCTTTTAACATTACCAATTATAATTTTGAGCAAATAGTCTCCAAGTAACAGATGTCTAGCAAAGCCATAAGCAAAACAAAAGTTTGAGAACCCCATTAAAAAACCTGTACTACTAAAAATTTTTAACTCAAAATATCAATTTAAACTCCAAGAAAGCCATACATTACCTACAAGCAAATCCACAATCCTTCTGCAGCTTCAGGGCATCCAGTACAAGCTCAGACTGCTCATGCATCAGATAAAGCTTCTTGACAGCCAAATCCATCTCCAAGACTTGCAATTTCTGCCACTTTCCATCCAAAGCGTTCAACTTTGAGCTCCCAATTGAGGGCAGATTCTGGATTATAAACCTTTCCACACCCTCGGAAAATCCTGCCTTCAAAGAACCACTCAGGTATGGATACTTGGCCGAAAAGTCATCCGGCTCTACCTCACTCTCCTCCACATCCAATTTCTTCTCAGAACCATCCAAAACAGGCAATGTCAGCAATGTGGCAGAATCACTGCCCTTAGTGGCATTAGCACTCTTCCTTGGCTGCTGCTTCTTACTCTTGCTTTTGGATCTATCATCAGCCCCATTGACCTCCACACCGGAAATCTTCTTCGAAAGATCAAAAGACATAGACTCATGAGACTTGGAGAACACCAGGTATTCACCATTCTCACTCTTCTCATCATTAATAACATTCATCTCCATTTTCTTCTCCACGTCCACTCTCTTCTCAGAATTTCTGCCCTCAATGGCATTAGCACTCTTCCTTGCCTGCTTCTTCTTACTCTTGTTTTTGGCACTATAATCAACCCCATTGGCCTCCGCATCCCAATTCTTCTTTGGAAGACCGAAAGACTTGGAGTCATGACGCTTGTAGAACACTGGGTCTTTGCCATTCTCACTCTTCTCAGCATTGGTAACATTCATCTTCATTTTCTCCTTAGAAGCATCCAAAATAGGCAATGCCAGCACTATGACATCATTATGGCCCTTGGGGGAATTAGTACTCTTCCTCGGCTGCTTCTTCTTACTCTTGCTTTTGCCACTATCATCATCCCCAGTCACCTCCACACCCCAATTCTTCTTTGAAAGATCAAAAGACTTGGATTCTTGACCCTTGGGGAACACAGGGTCTTCGCCAATTTTGCTCTTCCCAACATTGGTAAGGTACTTCAATGCAGATTTTCTGTAGCATAAACTGAGTAAAATTTAGGGCAGATAAAAATCCTTCATTTCTTTTATTATTATTTTTTACTATCACAATAACAAAGGCAAAAACCTAAACATATAACAGTTTGTATTATAATATTCATAATGCCTGTATAAGCAAACCGGGAATACCAATGGAAAGCTACAGTAAAACCTTGCTTTATTTGACAAATCATTACAGTACTATTTGCTAAAGTTCCACTGCTACTAAATCCCGTCAATATTTCAGACACATCAGAGTTCAACATACACACTTGAGATTCATTACCATCATTACATAAGGAACACATTCACACTACTATAAAGTATAAACTAGTTAAGGAAAGAAAATCAAACTGCAGTAGGGATGAAAAGGATAAACATACACACACTACTAAATCTTCCTGTACAACACTCAGGACCATGTAACCATAGGATAAACCTTTCCAAAATTTCACATGTGGTAAATATGAAAATGGACTGACCTTGCAATTTTAGGATCAAGTTCCTTCACAGCATCAATCACAGCATGGATAATCATTTATCTGTTTCAATAAAAGAAAATAAGAATTTCCTATAAATATCATTTTTTTCTGTATCTTGGCACTCTACTCGAGCAGGAGCCAAATGATCATCTAATTACATATCTGCATATATATAATCTTTCTACAACATTTCATACTCACCCACATGCAAGCACATATAGTACATATAACAAGTATATTCAACTAAAAAGTAAACACTAATTCAACAAGAACCTCAAATCCACCACAATAGTATGAATGTTTATACACAAGAACAAAACAAAATAAAGGAAGTTTCTTCAGGCAAAGTTTGAACTTATGCACAGCCTCTATACACATACATCCCTATTACCAATCCAAAAGAAAAGGAACATGCTAATCAAAAGAAAACATACTTCCAATTTGTCTTCTTTAGAGAAATGATACTGCAGAAGACTGCGGAATACCTCTGTCAAGCTAAAGCACTCACCGACATTTTCTGGAGACACAAAGTCTATCGCAACTTTAATGCATGACTGGAAAGAAAACAAAAATAAAACGCCATTTTTGGTTATTTAGAACCAACTTTTATATAAGAGTAAACCATAAATATATTTACATATATGGAAAGAGACCCCACACACGGGTTAGAAGATTAAGCTGCACAGTTTCAGGCTATAACCACATGAACCCAAACCCTAAGATGGATTCTTTATAAACTGGTCCAAACTACATATATCAACCTCAAATGCAAGATGCATAGAAATCAAACTGCATCTTAAGGTTCTTGACTTGATTATGGAAAAAGATACTTTAAGGTTCCTGACTTGATGTGGGCACCCTGCAGGAATAAACACACCTCCTACTTTTTGGATGAATGTCCATGACTCAATTCCTATTATAAGGAATAAAATAATAAGATATATAGTTCAACTTTTGTAATGAGTTATACAATATCAACTGACCATATTCCTCTTTGAGCTTCATTTGTGATCCAGAGTAAGATAAAATGTCTGATCATGTATGGGATGAATAACCTACATGCCACAGTGAATAACATTAGAAACATGTGTACATAGAGGCAACATCATACAACTAGCTTTGTCTTTTAGAATAGAAGCTCAAATTTCAACAGCATACACTATCTGTATCCAGAATACTAATTTACTAGAATATGCTTTATTATATCCCATCGCCAGTGTTTTTGTGCAAAATAATGACAATTGGGCAGTCCAAGAGATCGCGGCAGTGTATTAATACAGCCATGGACCACAGGAATCTTGTACAAGTAAAAAAGTCTTTTACTATGTCATTCACATTTAGATGAAGATTCCACAGATGTGTGAAAAGAGTCTTTTACTATGTCATTAACATTTGGATGAAGATTCCATAGATGTGTAATATCTTTTACCTCCTGCAGTGGAATACAGTGTATGTCTCGAAATTCTTTGAAATGCTTCTTGAGATACTCCTCAAGCTTAGGAACATCTTGTCTACGAAATATGTCCCATAAAGCACCTCCCTCAGTAACATCTATCTCTTCCGAATTCACATGATTTCTTGCAGGGATTTCAGAATTTACATTTTGACCTAAATTTTCCTCTCCACCATTACTACTATGCTGTTTACCATCAATAACACTGGAATAAGAACCATCACCAGCTTTATCACTGTTGACTTCAGTCGGACACTTTCCAAAAATCTCTATTTGGTCTAGCTTAGGATGCAGCTTTTCAACTTTTCAATGACGATAAGTTTCTCAGGAGAGCGCGTCACTTCACTGGTATGTGTCAACACTTTCACCTGTCAGAATATTTTGAGATATAATAAGAGAAGGCAAAAATATTTAGATAAATTAGTCAATCATTCAAGTCCAGCACATACCCCGTAGGTAGTAAAGTCAAAATGAGGAATGACCATAAAGAAATTCTGCTAGTACAAACCGAAATATGGAATGAGCAAGAAACATATAAACACTGTTAAAGTTGTCACAAAGGCAGTCAGAAACTACATGATGCACAACAAAATCAAATTGCACCTATCCTTCAGGGTACCAGTGATAGTCTAATAATTCTTCGTTCAAAGATTAAATAAAAAATAAATTACAACATTAAACAGGAACTAATTCCATGCTCAATAAGTACACATGACTATAACAAACTTCAAACTAGAGACCATGCTGATTAATCATTTACACTAGAATATCAGGAAAATATATAAACACATATATACATATACTTATACTTCAAGGCTCTAATTGACAAAAAATATAAAAAAATTAGTCAGTAAGCTGCCCAAAATAACCTTTGCCTCTTGCACCAGGCAAAAAGAATGAACGAAGAAAAGATTATGTAACCAATGACAAGCAAATAGTACTAAAATTCCAGAAAGCCAAACGTACCGCATCCAACATATCACAATGAAGCTTGGTTACAGAATCTCCACGTCCAAGTTCCTGGGTAATACCATAAGCAATATATGTCTTGGGTCCCATGTCTGGCTTTACACAATTTGAAGGCAACTTTGCAAAAAGGTTCAGTGGACCATCACGAGGATGAGTATATTCCTTGAATGGCAGACAACATAGGAACTCAGCATTATGACGAGGAAGGCACTCCTCAAATGAATTGGTTGGTGGCCAATCTTTCAGTTTCAATAACTGAGGCCAATTATGCTGATCATACTGTCCCTCAGAGTATCCAGTAAAAAACTTGTGGATATTGATATCAACCTACATGATACAGTCATAACCAATATGCACATCAGACTATGAAATAACCAAATAATATTCAAGTTTTAAATAGTATAATATATCTCTGGAGAACATTACTGGAAACAAATGAAGAAAAGCTGAAACAATTCCTTCTTAGATTAGAACAGCATCAAGATGACTAGGTTATCAATATCCCCAACAACTTCAGCTCCTCACGATGGAGCTCCATTACTCACTTATTAGTACCAAGCCACCAATAACCTTATAATTTCTTATAATAAATTTCCTTTATGCTGAAGATCAATAACCTAAGCAATTCATCAACATTGGAACTGCAAACAAACAAATTGACTGGATAAGTGCCTCTTTTTCATTTCAGATGAAGGTTGAGTACAGATCCGTTCCACATCCCAGAATGTCAGATTCTTCTCTAAATAAAGCTATACAGCCTTAATAAATAATAAATAAAAAAATCAAACTTACTGCTAATTTGTCTTGAGTTACCCTACTGAACTGACACTTTTCATTTAAAATAAATAAATATCATCAATGTTTACTTGAATTCCGATTTACAGTTAACAGCTGTATTATTATAACATTGCCATGCCACTATTCTTAGGAGTGAAAGTTAATGAGAAAGTGATAGCAACTGGAAGCAAGTAATTGGAAGCATATTAAAAAACAGTAGTTACAGCTAATATAGTAATATTGAAAGAATAACAGACCTCCAACCAGTCCAAGCAATCAATTGCTGTGACTTTCAAAATTTCTTTATGTTTAGCATGTCGCAACTGACGGCAAGCTCACCACATGACCCTTGGTTCCCAACTTAATCCGGATGCAGTTTAAAGTGTGTCACTGACAATAATAGGCTCACCCCTACTCCAATGCAACTGGAAATGCTTTAAATCTTCTGTTAGTACATCTTTGGCCCTTGGATGGTACGGATAATTGTCTTCAGAATCATGTCGAGAGGCTGCTTTGATATTTAAATTGATATTGTCGACAGAGCCAAAACATGAACACCTCTGTGTAGAAGTTCCAATTGAATGCACAGATGGTTCCCAAGTTTCATCTATCTCTTCTGCTTTCTTTATCAATTCTTTGACGTAATCTATGGGAAACATGCATCTCAATTCTAGAAAACCATCTCCACAACCTCCCATGTCCTTAGAGGGGCAAAACATGCATCCATCTTCCAAAAACTTCCACTCAGAAGTTGGCCTTCCAAGACTTTCGAGACTAGTTTTGGTAGGCAGTTCTACAACATTCGGCTTTCTCTGGCTCTCTCCTTCTCTCCTGCCCTTTGTGTCCAAACCATGTAAATATGGTGGGCTCGGCGGTTTAACACACTCAGTCACTTCCATCGTACGTATCTTCAACTTCCCATTTCGAATCTCCCGACAACAGACAATGCAGAGGTCATATTTACATTTACTACAGCTTCTATGTAGATCATATATAGATGTTTGGCAGTTGTTGCTGCAAGAAAAATAAACGAAGTGCTTATGATCTATAGTCAGGCGACAAAATAAACCAAACAATGAATAAAACCCCACATACCAATACACACGATCATCGGCATCACAATCTGACTTTGGAATGATGAAATCCATGGTAAGTAATCCTGCCCAATGCACAATCAGATAGAGGCACAATGTAAGCTATTTGTGGGTGTCCCGAGGTGGCCGAACGGCACCAGAATTTCTGGGTTTGCAAATCCGGTCGGGCGACGCAGCGGGCACGATCCATCTCGTATAAGGATTTTACTTTTATTTTAAACTTTTCTACCTATACCAAAGTTTAATCTCAAAGGTGAAAATTAAATGTGTAATAGTCAATTTTTACTTTTTTCTTTTTGTTTTATTCAAAAATTCATAAAAATTAACTTGTGCAGTATGTCTTAATAATCATATATAAAAAAAATCCTACAATTTGTTTTTTAGAAAATTATATATAAGGTTAATTAGAAATTTTATTTCACATATAAGATTATTTATATTTTTATCTTAATTAATGTCACTTTTTTTATCCATATTTTCTATCTTTTCAATTTTATCCTTTTATATTAACCTTTCAGGTCATTTATACTTTTTTTCCTAATTAAGTTTACTTTTTTTATCCATATTTTCTGTCTTTCCAATTTTTCTCTTTTATATTATTTTATTTTTTCTTCGTCTTCATCAAAATTTTAGAGAGAGAAAAACAAAACAATGGGAGACTACTGTTCTATAACACAATTTATTATTATTTTGTAACACATGTACTATTGCTGTTTCTAGTAAGTACTACTCCAAAACATTCAGGGTACTACTTCAAAACACTGTAAGTACTACTGTTCTATAACACAATGTATTACTGCTGTCTCTAGTAAGCACTAATCCAAAACATTCAGGGTACTACTTCAAAACATGGTAAGTACTACTGTTCTGTAACACAATGTAAAACATTCGACATGGACCCTAACATAATGTAAGAACTGTCACTACACTACTACTTGGATTTTGAAGCTTATTATTGCCTTCTTCCTGTTGTGTAGTTGAAATGAGCGTCCAAAATTGTCGTCTTCCTCTTTTTGACCACTACTACCATTTCTTCCTCTGCCAAACAACAAAATGACATCAAAATAAATATTACTGCTTAACAACTTAGACACTACAGTTTAACAACACATGCACTACCACTGAATCACAAATGCACTACTACTACTTAATCTCAAATGCACTACTGCTATTTTACAGTTGCAATACTACCACTTTCACAGATACACTAGTACCACTTTCACAATGCACTACTACTGTTTTACAAACGCACTACTACTGTTTCACATATACACTACCACTGTTTCACATATGCACTACCACTGTTTTACAGGCACTACCACTGTTTCACAGATGCACTACTACCACAGAAGCACATATGCACTTCTACTATTTCACAAATGCACTACTACCACTGAATCACAGATGCACTACTACTGTTTCACATATGCACTACTACTGTTTCACATATGCACTACTACTGTTTCACATATGCACTACTACTATTTCACAAATGCACTACTACCACTGAATCAGAAATGCACTACTACTGTTTCACAAATGCACTATCACTTTCATAAATGCACTACTACCACTGAATCACAGATGCACTACTGCTGTTTCAAAATTGTACTACCACTGTTTCACAAATGCACTACTACTACTTAATCACAAATGCACTACTACTGTTTCACATATGCACTACTACTTTTTCACAAATGCACTACTACCATTGAATCAGAAATGCACTACTACTGTTTCACAGATGCACTACTACCACAGAATCACATATGCACTTCTACTATTTCACAGATGCACTACTACCACTGAATCACAGATGCACTACTACTGTTTCACATATGCACTACTACTGTTTCACATATGCACTACTACTATTTCACAAATGCACTACTACCACTGAATCAGAAATGCACTACTACTGTTTCACAAATGCATTATCACTTTCACAAATGCACTACTACCACTGAATCACAAATGCACTACTACCACTGAATCACAGATGCACTACTGCTGTTTCAAAATTGCACTACCACTGTTTCACAAATGCACTACTACTACTTAATCACAAATGCACTACTGCTATTTTACAGATGCAATACTACCACTTTCACAGATACACTAGTACCACTTTCACAATGCACTACTACTGTTTTACAAACGCATTATTACTGTTTCACAGATGCACTACCACTGTTTTACAAGCACTACCACTGTTTCACAGATGCACTACTACCACAGAATCACATATGCACTTCTACTATTTCACAGATGCACTACTACCACTGAATCACAGATGCACTACTACTGTTTCACATATGCACTACTACTATTTCACAAATGCACTATTACCACTGAATCATAAATGCACTACTACTGTTTCACATATGCACTACTACTATTTCACAAATGCACTACTACCACTAAATCAGAAATGCACTACTATTGTTTCACATATGCATTACTACTATTTCACAAATGCACTACTACCACTGAATCAGAAATGCACTACTACTATTTCACATATGCACTATAACTGTTTCACATATGCATTACTACTATTTCACATATGCACTACTACACTTTTAGAGATGCATTACTACACTTTCACAGATGCACTACTAGGATTATCTCACAAATGCACTACTACTGTTTCACATATACACTACTACTATTTCACATAGGCACTACTACACTTTCACATATGCATTACTACCACTTTCACAAATGCACTACTACCAGTATTTCACATATGCACTACCACTGTTTCACATATGCACTACTACACACTACCACAAACTATTTTAGACACTACTGCATAAAAGCAAAGCACACCATTTTCACACACTACTACTAACTAACATAAACACTACGCCAAACTATTGTAGACACTACGGCATAAAAACTAAATAATATCAATATGTACATACTACTACAGACTAACATAAGCACTACCACAGACTATTGTAGACACTACTACGTACGTAACAACCAAAACACAATAACTTTTGCGTAACAACCAAACCAAACCAAAAGAAAACACTACCATAGACTATGCTCCAATGTTGAGAGAGAGAGGGGGGGGGGGGGAGAGAGAGAGAGAGAGAGAGAGAGAGAGAGAGAGAGAGAGAGAGAGAGAGGGAGAGAGAGAGAGAGAGAGCTGTTTGGTGGGGCTGCCTCGTTGGAGGGAGTGAGCGGTCGGTGGGGAGGAACTCATGCCACGCAACGACACAGTGGAAGGCTTCCGGTGAGAAACAACGACACACTTTCTCTATCCACGAGCGCTGTGTCTACGGCGTGGAGAGGCAGAGACAAGTTCGGCGGCAAGTTCGAACTGTTAGAGAGGAGAGTAGCGGAGAGAGAGCGCGATGGAGAGAGAAGGACGATGGAGAGAGACGATGCGATTTGATTTTGGGATGGAGCTCTGCTAGGGAATGATTTGATTTTGAGAAATTTGGGTCTGATTTTGGTTTGAAGCAGAGAGAGAGAGAGAGAGAGAGAGAGAGAGAGAGAGAGAGAGAGAGCAGGTTTATATAGGATGATATTAGACGTAAATAAATTGAATGAGGGGTTTTTTGTTAAATCAAATAACCTTATTTGGGAAAAAAATATTATGTGACATTATACATAAGTAATGTTATGTAAGTGACCTTATACGTAATTTACCCTTTTTTTTTCGTCTACGACTTCGATGAAACAAGTAATTAAAGCCACAATTTTGCATAAAAATGTATGAATCAACATTCTTTTATTGCGATTAACCATACAAAAATGATAATCGCATAAGGAAAATGTTGTATCGGGTTGTAATAATTCACATTGTCAATCTTAACAATAAATTTATTTTGAAGAGTAGAAAAGTATTTAAGAGAGAATTCAATGTTTTAATTCATCCCAATTTTGGGGTTAATATAGCTTTACAAGTGGTTTCCAAAAATGAAAATATATTTACAAAAATTAATTCTAATTACAATATGAAGATTCTTTCCAACACTTCCCCTCAAGTTAGTGCATAAGTATCAATCATGCCCAACTTGTCAATCCATCCTGCAAATGCTTGGTGTGACAACCTCTTAGTGAGTACATCTATTAATTGCTCTTCAGAAGCTACAAAGGAAAAAGATATAACCTTCTTATCAAGATTATCCCAGATGAAATGTCGATCAATCTCCACATGCTTAGTTCTATCATGTTGTATAGGATTATAAGCTATCTCAATTGCAGCAGTATTGTCACAATGAAAATCTATGGCCTTATGAAGCTTAAAACCTAACTCCTTCAATACATTGTGAATCCTTGACAATTCACATACTCCATGTGTCATTCTATGGTATTCAGCTTCAGCACTAGACCGGGCAATCACATTCTGCTTCTTACTGCATCAATTAACTAAACTTCCACCAATGAATGTAAAGTATCCAGAAGTAGATGTCATATGTCTTATTGCCAGCCCAATCTGCATCAGTATATCTTGTAACTCCAAACTCAGCATTCTTAGAAAACAGTAATTCCTTGCTATGTGCAGACTTTAAATACCTGAGAATATGCATCACGACATCCATATGCTTTTCACTAAGATCATGCATGTACTGACTGACAATACTTACATCATATGCAATATCAGACCGAGTGTGTGACAAATAGATCAATTTTCCTACTAACCTTTGATATCTGCCTTTGTTTATTGGAACCTGAACGGGACATAATTTCAACTTGTGATTCATCTCAATGGGAGAATTAGCAGGTTTACAATTCAACATTCTGGTTTCAGCAAGAAGATCAAGCACATACTCTTGTTGTGACAAGGTGATTCCCAACTTGGATCTTGTAACTTCAATTTCCAAGAAATACTTCAACGGACCAAAGTCCATAATTTCAAACTCTTGGGACAAACGCTTCTTCAAATCTTCCATCTCAACTAAATCATCACCTGTAACAACCATATCATCCACATATACAATCGGAGTAGTAATCTTATCACCCATGCATTTGATGAACAAGGTATGATCAGAATTGCTCTGTCGATATCCAAATTTCTTCATAGCTCCAGAAAATCTCTCAAACCAAACTCTTGGAGATTGCTTTAATTAGGACTGAACAATAGGCCGGGTTGGGCTTGGGCTGGGCTGGCCTTTTGCAAATCATCTCCAAAATCCGAACCGAGCCAGGTCGGATCGGACTTTTTAAATTTTTTTGAAGCCCACGGGCTTTTTAGGCATCGGGCCTTATCGAGCTTTTTGGGCCGGGCCGGGCTTTTTTTGGTGTTAAATAAAAAAAATTAGAAATTAATGGTGTCTAATTTTTAAATATATCAACAATTATATACACTAAATAATATATAAGCCTAAATAAATTGATAATTAGTATATAAACGAATAATATTAAGTTAAATTAGAGAGTTTAGAGATTTATATTGATAAAATAATATATAATCTATACAATAGATGGGCAGGATTTTTTTGGGCCCGTGGACTTTTGGACTTTGGGCCAAATCCTATGGGCCGGGCTTTTTGGGCCTAAACTCGGGTTGGGCCCGGCTTGAGATTTTTGGGCCTATGGGCCAAATGGTGATCCATAGATTCAATCTATACAAAGACTTCTTTGGTTGAAAAACCTTTCAACATCATTTGGCCTACAATTGACACCTCGAAGAATGTCCATGTATACTTCTTCTTCCAAATCTCCATTCAAGAAAGTATTTTTCATATCAAATTGATGTAACGGCCAATCATGTCGAGTTGTTAAGGCAATGAGAATGCATACAGTATTCATCTTTGCCACCGGGGCGAATGTCTCCTTATAATCCACTTCATATCACTAGGTGTAGCCTTTGGCAACCAGACGAGCTTTTATATCAATCAATACTTCCATCTACTTTCAACTTCACTGTAAATACTCATCTACATCCAACTATCTTCTTTCCAGGTGGTGCAGGAACATGTTAGATTTGATCTAACAGTGGACACATGAATATCTCAAGAGAGTCCAACAATAGCATGCATCTTGTGAAATAAGTAAAGAGATTAAAATGAGATAACTTAACTTGGATAAATATCAAGCAATCTGTTAAGATATTTACAAGGAGTTTTGTGTAGGTTGTGAGACTAATAACCTACTGATAATCACGAAAAAGTGACTAGATAAGTGATACTTGAATGGCCTTGTAAGGAGGGACTTTGGTAGCTATTCTAGTATATAAAAGGGTCCTTGAGTAAACATCAGTCACGTCTTGAAAACTCTCTCATATACTCATATAAGGTAAATGTAGGTGAATTACTCAAAAGACTTCCTTTGCAACAACTTGAACAACCAAGGTATTTGTTCCATCTCTAGTTCATATCAAATTCTTGTGTGATTAACATGTATTGATGTGTTTGTGTTCAGGTTTATGACTTAAGTGCAACAAGTGGTATCAAAACACGTCATAATAATTCACAATTATCATTTGTTATGCATGTTTTGTTCGAATTTTGTGTAAAATTTTCTGAAAAATTTCAAAGGATAAGAACCCTAATGGGCCAATGACAACTCGAGGCCCATGTTCTTTGCATTTTCTGCAAGCGACCCTTTTCCTTGTCGCGACCCATATCAAAACACGCGGATCTCATCGACCCGATCTGTTTTCTCTTTTTTGAACTCATTTTCGACTGTTATAAGGCCAAACGATCAATTTTGAGGAATCACAGAATTGGGAATTTGGGTTCTTCACTAAAATTGAGTTCGATCCTGTATTAAAACGTTAATCGTTGATGATTTGCTGCTTGAATCAAGTTGAAAGGTGTTTGTAGCTCACATGTAAGTACAAATTAAACTACAAAAATTATATATTGTTCCACTAATCTTTGTTTTGTAGCTCAGGATTGTGTCCTAGTACGTTTTCAATAAAAACTAAAATATTAGTACTGTTTTTGTGAGATTGGTCATGCATAAGAAACCTAGACTCTCCTGGGGAGTAGGTTGTCGCCCAGATGGAACTTACTTTTTGAATTGTTCGAAAGTAACATGCATGATTTGAATGTCTAAATCGTGATTGTATGTTATGAATGGTTTGCTGAATTGAGTAATTTTATGTATTATATGTATGACGATCTCTACAAATAGCTTGTGAAATAAATTGATAAACATGTATATGTTCCTCCCAGATTTATATGTGCAAATTGAAATCTTTTGAAAACAAACATGATTGGTTGTCTAACATTTTTATCAATCTAAAATTGGGATAACTTGAAGTAACAATCATAGGTTCAGAGTTGAAATAAATTTTTGAAAAACATGTTGCATACAACAAACTATTTTGAAGCATTTTGTTTCATACTATTAAGTCACAGACCTGAAAATTGCATCTTTTGTTCTAATACAAGTGTTGTATCTTCCACATATGGTTTAAACTATACATGTTTAAGTATAATGATGGTTCTGAATATGACATGTTTTAAAATGTAAGGAACAAAATGGTCTTTTCTTTTTGCCTACAGTTATTGACTGATCATCTTGTTAAGTTAAAATGTGTTGTAGTTCAGTTAAAAGTAAAGAACAACTTGTGCTTTGCCAGACAGGTAGACTGGTTGTTGAATAAAGAGTATGCTAACTAAGGATATACACTTATCTATATCCTGGAATGATAATACTACATGGTTGTATTGTTTGAAACTTGATATGTTCTCTAAAATCTTTGGCTTTGGTGTGGTTCTGGAACAGATTTTCTTTTGACAATTATAAGTATATATATAGTTAACCAAAAACACTTTAATTTAGATTTTCTTTTCTTTCTTTTTTTTCAGCTTTTGCTCCAGTTACTTTTGGTGCTATTATTATTTTGAATGGTAGTAATTATA
This sequence comes from Geum urbanum, assembly GCA_946800695.1. NCBI lineage: Eukaryota > Viridiplantae > Streptophyta > Magnoliopsida > Rosales > Rosaceae > Geum > Geum urbanum. The sequence continues at coordinate 1,798,428 of OX327008.1, read as the reverse complement.
TGGCATGGAGAGCTAACATAGACCTTCACCTAGCTCAGCAGAATGTGGATTAGTGTCTGACCGCTGAGATCCCTGAAACAACTATAGAAGGGGTGTACCTAGAGAGAAATAGGTAAGGGCACATAAGATTTGCAAGCTGACTATTCTGAGAACCTTGTCGGATGCAATCAAAGGTGGCATACCAGACAAGGAGTTAGCTAGCGACTTGGTTACTGCTATAGCTGAGAGATTTTATATTAGTGACAAAGTTGAGACTAGTATGCTACTTGATACTCTTCATGGGATGAAATTTGAAATATCAATTAATATTAAAGAGTATATCATGAAAATGATTAAGATTGCAGCAAAGCTCACTGCTCTCAACATGCCTTTGGGTGATGACATGGTGGTGTTGCTAGTTCTGAAATTACTGCCTAATGAGTTTGATCAGCTGAAGACTGCCTATAATACGCAGAAGGACAAGTGGACCCTCAATGAGGTCATTGTTGTTTATGTTCAGGAATAGGATATGATCAAAACTGTCACCATCAACCTTGTCCAAACCACAACCTAGGAGACCAAACCAAAACTTGGGAAGAAATCTAGTTCCTCTGAGAAACTAGGAGTCTAGAAAAGATCCATGAAGAATGATAGGGGCAAAGGAAACATCAAATGTTTATTTTGCAAGATTAAAGGGCATATGAAAAGGGATTGTGACAAGTATAAGGCATGAAAGGCAAAGAGAGGTAATATGTCATTTATTAGCTAGCTTTTATGTTGAGATAAATTTAATTGTTGTTCATTCTGATAGTTGGAGTTTTGACATTGGCTCACCTATCCATGTTACAGACTCTTTATTGGGGCTACAAAACCTGAGGAAGCCAAGGGAAAATGAGATCAGGATCCATGTAGGAGAAGGCACGAGAGTAGGAATTAAAGCAGTAGGTTTTGTTAAGTTGATTTTGAGGCCAAGAGTTTTTATTTTTCTAGAGCAGGTGTATTATGTTCCTACTATGTCAAGGAACTTAATTTCAATTGCTGTTTTAGTTAGGGACAACTACCAGTTTGTTATTGACTCACTTGGAATGAAAATAAAACATGCTTCTATTTATATTGGTGTTGCTAAGCTAATTAATGATTATTGGACCTTGCCTAATACTTGCCACAAGGAAATTTTGCTGATTGAGAGTGACGTTGCTTCTGTTATTGGGAATAAAGGGAAAATTAGTGAGAAATCTTCTTTTCTTTAGCATAGGAGGCTAGGACATGTCTCCAAAGAGAGATTAAAATTGGTGGTTAAACAAGGGATTTTACCTGAACTGGACTTCTTTGATCTTGTGGTTTGTATTGAATGTGTGAAGGGAAAAAAATTTAAACAGACTAAGAAAGGAGCCACTAGGAGTACTAGTTTGTTGCAGCTGGTTCATATTGATATTTGTGGGCCGTTTGCAATACAGACTATATGTGGGAATAGGTATTTTATAACCTTCATTGATGATTACTCTAGGTTCTGTCATGTTTATCGTATATCATAAAAGAGTCAAGCCTTAGAAAAGTTTAAAATCTTTAAGTTAGAGGCTGAAAATGAGTTGAATGTAGAGGTTAAATGTGTGAGAACTCATAGAGGTGGTGAATATTATGGCAGATACATATAGACCGGGTAACACAAAGGTCCTTTTGCACTGTTTTTGGAGTCAAATAGGATTTTAGCTCAGCCTGGTACACCTTAGCAGAATGAGGTTGCATAGAGAAGAAATAGAACCTTCATGAACATGGTAAGGAGCATGATGTGTACCTCAGGTCTTCCCAGATTTTTATGAGGCTCTTAAAACAACTAATTATTTGATAAATATGACCCCTTCCAAATCAATGTTTGTCACTAAAACACCATTTGAGTTATGGAAGAATAAGCAGCCTAGTGTTTATCACACTCATGCTTAAGGATGTAAGGCATAAGCTAGGTCTTATAATCCAGATGAGAAAAAACTTCATCCTAAAACTTAATCAGCATTTTTTATTGGACGTCCTGAGCATTCTAAGGGTTTCAGATTCTATTGTCCATCTCATTCACTTAGAATCATTGAAACAAACAAGGCAGTATTTTTCAATGAGGTTAGTTATGCTCTTCCATTAGAAGATTTTGTATTTGAGGAACTATCTAAAGCTACATCAGTTACAACAACAGTGACACCTACATCATCTGTAGTTTTGGAGCCTATTTTTGATCAACCTGCTATTGTTATGGAACCTGAGCTTCAGCAAGCACCACCATAGCATCAACAAATGCCACAGCAACAACCACAACCTCAAGAACCAATTTTAAGAAGATCATAGAGAGAAAAAAAGGTCTACCTTAGAAGCATTATCTACTAAATTTTAGATTTATTTTAATGAAGTGGACTATGATGTTGGAGAAGTTCCAGACCCTTTAACATATAAAGAAGCTATGTTTGGGGATTATTCTCATGAGTGGGAGAAAGCTATGAGTTCAGAAATGAACTCTATGCATGTGAATAATGTATGGAAGCTAGTGGAGCCTTCAAAGACACGGAAAGCTATTGGATGCAACTGGGTATTCAAGACCAAGCTATATGCAGATGGGAGAATAGAGAGATATAAGGCAAGGCTTGTAGCAAAAGAGTTTACATAGAAGGAAGGAGTGGATTTTACTAAGACTTTTTCACCAGTGTCCACAAAGGATGCATTTAGGACTATCATGGCTATGTTGGCTCATTTTGACATGGAATTACACAAAATGAATGTCAAGACAACATTCTTAAATGGAGAATTGAATGAAAATATTTTTATGAAGTAACCAAAGGATTTTATTGAATCTGGAAGTGAGCATTTGGTCTATAAACTCAATAGATCCATATATAGGCTGAAACAAGCTTCAAGGCAGTGGTACCTGAAGTTTGATTTAGTAATTAGTGATTTTGGCTTCAAGAAAAATATTGTGGATGAGTGTGTTTATATGAAATCAGATGGAGGTGATTTTATTTTTCTGATTTTGTATGTGGATGATATCCAGTTTGCTAGTACTAGTATGAAGTTATTGAAGAAAACTAAGGCTTTTCTGTCAAAGCACTTTGACATGAAGAACTTGGGTGAAGATGAGTATGTTTTGGGGATAGAAATCAAGAGGGGCAAATCAAGATTTTTGCTTGGTTTTTCACAACAAAGCTACATCAACAAAGTGTTGAATAGGTTTGAAATGTAGAATTGTGCAGCTGGGGCAATTCTAATGTCAAAGGAAGATAAGCTTAACAAGAATTAGTGTCCCACTACTGAGATGTATAAAATTCAGATGAAGAACAAGCCATGTGTTCAGCTTATTGGAAGCCACATGTATGCACAGGTGTGTACTATACCAGATTTGTCATATGTAGCTGGCATTTTGTCAAGGTTTTAGTCCAATCCTGGCATTCAACATTAGACAGCAGGCAAAAAAGGTTCTCAGATACCTTCAAGTTACTAAAAGTCATAGTCTGGTTTATAGAAGAGTGAAGGAACTTGAGGTTGTTGGCTACACATACTCGGATTTTGCAACAAATTATCTTCATTCAAGCAAGTCAACCACATGATATGTTTTTACAATGGTAGGAGGGGCTATAGCTTGGAAGATAGTTAAACAGACACTCACAGCTACATCGACAATGTAGGTAGAGTTCATTGCTATTTATGAAGGAGCTTGTGAAAGTTTATAGTTGAGAAATTTTCTAATGCAAACAGGTGTAGTTGACAGTATAGCCACAATGTCTATAAAGATTTATTGTGACAATTTTGCAGCCTAGTTAGTAAAAAATGGTACACGAATTATTCGTCTAAAATACGTATGTGTATAATTTGGTAGTTTTAAAATAATAAAATTCGTAAAATTTTGGCCAAAAAATTCGAAAAACGGCAAATTATAAAATTCGATACGTACATGTTTAAAACGGAGAATAATTAAAATAAAAAACGTAAAAATTCAGATATATACACATTATACATATCAATATATTCTAATATAAATTGTGAAACGGACTGAAACTATGGACTTTTGTTGAACCATAAAAATGCATTCTTGATATCATATATTCTATAACTCTGCATCAAAAGACAACAAAATATCAAGTACAATCTTCTCCACTCTTAAAAAGTTTAACAAAATGTATCACAAAATGAAGTCATATACTTCACAATAGTGTGTGAAGTTGTGCACTAGAGAAAAAGTTCTAGATAATAACAATCATTTTTTTAAATTACTTTTGGCTTAAGAAATACAACATGTGTGTAGAGAGAGAGAGAGAGAGTCATATTCATTCATTCCTTTTGTTTTCTTTTTTAATTCACGTTTTTTTTTTCATTTAAAAAAACATAAAAAAAATGTTTCATTCGTTCAGGATAAAAAAAATGTATTTTTTTTCTTCGAATCTTTGCATTGTTAATGGAAAAAGAACTTTTTTTTTCAAAAAATCGTCAATACGCAAATAATTCACGAATTAACTAACTAGGTTCTGCAGCAGTGTTCTTCAATAAGAACAACAAGATGTCTACCAATTCCAAGCACATAGACCTTAAGTACTATAGCACTAGGCAGAGGGTTAAGCATAAGGAGCTGAATGTGTTGAAGATTGGCACCCTAGTTCAGCTAGCAGATCCATTCACCAAGCTTATGACAACAGCGACTTTTGAGACACATGCACATGACATTGGCATTCTGCCATGTCTTGATGTATTGTTCAGTGGGAGTCTTTTATTTCATTTTTCTTGAGACTTGCATGTTTAGAGTTGTGATTTTCTGAAATGTTTTGATTTCCGGATAGGAACCTATTTATTTTGCAACTTATGAATTTTCTGATTCAAGAATAAAATTCAGTGGTTGTTGCATTTCATCGCTGTGTTCAATTTATCATGTTATAAATATATGTTATTGTCTATTTTTGATATTGTTTATTTTAGGATACAATGGCACATTATAAGGACATTTTCATTTGAAGATGGTGTCAGGTTCTAAGCATACAAAACTGTGAGGATCAAAATTGCATTAAACTGTTGCAAATACATTAGGAAGTTCATATGCAATTACAGGTAATTGTTTTATTTGGTTAATGTGATATGTAGCTGATATACATTGGCCTTATAATGGTTGTTTTCTATAATGCATCATAATTCTAGGTTTTGTATTGCAGTTGCTTATACACAGATTAAAGTTGTAAGCTTTTGTTAATCATTTGAATCTCAATGTCCACTAAAGATTCACTACATTCAAAATAAGCTTGTTACTTATTGTTTGAGTTATTCTTGGTCTAAGTGGGAGAACGTTAGATTTGATCTAACATTGGACACATGAATATCTCAAGAGAGTCCAACAATAGCATGCATCTTGTGAAATAAGTAAAGAGATTAAAATGAGATAACTTAACTTGGATAAATATCAAGAAATCTGTTAAGATATTTACAACGAGTTTTGTGTAGGTTGTGAGACTAATAACCTACTGATAATCACAAATAAGTGACTAGATAAGTGATATTTGAGTGGCCTTGTGAGAAGGGGCCCTGGTAGCTATTCTAGTATATAAAAGGGTCCTTGAGTAAACATCAGTCACGTCTTGAGAACTCTCTCATATATTCACATAAGTTAAATGTTGGTGGATTGCTCAGAAGACTGCCTTTGCAACAGCTTGATGGCCATGAACTTGAACAACCAAGGTATTTGCTCCATCTCTAGTTCATATCAGATTCTTGTGTGATTAACATGTATTGATGTGTTTATGACCAGGTTTATGACTTAAGTGCAACAGAATGGTCTCCCACGTTCCATTCGTTTGTAGGGCTTGCAGTTCTTCATTCATAACTTGCTTCCACTTTGTATCCGCCAAGGCATCCTACACAGTACTGGGCATAAATACTGTAGATAATTGATTAATAGCAAATACATGTGATCCAGACAATCTATGGTGAGATACAAAGCTACCAATAAGATATTTAACTTTGGCTTCTATGGTTGGTTCATATTTTTTCTTTGGAATCCCTTTTGTTTCCTGTTGAGATGTCTCAGGCACACTAACTTATATACTACCTAGTTCAATGTTATCAGTATGCACCTCAAGTGAGACATTCTGGGAAGGCTCTTCGGTTGATGGAGTAGAAAGGGGGTCTTCATGATATATTGATTCAAAAGAAGGTTGAACTTCAGTTGATGATGTTTCATCTTCAGTACTCGATGAGTCGAAAGTGTTTCTTGACGGGTCGAGGTACACGTTCTTTCTGACTTTAGTTCCATCTTCGAGGGGTCGAGGAGATGTCTCAACCCATCAAAGGCATCTCTCGGGTTTGCTCCGGGTGTAATCTTCGACAGGTCGAGACCATCAAAGGAATCTCTCTGGTTTGCTCCGAGTGCAGTCTTCGATGGGTCGAGGAAAGGTCTCAACCCATCGAAGGCGTCTTTTGAGTTTTGATTTCCATCTTCTGAACTTCTCTCCAAACTCTTCAATTCTTCAAATTCTGGTAAGTTTAAAGAATATTCTTCACATATACTTCTCTCCCCTGAAGGGAAGACTCTAAAACTCCCCTTGAGTAATATGATTTAGATTCACGGAAAGAGACATCTAAAGAAACATGCATCTTATTGAGCAGCGGGTCATAACAACGGTAACCTTTCTGAAACCCAGCATATCCAACAAAGACACACTTCATAGGCCATGGATCAAGCTTGCCTCGTAATTATTTGTTGATGTGAACACACACAGTGCACCCCATAACCCTTGGCTCCAAATTTGGTAAAGATGGAACATTCAACAGCTCATGCAACTTCTGATAAGGGTTTTAGAACTTAATTACACGAGAAAGTGTGCGATTGATCAAGTATGCAACAGGACACCCAGCTTTTCTCCATAGATTTCGAGGGACATTCATACCAAATAATGAAGCATGAATAACTTCTATCAATTGTCGATTGTTTCTTTTCGTTAATCCATTCCGTTGAGGAGTGTAGGCAATGAAAGTTTGATGTCTAATCCTATGAATGCATTAAGTATGATGACATGTCACCATTCACATATACCATTGTCAAATTCAAGTACCCGAATCTGCTACTGGTACTAAGTCGCCACCATCTTGTGGAATTCAATAAATCGGTCATATACTTTACTTTTATACTTCATTAAGGAGACCCAAGTCATTCTGGTATATTCATCAATAAAAGTCACAAAGTAATGAAATCCAGAATGCGAAGAAGTCCTTGCAGGGCCCTAAACATCAAAATGAATTTTCATGAATGAAACAGAACATTTATTCAAACTTGAAGAATAAGTAATACGATGGCTCTTAGCCAATTCACAAATATCACACTTAAAATCTGATTCTTCAACAATCGAAAACAACTGAAGTTATAACTTCCTAAGATATCCAAAATTCAAATGGCCTAAGCGATGATGCCATAACCACACATCTTCTTTGACTTTATACAGACTACTAGTATTGTTTGCTTGACTGATCTACTTGTGTCCACTGCTTGTCAACTCCAGCTAGTATAATTTCCCCCTTCTAACACCATAACCCAGAGTCCTCCTTGTTAGAATGTCCTGAAAAATACAGAAATCGGGATATAAGGTTACAGAGCAAGAGAGAGCCTTAGTAATCTGACTCACAGATAATAGGTTATATGCTAGAGAGGGGAAAACAAGGACATAATCAAGAGTTAATTCACTAGAGAGTTGCACAGATCCTTCACCAAGAACAGGAGAAGGAGAACCATCAGTAGTAGAGATAACATGTTCAGGGGAGATTTTAAGGGTATCAACAACACTAGGATTATTTGTCATATGATTAGTTACACCGATATCAATTATCCAAGATCTATCTGTAGATAATGTGGTGAGAGAAGATGCCTTACCCCCTTTACTTATTTCAACGATGAGTGCAGATGGTTGTTCAGATGATTTTGTGGTAGTTACAGCTGTTTTAGGGATGTTCTTGTATGCCTTCCGGGAGAAGTCCCATCATTCAGGATACCCAACGAGTTCATAGAACCAGTCTTTTGTATGACCAACCTCTTTGCAATGAGTACATGTGAAATTAGGGAATTTAGCTGGAGGCTTTCCACGAGAATGATGAGAACCAGAGAAACCAGGAGGAGGACCCTGGCGCTGCTGAGAGTTTGCAGCATCGGCAGCAATGGTTGGTGGAGTAGAGGTGGTCATGAAAGAGGCTTCAGATGGAGTTGTAGAAAGTCCGACGTAGTTGCTTTGAAAACGTCTAACGTGGGCATAGGTTTGCTCAAGATCCAAATTTTGTTCTTTTCTTAAGAGTTCTTCACGTACTTGACTAAATTTAGCATTAAGTCCCATAAAAAATATTTGAACTCAATGACGGGCCATGTATGAGGATTCATGCACAACACCATCAACAGTCTCATGATAGTGTGTCAGGCATTGATCCATCTCATCTAGCCATCCTACAAGTTCATTGTAGCAGGCCGTCAGAGATCTTCCATTCTGCTTTGCCCAAAAACATAGGAGATGAAGTTCAAAAATTTGGGTTTCATCTTATTCATCACAATAGGTCTTGTACAAGGTATCCCAAATTCCCTTAGCTGTTGGCAATCGAAGGTACCAGTTTCTCAATCCAGGGGACATGTTCTCAACAAGACAACACTTCCCTTTGCCATTGTCAGTGGCCCATGTTTGGTATTCTACGGAGGAAACGACATGGGGACTTTTAGTGAGAATGGCAAGCTTGTTACGTCATTCGATACGAATCTTCATGAATCCAGACTAATTAGAATAGTTGGTTTTGGTTAAGAGCTCATCGATGGGAAAAGCTGAGTTGTCTTGAATGGTGTTGTGGTAGTGTTGATGATTGTGAATGAGTTGGATGGCAGCTACTTCGTTGTTTCAGATGATTGCTCCTCCATTGTTATCGGCGAATACATTCTCGTTCTTCATCTCTTCAAGTTTTCAGAATTCAGAATTCAGGTACAGGTTCAGATACATCAGAAGGTAAAAAATTTGGTGGTGGTTCAAGATTTTCAATTCAATTCAGGGTTTTTTAATTTTCAGGAATTCGGCTCTGATGCCAAGTAGAAAAATATTTTAGAGAGAATTTAATGTTTTCATTCATCCCAATTTTAGGGTTAATTAATATAGTTTTACAAGTGGTTTCCCAAAAAGAAAAGATATTTACACATTCATATCATATCTACAGAAGTTAATTCTAATTACTATAGGAATATTCTTTCCAACAAGAAGGTTGAAATCTTTGAAGGTAATTTCACTTCAAAATTTGAAAATAATGTCGTTTGTTTATTTACTTAGAGTGAAGTCTTATCGAATCATCATATTATTCCTAAACATATGTCATTTATATATGAATTGTGTTGTCAGACAATTACACCATGAATTTCAATATTTTCTCTTCTGAACAAATATATGATTGGGTTAAGGTTTAGGGATATGGGTTCTGATTTTTAGAGTTTACAATTTAGGGATTAGGGTTCAAGGTTTCGAGATTTGGGTTTAGGGTTTAGTGTTTTGATTTTAGGGTTTAGGGCTTAGGGTTTAGAGTTTATCTATTTGGTAGGAAAAATAAAAAGTAATAATATTTAATATCATATTAATGATTCACCTCGATTAAAAATTTATCATAGTTGACTAATTTTTATCTCTATTTAATATTGGAAAAAAATTCACCCATGATGCCTGAACTATTTCGGTAGGGTCAAAAGTACTCGAACTCTAAAAACTATCAAAATGATGCCCGAACTCCTAAAACACTATAAGTGTGATGCCTCCATGCTTTTTCCGTCCATTCATCGTTATTTTTGTTGAAGTGGCATTTTTTTGAACAAAAAATCATGTTCAAAGACCTTTATGTCCCTGTAATTTCTATTTTCCTCAATTTCATGATGCCTGAACTCTTTCGATCACGTCAAAAGGGTGTTCGAACTCTAAAAACTATCAAAATGATGCTCAGACTATTTTTTATTTTATTTTATTTCGCATATCTCTTTGTCTCGAAAAAAAATCAATTCGTAGTGGGAATCGAGTTGCTACTGCACTTCAATTTCGGATTGTCTTCCCCAAATTCCCAATTAAAAACCCTAGAGTACCAAAAATTGAAGCCACCAATGGATCAATGGAAAGGTGACGATTTCATATGTACGGTTCAACCCTCTTTGTACAACTTAGCTTATTTCTTCGGCCTCCAACTGTAATTCCATGTTTTGATTTTTTCTTCTTCTCCGACCTCGCTGCAAGGGTGGTGATGGTGGTCCTCCTCTGCACCTTGCTCATCCTACCTTGATGCCAACCACAGAATGCTAGAATGCGGTCAGACTCAACTTGCAGTCCCGCGCCACCACCAATTCCATCACATGTCAGTCTCTGATTAGACAATCCACAAGACTTAATGGTTCGACATCCCAGAGTTGGTGTCCATTTCTTCTCTTACGGCCATTTTCTCAAGCATTAAACCCCCAAGTTTTTTTCCTTTAGATTAAATTTAAGAACCCTAATTCTAGTTTCAGCCAACCCCAAAATCCTTGAAATTGAGCAGCCCCTAAAATCCAAAGCAAAAATGGACATCAAAGATCTTCTCAAGTTCAAGAAATCCTACATTGAAATCATCCATATCATGAAATATGTCAACAAAAGAGTAAAATTTTCGGTTAGCCACGAGGCCAAGATTCAGGAAGAGGCACCGCGAGCTTTGATGCTCGATGGTGAGAAACCAGGTGCGGATCGAGCTCGGGTGACTTATGAATTGATACTTGACAAAAAGTTTGGGCACCCTTTTGACCTGACTGAAAGAGTCCAGGCATCATAGGTAAATTTTTTCCAAAAGAATATTTTTAAGTTTGGCATAAATGACTTATTTACCCTTCAGTTTAAACGAAAAAAATGTCACGTCAACAAAAATAACTGTGAATAGACGGAAAAAGCACGGGGGCATCACACTTATAGCGTTTTAAGAGTTTGTGCCTCATTTTAATAGTTTTTAAAGTTCGGACACTCTTTTGAACTGACCGATGGAGTTCAGGCATTACGGGTGATTTTTTTCCTTAATATTAATGGTGTTAGTGTCATTAAAATGATAAATCAAATAAATTGCTGAGATCGTATTAAAAGTGTTAGTGCACTTGCACCGAAGAATTTTCCCTCCAAACAATCAAGAACCGCATGAATATGTGATTTCTGTCTGTCTAAAATTTGAATCAAAACTCATTAATGTGAAAAATCTGTGGCATTGTTCAGGAAAACTAAGTAACTAACATTGCATTACATACAAAAAAGGTCTGCTTCCAAAATTGATAAAAAGAAAAATATTAAAGTACAGATAAATATTCATTACTAGTTACTACAGACTTTAGCTTTGAATAAAATTCACTTTTCAATCAACAGATTACAAATATACATATATATATATATATCAAGTGACATTCAGAAAAGCTCAGACCAATGTATGTTTATATTACAGTGAGTCTAGACTTTAGAGATACTCAGATGGAGAATTGGCATCTGGCTTCCCATTGTTATCTAATCCCCCTGGATACTGCAAATTCTGCAAAACTTGAGGTGGCAAAGTCCCTAAACCACCTCCAAGGCCATCATTCATTGACCCAAAAAATTGACAAACAAACCTAGCCATGACCCCTAGAATCTGCATTTGGTTCTGGCATGCCTCCGCGTGCATTTGCATGATTTGCTTCTCATGCTCAATTTGTAAACCTACCATCCTGTCCCTCCACTCCAACTCCTCCTCCTCCCACTTCTCCTCCATCATCCTCCTCCTCTGATGAAGCTCGTCAGATTCCCCTTGTAACCTCAACCTTTTCTCAAAGTCCTTTCTTTTCTGCATCATTTCTCTCTCTTCCAATTCCATTTCTTTATCATCCAAACAGTCATCCCTCTCGTTCCTCTCTCTCTCTCTCCTAAACTCAGCTTCTGTCCTCCTATTCTCCCTCTCAGCATCAATTTTATCTTTCCTACACTCCCTCTCTCTCCTCCCCTCTTCCCTCCTCATTACCATGTTCCGCAAGTCCAATATCTTTGCACCCGTCAATCCCAACCTCTTGTGTAATCCAACCTTACTCAGTTTCCTTTTTTTAGTAAAGATACCATCCTCAATTTTCCTTTCACCCCCAAATTCATGAATTTCGCGCTTACTTAATTCCTCAACGCAGTTATTCACATCACCTCTTGTACCATGATCTTTATCTTCTTCCAATTGTTCTTCTACTTCTTCATCTTCTTCCTCTAAATCATCACAGTCAATCCCATATCCCAGGTCCCCGCAATCCCCAAAAACATCAAGATTGTCATTCTCACATGAATTCCTATCCTTAACATCAAGCTGCACATCACCAAACACCTCCTTGTACTTCAAAAAATTTTCCCAGTGATTTTCACCATCCTTCCAGTTGAACTCGTCCTTTGAAACCCGGATCTTCTGCTTAACACCCAGGTACTGGTGGCGCATGTTTTGGACCTTGATCGACACATCACGCCAGGACCATTTGAAAGGGAAGGTTACAGGATCGTTAAGGTTGTGCACCAAGTTCACATGCTCCGCAATGGGGTTGAATTTCTTCTCACGTGTTTTGAGCTTCGCTAGGGCTCCAGAGTTAAGAAGCTCAGAATACTTAATGAGAAGGGTCTGTTCTTCAAGCTCTGACCATTTCTTGCGCTTCATGTCAAGGAAGTGTGAACATTGATGACAGATATTCAGAGACAAGGCCGTGTGTTAATTTGAGGCACTATCTGAAAACAAATCATGATCCCAGTTTAACAATCTCTCGGAAGGAAACTCTATCAAAACAATGGATTGGTCTATTGATCTAATAAAGAAAATTATAATACTTCCCATTGCAGCCTTCTGAATTTGTATCAATTTCCAAGTCATGAAATTAGCATCCCTAACTAAGTTCTTACCAATTCGCCATGTAACGAATAACTTGAATCAAATACTAAATCAAACTGCAATGGTTCTTAACTTTCTTCAACTCAAATAGCTGATGGGGAAAAGTCATTAAAGGCAGTAGAGCAATCAAACTAGTTATACTTTAAACCAAACTATCTATTTTACTTTACTCAACTGTCCTGTTCAGTTTGGAACAACAAATCAAAAGTATTCCAGAGTCTCATTTAGACCAGAGTATAGAACCAAGAGTAAGTAATCTTCCCAAGTCGTTATTGAAGACAAAACACAAAGAAGAACCCAATCTATCAATTATAACAGAAGACTTCAACCAATAATTATATATTAAAATTGAAATGGGAATCTGAGATGATGCTCACCTCAACCTGCGAAAAAAAGGATTCGACTGGACTCGATCTCAAATCGAGTCGATTTAGAGCGGAATGATGAATTTAGGGGGAGTGGACGAGTTGAGACTTCAGAGATAGAGAGAGAACTCTCACAGGTTTAGATGGTTGTGTGTCCCTTTGACCCTTGCTATCTTGACTTCTGTTTTCACCCGTAGATTGAAATCCAAAGGTATGTAGCTTGTCCACGTCGAGCTCTTAATCAATACTAACATCTTCAATTTCCAATTTTTTTGTCTAATTCTCTCATCGGTCCAGTTATCACCAGTTTTGGTAATAAGTGAGTTCATAGTCAATTATTGTTAGATCTACATCCAACAGATAATATCAATTTATCTTTCAATTATTTGTTAATTATATATCGTTAGATGTAGATCTAATGATAGTTAATCACGACTGACCACAAAATTCACTGACCACCAAAACATGACTCATTCGCTCCATTCTCTCTCATTTCAACTAAAACTGCAAAAATCTGAAAATTTAAAGAATAATCGTAAATATTATTAAAATTCAAAGAGAAAATATACCTTCTCCAAACCTTTTTTTTTTCAAATGGCATGATTCCCTTTTCATATTGTTTTACAAAATTAACGGGGAACAAATTATAATGAATAACAAAAATAGCAACTTGTAATCAACTTTGAAGGTGTTGATATAGACATCTTTACATGGACAGTGAAATGACAAATGACTAGTACATGCGTAAGCTGGAAGCAGAGTACTTGATTTGTACTGCTATAGGATTAACGAAGCTGCCACTTTGTCGGGCGAAACGCTAGTGGTAGCTCGCAGTAGTACAAAGCCATGGCTTCTCCTTCCAGGGCTTCCAAGACCACGTAGCAAAGGGAGGAAAAACGAATGAGATGTTGGCGGGGATCTATTAGTCCCCTGAAGGCTTCACTTTTAAGTGAATTAGTGTGCTTGAGGTGTTGGCGTCGGATTAAGGGGTAAAAAGTGGGCTGACCCCTAGTTTATACATGAAAGGACCCAATCTCGATTCAGTTGTCTAAATCGAAATCGAACCCCTTCTGAAAACACGAACTAACAAAAATTATTCAAAATTTCGGCAGAGTAACGTTACTAACACGGAATTGCATTAACCTGCACCCTGAAAATAACACTTCGTCCTATGCCACAAAAGTCAAACCGTGGGCACCAATCCAATCCGAATTTCTCAATATCATATCATACTCAATAAACAGAAAACATATCTGTAATATATAATATATCCGAGAAAATTCGCATAAAACATGTATCAGAATGTATCTGAGCGACCTCTAGCATAAATATATACAATATACACATCAGTAGGCGAAACAAGAACCTACTGGAAAACACAGGTAGCTCAGATCACTAGCCTCCAACCGCGACGTGAAACACCAGAACCTGAACTGCAAACTGGGCACGGAAACCGAAAAGCCCAGGGGAAAGACATGAAAACTGTTAGAGTGAGTGGACGAAAATAAATATCTTTCGCCAGATGATACATGTTATAAAACATATGCGAGTCAAAATATAAATAAATCAAGTAGTACACGAGGAGACGCTGACTCCAACTCGCGTACAGAGCATGCATGAAAAATCTCACGGGGTCACTCGTGGACACATCCGTGTTAGTACGGTCCGAATTACGGGATCCCAGACCCACATGTGATTCTAGCCAGAAAGGCCTCGGTTCCGGGGTACTGCCCCTCGCTAGTCAGGTCGGGGTACTGCCTCTCCTGGTAGGCCTCAATCGGGGATCAGCCGAGAGGCAAGTGTATCGATACAACAACGTGAACTGAGACTGTACTCTGTGTAAATCAAATCATAAATAGTTCGATGCAAATGTATAAAGCAACATATAAATGCATATTCGTAATATATACTGGTATATGCATAGGCATAATCATATAACACATGCTCATGTAAAACATAATCTCGTATGCATGCTCAAGTTCATAAAACGTGAATAAGGACTCGCAATCAACAGTGAAAACAAGTTGTCCACTCACAGATCAGCAAGCGCGCACTCACGCTAATCTCGTGGCCCGGCGGAAGATCCCTCGCCCGAAGCACGATCTCGATCTCGGTCTCCGGAATATTCATAAAACACAACTGATCAAAACCATATCCCACAACTCTGTACTTAACCACGGAAACTAACCGTTTCCGGAAACATATTAAACTGTACAAAATAACCGACTGAATTTCTGAAATCTCCACTCGAAACCTTCGACTGAAAATCTGATACCCAAATCACTACGAAAACCTCAAGGGGATACTCAGGGCGCGATTACGAGAAAAACGACATTAAATTCATCGAAAACCAAAAAGTCAACCTCTCGCCAGAGCACCGCCTTTGACCGCCGCCGCCGGCGGCGGCGCTGAAAGGACCCAACCCCGATTCAGTTACCTAAACCGGAATCGAACCCCTTCGAAAACACGTATCAACAAAAACAGTAGAAATTTTGGCAGAGTTTCGCTACTAACGTGGAATTACCATTACCTGAACGCGGAAAATACACTTCATCCTATGCCACAAAAAGCAAACCGTGGGCACCAATCCCATCCGAATTTCTCAATATATCAACAATAACGTAAAGTAGTAAATATATATGTACTTTATTGAAAATTCAGAGTAAAATCGTATAACATATACAACAGATTTCTCAGAGCGACCTCTAGTGTATAAACATATCAGTATACCACAGTAGGTTGAACAATAAACCTACTGGAAGAAACATGGTAGCTCGAGCACTATGCCTCCGACCACGACGTGCGACACCAGAGCCTGAACTGCAAACTGGGCACGGAAACCGAAAAGTTCAGGGGAAAGACAATAAACACGTTAGAGTGAGTGGACGAAAATAAATGTCTTTCACCAGTTGATATATATATATATATAAAATACATATGCGAGTCCAGGAATATAAAATAACAAGTACACGAGATAAAACTCATACTCCTCCAGTGTACTGAGCATGCAAGTAAAATCCCACGGGGTTACTCATGGACTTCTCTGTGCTAGTACAGTCAGAATCACGGGATCCCAGACCCACACGTGATTCTAGCCAGAAATGGCCTCAGGTCTAAGGTCTGCCTCCCCCCGGTAAAGACCTCGGGTCAGGAGTCACAGCCTCCCCTGGCAAATGCCTACCATCGGGGATCAGCCGAGAGGCGAGTGTATCGATACAACAACGTAACCACGACTGTACTCTGTGTAAACCAAATCATAAACATTTCGATGCAAATGCATGAAACAGCATATAAGTATATGTATACTCGTATACGTATATTCGTATAAGTATAATCATATAATCGTAAATCACATGCTCATGCAAATCCGAAATCTCATACGCATGCTCAAGTTCATAAATCAAATAAAAGACTCGCAAGAATTCCGTGAAAAGAAATTGTCCACTCACAGACTAGCGTAACGCGATACGCGTTAACCCGTGATCCGGCGGAATGTTCCTCGCCAAAAGAACGATCATGAACACCTGAATATTCACAAAATCCGATACTCAAATTCATAACTCGACATTTCAAAACAAATCACGAGAAACCACCGTTCTCGGAAACACGAAATTCAATGTCGACGAATCGTCGAAAATCCGTATATGTACACCACAATACCTCGCTTTACGTTCGGATGCTCAACTCGAAAAACGAATCTCCCCACTGCGATCGGGGCGCGATTTCAAGTCAAATGACATGCAACTTGTCGAAAGTCCAAAAAAAGTCAAACTTTGACCGTTGACCGCCGTTGACCGCCGCCCACGGCGGGGCCGCCACTGACCGGAAAATTTCACGGCGGAGCTACTCCCATTCCATGCAAAATCACCCACTGAGCAACTTCCATAACTGCACCAAAGTCCAATTCTCACTCTAACTAGGTCAATTTCATGAAAAACCGAATGTACACACAAATTTCAAATCCAAAATTCTCCATGTACAAATCGAATTAGAACTCCATACTTATATGGTTAGAATCATGGAGAGGAGAGCTACAAAACCCAGTACTTGATTAAGCTCAATTCGAACGATAATAGGGAACCCGAATTCACTCTAAATTTCCTCATTTTTGATCGGATTTTCCCTCTCCTCCGGCGAGCCATGCCGTGGAGGGAGGCCGGAGTCAAGCTCGGGATGCCGAGGCGAAGAGGATGGGACCGGTTTTGGGCTCGGGAGTGGCCGGAGTAAGCTCCGTCGCCGGCGAGCCGACGTCCTCCGTCGTGACTCACTCTCTCTCACCGTGTTGACTGGTCAACACACTAGTCAACCCATAAATGCATATGTTGACTTTCCTGAAATAGCAACTCCACTATTTATAGCTTCCCAAAATGGAAACTCAATAATTATCTATTTCGGCAAACTTTAAACACATGTAATTTCCTCGTCGTAAATCCGATCCCGATAATTCTCGCGGCCACAAACTTGTCTTGACATGTTCTTCCAATATTACTCGAAGTCAAACACATCGGCCAAACGGATAAAAAGTCAACTGTTCAACCAAACACACATTTAATTCGACTAAACAATCCACAAACGGAAATAATCACAACTAAAACTCTGTAACTCAAAATCATGCTCCGAAAGTTCCCACAAACTCGAAATTAAATTCCGAACAACTTCCGTGAAGAAGCCGAAACCAAATTCTCAACCGGTAATTTAGTCGCGAACAAACCTGCCATTTAAATCCGTTTCCGTCGAAACTTCAAATATTCATAATTAATTCCTCGGTCGTCCAAATAATGATCTGGAACCGCCCACGAACTCATAATCACACATAGAACGACTCTCGAGAAGAGACCCAGCTGCAATTCTCGGCCAATAATTTAGTCGTTAAGAAGCGTCAGCGATTAAAACAACTGTCGCAACTCTGTGACTACGCGCAAGCTCATCGATCAAGCTGATTCCACTGTTAATTCTGTTCTGGGTCGTCACAAATCCACCCCCCTTAGAAAAATTTCGACCTTGAAATTTCTGAGCCTGTCAGCTACAAGGTAGGAGCACTGCCTCTGCATATTGCTCAACTCTCCAGTGATCACATCAACTGAACAATTCTGACAACAAACTCCACCATAGGAGATAGCTCTGTGCTGAAATCCCTGTACCCGCAAATCACAAATCTGAATTGGCTCCACACAATAGCCAAGTGATCCCGTGTAAGGAACAGGTAGGGTACACAACACGCAACAACCTGAAACATAGTTCCGCCACGCGGAACACAACACACAAAGCCAACACCATAGGCGACGCCGAACTATACGGCACAACATAATTTCGCCTTTGACCACATACGGATCAAAATAACGTGGCAAATCACAACACAGTTTATACACATCAATATAACTCAAACGTCAAACTCAAGCAATAATCAGCCCATTTCCGCTAACTTGACAGTCTGTGGTAACACATTCCACAAAATCAGAATCAAACGTCAACTCAAACTCAGCCAAACTCACTCCAACACAGTGGAGTACAACAACATCTATCAAAACGACATCACGCAACGTCAATATCACAGTGGTCAACAAACTGGTATTGCATGCAATCTCGCACAACTGAAACTGCTGGTCCCAAATCCTCTGGAACTGCAATACCGAGGTCCACAACATGCCCTCCAAGGTCTGAATAGTCCTCAAAGATCGCTCGCCAATCTGAGGATAAGAACCGATACTAACTCGTAATCTGGTCCCCAATGCTCGCTGCAAAGCTCATCAATACTTGTTGTAGCTGATTACCTCGACCAGCAAACTGGAACACAGGTACACCACGTAGATGGACAATCTCCGTCAAACACAGCTATACCAGCCTGCCACTAAAACCGTTACCGAAAGTACAAGGAACTGTACTGAGTTCGTCAAATGGTCCACAAAACTAGTATCACAAACCGAAATGCATACAACCACACACACACAAGATCACAGCAACAAACGCCATGACCAACTGGAAATCTCAAATGGCTGATACTTCTCAGCAAGTCTCCGCCTCCGAGCCATGGCCAGCTGACAAAGGTGGCATCTGCACACACATGCTGCGCACACACAAGCTGCTATATTGCTCTTCATGTTGCGTCACGAGTAGTAAACTCGAAATATCTGATACATCTCCGTACCACTAATGTCAAATGCACCCAAAACAGTGAGCTTTAACATCATCACACTCGAACTCAGCTCTCGTAGCCCATAACTCGGCTAACACGGAAACTCAAGCCACACACACACATGAAACACTGAAATCCCGACTCTCGACTGAATACATCAGCAACAACATCCCAAATGGATAGTCAAAGTACAACCTCTAGCCTTTCCTGAACAAGCTCAAAGGTGCAGCCATAGTCGTTAGTCGACCCCATCCATCTACACTGCCTCAAGCCCAAATCTGGCCGAAAATGCAAGTGGATGAAACTCAAATGATCAGTGTACATCCTACACCTCGCTGCACGCCATAGCTGTAGTGTCTCGAACTTACTGATGCTAACACAAGGACAGCTACACCCAAATCATACACAGGATAAATAATTACACAAAGTTCCACTTCCCGGAACCATGAGCCACCGCTCTGCTACACAGCATCAAAACATTACAAAATCCAAATCTCGATGCACCGCCATAACTCACGAACTCATCGCAATCGTCAGGTAAGGTCAAACCGAAGAAACGGTCAACCATCCTGCAGGACCAAGTAACTCTCCTCACGTGCATCGAACCACTCAAACTTGACGACTTCTTCGTCAATCTGGAAAGTGAAGTGGCAATCCGGGAAAATCCTGCACAAGCCGTCGGTAATAGCCTGCCGAACCCAAGAGACTCCCGATCGCTGGTACAATGGTAGGGCAACCCCAAATCAACACGGCTTCAATCTGGTCAGGATCCACGCCAACTCCCTCGGTTAACATTACACAGCTCAAAATCGTCACGCTAATCAGCCAAAACTCATACTGACTGAACTTCGCAAACACCTGGTCGTCTCGCGATGTCCGCGAAACCGCTCACAATTGCTTCAGGTGCTCGTCCACACTCCAGGAGTAAATCAGGATATTGTCGACGAACATGACCGCAAACTCGTCCAGAAACCGTCTGAACACCTGGTCCATCAAGTCCACACGATTTACGGGGCACTGGTCAACCAAACAGCGTGACCAAAAGCTCATGATGCCACATCAAGATCAGAAAGATGTCCAAACTACATCAAACCATCCAACATCCGTATACACAATGCAAGAGCGCGCATACCATGCGGACACGCTGGGTTGCACGAAGTCTCCTGAAACCTCCTCCAGCAACTCCTGGAGTTGAAACAATAGCTTCATCAGCTCCGCTGACTCCGAACGATAAGATGCTGGTAAAATGAGTCCAGCGCCTGGTATAAACTCAATGGTGTAGTCGGTCTCCCGAACTGGAGGAACACCTGGTAACTCCTCCAGAGCACACCTGGAAACTCGGAAACCACCTCGATGTTACCAATGTCGGGCACAGCAACCGTCGTATCCACAACATGGGCTAGGCAAGCAACACAATTCGTCTCCATCATCTGCTCGACCATCACCGCGAAACAGCATCTCGGGGAAACCTGGTCGTCGAAACACAACCTCCTTCTCGAGGCACTCGATCACAGCCAAATGCATCGTCAGTGTTAGTATTGCATCATTAGTTGTACGATTAACATACTTATCCACTTAAGCAGATTAGCAACACCTACCACACCACACGCAAGACCACCAAGGAGGCTCCAACTTCACTCACCAGACCCACCCCCTCCAGGCACGCACGCGCCCGTGGGGGGTGCGCCCGAATGAGCAAAACACACACCAGGAGTGCAGGTCGTTCCACATCGAAGAACACCACCAGGTTCCAAACTCAACTACCTATATATATCAGGTATTTATTACAGGTAAGAGGACGAATTCATCTCTCGACATCCCAAACACACTACTTACTCGTTCGCTTGACTGTTATATCCGATACATCATCTGACTTAGGCATCGGAGCGTTGAAGGCGGGCCACCCCGTCTCGACCCCTGACCGTCTATTCGTTGTTGTATTCTTCTAACAGACGCACGCGAACGCACCCGCCCGATCACCCGAAGGAAGAGGAAGCGCACGACAGAAGAGAACCCACCGCCCGACAGGAAGGAGAAGCCCGCACGCACGAAGGAAGAGGAGAAGCGCCCGCCCATCCGAACAGTCCCAACGTTCGGACGTACGAGAAGGAAGGAAGGAAGCACATCACTGTTGCTTCTGCCCCATTGCGCCCTCGTGCGTAATTCGGTAGAAACATCTGGCGCCGTTTGTGGGAAACTTACAAATTGCAAACCTCGCATAAACACCACAAAAACCAAAGGTCCACATGCTCAACCCGGTGACTAACGATAGCAGCACGCCCGATGGGGAGACACCGGCAGACTCGCAGGGGCGGAACGTACTGGCGACTGGCGGAGAGGACGGCGAGGGACGCATTGGCAGCTTGATCCAAGAGCTGCGAGAGGCGGCGCTCGAGAGAGCAGAGGAGCGCCAGATCTGCCAGAGGTTGGAGGATCGACTGGACACACTTATCATCCAGCAGACGGAGCGACGAGGGGAGGCTCGGGAGGTCAACAGCGAGCAACACTCGTTCGGCGGGCCCGATGCCCGAGCGGACCGAGCACCCTCACCTGGGGAGGAGTCAATGCCCCTAACGGGCGATGCCCTGATCCTTCGGAGGATGGAAGAGTTGGCGGATGAAGTCTCGCGCTTGCGCAAGGATAAGTTGGCCGGTCAGGGTGGGACGTTCGCCCCCCGGGTCAGCCCATTCTTGGCACACATCCTGGAGCGAGGAAGGGACCCCCACACGAAGATAACGAAGATCGCTCGGTTCGATGGGAGCGGGGATCCACGGGCGCATGTGGACGAGTTCCGGTCCACCACGGACGGGACACGATATTCGGACCCAACCTTGTGTTTCCTGTTCCAAGAAACGCTGGCGGAGGAGGCGCGGAGCTGGTTTTACGAGATCCCGCCAGGATCCATCCACTCATTCCTCGAACTGGCGGGGAGCTTTCAGAAGCGGTATCGGCTCCAGGGCAAGTACAGCACCACGGGCATCCTCCTGAAGGTCCGCCAGGGAACGGACGAGAGCCTGTCGAGCTACATCAACCGATGGAGGACGCTCGCAAGCACGTGCAGGGACCTTGACAAGCGAGTGGCCAAGGTAGCCCTGATGGACAATTTATTCGCCACTCCATTCGTAGAAAAACTTGTGAGGAAGGAGCATCTCGACTACGACGAGATCATGGACCTGATTGTGCAGAAGGCGTTGGTGGAGACACGAGTGTACGGGTCAGGCTCCGAGCCCAGTTCCAGCAGACCAGGGGCGACGAGTGTCCAGCCGCTGCAGCTGGCAGACGACGAGAGGCCAACCGGGGGCTTCAAGCGGAACCGGGATGCGCACAGACAAAATTTCCAACGACCTTTCCTCCGCGGTCAGCAGAGCAACAACTACAACTAGGCACGAGGACAGGCGCAGCAAGGTTACCATTTTCCGCCAGCACCACGCTATCGACCGGCGGGGCAGGTCTTCACGGTCGATCGGCAACCACTTGAGCAGCTTCTCCGCCTGCATCGACACCGAATACCGCCGCCGAACAACATGACGAGAGTAATGACTCCAACCGGCCAACTCCCGGACGTATGGTGTGAATTCCACAACGCCGCCACCCACCATACTAACAGCTGCATCATGCTTAAGAAGGCCCTTGAAGACATGAAGGATGAGCGACCAAACCCTCCCAGACTGGAGGGACAACAGTGCCAGATGGGCGCTAGCACCCGTGGGACTATCAGCACGATATCCGGGGGCAAACGCAAGGAGGGAACATCATCGCCCGATCGCTCGAGCAGGGAGGTACTGACGATCGGGGCAAGACGAGCGCCCAAGGCAGGAAGGAAGGAAACGCCCACCATCAGCTTCACGGCGGGCGGCGAGGAGAAGGGCCCGAGGAAGAGCACCCTGCCGTTCGTGATCGACGCGATCGTCGACCAATTCCTTGTGAGGAGGGTGCTTGTGGACAAAGGGGCGTCCGTCAACATAATTTACTTCGACGCGTACACGGCGCTCGGGCGACCCACCAACAAGATGACGCAGGACCACGAGTGCATCGCCAGCTTCACGGGCGAAACATCGTATCCAATCGGGAGTGACAGTCTCCAGGTCGAAATTGGCGCACCCAATTCTCCGCACGCAGAGATCCAAACGGACTTCATCATCATGGACACCCCCTCCCCCTACAACGCCATACTCGGGAGGCCAAGGATCTGCAGGCTGAAGTTGATCACCGCAGGGCATCTGCTCTTGGGAAAATTCCCAGCCAAGCGTGGAATCGGGCACGTTCGAGGATACAACCACGAGGAAACCACAGAGCCCCGGGGCAGGCAGGAGGTTCTCGTCTTGGAAACCCACGGATCGAGGGGCGCGATCCAGGCACGAGCGATGAGGACCACGCCTTAGCAACTGACTACTGGAGGGACGAGGAGACAGGCCGCCCGATCGATCAGACCAGTGCGCTCAGGCACGCCCAAAACCCAACTGGGGGACTTGGAAGGCAATCCCACGGATGCGGGGATGCCCGTCCATGGAAGAAGGCGACAGTTGGGGAAGTACTCTCGTTAAAATCTTATTTTGATCCAAGTGTATTGTACCTGTTGTTCTCTATTGGTTTGTGTTTATGCGCCCGTTTCATCCTTACTCCGCCCGCCCACTGGGGGACTGGGGAAAGGCTGTTCGCGTAAATACAACACTTGGTTGAAACCCATAGCGGGGAGTAGGCGCACGTTCGCGCGAGTTATTCAAAAAGATGCCAAAAAAAAAATGCGAGGCACACAAACGGAAAGAAAAGCAGTTTTATTCATACAATCGATTACAAACCTACACTACAAAAAGGAGAACACTATTCTACTCCGCCCCAGTATCAACATCCAGCTCTTCACCCTCCGACGACTCCACCTCCACGGTCTCCACCCGCCCACCTGGGTCCATCCGCGTAATCACCGGCCCCAGCTTCACCTTGGGAGGCTCCCCACCTAGCCCCACCGCCCTCTCGTACGCGGACACCTGACCGCCGAGCCACTCCTCGGCATCAGACGCATCGCACGCCTCCTGGGCGGCTGCTCCAGCACGAGCGCGCTTCAGCTCTGCGCGCAACCGCTCCACCTCGGCCAGGGCTCTGTCCAGATCGATCTTGGCCAGGGCATCGCGGGCGACAACTTCATCCGCCCGGAACTCCGCTGCCTCCGCGCGCTTGACATATTGGGACGCTAGAGCGTGGGCCTTATCCTTGCTGGCCACCATCAACTCCATCACCCTCTGGTGGTCACGCACCTCGACCCTGAGGCGTGCAAGTTCCGCAGCATCCCGCGAGCGGACAAGGAAGACCTGCTGCAGCATCCGGTCGCACCCGGCAAACACTGCATCCAGCCCTTTGGGCGCGACATCCTCTCGCGACTCCAACAGGGACTCCAGAGTAGCAGCACCACACGCCAGCATGCGGCGTAGCCCGTCCACGGCATCTCGGCCCGGCCCAGGGGCAGGATCGGCGGAGGATTCTTCCACCCGGGGACGCTTGTACGCCCGCTCCTCACCTCCCTTCTGTCTGGAAGACCCTGGCGGCCCCCGGGGCGGAGATATAGGATTTGGAAAGCAAGCACGCTCACTCCCGGAGCATTGTGGAGGACTTGAAGGTGGACTCGAAGATGGCCGCACAACGAGCGCACGATCGGAGGACTGCAGTGCAAGCACAACTTCTCGCTTGCCGTCTACATCTCCTCGCCCGACCTGCTGCCGCTCGCACTCCACCCGGGTCTGGGCCTTGGGCACAATCACATCACCTGGTGGCGGACGCGGAGCACCCGGTCGTACCTCTTGGGCGGACGTAGAGACGGACGCAACCACACCAGAGACAGAGGTCTCGGGCTCAACACTACCCGACGGAACGAGCGGACCACCACTATCTTCCGCCACCCCATGGATCCTCCCCATAGCACCCCGCATCTTGATCAGGAGACATTTAAGCGAGGCGTCCATGTCGATCGCCTTGAACTTTGATTCTGCACTGCAAGCGCACGCACGCAAGGTTAGAAAGACAAACAATACTTCAGATATTATCCTATCTCTATTATTTTGCGCGAAACAACAACCCGCCCGTATGGCACTCGCTCACACCGGGCACACTGGGGAACTTCCGCCCGTGTGGAGGAGCGCCAGGACGCTTCGGTTGGGCGGACGAAGAGGCAACACTTCAGAAACCAGGGAAGGCAAATAAGTGCAAACCACCAGATACACCAAAACCCGCCACAAATTCACCCAAAAAAAACAGATCAAAACCCACCACACCTCAAGAACACGCCCTGTTCTTGAGAGGCAATAATCCAGAAAACGCCCAAACAATCCAGAAACACACAAAAACCAAGAGGGGGAAACAAAGAGAACCAGGAACGAGGGCCTCACCAGATCGAGTTTGTAGGACGGAGTATGCACGTCAAGCATGTATTCCGGCAGCAGAGCACACAAACACAGCAAAGCTCAAGGAGGCAGACCGCAGGGCAGTTTCAGCAGAAATTTTGTAAGTTATAAAAGCAATGAAGCAAATGAAGACCACACCCCTATTTATACTGATCGCACGACGTCAGCTGACGAACGCCAGCCGTTCGTTTTTCGCGTGTCCACCGTCGGATCACGCCACGTAGTGCGGAGCGGTTCACTTGCCCTCCCAGGTAACCGTGCCACCCCATCATCTTCCCACCTTAAATTCAACCCTAACACGGTCTCCAACGGCTCGACGCGTGTCACCCATGCCACAGTCCCACGCTCCCACGCGCGCGACGTTTGCCCCCCTGGCAATCATGACGACATCGACGGTTCAAGACCTGACCTACGCCAGCATTAAAGACGACGGCCGCACAAGTTCCTAGAGAAACTTGGGAGAATGTCTCCTCAACAACATCCCATCAGAGCACCACCAAATTCAAGCCGGGCAAGGCACACCGCACGCACGCCCGACGAACAGACCGCCCACACACGTCCAAACAAGGCAAGCGCCACTACGGGTCAACGGACGCCCACTGGTAAGAAATGGCAGCATGATTTTTCGCGGCAACTGGCATGGCACGCTAAAATCGATGGGCGCACACGAACGGGGGGATCCCCCGCCGTGCGCGCAGCGATAAGACGACCGACCGGCACTGTTTTTTTTTCAGTCCTGGCAGGTTGCAGGCACTGAAAACGGAGGCCACGTCCCCTCCGTACATCCAGAAAACACAGGTTGCCTATTACGAAAGGCAAGGGATTCGTCCTCCCCTTGCAGACCCTAAGACCGACAGGCGGTAGGTTCGGGGTACGTCCTCCCCGTTCGCACAAATGCAGACTGGCTTACAGAACCAGAGGCATGGGGTACGTCCCTCTCTGGATATTCCAAGTTCGATGGGCAGCAACAGGCATGGGGTCCGTCCCCTCTCTTGCGCGCGCCAAGGTTACCACGGGCGTGGGGTTCTCCCCCTCCGTGCGCCGCCTCATCCCAACCAGAGGCATGGGGTACGTCCCTCTCTGGATATTCCAAGTTCGATGGGCGGCAACAGGCATGGGGTTCGTCCCCTCTCTTGCGTGCGCCAAGGTTGCCACGGGCGTGGGGTTCTTCCCTTCCGTGCGCTGCCTCATCCCAACCAGAGGCATGGGGTACGTCCCCTCTCTTGATATTCCAAGTTCGATGGGCGGCAACAGGCATGGGGTCCGTCCCCTCTCTTGCGCGCGCCAAGGATACCACAGGCGTGGGGTTCTTCCCCTCCATGCGTTAGATCCTTCCAACCAGAGGCATGGGATACGTTCCCTCTCCTGACGAAAATCGGTAGCCCGCAACAGGCATGGGGTTCGTCCCCTCTTTGCGTATGCTATACTCGATAGGCCATCACGGGCGTAGGGTTCTTCCCCTCCGTATGCCGCTAAGTCCTAGTAGGGACGTAAGGTCCATCCCCCCCTATAGGCAACGGACACGACGCGGGTGAGGGGTGCGCTCCTTGCTCGATGCTCGAAAAAGTACAAGCCGAATTAGCTGGGCTAAGCTCGATGGGCGGCACGGGCATGGGGTTCTTCCCCCCCGTGCGCGTAATGTTAACGATCGATTCTCCGACTCAGGTACCGGTAAGGGTGTGGGGTCCGTCCTC
The DNA here is from genome assembly GCA_946800695.1 of Geum urbanum. Classification (NCBI taxonomy): domain Eukaryota; kingdom Viridiplantae; phylum Streptophyta; class Magnoliopsida; order Rosales; family Rosaceae; genus Geum; species Geum urbanum. Next base: position 1,770,962 of record OX327008.1, on the reverse strand, counting down.
TCCTTCAAGGGCCCGAGACCGATGAGCGTAGACCAGGCATGGGGTCCGTCCTCCTTGGGCGCGAAATCTTCCTGGGTTAGGCGGCAGAGGCCTCTGCGCGCGCTAAGGCCGATGGGCGGCACGAGTACGTGATCGTGGGCGCCGCAACACTTGTAGGTCGCGATCTTGATCTCCCCGTTGACGCTACAGCGTACGCGATGGCATCCCCATTGACGTGCGGCGTGCGCAGTTGGCTCCATCGCTGGCGTCCGAACAGCATTCATTGCATACACACACTCATACCATACATTCATGCATTCATACCACACCTTCACATTTGCACTCGAGTCTGTATATCTCTCTGTTTTGCACTTATGTATGCGTTCCAAACCAAACCCACCCGGGCGCGCGGCTCCCAAAATATAGTAAGTCTGGTTGGGAGGTCGGGCCCATATATACACCAACACACCACCAGGCAACACCCCACAAGAAACATGTATAGGTACACCACGGCACGAACAGGTACACGCTCGGACGCCCAGGTCCCACTCCGTCATGCGATCCCTTTCTTGACCGGAGAGTTGGGGGACTTGGGGGTTACAGGATCACACACCACTGCTCAATCGGATAAGTATTCTTGTTAATCGCACACCCTTTTTCAACTCCCCAGTAAAGAAAGAGCTCTTTGACTTGGGGAATTGGGGGACTTGTTAGTATTGCACCAATTAGCTGTACGATTAACATATTTATCCAATTAAGCAGATTAGCAACACCTACCACACCACATACAAGACCACCAAGGAGGCTCCAACTTCACTCACCGGACCCACCCCTTCCGAACGCGCACGCGCCCGTGGGGGGCACGCCCAAATGAGCAAAACACACACCAGGAGTGCAGGTCGTCCCACATCGAAGAACACCACCAGGTTCCAAACTCAACCACCTATATATATCAGGTATTTATTACAGGTAAGAGGACGAATTCATCTCTCGACATCCCAAACACACTACTTACTCGTTCGCTTGACTGTTATATCCATACATCATTTGACTTAGGCATCGGAGTGTTGAAGGCGGGCCACCCCGTCTCGACCCCTGACCATCTATTCATTGTTGTATTCTTCTAACAGCCGCACGCGAACGCACCTGCCCGATCACCCGAAGGAAGAGGAAGCGCACGACAGAAGAGAACCCACCGCCCGACAGGAAGGAGAAGCCCGCACGCACGAAGGAAGAGGAGAAGCGCCCGCCCATCCAAACAGTCCCAACGTTCGGACGTACGAGAAGGAAGGAAGGAAGCACATCACTGTTGCTTCTGCCCCATTGCGCCCTCGTGCGTAATTCGGTAGAAACATCTGGCGCCGTCTGTGGGAAACTTACAAATTGCAAACCTCGTATAAACACCACTACCCAAAAGACATGTGTTCCATCTGTTGCTGCTAAGATCGACCCGATCACGCACGATCATCCCGATTCCGCATGGTCATCCCGAGCGACATCTTGGCGCCCGTCACTCCAAAAGATAAGTATTCTTGATTTCACACCACTCTTATGTTGAAAGTGTATTCGTACTCCACCCGCACGACCGTTCCGAGGCCTATTCTTGGCGGGCTCCGAACAACAACATTCGTTTGGGAGTCCGCGCAAGCGGCTCGGAACCATTCATGCATTATGTACAAGTCTGTTCCGAGGCTTAACGGCTCCAAACAGCAAGATTCGTTTGGGAGTCGGGCGGCTCCAAACAGCAAGATTCGTTTGGGAGTCGGGCCCACAGGTACACCAACGCAGTGCTCGGAACCATCCATGCATCATTCGTAAGACCGTTCCGAGGCTTAACGGCTACAAACAGCAAGATTCGTTTGGGAGTCGGGGTCAGCGCTCGGAACCATTCATGCATCATTCGCAAGGCCACATTCGCTCATTTGCATAGCACGATCATGCAAGTCAGGCATAATACGCAATACTCGTCAGGTACACGATCGAGCGCGCAGCTCCAAACAACAAGATTCGTTTGGAAGTCGGGCGGCTCCAAACAACAAGATTCGTTTGGGAGTCGGGCGCACGAATACACGATCATGCGCGGGCGCACTGGTACACGATCATGCGCGGGCGCACGAATACACGATCATGCGCGGGCGCACTGGTACACGATCATGCGCGGGCGCACAGGTACACGATCATGTGCGGGCGCATAGGTACACGATCAGGCGCGGACGCGCGAGTACACGATCAGGCGCGCACGCGCAGATGCACAGGTACACGTTCAGGCGCGCAAGCGCAGATTCACAAATATACGACCAGGTTAGGCGCACAGGTACCCACTCCGTCAAGCGATCCCTTCCTCGACCGGAGAGTTGGGAGACCTGGGGGTCACAGGATCATGACCACTGCTCGAGCGGATAAGTAGTCTTGTTAATCGCACACCCTTTTTCAACTCCCCAGTCAAGAAAGTTCTCATTGACTTGGGGACTTGGGGGACTTGTTAGTATTGCATCATTAGTTGTACGATTAACATACTTATCCACTTAAGCAGATTAGCAACACCTACCACACCACACGCAAGACCACCAAGGAGGCTCCAACTTCACTCACCAGACCCACCCCCTCCGGGCACGCACGCGCCCATGGGGGGCGCGCCCGAATGAGCAAAACACACACCAGGAGTGCAGGTCGTCCCACATCGAAGAACACCACCAGGTTCCAAACTCAACCACCTATATATATTAGGTATTTATTACAGGTAAGAGGACGAATTCATCTCTCGACATCCCAAACACACTACTTACTCGTTCGCTTGACTGTTATATCCGATACATCATCTGACTTAGGCATCGGAGTGTTGAAGGCGGGCCACCCCGTCTCGACCCCTGACTGTCTATTCGTTGTTGTATTCTTCTAACAGACACACGCGAACGCACCCGCCCGATCACCCGAAGGAAGAGGAAGCACACGACAGAAGAGAACCCACCGCCCGACAGGAAGGAGAAGCCCGCACGCACGAAGGAAGAGGAGAAGCGCCCGCCCATCCGAACAGTCCTAACGTTCGGACGTACGAGAAGGAAGGAAGGAAGCACATCACTGTTGCTTCTGCCCCATTGCGCCCTCGTGAGTAATTCGGTAGAAACAGTCAGTAAGTCTATACCCAAAGTCACACTAATACCACAATGTCCAGCTATAACAGATTCACGGTTAACCCATATCCTCCAACAAGGATCTCGCGACCTCTGGATGGATACAACACTCTCCAAGACCTCGGAAGTGGAGATGCAGGTACAATAGCCATGGAAATCAAACAACTGTAACCTCAGAGAAAAGTCTTTCCTCAAACAAGGTCATGGCACGAACTCCAACATGCCCAACTAGCCGCACACATCAATTGCGACATCCTGAAAAACTCGTCAAAAGGTATATTGATCAGACCTCAGGAACAACATGAGGATCTCCTCGTAAACTCTGAGCTACCAGACCGCTACAACAGCTAGCTGAGGACGCTCCCTCGTAACGTGACCCTCCTGGCCACCGAAACAACAACTGAGAGTGCTTTACGAACACAAGTCACAGCGACATCTGCTGCGAGAAAGGATCACCAACGATCACCCGAACTCGTGCCACAGGAGCAAGTCCGCTACACTATGATCTCCGCCATCACCAAACGGATCCTCTGCCTGATCTGATGACCCTCAACATAATCGAAAAGGTCACAGGCTGATGAAGTCACTGAGCCCGAAGTGTCAGAACTCAACCTCATCAAAATCTCGACTATGTCCACTTTCCTAAAATCATCACATCGGAAACCGCATACACATTTCCTTCTCAATAGCCTCGCCACTGCGTGCAGCACACTATGCTCCTCACGGATGTCTCGAGGCACAACAATCAGACTCTCTCTGATGTTCAGGTTCAGACTCATCTCGAACCTCGTGCACAGCTCCCTCTGAAGCTATATAACTCGTGCAAACAGGGACAAACATATGAACATTGCATCTCAGCCCCAGGTGGGTAAACACTCCTCAGTCAATTGCTGGATAGTCTGATAAAACCATTATCGTATACATAACACTCTGAATGTAGGCCATGGACTCGCAACCGGAACTCACACAATATCAGCCCACCAAACACAATGATCTGAATCAGGCAATCATCACCGTCACAATTCTCAGCTCTGAGGCAACATATAGACGCCCATATACACATCCCCAGGCAAACCGTGCCACACAATTCTCTGAACTCTGAATACTCATCTGAATCCACTGTCTCTGGCAAATTGCGCGTCGATTGATCCTCAACAGGATCCACAACCGAAACGACACGGAAAGCACGTTAGGAGGCATCCTAATGAATAAAACATCGTTGACAACAAGTGGAACGTAATCATGGAACTTCAAATATTTGAAAGCATACAACACCCGGAATTTGATGATTATCCGCCGGCCGGTCGGGTCACCATTCCAGACATGCTGTACATTCTCAAATATCCTTAGTAAACACGACTACAGAAGTCTACAGAACCTATAACCTAATGCTCTGATACCAAGCTGAAAGGACCCAACCCCGATTTAGTTACCTAAACCAGAATAGAACCCCTTCGAAAACACGTACCAACAAAAACCGTAGAAATTTTGGCAGAGTTTCGCTACTAACGTGGAATTACCATTACCTGCACGCGGAAAATACACTTCATCCTATGCCACAAAAAGCAAACCGTGGGCACCAATCCCATCGGGTCAATCGACTGTCCAAAATGAATAATCAAAACGATTCGGATAAACACGAAACAAACGGATAAACTCGTCGAAAACCAAAACTTCGAATAATCATATTATATTCCTCGGTTATCGAAAAAATCATCCGGAACCACCTTCGAGCTCGAAATCACATACTCTACAATTTCTGTTAAGAAACTCAATTCAAATTCCCGGCCGAAAATCAAATCATGAATCAAATCGGCAAACCACTCATATATCGTGAAACTGCGACTATACGCTAACTCGTGAATCGTGCCGACTACATTACTGATTCTGGTTCGGGTCATCACAATACATGGTAGAACTAGCCTAATTGGTGAACGGCCACTCCTATAAGGCTATCCGCGTATCTGAGTAATGCATGTCCTAGGTTGTCGTGGCCCCGCATGAGATTTATCGATCTGGCGGGCTACGCATATTAGAGGATCCACAAGTGGGTATCCCAAGCGGATTCTCTCTCATGGCTAAGGTAGGGGGATCGTGGATCCTATTCTAATCCCTTGGCGTAGTACGTGTCTTCATTGCTGATTGAGTTTGAATCGTCTGACTAGCGATGGTGATCATCGTGTATTGTCATGCTCCCTGCCCCTTATGCTCTGGGCGGATCTCTTGTACATGTGCATGGGTGTTGCGTAGGATTTTGTCGTTGCGTCAACAAGCTCAAAACATGGGAAAAACTATGGCTAATTAGGAGTTAATGGTGGCCATGGTCGTCGCCTCGATGCTTGGTGTGTGGTAGTGCGCTAGTGGATACTCCATGTTGGCAGGTTGGGTTGTGAGACCAAGTTGTTGTTTTTAGGTGGGGAAGGTATGTTGTCCAAGTTTGAAGTATAGCCAAGCGCATCTCTGATTCAAGGAGATGCCAAGTTGTCATTCTTTAGCAGGGAAGTTTGAAAGGACCTAACCCTAGATTAACTAGTAATCTAGGATCATGCCCTAACTACAAGACTTAAACCACAGAATTCTGTAAAATAAATTTTGACATAGTTTCCTCTACGAAGTGGACTACTAGAAACCTGCAAGAAATTCACACTTTGGATGTCCCACAAACAATACTGTGGACCACTGATGTCCATCTAGATTTCTCAATAAAGTGCGGAAAGTAAATTAATTAAAATGCTGGAACAATAATACAAGAACTGAAAACTTATAATCCAGCAATACTATCAATTCATAACCAACACTGAAAAATATTTACAACACTAGTGTTCAGAGCGACTCCTAGGAGTAGAGTAAAACATATGAAAGTACACTACTAGTGGCCCGAAACCTACATAAATGTATGATAATCTGGTGGACTCAAAGCCTATGGGGATCAAAATTCTACTCAGGAGAAGCACTTCAACCTGGGCACGAAAAACTAATAGGCCTAGGGAAAGGAAGATAAAAACATAAAAATATTAGCATGAGTGGACAAAAACTCACAATCAGTGTAAAACAATAAAATATTCTATCTGTGCCTTTCCACTGATTTTTGTGTAATCATGTGAGTTCAAAATAATAAACAGAATAAAATATGGAGGTGGGCGCTCAAGGTGTTTGTCCTAACCCGAAGCGACTCCATGACTGTAAATACAAAGTGATGGGATCGTCTAGGATGTTTGTCCTAACTCGATATGATCTGGGTTGGCAGAGTGTTTGTCCTAACCCGGTCTAACCCGACTAGTCAGTGATCAGCTGATTAGTCAAAGCATCAATGCTGAAAATAAAATCATCACAAACATCCCTCCAAACTTGACTATAATAAAATACAGGAGACTGTAAGTCTGCATAAACATGAACTTGCAGCAACTATGAAAATAAATAAACGTCCACTCACAGTACCATACCACGATATTCATAAAGTTGAAATCTGTCAATCAGCACAATAATCATCCGACATGGCTCACTAACTCGTAATCCTGAAATCACGATTATAATTAGTATAAAATCGTGGATATCCATAATGAATAGCTAAGCTCATAATCCGACGAGCAATAATATCGAGAATCTTACATTCTCGAATAACGTATTTTCTGACTAATTACGAACTGAATCAAATTTCGAATTCGATTCGAAATTTAAATCGATAGTCGGATCGTCTGTTAATATTTCCATAAAATCAATTAATTATTATCCAATTAAACCCACGTCTAAAATTAATCAAGTCCAAATCAATTTAAAAACCTTTTCAATGCAATCTCTAAGTGATTACGAGCAAAACGACATAAAATTTACACCGAAATACACTTCAATGTAATTTACAGCTTGAGGCCAGTCAAAAAACCTTCACCAGGACAGTGGCTACAAAACCCCTAACCTCCCATCCCCAATCGACGCCGTCAACCGCCACCCCTAATGGCGGTGATTCGGCTGCTATTTCTGAATGAAAATCGTGTAAATTTGATTACAATTTCACCTGTAAATTACAAATTGAACAACCCATATAATTACACAGATCACAAGGATTCAAAATATATCTCAATCGTTGCAGGAGGTGTCGCCGACGACGACGACTAATGTTGCCCAAAAAACTTAGTTTTTGACGACTTTGATTCTCCCTCCACCATTGTCAATCATCAAAAATAGAGTCCCTAAGTGATAAAGGATGACGAGATGCTTCAAACCTGACCAAATTCATGGCCAGAGGTGGCCGGAATCCGTCGCATCGCCGTTGTCACCTTCGGCGGCGATTTTGGCTGCTGGAGGTCGGTCAACGCGGGTCAACAGGTCCTTGACCCGAAATGGAAAGTTTGACTTTCTAGTTTTGGAAAGTCGTATTTATATGTGTGAGTTCTTACTAATCAATTCTGTAAAATCGAAAAGAACTTTCGTTCACCACAATTTCTTCATCATAAGTCTGATGTTAACATTTGACATGGCCACAAGCTCGTTACAATAAACTCTACGACTTTCCACAAGATAATTTTCTGAGATATAAAGTCTCATTATACTTGTCCATTTGTGATTATTACATTTCTGATAAACTTCCGTTGATCATAACTTTCTTGTCGTAACTCCGCTTTCAGCTTTCTTCGCGTCTACAAACTCGTATCAATAATTTCTATGACTTCTACCTGAAGCCAACCAATTTCGACAATCTGATAAAAATTCAACTAAAAGCTCTCAATATTTATCGACAGTAACAAAACTAATTACCTTTCTCGATTAACCTTAAATAAATCATAAAAAGTAAATGCTCGGGACGAGATGTTACAAAGTTCTCCTGACCTCAACATTGATCGACGTTGTATTAAGGGGTCAGACACCAGGGATAGAATGTCTTGCATGAGTCTGGAAGGGGAATTTTCCCCCCATATTTGGTTAACAGGCGGGGGAAAAAGTTTCAATTGGCAAAACAATTAAATTTGTAGGTGGTAAGGCGAGGTGTATAACTTTTAGTGTTGGTCCCCACATGCAGCATCAAATGCTTCTGCTAAACCCACGGGGTTAGACTAGAGATATAGGGAGTGCGAATGGAGTCGCCAATGACTAGTAAGGAAATCTCAAGAGAATATCTAAAACAAATAACATAAGAGCTTAAAGAAGACATGAGATTGGACTGCCCTCACCACTCCAATGCTTAATTCAGATAAAGATATAGAGTTAGCAAAATGATAAGGAAATTAAGTAAAAGAGCTTACCATTAGTGTGTTGAATGCCTTAGTTATTAAGCATACATTTGTGGCGTGCATGGTTTCGCTCTTCAACGCTCGTGTTCATCTTTCCCAAACTCGCCACCGCCTCTTCTTCGGCTCCCTTCAAGTAGCTCTCAATAACCTAATTGGCTTACCAAACATGAAGATTCACTAGGCCAGCTTTGAACTTTACTTGGATTCTTTATCTTCTCCGTAGAATTTTGTTGTTGTGACCAGCATCTCAAGTACGTAGTCGTTGATATCGCTCCGAGAATTTTATAGCCCGCAAAGGTACAAACGATGAACCCTTTTCCATTTTGTCATTCAATTTTGTATTGGGTCTATGCTTGATTATTGATTATAAGTGATAATATAGGTTTGATCAAAAATTCAAACTGGGTTTATGATAGTGAATCCATTATGGGTTCATGATTGGTTATAAGTGATCACATATATAAGTGATTAGTTGGTGTTTTTTTGTAACCCATTTGTTTTTTGGGAGTCTTAGATTTTACTGTACATGAAAGCATGCATTAGTTTTATTTTTGGCATGGGATGTGAATTGGTGGATCAAAGTCTTCTTATCTATATGACTATTTTTTTGCAGTTTGATGACTGAGTTCCATGGACTGATTGTGAGGGTTTACTGTTGTGAGTGAGAAAATATTGAATTGTGGCTGTAAAGAACTTCTGTGAAATGAAACAAATGTATAATGAGACCATAACAAAAACTAATTTAAAGTCACATTTTAAAGTAACTAGAAAACAAAGAAGTTTTTTGGTCAAAACACCAAAGCCACATTTTTTTAGGTGAATCTTAAGTTGGTGAGCTCGTTGTCATTCAATGTTTGTTAGAGGTCAACTAAATGGTTATTTTCCCTTTTTTATTGCCGATCTTACTACAACATCATGCCTTGTTAATATGTTGGGCTAATAAAGGGCAACGACATGACCCCTCATTTGATAAGCGTTTACGGATTTTAACTATTAGAGGTACTTTGTTGTTCCTTACTTATATTTTGTTATTGGGTTGTCTGCTTCAAGCAAGCATTTTTTTAAGGTGAATCTTAAGTTGATGAGCTCGTTGTCATTCAATGTTTTCTAGAGGTAAACCAAATGGTTATTTTTCCTTTTTTTTTTGCTGATCTTACTACAACGTTATGCCTTGTTGATATGTTGATCTAACAAATGCCACTACCATGACCACTCATTTGATAAGCGTTTGCGAATTTTAACTGTTAGAGGTACTTCATTGTTCCTTACTTATATTCTTTTATGAGGTCAACTGCTTCAAACAAGTCATTATCCAACTCAGTTGTACATGCTTGATTTCATCAAACCACAGTTCATAAAATCATTTTGTAGTCGATTCAACTCATGACTTTCGTTCATCCTTCTCTTAGCTGTCATCCATGGATAACATGATCAAACAAATCCACCAACACTTGTAACATTAAGTCATATCGGTCTTTCTCATTGCCTAAGGCCAAACTATTTCACAATTTGATCTCTACAACCCAATTTATATTTTCAGTCTCAATGTATTTGAGAACAACCAATGTCATCATATTAATATTGGACATCAACTACATTAGTAGAGACTTTTAAAAGTGAAAAATGAGCATCCACAACATCAACTATATCTCCATTCCATATTATTAGAAGTTGTTGCATAGACGATGAAATTCACTCAGTGAATTTTATAAGTAGAATTCCTCGAGGCAACTTATTTCCCCACGAGATGTCACTTATTATAAGGTATTATGTCAGGTTCGGTCTTTTTCAATTTCTCATCAATTAATAAAGAAATGTCGTTGATAGCTACTACTCTTGATCCTATGGAATTGATGACCAAAATCGCATTTCATTTCCTAAATACTAAAAGTTGATGTACAGAGGACGTGATGACATAGATTTTAATTTAAACGACCCGACTCTAGTCGAAAATCATTAAAATGGCTAAATTTTTTCAGATAATCTTAGAAATTACTCGATCTCCTAATTTACATCGATGAATTGAGTAGAATTTTTCTTTCCGACTAAACGGTTACGATGAAATAGCTATAACAATATAAGATACCCCTCGTTTCCAGTTACCCACACTACCACTGACAACAACACTCGTCACCCACTGGGACGTCGAAGGCTAAACACAATATTACCATCAGAAATACGCTCGCAACATCGTTACAAATCTAACGATATAAAACTTGACACATTTCAGAATAATTTTCCAACTAGACGTGTCGCCACAGATGGTGGCGAGTGCAACCACGCGCCACAACTAGTGATCACCATTGGGATAAGAGATTAACACATCGATTGAAAAATCTTCTCAAGCCCATTCTTATGTCTAACTACGACAATGACCAATTTGGCCAGCAACTGCCCGAAAAATGCCCAGAAAGGCTGCGGTCCTATAACTCTGTCAAACTCATCGACAAGATTCCAGTGTCGATGATCAACCACTAGCCTTGTCGCTGGTTGCATTTTATTTACATGAGAGTGGGCTACAAAACCCCTAAGCTCTCTGCCTTAATCACCACGTACAACCAATCGCCGCCACCAACGATGGCGATTCAGCGATGATACCAATCAGAGAATCAATCTGATTATCCCAAGTACACCTGAAATCATGAAATCCCATACACCATCTCATTTTAGACATCAAAACCCATTAATTCATACCTAAATTATGGCCGAAATCAATGCCGGTAATGGCGAACTTGGAAACCCAAAACCCTAAAATTTCTCTATATCGATTTTTGAACTCCTTGAGGCTCCATCATTGAAATATAACGTAGATATAGAAAGAGGGGAAGACAACATTTGGTTTCCAACCAAGATAGGCCCCAAATAATAGTCGGCAGCATTCCACCATCGACCGACAGCTCGACGACGATTTTCAGACACCAGAATTAGGTCAACACGGGTCAAACCCGAAAATAGAAAGTCTCTCATTTCCATTTCGGGCGACTCCTATATATATTCGCGTATTTAATTGCCTTTCTAAATTTTTGTAAAACTTCTGCTGACCACAATTTTTCTGTCATAATTCCATTTTCAACACTCTGCGTGTCTACAGACTCGTCTCAAAGAATTTTACGACTTCTTTCTGAAGTCAACTTATATAATCAACTGATATAAAAATTCATTTTGAATCCTCTTAACAGTTACTGCTGTTAAATATTATTTGTAGCGGTCAATAATGTGAAATTGAATATCGCAAAAACAATTCTAATTATATGAAAGGTATATGGTATCACATAAATGGATCCAGTCATGGCCTAAAATGGCTCTATAAGGAGGATGAACATGAACTACGAAGAAACAGATTTTAGTACAGTTGTCCCTAACAATATTCACTATTGGTAAAACACCTCTAATTATGTCTACTCCCCATTATAGTTGTACATATCTATATAACACCCCTATAGTACCCCGATCTTTTTATATAATTGCTAATATATATGGATATTTTCGAATTCGATTATAGTAAACGCGGTGAATAATTTTACCGTCAGTAAATAGTTAGCGGTATTTGGTTGACTTTTTAATAGGTTGATTATATTGGTTGACTTTGAATGGAAGTTGTAGTATTTGTGGAGGCGAGTCCGGAGATGCGTAGAATGTCAGAAACAGATCGAGGTACGACGAAAAAGTTATGATCAATGAGAGTTTGACTAGATTTACAAAAATTTCAATACGTGAATATAAATTAGGGTTACCCAAAATGGAAAAGGGAGACTTTCCATTTCAGGTTTACTTTAGTTGACCCGTATTGACTGATCTCAAACTACTAAAATCATCGTCGAGCTTTCGACTAACAATGCAACGTCATTCGACCACCATTTGATGTCATTCTTGGTCGAAAATGGAAGTTCTCGACGTTCTCCTCCTTTCCATTCCCTTGATTCGACTAATTGAGGCTTGTAGAGGCAGAATCGAAGTGAGACAATTTTAAGGTTTCGGATCGAAATTGCTGCCATCTTCGGCAACAGCTCCAACCGATCTTTAGTATGGTTGTGACAGCTCTAACTCTCCTTAGATAGTTTGTGTTTTAGTTTTGTTGTTTACAGGTGAAAATAGAGAGAACCAACATGATTTTTGATCGAAAAATCACTACAGTGTCTTCTTTATTGCAATACTGGCTAATGACTTGGGTGGCCAACGAGGGTTGACGACTTATTTCTCCTCCTCTTCGTGAATTGATCGGGACTAGCCTCGAGTTCCGTTGTGGCTTGACGGCAGAGATAGATCGATATTGGCAATTTTTGACATATTATTTTGGTGCTGATTTGGGCCTCTAGATGTGGGAATTTGTTTTGATAGTTGGTCAATTGCCATCGTCGGTGGTGGTTGGCGGCGCAGGTGCACGAGCTGCATGTGCAGCCACATGTGGCGAGGCTTTTATAGGAAAATATTTGTGAAAATGTGTCGAGTCATATAGGTTCGTATCGACGATATGAACGTAGTCATGAAGGTTTGCATAATGCTTATACTTCATTAACCTAGTGGATAGGCGATAGTGGCGGTGTTGCTAATGTTAGGTGTGTTTTCTATTGTTACAATTGCTTCATCGTGATAGATTAATCGAAACGGTTTTTGACTTGATTAGTCAAAATTGATTTTGAATTGAATAATCCCTCGATTTACATGTACATTTATATAATGTTACACGACTCAAAGTTGAATCGATGTTTACATCGACCGATTCTTTAGATTGTAAAAATGCGAAATTAAATTATGATAAAGTCCAAGTCAAAAATCAAACTATCCCCGATCAATTTAACTTCTTCATTATAATCGGTATGTAATTACAAATTAAAAAATGTAAAATTTTCTAGCCAAACTTCTCTACCAAATGCGCCTCCATGAGCCACTGCATGTGACAACTATGCTAGCTTCCTTTTTCAAGGGCCAGAACTTCAACCTGTATGAAATATTACCACGACCTGTTTTCATAACTTTCGGAGCAACCAATTCAATCTAGAAACTATCAAAATATACATCAGAAGTCCAAATCCCAAAAATACTCTATCTTCATTCAACCAATACTGATTGAATTAGAAAGCAACCAAGGTATTGTTAGAGCATATGCACCTGTAGGAGTTGCTATTTGGCTTGCTCCGGAGGAGGAGCAGACACTATTCAAGAAAAAGGATGAGAGGAGCATTTTTTTAATGCAGCAGAAAATAAAGAGGATATGCTGGAGGTGTTGTTACTATTCATCAACTTTAATTTTTTTAAAATATTGTTTTTTGGATATTTATTTGAGAAATAACAATGTGACAATGACTGTAATACCCCAACATTTTCATATAATCAATAATATTTTTAATATTTTAGTTTCTCATCTACCAAATTCGGTAAATGATTTCTCTCTTGGTAAATAGTCGAGTGTTATTTGTTGACTTTTTATTGGATTGAAGAAATCGGTTGACTTTGGGCGGAAGTCATAGAATTTGTTGAGACAAGTCTGTAGACGCGAGAAGTGCCAAAAACGGAGTTAAGACAGAAAAACTACAATCAGAATTACATTACCGTAAATCTATGGATATAAATAGGAATTTCCAGAAAAAGAAATGGTAGACTTTTCATTTCGGGTCAACCAGCATTGATCGAGTCTGGTGACCCAGAATCACCGTCGAGTTTTCGACCGCCGACATGGCACCGTTAGGCCACCTTCGGCCTCGATTCCGGTCGGAATTGAGAGCCCATTATCTTCTCTTTCTTTTATGATGGTTAATTTTGAATTATGGCTTGATGAGTGAGAATCGAAAGGAAAGTGTTTTTTAGGGTTTTCCCCAAAATTTCTCTACCGTCGTCGGTGAAGGTTTCGAGCACCTCCGGTCAATATTTGGGTATGGATTGACTCCTATCTACCTTCTCTTTTTGTTTGTGAATGAGTTTTTGTGTTAGCAGGTGAGCTGGATGGAATTTAACTCGAACTCCGTTGAACTCGTATTCAGGATCCGCCGTAATCGACATTCCCAGTAGTATTGGGCAGTGAGGTTTGAGGGGTTTTGTTCTCCTCCACGTCTTGAATGTTTTGGGTTATGCCTCGAGGCTTTTGGTGGCTCGACAGCGGACATGCCTTGTTAGAATAAATTTCCAGCGAGATTGAAATTTGTAAGGTTTCGGGGCACTTTTCAGCCTGAATCATGTGATGACATAGTTAGACAGTATCTTGGGCTTAGTGAGAGCTTTCCAATGGTGGGTCAACCGCTATGATCGACGGTGGTCGCCAGCGGCACGTTTGACCAGAAATTTTTCGTAAAGCGTCAAGTTATATACCCTTGTGTTCGTAATGAAGTTGATAGTATAATGGTGAGGTAAATTTGACGTTTAGGCTTCGTTGTCTTAGTGGGTGGGCAGTGGTGACTAGTGGTTCTACTAGTGGCGGTATGGGCGATGAAGAATTAGGTGTACCTTTTGTTGTTAAGATCACATCGTCGTATTATGTTTATTGTTAAGGTTATTGATTCATATCGATTGTGTTTAATCATTACGAGCGTATCTACTTGAATTATCCGAATATTTGGCATTTTAACAATTTCGACAAAGGTAGGGTCGTCATAAATGGTACCAGAGCGCAATTCAATTCTCGGACTTTGCTTTCATTGTGTTTCTTGTTTTAGAGTTGAGTCATGAAAGTATTACTTTAGGAATTTTTGAATTAGTACTCTTGTGATCATTGTGCAAACGGTGTATAGTGGTCATGGATGAGAAGTGGTTACGCATTGCCGTTGCTGGACTTGAGGGACGCGATTCTTTACTTTTTGTCTTAGATATATAGTTTAGTTTATCGATATTTATTTATCGATACATTTTATCGATACATTTTCTTTCATATTCGTTTATCGATACATTTTTGATATCTTATTGACATATTGTGCTGACTTGACTATACATTACAACACGAAAACCAAAACCGTTACAAAGTGGTAACGAAATGACAGCATTGGTTGTGACGACCCGGAACAGAATCAGAAGGGTAATCCGTTTAATTAGTGAGTTAGCGTATAATCGCAGATTTCCGATAATTGATTGAATCGTCAGCTTTGATCACGACTAAATTATTGGCCGAGAATTTGAGTTGAGTCTCTTCTCGAGAGTCGTAGTAGGCGTGATTTTGAGTTCGTGGGCGGTTCCAGATTATTATTTGGACGACCGAGGAATATAATATGAATATTTAAAATTTTAGAATATTGTCGAGTTTATTCGTTCGTGTTCGAGTCTATCCGAATCGTGATTGTGATCCGTTTTGGACCGTTGATCGACCCGAACCGTAAATGGAATGATTATCGACTTGATTTGCGAGTTTCGCGATTTGTTGTGATTTCGACATAATCTGTTAATATGGCGGCATTCTTAGCGACTAAATTATCAGGCGAGAATCTGATTTCGGATCCTTCGTGAAAGTTGTTGAGAATTTAATTTCGAGCTTGTGGGAACTTTCGGAGGATTATTCCAAGTTACGAGGATTAATTTACGAATATTTTCGACCGTTGATCATTTAATCGGATAAGCTTGTGATGGTTTGAACCGTTGACTTTTTATCGGATTTGTCGAAGTGTTTGACTTCTGGTGGAAATTGAAGAACATGTCGTGGTGAGTTTGTTGACGCGAGAATTGTTGGAAACGGATTTACGACGCGAACGTTACGTATGTTTGAAGTTTGTCGAAAAGTTAATTTTGGTAGTTTCTATAAATGGAAAGTATTTAAACTGATTGCTGTTTTGGGAAAGTCAAACATGGCATTTATTGGTTGACCGAGTCAACTCGGCTGGGAAGGGAGGTGCGACGGAGGAGGAAGCACGCCGGCGGTGGCTTGCCGTCCGGCCACCCCAGGCCTCGAGCCTAGTCCTGTTCAACTCGCCTTGGCCTCCCCATGGTGATTCCGGCCACCATCCACGGCGTGGGTCGCCGGAGGAAGAAGATATTCCGGTTGAAAGTTGATGAAATTTGGGGTTTTTGGTCGTTCTTTTTCCAGCCGAATTGAGTTGTTTAAAGTACTGGGCTTTGAAGCCCCCATCACCACGAAGCTACTCATAATGGTATGGTGCTTCAATTCGTTTTGTACATGGAGAATCGATCGATTGAATATTTGATGGGATTTCGGTTTTGCATGAAATTGAGCTAGTTAGAGTCAAAATTGATCTTTGGTGTAGTTATGGAAGTTGTTTGTTGAATTATTTTGAGTGGAATAGGCTTTGGTCCGCCGGGAAATTTTACAGTTGGGTGGCGCCGCTGCCGCCGGCGGTGGTCAACGACGGTTTCCGGTCAAAGTTGACTTTTTGGAGTTTTCGACATGTTGTATGTCGTTTCACTCGGAATCGCGCCCCGATCGCAATGGTGAGGTTTGTTTTTCAATTTGAGCATTGGAAATTAGAGCAAGGTTTTATGTTGTGATTATCGGATTTTCGACAATTCGTCGTTATTGAATTATATGTTTCTGGGAACGGTTGTTTCTCGTTATTTGATTTGAGGTACCGAGTTATGATTTTGAGAAATGGATTTTATGATTATTCAGGGGTTTGTGATCGTTCGTTTGGCGAGGGATTTTCCGTCGGATCACGGGATTAACGCGTATCGTGTTACGCTCATCTGTGAGTGGACATTTCTTTTCACGGATTGATTGCGAGTCTTTTATATACGTTTTACGAACTTGAGCATGCAGTATGATCATAATTTTTATGAGCATGTGTTTTATGATTATGCATTTACGAATATGCGTATACGAGTATACATACATATATATATATATTATGTTTTATGCATGTGCATGGAAAGGATTTATGATTTGATTTACACAGAGTGCAGTCTCAGTTATCAGGGTTGTATCGATACACATTAGCTTCTCGGCTGATCCCCGAGTACGCTCCGGGGGGGGGGGGACAGATATCCTGACCCGAGGCCTTTTTGTCTTAGAATCACGTGTGGGTCTGGGATCCCGTGATTCAGACTGTGCTATCGCGTGGGAGTCCATGAGTGACCCCGCGGTATTTATGATGCATGCTCTGTACGTGAGTTGGAGTCAGCGTCTCCTCGCATACCATTTGATTTTTATGCATTTGGCTCGCATATGTTTTTATAACATATATTATTCGACGAAATTCGACGAAAGACATTTATTTTCGTCCACTCACTCTAACGGTTTTCATGTCTTTCCGTTGGGCTTTTCGGTTTCCGTGCCCAGTTTGCAGTTCAGATTCTGGTGTCGCACATCGTGGTCGGAGGCATAGTATTCTAGCGATGTTTCTTTTATGGTAGGTTCTTAGTTTGGCCTACTATTTGTATATCTATATTAGAAGTCGTTCTGAGTATTCTAATGTATAATTTCATACGATTTTCCCCGGATTTCTGTAAAGTATAGTTATATTTATTACTTTATATTACTATTATGATATTGAGAAATCCGGATGGGATTGGTGCCGACGGTTTGATTTTTGTGGCATAGGATGAAGTGTATTTTCCGGGTGCAGGTAATGGCAATTTCGCGTTAGTAGCGTTACTCTGCCAAATTTTTATGGTTTTTGTTTGTTCGTGTTTTCAGAAGGGGTTTGATTGCGGTTTAGGAAACTAAATCGGGGTTGGGTCCTTTCATTGGTTGTCAAACAAAATGGAAACAACATGATATTACAACGATCAACAAAAATGATACAGTAGAAACATGAGATTAAAATGAAAATGAAAAATGCTCTATCTTATCATATATGTGATTCTCTGTAAAGATTGTTACAAATATATGAAATTGACTTTACATATTTTCATATTGATGCAAGTATAATATTGATGATAAGTTGAATTATTTAGAATCCAACAGGATTCATCGAGATTCACTTAATTGAAACTGTTACGAAACGATTATATATACGAAACGAGAATTACCATACAAGAAACAGAAAAGCTTATTGTACTATAGATAATTATATATGAGATATGTGGATAAGTTGCCTTAGATTAGTGGGGCTGCCAGGATGTGGCTTGGTTTAATGATTGGGATCCATTTACAGACGATAGTTAAGTAGGGAATGTGTCTCCCTGGGTTGCAAGACCCAAAACCAATTCTGGTGGTATTCTCAATTTCATTAACTCAAGAATATACATATATATGAGACTACCATCTTTAGATGGGGTTTCCTAGATTTTCTTAATTCGAGATATTGTTACAATATTTGACGAAATGAGAATATATGATTACCATCTTTACATGTATTGTTTACTATTGTTTACAGATGTAACAACCCGAACTTTGAGTCATGTGATTATCAGCACAAATCGTATTTATCGCGAGTTGGTTGTACATTTGGGTTTGTTAACGATTAATCTATCGGGCAAGAATTTGGTTTGAGTTCCTTCACAGAAATTGTAGAGGATTTGATTTTGAGTTTGTACCAGGTTTCGGAGGATTTTTCGGATAATCGAAGAATATAAAATGAATATTTGAAATTATCGTGGAGTTAGTCGTACTTATCCGATTGTGTTGGAGTTATCCGAGTCATGGGTTTGGTCGGTATGTGACGATATCGAACAGTTGTCAAATTCGGAAAATCACATATTTGGGCTGTTTGACCAGCTTTGACCAGTTTGACCCGTGTTGACTGGAGCTCCACCGTACCCGTTTCGATTCGCCGTCGGACCCGATGATTTCGGCCACCTCCAACCGTGTTCTTGGTATGGTTAGAAATCTCTTGTGATTTCCTATTGATTCATGTATTCATTTGTGAGAATTGGTTGCGTTTTGAGGGAGTTCGAATTCTATAAAGTTTCGGATTTTCGCCGGAATTGGGTGGCGGTTTCCGACGAGATTTGGCCTCTCGGGTGTGGGGGGTTAGGATTCCCTCAACCCCTTGATACTTTCTGGGTATTCAATTTGGACAAGGTTGAGGTTTTATGGGTGCCGTGGTGGTGACTGGAGAGGGAGAACTCGGCGAGATTTTCGGGCCAATTTCCGGCCACGATGGTGGTTGGATGGAGATGTGGTTTTGGGGGTTTAGTTGGTGAAATGACCCAACCCCGATTTAGTTTCCTAAACCGGAATCAAACCCCTTCTGAAAACACGAACTTTCAAAAACCATAGAAATTTTGGCAGAGTTTCACTATATCGCGAAGTTACCATTAACCTGCACCCGAAAATACACTTCATCCTATGCCACAAAAGCCAAACCGTTGGCACCAATCCCATCCGAATTTCTCAAAATCATACCATAATATAAAATAATAAGCAAAACTGTAGCTTTACAGAAATCCGAGAAAATCATATGAAAATATAAACATCAGAGTATTCAAAGCGACCTCTAGTATATATATACACAAATATACAGCAGTAAGCTAAACAAGAAACCTACTGAGAAAGAAAAGTAGCTCGAATACTAAGCCTCCAACTGCGAAATGCGACACTAGAATCCGAACTGCAAACTGGGCATTGAAAACAAAGAGCCCAGGGAAACACATATAAACTGTTAGAGTGAGTGGACGAAAATAAATTTCTTTCGCCGAATAATATATGTTATAAAAACATATGCGAGTCTAGATACATGAAAATAATATGGTACACGAGGGAGACTCTAACTCCTCACGCGTACAGAGCATGCATCGAAAATCTCACGGGGTCACTCATGGACACATCCGCTCTAGTGCAGTCCGAATCACGGGATCCCAGACCCACACGTGATTCAAGCCAGAAAGGCCTCAGGTCAGAGATCTGCCCCCCCCCCCCACCCGGTAAAGGCCTCGGGTCAGGGGTCACAGTCCCCCCTGGTAAACATCCTCGGGGATCAGCCGGGATGCAAGTTTATCGATACAACCACATATACTAAGATGTAAATGCATATGTAAATGCATATTCATAATATATAATTATGAAAGTATATTCGTCGATGCATATTCGTAAATGCATAATCGTAAAGTACATGCTCGTATAAATCATAATCGCATATGCATGCTCATGCTCGTAAAACATAATATAAAGACTCGCAACCAATCAGTGAAAAGAAATGTCCACTCACAGACAAGCACAGCGCGCAAACGCACTAATCCCGAGATCCGGCAGAAGATACCTCGCCAAGCGTACGATCTCGATCTCCTGAATAATCACAAAATATCACTGATCAAAATCACAATTCAATACTCTGAACCACACCTCGGAAACCAACAATTTTCGGAAATATATAACTCGAATAACAAAGGAATCGCCGAAAATCCCAAAATACTCTACATAAACCCTCGACATAAAATCCATCACCCAAATCAACTCGAAAACCTCAAGACGACGATCGAAACTCTATTACGAGTAAAACGGTATAAAACTTGACAAAATCCAAAAAGTCAACGCGTCGCCGGAGCTCCGTCGTTGACCGCCGTCACCGGAGAGATTTTCCGGCGACCAAGACCACCACAGCTTCTACTCCTCAAGCCCAATCCAAAACCCTTCTACACCAAGACCCAATTCGGCCGACAACACCTCCAAAACCTCCTCGAAACCTCCAATCGCCGGAAAACTTTCCCGGCCGATTCCGGCACTGTGACGCCACCAAAACGCCTCAAACCAAGGAGGTTTTCACCCTTGGCTCGAGCCCAACCTGTTCCAACCCAACAACTCACCGGAAAGTTACCGGAGCACCCCTCACCGTTAAACCCGATTCCGTCCATTTTATTCCTCAAAAATCTCCAAACAAACCACCACCAAAATATACCATACATACATCAATCGAAAGCATAGATCCCAAGCATCAAAACCATACCTTTATTTCTGCCAACCGTGCCGTTTTCCGGCAGCCACCACGACGGCGAGTTCGTGGCTCACTGAGTCAACACGGGTTGACTCGGTCAACTCGGCCAGAATATGTCAACTTGGTCAAACAGCACATTTTTTGAACTTTTCGATAACTTTACGACTATTCGGCTATTTATACGTCGCGAATCAACTCTATCAACAATTTGGATAACTCAAACTCAAATGGATAAACATGACTAACTCGGCGATAATTTCAAATGTTCTTTTTATATTCCTTGATTATCTGAAAAATCCTTGGAAAGCTCCTACAAACTCGAAATCAGATTCTCTACATTTCCCATGAACAAACCCAAATCAAATTCATGTCCGAAAATTAAGTCGTGAACTAAGTCGCATATCCGATTAATTACGATAAACCACAATTACTCGTGAAACTCGCAGATTAAGCCGATTAATATACCAATTCTGGTCCAGGTCGTCACAGTTGGGCTTGAGGAGAGGATCATTTTGATGTAAGGCTCGCTGGAGAATGTCACCGTTGGCGGCGGCGGTCAATGGTGGAGCTCTGGCGATGGGTTGACTTTTGAGGTTTTCCTCGTAATTGCGCCCCAATCGTATTCGTGAGGTTTTCGAGTTGAATTGAGTGTGTTAATTTGGGACGAGGAATGTTTGGGTATATTTTGGGAATTTTGTTATCCTCGGCTATATTTCGAGCGATACAATTTTCAAGAACGCGGGGTTCTTGACGTATTTGCTCCGTATGTCAAAATTCATTATGTATTAATCGTATTCCTATTATTCAGGTGATCGTGAGAGAATTTTTGGCGAGGGATCTTCCGCCGGGCCTCAGGGCTAGCTGTTATCTGTGAGTGGACACTTTAATTTTCACACTTTGATTTTCACAGTGGATTTGCGAGTCTATGAGTATGCTTTACGATTATGTATTTACGAGTATGCATTTATGATTATGGATTTTATGAGCTTATATTAGTATGGAGGCACATGTGATTTTTTTTACACTGAGTATGGATATATGGATGCATTGATGCTACGGCCTCTCGGCTGATCCTCGAGATGCTCCGAGAGGGTTACGTCTATATGAGCACCTGACCGTGATTCACAGTACTCGGGAGAGTTACATCTTTATGAGCACTTGACCCTGGCGTGTTGTAACTTTGAGGAAAATGTACTCAAGTTACTGCCTCCATACACACAGTACCCATGAGAGTTACTCAATGGACCCGACTCCGATTTAGTTGCCTAAACCGAAATCAAACCCCTTCGAAACATGACCTTAAATTTTTTTTTGCCAGAGTTTACTTTGAAATACGTGAACCATTATTAGAACTTGAAAAGAAACACACTTCGAATATTCCACAAAAGTCAAACCATGGGGATCTGTTCCCCATCTGGATTTCTCAACAACATATATATAATAAGCCAAAAGGTTTACAAGAAATCCAGAAACATTCAGGAGTAAACTTAACTTAAAACACAACATAAGTATTCAGAGCGACGCCAATATACATCATTTACATCAAGTAGGTTGAACAAGGAACCTTCAGAAACTGAAGGGTGATTCGAATTCTATGCCTCCACCGTCGACGTGCAACATTGGAACCCAAACTACAAACTGAGCAAAGGAAACCGAAAAGCTCAGGGATGACAAATAAAATCGTTAGAGTGAGTGGACGAAAATAATAATTTGTCTTTCCCAAATATATGCTCATAAAAGCATAAAGCAAGTCGATGCATATAAAAATCCCGACCAGATACATTTTCCCTGATCCATAAATATGCACGTAAAATTCTGCGGGGTCACTCATGGACTCCTCCGCATAGTACAGTCTAATCACGGGATCCCAGACTCCCTCGTGATTAATAAGCCCGAAAGACCTCGGGTCATGATATCTGTCCTTGCAGGAGCATCTCGGGGATCAGCCGAGAAGCTAAAGCATCGATGCATACCTCAATATCCGAGACTGTACTCTGTGTAAACCAAATCATAAATCCTTTCCATGCACATGCATAATCGTAAAATGCATAATTATAAAATGTATACCTCGTCGGAATCCTCCTCTCCGATCACCACCACGCAAACCACCAAAACCCATCCATACTTAAATAAAACCACCCAGAACTCATCTAGGGGATGAGGGGAACCTAATCCCCAACATCCACGATGGCATAGCTCGCCAGAGCACTGCCCCCGACGGCGGCGAAATTCCAAAACTTCAACATATTCAAACATCCTCAATTCTCCATCAATTCTCACAAAATCAAGTTTAAAACAATAGAGAATCACGAGAGGATTCTAACCATACCCAAATCATGGCCGGAGATGACCGGAATTTTCGAGTCGGACGGCGAACCCGAAATTGGTCACGGTGGTGCTCGGTCAACACACGGTCAATGCGATCAAACTTGGTCAACGTAGGTTAAACGGCCCAAATACGACTTTTCGACTATTTTACGACTATTTCGATATTTATACGCGCGGCCCAAGATGATCAACGGTCCAAAACGAATCGAAACAAAATGGATAAACACGACTAAATTCAACGGCTAGAAATATTCATAACTTATTCCACGTAACTCGAAATAATCCTTCGGAAACTTCCAGGAGCTCCAAATCACACACACTACAACTCTCATGAAGGAATCCATACCAAATTCTCGCCTGATAATTTAGTCGGAAACAAACCCGCCATATCGACTAATTACGACAAACTGCGATTAATCGTGAAACTCGCAAATCAAGCCAATTAACATACCATTTCTGATTTGGGTTGTTATAGTTACATCTTTATGAGTACTTGACCTAGGCTTGTTTGTTTTGACTCGCATGATTTTATGTGCATTTATTGTGAAAAGCATGTTGGATTTATTTATGTGGCATATTATGATTTACGTCCACTCACTCTAACGGTTTTATTATTTATATATTTTTCTCTGGGCTTTTCGGTTTTCTCCGCTCAGATTGCAGTATCTTTCCCGTGGTTGCACGTCATCGCAGGAGGCCTAGAGTTCGAATCACACTTTCCTTCTAGTAGGTTCCTGACGTAACCTGCTAGTCTTGTATATTTTGTAGTTAGAAGTCGCTTTGAATACTTGTATTGTGTTATTCAGTTTGAGTTATACTCCTGAATATTTTTTGGATTTCTTGTAAACCTTGAGTTTAGTTATATATATGGATTTTGAGAAATGCAGTTGGACATTGGAGGTCCACGGTGTGTCTGGGATTTATCTATGAAGTGTAATCTTCTTGCAGGTTCTTAGTTAATATACATTTTATAAAGTAAACTCTGGCAAATTTTTTGTAAGTTGTGGTGTCGTTAGGACCTAATTTTGGTTTATCCAACTAAATCGGGGTTGAGTTCTTTCAACAGATTATTCAATTTGATTTATTTTTGAGTATTTGAAATTTCTTTTGATAAGAGTTATTGAACTTGATATGTGTAGTTGATTTTACTTGAACATTTTGGATATAGTTTTTTATATGTTGATATGTGTTAGTTGAGAAATATGGATGACCATCGATGACTCGTGGTATAGGTTGGCACTTGTGATTATTGAAATATTTTTGACATTTTGGAGGTTTTGAGTAGCCTATTTTTAGCGGAGATTCTGCTCAATTTTTCGCAAAGATTTCATGTGATCTTTGTTTTGTAACTTCGAGGATGAAATTAATTTAATGGGGGTAGATTGTAATAATACCCCGACCTTTTCAAATAATCGATAATATTTATGGATATTTCTGATTCCGATTTACTGGAAGCAGTAAATGATCCTGCTGTTGGTAAATAGTTGAGCGTTATTTGTTGAATTTTTATTGGATTGAAGAAACTAGTTGACTTTGGGCCGAAATCGTAGAATTTGTCGAGAGGAGTCCGTAGACGCGAGAAATGCCGAAAACGGAGTTACGGCGAAAAAATTATGATTAACGGAAGTTTATCGGAATTACATTATTATAAATATATATAAATAGGATGTCCAGAAAAATAAATGTAGACTTTCCATTTTGGATATATGAAATTGACTTTACAGGTTTGCATATTGATGTAAATATAAGATTGATGATCAATTGACTTATTTAGAATCCAACGGGATTCATCGAGATTCACTTAATTGAAACTGTTACGAAACGATTACATATACGAAACGAGAATTACTATACAAGAAACAAAAAAGTTGACTGTACTATATATGATTATATTGAGATATATTGATAGGTTGCCCCAAATTAGTGGGGCTACCAGGATGCGTCTTGGTTTAATGATTGGGGTCTGTTTACATGCGATAGTTAAGTAGGGAATGCGTCTCTCTGGGGTGCAAGACCCAAATCCAATTCAGCTGGTATCCTTGATTTCATTAACTCGGGGGATATTCTCGATTTCCTTAACTCGAGGATATACATATACAAGATTACCATCTTTAGATGGGGTTTCCTCGGTTTCCTTAATTCGAGATATTATTATGATATTTGGCGATATGAGACTATATGATTACAGTCGTGGATGGGGTGTTCTCGATTTCCTTAATTCGAGAGTATACGATATATGACAATACGATTTGAAAATTTAAAACAATACCTTGAAATGATTTATTGAGATGTGATTTGAGATGTGTAATATGAGCTTGAGAGACAAGCCTCGTGATGTTTGATTTGAGCTCACTAGTTGAGCTATACGATATACAATATAACTTGAGCTCGCAATACAAGCGTTGCAATGTGACAATATAATATTTGCTCACAAGATGAGCAAATAAACCTAAGATGATTTGAACTTGAAATATGAGATTAAGAAATCGATAATTATTCGTGCGAGGAGTGTGATTATATAATCTAAACTCATTTGATGAGTATGAGAACATGATACAATATGGAATCGCGAGAGGAGCATGAGTATGAGATTATACGAGTATTTGTGTTTACATTGGTCTTATAAACATTGATTAGCAATTTTATCGCAACGAGATTCATTCAAGATTTCTTCAAGTTACAAGTATAGTGTACTATTGTTTACGGATTATTATGTTTGATTTATTTTTGAATATTTAAATTTTTTTTAAATAAGAGTTATTGAATTTGATATGCGTAGTTGATTGTGCTTGAACATTTTGTATATAGTTATTGATATGTTGATATGTGTTAGTGGAGAAATCCGGATGAGCATTGATAACTCGCGGTATAGGTTGGGACTTATGATTATTGAAGTGTTTTTGACATTTAGCAGGTTTTAGGTAGCCTATTTTTAGGGGAGATTCTGCCCTATTTTCCGCGAAGATTTCCTTTGATATTTGTTTTGTAACTTTGAGGACAAAATTATTTTAATAGGGTTAGATTGTAATACCCCGACTTTTTCAAATAATCGATAATATTTATGGATATTTCTGATTCCGATTTACCGGAAGCAGTAAATGATCTCACTGTTGGTAAATAGTCGAGCTTTATTTGTTGAATTTTTATTGGATTGAAGAAATCGGTTGACTTTGGGCCGAAATCGTAGAATTTGTTGAGCGGAGTCCGTAGACGCAAGAAATGCCAAAAACAGAGTTACGATAGAAAAATTCTGATTAACGGAAGTTTATTAGAATTACATTACCGTAAATGTATGGGTATAAATAGAATTTCCAAAAAAGAAAATGGTAGACTTTTCGTCTCGGGTCAACCAATGCTGACCCGCGTTGACCGCATGGTGACCGAAAATCGTCGTAGAGTTTTCAGTCGTCATGGGCACGAGTTTTGGAAGGCTTTGCAGTGAGCCATGGGCACGAGGTTGCTATTTAGTACAGCTTTTCATCCTCAGACTGACGGGCAGTCTAAGCGGACTATACAGACACTTGAGGATATGTTGCGGTCATGCGTGTTGCAGTTTCGTGGAAATTGGGACCAGCAACTACATTTGATAGAGTTCGCCTACAACAACAGTTATCAGGCCAGTATCGAGATGGCACCGTATGAGACCCTGTATGGGAAGCAGTGCCGCACTCCGTTGTGTTGGAGTGAGGTGGGTGAGCGATGGCTTATTGGCCCTGATCTGGTGAAGAGCACCATGGAGGACGTCCAGATTATTCGGGATAGATTGAAGATCGCCCAGGATCGTCAGAAGAGTTATGAGGACGTGACGAGGAAGAGCCTTGAGTTTGATGTAGGTGACTGGGTGTTCTTGAAACTATCTCCGAGGAGGGGAGTTGTGCGTTTCGGGAAGCATGGCAAGCTTCGACCACGATACATTGGTCCGTACGAGATCACAGAGAGGGTTGGAGCTGTTGCTTACAGACTTGAGTTACCGGCGGAGATGACCCGTGTTCATGATGTTTTCCACGTTTCGATGTTGCGGAAGTATATCTCAGATCCGTCACATGTGTTATCCCCACAGCAGTTACCGATCCGTGATGATTTGACATATGTGGAGGAGCCAGTACAGATTCTTGATCATCGTGAGCAGGAGTTAAGGCACCGTGTGATCCCGTTAGTGAAGGTCTTGTGGCAGAATCACTCGGTTGAGGAGGCCACCTGGGAGACTGAGCAGCATATGTGGGAGCAGTATCCTCATCTGTTCACCTGACAGGTATGTAAATTTCGAGGTCAAATTTTTTTTAAGGGGGGTAGATTTGTGACGACCCGAACCAGAATCAGTAGTGTAATCAGTACGATTCACAAGATTAAGCATAATCGCGATTAATCGTTAATTTTGTGATTTGTCGGATTAGTTCGCGACTTAGATATTGGCTGAGAATTTGAATTGAGTTTCTTCTTGAGAGTTGTAGAGCACGTGATTTCGAGCTCGTGGGCGGTTCCGGATGATTTTTCCGATAACCGAGGAATATAATATGATTATTTGAAGTTTCAGTTTAACGACGAGTTTATCCGTTCATTTCGTATTTATCCGAATCGTAATGGTTATCCGTTTTGGACCGTTGATCGTCCCGAGACGCGAGTATAAATATCGGAAATAGTCAAAACATTGTCGAAAACACTATTTGAGGCGTTGACCAAGCATTGACTTTCCATTTTGGGCTGTTGACCGTTGACCCATGAAGGATATTGACCCGTTTGAATTTTCGCCGGCCGACTTGGATTTTTCGGCCATCTCCGGCCACGTTTGGGGTATAATCTTACTTCCCTTGAGTTTCTAAGTGGTTTTGTGTTTGAAATTATGGAAATTGGTTGTGTTTTAGTTGATTTCGAACCGAGTCAGTTTCGTGGATTTCGCCGGTGACGGTTAAGGGTGTTCCGGCGAGCCACGGTATCGGGGGAGTGAGGGTTTCGACTCTCCTTGCCGCCGTGATGCTTCCTAGGTACTTGAATTTGGACGGGGTGGTGGTTCCGGTGGAACCCGTGGCGGTTGCCGGAGTTGGACTCCGTTTGAATTCGAGCTGATTTTGTGATGATACAGGTTGAATTGGGACTTGTTGTAGTGTAAATTGTGTTGGGCTTGAGGAGATCTTGAGAACTGGAGCTTCCTCGCCGGAGAAACTCTCCGTTGACGACGCACCGCCGCCGGCAGCGGCGATTAACGGCGGCGCTCCGGCGAGAACGTTGACTTTTTAGTTTTCAATGATTTTAATGTCATTTTTTTCGTAATCGCGCCCTGATCGTCGTCTTGAGGTTTTCGAGTTGATTTGGGTATTGGATTTTCAGTAGAGGGTTTCGAGAGAAGATTTCGGGAATTCAGTTGATTATTTTATACAGTTTTATATGTTTCCGGGAACAGTTGGTTTCCGTGGTTAAGTACAGAGTTGTGGGCTATGGTTTTGATCAGATGTGTTTTAGGATTATTCAGGGGATCAAGATCGTGCTTCGGGCGAGAGATCTTCCGCCGGGCCACGAGATTAACGCGAGTGCGCATTTCGCTCACCTATGAGTGGACAATTTCTTTTCACTGATAATCGCGAGTCTTTATAGATGTTTTACGAGCATGAGCATGCATACGAGATTATGATTTATATGAGCATGTGTTATACGATTATATTACGTATATGCATTTATATATTGCTTTACGCATTTGCTTCGAATTATTTATGATTTGATTTACACTGAGTACAGTCATAGTTTATGTTGTTGTATCGATACACTCGCATCCCGGCTGATCCCCGAGGGTGCCTACCAGGGGGAACTGTACCTTGTGCCGATGTATTTTCGGGTAGGTACAGATTTCTATTTCTTGTGCCGATGTATTTCTGGGTGGAAACAGATACCCTGACTTGAGGCCTTTCTGGCTAGAATCACGCGTGGGTCTGGGATCCCGTGATTCGGAC
The DNA here is from genome assembly GCA_946800695.1 of Geum urbanum. Lineage (NCBI taxonomy): Eukaryota > Viridiplantae > Streptophyta > Magnoliopsida > Rosales > Rosaceae > Geum > Geum urbanum. The sequence goes on along the minus strand of OX327008.1, from coordinate 1,741,614 downwards.
TGTATTAGCACGGATGTGTCCATGAGTGACCCCGTGGGATTTTTACTTGCATGCTCAGTACGCTGGAGGAGTATGAGTTTACCTCATGTACTATATTATCTTTATTTATCTGGACTCGCATATGTTTTTATAACATATAATATTCGGCGAAAGACATTTATTTTCGTCCACTCACTTTAACGGTTTTCATGTCTTTCTCCTGGGCTTTTCGGTTTCCGTACCCAGTTTGCAGTTCAGGTTCTGGTGTTTCACGTCGTGGTTGAAGGCTAGTAGTTCGAGCTATCTATGTTTTCCAGTAGGTTTCTTGTTTCGCCTACTGATGTATATATTGTATATATTTACACTAGAGAGGTCGCTCTGATACATTCTGATATATGTTTTATATGGATTTTCTCGGATATACTATATATTACAGTATGTTTACTGTTTATTGATATTGAAATGATATTGAGAAATCCAGATGGGATTGGTGCCCATGGTTTGACTTTTGTGGCATAGGATGAAGTGTTATTTTCTGGGTGCAAGTAATGGCAATTCCGCATTAGTAGCGTTACTCTGCCGAAATTTCTAAGATTTTTGTTGGTTCACGTTTCAGAAGGGGTTTGATTCCGGTTTAGGCAACTAAATCGGGGTTGGGTCCTTTCAGCTTGGTATCAGAGCATTAGGTTGTCAGATTCTGTAGACTCTTGTAGTTATGACGCTTAGGGTATTTGAGTTTGTACAGCATGACTGGAGTGATGACCCGACTGGCCAGCGGTACTCATCAATACTTCGGGTGTTGCGTGTTCACAAATATCTGCTATCTCATAATTACGTTCTTTCTGCCTGTACCTAATGCTTGTCTTATATCAGTAGGATTCCTCCTCGACTTGGTCCCCGTGTTGATCGGGAAGCGGATCCTGATGAGGATCACCAGACACATGACTTGCTGATGCGAGTGCTGCGTTTGGAAGAGCGTTTTGACCCTGTGGTCAAAGCTCGTACTGCTGGTGCGACTGTGTTTTCAGGTTCAGCTGATCCAGAGATATGTGAGGCATGGGTGGTTCAGGTTGAACGGGTATGTAGGCGTCTGCGTTTTACCCCTGAGCAGATGACAGTGGCAGCAGTTGGATTACTTGAGTCTGATGCATATTTCTGGTGGGTTAGCACCGACAGAGTTCCAGTTGATACTCCGTGGACTTTGTTCCTAGATTTGTTTATGCGGAGGTATTTAACTAGGCTACCCAGCAGCGCAAGTATGAGAAGTTTACGAACTTGAGACAGGGCAGTATGTCTGTGCTTGAGTATCGAGACAGGTTTACCCGCTTGTCTCGTTTTACGCGTGATATGGTGGCTACTGAGGAAGCCAAGTGCCGTAGATTTGAGCTAGGTTTGAATTTTAATATCAAGGGGACTCTAACTAAGATACATCGGAACAACTTTGATGAGTTTTTCAGTGCAGCACTCCGAGGTGAGGATATCGAGAAAGAGAGGCAGCAGAGGTACTAGCCTAGACGGTTTGAGGAGGATGGACCGAGTCAGGGGCCTTCAAAGAGGCAGAGTTCAGATACTTCCGGTTTGGCTTCATCCTCGGGTAGTGGACCATATCGACCACCAGCCAGTGCATCGAGACAGAGGCAGAGGTGGAGGAGAGATCAGCTGCAGCGACCACAGGCTAGTGGGGGTTCTAGCGGCTCTAGTTATCCTCGACGTATCGGTGGCACGTTTCCTGTACCGAGAGAGTATCCACTTTGCAATTTCTGTAATCGACATCACTATGGTCCTTGTCAGCGAGTCCCTACCCTTTGTTATAGTTGTGGCCAGGAGGGTCACTTTGCAAGGGACTGTCTTCAGCCTATTGGTGGACAGGCGACCCAGAGTTCCGGAGGAGAGCGGGGTGCCACTTCGGGAGCTCGACCAGCACAGTTTGCGGGCTAGGACAGACAGCAGGGACAGCCTCAGTGTGGATGACCAGCCAGGTAGGCGAGAGTTCATGCCATGACTCTACGAGAGGGCAGAGCTTCACCGAAGGTCGTTATTGGTACGTTGCATGTATTAGGTATTCCAGTACTTACATTATTAGATCCAGGTGCCACACATTCATTCATGTCATATAAACTATCATCATTAGCTAAGGTACATGCATCTCCACTTCCGGGGTTGTGGAGAGTGTTATATCCGTCAGGTGAGATTGTGAGTATCGGTTGGGTATACAGAGACTGTGAGATTTTTATTGGAGGCCATGGGTTAGCCGCAGATTTATTGTTGCTTGACATCGTTGATTTTGACCTGATCTTGGGTATGGACTTCTTGGAGACGCATTGGGCCATGTTTGACTGTCACAAGAAGGAGGTCACATTTCGACGACCAGGCTTTCCCGAGATACTGTTTCGCGGCGAGAAGAATACTTCACTACTGTGTTTGATTTCCGTGATGAGGGCAGATCGGTTGATGAAGAAAGGATGTGTTGCTTATTTAGCCCATGTTGTTGACACTACAGTAGCTGTGCCAGATCTTAGTAGTATTGAGGTTGTTTATGAGTTCTCGGATGTGTTTCCAGCGGAGTTACCGGGCATACCTCCTGTTCGAGAGATTGACTTTACTATTGAGTTATTACCAGGTACAGGACCCATTTCACAGACACCGTATCGTTTGGCGCCAGCGGAGTTGAAAGAGTTGCAGGTTCAGCTCCAGGAGTTGCTGGTACCGTGGCGTGTGGGGTTCACGTGCCACTGTCTGCGACGGCTCGTCTAACCGGAAAAGTTTTCGAAAAGCATCAAGTTATATTCTATTGTGTTCGTAATGACGTTGAGAGTGTAATTGTGTGGTTAATTTGAGGTTTAGGGTTCGTTATCCTAGTGGGTGGGCGGTGGTGATTAGTGTAGCTACCAGTGGCAGTATGAGCGATGAACAATTATTTGTACCTTATGTTGTTAAGATCGTATTGTCATATTATGTTTATTGTTAAGGTTATTAATCCCTATCGATTGCGTTTAATCATTATCCAAGTATTTACTTGAATTATCCGAATATTTGTCATTTTAACGATTTTCGACAAGGATCGGGTCGTCACAATGACTGACATGTGATTATCTTCTAAATAATTATTCAATATTTTTTACCAATAACATGTGACACGTGTCATACCTATGTGTCATTATCGTTAAAATATTTTAATACTTTTATTTCCGATAAAATTTCAACCAATAACTAGACGACGTGTTTGCCAATTTCATTGTTATAGATTAGTGATGGTGATGAATTTTTTTATAAATTCGAGTTTTTAAAATCAACTATTTTACAAACATGAATATTACTACACTTTCTTCATGAGAGTTGTAGAATATTTTATTGTGAACTCGTATGAATTTTTCGTATAATTTTTCGGAATCTCAAACTATTTTTTATGATTTTTAGATGTTTTAATTTCAATTTCACTTTTTTAAAAATTAAATATTTTAATTTAATCTGGGCCGTTAGATTAATTTTTTTGATTCAAATCCAACAGCCTAGATCAAGATGATCGTTAAAAATATTTTGTTGTCAATTGGTGCGCCACATGTCAAGCTCCCACTAGTGCATTAATTTTTTCCCACTATTTTATTGGTGGGCCTGGATTAAAAACATGAAGATGCACCTGGCGTCACCCACGTGGGCGTGGGCTCTTCCAGGAGCGCCTGCTCTCAAGCGAGCAAGACTTGCTCGTTTGGCTGCTCGAGCAAGACGTCAACATTCAGTCGACAACGTTTTTTCTCTTGCTGCATTCGACTTCCTCCTCTACTCATGCTCCCACTGATAGGGCTTGCCACTGCTCATGCTGCTCGAGCTCCTGGTGCAGTTAAAGGAGGAGAGAGGAAGAGGGGTCAACACCATATGCGCAAAATGCTGACTTTCCTTGACGTAATTATCAAAATATAAATAATCACTAAAAATTCGTTGACCACAACTTCTTCATTTTAATTCTGATTCAAGTGTTGTACGTGTCAACACAAACTCTTCTAATCGAGCTCTACAATTTTTACCAAAGAATTTTCTTGAGTTACTGAACCGATAAATATTCTATCAAAGGACCTCTAATATCTATTAACCATAAAAAAATTTTACCACACTCATCTACTAAACCTTACTAAACTAGTAAATTAGTAAAATTAGGTTTAGGTTATCACCACTAGAAGACATGCACACCCGATGGGTGTGGGAGGGAGAAGGTAGTCATCTATAAAGGGGTTATTATTGCAGAGAAGTGAGAGAATGTAGACCTTGTTTTTTTAGGAGGGAAGTTATTGTAGAGAGAAAGAAGGAAGTAGTGGAGATAATTTTTTTTAAACAATATTTATTATTGATGATATTTTATTAATTACTATAATAATCTTGATATATTATATTAAACTAAGTGAAAAGGGCAAAAAAGAAAATATTTGGTATAAGTGGGAAACAAACTCACTTCCCTTAATAATAGTATAGAGTACGGCGCTCGAGTTCCATCTCGAAACAAACCTGTATCTTCTCAAGATCTTTCATCTTAAATTTGGATTTCAAATATTTTGCAGCATTCTAACGGTGGATGGCATCAAAATGACAATACACAAATCTAGCAGGTAAAGAGATGCTTATCAAGTTTACAACATGGCAGACCATAGTTGGACGACAAACTAATTGACATCACTCCTTTAAGCATCTTTGAAGTTCGAGACTCACTGTGAATCACATTTTTCCTCTGGAAGAGGTTTGGATCCAATAAGGTGAAGTCAGAATATAAAGTCAGGGATGCTCACCTGGATAACACAATTTGAGGAAAAAAATAGGATGGATCAATCTGAGTCATTCATTTGTTTAATGGATAGATTGACGGTTGAGATCATTACTCTCTCTCTCTCTCTCTCCCTCTCTCTCTCTCTACGACATGGAATCTTTTGTCCTCCATGATGAGCCTCAGACGTCGCTGTCATCCAATGACCAATCCTCCCTGTCATAAGAGCATATACACCGGCGTATAAAAACAGCACGAGCAGGCATGAAAACCCGGTGGCCCCCGCCGGCGAGAGCACGAGCTCGGCAAAACGGAGTGCAGCGGTGCAACGAGAGGCAGACAACCGCTCGTTGACCTCGGTGGCGAGCTCTGGCACGAGCTGGAATAGCAGCTGCTGCTGCTCGAGCAAGCTGGTGGTCCCCACTCACGTGGGTGATGCCAGCGTCTGCTTTTTGTTTTGTTTTTCCCGTGTGGGACCCACCGAGGCTCAGTAAATGGTTTATTTTTACAGTTACATGACACGTGGCCCAATAGGAAGCCGCCACGTGTCATGTCGGTGTAGGAAAAAAATCAGAAACGGCTACTTGATCTGGACCGTCGATTTTGAATTGAAAATCCAATCCAATGGTCCAAATTCGTATTAAACGGTTAATTTTCTAAATAACGGTAAGAATTTTATATTTTGCAAATCAATCCCTAAAAAATTGCAAAATTACTCTGTAAATGTTGCAAATCAGACCCTAAATATTTTCTATAAATACTACTCTATTTCATTAAGCTCTCACACAAAAATCTATCATCTCCCTCATTCCCATCTCTCTTTCCATCTCCCTCATTCCCATCTCCCTTTCCTTTGTATTTTTTGGCATATTAATGGCCACTTGGCTTCCTTCGGAGGATTTACAATTGTGCATTTCTTATGTTCGTCATAGTGTGGATCCTCTCACCGGCAACAAGCAAAAGACCGACAAATTATGGGAAAAAGTCTATGCCGATTATTCGGAAAATTGGGAGATTGGTCATGGTGAATCAAGCAAGGAAGCTAGGAGCCAAATCGCAATTTCATCTCGTTTTACTAAGTTGAGACCAATTTTGAAAAGTTGGGGTGATGCTCTTGCTTATGCACAAAGGAATCCACAATCCGATACAAATTTGCATGATGAGGTAATAACTCCTTATAATTTTGGCATCTCCATTTTGTTTGATTTATTTAAATAAATGTTGTGACATAAATGTTGTGACATAAATTCGTATGTAATATTATTGTGACATAAATTCGTATATTTTTTGGCATCTCCATTTTATTTAACTCCTTATAACTCCTTATGTAATATTATTGTGACATAAATTCGTATATTTTTTGTAGCTAAGAAAAGCTCAATCATGGTATGTGGCACAAAAGAAGAAAGAGTTTACAAAGTTTGAATGTTGGGAAGTGGTGAAGAACCATCCTTATTTTAGGTTCATCCAAACTACAACTCCACCTTCTTCCTTTCCATTCGAAGGTACTCCTCCCGTTTGCGAAATGTCTCCCACAATCGATTTGGATGAGAATGAAGAGGTTTTAACACCACAAAGCAACCACCAAGGTCCTTCTAGTCCGGTTAGACCAATGGGAGTGAAGGCGGCTAAGGAAGCAAGGAAAAAGGGAAAAAAAGGAATGACTCCTACAAATGAGGTACGCGATGAGGCTTTAAAATGCATGGTGGCCAATCAAAAAATTTGGCTCTCCGGCCAAAAATCAAATGATGATAGTGCGCTTGCTTTACACAAAGAGACACTCGCCCTCCAACGCGAGGACTTCAATTTGAGGGCTTTATCCGAAGAAACAAGGATCATGACAATGGATATGAATGCTTTGACCCCAAACACAAAGAGGTATTTCTCGAAGAGGAAAGCGGACATCCTTAAGAAAGTGGATGAGGCTGAAGAGGATGGTAGCACTGCAATATTTTCAAACTGTTATCGCCCGCTTAATTTTAGTGATTAGTTTAATTAGTTTGTCTTCATAATAAATCTAGGCTTGGCTTGTCATTATGTAATTTTAATTTTCAAGAAATAAAAACGTTGATTTCTTTATTGAGATAAAATTCAAACACACAACAAAAAAATAAAGTAACATAAAATTCAAACAACATGAAATCCAAACACACAAAATTCAAATACACATAATGCAAACACATTAAATAAAAACAACATATTTAGATATGTTCATTGGTTTCAATAAACCAATTGTGTTTCACCAAGTCCTTCTGAAGCTCTCCATGGATATAAGCAGATTGGAGATCCACCACACGGTCGCGAAAGCGTTCTTCATTCAGGCCATCTCTTCCAACTGGCTCCAAAGGAACTCAATTACCTGAACCATCCACTGGCCCATCATAACTAGCGAAGGCGCTGGCTGGGTTTTGTAGATCTTCTTCGTCGTTCTCCTCAAATTCGTCCTCCACAAATTCTTCCTCAACAATCATGTTGTGCATTATGATGCAAGCCAACATGATCATTTTTAATACCGATGTGTGGTGACACCGAGCTGCATGACGAATAATTCCCCAACAAGATTGTAAGATCCCAAAGCACCTTTCCACGTCTTTGCGGTATGACTCCTGTTTTCTTGCGAACAACTTCTGTGGTAGCTCCTGGGGATTGGGAATTGTTTTGACGAACGAGGAGTACCTCGGATATATTCCGTCGGCTAGATAATAAGTGTTGTGGTACGTCATACCGTTGACTTTAAAACTCCGTTGCGGACTTGTACCGGCAAGGAGCGAATCGAATATATCCGATTGGTGGAGCACGTTGATATCATTTTGTGCTCCAGGTACTCCGAAGAAGCTGTGCCATATCCACGTGTCATATGAAGCCACAGCCTTTAAGATAATAGTGGGTCGTTTCTTCCGGCCAGAGAATGCTCCTTGCCAGGCTGTTGGGCAGTTTTTCCATTCCCAGTGCATGCAGTCGATGCTTCCAATCATACCAGGGAATCCCCGAGACCTTCCCCTTCTTAGAAGTCGAGTGAGATCAGCTGCATTTGGAGCACGGAGGTAAATGTCACCGTAAATCTCGTACACTTGCTTGCACCACTTCTTCATGCATTCTAGTGTTGTTGAATCACCCATCCTTGTGATTTCAGCGCACTGATCTGCGGCTGAGCCGTACGCCAACATACGAAGAGCACCGGTCATCTTTTGTTGGGGAAGAAGGCCGAGCATTCCAGTGGCATCTGATCTTTGATGCCAAAATTGGTCGTGGTTGCAGAGATCCGTCATTATACGGTTGAATAAGTTTGTACTCATTCTGTACCTCCGACGAAAGGTTTGCTCGTTGAAGATTGGGCGTTCGATGAAGTAATCTTCCATCAGATTCTGTCCCCTTGACTCCCTATGCCTTTCTTCATTTCGACGGCGGCGAGGGGGTTCATCATCGAACGATGTAGCTACCATGACCGCGTCAGTGATGAAGGCATTAGCAACTTCAGCATCTTGCTCACGTTGTTGTTGCCTCCTCGTGATAAAATGGTTCAAATCGAAAGGATTCATCTTACTGATGTGGGAATGTGAGGAAAGATTTGAAGAAATGTTTGTACAGGTAGAATAACTAGTGAATTGGAGATGGTGTGAGAATACAATGATCAATTGTCGATTTTTATAGCCAAATTCAGATCATCTGATATCTGAAGATGATGACACGTGGCACATTTTGATTGCTCGGAAATCTGATCGGAAATTTTCTTCAATTATTCGAACGATAATGACACGTGGATTGGACACGTGGCACATTTTGATTGCTCGGAAATCTGATCGGAAATCTTCTTCAATTATTCGAACGATAATGACACGTGTATTGGACACGTGGCAGCCCGTGATTGATCAGAAATCTTATCGGAAATTTGGTTCAATTATTTAGACGACAACGTACTGTGAGAATGACACGTGTCTACTCGTCATTGGTTGAAAATCTTACCGGGAATATATTATCATTATTTACCCGATAATGACACGTGTCGCCTATTTATTGGTTGAAAACCTTGTCGAGAAATAAACAATTTGAATTTTATAAGTTATGAATAGTAATAGGAGGTGCTATTTTTTACACTGCTGCACGAAAAACAGGAACAGCACCTCCTATTCGATGAATAGTGATAGCACCTCCTCAAATAGGAGGTGCTATCCCAATAGGAGGTGCTATATGGGTCCATATCCTCTAATCCATCGTAGACCGATAGAGAAGCGCCACATCTGCCCCGCAACCCTTCAATTGCATCCTTAAACCGTTGTCCTACCTCGACGCGATCTACGCGTTGTTCGATTCGTCCTCCGCTGCATCCAATGACCATGATAGCCTAAAGCTCTCGGCCAAATCGTACGATCCTGTGGGTCAGTTTGAGTCCTCAAGGGGTGGGTCTCTGAGCCAAAGAAGGAGATGGAGCTCTCGAACTCGCTTTTCCCCGGTGGTACTTCGTACTACAAGTACTCGATCACAACTCAGACCAACCTGCAGGAGTACGGCGACGACGGATCTGAGTTCACTGTCTAGCGGTTTAAGGGGCTCATCAATGCGCCTCTTCCCACCCTTATACTGATGACGAGGTATCGCTCTTAGCATCTCCCCTCGCGCTCGGATTTATGGACCTCAAATGCCTCTCGACCTCAACTTTGGGTTGAATTTGGTGATGAGCTTTGGGTTCCATTAGAGGTCGCAGTGGACATGAAATTCGGTCGAAGTCCTGGCGTTTCTCATCATTACCGGGACAGAGGCCTGCGGAGTCGAAGGCATTTGCGCAAGAAGAGAGAGAGAGAGAGAGAGATCAATTTTTTAGTTTTAATCTTAGCTGTCCAATCTTTGTATTGACAAATGGATGGCTGTCGTTCTTCATGTCATTCCATTCCTTCAAATGTGTTATCCAGGTGTGCAGCTCTGTAGATCAAGCATCAAAGCTATACATGAAAATGAGCTAAGGTATATATTTAAGCTAATAATTTTTTTTTGAAACGTCTGTATGATCCCCATACAACGTACATATTACTTACGTAGTAAAAGTATCTCCAATGGACTTTCTAGTGGTGCTCCTGAACCAAATTATTGAGAAAAGTTCAATTTATTCTCTCCAACTATGCTCTCTATTGTACTCTTAAGATAAGTAAGATGTTAGGAACTCTTAAATTTGAAGAGAGAAAAATGGGCTCCTAGATGCTCATTGTAATTAATTTAACTAATTTTATTGTTTGTTTTTCAATAAAATTACCATAAACATGAATTTGTACTCTCTACATTTCTAACACGGTTAGAGCACAAAAATTTTCGCTCTCTAAATATTTAACTTTTAGCTAAATTTTCAACAAATCTATTGAAAATATAAGGAGCATCATTGGAGGTGCTCTAATCCGACCATTTTAACTACATCATGTTATTCATATAGTCATACGTGTATTTATTTATCCCGCATACAACGTACGTACCATCTATGTAATCGATCATTTTAACTACATTGTGTAATTCATACAGTCAGACGTGTATTTATTTGGTTTTACATTATTGTTATTCTACATTAATATCTCAGACGATATCTTTTTCGAGTGCAAATTATGTTAGATGGTTTATATTATAAATAAAACATCATAACTTCCCCTGCTGAAAAAAGCAAATTTAAAAATTATTTGGGTTACTTAGATAGGATAATTATATATGATCGAGCTAGAGACAGACAGAGAGAGAACGTAGCTTACTTTAATGACAATATAATTAAGAAGTAAGAGAATCCGGAGCCTCTAAAAAATGGTACGCAAATTAAACGTCAAAATTACGTACGTGTATAATTCAACGAACAAAATTTGTAAAAATTTGGACAATTATTTTTCTTTTGCCGAAAAAAGATATTAACTAATTGAGTAAAAAAACCGCATTTTTTCTCGAATTTTTTGAAAGATTGGGCGATTCACAAATTAACTAATTAGGTTAGAACCAACCAGGTCTGATCTGTGTTACAATTAACATTATTTAGAATGATTAGGAACTTAATTAGAGCAGTTTAAAAATAGGCTACGTATAAGTACTAATGGATCATTGACAATGGTGCATATATACCAGCTTGTTTAATCTACGAGTTGCAACTAAACCAGCAAGGAAACACATAGAACCAGAATTAAACTAATCCTTTTGGGAAGATTATGACGATCTGCTGCAAGTCTGTAACAGAGATGAAGAGAGAGAGAGAGCAAACAAATCTCCTTGAGACAAGGAATTTCCCTAATTTCGATGAATGCATGCATGCCATATATCATATATATTTGACAGCTTGTGGTTTTGCTCCTTAATTAGTATCCGACCGAGTCTGCATAGCATGCATGTGGATGACGATAGATTCGTATATGACCTTCAACACATTTGTACAAAAGCAATTATTATTTTTTGACAATCTAAAACGAAAATGTTCATGAATCCGAATAGAATATCACTGTTAAGTAAATTTACGATAATTCCTATTTTTTAGTGAAATTGCAAGGATTCCCACATTCACGATTAACCTTCAAAGATTGCAGCATGACTAGCTGAGATATGGAAAACAGGGCGGGAAAGGTCCTTGCCCCTTAGGACCGTGTAGAAGTAATTTATTTTTAATTCAAATAGGAAAATATGAGGAGATCAGTTAACCTCTCAAACTTTGCTTCAACGATTGCCATGTGTCCTTCTAATCTCTCATTCTTTAGCTCCCTTAATTAACCTTTTCAATTTCAATAATTGACGTATAAAACTAGGCAAGGGGGTAAGAGATCTAGCTCGTTGAGAGACTAGCCTCTTCTCCCGGTTCTTTCTAATATGAAAAAAAAATTATGATGATAAAGATATCTGATCTACATATTGTATCTATAATAGATACGAGAGATAACTATAACAAGTGGTTTAATGAAAATATTGAGTCTCGCCACGAGAACATTTAATATGAAATCTCTACGTCATGCGTTTGAACACTGACGACGTTAAAATATATTTGTTAAATTATAAACATGCACATACACTATGTTACAATGCACAGTTGGACCGGGCCAAAAATTTCTGGTGAACCTAAAAAATCTTTTGGTTACACTTAAAAAAAATGAAAAAGAAAAAAGGATACGAGAGCCGTTCCACTACTATGATGTGAAAACTTTAGGAACACGATTAGATAAGTGATCGATCGTCTAACTAATGACTTGTTCATGTGTACGTAGAGTGTAGCATTATACAGAGGATTAACACCGTACTTCGCATGTAAGGGTTTTATAAACAACAATCTCTTTCTGTAGGCCAGGGAAACAGCGACTGGTGATGTTTTTGGTTGCCATGATCGAACTGCATGCAAGCTCATGCTAGATCGACATGCATGTAAAAGCAGATGAGAGAATGTAAGATATAGTTTTAAAACATCCCATTACACGTTGCCAATCGATCTAGAACGAAACTGGCTACGAAGCAACGTTAAATTAACTTGGTCCAGGAATTGCATATACGTTCAGGAGATTGATTGAGAGCTACCTAGACACAATTTGACTTTGATCTATGATCGATCACACAGTAGTGAGAATGTGATCGAGATGGAGAAAAAAGAGAGACGTGGGCATGGCGAAAGATCCGGCGACCCTTCTGCTGCACACTGCTCCCTCTCTCTCCAATTCTATCTTCTTTCTTCTAAGATATGCATCCATTTCCGCCAGCTAACAATCCCAATACGTTTAATTAATTATTTTAATTACTAATTAATTGATGTATGCGCAGCTTCGATCGATCATATTATTGGATCCAATATTTTATGCAAAATTTTCTTGTTTCCCATGCGTATTCTTAAGACTTGGCTCTTTTCAGTAGTAACACACATGCATATATTTAATTACTTATGCACTAATCAGTTCATTTTCCCTATATATGTATATATTTGTTAATCTAAATGCATATGCAATCAATAATAGTTTGAATCTCTCTACAAATACAACTTAAATTCCACAGCAGAGTTGTCATTCTCATTCTGCATATGCATATGCATGCCTAGCTAAGCTAGCAAGGTAGAAGATATCTATTTCAGCTACCTATATTATTTCGGTATAGTTCTAGCTTATAATTACCATATTCCGGCCAAGATAGCAAGCTAACTTCTCCAACACTCGAATATAATGGCTCTAGCCAAGGAGAGAATTCCCCATGAACCATCACTTGCACAACAAGTAATTTCTCCAGATAGATCATCATCTTTTTTAGTTAATGGTTTTTATGCTTAGATTTGCAATTAGTGTGCTGATGTATGATGATGATGATGATGATCACGTTCAGGTAGAAATGGGGCACTCAGTGATCAACTTCAAGAACAATGTCCACCACAGTGGCAGTTTCCACGACGTCAGCAGTGCGTCGTCTCTGCTTAGTTTCGAGAAAAGCGAGCACAGCTCTTCTCTCATGAATTACCTCAAGACCAACAACGGCGTTAGTCATCATCATCATGACAATAACGATAGTAATTACCAGTGCATCAGCAGCGTAGACGACCCAGCTGCTCGTCTTTCTGGTGAATTCAACTGCTTCCAAACAGCTAGCAATTACAGCAGTTCCTTATCCAATCGCTCAAAACAAAGCCATGATCAACTAGGGTCAGCTTATGGGTGGTTATATTCTGAGGAAAATCTTATGGCAGATAGCTTCACCGAGTCAGAAACACAAGACGAAACAGCTTTTCCAAAGCGGCCCCATACGGTTCGATCTTAACCTAACATGGCCCTCCTCCTATATCTTCTTTTCGTGTATCGATCATGTCATATATTAACACATACTAGCTAGAACTTCCCTGTTTATGTATCCTCTGATGTATCTCTTATTAATGATCTCGATCTGAATCTAATTCTGTTCACAGGGAGAAAGCATGCAACCATTAAAGAAGCAATGCACCAGTGATACTATTGCTGCTGCTTCTGCTACAACTAAGAAGCCGAAATCCAAGTCCCCAAGTCCCTCAAAGGACCCACAAAGTATTGCAGCAAAGGTAATTATAGTAATAATTGCTTCAGATGCACTCAAATTTGGTTGATGTTGCACCTGATCATATCGATTGTATACACTACTGTATTGAGGGCAATGACCACGCACTTAAAGGTGCCCAATAAGGGTGGCAGGTAATATTAATGGGTATTTAGCTACCAATGCAACCACAATTGGATTGTTTGTAGCAAATACGGAGGTGACAAACTAAATACTGTTCACATTATTTGTGGTAAGAATGAGTATATTCGTGGTAAAAATAGATATATTGATAGCAAAAATGAGTAAATTAGTAGCAATGGAAGTTGGCTCCACCATTCCATTATTGGTGACAAACTTATATGTGACTTTTGTCCATTATTGTAGTAATGATATAAAGCAAGAAAGTATATATTAGAATGTAATTGATCGACCAAGGAAGAATGTTTGTCTTTCAGAATCGTAGAGAACGCATCAGCGAGCGGCTTAAGATCCTCCAGGAACTGGTGCCTAATGGCTGCAAGGTGACTTGGATGTTTATCTTATGATTGTTTCCATTTCTCTAAGATTTTATTTGTTCTTGACGTAACCGAAGTGTCTTGCATATATGTGCATCTGCAGGTTGATTTAGTAACCATGTTAGAGAAAGCCATCAGTTATGTCAAATTCCTTCAACTGCAAGTAAAGGTATGACATGGAGGGATTCAAGCAACTATGCCAGTTCTTTACGTATTGCCTTTCCAAATCTATTACTTTGAATCACTAGCTAGAATCTAAATCGTGTAAATATTATCTGCACAACTAGGTGTTGGCAACCGATGAACTTTGGCCTGGTCAAGGTGGGAAAGCTCCTGATATTTCTCAAGTGAAAGAAGCCATTGACGCTATCCTTTCATCTCAGAGAGAAACAAGCTCAAGCTCAAAGCTATAATGACTTTGGATGAAAACGAGGCCTTTATGAAATAATTGAACTTCCAAATAAAAATATTAGGAGCATTGTTGTTAAGAGAAAAAGCCTTGTCTAAAAGTCTGTACTAGCTTTGAATTTGCTATTAATCTAATTTCATGCCTTTATTTTCGTTTCGTTAATTATTCTCAAAATGCATGTCATTGACCCAATAATCACTTTTGGCCCAACAATAAACCCAATAGTCACTCAATTTAATAACATTTTCAAGTTACTTTATAAAAAAAACATGCAAAATCATTTTTGAAATAAAAAACACTTACATGACTATCACTAACTAAAACTTCACATTAATAACAACATTAATACCATGTCTTACCATTAATAGATTTCAATAAACATCTCTCTCTGTTTCTTTCTGCGAAGAATCCTTGACATTGACAGGCTAACAGACTGTGTGCGCGTAGCATCCCTTCCATCATGAAGAACACCCGGCCTCTCGCTCCTCCTTGCACTACGTGAAAAAGGGGTTTAGATGACTCTTATGTCCACGTCGTCTAAGCATGTTCGCAACTGTCGTCTTATACGCAGTTGTCTGTTGAAAATGTCATCAGACGATGTTAAGTGATCTGTCGTCTTTAACATAAATTAGACGTCTGGTTGATTTGTCGTTTACGAAAAATATGAAACGACTAATATGATCTGTCATATGAAATTATGTATAACGACAGATTATCTATAGGCATTGGGACTTGAATTCTAGTTATTTTGTGCATGTATCTATTGTCTCATTGACATTCTTCTTTTGCATATGACGTCATATCTATTATCTCGATTTATATTTAGATTTTGGTTTATTAAATTATATATATTGAGAAATACAATTGCAAATCTGAAAATAAAAAAATACGTGTATTCACATAGAAATTTTCATTTAATGCACTTACAATTTCTTCATGTTCTATATACCCAACTAAGCAATTGAACTAATAAAAATCGACTATTTAAAATATTGACTATACTAAGATATACTCGACTATCTTCAACTGCTTGTGAGAGAGGTAAATGAGTTTTGCTGTTGTTGCTTCCTTGGTTGGTTGACTTCACAGTATTAAGATTTAAGAGCAGACCTCAGCATCACCTAAGAATAGGTTATCAATCTCGTATTCAAGTTGAGGAGTGTGAACAACTTTTGGAGGTGGTCTGCACAAAATACCTGAGAGCCCCAACCCATCACACCAATCTATTTAATGTCCTTGAAGGCCTCAGGCAACAAATGGAACAAGGCCAGTCCTCCTGATCTTACAATATACTGTAATCAACAACAAAAATCCAAAATCATCATAAACCTCAAACCCAACACAGCAACATACGCACCAAAAAATCAAAATTCAATCAAGCAATCCTCAAGAAACAGAAACATAACCCATTTTCCAAAACACACTAATTTAGCAGAAATTAAAACCAAGAATCTTTACAGCAACGTGTGAGAATTCAAGGCAAACAGATGGTATACCCACTTTTCAAAACAAAACCAACATGAAATCAAGGCAATCAATAACCAAGAAACATAAAAGCCCAAATCAGAGAGAGAGGTTCCTGCTAAGAAGCCAAATAATAGACGGTTACAGTGCCACAATGCACTCAATTTCAATCTTGGCATCTAATGACAATGCCGCTACCTGAAATATAGAGCATGTAGGAGCTGGGGATGAAAAATCTACAAAGCAAAAATAAAGCCGTGGTGAATGAACAAGTAATGTGGCATATTGTATAGTACGATTCATTATAGAAATAGTTCTACTTTGTCAAAAGGTTCAATCTCATTCAGTGGAACCAAAAGATATGCAACAAATGGTAACCAAAATATTGATTGAAATCCCCGTGAGAAAAATACATGCTCTAAAAATTGTACAATGAGTAACCATGCTTCCAATTTTCTGAATTGTACATAGTACATTGTTAATGTGATCATTTATATTCTCTCTATAAAAGTAAGTTTCATAATAGGTCAAATTAATTCACTTTAACCTAATACTTAGTCTGCGAGGAGATACTCAGAGGAGTAATTAGATGACTAGAGGATTTCATATCTCACCACAAAAGAGCAGTTAGTCCTAGGTACAACATCAAATTTATTAGAACTCAGATTTGGCATAAATCTCGTCCAACGCCGGGAGGTAAATGTTCGCATGGTCAATGACTGAAGGCTTCTCCAAGCTTTTAGGTGGAGTCGACTCGGCTGTGAGGAAGAACGACCTTGCTGCCCGAGAGAGAGAGAGAGAGAGAGAGAGAGAGAGAGAGAGAGAGAGAGAGAGAGAGAGAGAGAGAGAGAGAGAGGTGTGGCTGCCCAAATGTAGATTAGGGTTGCTTGTGTTGTAAGTTTGTAGGGTTAGACTCTAAACACGTGTCTACAAAATAATAAAGGTCAAAAATTAAGTTTTTCAAGACGACAGATATTTGTCGTTGAATATGAACACAATTTACAAACAAAAATCTCTCTACAACCCTGTTTTTTCAATGACAAATATATGTCGTTGTAATACACTACAAGAAAAATGCACCTAGACCACGGACCATTTCCGTCGTCTAGGTGCAGTTTTCCGTCGTCCAAGCTCCGTGCTATAAGTGCTGTCGTTCAAGCACTTAGACGACGGAGATGGAGAATTCCGTCGTCTAAGTGAAAACTTAGACCGCGGAGAATGTCCGCGGTCTAAGTGCTCGCTTGGACCGCGCAAAATTTTCCGCGGTCTAAGTGAATACTTAGACCGCGGAAAACGTCCATCTCCGCGGTCTAAGTTTGCACTTAGACGACGGAGAATTCATTCTCCATTGTCTAAGTGTTCACTTAGACGACGGAAATCGTCCATCTCCGTCGTCTAAGTGGTGATTTTGTAAAAAAAAATTAAATGAAAAATTAATGAAATGCTAATTAATAATTAGCATTTAATGAATTTTTTATTTAATTTTTTGTATATCAATATTCATAATATTGCAAAATTTATTGAATATTAATTATTAATAATATATAATACGTACAAAATTCATAATGAATAAATAATTTAAATTATTATGGATTTAAATACAATGAAAACAAAATTCATAATATAATATATAAAATAAATTAATCTAGCCTAAATAAACTAAATTAACCTAAAACTAAACTAATTATAGGCGGTGGTGGTGGTGGCGGCACCGGTGGTGTTGGCAGGAATGTGGAGGCCGGTGGTGGAGGCGACAATGTAGGCGGTAGCTAGTGGTGCGTGGTGGTGGTGGAGGTGACGTTGTAGGTGGTGGTGGTGTGTGGTGGTGGCAGCGATGGTGGTGATGCCGGTGATGGCGGCGACGGTGGTGATGTCAGTGGTGGCGGCGACGGTGGTGGTAGTGATGATGATGGTGGATGGTGATGGTGATGATATATGGTGGGTGGTTTGATTGGGGGGGGGAGATGGAGAGGGAGAGAGGGAGAGGGAGAGGGAGGGGAAAAAATGAAGAGAGATTGAGAAAATGATGAATTTAAAGAGTTTAAAGCACTTAGACGACGGAAATTCAGTATTTCCGTCGTCTAAGTGATTTAAATTTTTGAAAAAATTTTAGCGGAAAAAGAATACCGCCAATTATTTTCACTTAGACGACGGAGATGATAATTTTCCGTCGTCTAACTGGATTTAAATTTTTACCAAATTTTTAGTGGGAAAAACACCGCCAAAAATTAAAAATTTAAAAATTCACTTAGACGATGGAGATGAGTATTTCCGTCGTCTGAGTGAATTTTTTAATTTTTTAATTTTTTAAAAAAATTAAAAATTTAAAAATTCACTTAGACGACGGAGATGAGTATTTCCGTCGTCTAAGTGAATTTTTTGAATTTTTTTATAATTTTTTTTATAATTTTTTTTTTAAATTAAAAAATTAAAAAATTTACTTAGACGGCAAAAATACTTATCTCCGTCGTCTAAGTGAATTTTTAAATTTTTAAATTTTTAGTGGGAAAAACACCGCCAGAAATTAAAAATTTAAAAATTCACTTAGACGATGGAGATGAGTATTTCCGTCGTCTGAGTGAATTTTTTAATTTTTTAAAAAAATTAAAAATTTAAAAATTCACTTAGACGATGGAGATGAGTATTTCCGTCGTCTAAGTGAATTTTTTGAATTTTTTTATAATTTTTTTTATAATTTTTTTTTTAAATTAAAAAATTAAAAAATTCACTTAGACGGCAAAAATACTTATCTCCGTCGTCTAAGTGAATTTTTAAATTTTTATTTTTTAAAAATAATTTGTAATGAATTTTTGGACGTCCTGTAATTTGAATGGAATTGTCGTAAAATATCGATTAAAGAATCGTATATATAAAAAGTGGGATTTAAGACGATGAATTAATTTACTTATTCAAACTTGTTAAGTATCTACTAATATGTATAACTTAAGTGTCGGTACGTATAGGCTCATTGCACATCGATATTAACGACATTGAATTTGGAAAAAACGACCGTTGGATATACTCAGCATAACACTATATATAAGTAGAATAATTTCCACTAAATACTGAGTTTGTTCAGGGTTTCATCGGCACAGTTAACCGCAAATCCAAAAAATTTACAAACCGGAAACTTGGATACACGAAAATCCGTAAGTCCTATTTTAAAATCGTCGACGTCACACTCCAAGCATTGTTTACTCTATGGTCTCGACGAAAAGAATATGCATTGGGACATGGTCTAGATGGTCGTTGTCTTAGGTGAAATTACGAAATTTTCACTTAGACGACGGAAATGCACATTTCCGTCGTCTAAGTGAAAACATGGTTTAGGGGATAGGGCCTTAGGGTTTAGGGTTAAAGTACTTAGACGACGGAGATGTCTTTTTCCGTCGTCTAAGTGTCACCCACACCGCGAGACCCTAAACCCTAAACCCAAATTAATTGGGCGCCGGTTCTAAAAATTCAAAATTTTCACTTAGACGACGGAGATGTCTTTTTCCGTCGTCTAAGTGAAAACTTAGACCCCGGAAACTTTCTCCGCAGTCTAAGTGAAATTTTTAAATTTTTGAAATTTCACTTAGACGACTGAGATGTCTTTTTCCGTCGTCTAAGTGAAACTTAGACCGCGGAGAAAATTTCCGCGGTCTAAGTGTCACTTAGACGACGGAAAAAGACATCTCCGTCGTCTAAGTGTTCACTTAGACCGCGGAATCACTTAGACCGCGGAGAAGTTTCCGCGGTCTAAGTGTTACTTAGACGACGGAACCTTTAAGGTTCTATCGACTAAGTGCATTTTTCTTGTAGTGATAATGCCTGATTCGCATAAGAAACACTCCAAGTTTGAATTTACTCAGACGACATAATTGTATCGTTGTTTGAAGACATTAAATTATAGGTTAAAAATATCAATAAAACACAACATCAAACTGGGTTCATTGACTGTAAAGAGTAATATATGCTGAAAATTTCTAGCATGATTTACCCCATGACATGCATCAACTTAAACATTAGTCCTCAAAGTTGTAAAATGATTATCTAAACTTGTAATTTGTCCTAAAAGTTGTAAAATATTTTTGATAGAGTAATTACTATAAGAAAAATATTTATTTTATAATTTTGATGACCAATTTATAAGTTGATGCATGGAATGTGTTAATTCATGGTAACCTCCCCCGAATAATGCTAGCATCTAGCTTTTAAAAACTCTAGCCTATTTGTAGTATTCATGCTGAAATCAATTAAAATTCATACATACGTCCAATTTTACGGTTGTCTTCAAAAAACGAAAAAAAGAAAAATGTACGATTATGAAGATTTGATTATATATGTAACTCCATTTTAGTTTTAACTCTTCATTTTTGTTCTGTTCAAAGACATGGATTTTTTTAAAGAGTAAGCTTTTTTGCTGACCTACCCCCGGGGAGGGTCATACTCACCTCCCATCCCACCGTACGTTTTCCATGTGTACAAACAGTAATAAGTGTTAACTGTGGTTTATAATTTTAATTAATATAATTACACAAAACATTGCTAATAATGTAATTAATTCTATATAATTATGCCTTTAAAAAATCGATTCTTTTCTTTGTCATAATTTGTGTCTTTTCTCCGCCGTAGTTTTCCTCTGTAGGGTTTCCAAGCCGGACTGTAGCTGAGGAAGACATTGAGCATTTCTTGTTCGTCATATAGGCGGCCTTGACCCGAGCTTGTCGTCCACCATGCCTTTGGTTGGTAGCTTTGCTTCCGGATGGGGAGTTGGTATTGGTGGTCTTAATGTTTCGTGGTTGTTATTTTGAGGTGGTTACAAGTTTTATTTTCGGTGAAGTCTGGTGACACAGTGATATCCTAGGTGGTATGCAATGGTCGAGTTTGATTGTTCTTCTTGGTATTCGATTTTGGAGGTTGAGTGGGTTTCAATCAACTCTACTAGGGTTTTGGATGTGCAAGTGGTGTTTCTTTGGGCAGTGACTTCGAGCGACGATTATGGCCTTAAGGAGACTAGGCGGTGTTTTGACTGTGATTCGTGGTCGTGGTGGTTGATTCTAGCAAAACAAGGGAGACAGGTCATGGGGGAGGGTTGCACTCGATATTGGGTGTGGCGATGGTGCTGGATTTGGCTGGAAAAGGTTTGTTGGGCCAGGAAAATTGGGTCCCAATTTGATTGATTGGGCTGTTGTTCATAGGTTGTTTAGGGCTAGGATGTTTTTTAACCTAATTTATGTTTTAGCTTTTCTAATTCAATAATATTCTATGGTTGTAACATCATGTCCTGAGAATTACTCTTTTAAGATTTGATTAAGGGTTAATAGAGAAAGATAGTTAGTTTTTTTTTTAGGTTTAAAAAGGCATTAGGCGGAATTAGGCGATGAAGCTACTGCCTAGCGCCTAGGTGGAGTTTAATCGGTAATTAGGTAGATTATTTTTTATATTTATTTAATTAATTATATATTTATATGATATATTATAATATGAATAATAAGAAAAATTATGAATAAATGTCATAAAAAAAAGCCACCCGAGAACTAAATTTTATGTTGAGAACTGAATTTTAGAGCATTTCATTTGGTGAAAAAATGGTGCACTCAACATTGGAGTCTTCTTATTGACATCTGGGGTTGTATCTCTATATTACTTCCCGAAGTTTAGGTAGTTAGCTCTTACCGTGTCTTATAGGGCACAAACAGACCCGGACCTGAATAGAGGCCTATGAGGCAAAAGCCTCGGGTCCAAAATTTTGAGGGTCCAATTGTTTTAGAATTGTTTTTATATGTTTTATTAAGATATTTGAGAAAAATCAAAATATATGCTATTCTCTTTCTTCTCTGATTTTTTGTCGCATCGTTCCGGTAGCCCAATCCTTCTCTTGAATCGTTCCAGTACCCCAAGGCATAGAGAAGCTCAAAGATCCAAAGCAATTCGATGTCCTCGAAATCTAAAGGTTTAGCTGCACAAATATATATCTCCTTAGGTTATTTAACAATTCTGTTCAGTCTCTCTCTCATGCTCTCCCTTTCACTCTCTTTTGACTCCACTCGCTCCAGATTGGGTTGATCTTTGAAGTAATTGAACAAAGAGTAAACTGTAATATTTTGTTTTCGATCTTGTTATTTGGATTGATCGATTATTATTTAAGGTAGTCAATACAACTCAAACCGCAATTTTAAGGTAGTTTATACAACTCAACCCGCAAACTGTCACTACTGGAGGAAGGAATCGGGGCGACGTAGTTATATTTCTATGTCGCTCCGATTTTAGTTGAGGCGACGTACATTGCCCTTGATAAAAAAGTACGTCGCTTCAACAAACTGAGGCGACGTAGATTCATAGTTGTCGCTTCAACAAACTGAGGCGACTAGTTTTTCATTCGAAGCGACGTAGATTAGTTTGGTCGCTTCGAATGAAATCGAGGCGATGTAGATTGCTCAATCTACGTCGCCTAGTTTTTTTAAAATCTGGATCTACTCTTCTTCTTAAAGTCAACCCGTTCATAAAGTTAGAATTTTAGAAAAACAGTTTCCCCGAGCTCTGCAGCTGTTTTGGGCGATTTTGGGGAGAAATTAGAGGAAATTGAGAAAGAAGGTTGTTCTTGCCATTGATTTGATTCTTGAGTAAGGTTAGTTTGATTTGTATCTCTTTAACCCTCTTTATGACCATAATATGTTAAATTAGAAGTGAAATTGAAGTTTTGGTGAAATGTTTGAAGTTGAATTGAATTTGGTGTTATGTTGTAGTTTTAGTGTTTGAATCATTGAATTGTGTTAAATCATGTTATGGGTTCATGAATAATGTTTGAAATTTGGTTAAGTTTAGTGAAATTTATTGATGATTAGAAGTGAAATTGAAGTTTTGGTGAAATGTTTGAAGTTGAATTGAATTTGGTGTTATGTTGTAGTTTTAGTGTGTTAAGCATTGAATTGTGATAAATCATGTTATGGGTTCATGATTAATGTTTGAAATTTGGTTAAATTTAGTGAAATTAATTGATGATTAGTGTAGATTATGTGTATTCGAGCCTTAATTAGTAGTGTTATTAGTGTTAATCATGATTTCGAGCGTATGGCTATATATAATTGTGGTGTTTATCAACTTAGAACTCCCGTTTGAGAATCAACAACTCATCTAGTTGATCGAGTTGAGTTGTTGATTCTCGAATTGTCCCATTTTTGGACACTTTAGGTGAACATGACTTTGTTGATCCTTTTGCTATTCATGTGATTTCAGTTTCAGTTTTGGGATATGGTTTCGACAGTGTCTCCTTTAAATGTTCCCCGAGTGCAAATTAGGTTGTTTAGATATGTGTGCACTCGGGGAACTGTAGGGAGATGCTGGCAAAATTTCCCTAAACTGGAGCTGAAACGCATGGGTGCAAAAGCGTTGACAAATATCGTGTTCCCCTGAAGGGGATAGGACCCAACCCGGAGGCATAAGGCGAAGAAGTGTGGGGTTTTGGTTGAATCGCAACTGTGGCGTGGTAACTTTGTTCATATTGATTGTTTATGTTGACAGGAAACATGGACGGACTCCCAGACAAAACTTGGATGACATATCATCGTGCTGATCCAAGGTACATCACAGGCATATTCGAGTTCATGAATTTTGCCCGGCTACATAGTAACAGAGCCGATTATTACTTCTGCCCGTGCAAACGTTGTAAGAACGGTCCGTTCAAGGTTACTATGGATGTCATGTATCATCACTTATCACACAGTGGTTTGAGTCCTTCTTATACAGTCTGGCACCTTCACGGGGAAGTTTCTGGTGAACCGGTAATGCTCAGTCAACGAAGACAGTGGCTTCAAGACAGAGTCGGTCCTTCTAGTGGTGCCGGTCCTTCAGTGAACCCGCAGTTGGAGATTCTACATGATGCATATCCCTATTATCCTGGATACCATGCAGATGCACCCCAACTATTAGTGGAAGATAATTCGGGCATGAACTTCAATGACATGGTAGACGATGATTATGAAAAGTACGATAGATTATTGAAGGAGTCACAGACCCTATTATATGAAGGCAGTGAGGAAACTGTTTTGAGTGCCATATTAGATGCAATGGAAATGAAAAATGAAAATGGATGGTCGGACACAAGTGTTGACTCTTTATGTATTTACATTAATAAACTTCTTCCTAAAGGGCACACATTCCCCTGTTCATACTCGAGAATAAAAAAAATCTTGAGTGATCTTTCACTGGGTTACGAAAGAATTGATGCGTGTGAGTTTAACTGTGTGTTGTTCAGGGGGGCGCTTGTAAACGAGAGGATTTGTCCAGTGTGTTATTCTGAAAGATATAAGCCAAATACGAATGATATTCCCAAAAAAATAATTCGTAACTTCCCTCTAACACCAAGGTTGAAGCGCTTGTTTATGTCCCCACAATTTGGAGCTCATATTTGCTCCACATTTTTTTACATCTATGGTTCATCTGCCCGAACAAGTATTCCTTACAGGTCTAGTACACTATACATGGATGTATCCAATTGAAAGGTAAAATGTTTTGTTATTGCTAATATTATGTTCGTTGTGTAATATGTCGGCAATTAGGAAAATATTGTACTAATCTTGAGTGGTGTTTTTGCAGGCAATTAGGAAAATATAAAAAGTCAATGAGGAATACACGTTACCCGGAAGGTAGTATTGCTGAACAGTACCTCGTACATGAGTTGGTGACGTATTGTAAGTCTTATCTCAGACGGATGGACAACGAAGATATCGACACTTCCATAGCTGGGTGGAATGTCAGCTGTGTTTCACTCTTCTAAGACCAGATATTATCGAGACTCGTCGCCAGTTCAGGTTGACTGAGGCAGAGACTACTGAGGCTCACTGGCAAGTCTTGGTGGAAACAGACGAAGTCAAACCTTACCTAGAAGAACATCTCAGAAGGTTCGAGGCTAAAAATGGTGAAGATTTCGACGAGCTTCGTCGGAGGAGGAGTTTTCTTCGATGGTTCTTAACATGGGTACATATGCCTATTAATTCTTGTAAGGTTCTTTGAGGGTTTATAACACTTATAACTAACTTGTTTATAACACTTATCTCTCAGGTGTCCCTTAAAGAAAAAAACTCGGACCCGAGCTTGGTTGCAGGAATAAAGTCATTAGCTCAAGGACCTCAGCAATGTCGGGTTTATAAGTCGTGTTATGTGAACGGTGTCAAGTTCACATCGTTTGATAGAGATCAAAGAACCGTGTCTCAAAACAGTGGTGTCATGATAGACATGGGTTCATCCAAGTTCTACGGCCATGTTAACTACGTGGTCGAAGTATTATATGCAGGCCGTATGCCAGTGGTGTTGTTTAAGTGCACATGGCACAACTCCGAGGACCCTGAAGATCTTGACACCGTTATAAAAGATCATGGACTGATATCAGTGAATACAAACAACAGTTACTATAAGGATTCACCCTTCATAATTGCAACCAAAGCAAAACAGGTATTCTACATAGACGATCCAAAGGCGGGTGGTACTTGGAAGGTAGTACAAGAAATATCGCACCGCAATGTCTACAGCGCCGAAGTACTGGCCTTAGATGAAAACATATCGCGTACAGGAGATCATATATTCGAGCCTTACCAAGAGGACACTCCCACGGTGATACAATTTTACCCAAATTTTCAACTAATTTTGGACGAAGAAGGAGACGAGGACGAGGAGGACGAGGACGAGGACGAGGACGAGGACGAAGACGAGGACGAGGACGAGGACGAGGACGAAGACGAAGACTAAACTATTATTATTATGAATTTGAAACCTAAATTCGTATATTCTTTAACCTAAATATTACTTCATCGTTTCTTTCATATTCAGTTCATTATTAGACCATAAATAAATTGATGCGACGAAGAATTCAATTTTTTTAGTAGCTCCAAATTTAAAGAAGCGACGTACATTGAGAAATCTACGTCGCCTCATTGATTTAAAAAAAAAAAATTAAAAATACAAGGAAGCGACGTAGATTGATCATTCTACGTCGCCTCATTTATTAAAAAAAAATTAAAAATTAAAAATACAAGGAAGCGACGTAGATTGATCATTCTACGTCGCCTCATTTAAATATAAAAAACAAAATTAAAAATTATATACAAGGAAGCGACGTAGATTAAGCAATCTACGTCGCCTCATTTATTAAAAAAAACAAAATAAAAAAAAATAAATACAATGAAGCGACGTAGATTTCTCATTCTACGTCGCCTCTTTTATTCAAAAACAAAAAAAACAAAAATTAAATAACAGCGACGTATATTGCAATATACGTCGCGTCATATTAATCCAAGTGACGTATATTTCAATATACGTCGCGTCAGATCAATCCAAGCGACGTATATTGAAATATACGTCGCTTCAACGTATTAAGAAATCATATGAGGCGACGAAGATTGAGTTCTTTGTCGCTTCAATTAATCGAAGCGACGAAGATTTCAATCTACGTCGCCTCGTTGGCTTTATAATCCCAGAATCACAGTTTCTTTCTTCTTCTTCTCATTTCGTTTCCTACCCTATTCTTTTCTGTTCGAGCCCTAATTTCCCTCCACCAAATCGACCTCGCCCCAAATTCATTTCCCTCCACCAAATCGACCTCCCCAAATCTCAACTCGGAACTCGTTTCAATTTCCCTTCCCGATCAATCTCGTTTCCATTTCCCCTCCACCAAATCCCCTCCACCTCTTCGTAAACCCCCTCGATTGAATCCCTAACCCAGATTTCGAATAACCCCCTCGCAGCACAGAGAATAAGGGAAGAAGGAAGAAGGAAGACGAAGGAAGAGAGGTTTTGGTGTGGTTCTGCTAAACCGAGAGCTTGAAGAAGGTGAGTTTGGATTGTGATTTTTTATTGTGAGTTTGGATTGTGATTTTTATTGGATTGTGATTTTTTATTGATTGAATTTGGATTGTGATTTTTTATTGGTTTGTTTAGTTTTGGTTGCTGCAAATTCTGGTGTGGTTCTGCTAAACCGAGAGCTTGAAGAAGGTGAGTTTGAGATTCTTTGGTTGCTGTTGTTTTATGTTCTACTTTACCACTTTGATTGTTAATATGGTTCATTGTTGAAGAATAATCATTGGGTGATGTTTCTGTTTATATGGATGAGTTTTTGATGAATTCGGTATGAAAATACATTTGTGTAACCATTTGTTGAATATGGTTCATTGTTGAAGAATATGGTTCATTGTTTCTGTTTATATGGATGAAGGTTTGAAGAATATGGTTCATTGTTGAAGAATAATCATTTTTTTTGATACATAGCATAATTGTGAACTGAAAATAGATTGTGAGCAAAATTGTGTAACCATCTGTGGCCATCAATCTGTGTAAAATAAACACTGTAAGCTATATGTGAGGATAAGCTATATGTGTTTTGTGATAAATGAATGTGATTCTTCCTGTGCGAATGCGATAAGCTATATGTGTTTTGTGATGATAAGCTATATGTGATGATAAGCTATATGTGATGGTACTTCGGTTCATACTCTTTTTGATATCTAACCCAACAAACGAAAATAAAATAAAAGCGACTTGCTATATGTGATGATAAGCATGAATGTTTATGTATTGTTCGATCAGTTTGTTCTTAGTCATCTACTTGCTTCTTCTTTTTTTCATATGGAGAAAAACTAGACATAGTGACATGGTCAGAATTTGGTTAACTGCACCAATGGAAATACTTGAACAAGAATATGCGTAACCTAGGTAACTATAGCATTATAGAAGTACAAACGAGTAAATCATCTAATTAATTAAATACAGTTTAGTTTTAACAGAATGGCTCCCGGAGATACTGGATACAAGAGGAAGAAAGCGGCGATCCGGCGTCGTGAAGCGGCGGCGGCGGCAGCTGCGGAGGCTACGGAGGCGGCGTGGCGAGCATTCAGCCGAGATGGGCCTTCCGGGTCGGGTTGCCCCACGGGACAATCGGCGACCCCGACGATTCCAGAAGGTCCCATGTTAACGCCCGCCC
Source organism: Geum urbanum (assembly GCA_946800695.1). Taxonomy (NCBI): domain Eukaryota; kingdom Viridiplantae; phylum Streptophyta; class Magnoliopsida; order Rosales; family Rosaceae; genus Geum; species Geum urbanum. The sequence continues at coordinate 1,713,559 of OX327008.1, read as the reverse complement.
CTCCACTTGAGGATGCGATTCCTCAAGTGGATGACAGCGACGCCACTACGGCGTCACAGCACCCTCCCGCCCTCAGCATCCGGTGCAAGAAGACCAAACTCCCCGACATGGTCGACATGGCAACCGGAGATTCGACGACGCAACAGCGCGGAGTCGTTGTCGGGACGAAGACGGAGTACCTCGTCCGGATGAACAACAATAGGCGACTACAAGTCGCTTACTCTACGAGGCATGCGGGGCCTGCGACGAGGGAAATGAGGAGTCTGATGTGCAGAGACATCGGTAGCATCATCCGCGGAAAAGTTCCAATGCTTGCACCTAGCTTCTTGGGACTTAGCGATTTGCATCGCGATATCGTCAGTAACAATCTTGAGGTATACTTACTGGCCTTAGCTTACTTACCTACTTGTAGTAAATGTAAATATAACTTTTACATAACGGAAATTAAATGTGTTGTGCTAGACGAACTACGACATCCCGGCGACTGATGTGGAGATGTGGAACTTCATTGATGCGACGGCGCAAACAATCTATAAGGATTGGAAGTACGATTGCCATCAACATTATCTCCACGTCAGCCAGGAGACTCCGGCCGAGTTTCTCGGGAGGGAAGACCAATGGGCGTGGTTAAAAGCCCACTTCGAAGACCCTGCTTACTTGGTGAGTTTCATAAACTATTCGCACAGTTTTGGTAGCCAACATTCGAACAATATGCATGTTTATCTGTTCTTATTTTAAAATGATTTTTGTGTGTGTGTGGCAGCGATTGTGCGAACGGAACCGAGGAAACCGAAACAAGAACAAGGAGCAGCAGCTCAACCACCATTCGGGATCCCTCGCCCTCTCGTACCGAAGCGAGGTGTTGGAGAAGGAGGGTCATAGAGCGCCCGCCGTCCAAACGTGGATTAACGTATACCAGCCGGAGAGGAATGCGACTGAGAAAGTGGTAAGCTCAAATAGGTTCACGTTACATTATTTCAATTATTTTTGTTTACTATATTGTAATATTATTTATTTTATCTATTTTAATTGAGCAGGCGGCAGTGAAGCGTCGACTCGATGAAGTCTTGTCGCAACAAGATAGTGTTGCGGGCCCAGTTGACGGCGAAGAGGTTTCCCAACCCCAGCCTCTTCCTCTTGATACACAAATAAATATCATAGAGGAAGAGGTGGGTTCAAGGCACAGGACCTCTATAAGAGGTAATAAATCTCCTAAACCACCGTCGTTCATCTCGATTTACGTTTTGCTTTATTTTGGTTTATGATATAGTTTACTAATATTTGTTCTTGTTCGACGTTACAGGGGTGGGGCGCGCTCTCACACGCGACCCCAAACCGAGATGAGGGGCCCGGGTACAGGAACGCCAAATCCTAATGCAAAAGGAGATCGCTGAAGCCAAAGAGGCGGCGCTCAGATCGACCGAGGAGGCGCGCAGATCGACTGAGGAGGCGCGCAGATCGACCGAGGTGGCGCAGAAGGCCATAGCGGATTACAATGCGCTCGCCCAAAGGATGCAAGAAATGGAGGCCATGATGCGATCATTCCAGGCTGGGAGTCAACAACCTCAAGCTCCTCCACCACCTCCTGGCTCGTAAACTGTATCTAGGCTCCCAAAAAACTTGATTTGTGTAAACTTGATTTGTATAAACTTTTAACGTTTTGATTTGTGATTGAATGCGTTTTTGTGTTTGTAAATTGCGATAGGTCGTGACTTGGTACAATAATATTTAATTTTTATTTTTTTTATTTTTGCATATATGAGGCGACATAGATTGAGCAATCTACGTCGCCTCACTGTCTAAATAAAGAAAATAAATAAATATTAAATACAATGAAGCGACGTAGATTGCTCAATCTACGTCGCTTTGTTTATTCCAAAATAAAAAAATAAAAAGTAAATACATTAAAGCGACGTAGATTGCTCAATCTACGTCACTTTGTTTATTTAAAAAGAAAAAAAAATAAATATTAAATACAATGAAGCGACGTAGATTGCTCAATCTACGTCGCTTTTTTTATTCCAAAATAAAAAAAATAAAAAGTAAATACATTATAGCGACGTAGATTTCTCAATCTACGTCGCTTTGTTTATTTAAAAAGAAAAAAAAATATTAAATACAATGAAGCGACGTAGATTGCTCAATCTACGTCGCCTTGTGTATTAAAAAAAAGAAAAAAATTAACAATAAATAAAATGACGTGACCTATATTGCTCTCAATCTACGTCGCTTAAGTTGAAGCGACGTAAAAGTATTTACGTCGCGTGAAATGAAATGAAGCAACGTATATTGGATCTACGTCGCCTCAATGGTGGCGTGATCAATCTGAAGCGACAAGACGAGGCGACGTAGGTTTGGTCACAAGAACTCTAGGCGACGTAAAATCCAGCCGAGGCGACCACCTTTCTACGTCGCCCCGATTCCCTCGTTCAGTAGTGTGTATTTGATGTATAAGAATGTGCTTAATTGTTTTTTTTTTCCTGAATGACCAGAAATTCAACATTGTTTCAAACGTGCTTTACATAAATTGTTCGATAGATTTTGGATGACAAAGAGAGAAATGCAAAAAAACTTGCCAGCAATATGCTTGTAGCTATATATCAATTCATTGAATTGATTTGCTTTGTTGTAACAGAATAATAGTAAGGATTATAAGCATATGTATTTGATACAGTAAATATATATCTATGTTGGCTTGTTGATGCTGTAATGCTCTATTTCTGTATCTTTATTTGTTTTATTTTGATAAATACGTTATGTTTGTACTTTCAAAATTACTAGATATCTTTCATCTGTTTAGTTTCATACCTTCATTGGTTATTGTATAAGCATACATTGATCTAAATCAGTTTATTACACTTGTTCGATGCAAAAATATCTCTCGCGAAGAGATCCTTCTCGCGAAGCAATCTCTTTTATGATTTCGGATGTTTTAACCGCGTGAGCCGGTTTATCCTGTTTGTGCTTCGTATGCTGGCGTGCCACCGTCTCTTGACGGAATATGGACTGATTACAGCCGCCTGACTTCTATATTAAGCGATTAGAATGGGGAGAGCACCAACCCCACTCGAATAGGTCCTTCTTGCCTAGTGACCTAGGACTTGATATGTGAATCTCTAGCTAAGTCTTTGAAATCGATACTCCACACGTCCTTACTCGTGCAAAGCAGAGCAATCCCGTTGACAGAGTGTTGAGAACACTCGCTTCCTTTGAGTATCCAAACTCTCGACCTACAAGCGACAAGCTCTTCAACTTTCCGGTTGCAATTGCTTCCTTGGAGTCGCAACACTTTCACTCGACAGGTGACAAGCACTTTGACCTTCTGGTTGCAAAGAAGATAGAAATCTCGAGGACGAGATGTCTGTCTAGGTTTGTTTGCGTATAGCAAGTTTGTATGTTTTATCGGGGGGGGGGGGGGGGCTCTCACAAAGTTCTTACTTTCCTTATATACTCGCTTAATAACAGCCATTCATTCTGTTTCAAACTCTTTCTGCTCTTGCAATCACAGTCTGAATGTAACACCAGCATACGTGTTGTATCACTCATAGATCTCTAATACCATCATAACTCTTCAAGAATCCTATTCACAATAAAACTAGTTATGACAGAAACAAAGCCACATGGAACTAGCTAAGTAATAAGACATAGTTCTAATAGAACTCAAAGCCTGCTCCTGGCGAACGCTCGCCAGACGTTATTCCCACTTGACTCTTCGTCAAGCATTGTTAATATAATGGGCCGCTCGCATAAACCTCAGCCATCCAAGCTCAAAATGAAATACTTTATTTTAGGCCCAAACATTGCCCCTCAGGTCTTGAACTTGGAACCTCCTGAACAAGCGAAAAGACTTGAATATACCTTGACTAATGTGCCCATTGACTTTGAAACGGTATCCCATCACTCGAACGTCACGTCACTCAACCTTTCAAAAAAGTATGACGCTCGACTGACACATTATAAAAGCACCAGTCCATATCCATAAATTTCATCTTTCAACGAAACCCTTTCACCTGCTCAGATCCTGCACTTTCTAACCCTCTCAGTCAAAAAGTTCAAACCTTTCTTTCTCACCGCTGTCAATCCTTATTCTCCAGAAAAATGCCTCCTCGTAAAGACATTCCCAGCCTTTATGAATCCCATGACGCCAATAAATTCTCCAAACAACTCAAGGCTGTCGCTAGACGACACAACCCAGAAGCTGTTTGCACCCTCTCTATAGACCCCGTTGAAAACACAGGTCTTCTTGGTCCATTTCTGGACACTCCATTCAATCCAGAGCTTTTCACTTACCTTCGCCAGCCCATCTGCAATTCATCCCTCATACTCCAAGCAAACCCCAGGGCGAACCCAAAAGAATGGACCGAAAAAGACACTCTCTGTCTTATTGGAAAGTGGCCACACTCGAGTTCAGAAGATCTCACTTGGTACCGGCACCGCCGTGGGCAAGATATCAAACGGTAGGAGACAGCCAGAATAGCCCAGCTCATCGATTTATGCTTTTCTCTCCAAGCTGGAGGTAACAGAGCCCTATTTGCCACAGCCATGTGCTTTTGGGACTGTACAGCAAACTGTTTCCGTCTTCCTTGAGGCGATATGAGCATCACAATGCTTGACCTGTACACTATCTTTGGAGTACCTGCCTTTGGAAACACCTGGGCTCCTCAACACAACCACAAAACGCCAAATCAAGCCTCCCATGAACGCCCTTCCTCCTACTCCTCCTGGGTGAAACACTTTGATCGCGAGGAAAGAAACACGCCACAAGGAGGAATAGCCTTTTTAGAGTATTGGCTAGCAAAGTACCTCTTCTTTTCAACCTCTGCCAAGGTTACTAAAAGCTGGACCAACCTCGCTGAACGCCTCTTCAACGGTGAACAACTAAGCTTGGTTGAGTCCGTCCTCACCTACATCTAGTATGGCCTCAGGCGAGTAACACTGTCAAAGCTGGACCTAAACCAGCCAGGACCATTTTGGATGGTAGAACTCTGGTTGCAGATCTACTTCCCCTTCTTCTGCCCATCAGCACCCCCTGTCCATGAAGAACACAAGCTGCTGGGCCAGACATTGGTTTCTACAATGCCTAGGACCAAACAATGGTCCTATCTCCACTGCTTCGAGCACCTCTGCTTGCACAAGGACTTCCCCACTGCAGCAGTTGAAAGAATTCTGAGTCGTCTCCATCCTGGCCTCCTCGCAAGTGGATTCATGCCCTCACCAGAATAAAATGTTCATGCGAGGAACCTCTTCATTCGATTCAATACTTGCCAGGACATGCCAATTCTAGACTTAGTCAGCTCCGGGTATGAGCTGTATGCCCCAAACCACTTCTGTAGACAGTTTGGGCTCAGCCAGGATGCTCCCATGCCCCTCGCCTGTTCTGTTAACAAGTACACTCTTTGGCGAGGAAACAACCAACCTCTCGCAGCAGAAGTAAGAGATGAACACTTTGGCTTTCCAATGGTAATGCTTTCAATAATAACAAAGCCACTAGTGATCTCACAGTCGGTCACCCAGTCGTATCTCGCATGGTGCTCCCAGTTCTGGGAAGAGAAACGACACCAAGGACCGCTTTTATGTTTTGTTGCCATCTTTCATGATTTCAGCCACAGATTTTCAAATAAAGAAGACTTGGCTGCACTAGATGGACCACACCAGAGCACCAGTTCTACCCCATGGCCACAGGTATGCCCCTTCATTCTAAAAAATTGCCACATGTATTAGCAACCCTTCATATCATGACTGATCGTTCCCTTCTTCAATCTCACTTGCACAGCACACCCCTGAACCAGATGTGACTGTGGCCATTCAATCCTTCAAGAAGAAAAGATCACACCCTTCTGGATCCTCTGTAAGTACTTAAACCTGCTGTTCCCAGAATAATCTGATCTTTCCACTGACTTTGTAACTAAACTAAATCCTTTGACAGCCTCCAAAACGCAGAATTAAATTGAAGACCAGAGGGCCTCAAAGTGGAAATTGGCTGGATACAACGGTCATCAGCAGGGATAAGCAAGCGAAGCTCCAAGCTCAAGTCTTCCTTGCCTCGTTTGATCAAAGAAGTGACAAAGCCTCAGGATCCAGTGCTTGCTCAACCGTGGCCTTCACCATTGCACACTGGTTATGTGCAAATCCAAATAGCACTCCCACGCTCTCCCAGTTCGATGACCTCCTGATTCAAGGTTCAAGGGAGTGGCAGGAACTATGCAAGGACGATACCCTTGCGAGCAAGTACCCAGACCAGCACTTCGATCTAAACACAATCTTGAAGGCAAACATTAGACCACTACAGTTCTCATATGATGACTCCTTCATTGGGTACTTTGATCCTGAAAGGTTTACAACTCTAAATGGCCTTCCATCTTTTGATGTTCTATGGGAGCAAATTCAGAAAAGCCACAAGCCACAAGTATACATAGTGAGTTGGAACGATCACTTCTTCGTCCTCAAAGCTGAAGACGAAGCTTATTATATAATAGACTCACTAGGAGAAATGCTCTCTGAAGGATGCCGTAAAGCCTTCATTTTGAAGTTCGATGAATCCAGCATCATACTTAGTAATGAAGACAGTGATACAGGCCCCGAAATCATCAACAGCGCCAAAGAATGCTGTAAGGATTTCATAGCCCAATTTCTAGCTGGAATCCATCAAGCAGAACTCAAGGAAGAAGAGAAAGCAAAGCCTGTGGATTCTGCCATTTTGTTTAGGCGTCTGCTTCAATCTTGCTTCATTCCTTCCTCTTCTGGCGAGGGCACCAACACTCAGAATGAGCAAGTTATTCCAGAGCCTGAACGTCAGATCATCTCCTCGCTAGAGCCCTTGGTTAAACAACCACCAGTTCTGGTTGAGAGTAATTCAAAAAGCGAAGAACCGATTCCTTCCTCGCCAGAGCCCTTAGTTCAAGCGGTTGAAAGGACACAGTCATTGTCTCCCCAACAAGTAAGAACTCTCCATACTCACTTCTGGATTAATGATTTCTAAATTGGTCCTGATAACCTGTTATTCATATTGTAGTCCAAACATGTTCCTGTGGACCTGGACGCTCGTGAGACCATTCCCAACAGTCCCAAGAACCAAACAAGCACATCAGGCCAACTTCTTATAATGGCCGCTGAGGATCAGCCTAACAGTCCTCTTGGTGTCAACGATGAAGGTCCTGTGTTCGAAAACCAAGAAAATCTTATACCATCTTCATCGCGAGAAAGCAACCCTCAGCTACCCAGTGTTCAAGAATCAACCACCAAGCTACAAGAACTTGTAGGCAAACTGGGTACACTGAGCACTCCTTCTGACACCATCGTTTTGCTTAGAAAAATTCTCTCTGGGCCCTTAGATTCTCCAATAGACATTCAAGTTATCCACCAACAAGTGAAAACCTTGAAGGCCACTGCCTCAGCAGACTTCATCCCACGCCTGGATGAACTTGAAGAGAATCTCTCTCTACTCCTGAGCCAAAACGAAGCCTTTCATCGTCTAACACTCGAGGTTGAACGTAAGAACGAAGTAGCCGAGACCTTGGAACGACAAACTCAAAAGGAGAAAGAGAGAATTCAGAAAATATTGGAGGAAGACTCTAGCCAGGAGGAGACTTTAGCAACCAAACGTGCCAGAAGAACTACTCTCAAAGCTGAACTCGCATCCCTTGACGATGAAATAAATGCATTGGAAACTGACATCCCCAAGCATTAGGACAAAATGCATCAAGTTGTGATGGAATGCGAGAACCAAGCTCAACTCCTCCAGGAAGCACGCGACGAAGCCATTAATGCTCGCCAAGCAGTTCACCAGGCCTGGATGGCCTCAGAGACGGCTAAAATCTCAGTGAAGAACTTTCTCCTCCAATTGTAAAATTTTGGGCCCCAGATGTAGGCCTTATTTGTTTTTTCCAAACCATTAAACTATTTATGTATTCAAATTGGTTTAGACGACAAAGTATGAATTGGGCCCAAATGCCACATTGGACTTCTCTAATAAGCCCCTTTTTATCTTTGATCCAGCCTCGTTTTAAGCTGTAACTACTTTGACTATTCTGACTATTCAACAATAAATGGAATTGAATTCTAAGCTTGGAATCCGTATCGCGTCAAACAATCAAAATCTTTTGAAGTACGTTTTACCTGCCCCAGAAATCTCCTCATTTATCATGCACTTCTTGCGAGTAGATAAACCGTCTTCGCGGTCCACTCTCAGTTGGACACGTGTTCTCTATTCTCGGGTGTAATTACTCATGCGAAACCAAACCGTTGTGACTCCTAGCTATAAAAGGTTTCCCTTCCCTTGTGTTATGAACCAACTCTTTTGCAAGAATGAATTATCCCACTGTTTATTTGCTCTGGTCTTCCTATCTAAAGAATCCTCCAGATAAATCCTTCCATGTTGTGTTCCTTTAGATAGCAATGTCCACGTCCAAACTTGGACTAGATAGAAATATCTACGTCCAGGCGTTGCCTTGGCTATCCCAACTTGTGTCAGTAGAAGAAGGGAGAAGCCATAATCCCGAGGTGAATTCCTCTTCGTCCTCCTCCAGTGCACCCGCTCGGTGTCTATAAGCATTGGAGGTGGTAGGCCTCTTCAATGTGGCCTGCAATAGATGGGGAAAGATGGGGGTATCACCCTGGGAAGAAGGCAACAAACGTCAAGGCAAGGGTAAAGGGTCTTTTTATCTGATGCACCTTCTACCTTGGCGTTTCAAATCTTCTCCATCCCCTCACCGAGGTCGATCTCTCTTTTTACCTTGGTGTTTCCATGTGTACATATTTGATACATCTACCCCAGGGGATGACTATCAACTAAGAGGATTTGTGAAAAACAAACTTTATTTTATCTTTTTTCTCTGTTGCTGATTCAGAGTTTGTTTTTCCATATGGTATCAGAGCTTGAGGCCGCAAAGCCTTTGTATTCTTCCATTTGTTGAATGTAATATTTTATTTGAAGCACAAAAGTTCCTTATATTGATAAACTCAGATATAGTTTGTTTAAAACTTAGGCCACGGTAACTGGCTAACATGAACCTTTTGACTTGGAAGAAATACATAAAAAAAATGAAGAAATACATAAAAATTTGGCCTCAGGTACAGGCTCTAGCTGTTTAACCCCATGAATAGGCTATTATAATGTACATGATCCTCGATATGTGTTGCCCCTGTAGTTTACTTATGCGAGAGCATAAATAAACTAGATTAAGCTGTAGTTGGAGGATCTTCATACTCCCATACTGGTTGTATGAATTTCTTTAGGAAAAGACCATTTATTGGATTCGTGTGTATTGTACCATCTCGATCTCGAAAACGAACTGCTCATTTACCCAACAGTCGATCGATAATGTACGGTCCTTCCCATTTCTCTGACCATTTCCCTCATCCTTCAGTCTTCTTGCCAATAGGCAAAATGACTCGCCAGACAAGTTCTCCTTCTGCAAAACTCATGCCCCTAGTACGTTGGTCATAGGCACGAGCCACCATTTTCTTCTCAGCACGTAGACTATCATAAGCTTGTATACGTTTCTCATCTAAGTCCTCATGCTCCTGCCACATCGCTTGGACATAGTCTTCACCGATCAAGTTGTGTTGCTCCATCACACATAAAGACTGAACATTGATTTCTAAAGGCAGAACTGCATCGTGCCTAAACATTAGTGCATAAGGAGTCGTACCTGTGGGTGTCCTCTTACTAGTCCTATAAGCCCACAAGGTGTTAAAAAGTTCTTCATGCCACAGTCTGACATTGCTCGCAAGCATCCGTTTAAGGATATGAATAATGATTTTATTGCTTGCTTCAGCTTGACCATTGGATTGGGCATAGTATGGAGAAGAGTGTAAAAAGTGGATTCCAAGATCCTTCATAAGCTCATCTACTTCTCCAGACATGAATGCTGCCCCACGGTCTGAAACAAAACTCTCAGGAATGCTAAACTGACAAATGATATCTTCAAATAGGAACTGGCGGATGGCCTTTGCAGACGATACCCTGAGAGGTCGAGCTTCAACCCATTTTGTGAAGAAATCAGTAGCCACTATGATAAACTTGTGCCCTTCAGATGAATGAGGATGAATCATTCCTATTAAGTCCAAAGCCCAACCTCGAGCTGGCCAAGGCTTGATTATTGGTTGTAATGGTATTCTAGGCATATGGTTGACCGGACCATGTTTCTGGCATTCTTCACAACCTTTTGCGAACGTGATGCAATCTCTGAGCATTCCTGGCCAATAGAAGCCATATCTTCTTAGTAACCACCTCATCTTGGGACCAGCCTGATGTGCCCCTGTAATCCCAATGTGGACTTCTCTCATTAACCGCTTAGCTTCACGTCCAAAGACACACCGTAACAGTATACCTTCTTCTCCCCTTCTATATAACTCAGCATCCTTGAGTACATAATTGGGAGCTAAAAATCGAATCCGCTTGTCTACCGGATTATTGGGATTCTGGAGATAAGAGATGATTTTCTGTCTCCAATCCGTGTCAATGTGATCAAGTGTAGCAACGTACCACTCGTTTTTGTCTTCTTGACGTGCAATGAAAGATGGAAGGGTTCTTCTTTCAACCTTTAATATTCGTTCGCGTACTCCATCTTGCAAACTTACACCCATTGCTAGTTGAGCCAGCTCATTGGCCGCATAGTTCTTCTCGCGAGGAACATGACTCAGCTCCACTTCTGTAAATAACTTGAGCAGATTACAGGCCCGTTTAGCATAAGGTTCTAATATTGGGCCTGCCTTATACTTCGTTTCAAGTTGTCTGATCACTAGTTGGGAATCTCCAAAAATAGGCACATCAGTGATCTCCATATCCAGCAAAAGTTCTAATCCTATGATTAAAGCTTCGTATTCTGCTTGATTATTTGTGCATCTGAAGTCCAACCTGAAAGAATAAGAATAAGTTTGGCCGCATGGGGAAACCAAAGCTACCCCTGCCCCAGCCATAGTACTCGTACTGGACCCATCAAAGTATAAACACCAAGGAGCCAAATCAATACGAGCAAGGTCTAGTTCTGGCCCCTCAACAACCTCTTCCATGGGATGATGAGCCAAAAAATTAGCCACTGCTTGGCCTTTTACTGCCTTCTGGGGAACATATTGCAAAGAAAACTCTGACAAAGCCAGAATCCACTTTCCAATGCGTCCACGGAGAATCGGTCTGGACAGCATGTACTTCATTAAATATGTTTGTGCAATGACACACGTAGTGAACGAAAGCATATAATGCCTCAATTTACACCCTGAGAAGTATAATTCTAGGCATAATCTTTCCATTGGAGAGTATCTTGTTTCACAATCGTTCAAGGTACGACTCAGATAAAAAAATAGCATGTTCAGCTCCTGATGCGTCGTCCTGAGCTAGTAGACTTCCAATGGAGAGTTCAGTAGCTGATATATACAGCTTGAGAGGAACCCCAAGTCTTGGAGGTACCAAGACAGGTGGGTTTGTTAGGTAGGCTTTAATGGTATCAAAAGCCTCTTGATGTATGGGCTCCCATACAAAGTCCTTTTGATGTTGAAGCTTAAGCAAAGTTGAGAATGGTTGTGTCTTCCCAGCAGTATTGGCAATAAACCGTCGTAAGAAATTGATCTTTCCCAATAAACGTTGTAGCTCTTTCTTACTCTTCGGTGGGACTGCATTGAGAACTGCTTGTTTCTTGTCATCCGGTATCTCAATCCCATGCTGATGAACCAAAAAACTCAGGAAGTCTCCTGCCTGGACGCCAAACACACATTTGGCTGGATTCATCTTCAGTTGATGTTGCCTCATTCTGAGAAACACCTGCTTTAAGTCTTCAAAATGATCACTTCTGCGTTTCGTTTTGACTACCACATCATCAATATATACTCTTCCATGGTCTTGCCAATAAGATCATGGAAAATCAAATTCATTGCTCGTTGGTAGGTTGCCCCTGCATTCTTAAGTCCAAATGGCATATCCACGTACTCAAAAACACCTGCAAATCCTGGGCAACGAAACGCTGTTTTATGTCTATCTGCTTCAGCCACTGGAATTTGATGATATCCAGCAGTGCCATCCATAAATGTCAACATTTCATGGCGGGCAACTGAGTCTACCAACAAATTAGCAACTGGCATTGGGTATGCATCCTTTGGGGTTGCATTGTTCAAATCTCTGTAGTCAACGCACACTCGCATCTTTCCATTATTTTTCTTGACTGGGACTATGTTGGAAAGCCACTCATTATACTTGGCTACACGTATAATCCTTGACTTGAGCATTTTCTCGACCTCTTCCTTGACTAGAATTGCCATTTCTGTATTCATACGACGCATCTCTTGTTTCACAGGTTTCTTCCCTTCTATGAAGGGCAAATTGTGACAAACCAAATCTGGTGACAGGCCAGGCATGTTGTCGTATTTCTCTGCAAAACAATCTGCATATTCTTGTAGCAATTCAATAAGCTTGACTCTCTCCTCAGGCTCCAAGAAGATACTGATGGCCACAGAGATTGGCTCTTCATGTGTCCCAATATTGATGTGTTCAATGGGATCCTTGACTTTAGGAGGTAAATCATCTAAAGCTGCTGGAGCTAATTTAATCTCGTCCTCCTCCTGTATGTCTTATAAAACATCTTCATCCACATATTCCAAGGCTGCAACCATTGGAACCTTCTCAAAGGCTTGGCTCTCTAGCAGAAAATTATGAAAGCGTTCGTGTAGAGAGTGACAAGCCTCGGCCTCTATACTTGATAGAGACCCAGTCATTGAGAATATTTGGATGGTAGCTCAATGGTGTATGGTCTTTTGCTATCTTGATGTGCTTGGATTATACCCCACTGAGCTAGTTCAGAGGCCGTAACATCAACTGGGTGGCCTTTATTATCGACGCCATATACCTCCAATGGCCTAAGGTCACTGTGGTAATATCTGGCTTCTAAGGTGTTAGCAGAAACGGAATATAGACGAGGGTCAGCATTGATTAGCTCTGCTTCACCTGACTCCATGTTCCAGAGTAACATTTGCTGATGGAGTGAAGAAGGTACACAATAGCTTCGATGAATCTAGTCACGCCCCAGAATTGCACTGTATGGAGATGTGCACTCTACTACAAAGAATGTGTAAGTGCCTGAGGCTAGACCGATGTGTACCTGTAAGAAAACAATGCCCAAGGTCTTGGTTATGCTACCCTAAAAATTTCTGACGCTCAAAGAGGTTTCTTGGATAGCAGACTTGGGGACGCATATTAAGGCCATTGCTTTGACTGTGATGATGTTCACCGCTGCCCTTGAGTCCATCAGGAGTTTGTTCAGCTGAATCCCTTGGACTTGTCATGTGACATATAACGGCCTCATGTGCATGACCATGTCTATAGTGGGCTTGGAGAACATCATCTGTCCTTTTGTGTGTGATGAATCCATCTCTGGTATCTCAATTACTGTTGAACCACTTACTGGCTTTGGTTCTTCTTCTGGTAATACCAAGTTGTTGATGCTCTTGGATTCATCCGTCGATGCTGACGGAGATAAAGCGTATTTGGAGGATAAAACGTACACCATGTTAATGGCGAGATCGTCTTCTTCAATGCAGTCAAGTGCTTCTTCATCTTCGTCCTCATCGTAATCCACCAACTGCTTATGATTGTCGTAGTTATTATCTTCAACCTGACGTCCATCCTCATTTAAAGGTGGAGTGACCTCGAGATGAGCTACTTGTTGTAACTGATCCTTAGGAGTAGGATCAATGGCTGGTGGCAGCAGTAATGGTGGGTTTTTCCCCTTGGGATCAGGAAACAATTGTCGGGCCTTCTCTTGTTCTTCAAGAATTAAAGGCCTAGGTTTCCATCGCAAGACTGGGGGCTTGCTTGGACTGTTCTGTTTCTGCATGTCCCTTTTTTCCTGAGGGGGTGTCTGTAGCCCTACTGTCTTCATCTTGTCCTCCTCAAAACTGAGGCGTCTCCTCACTGGCTTCCGTTGTATAGGTTCACGATGAATCTCAGGAGTATATTCGGGCTCTTTGCGTTTAAACCCTAACTCTGGGTTTCGTTCAAAGACTCCAGGTCGTTGGGTTCTCACTTTAGGCTCGCGAGACTTTTTCCCAAAAACCACCAGTGGGTTTGCTGCAAGGGTGTTCATTCGCCTTTGTAACACTTCTGGAGGAAACTCCAGATCTTCCTCTTTGATCAGGCCAGCTTCATAAGCCTCTAGTGCTCTCTTGGCTCTGCCAAAGCGTCGTTGGAGATTTCTTCTCCTGCTTGGAGTCACCTCAATGGTTTTGCCTTTCTCCCTTACGTACCAGACATCCTCCTTTATAATATTTCTTGAAGATGGAGGTATATATGGCTTCGCGAGCGTACTTGCAACCTTAGACTCAGGTGTTTTAGCCAAATTGGCTTGGTCTGTTGCTCGCGAGCGCTTGGGAGCTGGAGTATCCCTTTGTTTTATTTGCTGGGGTTGATGATCTGCACTCGAGAATAACTCTGGGAAAGACCTGGCTGCTTGAGCCAATTCTTCATAGGAGATGTTCAACCCACTTCTTAGTTTGCAATGTGCACAAAGGGCTACTGGCGATTCCGCCTTGGGGTCCACCTTTTCTTTTCCTTTATTCCTTGGTGTGTATGATGGACTTTCGCCAGTAGTTGGGTGATCGTTGTATTGTTTCCTTTTGTTTGACTTGTCACGTGTCAACTCCAACATTCCAACCATCATTGGTAAAGGGGTCGTCAAGCCTTGCGAGGGTTTTTGTTCAATCATTATTATTCCCTCGTTAATCCACTGCTGTATCTTGAATTTTAAATCTCGACAAGCACTTGTGGTGTGACGGCCCCATTTATGGTGGTATCGACAATAAGGCAAACCCCTAACATCCTCAGGATGTGGGTCAGGTATTCCCCAATTTTCAGGAACCACAGCTATTCCTACTTGGCATAGCTCATTGAATATCTCCTCTCGCCTGGACGCGTCGTATGAGATTTGAGTTCGCTTGGGTCGAAAAAATGCTATATTTCGTCCAGACCTCCATCTTGACCTCTTCCTCACATAAGTTAGGTTAGCTTGACTACCCCTTGAAGAAGTGCCATTGGTAGGAGAAGTTGTGACTGGAGGAGGTGATGTCCTGTGAAGATATTGTGGGTGAAAATCCACTTCGCTCCGGTCGTTGATTTCAATCCCTTCCCAGTTGATCAAACCTTGGATTTCATCTCTTAAGGTAGAACACATTGTTGTTCGATGACCAAAGTGATTATGAAACCTGCAGAATTGCTGGGCTGGCTCTTTATACCGTAATTGTCTAAGTTCAGTAACTGGGTAAAAAGAGATCAGCCCCATGTCCTTTAGCCTATCAAAAAATTCTTCTATCATGTCAAGTCTGAATGAGTAGGCTGAAAAGGATGGTCGATTCCAGGCCTCCACACCTTCGAGGTGTCTACTAGGTGATGTCCAATTCACCTCAACCATATTCACCTGTGTAGCAGGGAACGGCTCGGAATCCACTAGTGCAGCTGTTTTGGACGTTCCTTCTAATTCTAATCTTCCTTCATTGATCCATCTCTATATCTGATCTTTAAGCTTGATGCAGTCCTTTATGGTCTGGTTCCATGCTCCATGGAACTTGCAGTATTTTTTACCCTTTAACTGCTTAGCTGTAGGAAGTGGTCCAAAGTCTACTTTGACGACACGCAGACTATACAGCTCGTCCAAAAGCTCATGAGCCATATTGGCGTCATAGGTGTATATCTCAAACTCTGGCTTAGTAAAAGCCACTTTTGAGAGCTTGATTGGACCCTTACTCTTTTGGAGCTTGCGGGGTTTTAAAACTTTGTTTGTTGACAAATCAACAGTACCCACTTGCTCGCCATCAGAGTCTGACTCTTGATCGTCTACACCTTCAATATAAGCCACTGTCTTTAGCTTCAACCTATCATAGGTTTTGTTACTGTACATCCCATTGGACGCAATCCTTCTGTTATCTCTCTCTTGCATATTGCTATGAGCCTTAGTCACAGCCGTGATGAACTCATTCAAGGAGAAATACTTGCTATTTAAGAATAGCTGATGGAACGTGTCCTCCAGACCATTCTTAGCCATCTCGACCACCTCTTCCTTACTCAGAGGGGTCTTACATAGATTATATTCTGACCGGAAACGGTGCAGGAAGGTGACCAAACTTTTTGTCACCGATTGGCTCAAGGAAGCCAGCTTTCCTACACTGGTTTTTGGTCTTGCTGTTCCGAAGTGATCTATGAATAAGGCCTCCATGTCCTTCCACTCAGTGACCGAACCCTTCTCTATTCCTGTATACCATACAAGGGCTGATCCTGATAATGACGATCCAAAGACTCTTAATTTGAGCCCTTCATCTTCGGAAAATTGGCCTAATTGTAGAGTAAAATAAGCCAAGTGTGTTGCCGCATTTGCATCATCGTCACCAGAAAAATTTTGGAAGGTCTGGTGCTTGTAGAACTTTGGCCATCGCCACGCATCAGGATCGTCTTTTGACATTAGAGGAAACGGTGTCTCGTAGGTTTCATGCCTCTTAGATAAGTGTATGTTACAATCATCGAGGAACCTATTTAACCGTTGCTCCCAAGCAAGAGGAAATGACTCTGCTTGTCTAGTTTTCCTGGTCAAGTCTGATACGGATTTGGTTAGAGACGCTATGTCTCTGTCTACCCTTTCTGATAGAGTCGCTGCATACCGGCGGTATTCCTCCAAACCTTTGTCCATTTGGCGAAGGATATATATCCGTAGTCTATCTTGACCTTCCACCAAACTAGCTACCTGAGCTCCCATGGCCTCTCTCTCCTCTCGATCCTGATTTAAGTCCACCCGTATAGCTTGGATACCAACTATTGCTGCATCTATTAAGTTGGCCCGGGTGGTGAGAAGAGCTGCCTGTTGCTCGATTCTTTCTTCGAGAGCCAAATGGTAATTAGCCTGGTAGCTATCTCGCCTGGCCGCGTAAGCCAGGTACTGTTCGAACGTAAGTTCTGCTATTTCCGCCTCACTCAAAGATTTGAACGTCATGGTATCGAAGTTGTTAGCGAAAATAGTTTCAACCGCTTGATTACTTAATGAACGATACTGACTAGATGTGTGTTCACGGTAAGATGGTTGTGGATGTTTGCGACACTGAGGGTAGACCCTTCGATAAGGATCTTCAATTGTCGCTTAGAGATGCTAAGAGATATTGTCCCACTGGGCGTGCCAAAATGTTCAATGCAAAAATATCTCTCGCGAAGAGATCCTTCTCGCGAAGCAGTCTCTTTTATGATTTCGGATGTTTTAACCGCGTGAGCCGGTTTATCCTGTTTGTGCTTCGTATGCTGGCGTGCCACCGTCTCTTGACAGAATATGGGCTGATTACAGCCGCCTGACTTCTATATTAAGCCATTAGAATGGGGAGAGCACCAACCCCACTCGAATAGGTCCTTCTTGCCTAGTGACCTAGGACTTGATATGTGAATCTCTAGCTAAGTCTTTGAAATCGATACTCCACACGTCCTTACTCGTGCAAATCAGAGCAATCCCGTTGACAGAGTGTTGAGAACACTCGCTTCCTTTGAGTATCCAAACTCTCGACCTACAGGCGACAAGCTCTTCAACTTTCCGGTTGCAATTGCTTCCTTGGAGTCGCAACACTTTCACTCGACAGGTGACAAGCACTTTGACCTTCTGGTGGCAAAGAAGATAGAAATCTCGAGGACGAGATGTCTGTCTAGGTTTGTTTGCGTATAGCAAGTTTGTATGTTTTATCGGGGAGGGGGGGGGGCGGGCTCTCACAAAGTTCTTACTTTCCTTATATACTCGCTTAATAACAGTCATTCATTCTGTTTCAAACTCTTTCTGCTCTTGCAATCACAGTCTGAATGTAACACCAGCATACGTGTTGTATCACTCATAGATCTCTAATACCATCATAACTCTTCAAGAATCCTATTCACAATAAAACTAGTTATGACAGAAACAAAGCCGCATGGAACCAGCTAAGTAATAAGACATAGTTCTAATAGAACTCAAAGCCTACTCCTGGCGAACGCTCGCCAGACGTTATTCCCACTTGACTCTTCGCCAAGCATTGTAAATATAATAGGCCGCTCGCATAAACCTCAGCCATCCAAGCCCAAAATGAAATATTTTATTTTAGGCCCAAACAACACTTAACAAATTAAACTAGCTAGCTATTCTTGACAACGTACGATATATAATATCGTTGTTAATTTATTTTTTTAATACCATTAAACTTCTAGGGCACCACTCTTGAAAACTTGCCTCAAGTCCGGTCCTGGGCACAAACAACATCAAATGAGGCCTGGACCTTTTCTATTATAAAAACAGAGTTTAGAGCCGTTCTCAATATAATAATAAAGTAAAACCATTTTTATCTTTTAATTAAAAAAATTAATTGAAAAAAGCTTAATCGGAGCCTAATTCCTAATTAGTCAGTAAACGTACCGCCTAATTTAATTATTAATTCATCTTTATTTGGTAACTTATAACTATCTTCATATGTATTATCATTTAATCTTATATAATTATATATTATTCTAGCTTTTCGTCTTTTAAGCTTTGAATTCTTTCTAACTATAAAGGCTGTTGTTCTATGTTTAGATTTTGAAGGTCTAATTACTTTAAGATTTAATAATTCTTTTATTTGTTCTTCAAATTCTTGTTTGTGTAACAAATTACAAGACATATATGCTGTTTTAATTGTTAAATCTGGGTTTATAATATCTAGCTTAGCTGATATTTTATTCTTATTCCATTGTAACTGTGGATCTTCTCCTATTATTCTAGTTTGTTCTGCTACCTGTAATAACTCCTCTAAAGTCTTAGGTCTATCTAAAGGTATAATTTCATAAGGTACTATTTTTCCTAAAGATGGATATTATAACTCAAATATTGACTCATTTATGTCTTGTTCATCTAAATTCTCTAAGATTTTTAATGAATAATCTTGTTCTTCTTTTGACTCTTCTATGCTAAAGTTATTATAAGTTTCAAATAAATTGTTTTGATCTGTAGTGGTTATTTCTTTCTTATAAAATATTATATAAGGTGGATTATAGTAAAATCCTTGTAACTTTTAATAAAGTTTAATCCTAATATAAATTGGTAAGATCATACGGGTGATACAAATGTTAAGGGTATGTTAAATTGTTGATTTTCAATCCTAAGTGGTATATTATTTAAACAATGAGTTATTTGTACAAATTTTAGAATCCCATTGGGATACTTTAACTTGTTTAACTAATTTTTGCCTATACTGAATAGGTACTAATTCTTCTCTAATTCCACTTTTAGTACTACCTGTATCTATCATAGTTACTGTTTGTACATTATGATCCTTAGCTAATTCTAATTCACAACTAATAGTTATCAAGGTACTGATCTTATATTTTCTAAATCAAAATTTTGTATCTTATCAATTTCTTCTTCTTCAAATGAATTTACTTCTGTTTCTAAAGTTCTATTGTTAAAACAAGGTTTACAAAATATTATCTTACTAGTATGATATTTTTGTGCTACTACTTTTTTACACTTACTACATTCTTGAGGCCATCCTAAATTAACATATTTAAATTCTTCTTTTTCCTCTAACATACATATTTCTTCATCAAGTTTGCTATCTGAACTATCAGAATACTCAGACTCAGATTTAGATAACATATTTATGCTATAAATGCTTTCATTATCACTTAGATTATCTAAACTATAGATTGATTCTAAGTCTTCATCTTCCTCTAAATTAAATTGCTCAAGTAATTGTATTTTTTCTCTTGGCTGTTTTCCTAATTTTAGACATTTAGGTCTAATATGTCCTACTTCACCACAAAAATAACACTTACAAGTGTTTTTATCTTTTGGTGCTTTCTATTTTCTCATCCAAGGTTTAGTAGTTCTTTTTCTATATTGTTTAGGAATACATTTTCTTTTCTTAAAGGTCTTAGAAGGTTGTATATCATACCTTCTTTGTTGCTTATAATGTTTATATTTTTTCCTATAACTCTTTCTATAGGGTTTAATCTTGCTACTACTAAACTTATCTTTTCTATGACATCCATATTATTTAGGTAAATCTATATTTTTACAACTCATGTAAAATTGTTTTCAAATTTTTCTTTTTACTTTTATTTGACAACATTCTTCTCTTAATAGATCATATACATGTTGTGTTCTAGGTTCTATGGCCATATCATTTTTTCTAGGGTGATTTTGTCATTCTTTCCATATTTTTTCTCCTATAGGTCCTTTAATTTTAGTCATGTATGTGTTTAGTAAATTGATATCATTAATTCTACATGTTCTACCTAAATACTTAAAAAAATCTGAAGTATATTCTCGTATATACTGTAAATCACATATTTGTAACTGTTCTAAGTTTCTTATTGCTCTAATTTTCTCTTATTCATTTTATTCCATCTAATCTATTATGATCTAAAAACTCAGATTTATTAAGTTTAACAAAAGTTATATTAAATGCTATTTTTGTTGCTTGGTAATTTTTTGGATTTTTTGATTTCCATGATTGAAAGAAATCAAATACCATGCCATCTAAAGTATGTTCAAAGTAATCTAACATATCATTTGTATTGATAAAATCTAACATTATTGTTGCATGTACACATCCTTTTCCCATCTTTCTATCGATTTTTCCAATCTTGAGGGTCTACTCGATCTATGTTTAGTATATTTCCTGTTATACTTATATGTTCAATTTTTGCATAAGGGATTCTATTTTTTCTATATAGTGTAGCTGCATCTAAATTTCTGTAACGACCAGAACCAAATTAGGAAATTAATCATCGTTAATCGCATTAATTAAGGAGCTAAGTTGCGTATGTCAAGTTTATCGAGGTTCGTCGCGATTTCTAAATCGATTTTTATATGTTATGAATTTGGACTTGATTTCTTCATGAATGTTGTTGAGAATATTATTACGAGCTCGAGCGTATTTTTATTTTATTTTTCGGAGGTACGAGTAATTAGTTACGAATTTTATAAGTTTCAAGGAAAATAATTTTTTTTTAAAATGTAATTTTCTTATGGTAATTAATAGTAACCGTCCGATTGAACAATAAATATATTCTGGGCCGTTGATCTTGGATTGATCTATGGGTATAAATACCCTGGGTTCACCCGGGTTAGGGGAGTGACCCGATTGACCCGTGGCGTTGACCCGTCGGCGGACCCGACCCTATTCACTAATCCAGGTCGGACCTTCGCCATCCGGCCACCTCAGGCTACCGCTCCAGACCTAATCGGAAGCCCTCTCTCTCTTCGACCTCCTCATGTAATCAAAACTGACATCCATCACGATTCTGGGGAGATTTGACATCGAGAAGATCACGAAATCTTCCCGAACTTCTCATCGTTGACGGCGACGATTCTGGAGACAACAGGTAGTGAGACCTTGGGGGTTTTCATCCCCTCAGCTCCAGGAGTCGAATGTGACCTCTCTCAAGTCACGTGGTGGTCGGAGGTGATCGGCCGGACTCAGACCGATTCCAGCGAGTCTCAACACTTTTCGAGGTGATGTTCGGCTCATTCCGATATGTTTTTGGTGTTGTGCTATTTGGAAAAGTTGTTCTATACATTGAGATCTTCAATTTGACATGTAGGTTAGAGCAATTAGAGCAGACTGGATTTCGGCCGCCTCCGACAGTGGCGCATGGGTCGCACGCAGCGCCGTCTGCGGCGGAGCTCTGGCGACCGAAAAATCTAGAATTTCACAAGAAGTTCTCTAAGCTATTCCGTGATCGTTTTTGTGTAGTTTCATATCATTCGACAAATTTAGTAATATTTTCGGCTACCGCGCAGGATTAGAGTTCCTCGATAGTTCTATGCGGTCGGGCGTCACCTGTCGAGTCAAGGCTTATCTTCAATCGTATTGGTTCACAAGGCGATGACTAGATTCAAGCTTAGGGTTTATCGATGTGAGGAGCTTGAGGGACATCTCCCATTTATCGGAATGGGAAAAGTTAGTTTCCGATCACCTTTTTGTCTTGGATTATTTTATCTATTTTAAACGTATGACAGAATTTCCAGTGATTAATTTAGAGTCATGATTGGATTTTAGGGAGACTAAGTATGATTCTTTCGGGCTTATGAATTCATGAATACTTAGTTGTCTTTTCAGGTGAGTGGACATTTTTATTTCACTGTCGAATAACGAGTCTAGGTTTTATGTTTATGAAGTTTTATTTCCGCTTATGCATATGATTTAAGTTAGGATTATTTTCAATAATCCTTTTCGCACATGTGACTTAAAATACATTTACGATTAAGCATATGATTTCCATTTGATACGCATACATACGTATACGTAATATGTTATGATATGAGTGTGTTTATGCACATAGGCTATATGTTATGATTTCATGTCACACACACATACTCACTTATTTATGTATGAATGCATCAATGCATCGGCTGCTCGACTGATCACCGAGTACGCTCCTGGTGAGACACGACAACACCTAACTAGATGACTATATTATGCACGCCTCCACACACAACTATGATATGTTTTTAATTTGACTTGCTATGTTTTTAATATATGATTTTGGTGAAAGGCATACATATATATTTCAAGATTTTTCTTACGAGACTTTATTTTTCGTCCACTCACTCTAACGGTTTTTCCTGTTTTATATGCATTTCCCCTGGGCCCTTTGGTTTCCAATGCCCAGGTTGCAGAGTCTGTTAAGTTTGGGTGTGCACATAAATTGAGGCATAGTAGTATCCATCGTAGGATCTAGAGTTGATCATACGAGTTAGCCACTTAGCCAGTATATGGAGTTTCGAGAGTCTTGTAGTCTAGAAGTCAGAAATGAATCAAGATTGGTTTCTATGAGTTGTTTTCGAAATTTAGTTTGTCAATTTATGATTTCCAGCTTATTAGTTTCCCATATGTTTTCTTGCGGACTACCATATATAGATCTATTGGTCTTTGAGAGCCTAATTATGGTTTAGGAATCTAAATCGGGGTCGATTGTCTCAATTGGTATCAGAGCCAGGTTATAGGTTCTGTAGACTGTACTTGGTTTCTTTGTGGTCGCGCTCGATTATGCTCAACACTTACGGAGTGATGGCCCGACCGCGACGGATCCCCATCGAAAACTCACGGTGTTGAACGTCGTCGAGTATGTGGCAAAAGTGACTGTGTACACACCCCAGCCTATAAGTCAGTGCCCTATGTTCGCTATGTCTCATGTGCGCCGACCTCGTTCCCCTCTTTCTTATAAAGGTAAAAGTTATTCTCATTAAGTAAGTAATACATCTGAGTTTGCATATGTGTCAGCCCTTGACTCTGCTTCCACACTCTTGCCTTGACAAAACTCTGAAATGATGACACTAAGTTTACGAGCATTAAAGTATATGTTAGTTTGGTGAGGGTATGTTGAATATTATGACTATGCTATATGTAGCTAGTCGATGAACTACTTATAAGTGATATGTGCGGGTAGGAAAGGTGGAGTACTACGATGGTTAGTGGATTCTCACGAGTGGTAATACGTAAATGCTGTTCTAAATTGGGTTTCAGACGTAGAAACTCTCGTGACAATTTTGTTGCCTTCATATGACTTCAGGTTTGAAATAAATTATATTATATACTATGAAGAACTTAGATGAGCAACTGTGGCTCATAGATTTTTTGTGGGACTTGTTATCTTCGAAGTGTAATCTCCCTACAGCTTTTGGGTTGATCTTCAGTTTTTGGGGAGGTTCTGTCGAATTTATGGTGAAATATTCGAGTTAATACAAGTCGCGTATTAAGAGAATCTTCACGACAAGGCCGTTAGCGATTATCCATATATACTCCATGAGCCTATTGTACTAGTCAATTGCCAATTTTTATCAATAATTCATGTGATGCTTTAGTGAAGTGAGCTAGGAAATTACTAGCTATATCATTCAAGTATGTGCACAAATTTCTTTCATTTCGCCATGACCAACATATCCTTCTATCTCTTATCACTTCTTCACTTCACTTTCCCAAATCAAAACTCTAAAATCAGTAAGACCTCAATCTTCTTGATCCCGTTCTATTTTGATGGCTAATACTTGTTCTTGCTCCGGTGCTTATCGCGACCCATCTTCTTGCTATGGTCTGACCCCAGCCAAATCCACCCAGTCCTCATCGGGAGACGATTCTAATCATGAGGAGATTGAGCCTCAACTTCCCGACTCCGAGATCTAGAGTCCGACCGAGGCCCAGCTTGACATCGAGCGGGTGAAGATTAACCCTCTGGGGAGCGTCTCGATTCAAACAGTATCGAAAGAAAGTGATATGTACTCCTGCAAGGGGATCCCGACCGGCGCTCTAGTGCTCACAAAACACCACCTCTGATTCATGAGCTTTCCGTTGCACTCAACATTCATCATTCTCTGGGTTCTCCTGGGGTTACACCCCATGCAGCTTAGCCTCAACTCCTACTTTCTTCTTTCAACATTCCTTATTGTTAGCCAGTAGTGGTGGGTCTCGATCAGCCTCATCGACTTCTTCTACGCCCACATGTGGGCCAAGGTGAGAGGCTTGGAGATGCGCTTCAATCTCCAGCCCCAAATGTTCAATAAGTATTTTGACCAGAAATCGACCAACTTTGCCCACTGGCACATCAATCTAGTCCTCGTCAAAGGCAACTGGATGCCTCCGGAGCTCGAAAGTCTTGGACTCGAGGTCTCATCCTCCTTTTCTGATACTCTAGGTACAAAATTGATCTTCACTTTTCACTTTTGACTACTTAGTGAAGACACTTATTTATTTCAATTCTGATCTCGAACCTCATTTGCAGCCATAAAGCTCGATGTTGCCAGAAGACACTCTATTCTGGCTAGACAACTTCTTGGGTAGCAAGGAATGGCCATTGGCCCAAGTTACAAGCTAGAAAGCTCTCTGGTCTCTAGCCTTGGAGATGATCTCCACTATTTTCACTCGCTACCTAGGAAGCCTCGAGATGGAGAGGATTTTCTCGACTGGTTGATTGATGTGGAGTCCACTTTTGCCGTCTTTGCCGAGACCGACAAACTCGTGAAAGAGGACATTCGAAAGAGAGACAAATACACCACCATAAAGCCAAGTTTTCCTCTTAATGGTGCCTCCTCAAGGAAAAAACATCTTTGAAGCTTAGTGATGAAGGTCTTCGAGCAGTTTGAGAACTCCCAAGAAATGAAGAAGAAGAAATCCATGGAGACTTCTAGGGTCAAGACTATTGATCTCGAAGCTCTACTTCTTTCCCTAAGTTTGAGGTCTCAAACTTCTCGGCTTGGGAAGAAGCCACTCGAAGCTGCCCAGGATATCCATCTATCTCCTCCACACGGTCAAGGTTCTTGTAGAGGTACCCCTTTTCCACCTCTTATTTCTTTACTTTTACCTTGATTTCTTATTTCGAACTTTGAACTTTAAAATAAATTGTCTCTCCACCACCATCTACTACTTATGTCACTTTCCTTGTCGACTTGTCCCCACAGACTCATTCCAGTGACACTCCTTCCCCACGCCTTCTGTAGATTTCCCATTTTTGTATGATAGTCAACTAGTTTCCCCAATCATGATGCTGCCTCGAACTTTATGCAGGGCTTGGGCGGGAGGGATCCTGAGAGAGATCTCCTTAGGCAGAGAGACTGGGTTAAGAACCTTCGAGCAACATACTCATGCCAACTCGATGTATGTTCTTCCATTTATTACTGCTCGAATTCCGATGTTATCCCCCTTAATTCGTATTGAACAGCCACGAACGATGACTTTTGTCCTTCAGGGGATGCTCTACACCAAAGCTTGCTTTAAAGAGATGGACCTATTCAACGTAGACCTCTAGGTGAAGCTTGACTTAGCTTCTACGGAAAAAGAAGAAATCTCCTCAAAGCTTGTTGACACCGAGGAGAAGCATTGAAAGGCCACCCAAACAGAGCAAGAACTTCAAGATTCCCTTGCCCTCCTTGAGAAACCTGTCGTGGACATAAAGACCAAAGTCGCTCGTATCAAGACTGAACTCGAACTAAAAAAGGTGAAGGTCGAGGTGATGGAAGTTCATGTTGCAGACTTGCCAGAAAACTTGGAAGCAACTCGGGGAAAAAATGAGGACCCAATAGTTTCGACTTGGCTGGAACCAAGCTCTTACTGTCCCGGAGGACCCTTTTTGCCAACCCTGGTGAGGTCGACGACAAATTGGGGTGCAAGTACAAGTATGGGCCCTTTTTTGGGTCTCTTCCAGGTGAAATAAAGTCTACGGCTCACCTCTCCCGTGTTGACATTGTCGCAGCTGCTCTAGTAATCGAGGCAACTCCTCTCGACACCATCACCGAGCAACTCAAAGTTCATGAGAAGGCCGTCAATGTTATGGATCCTCTCAAAGCCTCTGAGCAGATCCTCGATGTTGTGGATTCTCTCAAGCCCTAAGATGCTTCATCAAGCCCTTAGGTTTCTTTTTCTTTATTTAGTCTTTAACTTTGACTCATTTGTTTATGTAACTTAAACAATTTTGCTTGGCCCATTTTGGGTGACACCTTCGAGCGCCTAATTTTACCAAACAACTTACTTTACTCTATCTTTCAAATTTCAAAGCTTGCACAGTAGACAGTTATCTTTTTCAATAACTTTACTCACCTTCGAAACCTTTTTTCGAACTTGACACTTTCAAAGTTCAAAATAACTTTGAAATGATAGTTCGATCTTGTGTCGAGAAGGAATCCCTAGATTAGGAGTCCTCTCTCACTTTGAACTTCGAGAAGGAATCCCTAGACGAGGAGTCCTCTCTCAAGTTGAACTTCGAGAAGGAATCCCTAGATGAGGAGTCATCTCTCACTTTGAACTTTGAGAAGGAATCCCTAGACGAGTCCTCTCTCAAGTTGAACTTCTCGACCGAGTCAAACCCAAACCATTTGCTCACCCGAAAAAACCTTTTAAGATCAAGTCAAAAACCATTTTGACTTGTCACTTCATTCTTTTCAGTTTTGAACTTTATCCGAAATCTATTTCAAACTCAAATCTGTTAGGGTTTAAGAAAATCCTTCTTGAGATTCCACTTATAAAACCGAAACCTACTTACTCTATCCTCAACTCTTCTTGTTTGGCTATCTTAGAATATATTAGGTATGGCTCCATCCTCTAACAATCTCAGATTTAATTTTGTTACATCTGCACAATTGGGGAGCGCCTTTACTGCTAGCCATAGGAAGGAAAATTAACTTTCTAGCATGCCCATAATTATCTCCTCACCCGAAGCCTCTGCTCGGTAACGTTTTCTCATAATCTCTACATGTCAAGCACAATACTACTTCACGTAATATTACTTACTTGTTTTTTTCTTCTTGTAGGTCTCGATCTCGATCTAATGAATCAATGTCACCCTTTTCTCACTCTAATTCCTGCAGCCATAGCACTGACGACATGATCTTGGAAAGAAGAGTACTCATCTTGAAGAGATGTTGTGCTCCCGTTATCCTGGTGATCCCTGCGAATCTAGCCACGAAAGGAACGGTTTCTCATTTCCTCGTGAGAGCAAGAGCCGTAGCTTAAACCACTTCGAACCTGCCACTGTTCGAGATTGCCTTCTCCCGACCAGGATGGTTCTCATGATCTTGAGCTCAAACTCAAAGTTAGCAAGGCTAAATTTAGTGCTTTGAAGGATGTCATGTTGCACTTTCGAGGGGATGTGATTCGTAATGACAACACCACTCACCGCCTCCTAGATAAAGTTTGAGGCATTAGGGTTGACGTTGCGCAGCTTATTCTAACAGCTTCAATGCCAGAGTTAGCTCCAACCGACTTGAACTCAACGAGAAAGGTATGCCCGTACATTTTCTGCCCTCTTACCAAGGCCTCGCTGCTTGACGCTGACCGTTTTCAAGCATCCTTGATCTTGAATCTACACTTTTGCTTTTCAAACTTTCAATTTTTTTATTGTACCATACTCTTCAAAAGTCCACTAGGGGTTTTGGTGGCACAATACATTTTATTTTATGACTTTCACATCATACAATTGTACATAACAAATAACTTTCATACCTCATGCTCCCAATAATACCTCTCTTTTGATCTTTAAATATCGAAGGGAGGATTATTTCGCGTGTATGAAAAACTTACTTGTTTTCTTGCAGCCAACTTCGATGTTGAAACTCATCCCCGTAGCTTTTCTCGAAGCTGTGACTTTGAAATTTCTTTGGCTTTGTATTACATTCATTCTCAAATCTATCTTGAGATTTTGTTGTAATTCGAGGTTCTAGATGAAACCTTCGAATCATTATTCGTGTATGGTTGTCCCACACTTAAGCTTTTGGGCTTGCACTTAAACTTGGTTAAAGGTTCTGCTCTTTAAGCTTCGTTGAACCTTCTCCAAAAAATTAGTTCAAGCTCATTTCGAAGCTCTTCTCGAAGCTGTGACTTTGGGACTTCTTTGGATTTGTTGTAATTCAAGGTTCTAGATGAAAACTTCAAATCATTATTCGTGTATGGTTGTCTCGCACTTAAGCTTTTGGGATTCCACTTAAACTTAGTTAAAGGTTCTGCTCTTTAAGCTTCATTGAACCTTCTCCACAAAATTAGTTGAAGTTCATCCCCGAAGCTCTTCTCGAAGCTGTGAGTTTAGGATTTCTTTGAATTTGTTGTAATTCAAGGTTCTAGATAAAACCTTCGAATCATTATTTGTGTATGGTTGTCCACACTTAAGCTTTTGGGATTCCACTTAAATTTGGTTAAAGGTTATGCTCTTTAAGCTTCTTTGAACGTTCTCCAAAAAATTAGTTGAAGTTCATCCCCGAAGCTCTTATCGAAGCTGTGACTTCGGGACTTCTTTGGATTTGATACTTAGATCTTGGGTTAAAATTCAGCTCTTTCAAACTTGACCGTTGATCTTTAGTCATTTGTTCGGAATTTAAGCTTCTCGAACGAACTTTTATTGCCTAGCCAGAGGTTCTTTGCTCAATAGCTTATTGAACTTGACTTAGTTTTTTAGTCATGGGTTTAGCCCTTTTGGCTTCTTGAACTGGACCCCCATCATTTTGGCCAGAGGTTCTTTGCTCAAAAGCTTCTCGAATATGGCCTTCTACGTTTCTTGTCATGGGTTCTTTGCTCAAAAGATTCTCGAACTTGACCGTCGTACGTAAAACTCGTTCCTAACTCTTTTAGCTCTCGAAGTTTATCCTAATTGAGACCAGAGGTTAAATTTTTTGATTTCTCGAACTTAAACCAACTTTCAGAAAATTTGTTCCTGACTCTTTTAGCCCTCGAACTTGATCCTAGTCGAGATCAGAGGTTCGACTTTAGAGTCCTCGAACTTTAACCGACTTTCAGCAGATTTATTCCTGACTCTTTTAGCCCTTGAGCTTGATTCTGGTCGAGATCAGAGGTTCAGCTTTTCAAGTCCTCGAACTTTAACCAAAATATTTTTTCCATCATCGATGTTTTCACACACTTTTACACATCCGACACTTATTGATGTGCAATTAATCAAAGTGTGAAACTCATATTGGAAACAAATGCATATGTTTTATTCAAACTTGAGATTTAAATCAACATAAAAAGAGCCAATTTTCCTCCTGACTAGGAGCTTACCCAAAACAATTCGAACTTGCTAAATATCTTAACAAGTTCTTTATTTTCATATAAAAAACAAATTTGAACATGCGTACCTCCCAAGCTTTCACTTGTAATACTTTTTTAAGTATATTGCATTCCTGGGCCTTAGGAGGCATTGTCTGGTCTTGACATTCCTTAATCAGTATGCCCCCTTGTTGTAGACTTCGGTGATCTCGAAGGGTCTCTCCCATACCGGTTGGGATTTTGCTGACCCATGTGCATTGATACTTTCTACTGTTCGCTTAAGGACCCATCCGCCTATCTCGAACGATCTTGGCTTCACCCTAGGGTTGAAATATTTTTGAAGCTGGTTTTGAAAATTCAGGAGGTGAGCACTTGCTGCCTCTCTTTTTTCATCTGCAAAATCCAACTCCTGTGTCATTCGACTCTTATTTGCATCTTGCTCAAAGGTTATTATTCTTTTTGTTTGCACCAATTTCTCCGTGGGGTTGATCAGCTCCATTCCATGCACAAGAGCATACGGTATCTAGTCTTTTGGCTTCCTTGGTGTAGTCCTATAAGCCCATAGAACACTCGGCAACTCTAGTGACCACCTTTCTTTTCTTGCTGCAATCCTTTTCTTAACCCCATCGAAGATAGTTCGATTTGTTATTTCGGCTTGATCATTTCTTCTCGGTAGCTTCTTGAAGAGAATCTTATTAGAATTCTCTGCTTATAGCAGAAGTTCCCAAATCCGTCATTATTGAATTGAGTCTCGTTGTCACATACGATCTCCCTTTGTATTCCAAACCAGCATATGATTTGGTTCCAAACGAAGTTCGAGACATCCTTGGACATGATCATTATATAATATTGGGCTTCAACCCACTTCAAAATGTAATTGGTCGCCACCAGCATGTGTTTCAATCCTTTTTGTGCCTCTGGTAATGGACCTACAATATCCATTCCCCACTGCGCGAGGGCCATAATCCTGCCTGCATTACTAACTCATGAGCATGAATATGACTTACCAAGGAGTGGTACTGGCATTCCACACACTACTTAGCATATTGCTTTACTTCTCGATGCATGTATGGCCAGAAGTAACCTTGAGCAGTTATCTTCCTTGCTAGGCTCCTACCCCTGGCGTGTCCTCCACACATCCCTTCATGCATTTCTCTTAGTATCGCTCGAGCTTGGATCGGTCCAACACATCTCAATAAAGGTCATGTGAATGACCTTCGATACAACACATCTCCAACCATTGAGTACCTTGTAGCCTTGAATCTAAGCTTTCTGGCCTCTATGGGGTCCTCCGGTTGGATGTTGAACTCTAAATAGTTAATGATTATGCCTCTCCAATCTTTCAGGATCGATTCAACCATCATGGCTTGACGTTTGATCTACTCCTTGATGCTTGGACGTTCGAGCACATCGATTCTTATTGGTAAAGGTTCTTCAATGCATCCAGATGCTATCTTTACCAATTCATCGGCTCTCTAGTTTTCTTCCCTTTGAATCTTTACAAATGACAATTGGGAAAACTCAAACATCATTCTTCTCACCAACGCTTGGTATTAGATCATCTTTTTGTCACGTGCTATGTACTCATCATTGGATTGTCTGACTATAAGCTACGAATCAGAATGTATTTGCAAGCTCTCGATCCTCAATTGTCCCACAACTTGCATCCTAACCAATAGGGCTTCATACTTTGCCACATTGTTCGAAGCTTCGAAATCTAACCGTACGGCACAAACAAGCACAAAACCTTCTGAACTCTTCAATATTGTATCTATTCCTACCCCAGCAAAGTTTGAGGATCCGTCTGTGAGAGCAGATTTGTCCCACTACAGCTTAGATCCTCGTGAACCTACCAAACAAGTTGGAGCACGGTGTGGTACCGTGCTTAGACCCTCCAAAACTTAAGTCAGAACTTTATCTTCAGAATATAGTAGTGATTAGGGAAGAATAACGTTACCTGGGACCATGTATGATTGGTCTATATATAGAGATCTTGCTAGGTCTAAGCATAATCCTCATTGAACCAGAATATTTTATATTAGGAAAGGAGGAACTCAGTAAGGAATGAATCTCCATATTCAGGGCCAATCAAATGATTATGATTACCACAGGCCCTTTGGCATAATTCCCTCGGATATACAATGAATCTTACCTTATTTCCCTCAGCTTCTGCCAACCCCCTCGAGGTCCGATTGAATAGTCTCTCATGGTCAGATTGTCCAGCCTCCTCGAGGTTCGATCTTACCTTGGGATTGTCATGCCATCAAATATTCTAGAAGCCTCTACAACATTTCAGATACTTCCAGATACCTCTAGATAATTCGTTCTTTAATCGAAACCCTAGTCATCCAAGCCTAGGCCTATTCTTGGCCTTATTGAACCTCATCCGGTATAAAATTACCTGAACTCGCCTTCCTCCAACTTAGGTGGTCAAAACTGACTCCCACAAATACCCCCACAACAGCATGAGGCTTGACATGCGTTGGCCTTGCGCTGTTATTTATCCAAGCTTTACTGCTTTGGTTTTTGAAAATTGCTTCAGCTTTCCTATCTTACTGTGCAAGAAATCCCAAGCACGTGCTTCTACTGTGCCGCCTTCATCATGACTCATGTGTCATCAAATCTCGTCAGTCATCACCTCTCTCCCCAACTAACGCAACTCTTTCCATTCTCACCTCTTTTCAAATCCAATCGTATCCCTCATAATTTGAAACCATCTCTCTCTTCAAACGGCCACTTCTCATCACTTCATACCTCTTTACCATATATAAATCAAAACCTTCCTCCTCTTTCGTTTTTTCATTCTCTCACTTGCTTAAACTTTCTGCTGTGCCCAGAAAACCTCATCTGTAACTTCAAAGCTTCAAATTATTTCTTCCTAGAAAAAAAAGAGCATCGATGGCCGTCAAAACAACACTTCTTCCCCTACCCCAGAGGAGATCATCGGCCACACCATCACCATTCTCCAGGATCCGAGCGTCACTGATCAGATCGATATTATCAAGTCGCTTGCTACCCATTTTGCAATCGCAACCGGCCGCCGCCGAACCAAACCAGGAACCCTCCGTTGAGGTTGTTCAAGTTCCTTCCTCCCCTACTACCTTCAAAGTGGAGGAGGTCGAGGTTGTCTAGCCTCACGTTCTAGAAGTCGAGACCAATTCTACCGCCGTTCAACTACAGCTGCGTGTCGCCAAGGCCGCGTCCAAGAAGGCTCGTGAGGAGCTTTACCCCTCAGCCTTGAAGATTGATTCTGGTTTATCCAAACCTAAGATGAGGCAAGAGTATAAGAGCTCGAGAGAGCTCATGGTCTGAATTCCTCGTCTATCATTTCCAAATAGTCTATGGGCTTTCCTTCCTAATCTCGACTTTCATTTGTGCTGCTTTGGAGTTTTTTGGCATCAGCTTAGAGAAATGGTGCCCAGATAGCTTCTGTTGTCTGGCCTATTTCGATTGGCTCAATTAGTGGTTTGACTACCACATGGGCCTGTCGGAGTTCAGGCTCCTCTTTTAGGTTAAACCCAACCCAATGAACTAGTTCTACCTTTCCCAGCAGATTATATACGTCAAGGATTCACTGTTGGTCGATCCCCCCTATTCTCCCAGGGACAAGAAAAAGACCCTCATCTTCATCTTTGGGGATTGGGAGAAGCTTGGCCGGGAAGCCGGCTTCAAGGTTTCCACCACTGTCAACCGTCTCTCCAAGCTGCCGGAAGAGTTGACCAGAGCTGTTGACTTCTACTGCGACCTTGTGAATGACACTGTCGCCATCCCCGTTAAGTATCGCAAGTGTCAGTGGTTATGGAGTAGGAAACGCCTCAGCCCTGGCGGCATGGAAGACATCGTGCCCCTCCAATATGAGAATCGCCAGGAGCTAACCGAGGTTCCTCAAGCCCCTTAAGTCCACAAGAAATGAGTCTCCACCCCTAAGCCCCCTACATGTCCATGCTCTAATTGAGCAGGGGGAGGTCTCCAAACCCAAGAAGCGAAGGCTCGTGAAGACTGCCGAGCTGACCAAGGGCAAGGACGAGACTCTGGCCCAGGCCGTGGAGAACAATGAGGCATCTCACCTAGTTTCTCTTGTTGCCGTTACCACCGCTGTTATTGCTGCTACCGCCACCACTGCAGTTGTTGACTCTATTCTTCCTCTGTCTCCTTCTCGTAATTGGATGAGGACAACTATCTCCACCGACCCCCTGCCTTCCTCATCCGAGCCGGGGTCCTCTAAGCTCAAGGGCTTCTTACTTGGTAAGCTCATTCTCTTTTGTGTTTTCTCTGTGGAATCTTACTTACGTCTTGGATTATCTTGCATTGCTCATTTGTCTTGGTATATATTTATTTGATTGTACTGAACATTTGGGAATCACTTTATTATTGATCGTGCAGGTTCCCTTGGGGAGCTGATCGAGGGCATCGTCCCTGATGTCCCCAGGGTCTACTTCAAGAGGGGTCAGTCAGGCCCTGGCTTTATCGTTTAGCCTCCTCATGATCTGACCAAGGAGGAGGTCAAGGGTTTAGGCGAGGGTGTTGTGCTTCCTCGTGTGGGTGAGTATACCCCTTCCCAGTTCTGTTCTGGGTTGTCCCGTGCCGACATTGCCTGCTCCTCCCTGACTTCCATGATGCTGGAGTAGGATGCTGAGGACCTTAGGTCCCTTGAGACCAAGGACATAATGACGATGTCCTGGACCTCCATCTATCGGGTAATCTTTCCCTCATATCTGACATCCTTTCGTACTTGTCTCTTTTTCTTTCTCGTGTCTAATCATATCATTCTATTCGTATTTCAGTCTTCTATCACCCTTACAGCTACCATTGGGCGTCTCCACACCACCGCTCGTGAGGTGAACAAGAGGGTCGTGGAGGCGGATAAGGAGGCCAAAGAGTCTGCATCCTAAATCAAGGAGCTTAAGGTCAAGGTTCATAAGCTCGGGGACACTCAAAGAGTCTGCCGCATTATCGATGAGAAGGAGAGGGCTCTCGAGGACGAGCGCTCCATCCATGAGGGGGAGATGTGAGCCTTGAGGTTCAACCTTGAGAGGGTTCAGGTCGAGGTTAAGGAGGTGGCTAAGGCGGCTGAGGCCAAACTCAAGGAGGCTCTGGAGGCCAAGGACCTTGAGTGTGAGGATTGTCTTAAAACTTTGGAGAAGGCTCACGGGCTTCAGCTTGAGAGTCAACGGGTGGACTGGGAGTAGGAGCGTAAGGAGCTTATCCATATGCCTACAATCCTTCTACTGCTTCTGAGATCGAGTCTGAGTGAAGCCCCCTGCCTGCTAAAGGGGTGTATTTCTGTAATAGTATTAGGGTCCTTTTATTGAACAATATCTTATCTTTCTTAACTTATGTAGTCTTTTTGCTAATCTTGGCCTGGGTCTTTAGCTCAGATAACTCTTATGCCAAGAGTAATATTATCGTACTTAGTTTATCGTATTTACATTTAGCTGTTTTGTGGTTTTACCTCGTGCCTATCAACCTTATATCTGGGTATAGGGGGTCTGTCTCTGAGTGCATGTGGCCTGAGTGCGACTCTCGGACCCCCGGATCTATCTAAGTTAATGCTCTCGGAAGAGGCTTAAGGAGATCCTTGGTAACCTTAAAGTCTATTAGGAGGTGCTCGCAGTTTTGAGACTACCTCCCCAATGAGAGGTGTGTATGCTTATCCCCAGGTTTGTATAAAGACCACTGTACTCCAGGCCCTTCCCACGACCAAGTCCCTTCATCTCGGGGGTATCCCAACCTTCATAGGGTACCGAATGCTATCACATAGGCCACATCTGGGCTATCCTCCGGCTTGAGTCCTACCAAGGGGACTTGTTTGCAGTATCGAGATGGGGTCTGCTAGAACTCTATATATCGACTTTGACTTATCCCTTAGGGGTCGTCAGGTGTGATCTTGAGACTTAGAATGCCCAAATATCTAGGATATGGTTGAGCCACCACTAGGGCGTTCATGTAGATCTAACCTCGTACACATTCTGATCTTATGAAGCCTGACCTCGAGGGCTTTACCGACCCAAGATTACTGTGAGCCGTTATGAGGTTTTACTTCGAATGTTTTGGTCTATCTGTGGGCGTCCCTCTCAATGCCTTAACCCTCCCCCTTTCGGGATGTTTTACGTTTAGGAGGATTGGCTAGCTCACGGAGTGAAGGTCTTTCCCGTAGGAACTAAAATCATCTGCCCCACTTGAGCTTGTTGCCTTTCCTAGGCTTTAAGCTCCTCCTAATCGTTCACATCAATCCATAAGGTAACACTCTTCTATTTTGTGTTAGACAAAACATGAAATCGAATATATAACACAATGAAAAGCATAGTTACTGAAAACAGAAGCTTTTATTGAATGGTCGTGTATATCGTACAATGTCTATCTCATGCGTAAGAAAGTATCTGACATGCCTCGTTAAACTTACCAGCTTGTAAAACAATCGTAATAAAAACCAAGCTTTTTAGGAAGAGTACGTGCACCTTCTAGACACTTGCTAGCTTCTGTATCCAGGTCTTCATCTCTGCTCTAAGCGGTACTCCTTCAGATAAAGAGCATTTCCATTGTTTATCCATTAAGGCTCCGTTTATAGGGTTCTCCATCTCATACGACCCATTGTAGCCTTCTCCCACGATCTTGTAGAGCCCTTCCCAGTTTGCCCCCAATTTTCCCTCTCTTGGGACCTTGGTATTTTCAAACACTTTACGTAGGATCAGGGTTCCAGGGAGGAAAACTCTAGGCCGAACTTTTCTATCGTAATATGCTTTTATCTTCTGCTCGTAGGAGGCCACCCTAAAATGAGCTTGCTCCCTTAACTCCTCTAGCAGGTCCAGTTCATGCCTTAGGCTTTCTGCATTGCTCTCCACTGTCTGTTCTACCAGCTTAAGGTTAGGGATCTTGTGATTGATGGGGATGACAGCTTCTGTTCCGTACACCAAAGCAAAGGGAGTTTCCCCAATGGGTTTCCTCTTGGTCATTCTTTATGCCCAAAGTACGTTTGGAAGCCGAGACACCCACTGCCCCTTTGTCAGCTGATCAAGCCTCCTCCTTAGACCTTGCAATATCATTTTGTTCGAAACTGCTGCCTGTCCATTACCTGTAGGGTACCTTGGGTTGGAGAACCTGGTCTTTATACCATGCTCAGTATAGTAATCTCTGACCTCTTGGCAATTGAACTGAGGGCCATTGTCTACTACAATCGTCTGTGGGATTCCAAACCTGCATATAATAAATTTCTAAATAAAGTTCTTTACCTCTGCTCCTCTTATCTTTGACAGGGCTTCAGCTTCAATCCATTTAGAATGGTAGTTCGTGGCGACACATGGGTATTTTTTCTGTCTGCCCCCAACTTCTGTGGGGAATTCTCCCATTATATCCAACCCTCATTGTGTAAAGGCGCATGGTATAGAAACCGAGTGTTGCTCCTCTGGGTGCAAAGGTGGTTGAGGGGCATGCCTTTGACAGACCTCGCAAGCGATGGCGTGCTCCATGTAATCATTTTTCATCGTGGGCCAATAGTATCCCTCAGTCTAGCATCATACTACAAGGTTCATGCCCCCAATATGCAAGCCATATATTTTAGAATAGAGCTCCTGTATGATCGTTAACCTAGGTGGGGTGTACCGCCAGCTGGTCTGGTTTACCGAAGGATCGCTTATACAATCTTCCCTATCTAATATTGTACCTTGTTGCTTGTCGTACCAACCTTCTAGCCTCCACCTTTCCCTCTAGTAGGGTTCCCGCTTCTATGTAATCCATTATTTTGTCCATCCAAGAGTGTCCCAGCTGAACTGGTATTATCGCCACAATTTCCTCCTCGTCCATGCTTGGATTAGGCAGGTGCTCTATATGGATTATCCTCCTGAGTTGATAATCGATGTTGGAGGCCAGATTTTCCAAGGTGTCTGCATGTGTATTCTTAGAACTTGGGAGTTGCATGATCAAAAACTCTTCAAACTGGGCAACCAAACCCTTAGCTAATCTGAGATATGCTTCCATGGATGCATGGTGAGTTGTGTTCTCCCATAGGACCTGGTTGGCAACGAGTCACAAAACACCTTGATCTTCTTCACGTTTAGCTCCCTTGCTAGTCTCAGTCTTGCCAGGAGGGCCTCGTGCTCAGCTCCGTTGTTCATGGCCTTCCACCCCAGGGTTAGGGCTTGCTCCATGATTGTTCCGTCTGGCATCATTAGTACTAGACCAGCTCTGGCTTCCTTGTCTTTCGATGAACCGTCTGTGTACAGTGTGCAGTAGTCTACCCCTAGCAAGCCTCTGTCCCCTTCCTTCTCTCTTCTTTCTTGGACCTCTAGCTCAGGCGTTGTAAACTCGGCTAAGAAGTCCTCCAAGGCTTGCCATTTCATCACCGTTCGTGGTCGGTACTCAATATCGTGATGTGCTAACTCGATGGTCCACTTGGTTACCCTGCTTGAGGAGTCTGGGGTATGCAAGATCGTTCTCAGTGGGAACTCGGTCATGACGATGATTTTGAAAGCTTGAAAGTATGGCCGAAGCTTGCGTGATGACATAACTAGAGCTAGTACCAACCTCTCCAACTTGGGGTAGCGGGTCTCTGGATAGAGGAAAGCTTTATACACGTAATACATGGGCTTGCTGAGGATATGGGGAGAGACAAGGTAGTGCTTTCGTGCTTGGAACACTATTTCACTACAAGAAAAATGCACTTAGACCACGGAAACTTCTCCGCGGTCTAAGTGAACACTTAGACGACGGAGAAGTCTTTTTCCGTCGTCTAAGTGAAACTTAGACCGCGGAGAAAATTTCCGCGGTCTAAGTTTCACTTAGACGACGGAAAAAGACTTCTCCGTGGTCTAAGTGAAATTTCAAAAATTTAAAAATTAAAAAAATTTTAAAAAAAATTTAAAAATTCACTTAGACCACGGAGATGGTCATCTCCGTGGTCTAAGTGAATTTTTTAATTTTTAATTTTTAAAAAAAAAATAAAAAAATTTAAAAAAATTTAAATTAAAAAATTAAAAATTCACTTAGACCACGGAGATGACCATCTCCGTGGTCTAAGTGAATTTTTAAATTTTTTTTAAAATTTTTTTAATTTTTAAATTTTTGCTCTCTCCTTCATTTTCCTGATCGGATCCTTCTTCTTCGCTCATGGGCCCTTATTCCTCAAGGTTTCTCAGCTGAACCTGGTGCGTGAGAGCGCTTATATGTCTCGATGCCCCCGTGTCAGGGGTGACTTGATTGTTCCCGCTAGCGAGGTTGTCTCCTTGTCATGCTAGTTACTTGTGCCAGTGATGTCTTCCATGTTCTTCCTTTCACGAGAGTTAGCCTAGGGTTCCGCTCTCAATGAAAGCACCAATTTGTGAGAGAAGATTTGTCCCACAACAGCTTAGATTCTCGTGAACCTACAAAACAAGTCGGAGTACGGTGTGGTACCATGCTTAGACCCTTTAAAGCTTAAGTTAGAACTTTATCTTCAGAGTATAGTGGTGATCAGGGAAGAATAACATTACCTGGGACCATGTCTGATTGGTCTATATATAGAGATCTTGCTAGGTCTAAGCATAGCCCTTATTGAACAAGACTATTTTATATTAGGAAAGAAGGAACTCATTAAGGAATTAATCTCCATATCCGAGGCCAATCAAATCTTTATGATTTGGTTAATCATACCTTTGGAATAATCCCCTCGAATATACAGTGAATCTTACCTTATTCCTCTCAGATTCTTCCAACCCCCTCGAGGTCCGATCGAATAGTCCCTAATGGTTAGATTGTCAAGCCTCCTTAAGGTCCGATCTTACCTTGGGATTGTCATGCCATCGAAAATTCTAGAAGCCTCTACAACATTCCAGATAGTTCCAGAAACTTCTTGATAATTCGTTCTTTAATCGAAACTCTAGTCGTCCAAGCCCAGATCCATTTATGGCCTTATCGAATCTCATCTAGAATAAGATTACCCAAGCTCGTCTTCGTCCAGCTTAGGTGGTCAAAACCGACTCCCACATTCTTCTTCTGACTATAAGCTGTGAATCGGAATGTATTTGCAGGCTCTCGATCCTCAATTGGCGCGTAACTCGCATCTTAACCAATATAGCATCATACTCTGGCATATTGTTCAAAGCTTCAAAATCCAATCATACGGTACAATCCAGCATGAAACCTTCTGAACTCTTTAATACTATACCTACTCTTACCCTAGCAAAGTTTGAGGATCTGCCGATGTTCATTTCCCATCTCGACTCTTCCAATGGAATGTATGCTATGGCTAACGGGATATGGCATTCGACAAGGAAATCAGCTAGGACTTGTCCCATCAAGGTGGTGCGTGGCTTATAGGTGATGTAAAACTCGCTCAACTCTATGGCCCACTTCATCATCCGCTCGGACATATTTGGTTTTGTAAGGATTCCTTTGATGGGGAAATCGGTATATACCACGATTTCTCTACCTTCAAAGTATTTTCGGAGCTTGCGCTTTGCGTGTATCAATGCCAATATCAGTTTTTTGGTCAAAGTGTACCTTGTCTCAGCTTCGAGAAGGCAGTGGCTGATAAAGGATATCAGCCATTGATATATTTCTTCTTCTCCAAATAAAGTGGCACTCATTGCTATTCCTGACACAACTAGGTATACACAAAGCAGCTCCATGTCTCTTGGCACCATCAAGAACTTCTTGCTTGCCAAATACTGTTTTAACTCCCAAAATGCTTCTGATTCCTCATGACTCCAGAAGTACAAAGCTTTGAGTTTCAGAGCTTTGAAAAACAGTCGACATCGATCGGTCATTTGAGAGATGAATCTACTCAACGCAGCAATCCTCCTAGTTAGGACTTGAATTTTCTTTTTCGTACTGGGTTCTTCGATACTTAAGATATCCTTAACTTGCTTTGGATCCGCCTCGATCCCTCTTTTACTCACGATGTATCCCAAAAATTGGCCCGAAGACACACTAAAAATGTGCTTCAAAGGATTGAGTCTCATCTTGTACTTCCTCAGAATTTCAAACGTACCTCTCAAATCCTCGACGTGATCTCCCTTGATGAAATCTACGCACACTCTCCACTTCCCATTCTTCTTCTTCACCACCACGACGTTCGAAATCCAAGTTAGACACCATATTTCTCTTATGTGTCCAACTTCGAGGAGGCGATCTACTTCATCACTTATGATCTGATTGCACTCCAGCACGAACCTCCTCGGCTTCTGCTTGTATGACGAAAAATCTGGATCATTATTTAATTTGTGGCAGGCTATTCTCAGGTCAATACTTGGCATATCTCGATGTGACCATGCGAACACATCCTGATTCGTGGTTAAGAAGTCGACTAGGTTTCGAACTTCCCCTTCGGTTTGGAGGGTTCCTGTCAAGACTTTCTTCTTTAGATCGTCGTTAAGGGATACTTCTCGAACCTCTTCTAAGGTTGGTGTCGTCTCTTGTTCGACCTTCTCCTCATCTCCTTCGTCCGATAGGCCCTCCTCTAATTAGTGGGATAGAAAATTATCTTTGCTTCTCAACTTCCAATTTGGCATCAGTGAAAGGTGAATCCATAATTCCTCTCGAAACCTTGGCCGCAATATCGCATGGTCGACCATCCGATGTGGTCGTTGAACTCTTATACAAATATTTTTAAAATTTCAGCCGGTTTTGGCGTGGTCTTAGTCTTTATCCATTCAGTCAAACACATTGGTCGTATATGTCCCTATCTTTTAATTCCGCTAACTTTGCTGTAACGACGACTTCGACAATTCAAATATTTGCTCTCCTCTCGTCCAAGACATCAAAAGGAGTACCTCTGTATATAAGTATAACTTTTTACATTCCTAAATGAATATACGATAGCGTTTATCTTTGTGACATATATAATGATAATAGGGGTATAATGGACTGTCAAGGTAGAATGCGCAGATCGAGGACCAAAAGATGACCATAATGGCTCAAATTTTTGCACTACATATACAATAGTAATTTGTCATCATCTTATAGTTCATTTTTTCATATTCAATTTATATCCATTTTTTTTACTTTTCAAATGATCATATTTGTTCAAAGTATTTAACAAGTTATACACCACTAGTGGATACATAATGAATTCATTCATTCTGTCAACACTAACACGAATTCGTGAATTTCGTAATATTAGACATTCCGTGTAAAAATATGAACCATAAATAACCGCGAGTATTTTTTTATATTTTTTTTAGCAACCGAGCTATTTTTTTATTTTTGAGAGTTTTAAATCAACAATTTCATTGTAAATTAAAGTTACTATGTCGATTGAGCTCAAAACAGACACTGAAATTGTTCAATTTTTTTTTATGAATTTACAAAATAATCCATAGATCTAATCCTACAATCCGTTTTTTATATTTTATATTTTAATTAGTAGATTTTTCAAACAACTATACTCCATTATAATTACTGAATGATAATTGAATGGCACATTTAGTTTTGAATTTTTTTCGTGTTTAATAATTTTAGAATAACTTAGACATAAAAATGGTTTCTTGAAAATTTTCGTATAACTTTTTTAAATCGTAACCTATTTCTTATACATTTTTAAAAGGAATGAAATGAAATAAAATTTATTTAACCAAAAATTTTTTTTTGGGTGGATCTGATCCGTACAATTTCTTTTTTTCATTTTTTTATTCAAGACTTTTCTGGGTTGTTGATTTTGGAGCATTGAAACGTTGTAGTTTCCTTTTGGTCGAGAGGCAGGGTTGACCGACTGTCAGGGCTGACTGCACGGATCGAGATCCAAACGATGACGAAACCGACTCAAATGTTTACACCATGTCTATAATAGTAATATGCCTTTATCTTAGGATTCATTTTTTTTATATTCGATTTGTATCTAACTTTTTCACTTTCAGTTAGCTAAAAAGCTACTCGAAAGTATACGAGATCAAGTTTTAGATAGGGTTAAGTGAGGATGTCGAACCACAAGGATTGGTTGATCCTTCTTAAACTAGGTAAACCAATAGAAAAGCTACAAAACACACATATATATATATACAATCATAATCATAAGGAATCAAAGAGCTCGAGAATAAGACGATTATATACTATGTGAAGTACAATGATTCAATTGTTGAAGATTTTTTTGATTACGCTAATGTAAGAAAATTAATTAAACTAAGCTATGACTAATCTAAACCAGTGCTAAATGAGATGGAAGTTAGGGCTATGAGTTGGTCACTATAGCCTCCCTTATGCAAATCAATGGAAAAAATGTCAAGTGATGCATTTCCTGTACCCAACTACCCTATTAGAAATTCAGGCAAGACTCAGTAAGGCCAAGACTCCGTTTATGATATTAATCCTTACCGGGCAAGTCTCAGATTAACTCACTAGCAATAACTCAAATTACCAGTCAAGTGTAAAGCGTTGTTCCTAGATGCATAACGATTTAAGTCTAGATAGTCATGCAAGTAAAACAACCCTAGTCCTAAGTGATTTTAACTCACAACCTCCCCAAACACATATGCACTATGTTTTCATGCTTCTAATCATTAAGGCTAACCATTTCCCTAACAACCAATTCATGAGTTAGATTACCCAACAACTAAAGTGGTTTATTCTAATTGTAGGTATCATATTCAATGTAAACACACATAAGGAGATGACATGAAATTGCATCACTTAACATCAATACCCGTCAATTACACATAAGTTTGGCTAGGAATTGCAACCCTAGCCCCAACAAAGTATTACTCACTCATAACCAAGCGCAAGCTAATATACATCAAGGAAATAGAGAGTAAAGAGAGAGAATTGACTAATTGTGATTATGGAGATGATGGTGGAGATGATTCTCCAATATGATGGTGTGTGGTGGTCTCCTCCTTCTTGCTCCTCTAAGAGTCATTGATGATCGTATGGTAAAAGAGTGAAGCTTTGTCTATCTAGTATGATGTTGTACGATGGAAAATTATGGTGGTGACAGTGGTGGAGATGGTGATATGGTGGTGGTGTTTGGATTTAGGGAGAGAGGTAGTGATGGTGGAGTGTAGAGAGAAAATATGGAGGCTAGGGTGACGTAGTGGTGTTTGTGGTGGATAGTG
The DNA here is from genome assembly GCA_946800695.1 of Geum urbanum. Taxonomy (NCBI): domain Eukaryota; kingdom Viridiplantae; phylum Streptophyta; class Magnoliopsida; order Rosales; family Rosaceae; genus Geum; species Geum urbanum. Next base: position 1,670,063 of record OX327008.1, on the reverse strand, counting down.
ATGTGGAAAAAACTTCTTTTGAGGGGTTTGAAATCTGATTTGGAGCAGAGTGTGAGAATGAGCTTGGACCAATTGAGGTCAAAGATGGATCATCATGAAAAGTAAAACCAAATGGTCAAAAGTCCAAGTAGCAAAAGAGCCAACCATGGAAAAATGGTCTTCTAACACTTGAGTCTCCACATGCAGTATCTTACTGGAGAGTTGCTAGGTCGCCGAAAAAGTCGACTGGAAAATCAACCGTTGACTTTTGACTTTTGATCTAGATTTTCTCTTTTGACTGTCTTTTCTCCGTTTTACCCTTTCTTGAGCTTTGAAAAGGTGATTTCTCTCTCCTGTCTCCGATTCCTACCAAAATGAGTTAAAGTGGACAACATTAAGGCTAAGACATGCATTAAGTCAAAGCGTTGAGGTGCAAATTAGAATGTTATTTGTGACTCTCAACACTTTCAAAGTATGATATTTGTTCAACTCATTCAACTAGTGGGCACATTATGAATTCATTCATTCCATCGACATGAATCCGTAGATTTCGTAATATCCGATATCTAGAGTGAAAATAAGCACCACAAATAATCCCGAGTATTTCAAAATAAATTTTTCAGCAACCGAGCTATTAATTTTTTTTATTTTGAAAGTTTCAAATCCTAAATATCATTCAAAATAAAAGTTTACTATGTCAATCAAGCTTAAAATGGTCATTGAAATTGTTCAAATTATTTTGAGATATATAAAATAATACATAGATCTAACCGCACTGTCTGTTTTTTTATTTATGTTCTTTTCTAGCTATTAGTGGTTTTTCAAACAACCATATTCCATCATAATTAATGAATATTAGTTTTGAAGCATTTGGTTTTGAAATTTCATGGTTGATACTTTTAGCATAATTAAGACGTCAAAACGGTTATGCGAAAATCTTTGTAGAGTTTTCGGAATCTTAAACTATTTCTTTTAATTGTTAAAAATGAATGAAATAAAATTAAATATATATTTTAATAAAATTTGATTTTTTATGGGTAGATTTGAGCCGTTTAATATGTTTTCATTTTTTTCTAGAATTTTATGGATCCTTTATTTTGGTCTACTGAACGAGCTCGTTCTCGTCATTTTTGCCACTTTTCTCTCGTTCTCGTCATTTTTTTGAACGAGCTCGTTCTCGTCATTGCTCTAGTTCTTCTGTCACTGTGACAAAGATGAGGAGAGGCGAGGTCCATACCGAGCAATGGGCGACACGAGGCTCAGAGGCTAGCTGCCTGACGGCACAAGGAGTGAGCCGAGATGTTAGATGGGGATATTGAATTCTAATTGATGATTGGCACAAATTGCTACCGTGGGGTTCAAAGCAGATGACAGGGAAGCGAGCGACATCCCAGATCGTTGGTTGTTTTTCGGACGGCGACGCGAGCTTTGGGTGCCTAGAGAAATTATGGGTGTCCAGAGCAGGAAAAGTAAAGACAAAGAAGGAGGGTTGCGTGTCCGAGGTCAGAGAGAGAGAGAGATAGAGAGAGAGAGAGAGAGAGAAGCTCGCGTTGGAGGTGGGTTCCCGGCGGCATTCCAATGATCAAATACACTAAAAAGTTAGAAAAAAAAACAACAATACTAATTCACACGTGACAAATTTGAAAATTAGCCTTGAGGTACTTAATAATGGGGTGCATTCCAGCATTATGCCAATAACAAATATAAAAACTAAGAATATTATCTAACGTCTAAACCGGTACCACATTGAGGTATCACTTAGATCGTCCGTGCTAATACATACATCAATTTCTCAATAACTAGTTTTAGGTCATATAAAAAAACACTATTTTTAGGCATATAGGCCTTTTTAACAAAGAAAGGAAAACTGCTTTTCTCCCATGACGGCTCTAAGGAATGACCAAGAGACACTTGTAGGGTTTTGGAGTTTTGTGCGATTTTTGCAATGGCAATGCATGTACTGGCTCGAGATGACGGTTGTGGGGGAGAAAATTCTTTCTGGGATTTTTGTGTTGTTGTTTGTCAAAGCATATTGTGCGATAGGTAAGGGGCGATTGAGTCGAGGTCGCGTCAAAAGAAATAGCACACAACGATCTTGGGATGACTTGGAGCCTAGACGAAGGACATCGAGAGGAAGGGTGCGAGTGGAGGCGGTCAACATACATCCATGTCGAAGAAACTCCAAGGCGAGAATACGGATAAGATCCGACGCCGACGGACATGTGTCAGCGGACTTGTGCCGACGGTCTACATGTGGCAACGGCGGCGACTAAAGATGATTGGCCTGCCATGTGAGACTCTAGGGTTTCCTATGGGTATTAGGCCAAAGCCCCATGGGCCAGAGCTCAACATGGTGGGCTTATGGGTTTATATCAGTAATGGGCTTCTTGGTTGGCTTTCATTGGCCATTCTGATGAGGTGACAACATGTCTTGACCTTAATGACACCAAATTCTGTGCACATTTCGCATCGTGTATGAGAACCAGGCATAGTCCAAGAGAGTGATCAGTGTTGCCCCATGCTCGAAGTTTTGGTAGCACGAGAAATTGTGCATACCGATGGACTGTACCTCATAGGACCGTAATTTTGGGGTGCATAACTAAATAGGATGTGAGGCTTAGATTTTTATAGTCATTTTCCCTACGTCTAGTTTAGTTTATGTTTTCGTAGGTCTGTGCTGAGCATGTTGTAATGTAGGTTACTTTAAAGAGTTTTTTTTTTCTAACATGCCAATATTCTCCCTGTAACTTTTCAGCTAAATCAATTTCTATCTTCCTATCTCACCAAAAAAAAAAAACTACCTGCGAATTATCCACTCCGCGGCAGATTCGAGACAACTAGTTAATCACTTTACGAAGAGATGGCAATTTGTACGGTCGACGAGAGAACTGATATTTGTCTCTCTGTCGGGGTAGCCGACTACACTTGTGTAGAGGAAAAGTTGCTATCCAACCAACAGACGAAAAAACTCCCCTGTTGCTTAACGCCAACCCCTTCAAATATTGGTAAATAATTTTGTGATGTTGTCTCATCAAGTAAATGTTTTCTAAGCAATTTGAAGAGCAGATTTTGGTAAATAATTTTGTGGTGTTGCCTTGACAACTAAATGTGATCTAAGCAATTTGAATAGCAGAGATATTATGTAGTTAATTGCAATCCAATTGAAACAAATTACAAAGATGCTATCAAGTTATTCAAATGCATTTGGTTTTTGTCTCTTTTCCACTTAGATGATCAGGTTATATTTGATTTTTTTGGAGGTAGTTTATACTATTTGTTCCTGAATCTCTTGTCTACTCTTTGTCACATAAATCTTCTTATTTCCCTGTCCCTTTTACTCATATACATATGCATGTGATATGTTTGTAAACAATTCATAGTATTCTTGTTTACTAGCTGCCACATTATTTTTCCCATAAAGTATTTGAATTTTGGAGAGAGGCTTTCTGTTTCAACTTTCAAGCACTTCAACCATCTGTTTGGATTTTATGGGCAAAATATTTTGCATTCATGTTTTCTTTTCATTTTTGTTTGATTCTTAATTCTGATCTTACAGGAACAAAATTAAGATTGTGGAAGCAGGTGCCTTAGAATCGATAATTACTTTCCTTCAATCACAAAGTTCAAATCTGCAGGAGTATGCAACTGCATGTTTACTAACCTTATCAGCTTCTGCCTCCAACAAGCCACTCATAAGCTCCTGCGGTGCCATTCCTTATCTCGTCGAAATTCTGTAATGGCTCTTTCTAATCTCGCAACATACACAGTTAACCTTGGCATCATTCTTGAAGCGAGACCAGTCCCTTATATAGTTACTTTGTTAAAAAACTGCAAAAAATCTTCAAAGACTGCCGAAAAATGCTGTTCTCTGATAGAATCTTTGGTGGGATTTGAAGAGAGAAGAAATGCCTTGACATCTGAAGAAGGTGGAGTGCTTGCAGTTATTGAGGTGCTTGAAAGTGGATCTCTTCAAAGTCGAGAGCATGCTGTCGGTGCTCTACTAACTATGTGTCAAAGTGACCGATGTAAATATAGAGAAGCAATTCTTAACGAGGGGGTAATTCCTGGACTTCTTGAGCTCACTGCTCAAGGAACACCCAAGTCTCGGTCAAAAGCACACACACTTTTGCGGTTACTGAGGGAGTCCCCCTACCCAAAATCTGAGATTGAACCAGACACATTAGAGAATATCGTATGCAACATTATCTCTCAGATTGATGGTGATGATCAGTCGGGCAAAGCAAAAAAGATGCTAGCAGAGATGGTTCAAGTTAGTATGGAACAAAGCTTGCGACATTTACAGCAAAGGGCTCTGGTATGCACTCCAACTGATCTCCCTATCAGTAGTTGTACCTCTGAGTTTCTCTAAAATGTAATCAGCTTAAAATTATGAGACGTTTCACAGTGAGATAAAGCTTACTGTAAGAAACTGAAAAAGAAAGAAAAAAGAAGGATGATATAGTTAAGATGATGCCGGTCCAGGCCATTGTTGTGATGTCGAGAGACTGGCAAGTGTCTATAAGCTGGAAAATATATGAGGTTGATAGAAAATGTTAGTTGTTTTGTAAAGAAGTCTTTGTATTTAATACTGCAAATCTTTAGTGTACCAGAAAAACAAATGGAATAATGTAGTATAACTGAGGCCAGTCCAGATCGTTGTTGCAATGTCGGGTGATTGGTAATTGTCAAATGTCAATAAACTGGAGAGAATGTATGAAGCTGAATCTCATTAGTTTGTTTGTGGAGAACTGTTGTATTAAATATGAGAGAGTTGGTTTTCATTTCTGCTATCTTATCAGATGATTATTTTTGTTTCTTGTGTTTTTTTGTTGTTGAGGTTTAATAGACTAGGGTAGTTGAGGTACTAGCATTTCAAAGAGGTGTAGAATTGGAGTTTTGTCGTTGGAGGATACGAGATGAAGTTCACTGTATGAATGCTTAAACCTTCCATGGTTTATTTCGTGCTCTGGTATGCGGTTCCCAACCCAAAGTGCCAATAAACCCAAAGCCTCCTTATAGCTTCGTTTGATCAAAGTTCTCTTCAGAAAAATATATTAATTTACAAAATTTCTATTCTCATAAAGCCAGGCGTCTGGTTTTATCAAATATATTAAATTTTTAACTTCCAAAATTATCTTTAATAATAAAAGAAAAAAATGGATAAAAAGAATAACAGAAAAAAAAAAAATAACTACTATATGTATAAACACTACTCCTAAAAAATTTCATTTTTGTTGTTCTGCACACATCGAGTGCGAGTCTTTGCTAGTAAAAAAAAATTGAAGGCAAAACGATCCACAGTATTATACGTAGTATACACTTTAAGCTGCTTACATGAATGTAGACTGCTAGGGTGTGTCTGGTAATGTTTAACTCATAAGTTAAATGAGTTTTTTTTAACAACTTTTAAAAATAGAAATATTTTGGTAATTCAACTTATTTTCATCCAAGCATTTTACAAAAGTTAGTTTCTTCACTATTTTGAAAAGCATCTCAAGAGGTATTTCTAAAAGTAAGTCAAGTGTGAAAATAAGGATGAATAATAGTTTTAAAATAAAAAATTTAAAACTGTCAAAAATACCCTTATACAATCTTTTAATGACAAACTTTGTCCAATAAATTTTCAAAGCTGCACTTTTTCACCGCAAGTCATGTCCTCTCCATGGACGATGGTCAGAATTTAAATGGCTCAATTGCTCCTATGATGTTCCTTTGATTGATCATTGAATCAATTTGGGTTTCAAAACTATCATGGATGATCGAGGATGGGTCAACGAATTATTCTTGGGTTTCAACAATTTTGTGTGTAAGAGAGATGATCGAATGGGTGGTTAGAGAAGAGATTGGAGAACGTCAGGGAAAACAAAAAAGAGTAAGAGATCTGGTTTTACCAAACTGGACTGTTCAAATTCTCATTCACCAAACACCTACTTCAGTTTTTTATAAGCAACTTATTTTTCACAATACTAAAAACCAACTTTTCTAAAAAGAAAAGCTTCCCTAAATTGGGCCTTAAGAGCATCTCCAACTGTTTTGTCAAAAGACACGGTTGAGTGCTAACGGTTATTTATAACCGAATTTTTAGATCTGATAGACATGCAAAGGAAAAGCCAAAAGGCCATGTAGACTAAAACAAAAATAAGGTTGGCAATGATTAAACAATTTGGGAGGATGTGTGAGTCATTCTTTCATAGTAGTTTGCCAAAATTCAAATTAAACATTTTGATTTGGCATCTCCATTGGAGATGATGCTCTAAGAGCAACTCCAATATAGGGGTTGGTCTTGGATTTGGTCTCAAATCTAGTTATTCTCCATCTCTAACACTGAAATTTGTGGGTGCTATTTTGGCCCTAGAGTCGAAATTTGGGCTAGTCTTAATGTCAACTCAGCCCCAGGGCCAAAATAGCTCTATGAGGCCCACTTGCCAGCAAGGATAACAAAGAGAAAGAATGAAGACACGTGAATCAAAGACTCACATGTCTAGACGTGGGACCTTTCATGTCAGACCCATATGTCTCCTAAATAGTAATAAAGCAATGGCTATGATTATATCTTTTTGAAGATCAATGGGTGCTAAATTTGAAATGACACCCAAAATGAGACTACTATTAAAGACGGAAAGTGTGGTGTTAAATGAATAGTGATCAAAGGGGTGCCAAAATGAGGATAGCACCCCTAAATAGCCCTTCTCCTACTGGAGATGCTCTAATCTAGTTTAGAGAGACCATAAACTAACTAAATAAGTTGTATTGCCACACTCTTTAGCTCTAAGAACCCGTAACCAGTAAAGGATCGAGGGTATTTTTCTACTGTGCAAACAGAGTCCTGAGTCGGAGGTGCACCTATTTCGAGACTGCCCAACTGTTAGTTCAATTGTGCATGATATCGAGTTGCAAGCAGGTACTTGTCTGGAGTGGTTGAAGATCTGTTCTCAGACTCTTTCAGCGGAGGATATGGTCAATTTAGTTATCTAGTTTATGTGGAAGGGCCGAAACGATGTCTTATGAAACATGAAGACTTTTAATGGTCATGCTATGAGGGTAATGGCAGGAGCTTGGCAAGATCACTTTGTGACTCTTATCAAGACCCCGAACCGCCCAGTGAGAGTTTTGCAGACTTGGAATAGACCCTTATTGGGTCAGTATTGTGTTTGTATGGATGGTGTGTTTGACATCACTAGACACAAAGGAGTTATTGGTATTGTTGTCAGTATTCCGTTTGCTTGTTTGATAGGCCCATAATGTGTTGAAGAACTCTTCATTCCACAATCTGGCATTGTTATCAAGCATTGGTTTGAGGATGTGTATGATGATCTTGTTGTTCGCTTCAGCTTGATCGTTGGATTGGGCATAATACGGAGAAGAATGGAGAAAATGTATCCTAAATTTCTTCATGAGCTCATCGACGTCTCCAGACATGAATGCTGCCCCTCTGTCTGAAACAAAACTCTCAGGAATGCCAAATTTGCAAATGATATCTTCAAACAAGAACTGGCGAATGGCTTTTGCTGATGATATTCGGAGAGGTCTAGCTTCAACCCATTTGGTAAAGAAGTCAATAGTCACTATGATATACTTGTGCCCGTCTGATTAATGAGGATGCATCATCCCAATTAAGTCCAAAGCCCATCCTCGAGCCGGCCAAGACTTGATTATAGGCTGTAAAGGTATTCTGAGCATGTGGCTAATTGGGCTATGTTTTTGATATTCTTCACAGCCTTTAGTGAACGTGATGCAATCTTTAAGCATACCTAGCCAATAATAACCATGTCATTGTATCAACCATCTCATCTTTGGACCGGTTTGATGTACCCCTGCTACTCCCTGATGGACTTCCCTCATCAATCGCTTGGCGTCACGTCCGTAGACACATCTCAAGAGCAAGCTTTCTTCTCCTCTTCTATATAACTCATATTCTTTGAGTATATAATTAGGAGCTAAGAAACGGATCCGCTTGTCTGCCAGATCCTTAGGATTCTGGAGATATGAGATAATGGGCTATCTCCAGTCCACGTCGATATAATCGAGCGTTGCTATGTACTGATCTACACATTTTATGCTTGATTATTAATGTCTTTCTCTCTACATTTTGCTTTGTTATGAGCTTAGTAAATATGTTTCTAACTTGTTCTATGTTTTTAGGTAGAAAATAAAGGAGAAATAATAAAGGAAGCGACTTGGAGCAAAATGTGGGCTAAGGAAGACGTTCCTAAATTCCGAAGAATAAATGGTCACGTGGAATTACATGAAATTGCATGGTTTTGACATGAAGTGGTGATGCATGATAATTGCATGGCATGAATGGAGATAATTGTGAAATGGGATGCATGGCATAATTGCTGAAATGGATGGTTGATTAATTGCATGAAAACCCCATGCATAATTGTAGAACGGAAAAGAAACAAACTGGAAGGAAGAAATTGTATGCTGTGAAGAAAAGCTTAATTGCATGGCATCTTGAACGGCAGCTTAATTGCTGAAACGGAGAGTTAATGGCTGCATGAAAAGGAAGCCTAATTGTGAGCTTAATTGGTGCATAAAGGAACGGACATGACTAGCTAATGCTTAAAACGGAAGCTAGCTAAATGAAACGGTGGCTAGTACACAAAACGGATGCTAGCTAATGGAAGAAACGGACAAGAGATGAAATGGTGATATAATTGGCTAATGAAGATTGCAAAAGACACAAGCTAATTTAGCTAATGCATGAACGGTTTCTAGCTTAATTGCACGGCATTAAGAGAGAAGATAGGACCGGCCATCTTGAGGAAGGAGAGTTGTTGAAAGTCCTCAAATCATCTCCTATATAAGGGGAGCTTTGGGGAAGAGAAAAGTGATCACACATCATAGACAGCAAAGCTTTGCCCAAAACACCTCCCAAGTCGTCCTAAGCCTAATCCCCTCCAAGGCCGAAGCTCCCTCCTCACGGATCAAGAATAATCGGCGCTCTTCGTCTTGTTCTTGAGAATCCATCCACTCGAGGCGTTGTTAGTGCTCTTCACAGACTCCAAAAGTGTAACCATAAACCTTCTATCTCATCTTTTGTCTTGTAAAGAATTCGGTTTACGACTTGTGATTTGTTTAATAAAGGCTATACATTTTTACTTACTTATGTTATCTTCCATGTGTTCTTAGTTTTGGTGTTTGACTTGTATGCATGCTTGTATGCTTAAAGCTTCTTAATGTGTTGGGTGATACGCTCTTCGTTCCTCCCTAGCATTGCTTTCGTGTCTGTTTGAGTGTTTAATTAAGTGCTTGAAAAGACGCGAATCAATTTTGGCGCCGTTGCCGGGGATTGAAAAGAATTGTGTGATTATGCTTGTACATTATGTTAATAACTTTCTGTTTTGCAGGGCTGCACACTGCCCAGTTTTGGGTAAATTGTTTGACGTAGCTACAGAGCTCCTAAAAATCTGAAAATTTGCAGGATTGTTTGGTTATGTGTCTAGTTTGTACCTGTAAAATTTCAGCCCCATCGGAGTAACCAATAATTTTTCAGGAAATCTACAAGCAGCTGCGCGCAATTTGCGCGAATCTGGAATTTGTTTATGTCCTTTGTGAATATGTGAAATTTTGTGCATATATACTTGTAAATTTTCGAGATTTTTATTAACACTTGTTCATAATGTTGTTTTTGCAGCCATTTAAACGGTAAAGGAAGCTTAGATTTGCATTGAGTACATAAGCTTAGTTGATTAAGTCGCACTCATTGTTGAATAGATGGCGCCTCTTTTCCGTGTTTATCTCCTTAACCCCTCGTGATGTATGGATTTCATCACCATACACCATAACCTAAGTGAAGTTATGGACATGAGGTTGAGGGCGGAGTTTACATTGGACTATGAGGGAGTTGTACATTTTCGAAAGTTTGGTTGAATGTCGGACATGGTGTCTAGAAACGGGTTATGACTGGTGACAGGATTTGGATCTAAGAAAGACTTGCAACATTGGAGTATATACCAATCGGTTAGCCTCGGGTTGCATTGTTGAAATTAGTCCTGCCTCTCACGTTACATCTATCCCCAACTGGCCATGTTTATCGATTGAACCAAGACCATTCGATTGAAAGTGTACACTTTATCGCGCGGGTCGCACGTCCTTTGAACGACCTAAAGATCAAGCAAATGTACTCTCTTCAAATCTAAAGCGCAACACAATGAACCCTACTTGTGCATAAAACCAACGTGTTGTATGTAACCAACGTGTTGTTTATAACCAACGTGTAAAGGATTTAACCACTTGCATTTGTAGCTTGCATAACGTTTTCTCTTATGCATTCACTCCATCTTTCACTTAGGTTCTTGCTTGATGCACTTTGAATGAAAGTTTGAATGAATTCTTGCATGAATTTCGTGGACTATGGTGTGCTTGCATTTTTTGAGTGACAATTTATGTATATGACGTTTTTGACTTAGTAATTATACAACTAACCCCTGCAGGAACTAAGTACATGAGGTAACCACACTTTACTTTTTATTTTTAGTTTTAGAGAGTCAAATCGGAGCTGGACAATGGGCTGTTTGTGTGATTTTTCTGACGTAGTTACATGTATCGAAAAATTCTGAAAATTTGAGGAAGTGTTTTTTTATGTGTCTAGTCCTCGCTCGCAAATTTTCAGCTTGTTTCAACGTGTGATTAATTCTAGAGAAATTATGCAAGTAGTCATGCTCAGGCTGCTCGATTTTTGTTTAGAATAGTTTCGCATCTTTGCATATCTTTGCATAACAATTTCTTGCATTACATAATTGCATCATTTTGCATCATATTCATAATACATTTCATGCAACCTCATAATACATTTCATGCATTTGCATTGGATTTGATGTTTGTTGAGTTTTGAAGGATACGTTGGAGGAACGTGCTCCAAATATTTGGATAAATTCGCAGCTTCTGTCCAAACAGAATAGTCAACTTCTAAAGGCCATAACTTTCAGCTCGTTTGGAGTTAGATCAAGTTCTTTATATGGTTGGAAAGCTCGAGACGTCTAGTTTTCATCCATGTAAAGATCACAAATTTTTGAGCTCTACATCGTTGGTAATTCAAGCTTAAAGGTACAGAGGTCAGAACAAGGAAGCTGAAAAATGGAAAGAAGAAATGGAGGCGATGCACCTCCAAGTTCAGGCTGTTCATTGAGCATAAAAGAAAGCATCACGTCTAGGCTGGAAGACGTTAAAAAAAAACAAGCGCTTGTTGGGAGGCAACCCAATGGAGGAGTCTACAACAGATTTGCATTCTCTTCCCTTATCTTTTTAATTTTCGTAACTTTTGTTTAATTAGTTAGATCTTCGTGAGTTCCTTCTTTCATGTTTGAATTATATGACTTTACTTTGGTACATTGAGGACAATGTAGAGTTTAAGTGTGGGGGAAGGGGTTTACAACTTTATTGAGTCATAAATTATAAAATCGGGCGGACAATGGAACTTTCCGACGGATGATGCCCTAAAAAAATTTTTTTTTGTTTTGAGTCATACTTAGTGTATTTTGAGTCTTTTTGTTTAACTTAGTGTTTTAAAGAGTCTTAGGATGCCCTTAGTTAGTCTATGATGAAAATGGACTGAATTTGAACATACATATGGCACTACATTCATGATTTCTTGTGTTAATTGAGTTATTTTGAGTGTCATGACATGTAGTAGATATGGATAGTTAAACATGGTACAGATTTCGCATGTGAGAATAAGTTTAAGTCATATGAACCCTAAACGTGAGTTTTGAGCCTATACATTTCTTTTGAGTGAATTTCGTGCATATTAGTCTCAAAACTATGCATGTGCATCATTTGGTTACTTGCCATAGATCTTAATGAACTAGAGATTACTAGAACTTACTCATGTGAATTTGCAAAGCTTATAATTGACATATACTCTGATTTTGGATATGATAAGAGGCACTTAGGTTTACCACCACTAGCCAAATTTCCATGAGTCCCTTATGGGCGCACGAGTTGCGACACCCTTAGATGAACCCATTTGAGCCTACATTATGCCTTTCTTTCATTGCCATATGAATCTAAACACTTTAACTTAGTGTAGATTATCCATACCCTTGTTCAAAAGACTTGGTGGGATTTTTGAAACTAAAACAAAGAAGATGGCGTGAAGATGTTAAGGGATGTATGTATGGGGATAGACTTGTCCAAATGACTTGTAATATGTGTGATTGCCGAATGAAACAGAAGAAAATTTAGAGAGCAAGAACAAAAGAAAGATCAAAAAGCTCTCCGGCAATAGGTTCTAAGTGTCTAAGTTTGGATTAATGTCCCCCGTACTTGTGAGTTTGGAGTTTGTTTTGAAAAGAAGGCCCAATAATGCAAAACATGGTCTTTGTCCTGTTCACAAAGCTCAAGGGAAGTTTAGAATGAAGTTAGGGTCCAACAAAATGAAATTTGGCCCTTGTTTATAGAAGATTGACCATGGAGGCGTGGAAAAGATGAAGGAGTCTGGTTTTACAAAGTTTGTGATATTTCGACTAAGTCTTTGGAACGTTTTAACCACCACTTATCTAAATTTTCGAATGTCTTAGCCTTGCCCCATTACAACCCTTCGAAAGTCCTTTTTGATCCTTAAGATGAGTAGCAGTTAATCTGTTGAGTAAGTTGCATGAGTAAGCATATGGTTTGGTTCATTTGTGCAAGTATTTCATTCATGAGGTTTTCAATTATTTCTATCCATTTTTGAGTGAAAATATGATGAGTGCATCCATGTGAGTTGATTTGAACTTTATTCGAAACATGCACAGCTTTAACATCACCATTGTTTACACCACGTCTTACTTGTTCATTGCATGAATCATATCTTGGTTATCATTTGAAGTTATGTAATTCCATTGCCATATACATTAAGAAATTTCTGAGACAAATTTTGACTAAGGGCTTAGTGTTGTTTTACTTAGTATCTCTTACGTTTTCAAACATGATAACATGAAAATTTGCGGCTTTGAAACGTTGAGACTTCTAAGTGTTTTGTACATATAAGTGTGACGTTTTTCCCTTTGTTATTTTTCCTTTCTTTGTTTTTCTTTGTTTTTGAGTCCTTGTTTTGTTTTATATTTGCTAGGGACTAGCAAAGTCTAAGTGTGGGGGAATTTGATCTACGCATTTTATGCTTGATTATTAATGTCTTTCTCTCTACATTTTGCTTTGTTATGAGCTTAGTAAATATGTTTCTAACTTGTTCTATGTTTTTAGGTAGAAAATAAAGGAGAAATAATAAAGGAAGCGACTTGGAGCAAAATGTGGGCTAAGGAAGACGTTCCTAAATTCCGAAGAATAAATGGTCACGTGGAATTACATGAAATTGCATGGTTTTGACATGAAGTGGTGATGCATGATAATTGCATGGCATGAATGGAGATAATTGTGAAATGGGATGCATGGCATAATTGCTGAAATGGATGGTTGATTAATTGCATGAAAACCCCATGCATAATTGTAGAACGGAAAAGAAACAAACTGGAAGGAAGAAATTGTATGCTGTGAAGAAAAGCTTAATTGCATGGCATCTTGAACGGCAGCTTAATTGCTGAAACGGAGAGTTAATGGCTGCATGAAAAGGAAGCCTAATTGTGAGCTTAATTGGTGCATAAAGGAACGGACATGACTAGCTAATGCTTAAAACGGAAGCTAGCTAAATGAAACGGTGGCTAGTACACAAAACGGATGCTAGCTAATGGAAGAAACGGACAAGAGATGAAATGGTGATATAATTGGCTAATGAAGATTGCAAAAGACACAAGCTAATTTAGCTAATGCATGAACGGTTTCTAGCTTAATTGCACGGCATTAAGAGAGAAGATAGGACCGGCCATCTTGAGGAAGGAGAGTTGTTGAAAGTCCTCAAATCATCTCCTATATAAGGGGAGCTTTGGGGAAGAGAAAAGTGATCACACATCATAGACAACAAAGCTTTGCCCAAAACACCTCCCAAGTCGTCCTAAGCCTAATCCCCTCCAAGGCCGAAGCTCCCTCCTCACGGATCAAGAATAATCGGCGCTCTTCGTCTTGTTCTTGAGAATCCATACACTCGAGGCGTTGTTAGTGCTCTTCACAGACTCCAAAAGTGTAACCATAAACCTTCTATCTCATCTTTTGTCTTGTAAAGAATTCGGTTTACGACTTGTGATTTGTTTAATAAAGGCTATACGTTTTTACTTACTTATGTTATCTTCCATGTGTTCTTAGTTTTGGTCTTTGACTTGTATGCATGCTTGTATGCTTAAAGCTTCTTAATGTGTTGGGTGATACGCTCTTCGTTCCTCCCTAGCATGTTTTGTATGAATCTTAGATAAATTAAGGTGTAGGCGCTCTTCGTCGCACTCTTAAAAGCATGTGTATAAATTGCAGGTTGAAGGTAAGAATTTCGTTGATACTGGGTAAGTGAAGCATGAAAATGGTGGAGGTGGACATGATGTGATGATCACGTGTACATAGTAGAATTAGGTTTAAATTTCGTAGGCCATTAGTTAAACAAACCAAATCTCGCACCCCCATAAACAAACCTAGCATAGTTATGCATGCACCCTCAATCCCCGGTTAAGAACGATCCCTATTTACCAATGCTACATCTACTAAAAAGGGTTTTAATTGACTCATTGTTGTTGAGTGTTAAGTGTTAATTTAGTACTTAATAATGGTGAGAATCATGTACCATTCATTATTTTCTTCTTAGTGAGCGACGAAAGATGGTAGAGTCATTTGTTCAACTTTCAATATACTTTCACATACTCCATCTTGTAAGCTCACTCCTGTTGCTAGTTGCACTAACTCGTTTGCTGCATAATTCTCCTCACAAGGAATATGACTTAATTCTACCTCGGTAAACAACTTGAGTAACTTACAGGCTCAGTTGGCATACGGTTCTAATACGGGTCCGGCCTTATATTTTGTCTCGAGTTGTCTAATCACTAACAAGGAATCCCATACACGTGCACATATGTAATTTCCATATCTAGCAAAAGTTCCAAGCTTATGATAAGTGCCTCATATTCTGCTTGGTTATTTGTACACCGGAAATCCAATCTGAAAGAATAAGAGAAGGTTTGGCCGCATGGAGAGACCAATACCACTCCTGCTCCAGCCATAGTGCTCGTACTTGACCCATCAAAATATAAATACCAAGGTGTCAGCTCAATACGAATTAAATCTAACTCCGGCCCCTTGCGAGCATCCTCCATTGGATGATGAGCCAGAAAGTCAGCCACTGCTTGACCTTTTATTGCTTTTTAGGGTACATACTGCAAAGAGAACTCGGAAAGTGCAAGAATCCACTTCCTAATCCTTCCCCTCAGTATGGGTCTCGAAAGCATATACTTTACAAAATTGGTTTGTGTTATTACGCATGTGGTGAAGGATAACATGTAATGCCTCAGCTTGCATCCTGAAAAATACAAGGCTAAGCACAGTTTTTTCATTGGCGAGTATCTTGTCTCACAATCAGTCAAGGTACGGTTGAGATAGAAAATAGCACGTTCAACTCCCGTTATATCGTCTTGAACTAATAAACTCCCAAAAGAATGATCGGTAGTTGATATATACAGCTTGAGAGGAACCCCTGGCCTTGGTGGTACCAAGACTGGTGGGTTTGCTACTAAGTATGCTTTGATGGTTTCAAAAGCCTCTTGATGAATAGGCTCCCACACAAAGTCTTTCTGATTCTGAAGCTTGAGCAAAGTTGTGAACGGTTGTGTTTTTCCAGCAACATTAGCAATAAAACGCCCCAAGAAGTTGATCTTACCCAATAATCGCTATAGTTCTTTCTTATTCTTTAGCAGGATGGCATTGAGAACTGCTTCCTTCTTTTCATCCGGTATTTCAATCCCACGTTGATGAACCAAAAATCTCAGGAAATCTTCTGCTTGTATCCAAATACACACTTAGCTGGATTCATTTTCAACTGATGCTACCTCATCCGAATAAATACCTGCCTCAAGTCTTCAATGTGATCAATTCTGCATTTCATTTTACTACCACATCATCGATATATACCTCCATGGACTTGCCAATGAGGTCTTGGAATATCAAGTTCATCGCTCACTGGTAGGTTGCTTCTACGTTCTTAAGTCGAAATGGCATTTCCACGTACTTAAATACTCCTGCAAAACCTGGGCACCGAAATGCGGTCTTGTGTCTGTCTGGTTCGGCCACTGGTATTTGATGATAGCCAGCCGTCCCATCCATAAATGATGACATTTCGTGACGAGCCACTAAGTCTACCAACAAATCTACTACTATCATTGGGTATGCGTCATTTGGGGTTGCATTATTCAAATCTCTGTAGTCAACACAGATTAGCATCTTGCCATTCTTTTTCTTGACCGGGACTATGTTTGATAGCCACTCATTGTATTTGGCCACACGTATTATCCCTGACTTGAGCATCTTTTCAACTTCTTCCTTTACTAGGATTGCTGTTTTTGTATTCATTCGACGCATATCTTGTTTTACTGGCTTCTTTCCTTCTATAATAGGCAAGCTGTGACAAAACAATCCTGGTGACAGTCCTGGCATGTCATCGTATTTTTCTGCAAAACAATCAACATATTCCTTTAATAATTCAATAAGCCTCAGTCGTTCTTCAGGCTCTAGGAAGGTACTAATAGCCACAGATATTGGCTCTTCCAAACTCCCAAAATTAACCTTTTCAATGGGATCCTTGACTTTAGGAGGCATATCGTCTAAGGCTGCTGGTGCTAATCTGATCTCCTCCTCCTCGCCTGATTCATTCAGTACATCCTCATCCACATATTCCAATGCTGTAATCATTAGAATCCTCTCATAGGCTTGACTCTCCATTAAAAAATTGTTGAAGCGCTCGTATAGAGAGTAACAAGCCTCAACCTCTATACTCGATAGAGGCTTCATCGTTGAGATGGTTTGGATGATAGGTCGATAGTATAAGGTCTGCTACTACTGTGGTCTGCCTGAATAATACCATATTGAGCTAGTTCAGAGGCTGTGACACCAATTTGGCGGCCTTTTTTATCTACACCACATACTTCCAGTGGCCTGAGCTCACTGTTGTAATAACTGGCCTCCAAAGAATTGGCAGACACGGAGTATGGACGAGGGTCTGCATCAACAATTTCTGCCTCGCCAGACTCCATGTTCTATAGTACCATCTGCTGGTGAAGGGATGAAGGTACATAATAGCTCAAGTGGATCCAGTCACGTCCAAGAATTGCACTGTATGGAGCCGTGCACTCTACTACAAAGAATGTGTATGTTCCAGTGGCTGGTCCTATGTGCACCTGTAGAAAGATGATCCCCAGAGTCTTAAATATGTTGCCCTGAAAGTTTCTGACATTGAGGCTTGGGAATGCCTAGTAGTGCCATTACTTTGACGGTGATGATGTTCACTACTGCCCCAGAGTCCACTAATAGCTTGTTAATTTGAATCCCCTAGATCGTGCCTGTCACGTACAATGGTTGCATGTGCATGGCCATGTTCAGAGTAGGCTTCATAAACATCATGTGTCCCTTGGTTAATGGTAAGTCAACCTCTGACTGTTTGGCGAGCGCTTACTATTTTGAAGGTGTTGTTTCATCTTCTAGCATTGCTAGGTTATTGACATCTCTCATCGGGACTGGTTCAACCATTGTTCTCTTCTATGAAGGTATTGCATATTTAGAGGATAAGATAAATACCATATTAATGTTAGTATCTACCTCGTCCACATACTCTTGTATGTCATCTACTTCATCTTCACCGTAGTCCTGTAGCTCTTTATCGTCCTCGTTGATGTCATCTTCAAGCTTCCCATCTTCTACATCTATGTCTGCTATGACTTCTAAGGAAGCAACCTACTGTCTATGAACCTCAAATGTAGGTTCTACGGTTGTTGACATAAATAATCTAGAGCTCTGCTTCTGAAGTGGGGGAAAAGCTTTCTCCAAACTGGCCTTCTTCGATCAAAGGCTTTGGTCTCCATTGTAGGCCTTTAGTCTCGCTCAAAGTGACGTGCCCCCCCCCCCCCCCCCCCCCGCGACTTGTTCTCTCTTCCTCTGTGGACTATTCAGCCTCACCATTTGCATTACCTCGTCATCAAACCTAAGACGTTGTTTTGCTGATCTACACTCTCGTATTTCATGATGAACCTTAATTATAGGTTCTAGTGTCTTGTCTCTGACCCATAGTTCTGGGTTACGATCAAAGACGCTCGGTTGTTCTGCTTGTACTTTAGGCTCGCGGGACTTCTTCCCAAAGACCACCAAAGGGTTTACTGCAAGTGCATTCAACCGTCTTTGCAGCTTTTCTGGGGAATAGATCAGCTGTTATTCCTTGATGATGCCCATCTCATAAGCTTCTAATGCCCTCTTAGCTTCTCCAAATCGTCATTGAAGATTACGTTTCCTACTCGGGGTTACTTCAATGGTCTTTCATTTCTCCTTCACATACCACACGTTCTCTTTAGTAATGTTTCTTGAAGCTCATGGAACATATGGCTTGGCGAGCGTATTAGTGATCCCTAATTTGGACTTCTTTGCTTCACTGACCTTCTATGTTGCTCGTACTGCTTGAGTGCTTGAGAATCCCTTTGATTTAACTCCCTTGGGCTATGCGACTGATAATGTTCTGGACTTGAAAACAATTCTGGGAAGACCTTGGCTGCTTCTGCCAATTCCTCGTAGGAGATCTTTAACCCACACTTGAAATTGCAATGAGCACAAAGGGCCACTGGCGACTCTGCCTTTGGATCCACCTTCTCTTTTCCTTTAATCAATCTCATTGGTAGCTTCTTTGGTGGACTCTCACTAGTAGTATGGATATCGATAGTCTATTTTCTCTTGCCTGGGTTATCCCTAGTCAGTTCTAGCATCCCAACCGTTAATGTTTCTTTGATCGCTAGATTTGGCGAAGGCGTTTCAATCTGCTCTCTCCCCTCGTCTATCCACTGCTGAATTCTATACATCAAGTTAATGCATTCATTAGTGGAATGGAGACCACATGTATTATGGTATTGGCAGTAAGGTAGACCCTTTACATCTTCAGGATTTAGATATGGAGTTCCCTAATTATCAGGAACCACTCCTATCCCTGCTCGGAGTAGTTCTTCGAAAATCTCTTCTTGCCTAGATGCATCATATGTGATTTCAGCTCGCCTGGGTCGGACAAATGTGATATTGTGTTTAGGCCTTTGCCTTGATCTTTTCCTTCTTTCTGTGGACCCAGATGCATTGCGAGAAAGAGATGTTTTTGAGATTGTCATGGAAGACGATGGTGTTTGAGGATGCCACTCTACCACTCCTTCTTGACTAACTATAATCACTTCCCAGTTCATCAAACCCTGAATTTTATCTTTCAGGGTTGAACAGATTGTTGTTCGATGTCCGAACACGTTGTGGAACCTACAAAAACAATCGTCTGGCCATTTTTAGTTTAAATGTTTCAATTTGAACACTGGCCAATAAACGATAAGCTTAATCTCTTGCAGTTTGTCCAAGATCACTTATAACTTATCCTGCGAAAAAGTATAGCATGACAGGACCAATGAATCTTCTTCCTCAGCTCCCCCTGCATAGCTAACGACTGGTGACCAATCGATATCGATCATATTGACTTGAGGTGCTGGGAAAGGTTGATAGTCTACTAATGCCGCTATTTTAGATGTCCCCTCCACTTCCAGCTTACCTTCATTGATCCACTTCTGGATATGATACTTTAGCTTGATGTAGTCCTTCGTTATATGGTTCCATGCTCCATGGAACTTACAATACTTTTTTCCTTTCAACTGCTCAATGGTGGGGAGAAGTCTGAAGTTTGCTTTGACAACTCGCATGTTGTAGAGCTCGTCCACGATTTCATGAGCCATATTAGCATCATATGTGTATGCATCAAACTCTGGCTTAATAAAAACCATTGTCGAAAACTTAATTGGTCCTTTCCTCTTCTGAAGTTTACGGGGTTTCAAGACCTTATATGTTGACAAGTCTACTGCCCCTAATTGTTCTCCTTCAGAATCTGAATCCTGGTTGTTTTCCACCTCTTTTATATAAGCCACAGTCCTTGGCTTAAGTCTGTCGTAGGACTTAGTAGTATACGTTCCCTTAGATGCATTTCTTCTGTTGTCTCATTCTTGCATGGTACTGTAAGCTCTAGTTATAGCCAAATAAGCTCGTTCAAGGAGAAATACTTGCTATTAAGGAATAGTTGGTGGTACATATCCTCCAGGCCATTCTTGGCCATTTCAACGACCTCTTCTTTGCCCAACGGAGTCTTACATAAATTACATTCTGATTGGAAATGGTGTAGGAAGGTAACTGGGCTTTCTATAGTCGATTGACTTAAGGAAGCTAGCTTTCCAACACTAGTTTCTGGTCTTGTAGTTTCGAAGTGATCGATGAACAAGGCCTCCATATCCTTCTACTCAGTGATTAAGCCCTTTTCTAATCCCGTATACCAAACGAGGGCTGATCCTGATAGAGATGACCTAAAGACTCTCAATTTGAGTCCTTCATTATCGGCGAACTGTCCCAGTTGGAGGGTAAAGTACGCTAAGTGAGTTGCCGCCTTAGAATCATCATCACCAGAGAAGGTTTGGAAGGCCTGATGTCGGTAATATCTTTGCCATTGCCAAGCTTCTGGGTCATCTTTCTGCATGGGAGGGAATGAAGTTTCGTATGATTCATACATCTTAGCGAGGTGTATGTCACAGTCATTCATAAACTTGTTTAGTCTTTGCTCCCATGCTGGCGAGAAAGACTCTGCTTGTCTGCTTTTCCTGGTGAGGTCAGAAATGGATCTTGTTAAAGACGTTATGTCTTTGTCAGTTCTTTGAGACAGTGTCGCCGCTTGTCGGCAGTATTCAGCTAAACTTGTTTCCAAGGTTTGCATGATATCTGTCCATAATGTGTCCTAACCTTCTGAAAGGCTCGCTACTTAGGCTCCGATTGCTTCCCACTCCTCCTGATCCCTGTAGAGTTCTACCCTTAGAGCTTGGATTTCGGCCAATGCCTACTCTACTTTCTCGCCCTGAGTAGTGAGGAGGTCTGCTTATTGTTCAATTTGTTGACCAAGAGACGTATAGTAGTTAGTTTGATGCTCATCACGCCTAGCCGCGTAGGCTAGGTATTCCTGGAGTGTGAGCTCCAAGATTTCTCCTTCGCTCAATGATTTGATTGACATCGTTGAGTGGTATTCTTTAGCGAAGAGGGTTTCAACCGCTTGATTGATCAATGAACGACACCTAGTCGAGGTGTGTTCAGTGTATTTTGATTGTGGATGTTTACGACAGTGAGGGTATTCCCTTTTATAAGGATCCCCTATCGTTGATTAGAGACACAAAAAGATTGTCTCACTGGGCGTGCCAAAATGTTTGACTCTAAAATCTCCCTGGCGAGGAACGCGTAGAGAGCCTCTTGCAAGCTGTCTCTTTAATGTATTTCGGATAGCATAACCGCACGTATCGGCTTTATCCTGATGTGCTTCGTATGCTAGCGTACCACCGTCTCACGACGGAATGTGAATGTATAGCTACATTGTCTGACTTCTTGATTAAGCGATTAAGGCGGGGAGAGCACCAACCTCGCCTTAATGGATCCTTCTTGCCTAGTGTCCTAGGACTTTGGGTTTTTTCGTGTCTCTAGCAAAGCCACAGAAATCGATACTCCACACTTCCTTTATCGGTGCAAAGCAGAGCAACTTCCTTGACGATGTGTTGAGGACACTGTGGTTTTGCTTCCTTGGATTTCCAAACTCTCACTCGATATGTGACAAGCCTTTCAATCTTCCAATTGCGTTGCTTCCTTTGATCTCGATACTCTCACTCGATAGGTGACAAGCACTTTGATCGTCTGGTTATAGGTTTTCTTTGACGAGATGTATTTGCGTATAGCAAAGTTTTGTATTTGATCAAGGAGGATTTTTCACTATGTTATTGCTCTCCTTATATAATGCTCAATAGTCGTTTTTCGATTCACTTGTACGTCTTCAGCTCTTTGATTCTCAATATAACTCTAAATGCTTACCAGCACACGATCTATCTTTATATAGTTTCAATGCTATCCCAATTCTTTTCACAAAGGAAACCTAACCAATGTAGGAAAGGCTTGATAATCATTAAGCCGCATGAATCAGCCATCTTGACTTACAGTCTTAACCCAACATGGAAATATACCTTATTATCCTACTCGGGCCGCTCGCCAACTCCAGCCCTCTAAGCCCAATATGAGATATTTTATTTCGGGCCCAAACAACTATAACTCTAAAAATAGCAGTATACTCCATGGAAGTTTTTGTTAGTCAATACACGACGACCTTTTCTTCTTCAATCGGCGGACTTCGCATTCTGTCGGCACTGTCCATATTTCCGGAGTATTGGAGAAAGTGTAAGGCAATTTCTTAAAAAGTCGTCTTAATATTATACGATGTGCAGAACATAAGCGTGCAAGAGAATAATTTACTGTCTAAGTTCTTGTAATCTAGTTAGATTCGCTACTTTAGCGTTAGATTTGCATTTGGCCCAGTAGTAATAACCTTTTTTTTTTTACTTTTTTCTATTAGAAAATTACGTTGATAATTGGAAGATTAGTTACAATCATAAAGTCTGATAATTGTTAAAAGATTAATTTGCCTCTACAACGTCTCGATTTTACTTGTCCAGACAATGTGATATCTGAATTTACAAAGTTATCAATGTGATACCCAGACTCAAATTTTATTTTAAACTCAATCACTTTTTCAGTTTTCCGTTATATTTTTATTAAAATGTTAACGTATCTTGTACTCATCGCAAAAAAAAAAAAACATAACTTGCACATTCCGTTACTTAACGATGAAATGATGAAATGACCAAAAATACCTGATACATTAATTTATTTGTTTTTAAACAAATAGATAATTATACCCCCCATTTCTCTGTCTGTCCCCTCTCCCTCCCCGCTGCCCAAAACCTCGTTGAACAACTTCATTGACCGGAGCTCCACACAGATAATCAGTGTGGACGTAATCCACCCTTCGATCCACCGGAGCGCCACAAGATTCGACTCCGTATGAATCTCCGTCTCATCCAACAACAACCACGGCCTCACTTCCTCCACCAATGACTCTCTCCGCCTCCCTCTCCCGCCGATCCTGGTCTGTTTCGTCGTTCTCCTCCGACTTCAAGCTCCGTCCGTGGATTACTTCCAATCCCACCGTGAGGAGCCATTTGGAGGTAGCACCGGCGAGGGCGGAGATCTCCTGCGAAGCCGTCGAGTCGAAGAGCAGCTTGTTCAAGGCTCTCGAGCTCGGGTCCTTGTTCGGACTCTGGTACCTATTCAACATCTACTTCAATATATACAACAAGCAGGTAGCATTGATTTTGATTGCGATTCGGTTTTCATTTTCGCAAATGTGCGATTGCAATTGGATTTGTTTGTATGTGGTTCGTGAACGTTGATCGCTTCGTTGATCACAAAATTTGAAACTCAAATTCAAACGTTGATCATGGGCTTGTCTCCCGGGTCGAGTATGACTTTGAAGAGCCAAAGCTTCATGTTGGCTTAGACGAAAGGGTCGGAGAATCGGCGGCCGATTAGACGCTTGGCGTCGAAGACGGTGTTGGAAGGGTTCATGGCGACTTGGTTCTTGGTGGGGTGTCGGTGAAGGCCTCGTAGGATGGGGTTGTACGGTTGCCTTGGTCGTTGAAGATAATCTCGAATCGGTCGTTTTGCCATACGCTGACGCAGCTATAGGTTGTCCCCAAGTCGATGCTTATTGCGTTGCCTTCAGTCTTTGTTGTCGCCATTGCGAATTGCTCTGTTTTTGAGTTGTGCTCTGTTTTGGGATTATGGGTTTTGTTCAAAGAGTTTTTGTGAGTGTGTTCTTGTGTTTTGATGTGGAGAATGGGAAAGAGGAGTTTGAGATTTATATTGATGTGATGATTAGTTCACCGGATTACCGGGCTTCGATTAGGGCGCTGTGAAGATCTTTGGTGATGTTGTCGCGGGTGTCTGAGCCTTTTAAGGCTTAAGAACACGTCGTGCCTTCGCCTTGTTGCTGAAGAAAAGAAGGAAAAGGAGGATATTGTAGTGGTGATACTCGGTATGTTGTTCTGTTAAAATGATTCGGAGAACACAATCAATGTCAAGTTTAAATCATGAACAACCTCTATTTGAGCTTACTTTTCTTTTTTGAAAGTTAGACGATAACGTCAATTCTATTAAGAAAAGTAGAATACAATATTGACTACTGCGATGACACAAAGATGTTAAAGTCTATGCAATGTAAGTGACAAAATTACCCAACTTACACAAATAGTCATATACTAGTAATAAGCATCAAAATCAAGTAACAAACAACGTTTGCATGATATGAAATGATAAGAAATACCTACTCTATAGCGCACTTCTTTTTGCAGAAAATAGAATCCTCTGTAGAAAATTGCAGCCCAAACAACACGGTTTGATACAAAAGCAACCGGATCATGGACGAAATTGACCTAAGCCAAAAAAGTCTAGACCCAACAATGACAAGTCCAAAAGCCCAAGCCTAAGGTATGCACACAAGACCATACATCTCTGGCTTCGCACCAAACACTACTCAAGCAATCCAACACCATCGTTGTTGGACCTCCAATATGCTCTGCCGCAAAATTGTAGTAGCACTACACTCCTTGGCAAAAGCAATGCAAAGAAAGCCACCACAAGAGCCGCCATACCCGCACAGGAGGTGACGACAATAGTGTTTTGTGAGAAAGAACAGGCACCGAAAGGGAGACCCGACCAAAAAAGAGAGCCACCGCGGCTAATGCCCTTCTAGGGTTTGAGACATAGGCTCTCAACATTTCTATTTGAGGTTACTTATGATTAGTAGTTTCACACTTTTATATTAAGTTGATGTCAATATCACTAATTGTAGTTATGTGGATGTGATGTTCCATCAAATTTGAATTTGGAATATATAAATATATAATAAAAATAAAAATCTCAATCCCAATTTGTGGAATTCTTCTTTGTTTCCTTTTTTTATTGAAAAAGTAAAATGAACAAAATAATATTAAAGACCACAATCAAAAATAAAAAGATGTCGGCATCTATACTTCCTGGCCCTAGGCTTTTTAATCCTTTGGTATAAAATGAGAAGGTCAGGGCCAACAAATTTGTAAAGCTTAAACCATGCCCAAGTTCTGATCATATCTAATAAAGTTGGCTTAAATTTTTTACTCATATCTCATGAAATAAAATTATTTTTATAAAACTAATATTAATTATGTCAATCTAATACTTTCTATTTTAGTTTATTTTAGTTTGATTATTTATATATATATATATATATTTATTAGTCATCTCTTACCATAAATATCCAAATTTCAAGTATAAAATTACAATTTTTTATGTCTTTTTGGACCGTGACCTGACCGGTCATAATATTACATATATAGGTAGGGCTTTGGGCATGCTCAAGACTTTATAAATATGACTCATACACTGTCTTTTCAATGATGGGTAGGGTCAAGCCCACCCGTTAGATTGCGCAAGGTCGACTCGTAGTCAAAAAACAGGACTATAGCTAGGGCGGGTCAATGAGCTTTGAGCTGGTTTTACATATTTAGAATAAAGCACTCTGAGGTCGTGAACGAAGAACATATTCTACTTCTATAGGACCACAATACTTCTAGGATTGATGGCTAATTCGACCTTTATTGTGAACATTTAATACAATGACTAAAGTGGCTTTTAACGGCAATATTTAATAGAGTGACCAAAATGACATGTGGTGATACAACTTTAGTGCAACATTGACATATACAAAATATTCGTGACCAAATGATTGATCTAGCCAAACATCAGTAACCATCTCGGAAAATTTACCTTATAAGAAATATCCGTTGAACTATTGGTCGTGTGTGATTTAATGAGGACTAACTTACTGGAGATTTTAGTTTGTTTTTCTATTGGGACCTCCTAAAATATTCAGTTGACCTCCTTTTGTTTTTCAATATACTATTACATAAATACCCTTGTATGAAAATCACAAATATAGACAAACAAATTATAGAATCCTAATCTTCTCTTACAACCTCTAAATCTAGTTTGAATGACAATTTCAATATTTTTACGAATGATATCTTCTTTTCCTAGTGTTATTTAAGCACTTTTTCAATGATCATATAAAGTTGTACAAGATTGATAGGAATTAATCTTCATTCATATATAGTTACATCAGACCACTTTTATTCTTTTCTGGTTTTGATTTGAACCCTGAGACACGTTCATCTTCACCAAGCAAATCGATTTGCACAGTTGTCTTTCTCTTCTTGGAATTTTGGACTTGGTTGCTCTATTTTTGCAGTTGCATATCTTGGAATTTGGATATGCGCGGACTTGTATGCCAATGTTGTTGAAACTTTGTGGGACTTTAGTCCCATATGGAAGATGTTGTAAGGCTTAATAAAAGATATTCCTTGTAGAGTAGTAAATGGAAGTGGACTTAGGTGAGAGAATTTCAATGAGTTTCTTTGAAATCTCCTTGGCCCTCTCAGTAAGCTTACATGATTATTAAATAATCATAGAATGAGCCTTGTGCCTCTTTAGGCTCTGGGGAATTAAGTAAAATCTGATTTGTTTTTGGACAGAAGCGTTTTCACGTTGAAGATTTGAGGTTCACAACCCTTTGTTCTAAACACCAAACAAGTGTCTTATATCTATAAAAGACGCATGAGAAATTTGGTTATGGACTTAATTCGCTTACTACAATCTATCTTCCATCTAAAATTCAAAGAGAGAAACATAGATTGAGGTTCGAGGTAGAATTCAAGACATCTCTGCAAGTTTTGGATTGAGAGTTGAATCATGGGAGACAGGCGTCAAGAAGATTCTACAAGCAGAAGTGTATGGACGAATTTTTGTCTTAAGACATTACACTTGCAAACCTCTCTCAATGATCAAGTTAGTTCAATTGACTTGCTCTCTTTATTTCAAATTGTATATCTAGATTGAAAGCATCTGTCAAATATGTTCTATTTCGTTAATTCTATATACAAATTATATTTATAGTAAAATTTATTGTGATTCATCGATCCATACTTATAATACATATTCTCTAACAAATATTAATTTCAAGACGAACATGATGTTCTCAACTTAATTAATCAGTCAAATGAAATATGCAGTATGCTATGAAAGTAATGAAACAATAGACAGAACTACCGATCGATGCATGTATATATACTTCAAACTGGTTATAGAAAAATATTCACATGTATCGGGTAGAGATCTCATACTGGGATCGATCCTCCTGTGTTGTACTCGTCCTCTCTCCTATATTCATAAAGGGAGGTGTCTTGAGTAATTATATGTAATCAAAAATGACAAAGGAGGTTTAGAAAGTACGAGAGGTCAGATGAACAAATATGAAGGTCTTAATAGCGTCTCTTTGTTTTTTTATTCTTATCTTTAAAACAAGGATCAATAGAGATGGAAAGACACACATTAATTAGTTTACATCAATAGGTATTATAATCTATTATAATTAATATTCTTATAAATCAGGGATTAAGAGAATATATACTTTCATGCTAATCAGAACAAGACAAATGTTACAATTCGAACAAAAATTACGCACTTATCGAATAATATTAAGTTTTATCGCAGATTAGTCGCACTATCGAGGTTATTAACTACTTTTTTACTGAACAAAAATTTGACTTTATTCACGAGAATTATAGAGTATTTTATTTTGAGACCGTAGAAATTTTTGGAGAATTTTTCGGATAAGCGAGCTAATTTTTATGATTATCAGAATTCGGTGTGCGAAATTATTAAAAAGGAATTTATTTTTGGTCGGTTTAATCTCGATCATTCGATCTTGATCAGATTCAACTCTGGGCAGTCGATCTATTCAAGAGCTTTGGGGTATAAATAGGAATTTTTCGGAAAACCCAAATCAAAAAGCTGATCGGGCTTGACCCATTTAGCTAGGAAGTTGAACCGCCAGCCGCCATTGACTTGACCCGACCTGACTCTTTCGAACTGCCATTTTTCGGCCACCTCCGACATTGAGACAAGTAGGGATTTAAAGCTCTTGACTTCCTTGTGTGTTTGCTGTGGGAATTTTGGAAGATTTTGCAAGTTTTGTGGAGAGCCGAATCGAGTTAACCCGTGGAGAATCTCCGTTGGGCTCGGCGATGCTCCGACGAGTTTTAGAGCTCGGGAGTTGAGGTTATTGAAGCCCTCCTCTCCCTCTCCTCTCTCTAAGTCGTTTAAGGTGGGTTATGTAGTCCACCGAAGCGCCACGGCGGAGCTTCGACAATTTGAGGTTTTCCATCCGATTTCGGGCCGTGATTTTTCGGGGCCAATTCCGGCAAATTGGCTGCAAGTTAGAGTACGTAGGTTTATGGATTTGGTTGGGCTCGAGGAGTGGAAAGTTTTGAGGGGTTAATCTGCCATCGTTGGTGGCGGCTATCAGAATAGGTTTTTTGGCCAGTTTTAGGTAATTCCGGCTAAACACCGTTAATTTGGACCTGGACTCAGTTACAAAAGTGATTGGTCTCGTTGAGAGCTTTTCAACGAGGTTTTGAACGCTGCCATCAGAGAATTTTTACCTGAGGCACGTCTGACCCATGTGTCGCCGCTTGTAGAGGCACGTGAGGGCCATGCGCCACTGTCCACGGTGGAGCTCCGGCGACGTAGGCTATAGGATTTTGCGACGGGGTTTTCAAGGTTGTTTTTAGAGCCTATTTTCATAGTTTTTCATGTTATGATATTATGTGATCTTTATGGACAGGACATCATGATCGCGACCCCAGCGAGGAGAATTTTGCTGGACCCTAGTAGTAGTCGCAGACTTGTAATTGGACTTCTATTTTCATAGTTGATAGCGAATTCATATTTTTATGCATTACACTTTACAATATGTTTTTCAGAGCATTATTTGGAGGTTTATTTTGTGATGCTTTGATGCCTTAGCTATTCGGCTTATCACCGGATAGTTGGTCGGACCGGGTTAGAACAAACATCCTGTTCGACTCAGATTGTCTCGGGTTAGGACAAACACCCTAGACGATCTCATCATCTTAATTGTCATACAGACAATCGTTCCGGGTTAGGGCAAACACACTGAACGACCACCTCCATTATATTTCAGTTTATGATATTTGAACTCGCATTACTTCATTAAAATCATCGGAAAGGCATGATACTTCAGTTTTATCGATTTAAGCAGATTATGTTATTTTTATCCACTCACGCTAACATTTTATATTTAAATGTCTTTCTCTGGGCTCTTCGGTTTTCATCGCCCATGCTGCAGTTTATATCCTCAGAGTGCTTGGTTTCATCGAATGAGTCTAGTCCACCAATCATCCCTTCAACAGTATGTTTTAGCTCACTATTAGTTTGTATCATATTTATGTAGAAGTTGCTCTAGATACCAATTATAGTATGTTGCTTTTAGTGTGACTTTTGTGATTAGTCAATTACTCAAGTTGTCATTGAGTTTATTTTCCTTTGTATTTGGAACCAGTACTTTGTAGATATGTTTCTAAATTCCTGAGTTTAGTTTATGGTTTTGTTTATGATATTTGTTAAGAAATCCGGATGAACGATGGTGGTCCACGGTTTGTTTGTGGGACTCAGTTTATGAAGTATTTTCTTCATGCAGATTTTTGGTTGTCTCAGTTTCAAGGGAGGTTATGTCAAAATTTTGGTAGAATTTCCTAGATTATGGCCAGTCATTAGGGCTTAATCTTATTTTACTAGCTAAACTAGGGTTGGGTCGTGTCAACACACATCTAGATACCAGGAGTATAATATCCTTAAACACTCCATCTTGCATCGAGATCCTAATGAATGATGCATAACATGTTGTCTCACAAAATGTTTTTGCCAAGCAAACAAAAAACCTCTTGGATAAAAATAAACTCTTAGTCTAAGGGAAAAATAGTACAACGCATTAACTACATAAGCGATCACACGTGATGTAGATTTCTCCTGATGTCTACGAAATGAACTCCTCTTTATCAGTAACTCAATTTTGGAGTTTAGACAATCTTCACATACCAATACGTTTCACATGATTTAAAAATATAGATTTTGGAAGTGACTCGATGAACAAGTCTATAGCACTATCCACTGAACAAATCTGGTTCACATGAATATTTAATAATCGATGTTATTGCGGATTGTAGGAGTATTTTGGCAAAATGTGTTTATTGTGAACACCCTTAATGTAACCCAACTTTATTTGTTCAATGCAAGCCGCATTATCCTCAAGTATGAAAATTGGTGATGTCATAGTAGATGGTAATCCACTACACCCTCGAATATGGTGTATTACATACCTAAGTCATATACATATAAAATCTTGTAATAGTTCGAGGAAGTAGCAACAAGGGTGTATTTTGTTGATCTCCAAGAAATCGCTATGTTCCCCATGGTAAATACATAACTTGTTTGGGAACGTCATCTATGTGGGTCAGAGAGATACCCATCATCAGCAAAACTAACCAAGACTTCACATGGTGTCTCTGAGTAAGGGAGTGCACTGAATGAAGGTCAAGTGCTTGCAGCCGAAACCTCCTTCAACGGGTTGAAGGATTCACTTGAAAGAACCCAACCCCGATTTAGCTCCCTAAACCGGAATCAAACCCTTTCGAAAACACGAACCAACAAAAACCAACAAAATTTCGGCAGAGTTTCGTTACTAACGTGGAATTACCATTACCTGTATGTGGAAAATACACTTCATCCTATGTCAAAAAAATCAAACCGTGGGCACCAATCCCATCCGGATTTCTCAATATATCAACAGTAAAGTAAAACAATAAATATATCTGTACTTTACTGAAATCCGGAGTAAAATCGTATAATATATACAACAGAATACTCAGAGCGACCTCTAATGTATAATCATATACGTAAACCACAGTATGTAGAACAATAAACCTACTGAAAGAAACAATAAACCTACTGAAAGAAACAAGGTAGCTCGAGCACTATGCCTCCGACCACGACGTGCGACACCAGAATCCAAACTGCAAACTGGGCACGGAAACCGAAAAGCCCAGGGGAAAGACATGAAAACTGTTAGAGTGAGTGGACGAAAATAAATGTCTTTCACCACATAATATATATGTTATAAAAACATATGCGAGTTCAGGTAAATAAAAATAACAAAGTACATGAGGTAAACTCATACTCCTCCAGCGTACTGAGCATGAAAGTAAAAATCCCACGGGGTCACTCATGGACACGTCCGTGCTAGTACAGTCAGAATCACGGAGTCCCAGACTTCCACGTAATTCTAGCCAGAAAAGCCTCAGGTCAGAGGTCTGCCTCCCCACGGTAAAGGCCTCGGGTCAGGAGTCACAGCCTCCCCCGGTACACATCCTCGGGGATCAGCCGGGATGCGAGTGTATCGATACAACAACATATATAACGACTATACTCTGTGTAAACCAAATCATAAATAGTTCGATGCAAATGCATGAAACAATATATAAGTGTATATACGTAATATATATACTGGTATAGGCATAATCGTATAACACATGCTCATGTAAATCGAAATCTCATATGCATGCTCAAGTTCGTAAAACATGTATAAAGACTCGCAAACAATCAGTGAAAAGAAATGTCCACTCACAGACTAGCGTAACGCAGTTCGCGTTAACCCGTGATCCGGCGGAAAGTCCCTCGCCAAACAAACGATCACGAACCCCTGAATAATCACAAAATCCATTTCTCAAAATCTAACTCGACAATTCAAATCAAATCATGAGAAACCACCATTCTCGGAAACACGTAATTCAATGTCGACGAATCGTCGAAAATCCGATATTTACACATCAATACCTTGCTATACTTTCGGATGCTCAATTCGAAAAACGAACCTCCCCACTGCGATCGGGGCGCGATTTCGAGTGAAATGACATGCAACTTGTCGAAAACCCAAAAAGTTAAACTGTTGACCACCGTTAACCGCCGCCGGCGGCGGCGGCGCCACCCAAACGGAGAATTTCTCGGTGGAGCAACCCCTATTCCACTCAAAATCACCCACTGAGCAACTTTCTCAACTGCATCAAAGGCCAATTCACATTCTAACTAGTCCAATTTCGTGATAAACCGAATTGTTCCCAAAATTTCAAATCCAAAATTCTCCAAGCACAAATCGAATTAGAACTCCATACTTACATGGTTAGAATAATGGAGATGAGGGCTTCAAAACCCAGTACTTGATTAAGCTCAACTCGGCCGGAATCATGCAACCCGAATTCACTCAAAAACCACCAATTTTGGCCGGAAAATTCTTCCTCCTCCGGCGTCCCATGCCGTGGGAGGAGGCTGGAATCATGATGAGGGCGTCGAGGCAAAGAGGAAGAGACCGGAGTTGAGCACAGAGGTGGTCGGACGGACTTCGTCGCTGGCGAGCCGTACAGCGTCGCGCCACCTCCTTCTCCACTGCCTTTGACCGAGTCAACATATTAATGACCAACAGTTGACTTTCCAAAACAGGTAAGCCCCAATATATAAACTCATTAAATACTTTCCCAATTCGGAAACTTCCAAAATACATTTTACGACAAACTTTAAACACCCGTAACTTTCACGTCGTAAATCCGATTTCGATAATTCTCGCGGCAACAAACTCATCTCAACATGTTCTT
The DNA here is from genome assembly GCA_946800695.1 of Geum urbanum. Taxonomy (NCBI): domain Eukaryota; kingdom Viridiplantae; phylum Streptophyta; class Magnoliopsida; order Rosales; family Rosaceae; genus Geum; species Geum urbanum. Next base: position 1,637,502 of record OX327008.1, on the reverse strand, counting down.
CAATTATCACCTGAAGTCAAACACATCGACCAAACCGATAAAAAGTCAACTATTCGACCCAACACAAGCTTATCCGATTAAATAATCAACAATCAGAAATATTCACAACTAAATCTTCGTTCCTCGGAATAATCCTCCGGAAGTTCTCACGAGCTCAAAATTAAATTCTCAACAACTTCCGTGAAGAAATTGAAACCAAATTCTCGTCCAGTAATTTAGTCGTTAAGAATGCCACAATTATAAACCGATTATGCCGAAACTTCAAATATTCATAACTTATTCCTCGGTCGTCCAAATAACGATCCGGAACCGCTCACGAACTCGAAATCACACGTACAACTACTCTCGAGAAGAGACTCAGCTCAAATTCTCAGCCAATAATTAAGTCGTGATCAAGCTCGACAATTTAATCAATTTACGAAAAACAGCGATTACCTGCAACTTCGTGGATTAAGCTGATTTCACTGCTGATTCTGTTCCGGGTCGTCACAAATCCACTCCCCTTAAAGAAATTTCAACCTCGAAATTTCCAAGTCTGCCGGCTAAACATAGGAGCACTGCCTCTGCATACTGCTCAACTTTCCAGCGACAATGTCAACTGCACAATTCTGACAACAGACTCCACAATAAGAGATAGCTCCGTGCTGAAATCCTTGTACCCTCAAATCTCGAATCTGAACTGGCTCTACACAATCGCTAAGTGTTCGTGCATAAGGAACATATAGGGTACACAACACGAAACAAACCTGAAACATAGTTCCACAACACGGAACACAACATACACAAAAGCCAATGCTATAGGCGATGCCGAACTATACGGCACAACACAATCTCGCCTATGACCACATACGGATCAAAACAACGTGGCAAATTTACAACTCAGCCTGCTCACATCAACATAACTCAAACATTAAACTCGGGCAATAAACAACATGTTTCCGCTAATCCGAAAGTCTGTGGTAGCACATTCCACAAAATCAGAATCCAACATCAACTCAAATCAAACTCGCTCCAACACAATGGAATACAACATCGTTCCTCAAAACGACAACATGCAACGTCAATATCACAGTGGTCAACAAACTGGTACTGCAAGCAATCTCGAACAAGTGAAACTGCTGGTCCCAAATCCTCCGGAACTGCAATACCGAGGTCCATAATATGCCCTCCAAGGTCTGAATAGTCCTCAAAGATCGCTCGCCAATCTGAGGATAAGAACCAGTACTAACTTGTAATCTGGTCCCCAATACTCGCTGCAAAGCTTGCCAACACTCAGTCGTAGCTTATTGTCTAGATCAGCAAACTGGGACACAGGTGCACCACGTAAATGGACAATCTCCGTCAAACACAGCTATGCAAGCCTGCCACTGAAATCTTTTCTGGAAAGTACAAGTAAACGTACCAAGTTCATCAAATGGTCCACAATGGCCTGACAATTGGTATTACAAACCGAAGTGCGTACTGGCACACAAAATCACAGTGACAAGCCCCAACTTCTAATCGGAAACCTCCAATGGCCGTAACTCTTCGACAAGTCTCTGCCTCGCTGCCATCGCCTGTCGACAAATGTGGCATCAATGGTGCACAACGCACGCAAAACAATGAGCTTCATCATCATCACACTCGAACTCAGGTCCCGTAGCTCGCAACTCGGCTAACACGGAAACTCGAGTCACACACACATGAAACACTGAAGCTCTCGACTCTCGACTGAATGCATCAACAATAACATCCTAAACGGATGATCAAAGTACAACCTCTAACCTTTCCCGAACAAGCTCAAAGGTGCAGCCATAGTCGTTAGTCGACCCCATCCATCTACACTGCCTCAAGCCCAAATCTGGCAGAAAATGCAAGTGGATGAAACTCAGGTGATCAGTGCACGTCCTACACCGCGCTGCACGCCATAGCTGTAATGTCTCGAACTCTTCAATGCTAACATAAGGACAGCTACACCCAAATCATACATAGGATATGTAGCTACATAAGGTTTCCACTGCCTGAACCATGAGCCACCGCTCTGTTACATAACATCAAGACATAACTAAACCCAAACCTCGATGCATCGCCATAACCCAACTTCTTCAGGTAAGGTCAAAACTGAAGCAACGGTCAACCATCCTTCAGGAGTAAGTAACTCTCCTCGCGTGCATCAAACCACTCCAACTTGACGCCTTCTTCGTCAACCTGGAAAATGAAGTGGTAATCCAGGAAAATCCTGCACAAAGCACCGATAATAGCCTGCTAAACCCAAGAGACTCCCAATCTCTGGTACAATGGTAGGTCAACCCCAAATCAATACGGCTTCTAACTGATCGGAATCCACGTCACTCACTCGGATAGCATCACACAGCTCAAAATCTTCACGCTAATCAGCCAAAACTCACACTGGCTGAACTTCACAAACACCTGGTCATCTCGCAAATTCCACAAAACCGCTCACAATTGCTTCAAGTGCTGGTCCACACTCCTGGAATACATCAGGGTGTTGCCAACGAACATGACCGCAACTCATCCAGAATCGTCTGAACACCTGGTCCATCAAGTCTGTAAAAACTACGGGACATTGGTCAACCAATGGCGTGACCAAAAACTCATGATGCCCGCACCGTGATCCGAAAATTGTCCAAGCCACAACTGACTCATCGAACCTCAACTGATGGTATCCAGACCCGAAATCAATCTTCGAAAAAACTGAAGCTTCCTTGAGCTGATCAAACCAATTGTCAATCCGAAGCGGAGGATACTCGCTCTCCTCTGAAAAGAATCAGGCTTCCGGTAGTCAACGCATAACCATGTCTAACCATCCATCATCCGTGCACACAATGCAAAAGCACACCATGCAAATACGCGGGGTCGCACAAAATCTCCTGAAACCTCCTCCAGCAACTCCTGGAGTCGAAACTATAGGTCCATCAGCTCCGCTGGCTCCGAACGACAAGATGCCGGTAAAATGAGTCCAGCGCCCGGTACAAACTCAATGGTGTAGTCGGTCTCCCGAACTGGAAGAACCCCTGGTAACTCCTCCGGAACACACCTGGAACCTCTGGAACCACCTCAACATCACCAATATTGGGCACAGCAACCGTAGTATTCACATCATAAGCTAAGCAAGCAACACAATCCGTCTCCATCATCCGCTCGGCCATCACTACGAAACAGTATCTCGGGGAAACCTGGTCGTCGAAACATAACCTCCTTCTCGAGTCACTCGAACATAGCTCAATGCGTCATCAAAAAAAAAATCCATACTCATAGTCACATCAAAACCACGATATCAAGCTATAACAGCTCAGCGACTAAGTCATAACCTCCAACAAGGATCTCGTGACCTCCGGATGAATGCAACACTCTCCAAGACCTCGGAAGTGGAGACGCAGGTATAAAAGCCATGGATATCAAACAACAGTAACCTCGGAGAAAAGTCTGTCCTCAAACAAGGTCATGGCACGAACTCCAACATGTCCAACTAGCCGCCCACATCAATTGCGACTTGCTGAATAACTCATCAAAAGGGTACATTGGTCAAACTTCAGGAATAGCATCATGACCTTCTCGTGAACTCTGAGCTACCGAACCGCTAAAACAGCTAGCTGAGGGCGCTCCCTCGTAACGTAACCCTCCTGGCCACCGAAACAGCAACAGAGAGTGCTCCACGAACACCAGTCATAGCGACACCTGCTGCGTGAAAGGATCACCAACGATCACCCCAAACTCATGCCACAGGAACAAGTCCGCTACGCTGTGATCTCCATCACCACCAAACGGATCCTCTGCTTGATCTGATGACCCTCAACATAATCGACAAGACCACAGCCTGATGAAATCACTGATCCCGAGGTGTCGAAACTCAACCTCATCAAAATCTTGACTAATTCCACTTTCCTCAAACCATCACATCGAAAACCGCGCACACCTTTCCTTCTCGACAGCCTCGCCACTGAGTGCAGCACACTAAGATCCTCACGGTTATCTCGAGGAACAACAATCAGGCTCTCTCTGATGCTCAGGTTCAAACTTATCTCGAACCTCGTGCATAGCTCCCTCTGAAGCTGCATAACACGTGCAAACAGAAACAAATATATAGACAATGCATCTCTGCCTCAGGTGGGTAAACACTCCTCATTCAAATGCTGGGTAACCTGATTAAATCATTACCGTATAAACAACACCCTGAATGTAGGCCATGGAGTCGCAACAGGAACTCACACAATACCAGCCCACCAAATGCAATGATCTGACTCAAGCAAAACATCAACTGCCACGATTCTCTGCTCTGAGGCAACATATAGATGCTCATACACACACAACCAGGCAAACCGTGCCACACAATTCTCTAAACTCAGAATACTCATCCAAACCCACCATTCTCTGGCAAATCGCGCATCAATTAATCCTCAATAGGATCCACAACCATACCGACACGGAAAGCACGTCAATGAGGCATCCTAATAAATAAAACATCATTCACAACAAGTGGAACGTAATCATGGAACTTCAAATATTTGAAAGTATACAACACCCGGAATATTGATGAGTATCCGCCGGCCGGTCGGGTCACCATTCCAGACATGCTGTACATTCTCAAATATCCTTAGTAAACACGACTACAGAAGTCTACAGAACCTATAACCTAATGCTCTGATACCAAGATGAAAGGACCCAACCCCGATTTAGCTCCCTAAACCGGAATCAAACCCTTCCGAAAACACGAACCAACAAAAACAACCAAAATTTCGGCAGAGTTTCATTACTAACGTGGAATTACCATTACCTGCACGTGGAAAATACACTTCATCCTATGCCACAAAAATCAAACCGTGGACACCAATCCCATCCGGATTTCTCAATATATCAACAGTAAAGTAAAACAATAAATATATCTGTACTTTACTGAAACCGGAGTAAAATCGTATAATATATACAACAGAATACTCAGAGCGACCTCTAATGTATAATCATATACGTAAACCACAGTACGTAGAACAATAAACCTACTGAAAGAAACAAGGTAGCTCGAGCACTATGCCTCCGACCACGACGTGCGACACCAGAATCCAAGTTCGTAAAACGTGTATAATGACTCGTAAACAATCCGTGAAAAGAAATGTCCACTCACAGACTAGCGTAACGCAGTTCGCGTTAACCCGTGATCCGGCGGAAAGTCCCTCGCCAAACAAATGATCACGAACCCCTGAATAATCACAAAATCTATTTCTCAAAATCTAACTCGACAATTCAAATCAAATCATGAGAAACCACCGTTCTCGGAAACACGTAATTCAATGTCGACGAATCGTCGAAAATCTGATATTTACACCTCAATACCTCGCTGTACTTTCGAACGCTCAATTCGAAAAACGAACCTCCCCACTGCGATCGGGGCGCGATTTCGAGTGAAATGACATGCAACTTGTCGAAAACCCAAAAAGTCAAACTGTTGACCACCGTTGACCGCCGCCGGCGGCGGCGGCGCCACCCGAACGGAGAATTTCTCGGTGAAGCAACCCCTATTCCACTCAAAATCACCCACTGAGCAACTTTCTCAACTGCATCAAAGGTCAATTCACACTCTAACTAGTCCAATTTCGTGATAAACCGAATTGTTCCCAAAATTTCAAATCCAAAATTCTCCAAGCACAAATTGAATTAGAACTCCATACTTACATGATTAGAATCATGGAGATGAGGGCTTCAAAACCCAGTACTTGATTAAGCTCAACTCGGCCGGAATCATGCAACCCGAATTCACTCAAAAACCACCAATTTTGGCCGGAAAATTCTTCCTCCTCCGGCGTCCCACGCCGTGGGAGGAGGCCGGAATCATGATGAGGGCGTCGAGGCAAAGAGGAAGAGACCGGAGTTGAGCACAGAGGTGGCCGGACGGGGTTCTTCGCCGGCGAGCCGTACGGCGTCGCGCCACCCCCTTCTCCACTGCCTTTGACCGAGTCAACACATTAATGACCAACAGTTGACTTTCCAAAATAGGTAAGCCCCAATATATAAACTCATTAAATACTTTCCCAATTCGGAAACTTCCAAAATACCTTTTACGACAAACTTTAAACACCCGTAACTTTCACATCGTAAATCCGATTTCGATAATTCTCGTGACAACAAACTCATCTCGACATGTTCTTCAATTATCACCCGAAGTCAAACACATCGACCAAGCAGATAAAAAGTCAACTGTTCGACCCAACACAAGCTTATCCGATTAAATAATCAACAACCGGAAATATTCACAACTAAATTTTCGTACCTCGGAATAATCCTCCGGAAGTTCCCACGAGTTCAAAATTAAATTCTCAACAACTTCCGTGAAGAAGCCGAAACCAAATTCTCGTCCAGTAATTTTGTCGTTAAGAAGGCCACAATTATAATCCGATTATCCCGAAACTTCAAATATTCATAACTTATTCCTCGGTCGTTCAAATAACGATTCAGAACCGGTCACGAACTCGAAATCACACGTACAACGACTCTGGAGAAGAGACTCAGCTCAAATTCTCAGCCAATAATTAATTCGTGATCAAGCTCGACAATTTAATCAATTTACGAAAAACAGCGATTACGTGCAACTTTGTGGATTAAGCTGATTTCACTGCTGATTCTGTTCCGGGTCGTCACATCACTCGATGGGTCGAGTGACATACTCTAGTCAATCCAAGGGCTTCCAATTGATGGGTTGAAAGATCCATTCGATGGATCAAAAATCCCAGAGTTAGAAAGCTGCATTTCAACCATTCTTTATCCTGGAATTTAATGTCTCTCTCTTGTTTCTTTGTAGGGAAAGGATATGCCCTAGTTAGTGGATACCTTCAACTATGTAAAGTTATGTTCTATACCATTCCATTCCAATGACTATGCGTAGGCACATACCAAGAAGGTAATATCTGGATGTGTGCACCAAGTTATATTTAACCAAGTTCCAACCGCACTAAGATATGGATCTCAGCTCCAAAGGTTCCTTTCCATCATCATTCCGATGAAATTTATCCTTTTAGATTCTAAACTAGAAACAACCATTGGTGTGCTAAAAGGGTTTGCTTTGTCCATCGCCTGATTTAGACATAAGCAAACTGGTGAATAAAGATTTAACTAACCCGATATTACTTCTCTAAACCTAGACAAAATCGAGTCCTACCAAGGTCTATCATCTCAAAAAAACTTGTTCACCTAATGAACATATGCACATGGGCAAAACTTATCATTCTTGTATCCCTTCCTAATCAAGTAGTCACTTAGAATAGTGATTGTCTCAATTTGAACACATGAGCACTCTGTGGTTTAGAGTTACCTGAATTGGGTATAACCATGCCAATTGACACTCTCATGTATATCTCTGAATCAAAATCTCCATAGAGATATGTTGTAAAGATATTCATTAGCTGCATACTTAGCTTTTCTGACACTACCAAACTGATAAGTTAGCAGAGAGTAATGCACTACAAGAAAACAGCACTTAGACCACGGAAACACTAATTCTCCGTCGTCCAAGTGACACTTAGACGACGGAAAAGACTCCGTGGTCCAAGTACCACCTGGACGACGGATAATGCCATCTCCGTCGTCCAAGTGGCCACCTGGACCTCGGAGTCTTCTCCGTCCTCCAGGTGACCACTTGGACGATGGAGATGGTATTATCCGTCGTCCAGGTGACCACCTGGACCTCGGAGTCTTCTCCGTCCTCCAGGTGACCACTTGGACGACGGAGATGGTATTATCCGTCGTCCAGGTGACCACCTGGACCTCGGAGTCTTTTCCGTCCTCCAGGTGACCACTTGGACGACGGAGATGGTATTATCCGTCGTCCAGGTGACCACCTGGACCTCGGAGTCTTCTCCGTCATCCAGGTGACCACTTGGACGACGGATATGGTATTATCCGTCGTCCAGGTGACCACCTGGACCTCGGAGTCTTCTCCGTCCTCCAGGTGACCACTTGGACGACGGAGATGGTATTCTCCGTCGTCCAGGTGATTACCTGGAGGACGGACCGACACGCCGTCGTCCGAGTTCACAAAACGTACTTCCACTTAGACGACGTACCGACACCTCCGTCGTCTAAGTGAAGCATTATATAAGCCCACTGCCAGCCAAACTGATCGAATTCATTCCTAGTTAGCCTCGATCTCTTCATGATCGATTCCATTTGAAGAATAATTGAAGGAGAAGGGAGAAGGAGAAGCTAGGGAGCTCGAGCTAGGTAGCTAGAAGCTAGCTAGGCCGAGAAGAATCAGGATCGATAAGGGATCTCCGCTGACTAGCTAGTTAGCTTAATTAACGTAAAGATATCGAGAATGCCAGCAGGTACGTACGTACGCAGTTAAAATTTGCTTAATTAATATGTATTTAGTGAAAACGTACGTACATATATATATACATGCAAGGATGTTAGCTGATGTTAGCTATATATATATATATATGTACAGATCGATTAAATTACGTACATACGTACGTAATTGATGGATCGATATGTAGATCGAGTACGTATAATTAAGCGTAAATTAATGGACAAATATATATATATATATGTAATAATTAATTAAGTATAATATTTTGTAGCAGTATGGACAAGAGTTGGATGAAGTTGAAGAATAGATGTGATGTCCGGTATATGGATGGAATTAGCGAATTTGTGAATTTTGCGATAGAACATGGTCAGGGAAAGAAACGTTTCAGGTGTCCGTGTCAGAAATGTCTTAATTGTCAGTATGCGGAGGTTAATGTTATGGTGCAACACTTGTACGAAAATGGTATGATGTGGAGTTACACTACATGGAGCGAGCATGGTGAATATGTAGAGTTCAGCGCAGCAGACTTCAGCTCAGGGTACAGTTACCATGGTGCCTCATCCAGCGGCAGTGGTGCCGGACCCCCAGCTTGCAACCCAACTGCAGATTTGGTCCATGATGCGTTTCCGGGATGTAGTCATGGCGGACACCAACACCAAGACGGAGGTTACAGTACCACCAATGAGCATGATGACACATTCCCCGCAGCTAGCTTGGCCACTGACACCAGTGAGATGGAAAAGTACAACCGGATGCTACTTGAAGCGCAGACCCCGGTGTTCCCTGGATGTCGAGAGAATGTGTTGCAATATGTGATGGAGCAAATGAAGATAAAAGTGAAGCACAAAATGTCAGTGAGTGCATTTGACGAAATTCAGGAGCAAATATGTAAGTTGCTTCCTGATGATCACAATCTTCCTAAATCTCATTATAAGGTTAGAAATATCTTGAGCAGCCTCGGCCTAAAGTACAGGATAATTGACGCATGTCCGAATGATTGTGTGCTATTTTACAAAGAGTATAAAGAGTTGGACTATTGTCCCGTATGTGGCCAGTGCAGATTCCAGTTGAATAGGAAGAGTTCGAAAAAGAGAATTCCTGTGAAAGTTGTTCGATATTTTCCCTTGATTCCCAGATTGCAGCGCCTGTACATGTCGCTACACATAGCAGAGGCGATGCGATGGTACGCAGAAAAGCGAATAGATGACGATGTCCTGCGACACGCCGCGGATGGGGAGGGTTTCAAACATTTCGACAGAGAATTTGGAGACTTTGCTTCAGAGGTTAGAAATGTTAGACTCGGCCTATCTACAGACGGATTCAATCCTTGGGGAAGTAATAGCTCCGCCGTCAGCACTTGGCCAGTTATTCTGATGCCATACAACTTGCCTCCGTGGATGTGCATGAACAAGGAATTTAATTTCCTTACCGTACTAATTCCAGGTCCTAAATCTCCATCGAAGTGCTTAGATGTCTACCTCAGACCTTTGATCGACGAGCTGAAACTGTTGTGGGAAAATGGAGTCCCAACTTATGACAAATTCACTGACACGATGTTCATGATGAGGGCTGCTGTAATGTGGACGATCAGCGATTTTCCAGCTTATGGGATGTTGGCAGCCTGCAGGACAAAAGGATATAATGGATGTCCTATATGTTTGGACGACGTGAACTCTAGTTGGCACGCGGGGAAGGTGTGTTACTTGGGTCACCGTAGATGGCTTCCTCACGACCACCCGTGGCGACAGGATGAAGCTCATTTCGACGGTACGGTAGAGAATAATCCTAAACCCCGTAGTTGGTCGGGCGAAGAGATTTTAGAGAGGTTGAGCTATTTCGACTTTGGTGTGTTGAGCAATGACGCGGATGTAAAGAAATGCAATCCAATTCCTCCACATGATCTGAGCTATTGGGATCACAAGAGTATATTCTTTGAACTCCCTTACTGGTCGAAGTTGAAGCTGAGGAACAACTTGGACGCGATGCACATAGAAAAGAATGTGTGCGACAGCGTGGTGGGAACAATTCTCGGTATTAAGTTCAAGACTAAAGATACTCCCAAAGCGCGCAAAGATTTGGAATCAATGAATCTACGTCGTCCCTTGTGGTTGAGGAGGGATAGGAAAGGAGTGTACAACAAGATGCCAGATGCACCTTACACAGTGAAGCCGACGCTTAGACGTTCTGTATTTCACTGGTTTAAGGGCGTTCGTTATCCGGCTACGTATGCAGCTACTATAACTGGAGCAGTGGACGAGGTGCAACACAAGTTTGTTGGTCTAAAGACACATGACTATCACGTTATGCTGCAACGTCTGATTCCAGTGGTAATTCGATCATACTTGCCTAGGGACGTCGTAGAACCAATAGTGGCATTGTGCAGGTGGTGGCAGAGGTTATGCGCCAGAGAATTAAAGAAGTCAGATGTGGTGGAATTACAACAACAAATTGTGCACATCATTTGCAAACTAGAGAGGATTTTCCCCCCTGCTTTCTTTGACATCATGATTCACCTAATGATCCACCTGCCCGAGCAGGTGCTCATTTCTGGTCCGGTCCAGTACACTTGGATGTATCCTCAAGAAAGGTACGTACAACTAATTAATTAATTTGTTCCACTGGAGATTATATATATACTAGCCAGCTAGCTATATGTACTTATGTAATGTGTACGTTTGATTTTGTAGACAGCTTGGACAGTATAAGTCATTCGTCAAAAACAGGTCGGCCTCGGATGGCTCCATAGCAGAGACATACCTAATGCATGAGTGTGTTACTTACTGCAACAGGTACCTCAAAGATCCACCCCCTCCCAGTACTGCCTCCGATCGCAGTGCCCGCATCAATCTTTCTGTCGTCACCAATGTCGTCCGACCGTTTAGAGGAGTATTAAAGGAATCGTTAACACGGGAAGAACTTATTGAGGCACATTGGGTAGTGTTGCGAGACTATGATGAAGTTGAGCCGTACATTATGTCATACAGGGAGAGGCTTCAGGCGTTAAATCAAAACAAGAGTTCGGCGTGGATTGAGAAAATGGTTAAAAAGAAGTTTCCTGATTATTTCTTCCAATGGGTACGTACGTACGACTCGGTATTAATTATTTAAATACATATTGCTCATGTTTGTAGAAAGTAAACCATTATATTAATTTGGCCTTTTTCGCAGATGATTGATCTGCAAAAATCTGATAACCACGGAGGGTGGTGGTCATGGCCAAAGCACTTGCTAGCAGGGAAGCCGGTTAAACACTATATTTATCCCGGATGTTTTGTGAACGGTGTAAAGTTCCATTCATTGGCCCGAGACGAAGGAAGAAGAACACAAAACAGTGGGGTAGCCGTTGGGAAAGACAATGATCTACATTACGGGGCTATTGTATACGTGGTTCAGCTATGTTACGGGAATGATGTCAACGTTTTCCTATTCAAGTGCAGATGGTTCAAGCGTACAAAGGAAGACCTGGGACTATTATCTGTCGATACAAACTCGCACTGGTATGAGGATGAGCCTTTCGCTCTCGCCACCTTAGTGAGGCAGGTGTTCTATCTCGACGATCCGAAAGCCGGTGAAGGGTGGAAAATAGTGAACCATATCTCTCACCGAGGAATATGGAATACAGAGACAATTGAAGGGACACCGGCGACGACTGAAGATGCTGCTGAACCAGAAAGAGACATTCCTGCCTATCAAGAGCCTAATATTTCTATGGTCCGCTCCGATATAATGGACCTGGTTCAAGATGGTGAACGGTTACCCATGCCTGATGGTTGTACAGATCTAACTGAAGATGAGATTATCCATGAGGTAGATGAAGAAGACGAGCAGGAAGAGGACGCGGACGAGGACTCAGGTTATTCGTCGGACGATGTTGAGTACGATGACGAGGATGAGCCGTCGACTAACGGGGATGAGGACGACGATGATTATGACGAAGAGTACGGTCATACGACGAGGGAGATTAATTGGTAATTAATTACTGTAATTATTGTAATATATATATATATATATATATATGATCGATGCTGGTTTACGGTAAGAAATTAATCCGAATTATATATCCTGGACAACGGAGAAATTAATTGCAGATTAATTGGTGCCAAATCTCAATCTCATATAAAACCCTAGCTAAATCCTGTACCCTAAATCTAGCAGTTCGGATCGATCGATCAATTTTTTAATTATATTTTTGAATCAGAATAATTGAACGCACACACAAATGACCGGGGACGACCTAAACCGTAAACCCTAAGGCCCTAACCCCTGAATTCGGGGTTTTTACACCTGGACGACGGAGATGGTCATTCTCCGTCGTCCAGGTACACACTAGGACGACGAAGATGGTCATTTTCCGTCGTCCAAGTTCACAAACCCTAAACCCTAAACAGTAAGGCCCTAACCCCTGAATTCAGGGTCTATACACCTGGACGACGGAGAACGTCATTCTCCGTCGTCCAGGTCAGAACCTGGACGACGGATAACTTCATATCCGTCGTCCAGGTGATTACCTGAACGACGGAAACACTCATTTCCGTCGTCCAGGTGCAGATATCGTAATTTTTTCTAAGACAACGACCATCTAGACCTTCTTCCAATGCAAAGTCTTTTCATCAAGACTTTAGAGTAAACAATTCTTGGTGTGTGAGCTTCGACGGTTCGAAAATCGGAGTTACGAAATGCCTAGTATCCACGTTTCCGGTTTGTGAAATTATCGGTTTTGCAGTTGACTGTGCCGATCAAACCCTTCCCGAACTTATTATTTTATGATCCTTTGAAGACAATTATATATTATGTTACGACGAACATATCCAACGGTTGTTTTGTCCAAATTCAATTTCGTTAATACTCTGCTGCAAATGAGCGTCTACTCATGAACATTTAAGTCGTAAAGATTAGTCGATACTTAACATGTTTCAATACGTAAAATTAATCGTCGGTTCAAATTTAACTGTTTATATACACGATGCGTTCATCGATATTGTACGACTATTTCACTCGAATGACAGATCGCTAAATTCCTAGCGAATTATTTTTAAAATTTTTTTTTACGTAATTTGAACCTGGACGACGGATATGGTCATTTTCCGTCGTCCAGGTGTTCACCTGGACGACGGAGAATGACCATATCCGTCGTCCAGGTTCAAAAACCATGGCGGTTCAAATTTATTTTTGTTTATTTTTTTCATGTAATTTTCACTTGAACGACGGAAACTGACCATCTCCGTTGTCCAAGTCCAAAATTATGGCGGTTCAATTTACCGCTTCCGTTTTCGGCACCGCTTGAATTTTCACTTAGACGACGGAGAATTCATTCTCCGTCGTCTAAGTCCAAAATCATGGCGGTTCAAAACGTCCCGCCGATTAATTACGCGCCGATTGAAAATTTTTAAACCGCCACCTAGACGACGGAAAACACTATTTCCGTCGTCCAGGTGGACTTAGACGACGGAGAATATTGATCCGTCGTCTAAGTGCAACTCTATAAATAGAGTTGCACCCCCCCTCATTTTCTCATCATTCCATCTCCTCCTCTCCCTCTCCTCTCCTCTCCTCTCCTCTCCTCCGGCGATCCTCCTTCGGCGACGCTCCGACGACATTTTTTCCGGCGTGGTTCCTCCTCTCCGACGACTCAAGTCCGGCGAAATTCCCGTAAACTCCGCTTCGGTACATTTCTATTTTTCCCTTATTTAAATAATTTTCATTTTATTAATTAATTAAATTCTAAATATAATTAATTAGTAGAAATTAATTTAGTAATTAATTTTAAATATTTAATAAATGATTAATTGTTGTTATTTATTAATTAAATCATAATTATTGTTATTGTTTCCTAATTAAATGAATAATTGTAAATTTGTTGTTATTAAATAAATAAATAAATAATTATTGTTATTAATTAATTAAATAAATAATTATTGTTATTAATTAATTAAATAAATAATTATTGTTATTAATTAATTAAATAAATAATTATTGTTATTAATTAATTAAATAAATAATTATTGTTATTAATTAATTAAATGGTTAATTATTGCATGCTAAATGGAAAATAAATTATTGCATGTAATTACGTGTATTTTTTAGTAAATTAATTAGTAGTACGTGTTCGATTTAAATTTAGTACATAGGCTTGGTGTAATTAAGTCGCACTCTTTGGAATAGATGGCGCCTCTTTTCCTTGCTTATCTCCTTAACCCCTCGTGATGTGTGGATTTCATCACCGCACACCATAACCTAAGTGAAGTTATGGACACGAGGTTGAGGGCGGAGTTTGCAAAGGACTTGAGGGAGTGTAAATTTTCGAAAAATTGGCCGAATGTCGGACATGGTGTCTAGAAACGGGTTATGACTGGTGACAGGATTTTGACTAAGAAAGACTTTTGTCGAAATTAGTCCTGCCTCTCGCGTTATCTCTATCCCTAACTGGCCATGTTTTTCGATTTAACCAAGGCTGATTAATTGAAAATTTACACTTTATCGCGCGGGTCGCACGTCCATTGAACGACCGAAAATGCCAAGCTAGTGTACTCTATTTAAATCTTAAACGTACTTAATTAATTAGCGTAAATTTTTAAGTTGTAATTATTATGGTAAGTAGGTATTTTAACCCCGTACTCTTAGGTTTAAATGGCTCCGCCAAAGACGACATCCGGCAAGAAGAAAGCCCAACAAGAGGCAGAAGATGCCATGCTCCGCCGCTTGGCGGACCAAGTCGGTTGGGAATTACCACCGGAGGGAAACGACGCTCTCAATCCGGACGGATCATCTGGTCCGTCCGTAGCGCCCTCTGGGGAAATTCCCGCTCCCCCATTCATCTCGAGCGGTGATGACGTCGACCCCTTCCAATCTCCGACGCCCGGTACCCATTCAACGGGAAGTACTCAGGCGTCCTCCACCGCCGAATCAATCATGTACAGCGCCCGCCGTAGGCAAAGGAGGGCCCCCACTGACCCGGAACCGAAAAGGACTCGGGGTCTCGTTAAAGGGGGGAAAGCGGAGCGTATTTGCAAGGCGACCGGTAAAAAGATCGACTTGCCGTACGACGAATTCACCGGTGGCCCTCCCACAGCTCAACTAGCAAGTCTCTCGGCGCATGGGATAGGGTCAATCATCCGTAACCGGGTTCGTATCACTGCCCCTACTTGGAAGCAGGCGCCGGATCATGAGAAGGCGAAAGTCTTCAAAGATCTTTCGGTACGTAATACGTTCAATTTAGTTATTATATAATATTGTTAATCTCGGCCTAAAATTTCATAATATATACGATTATAATTTTCTATTTATTTTTCATAGGAACAATTTGACGTGGATCCGACACCGGCTATGTTGAGGCATATCAATCAAACCGCCAACTCCATCTACAAAGATTGGAAGTACAGGCTCCATAAGTACTTCAAAGATGTCGGTCCCGTGCCTCCCCCGGTAGAGCTGCAAGGGGAGAGAGAAGATGAGTGGGAGTGGTTGTGTAACCACTTTGCCGATGAACAATTTAAGGTATTAATTTAATTTTTTTATTTCAATTAAAATAATTGAATTATTTAAATTGTAGTTATTCATTTTTTAATGATTTAATTATGTTGTGTAACAGAAATTCTCCGGTGTCAACAAAGCCAACCGGGGGAAGAAGGAGAAACACCATACTACCGGCGCCAAGCAGTTCATTCAAATTGCCAAGGAGCACAAGGATAAGGGTTCCAAACACCCTTTTATTGATGCAAGCGTAAGCGCGTACGTGACGCCAGGGCTCGATAATGAAGCGAGTCAATGCGGGGTAAGTGATATGTATATATATATATGTGTGCTTTTAATTATAGTAATTATTATTTAAATATGATTACAAAATTATAATAAATTAATTATAATTTTGTAGGCAAGGGCGATAGAGCGTGCGCATGAAGAGTTGGCCAACACTCAGCTTGCGTTCCCAGATGTGCCGCCGGAAGACCTGCCTCCTCTATCCTTAGAGAGCCAAATTGCAATCGCGGATGAGGTCTACGGTCGTAGAGCTGGCAAGGAGGTTAGGCACTTTGGGCCTAGGGTGGTACGAGATTTGTCGACGACCTCCGGCTCATCATCTACGGGAGGTTCGAGGCAGCGGAGAATGAGTCAAGCTGCGGCCGTCGAAGCAGCCATTCAAGAAGCTCGACTGGCACGAGAGGAGAATCGACGGACACAAGAGCAGAATGAGTCAATGCGGCAAAGACTTGACGAACAACAAGCACAAATAGCCCAACTCATCGCGCTCATGAACCAAAATCGAGAAGTATGTCAACCTCCTCCGAACCCACACCCCGACGACAACGACCCGGCTGGAGGCGGAGGACTCGGCCCCGCATCTGCTCCTCCAGTGTATTAGCTAGCACGTAGTATATTATCTCGTTTCTTTCCGCATTCCGAACAATATTTTAATTTTTAATTTATGGGTTTTTTCGTATGTACAAATTAATTTACTTTGATTATTTAATAATTATATATATAAGTTATTAATTTTAATATTCAAAATTTAGTTTATTTATTTAATATTAGCATTTTTCATTATTTAAATTAAAATAATAATAAATTAAATTAATAATATTTAATTTCAATTTATTTTTTTAAAAAAATTAAATACTCACTTGGACGACGGAGATTATGTTTTCCGTCGTCCAGGTGCACAAACCATAAACCTAACCCCTAACCCCTAACCCCTAAACCCTGTTGTTCTCCGTGGCCCAGGTGCTCACCTGGACGACGGAAACTTAGTGTTTCCGTCGTCCAGGTGAACACCTGGGCCACGGACATTGCTACCATTATCCGTGGCCCAGGTGTTCACCTGGACGACGGAAACACTAAGTCTCCGTCGTCCAGGTGAACACCTGGGCCACGGACATTGCTACAATTATCCGTGGCCCAGGTGTTAACCTGGACGATGGAGACTTAGTGTTTCCGTCGTCCAGGTGAACACCTGGGCCACGGATAATGTCCGAGGTCCAAGTTCACTTGGACGACGGAAACACTAAGTCTCCGTCGTCCAGGTGCTTGGACGACAGCACTTGGAGCACGGACCTTGGACGACGGAAACTCCGTCGTCCAAGTACTTAGACGACGGAAAACGGCACTTAGACGACGGAAATGGTCCGTGGTCTAAGTGCAGTTTTCTTGTAGTGATGATGTCTATAACTTGAGAATACATTTCATAATCAATTCTAGAGCATTGAGAAAATCCATGTGCAATAAGTTCTTCTCATTGTGCTTTCAAACAAAGACTCATTTGTGTCTAACCGGCTTCCATTCGGTGGTTATATCACTATCATACCGAAAACTTGCCATTTGTAAGAGAGTCTAGTTCAGCCTAAATTGTAACTTTCTATATTGATCAATCTGCTCTATGTTGATAATCTACAATAGAGCGAGGTTCCACTTCATTGTTGTCAATTCTTGAGCGACGGACTAAATAAATGTATCATCAATGAACCTGGAAGAACCATCCATAATACAGCTAGCATTTGCTCAACTTGGTGAGATTTCTTTGTTTACTGATTGAGTCATTAAATCTGAGGCATCCCCCAGTGTTTGATAATGTCAACTTCTAGACACAATTGTAATCAGAAAAAATCTCACGTGTTGATGATTAACAGTTGCGCCTTGATGACTTGTCTTTTCACCGGCAACTCATCAGTGGATTTTGACCAAGCTACATCCCCACTATGGAAAGGAGAAACACTACCTTGCCTGGGTGTTGTGTTATCTTATCCAATGTCAGGGACTTTCAACCTTTTAGGATTTGCAATATCTATAACCGATCTCGTCACTTTCATGATATCAGAAAAGAAGTCAGGCATCAAATATGCTACTTTCTGAAGATCAAAAATACGTTGCACTTCAATCTCACACTAAGATGTATGGGGATCATGATGAGACATAGTGGAGACACACCACATCAATTTTCGATGTTCAACCAGAATGAACAATTCATATCTCCCCCATAACGATGGGAAGTATGTCTCATCACAGTGACTTACTACAAAACCAACAGTAAAGTGATCTCCTGTCAAGGGTTCTAAATAGCAGAAACTCGTTGGAGAATCATAACCAACATAGTCGTTGTTTGATGACCCATTTTTGTACGCAGTGAAAACGTAGTAGACACATGTACCATGCAACCAGAGATACGTACGTGTGAGATATCAGACTCATATCTAGTTACCAACTAGTACGCACTAAATAGTTGGGGAGTTAGGGGTCTCAAGCAAATAATCATAGCTGATGTAACATTGCATATCCCCAAGCAGATACTGGTAAATTTGTATACATTAGGAAATCTTTGTCCACAAGCTGTAACCGTTTGATTTGTGCCTCTGCAAGACCGTTTTGTGAATGAACATGGGGAACTCCTACATTATTCAATCTAATATACCTGATTGGATTGTACAGGTGGTGATCCTAAAGCTTAATAATTTGTGCTAGGAGTTTTGCAAATGCAGCATATAATGTGGATTGCAAAGACTTGTGATATATGCGTCGATCACTACAACTATTTTGACCACTAGCAACAAACATAAATGTGAAATTTTTTGCACTTTGCCACAAACTATGGTGGAAATCAACCCTAATTTGCACTACAACCACAACCATGCCACCAATATATGACTTGTTGCCAATAGAGGGGTAACAATCTAATAACTATTCATCATTTGTGGCAATTTTGGGTTTGAGATTGAATGTGGGCCATAGCTACTAAGCTATCAAAATATATGTTTGTGGAAATACTTATATTAATAAGTTTTGAAACAAAATTAATATATGATTTACATCAATTGTATATATAACATTTTAATTATTTAAATATTCCTTCCATGCCACACATTTGTTTGTGACTTTTGTTCAATGAACAATGGTTGACCCGTGAAGTGCTCCTTTTGTATTTATTAATCTACAGTAATTCATATTAAACAATATTAATTCATATTATGCAATTGAACATTAACTATAAATGAAACATTGAAATACATTACAATACATCAACAATTACATGGAGATGATTCTTTACAAGAATCTATTGTACAAAGTTGCAAGCATTCTAGAGCAAATTGCAGTAATACATCATTTATTCTAGCAACACATTAGACTCAAATCTGACCTTCACAAAATATATATAAGTGAAACTAACTTCAATACCTTTGAAGTTTTCTGAACATAATTAGGATGCTTACATCTAATGTTAAACTCAAAACATCTGTGTACTTAACTCATGATCAGGTAGTACATCACCAACAAGCTCTTAAAAGATCATAAGTTAAGTCCAAAACAACACAGAGTTTAAGCATAAGCTATACTTACCAAAAAGAGAAGACTTAGCCAACATGCCTCATTTTGCCCAAAGTTGTTGTCAACCTTCATGAAAGGGTATGTAAACATCATCTGTATTTTTCTCAATTGAAGGTTGAATATGCATCGGTGGTTGAAGGGATACATCATGCAAGGCCCTTCCAACAATCATGCCACTGGACTTATATGTTGTGAGTAATTTTTTTACAAGTGCTTCTTGTTTTTTCAATGATACCTCCATATTATTCAGTTTATTTCTTGTGATCAGCATTTCCTCTCTATGCTTATTCTCTTTTTCTTTATTCTCCCTTATCAACCTTTCAATCTCAGCCTCGTGTTTCTTTTGCAGTGCTTCCACCTCCAACTGAGCAGTTTTTCTCTTCACCAATATGTCAGGCCTAACCCCAATGCTGATTCCTCGCATTGTCCCTCATTTATCTTTTTTGAGCACAGACTCATAAACTTCATTAACTTCAAAATCAGTAAGATTATCTGATAGTTGTGATGCCCTTTTAGTAGCCTTCAATTTATCAATCTTCTCATTCATAGATGCCTACATAAAATAACAACCACAACTACATCAACTTATCACATTAAGTACCAAAATATACACCCTCATAAAGCTGTAAACACTAGGAGGTTGAACAACATGCACAATACATAGTCAATATATTCTAATTATAACTTACAACAACTTGTAGGGTTTGTGGTTCTCCTGATTTTTCAGACATGGCAATATGTGTAAGTTCAAATATTTTACACCTATTTGGGTTTAAACCTCCATGTTCATTTCTCTGCAAACATATGACAGTGTATACCAATGAAAGAAAACTCAAATGTGAATATTTATTTGATAAGGAGTTGTGAAATACATAAACACTAGTATGTTATCTTATGTAATCACTTTCAAGAGAAAGCCTTACGTATTTGTTTCTTATTTGTGCAAATGACTTGGTCCCAGTTGTATGCTTGAACGTATGTTGTGACCGATTCTTCTTGTTCACAATTGAACACATCTGTATCAATGTTTATGATGGAACAAACATAAGTATATCATATGATATACATGTCTATTTACACACATACAACCTGATAACATATCTATCATGTAACTTATAACATATCCTATAACTTGCTTGTAGACAAGGTTTTAGACACCATTTTAATAATTATGGCTCATAGATACAAATTATGGCCAAATTTTATAGATGTTATTGGAAGAAGTATGAAATTAAACTGAGATTGTGATATATACCTTTGCTTAATCAGTTTTTCAATGTACAACTAGTTCAATCCATTGTGTTTTGCTTACTCTACCATCTTTACAAATAAATCTGTTTTTAGTCCCAACATTCGGGTTATACCATTTTTTACTTTAGGCATGCTTTAAACGTCTTCCAACAATCTTTCAGTCTTAGCTCTATCACTTTTCTTATGACCGCCTTATTCATCAAAGTCTCATGCTCAAACCAATCAATTATTCTTTACACATAATACAAATAGCAATAACAGCAAAATAATTAGTATATGAGCATTCTAAATGTGTAATTTTTTATTAGTCATAAGTTATATATATACACACACACACACACATGCTTACACTAATTGTTCTCAAGAGTTCATCCAATTTATTACGTTTTTCAAAGTCACGCCAGTCAAACACATCAATACGAAGCACCTTGGATTTATCGCTGTCATGCAAGGGTGTCTCATCCAAAGTGCAACAGTCTCTGAGGATTTCATAGCTTCTCCTTCATTGGTAAACTTCATGTATTCAACATTTCTTTCCTTTGTCCAGTTTGGCCTATTCATTATTATTTTCATCATCCTTTCCAAACTTTAAGCTATCCATGGATTCATCCACAACCTCCAAGACCTTTGGTGCTTCATCAATGCCCGTAATTCTTAGCATCTCGAGCATAGGTTGATGAGTGTTCAAGGCATAGTCGTAAAAATGTAATCAGAGTTATCAATACAAACTCGACTTTGCAACTAATTAGGAGATGATGATCATTCATAAATCATGATTGTTGATATAGACATGCATGGTAGAAATTTACTAGATAAACCAACAATATAGTTACTATATTCACATATGAAACACGTCTTTAATATTGTGTGTTGAATCATACACAAACGTTCAAGCATACATTGTTTAAAGTCTCAATAAAAGGCTCTACCTCTCTAGTCCATTTATCAGATGTCATAGTATAGAACCCCAACCACTAAGTATTATGAAATCTATATTTGTATTCAATGACATAAACAAGATGATATGAGTATTATTCAGAATATTGCAAGATATACACTTTTCAAAGAGCATATGATCTACTTCTCAGATGCCAGAACAAAAACATAGACAGAATAGAATATTTTTACTTTTCAGAAGATCTTGCTTATATGATGAAGTATTCAAAAGAATCAAAGAGAACATACACATAAATCCCAGAAGAAACAAATATACATTTCAGAAGCTAAGAGATGTGTTTACTTCCACAACAGCTTTACTTTGAGCAAAGGAAAACCTTATCCTCTTGGAAACCATTATGCGCTCTTTTTCTTGAAGACTGGTCAGTACTTCCTTCCAGACTTTCACCAAGTCATATATAATATCTCTTATTCCATACACTGTATTATATAAATTTTAAATTGGTGAGAACAATATGGTGATATTTGTCCCACTGTTTGATTTCAGTTTAAGTATTTTAATTGGTGATTACCACTTGCTGCTTGATTGAGTTTCTCAAGCAATATTCACCACTAATCTAATTAATTATATCAATGAAAACTTGCTCCATTCTTAACATTTGTATTTAATAATTTAATAGAAGTTGGATTTTATTTTTATTTTTGTGTTATTTCCCAAATCTCTAAAGAATATGAACCTTAATATGGTGCACGTCAGAGTGAGGTTATCCAATTGTACTTTCTAAGTGACCTTCATTATAAGAATCTCATTATTAATATTCTGTCTTTTACACTTCTAAGATTTCATGACATTATTAATATATACTATGTAAAATATCCAATGTTTCATGTGTTAGTAAATGTTGGATGATATATAAGTATATAACACCACGTTGTGCGTAAAGGTTCAGCTCACTCCATCTTCAAACCTTCTCAAGTTCTTCTTCCCACCCACCATGCCTCCCAAAACAATGCCCAATAGTGATAAGTTTGGAACTAAGTCTTTCAAGGAGGACCTTAGTGATACTGACTCTAATGAAGTAAGAGATGCTGTCTCACAATAAAATTATGGCCTTCCATCATCTGATGAAAGTGTTCCAACCACTACTGTTGTGGGATCGTCATCAAATATTGCTAATGTTGTTATTTCTCCTCAACGGACTAGTCCAGGAGGAATACGCAATGATATGTTAGAACTCATGTATCCTCTTGTATTTAAAGATGATAGTTCATGGCACGGACCAAGTGTGAGCAGACCATCAAAGTCATCTCCTTATAAGATGAACAACAGGTATCACGCTTCATCTCCTCCATCAAGTCCTTCGAAGACCAAAATCTATTCTGATATTCATGATACTGAAGTTGATGAGGTTGGTAGTAGTCACAAAAGTGTGTGTCGCAACATTTTCAGGCAACCAGACCATTATTTAACTCCTCCTCAATCACACAGTGATGCAGATGGTGATGGGGACGAGGAAGATGATGCATGTAGGTTAAAGGTGGACAAGCTTTGTAACCCTAGTATGTCTACGTACCATATTTAACTTATCGTAGCTACTAAATCTGATGTTCATGCATGTTATTTTCCAGTCTACTATTTATCATGAATTAGTTATCATAATTTGTCCAACTATGTATTTTCTCATTCTATTTGAATTGAAGGTTAAGAAAAAAGCATGGACAAGTTCTTTCACAGAATTGCTAATACTGACATTAGCTTAACCAACACGAAATATATTTTCTTGATGGATTAGTTTTTTGTTCATACACAGCAAGATCAATTGTTATGATGAACTATCTCAAAATAGAACAAAAAAGGTAAGGTAAGAGAATTAAGTGTACGAGTTTTAAGTTCAAGGACTAAGACACAATACAAATAACGAAAGTTCTAATGCAAAAGATACTACCTGATGTTAAAACTCATAACCACACAAGCATATCCCATCTCTGTTTGCTGCTCTACCTGTAACATTTCAATATATTCACCTTTTATGATTAAAATAATTTATAATCAGATTGAAAAATCTACTCTTACACAAAAATAAAATTTGGGAGAGGTGGATGATAGTAAAGATATACCTTTCTTCATCTGCAAGTTCATCATAATTCTCACCAATATCATCATCAGGCAATGCTTCATTATCTGTGTATCTATCAATATAAGTCCTCACATTTTCCTCATCAATATCTGCTAACGCATCATCTAAGTTTTGCGCATTACATGGATCATCATGGATAACAGCCTCAGTATTGCAAAGATCACATGGTAAAGTCTTTGTTGCAACAAGCCAATCAATATCAATGGGATCTTGCATATTAAAAAACTTGCTCGGCTTGTGTTGCCAGTATGAGAGTCTCCCTATCATTTAATTGCTTCTTCAAGTTCACTAGTACAAAACCCCACTCATCCATCTGGAGACCACTAGAATTACCCTCACTATTGCACCAATCACACTCAAACATCACGATTTTCTGCCCATCTTCATAATCTAGCTCGATGATATTTTTGACCCCAAAATAATCAAGCTCTCCCCATCTATCGAATGTCTATCTTACCTACTAGAATAACTATTTCTTGTTGCATACATAAACACGCAACAATTCTGATTTTTCTTCATATTGTCTACTCGATCAATTCAAAATATATAACCATTTATCACAAAACTTTTGGATTGCTTCTTAATTAACCCAATTTGATGGATTGTTGGTCAATGCAGCCAAATATGTGTGGACTTCTGTTACCCGACCCATTTTCATTATCTCAACTTGAATGTAGAAAGTTGAACATGGCAATCAAAAGTAAGAGCCGAATAACCCATTAGAGTAAAAAAAAAGTATTTGAACAATGTCAAAGGTGCACACATTCTGGGTTCTTTTTGTAAGATTCCTTATCAGCTTCCCACATCCTCTTGCAACCCTTTGTTCTTCTAGCTTCATGGATGTACCCACTAGAATCATATCAACAAAATACATGTATGTGAGTAATCAGCTCATGCAAATAATAGAACTTACAATTAATTGATCATATCAGATAACTTACTTTACAAATGGCTTGATTTCAGGACTATTAAGTAGTACATATCTATGCACGTGAAGCCATTCATCATAATCCACACTACAAGAAAACAGCACTTAGACCACGGAAACACTAATTCTCCGTCGTCCAAGTGACACTTAGACGACGGAAAAGACTCCGTGGTCCAAGTACCACCTGGACGACGGAGAATACCATCTCCGTCGTCCAAGTGGTCACCTGGACCTCGGAGTCTTCTCCGTCCTCCAGGTGACCACTTGGACGACAGAGATGGTATTATCCGTCGTCCAGGTGACCACCTGGACCTCGGATATGGTATTATCCGTCGTCCAGGTGACCACCTGGACCTCGGAGTCTTCTCCGTCCTCCAGGTGACCACTTGGACGACGGAGATGGTATTCTCCGTCGTCCAGGTGACCACCTGGACCTCGGAGTCTTCTCCATCCTCCAGGTGACCACTTGGACGACGGATATGGTATTCTCCGTCGTCCAGGTGATTACCTGGAGGACGGACCGACACGCCGTCGTCCGAGTTCACAAAACGTACTTCCACTTAGATGACGTACCGACACCTCCGTCGTCTAAGTGAAGCATTATATAAGCCCACTGCCGGCCAAACTGATCGAATTCATTCCTAGCTAGGCTCGATCTCTTCATGATCGATTCCATTTGAAGAATAATTGAAGGAGAAGGGAGAAGGAGAAGCTAGGGAGCTCGAGCTAGGTAGCTTAAGCTAGCTAGGCCGAGAAGAATCAGGATCGATAAGGGATCTCCGCTGACTAGCTAGTTAGCTTAATTAACGTAAAGATATCGAGAAGGCCAGCAGGTACGTACGTACGCAGTTAAAATTTGCTTAATTAATATGTATTTAGTGAAAACGTACGTACATATATATATACATGCAAGGATGTTAGCTGATGTTAGCTATATATATATGTACAGATCGATTAAATTACGTACATACGTACGTAATTGATGGATCGATATGTAAATCGAGTACGTATAATTAAGCGTAAATTAATGGACAAATATATATATATATGTAATAATTAATTAAGTATAATATTTTGTAGCAGTATGGACAAGAGTTGGATGAAGTTGAAGAATAGATGTGATGTCCTGTATATGGATGGAATTAGCGAATTTGTGAATTTTGCGATAGAACATGGTCAGGGAAAGAAACGTTTCAGGTGTCCGTGTCAGAAATGTCTTAATTGTCAGTATGCGGAGGTTAATGTTATGGTGCAACACTTGTACGAAAATGGTATGATGTGGAGTTACACTACATGGAGCGAGCATGGTGAATATGTAGAGTTCAGCGCAGCAGACTTCAGCTCAGGGTACAGTTACCATGGTGCCTCATCCAGCGGCAGTTGTGCCGGACCCCCAGCTTGCAACCCAACTGCAGATTTGGTCCATGATGCGTTTCCGGGATGTAGTCATGGCGGACACCAACACCAAGACGGAGGTTACAGTACCACCAATGAGCATGATGACACATTCCCCGCAGCTAGCTTGGCCACTGACACCAGTGAGATGGAAAAGTACAACCGGATGCTACTTGAAGCGCAGACCCCGGTGTTCCCTGGATGTCGAGAGAATGTGTTGCAATATGTGATGGAGCAAATGAAGATAAAAGTGAAGCACAAAATGTCAGTGAGTGCTTTTGACGAAATTCAGGAGCAAATATGTAAGTTGCTTCCTGATGATCACAATCTTCCTAAATCTCATTATAAGGTTAGAAATATCCTGAGCAGCCTCGGCCTAAAGTACAGGATAATTGACGCATGTCCGAATGATTGTGTGCTATTTTACAAAGAGTATAAAGAGTTGGACTATTGTCCCGTATGTGGCCATTGCAGATTCCAGTTGAATAGGAAGAGTTCGAAAAAGAGAATTCCTGTGAAAGTTGTTCGATATTTTCCCTTGATTCCCAGATTGCAGCGCCTGTACATGTCGCTACACACAGCAGAGGCGATGCGATGGTACGCAGAAAAGCGAATAGATGACGATGTCCTGCGACACGGCGCGGATGGGGAGGGTTTCAAACATTTCGACAGAGAATTTGGAGACTTTGCTTCAGAGGTTAGAAATGTTAGACTCGGCCTATCTACAGACGGATTCAATCCTTGGGGAAGTAATAGCTCCGCCGTCAGCACTTGGCCAGTTATTCTGATGCCATACAACTTGCCTCCGTGGATGTGCATGAACAAGGAATTTAATTTCCTTACCGTACTAATTCCAGGTCCTAAATCTCCATCGAAGTGCTTAGATGTCTACCTCAGACCTTTGATCGACGAGCTGAAACTGTTGTGGGAAAATGGAGTCCCAACTTATGACAAATTCACTGACACGATGTTCACGATGAGGACTGCTGTAATGTGGACGATCAGCGATTTTCCAGCTTATGGGATGTTGGCAGCCTGCAGGACAAAAGGATATAATGGATGTCCTATATGTTTGGACGACGTGAACTCTAGTTGGCACGCGGGGAAGGTGTGTTACTTGGGTCACCGTAGATGGCTTCCTCACGACCACCCGTGGCGACAGGATGAAGTTCATTTCGACGGTACGGTAGAGAACAATCCTAAACCCCGTAGTTGGTCGGGCGAAGAGATTTTAGAGAGGTTGAGCTATTTCGACTTTGGTGTGTTGAGCAATGACGCGGATGTAAAGAAATGCAATCCAATTCCTCCACATGATCTGAGCTATTGGGATCACAAGAGTATATTCTTTGAACTCCCTTACTGGTCGAAGTTGAAGCTGAGGAACAACTTGGACGTGATGCACATAGAAAAGAATGTGTGCGACAGCGTGGTGGGAACAATTCTCGGTATTAAGTTCAAGACTAAAGATACTCCCAAAGCGCGCAAAGATTTGGAATCAATGAATCTACGTCGTCCCTTGTGGTTGAGGAGGGATAGGAAAGGAGTGTACAACAAGATGCCAGATGCACCTTACACAGTGAAGCCGACGCTTAGACGTTCTGTATTTCACTGGTTTAAGGGCGTTCGTTATCCAGCTACGTATGCAGCTACTATAACTGGAGCAGTGGACGAGGTGCAACACAAGTTTGTTGGTCTAAAGACACATGACTATCACGTTATGCTGCAACGTCTGATTCCAGTGGTAATTCGACCATACTTGCCTCGGGACGTCGTAGAACCAATAGTGGCATTGTGCAGGTGGTGGCAGAGGTTATGCGCCAGAGAATTAAAGAAGTCAGATGTGGTGGAATTGCAACAACAAATTGTGCACATCATTTGCAAACTAGAGAGGATTTTCCCCCCTGCTTTCTTTGACATCATGATTCACCTAATGATCCACCTGCCCGAGCAGGTGCTCATTTCTGGTCCGGTCCAGTACACTTGGATGTATCCTCAAGAAAGGTACGTACAACTAATTAATTAATTTGTTCCACTGGAGATTATATATATACTAGCCAGCTAGCTATATGTACTTATGTAATGTGTACGTTTGATTTTGTAGACAGCTTGGACAGTATAAGTCATTCGTCAAAAACAGGTCGGCCCCGGATGGCTCCATAGCAGAGACATACCTAATGCATGAGTGTGTTACTTACTGCAATAGGTACCTCAAAGATCCACCCCCTCCCAGTACTGCCTCCGATCGCAGTGCCCGCATCAATCTTTCTGTCGTCACCAATGTCGTCCGACCGTTTAGAGGAGTATTAAAGGAATCGTTAACACGGGAAGAACTTATTGAGGCACATTGGGTAGTGTTGCGAGACTGTGATGAAGTTGAGCCGTACATTATGTCATACAGGGAGAGGCTTCAGGCGTTAAATCAAAACAAGAGTTCGGCGTGGATTGAGAAAATGGTTAAGAAGAAGTTTCCTGATTATTTCTTCCAATGGGTACGTACGTACGACTCGGTATTAATTATTTAAATACATATTGCTCATGTTTGTAGAAAGTAAACCATTATATTAATTTGGCCTTTTTCGCAGATGATTGATCTGCAAAAATCTGATAACCACGGAGGGTGGTGGTCATGGCCAAAGCACTTGCTAGCAGGGAAGCCGGTTAAACACTATATTTATCCCGGATGTTTTGTGAACGGTGTAAAGTTCCATTCATTGGCCCGAGACGAAGGAAGAAGAACACAAAACAGTGGGGTAGCCGTTGGGAAAGACAATGATCTACATTACGGGGCTATTGTATACGTGGTTCAGCTATGTTACGGGAATGATGTCAACGTTTTCCTATTCAAGTGCAGATGGTTCAAGCGTACAAAGGAAGACCTGGGACTATTATCTGTCGATACAAACTCGCACTGGTATGAGGATGAGCCTTTCGCTCTCGCCACCTTAGTGAGGCAGGTGTTCTATCTCTACGATCCGAAAGCCGGTGAAGGGTGGAAAATAGTGAACCATATCTCTCACCGAGGAATATGGAATACAGAGACAATTGAAGGGACACCGGCGACGACTGAAGATGCTGCTGAACCAGAAAGAGACATTCCTGCCTATCAAGAGCCTAATATTTCTATGGTCCGCTCCGATATAATGGACCTGGTTCAAGATGGTGAACGGTTACCCATGCCTGATGGTTGTACAGATCTAACTGAAGATGAGATTATCCATGAGGTAGATGAAGAAGACGAGCAGGAAGAGGACGCGGACGAGGACTCAGGTTATTCGTCGGACGATGTTGAGTACGATGACGAGGATGAGCCGTCGACTAACGGGGATGAGGACGACGATGATTATGACGAAGAGTACGGTCATACGACGAGGGAGATTAATTGGTAATTAATTACTGTAATTATTGTAATATATATATATATATATATATGATCGATGCTGGTTTACGGTAAGAAATTAATCCGAATTATATATCCTGGACAACGGAGAAATTAATTGCAGATTAATTGGCGCCAAATCTCAATCTCATATAAAACCCTAGCTAAATCCTGTACCCTAAATCTAGCAGTTCGGATCGATCGATCAATTTTTGAATTATATTTTTGAATCAGAATAATTGAACGCACACACAAATGACCGGGGACGACCTAAACCGTAAACCCTAAGGCCCTAACCCCTGAATTCGGGGTTTTTACACCTGGACGACGAAGATGGTCATTCTCCGTCGTCCAGGTACACACTAGGACGACGGAGATGGTCATTCTCCGTCGTCCAGGTACACACTAGGACGACGGAGATGGTCATTTTCCGTCGTCCAAGTTAACAAACCCTAAACACTAAACAGTAAGGCCCTAACCCCTGAATTCAGGGTCTATACACCTGGACGACGGAGAACGTCATTCTCCGTCGTCCAGGTGAGAACCTGGACGACGGATAACTTCATATCCGTCGTCCAGGTGATTACCTGAACGACGGAAACACTCATTTCCGTCGTCCAGGTGTAGATATCGTAATTTTTTTTAAGACAACGACCATCTAGACCTTCTTCCAATGCAAAGTCTTTTCATCAAGACTTTAGAGTAAACAATTCTTGGTGTGTGAGCTTCGACGGTTCGAAAATCGGAGTTACGAAATGCCTAGTATCCACGTTTCCGATTTGTGAAATTATCGGTTTTGCAGTTGACTGTGCCGATCAAACCCTTCCCGAACTTATTATTTTATGATCCTTTGAAGACAATTATATATTATGTTACGACGAACATATTCAACGGTTGTTTTGTCCAAATTCAATTTCGTTAATACTCTGTTGCAAATGAGCGTCTACTCATGAACACTTAAGTCGTAAAGATTAGTCGATACTTAACATGTTTCAATACGTAAAATTAATCGTCGGTTCAAATTTAACTGTTTATATACACGATGCGTTCATCGATATTGTACGACTATTTCACTCGAATGACAGATCGCTAAATTCCTAGCGAATTATTTTTAAAATATTTTTTTACGTAATTTGAACCTTGACGACGGAGATGGTCATTTTCCGTCGTCCAGGTGTTCACCTGAACGACGGAAAATGACCATATCCGTCGTCCAGGTGAGAACCTGAACGACGGAGAATGACCATCTCCGTCGTCCAGGTTCAAATTTATTTTTGTTTATTTTTTTCATGTAATTTTCACTTGGACGACGGAAACTGACCATCTCCGTCGTCCAAGTCCAAAATTAGGGCGGTTCAATTTACCGCTTCCGTTTTCGGCACCGCTTGAATTTTCACTTAGACGACGGAGAATTCATTCTCCGTCGTCTAAGTCCAAAATCATGGCGGTTCAAAACGTCCCGCCGATTAATTACGCGTCGATTGAAAATTTTTAAACCGCCACCTAGACGACGGAAAACACTATTTCCGTCGTCCAGGTGGACTTAGACGACGGAGAATAGTGCTCCGTCGTCTAAGTGCAACTCTATAAATAGAGTTGCACCCCCCCTCATTTTCTCATCATTCCATCTCCTCCTCTCCCTCTCCTCTCCTCTCCTCTCCTCCGGCGATCCTCCTCCGGCGACGCTCCGACGACATTTTTTCCGGCGTGGTTCCTCCTCTCCGACGACTCAAGTCCGGCGAAATTCCCGTAAACTCCGCTTCGGTACATTTCTATTTTTCCCTTATTTAAATAATTTTCATTTTATTAATTAATTAAATTCTAAATATAATTAATTAGTAGAAATTAATTTAGTAATTAATTTTAAATATTTAATAAATGATTAATTGTTGTTATTTATTAATTAAATCATAATTATTGTTATTGTTTCCTAATTAAATGAATAATTGTAAATTTGTTGTTATTAAATAAATAAATAAATAATTATTGTTATTAATTAATTAAATAAATAATTATTGTTATTAATTAATTAAATGGATAATTATTGCATGCTAAATGGAAAATAAATTATTGCATGTAATTACGTGTATTTTTTAGTAAATTAATTAGTAGTACGTGTTCGATTTAAATTTAGTACATAGGCTTGGTGTAATTAAGTCGCACTCTTTGGAATAGATGGCGCCTCTTTTCCTTGCTTATCTCCTTAACCCCTCGTGATGTGTGGATTTCATCACCGCACACCATAACCTAAGTGAAGTTATGGACACGAGGTTGAGGGCGGAGTTTGCAAAGGACTTGAGGGAGTGTAAATTTTCGAAAAATTGGCCGAATGTCGGACATGGTGTCTAGAAACGGGTTATGACTGGTGACAGGATTTTGACTAAGAAAGACTTTTGTCGAAATTAGTCCTGCCTCTCGCGTTATCTCTATCCCTAACTGGCCATGTTTTTCGATTTAACCAAGGCTGATTAATTGAAAATTTACACTTTATCGCGCGGGTCGCACGTCCATTGAACGACCGAAAATGCCAAGCTAGTGTACTCTATTTAAATCTTAAACGTACTTAATTAATTAGCGTAAATTTTTAAGTTGTAATTATTATGGTAAGTAGGTATTTTAACCCAGTACTCTTAGGTTTAAATGGTTCCGCCAAAGACGACATCCGGCAAGAAGAAAGCCCAACAAGAGGCAAAAGATGCCATGCTCCGCCGCTTGGTGGACCAAGTCGGTTGGGAATTACCACCGGAGGGCAACGACGCTCTCAATCCGGACGGATCATCTGGTCCGTCCATAGCGCCCTCTGGGGAAATTCCCGCTCCCCCATTCATCTCGAGCGGTGATGACGTCGACCCCTTCCAATCTCCGACGCCCGGTACCCATTCAACGGGAAGTACTCAGGCGTCCTCCACCGCCGAATCAATCATGTACAGCGCCCGCCGTAGGCAAAGGAGGGCCCCCACTGACCCGGAACCGAAAAGGACTCGGGGTCTCGTTAAAGGGGGGAAAGCGGAGCGTATTTGCAAGGCGACCGGTAAAAAGATCGACTTGCCGTACGACGAATTCACCGGTGGCCCTCCCACAGCTCAACTAGCAAGTCTCTCGGCGCATGGGATAGGGTCAATCATCCGTAACCGGGTTCGTATCACTGCCCCTACTTGGAAGGAGGCGCCGGATCATGAGAAGGCGAAAGTCTTCAAAGATCTTTCGGTACGTAATACGTTCAATTTAGTTATTATATAATATTGTTAATCTCGGCCTAAAATTTCATAATATATACGATTATAATTTTCTATTTATTTTTCATAGGAACAATTTGACGTGGATCCGACACCGGCTATGTTGAGGCATATCAATCAAACCGCCAACTCCATCTACAAAGATTGGAAGTACAGGCTCCATAAGTACTTCAAAGATGTCGGTCCCGTGCCTCCCCCGGTAGAGCTGCAAGGGGAGAGAGAAGATGAGTGGGAGTGGTTGTGTAACCACTTTGCCGATGAACAATTTAAGGTATTAATTTAATTTTTTTATTTCAATTAAAATAATTGAATTATTTAAATTGTAGTTATTCATTTTTTAATGATTTAATTATGTTGTGTAATAG
The DNA here is from genome assembly GCA_946800695.1 of Geum urbanum. Lineage (NCBI taxonomy): Eukaryota > Viridiplantae > Streptophyta > Magnoliopsida > Rosales > Rosaceae > Geum > Geum urbanum. Next base: position 1,604,313 of record OX327008.1, on the reverse strand, counting down.
AAATTCTCCGGTGTCAACAAAGCCAACCGGGGGAAGAAGGAGAAACACCATACTACCGGCGCCAAGCAGTTCATTCAAATTGCCAAGTAGCACAAGGATAAGGGTTCCAAACACCCTTTTATTGATGCAAGCGTAAGCGCGTACGTGACGCCAGGGCTCGATAATGAAGCGAGTCAATGCGGGGTAAGTGATATGTATATATATATATGTGCTTTTAATTATAGTAATTATTATTTAAATATGATTACAAAATTATAATAAATTAATTATAATTTGGTAGGCAAGGGCGATAGAGCGTGCGCATGAAGAGTTGGCCAACACTCAGCTTGCGTTCCCAGATGTGCCGCCGGAAGACCTGCCTCCTCTATCCTTAAAGAGCCAAATTGCAATCGCGGATGAGGTCTACGGTCGTAGAGCTGGCAAGGAGGTTAGGCACTTTGGGCCTAGGGTGGTACGAGATTTGTCGACGACCTCCGGCTCATCATCTACGGGAGGTTCGAGGCAGCGGAGAATGAGTCAAGCTGCGGCCGTCGAAGCAGCCATTCAAGAGGCTCGACTGGCACGAGAGGAGAATCGACGGACACAAGAGCAGAATGAGTCAATGCGGCAAAGACTTGACGAACAACAAGCACAAATAGCCCAACTCATCGCGCTCATGAACCAAAATCGAGAAGTATGTCAACCTCCTCCGAACCCACACCCCGACGACAACGACCCGGCTGGAGGCGGAGGACTCGGCCCCGCATCTGCTCCTCCAGTGTATTAGTTAGCACGTAGTATATTATCTCGTTTCTTTCCGCATTCCGAACAATATTTTAATTTTTAATTTATGGGTTTTTTCGTATGTACAAATTAATTTACTTTGATTATTTAATAATTATATATATAAGTTATTAATTTTAATATTCAAAATTTAGTTTATTTATTTAATATTAGCATTTTTCATTATTTAAATTAAAATAATAATAAATTAAATTAATAATATTTAATTTCAATTTATTTTTTTAAAAAAATTAAATATTCACTTGGACGACGAAGATTATGTTCTCCGTCGTCCAGGTGCACAAACCCTAAACCTAACCCCTAACCCCTAAACCCTGTTGTTCTCCGTGGCCCAGGTGCTCACCTGGACGACGGAGACTTAGTGTTTCCGTCGTCCAGGTGAACTCCTGGGCCACGGACACACGAGCAATGTCCGTGGCCCAGGTGTTCACCTGGACGACGGAGACTTAGTGTTTCCGTCGTCCAGGTGAACACCTGGGCCACGGATGATGTCCGAGGTCCAAGTTCACTTGGACGACGGAAACACTAAGTCTCCGTCGTCCAGGTGCTTGGACGACAGCACTTGGAGCACGGACCTTGGACAACGGAGTTTCCGTCGTCCAAGTACTTAGACGACGGAAAACTGCACTTAGACGACGGAAATGGTCCGTGGTCTAAGTGCAGTTTTCTTGTAGTGCCATATGCACTTCATCACCTTCTCCTTCAAGAACACGACTACAGCTAAGAAAGATGGAAAATCCACCAGCCATATCACGATGCTCACCATTAGCATTTCAACCAAGATGAGTTTAGCGTGTATTAGAATCTTCTAGGTACACGGAGTAAAATTCCAGACACTCTTCAGCAATATAGCCTTCAGCAATAGAACCCTCCTAATCACATGTAAGGAATGTAAGATTAAATCAAACTAACATCAATATATACACATAAGTAAAGTATTGTATTCTCTCTAATATTATTAAATTAAATGATATACTATATTATTATAAGGATATAGAAAGACATACTGCTCTACAGGCCATATTGAACGAAAGTGAACTGGACCGACAATTGCAGCTTCATGTGCTAAGTGAACTGGCAAGTGAACCATTATGTCCAAGAAAGAAGGTGGGAATATTTTCTCTATCTGGAAAAGAACAAGTACGTTGCATGGTGTCAACTCTGAAAACTCATCACTTGTGCTATCATTTCGATAAAGATGTCACCATACATAGTACTTGTAGACACCATGGCAGCAAATGTCATCTTTGACATATACTATGCATGGTGTCAACTCTGAAGTACTTGTTGACACCATGGCAGCAAATGCCAGTGGGTACTTCCTAAATCTTTGACAAAAGTTTTGGCACTCAATTCCAACAAAACTTTTGCCAAAGATTTAGGAAGTACCTACTGAATAGCAATTGACAGCAAATGATGAAGGATAATGTGGCAATCATGACTTTTTAGCCCAATAAATTTCTTTTCCTTTACTTGGACACAAGAAGCTATATTTGATGAGAAGCTATCAGGAGGCCTAAAGGATGCAAATACATTGAACATCATAGTTTTTTCATCATTTGATAATATGAATAGAGATGGAGGGTTTACAGGCTTGCCACCAGACCATTGAGGATGTAGTTTTGGTCATATTTTTAACCTTTTCAAGTTAGCTCGTGCTTTGGATCCATCTTTATTTTTGTCAGCTCCAAGCAAAGTTCCAAGAAGAGTATGAAATATGTTTTTCTCAATGTGCATTGGATCTAAATTGTGGCGAATAAGTAGGTGTTTCCAATATGCCAACTGAAATAAATTCATTCCCTCTTCCATGGTCCTGAGTATGGCTTTGGAGCTCTTTTACGCCTGCGACTAGTTTGAGTGGGAACCCATTTTCCAATCCTAAACTGTAATGAAGACAATTGAAGTAGACACTCTACACCAGTTTTGAGGTATGTGTTCCTCTCTTCCATTGAAACATCATTTTTGGGTGAAGAAATGATGGACCATTGGAAGAAATTGACGATGTCCTATATAAAAGAACTTCTTCTCATTGTGTAACCAACAACTATCAGTGTAATCACCATAATGTGGACATGCATTTGAACCTTTGGTACTCCATCCTGACAGATTAACATAGGCAAGGAAATCATTAATTATCCATAATAGTGCTTCCCTATTATGGACAAAGATGAAGTTAAATCAAAGAGAGATTTGTAACGACCCAAACTAAAAATTACGCAGAATCGGCATAAAATAGCTTTATCGCGAATTAGTCGCATTATGTGATTTGTTAACGACTTTTTTACCGAGCAAGAATTAGACTTTATTTTCTTCACAGAAGTCGTAGATTGTTTTATTTCAAGCTCGTAGGAATTTTTGGGAAATTTTTTGGTTGAGCGAGCTATTTTTTTATGATTTTTAGAAGTCTACGTAAGGAAAATATTAAAAAAGATTTTTTTTAAGTCGGTTTGATATGAACTGTTGATTCCTAATCAGATCAAATCTGGACTGTTAATCTAATCAGGAGCTTAGGGGTATAAATAAGTAGTTTTTTTAATTTGGAAAATCAGAAAATACCTTGGGCTCGACCTGTTTTCTCTCCATCGACCAGTTTCTCCGTCCGACCCGACCCGATATCGGTGTGACAACCCGAACCAGAATCAGTAGAGTAAACAGCGTAATTCTCGAGTTATCACGTAATCGCGGTTTATCAATAACTGTGTGATTTTTCGGTTTGTTTGCGACTTAATTATCGGCCGAGAATTTGAGTTGAGTCTCTTCTCGAGAGTTGTAGTTCACGTGATTTCGAGTTAGTGGGCGGTTCCGGATGATTTTTCCGATAATCGAGGAATATAATATGATTATTTAAAATTTCGGAATATCAACGAGTTTATCCATCGTATCGAGTTTATTCGAATCGTAATGGTTATCCGTTTTGGTCCGTTGATCATCCCGAGACTTGAGTATAAATATCGAAAATAGTCAAAAATTGTCGAAAAACACAGTTGGAAGTTTGACCAGCGTTGACTTTCACTGTTTGGGCGTTGACCGAGGAGGAAAACGGACCGTTTGGATTCCATCGCCGGACCGGCTGATTCTGACCGTTTCAGGCCACGACCGTTGAAGGTAAAATGTTCTCCTCGTGATTCTAAACAGTTTAGAACTTGGAATTTCTTGATTTGGTTGAGAATTGAGGGAGAAATGTGGAGTTAAAATCCTTGGTTTTTCCGGCTGGTTTGGGTTGTTGTGACGGCGGTGTTCCGGCGAAGGGGATGGCCGGGGATGGAGGGGTTTTGACCGTGGGGCCACGGCGAGTCTATTGGGAGTGGTCTCGTGGGCTGCCATGCGCCGTAGGCGGCGGTTCGACGGCGAACAGCTTCGCCGGAAGTGTTGGACCACCGTGGCTTTCGAGCTGATTTCCGGCCACGGTGGTGGTTGGATGGTGGTGCTGGTTTGAGAAAAGTTGCTCGCCTTGATGAGGAGATCAGTTTAGCAGCTCGGTCGCCGGGAAAACTCTCCGGTTGACGGCGCGCCGCCGCCACCGACGGCGGTCAACGCCAGAGCTCCGGCGACCCGTTGACTTTTTGGAATTTAGTGATTTTAATGTCGTTTTTCTCGTATTCACGCCCCGATCGTCGCCTTGAGGTTTTCGAGTTGATTTGGGTATCGGATTTTCAGTCGAGGGTTTCGAGTGGAGATTTCAGGAATTTCGTCGATTATTTTGCACAATATTATATGTTTCCGGGAACGGTTAGTTTCCGAGGTGTGGTACAGTGTTGTGGATTATGATTTTGATCAGATATATTTTATTACTATTTAGGGGAACGAGATCGTGCTTCGGGTGAGGGATCTTCCGCCGGACCACGTGATTAGCGCGAGTGCGCGTTTTTCTCACCTGTGAGTGGACATTTCTTTTCACGGATTGACTGCGAGTCTTTTTATATACGTTTTACGAGCATGAGCATGCAGTTATGATCAAGATTTTATAAGCATGTGTTTTACGATTATGCACTTACGAATATGCACTTACGAATATGCATCTATGAACATATATACATTTATATTATGCTTTATGTATGTGCATGGAAAGTATTTGTGATTTGGTTTACATAGAGTACAGTCTCAGTTATCAGGGTTGTATCGATATATATGGCTTCTTGGCTGATCCCCGTGTACGCTCCGGGGGGGACAGATATCCTGACCCGAGGCCTTTCTGGCTTGGAATCACGTGTGGATCTGGGATCCCGTGATTCAGACTATACTAGCGCGAGGGAGTCCATGAGTGACCCCACGGTATTTATGATGCATGCTCTGTACGCGTGAGAAGTTAGAGTCTCCCTCATGTACCATTTGATTTTTATGCATTTAGACTCGCATATGTTTTTATAACATATATTATTCGGCGAATGACATTTATTTTCGTCCACTCACTCTAACGGTTTTCATGTCTTTCCCCTGGGCTTTTCGGTTTCCGTGCCCAATTTGCAGTTCAGATTCTGGTGTCTCACGTCGTGGTTGGAGGCTAGTTGTTCGAGTTACCTGTGTTTTCCAGTAGGTTTCTTGTTTCGCCTACTGTTGTGTATTTTGTGTATATATATATACACACTAGAGGTCGCTCTGATACGTTCTGATACATGTTTTATATGGTTTTTCCCGGATATATTATATATTACAGCTATGTTTACTGTTTAATGTTATTGATATGATATTAAGAAATCTGATTGGGATTGGTGCCCACGGTTTGGCTTTTGTGGCATAGGATGAAGTGTTATTTTTCGGGTGCAGGTAAAAGCAATTCCGCGTTAGTAGCGTTACTCTGCCGAAATATTAATGGTTTTTGTTGGTTCACGTTTTCAGAAGGGGTTTGATTCCGGTTTAGAAAACTAAATCGGGGTTGGGTCCTTTCAGCTTGGTATCAGAGCATTAGGTTGTCAGATTCTGTAGACTCTTGTAGTTGTGACGCTTAGAGTATTTGAGTTTTACAGCATGTCTGGAGTGATGACCCTACTGGCCAGCGGTACTCATCAATACTTCGGGTTTTGTGTGTTCTCAAATATTTGAGGTCTCGTGATTACGTTCCTTCTGCTTATACCTAATACTTGTCTTGTATCAGTAGGATGCCTCCTCGATGTAGTCCCCGTGTTGATCGGGAAGAGGATCCTGATATGGATTGCCAGACGCATGACTTGCTGATGTGAATGTTGCATTTGGAGGAGCGTTTTGACCCTGTGGTCAAAGCTCGTACTGTTGGTGCGACTGTCTTTTCGGGTTCAGCTGATCTAGAGATTTGTGAAGCATGGTTGGTTCAGGTTGAACGAGTTTGTGAGCGTCTGTGTTTTACCCCTGAGCAGATGACAGTAGTAGCAGTTGGATTACTTGAGTCAGATGCATATTTTTGGTGGGTTAGCACCGATAGAGTTCCAGTTGATACTCCGTGGACTTTGTTCCGAGATTTGTTTATGGGGAGATACTTCAACCACGCTACCCAGCAGCGGAAGTATGAGGAGTTCACGAACTTGAGACAGGGCAGTATGTCTGTGCTTGAGTACCGGGACAGGTTTGCCCGCTTATCTCGTTTTGCGCGTGACATGGTGGCTACTGAGGAAGCCAAGTGCCGCAGATTTGAGCTGGGTTTGAACTTAAACATCAAAGGGACTCTGACTACAATGCCTCGGAACAACTTTGATGAGTTTGTCATTGCAGCACTCCGAGGTGAGGATATCGAAAAGGAGAGGCAGATGAGGTACCAGCCTAGACGATTTGAGGAGGGTGGACCGAGTCAGGGGCTTTCAAAGAGGCAGAGTTCTGATACTTCCGATTTGGCTTCATCCTCGGGTAGTGGACCATATAGACCAGCAGCTAGTGCATCGAGACAGAGGCAGAGATAGAGGAGAGATCGACCGCTGCGACCACAGTCTAGTGGGGGTTCTAGCGGTTCCAGTTACCCTTGACAACCTTTTGGCACTTTTGCTACACCGAGGGAGTGCCCATTGTGCAATTTGTGCAATAGGTATCATATTGGTCCATGTCAGCGAGGTACCCTTAACTGTTATCATTGTGGCTAGGTGGGTCACTTTACGAGGGAGTGTCCTAAGTTGGTTGGTGTTGGTAGCCAAACAGCCCAGAGTTCCAGAGGAAAGCGAGGTGCCACTTTGGGAGCTCAACCAGTACAGTTTGCGGGCCATGGAGGATAGCAGGGACAGCCTCAGCGTGGACGACCAACCGAGCAGGCGAGGGTTCATGCCATGACTTTGCGAGAGGGCAGAGCTTTACCCGAGGTGGTTATCAGTACGTTGCATATCTTTGGTATTCCAATACTTACATTGTTAGATCCAGGTGCCACGCATTCATTCATGTCATATAGACTATCATCATTAGCTACGGTACCTGCGTCTCCACTTCCGAGGTTGTGGAGAGTGTTGTATCCATCTGGAGAGGTTGTGAGTGTTGGCTGGGTGTACAGAGACTGTGAGATTTTTATTGGAGGCCATGGTTTAGCCGTAGATTTGTTGTTGCTTGATATCGTTGATTTTGATCTGATCTTGGGTATGGACTTCTTGGAGACACATCGGGCCATGTTTGACTGTCACAAGAAGGAGGTCGCATTTCGACGACCAGGCTTTCCTGAGATATTGTTTCGCGGCGAGAAGAACACTTCACTACCATATTTGATTTCCGCGATGAAGGCGGATCGGATGATGAAGAAGGGATGTGTTGCTTATTTAGCTCATGTGGTAGACACTAAGGCTGTTATGCCGGACCTTGGTGGTATTGAGGTTGTTTCCGAGTTTCCGAATGTGTTTCCGGAGGAGTTACCGGGCATACCTCTTGTTCGAGAGATTGACTTCACTATTGAGCTGTTACCGGCTACCGGACCCATTTCTCAGGCACCGTATCGTATGGCGCCAGCGGAGTTGAAAGAGTTACAGGTTCAACTTCAGGAGTTGCTAGAGAAGGGCTTTATTCGACCCAGTGTTTCGCCATGGGGTGCTCCGGTTTTGTTTGTAAGGAAGAAGGATGGATCTATGCGGTTGTGCATCGACTACCGGAAGCTGAATCAGGTTACAGTGAAGAACAAGTATCCGTTGCCGCGGATTGATGATTTGTTCGATCAGCTCAAGGGAGCTTCAGTCTTTTCGAAGATTGATCTTCGATCCAGATATCACCAGTTGAGGATCCGAGAGTCTGATGTGGCCAGGATAGCTTTCAGATCGCGGTATGGGCACTACGAGTTTTTGGTTATGCTGTTTGGGTTGACCAACGCCCCTGCAGCTTTCATGGACTTGATGAATCAGGTGTTCAGACGGTTTCTGGACAATTTCGTGATTGTGTTTATCGAAAATATTTTGATCTATTCTAGGAGTGTGGGCCAACATAAAAAGCATTTGCAAGCGGTGTTGCGGACTTTGCAGGATCGTCAGTTGTTTGCAAAGTTTAGCAAGTGCGAGTTTTAGCTGGATAGTGTGAAGTTTCTGGGCCACGTGATATCGGCTGAGGGAGTCAGTGTAGATCCTGACAAAATCAAAGCCGTGCTAAATTGGAGTAGACCTACCACTGTACCGGAGATCCAGAGTTTCTTGGGTCTGGCAGGATACTATCGGCGGTTTGTACATGATTTTTTTGGATTGCTACCCCACTAACTAGATTGACGAATAAGGGCATCAAGTTTGAGTGGTCTGATGCATATGAGGAGAGTTATTTTCTCTTGAAGGAGAAGTTGACTACTGCACCGGTTCTGACATTACCAGACGACAGCGGTGAATTTGTGGTTTATAGTGACGCGTCGAAGATGGGACTTGGTTGTGTACTGATGTAGCATGGCAGAGTTGTAGCCTAGGGTTCCAGGCAGTTGAAACCACACGAAGCCAACTATCCGACCCATGATTTGGAGTTGGCCGCTATTGTGCTAGCGTTGAAGAGTTAGAGACATTACTTGTACGGGACCCAGTGTAAGATCTATACTGACCATAAGAGTCTCACTTACTTGCGGACGCAACCAGACTTGAACATGAGGCAACGCCGGTGGATGGAGTTGATCAACGACTATCATTGCACTTTCGAGTACCATCCAGGGAAGGCCAATGTTATAGCTGATGCACTTAGCCAGAAATCCGGAGCTTCGTTGTTCCATGTGTGTGTGGCTAGAGTATCTATGTTAGCCGAGCTTCGGGCTACGGGAGCCGAGTTCGAGTGGGATGATAAGGGAGCCTTGTTAGCTAGTTTCCAGGTTTGACCCGTATTGGTTGATCAGGTGCGGGAGGCTCAGGATTCAGATTCCTACCTGTTGGGCAAGAAGACCATGATACGGAATGGTGTGCCTACAGAGTTTCGATTGAGTGACGACGGTACATTTTTGTTCAGAGGGAGGTTGTGTGTGCCTAGAGACGAGAGTCTGAAGAAGGAGATTCTGGATGAGGCCCATAGTTCGGCTTATGCGATGCATCCCGGTGGTACAAAGATGTTTCGTACACTTTGAGCGTATTACTGGTAGCGCAACATGAAGCGAGAGATTGCCGCATATGTGAGTCGTTGTTTGATATGTCAGCAAGTTAAAGCGGAGAGGTAGAAACCTGCAGGGAAATTATAGCCACTAGAGATTCCGGTTTGGAAGTGGGAGCACATTACTATGGATTTCGATTATCAGTTGCCGTGTACTTCTGCTGGCAACACTGGTATTTGGGTTATTGTGGATCGACTGACGAAATCCGCTCATTTTCTCGCACTTCTGGGGAAGATATCAGTGGGCAGATTGGCCAAGCTGTATTTATCAGAGATTGTTCGTCTGCACGGTGTGCCTATGTCTATTGTTTCTGACCGAGACAGTCAGTTTGCCTCTGAGTTTTGGCAGGCATTGCAGCGAGCCATGGGCACGAGGTTACGTTTCAGTACAGCTTTTCATCCTCAGATTGATGGGCAGTCTGAGCGGATTATACAGACTCTTGAGGATATGTTGCGGTCATGTGTGTTACAGTTTCGCGGGAATTGGGACCAGCAACTACATTTGATTGAGTTCGCCTACAACAATAGCTATCAGGCCAGTATTGAGATGGCACCGTACGAAGCCCTGTAAGGGAGGCAGTGCCGCACTCCGTTGTGTTGGAGTGAGGTGGGCGAGCGATGGCTTATTGGCCCTGATCTGGTGAAGAGCACCATGGAGGACGTCCAGATTATCCGGGACAGATTGAAGATCGCCTAGGATCGTCATAGGATTTATGCGAACGTGAGGAGGAAGAGTCTTGAGTTTGATGTAGGTGATTGGGTCTTCCTGAAACTATCTCCGTGGAGGGGTGTTATGTGTTTCAGGAAGTGTGGCAAGCTTCGACCACGATACATTGGTCCGTACAAGATCACCGAGAGGGTTGGAGCTGTTGCCTACAGACTTGAGTTGCCAGCTGAGATGGCTCGTGTGCATGATGTTTTCCACGTTTCGATGTTGCGGAAGTATATCTCAGATCCATCACATGTGTTAGAGCCACAGCAGCTACCGATTCGAGAGGATTTGATGTCTGTTGAAGAGCCGGTACAGATTCTCGATCGTCGTGAGCAGGAGTTGAGGCACCATGTTATACCGCTGGTGAATGTCTTGTGGTAGAATCACTCAGTAGAGGAGGCCACTTGGGAGACTGAGCAGCGTATGCGGGAGCAGTATCCTCGTCTGTTCATTTGACAGGTACGTAAATGTCATCTTTGACATATACTATGCATGGTGTCAACTCTGAAGTACTTGTTGACACCATGGCAGCAAATGCCAGTGGGTACTTCCTAAATCTTTGGCAAAAGTTTTGGCATTCAATTCCAACAAAACTTTTGTCAAATGCCAAAACTTTTGTCAAAGATTTAGGAAGTACCCGCTGAATAGCAATTAGCAGCAAATGAAGAAGGATAATGTGGCCATCATGACTTTTCAGCCCAACAAATTTCTTTTCCTATACTTGGACACAAGAAGCTATATTTGATGAGAAGCTATCAGGAGGCCTAAAGGATGCAAATACATTGAACATCATAGTCTTTTCATCATTTGATAATATGAATAGAGATGGAGGGTTTACAGGCTTGCCACCAGACCATTGAGGATGTAGTTTTGGTCATATTTTTAACCTTTTCAAGTTAGCTCGTGATTTGGATCCATCTTTATTTTTGTCAGCTCCAAGCAAAGTTCCAAGAAGAGTATGAAATATGTTTTTCTCAATGTGCCTTAGATCTAAATTGTGGCGAATAAGTAGGTGTTTCCAATATGCCAACTGAAATAAATTCATTCCCTCTTTCATGGTCCTGAGTATGGGTTTGGAGCTTCTTTACGCCTGCGACTAGTTTGAGTGGGAACCCATTTTCCAATCCTAAACTGTAATGAAGACAATTGAAGTATACACTCTACACCAGTTTTGAGGTATGTGTTCCTCTCTTCCATTGAAACATCGTTTTGGGTGAAGAAATGATGGACCATTGGAAGAAATTGACGATGTCCTATATAAAAGAACTTCTTCTCATTGTGTAACCAACAACTATCAATGTAATCACCATAATGTGGACATGCATTTGAACCTTTGGTACTCCATCCTGACAGATTAACATAGGCGAGGAAATCGTTAATTATCCATAATAGTGCTTCCCTATTATGGACAAAGATGAAGTTGAATCAAAGAGAGATTTGTAACGACCCAAACTAAAAACTACGCACAATCGGCATAAAATAGCTTTATCCCGAATTAGTCGCATTATGTGATTTGTTAACGACTTTTTTACCGAGCGAGAATTAGACTTTATTTTCTTCACATAAGTCGTAGAGTGTTTTATTTCAAGCTCGTAGGAATTTTTGGGAAATTTTTTGGTTAAGCGAGCTATTTTTTATGATTTTTAGAAGTCTGCGCAAGGAAAATATTAAAAAAGATTTTTTTTTAAGTCGGTTTGATCTGAATTGTTGATTCCTAATCAGATCAAATCTGGACTGTTGATCTGATCAGGAGCTTAGAGGTATAAATAAGTAATTTTTTTAATTAGGAAAATCAGAAAATACCTCGGGCTCGACCTGATTTCTCTCCATCGACCAGTTTCTCCGTCCGACCCGACCCGATATCGGTGTGACGACCCGAACCAGAATCAGTAGAGTAAACAGCGTAATTCTCGAGTTATCACGTAATCGTGGTTTATCGATAACTGTGTGATTTGCCGATGTGTTATCGGCCGAGAATTTGAGTTGAGTCTCTTCTCGAGAGTTGTAGTTCACGTGATTTTGAGTTCGTGGGCGGTTCCGGATAATTTTTCCGATAACCGAGGAATATAATATGATTATTTGAAATTTCTGAATATCGACGAGTTTATCCGTTCGTATCGAGTTTATCCGAATCGTAATGGTTAACTGTTTTGGTCCGTTGATCGTCCCGATGCGCGAGTATAAATATCGGAAATAGTCAAAAATTGTCGAAAAAAACTGTTGGAAGTTTGACCAGCGTTGACTTTCACTGTTTGGGCGTTGACCGAGGAGGAAAACGGACCGTTTGGATTCCATCGCCGGAACGGCTGATTCCGACCGTTTCCGGCCACGACCGTTAAAGGTAAAATGTTCTCCTCGTGATTCTAAACAGTTTAGAACTTGGAATTTCTTAATTTGGTTGAGAATTGAGAGAGAAATGTGGAGTTGAAATCCTTGGTTTTTCCGGCCGGTCTGGATTGTTGTGACGGCGGTGCTCCAGCCACAGGGGGTGGCCGGGGATGGAGGGGTTTTGACCGTGGGGCCACGGCGACTCCATTGGGAGTGGCCTCGTAGGCTGCCGTACGTCGTAGGCGGCGGTTCGACGGCGAAAAGCTTCGCCGGAGGTGTTGGACCACCGAGGCTTTCAAGCTGATTTTCGGCCATGGTGGTGGTTGGATGGTGGTGGTGCTTTGAGAACAATTGCTCACCTTGATGAGGAGATTAGTTTAGCAGCTTGGTCGCCGGGAAAACTCTCCGGTTGATGGCGCGCCGCCGCCGCTGGCGGCGGTCAACGCCAGAGCTCCGGCGACCCATTGACTTTTTGGAATTTAGTGATTTTAATGTCGTTTTTCTCGTATTCGCGCCCCGATCGTCGCCTTGGGGTTTTAGAGTTGATTGGGTATCGGATTTTTAGTCGATGGTTTCGAGTGGAGATTTCGGGAATTTCGTCGATTATTTTGCACAGTATTATATGTTTTTGGGAACGGTTAGTTTCTGAGGTGTGGTACAGTGTTGTGGATTATAATTTTGATCAGATATATTTTATGACTATTCAGGGGAACGAGATCGTGCTTCGGGCGAGGGATTTTCCGCCGGACCACGTGATTAGCGCGAGTGCGCGTTTTGCTCACCTGTGAGTGGACATTTCTTTTCACGGATTGACTGCGAGTCTTTTATATACGTTTTACGAGCATGAGCATGCAGTTATAATCATAATTTTATAAGCATGTGTTTTACGATTATGCACTTACGAATATGCATCTATGAACATATGTACATTTACATTATGCTTTATGCATGTGCATGGAAAATATTTGTGATTTGGTTTACACAGAGTACAGTCTCAGTTATCAGGGTTGTATCGATACACATGGCTTCTCGGCTGATCCCCGAGTACGCTTCGGGGGGGACAGATATCCTGACCCGAGGCCTTTCTGGCTTGGAATCACGTGTGGGTCTGGGATCCTGTGATTCAGACTATACTAGCGCGAGGGAGTCCATGAGTGACCCCGCGGTATTTATGATGCATGCTCTGTACGCGTGAGGAGTTAGAGTCTCCCTCATGTACCATATTATTTTTATGTATTTAGACTTGCATATGTTTTTATAACATATATTATTCGGCGAAAGACATTTATTTTCGTCCACTCACTCTAACGGTTTTCATGTCTTTCCCCTGGGATTTTCGGTTTCCGTGCCCAGTTTGCAGTTCAGATTCTGGTGTCTCACGTCGTAGTTGGAGGCTAGTTGTTCGAGCTACCTGTGTTTTCCAGTAGGTTTCTTGTTTCGCCTACTGTTGTGTATTTTGTGTATATACTAGAGGTCGCTCTTATACGTTCTGATACATGTTTTATACGATTTTTCCGGGATATATTATATATTACAGCTATGTTTACTGTTTAATGTTATTGATATGATATTGAGAAATCCAGTTGGGATTGGTGCCCACGGTTTGGCTTTTGTGGCATATGATGAAGTGTTATTTTCTGGGTGCAGGTAAAGGCAATTCCGTGTTAGTAGCGCTACTCTGCCAAAATTTTAATGGTTTTTGTTGGTTCACGTTTTCAGAAGGAGTTTGATTCCGGTTTAGGAAACTAAATCGGGGTTGGGTCCTTTCAATCGGACCCACCGAAAAACGCCACCGTTGCAGACATTCTTGGTATGATTTTGAATCTCTCTTCTTCCTCTTTCGATTGATAAATGTGTTGTTGGATTTTTGGATGTTTTAGGACACGAATCGACTCGATTTATCTGTTAGGTTTTAAGTTTAATTGACAATGGTGCTCCAGCCATTTTTCGTTGATGGAGTGTGGTGGAATCGGTTAGGTTTCACCCCAGAAGTTGAACCCCTATGTGTTGGAGGTCCTAGGAGCGACAACGGAGTCGAAATCAGTCAAAATCAAATTCAGCCGATTTTCGGGTCGTGGATTTTCGGGTTATTTAGGGGGTTGGGCTAGTTAAGAATGTTGTTGGGCTTGTTGAGCTTTTTTCAACCATGGGTCAAACGCTCCCAATGGAGTTATTGCCGCCGAAGGTTGGTGTGACTCACGCGCCACCTTGGGGGGTTTCCAGGGTAGTTTCTGAGTTGATTTCACATTATTTATCAAAATTCAGTATTAATTGACTATATGATTTATTCAGGAGACCGTGATCGAGATTTTGACGAGGGAATTTCTGTCGGACCATAGAGGTAGTTGTGTACTATGAGTGAACACTTGATTTTCACTGTTGTTTTGCGAGTCTACAGTTATGCATTTACAATGATGCATTTTTCAGTTTTGCATTTTCATGGAGGCACATATGATTTTGTTTTACACATAGCATAGCCACAGTTATTGCATCGATGCACTGACTTCTTGGCTGATCCCCGAGACTCTCCGGGAGGGCTAGGAACCTAAACTGAGGATTTACATAGTACCCAGGAGGGCCAGGGACTTGACCTGGGCAGTCTTAGGACTTGAGGTATTTTGAACCAAGTTACAACCTCCACATATCACATAGTACCCAGGAGTACTTGGACGTTTACATTTTTAGAATCGCATCATTTTATGTTTACTCTTTGGTGAAAGGCATGATTGAATTATCTTTCAGTTTAAAACAAAAGATTCTTTTCATCCACTCACTCTAACAGTTTTATCATTTTATATGCCTTTCCCTGGGCTTTTTCGGTTTTTTATTGCCCAGTTTGCAGTTTTTATCATGAGGTTGCACGTTATCATCGGAGGCCTAGAGCTTGAGTCACATTTCTCTTCTAGTAGGTTTCTAGCTTACCCTGCTAGTTCTGTTTGTTATGTAAATTAGAAGTCGCTCTGAATAATATGTTTAGTTTATTTTCGTTTGTGTTGTATTTTAAAATATTCACCGGATTTCCTTGTAACATTTTGAATTTAGTACATTTGTTGTTTGCACAGTAGTTGGTTGATTTGAGAAATATGGATGAGAATCGGTGCCCCACAGTTTTTTTTTGTGGACTATTTTAGAAGTGTATTTTTTTTAATGCAAGTTTTGAGTTTTCTTGTTTTGTAGAGGAAACTCTAAAAAAAATTTGTATGTTCTGTTGTCGTTATGGCTTAATTCCGATTTAAGTAACTAAATCAGGGTCGAGTCCTTTCAAGATTTCTCTCATGTGAATCACTCCAACACTCTCAATCTCATGAGTAGCAATGGCGGCAACTACTCATGCCTAACGGCAACCGAGACCTTGGAATGGATCAACGCCATCCTCCGCTTCATCAAGCCTTTCACTTTCCTCACTGACGCTCACTTTCTTCAAGGAAAGACTGTGGGAAGCTATTGACAAGGAATGGATGGATTGTTTGCGCCAAGAATCAGTCGAGAATCTGCTCTAATTTTTTGGAGAACTCATTCACGATCACTGGCCAGAAGAAGATGACAGAGAAGATAGAATGAAGAAGATGACTGGGAGCTCTCACACTGTACCTTCCTCTCTCTATGCGTAGTTATCTAAGTCATTCATTTATTTTGTTTACTTGAAAATATATTACTTTAACAATAAAAACCGTAATCAGTCTAATATATATAAAAAAAAATGATAAAATCTTTAATTGTACAAAAACGAGTATAATAACAAACCTGGCCCATTATCAAAATTATAAAAAAAATTATATTGCCACATATATCCATCGGTGACTAGTAGGAAAAGTTACAAACACATGGATTAATGTAGCAATTGATTCTATAGCCACCAATTATATGGTTGGTAACAAAGGGATTCGTTGTTATAGGCCATAATTGTTGTAGTGGATGTAGCAATCAAAATCATATATAAACAGTCCGCATACTGGTTTGATTGGTCCACAAAATATATTCTTTGAAATTTGTAGAAAGTATTCTTGACGTTAGATACTCATCTATGATATTCTGCTCCTTAGATGTCAAGGGTGTCAAATTCAGGCTTTGCCGACTCAGTCATCTGCAAAAGATTAGAGATGTAATTAGTATCCGATCAAAAGAACCACGATCACTAATATCAAGTTTAGGGAATAAGAAATATGATCAATGATGTATGGTCACAAAAATTGATGCAAAAACCAGTGGCTTCAAACCACTCCCCTGAAAATCGTGACTGTCAAATAGTTACAAATATCGACTTCCCCTTTTTTCAATGTGAAATCACAATTAACCATGATATTCACTAATAACTATGACTCTCCCAGGAATGTCACTAATATTAAACTTTCAGTGAAGAGGTGATGTAATCCACTTCCTTAAAACTTGTATTAATCCATAGGAACTAGAGGCATATAATAATTCATGTTATTAAAACTTAAATCTAGACCTAGATCTAGGGTGTTGCGATAATTAAGTTTTGCAACATAATTCTAAATCGAAGAAAGGTAGTCGATTTAGCTTGAGGGTGTTATGCTCGCTATGAAAACTTATGAAAAGTTTGAATCAAGGAGGGATGAACCACAAAATCCTGTGACAGTGGATAATTTCCGGCAACGATGCTCTGATGGTGGTGCTTCTCCGGCGGTGGAGTTTTTGTGGTGTTTTAGGGGTTTGAGTATTTTTCTGGTTAGGGTTTGGGTTGGCTATCAACTCAAGAGCTGCTAATAACGTGTTGAAAAAGAAAATAGATATGCAGAAGATATGATATGAAACTGTACTTTATATATGTGACAACCAATATTCCTATAAATTAGGGATTGAGAGAATATATATTTTTATGCTAATTAGGACAAGATATACACCGGGATACCAGAAATATTATTTCTTTAAACAAATATGAATTATAAAATATAACATATTTCCTTTAAATAAAGGAGGGTCGAATTTGGTACTCAACTCGAACCCGCTACCATACATTCGGATTCGGGTTTGGTAAACACTTAAAATACCTGCCATTTTCTTTAGAAACCCCACCCAATTAAATTCAGTTTGGGCAGATATCTATGGGTTCGAGGTATTTTTCCATCCCTACAATTACAATCAAATGGTACTAATTCAACTAGGCCTGGGACTTTAGAACCGGGAACCTCAAAACTGATTCGAATCGAATCAGAACTGAGTGGTTTTGTTTGATTCAAAAATTTTAGGGTATATATTTTTTCAGGAACCAAACCTTATTCGGACAGTTCGATTCGATTCCAGTTCTCGTTTTCATTTTACAAGGAACCGTCTATAGTTCATATTTTAACTTAATATTAGAATTATATGTCATTATATGATTTATATAATCCTATATGAAGGGTCTATTCTTTAGTTTGTCACTCAAATTACAAAGTTGTTGGGTATGTCATTTGTTTTTTTGTTTATGTCATTTAGATGACTTAATTGGTGATTATCAGATCATTGGTCAACTCTCTTTTCTGAAGTTGTATTTCTGAAGTTGTATGATATTTTTATTTGTTTATGTCACTTAACACTAGAACTACAAAATATATTTGTATGTTAATGTTAATCAGTAAATGTGTTGTGATGAGTATAGACTTATATAAAGTAGAAATAATAATCACATATATTAGTTTGGTTCTAAATTGAGGAACCGTGAAACAAAATATATTCCTGAACCGATTCGATTTCAAACAATTTTACCTTTTAAATATAAAGAATCAAACTGTATATACATTGAACAGTTCGATTCTGGTTCCTGAAAATTTGGTAAGAATTGAACCGTTCCTAGGCCTAAATTCAACCATAAAAAAAAGCCCCAAATAGTGATTCGATGTTCATGAACATCCGAGGCCCGTGGGTACATTCCTCCCTTTGGGCTGCCTTGTTTGGACTGTTAGCTGGGCCATTGTGATGTATTCATTATTCAAAAGCGTAAGAGATGAGGTGAGAAACACAATTTCATTTGGTATTTTAATTATCAAATGAAATTGTGTTTCTCACCTCTTTTTGTTTTGTTGGTCTTTAATCTGGTTTATTCATGTGTTTCAGGTAATAGCGGATTTTGATGCCACACTGACAAAGTACATGGTTAATGATTCTCGGGGACAAAGTATGTATTTGTGGTTGTTATTATTATTATGAAACCTCTCTTTACTTGGAAACCAGATTTTGGTTTTGTCATTAGCATTGATAAAAAGTATATGTAGGCAGTCGTGATCTTTTGCAACAGGAGAAGCCTGAATATGATAACAAGAGGCGTGAGTTATACAAATATTATCACCCATTAGAGTTCTCACCAGCAATTCCAATGGAACAAAAAATTAAGCTCATGGAACAATGGTAACTCCCTGCCTATATCTTTTTTGTTTCATGTTCAAAACATTATTAGTTCAATTCAAAGTTCATAAATGAGTTCGCTTCAAAGTTCAAATCACATTGACACAGGTGGGGGAAAACTCATTCTCTTTTAGTTGAGGGGGACCTTGCCTGTAATGGAATAAGGCAATCTGTTGCCGACTCTACAATTTCTTTTAGGGAGGGCGTTGTTTAACTATTTGAGATTTTACTTATATGCGAGTAATGCTTTAAATATATGGTAACTCCCTTCATTTTAATTAAGCTCGTGGAAGAATGGTAACTCCTTGCCTATTTGTGCACACATACTCGTGACAAAAAGACGTGTGCGCAAATAGTTTAGGGGGTATCATATCTAGTTCGTTTGAGTATACATCTTTTTGTTATGATTTATAGAAGGATTCTCATTCTTTTCCACCGCGCAGGAAAGAGACATTCATATTCTTCTATTTTCCGCTGGATTCGCAGATATCATTGAGGAGGTTATTTAAGTTACATATGGTCAAATTTCACATGTGTTGTCTTTATTCTAATTTGCATGCCTATGTGTCAGTACATATATGTTCTCATTGTTCCAGGTCCTGAGGCAGAAATTTCACCGATTATTCAATAATGTGAAGATTGTCTCTAATAGGATGGTATTTGATGATAACGGCCACCTTGTATCTCTTAAAGGTGTCCAAAACTGATAAAACTTAAAATTTCATATTATTGGCAATAGGAAATTTGGGTGTGTACTGAGCAAACATAGGTGTTTCCCACATATTTTTCCTTAAAATCCCTTCCTTTCTATTTTCTTTGATGCAAGGCTGAAAAAGAAGGTAAGCCATGCTTTGTCTTATTCTTGGACTTGGAACACATCCTCCATTTGTACAGAGGCTGAGGCTTATGCTACTAGCTCTGAGGCTTTGAGATTCTGTATAGATTACAATTTCTACTGTTCTTCAATTTTTTTGCTCAAAAAGCTTTTCCTGATGTGATACATAGTGAAAAGTATATACTTTTTGTTTTTTCAGGTTTATTTTATTCATGTGAATTCTTTCATATTAAATGAGAAGCCTGATTAGTGTAGTTGCATACACTGATTTTGGTGTAACCTAATTTTACAGGGAAGACTATTCATAGTCTAAATAAAAATGAACATGCTCTTGATATGGGTGCTCCACTACATAATCAATTAGGTGATTTTGATGGACAAACTTATGACAATGTGTCGGTCAAGATGAGAAGAAATGTGATTCTTCTGGGTGATCACATTGGTGACCTGGGAATGTCTGATGGTTTGAACTATGAGAATAGGATAGCCGTGGGATTTCTGTAAGTAGAACTCTCATATTTTTACACCAATTTATAGTTCAAGAACTTTTCAATAACACTAGTAAAATGCAAATGTATATCTGATTGATATAGTTAGTCTCATAGTTTATATCTTTAATGTTTTTGCACGGCACCGAAGGCTCACTTAGTCTCGGCTGAATATCTTAAATGTTTTTGTATGGCTGTAAAGCACATATATAGTTAGTCTCGTAGCTTATCTCTTTAATGATATTCAGTTGTTCTGTTTTGTTACCAGTTTTGAATGAGCACAGTTTTGTTTTGAGTTTTAGTATGTTTTGGTGAAATTTATATTAGGAAAACTGAATGTTTGTTGCTGAACGCTGCAACTACTGTTTCAGGAATGACAATGTCGATAATTCTCTTGATAGCTACCGCTAAGCCTTTGATGTCGTTTACCTGGCGAGTTTAAATCTGAGATGCTTATTGGATTTGACTAATATGCATATAAGATATCATGTGTAAACTGGAGGATAATTTATAAATGAAGAAATAATTTATCAAGAAGATATTATCTGTTAATCAGATAATTTAAGATGAAAATTCCTATTCATACATCCAGCATTTGGCTTCAAACATCTTTGTGAGACTGGCTGTATACACAATAATTATGAAATAATTATAAAAACTTGAGAAAAAACTGTGATTCTTGCTTACTACTGTGATCTAAATCAGTAGTATCACTTTGATAGTTCATACCTTTTTTAATCATTTTATAGGTTACTGCAGAATGATGCACCCATGTGGGGAGTTGTAAAGCTTGTTTCACAACTCTATCCCTGAGGTGATTAGGGTTGCTCTTCTCTGAAATATAAATACAACACTAGTCTCCGCCACTACTTTCATAGCAAAGTTTTGGTTAGTCAACGCCATTGCAGTTCGCCAGCAAGACGATCAGATGTTGTTAAGAGTCTTAAACCTTCTGCTTTCTCTACTTTTACCTTGGATCAGTTTTGTGACGGTTCTCTACCCAAGGGTATTTAGTTACAATTCTCCTTTGTTGTTACAATCCATACCAAAATACGATTTTCTACCTAGTTTATAGTTTTGCATTGAGATGAGGTTTTTTCCGATGGTTAGCGCATCTCCATCAGCTTCCCTATAATTTTTTTATTATAGGGAAACAAAAAACATAACTTACGATGCATTTTATGCTTCAACTCCAACAGATTCCTCATTTTGTAGATTTTCCTAAAAATATAGAGAATGCTGTAAATATATAGAATGATGTTTTCTCTCTCATCAAATTCTCCAAAATAGAGAATGTGTTTAGGGAATCTGTTGGAACAAAACAGCCAAAATATTCTTTAAAAAGGAGAAAAACTCAAATATGGAGAAGCTGTTGAAGTTGCTCTTAGGTACAAACGTGAATGGTTCCTCGAAATCACTTTATTCTATATTCTATTTTTCAATAAGTCCCTTTATGAATGTTGTAAAACTTGTGAACAGAAATTCTTGGACTAGCAAAGTACACTACAAGAAAACAGCACTTAGACCACGGAAACGTAATTGTTCCGTGGTCCAAGTTACACTTGGACGACGGAGACTTCTCCGTCGTCCAAGTAACACCTGGACGACGGAGAAGGTATTCTCCGTCGTCCAGGTTATCACCTGGAGGACGGAGAGGACTCCGAGGTCCAGGTGTCCACCTGGACGACGGAGATGTTATTCTCCGTCGTCCAGGTGATCACCTGGACCTCGGAGTCTTCTATGTCCTCCAGGTGGACACTTGGACCTCGGAGTCTTCTCCGTCCTCCAGGTGATCACCTGGACGACGGAGAAGGTATTCTTCGCCGTCCAGGTTATCACCTGGGTTATCACCTGGAGGACGGACCGACACGCCGTCGTCCGAGTAACTTCCACTTAGACGACGTACCGACACCTCCGTCGTCTAAGTGAAGCATTATATAAGCCTGATGCCAAACTCTCTTCATTCCATCTGATCCTCTCTTCATTATTCCATTCGAAGAAGAATTGAAGGAGAAGGGAGAAGGAGAGGGAGAAGGGAGAAGGGAGAAGGCCGAGAAGGATCAGGATAAGGGATCTCCGTTGACTAGCTATCTAGCTTAATTAACTGATATCGAGAAGGCCAGCAGGTACGTACGCAGTTAAAATTTGCTTAATATATATTTAGTGAAAACGTACATACATGCATGCATGGATGTTAGCTATATATACAGATTAAATTACGTACGTACATAATTGATGGATCGATGTAGATCGAGTACGTATAATTAAGCGCAAATTAATGATCTAATATATATATATGTATGTAATAATTAATTAATTATAATATTTTGTAGCAGTATGGACAAGAGTTGGATGAAGTTGAAGAATAGATGTGATGTCCGGTATATGGATGGAATAAGCGAATTTGTGAATTTTGCGAAAAAACATGGTCAGGGAAAGAAGCGTTTAAGGTGTCCTTGCCAGAAATGTCTTAATTGTCAGTATGCGGAGGTTAATGTTATGATGCAACACCTGTACGAAAATGGTATGATGTGGAGTTACACTACATGGAGCGAGCATGGTGAAGCAGTAGAGTTCAGCGCAGCAGACTTCAGCTCAGGGTACAGTTACCATGGTGCCTCATCCAGCGGCAGTGGTGCCGGACCCCCAGCTTGCAATCCAACTGCAGATTTGGTCCATGATGCGTTTCCGGGATGTAGTCATGGTGGACACCAACACCAAGACGAAGGTTTCAGTACCACTAATGAGCATGATGACACATTCCCCGCTACTAGCTTGGCTACTGACAGCAGTGGGATGGATAAGTACAACCGGATGCTACTTGAAGCGCAGACTCCGGTGTTCCCTGGATGTCGAGAGAATGTGTTGCAATATGTGATGGAGCAAATGAAGATAAAAGTGAAGCACAAAATGTCAGTGAGTGCTTTTGACGAAATTCAGGAGCAAATATGTAAGTTGCTTCCTGATGATCACAATCTTCCTAAATCTCATTATAAGGTTAGAAATATCTTGAGCAGCCTCGGCCTAAAGTACAGGATAATTGACGCATGTCAGAATGATTGTGTGCTATTTTACAAAGAGTATAAAGATTTGGACTATTGTCCCGTATGTGGCCAGTGCAGATTCCAGGTGAATAGGAAGAGTTCCAAAAAGAGAATTCCTGTGAAAGTTGTTCGATATTTTCCCTTGATTCCCATATTGCAGCGCCTGTACATGTCTCTACACACAGCAGAGGCGATGCGATGGTACGCAGAAAAGCGAATAGATGACGATGTCGTGCGACACGCCGCGGATGGGGAGGATTTCAAACATTTCGACAGAGAATTTGGAGACTTTGCTGCAGAGGTTAGAAATGTTAGACTCGGCCTATCTACAGACGGATTCAATCCTTGGGGAAGTAATAGCTCCGCCGTCAGCACTTGGCCAGTTATTCTGATGCCGTACAACTTGCCTCCGTGGATGTGCATGAACAAGGAATTTAATTTCCTTACTGTACTAATTCCAGGTCCTAAATCTCTAGGGAAGTGCTTAGATGTCTACCTCAGACCTTTGATCGACGAGCTGAAACTGTTGTGGGAAAATGGAGTCCTAACTTATGACAAATTCACTGACACGATGTTCACGATGAGGGCTGCCGTAATGTGGACGATCAGCGATTTTCCAGCGTATGGGATGTTGGCAGCCTGCAGGACAAAAGGATATAATGGATGTCCTATATGTTTGGACAACGTGAACTCTAGTTGGCACGCGGGGAATGTGTGTTACTTGGGTCACCATATATGGCTTCCTCACGACCACCCGTGGCGACAGGATGAAGCTCATTTCGACGGGACGGTAGAGAACAATCCTAAACCCCATAGTTGGTCGGGCGAAGAGATTTTAGAGAGGTTGAGCTATTTCGACTTTGGTGTGTTGACCAATGACGCAGATGTAAAGAAATGCAATCCAATTCCTTCACATGATTTGAGCTATTGGGATCACAAGAGTATATTCTTTGAACTCCCTTACTGGTCGAAGTTGAAGCTGGGGAACAACTTGGAATCAATGAATCTACGTCGTCCCTTGTGGTTGAGGAGGGATAGGAAAGGAGTGTACAACAAGATGCCAGCTGCACCTTACACAGTGAAGCCGACGCTTAGACGTTCTGTATTTCACTGGTTTAAGGGCGTTCGTTATCCGGCTACGTATGCAGCTACTATAACTGGAGCAGTGGACGAGGTGCAACACAAGTTTGTTGGTCTAAAGACACATGACTATCACGTTATGCTGCAACGTCTGATTCCAGTGGTAATTCGACCATACTTGCCTCGTGACGTCGTAGAACCAATAGTGGCATTGTGCAGGTGGTGGCAGAGGTTATGCGCCAGAGAATTAAAGAAGTCAGATGTGGTGGAATTGCAACAACAAATTGTGCACATCATTTGCAAACTAGAGAGGATTTTCCCCCCTGCTTTCTTTGACATCATGATTCACCTAATGATCCACCTGCCCAAGCAGGTGCTCATTTCTGGTCCGGTCCAGTACACTTGGATGTATCCTCAAGAAATGTACGTACAACTAATTAATTATACAGGTTTTTCGATTCATAATTTGTTCCACTGGAGATTACTAGCTAGCTATATGTACTTATTCTTATTGTACGTTTGATTTTGTAGACAGCTTGGACAGTATAAGTCATTCCTCAAAAACAGGTCAGCCCCGGATGGCTCCATAGCAGAGACATACCTAATGCATGAGTGTGTTACTTACTGCAACATGTACCTCAAAGATCCACCACCTCCCACTGCCTCTGATCCCAATGCCCGCATCAATCTTTCTGTCGTCACCAATGTTGTCCAACCGTTTAGAGGAGTATTAAAGGAATTGTTAACACGGGAAGAACTTATTGAGGCACATTGGGTAGTGTTGCGAGACTTTGACGAAGTTGAGCCGTACATGATGTTATACAGGGAGAGGCTTCAGGCGTTAAATCAAAACAAGAGTTCGGCGTGGATTGAGAAAGTGGTTAAGAAGAAGTTTACCGATTATTTCTTTCAATGGGTACGTAGGTACGTCTCGGTATTTAATTAGTAATTTATATACATATCGATCATGTTTGTAGAAAGTAAACCCTTATATTAATTTGCTCTTTTCGCAGATGATTGATCTGCAAAAATCTGAAAACCACGGGGGGTGGTGGTCATGGCCAAAGCACTTGCTAGCAGGGAAACCGATTAAACACTATATTTATCCCAGATGTTTTGTGAACGGTGTAAAGTTCCATTCATTGGCCCGAGACAAAGGAAAAAGAACACAAAACAGTGGGGTAGCGGTTGGGAAAGACAATGATGTATATTACGGGGCTATTGTATATGTGGTTCAGCTATGTTACGGGATTGATGTCAACGTTTTCCTATTCAAGTGCAGATGGTTCAAGCGTACAAAGGAAGACCTGGGACTATTATCAGTCGATACAAACTCAAGCTGGTATGAGGATGAGCCTTTCGCTCTCGCCACCTTAGTTCGGCAGGTGTTTTATCTCGACGATCCGAAAGCCGGTGAAGGGTGGAAAATAGTGAACCATATCTCTCATCAAGGAATATGGAATACAGAGACAATTGAAGGGACACCGGCGACGACTGAAGATGCTGCTGAACCAGAAACAGACATTCCTGCCTATCAAGAGCCTAATATTTCTGTCATCCGCTCCGATATAATGGACCTGGTTCAAGATAGTGAACGGTTACCCATGCCTGATGGTTGTACAGATCTAACTGAAGATGAGATTATCAATGAGGTAGATGAAGAAGACAAGCAGGAAGAGGACGCGGACGAGGACTCAGGTTATTCGTCGGACGATGTTGAGTATGATGATGAGGATGAGCAATCCGATACCGGGGACGAGGATGATGACGATTATGATGATGACTACTTAACTAAGACGAGAAAAATTAATTGGTAGTTGAGTATGTAATTATTTTAATATATGATGCATCATCGATCAATAATTAATATAAATATTATGCGAAAAGGAAATTTCATACATAAATACGTACCTTGAGTTATCTCTCTAAATCCTCGACCCTAAATCTAGCAAATCGGATCGATCGATCGATATATCGATCATTTTTTTAATTTTTTTTTATTCAAAATAATTGAACGGACACACAAATAACCCTGGACGACTTAAACCCTAAACCCTAAGGCCCTAACCCCTGAATTCAGGGTTTTTACACCTGGACGACGGAGATGGTCATTCTCCGTCGTCCAGGTACACACTAGGACGACGGAGATGGCCATTCTCCGTCGTCCAAGTCCACAAACCCTAAACCCTAAACAGTAAGGCCCTAACCCCTGAATTCAGGGTCTATAAACCTGGACAACGGAGATGATATTTTCCGTCGTCCAGGTTATTACCTGGACGACGGAAAAGCTCATCTCCGTTGTCCAGGTGCAGATATCGTATTTTTTTCTAAGACAACGACCATCTAGACCTTCTTCCAATGCATATTCTTTTCGTCAAGACTTTAGAGTAAACAATTCTTGATGTGTGAGCTTCGACTGTTCAAAAATCGGAGTTGCGAAATGCCTTGTATCCACGTTTCCGGTTTGTGAAATTCTCGGTTTTGCGGTTGACTATGTCGATGAAACCCTTCCCGAACTTATTATTTTATGGTCCTTTGAAGACAATTATATATTATGTTACGACGAACATATCTAACGGTTGTTTTGTCCAAATTCAATTTCGTTAATACTCTGCTGCAAATGAGCCTCTACTCATGAACACTTAAGTCATAAGGATTAGTCGATACTTAACAACTTTCAAGACGTAAAATTATTCCCTGGTTCAAATTTAACTGTTCATATATACGATGCGTTCATCGATATTGGACGACTATTTCACTCCAATGACAGATCGCTAAATTCCTAGCGAATTAATTTTAAAATTTTTTTTAACGTAAATTGAACCTGGACGACGGAGAATGACAAGATTCGTCGTCCAGGTTCAATTTACCATGGCGGTTCAATTTTTTTTTAATTTTTTTTTTCAATGAATATTTCACTTGGATGACGGAGAATGACGTTCTCCGTCGTCCAGGTGTTCAAATCATGGCGGTTCGATTTACCGCCTCAATTTTCGGCACCGCTTGAAATTCCACTTAGACGACGGAGAATGAATTCTCCGTCGTCTAAGTCCAAATTTATGGCGGGTGAAACGTCCCGCCCATTAATTACGCGCCGCTTCGAAAAAATTTAACCCTTCACTTAGACGACGAAAAACACTGTTTCCGTCGTCCAGGTGCACTTGGACGACGGAAAACAGTGCTCCGTCGTCTAAGTGAAAGCCTATAAATAGAATAGCACCCCCCCCCCTTTTCTCATTCCATCTCCTCTCCTCTCCTCCTCTCCTCTCCTCTCCTCTCCTCCGGCGAATTTTCTCCTCCGGCGACGCTCCGACGAATAATTTTCCAGCGTGGTTCCTCCTCTCCGACGACTCAACTCCGGCGATATTCCCAATTACTCCGGTGAGGTAAATTTCTATTTTTTACCTTATTAAAATTATTTTCATTTAATTAATTAATTTCTATTTAATAATTAGTTTTAAATATTTCATTATTTTCAATTATAATAATTTTTAGTGGTTAATTATTGGAATTAATAATTAATTAAATGCATAATTATAATTAGTTGATAATTAATTAAATGAATAAATTCATTATTGTAATTATAATAATTTAATGATTAGTTTTAAATAATTCATTATTGTAATTAGTTTTAAATAATAATTATTGTTAATAATAATTAATTATATTGGTAAATGAATAATTATTATTAAATGCATGATAAATAATAATTTATTATTGTCATTATTATTGTTTTACTTATTTGATAATTACGTGTATTTTCTAGTAAATTGCATGGTAGTACGTCTTCGATTTAAATTTAGTACATATGCTTGCTTTATTAAGTCGCACTCTTTGGAATAGATGGCGCCTCTTTCCTTAGCTTATCTCTTTAACCCCTCGTGATGTGTGGATTTCATCACCGCACACCATAACCTAAGTGAAGTTATGGACACGAGGTTGATGGCGGAGTTTGCAAATGACTTGAGGGAGTGTAAATTTTCGAAAAATTGGCCGAATGTCGGACATGGTGTCTAGAAACGGGTTATGATTGGTGACATGTTTTGGATCTAAGAAAGACGACACCAATAGGTGTTTTGTCGAAATTAGTCATGCCACTCGCATTATCTCTATCCCTAACTGGCCATGTTTTTCGATTTAACCAAGGCTGATTAATTGAAAATTTACACTTTATCGCGCGGGTCGCACGTCCATTGAACGACCGAAAAAGTCAAACTAGTGTACTCTATTTAAATCTTAACCGTATTTAATTAGCGTAAATTTTGCACTTGTAATTATTATGGTAAGTAGGTATTTTAACAACATACTCCTAGGTTTAAATGGCTCCATCCGGCAAGAAGAAAGCCCAACAGGAGGCAGAAGATGCCATGCTCCGAATGTTGGCGGACCAAGTCGGCTGGGTTCAACAGGAGGGCAACGACGCCCTCAATCTGGACCCTTCATCTGGTTCGGAGGTGGCGCCTCTTGGGGAAATTCCCTCTGCCCCATTTATCTCCGGCGGTGATGACGTCGACCCATTTTCAACTCCGACGCCCGGTACCAGTTCAACGGCAAGTACTCAGGCGTCCTCGACCGCTGAATCTATCATGTACAGCGCCCGCCATAAGCAAAGGAGGGCCCCCACTGACCCGGAACCGAAAAGGACTCGGGGTCTCGTTAAAGGGCAAAGCGGAGAAAATTTGCAAGGCGACCGGGAAAAAGATCGACTTGCCCTACGACGAATTCACCGGTGGCCCTCCCACAGCTCAGCTAGCAAATCTCTCGGCGCATAGCATAGGGTCAATCGTCCGTAGCCGGGTTCGTCTCACTGCCCCTACTTGGAAGGAGGTGCCGGATAATGAGAAGGCGAAAGTCTTTAAAGATCTTTCGGTACGTAATACGTCCAATTTTAGTTATTATATAATATTGTTAATATTAGTTATAATTTAATAATATATACGATTATTATTTTATATTTATTTTTGATATGAACAATTTGCGGTGGATCCGACACCGGCGATGTTGAGGCATATCAACCAAATCGCCAACTCCATCTACAAAGATTGGAAGGACAGGCTCCATCAGTACTTCCAAATTTACGGTCCCGCGCCTCCCCACATAGAGCTGCGTGGGGATAGAGAAGATGAGTGGCAGTGGCTGTGTAACCATTTTGCCGATGACGAATTTAAGGTGTTAATTTACTTTTTTTATTTCAATTAAGATAATTGAATTATTTAAATTGTAGTTATTAATTTTTTTTAATAATTTAATTATGTTGTGTAACAGAAATTCTCCGGTGTCAACAAAGCCAACCGGGGGAAGAAGGACAAACACCATACTACCGGCGCTAAGCAGTTCATTCAAATAGCCAAGGAGCACAAAGATAATGGCTCCAAACACCCTTATCTTGATGCAAGCATAAGCGCGTACGTGACGCCTGGGCTCGATAATGAAGCGAGTCAATGCGGCGTAAGTGATATATATATGTGCTTTTAATTATAGTAATTATTATTTAAATATTATTTCATTATAATAAATTAATTATGTGCTTGTAGGCAAGGGTGATAGAGCGTGCGCAGGAAGAATTGGCTAACACTCAGCTTGCGTTCCCAGATGTGCCGCCGGAAGACCTGCCTCCTCTATCCATAGAGAGCCAAATTGCAATCGCGGATGAGGTCTACGGTCGTAGAGCTGGCAAGGAGGTTAGGCACTTCGGGCCTAAGGTGGTTCGAGATTTGTCGACGACCTCAGACTCATCATCTACGGGAGATTTGGGCCAACGGAGAAGGACTCAGGCTGCGGCCGTCGAAGCAGCCATTCAAGAAGCTCGGCTGGCACGAGAGGAGAATCGACTGGCACGAGAGGAGAATCAATCCATGCGGCAAAGACTTGACGAGCAATAAGCACAAATAGCCCAATTCATCGCCCTCATGCAACAATCTTGAGAAGTATGTCAACCTCCTCCGAACCCATACCGCGATGACGACGACCCGGCTAGAGGCGGGGGACGCGGCGGTGCATCTACTCCTCCAGTGTGTTAATTAGCTTTTAGTTTTTTAATTATCTCGTTTCTTTCCGCATTCCGAACAATATTTTTATTTTTATGGGTTTTTTGAATGTGTATGTACAAATTAATTTTAATTATTTAATAATTAAGTAATATTAAATTAATTAGTTTATTTAATTAATTTTATCATTTTTCATTATTTAAATTCAATTAATAATAAATTAAATTAATAATATTTAATTACAATTTATTTTTAAAAAGAAATTAAAAAACACTTGGAGATTAAGTTCTCCGTCGTCCAAGTGATTACATGGGTCACGGAGATTGTGACATTCTCCGTGGCCCATGTAATCACTTGGACGACGGAGATTAAGTTCTCCGTCGTCCAGGTGATTACATGGGCCACGGAGATTGTCCGCGGTCCAAGTGATCTTGGACGACGGAGAACTTAATCTCCGTCGTCCAAGTGCTTGGACGACAACACTTGGAGCATGGACCTTGGACGACGGAGATTAAGTACTTAGACGACGGAAAACCGCACTTAGACGACGGAAATGCTCCGTGGTCTAAGTGCGTTTTTCCTGTAGTGGTACTTATATTAGAGTTTGTGGGGGAATGAATGCAAGCGTTGAAACTTAGTTTCTCTCTACTAAGGTTTGGATGATGAAACCTTTGGGTGGAAACACGGTGATCTACAACCATTTGTGGAGATTTTCAGTTGCAAAATTCCGGTGTGGAAATAAGGCCATCAATCTACATCTATTTGTGGAGATTTTCAGTTGGAAGCATAGGGAGGGTAGTCGGCTTCGGTTGGATGTTCTCAGATACAGGGTCGAGCAACATGTGCCAGTCACAAGTCCAACTAGACCACCTATGCGAAATGTGTGCGGAATGGGGCGCCTGGTGTTAGTGTTGGGCAAAGGAGGGGCTACATGAATAGAAGTCAGAATGGTCTCTCTCCATACTTGGAGTGGCTCCGACGGGGCATAAGCGAGAGTGTCTAAAGAAGAAGTCAGTGATGTTGCTGGTTGATCTGGTCACAGAGTTTGAGTAGAAATTATACCCTCCTAGTTAGGAGCGGTGAGACCCATAATTTTTTTTGTGACCATTTTTGTATCTGTGTTTGCTAATCATGGTGTTTTTTCCCTCCAACTATTTTCTAGTGCAGTTTTCCTTCTAAGGCTTCAGGCCTGGAGATCAGACAAATTTTGTAACGCTACCAAATCTAAATAGTTAAGGAAACCCTAATTTCTATATACTGACCCCACATTTTTGTAAATTTTTAAATATCAAGTTTACCCCTCTTTGAATTTTGTTTGATTTTGGAATTAGACACAAAAAACCTGTGAAGAAGTTACCAGTCCTATGCACCTTATTTGAGACGTCTCTAACCTTTTCAATTTCAAACCATAGTATTCTATTGAGGTGCCCAGCAATTGGGAACAATTTTGTATAAACGATGATTAATTAATTTATTTTCAATTAAACCTGAGAGAAATCAAAATTCTTTTTTCACTAGTTACTAATGTTTGATATCAAATCAATGTTTCTTCTCATCAATTCTCACACTTCTGTCTCATCTAATGAACCATGGGCACCAACATATTTGATTTACCTGAATATCTGCAACCACTTCACATTCCTCCCAAAAAAATGCTCGCCGATAAAATTCCAAATGCTCGAAACAAACCAAAATCGAATCCATAATCACCTCTTATCTGCAGAGAGACATTGGACATTATGGAGAGAGAGAGAGAGAGAGATAAGAGAGGGAAAATAGAGGTAAAATCTGTGGTGGTCAGTTGAAGTAGGATCACGTGTCTCAACCTTTAACAACAACACAGTCATAAAAGATAGTTGTATGATTGCAATTTCGAAATCACGTGTCTCAAAAACGCTGTTGTTTGATACCAGTGTAATTCAACAGAATTTCACTCTTAATTGTTGTGTGAAGTGAGTTGTCTGATTAAACTAAAGACAATAGACATTTTTATTGTTGTAAGATATATTAAGAGACTAATTTTTGAATTATGATATTTTCTAATAGAAAAGAGACCATATATTTTCCATTTTACGATGTTGTTAAATGTGGACATGAGACAACCAAATTTCGCTAATACAATTGACATTGTGGTACTCATACAACTGCTAATAATCATTTTTAGTTATTCAAACTTCAATACTGCCCATTCATATAAATAAATCATTATGCACATTCATCTAATAAATCTATAATATCCATTTCTATAACAATTGTTATCTAAAATGTTACATTACAACTAATTCCATTTACCTAACACATTGTTATGAACTCCTATACTATGGACCTGCAAAGGAAAACAACAACATATTTGAAGACGAGGGTCTAGTTCAGTTGATCACACAAGCCTTTCCACATGTCAGTTTCTACTTTCACCTTCTCCTCTGCAAAGTATACACCACCATTTAAGCACAGATCTTTAGGATTACTCAAATTAATAAAAACTCATTTAGAAACAAGGTATTATTGTATTAGTAAACTTACTGTGTAGAGGCAATTGTTCTTCCATCAGGATTAAATGCAGCTGCAATAATTGACCTTGGAGGTGGCACTAAATTACAATACTTGGCTGACAAATGACGTAGTGACTCTTCTTCAACCCTGAGAGACCAAGATATATATAGTCAGTTAATGAATTAGCATCTTTCACAGCCTACATGGCACATACAGAGTATGTCACTCCTAAACCTTCCAGCTAAATATAAAGGTATATCAATCAAAAACTAGAAAGAACTGTTGGTACCATGAATGAAGTCCACGCCTGGCATCTCTTGTTGCTTGGCCCTTAGGACCAGTGGAAGAGGAACCAGCTTTCACTTTAGGAGTTTCTCCTCACCGCCTTTTAGGTACCTGTTTTGTTTGAGGACAAGTTTCTCTTTTTATGATTAAGCCAACCACATTTCTACCACAGAATATAAAATATACATTGAGAATCATGATAGTATGGAAACTAATAACTTCTCCGGATCCAAATCCATGAAGCTCATATGCTTCCTAAGCACCAAACTTAAGCTAATAAAAAGATCATGAGCTGAAACTTCTTAACTTACATACCTCAAACTAAAACAATCCAATGAAATCAAACCGAATTATATGAGAAATCAAACTGATAGGCTAGCATTACCTAGGAATCCATAAACCCGATGTGTGGTGTTTCTATGGTGCAAGTACAGCCAAGTTAATAAAATTTGATTATCAAATTAATTAGTTGCTTGTCATCATATACAGACAACGATTTCATTTTACTTCAGTACTTGTTCTACCTCTCATCGAGTAATAGTGAAGAATCAAATTTCTTCCAATATGCTCTTGTGCTTAGCATGAATAATCAAACCCAAGAACCTTAAAATTTTAGTCTTCAGTAACTAATCAAAGAGCTCAATTAGGCTTACTTACGATGAGAGGAGAAGAAATTGCTGCAAATCGTCATCGTCACCCTCTAAGAGCTTGGGATTGGAATCTTCGAAATTATCTAGTCCTCCTCATATTCTTCTTCTTCTTCTTCACCATTTTGGTTGTCTCGCCACGACGCGTTGATAGAGTCGTTTAGGTCCTCGACTGCTGAAGGTGTAAGGTTGACAACCATGTCAGTTTGGGGCTTCTTTGGCTCAATAGAAGTGGTCTCTTAGAAGCCGGTTAGGGAAGAGCAAGAGACGGTAAGCAAGGAAGCTCATGAACTAGACGACAGCGATGATGAAGAAGTTGCAATGATTGGATGTATTTTTGAGAGGCGGGTGTAGTCGAGCTTAGGTTTTGGGAGAGAGAGGACTAGAGGTATTTCGTTTCTTTGTCCAAGTGTTTGAGAGAAGCGGCTGTGAGATATACTAGGGTTAATGGTTGACCATTGACTTAAGACCCTAGTTTTGAACAAACTAAAACATGTCAATAACAAAGTTGTCTAAATGAATCCAAAGAGACAACACAGCGAATAACAAAGTTGTCCGAAACTATATTTTAGACAACAGCAAAATCATGATGCTGTCTAAATGAGCGAAAGAGACAACATGAAAATTTAACATTGTCTGATTAGATATAATTCATTAAAGCGGTTTTATACGATGTGTGAATGGTTGAATCACACAACATCGTAGTGTGAAATATATGTGTATTGTGTGAACCAGGAATCATATAACGGGGATTTATTTAATGTTGTGTGATTTTTTTGGGAAACTATAAAAAAGACATGTGTTGTCTGTTACGAGTTGTCTGATTAGTTTTTTCTATTAGTGTGTATCAAAAGAGCACTAATTTAACTAAAAAAGTGGTATCGACAAAAAATAATATAGATCAAAGCATACCTTTATGAACATTTTCTCTTATTGTGTTCAGCACTTTGACAAATGGAACAATGTTCAGTTTTTCTTGTCCCTCCATGTTGGAATACGATTTCCAGAGCCTTTTGCTATTACTTGAGAAGGATCTAAAATGCGACTATCTTCCAAATATCTTATAGGGGAACTATATGATGGAAGAAGTTTCACCAAAGGATATGTTTAGCTTCTTGATACGTTGAATAAGCCCTTCAAATGTTTATGTAGAAGTTCGGTCCCATCTGGTGATATTGCAGCCTCATCAATGAAACATGATGCAAGTTTGAACAAATTATTGGGTCTTATTATCAGTGAATTATCAGAACCCTCTTGCACCATGCACCTTTCTTTACGAATTCTTGAAAATCTTGTCCATCTTCACAAAATATATTATTTTGGGAATTGCATGATCTGATTCATTCTCTAAAAAAAAAAAAAACTAAGATACTGCAAGGAATACCTATGAATTCAAACATTCTGCAACTGCATTTCACTAAAATTGAGACCTTATCAAGCATTAATGTCCGCATTCTCGAGTTGTCTGCATCTAACACCTTCCGAGTTTTATAAACACAGACATTCTCCTCTTTCAATAAAACAGTAATAAGATAACTGTTATTGTCATGGAGCTCAGCTTGAAATTTGTCAAAGCACTTCCTTGTATACCACTACTACATATTATGCATCATACAACTGGGAATAACTGTTGTAAACAAGGGTCAAAAATCGTTGTGCTACTACATGTTGTCTGATGATATCATCAGACAATGGTGATTTAAATGTTGTATGACAAAACTCATACAATAATTTTTATATAAAAACCATTGTGTATTTAGGCATGCCAGCTCCTTGCGACGCAATGCGAGCTTGGCATTCGACATGGCATTCAGTGCTCGCACATGCCATTCACCACTCGCGCATGACATTCAACATGACATTGCAATTAGACGACAAAGTTCAATGAAGAAAATGGCATCACACAACGTGTTTAGATTTTATACTGTTGTAGAACTTTGTTTGTTGACTCTTCAGACATCATTATATTCATAATAACTGTTGTGGTATATGTTTTTATTTATGTTGCTTTAGTTCAAACATACAACGAATTAATGTTTTATGAAACTATTGTGTAACTATGTCCAACATACAACATTTTATAAGAGTACTGTGTTGTATGGTTGAAAGTCAAAATATACCAAATGAACAGTAATGAATTGTACGATGGCTGTGAAATTGACCAAATGAATAGTACCATTCACTAAGCAATACCAAATGAAAAGTAAAACATATATACCAATATTCATTCTGCAATTCTGAAAATTGCAAAATACATTTCTGACAATTCCAAAAGTAGCAAAATAGAAGCACTTACCTAGTCATAATGCATTAAACCTAAAGCCTAGCTACTACTATCTCTTAATCACAGATCTCTCATGCCATCATGTCATCTTGGCTATAAGATGAAGATGTCTTATTTCTATCTGCTCCAACTGGAACCCAAGACATAGCCTTTGCAATCTCAAACACCTACATAACAATTCCGAGAGTCAAACCCACTTCACTTCACCAAGAAGAATTCAATTAGGAAGAGGAAACAGAAAACCAAGCAATCAGTTAGGGACTCACACAATTAACTCGAAGCTGTCCTCTGCAGGTGACGTACACCGCATAGAAATATGCTGCTTTAATTAGACTCCTGAGCCGCACTTGTTGGAGACTAGAGATGCTCACCAACCAATTATTGACGAATGATTGCAATCAGAATCTGAATTCCAAGCACCGTCGCACACACATGAAGACAAGAAAGAAATCAGTTAGAGATTCACACAAGCTACTTGATGCTCTAAGCCTTTACTTCGATCTACAAAAAAAGATCAAAGAAGAAAGGGAATTTTTGGCTTACCTAGCAGTACGCAGCTGACACAGAAGCGACGCAGTGGATGTTCTTCGTATTGATATGCTGAAGCAAACGAAATACACCTCCAATTGCACTGATACAGTCGATTCCCATCTCAATCTCAATCTCAAACACACCAAAGATAAATAAAAAAAGAGAAAAAAAAAAGAGAAGTTGAACGCTATGGAAAAGGGACCTCATTTCAGCCTTTTCAGGTCATCATATACAATGTAAAAGTAAAATGCACAATAAAAAGATTAGGGATTATACATAACCAACCTGAAACAAAAAATTGGAATTTCAGCAGAGAAGCTTCACAGTTGATATATAATAGTCTGCAATTGCAAATGTATACTTCATAAGAACAAATCCAATTGATTAAAAACAAAACAAAAAAGCAAGAATATTGAGATTCATTGAATTGAACACAAAGGAAAAGAACAAAGGAAATAAATCAGCTTTATCATGCTGTATATCATAATCATCACTTAACCGAATGAATACTTAAAACCAAAATGTGGTCTCAACAACTGGGATGAACTAAGGTTCAACAATAGGGATGAACTAAGGTTTTCAAAGGATGCTCAACACCTATAGGGTGTAGCCTCACATTCACCAAATACAGAAGACTAAACATCTAGATTAGCATCGAGCTTAACCAGATGTTACGGCGACGCAAGGCAGTCGGGTCTGACCTCGGATGTTGCAACGCAAGGAATCGAGACGGAGTGTCGCATAACGAATTCGAGGGCGAGGCAGAGCTAATAGCTGCAACGGTGCAAGACAGATCCAGAGTCAATGTTGTCACACTACTCAACTGAAAGCAGCAGGGTCTTCCATGAGACCAACTCAAGCATAATCACAAGGGTTGCATTTGGGGGCATTGCAGCTTCACCATCTGCATCTAGACTACCAGACTGGCCAAATCCATCTATGATAATAATAGAAATTAAGATATGGCAACAATAGTGCAGAACAAAGGGATTACTAAGAAAGCATACAACAATGATACTCACATTGCGGTTTCACAGACAAAAGAGAGAACCTTCTGGCCTTTTTTCATTGTTTTCACAGCTCTCGTCAAGGCCGGGCAGAAACAACCTACACATTCCATAAAAAAT
The DNA here is from genome assembly GCA_946800695.1 of Geum urbanum. Taxonomy (NCBI): domain Eukaryota; kingdom Viridiplantae; phylum Streptophyta; class Magnoliopsida; order Rosales; family Rosaceae; genus Geum; species Geum urbanum. Next base: position 1,566,866 of record OX327008.1, on the reverse strand, counting down.
GATTTTTCAGGAACAATTCATATTCACCCAAGAAAAAATCCCTCAAAAGGAACATCAAAATGAAAAGAAAGGATTCATACCATCTTCACGGCGTTGTGATCAGCGGTTCTGGCTAGCAGGCAACACAGTTGTAGATCTCGAGCTCGGCCGGATCTGGATGCGGCGATGACGAAGTTGAAGCAAGCCTCACCATTCTCTTGGTTTCCAATCCAACTCACAAACCTCGAAACCCTATGTAACATCCCGTTCCAAAAATTCTTTGTTCACGATTTAGTTATTGTTAATCAGCGATGGTAATAAATTTTTACTGTCATAAATTATCGATGGTATTTATCCGAATTTTACCGATTATATTTTTCAAGGGATTTCTTTGCGAAAATTCTTAGAGTTTGTCGAAATGAGTTCGTAGCCACGTCAAGTGTTGAAATCAGATTTATAACGAAGAAGTTATGGTCAGCATAAATTTTACGGAAATATCGGAAAACCTTTTATCACAAAATCGAGGGTATAAATACGAGTTTCCATTTTGGGCAAGGCAGGGTTGACCTGGGTTGATCGGCTCTCTAGGGTGAAAAACGCCGGTGAGCTCGGCTCCGACAAAGCCATGTCGTCCGGCCACCAAACCGACTATCCAATACGTCAAAACGTTCATCTCGACGTCCCCTACTTTTTTCCCATAGTCTCCAACCTCAATTTGACCGGAGCAAGCCGGAATGTTGATAAAAAAGTTGTTAGAATTTGTGGGTTTCAGATCGTCTATTTTCCGGCCAAATCGACCGGCGTGAAGCACTGGGCTTTGAAGCTCTCATCATCACGAAGCTAACCATATAGATATGGTACTTCAATTCCACTTGTACGTGGAGAATCGATGAATTGAAAATTTTGTGAGATTTCGGTTTATTGTGAAATTGGACTAGTTAGAGAATGATTTGGACTTTGTTGTATTTGAGTAAGTTGTTTGTTGTGCGATTTTGAGTGGAATATGTTTTAGTTCGCAGAAAATAGGGGAGGAGCCGGCGGCGGCGGTGGTCCACGGCGGAGCTCCGGCGAGGTCATTTTTCGATGTAAATTTTATGTCGTTTTACTAGTAATTGTGCACCGATTTCAATGATGAAGTTATTGAATTGAATTAGACTTAATTGGTTAAGACGAGTGGTTAATCAAAAAATAAATAAACGTATTTATGATATTATTAATCAGTGGAATAATTTATCGATTCGACCATAAGTCACGTAACGGTTAAGGATATTGGATACGAATTAAATTGAGGACTTAAAAATTGGAAATTGGAAATTCGAATTTATTTTGGAGTCCGGTACTATTTTGGGAAGCGCGTTTGTCGATAATGTAATTTTCTCGACGGTGTTGGTCGTGAGTTACGAGCCTAGTTATTTGATATGATTTTCGACGATTAGTTATCAAGTAATAATCATTGTTTCAGGACAACATAATAGCAACCAGTATCGTACATATAGAACGCCGAGTATCAGGCTTCGACTGGTAGAAATCACGGCACAATACTGTGAGTGGATATTTTATTTTCACTATTGTTATGCGAGTCTTTCGTTATACAGTTTATAATTATGCATTTGAATTTGGAGGCATATATGATTTGTTTTACACAGAACATAGTCACAGTTGTTGCATCGATGCACTGCCTTTCAGGTGATCCCCGAGATGCTCCAGGAGGGCCAAAGGCCTGACCCAAGGATTTATTAAGCACCTAGGAGGGCCAGTAAACCTGATTTAGGCAGTATTAAGACTTGAGGTCAGATGACCCAAGTTGTAGCTTCCACATATTTTATAGTACCCGGAGTACCTGGATGATCATATTTTTAGACTTGCATTATTTTTATGTACATTTATAGTGAAAGGCCTATTATTTATAGTTTTCAGATTAAAGTGAAATATTATTTTTGTCCACTCATTCTAACCAGAGCTGGCAATGGTACACAATTCCATTCCAACCAATTCCTATACCAACCGTACCAAATAATTTGGTATACCAGAAAGTCGGTACATGGTACACGGTACAGTATACCGTACCAACTTCAAAATACGGTACGGTAGGTAGTACAAGTTTTTCCTCTACCGTGGTATACCGTACCTACCGACTTATCCTATATTAAATTATTAAATATAAAATATATATATATATATATATCTCTTTTAATCTCAACCGTAGATTTAGTGAAAATAAATCTCAACCCTTAAAATCAACCCTAATTCTCACTCTGTCACTCAGTCACTCTCTCGATCTGTTCTCACTTCTCCTCAAAGAGTCAGAGTTCTCTCTTCTCTATTCGTCTCTCTTCTCGATCTGTTCTCTTCGCCGGCGGCCAAGGTACACCTTCTCTCCTTCTCTCATCTTTGTTTTGCTCTGACGTAGACACGCAGTGACCCTCCTCTTTGTTTTGCCAGACATCGAGAAAATCGTGGTTCTCTACCGGAGTATCCCACTGCCCGATTCTCTGTAACGTCTTCGCCCAGGTTAGAACCTGAATCTCAATCGAGTTTTTGTTTTTTGTTTGAAGAAATAGAACCCAGTTCATCCGAATCTCAATCAATTTTCAGTTTTCTGTTTTGCTGTGTCCAATATATGAACAAATATGGTTATTATAGCTTTTGTTTGTTGATGAATGATGAGTTGTTGGGGTTTGTTTGTCTGTTAGATTTTGATATATCTACGTGTTGATGAATGATGAGCTGTTGGAGTTTGTTTGATTTCTGTTTTGTGAACTTTGTAATTGATGTTTTATTCTTGTTTCATTGTAGGCTATGGATTCTTTTATGTCACAAAGTGATACTATGGGCTATTCAAGCTCAACACCATCATTTCCATCCAATGCAAATGCAGAGACCACTACCGGTTTACATGCTGCACCTCTGCCACCTCTGCCACCAACTGCACCATCCAGTGCAACTGAAGGGACTCATGAAGGCAGCCAGTCTCGGAAGAGAAAAGAGCCCTCAAACAAAAGCAAGATGTGGCAGTACTTTACCAGGTGCAAACTTCCTGATGGTCAAATTGATCCTAAATATTGCACCTGCAACTATTGTCACGAAAGAGTGTTGTGCCTCACAGAGAAGAACGGGACTAGCTTCATGCTGTATCATAGCAAGAGATGTGAGAAGCACCCTTGTTATCAAAAATCAAAGGAAAGTGATCCCACTCAGACGAGGCTGAGTCGAGATAATGTGAGTGGAGGCACTGGATACCGGAGGTGGAACAAGAAAAGGTGTGATGATAAGTGTATTGAGATGATCATCAAGGATGAGCTTCCATTTCGGTTTGTGGAGAGGGAGGGATTCAGGGCTTTATGCAATGAGTTGGAACCACAATGGACAGTCCTGGATAGGAAGCAAGTTGCTAAGGGCGTGCTAGAAAGGTTCAACACGGAGAAGTCTATGTTGTTGAGTCAGCTTAAGAGGAGTGACACAAGAGTCTCTATCACCACCGACACTTGGACATCGATTCAAAATATTAATTACATGGTGGTGACTGCGCATTTTTTGGACCACGATTGGGTGCTACACAAAAGGATCATTAACTTTTGCAATATTACTAGTCACAAAGGTGAGGACATTGGGAGAACACTTGAGCAGTATTTGAGACAATGGGAGATCAACAAAGTGTTTACTATTACAGTAGACAATGCTAGTGCAAATGATGTGGCTGTCCAATATATGAAGAGGAGGCTTACTAGTTACCAGACGTTAATGTTTAAGGGAGAGTATCTACATTTAAGATGTGCTTGTCACATTATCAACTTGATTGTGAAGGACGGTTTGAAGGAGTTAGAGACTGGGATTGCTGCCATTTGGAATTGTGCCAAATATGTGAGGAGTTCATCGCAAAGACTTGACAAGTTTAGGGAGTTTGCAATTCTGGAACAGTGCAAGGCAAATGCCAATGTCCCGTTAGATGTTATTACAAGATGGAACAGCACATATCTTATGCTTGAAGCTGCATTGAAGTATGAGTTGACGTTTAACCGAATGTGTGAAGAGGATGAGGCATTCAAGAGTTACTTTGCGGACAAAGTTGGACCTCCAACTTCTGAAAATTGGAGGTATGCAGCAGCATTTTGTGTGTTTTTGAAGAAGTTTTATGTTGCAATCTTAAGACTTAGTGCTTGGAAATCAATCACTTCAAATGTATTGTTTGTGGAGATGATCACCTTGCAATGTGAGATCAACAAGGCTTGCATTTCAGAAGATCCTGTTATGAAGAAAGTCGCAGCCTCAATGAAGACAAAATTTGACAAGTATTGGGGCAGCTTTGAGTCTATCAACAAGATCGTTTTGATAAGGAATGTGTTGGACCCGAGGTACAAGCTTCAATGGGCTATAATGGCTATGAAAAAGATTAATGCAAGCCCAATTACAATCCAGTCGATAGAAAAGGATTTAAAGAAAATCTTGATGAAGATGTATGAAGAGTATAAAGGTTATGAGGGCATGGAGCAAGCTGAGCAGCCTCTCGAAGACGATTTAGAGTTGGATGGAGTTGCCTACGAGGACCTTGATGAAGTCAGTAAGGAGATAGCTAGAGAGAGGATGTCGGAGCAATCACAATGCATTCGGAATGAAGTTGATCAGTACTTAACGGATAGGCATGTCAGCCTTACGTGCAAGACTTTTGATGTTGGCAAGTGGTGGAAGGGAGCAGAAACAACTTATCCGATTTTATCCAAGCTTGCAAAAGACATACTTGCTGTTCCATGCTCCACTGTGGCTTCAGAGAATGCTTTTAGCTTAGGGTCAAGAGTTGTAGATCCCTTCAGAGCTTCTTTGACACCAAAGACAGTTGAGGCCCTTGTTTGCACTTCTGATTGGTTAAGATATGCACCTGCAAATTTCAACCTCTACGAGCCTCCAACAGAAGATGAGATGGTAATTTACCACGAACTGGAGGAGCTTGAGAGAGGTACATGTTTTGTTAAATTAAGTAGTTATTATTATTATTATTATTATTATTATTATTATTGCTTTAGTTGAACCTGCTACTGAATAATTTGTTACTGAAATTGCATAATGTATAATGATCAGTTTGTGAAATCAGTTTGTGGTTGAGATCAGTTTGTTACTGAAATTGCGTTTGTTACTGAAATTGCATAATGTATAATGATCAATTTGTGAAATCAGTTTGTGGTTGAGATTAGTTTGTTACTGAAATTGCATAAGTTACATGTTTTGTGAAATCAGTTTGTTGTTGAAATCAGTTTGTTACTGAAATTGCATGAGGTACATGTTTTGTGAAATCAGTTTGTTGTTGGTTACGTAATGGTGTTTTAGTTTGCACTATATTGTTTTTGTGACTTGTTATTGGATTTAATTATGTATCTATGTTATTATTGTAGAGAATGCTTTTACGCAAAACATTGAGGCAGGAAGGGGCGGCCCAAGTAGCAACAGCTCTGGTCAGACAAATGCTTAGGCATCATCACCATCACCACCACCTAACAGCAACACCATCACCACCTACAACATGTCAACATGTCCCGCTTTTAGACCTATCATTTCTTTTCTTCTTTTTTCAATCGTTTTGTGAATTTGTGACTTGTTAGTACTTTGGAAGTTTGGGTATTTGTACTTTGGCATTCAGTTTGTGACTTTTTATTTGGTAATTTGGTTGAAGTTGTATAAGACTATGGATTTGTGTTGTGATTTGTTGTTACTTATTTGGATTGGGCCTTTAAATTTTTGGGCCATAAATATGTTGGTAGAAGCCCAGTACCAACCGTACCAACCGAGTACCAACCGTACCAAGTAGTTGGTATACCAACGTTATTGGTTGGTAGAAATGGTGGATTTTTCCTACCAATTATATATTGGTTGGTACATGGTACTAGGAAAATGTAATTGGTATACCTACCAATCCACCCCTAATTCTAACAACTTTTATTATTTTATGTGCCTTTTTCCTGGGCTTTTTGGTTTAAATTGTCCAGATTGCAGAGTTTCTTCTGAGGTCGAGTGCACACATAAATCGAGACATAGAAGTATCTAACGTTTTGTATACTTTAGTAAGGAATCTATATGTACGAAATTTCATTATTTCGTGACTTTTGAATTTTGGATCTCCACTTTGGCTGTCAAATAGAGAGTAGTGACTAAGGTTAGCAAAGTCGTTAGGGCTTAATTCCGATTTAGGCAGCTAAATCGGGGTCAGGTCTTTTCACCCTAACTAACATAACTCTGCTGGAACCAAATGTCGACATTTGGGGGTGGGTCGTCGAGCTCCTCGTCCGCGACCCTGACAAGGAGAGTATCGCCAAACAAGGCTGACCGAGAAGTACCACGAGGTTTTCGATTGGATTTGGAGGGAAAGGGTGAAGATTTCGGAGGAGTCAGAGGGCTGCGAGCTAGTTTCGGTGGATCTGAAAGAGAGAAGAGATGAAGTGGCGGTTGGGGTTTGGGAGGAGGCAATGGTAGTGGAGTCGATGCCGAGGACCAAAGAAGATGAGGTCTAGGTTAGCCAAATTGGAGCTGAGACCAAGAGAGAGAATATTGGGGCTGCTAGTAAATAGGAGGCAGAGAGGGAGAGAAAGGGATCGGAGTGGAGAGTTTTTTCTTTCTTTCTAAGTCTATTAAAGTTGGCTATTTTTTTTCTTTGATTAAATGGTTAAAATCATTAAGTCAAAATACAAAGTTGATGACTAAATCACGAAATAATAATTATGTGATGAAATTGATCGTTGGATATGACAATCAGAATAATCTAACCATACTGTAAAAAGATTATAATATTTTTACCTAAATTTGATCTTCATCCATGAGTTTAAATGTTGATGATGATAATACCCTTACGACTAAAATGAGGTTCATGTCTGTATAAAAAAATTATTTCAGATCGAGTTTGACATATATATCTTCGAGATGCTCGTTTATGTATTTCCATCTAAACATAATTTGACCAAAAAAATCATTTTAGATACTCCTTTCATAGGAAAATGCGTAAAATGTAAAAAAGAATATAGAAGTCTTTAACAAAAATGATTTGACTTCATTGACCTGCACCTATAAAGACTCCGATTGGGCTATTTTTTTCCAAAGTTGTCTATTACTACAAGGTGAACACACGTGTGTAATGACATTTCTCCTTAGAGCATTTTGATTTCTCGTATTGCTTAAATTTACTATGTGACAACTATTTTTCTTGACTTTGTTGATTGGTCATATGCAAATGCTAACCTAGCTTTGTGATACTCAATCATGAATTAATAATAAATTTGCAAGACCAACTGTTAGATGAGACAAAAAAATATGATCTAAGCACACTGTAAAAAATTAAGAATTTTTCGACTTCAATAAGCTCTCGATCAGTGTGTCCAACGATCATGGTCATAATGCTCTTACGACTAAAACGTAATTTTCCACTCCGTAAAAAATAATTTGAGACCAAACCTTTTACACACAATCTCATGGGACTCATGTAACTCTCATAGTGTCAAAAAAATTGACATAAAAAATAGATTTACCTACTCCACCCATAGAAAAATAAGCAAAATATAAGAGAATGGTGTTTGTCTTTCACACATTTTGTTTCACTATATTGACCATGGTCTAAACGTACTCTGACTATGCTAAGTTTTACATATGATGTCTATTATTAAAATGTGGACCCTTCTATATGGCCTCGTTTATCGTTAGAACATTTTTAGTTCTCATAGTACTTGAATTCTCCTTATGTATACTAATGTTCTCAACTTTGTTTCTTGGTTATATGGAAGGAAAGACCTTTATGAAACTAAATCTATAATGTGTAATTATTTTACAAAATTGACCGTCAGATTGATTGGTAGGAATATTCTAAGCATGCCGTTAAAATTTTATAAATTTTGGACTTAATTTCGACCTCGATCCATGCATTTTGCCAAATGTGACCGTAGTACCCTTACAACTAAAACATAAATTACCCCTCCCTAAAGTAATTTTAAGAACAAATTTTAGACACACATTCTTGTGGATTACATATCTATCTCATACTACCAAAAAAATTGACATAAAAAATAGATTTACCTACTCCTCCCACGTAGGAAATAAGTAAAATATAAGAGAAGGGTATTTTAATATTTTCACACGTTTTGTTTGACTGCATATACCAGGGTCTAAACGTATTTCAATAAGGCTTATTTTTACGTACGATGCTTATCATTACAAGGTGGACCATTCTATATGGCATCGTTTACCTTTAAAATATTTTTAGTTCTCATATTACTTGAATTCTCCATATGTATACTAATGTTCTTAACTTTGTTCCTTGGTGATATGGAATGAAAGACTTTTGTGAAACTAAATCGATAATGTGTAATTATTTTACAAAATTTACCATCGAATTGATTTTTCGGAATATTATAAGCACGCCGTTAAAATTCTATTAATTTTGGACTTGATTTTGACCTCAATCCATACGTTTCGCCAAATATGACCGTAGCACCCTTACAACTAAAACGTAAAATACCCCTCCCTAAAGAAATTTTTTAAGATCAAACTTTTGACACTCATTCTTGTGGATTATATATCTATGTCATATGGTCAAAAAAATTGATATAAAAAATTGATTTACCTAGTTCCCCCATAGGAAAATAAGCAATATATAAGAGAAGGGTATTGATCTTATTTCACAATCTCATTTGAATTCTAACCATTGAAAATTACAAGATCTAATATGAACCATCAATTCTTTTCATTGTTTTACTGTAAATGAAACCCTAAACCCTAGCTTACCCTAAACCTCAAACCCCTAAACCCTAAACCTTGATTGAATAGTAAAATAGATACACAACGCAGATTAAATCCTTGTTGTGTAATTGTTTCAACATGATAAGAAGCAAATGACAATTGTTGACAATCATTTCTATCACACAACAATTTGATATAACTTTGTTGTCTGAAAGAACGGGATGCCAATTGACATCCAATGTTTGACACTCCCATTTTTTTCACACAATAGTATTGTTGTATAGCTCGTTGTGTGAAAATGAGACACTTGACATAGATAACACAAAGTGATATACATAGTTTGGCTTATATTTTCTTCACACAATACAACACATGCATATGTATTATGTTGTATGAAAAAAGAAACACGTGAGAGATGCATGCTGGCATGTACAATTTGGCACCAACGTTTTGATTAGACAACAACTAGTTGTATGACTTGTTGTATGAGTAAAGAGAATTTTGAGGGAGCAAAACTGACATTCAAAGTTTGACTTTCACACAACATGGTTGTCTATATTCTGTTGTATGACAAAAAGGGATGTCAACTGACATGTAAAGGTTACCACCATAATGTTCATCACACAACAAGTGTATATATTATATGTTGTATGATAAAATTTTATCTGAGGGCTCCTTACTGATATGAGTAGTTTGACACCAACATATAACATTTTGTTATAAGCATTGTTGTGTGAATGAAGATGGCATGCGAAATGACTTACAAGCTTGTGTGCCACATTTGTCAGACAATGAAATGTGATAATATATATTGTGTGATAGTTCTAAGTTGAAGAAATTGAAGGGGAGAAATGTTATTTTCAGACTTCCTTGACACCTAAAAATTGAAGTAGAATAGCAAGTCATTTCGATGATCATACAACACATATAATACAAATTGTTGTCTGAAAATGGTTTCATATTTTCACTACAAGAAAAATGCACCTAGACCACGGAACGTTTACGGTTCCATCGTCTAAGTGTAACTCAGACGATGGAAAACATTTGCATCATCTAGGTGGCCATATAGACGACGGACCGACATGTCATCGTCTGTGTGGCCACTTAGATGACGGCGTCTAGGTCCGTCGTCTATATGTCTACTTGGATGAGGGAAACTAGCTCAGTCTGTCGTCTAAGTGGTCACTTAGACGACGCACCGTCGCTTCGTCGTCTAAGTGAAGTATTATATAATGCACATGTTGAACTCTCTTCCTCTCTACCTGTTCGTCTCAACTTCATCCTCATATCGATCATTCTCTCTTTTGATCAGACTCTCCTCACACGTACATGCAGCTAGCTAGCTAGCATGCACATACTATATATATATATATATATATATATCTTCGGGTCCGACCATCGATTTGTCATATATCGGAGAAGGCTAGGTACGTACGTACATAGTTAATTTTCGATCGACAATCTTAACGTTTATATATATAATTAATTGTTTGTACGTTTGATTGATCGATTGCATTGTTAGTACGTCTAATATTTATAATTAAGTTAGGTAATTGATGATATATATTAGTTAATTAATATAGACCAGTAGTACATATATATATATGCATGGATGTTTAAAAATTTGGTTAATATTTAGTTAAAACGTATATGCATGTTAGACATATTAAAGTAATTGATGTATAGTATATTCACCAATAATTAATAAAGGTAATTAATAAATATTTTAATTAATTATATATATAATATTTTAATAATTACTTGAAAATCTATATATATAGAATAGTTGACTAATATAATAGTTAATTATTAAATTTTGTAGAAGTATGGACAAGAGTTGGATGAAGTTGCAGAATAGAAGTGATGTCCGGTATATGGACAAAATTAGAGAGTTTGTGAATTTTGCGATAGAACATGGTCAGGGAAAGAAGCGTTTTAGGTGTCCGTGCAAAAAATGTCTTAACTATCAGTATGTGGAGGTTAATGTTATGGGGCAACACCTGTACAAAAATGGTATGATGTGGAGTTACACTACGTGGAGCGAGAATGGTGAAGCAGTAAACTTCAGCTCAGCAGACTTCAGCTTATGGTACAGTTACCATTGTGCCTCACCCAGCGGTAGTGGTGTCGGCCCCCCTGGTTGGAACCCAACTGCGAATTTGGTCCATGATGCGTTTCCGGGATTTAGTGATGATGGACACCAACACCAAGAGGGAGGTTACAATACCACTCATGGGCATGATAACACATTCTCCGCTGCTAGCTTGGCCACTGACACTAGTGAGATGGATAAGTACAATAGGATGCTACTTGAAGTGCAGACCCCGGTGTATCCTGGATGTCGAGAGAATGTGTTGCAATATGTGATAGAGAAAATGAAGATAAAAGTCAATCACAAAATGTCAGTCAGTGCTTTTGACGAAATTTAGGAGCAAATATGTAATTTGTTTCCTGATGATCACAATCTTCCTAAATCTCATTATAAGGTTAGAAATATCTTAAGAAGCCTCGGCCTAAAGTACAGGATAATTGACGCATGTCCAAATGATTGTGTGCTGTTTTACAAAGAGTATAAAGATTTGAACTATTGTCTCGTATGTGGCCAGTGTAGATATGAGTTAAACAAGAAGAGTTCGAAAAAGAAAATTCCTATGAAGGTTCTTCGATATTTTCCATTTATTCCCAGATTGCAGCATATGTACATGTCTCTATACACAGCAGAGGAGATGCGATGGTATGCAGAATAATGAATAAATGACGATGTGCTGAGACACACCTCGGATGAGGAGGCTTTCAAATATTTCGACAGCGAATTTGGAGACTTTGCCGCAGAGGTTAGAAATGTTATACTTGAACTATCTACAGATGGATTCAATCCTTGGGGTAGTAATAGCTCTGCCGTCAGCACTTAACCAGTTATTCTGATGTCGTACAACCTGCTTCCGTGGATGTGCATGAACAAGGAATTTAATTTCCTTACTCTGCTAATTCCAGGTCCTAAATCTCCGGGAAGTGCTTAGATGTCTACCTCAGACCTTTGATCGATGAGCTGAAACTGTTGTGGAAAAATGGAGTCCCAACTTATGACAAATTCACTGATACGATGTTCATGGTAAGGGCTGCTGTAATGTGGACGATCAACAATTTTCCAGCATGTGTGATATTAACAGCCTGCAGAACGAAAGGATACAATGGACGTCCTATATGTTTGGACGACGTGAACTCTAGTTATCACGCGGGGAAGGTGTGTTACTTGGGTCACCATAGATGGCTTCTTCATGACCACCCGTGGCGATAGGATAAATCTCATTTCGACAAGACGGTAGAGAATAATGCTAAACCTCGTAGTTGGTCAGGTGAAGAGATTTTAGAGAGGTTAAGCTATTTCAACTTTGGTGTGTTCACCAATGACAAGGATGTACAGAAATGCAATCCAATACCTCCACATGATCTTAGTTATTGGCATCACAAGAGTATATATATTTTGAACTCCCTTACTGGTCGAAGTTGAAGCTAAGGAACAAGTTGGACGCGATGCACATAAAAAAGAATGTGTGCAACAGTGTGGTGAGAACAATTCTCGGTATTAAGACTAAAGATACTCCCAAAGCGCACAAAGATATGGAATTTATGAATCTATATCGTCCATTGTGGTTGAGAAGGGATAAGAGATGAGTGTACAACAAGATGTCAGCTGCACTGTACACAGTGAAGCCAACACTTAGAGGTTATGTATTTCACTTGTTTAAGAGCATTCGTTATCCGGCTACGTATGCAGGTACTATAATTGGAGCAATGGACGAGGTGCAACACAAGTTTGTTGGTCTAAAGACACATGACTATCACGTTATGCTACAACGTCTGATTCTAATGGTAATTCGGCCATATTTGCCTCGTGACGTTGTAGAACCAATAGTGACATTGTGCAAATGGTGGCAGAGGTTATGCGCCAGAGAATTAAAGAAGTCAAATGTGGTGGAACTGCAACAACAAATTGTGCACATCATTTGCAAACTAAAGAGGATTTTCCCCCTACTTTCTTTGACATCATTATTCACCTAATGATCCACTTGCCCGAGCATGTGCTATTTTCTAGTCCGGTCCAGTACACTTGGATGTATCGTCAAGAAATGTACGTACAACCAATTAATTATACAAGTTTTTCTTTCCATTATTTGTTCCACTTGAGATTCTAGTTATGTATTTATTCTACAATAAATTAATTGAACGTTTGATTTTGTAGACAGCTTGGATAGTACAATGGATTCCTCAAAAATAGGTCGGCCTCAGATGAATCCATAATAGAGACATACCTAATGCATGAGTGTGTTACTTACTGCAACAGGAACCTCAAAGATTCACCACCTCCGATCCCAGTGCCCGCATTAATCTTTCTGTCATTACAAATGTCGTACGACTATTATGACAAATTTACCCTTCTTCGAGTAAGTCACGTACACCAGCAAATCAACGTTTTCATGACGAAAAATTGACGAACGTACTACTAATATAGCGAAAATACGATTTAGGGACTACATTGATTACTTTGAGAGTCTAGATACTAACTTGGTGGGCAGACAACATTCTAGACACTGTTGGTACAATTTTCTCAAAACTAAATCATAGGATATTTGCTAGAGTTTCTATTAGAAAATCATAAATAGATTACTTTCTAATGTGACTATATTATGCATCACAACCTCTAATAATGGTTCTTCGTCAATTAAATATGCAACTAGGCTCCCGTTAGATTTTTCGGTTATCATATATAGACATGTTTTTAACGAGCTTCGGAAGTTGGTAACTCCTCTAATTGGTTAGTTCCAAACACTTAAAACAAGGAATAAACTATTACGAATGGATAATGATTTTTTTGTAATAGTTATGAAGAAAATTTGTCTCATACATTCTGTGATTGCAGATTTGCCTTTGATATATAGAGGACATCATCCATTTACAATCTAGTTGTGGATAAATTCATGTCGTAATTTTTATATTTGGAACAATTCTATTCGATGGAAGAGAAATCCTGATAACAAGAGAAAATACTACTTTGATCTCTTGAAAGTGACTACAAGTGTTTTTTTTTTTTTTTGACTTTGTCAATGATAATCTAACGAGGCCAGAATAGATATCAGCCCATTTATGGTCAAATTGACAACGTTATACCTGACCATGTCACTTGAACGACATCCTGACTAGAATCTAAGTTAGGACTTTAATTTTCCGCATATAAACAAAAACAAAACATAGAAAACTCATTTAAAGAGAAAAAGGACCATTTTCTTTGAAGTAAACGAGCATGACCCCAATTCCGTGTTGATGTCAGCAATGAAACCGGAAAAGACATTCATAACCACACATATCTACGACTCCTATACCCTACGGCAGTACGGCACCGCAAACCAAACCACGTTCGTAAAAAGAAGAGTAAAACAGATGATAAAATTGACAAGTTAATAGAGAGCTGGAGCTGGATTATATACACCTTGAGATCCACTAACACATCAATCAAACTGCGCGAAATTGGAATTTGAAAAGCAACAGTTGCTCTAATTAATCTGAAATAATCATCTAGTTTAACTTTTCATCAATGAATAGAACAGTGATAATCAGATTACCGACCGACTTACTAGGGTTATTTCTTCATCATCTTCTTGAATTCTTCGAAGTTGACGTGGCCATCGCCATCGGCGTCGACGGACTTGATCATCTTTGCGCAGTCCTTAAGCGAGCACTTCTGTCCCAAGCGCTTCAGCACCTCGTGTAGCTCACTCGCGGAGATGCGACCGTTCTTGTCGAGGTCGTAGAGGTCAAACGCGTCGCGTAGATCCTTGCTGGATCCGCCGTTGAGAATCTCGGCGAACTCGTCCAGGTCAATGCGGCCATCACCGTCCTTGTCAAACTCCGTCATTATCGTCTTGACTTCATCTGACGTCGTTTCGGTGCCGAGTTCACGGAACACCTCCCTCAGCTCCTCGCTCGAGATCCGCCCATCGCCGTTCTTGTCGAACTTGTTGAAGATCTTCCGAATCTCCTCCGCCGATGATGATGTCAGACTCCGCGACGACATCTCCGCCGTCCCAGATTCGAAATTTTTTCGAATTTCTCACTCAGTTTTTTTTATGTATATATATAGCGAGAGAATTCTTCTCTCTGAGTATACAGGGATCTAGCTGTGGGGCCCGACTTCACTCGTTTTGGACGCGTTAGCTTGCGAGTAAACAAAAGAAGGCCCAGTTCGAATCTGCTACGGAAAGGATACAAGGTTGCTCATAGGTGGCATGAGACTTGTCACCTTGCGGCTGGAAAGACCCTAATGAATATTCGACACGAGTAAAGAAACTCTCCTTACGCGGAGCAGAGGATTGTTGCCGTATGGCCTTTATCATAAAAGAGAGGAGACGGTTGAGCTAGCTGGCCTCGGAAGGAAGTTAAGTGATTGATTGATGCGCTTGCTTACCTGTTACCGCGTGAAATCAATTAAGTGCCTTTTTGTATGACTTTTAAAACTGTTTTCGATCTAGGAAAAATATTTTTATCAATTTTAATGTATTTGAATATAATAAAAAGTAATTTGAGAAAATTAAGGGAATCACTTATAATATTTAGAAGTAATGTTTTAGGAAATACACGAGAGGTGCTTCCTCTTAAAATTGCTTCCTTAAGAGCACCCGCATGGGTAAAATCGAATAGGAGGAGCAATTTGAGGAGGAGCAGGCACTGTTTGAGGTGCAGTAGTCACTGTTCATCGAATAGGAGGTGCATAAGCTGTTTTTCGCGCAGCGGTGTCAAAAAATAGCACGTGCTATTACTGTTCATAATTTTTTATTTTTCAACCAATCCATAAACGACACGTGTCGTTGTCGTATGAATAATTGAATAAGATTTCGGGTAAGATTTCCGACGAATGACGAGTTGACACGTGTCACGCCGACAGAAGGTTATCGGGTAAATAATTGTACAAAATTTCCGATAAGATTTTCAACCAATCACGAGGCAACACGTGTCATGTCCACTATTCATGATCGGGTCTAATAATTGTATAAGATTCTCGGAGAGATTTCTGACCAATTGAAAGACGACACGTGTCATCAGCTTATCTAATCACGTCATCTACACTCGGCTATATATTTGTTGATCGGTGCTCATCGTTCATTCACACCAAAACCAACCATATATTCCACATTCCGATAAGATGAATCCTTTTAGTTTTGAGAATTTTTTCCGGAGGAGGCGACAACAACGTCGGCGAAATGCCGAAATTGCTAATGCTTTCATCACTGAAGCGGTCGTGGTCGATGCAATGTTCGATGACGAACCACCTCGCCGCCGACCAAATGAAGAAAGAATGAGGGAGTCAAGGGGACATAATCTGATGGAGGATTACTTCATCGAACGGCCCGTCTTCAACGAACAAGCCTTTCGTCGAAGGTATCGAATGAGTACCAATTTATTCAACCGTATAATGACGGATCTCTGCAACCACGACCAATTTTGGCACCAAAGAGCTGACACCGTCGGATTGGTTGGACTTCTTCCACAACAAAAGATGACAAGCGCTCTTCGTATGTTGGCGTACGGCGCAGCCGCAGATCAGTGTGCTGAAATAACAAGGATGGGTGAATCCACAACACTACAATGCATGAAGAAGTGGTGTATGCATATCTACGAGCTTTACGGTGACCTCTATCTCCACGCTTCAAATGCGACAGACTTATCCCGACTTCTAAAGAGAGCAAGGCATCGCGGATTTCCTGGTATGATCGGAAGCATTGACTGCATGTACTGGGAGTGGAAGAACTGCCCCACAGCTTGGCAAGGAGCATTCTCGGGCCGAAAGAAGCGTCCAACTATTATTTTAGAGGCGGTGGCCTCATATGACACGTGGATATGGCACAGCTTCTTTGGGGTACCCGGATCACAAAATGACATCAACGTGCTCCACCAATCGGACATATTTGATTCGCTCCTTGCCGGAAACAGTCCGAGTGCGACCTATAAAGTCAACGGTATGACTTACCACAATACTTACTATCTAGCTGACGGTATATATCACAGGTACTCCTCGTTTGTGAAAACAATCTCCAATCCCCAAGAGCTTCGACAGAAACTCTTTGCCAAGAAACAAGAGGCATACCGCAAAGATGTAGAGAGGTGCTTTGGAATTTTGCAATCTCGTTGGGGAATTATTCGGCATGCAGCTAGGTGTCATCACCAATCGACATTGAAGAGAATCATGTTGGCTTGCATTATAATGCATAACATGATTGTCGAAGAAGAATTTGTGGAGGAGGAGTTCGAGGAGTTAGAAGAAGAAGATCTTCAAAACCCATCAACTGCTTTCAATGTTTATGATGAGCCAGTAGATGAACAAGGTAATCGTATTCCTTTTGAGCCTGTTGGAAGGGATGCACAAAATGAACAACGATTTGCCGACCGTGTTGTAGATCTCCAATCTGCGTACATCCATGGAGAGTTGCAAAATGACTTAGTTAAGCACAACTGGTATCTAGAGACCGGCGAACGACTTTAAATGATGTGGGTGTGTAATTTTAATTAACCTGGTTTGCAACATGTTTGCTTTATTTGTTTTTCCTTTTAGTTGTTTGAGTGATGTGTGTTTGATTTTAAGTCATTATGTGTTGTTGTACTGTGTGTGAGCTATGATGGAATAAGAAAAGTGCGTTTTTATTACTTGGAAATTTAAAGTACATAATTTCAATCAAACCCTAGAATTATTGGAAATTTAAAGTACATAATTTCATAATGGAAAAACAAATACCAAACTACTGAAACAGTGGGCGATAACAATTTGAAAATGTTTCATCGCTACCATCTCCTTCCTCTTCCTCCATTTTCTTTAGGATACTCTCTTTTTTCTTCGAAAAATACCTCTTCGATTTTGGGGTCATAGCATCCGTATCCATTGCCATTATCCTTGAATCCTCCGCTTTGGCCCTCAATTTGTAGTCCTTCTCCTTAAGGGCGAGTTGTTTTTGGTACAAAGCTAGTTCAGTGGCATCAGTTTCTTTTTGCCCGGCGAGATGCATTCTTTGATTTTCCATCATGCTTTTCAAAACCTCATCTCTTACCTCATTTGAAGATGAGCATGCTTTTTTCCCCTTTCTTTTGGCTTCCTTGGCCGCCTTCACTCCGATTGGTCTAACCGGACTAGAGTACACTTCTTCTTCATTGCTTTGTGGTGTTGCAATGACTTCATCATCCTCCACGTTGACGGGGGGAGGCATTGAGGTAAAAGGAGGAGTAGTTGCGGAGTTGGAATATGAAGGAGGTGGTATAGTAGGTTCGACGGCCCGAAAATTTGGATGGTTTTTCATCATTTCCCAACAATCAAACTTCGTAAATTGTTTCTTTTTTTGTGCCACGTACCATGATTGAGCTTTTCTTATCTAAGGTACCAAAAATTTGTATGTCAAAATAATATCTAGGAAATGGAGATGTCAACATTGATTAAAATAAATGTAATAGATGAGCTTTACGACAAAATTATTAACACTTACCTCATCTTGCAAATTTGTGCTGGATTGTACATTCCTTCGTGCATATGCAAGAGCGGCACCCCAAATTCTAAAACTCGGCTTCAACTTTGTAAAACGAGAAGAAACCGCGGTTTGGGTCCTAGGCTCCGACCTTGATTCACCATGCGCAAGCTCCCAATTTTCCTTATAATCGGCATAGACTTTTTCCCACAATTTGTCGGACTTTTGCATGTTGCCGGTAATTGGGCAAACGCTAATGCGACAATAAGAAATACAAAGTTGCAAATCTTCGGAATCAAGCCAATTGGACATTTTGTGAGGAGGAAGAAGGAGAAGAGGAAGGAGAGGATAAATTTGTGTGAGATGTGAATGAAATTGATGTAGTATTTATAGAAAAATACTAGGGTGTTATTTGCAATTTTTTAGAATTTTAGGGATTTTTTTGCAATTTTTTAGGGGTTATTTTGCAAAATGGCAGAAAAAATCAGAAATATTAGAAAAAAATCAGGTTACCGTTTCGGTTGAATCTGGACCGTCCGATCAGATTTTTTGATTTGAAATGGACGGTCCAGATCAATCTGACCGTTAATTTTTTTTAACCCGGGCTGCCACGTGTCACAATCCTATTGGCCGGTTTTTTTTTACTGACGCGTGTCATCCACGCACCTGGTAGAAAAAAATAACCCTGCTAACGTCACCCATGCGCGTGGATGACGTCAGCACCAGCACGAGCAGTAGGACGAGCAGCAGCTGCTCGAGCCTCCGGTCAACGAGCGGTCAAGGCGATCAATCTCCCCCGTTGCACGTCCTCAACGTCGCTGCTCGTGCTACCGCCGCCTGGGGTCCACCGTCGGAGGGCTGCTCCACCTGCTCGAGCAGCTCGTGCTGCAGGTGCTCTAAAAAAGCGCTAACCCTAAAAATCACTTTAGAAATCTATCCTAAACAGACAATAAATCAAGAGTAAATTATCAAAAAAGTTTTTGGTGTTAAGATTTATTCTCCGTAACTTTCGGTGTGTATCTTTTCCTAATTAAATATAATTTAGTATAGATAGAGATACATAGAATCTATGTTTTATATGAACAGTTATTGTAACATATTGTATCAACATATGTATAATGTATTCTATCAATAAAAGAGTTACATTTTCAGTTATTTTTCTTGAACACGTTATTAACACAAGATTCTAACCCAAAGCTTTGTGCTAAAGCCTAAACACTTTTCTCATCCCCAAAATTTGAGATTGACCACTTCAATCTCATAGCCTGTGCACATCAACAGAAGATTGCGAGCATCTCAGGATGAACTAGAAGAAGATCTTCATATGCACGGAAAGCCCCAGATGTTTAGTTTCCAGAACATCTTCCATATCACAATTCGGATGTTTCTAGAGTAAGTTATGATAGATTTAGTGTACAAATGTCAGTCTGCCTGAAAAGAAGAAAAGAAGAAGAAAGAAAAACACCCTAAACACCTCCACCTCCACCACCGACCTCTCCTTTGAAGGAATTCAATCTTCCAACTCTGAAGTGCGTGGAGCTTGTTATTCCTACGCGATGAGTATCTTCTCCAATTTTCAACAAAATATAGTTGTTGTCATACCGAGCATAACACCATTGAGGTAAATTTTCTAAACAGTCAATCCCTAGATCTAGGAATAAAATTAACTTCCTGCAAAACTCTAGATCCATTACAAGAAAAACTCACCTAGATCGTGGACCGTTTTCGTCGTCTAGGTGAGTTTTTCCGTCATCTAAGTACTTAGACGAGGGAACTTCCGTGGACTAGGTTACGTTCTCCAAGTGCTGTCGTCCAGATACTTAAACGACGGAAATGGAGGGGTGCGCGGTCCAAGTGGAACTTAGACCGCGGAAAAAGTCTGCGGTCTAAGTGTTCACTTGGACCACGGAGAATTGTTTCTCCATCGTCCAAGTGAATTTTAGACCGCGGACTTTTTCCGCGATGTAAGTGAGAACTTAGACTGTGCATATAGCAATCTCCGTAGTCTAAGTGATTATTTATTTATTTTTAATTAAAATTTTAATTTAAAGTAAAATATTAATAATTTAATTAAAAAACTAAATTCTCATTTAAATAATTAAATATTTATAAATTAATTAAAATAATAAATTGTTACTTAAATAATAAAAAAATTTACGTACATTCATGAAATTAAATTGTTTAGAACCGGAAAAAACGATATGATAAACTACGAAGCTAGAATACATGCAAACTACTAAAATACTGGAGGAGCAGACGGGCCGCCGAGTCCTCCGCCTCTAGTCGTGTCGTCGTCGTCGGGATATGGGTTCAAAGGAGGTTGACACTGTCGTCGAGCCTGATTTTTCATGAGGGCGACAAGTTGGGCTATCTGCGCTTCTTGCTGATCAAGCCTCTAACGTATAGATTGATTTTCCTCCCGTGCGAGTCGAGCCTCTTCAAAGGCTGCTTGGACGGCCGCAGCCTGAGTACTTTTCCTCGCCGAACATCCCGTAGATGAGTCAGAGGACAAATCTCGCTGGACCTTGCTTCCCATCCCCCTAGCCTCTTTGCCAGCTCTACGACCATATACCTCATCGGCGATTGCAATTTGGCTCTCCATCGATAAATGATGCAGGTCTTCCGGCGGCAAATCCCGGTGTGTAAGCTGCGTGTTGGCAAATTCCTGCTGCGCCCGTTCTACCAACCTCGCATGAAAAAAATAATAAAAATTAAATAATTATAAATTTGTACGATAATTTAATAAATAATAATTAAATAATAACTACGCTAATTAAAAGCACATATATATAGGGGTGGGATCGGTTCGGATCGGTTCGGTTTAGGGCCGGAACTGAATCCGAATCCGAAATAGTATTCGGTACGGGTTCGGTACGGTATTTCAATTTTGGAACATCCAACCCGAATGGGTCCGATCCGAATGGGTTCGGTTCGGTTCGGTACCATTTCGGTACCAAATGCTATTTTTTTGAAAAGCACATTTTTTTTCTTTCTAGTGTAAGTCTGTAATTCTGTAAACAACTTTGTCTCTGTGAGACACTGAGACTGTGACATATCCTGCTAACATTTAAGGGGATTTTAAGCAATTCAGTTTCAGCAGATTAAAAACCTAAATCTAAAACACTTAAAAACAACAAATCAGCAATTCAGTTTCAGCATATTATAGTCCTAAACTCCTAATCTGACTTAGACATATTACAGTCCCAAAATAGTGAAAAACTGGAAATGTTGTCTAAGAGTAAAGTCCCAAACAGTTTTAAGTGTTCAATATAACAAATCAACTACTCATTAGCCTATTACAGTCTCAAATGTCCCGAGCAACGACAAAATATAACAAACTGTCAAACTGAAATAACAATGAACAATTAACTAGTCATCTTCAGAACTGCCTCCATCTTCATCTTCAGAACTGCCTCCATCTTCAGAACTGCCTACAACTTTACAAACTCAGTAAAAACTAACACTACCACATATCATTCAATTTATCAATACAAAGTTACAAACTGTCAAACTCAGCTACATATACTTCATCATTCAATCTATCATTTTTTTACAATATTACATACTCATGTTACAGTACATATACTTCATCATTCAGTACATATTAGAACCCAATGGATACTTTATACTTATACCAAAATTCCTATATAAGAATCATTATATGAGTAAACCATATGAACTAATATATTGATCAGTAAACCATATGAACTAATATATACTAAAACCAAAATTCCATTACACAGATCATTCATCATTCCATTCTATTACACAAATCATTCCACTACCATAGTACCATGTGAACTTACATTAATTTTCACCATGGTTCAAAACCCAACCCAGCTACAGCTTCCGATCTCTAACCAAAACCAACAAGGCAGCAACGAGCCAACAACAACACTAGACATCAATCAAAGCTCGAATTAGTACCATCATAAACTCTACTAAGAAACACACTATCAATACTCAACTACATTAATAGTTTAAGCAAAACTCAAAACTAAGCAAAACAAACAATGAAACAATAACTAGTCCAAGTTTTCTCTTCCATTTCAGTAACACAGTATGCCAACACCAACAAATGCCATATGAATCAAAACACTCACGAACACAACTAGCAAAGACATAGGATAAAACCCAGTTTCCGAGAGCACCACAATCAGAATTCAGAAACCCATTACTTTCAAAATTATACGAACACAGAAACACAGTGAGAATTTTCAAGAAACCCAGATAGCAAATGAAGTCAAGTTTTGGCGTTTTGCTGTACCTTGAAAGCAAAACTGAGAGAGAGAGAGAGAGAGAGAGAGAGAGAGAGAGAGAGAGAGAGAGAGAGAGAGAGAGAGAGAGAGAGAGAGAGAGAGAGAGAGAGAGAGAGAGAGAGAGATGAGGCTTACGTAGTCGACTGGGTAAGAGGGAGGCCGAGAGTAGACAGATCGAAAGTGCTTTGAAGCTTGAAGTGTTGGGCTTGAGGCTAGATCGAAGACTAGCCAGCTGTTGCTTATCCTCAGTCCTGCCTTTCCTTTTTATTCGAAGCTTCGAGGTTGGGCAAGAGGGCTATAGGCCGAGATGCGAGAGACCATGGTCACACAAACTGATTTGAGATGCAAGACTGCAAGATGGCTAATCGATTAATTCGAGATGAGTAGTTATGTAGGGATTTCTGATTTCATATCGAAGAGATGAAGACTGAGGAGTAGAATGGTCGATTGAGCTGAAGACTAGTGAAAAGACTAAGAGAGGCAATGAAGGCTTCAGTCGCTTCACGCCTTCACCGCTTCAGAAATCAGAAATTGTCTGAAAATTAGGGATTTTAGCTTATATAGGATCGATAGTAATAGTGTAGGTGCATCTACATGTTAGTAAAGGTATAACCCATGCCAGTATATACATTTAATTTGCTATTCGGTACCATTTCGGTTCGGATTTACCATGAAACCGAACCCGTACTGAAAATACTTATCGGTTTGGGTTGTTTTCGGTTTCGGTATTTCAGCAAGCCCAAACCGTTCGGTTCGGCCCAATTCGGATTTCGGTTCGGGTTTCGGCCCAAACGGTTCGGTTTTTCGGTTTTTACTCCCACCCCTACATATATATCACTTACGCTGTATTGACTCGCTTCATTCTCGAGCCCAGGTGTCACGTACGCGCTGACGCTAGCATCTAGATAAGGGTATTTGGAGCCCTTATCTCTGTGCTCCTTGGCTATTTGGATCATCTGCTTGGAGCCGGAGGTACGATGTTTGTCCTTCTTCTCCCGATTGGTCTTGTTGATGTTGGAGAATTTCTGTTGGACAACATAAATCATTAAAAAATTAATAAGTAACTAAAATAAAAATAATTCAATTCTCTTAATTTAAATAAAAAATAATCACCTTATATTCTTCTCCTTGGAAGTGGTTACACAACCACTCCCACTTATCTTCCACTACCAGAAGAATCACTATACCCGACGAGTTGGTGTCGTCGGTCTGTTCCTTTTTATCGTCGGGTATAGCGTATACCCGACGACTCATCGTCGGTTATAGTCTTGTCGGGAATGCACCGTCTGTGATACTATAACCGACGATGAATTAAGTTTTTCGTTGGAAAAAAGAGAGACTAAAGGCAACGAGACATTATCGTCGGGCATAGTTTCAAACTATAACCGACGACGTCATCGTCGGTTATAGTTTTCTCCATGGTCAAAATGGTTGACCGTGTAGAAAACTATAGCTGACGATGTTGACACATATCGTCGGTTATAGTTAATAATAATTAATTTTTTTTTGCAGGTTCTGGGTTTTATCCCAAAACCTGCATTCCCAAAAAATCACCAATATTGTTCAAATTGAAAATCAACAACCATTGAAACTATAGTAGTAAATAAAAAAAAACCGAAATCGTTCAAATCTGTATACATATGCGTACATAGTAAATAATTAAAATAAAAAACCGACAATTGTTCAAATCTACGGGGGTCCTAAGTCTATGTGGTCAAACGGATCGTCATAAGTTGGTTAGTCTTGGTCTGGCTGAGGCTGCGGCTGAGGCTGAGGCTGAGGCTGTGGCTGTGGCGCACCAAAAATGGGCGGGGGAGCTATATGGATTCCAGATGCCTGCAACTGTGCATAACAGTGCTGCATCCATGTCCCCATCTGCTGCTTGCTCTTTCAAATCTTGGCAGTGGGGGAGGCAGCATCTAAAAGATTTGGCGAAGAAGGCGAAGGATTGTCTCATTATTTCCTTGATGAGTTTCTGCTTTTCCTTGAGATCCTTGAAACCATCCTCAAGGTTAGTCATCCTAATGGATAACTGTTGGAGCATAGTTGGAGGTGGAGAAGTTTCTTCTTTACTGCGACGATGGTAGCGTTTGGTTTCCTTGCCTTCCCTCACCATTTCTTCGATCATCTCTTCAACAGAGTCCTCAGGTTTCTTCTTTGATTTTTTGGACTTGTGGTTCCTGGAGGTGTTGGCCATTTTTGGACTTGTGGTTTTGAATAGCAACAAAGGAGAAGAGAAATGTTTTTTTTGTGAAGGACATAAGTTCAATGAATTTATATTTATAGAGAGTGAAATGTTGTGTTGAGTGAGTAGTTGTGTCTTTTCTTCTTGGTTGAAGAGTTTTCGTATTAATATTTTTCAATGCGGTTATGCATGATTGTTGGGAGAAATAAATAGAGAGGAAGATTTTTGTCATAAAGAGAGAGAGAGAGAGAGAGAGAGAGAGAGAGAGAGAGAGAGAGAGAGAGAGAGAGAGAGAGAGAGAGAATGCGGATCAACTTCGTGTTCACTAGCTTCTTTTCCAAGATGCGGATCAACATCAATTATGAACACTCGGCCTCCACAAGATGAATTTTCTCATTGAGCTTCTAGTGCAAGATCAAACAAATTTCCAAGTGCTTCCCAGTTACTAACCCTCAACACTGGTACACCAACCATTTCTTCACTACTTGTACCTGCTCCCTCACTTGTAGGAGCCACGTTGTCGAAACCCAAATTAGTATTCCATAAAACGGGTGATGAACTCGAAGATGGAATGTGTAGATGTGTGTGATGAAAGAGCATAATCCTGAAAACACACTAGGCAACCAATAGATGTTAGGCCTAAACTCTCAAAGCACTCAAAGCCTTGAGGGCCTTCAACGGTGCTTCTTTGACACCCCCCCAAAGAAATATCAATGAGCACTCTAAGAGTTTAAATGGAATTCTGGTACGTGGCGCAGTGGCATTCACTGTGCTATGGACACCAAGGTGAACCGAGGTTAAGGCTTGTGTGACCTAATATACCAAAATTGCCGAATAAAGTCCTAAGAATCTAGAGTATGGCGGAAATTAATTTTGCTAAATCTAGACACATACTAGTTACAAAACGTAAAAATAAGACTCAATTGAAATGTGCTTCAAAGGGATACAGATAAGTAAGGAGAAGGATGAAAGATCGAGCGAAACAACCTCAAGAATCTGCCCAGATTCGATGGATCGAAGGATATACCTTCGATGGAAAGAAGCCTTCTCCCAGGTGTCACTGACTGAAGAACTATTGATGGATCTAACATACTATTCGATGGATCGAAGAAGCTCTTCAGACTTTTAATGTAGCCTGAATTCGATGGATCAAAATGCGTCCTGCAACCAAGGTTAGAGAACAATTCCTAACACCATTTTACCCCAACAAACCTACCAAAGTATCATTCTGAAGCAAAAATAAATGAAATAAGATTCTAAGTGATAAATTGAAAGAAATCAAAAGATAAACAAACAAGCATCAAGAAATAATGTCTGGATGACCCACAATCAAAGGTTAAACGGCGAAGGAATTAAGATAAATTTAATCGCTGGCAATGGCGCCAAAAACTTGATTGAAGAATTACACTCCCACACTTAGTAAGTTAGTAGCTAACTCATAAGTATAAGAATGGTCTTCGCTCGCAAGTGTACGGGGACAAGTAATAGTATAGAAATGAAATCAAGTGTCGAACCCATGAGGATTAAGCACTTAGATTTGTTAGCTCGGAAATAAAAGCACAAAGATTACGACTCACTAGACACTACACTACTTGACACTAAAGGAAATATGGAAGTAAATCTTACACTACTAAATCCTTTGGAGACTTAGCATTGTAAGGGATGGTTAAGTTATGGTGAGTGATTAAACGAAGGTTGATTGTTTGATTGATTGTTTACACTAAGTACGGAGCTAAATAACAAAAATTCAAGATAAAGCAAGTAGGTCGGCTAGGAGAGTTCCCTCTAACCACATGATGCATCAAACAATGTCCTTGTTTTTGTATAGATTAAGTCTGTTCACACAAGGTATTGTCCAAATCGTGACCTTGTGAGTCACGATTGATTTTGAACTCAAATTCCTAGGTCACCTCGGACACTAGAAGACTTAACCCTACATTGAAGTGTTTGGTGAATCGAGATCAATATATAAGTCATTACGGGCTTATACCTCTACAGCATGTCACGTTGTGAAGCTAACAAGTAAATCGTGTGATAGATGTGGAAAGGTTCCCCTCTCGAATATCGATTAGAGAATCCGAGAGGACGTCCGGATGAATCCCTCTACTCGTACTTAATAAGTTCCAAGCCAAGATATTCTACAAGGTCCCACAATAACCCTTTTAATCAATGTGTGCTTGACTAGAGACCCTCAAGTCTAAAGAGACTCAAAAGGCTCTAATCCATGCTAACTGTTAGGGAACCAAATTTTAAGATAAATCTCATAGATAATTCCCTAATCATGTTCACATGCTCATCTATCCTTAAGTGAGTAGCTAATTCATTCAATGGTCATTTTTAAGTCCTTTAACACATACATCAACCTAGCTAGAGTCAACACATGCATATAAGAAATTATACAACAAGCTCAAGCATATAAACATACCACAATCACACAATAAACTCATTCATAAAACAAATCTTCATAACATACACTAAAACCATGAAATATACATAATCCAAAACATGTTCATCACATCACATGAACCCTAGCCTCCCAAAATCTACTACTCACTACTTATAACAAGTATAGAGCTTAGATACATGATTGAAAGACAAAAGAGGATGAGAAATAACCAAGAGTCCCCAAAAGCTCCAAGGTCTTCTAGCTATTCTTTCCTCCTTGCTCCAACTTTGCTCCGAAGCTCCTTGATGTTGAGTCACCCACATAAGGCTAGATAGATAGTGGTGTAGTGGAAGGTATTGTGGTGGTGATGGACACTTCTAGGCCATAGATGGTGATTATGGGTGTGTTTTGGTTGAGTAGATGGCTATTCCAATGGGTATGGATGGAGAGGGTTTCTAAAGAGCTAAAACTTGAGAAATCTAAAAAATGAAGTATCTTGTATGTGGGTGCCAAAGGGAGCTCGAATTTGGGCTAAATGAGAAGGAAATTATGGACCCTTAGATGATATTAAATCGTAAGATGGAAGATCTAAAGGTTAAATTTGAATTAGGGAGACCATGATCCATTATTTTAGGCTATGGAAGGTTAAGCTCCAAAATTGTGACATCATGCGGTCCAACTTCTTCTCTTTCTCTCCAAATCAGATTGATAAACATAGATGGACTCAATGGACCTCCATTAGATTGGACTCCATATAATTGGGCCGGCCCACCTGTGGCAAATTTCAGTGGGTTCCCGGCAACTTCTAGCGACCTCCGGTGAAGCTATTTCATCATTTTCCCAAAGTCGCTCCAAATTCTCTCTTGACCTCAGAAATATATATGTCACTACCAGAAGAAGTACTATATCCGACGAGATCCTCAAAGAACGACCGACGAGAAGGGATCTCGTTGGATATAGTAAACTATAACCGACGACATGATTATCTCGTCGGTTATAGTTTTTTGACCGTCGAGATTTTCTTGTCGTCGGTCATAGTCGCCGGAAACTCGTCGGTCATAGTTTTGGACAATGTCCGACGATTTTTTTTGACTATTACGAACGAGTTTTTCATTTCGTCGGTTATAGTTTCTTATTTCAGATCTGGGCAGTAGCTCGATCTGTCATTCAAGAAACTTTCCATTTTTTCTGAAAATGCTCTGAAATCGATCTTTGGGTGATGTCGACAATGAGTTCGTGATGATTCATGCGCATTATATATATATAGGTACGTCGTGCTTAATTAATATATATGTGTTGTGCATGATATGCATGTATGTATATATTAATGCTTAATTGGTTGAATATATAGATCGATCGAGTTAATTAATTGATTCTGGAGTTTGAGTAATTGATCGATGGTTGATTTTGAGTACGTACGCGTGATTGATCGTAAATATATATATATAAATATATATATTAATTGTTGTTAATTTTAATTTGATTATTGTGAATATATATATATAGCAATAACTAGCTAGCTAGCTAGGGTGATTAATTAATTTAATTAATATATTGCATTATATATATATATAATTTTCAGGATGGACAAGAGTTGGATATGTCTTCCAAGATGGGATGTAAGATATCACCGTGGAATTAGAAGTTTTGTAGAATATGTGAAGGTTAATTGTGGAGGGATGACAATTCATTATTGTCCGTGTACGAAATGTCAGTGTCGTAGCGAGCGATATCGTTTTCACATCGATAAAGTATTGGAGCACTTGAAGAAAAATGGGTTTTGGGATAAGTACACATGTTGGATTTATCACGGTGAGAGCTCAACAGTTGGTCAACATGATCACGGACAATTTTTTGAGAGTGGCAGTACATCCAATGATCCAACAACAAGGTTGATCAACGATATGTTTCCTCATGAGAGCGGTATATTTGCTCAAGCACCGGATATCGATATCCCTCCCGCCGTTGAAGACTTCCCTCATATTGAGCCGGTCCAACAATTACCTACAGCTGTCAACACTGCTGGTATGGACAAGTACAACAACCTCATTGCCTTCCAACAGACCTCGTTGTACAACGGGTGTAATAAGACTGTTCTCGAAAGTGTTATGGGAGTAATGAAGCTCAAAGTGGAGAACAAAATGAGTGTAAAGGCTGTTGATGATTGGCTGAAGTGGTCTGGTTCGTTGTTGCCCCCCGGTCATCGTCTTCCTACCACTCATCGTAAGGTGCGACAAATCCTGAAATATCTTGACTTTTCCTACATCAAAATCCATGCTTGTAGATATGATTGTGTTCTCTCCTGGGGTGAAGATGCTTATGGGAATGATCTTGAATCCCTTGATGAATGCCCAGTATGTGGTACAGATAGGTATAAGTTGACTCCTGCCGGAAACAAGAAAGCTGTGAAGATACTTCGGTATTTTCCCCTAATAGATAGTCTAGAACGGTTGTTCATGTCTGCACACACGGCTGAAGCTATGAGATGGTGGGCCGAGAGGAATTTGCCCGACGGTGATACGCTTATACACCCTGCTGACGGAGAGGCTTGGAAGCACATGGTGAAGGAGTTTTCTTATTTTGCATCAGAGGTTCGAAATGTTTGGCTGGGGCTTTCATCTGACGGATTCAACCCTTTTGGCAACATGAGTCTTCAATACAGTATATGGCCAGTTATTTTGGTACCGTACAACATTCCTCCATGGATGTGCATGAAGAAAGAATACAATATGCTCACTATGATCATTCCAGGGCCGGGTTATCCAGGAAAGTGTCTCTATGTGTATCTGAGACCCTTGATTGAGGAGCTTAAGTACTTGAGTGAGCATGGTCATCCCACTTATGACAAGTTCAAAAATGAGATGTTCCAGATGCATGCCATGCTTGTTGGCACCATTAGCGATTTTCCTGCATGCGGGATGTTGTCGGGCAACGTTACCAGGGGATACAGGGCTTGTCCAGAGTGCATGACGGTTGAGTGTTGCAGACCTCATTGCAGGAAGATTGTACAGATGCGACATCGTTGTTGGCTTCCACATGATCACCCATTTCGGGAGGATATTGAGGCATTTGATGGGACTGTGGAAATAGGTGAGCAGCCGAGGAGATGGACGGGGGATGAAATCTTAGAAGTGCTAAATGAATACGATTTTGGGCAGCTAAGCAATCATCCTGAGATAGTGGCGTCAATACCTGACAAACCCGACAGGTATAAATTCTGGACACACAAAAGTATTTTTTGGGAACTTCCTTATTGGTCCAAGTTGCTGATCTGACACTACTTAGATGTCATGCACATAGAGAAAAATGTGTGCGAGAGTGTGGTCGGCACAGTGTTGAATTGGGAGGGAAAAACTAAAGACGGCCCGAAGGCACGCATTGATCTTAAAAGGATGGGACTGCGAAAAAATTTGTGGTTGAGAGATGGGAAGAAAAAAATGCTACAAGCTCCTTATACCGTGAAGCCTGCCCAGAAGAGTGAAATCTTTGGTTGGATGGGTAATGTCAAGTATCCTTCAGGCTATGCCGGAGATATAAGTCGATGTGTTAACTTCAAAGACAACAAGATGTACGGACTAAAGAGTCATGACTGTCATATACTGCTCCAACGCCTCTTCCCTGTTTTCATTCGAGGGTACCTGCCCAAAGAGGTGGTGGAGCCATTAGTGGGTTTGTCAAGATTCTTTCAGAAGTTATGCACGAGAGAAGTGAAGAAATCGGACTTGTTGGAAATGCAACAGAACATCATTTTTATCATGTGCAAATTCGAAAGGATATTTCCTCCAAACTTTTTCGACATCATGCCTCACCTGATGCTCCATCTTCCGGAACAATTATTGCTTACTGGTCCAGTACACTACACATGGATGTATCATATGGAAAGGTACGTAATGCATCTCTGAATCTGGCTATATATATGTCGATCTTTAATATTATTTATTCACTTATATATTGTTGCAATAAGCATAACACGCTCGATCTGTAATTACCTATTTACAGACAATTGGGAGACTACAAAGACTATGTGATGAACAAATCTGCACCCGAAGGGTGTATCGCTGAAGCATATATTGCGCATGAGTGCGTAACGTACACCAAGTTGTATTTGGGAGCGTTGGAGGACCCTCCACAACATATGCCCGTAGATGGAGGGCAGTTCAACCTTTCGATCATCTTTGATGATATTGAAGTTTCTGGAAAGTTGCCCAACTCGTACAAGTTGGAACCTTATGAGCTAGTCATTGCCCATTGGTCGGTATTGATTAACTGTCCAGAAGTTCAATATTGGAAAAATTTGCACCTTTACTGCCCTGCTATTTCCGGTGATGTTGAGTACCACAGCAAGACGTTCGCAAACTATTTTGGCAACTGGGTAAGTTGATACTTAAATTGACCTGTATATGATCGATGTTAAGTGCATGTCTCGCATCCTATTTATACGTACTTAATAAATGATTATTTTCAGATGAATCATGTACAAGATGATGGTATCCCTCAGTGGTCACACGAATTGAGGCTCTTGGCGCAGAAACCGGTAACTTCCAGAGTTTATCCTATGTGTAAGGTTAATGGCGTGCTATTTATTTGTGAACATAGAGATGTCAGATGAAAAACACAGAATTCTGGGGTAATGGTGCATGGTGGGCAGAATGGAGTTGACTATTACGGTGTTCTCCATTCAGTTGTCGAATTAATATATGGGGAAGGCATGACCGTGCACTTGTTTAAATGTAGATGGTTTGATATTGACCCTCAGAACACAAGAACCGATCAATACGGGATTTTTTCGGTGAATACTGCCACAAGCTGGTATGAAGATGATCCGTTTGTGTTGGCCACGGCGGTCAAACAATTATTCTATCTTGATGATCTTGTGCATAAAGGCGTGTGGAAAGTGGTTAACCATGTTCTTCCACGAAACATATACAGTGCCTCCACCCTTGGTACTGTGACCTCGGATAATGAAGAAGTCAGTGCATACCAAGAGCCGAACGCAACTGGTATTCCTGAAACCTCAACAATTCGCCTTAATAATGTGAGACATGGCAGTGTGGTACGAATTCCTCAACCGAATCTTCTTGATGTTAATCAAAATGAAGACAATGAAGACTCAAGTGACGAGGACATACACATCTTACCTGAAAGTAACTCGGAAACAGAGTCAGACTCAAGCGATGATTATGATTATGCGCCTTAATTAGTGTATATATATATATGTATGTTATTTCGACTTAGAACGTACAATGTAAAATGAATTTTATTCGATCATATTATCGATCGACTTTAAATTGTGTCGATCGATCGGGAAAAAAATACAACCGATCGATTAATAATTAATATCGATCGATCGTATTATTAAATAATTTTGCTTTACTAATTTCTTATTAACTATTAATAATTTCATATTAATTAACTATTAATAAATATATATATTAAAACACTACACATTTAATTAGTTTACCGGCCGGCATAAATGAAAAATAAATAGAGGAACTATATTCGACGAGTTGCATATGAAATCTCGTCGGATATAGTTGAACCGACACTATGTCCGACGACATGCATATGAAATCTCGTCGGATATAGTTTCGGTTCAACTATATCCGACGAGATTACTTAACTCGTCGGATATAGTTAAGTTTTATATCGGAACTGGGTACGATTTGGGGCAGAAACGAAACTGCCCCAAACCGGAACAGTCTCCTCCTCTCCGCCTCCTCTCGATTTTCTACGCAATCTTCGTGTTGGAAGCAAGCAATCGAAGGTCAAGTGCTATTCCATCGATCCTCAAGCCAAATCCCTCGTCGATTAGTGAAAAAACAGGTTTGAAATCCCTAATTTCAAATTTTCGAATTTTTTGAATTCGGTTGGATTTTACGTTGTGGAATGTGTTGATTGTCAATGTGGATGCATGTATTGATATAGTTGTGGAATTTGTGGATTTTATGCATGTATTGAGTTATATTAGAATAATTTTGTTTTTAAGGTTAAATTTAGGTTAAATTTGCATGAATATTTGTAAATAATATGTTAAATTTAGGTTAAATTTGCATGAATATTTGTAAATAATATGTATGTTAAATTTAGGTTAAATTTTGATTTTTTTTTGAATTTTATGCATGTATTGATATATATTGGAATAGTATGAAATTTTAGGTTAAATTTGGATTATATATGGATTATATATGGCCGGATTGGATTATATATGGATTGGAATTTTAGGTTAAATTTGCATGAATTTGGATTATTTGGATTATTGGAATTATTGATATATATATATAGTTAAATTATTGGATTATATATGGCACCGGGATTAATTTTTATAATTTTATGGATAAATTAGGAATTAGGAATTATTTTTAATTTTTATAATTTTATAGCAACGATGCAATGGTTTAATTGCGGACCTTCCCGAGGGGCCGGGTAGCGATCGAGTACTTCGAGGGGGAGGTCCAGAGGGAGAGGGAGATCGGGACGTGGGGATGAGGGCTCGGGAGCTGGGGATCCTGATGGCACCGGAAGTCGGTCCGCATCAGGATCCACCAGTGTCCCCAACACTTACAGTGTTCCGCTGACCTCTCGACACCGTCGGCTGATGGGCGAGGGACAACCTCAGCAGCAGCAGCTCGAGCCGGCTCGATCCTCAGGTTCGAGGAGGGTTCAGCAGGTCAGTCGCACGCCGGAAACGGATAGTGCGACTCAATCCTCGGTCCGATGCCGGACATTCATCGCGAGGAGGGTTCCCCCGTCATCCACCAGACAGCTCCTCATTCTTCCGAGAAGGCTGATGGATCTACTCAGTCCTCGGCGAGGATGCGACTATGCCCGCCGCCTACATTATTCTTACCATTGGAAATCCCGACGATACCTCATGTCGATTCCGACGGGATGCCTATTCCGGGACAGCTAGGGTTCATTACCCCGGAGCAGGCATATGCGTATATACCCTTCCCGGCACCTCTATGGAGTGCAAGGATTCCGAGACAATGCACCGACGAATCAGGTAAATATTAATTAGTGATATCTTTTTACTCCCTAATATTTAAATTCAATTAGGTGTTGATGTTTAAAAAATCGTCTACATATATATGTGATAGGCGAGATCATGCCCGGTGCCAAACAGAAGAGAACCAGAGGCCCCGTCGTCGGCAAGTTACTGGACGATGCCATTCAGGCTAGCGATGGTGGCCAACTTATGATTCCGACCGGGGATAGAGGGCAGGTGATCGAGGGAAATGTCACTCGAAAGTACGCGGGGATGGCCGGCAGCCTCATACGGGATAGTGTCCCAATGTTGTGGCAAGATTGGAATTCAGTGCCACAAGCCGTCAAACATCAGCTGAATAATGCGTTGTCGGTGAGTTGAATTGTATATTCATTATGAAAATTTTCAATAATAAATTTTTAATATTATTGATATATATATAAATATATGCATTGCATAGGTGGTTCCGCGTGGATGAAGACATTAGACCCACGTGGGCGGATGAAGTGCATGGGAGCAGGTTTGCAGACGACCATTTGTTTCAATTTTTTCGTTTCTTTTGATTATGTTCATACAATGTTGTTAGTTACTAACACTTGATTTTATGGGTATATATAGGTATAAGGAGTGGAAGGCCGAGCTGAAGAAGCATTGGAAAAAGTACGGGGACGATCGTGAGGGTACCCCTAGCGAGTTTTGTTATAGGGAGTACGAGTGGCGATGGCTTGTGGTTCACTTCAACAACCCTCGATTGAAGGTACGCAACCTTCAATCGATTTAATTTTTGTTTTATCGTACTTCCCGTAAATTATTTGGCTAATGAGTGTTTTTTTTATGTTGACTTAATCGCGCAGGCTCTTTCTGAAGTCAACGCAAGGAACCGG
The DNA here is from genome assembly GCA_946800695.1 of Geum urbanum. Lineage (NCBI taxonomy): Eukaryota > Viridiplantae > Streptophyta > Magnoliopsida > Rosales > Rosaceae > Geum > Geum urbanum. Next base: position 1,531,976 of record OX327008.1, on the reverse strand, counting down.
GCCAAAAACATCACAAATCATCATGCCGGTACCAGATCATACTCGGGTTGGATCGAGGAGGCGGCCAACCACCCAGAAGATGATCCCCTTGTCTATACGATGCAGCACGCGTATCCGCAGAATCCCGAATATGCTGTAAGTGTCCTTATAATAAAATAAAATTATTTCTTATTTATTTAGATTATTTTTTTAATTAATATTTTATTGTTCTTTGTCAATTAGTCGAGAATTCAGGAGGCGATTCCGGAGGTGTTGACTCAAGTGGCGAGAGAGCTCTATCCCAACACCCCCGATGCGGAACTCCCGATTGATCAGATTGATCGATCTGATCCGATCGTCAGGGCCAGGATTACGTCAACTGCGATCCCTCCAGGGAAGAACACATTCTACTGCAGGGGTTCCGGAAAATGGGGTCAAGGGCTGCTGAAGCAGACCCCTGAATTCTCTCGCGGATCGGGATCATCATCATCATCTTCGAGGACTAATGAGCTAAACGACCGGCTTCATAGGCAACAATTGAGATGGAAGCTCAACGACGTCGGATAGAGGAGATGGAGCAAGCGCAGGCTGCAGAGCAGAATCGGTTGGCCAAACAGCAGCTGCAAATGGGGACATGGATGCAGCAATGTTATGCACAGTTGCAAGCATCTGGAATCCAGATAGCTCCCCCCCCCCCCCCCGCCCATTTTCGGTGTGCCACAGCCACAGCCTTAGCCTCAGCCGCAGCCTCAGCTTCAGCCTCAGCCAGACCAGAACCAACCAACTTTCTCCAATCCGTTTGACCACATAGACTTAGGACCAGGACCCCCCTACATTTGAACAATTGTCGGTTTCATTTTTATTTTCATTATTTACTACGCATATGTATACAGATTTTAACGATTTCGGTTTTAATTTATTAATTTATTTATTTACTACGTACTCGATCTAGTTTCAATGGTTATTGATTTTCAATTTGAACAATATATAGATAGCGTGATTTTTTGTGAATGGAGGTTTTGAGATAAAACCCAAAACCTGCCAAAAAAAATTTAAATTTTTTCACTATATCCGAGGACATGTGTCAATATCGTCGGATATAGTTTTCTCCATGGTCAATACATTATCATCGGTTTTAGTCTATCTATTTTCCAACGATAACCCTAAATTATCGTCGGATATAGTATTACCGACGGTGTATTACCGACGATACTATATCCGACGATGTGTCGTCGGATATAGGTATGACCGACGATAAACGGAAACAGACCGACGACACCAAGTCGTCGGTCATAGTAATTCTTCCGGTAGTCGATCTTCTCCAATAAGTATCTAATTCTTCATATTTAATACATTTCTGAGCCAACTCCGCATTTCCTAGCAAGAATAGGAAACAATGTTTTATTCATAGAAAACAAGCTATATGCATAAAGTTAGGAGTGTAATAGGCACATAATTATGGTCCTAAAAACTACCTCACACTTAAGCTTTGCTTGTCCTTAAGCAAACTAAGGAGAAAAGAATTAAGCTAAACTAGACTTGAAGCATTAAAACATACAAGTATGTAAGTGTCCCACATGGTAGATTGTTTTCCCTCAAAGAATCATTGCTAGATGGATTGAACTACTTTTGAGCAACACTTTTAAAACATGTAATCAATGCATATGTAATAAGCCAAAACGAGAGATGCTAAACCAAATGTGTCACAATGAGCTGTATTCAAATTGATATGTTTCATAACAATCAAACTCACTAGATAGCACTCAATGCACTCAAGTGTTTGAGGGTTAGTGTTTGCACTCATAAATCGCATCAATCACATGTTCTTCATAAGCTCGATTTTCAACCAATGTTCCAACAATCCAAAAACATAAGCATTTCAAATCCAGAGGACTTTTATTCGGGTTGAAACAAGGTTTAAGGAATGGGTTTAATGAAAGAAGGATATAGGGATTCAAGAACCAAGCAACCTAGCAAGCAACTCACATGTCGAAGTTTCTAACATACTCTAGGTGCTACTAGCTTTCCCCTTTTTTTTCTCATACAAACCATTTCCCAAAACACTTATTCTTTATATACACTACCATATTTTTGTGGAACTTTTTTTATTTTCTCTTTTCTATTTTTCTATTTTTATTTTCTTCGAAACTCTTTTTTTTCTTTCTCTTTTGAATAAACACAACACAAGTGAATCATCACAACATCCTCCTCCACCTCACACTTATCTCTTTTTCCAAACTTCCCAATAAGCACAACTCTAAGCACATCCTAATTGGACTTCATTATCGCTTGCTCAATTACCTAGTTAAGGGTAGGAGTAAGTGTTTAACCTTGGTAAGGATTTGTGGTGTTCATGAGTAAAAATGCTAAATAATATAAGGCTCAAATTGGCTCACTAAAGGATATATGTATCATAGGGTTCAAAACAATTTGGCCATGGTGGTAACCTAATGCTTCTATCATTTTTGAAAATAACTCATGATTTGAAAAATGTTTTACACGGTTTAAAGCAAGTTCTAGATTACACAATAATTGATCCATATCACACATGAAAGAATATGTGCACAATGTAGCTATGCATGCACAATAAGGCTCAAAAATCTCACATAGGCATGGATAACTTCGAAAACATATCAAGCCTTCTTTTTCTCTTTGTGAACTCATTTTGAATGTCATATGAACTTTTCAAACCGATTAAACATACATTGTTTTCTCTTTTTAAACATGCTCAAAATTATACAATCTGCTAGCCATTAGTTCAAGTCTCATCATTGGGAGTGGTTATTCAGAACAAAAACACACAAATTTTTGTACAACATTTTCTCAAAAAAAAATTCAATTTTTATGATTTTTCGGATAAGGAGTGAAAATGACTTAGCCGCCTACCTCACACTTTAGAATCAAATTTTTCCCAATTTGCATAAAACCACATAATAGCCAAAAGTGTAGACAAGATAGCAAGGCATCATCATTTCAAAAAATTATTTACCTAACACATGTTTTCCTAGGCATAGTAATTAGCATGCATTCACACTTTAAAGGGTCATATAGTCTCTAAGAAGTAATGAAGCTATTAGAGTCCTATCAACCACGATGGGGACATGCATACTAAACACATTTCAAAGGAAAATAATGTTGTGATCTAGCATAAAATATGAGGGGACCTCACACTTACATAAGACTACCACCTTCTTTGTGACTCCAAACAATACAATAATGATGAATAGATCGCTCCTTCATCGAACAAGAGTGAGTCATCAAGACATTGCAAGGCTAAAAACCTTTGGAAGATGTCTACTCTTGGGGATGAGAGTTAAACCTAAGCATCCTAACATAGCATCATTCACAAACATATGCTCGTAAGGGCTAGAAAGTAGAGAAAGAGTAAGGGAGAAAGAAAGTGAAAACACTTTGTAGATAGCCTCTGAGCTCCAAATGTACGTCAATGTTAACCCAAGAAGACCAAGTTAGGTCTCACCATCCAAAGGTGATATGAGTGAAGGGAGGAACGGTAATCGGCGTCCTCACATGGATATTGATAGCATGGGAAATCTCGAGGGAGTGGAAGATCAAAGGCATAGAACTTGGACTCCAAAAGGGGCGAAAATTATACTTTGAAGAAATGGGCTTCGATGGGTCGAAGGGAATCCCTCGATCCATCGAAGCATGTCCCTGGATCCTCGTGCTACAGCAGCTTTCGATAGATCGAAGAAATGCTTCGATCCATCGAAACTAGTCCCTAAGTTTTTGTATGCAGGCAACCTTCGATGGATCGAGAAAACCTTTGATCCATCGAGGCTAGCTCACAGATTTTTGCTGAAGGAGAGCCTGCATTTTGCAGAAAATTGCCTCAAGTCCCATTCCATTCCTTACATCCAAAACACACACCAAATACAACAAAAGTAAACTAACACACATAATCGTGGTTGGTCAACACATCCAATTGCACATCAAAGTAACAATAGGCACACAAGCAATCAAAATATGCATAAAAGTGAGAGTGAGGTAAGAGGTGAGAAGTGCTCCCCCTTGAAGACCGAAAACATAGCGTTCAAAGTCACCGACAATCACCAACATACAAGACCAAGATTGGTTTTGCCTTTCATGCGAGGCTCTACGCTTCTCCGGGTTATACACCAAATCTGCTACCTTACACTTTATATCAAGAAACCTTTTCCTATGGACTCCGGCCATTACAGGTTATAGTTTACGGGCGTAAACATGGTCCCGTGGAGGAAGGAGGTCATGCTATCATGGTCGGGTCCTTAGAATGAAAGACCCTCCCATTACACTTTGTTGTCGCCTCTATAAAGGCCTCCACTCTATCTCTATAAAACTCTAAAGTCTTCCCATTCATCAAGTTTCTCAAGATCACCACTCCATTTGGACATATCTCAAGCAATTTGTAGCATACATCCCGTGAAGAGTTGGAGTTCTTCAAAGCGACTTTGCTTCCAATGACAAGCCTTTCCGGCTTTAACCTCTCCTTTGCACGATCATTGACCTTATCCGATGGCATCACCTCGTCGACACTCATTGCATCGGCTTCCGGTTCTATGTACCTTGTATCTTCATCATTTTCGAGTCTCGAATGCACAACTTTGATGCTCATGGCTTGTAGAGAAGGGATCTTTGTCGACTTGTTAAATATTTTGAACACCTTTGTCTTCTTAAACATGGTAATGGTGAGCTCTCTGGCTTTAACATCAATCTTGGTACCCGCCGTGGCCATAAAAGCTCTTCCGAAGATCAAGAGGAGTTCATCAGACCCTCTTGGTTCTTCCATGTCAAGAATAAAAAAGTCGACCGGTATAATGAGATCTTCAATCATTACAAGCACATCTTCAACTATGCCCCTTGGATGGACAATGCTCCTATCCGCAAGTTGTTAGGACATATCTACCGACTTCAACTTTCCCAAGCCAATGGACTTGTATACAGAATATGGCATCAAGTTAATGGAAGCTTCAAGGTCCATCAAAGCTTTCGGAAAGTACTTTGTTCCTATAGTGCACGGTATAGTGAAGCTTCCTGGATCCTTCAACTTCTTGGGCACCTTCCTTTGTATGATGGCAGCGACCGTGGCGTTTAGCTTGACCTTCTCGCTCTTTTCCTCCCATTGAAGCTTGTTCTTCAACCGGTGGTTTCGGAAAATACTTTGTTCCTATAGTGCACAGTATAGTGAAGCTTCCTGGATCCTTCAACTTCTTGGGCACCTTCCTTTGTATGATGGCAGAGACCGTGGCGTTCAGCTTGACCTTCTCGCTCTTTTCCTCCCATTGAAGCTTGTTCTTCAACCGGTGGTTAATGCATAAATCCTTCAAGAACTTGGAGTACATTAGGATGGTTTGGATGGCATCAAGAAGGGGGATATTAATCTTGACCTTCTTGAAGACATCCAAGCACTCCTTGGTCTTTTGATCCAAGCTCACTTGTGCCCTCTCCTTGTTTCTTACTTGGGGAAAGGGTAGGCACGCTTCTACATCACTTCGAGTCTCTTTAGGACCTTTCTTGGACTTGCCCTGAATCTTGCTTTCGATGGGTCAAAGTTTCTTCTTGACCCATCGAAAATTTTCTGCCTCTGAATCCTTACGCTTGCTTTGATGGGTCGATGATTCTTCTCGACCCATCGAAGGAAGGATCTCGATTTCTCCATTCTCCTTCAAAGTCAACCTGGACTGCTTTCCGTTTATCTCTCTACCTTCTTGACTCTTTTCGGAATTTTCAAAGTGACTCAAACCGGTCTTAGACCCCGCTTGATTAATCTCTAACTCATCATCTTCGTCATCTGATGCTTCTACATCCTCAAAATGAATAATCTCGGTTCTATCATTGAAGTGCACCATTCTATCTTTGCTTAAAGTACCAAATCCACTCTGGGAGGTTAGTCGTGACACCAAAGGTGTGTCATCTTCTTTTCCATCATCGCTCTGCACTATTGGAGCATTACCATAATTGTCGAACCTCTTTCCAGATCTCAATACCGCTTTCACAACGTTGACTTGATGCTTAGAATTTCTCTTCGTAGTACAGGGAAACTTGTGAGCTTTACCTTCCCGTTGGTTTTTGTGTGCCTTTGCCAATTGGCTCACTTGCATCTCAAGCTTGTGGATAACACTTTGGTTCTAATTTCGGAGGGCTTGGTTGTCTCCCTTCATACTCATGAAAATGTCAAGAAAAGTTTTCTTATTTTTTGCTTGGGTTTTCACATACTCTTCTTGGTGCTTCAATAGTCTCGCCGAAAGCTCATCCGTATTAGCCTTAGGTGCCTCCAATTAAGGTGGAGGAGTAGGTGCTTAAATCATTGATGGTTGTTGTTGTTGAACTCTAGGCACGAAAGGTGCTCTCGCTTGATAAGTATTACCATTCAAGACATTTGCAAATCCTCCACTAGGCCTTGGTACAAATCGGGGGGCTCTTTGATAGGTAGATACTCCCTTGTTTTCACTTCCCGATACACCATAACTACCTTGACTTCCACCTTTATTGTTAAATCCTTCAGTTGATCTTTGAAAACCAACTTGATATCCTTTCATTTGCCTTAGGGATCCTCCTTGATTGCCTTGTCCGTGTCCACCCCAAGAGAAATTAGGGTGGTTTCTCCATCCCGGGTTGTAGGAGTTGGCATAAGGATCATTGTTTTGAGGTTGGTCATAGAAGATCCCCTTGCACTCTTCAATAATCTCTGGATAATTTTCTTGGTGAGGACATTGCAAGGTTTCGTGCATCGTACTCTTGCAAATCATACAAGTAACCGGCTCCACACTTATTTTCGATACTTGATTGACTTGCCCACCCCTTCGGTTTTGTCTCATCAATAAGTCTAACTTCTTATTCATGGATTCCTTGAGCTTCTTAATGGCGTCTTCTTGAATAGGATTTCTCTTCACTTCATAGATACCACCCCGGCTAGCTTGTGTAGCTTCTCTCAAGGAGATCGTCGGCTTCTTCACATGAGGCTTAATGTCCCATAGCGCCAAGCGCTCCGCCAATTTCTCCAATAAGATGTGAGCTTCCTCCGAGATCTTATCCATGAAGTTACCACCACATGCGTTGTTTACCTTCCTTCTAGTCTCCATGCTAAGCCCTTGATAGAATAAAGACATTAGCATATCTTGAGATTGCCCATGGTTGGGACAACCAAGCTCTAGGGATTTGAACCTTTCCCAAGCTTCACAAAATAATTCTCCATCCTTTTCTCAGAAGGTCATCAAGCTTGTCCTCCTCTCATTGATATTCCCCGGTGGGAAGTATTTTGTAATGAACTTTCTTTGGAGTGCCTCCCATGAAATGATGGAGTTGGGAAGAAGATTATTGAGCCAATCCTTGGCCTTATCACACAAACTTGATAGAAAGACCCTCAACCTCAATTGACTCGGGTCCATGTTGCGGATATTTAGCCGTGCACATGCCTCTTCGAACTCTAATAGGTCCGAGTAAGGATCCAAATTGGCATGGCCAAGGAACAATGGTAGAGTTTGTAAGAAACTTGGCTTGATCTGGAATGACTCGCCCACCAACGGTTAGAGGACAATGCATCCAGTATGGGCTGTCAAAGAGGGAAGGGCACACTCCCTCAATGGTCTTCCTTCATAGATACCATCGTCTCCTATAGCTATTTGTTCTGTGGATGGTACACTTTCTCCTTAGGATGAGGAGTCTTCTTCGTGTTCACTAGCTTATTCTTCAAGATGCGCATCAACTTCAATTGTGAACACTCGGACTCCACAAGATGGATTTTCTCGTTGATCTTCTAGAGCAAGATCAAACAAATTTCCAAGTGCTTCCCGGTTACTAACCCTCAACACAGGTACACCAACCCTTTCTTCTCTACTTTTATCAGCTCCCTCACTTGTAGGAGCCACGTTGTCGAAACCTAAATTAGTCTTCCAAAAAATGGGTGACGAACTCGAAGATGGAGTGTGTAGACGTGTGTGACGAAAGGCCATAAACCTGAAAACACACTAGGCAACCAATAGATGTTAGGCCTAAACTCTCAAAGGACTCAAAGCCTTGAGGGCCTTCCACGGTGCTTCTTTGACAACTCCCTCAAGGAAACATCAATGAGCTCTCTAAGAGTTTGAATGGAATTTTGGTACGTGGCGCAGTGGCATTCACTGTGCTATGGACACCGAGGTGAACCGAGGTTAAGGCATGCGTGACCCAATATACCGAAATTGCTGAATAAAGTCCTAAGAATCTAGAGTCTGGCGAAAATTAAGTTTGCTAAATCTAGACACATACTAGTTACAATACGTAAAAATAAGACTTAGTTGAAATGTGCTTCAACGGGATATAGATAAGTAAGGAAAAGGATGAAAGATCAAGGGAAACAAACTCAAGAATCTACCCAAATTTGATGGATCGAAGGATATACCTTAGATGGAAAGAAGCAATCTCCCAGGTGTCACTGACTGGAGAACTTTTGATGGATCGAACATACTATTCAACAGATTGAAGAAGCTCCTCAGACTTTCGATGCAAGCTGAATTCGATGGATCGAAATGCCTCCTGCAACCAAGGTTAGAGCATAATTCCTAACAACATTTTACCCCAACAAACCTACCAAAGTATCATTCTGAAGCAAAAATAAACGAAATAAGATTCTAAGTGATAAATTGAAAGAAATCAAAAGAAAAACAAACAAGCATTAAGAAATAATGTCCGGATGACTCGCAATCAAAGGCTCAAGAGACTCTATTCCATGCTAAGTGCTAGGGAACCAAATCTTAAGATAAATCTCATAGATAATACCCTAATCATGTTCACATGTTCATCAATCCTTAAGTGAGTAGCTAATTCATTCAAGGGTTATTTTTAAGTCCTTTAACACATACAACAACTTAGCTAGAGTCAACACATGCATATAAGAAATTATACAACAAGCTCAAGCATATAAACATACCATAATCACACAATAAACTCATTCATAAAACAAATCTTCATAACATACACTAAAACCATGAAATATACATAATCCAAGATATGTTCATCACATCACATGAACCCTAGCCTCCCAAAATCTACTACTCACTACTCATAACAAGTATAGAGCTTAGATACATGATTGAAAGTTAAAAGAGGATGAGAAGTAACCAAGAGTCCCCAAAAGCTCCAAGGTCTTCTAGCTATTCTTTCCTCTTTATTCTAAAGCTCATTGATGTTGAGTCACCCACATAAGGCTAGAGAGATAATGGTGTAATGGAAGGTATTGTGGTGGTGATGGAGATTTCTAGGCCGTAGATGGTGATTATAGGTGTGTTTTGATGGAGGAGATGGCTATTCCAATGGGTATGGATGGAGAGGGTTTCTAGAGAGCTAAAACTTGAGAAATTTGAAAAATGAAGTATATTATATGTGGGTGCCAAGGGGAGCTCGAATTTAAGCTGAATGTGGAGGCAAATATGGACCCTTAGATGATAGGAAATGGTGAGATGGAAGATTTAAAGGTTAACTTTGAATTAGGGAGACCATGATCCACTATTTTAGGCTATGGAAGGCTACGCTCCAAAATGGTGACATCATGCGGTCTAACTTGTTCTCTTTCTCTCCAAATTAGATTGATAAGCATAGATGAGCTCAATGAGCCTCCATTGGGCTGGACTCCATGTGATTGGGTCGGCTAATGTGGGCCGGCCGGCTGTGGCAAATTTTGGCGGGTTCTAGGCAACTTCTGGCGACCTCCGGTGAAGCTATTTTGTCCTTTTCTGAAAGTTTCTCCAAATTCTCTCTTGACCTCGGAAATGTATATGTCTTTTCCAATAAGTATCTAATTCTTCGTGTTTAATACATTTTCGAGCCAACTCCGCATTTTCTAGCAAGAACAGGAAACGTCATAAGAACAATGTTTTATTCATAAAAAACAAGTTATACGCATAAAGTTATGAGCGTAATGGGAACATAATTATGGTCCTAATAATGGCCCACTTCAACCAATGGTAAAAAATATGGGTCGTATGAAGCGTCCTATGAATACGATGAAGGAGGAAATTGACTTAGTCCTTGTCGAACAGTATCAGATGCTTGATTTTCTTATGGGCATCATATCTCATCTTTCACCAGGTTTTGGAGGGGGAAACAGTAAGAAGGGCAAGACGTGAAGCATATGATTTTCTTTTGTTTCTAGTTTGAATTTTCTGTTTTTTATTAGTTGTTATTTTTTGTTGTTTGTAATTGAATCAATATTATTAATGAAGTTGATGTTTATGTATCTTTTGTTCTTCATTTTATTTTATTTTGCAATGGATTTGATGAATGTATGTGTGTATAAAGTTATTGAATGATACAACATCATCAGCCAGGTCCAGTTAGATACACAAACAGCTACATAGACAACTACCCAGACAGAGGTCTATGAATTTTTATGAATCATTTCATTAACCTATGTAATAATATTTCTGTATCTTTTGTTATTCAGTTTTATGTTTTGAAATGAAGTTTATGAATGAATATATGAAGCCCCTGAATGATACAACATCATCAGTCTGGTCAAGTCATATACTCAGATAACTATCCTTGAATTTTATTGAATCAATGCATTAACCTATGTAATAAAATGCTTGTTTTTCCCTTCTTTACAATGAAGTATAAAACACAAAAACAAGAGACCCGAAAACAAGGCCGGTCCTGCATAAGTAAAGGCCCGGTGCGAAAACTAAAATGTGGCCCCTAATTTTATTTTTTTTGCGTATTGTTATGTTTGCATTATTATTATTATTATTATTATTTTGTGTATTGTTATGTTTGTATCAAAAATTATTTTATTGTATTTGATATTCTATTACAACTGAATCTATTGAGAAGTATTAAATAAAATCACCAATGCTTAGATCAAGTATAATACAGATTATAACATTGAGGCACAAAAGATAAGAAGGAAAAAAATCGCACAAAAAGAAAAACTAGAGGAAAAATGGAATACAGAAAAATAAAAGAAAGGAAAAGAAAAAAAATCGCACAAAAAAAACTGAGCTTAAACGGAATGCAGAAAACAAAATGGAGAAGTTGAGGATCAAAATTGGAATACAGATTATTTTTCTGATATAATTTTTTTTTAGGCCCCCGAAAATTGGAGGCCTGGTGCGGCCGCCCTCGCCCGAAAACAACCTCAAATTTGTGTTTGTATTTGCAAGTAACAAGTTGTAGATCTGAAATTCGTATACAGATATCCAGACAGGTACTTAGACAGATATCCATATAGATACTTAAACAGATATTCAAACTTTTAGAAAATTATTCTAACAACATCTTTAATAATCCACACAGACTTGTATATTCAATCGATAGGGTTGTTGCAAGTTCTTCTATTGTGACCAGTTTGGTGACATCTTAAGCACTCTGTCGGCATTGTTTGTTTTTCGCCCTTCTTCCTTATTCTCTTTTTCTTTGGTCTTCCCGGTTGTTTTTTTTGTTAATGGACGTCTGACATCCAGTCCGTATTATGACATGTCCTGAAGCAATTTCTCAATGTTTGCCACTAGATTGAGTGTAAATGAGTAGGCTTGTCTGTAATATTAAACTTTGTACAAGTTGTCCACGTAATCGTAAACTTCTTTTCCTATCTCTTGAATGACAATAAGGGCATGGGAGTAGGAAAACATCAGCAACTACCACTGTCCACATGAGCAGGTCCATACCTCCATGTTGACTGCACTACTATATTTGTCAGCCTAAACTTCATAGACAAGACCATTGGAGTTCATCAGTCTTCAATGCCCTGCAATTAGCTTTCCTTCCATCCTTGATCCCATTATAGAGTGCCATTTTTCATATTCTTCTTTTTTGCTTGCAATCCTTTCCATCACCTTTCTCCTGGAAGAAGTGTAACAGAAAAAAAAAAAAAGAATTAAAACAGTGCAATTTACAGATATCCTAGAAATAATAGAATGAATTTGGTTGTAATGGTTGTAATGCAACAATGAACAAATATCCAGACAGCTATGCAGTCATCTACCCAGACAGCTACCCATGAAATAATAGAATGAATCAGGTTGTAATGGATGACCTGATTTCATCAGCAAGATAGAAGATAGGTAGTGTGGAGAGATGTACTATCTAACTGGTGAAGCACTCTGAGATGTTGTTTGTCATTTTGCCATACCTATATCTTTCGAAGAATGCAGCACACCATTTTGCCTTTAGGAGATCCTTGAAGAAGTCAGTTATCTCTGCATATCTGTCTTCTAGCTTAAAAAAGAACTCATAATGCCTTTCACTTCTACCATATGCACATTGCATGAAGAGTTCAGAAATTCTATCCTTCAAGTGTCCTATGTAGTTGTCTTTTAGGTTAGCAACCAAGTGTCAAAAACAGTAGTCATGCTCATCATTGGGGAACACCTCTAGAAGAGAACTCATAATTCTATTATAACGGTCTGAGAGGAATTTTATTTTCCTCTGAGTATTAGTTTCCTGGTTTATGTTGTGTCTATATATCTCATCTCTTAGGTTCATCAAGAACCACCTCCATTTGCTGTCATTTTTGACATCAACTATGGCAAATGCAATTGGATAAAGTCCTGAAAAGAACCAAAAATGTGAGGTGCCTAGTTGTATAGTAAGTACTGAAATGCAGTTTATAAACAAAAAAAAGATATCCAGATAGCTACTTAGTCAGCTACCCAAAAAATTATGCAGACAACTACCCATGAAGTTATATCTTTGATATGTCTACATTACCTTGATCTACATTTTTTGCAGAGACCCCATGATCTGTCATTTGTATTTGTTTTTGAGAAAACTTGCATCAATGAAAATCATGGGTCTATAGTATTGAAATCCTTGCATGCAAGCACCAAATGACACGAAAATGCGGTGAAACCTTTGTGTTTTCGAATGAATATCGACCACAAATTTTGAGCCATGATTAGTTTTCATTAATTCTTCTCTTAACCAGAGAAGGTTTGTGTATGATTCGGCTTCGTTTCCATGCAGTGAATTCATTGATAATTCATTTCCATACCACACTATCTTGTAAGAGACTTTTAGGCCAAAACTCTCTCTAATTTCTGTCTATAAGGCCTTGGCTCCCTTATTATGATCAGCACGCAGTTTGTCTTTAACGATTGAGCTGAGTATTGAATAAATGTTAAGTTTCAAATATAGAAAATAACTGACACAAAATCAATAAAGAACTCTTTAGACAAAGATTTCAACACACTACCGGATTAAGACACATTGCCGGCGACTTTAAGTCGCCGACCTTGTTTTTTTTCTCTCCGGAATTGTCATTACCGGCGACAAGTCGCTAGCAATGCCGTCGCCAGAAATTGCCCGCCAGAGATAGCATTGCCGGCGATGGCGTTTCACGTCGCCGGTAATGTCCTAAACATCACCGGCGACTCATGTCGCCGGCAATGTCCCCGACTTGAGTCGCCGGTGATTTTTAGGACATTACCGGCGACTCAAGTCGCCGGCAATGTCAGCGCCGCCGTGGTCGGAATTTGAAGACATTGCTTGGAAAAAATTTGAAAAAAAAAACCCGGTTCTGGATTGGGCCCAATTCCAGAACCTGCATTGAAAGACATAAACCGTACAATCATACAAGTTCAACAGTACACATAAATATCCAACGTACAGTACAAATAGCAACGATACGAAAATTAACTACAACTACACGTCAGGGTCGAGGAACTTGCGGGTCAGGGTCGAAGAAATCCATGTACTCATTTGAACTCCGGTGGCTACCCTAGTCTTGCTGTGGCGGTGACTGGTGCGGTGACTGGTGCGGTGGTGGTGGTGGATAACTGGGGAAACTGGGGAACACAGGGACCGGGGGAGGTGTGGGGAGCGGTTGTCTGGTAGTCTGAGCCGCGTACATCGTCTACATCCAGGTGAACATTTGTGATACGATAAAAAAAATTAGGCTTGTAAGATACATTCAGGATGCATACCTTTGCTTTGGGGTGCTCGAAGTGGGCTATCAGCCACAGCCACTCGTACTCCCTAAACCGGAATTCGCTAGGGGTAGAACCTTGGCCTAGCTCCTTGTATACAGTGTAATGTGAAGAAAGCTTGTTCTTCCACTCTTTATACCTATATTAACACCAGGAAAAAAAAGTTAGAGATATTAAAACACTTGATAAACAAAAATCTAACTCGATATATACTCAAATAACTCGAAGCACATCACCTCATATGTAGTTGACGCTTTACCCACGTGTGAATAAGAACTTCATCCACGTCAAACCACACCTGCAATATGAATATATAAACGGTAAAATTATATATTTATTCGGACTTAATTAATAAATGTAAAATTTACGTAATGAAAATACGATTTAACTCACACTCAGTACATTATGCACTTGCATCTTCACATAGATAGGCACAGATTCCCAATCTGGCCAAAGCATTGGGACCTTGTCCCGCACGATCGCCTCGGCCATGCTGACATATTTTCGCGTGGTGTCAAATGCCTCGATCACCTCGCCATCCTCATTGGCCGTAATGGGCGTTTTCCTTCCCCCGGTGGCCTGCTCAAGTCTCTTCCCGGTGCAGGTGCCTCTAGCCCCTTTTCGTTTTTAAAGTACCATTAACGAAATTGCCTAATAATACAATGTCAACAAATTGATATCATTAATTGAACCTATCGTAAGTATTAAGTAATAACGTTAAGTAATCAATATGATGTTAAATAAAATTTACCTGCATCGTCCGTTTGTTGGTTGGTGCACCTCACACTCCAAAGATACACGAGGTCGAATGGAATGAAGTTGTACGCTTCCTCCACGCTCAGGAACTGCGGCCGTCCTTCAACATAAATAGGCATCCCCCTATCATCGAATTCAGGGATCACAGGAATCTCGTCGGGTAGGAAGAGACCGGACGACGGAGATAGACGAGGCCTGGACGATGAGGCCCCAGCACCATCTGCCTCAAATGATTCCCGTGAAACGGGAGTAGGCACCGGGCGAATAGGGGGCATTCGGATGGAGGGAGTTTCTGATGCCCCCGTTGACTGTCGCTCGTCTGAGGGTCTGCTGATGGAGGGACGTCTGCTGACTGAGGCTCGAGGCTCGACTTCCGGTTGCACGGCTCCGAATCGTGCAGCTTCCTCCTCTGCTCGCGCAGCTAGCAAGGCTTGTGTGCGAGCATTCATCATTGGCCCACTGCGCGTGTTGCTAACTGCGGCTGAGGAGGAAGCTTGACTACTGCTCCCTCCACTATTTCGGGAACCTCTCCATTTGATTCCTGGAAGCCAATTTGCAGCAAAACCTCCTGGACACCGTAATAGTCATGGATTCGGTTCTATAACAAACCGGAACCAAATGTAACCGGAACCGTTTGAACTCGGAACCGTTTGGAAGTGGAACCGTTCGGTTTCAAACGGTTCCGGTTACAAACAGTTCCGGTTCCAAACGGTTCCGGTTCCACGCGGTTCCGGTTTAAAACCGTTCTGGTTCCAAACCGTTCCGATTCTGATTTTTCACCTTAATTTATACGGTAAATTAACAACTATATCACCTTAATCTAAACACGTTAAATGCCGATTCCGATTTTTCACCTATTATACGTTAAATTAACAACTATATCACCTAAATTAACATATATCGATACATCATTTTCGACTTAAATTTTTTCACATATATATATACATCACATATATATACATCATGCATCTTAATTAAATTTAATTTTCACATATCTCACATACATCACATATTCATCCAAATCACGCACCCTAATTAATTTTCCACATTTTTCATACATATATATACATCATGCATCTTAATTTAATTAAATTTTCATATATATATATATACATCACATATTCATCCAAATCACACACCCTAATTATTTTTCCACATTTTTCAAACATTACCGGTATATATATACATTGCATATAAATTAATCCAAATCACCCTAATTAAATTTAATTTCCACATACATATATATATTCATTGCCACATACGTACATACGTACATACGTATATATATATATATGCACAAAAATAAATAAAAATTGAGAGAGGGAGAGAGAGTGAGCTTGCATGCACCTGCCATTGACGAGTTCGAGGTGATTTTCCGGCGACAGAGGTGAGGGGAGGAGGAGAGGAGGAGGGGAGGAGAGGAAATTTCAATTTGAAATGGGGTTTTTTAGTGTGGAGAGAGGAGAAGGGAGAGGAGGTGAGGGGAGGGGAGAGAGGAGGAGAGGAAGAGAGATTTGAGGAGAGGGAGGCGGCAGGAACAGTTTGGGAGGAGGAGAGGAGGAGTTTTAGGGTTTGAGATAGTGAGAAATGAGGGAGAGCTCGAGCTGGTTCGACCATATTCAGTAAATATTGCCAGCGAGTTAGTTGCAACTCGTTGGTAATGTCATTATTTCCCGAAGAATATCCGACTACGATTTCCGACTACGATTTCCAACACGATTTCCGACTACAATTTCCGACTACAATTTTCTACTACGATTTCCGACTACGATTTCCAACACGATTTCCGACTACGATTTCCGACTACAATTTCCGACTACAATTTCTTACTACAATTTCCGACTACAATTTCCGACTACGATTTCCGACTACGATTTCCGACTACAATTTCCGACTACGATTTCCGACTACGATTTCCAACACGATTTCCGACTACAATTTCCGACTACGATTTCCGACTACGATTTCCGACTATGATTTCTGACTACAATTTCCGACTACGATTTCCGACTACGATTTCCGACTACGATTTCCGACTACAAATTCCGACTACATCATTAACGTACTAAGGATGATAATCGTAATCATCTTCATAACTTGAGTCTGACTCGGTTTCATAAGTAACCTCTGGCAATATGTGCCGCTCCTCGTTATCTAAATCAGCGTCAACTTCATATGGATTAACATCAAGAAGTTCTGCTCCAGTAATTCGAACCACACTCCCAGATCTCACATTATTAAGGAGAATCGTAGATGATTCCGGAATGTCAAAAGCGTTCGGCTCTTGGTATGCAGTTACTTCCTCATCATCTGCGGTCTCACCAAGTGTGGCAGCACTGTATATGTTTCTATGAGCAACATGGTTAACCACATTCCACGGGACTTTGTTAAGAAGATCGTCAAGGTAAAACACTTGTTTTACTGATGTGGCAAGAATGAAAGGGTCATCTTCATACCAGCTAGTAGCAGTATTCACCGAAAGTGTTCCGTACTGATCGGTCCTTGTGTTCTCCGGGCTAGTATCAAACCATCTACACTTGAACAAGTGCACTTTCATGCGGTTCCCATAAATTAGTTCAACAACTGAATGAAGGACACCGTAATAGTCAACGCCATCCTGCCCACCATGGACCATCACCCCACAATTCTGTGTTTTCAGTCGGTCGTCTCGATTTTCACATATAAATTTCACGCCATTGACCTGACACATCTAGTAAACTTTTGAAGCTATTGGTTTCATCGCCAGGACCCTCAATTCGTTTGACCACTCTGGGCAACCATCATCTGCTACATGGTTCATCTGAAAACGATAAGAAATACGTACATAAGAAATTATGAACATAGAAACCATAAAACCACGTACGTACACATATTCTATAAAAGGATATATATAAAAATAGACATATACACATATACCCTTACCCATTGACCAAAGTAGTTTGCAAACGTCCTGTTGTGGTAATCAACATTTTCGGCAATAGCAGGGCAGTGAAGATGATAGTTTTTCCAATATTGTACTTCTTGACAGTTAATCAGTACCGACCAGTGGGCAATGGCTACCTCATTTCCATCCAACTTGTACGACTTTGGCAAGCTTCCCTGTACTACCACGTCATTGGAGATGATAGAAAGGTTGAACTGGGGTTCATCTATCGGCATCTGTTGTTGGGGGTCCTCAAGCGCTCCCAAGTACACTTTGGTGTACGTTACACACTCGTGCGCAACATATGCTTCAGCGATACACCCTTCAGGTGCATATTTATTCTTCACATAGTCCTTGTAGGCTCCCAATTGTCTACAAGTTAACAAGTGCATGTTAACTTACTTAAAAAATAAGAAAATTTACATATAAAAACATAGGCAAACCAAATGTATGAATGATTTGTACCTTTCCATGGGATACATCACAGTGTAGTGTACGGGACCGGTAAACAACAATTGTTCGGGAAGATGGATCATCAGGTGAGGCATGATGTCGAAAAAATTTGGGGGAAATATCCTCTCAAGCTTGCACATGATAAAAATGATGTCATCTTGCATCTCCCTGAGATCTGATTTTTTTAACTTCCCTGGTGCATAACTTCTGAAAGAATCTTGACAAGGCCACTAACGGCTCCACCACCTCTTTGGGCAGGTACCCTCGAATGAAAATAGAGAAAAGGCGTTGAAGCAGTACATGGCAGTCATGACTCTTTAATCCGTACATCTTATTGTCCCGGATGTTAACACACCTGCTTATATTTCCTGCATAGCCATAAGGATACCTGCATATATATATATAGCCATAGGCAACAATTATATTTCTCGCATATAACCATAATCCGGTAAATATTTAAGGCCAATTTCCTGCATTGCCATAAGAATATATACCTGACATTACTCAGCCACCGAAAAATTTCATGCTTATGCTTCGGCTTGACGGTGTAAGGAGCTTGCGGCATTTTTCTCTTACCATCTCTTAACCACATATGTTTCCGCAGTCCCATAGCTTTCAGATCAATGCGTGCCTTAGGGATGTCTTTTGTTTTCCCCTCCAAGTTAAGAACTGTGCCCACCACACTTTCACACACATTCTTCTCTATGTGCATGACATCTAGGTAGTGTCTGATAGGCAACCTCGGCCAGTAGGGGAGTTCCCAGAATATGGTCTTGTGTGTCCAAAACTTATACCTTTCGGGCTTGTCTGGAATTGACGCCACTATGTCAGGATGATTGCTCAGCTGGCCAAAATCATATTCATTCAACACTTCCAAAATTTCTTCCTCTGTCCATCGCCTGGGTGCCACACCTGTTTCTACAGTCCCATCAAACGCGTCTGGATCCTGCCTAAATGGGTGATCATATGGAAGCCAACAACGGTGACGCATCTGAACAATTTTACTGCAATGAGGACTGCAACAATCAACCGTCATGCACTCTGAACAAGCCCTGTAACCCCTGGTAACGTTGCCCGACAACATACCTTGGGCAGGAAAATCACTGATGGTGCCAACAAGCATGGCATGCATCTGGAACATCTCATTTTTGAACCTATCGTAAGTGGGGTGGCCACACTCACTCAGGTACTTAAGCTCCTCAATCAAAGGCCTCAAATACACATCGAGACACTTTCCTGGATAACCCGGGCCCGGAATTAACAGAGTGAGCATATTGTATTCCTTCTTCATGCACATCTATGGTGGAAGGTTGTACGGTACCAAAATAACTGGCCATATACTGTATTGAAGACTCATGTTGCCAAAATGGTTGAATCCGTCAGATGAGAGCCCTAGCCAAACATTTCGGACCTCTGCTGCAAAATGATCAAACTCCCTGACCATGTGCTTCCAAGCCTCTCCGTCGGAAGGGTGTATAAGGGTGTCATCGTCAGGCAAATTCCTCTCAGCCCACCATCTCATTGCTTCGGCCGTGAAAGAACACATGAACAACCGCTCCAGCCTATCCATAAGCGGGAAATATCAAAGTATCTTCACAGCTTTCTTGTTGCCTGCAGGAGTCAACTTATACCTTTCTGTAAAACATACCGGGCAGGCTTCAAGGTCTTCAAGATCTTTTCCCCAGAAGAGAATACAATCATATCTGCATGCATGGATTTTGATGTAGGAAAGCCCAAGATCTTTTAGGATATGTCGCACCTTATGATGAGTGGTAGGAAGACGATGACCGGGTGGCAGTAGCGAAGCAGTCCACTTCAGCCAAGAATCAACAGCTTTGACAGACATTTTGTTCTCCATTTTGAGCTACATCACTCCCATCACACTTTCAAGAACAATCTTACTACAACCGTCGTACAACGGAGTCTGTTGCAATGCAATCAGGTTGTTGTACTTGTCCATACCGCTTGTGTTGACATGAGCTCCAGGTAATGGCTTGATTGGCTCAATATGGGGGAAACCCTCAACGACGGGAGGGACATTTGGTGCTTCATCAGCAAATACACCACTCTCATGAGGAAACATATCATTGATTAACATCGATGTTTGATCATAGGATGGACTGCTCCTCTCAGCAAAATCTCCATGATCATAGCGTGGACTGGCCCTCTCACCAAATTTTCCATGATCATTCGGACCCGCTAACGATGTTTCACCGTGATAAATACAACAAGTGTACTTATCCCAAAACCCGTATTTACTTAGGTGCTTCTGGACTTTATCAATGGGAAAACGAAATCGATCGCTGCGACACTTACATTCTTTACACGAGCAATAATGAAGTGTAGTGTCTCCACAATTAGCCTTCACAAAATTCACAAAACTCCTAATTCCCTGGTGATTCTCACATCCTATCTTTCGAGGCTCATCCAACTCTTGTCCATCCTGAAAATTCTAACAATTTTACGTATTATATATACACACATTCACTACTAATAATCGACGCGATATCTCAATTCAACTCTAATTAAATCAACACATGCATGCATATATATATATACATCGATCTAATCTCTGAATCTGATGCAGTACTCGATGATGGTATTCTTCTTTTTTCAGTTCAGTATTTGACTAGGTAGGAGGCTCTTTTAAGCTTGACTCCGATAGCACTACGATAATACCAGTCGTTGATTCAGAGACAAGAGAAGATTAACTACAAGCAGTTTTCTCGTTTCGGTGACATCAACAACATTTCATATCTCACGAATTGGATTTGATCAACACACACACACACATATATATATATATATACATACACATATACATACATATACACGTACCTATATATATATAGCTTCCCGAGTGATCGAGTTTTCGACGCGCGCCTTAATTTTGACAATACCGAAGGATCGATTTCAGAGCGTTTTCCTTCTTTCGATTTCACCGGATTTTTTTCGATCCAAATGAATGAGCTGATGCGATCTGCATCTAATATAAGAGGCATTGCCGGCGATTCATTAAATCGCCGGAAATGGAGACATTACCGGCGACTTTTCGCCGGAATTTCGTCGGTAATGTTTCAAAAGATTACCGGCGACCTTCTCCGTCGCCGGCAATGTCAAGCCAAGCATTTCCGGCGATTTTCCGGCCGGAATTTCGCCGGCATTGTTTGGCTTGACATTGCCGGCAACGGAGGAGGTCGCCGGTAATCTTTTGAAACATTACCGGCGAAATTCCGGCGACATTACCGGCGACGGAGTAAGTCGCCAGTAATGATGAACATTACCGGAGACTTTCCCGGTCGCCGGCCTTGTTTTTGGAAATCTCGCCGGTAATGTTGCAAAACGTGGTAGTGACAGCTAGTGATGTTAGAAAAAGGTCTCATACCTGACAATAAAACATCTCATCATCTCACTGGTTTGTTTCTGGACCTTTTCTTTGCATGTATGCTTATTTTTTATTTCAGTGATGTAAAATGATTCATTTACCCGATATAGACTTGCCTTCACAAACCATTTGCATTTATCTCTCCTTTTGTATCTATAATGTACAAGACGCATGTGGCCTCATTATTCTCATATGTAAACTTGAATCCACTTTCAATTGAGTACTTTCTGAATTTCAGCCTGAATTCAGTGACACCACCTAAGAATTTATGCCATTTTTCTTATATTAGTTTAGCCCATGGTTTGTCAAGTAATCATTTTTCTCCTCTTCTTGAAAGCACCCAAAACCAGCATAAGCAACTACAAACCCTGACTTTTCATTCTATGTGCTACTACAAACCGCCGATTGGTTGAAACTGATATTTTTTATTTGCTGGAAAGAAGAAATGTATACATGTTTAGCATGACATAATATGAAAACATATACTCAAATAGATATACAAACATATATTCAAATGAGTTTTGGATGTTCTACCTCATTCAAGTCAGTGATTTGATCTCAATATATTTTGAATTGAGTCTTTGTTGAGAAAAGCATCATCAAAATCACATCACAATCAG
This sequence comes from Geum urbanum, assembly GCA_946800695.1. Taxonomy (NCBI): domain Eukaryota; kingdom Viridiplantae; phylum Streptophyta; class Magnoliopsida; order Rosales; family Rosaceae; genus Geum; species Geum urbanum. Next base: position 1,509,965 of record OX327008.1, on the reverse strand, counting down.
TTTTCAGGAAAATATGTTCATCCTTTGGTGGGATACAATATTTATATGTCAAGATTGAGTTGTTGAGTGATTTGAATCATTGACAGACAATATCCACTATGTCAGTAAATGTGATATCAGCACTTAAAATATCCATCACCCCTTTTCGACCGTAAATATATTTCACAATGATTGGAGATGGTGTTGTTGCCATTGAATACTGCAGAGAAAACATTAAATAGTTGTTAAAGAGTTGAAGAAATGTATGTAATTTCTTTGGTTAACGAAGAGAATAAGAGAAACAGATACTCTAACATATACTTAGACCGATACACTAACTAATATTCTAACAGATACTCAGACAGATACCTAGATAGATACTTAGACACATCTTCAAAACCAAAATCATATCCAGACCTAATTAAGTAGATTTCGATCTCGCAATGTTTATAGTTTGAGGAGCAAAGTAATCAATACTATCATAAAATTGAGAGAACTAAAACTGAAACAGTTTTAGTGCAAAAATAGAATGAAATTGGATGTACAACAGAACTTAACATATGAAATCATTGATACCTAGTTAGGGAGAGAGAGAGAGAGAGAGAGAGAGAGAGAGAGAGTTGAAACTTATAGTGCTTGAAATTTTCAATTTCGTATGAGGTCTCGATCGAACAGAGTTTTTGTTTCGGCAAGATTGTTATCGCGACCAAGAGAGAGAGAGAGAGAACCGGAAAAAATTGAAATTAGGAAAGAAAGGCAAAATCGGAAGAAAAAAAAATTATAACTTTTGGGGCCTTTTTGGGAGGAAATGATGTTGACTGAGTTTTTTTTTTTAAAAAATGGTCATAAGTTGGGTCTTTTTTACCTTGCTGTCATAAGTTATTTTTCTGGAAATCTTATCTGTTTTTGGGTTTTTAAATAATTTCCTCCTTTTTTTAACTTTCAATCTTTTTTTCTTTTTTCCGTTCAACTTTTTCCATTCATTTGTTTTTGTCTAAGCTCAATTTCTTTGTTTTCTCAATTTTTTATTTTCTATAATGATAGTTTTAGTTCATACTCGACCAAAATTTTGCAAAACTTTCTAATTAAAGTTGATCACTTTTTAGTAAATCAATAGAATTTTGGCTCTTTATTTTTAATAAGAGTGATAAAAATCAATAGCACCTACAATTTTTTTTGATACATTTGAAATAGCAATTTTAATACAAGCTTAGTAGTAGTTCGAATACATTTCAATCTCCCAAAAAGCAGTAGCAGTTTTCGAAAAAAATTCTATAACAGTCCTCGAACATAAATGCAGTAGAAATTCTCATAAAGACCATATTAGGTTGACTTTTTTAGCCTTATTGGCCTAGGTCGCCAAGCCTTAATGTGCAGGTAAGGGCTTCCAAACTGTGGCATTGTGAAAGGACCCAACCTTTGTTTAACTAGTAAACTAAGATTAAACCTTAACAACTGAACATAACTAAGAATTTCTACACAAATTTTGATATAACCTCCACTGAAACTAAGACTACCAAAAACATGCAGGAAGAGACAGTTCACAGCTAATTCTACAGACACACCGTGGATCACCAATTTCCATCTGAATTTCTCAACAAATGACATAACCAAAACCAGAAACTCAACACAGGAAATTAAAAGCATTTTACAACGTACTGGTTCTGAATACAAACAAATATAACTCTATGATAACTTGAGAAGTTGACTTAGTTATTTACATAAACACTCTATTTACATGAGCCCTACAGAAATAACAATATATGACTAGTATTCAGAGTAACTTCTATATACATAAGCTACAAATGACAGAAACCAACAGTGAGCTGAGACATACTACTGAAGGGATGACTGGTGGACTCAAAACCTTCGACGCTACCAAACACTCTCAGGATATAATTGCAGCCTGGGCAATAGAAACCAAAAATTCAAGGGAAAGGCATTAAAATAAAAAATGTTAGCGTGAGTGGACAAAATAATATAATCAGCGTAAAATCAATAAAACCAATCTATAATACATTTCCACTGATTTTCGTGAAATAATGCGAGTTCAAATCTAATAAACTGAAATATAATGGAGGTGGTCGTTCAACGTGTTTGTCCTAACCCGGAACGCCTGCAAATAAGAAAATTAAGGTGATGAGATTTTCTAGGGAGATCGTCTTAACCCGAGACAATCTGAGTCGGGCAGGGTGTTTGTCCTAACCCCGTCCCACCGGCTATCCAGTGATCAACAAAGTAGTTAGGGCATCGATGGGACTAAATAAACCATCACAAAGTAAATCTCAAAATAAATGCTCTGAAAACATACCGTAAAGCATAAAGCATAAAATCATGATTTCGCTATCAACTGTGAAATTAAAGGTCCACTCACAAGTCTGCGATTACTGTGGGGTCCAACGGAATTCCCTTCGCTGCAAGAGTCGCGATGACGATGTCCTGTTCAAAAGGATTACATAATATCAAAATAGGTAAAACTATGGAAATACGTTCTAGAAATAACCCCAAAATTCTCATTCAATAATTCCACAAATTGCCTCGTCGGAGCTCTGCCATGGATGGCGGCGCGTGGCTCTCATGCGCCTCTATAGGTGACCTCACATGGGTCACTCGCGCCTTTAGTGAACCATCTTCAATGGAGGCATTCGACCCGTCGTTGAAAAACTCACCACGAGCTATACCACTTTCAATACTGGACCGAAGTCCAACTCACAGGCGTTTGGCCAGAATTAACCGAAACAAACCAGGAATCCACTTTCCCGCTGCCACCACCAATGGAAATGAATAACCCCTCAAAACAATCCTCTCCTTGATCCCAACCTAACCCCTAGACCTATGCGCTCCAACTCGCCCTCCCGTGATCGAAATCTCTCTCGAAAATAGCAACCCAAAATCGGTCAGAAAACATCGAACCGACGAAGCTCCACTGTGAAACTTTGTTGGACCATATGGCCAACCAAGTTCGACTCAAGAGGGGGAGAGCTTCAAAAGCCCACCGCCCTCGACCTTAAAACTCGTCAGAGCAGCGCCACTGACGGCGACGACTCCACGGGTAAAAACCGATTCGGGGGGCTTGATAACCTGCATAAATCCCAAAAATAAACGCACCAATCTAAAAAGGAAGCCATAGGCTTTAAATCCCTACCTTAAACGTTGTCGGAGGTGGCTAAAAACGGCGGGTCGAAATCAGAGATGGCGCGAGACGGCGGAGAGAAACAGGTTGCCCGACAGAAATTTTTCTGCTTTTCTGAAAATAAGTTCCAAAACCCCCCTATTTATACCCCCAAAGAATCAAATCAGATCGACGACCCAAAATTAATCTTATCGCGATCAAACGGTCGAGAATTGACCGACTAAAAATGAATTCCTTTTTATTTATATCTTGCACCAACTTCCGATAAACATAAAAACTAGCTCGCTTATCTAAAAAATTCCCCAAAAATTCCTACGAGCTCGAAATTAAATACTCTACAATTTTTGCCAAGAAAAACAAATCAAATTCTCACCCTGTTAAAAATTCGTTAACAAACTCGCTAATGCAACTAATTTATGATAAAGCTTAATTTGTCTCGATAAGCGTGTAATCACGGTTCGGGTTGTCACAATATATCCCCCTAACAAAAATTACGTCCTTGAAATTTACATACCTGCTAGAAAATGTGAGGGTACTCTTCCCTCATATGCTGCTCTGGTTCCCAGGTGGCTTCCTCTACAACGTGATGCATCCATAATACCTTTACTAAAGGAATGGTCTTGTTCTAGAGAACCTACTCTCTAGGGTCAAGAATCTCCACTAGTTCCTCAATATAAACTAAGTTCTCCTGTAGTGGAATTTTCTAAGGCACGATGACATGAGAGGGATTAGGGATGTACTTCCATATGGATATGTGGAATACATCATGAACTCGTGCCAACCTTGAGGGTAACTCTAAATGATAGGCCATAGCGCTTACACGCTCAATAATCTTATAGGGTCCGATGAAACGGGCTTGGAGTTTACTGCGTTTCCCAAAACACATCACCCCTTTCCATGGAGACAATTTCAAAAATACCCAGTCTAGTCTCCCACTTAAAACTCAAGATCTTTTCGTCAGACATCAGCATAACTCTTTTGTCTATCTTGAGGAATCTTCAGTTTATCTCGAATGATTTGTATATTTTTTGTAGTTTCCCGAACTATGTCTGGACTAATGAGGCTCCTTTCTCCTACTTCGCTCCAACACAACAGAGTCCTACACTGTTTTCCATATAAAGCTTCATATGGTGACATTCCAATGCTGGAGTAGAAACTATTATTATACGCTAACTCCATCAAGTGCAGATACTTATTCCATTTTTCCGGAAACTTTAGCACACAGGATCTCAGCATATCCTCAAGTGTCTGAATAGTTGTCTCAAATTGACCATCAGTCTGGGGGAGAAAAGCTGTCTTGAATCGTAACTTGGTTCCCAAAGCCTAATATAAAGTTCTCCAGAATTGTGAAGTAAAATGAGAACCTCGATCTGATTGAATGGATGCTGGTATACCATGCAGCTTCATGATCTCCTGCATATACAACATAACTAGTTTTCTCACCGAAATCTTCTCTGAGACTGGTATAAAATGTATAGACTTAGTAAAGTGATCCACAATCACCAAAACACTATAATGACCTTTAAATGTATGAGGTAGTTTGTATACAAAACTCATAGTGACATGCTCCCATTTCCAAACTAGAATTTTTAGCCATTGCATTAAACCTGAAAGTTTTTGTCGCTCAGCCTTCTCCTTTTGGCAAATAGGCCATTGACTCACATAAGTCGCTACCTCTCTCTTTATATTAGGCCACCAATAATATTCTCTAAGAATGCGATACATCTCCGTGCTACCCAAGTGCAGCATAAGTTGAACAATGAGCCTCGTCGAGTATTTTCCGCCTCAACTCCCCGTTATTCGAAACACAGAGTTGATTCTTGAATACCAACAACCCATCTCTTCTTACTGTGAAATTTTAATGTTCCCCAACATGCACTACTCCTTTTAGTTTCAAAAGTGAAGGATCAAATCCTGTAATTCACGTACTCGGTCAATCAGAATGGGTCAAACTTGCATACTAGCAAATAAAACTCCTTATTCGCTTTCATCAATGTAAAACACTGCTCCAGAGGCTCGCAACTCAGAAAGCAGTGGTACACGAACTATCGGAATATGAGACAAGGAAACTCTGGACTTTCGGCTAAGAGTGTCTACAACAATATTTGCCTTTCCAAGGTAATACTCAAAAGTGCACTCATAATCACTAATCGACTCTATCCACCTTCTCTGCCTCAGGTTCAATTCTAGCTGTGTGAGGAGATATGAAAGAATTTTATGACCAGTGAAATCTGACATCTGGCAGTACATAAGTAATGTCTATAGATTTTTAATGCGAAAACTAACACTACTAACTCCATATCATGAGTGGGGTAGTTCACCTCATCAGATTTCAATTGTCGCGATCCATACGTGACCACCCTACCATGCTGCATCAATACACAACCCAAACCTCACTTAGAGGCATTAAAAAAAACAGTAAACTCCCCACTATCGTCTGGTAATGTCAACACTGTGGCTATGGTTAACCTTCTCTTCAGAGTATGGAAACTCTCTTCATAAGCCTCTAACCATTCATACTTAACTCTTTTTCTTGTGAGTATTGTGAGAGGTGTTGCAATTCATGAAAAGTCCTACACAAATCAACAATAGTAACTAGCTAAACCCAAAAAACTTATGATATCTGGCACACTTGCAGGTCTGCTCAAAACTTCCGATATCTAGCACACTTAAAAGATATCACCACCAAAACTCTACACCATAAATTCAGATAGAGAGTCCCTCTGTGGACACTCCCTAGCAACGTAATCTGTCTGGCCACAACTGAAACAAGCTGATGTCCCAAATTGACACTGCCCATGATGATGCTTGTGACATCGATTACATAAATGAAAATCTTTGGGCGCTAATGGAATAAAACAAGGTCCACTAGATCTATTGGAACTGGCACCAGATCCCTGCCTCTGTGGTCGACCACTCCTTAACCATCTCTGAAAATGACTCGGACGATGTGCAATAGGTGCAAGAGTGTAAGATCCCTTGCCTGAGGATGCAGTGGAACCAAAAGTACTTGAGCATCCTGTTATGACCCGGACCAAAATTGTGCGCTTATCAAGTTATATTAAGTTTTATCGTGGATTAGTCGCATTATCGAGGTTGTTAACGACTTTTTCACTAGGCAACAATTTGATTTGAATTTCTTCACAAAAGTTGTAGAGTATTTAATTTTGAGCTTGGTGGAATTTTTGGGGAATTTTTCAGATAAGCGAGCTATTCCTTATGCTTATCAAAATTTCACGAGAGAAATAATTAAAAAGGAAATGTTTGTTAGTTGGTTAATTCTTGACCGTTCGATCGCGATAAGATTGATTTTAGGCCGTCGATCTGTCGAGAAGCTTAGGGTATAAATAGGATAATTTTGGAAATTAAAATCAGAAAATACCCACGGTGCTGACCCAATTTGGTCACCGCGACCCGTTTTAGAAGACATGACCCATTTCATCGATTCTGACCACCTTTAGAGATGGAAAAGGTAGGAAAACAAAGCTTGATGCTTCCTTGATTGTTTGGTGTGATTATTTTTGGGAAATTTGCAGGTTTATAGGCAACCCGATTCAGGTTTAGTACCATCGAATCACTGTTGTTGGTGGCGGTGCTCCGGGCGTGTTTCCGAGGTTGGGAGTTGAGGTGTTTTGAACCTCTCCACCCCCTAAGTTTTTCTAAGTAGGTAGGAAGGTTCGACGAAGCTCCAAGACGGAGCTTCGTCGTGTTGAAGTTTCTGGCCGATTTCAATCCGTGATGTTTTGAGGGGTTTTCCGGCCACGTGGTGGCGAGTTGAGACGCGTAGCTCTAGGGGATAGGTTGGACCAGAGGAGAGGAGTGTTTTTAGGGGTTAATCACTATCGTTGGTGGCAGTTGCCGGAAAGTGGATTTCCGGCCTGTTTAGGCTATTTCCAACCAAATGCCGGTGAATTGGACTTCGGTCCAGTTACAAAAGTGGAAGGGATCTTCAAGAGCTTTCCTACGAGTGGTTAACTTCCCCCATCAGACTACTTTAACTAGAGGTGCATGGGCCACATGTGCTATCGCATGTGGAGGCCCGTGAGGGCCATGTGCTGCCGCCCACGATGGTGCTTCAGTGAGGCAGTTTGTCGAAATTATCGGTGGGACTTCCAGGGTTGTTTTAAGAGACGATTTCCATAGTTTTATGCATATTCTAATATCATATGATCCGTATTTACAGGACATCATGATCGTGACCCTAATAGCGAAGGAAATTCCGCTCGACCCTAGCAGTATTCACAGACTTGTGAGTAGACATTTATTTATTTTCACAGTTGTTGCGAGTTCATGTTTATGCAGATTTACAATCTCCGGTATTTTATTACAATCGAGTTTGGAGGTATGTTTGTGATGGTTTTATTTTTGGCATTGATGCTTTGACTAGTCGAGTGATCATTGACTAGTCGGGTCAGACCAGGTTAGGACAAACACCCTGCCCACCCAAATTATCTCAGGTTAGGACAAATGCCCTAGACGATCCCATCACTTTGTATTTGAAGTCATGGAGTCGTTTTGGGTTAGGACAAACACCATGAGCGCCCACCTCCGTTGTATTTCAGTTTATTATATTTGAATTCACTTTATTTTACAGAAATTAGCGGAAATGCATGTTATTACAGATTTATCGTTTTACGTAGTTTATGTATTTTTGTCCACTCAGTCTAACGTTTTATATTTTAAATGTCTTTTATTTGGCTTTTCGATTTTTGTCGCCCATGCTGCAATTTATATCCCGAGAGTGCTTGGTAACGTCGAAGGCTTTGAGTCTACCTGTTAGCTCCTCATTCAGTAGGTCCCAGTCCACTGTCTGACTTGTTTATATGTATCTTATGTTTATAGAAGTCGCTCTGAATTCTAATTGTTTATGTTATTTTCAGTTACTCGAGTAGTAGTCGAGTTTGCTTCCCTATGTATTCAGAACCAGCATGTTGTAAATACATTCTTGAATTCTTGAGTTAAATCCCTGGTTTTTGTTTATGTTATTTATTGAGAAATTCGGATGGAAAATCGGTGGTCCATGATTTATTTGTTGGAATTTGGTTTAGAAGTGTTCTCTTGCAGGTTTTTGGGTTATTTAGTTTTCAAGGGGAATTATGTTAAAATTTTCATAGAATTTCTCAAGGTTAGTTAATTGTTAAGATTTAATTTTAGTTTACTAGCTAAACTAGGGTTGTGTCCTTTCACTTCCCCTCTTTGAATGACCTTGACTAGGCCCACCTTCCTCAAATCGTCTAGTCAGGTCTCACTCAGCTTGAAACCTATCCTCGCATCTTACTGCAATACTAACGAACTCATCAAAATCAGGGTGTGGCACATCAGCTAAGTACGAAGCAATCTATAACCGCAAACCTTGTTCAAACCTCCAACACTTTTCTTTCACTAGCCTAATTGAATTTGGCGCAAATAGAGCCAAGTGAGTGAAAGGATCTCGATACTCCATCACAGACATGTCTTCGTACCAGAGATTCATCAACTCTTCATACTTTCGCTGCTCTGATGCTTCACTAAATAAGCAACTAATGAACAATTTTTTGAACTCTGTCCATAGAGTGATGCCTTCATTCCTCCCAGTTCCCAGCCACCAATGATATGCATGGTCATGCAAGAGACCTGTAGCTACCTTGGTCCCCTGATCAGAAGTCAATTTGGGGCACAAACGATCTCAAACTCGTCTGATCTCCACAAGCCAATTCTCACTAGTCTTAGGGTCATGGGACCAGTAAAAGGAACTGCTCCAGCTCTCTTGTGGTCCTTGCATCATGTGTGAAATTAAATCATGCATTTGTTGAGCCAAGGACTATGTATCATCACGTTGGGCTGGCTATCGAGGCATAGTGACCTGAGTCCAAAAATAGATTAGCACACAGAAAGAAGTCATAAACTAGCTCAAGTAAGAGACTCTAGACATCCAACAATGCACAACACTTGGAGTAATGGGGATCCGTCAACAGGTCGGGCCATCCTCTCAGGAGTGTTGTAGACAATCAAATGCATGTACTAACATTACCAAGGAGTCTACAGAATCTGTGACTTAATGCTCTGATACCAAACTGAAAGGACTCAACCTTAGTTTAACTAGTAAACTAAGATTAAGCCCTAACAACTGAACATAACTAAGAATTTCTACAATTTTTTTGACATAACTTCCACTGAAACTGAGACTACCAAAAACCTGCAGGAAGAGACACTTCACAACTAATTCCACAAACACACCGTGGACCACCAATATCCATCCGAATTTCTCAACAAATGACATAACCAAAACCAGAAACTCAACTCAGGAAATTAAAAGCATTTTACAAGGTACTGGTTCTGAATACAAATGAAAATAACTCTACTTGAGAAACTGACTCAGCTATTTACATAAACTGCCACACCCCCAAATCTGGGGCCAGTATTATACTGAAATATGGTGTAAGGATTTGTGATGTGAATAAAAAACCCAAATAATTTCAAAAATCAAGGTGTTTGAATAGTACATTTATTGAAAAGTGAAAGTGCTAATATTACAATACCAAAGTTTTTGAAAATAATAGTCATTATATTTATTCAATTCAAAATGCAAGTGGAAAATAATTCGTTTATTTAGTAGGCGACGTATCCCATTTTTCCCAAGCATTCTACTCATCACCTAAAAAAGAGAAAGATGTAGTATCATGAGTCACACTGACCCAGTAAGTACAGCTTACAAGCATATACTAAATTATCTCTAAGAAACATCAAACCGAACAACCAATTCAAAAAGGTGAAATATTCAAACCGGTTATTCTTCCATACTTACACTTGCGTCTTTGTAATATATATATTTAGATACATAATATATATACTTGCACAACTTCACATCTACACACAAACACGCCAATACTTCCGAAGTGAATTCTTTTAGATTAACTAGTAATTACTCAAAAAAAAAATCATGTGCTTAGTCTCACAATACCAACACACATATAAAGCCACAGCATTCTAAGGCCATTTGCCAAAGCAGGCATACTCCCGGTTTGACACAATTCATTCCTTAGAGTATAATAGTGCACTATCTGTAAAAAAAACTAGGGCCATTGGCTAACTCCCACAATAACAAAATAATTTACCAGCAATTCACTTAAACACGAGTTAATTCGTACTATATACCCGACTTCACACTTCAACCATAACGATCACAAACAAGTCTTTAGTTAAGACTATGTATATAGATCATAGAGCATATATTTACTTCATAATTTTGTAATAAATATATACATAATAGAATTTGTAAATGAAGAAAGATCAAACTTAAACGTATTTCATTAATTAACAAATTTGGCCCAAACGTTTCATTCAGCGGTAGTCCGCTCGAAATCCTTCATTTGTTCCGAATTATACATGAAAGTAAATAGATAGAGCGATTAATTAGATAAACTTGAAATAAAAATTAGTTATCATTGGTTCAAAAGTTTGATTCGGCGGTAGTCTGTCCGAAATCCTCCATTAGTCCCAAATCAAACTTAAGAAGTAAATAATGCGAGTAAGTAAATAAAAATAAAGTACAAATGCAGAAAATAAAATTATTAATCCTTGGACCAAAAGTATCATTCGGCAGTAGTCTGTCCGAAATCCTCCATTTGATCTGTCTTATAATTAATCCATATTATGTCCAAATCAAAGAAGTAAGTACACCATATCGAATTGTTTTTCTAGAGGAATCCAATGATAATAATCACAAATTTCGGTAGGGAGCTCTCAAGTCCAGAAACAAAAATGTTTAGCAACTGTTCAGAAATGGTTACGCTCGCTATTAAGCTCATTTACATGAATTAATTAGTTAGTAAGTATTAATTAATGACTTTCAAACTTTCTAGATTGATAGTTGAACTCCTAAGCTTCGTTTTGATATAAAGAACACTAAGTTTGGTTAAGAAATGAGTAAGATATGAATATTTCAAGTTAAGAGCACCTTAAGAGTTTTCGAACATGATCAAGGAAAAAATTAGCAAAACTTGTTTTAGCCATAAATTTTTCATTACTTAACCTTTTTGAGTAATTCAAAAGCCAAAGTTGAATAACATTTTGTGTAGTATCTAAATATGTAAAAATATTTGAATAAATAAAATTTTAACAGAAACAAAATATTAAGCTTCCACTAATGCTCATTATTTCTCTTTTATTCTTAGCTAGGCACTTTGATGTAATCCTAAATATAAATAAGTATAGGAATGTACTCATACACTTACTCAAGAATTTCAGTAGGTGATCGAGGTATTTGATTAACTCAAGTGACCCTCTTGAAGCAAATTAATTAATTACTAAAGTACTTGGAAGAAAAATAGCTTGGTGTGGGATTTCAGGGGAGTTGCATTGCAACTTTGGGAGGACTTCAAATTAGTACGTAAGGGAAAGATTGAAGTGGTGCAAAAATTAGATTGAACTCAAGGGTGATTTATATAGACATGGGAGGAGACATGGGAAATTAATTCATAACCATTTTTATAAACTTTTGTAGACAAGTTAACAATGGAATAGTTGAGCTACTAATTCGAGGGTTAAAATACACTTGTAAAAAGAATAGTAATGCGGTTGGAAATCTGATTGAAATATTGAAATATGATTATGTATGCATGTGAATGCAATACGTAATGTGATGTGTGAAGAAAATGTGTGGTTTTACTAATAAAGTGTAATGTAGTGTAAAATAAATAAATACATATCAACCAATAATAATTAGCACCTAATTGATATATGAGCATGACCTCTAAAAGTATGAATTGTAATCTTAAAATACAAAGTTTGATTCGGATAAGAGATTCAAATAAGGAAAATTTGGTCATTTTGCTAAAATTCCATTTCCGAAAATCGGCTAGTTGGAATTAGGGTTTCTTACCGTTTCTAACTGGAGTAAAAATATTTTTATTATTTTTAATAATCTATAAAATGGAATGTTTCACAATTCCAGCTCGTGGCCTCGAACCCAAAACCAGGGAGTTCCTCACTTGAACTTGAGTATCCACTGGACCATTTGCCCCACTCCGTTAATATTTCTCTAAAACTCGTTTTTATACATTATCTTCGCCAATTTTTTTTTTTTTTTTGGATTTCTAAAAGCTCTAAGGTTAAACTAAATTATGGTGATTTCTAAGTTTAACGAGTCGTACAATAATCTAAACTATTATGATAATTTTCGGGGTATTCACAAACACTCTATTTACATGAGCCCTACAAAAATAACAACATACGACTAGTATTCAGAGTGACTTCTAAATACATAAGCTATAAATGACAGAAACCAACAGTGAGCTGAGACATACTACTGAAAGGATGACTAGTGGACTCAAAGCCTTCTATGCTACCAAGCACTATCGAGATATAAACTGCAGCTTGGGCAACGAAAACTGAAAAAGCCCAGGGAAATGGATTAAAATATAAAATGTTAGCATGAGTGGAAAAAATAATATAATCAGCGTAAAATCAATAAAACTAATATATCATGCTTTTTCACTTATTTCCGTGAAATAATGCGAGTTCAAATCTAATAAATTGAAATGCAATAGAGGTGATCGTTCAGAGTGTTTGTCCTAACCCGAAACGCCTTCAAATAGGAAAAGTAAGATGATGGGATCGTCTAGGGCATTTGTCCTAACCCGAGACAATCTGGATTGGGCAGAGTATTTGTCATAATTCGGTCCGACCGGCTATTCGGTGATGCTACTAAATAAACTATCACAAAGTAAACCTCCAAATAAATACTCTGTAAACATATCATAAAGCGTAATGCATAAAATCATGAACTCGCTATCAACTGTGAAAATAAAAGTCTACTGATTAGTCTACGGCTACTACTGCAGTCACGATGCAAAAGTCGCGATCATGATGTACTATTCAAATGGATTATATAATATCAGAACAGGAAAAACTATGGAAATACGTTCTAGAAATAACCCCAAAAGTCCCATCGAAGAATTCCATAAACTGTCTCGCAAGAGCTCCGCTATGGACTGTGGCGCATGACCCTTACGGGCCTCCACAAGTGGTGGCGCGTGGGTCATACGCGCCTCCGGTCACCAGCTTTACCACTTTCATTACTAGACCAAAGTCTAACTCACAGGCGTTTGGCTGGAATTAACTAAAACAGACCGGAAAATCACTTTCCGGCGGTAGCCACCAACAAAAGTTAATAACCCCTCAAAATATTGCTCTCCTCGATCCCAACCTAATCCCTAGATCTACGCGCTCCAACTCGCCCTCCCGTGATCAGAATCGCTCTTGAAAATCACGGCCTGAAATTGGACTGAAAAATTCGAGGCAACGAAGCTCTGCCGTGAAACTTCGTTGGACCACATGGCTAACCCAATTCGACTCAAGAGGGGGAGAGCTTCAAAATCCCACCACCCCCAACCTCAAAACTAGCCGGAGCACCGCCACTGATGGCAGCGACTCCACGGGTAAAAACTGATTCGGGTGGCTCGATAATCTGCATAAATCCCAAAAATAAACACACCAATCTAACAAGGAAGTCATAGGCTTCAAATCCCTACCTTAAACATCATCAGAAGTGGTCGGAAATAGCGGGTCAAAATCGAAGATGGTGCGGGTCGGCGGAGAGAAATGGGTCACCCGACAAATTTTTTCTTCTGATTTTCTGAAAATAAAATTCCAAAATTCCCTATTTATACCCCCAAGAATCAAATTAGATCGACGACCCAAAATCAATCTTATCGCGATCAAACGGTCGAGAATTAACTGACTAAAAATTAATTCATTTATATTTATATCTTGCGCTAACTTTCGATAAACATAAAAAGTAGCTTGCTTATCCAAAAAATTATGCTAAAATTTCTACGAGCTTAAAATTAAATAATCTACAACTTCCGCACAGAAGTCAAATCAAATTTATGCCTGGTTAAAAAGTCATTAACAAACTCGCTAATACGGTTAATTCGCGATAAAGCTTAATCTGTCTCGATAAGCGTGTAATTATGGTTCGGGTTGTTACACATTGGCTCGGCTCGTCCCGACCCGGTCTTGTCATATTTGAATTTTGACCAAGTCTAGCCTCGTTCAGCCCTTAGCCTTTAAATTAGGACCGACATTGGCGTAACCCATCCCATGATGACCCCTAAGCTAGCTTAGGAGTGGTTTTCTGAGGCAATGATGGAAGGTTTAGAGCATCCGCACCGGGAGGTGTTTTGCTCGATCATATGGTGGGCTCAGGCGGGAGCTGCTCGAGCAGAAGGAAACGAAGAATGCAGCGGAAAGTTTCAGAGCGAGGACCGCTTGTTGATGGCGTGATCAAGTGTCTGGCGGAACCCAGTAAAACAAAGAAAAAAAATTATACACTAATGGGAGCCTGACAAGTGGCGCATTGGTTGAGCATAAAATATTTTTAACTTCATCTTGATCTGGGTCGTTGGATTAAAATTTAAAATCAATCCAACGACACAACTTTTATTAGAAGATTTAATTTAGAAAAATATAAAAATTAAAATTAAAACATCTAAAAATTATAATAAATAGTCTGATTGTTCAAAAAATTATACGAAAATTCCTACGAACTCGCAATAAAATACTCTACAACTCTCATGAAGAAAGTGTAATAATATCTATTTATGAAAAATAGTCGATTTTAAAAATTTGTATTTACGAAAAGTTTATCACCATCACTAATTGTGTCATACCATCATTGGTCGAAATTCTTGTTATAATTATTTAGGCGATAATAATAAGTGTCACATTGTTATTGATCAAAACTCTATCCGAAAAATAATATATATATATTAAAATTTTACGACATGATCAATAGTAACTACTCTTGCTCTTTGTATATTGCTGCATTCAAAAATTGATTTACTCTTGCTATTTGTTGAATAGTGTTTGCTCTTGCTCTTTGAAAGAGTTGCAAGAGCAAAAACTCAAGTAACCGGTGGAGATGCTTTTATTACTGGCTGACTATGGATCTACAAGGTGGAAATATTTTACCTTAGTGGTAGTTGTAGAAGTTGAACTAAAAGCCTCAAGCCTCTTTTAAGCTCGTCTAGCTTATAAGGCCAAGCCCTGCTCTGTTTGGGTCGTGTTAAGGCTGGTCGAAATATAAGGTAAGGATTGAGCCATGTACGTGAAATATGAATCAACTCTTTGGACTAGGCTTTTTTAGCTCTAGAGACCAACCCTAGCTCGACCCATTTTGGCTAGAAAAAGTCATGTAATATAAGATTATTATCATGTTTTAGTTTTTTTCTTTCTTTTGTTCTCCCAACTCTTGCTTCACACAAACACATTTCCAAAATAATTATGATAATCAATAACTAATATATCAATGTTGAAGAATGATTGAATAATAACTGAAATTGTAATAACTGTGTCTTTATTCATTTATAAGGACGCCTTAAAAAATGCATTATAATCAATACAATCAATGTTCCGAATAATTATGGATTCCTAGAATCTCTATTCTAATTTAATTAGGACAAGACACACACCGGAAGAAACATAATATATTTTTCCTAAACACTACCCCGTGTATTGAGCTCATAATGTGATGCATAACTTGTTGTATCAATTAAAAACTTGTCAAGTGAACAAAAGCCTCATGGTTAAAACAAAAGATTGGTCAAATGGGAAAAGAATATAATGTATTAACTACAAATGACACTACATGTGATGTAGATTCCCCTGATGTGTACCAAAATAACTCCCCATGATTGCTTACTCAGTCTCAAAATTCAAATAAATGTTGCATTTCAATGCGCTTCATATGTTTTTCAAATGTAGATTTTGTACGTGACTTGATAAACAAGTCTGCAGCATTATCCACAGAACCAGTCTGACTTACATGGATATTCAAGAACTATTGTTGTTGTTAATTGTAAAAGAACTTTGACAAAATGTGTTTAGTATTGTCACCCTTAATGAAACTTATTTTCATCTGCTCAATTAATGCAAGATGTATTATCCTCAAAGATGCAGGTTGGTGCAGTCGTAGTAGATGTTAATCCACTAGACCCTCAAATATGATGTATTACTGATCGAAGCCAAACACACTCTTTAATAGCTTCATGCAAAGTTATGATTTCAGAATGATTTGAGGAAGCAGCAACAAGAGTTTGCTTTGTAGATCTTTAAGATGTCGATATATTCCCAATATTAAAAACATAACCAGTTTGAGAATGTCTTTATGCGGGTTGGAGATATACCCAAAATCAACAAATCCTACCAACATATCATTCAGTGTCTCAGAATAAGAGATTACACTGCAGGAAGATGTAGCGTCGACAGCTAGATGATCCTTCGACGGGTCAAAAGACTCCATGGAAGTCTTGTTCGACGGGTCGAGACATGTGTTTGACCAATCGAAATGTTCCGTTTCTATTGATGTGCATCATCAAATGTTTCAGTGGTGTTCACCTAGACTATTCTTTAATTCGTAACCACAATTACGTGCTTTACCGAGAAACTCAACTAATTTAGCTAGCGTGATTTATTCTTTATTTTTTTATATAAATCATACGGTGAATAATTTTTCCTATTGTTTCATCAAGGATATTCAACTTCAATTTTAAGTTGTTATGTATTGAAATTTTCTAAATAGAGCTCATTTTATTGATGTAAAAAACAATCGACTCGCTTGTTTATAGTAACTCATAGCCACATGAGGTTAGAACCTATAGCGATTATAATCATTTTAAGTCATTTATAGTAAACATGTTCTCTCCGGGCTCATACTTCGGCAGGGTAGACTTTAAATTTACCCAAAAACAAAAATTTAGTTGTTGGGTCTTCATTATTTCCATCTAAAATGCCCAAAAAATTAAGATTTTAGAATCATTATTCTCCGTCAACTGTGTCATTATTTTGTACACAAAGGAAAGAATACGTGCGGACGAGATGTGTGGGAGAATCAGATACCGATGGACCACCACGGCACCACTACTCCACCCCATTATTTATTTATTTATTTTTCTTTCTTTCCTTTGATACATAAAAAGCCCAAGTCTTTCATATTTGTCCATATTCCCAATTATATTACTCGCTCTCTCTCTCTCTCTCTGAAGCTCTTGCATCCATGGCCGATCAGCTAACCGACGACCAGATCTCAGAGTTCAAGGAGGCGTTCAGCCTCTTCGACAAGGACGGCGATGGTCAGATCCGTCTTTCTCACTGTCTTTTGTTTCATTTCCTTTCTCTTCTATTCGAAGTTGATTGAATTGTCACTTTTGAATGGATTGCGTTTTGATTTGGTTTCGCTAGGGGTAGACGATCTTGTTTTAATTTGATCACTGGCCATGTGCTAGGATTTCACTTAAGAAAATGATCTGATTTACTCTTTTTTTCTGATGTGTTTTAGAGTGGTTAGATTAATCTATTTGTTTTCAGGATCCTTATAGCTACAGGCGATGAACGGAGAAGTAGAATGGCTTGACATGTAAAGATTCAGTTTATGTTGTTTTATTGATTTCAGGAGGATTAGATTTGGACCGTCATTGTTTGATTTTGATGATAGTGCTTGTTTTTTTAGAGATCATCGTCAGTATAGTAGTTCTGAAAACTATTTTGATTGTTTAAGTCTTTTGTTTAAGTTCACAATGCTGCAGCTAACATCAGCTAACATTGTGAACTTGCTGGTATTTGTGGCTTCTGAATTTGGATTTTCTGTACAAAATGCCATTTAATATCTCTATCGAGGATATGAGTTGCTTGTTTGTATGTATCATTCTTTTTTGCTTTGGGTTTTGAGGATTGTATTGTGATACTGCGGCTGTTTAGTAGATTCAATTGATTTTTTTGTCGTGAAAGTGTCATTTTTTTCATTTGAACAGTCCCTTGTCCTTTTAGTATTCATAATGGTTTCTTTAATTGCGGATATCTATTGGCTATTAATTGTTTGACATGTCTGTCCATGTTTTTTCAATAGTGATACTGTGAGTGTGTTGATTGAATGAATTGTGTCACTCTCTGAATAATGATTAACACTGAATGAATTTGGGGTAATGTATTAAACTATTCATGCGTTTGCAAACCGGTTTACATGATGTACCTGCCCAATGGGAAAAAAAAGTTGCTGTCTTCTTTTGATAACTAATAGTCAGTTATTAGCTATCCTCACCCAGTGTAATTGTTCGTAAATTCTACTGCAGGCTGTATCACAACCAAGGAGCTTGGCACTGTCATGAGATCACTAGGGCAGAACCCCACTGAAGCTGAGCTTCAGGATATGATTAATGAGGTTGACGCAGATGGGAACGGTACCATTGACTTCCCAGAGTTCCTTAACCTGATGGCCCGAAAGATGAAGGACACTGATTCTGAGGAGGAGCTCAAGGAAGCTTTCCGAGTGTTCGATAAGGACCAGAATGGCTTCATTTCTGCAGCTGAGCTTCGTCATGTTATGACCAATCTTGGTGAAAAGCTGACAGATGAGGAAGTTGATGAGATGATCCGTGAGGCTGATGTGGATGGTGATGGACAGATCAACTATGAGGAGTTTGTCAAAGTCATGATGGCCAAGTGAGAATCGGTTTACCAAAATCAAAAATTGGACTAAAAAAGGGAACTTGACAGATAAGTTTAAGGAGATTTGAGTATCCCATTAGGACGTCTTTATTTGGTATTGCTAGCTTTTGGTTGGTTTATTGTCTTTTTCTTGTATGCAGCATTTGTGGTATTTTCTTCTAGTATGGACTTGTCTACGTTCTTTAGTAGCTTCGGTTTGGCAGGCTTTTCATTTTATTGGTCTTTCCAATCAACTGTTGATATCCTGAACCTAGAACACTGGGTGAATTTGACTTTTCTGCTTATGGGCGACTATCATTGATCAAATTTGTATCTCTTTTCTGTTTTGGATACATGTCCATATGAATGCGCTCGATTTTTATATATGTTGCAGCTATTTGAGTTTGATGGCATGAGTGCATTGTAAAATTGTGGTGTTGCTTGTAGTCATGCCATTCATTGGTTATATATAGTTTTAATCACACACACGTGCACTATATTATACCAAGTTCTTTCAGTAACAACAATGCTAGCAGAGTTTGATGGAACTATGAAATGGAATTTGAGGACATATTCATATTTATCTGCATGTATTTATGCATGTGCCCGTTGAAGTTGTGTTTATATACTCATGATTGCCATAGCATAGTACGATAACAACACGAAGTAAAACATCCATGACAAGAGGATGAATTGCTTTCATAGAAGAGAGGTAATAAAGGTTGACAGTGAAAGTTCCACATATCATCAATTGTCTTCTATTGATTCCACCGTCAGGCCTCTTAGAAGTACTAGCTAGGTGCAATGTTTGGCGGTCCAGGCTTGGTTGCATTTTATGGTCTTTTAGGTGCTTGTGGTGAGAGCATTTTTTATCTATGGACTGATCCTTAGCTCACCCCTTGTTTCTTCCTAGCAGTACTACTGATCAATATCTCTTCCCCAAACAAATTAACACCGTGTTGTGGATTGAGCTTGATTCTGCCGTAGTCGTCTTGAAGTGAAAAGATAACGTTCAATATATGTTTGGGATGTGCCTTCGTCCATTATTTCAAAGTAGAAAATAAATATATAAAGAAGAAGTGGTTTTCGTTTACGCAATGTAGATCTTACTTTGGGATGATGTTTATGTCAATCAGGTTCAGCGTGAACCGAGAACAAATGACATATTTGGTTAGCTCCTCATCTGAGGTGTTAGGATATCGCTCTCGAGCTACCTGAGTTGACACCTGTGGGATTGCCTCCTCCACTCTCGTCTAATTGTCAAGGAAATACGATTAACTTATTAAACAAAGAAAAATATGTAGAGAAAAAATATATATATATAATGTCACAAATATGTGAATTAATTTATGTGTAGTAAACACTAACGGAGAGACTTCTAGCTGTTTGGCGGCTGCCACCTCAGCCCAACTGGAATAAGATCTAGAACCGCAATGATGGTTCTTGGTGTTTTTTGCTCGGTTTTGAGAATTTGTCTCGGAGATGGTATTGTTGGATAAACATACATCAGAAAATGATTAACTAATTTTGTTTGAATATAATTAATACGACACAACACAAATATGTTCAAGTTGCATACCTTGAATCGCGGGTGCTCGAAGTGAGTTACCAACCATTGCCACTCGTACTCTCTAAACCGAAACTCGTTACGGGTACCATCTCGGTCGCTGCCGTACTTTTCCTAGTACTTTTTGAGTTCAAACTTCCACTCCTTGTACCTATATTAATACAACACAAATGTTAGATACTAAAACTCTTGAGAATCAAAATTCTAACTCGATATATACAAAAACCGAGAGACATCACCTGCTCTCTTGCACCTCATTTGCCCACGTGTGTCTGAGCATGTTTTCCACGTGAAACCACCTCTACAATATATATATATATATATATAAATGGTAAAAATTGAGTTTAAAATGCAGACTTGATTAATAATACATTTACGTAATAATCCAAAATGTAACTCACCGACAGTGCATTATGCACTTCCAACTTCACGTAGTTCGGCACAGAATTTCAATCCGGCCACAGCATTGGGACTTTGTCCCGTATGATGTTTCCGGCCATTGAGGCGTACTTTCGAGTATCATCTCCCTCGATCACCTCTCCTCCTTCAGTTGTCCTAATGACCACCTGCCCGTGCCTGGTCACCTATTTAAAAAGCTTGTCGACGACGGTGTCTCTGGTCTTTTTGGCTTTGTCGTTGACGATGGTGCCTAAGACATGGTAATAAGATGAAAATATAAGAACCCAATTTAATTTACATATCGGCTAAATATATAAGTTTGAAATTAAATATTGTAATGTTTATTAATATTTACCCGATTCGTCTGTCTGCTATCCCTTAATCCGAGCACTCTAAAGAGGTGACTCGAACGGTATGTACACGTACGCTTGGTCCACCGTAAGAAAAGGACCCTGTCCTCCAATAGGCCTCCCCATATTGTCGAAAATAGGTATAGCCGGTATCTCGTCGGGCACGAAGATGGTGGACAGCGGTGATAATTGCACACCGGCCCTCGAACTACCTGAAGCACATGCCTCAGATGATTGGGCCGTAGAGGGAGCAGGCGTCGGCTCGGCAATGTGCAGCATACGTCTATCGATCGACTGTTGAGATGTGCTGCCCGTTGAGGGTCGGCTGGCTGTTTGCTGCGGCGTCGCCTCTTGATAGAGCCTCCTCGCGATGGAGGTTCGGTTGGGTTCCTGCGGTATCACATCCTCACCAAGTAGAATACGTTGGCGAGATGTGATAGGGCCAGAATAACTGTTGTTGATCGTGGCCGAGCTGCTACTCTCATTTCCACCTCGGGATCTCGACCTGGATCCCGATGAATTTTTGTGTGTAAAAGATTAAAATTCATACCTAAAAATGTATATTAATTAACATATAATTTATAAATCCAAATATATTCAATAAATCACATACTTAATTTTATATTAATGTATTCATCGCACATTTTCAATAAAATAACAAATTCAACAAAATCACGATTATATATACATTCAATTAATTATTGTTACTCCTATATTTAAATATATATTCACATACTCTATATTTATATATATTCCCAATTATATTCATAGAATTATATTTATATATATAGTTTATATATATTCACAATTATATATATAAACATATATATAGAAACATTATATATAATTAAACATATATATATATAGAAACATTTATATATAATTAAACATATATATAAACATATATAATTAAATTAACATAATTATATATATAAATATATATATAGAGAGAGAGAGTCACGGTGGAGAGGTACCAGAGAGAGATGAAGGAGGCAACGGTGTCAGGGGATGGAGGAGGCGACGGTGGTGGTGGCGGTGACGGGGGGTGGTGGCGTGAAGGGAGGAGAGAGAGAACACCGGCCGGAGGTGGAGAGAGATACCGGAGAGAGAGGGAGATAGTCATGTCATGATAGGAGGAGAGAGAGAGAGGACGTTGAGACGGCATGTGACGGAGGAGGGAGATTCGAATCGATCGATCGCGACGGTGTTGAGATCGGAGAGGGATGTTTGCGGCGTGAAAGCGATGGGCCACGACTGGATTTTTAAACACAACTATAACCGGTGACAATGACAGTATGTCGTCGATTATAGTGGGAAATTTTTTTCCTAATAACAAAGATATATATGTAGAAACACGCTTTAAATACCTGTTTAACTAACCGATCATTCACATAGTTAGAATCATTACTAATTAAACACGTTTCTCATATAAACACTTTGTTATACTCAAATACGTACGTACATCTCTAACTAAGGCTGATAATCAGAATCATCGCTTGAATCTGACTCGGTTTCATAGTTAATTTCTGGTAAGATGTGTCACTCCTCGTCACTTGAGTTTTCGTGAATTTCATATGGATTAACATCAAGAAGTTGTGCTCCCAGAATTCGAACCAAAGAAGTTGTGAATTTCATATGGATTAACAAATGAGTCATCTTCATACCAGCTTGTAGCAGTATTCACCGAAAATATACCGTACTGATCGGTCCTTGTGTTCTCCAGGCTAGTATCAAACCATTTACACTTAAACAAGTGTACTTTCATGGCCTCCTCATAAATTAGTTCCACCATTGAATGGAGAACAGCGTAATAGTCAACGCCATTCTGCCCACCATGCACTCTTAGCCCAGAATTTTGTGTCCTCAGTCTATCGTCTCTATGTTAACATATAAATTTTACGCTATTGACCTTACACATTAGGTAAACATTTAAAGTTACCGGTTTCATCGCCAAGAGCTTCAATGCGTGTGACCATTGTGGGTAACCATCATCTTGTACATGGTTCATCTGGAAAAAAAAAACCATTCACTTTGAATATGAACATTGATATTAATTTGTATATCAATGTTCGTATGCCTATATATATGACCTTACCTATTTGCCAAAATAGTTTGCAAACGTCTTGTTGTGGTACTCAACATTACCGGCAATATAAGGGTGTTGAAGATGGATGTCTTTCCAGTATTGAACTTTTGGTCAGTTAATCAGTACCCACCAGTGGGCAATGACTAACTCATATGGTTCCAACTTGTACAATTTTGGAAAATTTCCATATAGTTCAACATCATTGGAGATGATAGAAATGTTGAACTGGGGTTGATCTACCGGCATATGCTGTGTAGGGTCCTCCACAGCTCCCAAATACAACTTTGTGTACGTTACGCACTCGTGTGCAAGATATGCTTCAACGATACACTTTTCAGGTGCAGATTTATTCTTTACATAGTCTTTGTAGTCTCCCAGTTGTCTATCAAGTTGACAAGTGCATGTTACGATTATACTTAAATAAATATTAATATATAAAAACATAGCAAGTACAAAAATATCAAATCGTATATACCTTTCCATGGGATACATCTAAGTGTAGTGTACATGACCGATAAGCAACAATTGTTCTGGAAGATGGATCATCAGGTGAGGCATGATATCAAAAAATTTGGGGGAAATATACTCTCAAATTTGCACAAGATAAAAATGATGTCCTGTTGCATTTCCCAGAAGTCTGATCGCTTCACTTCTCTGGTGCATAGCTTTTGAAAGAATCTTGACAACGCCACTAACGGCTCCACCACCTTTTAGAGTAGGTACCCTCGAATGAAAACAAGGAAGAGGTATTGAAGCAGTACATGACAGTCATGACTCTTTAATCCATATATCTTATTATCCCGGAAGTTAACACATCGGCCTTTATTTCCTGCATTGCCATAAGGATACCTGACATTACCCATCCAACCAAAATTTTCATTCTTCTGGTCAGGCTTCACGGTGTAAAGAGTTTGAGGCATTTTTTTTCTTCCCTTCTCTCAATCACAAATGTTTTCGCAATCCCATTCTTTTCATATCAGTGCGTGCCTTAGGGCCGTCTTTAGTTTTCTCCTCCCAATTCAGTACTGTCTCTACCACACTTTCGCACACATTCTTCTCTATGTGTATAACATCTAGGAAATGCCTAATCGGTAACTTAGGCCAGTACGAGAGTTCCAAGAATTTGTTTTTGTGTATCCAGAATTTGTACATGTCCAGTCTGCCAGGTATCGACGCCACTATTTCGGGATGATTGCTCAGCGGCCCAAAATCATATTCATTCAACACTCATAAAATTTTGGCCCCCGTCCAGCTCTACGGTTCCATCAAAGACTTTCTTATCCTCCCGAAATAGGTGATCATGGGGACGCTAACAATGGTGATGCATCTGGACAATCTTCCTGCATTGAGGTCTGTAGCACTCAACAGTCATGCACTCTGAACAAGCCATGTATCCCTTGGTAACATTGCTCGACAACATCCCGCGGGCAGGAAAATCACTAATGGTGCCAACAAGCACACCTCGCATCTGGAACATCTCATTTTTGTACTTGTCATAAGTGGCATGACCAAATTCACTCAGGTTCTTAAGCTCCTCAATCAAGGGTCTCAAATACACATCGAGACACTTTCCTGGATAACCCGACCCTGAAATCAACAGAGTCAACATATTTTACTCCTTCTTCATGCACATCCATGGAGGAAACTTATACGGTACCAAAATAACTGGCCATATATTGTATTGAAGACTCATGTTTCCAAAAGGGTTGAATCCGTCAGATGAGAGCCCGAGCCAAACATTTCGGACATCTGATGCAAAATGAGAAAACTCCCTGACCATGTTCTTCCAAGCATCTCCGTCAGTAGGGTGTATAAGGGTATCATCGTCAGGTAAATTCCTCTCAGCCTACCATTTCATAGCTTCAGCCATGTGTGTACACATAAACAACCGTTCCAGCCTATCAACTAGTGGGAAATATCGAAGTATCTTCACAGCTTTCTTATTCCTTGCAGGAGTCTACTTATACCTATTTGTACCACATACCGGGCAACCATCAAGGCTTTCAAGATCATTCCCGTAAGCGTCTTCACCCCAAAATGGAATGCAATCATATCTGCATGCATGAATTTTGACGTATGAAAACCCAAGATCTTTCAGGATATGTCGTACCTTATGATGAGTTGTAGGAAGACGATGACCGAGGAGCAGCATCGAAGCAGGTTACTGCAGCCAATCATCAACAGCCTTGACACTTATTTTGTTCTCCACTTTGAGCTTTATCACTCTCATAACACTTTCAAGAACAGTCTTATTATACCCGTTGAATAACGGAGTCTGTTTCAATGTTATCAAATTGTTGTACTTGTCCATACTGGTAGTGTTGACAACTCTACGTAATTGCTGGAATGGCTCAATATGAGGGAAGCCCCCAACGGTGGGAGGATCTTGTGCTTGAACAAATACACTGCTCTCATAAAGAAACACATCGTTGATTAACCTCGTTGTTGGATCATTGGATGTACTGGAACTCTCAGCAAATTGACCATGATCATGTAGACCCGCTGATGATGTTTCACCGTGATAAATCCAACATGTATACTTATCCCAAAATCTGTATTTCTTCAGGTGCTCCAATAGTTTTTCAATGGGAAAACGAAATCGGTCGCTGCGACACTGACAATTATTACACGGGCAATAATGAATTGACATCCCTCCACAATTAGTCTTCGCATATTTCACAAAGCTCCTAATTTTAGGGTGATATCTTACATCCCATCTTTCAAGGCTCATCCAATTCTTGTCCACTTGAAAATTCCAGCAATATATATACACACACACACATGCACTAATTAATTTAAAATTCATCATTATATATATAAATATATCGATATCTAATTAATTAAACTACAAATTACATAATTTAATTCGATCTTCTACGTACGTACTCCCTAATTACAAACATATATATTGATATATTGATCATATATATCAATGTACAATTAACATATATATATACATACATACATACATATATATATATCAATAATCAACAATTACAAATTTACATATATACAACTATATATATACATATCAAAAATTAATCAAAAAATTTACATATAATTATATATATACATATTTTCGTCGAATTCAACTCAATTCAACTCAAAATCAACAATATATCAATATATTACTGAAAATCAACAATCAATTCAACTCCACTTCAACATTAATCAATGCAACTCAAAATCAACATATATTTAGCTTCACAAACCTCTCTTAGACAGCTTCTGACAACACCCAACGATTTCAGAGCATTTTGAGTTTTTCTCATCGAATAATTTTTGAATGACCGAGCTGTTGCGAAATAGATATGAAATAAGAACTATAGCCGACGACGTACTTAGTCGTCTGCTATAGTTCAAAATTCGTCAGACATTGTGACAAAAAAGTCGTCGGGTATAGGGTGTACCTATAACCGACGACAAACCTTGTCGTTGGCAGTTTTTCTGATTTCGTCGGGTATAGTATAAAATCTGGTAGTGAGAGAATGAGGCTCTGAATCTGCAGTCTGTAAGTTTGTTTGAACAAATAAACTATTGTTTCCCACAAAGCTTCAAGTTTTCATGCATCTTTATAAAAACTCATTTAAACTCCCCTGAGAGGCAGACTACCGCCCAAAAGGTGGAACAAATGAGTTATGTTGGTCATACTTTTTTTAATCCCCTGGGAGGCGGACTACCGCACAGAACGTGGATAGAAAGGAATTGTCTAAAATTAATATTCATCAAAGAATGGTAGTAATACCTTCATTACATGTTAAGTAGTGCATTACTGTTTATCAAACGAAAAATCTTTTTAAACCAAAGGCCAAATAGCAGTGAATCCACCAGCAATAACTAGGCAAGAAGCCAGTAGGTGAAACAATGGCATGATGAAGGCTAATTCTGACTAGAAATTGAAGAAATGTAAGAAATTTGAGAATAGTAGCACGTGACAAAAAAAAAAACTGGTTAACCCTCAACTAAATTCACACCAACCGTACCACTACATTGGATTGTTATTGTTGATTGGTCTGTGGAGTGGATTCTCCCAACAATAACGTTATTATTATTGTTCTGGCATGTCATCAATGGTTTGGTTAACTAAGTTGTACAGGAGAGGATTAAGTCCAAGGAGCGGAGCAAGAGAATTAGCCCAGAATCATCATCATCTGCAAGGGAAAACAAAAGTAACAGATCATCTAAGAAACGCTCTTTTGGACAGCGTATATGGAAATGTTTCTGCTTGTAAAACAAAATTACTAAGCACAATTATATATGTGCTGTAAGACATATATATGACTAGACATTATAATCCATGTGCAGGCTTCTAAGCTGATCGATCATAAGGACATTTCTAACAATGTGTGCCAGCAATATTTTGTTGTCTAAAGCTCTATTATAGCTTAAGCTCACTTGGGTCACTCTTCGTTTCTCCCTCAATGTATTGATGTGTTGATCAGCTTGTTATGTTTGTAAGTTGTTTTCTTGCAATCAAAAAGAAAAATAAAATAGTAAGAGCACTACAACGTTACAAAGCAATTTCAAGTCTTTTCTTGAATCACAGTAATAGAAAGAAAAAGAGGAAATGTCATAGAAGGTCAGATTATAAGATTTTTTACGCAAAATGTCAGTCATAAGATTTTAAACAAGGAATGTCACTATTTTTGTCAGGTATTTCCAATTTTAGTCTCAGTTGTAAAACAAAGTCTGGTAGTGTATCCATCATACATAAATAGTGTCTGCATATAACTAGAGTAACATGTTCTTGAAAAAGTGATCTACGCATTTTATGCTTAATTATTAATGTCTTTCTCTCTATATTTAACTTTGTTTTATGCTTAGTAAATATGTTTCTAACTTACTTTATGTTTTTAGGTAGAAATAAAGGAGGAAATAATAAAGGAGGCGTTTCGGAGCTAAAAGTTGGCTAAGGGGAAAAGTTCATAATTCCAGAGAAAAAATGGTCCGAGAAATGATCTTTAAAATGGTTACTAAAATGCATTCCCACATGGTGTCAAGAATTGAAGACCAAAAGCATGTCCAAAGAAGCCCAAAGAAAGAAGATGGATTAAAATGAATTATCAGAAATTAGCCTTTGTACATCAGCCCACTTAGAAAGACCACTATGAACAGATCCGGATGAATCTAGACGCGGTTAACATATGGTTGGAAATATCTAGAAGTCTAGTTTCCAACGCAACTGGAATCAAACGATTTAGAGTCTTAGAACGAGAGAAATTACTATTTTAGTGGAGAAGGGTCAGGTTACCCGGGTGGAGTAGTTAGAGTTCTAAAAGGAGTCGAACTAGGCTTTGCTTGGCCTATATAAAAGATGGCTCAACTAGGGTTTCATTATCACACATCATAGACACCAAAGCTCTGCCCAAAACACCTCCCAAGTCGTCCTAAGTCTAATTCCCTCCAAGGCTGAAGCTCCCTCCTCACGGATCAAGAATAATCGGCGCTCTTCGTCTTGTTCTTGAGAATCCATCCACTGGAGGCATTGTTAGTGCTCTTCACAGACTCCAAAAGTGTAACCATAAACCTTCTATCTCATCTTTTGTCTTGTAAATAATTTGGTTTACGACTTGTGATTTGTTTAATAAAGGCTATACGTTTTTACTTACCTATGTTACCTTCCATGTACGTGTTCTTAGTTTTTGGTCTTTGACTTGTATGCATGCTTGTATGCTTAAAGCTTCTTAATGTGTTGGGTGATACGCTCTTCGTTCCTCTCTAGCATGTTTTGTATGAATCTTAGATAAATTAAGGTGTAGGCGCTCTTCGTCGCACTCTTAAAAGCATGTGTATAAATTGCAGGTTGAAAGGTAAGACTTTCGTTTGTACTGGGTAAGTGAAGCATGAAAACGGTGGAGGTAGACATGATGCGATGATCATGTGTACATATTAGAATTAGGTTTAAATTTCGTAGGTTATTAGTGAAACAAACCAAATCTCGCACCCCCATAAACAAACCTAGCATAGTTATGCATGCACTCTCAATCCCCGGTTAAGAACGATCCCTATTTACCAATGCTACATCTACCAAAAAGGGTTTTAATTGACTCATTGTTGTTGAGTGTTAAATGTTAATTTAGTGCTTAGTAATGGTGAGTATCAATTTTGGCGCCGTTGCCGGGGATTGTAAAGAATTGTGTGACTTTGCTTGTATAATATATTAATATTTTTTTTTCTATTTTTGGAACTGTGCACTGCCATATTTTGTGTAAATTATTTTAAATAGCTACAGGTCTCATAAAAATCTGAAATGTTTTAACATTGTTTGGTTACGTGTGTAGTTTGTGCCTGTAAAATTTCATTGAATTCCGCTGAGCCAATAATTCTGGAAAAAATCGACAAGCAGCTATGCTCAAGTTTGCACGAATCTGGAATTGCATGTGTTATGTTTGTAAATATGTGAAATTGTGCAAATATATAGTATGTATATAAAAGCAACGAAATTTTGTAATTATTTATGTTACTAACACTTGTTCATATTATATATTTTTTTTTCCGCCATGTGTACATCTTAAAGGTAGTCTTTGATTTAAATTTAATACATAAGTTTGGTTGATTAAGTCGCACTCTTTGGAATAGATGACGCCTCTTTTTCTTGTTTATCTCCTTAACCCCTCATGATGTGTGGATTTCATCACCGCACACCTTAACCTAAGTGAAGTTATGGACATGAGGTTGAGGGCGGAGTCTACAAATGACTTGAGGGAGTGTGAATTTTTGAGATTTTGGCTGAATGTCGGACATGGTGTCTAGATTGGGTTATGACTGGTGACAGGTTCTGGATCTAAGAAAGACTAACACCATAGAGTATATACCATTGGCCTGGTTAGCCTCGGGGTGTTTTGTCGAAATTAATCCTACTTCTCGCGTTATCTCTATCCCTAACTGGCCATGTTTTTCGATTGAACCAAGGCCATTTGATTGAAATTTCATACTTTATCGCGCGGGTCGCACGTCCATTGAACGATCTAAAGATTAAGCTAGTGTACTCTCTTTAAATCATTGACGCACTCAATTTGGACACTACTTGTGCATACATGTCGAAATTGAACTTTGTAAAGAAAACTAACCATACTCTAATCATTTCATGTTTTGTACAATGTTAATTTTATTTTTAGTTTTAGATAGTCAAATCGGAGCTGGGTAATAGGCTATTTTGTGTGATTTATCTGACATAGTTTCATGTCACAGAAATTTCTGAAACTTTTATGACATGTTTGTATATGTGTCTAGTTTATAGTTGTAAAATTTCAGTTAGTTCCAACATGTAATTAATTCTAGAGAAATTATGCAAGGAGTCATGCTCACGCTGCTCGATTTTTGTAATATTTAGGATGCATATACATCTTTGCATATCATGTCATTCATTACATAGTTGCATCATCATGCATCATCTTCATCATTGCATTTCATGCATTTTTCCATTGGATTTGATGTTTGTTGAGTTTTGAAGGATACGATGGAGGAAGGTGCTCCAAGTGTTTTCATAAATTCGCAGCTTCTGTCCAAAAAGAATAGTCAAATTCGAAAAGCCATAACTTTCAGCTCGGTTGGAATTAGATGGAGTTCTTTATAGGATTGGAAATCTTTGGACGTCTAGTTTCCATCCATATAAATATCACAAAATTTTGATTTCTAAATTGTTGGGAATTAAAGATCAAAAGCACGGAGGTCAGAACATGGAAGCTGAAAAGTGGAACGCAGAAATGGAGGAGTTGCACCTCCAAGACAAGTTGTTCATTGAGCATAAAAGAAAGCAACACGTCTAGGCTGTAAGACGTTAAAAAAAACAAGTGCTTGTTGGTAGGCAACCCAATGGAGGAGTCTACAAACCAGATTTGCTTTCTCTTCCCTTTTTCTCTTTTTAATTTTTGTAGCTTTTACTTTTCTTAGTTAGATTTTTCGTAAATCATTTTCTTCATGCTTGATTCTATGTTTTACTTTAGTACATTGAGGACAATGTAGAGTTTAAGTGTGGGGGAGGGGTTTGCAACTTATTTGAGTGATAAATTGTAAAAATGGGCGGACAATGGAACCTTCCGGTGGATGATGCCCTAAAAAAAATGTTGTGAGTCTTTTTGTTTAACTTAGTGTTTTAAAGAGTCTTTAGGATGCCCTTCATTAGTCTACGATGAAATTGGACCGAAAAGAATACAAAAATGGCGTTGCATATCATTAAGGATGAATTCATGTGCTAATTGAGATATCTTTTGAGTGTTATGACATGTAGTATTTATAAAACTTGGTACAAAAATCGCATATGAGAATAAGTTTTGAATCATATGAGCCTTAAGTGAGATTTTGAGCCTTAAACACTTCTTTTGAGTGAAATTTCGTGCATATTAGATATAGGCCTCAAAATCATGCATATACTCACTTACCATAGATCTTAATGAAGTAGAGAATACTAGAACTTACTCATGTCAATTTGCAAAGCTTATAGTTGATACATACTTTGATTTTGGATGTGATTAAAGGCACTTAGGATATCCACCACTTTGCCAA
Source organism: Geum urbanum (assembly GCA_946800695.1). Lineage (NCBI taxonomy): Eukaryota > Viridiplantae > Streptophyta > Magnoliopsida > Rosales > Rosaceae > Geum > Geum urbanum. The sequence goes on along the minus strand of OX327008.1, from coordinate 1,478,484 downwards.
ATTGCCATGTGTCCCATTTGTGCGCACGAGTTGCAACACCCCTAGATAACCCATTTGAGCCCACATTATGCCTTTATTTCATTACCATACATATCTAAACACTTTAACCTAGTATAGAATATCCGTACCCTTGTTCAAAAGACTTGGTGGGGATTTTTGAAGCTAGAATCATGGAGATGGTGTGAACATCATGAGGAGATGTGTGTATGGGGATAGACTTGTCCAAATACCTTGAATTTTTTTTGCAATTGCCGAAAATAGAAAGAAGAAAAGAAAAAAAATTCGAGAGCTAAAAAAAAAGAGAAGAAAAAAAGAAGCTCTCCAGCATTGTGATTTAGATGTTAAATTTTGGACTAATGTCCCTCATACTTATGGATTTGGAGTTTGTATTGAATTGAAGGCCCAAAAGAGAAGAAATGTGGCATTTGTCCTGTCTACAAAAGCTCAAGGGAAGTTAAGAATGAAGTTAGGGTCCAACAAGATGAAATCTGGCCTATGTACTTAAACTTTACACATGGTGACGTTGGTGAGAGGAGGATGAACGAAATTTATGAAGTTTTTGGTGCTTTGACTAAGTCTTTTGAATGTTCTTAACCACCACATATCCATATTTTTGAATGCCTTAGCCTAAGCCCCATTACAACCCTTAAAAGTCCTTTTTGATCCTTAAGATGAGTAGCCTTCAATCTGTGAAGTAAGTTGCATGAGTAAGCATATGGTTTTGGTTCATTTGTGCAAGTATCTCTTCCCATGCATGAATTTTCGTTGAAATTAACAAAAACTTTGAGTGAAACCTTTGCATAAGTGAAAATATGATGAGTGCATCCATGTGAGTTGATTTGAACTTTATTCGAAACATGCACAGCTTTAACATCACCATTATTTTTTCTCCACGTTTTACTTGTTCATGACATGATCATATCTCTATTATCTATTGAATTCATTGAACATTCATGTGAAAACATTATGATTCCATCGCCATAGACTTAGAAGAATTTTCTGAAACAAATTTGAGTAAGGGCTTAGTTTTGTTCAACTTAGTATTTCTATCGTTTTCAAACATGATTACATGAGAATTTGCGGCTTTGAAACATTGAAATATCTAAGTATGTTTGTATATAAGTGTCACGTTTACCTTTGTGTTTTTCCCTTTATTATTTTTCTTTTATCGAGTCCATTGCTTTGTTGTGTATTTGCTAGGGACTAGCAAAGTCTAAGTGTGGGGGAATTTGATCTACGCATTTTATGCTTGATTATTAATGTCTTTCTCTCTATATTTAACTTTGTTTTATACTTAGTAAATATGTTTCCAACTTACTTTATGTTTTTAGGTAGAAATAAAGGAGGAAATAATAAAGGAGGCGTTTCGGAGCTAAAAGTTGGCTAAGGAGAAAAGTTCATAATTCCAGAGAAAAAATGGTCCGAGAAATGATCTTTAAAATGGTTACTAAAATGCATTCCCACATGGTGTCAAGAATTGAAGACCAAAAGCATGTCCAAAGAAGCCCAAAGAAAGAAGATGGATTAAAATGAATTATCAGAAATCGGCCTCTGTACATCAGCCTACTTAGAAAGACCACTGTGAACAGATCCGGATGAATCTAGATGCGGTTAGCATATGGTTGGAAAGATCTAGAAGTCTAGTTTCTAAGGCAACTGGAATAAAACGATTTGGAGTCCTAGAACAAGAGAAATTACTATTTTAGTGAAGAAGGGTCAGGTTACCCGGGTGGAGTAGTTAGAGTTCTAAAAGGAGTCGAACTAGGCTTTGCTTGGCCTATATAAAAGAGGGCTCGACTAGGGTTTCATTATCACACATCCTAGACACCAAATCTCTGCCCAAAATACCTCCCAAGTCGTCCTAAGCCTAATTCCCTCCAAGGCCGAAGCTCCTTCCCCACGGATCAAGAATAATCGGCACTCTTCGTCTTGTTCTCGAGAATCCATCCACTGGAGGCGTTGTTAGTGCTCTTCATAGACTCCAAAAGTGTAACCATAAACCTTCTATCTCATCTTTTTTCTTGTAAAGAATTCGGTTTACGACTTGTGATTTGTTTAATAAAGGCTATACGTTTTTACTTACTTATGTTACCTTCCATGTGTTCTTAGTTTTTGGTCTTTGACTTGTATGCATGCTTGTATGCTTAAAGATTCTTAATGTGTTAGGTGATACGCTCTTCATTCCTCTCTAGCATGTTTTGTATGAATCTTAGATAAATTAAGGTGTAGGCGCTCTTCGTCGCACTCTTAAAAGCATGTGTATAAATTGCAGGTTGAAAGGTAAGAATTTCGTTTGTACTGGGTATGTGAAGCATGAAAACGGTGGAGGTAGACATGATGTGATGATCATGTGTACATATTTGAATTAGGTTTAAATTTCGTAGGTTATTAGTGAAACAAACCAAATCTCGCACCCCCATAAACAAACCTAGCATAGTTATGCATGCACCCTCAATCCCCGGTTAAGAACAATCCCTATTTACCAATGCTACATCTACCAAAAAGGGTTTTAATTGACTCATTGTTGTTGAGTGTTAAATGTTAATTTAGTGCTTAGTAATGGTGAGTATCAAGAAGGGTAGTGGGCCCATAATTTATCTGTTCTAACACATACAACTGAAGATATATCCTCCACACTCAAAGGTAAACAGCTATTTTTCACTGTCAAAAAGCACGTGATTTAAGTTCTAAACTTAAAATTTTAAGAGATTTCATCTCCAATACAAAAGAGAGAATTAAATTATTCGAAAGATCAAGAGCAGCTCATCCACGTCCTTTAGAACAAGCAATTCATAATCTCAAAATCGCAAAAGAACAAGCTTTTCTTGAAAATTTGTTAAGAGACAAAGCAAAGATAGAAAATCTCTTGCACCGATTATCTATCTAACTGTTTATTTGAGCATTTGGTTAGATCCGTAAGACAACTGGTATCAAAGCTTGCAATAGCTCAAAATCCCAACAATGGGATCAGCAAATGAGAAGATAATAAAGAAACTAGATTCTGTATTAGAAGCATCGGATGTAAGGCAACAAGAAATCTTATCAAAAAAATTTAGATGCAGAGAGTATCTAAAAATTCTTCTAGCAATGGATTACATCCAGAAGCAGCCGGAAGAAAAACAAGAACTATTAACAAGAGTTGATAGTAAGAACGAGAGACTAGATCTTCAACAAATGAAGATCCTTGACTATGTTTAAAAGAAAGCTTAAGAACATCAAAGGTCAAGCACTAGTCCACCTCAAACTATCATTAGAAAGACTAATGACTTTAGATCACTAAAGGTTCCAAAAGGGAACCCAATGCCAAAACCATTTTTTTCAGGATTCTTCATCAAATCCTTCAATATTCAAGTTGAAAGAACCAAAATCAGAAGACATGCGCAACGTGAATATGTTGAACATCTTCAAGAAAAAATCAGTACAGCTGGTGAACTTAGAAGAATTTGAATTCAACGAGATCGAGAATAACGTTCGAAATGCTTCAATTCCGAAGTTTGAATTCAAACAAATCTATAAGAGAGGAAGTTTTGATATGATGGATAACCATCAGTTCAAAATCCTTGAATTCACCACACCAGCAACAACAGGAGAAACAGATCTCCTTCTAGTCACACCTGAAGAAGTTTCTAAAGGCAGAAAAAGAAACTTCAAATTTATGCATATTGGAGCAGTCCAAGTTAGCATAAAATTACTGGCCAGAGAAGGCCTAAATTGTTCAGTTCCATGCGTCCTACAAGACAATAGGCTGATTGACTTTCAGAAAAGTCTACTGGGAACACTTCAAGCATCACTATGCAATTAGGTTGCATATTTCAACTGCTTCCCAAACTTTTCAACCAGCCTAACAAATGTTGTCCATTACTTACGACTAAGAGTCAAAACAGATGGCACATCCATGAAATACGGCATGCAAGAACTAGCAATAGTTTATAGAATCTACTATAAACTAATGAGCACAACAGTAGAGCCAAATACCAATATATCAAACATCCCAGGTCTTATCACTGGTTTCCTTACAAATCTCAAGAACCATAATCAAGATATTCACAAGGTAGCATGGGATGAGGTAACTTTTCCATTAGAATAGAAATTATCTGGTCCAAAGGAGAAACCAGAAAGCACGAAGGCAGCGGTATATGAGAACAGAAAGACTGGAGATGTCAACCTCAAGTTCGAAGGACACTGAAATAGTGACGTATCCCTCGAAAGTTTCAAAGGAGAAAGCTCTAGACCCCTCAGAAGATGCAACTCTACCAGAGAGAGTGGTGCTAGAAATACTAGAATCTCGATAAAAGCCAATCCAGTAATGAAAGAAGATTTAGATGCTGAGTTAGAAAGAAACATTAGCATGTTAAGAATAGAAAAGTCAAAATCAAAACTCTTCAAGCTTTATGAGGAAGCAAAAGAATGTGAAGATCCTTTGCGGTTGGAATAATTGATCAAAGAAATCGAGAGTTTCACCTTTAAAAAGGAAACAAAAGTCTTTCCTCTTCTATATGAAGAAGCAGGAGAAACTGACGGAACAGATGATGAAGACATGGAAGAAGAAGAATCTTCGCAACCATTATCTTCACAAACCACCATATTCAGGATTGGAGGAAAACTCAAACTTCCGCACAGAAGAAGCCCTAGTGGAAAGAAGGGAGAAAGAAACTCTCAATGATTCATTCCACAAGAAAATACTCCTAAGGTGCCAATCACTCAACTACGAGTATGCTTGATCTAGACAAAGCTTTAGACAAAAAAAAGGCCATCGACGAATGGGCAGCCAGTCTATTCATGGCATCATGTTCAACCTACGGAAGATTTGAAGCACAAGACCTGCACACAATATATAAGTCAACCCTTCTAGGAATGGAAAAGAAGTATTATTTTCCCTTAAAAGAAACGATAAGAGGAAAGTAATGGTTGGAAGACATAAAGACAAATAAAAATCCCTATACTTTTGCCACTCCGCTCTATGATCAATTTTGTGGCGACATCTCATATGTTGGAAAAAAAACTAAAGCGATAGCAAAATCCAACATATATGCTTTCAAGATTTGCGACATGAATTTCTTCGAAGAATATCTGAATGAATTTCAAGAGTACTACTGCACAATAGGAGAGTTTGAAAATACTGACCTAGTACACCTCCTACACAGGAAGCTCCCTGAACCATGGAGGACAGCCATGAGAGAAAGCATAGAAGAAAAGCCTCTAGAGAGGTTTTCAGCGGGAGGAGTTGCAGAAAGAATCAGGCAACTAATGCGCGATCGGTCCAAAGCCAACACCAGAGCAAAAGCCGCCAAGAAGTAGCTCAAGGGAACAAGTGACTGTCATTCCAGAATAATAGATATACCAACCAATTGGGGGTGTGAAGAAAAGAGGCAAAAGAAGAAGCACTTCCAAAAACGTTTCAAGAGAAAGGGAAAGAAGAGCTGGAGGTTCAAGAGAAGCTCCAATTACAGAAGAGAAAAACAAAATCCCAAAAAGAGATTTTTCAAGAAGACACGATCCTATCAAAAACCTGAAAAGAAGAGATCTTGTAAATGTTGGTTGTGCAAGGCTGAAGGATACTATGCTAACGAATGTCCCAATAAAGAGAAGAGAAGTTCAAAAGCTCTTCTCAAGGAATATGAATGAGTCATAGAGATGGCAAACCTGAAAGGCTATGAAGTAGTCTATTCATCAGAAGAAATGAAATATTTGTCTATTTAGTCTGTTCAGAAGACGAATCGTCAGAAGAATTAGATTCAGAATCTAGAGAAGAAGAACCTAAAGAGGTTTATCTTCTTGAGATAAAGAATTGGGAAGAAAGTACAAAGGAAGAAAATATTTCTTCCTACAAAGTTAACAAGGGAACATTCATTTGAGACTTCTGTCAATGCAAGGAGAAGAGAGGATTTCCCATGTTCTGTGAAGCAACAAAGCACTACAAGAAAACAGCACTTAGACCACGGAAACGTAATTTTTCCGTGGTCCAAGTGACACCTGGACCACGGAATCTTTCCGTGGTCCAAGTACCACCTGGACCACGGAGTCTTTTCCGTCGTCCAGGTGATCACCTGGACCTCGGAGTCTTCTCCGTCCTCCAGGTGATCACCTGAACGACGGAGATGGTATTCTCCGTCGTCCAGGTGATCACCTGGAGGACGGACCGACACGCCGTCGGCCGAGTACGTAACGTACTTCCACTTAGACGACGTACCGACACCTCCGTCGTCTAAGTGAAGCATTATATAAGCTCGATGCCAAATTGAATTCAATCCTCGATCTCTTCATTCCATTTGAAGAAGAATTGAAGGAGAATGGAGAAGGAGAAGGGAGCTAGCTAGCTAGAAGGCCGAGAAGAATCAGGATCGATAAGGGATCTCCGCTGACTAGCTAGGTAGCTTAATTAACGTACAGATATCGAGAAGGCCAGCAGGTACGTACGTACGCAGTTAAAATTTGCTTAATTAATATATATTTAGTGAAAACGTACGTACATACATGCAAGGATGTTAGCTATATATATATGTACAGATCGATTAAATTACGTACGTACGTACGTAATTGATGGATCGATGTAGATCGAGTACGTATAATTAAGCGTAAATTAATGGACAAATATATATATATATATATGTAATAATTAATTAATTATAATATTTTGTAGCAGTATGGACAAGAGTTGGATGAAGTTGAAGAATAGATGTGATGTCCGGTATATGGATGGAATTAGCGAATTTGTGAATTTTGCTATAGAACATGGTCAGGGAAAGAAACGTTTCAGGTGTCCGTGTCAAAAATGTCTTAATTGTCAGTATGCGGAGGTTAATGTTATGGTGCAACACCTGTACGAAAATGGTATGATGTGGAGTTACACTACATGGAGCGAGCATGGTGAAACAGTAGAGTTCAGCGCAGCAGACTTCAGCTCAGGGTACAGTTACCATGGTGCCTCATCCAGCGGCAGTGGTGCCGGACCCCCAGCTTGCAACCCAACTGCAGATTTGGTCCATGATGCGTTTCCGGGATGTAGTCATAGTGGACACCAACACCAAGATGGAGGTTACAGTACCACTAATGAGCATGATGACACATTCCCCGCAGCTAGCTTGGCCACTGACACAAGTGAGATGGAAAAGTACAACCGGATACTACTTGAAGCGCAGACCCCGGTGTTCCCTGGATGTCGAGAGAATGTGTTGCAATATGTGATGGAGCAAATGAAGATAAAAGTGAAGCACAAAATGTCAGTGAGTGCTTTTGACGAAATTCAGGAGCAAATATGTAAGTTGCTCCCTGATGATCACAATCTTCCTAAATCTCATTATAAGGTTAGAAATATCCTGAGCAGCCTCGGCCTAAAGTACAGGATAATTGACGCATGTCCGAATGATTGTGTGCTATTTTACAAAGAGTACAAAGAGTTGGACTATTGTCCCGTATGTGGCCAGTGCAGATTCCAGTTGAATAGGAAGAGTTCGAAAAAGAGAATTCCTGTGAAAGTTGTTCGATATTTTCCCTTGATTCCCAGATTGCAGCGCCTGTACATGTCTCTACACACAGCAGAGGCGATGCGATGGTACGCAGAAAAGCGAATAGATGACGATGTTCTGCGACACGCCGCGGATGGGGAGGGTTTCAAACATTTCGACAGAGAATTTGGAGACTTTGCTTCAGAGGTTAGAAATGTTAGACTCGGCCTATCTACAGACGGATTCAATCCTTGGGGAAGTAATAGCTCCGCCGTCAGCACTTGGCCAGTTATTCTGATGCCGTACAACTTGCCTCCGTGGATGTGCATGAACAAGGAATTTAATTTCCTTACCGTACTAATTCCAGGTCCTAAATCTCCATCGAAGTGCTTAGATGTCTACCTCAGACCTTTGATCGACGAGCTGAAACTATTGTGGGAAAATGGAGTCCCAACTTATGACAAATTCACTGACACGATGTTCACGATGAGGGCTGCCGTAATGTGGACGATCAGCGATTTTCCAGCTTATGGGATGTTGGCAGCCTGCAGGACAAAAGGATATAATGGATGTCCTATATGTTTGGACGACGTGAACTCTAGTTGGCACGCGGGGAAGGTGTGTTACTTGGGACACCGTAGATGGCTTCCTCACGACCACCCGTGGCGACAGGATGAAGCTCATTTTGATGGTACGGTAGAGAACAATCCTAAACCCCGTAGTTGGTCGGGCGAAGAGATTTTAGAGAGGTTGAGCTATTTCAACTTTGGTGTGTTGAGCAATGACGCAGATGTAAAGAAATGCAATAAAATCCTCCACATGATCTGAGCTATTGGGATCACAAGAGTATATTCTTTGAACTCCCTTACTGGTCGAAGTTGAAGCTGAGGAACAACTTGGACGCGATGCACATATAAAAGAATGTGTGCGACAGCGTGGTGAGAACAATTCTCGGTATTAAGTTCAAGACTAAAGATACTCCCAAATCGCGCAAAGATTTGGAATCAATGAATCCACGTCGTCCCTTGTGGTTGAGGAGGGATAGGAAATGAGTGTACAACAAGATGCCAGCTGCACCTTACACAGTGAAGCCGACGCTTAGACGTTCTGTATTTCACTGGTTTAAGGGCGTTCGTTATCCGGCTACGTATGCAGCTACTATAACTGGAGCAGTGGACGAGGTGCAACACAAGTTTGTTGGTCTAAAGACACATGACTATCACGTTATGCTGCAACGTCTGATTCCAGTGGTAATTCGACCATACTTGCCTCGGGACGTCGTAAAACCAAGAGTAGCATTGTGCAGGTGGTGGCAGAGGTTATGCGCCAGAGAATTAAAGAAGTCAGATGTGGTGGAATTGCAACAACAAATTGTGCACATCATTTGCAAACTAGAGAGGATTTTCCCCCCTGCTTTCTTTGACATCATGATTCACCTAATGATCCACCTGCCCGAGCAGGTGCTCATTTCTGGTCCGGTCCAGTACACTTGGATGCATCCTCAAGAAAGGTACGTACAACTAATTAATTAATTTGTTCCACTGGAGATTATATATATACTAGCTAGCTAGCTATATGTACTTATGTAATGTGTACGTTTGATTTTGTAGACAGCTTGGACAGTATAAGTCATTCGTCAAAAACAGGCCGGCCCCGGATGGCTCCATAGCAGAGACATACCTAATGCATGAGTGTGTTACTTACTGCAACAGGTACCTCAAAGATCCACCCCCTCCCACTACCTCCGATCGCAGTGCCCACATCAATCTTTCTGTCGTCACCAATGTCGTCCGACCGTTTAGAGGAGTATTAAAGGAATCGTTAACACGGGAAGAACTTATTGAGGCACATTGGGTAGTGTTGCGAGACTGTGACGAAGTTGAGCCGTACAAGTTGTCATACAGGGAGAGGGTTCAGGCGTTAAATCAAAAAAAGAGTTCGGCGTGGATTGAGAAAATGGTTAAGAAGAAGTTTCCTGATTATTTCTTCCAATGGGTACGTACGTACGACTCGGTATTAATTATTTAAATACATATCACTCATGTTTGTAGAAAGTAAACCCTTATATTAATTTGCCCTTTTTCGCAGATGATTGATCTGCAAAAATCTGATAACCACGGAGGGTGGTGGTCATGGCCAAAACACTTGCTAGCAGGGAAGCCAGTTAAACACTATATTTATCCCGGATGTTTTGTGAACGGTGTAAAGTTCCATTCATTGGCCCGAGACGAAGGAAGAAGAACACAAAACAGTGGGGTAGCGGTTGGGAAAGACAATGATCTATATTACGGGGCTATTGTATACGTGGTTCAGCTATGTTACGGGAATGATGTCAACGTTTTCCTATTCAAGTGCAGATGGTTCAAGCGTACAAAGGAAGACCTGGGACTATTATCAGTCGATACAAACTCGCACTGGTATGAGGATGAGCCTTTCGCTCTCGCCACCTTAGTTCGGCAGGTGTTCTATCTCGACGATCCGAAAGCCGGTGAAGGGTGGAAAATAGTGAACCATATCTCTCACCGAGGAATATGGAATACAGAGACAATTGAAGGGACACCGGCGACGACTGAAGATGCTGCTGAACCAGAAAGAGACATTCCTGCATATCAAGAGCCTAATATTTCTATGGTCCGCTCCGATATAATGGACCTGGTTCAAGATGGTGAACGGTTACCCATGCCTGATGGTTGTACAGATCTAACTGAAGATGAGATTATCGATGAGGTAGATGAAGAAGACGAGCAGGAAGAGGACGCGGACGAGGACTCAGGTTATTCGTCGGACGATGTTGAGTACGATGACGAGGATGAGCCGTCGACTAACGGGGATGAGGACGATGATGATTATGACGAAGAGTACGGTCATACGACGAGAATAGTCATTATCCGTCGAAGAGTACGGTCATACGAAGAGTACGGTCATCGACCTAAACCGTAAACCCTAAGGCCCTAACCCCTGAAATCGGGGTTTAGAACTTGGACGATGGAGAATAGTCATTATCCGTCGTCCAGGTACATACTAGGACGACGGATAATGGTCATTGTCTGTCGTCCAAGTTCACAAACCCTAAACCCTAAACAATAAAGCCCTAACCCCTGAATTCAGGGTCTATGCACCTGGACGACGGAGAACGTCATTCTCCGTCGTTCAGGTAATCACCTGGACGACGGATAACGTCATATCCGTCGTCCAGGTGCTTACATGAACGACGGAAACGCTCATTTCTGTCGTCCAGGTGCAGATATCGTAATTTTTTCTAAGACTACGACCATCTAGACCTTCTTCCAATGCAAAGTCTTTTCATCAAGACTTTAGAGTAAACAATTCTTGGTGTGTGAGCTTCGACGGTTCGAAAATCGGAGTTGCGAAATGCCTTGTATCCACGTTTCCGGTTTGTGAAATTATCCGTTTTGCGGTTGACTGTGCCGATCAAACCCTTCCCGAACTTATTATTTTATGGTCCTTTGAAGACAATTATATATTATGTTACGACGAACATATCCAACGGTTGTTTTGTCCAAATTCAATTTCGTTAATACTCTGCTGCAAATGAGCGTCTACTCATGAACACTTAAGTCGTAAAGATTAGTCGATACTTAACATGTTTCAATACGTAAAATTAATCGTCGGTTCAAATTTAACTGTTCATATATACGATGCGTTCATCGATATTGTACGACTATTTCACTCGAACGACAGATCGCTAAATTCCTAGCGAATTATTTTTAAAATTTTTTTTTACGTAATTTGAACCTGGACGACGGAGATAGTCATTTTCCGTCGTCCAGGTGTTCACCTGAACGACGGAGATGGAACGATGGAGAATGACCATCTCCGTCGTCCAGGTTCAAAAATCATGGCGGTTCAAATTTTTTTTTGTTTATTTTTTTCATGTAATTTTCACTTGGACGACGGAGATGGTCATTCTCCGTCGTCCAAGTCCAAAATTATGGCGGTTCAATTTACCGCTTCCGTTTTTGGGAACGCTTGAATTTTCACTTAGACGACGTCGTCTAAGTCAAAAATTACGGCGGTTCAGAACGTCCCGCCGATTAATTGGCGCCGCTTGAAATTTTTTGAAACCGCCACTTAGACGACGGAAAACACTGTTTCCGTCGTCCAGGTGAACTTAGACGACGGAGAATAGTGCTCCGTCGTCTAAGTGCAACTCTATAAATAGAGTTGCACCCCCCCCCCCCCCCCCCTCATTTTCTCATCATTCCATCTCCTCCTCTCCTCTTCTCTCCTCTCCTCTCCTCTCCTCCGGCGATCCTCCTCCGGCGACGCTCCGACGACAATTTTTCCGACGTGGTTCCTCCTCCCCAACGACTGAACTCCGCCTATATTCCCGATTACTCCGGTGAGGTAAATTTCTATTTTTTTCCTTATTAAAATTATTTTCATTTAATTAATTAAATTCTAAATATAATTTAGAAGTAGAAATTAATTGATTAATTAGTTTAAATATTTAATAAATAATTAATTATTGTTATTAATTTATTAAATCATAATTATTGTAATTATTTATTATTAGTTGCATGATTAAATGAATTTATTATTAAATTTATTAAATGATAAATGATTATTCATAATTTATTAAATGAATAAATTTTTTATTAAATGCATGATAAATAAATATAAATTATTGTATCTAATTAAAAATTATTAATTAATATTTACGTTAAACACTAGTAAATTAATTAGTAGTACGTGTTCGATTTAAATTTAGTACATAGGTTTGGTTTATTAAGTCGCACTCTTTGGAATAGATGGCGCCTCTTTTCCTTGCTTATCTCCTTAACCCCTCGTGATGTGTGGATTTCATCACCGCACACCATAACCTAAGTGAAGTTATGGACACGAGGTTGAGGGCGGAGTTTGCAAAGGACTTGAGGGAATGTAAATTTTTGAAAAATTGGCCGAATGTCGGACATGGTGTCTAGAAACGGGTTATGACTGGTGACAGGATTTGGACTAAGAAAGACTTTTGTCGAAATTAGTCCTGCCTCTCGTGTTATCTCTATCCCTAACTGGCCATGTTTTTCAATTTAACCAAGGCTGATTAATTGAAAATTTACACTTTATCGCGCGGGTCGCACGTCCATTGAACGACCGAAAATGCCAAGCTAGTGTACTCTATTTAAATCTTAAATGTACTTAATTAATTAGCGTAAATTTTTAAGTTGTAATTATTATGGTAAGTAGGTATTTTAACACCGTACTCTTAGGTTTAAATGGCTCCGCCAAAGACGACATCCAGCAAGAAGAAAGCCCAACAGGAGGCAGAAGATGAGATGCTCCGAATGTTGGCGGCCCAAGTCGGTTGGGTTCAACAGGAGGGCAACGACGCTTTCAATCCGGACGGATCATCTGGTCCGTCCGTAGCGCCCTCTGGGGAAATTCCCGCTCCCCCATTCATCTCGAGCGGTGATGACGTCGACCCCTTCCAATCTCCGACGCCCGGTACCCATTCAACGGGAAGTACTCAGGCATCCTCGACCGCCGAATCAATCATGTACAGCGCCCACCATAGGCAAATGAGGGCCCCCACTGACCCGGAACCGAAAAGGACTCGGGGTCTCGTTAAAGGGGGCAAAGCGGAGCGTATTTGCAAGGCGACCGGTAAAAAGATCGACTTGCCGTACGACGAATTCACCGGTGGCCCTCCCACAGCTCAGCTAGCAAGTCTCTCGGCGCATGGGATATGGTCAATCATCCGTAACCGGGTTCGTATCACTGCCCCTACTTGGAAGGAGGCGCCGGATCATGAGAAGGCGAAAGTCTTCAAAGATCTTTCGGTACGTAATACATCCAATTTAGTTATTATATAATATTGTTAATATTAGTTAAAATTTCATAATATATACGATTATAATTTTCTATTTATTTTTGATAGGAACAATTTGACGTGGATCCGACACCGGCTATGTTGAGGCATATCAACCAAACCGCCAACTCCATCTACAAAGATTGGAAATACAAGCTCCATAAGTATTTCCAAGATGTCGGTCCCGTGCCTCCCGTCCCGTGTCTCCCCCTAGTAGTTTATTATCTCGTTTCTTTCCGCATTCCGAACAATATTTTAATTTTTAATTTATGGGTTTTTTCGATTATTCATGTATGTACAAATTAATTTTAATTATTTAATAATTAATTAAGTAATATTCAAAATTTAGTTTATTTAATTAATTTTAGCATTTTTCATTATTTAAATTAAATTAATAATAAATTAAATTAATAATATTTAATTTCAATTTTTTTTTAAAATTAAATATTCACTTGGACGACGGAGATTATGTTCTCCGTCGTCCAGGTGCAAAACCCTAAACCTAACCCTAAACCCCTAACCCCTAACCCCTAAACCCTAAACCCTGCTGTTCTCCGTGGCCTAGGTGTTCACCTGGACGATGGAGAATTAGTTATCCGTCGTCCAGGTGAACACCTGGGCCACGGAGAAGCTAGCATTATCCGTGGCCCAGGTGTTCACCTGGACGACGGATAACTAATTCTCCGTCGTCCAGGTGAACACCTGGGCCACGGAGAAACGAGCAATGTTCGTGGCCCATGTAGACACCTGGACGACGGAGACTTAGAGTTTCTGTCGTCCAGGTGTCTACATGGGCCACAGATAATGTCTGCGGTCCAAGTGAACTTGGACGACGGAGTACTAAATCTCCGTCGTCCAGGTTCTTGGACGACAGCACTTGGAGCACGGACCTTGGACGACGGAGATTCCGTCGTCCAAGTACTTAGACGACGGAAAACTGCACCTAGACAACGGAAATGGTCCGTGGTCTAGGTGCAGTTTTCTTGTAGTGAAGAAAACTTATGACAAAGAATGCTTCATAACTGAAGCAAGGAGAAAAACAAAGAAGAATTCAATAAACCAGATTATTGAACAAGAATACAAAGATTACTTCTATGAGATAGAAGAGAAACAAAAAATTCTAGAAAAAGATCTAGAAAGAGCAGAGGCAGATACTACTACAAAGAAAAGAGTAGTACTTGCAGAAGATCCAGTCCATGATACAAAAAGTGAAGTAGTATCTGACTGTGAGGAATTTGACTGTGAGGAAGAACAGTGCAATCCTTTTATAGAAGAAAAATCAAGTTCTTCAAAACAGAACCTATGCAAGGTAGCAACTGTTTCTACAAGTAGATTCAGTAACTACATAGAGATTGGATTAAAACTTCCAGGATACAAGAAGTATCATCTACATGCTTTTGTAGATAACGGCTCCAGCTTTAGTTTAGCAAAAAAGTTTGCTACACCAGAAGAATTGTGGATAACAGATCCAAAAAGAAATGAAACCGGAAAGACCGTAGAAGGAAGAAGAATCTTCATGACATCAATCCTCTGAAGTTTTGGGAAAAAGACCCAGTGGTCTGTGAGCTCAAGTTACATGACATGAATTCAATCTGTCACGTAAAAGCCATTCCCCAATACAAAGAAGAAGATCAAAAAGAGTTTACAAAAGATATAGCTGAACTCTTGCTGAAAGGATTGATCAAACCATGAAAAAGTCCTCATCATGCTCCAGCTTTCTATGTTAGAAATCATGTAGAAGAAATTCGTGGGAAAGTGAGAATGGTGATAGACTACAGAGATGTGAACAAGAAAACCGTAAAAGATAGTTATCAGATAGCACAAGCGAGAGTGCTAATCATCTGGCTCAGAGGAGCCAAGGTATTTTCAAAATTTGATGCTAAATCAGGATTCTGGCAAGTCAAAATGCATCCTGACAGCATTCCTTTCACAGCCTTCAGAACTCCACAGGGACATTATGAATGGCTAGTAATGTCTTTCAGGCTAAAACAAGCTCCATCCATTTTCCAGAGAAAATGGACAATATATTCAAACAAGTGGCAGACATCTGTGTTGTCTACATATACGACATTCTTGTGTTCTCAAAAAACAAAGAAGAACACATGAATCATCTTTTTGAAGTAGAGCTCATAGTCCAACATGGGATCATACTAGGAGAGAATAAAATCTTTCTCGCCCTAGACGAAATTGATTTCTTAGGGATCAACATAAAGAACGGAGTCATCAAGCTTCAGCCTCATATTCTGGAGAGGGTCTGGAAATTCCCAGACAGAATTCCGGACGCTAAAAGTCTACAGAGATTTTTAGGAGTCCTAAATTATGGAAGAGACTTCCTTCCTAAAATTGCTGGATTAACAGCAATCCTGTCGCCCAAAACAAGCTCAAAGAGAGCTTGGAAGTTTACAAAAGATGATAAAAAGATCGTCAGGAAAATCAAAAATCTATGCAAAAATTTTCCACCACTACATCAACCTGAAGAGAATGAAGAGATCATCCTCCAAACTGATGCTAGTGACAAATTCTGGGCAGGTGTAGTACTGGCAAAAGAGCCAGGCACTAACATTGAGAAGATTTTGAAATTCTGCAGTGGAAAGTTCAACACTGCAGAGCAGGATTATCCCACAGGGGAAAAAGAAATTCTGACCATCAAAAAGACAATCGAGAATTCTCTCGCCTTTTTAGGAAAACCCTTCACCGTGAGAACATATTGTACCAGAGTGAAAATTTTCAAAAACTTCAAACTTGATAAAGCTGCAGATAAGGGAAGATTAGCTAACTGGCAATTATTTCTTAACTAATATGATTATGATGTGGAATTAATTGCAGGAAACAAGAACTATCTCCCAGACGCTTTAACCAGAGAAATGGCCATGTATAAGAGAAGTGATGATGAAGGACGCAACCCAAGAAGTAGAAGGCCAGGAAATGAGCCTAACCAACAAGAACAACCAGTTGAAAAACTCCTCAAGAGCTTTTTTCTGCGTCCCAAAAGACCAGCATTAACTGATCAATCATAGGGGAAAGGATTGGCTAGCCCGTCTCAAACGGCAGACGGTAAAGGCAAATTAAGACCGTTAATGGCTGCTGCTTTGCCAAAAAGCAAAATTTTTCCTACACGTTTTGTAAACATCTTCAAATATCAACTGAACACCTTATCAGAAGTAGTCTTCCCAACTGACCAGAATCTAGTATCTCACCAGAGGGCACTATTGGATAATTTAATGTTTGCCTTACAGGAGAATTATAAAAGGCTCATGATAGAGACCATGGATGCCGTGGCAATAGAACTAAGTCAAAAGAAGAAACCACCAAACATGGTTAATGAACCAGCAACGTTGTACATTAGAGCTCCAGAGAGTGCTAAAGTTCGTATTCAAGCGCTAAAAAAATCAGAATGGTTCAAGTTCCACAGACATATTGGTAAGCATACACCCGATGAAGATCTCCTAAACACTCTATTCGTTGTCCCAGGACCATTCCTAGGAAGATATTTAGTAAACGTTCAGAGTGAGCATCCGCAGGAGCACAAGTTGTGGTTAGTAGAAAATGTCTTTGTCCATAATCTACGGACAAAGACAAATGAAGATCTCAAATGATTGCCAGCAATTATCTACAATACGGTCAAGAATGTTAGGAAGAGCAATTGCATTCTCAGACTGAAATTCAGGTCTACACCTCCAGAATGGATACAGAAGTCTAACGGAGAAAATGAATACATTCCTCCATATCATTACGTCAGAATCATCCAAGGACAGTATCTTGAGCCAGCATGCGACGGATACAATGGAAACCCAAATTCAAGCATTCCATGGATGCAAGTTATGACGTTAGAATACATCAAGAAAGTAATTGAAGAAGATCAAGAGATTACGTTTCTTGCATCAGGAGACAAGATAATAGTCACCACATACGATCATCCAGATGCCATTACGAGCGATCTATTCACAGCCCTGAAACAGAGAGAAATAGATTCCTCCCTCGCCTGTACTCAATGGCTCGACAAGATCGAGAGAGACAAAAGCTACCAGATATATACAAATACAGATATGGAAGAAAATGGAAATAGAAGAAAAATAATAGAAGAAGACCCCTACATTGGGGATAACTCAGAAGATTACGATGACCTGTAAATATGGGCAAAGTCGTATTGTCTTCTTCTCTAAGTAGGAGACATCGTTATCCCAAAGAATCTGCTTTCCAAAAGAAGACAATGGAGGAAAACAGATGCCCTGTCTGCATCAAAGCACTATCACAGGTTGAGTTACTATTTTTAGTTTGTGTTTCAATTCCGTTTTGAAATCCGCTCTCTATATAAGGAGATTGGAGTCTTAGTTTAGAGACATCGAAAATCAGAACAAGAGAAATCTATCTGAGAGCAGAAAGCCTGAGAGTTTAGTTTGTGAGTAAAGAGTGGAAGCAACTATTCAACTTCTTCATCTTCGAGTAAGTATGTCTGTTACTATGAGTGGCTAAACAGTATATAGCTCTTTACCAGAGAGTGAGGTTCTGGATGTATAGCTTGTAACCATGTTAGAGTAAATAAACTATGGTTTTCCACTACAAAGCTTTGAGTTCTCATGCATATTCATAAAACTCATTCAAACTCCCCTGAGAGGCGGACTACCGCCCAGAAGATAGAATAGATGAGTTATTCATACATGTTCATACTTGTTTGGATCCCCTAGGAGGCGGACTACCACCAGAAGGTGGAAAGAAATAAATCATTTATAGTAGTACATTCATCACACGTCAATAGTACCTTCATTACATGTTAGTAGTACATTACTATTCATCAAATGTAAAACATTTTTAAGACCAAAAGTCAATCAGCAGTGAGTCTACTAGCAGTAACCAGGCAGGAAGCCAGTAGGTGAAACCATAGCAAGATGAAGGCTAGTTCTGACTAGAAGTTGAAGAAATGTAGAATATTTAGGAATAGTGGCGTAATTATGATTGTTTAAATTTCTTGCATTTTTTTAGGTATAAAAGTGATCTCAATAGTAGAGTGACCTTATTTAAGAGAGAGAAGTTCAAAACAACCTTATGTATAACTTACTCTTCAAAAAATAAAAAAAATAATAAAAACACTACAACGTTACAATGTAAATTTCAAGTCTTTTCCGAGTCACAGTAATAGAAAGAAAAAGGTAACAATAGTAGATGTGCCAGCAGGCTATCATAGCTCAAGGTTCTTGAATATTGTATGTGGAATAACCTAGAAGCAGATAAGGTTCAAGATTGATCCTAAAGAAATTCCAAACGGAAGCTTCTGGTACCAGATTGATGAAGTTATTAAGCAAACCCAAACCATCTTCTTGGTCCATTTCCAGTTTTCGACAACCACCGTCATTCAAAGACACAGAGCACACAAACAATGGCTGATGGCATATTTGGGCAACCCTTTAGGCGTTTCCTCTTGAGCCCTTCAGATTTCCGAGTAAAATGGTCTGGTTCATCAGTGGCCCTCATGGACTGGCTTGAAACCCCAGCTGCTCACATATTCAAAGTCAATGTTCCAGGTTAACCCCTAAACTATTCTCTCTTAGTTTTTCAGATTTCCAATGTTAATTAATCCAACAACTCTTCCTCTATGATGGGTTTGATTCTGTGTGACCCATTTGATATAGGGTTTAGGAAGGAGGAGATAAAGGTGCAGGTTGATGAAGGTAACATTCTGCAGATAAAAGGCGTAGGAACGAAGGAGGCAAATGCAAAGGACACTGTTTGGCATATGGCAGAGAGAGAAATGCCCGGGAAATCACGACCGGAGTTCTATCGGGAAATTGAGCTGCCGGAAAAAATAGAGGTAGATCAAATTAGAGCTCAGGTGGAGAATGGTGTGCTTACCATTGTTGTCCCAAAAGATGCATCCCAAAAACAAACTAGGGTGCGAAACATCAATATCACCAGCAAGCTCTAATAAGCTTAATTATATACGTATCACCTACCAAGTTAGTTTGCTTGCTTCAGTGCTTGCAATGTACCAGAAAATGCATTGTGCTACAGAGCAACATCATATGATAATGTAAGCTTGTAATCTCCTTTAATTTGTCCATGGAATTCGAAGGTGAACTCTGTGTTACTGTGTGAGCATAATGATGAATGATCTGGGAATTTATAGCCTCAATTATGTTTCAAATAAATGAATTTATACAGGTAGTTAATGTATGTCTGAAATCTTCTTTGCTCATTGTGCTCGTAGAAATTTTTTAATCTCTTCTTCAAATGGGACTCTGCTTTTAGGAAAAATGTGCCAGAGAACATCCACCGGAAGGAGAACCGGAAAATTGAAGTTTTTCGTGCACATATATACTTTCTCACCGAGACACTATCATTTACCAACAGAATAATATACATAGCAATTTCTCCAACAAAAATCTACATGCGGTGTCTTCGGTTCTTGTTTTGCTGCATTTTCACAGTTCTCCACCCATTTATTGATTGGCTAGCAAAAGTAGTAGACTGGTCTGGGCTTGCCTGGACTGAATTCACCTCTCTGCGTTGTGTTCCTTGTCTTTCGGAACTTGTCCGAACACACAAATAGGGAGGAAAGTTACTACTGTGTCTGGCTTCATTAACAAATTTGAGATTTCTGGTTGAATCTGATATGCCTATTCCTTGTTTCGAAACTATTTGAATTCTTAGAGCAACTCCAACAATGTCACGGAAAGTTTGCTTATTTTGTTCAAAAATAAAGTCGAAACCTATTTTAGCTAATCACTTGTATAAATTTACTCCAACAATATCACTTAAAATGTAGTTAGATCTAAACACATGCTTAGTTTTAATTGGTTAATAATAAAATATTTATTTATTAATATAATTATTAATTACATTTGCAATCTAGAAGGAAACAATTAATTATAATATTGAATGTTTCGTTACCTATAATTCATGTTTTCGGTATAAGAATAGGGGATGAAAACATAAAATATAGAGAATCCCTAAACTGGCTAATAAGAGCAACTCCAGCAGATTCCCTATAAATCATTTTTAGCTAAAATATAAAGATTTTCTCTTAAAATTCACTCCAGCAGCTCCCCTATCTTATTAGCCAATTTAGGGATTCCCTATATTTCATGTTTTCATCCCCTATTCCTATACCGAAAACATAAATAATAGGTAACGAAACATTCAATATTGTAATTAATACTTTCCTTCTAGATTGTAAATGTAATTAATAATTATATTAATAAATAAATATTTTATTATCAACCAATCAAAACTAAGCATATGTTTAAATCTAACTACATTTTAAGTGATATTGTTGGAGTAAATTTATACAAGTGATTAGCTAAAATAGGTTTCGGCTTCATTTTTGAACAAAATAAGCAAACTTTATGTGATATTGTTGGAGTTACTCTAAGATAGGGGAATTGCTGTAGTGAATTTTAATAGAAAATCTTTATATTTTAGCTAGAAATGACTTATAAGGAATCTGTTGGAGTTGCTCTTATACTCCAGGTTTTTGGCAGATATTGGTCCCCTTGGAGCATTTATTGCTATATTGTCATATTCTCTATGTTAGGTATTTTGTACCCTTGTGGTATGTACAAGTTAATCTCGTCTTTTGGCGTCTTCATCGAGAACCATGGAGGAAATCCCATATGAAGATGATGGTATCATTGAAGTTATGACAACAAACTTTGAGGAGAGAGTTGATACGTTGGATCTGGAGGCAGGGATTGGCTTGCTCGGGCTATTAATTGCGGATGATGAGCCCAACATTGAGGGCGTCAAAATCACACTGCAAGGGATGTGCGTGCTTTTGGCCAAATTCGCATAGTTCCAATGAAGAAAAATGTTGTATCCATCACTATGGGTTCGGAAAAACTAGCAAGGAGGCTCATTGGAGGCAGTCCATGGAGTGTGAAGGGCTATTCCTTCTCAGTTCGACATTGGCTAGTTCATGTTTCCATTGATGAGATCGTGCCTAACAGGACCACCTATTGGGTCCAAGCTCATGGCATCCCTACAGAACAGATAATCAAAGAGAATGGAAGGAAGCTTAGGGTCGGTACTGGATGTTGAAGATTCATTGGTTGTTGGACACCGTGGGTATCTATGCATCATGGTGGATTTTGATGCTAGACGACCCCTCACAACATCAACTAAGCTACCCAAGAAAAATGGTATTGAGACAAAGGTACGTCTGAAATACGAGAATCGTAAAAATCTTTGTTTCAGGTGTGGACGATTAGGGCACACGATTGAGGACTGCAACAAAACCATTCATCCTCTAATACAAAAGATGGGTATCACTTATGACCAAAATTTGGTTGCGGAACCACCCAGGAAGGCTGTTCAAACTCAACCTAGTTATTCGATTGAATACCCTTATATTCTGGCGAAGCGATTACTGGATGGGAGCTCAAGAAAAAGGGGAGTTGACCATATTCAAAATGATCTTGAAATGGGAGAAAGTGACGATGTTGGCTGTTGTGGACAACATGGAAATTTTGGATGAGTGAGGTGACAGGTCTATGACTAGGAATCGGGGCACAGATCCATCTTTGTTACTGTTACCCCAACCCACGTTGCCAAGTTGAACCTGAGGCATGCTTTAATTGGTGGGATCCTAATGTGAATGGGGCTATTTAAAGCAATGGTAGTCTCACTAAAGTTGTGGGTTCGCTAAGTTTGGAGGACCGTACTTAGGCCGACCCTAAGACGATTCCACCATGGAATTTTGCTAAGAAAGAAGAGTACTTTGTAGCCAACAGATATTTTCCCCGGCTAGAGTACACTGAACAGAAGCCGGGCATTGTGCACATTTACCCTTATGGTAAACCTGGAGCCCAAATGCTAGAAATTATTGTTGGGTATGACATTGGTAATAAGAGAAAGAGGGTGGTGGATGATGAGCTCATCGCTCAGTCAGTCAATGAAGTTGAAAACAATATGGAAAAATTAGAAGTTGTATTAGCTACGTACAAACGAAAGAAGCCAAAAGGCACTGCATCTGGGTATGTGAAACATAAGAACATTAAGAAGTCTGGTCTCAGGTCAAACACCAATGGGAAACTTAAGCTGTCAACTAGGGTTTTGAGTAACAAGAAGACTAAGACTAGAATTAATGTGGGGACACACTCAAAGTCTGATGTTGTGGATGGTGCAGAGAATATTGATCAACCACTTCCGGGGTCGTGACGGCTGGCCAAAATCAGCCGCAAGGAAACCATGAGTTACCTATCTTAGAACTATTGAGGTTTGGAGAAACCCTTGACAGTTCAATACTTAAGGGAGCTATTATGGTCTCATTCTCCAACCATATTCTTCCTTTCTGAGACACATCAAGGGGAGTGATATGTAGATACGATTTGAAAACAAATGGAGTTTCACCATTGGCATCATGTCACTCTCATTGGTACTGTTGGTAGGTTAACGTTGTGGTGGAAGCCTTGCTATAAGGTAGAGGTGATTGGATACTCCAATTGCTTTATTGATACAATTGTTAAGGTGAAGGGTGAGACCAATAAGAAGAGGATTACGTGGCTTTATGGTATGCCTTACCTTGAAGAGAAGGATGATTTATGGGAGATATCGAAAATCCAGAATAGGAATGATGACTTACCTAGGTTGGTATTGAGAGATTTAAACGAGATGCTTTGGAATCATGAGAAATGGAGAGGCTCTCTCTGGAATCCAGGACGACATTACCTGAAGTCCTTTATAGATAGGAACCAACTTATTGATGTAGACTTTGAGGGTCCAAAGTTCACATGGTTTAAGAAGGAAGATGGTGTCATTATGGTAAAGGAAAGACTTGATAGAGGTCTTTATAATGAAGAGTGGTTGCTTAACTGGCCAGAAACAAGGATTATACATCTTGCTAGGGTTGGTTCAAATCATTGTCCTATCCTATGCGAAGCATCTCCTAAAAATCCTAGGAGACCATTCATCTTCAAATTTGAAGTTCATTGGGCTGAAGATATGGAATGTAAGGCAATCATTGAGGCTGGTTGGTCTTGTAACATGAGCATTTCTAATCAACGCAAATGGATTGCCAACTTACTTAACTGTAGGTCTAAGCTCCTACATTGGAGTAAATATCGATTTCCAAATGCCATAGAGGAGATTAAAATCGTGCATGGAAGAGTTGGAATTACTATAGAAAGACAACGAGGGGTCTGATATGGAAAGGCAATCAGCATTGATAACACAGCTCAGAGACTTATGAAAAAGAGATGAATTATTCTTGCAAAAATAGTCGAGGATCCTTTGGCTAAAGATTGGGGACACCAATTTTCATTACTTCGATTTAACCAATCTTCAAAGGAGGCACCACAATAGGATCCAAAAGATTGTAAATGATGATGGAGTTTTGTTTGAAGGAGAAGGTGATGTCAGGTTGGAAATTGAGAACTATTTCAAGACGATATTTTCTTCAGGTGGAAATAAGGATCGGGGTGATACCCTCATTGGGGTTAAAAAGATTGCGACAGTAGAGATGAATTGAATTTCATGCTATGGTGACTGAAGATGAGGTGAAAGTGGCGGCTCATCAACTGGGCGCTCTTAAAGCACTTGGCCCAGACAGATATCAAGTCTTGTTTTACCACAAGTTCTGGTCTAGAGTGAAGGATTTAGTGGTGGCCACGTCGAAGGACTTCATAGCTGGAAGTGTTGATATGAAAATGATGAATCGAACACATATTGCCTTGATTCCGAAGGTCCCTAATCCTTAGTGCAACTCTCAGTTCTGGCCAATTAGCCTATGCAATAATTCGTACAAGATTCTCTCTAAAATCTTGGCGAATAGGTTAAAGGTAATACTCCCCAACCTCATATCTAATAATCAAAATGCTTTTGTGGCTGAAAGGATCATACAAGACAACATTTCACTGACACATGAAGCTTTACACTATCTCAAACTCAATTAACATGGGGGAAATTAGGAGTTGGCTCTGAAGTTGGATATGGCAAAGGCCTACGACCGAGTGGAATGAGATTTTTTGGAGGCTACTCTTCGTAGTTTTGGCTTTGATGAAGATTGGATCAGATTAGTGATGATGTGTGTGAGTAGTGTTACTTATTCTGTAGTGATCAATGGGAAGCATGATCCTTTCTTTACACCACAACGAGGTCTTAGACAAGACGATCCTTTGTCACCTTATCTATTTTTGTTGGTTAGCGAGGTTCTATCTCTAAGGGTTCGTAGGGAGATTGAGCTTGGAAGTTTGGTTGGTATCAAGCTAACTAGATAGTGTACTCCATTATCTCACCTCTTTTTTTTAGATGATGCGCTATACTTACTCCAAGCGACTCTCTGCAACTGTGATCGCTTCAACCATATACTGAGGGTTTATTGTCAAGCTTCTGGCCAGGCAGTTAACTGGCAAAAATCCACTTTGTACTTTTCACCTAATTCTCCTGATCAGATGAGAAGACTTATCATCCATTTTTTTTTCATTGTGGATTTTGATAACCCTTGTTTCTACCGGATTACGCGGGACGTAATCTAGCAGAAGCAAGTACGAGTACTCCTTCTTCCTCTTCGTCCGAACGCTCCGGCTGTTCGGATGGTCGGGCGCTTCTTCTCCCTTCGGGTGTGCGGGTACGCGTGCTCGGGTACGGCTGTTAGAAGAATACAACGACAAACAGACAGTCAGGGGTCGAGACAGGGGTGACCTGTCTTCAACGCTCCGATGCCTAAGTTAGAAGGTGTATTGGATATAACAGCCAAGCGAGCGTGCATAGAAGTAGATTGGAGTGTTTAGTGGAGTTGAATGCGGATTGAGAATGTCGTTACCTGTAATAAATACTTTACGTATATAGGTGGTTGAGTTTGCTGTTGGCTTGTGTTCCTCGATGTGGGACTGGTTTGTATTTGCTGTCATGTGATCCGCACATTCGGATATGCGCCTGTCGGGCGCGTGCGCGCTCGGATGGGGTCAGTCTTGGGAGCAGAGTTGTAGCCTTCCTGGTAGTCTTTCGGGTGGTCTGGTAGGTGTTGTTCGCCTGCTTAAATGGATAAGTATATTTAATCGGACAACTAATGATGCTATACTAACAAGTCCCCCAAGTCCCCAAGTCAAAGAGAACTTTCTTGACTGGGGAGTTGAAAAAGGGTTCGTGCGATTAACAAGAATACTTATCCGATTGAGCAGTGGTGTATGATCCTGTAACCCCTAAGTCCCCCAACTCTCCGGTCAAGGAAGGGCTCGCATGACGGAGTGGGTACATGCACGTTTGATCGTGTACCTGTTCCTGTATTCTGGGCCCGGCCTCCAAACGGATCTTGCTAGTTTGGAGCCGCGCGCCCGTGAAGTGTTGCCTGGTAAAAATAAAATCGGTGCAGTATAGATATATAAGTATGCAAATGTGTGAATGTATGGTATGATGCGTGAAATGTATGTGAATGTTTGTCGAAACGCCAACGTTGGGATGCCGTTGCGTATGTCGCACGTCAACGGGGATGCCGTTGCGTACGCTGCAGCGTCAACGATGGGATCAAGACCGTGACGTACAATTGCTGTAGCGCGCATGGAGGGACGAACGCGTACCCGTGCCGCTCGTCGGTCTTAGCGCGTGCAGAGGCTTTTGCCGCCTACACCGGGTTGCTTTCGCGCACGGAGAGGGCGGACTCCATGTCCGGAACGCTCATCGATCTCAGAGCGTGCAAGGAGAGGATGAACCCCACACCCTTGCCGGCCGAGTCGGCGATTCGATCGTTATCGTTACGCACACGGAGGGGAAGAACCCCACGCCCGTGCCGCCCATCGGCTTAGCGTGCGCAAAGAGGAGTCGGCCCCATGCCTCTGCCACCACAGCCGACTTGCTTTTCGCATACGGAGAGGACGGACCCCATGCCCGGAACGCTCATCGGTCTTCAGAGCGCGCAAGGAGAGGACGGACCCCACACCCTTGTAAGCCGAGTCGGCAAGTCGATCGTTAACGTTGCGCGTACAGAGAGGACGGACCCCACACCCGTACCGCCCATCGGTGTTAGCGCGCACAAATAGGGGACGGACCCCATGCCTGTGCCGCCTAATCCAGCTCACTAGTTGCTTACCGGCACGCGCACAGAGGGGAGATGCCCCACGCCCGTGGCAGTGATCTCTGCGTTTAGTGTTTGCGGGCGTTCATCGTTCGTTGGTCGTGCGGGTGGTGTGTGCGCCTGCGCGACTGGTGGTTAGCGTGGCGTGTCTTGCCTTGGGTGTGGTGGTGTTCTGTTTGGTGGGGCGTTTGAGGTGACATTCCTTTTGACTTCTCATTAGGAACCGTTGTGTAATAAATGCTAGCCGTCGTAATTAATGCTGTCGTGCCCTGGGCATTAAATGCTGATGACATAGTAACTGCTCGAAGCTCATGCGTTAGGCGCGTGGGGTGGTGCATGGGTGACACGTGTCATGTTGTGGGAGACCGTGCTAGGGTTTGAAACCGAGGTGGGAAGCCGAAGAGGAGCGCGGTTACTTAGGCGGGCAGGTGAACCGTCTCAGAGCCACGTGTCGTGATCTGACGGTCACACGCAAAAATGGACTGCTGGCGTTCATTTGCATGCACCGTGCGATCAGTATAAATAGGGGCTCTGGTGTCGTCTTCCTCACTACTCTTTACACCGAAACGCTGCAGAAATTACTCTGAATCTTCTCATCTTGTTCTTGCTCTCTTGCTCTCTGTACCGGAATCCTTCATCGACATTCATCCTTTCTACCGTCAACCTTCAATTTGGTGAGGCTCTTTGACTTGTTTTTCTGTTTTCCGTTTTGCTTTTGCCCTGTATTTTGGTTTTTCTGGTTTCTGTGTGTTTTTCTCCTCCACGGTTCTGGGTTTTTTTTGGCCTTTTCTGGATTTGCATCTCAAGAACAAGGCGTGTTCTTGAGGTGTGCCAGGTTTGATCTTGTTTAGGATAGGATTTTTTTGGGTTTTTGGTGTTTCTGGTAGTTTGCTTTTTTTTTCTTCTAAGTGTGGGTGTCGCGTGCGTGCGTCTAGGAATGGAGCCAATAGAGATATCGAGCGGGCAATCGCGTGAGCGGGTGTGCATACCGGGGGCGGGGTGGGTTAGTTATGGTTCGGACACGAGCGGGTCGAGTACATCGTCGTACGAGTCCGTGATGAGTGTCACGCCTCTGCGGTTCATCCCTAACGCTTCTCCTGTGGTGCAGCCAATGGATCCTCAACAAGCGCACGCTGCCGCAGGGTTAGGGGAATCGTCCGGGTCATCGGGCGGGTCCTCATCGTCCGGGCCATGGGGTGACGAGCCCGTGCGATCAAATCAGCCCGTGACCCAGTTTCCAGAGGGCGGGCGTGTTCACTGGGTGCTTCCCGACGGAGTGCCAGTACAAGAGCCCGAGCGGGCGCCAAGCGTCAAGGAGATGGAGCGGTGGGCGAGGGATTACCACATTCCTTCGTCCGTCAAGCTGAAGATATCGGGGAGGGGAGAGACGTTCACCCGACCGCCCGCTGGCCACGTGTGCGTCAGCGAATTCCACTTGAAGGTGGGGATAAAGCTGCCTCTTCACCCGTTTTTCCAATACATCCTAGCGCTCCTCAAGATTTCCCTTGGTCAGTATGGGCCTACACTGACCCGAACGCTGGTGGCGTTCTTCAACATCTTCCGTTCGAGCGGATTGGACCACCCCACACGGGCGGAATTCCTCCACTTCTTCCGTTTGAAGTACTCCTCCCGCCGGCGAGACTCGGGCACCTTCACCGTGGAGCCAAGGGTGAAGTGGTGGCTGATCGATCCTCCCAGTTCCTCCACCAGCTGGCGCACGATCAATTACCTGGTCGGGGGTGACTGGGACTTTGGCGCGCACGCTCCTGAGATCGCAGCCAACGCCCACCGTGTCCACCGGGTCCCCCAGCGCTTCCACTGGTTGGACACGCATGAGTATCCCCTGACACCCGAGGAGGAAAACAGGATTGCTCGTTTGAAGTTTGTCTTCGACCCCAGGCCCGAGGCGAGGCACTTCTGGGCGGCTTGCCACTGGGACCTGATCGAGAAGAATCGCCTGGCCCGTACATCTGGTCTGTCGGGTGGTGTTTATCTGCAATGTACGTGTAGTGTAGTTTGATCGACTATTGCTAACCTGTGCGTTCTTTCTGTTTTGCAGTGAAAATGTCTAAGTCTAAGGCTAGCGATCGGGATGCGGATACCCTACGCCGGCTGAATATGCTGCTGGAGGGTGCGGACACCGTACGTCGTGTCGTGGTGGGCGGCTCTGGCGGGATGCGTGTTGGTGATGAAGTTCAGCCCACCGTGTGTGCGCCGGCGGTCAATGCGCACGCCTCCCCCATTCGCCAGCGGTCGTCGGGCGCTGGCCCATCTGTTTCCGCTGCTGCTAACGTCGAGCAGGCGGCGTCCATTCCCTCTCCTCCTCCTCATCCAGCCAATCGGAGCTCAAGCAGGGCTGAGCGGGACCACCACCACCGTGAGAAGGAGCAACGGCAGGTGGAACGCGACCAGTGTCGAGTCGAGCAGAATGACCGACACGAGGCCTCCCAAGGCTCGGGGTCGCGCCGCTCATCTCATAATGGTGCAGATCTCTCTCCCGGTGCCCCGGCCGGTGAAGATGGGCATGCGCAGAAGCGCCTTCGGACTGAAGACTCCTCTGCCCCAGAAGCTGGGTCGTCGAGTGGTGTTGTTGATGCCCTTTGCCGTGCGCTCGTGGATGACGCCGCCTCGCTGGGGCCCCTGCTCCAGCCGCTGGATAATGCTGCCCCCGACGGGCTGGACAGGGCGTTCATTGCATGCGCCTGGCTGCAACACCAGCTCTTCCGCGTGCGCTCACGGGAGAACATGGAATTTGCACGCCTCAGGGCTGAGGGGCTGAAGTAGCAGAAGGTGACGGAGAGGCTCGTGGCCAACCTTGACAAGGCCAACGACTTGGCCCAGCGGTACACCGCCCGTGCGGAGGAGGCGACTGCCCGGTCCGTTGAAGCTGCCGCCCGCGAAGCTCTGGCGAGGACTGAACGTGATAAGGCAGTGGCTGAGGTGGAGCGGATTCGTTCCGAGCTGGAGCGCGTTCGTGCTAAAGCAGCCGCCCGGGAGGCACTGTCGAAGTTTCGGATGAAGGAGGTGGATCGCGTTGCTCGCATGGATGCTGTAGCGACGTTCAAGGAGTCCAACGAGCTCCGCGAACTAGTGATGGCTAGTGGATGAGCAGGTGACCGCCTTCCGTGAAGCGGTGACTCCCTTCATCAGGTTGGAGGAATACCGGGCGTTCGTGCGGTCTGAAACAGAGAGGCTGACGGGCGCTCAAGCTCCGGCACCTGTGGGAGAGGTGGTGCCTTCCGGGGAGGCTGCTGAGGCGGGGTTGGGGCCGGTGCTGGTGCAGTTGGACCCGTCCGAGCAAATGGAGCAGGCGGAGCCGGGGTCATCATAGGAGGTGGAGGAGCTGGAGGTCAATACAGGGGCTTAGTTGTAGGATTTTTCTTTTCTCTTTTTTTGTAATAGAGTAGGATTTTGTACTCGGGCCTCGTGCTCTTGATCAATGAAGTTTCTTTTCTTTCCGTGCGTGTGCCTTGTCTTATTTTTTTTTTGCATCTTTTGAATGACTCGCGCGTGCTTGCGCTCCCTCTCTTTTTTCAAATGGTACCAAGTGTTACATCTGTGCGAACAGCCTATCCTCAGTCCCCCGAGTATTGGGCGGGCGGGGTAAGGACAAACGAACGCAACAATATCATAAACTTAAAAATGAAAAAGTACAACATAATAAAATTTAATGAAAGTACTTCCTCAAGTGTTGGATGTTCCATGGGTGCCGTAGTCGTTGACCCCGCATGTCTCTAAGGTAGAAGGTGCTGGCGCTTATCACTTCATCAACGACGTACGGGCCTTCCCATAACGGGCGGAGTGGCTTGACCTTTTGCTGGATTGCCTTCATCACCCAGTCCCCCAGTTGGATTGGTCGAGCCCGAATACGCTGGTTGTACAATCGGGCGATCCTCTGCTTGTTCGCGGCGTTGTGGAGATGCGCTGTGTCCCTCCGTTCTTCCAGCAAATCGTTGTTGAGGCGCAACCCCTCGCTGTTCGTGTGTGGATCGTACCCCTCGATCCGTGGGCTCTGATGAGTGATCTCCAAGGGTAGCACAGCTTCCGTTCCGAACGTCAGACTGAACGGGTTTTCGCCTGTGGCTGCATTGGCGGTCGTTCGGATGGACCATAGAATCTCTTGGATAACCTCGGGCCAGCGCCCGTATCCCGCATCCCTGGGTTCGATATCTTCAATCTTTTTCTTGATGCCAGCCTTGATGATTTTGTTGGCTGCCTCCACCTGTCCGTTCGTCTGAGGGTGCGCTGGTGATGCGAAGATGAGGTTCGTTCCTTACCTCTTGCAGAAGGCTATGAGTCGAGGGTTGTTAAACTGTGGCCCGTTGTCTGTTATGATGCTGATTGGTGTCCCATAGCGACAGAAGAGGAAACGCCAGAGAAAGCGCTCCACCTTCTCCGTCGTGATCTTCGCCATTGGTTGGGCCTTGATGAACTTCGTGTGGTAGTCAATGATGACAATCAGATACCTGTATTACTCCTTCGATTTTGGGAGCTCTCCGATTAGGTCCAGTCCCCACTGTGCGAACGGTACGGGCGACAGGAGGATGGACAGTGGGACGGTAGGCGTGTGGTGGTGATGCGCATGCAGCTGGCATTGGTGGCACTTGCTTGTTAGCGCCGTAGCATCCGCATGGATGGGGGGCCACCAGAATCCATACCGGAGGGCTTTGTGTGCGATCGATCTGGCGCCCGCATGATGGTTGCACGTGCCTGAGTGGATTTCCTTAAGGATCGAGTTGCCCTTCATTGGAGTGACGCACTTGATGCTTGCCCAAGTCTTCCCTTGTCGATAGAGCACTCCGTCCCGTATGCTGAAATTGGCTTCCCGTGCGACAATGGTTCTGACCTCTCGCTTGTCTTCTGGTAGCTCTCCCCTTGCCTTGTAAGCGATGAGCACGTCCATGTAGCTGTGCTCGTGCGGTTCGATTGCCAGGACCTGCTTCACTCCCGAGATGTCGCAGCACTTCGACGATCCGCTGCCCTGGTCCCGTGTGTACGGGTGCCGTGGCCAATCGGGGGGGCCTATCTGCCTTTGCGTTGAATCCTCGGCAGATGTGGTTGATGTTGACATACTCGAACCCATTGATCAGTGCCTTCACGTACTTTAGATAAGCGATCATGGATTCTCCCTTCGCCTGGAATTCTCCTCCGACCTGGGTCACCACCAACTGTGAGTCACTGAATACGTTTAGGTCGGGCGCCTCCGAGTTCTTGGCCAGCTGTAGGCCCGCGATGAGCGCTTCGTACTCGGCCTCGTTGTTGGTTGTCTTAAATTCGAACTTGAGGGCGTACTCCGCGTTTACCCCTCCTGGCCTGGTCAGGATTATCCCGGCGCCGCTTACTTTCTTTGTGCATGAACCGTCGACGTAGAGGTTCCACTCCGACAATGGTCCTTCCCTGAGCTCCGATTTGTCGGATGCCTCCACCGTTGGGCCGTCGGGTGGGCCGATCGGCGTCGCCTCTGCCTCCGTGTATTCGGCAATGAAGTCCGCCACTGCCTGTCCCTTGATTGCTATTCGGGGCTTGTACTGAAGGTCAAATTCACTGAGCTCGACTGCTCACTTCGCCAGGCGGCCACTGTGATCGGGCGATTGGAGTATCTGGCGCAGGGGCACGTTCGTGAGGATGTGGATGTTGTACGCTTGGAAGTATGGCCTCAACCGTCGAGCGGCGGTGACGAGCGCGAGCTCCATCTTCTCGATCGTCGGATATCGGGTCTCAGCGCCCGTCATGCCCTTTCCTGAGAAGAAAACGGGCAACTCCGTGCAGTCCTCCCTGCGGACGAGGGCAGAACTAACGGCTGTGAGCGAGGCAGCCAGGTAGGTGTAAAGTATTTCCCCTCGGATGGGTCTGGAGAGGAGAGAGATGGATGCCAAGTACTCCTTGATCTGAAGGAAAGATGCCTCGCATTCTGGCGTCCATGCAACCTCTCGCTTGTTTGTTGTTCAGAGAGCCTTGAAGAATGGGGCACATCTGTTTGAGTATCGAGAGATGAACCGGTTCAGTGATGCGAGCTTGCCCGTGAGGCTCTATAGGTCCGCCTTCTTGACGGGCGGCTTCATGTCGATGATCGCTTTTACTTTGGCAGGCGCAGCTTCGATTCCCCTCTGACTGACGATATACCCAAGGAATTTGCTGTTGGTGACTCCAAACGTGCATTTGGTCGGGTTTAGCCTCATGCCGTTCCCGATGAGGACGTCGAGCACAGTCCCCAAGTTCTGGACGTGGTCGACCGCCTGAACGCTCTTCACCAAGATGTCGTCCACGTATACGTCCACAATGTTGCCAATTAGGCCATGGAACATCGCGTTCATGAGCCTCTGGTACGTGGAGCCAGCGTTCTTCAACCCGAATGGCATGACGACGTAGCAATATAGTCCCTTGTCCGTGACAAATGTCGTCGCCTCCTGGTCCTCGGGGTCCATGAAGATCTGGTTGTAGCCCGAATATGCGTCCATCATGGACAGGAGCTCGTGCCCAACTGTCGCGTCCACCAGCTGGTCGATCCTCGGCAGAGGGAAGCTGTCCTTGGGGCACGCCTTGTTGAGATTGCTGTAATCGATGCACATCCTCCACTTCTTGCTGCTCTTCAGCACCATCACAGCGTTGGAGATCCACTTCGGATAGTCCACCTTGCGGATGAACCTGATGCCCAGCAGTCGGTCCACCTCCTCGTGCATCGCCGCATAGTGTTCCGCCTTATACGCCCGTCGTTTCTGCTTTACCGCCCGTGCGCCGACGCAGATGCTCAACCTGTGGGATATGATGCTTGTGTCGATCCCGGGCATGTCCTTATACGACCATGCGAACACCTCCTGCTTCTCCTTCAGCAGTGCGATCAGCAGCTTGGCTATCGCGGGAGCCAATGATGCTCCAATCTGGACCGTCCTTTCCGGGTGTTCGGAGGACAGCTGAATCGTCCTCAGCTCTTCGTGCTTGGGGACGGGCGACATTGCCATCAGCCTGTCACGCGGGTCGTCTGGTACTTCCATTCCTGGTGCAGGTTCCAAGGCGAGGACCTCCTACCTATCCCGGGGTTTTGCCGCTTCTTCATAGTTGTATCCCCGAACGTATCCGACCCCGTGCTCGGTCGGGAATAGTCCCAAGAGCATGTGCCCCGCAATGATCATCTTCAGCTTATTGATCCCCGGCCTCCCGAGAATGGCGTTATATGGGGAGGGGGTGTCCATGATAATGAAGTCTATCCGGACCTCGCTGTGCGGGGAGTCGGGTGGGCCGATCCCGACCCGGATACTGTCACTCCCGATTGGGTACGACGTTTCGCCCGTGAAGCTGGCGACGCACTCATGATCCTGCGTCATCTTGTGCGCGGGCCTGCCGAGCGCCATGTACGCGTCCAAGTAGATCACATTCACGGACGCCCCGTTGTCCACCAGCACCCTCTTCATGAGGAATCGGTCGATGATCGCATCGATCACGAACGGTAGGGTGCTGTCCTTCGGGCTTCCTTCCTCGTCTTCCGCCGTGAAGCTAATGGCGGGTACCTCCCTCTTTCCTACCTTGGGCGCTCTCCCTGCCCCGATCGTCAGCACCTCCCTGCTCGAGCGGTCGGGCGACAAGGTGCCCTCCTTGCGCTTTCCCCCGGATATCGTGCTGATAGTCCCCCGGGTTTCGATATTTGTTCCGCGTGGTCGTTCCTCTGCATCAGGAGTGGCGATATGACCTTCCCTCCGCATGTCCTGGAGGACTTTCTTCAGCATGATGCAGTCGTTGGTCTGGTGAGTGGTGGCGTTGTGGTACTCGCACCAGACGTTTGGGATTCGCCCGTACGAAATTCTCTCCTTCGACAGGTTGTTAGGCGGCGGGATCCGGCGTCGATGTGTGAGGAGCAGTTCTTCGTTCGACTGCTGGTTGATTGCGTGGACCTCCTGGCCCGCCGGTCGGTATCGTGGCGCTGGCGGTAGGCAGGCTTCCTGCTGTGCTGGTCCCCTCGCCTGGTTGTGGCGGTTGTAATAATTGAGGGGGGATGGTCTCTGGTGATTCTATCCTTGCGTGTCTCGGCCCCTCTTGTAGCCCGTGGTTGGCCCTTCGTCGTCCGCTAGTTGTCGTGGTTGGGCGCCTGCCTTCTCTGGTCTGTTGGTGCTAGACTCGGAGGTGGACCCGCACACTCGCGTTTCCACCAATGCCTTCTGTACAATCAGGTCCATGATCTCGTCGTAGTCGAGATATTCCTTCCTCACCAGTTTCTCTACGAACGGCGTGGCAAGCATGTTGTCCATCAGGGTCACCTTGGCCACTCGCTTGTCAAGGTCCCTGCATGTGCTCGCAAGCGTCCTCCACCGGTTAATGTAGCTGGACAAGCTCTCGTCCTTCCCCTGGCAGACCTTGAGGAGGATGCCCGTGGTGTTGTACTTACCCTGGAGCCTGTACTGCTTCTGGAAGCTCTCTGCCAGCTCGAGAAACGAATGGATGGAGCCTGGCGGGATCTCGTAGAACCAGCTCCTGGCCTCCTCGGTTCCAGGAAACACAGGGTCGGGTCCGAATATCTGGTCCCGTCCATGGTGGATCGGAACTCGTTGATGTGCGTGCGGGGGTCCCCGCTCCCGTCGAACCGGGTGATCTTCGTCGTCTTCGCATGGAGGTCTCTTCCCCTCTCCAGTATGTGCGCTGAGAACGGGCTGACCCGGGGGGTGAACGTCCCACCCTGCCCGGCGAGCTTGTCTTTCTGTAGGCGCGATACCTCTTCCCCCAATTCTTCCATCCTCTGGAGGATCCGGGAGTTATCCGTCGCGGGGGGCGACTCCCCTCCTGGTGTGGGCGAGCGGGCTATACGGGCGTTAGCCCCGCCGAACGGATGTAGCTCTTCGTCGGTGGTTTCTTGGGTCCGTTCGCGTTGCCCCCGCGGCTGGCCAACAAGTGCGTCCAGTCGCTCTTCCAGCCTCTGCCGGATCTGTCGCTCCTCTGCTCTCTCGAGCGCTGTCCTCTGTAGCTCTCAGAGCAGGCTGTCGACGCGCTCCTCGCTGCCGCTCGTCCCCGGTTCTACTGCTTGCCGCGCCAGTGCGCTCAAGGAAGTTTCCTCGAATGGCACTACCAGAAATGGAGACATTACCGGCGACCTGCCGTCGCCGGCCTTGTCTTTTTTTTTCGCCGGAATTGACATTACCGGCGACTTGTCGCCGACAATGACGTCGCCGGAGATTCCCCGCCGGTGTTGACATTGCCGGCGACGGGAAACGCCGTCGCCGGTAATGTCCGAGACATCACCGGCGACATCACCGTCGCCGGCAATGGCAGCGCCGCCATGGCCGGAATGTGAGACATTGCCGGCGACTCGAGTCCATGTCGCCGGCAATGTGGGGAAAAATTTTGAAAAAAAAACGCGGATCTGGATTGGGCCCAATTCCATAACCTGCATTGAACCGGATAAACCGTACAATCATACAAGTTCAACAGTACACGTAGCAAAGATAGTCATACAAGTTCAACATAAATGTCCAACGTACAGTACAAATAGCAACGACGATAAAAAAATTAACTACAACTACAGGTCAGGTCCAGGAACTTGCGGGTCATCAGGGTTGAAGTAATCCATGTACTCATTTGAATTCCGGTGGCTACCTTGGTCTTGCTCTGGCGTTGACTGGTGCGGTGGTGGTGGTGGATAGGTAGGGATATGAGGGACTGGGGGAGGTGTGGGGAAGGGTTGTCCGGTAGTCTGAGCCTCGTACATCGTCCGCATCCATGTGTACATCTGAGCCTGCACCTGTGTCTGCTGCATTTGGTACTCGGCCATCTGCCTCTTTTGCTCCTCCAACTCCCTCTGCGTCCTATGAAGCTCCGCCGCGAGGTTACGACTAGAAGTTGAACTTCTTGACCCGGTAGAGTATTCTGAAGTGTTCTTCAATAGTCCTTCGCCCGCCGTGCCCATTCCCCTACAGTAGTAGGTATTCTTTCCAGTCCCGCACGCTTTTGCCATGATCCGAGCCGCTATCGGGGGATCAAGCGGATCGATCTGAGAGGCATACTGGGTGACTTCTTCCTCGGAGCAGTCAGGATGGTTAGTCCGAGCTATACTCATGGTCACTTCTGCGGTCGCCTCCTCCACTCTCGACTAATTGAAATGGGAAAATGAACAACGTATTAGCTAACAAAATCTATTTCCATCTTCAAAAATAGTTTTATTAACACATGGAGAGGCGAAAGACTTACCGCTTCTTCAGGGCACTGCGGGTAGAACTTCTGATGAATATACACCAACGGGTTCACCTCTTGTTGTTGCTGCGCCTTAGTCGACCAACCCATGTAGTTGAGTGAACCTGCATGATGGGCCCTGGTGTTTTTCAATCTATTCGCCCGGTTCGTCTTCGAAATCGCCTTGTTTGATAAACATATGAAAAAAAATTAGTAACTAACTATTTCAATCTGATACGATACATTAGGCTTGAAAGATATATTAAGGATGCATACCCGAGCTTTGGGGTGCTCGAAGTGGGCTATCAGCCACAGCCACTCGTACTCCCTAAACCGGAATTCGCTAGGGGTGGAACCTCGGCCTAGCTCCTTGTATACAGTGTAATGGGAAGAAAGTTCGTTCTTCCACTCTTTATACCTATATTAAAAGAAGGGAAAAACGTTAGAGATATTAAAACACTTGATAAACAAAAATCTAACTCGATATATATTCAAATAAGTTGAAGCACATCACCTCATATGTAGTTGACGCTCTACCCACGTGTGAATAAGAACTTCATCCACGTCAAACCACACCTGCAATATGAATATATAAAAGGTAAAATTATATATTTATTCGGACTTAATTAATAAATGTAAAATTTACGTAATGAAAATACGATTTTACTCACACTGAGTGCATTATGCACTTGCATCTTCACGTAGATAGGCACAGATTCCCAATCTGGCCAAAGCATTGGGACCTTGTCCCGCACGATCGCACCGGCCATGCTGACATATTTGCGCGTGGTGTCGAATGCCTCGATCACCTCGCCATCCTCATTGGCCCTTATGGGCGTTTTCCTTCCGCCGGTGGCCTGCTCAAGTCTCTTCCCGGTGCAGGTGCCTCTAGCCCCTTTCCGTTTTCCAGTCCCATTAACGAAATTGCCTAATAATACAATGTCAACAAATTGATATCATTAATTGAACCTATCGCAAGTCTTAAGTAATAATTAATTAATCAATCAGATGTTAAATAAAATTTACCTGCATCGTCCGTTTGTTGGTTGGTGCACCTCACACTCCAAAGATACACGGGGTCGAACGGGAGGAAGTTATACGCTTCCTCCACGCTCAGGAACTCCGGCCGTCCTTCAATATAAACAGGCATCCCCCTATCATCGAATTTAGGGATGACAGGAATCTCGTCGGGTAGGAAGAGACCGGACGGCGGAGATAGACGAGGCCTGGACGATGAGGCGCCAGCACCACCATGTGTCTCAGATGATTCCCGTGAAACGGGAGTAGGCACCGGGCGAATATGGGGCATTCGGATTGAGGGAGTTTCTGATGCCCCCGTTGACTGTCGCTCGTCTGAGGCTCTGCCACCGGAGGGACGTCTGCTGATTGAGTGTCTGGAGACTGAGGCTCGAGGCTCA
This sequence comes from Geum urbanum, assembly GCA_946800695.1. NCBI lineage: Eukaryota > Viridiplantae > Streptophyta > Magnoliopsida > Rosales > Rosaceae > Geum > Geum urbanum. Next base: position 1,440,639 of record OX327008.1, on the reverse strand, counting down.
ACTTCCGGTTGCACGGCTCTTGATCGTGCAGCTCGCGCCTCTAGCAAGGCTCTCATGCGAGCACTCATCATTGGCCCACTGGGCGTGTTGCTAACTGCGGGCGAGGAGGAAGCTTGACTACTGTTCCCTCCACTATTTCGGGAACCTCTCCGAAGCCAATTAGCCGCAAAACCTCCTGGCATGGACACCGTAATAGTCATGGGAACTGGGGTTCTATAACAAATCGGAACCGGAACGGTTTGGAACCGGAACGGTTTGGAACAGGAACCGTTTGAACCTGGAACCGTTATATTACAAACGGTTCCGGTTACAAACAGTTCCGGTTCCAAACGGTTCCGGTTACAAACCGTTTCGGTTCTATAACAAATCAGAAATACCGGAACGGTTTGGAACCGGAACCGTTTGAAACCGGAACTGTTTGTAACCGGAACCGTTTGTAACATAACGGTTCCGGTTACAAACAGTTCCGGTTCGAAACGGTTCCGGTTCGAAATGGTTCCGGTTCCAAACCGTTTCGGTTCTATAACAAATCAGAACCGGAACGGTTTGGAACCGGAACCGTTTGAAACCGGAACTGTTTGTAACTGGAACAATTTGTAACATAACGGTTCCGGTTACAAACAGTTCCGGTTCCAAACCATTTCGGTTCTATAACAAATCAGAACCGGAACGGTTTGGAACCGGAACCGTTTGAAACCGGAACCGTTTGTTTTCAAACGGTTCCGGTTATAAACAGTTCCGGTTTCAAACCGTTCCGGTTCCGATTTGGTATGGTTCCAATATCACCTATTATACGTTAAATTAACAACTATATCACCTAACTTAACATATATACATACATCATTTCCGGCTTTAAACTTTTCACACATATATACATCGATCATGCATCTTAATTTCGATCACCTTAATTCACACATATATATATACATCACATATTAATCCAATTCACCCTAGCTAATTAATTTTCCACATTTTTCAAACATACGTATATATATACATTCCATATATATTAATTAATTTTTCACATATATACATCACATATATTGCTCCTTCACCCCACAATTATCCACATTTTTTTCCCACAATTTTCATACATACCTTAATTACATTTTACAAATATTGTCCACATGCATACATATATACATCCCACAATTATCAAAAATTAATTAATTAAAATACACAAAAAAAATATTGTGGAATGAGAGAGAGAGAGAGGGAGAGAGAGAGGGAGAGAGAGTGAGCTCAAACCTGGCATGGTGGAGCTCGACCCAACTTTGCTGGCGACGGAGGTGAGGGGAGGAGGAAGAGGAGGAGGGGAGGAGGAGAGAGGGGAGGAGAGGAAGAGAGGGGAGAGGGAAGAGAGAAGAGAGGATTGAGGAGAGGGGAGAGGTGAGAATTTCGTGCTAAGAGAGGGAAGAGGGAAGAGAGAATTGAATTAGGCCGAAGAGAAATGGGGAGGAGGAGCTCGAGCTCGAGCTATACCGCCACCATTGCCGGCGAGGTAGGTCAACGTCGTTGGTAATGACATTACCAATGAGTTGAGAAGCAACTCGTTGGTAATGACATTACCCACGAGTTGCTAAGTCGTTGGTAATGACATTACCAACGAGTTGCTTGTCAACTCGTTGGTAATGTCATTATTTGTCGACTATTATCCGATCGACCAATTTCTGACTACATAATTTCCGACTACGTACAATTTCCGACTACGTTCAATTTCCGACTACGGTTCCGATTTCCGACTACGTTCAATTTCCGACTACGGTTCCGATTTCCGACTACGTTCAATTTCCGATTTCCGACTACGTTCAATTTCCGATTTCCGACTACATAATTTCCGACTACGTACAATTTCCGACTACGTTCAATTTCCGACTACGGTTCCGATTTCCGACTACGTTCAATTTCCGATTTCCGACTACGTTCAATTTCTGATTTCCGACTACGTTCAATTTCCGATTTCCGACTACATAATTTCCGACTACGTACAATTTCCGACTACGTTCAATTTCCGACTACGGTTCCGATTTCCGACTACGTTCAATTTCCGACTACGGTTCCGATTTCCGACTACGTTCAATTTCCGATTTCCGACTACGTTCAATTTCCGATTTCCGACTACGTTCAATTTCCGACTACTGTTCCGATTTCCGACTACGTTCAATTTCCGATTTCCGACTACGGTTCCAATTTCCGACTACGGTTCCGATTTCCGACTACGTTCAATTTCCGACTACGGTTCCGATTTCCGACTACGTATAATTTCCGACTACGGTTCCGATTTCCGACTACGTTCAATTTCCGACTACATACAATTTCCGACTACGTACAATTTCCGACTACATACAATTTCCGAGTACATTTTCCGACTACAATTTCCTTAAACATTTTACTACGTACATTTTACTACGTACATTTGCCGACTACAATTTCCGACTACAATTTCCAACGTACTAAGGATGATAATTGTAATCATCTTCATCACTTGAGTCTGACTCGGTTTCATAGGTAACCTCTGGCAATATGTGCCGCTCCTCGTCATCTGAATCAGCGTCAACTTAATATGGATTAACATCGAGAAGTTCTGCTCCAGTAATTCGAACCACACTCCCAGATCTCACATTATTAAGGCGAATCGTAGATGATTCCGGAATGTCAAAAGCGTTTGGCTCTTGGTATGCAGTAACTTCCTCATCATCTGCGGTATCACCAAGTGTGGCAGCACTGTATATGTTTCTATGAGCAACATGGTTAACCACCTTCCACGGGACTTTGTTAAGAAGATCGTCCAGGTTAAACACTTGTTTTACTGATGAGGCAAGAACGAAAGGGTCATCTTCATACCAGGTAGTAGCAGTATTCACCGAAAATGTTCCGTACTGATCGGTCCTTGTGTTCTCCGGGCTAGTATCAAACCATCTACACTTGAACAAGTGCACTTTCATGCGGTTCCCATAAATTAGTTCAACAACTGAATGAAGGACACCGTAATAGTCAACGCCATCCTGCCCACCATGGCCCATCACCCCACAATTCTGTGTTTTCAGTCGGTCGTCTCGATTTTCACATATAAATTTCACGCCATTGACCTGACACATCGAGTAAACTTTTGAAGCAATCGGTTTCATCGCCAGGACCCTCAATTCGTTTGACCACTCTGGGCAACCATCATCTGCTACATGGTTCATCTGAAAACGTCCATATATTAATACGTACAGAAGAAATTATGTCATCTTGAAACCACAAAACCACGTACATACATACATGCTATATAATGATATATATAAAAATAGACATATACACATATACTTACCCATTGACCAAAGTAGTTTGCAAACGTCTTGTTGTGGTAATCAACATTTCCGGCAATAGCAGGGCAGTGAAGATGATAGTTTTTCCAATATTGTACTTCTTGACAGTTAATCAGTACCGACCAGTGGGCAATGGCTACCTCATTTCCATCCAACTTGTACGACTTTGGCAAGCTTCCCTGTACTACCACGTCACTGGAGATGATAGAAAGGTTGAACTGGGGTTCATCTATCGGCATATGTTGTTGGGGGTCCTCTACATTTTCGAGGTACACTTTGGTGTACGTTACACACTCGTGCGCAAGATATGCTTCAGCGATATACCCTTCAGGTGCATATTTATTCTTCACATAGTCCTTGACGCCACTATGTCAGGATGATTGCTCAGCTGGCCACAATCGTATTCATTCAACACTTCCAAAATTTCTTCCCCTGTCCATTGCCTGGGTGCCACACCTGTTTCCACAGTCCCATCAAACGCGTCTGGATCCTGCCTAAATGGGTGATCATATGGAAGCCAACAACGGTGACGCATCTGAACAATTTTACTGCAATGAGGACTGCAACAATCAACCGTCATGCACTCTGAACAAGCCCTGTAACCCCTGGTAACGTTGCCCGACAACATACCGCGGGCAGGAAAATCACTGATGGTGCCAACAAGCATGGCATGCATCTGGAACATCTCCTTTTTGAACTTATCGTAAGTGGGGTGGCCACACTCACTCAGGTACTTAAGCTCCTCAATCAAAGGCCTCAAATACACATCGAGACACTTTCCTGGATAACCCGGGCCCGGAATTAACAGAGTGAGCATATTGTATTCCTTCTTCATGCACATCCATGGTGGAAGGTTGTACGGTACCAAAATAACTGGCCATATACTGTATTGAAGACTCATGTTGCCAAAAGGGTTGAATCCGTCAGATGAGAGCCCTAGCCAAACATTTCGGACCTCTGCTGCAAAATGATCAAACTCCCTGACCATGTGCTTCCAAGCCTCTCCGTCGGAAGGGTGTATAAGGGTGTCATCGTCAGGCAAGTTCCTCTCAGCCCACCATCTCATTGCCTCGGCCGTGAAAGCACACATGAACAACCGCTCCAGCCTATCAATAAGCGGGAAATATCGAAGTATCTTCACAGCTTTCTTGTTGCCTGCAGGAGTCAACTTATACCTTTCTGTAAAACATATCGGGCAGGCTTCAAGGTCTTCGAGATCTTTTCCCCAGAAGAGAATACAATCATATCTGCATGCATGGATTTTGATGTAGGAAAGCCCAAGATCTTTCAGGATATGTCGCACCTTATGATGAGTGGTAGGAAGACGATGACCGGGTGGCAGTAGCGAAGCAGTCCACTTCAACCAAGAATCAACAGCTTTGACAGACATTTTGTTCTCCATTTTGAGCTGCATCACTCCCATCACACTTTCAAGAACAGTCTTACTACAACCGTCGTACAACGGAGTCTGTTGCAATGCAATCAGGTTGTTGTACTTGTCCATACCGCTTGTGTTGACATGACCTCCAGGTAATGGTTCGACTGGCTCGATATGGGGGAAACCCTCAACGACGGGAGGGACATTTGGCGCTTCATCAGCAAATACACCGCTCTCATGAGGAAACATATCATTGATTAACATCGATGTTGGATCATAGGATGAACTGCCCTTCTCAGCAAAATCTCCATGATCATAGCGTGGACTGGCCCTCTCACCAAATTGTCCATGATCATGCGGACCCGCTACCGATGTTTCACCGTGATAAATCCAACAAGTGTACTTATCCCAAAACCCGTATTTACTCAGGTGCCTCTGGACTTTATCAATGGGAAATCGAAATCGATCGCTGAAACACTTACATTCTTTACACGGGCAATAATGAAGTGTAGTGTCTCCACAATTAGCCTTCACAAAATCCACAAAACTCCTAATTCCCTGGTGATATCTGACATCCCATCTTTCGAGGCTCATCCAACTCTTGTCCATCCTGAAAATTCTAACAATTTTACGTATTAATTATATATATATACACACATTCACTACTAATAATCGACGTGATCTCTCAATTCAACTCTAATTAAATCAACACATGAATGCATATGTATATATATCGATCTAATCTTTGAATTCGATTCAGTACTCGATGATAGTATTCTCCTTTTTTCAATTCAAAACGTATTTGACTGGGTAGGAGGAGGCTCTGTTAAGCCTTGCTCCGATAACAATACGATAATACCAGTCATTGATTCAGACACAAGATTAACTACAAGCTGTTTTCTCGTTTCGGTGACCGTACATCAACAACATTTCATATATATCTCACGAATTGGATTTGATCAACACACACACATATATATATACCACATATACGTATATATACACCTACGTACCTATATATATAGCTTCCCGAGTGATCGAGTTTTCGACGCGCGCCTTAATTTTGACAATATACCGAATGATCGATTTCAGAGCGTACGTTTTCCTTCTTTCGATTTCTCTGGATTTTTTTCGCTCAAAATGATTGAATGATCGAGCTGCCCCATCCGGCATCTAATATAAGACACATTGCCGGCGACGGAGTAAGTCGCCGGAAATGAAGACATTACCGGCGAATTTACGCCGGAATCTCGCCGGTAATGTTCCAAGACATTACCGGCGACTCCAACCGTCGCCGGCAATGTCTAGGCACACATTTCCGGCGAAATTCCGGCCGGAAAATCGCCGGAAATGTGTGCCTAGACATTGCCGGCGACGGTTGGAGTCGCCGGTAATGTTTTGGAACATTACCGGCGATATTCCGGCGACATTACAGGCGACGGGGTAAGTCGCCGGTAATGATGGACATTACCGGCGACTTTTCCGGTCGCCGGCCTTGTTGGCCGGAATCTCGCCGGTAATGACTCATTTTCTTGTAGTGTGGTGTACTGCTGACGTTAGTCTCCTGGGTAGGCATGTGGGCTTCTGGTTAGTGGTGTTTATATGAGGTTTGCAATTTGTAAGCTTCCCACAGACGGCGCTAACTGTTTCTACCGGATTACGCGGGACGTAATCTAGCAGAAGCAAGTACGAGTACTCCTTCTTCCTCTTCGTCCGAACGCTCGAGCTGTTCGGATGGTCGGGCGCTTCTTCTCCCTTCGGGTGTGCGGGTACGCGTGCTCGGGTACGGCTGTTAGAAGAATACAACGACAAACAGACAGTCAGGGGTCGAGACAGGAGTGGCCTGCCTTCAACGCTCCGATGCCTAAGTTAGAAGGTGTATTGGATATAACAGCCAAGCGAGCGTGCATAGAAGTAGATTGGAGTGTTTAGTGGAGTTGAATGCGGATTGAGAATGTCGTTACCTGTAATAAATACCTTACGTATATAGGTGGTTGAGTTTGCTGTTGGCTTGTGTTCCTCGATGTGGGACTGGTTTGTATTTGCTGTCATGTGATCCGCACATTCGGATATGCGCCTGTCGGACGCGTGCGCGCTCGGATGGGGTCAGTCTTGGGAGCAGAGTTGTAGCCTTCCTGGTAGCCTTTCGGGTGGTCTGATAGGTGTTGTTCGCCTGCTTAAGTGGATAAGTATATTTAATCGGACAACTAATTATGCGATACTAACAACCGTGGTAATTACCTTGGTTTACCAACATATTGGGGGAGATCCAAGAAGCAGGCACTTCGTTTTATCAAAGAGAGGATAATTAAAAGGCTTAAGGGTTGGAAACAGAAGTGCCTATCCATGGCGGTAAGAGAGATAGTTATCAAATCCGTGGCATTTGCAATACCATCCTATGCTATGACCTATTTCAAACTCCCCAAGAATTTTTGCAATGAAATTAATTCACTGATCTGTAATTTTTGGTGGGGAAATCGGACAATGGCAACAAAATACATTGGAGGATCTAGGAGTTTATTGGTCAGGCCAAGAGTAGAGGAGGGATGAGATTCAGGGATCTGGAATCTTTCAATCTAGCTTTACTTGCTAAGCAAGTGTGGAGACTTATTAAAGAACCTAACTCCCTGTGGGCACAAGTCATAAAGGCGAGATATTTTTCTAAAGTGGATTTTATGCATGCCAAGAGGGGGCATAGAGCATCATGGGGCTGGAGTAGTCTTGTGGAGGCTAGGGACACCATTTTGAATGGCTCTCAAGACATTAGAATCTGGGATTATAGGTGGATTCCTGATTTGCCTACTGGCAGATTGCAGACATTGAATGTGGCTGATACTGAATTACCGGTTAAGGTTTGTGAACTTATTGATGTGGGGACACAACAAGTGAATTTGGAGGCTCTTAGGGGTGTTATCACTGATGAGGATGCAGTACGCGTTAGTAGCATCCGAATTAATGTGGAGGAAGGTGATGATTTTGTTGTCTGTCCATGGAATAAAAGTGGAGTTTATACCGTAAAGTGGGGATATCACTGGAGGCACTCAAGAACGCATCTTAACTATCCATTTTTAAACCACTCCTCTACAGTGATCGATGAGAGTTTTTGGAAGAGATTATGGCATTGCAAGGCGATCCCAAAAATCAAGAACTTCTTATAGAGGTGCGTTACCAATTCTACTCGCCTTTTGAACTTGTTTCGCAAAAAAATTGCCCCTAATCCTACATGCAAAATATGTGAAACCCACGAGGAATCCATTGAACATGCCCTCTTACTTTGTCCCTGGGCTGATGTGGTTTGGTTCGGATCACCACTGGGTTCGAGGGTCGACAAAGCTAAAGTTACTACTCTAGCTGAGTGGTTTCGAGGACTAGTTACTGGTCCTATGGAGCATAAGGATAAAGACCTACTTACTGTGATGGTTTTCACTTACTATTGGGAGTTTTGGAAGACAAGATGTGCTTTCATCTACCAGAAAAAGATCATTGCTCCCACTTGGATCATTGGGAAGGCAAGTACCTTGGTTATGGAACAGGTTAATGCTTTTGCTTTGGATGAATACTCTCCTAATCCCTCTAGGAGAACATTGACTTGGAAATCTCCTCCAAATGGTATTTACAAGGTTAATTGTGATGCGGGCTGGAATTCCCACACAGTCAAGGCCACGTGTGGAGTTATCATCAGAGATTGGAAAGGAAGTCTGCTGGGAGGTGTTGCTATGGAGATTGATTGTGCTTCGGTTTTAGTTGGGGAGGCAAAGGCAGTTGCTTTGGGAGTCAAACTGGCAGTTTGACTTGGCTCTACAAGACATCATTGTGGAGTCAGATGTGAAGTTAATTACCACTTCGCTTAACAGGAAGAAGAGGGACGATCTTTGGCGAATCTCAATCCTTCTGAAGGAGATTTGAACAAGAGCATCTTCTTTCAGGACCATTGCATGGAACTGGGTTCCAAGGGAAGCAAACGTTGCAGCTCACAATGCAGCATTGCTAGGTTTAGGGATGGTGGACCCTTATAGGTGAGCATCTTTGCCACCACCATCCCTCGTTGGAGTGCTTCGGAACGACGGACTACCCAGTCCCCCTTTCTAGTTATGTGATAGATTATTTTTGAGTTGTTGGATTGTTGGCACTGTGTCCCTACTCTCTTAGAGTATGGTGGTAGCTTATGATATTATGTCTTATCTTTTCTGTACTATAATGTTTAGGTCTGGTTTTTCCCAGTTCCCCTTGAGCTTGCCTCATCAATGAAGAGATTCATTTCCAAAAAAAAGGAAGATTGGAAAGAGAAAAGTACCTACTCGGAGCTGAATCATCTAATGAGGTGGCCTAGAAAAAACTAGAGAGACCGGTGAACTTTAGAAATAGCACAAAATTGAAGAGAAGTTGTTAAGAACATTTGGAAAGCAAGTAGAGTACATTCATCCTGTCAACAGTCAGGGTGATGATAATGTGACAGTCACTCAAGAACTGTTGATACATTGATACTCCATACTTTCTTAGTCTAGCAGTATGCCAGTATATATACACTTCAGCAACCAACATTCAAGCGGAAACTAACAATTCAATGAATTTCCATAGATGATGTACAAAACTTAACAACACAGATGAGAAAATATGCAACTGAGAAGAAATAAGAAAGTAGAATTATCATGTTCGATAGAGTAAACGTCCTGCTACAACTTTAAAAGCTATAATATATAGCACCTAGAATAAATCCCACCCAAACAACAAAATTCATTCTAGATGAATTCAACTATACTAGTTCTTGAACCCCTTGGAGCCACTGAAAGCTCTTTTTTAATATTCTTCACTTTTCCATCTGTTACAAGATCTTCGTCAAAGGATATAGACATCTTGTCCAAAACTTTACCATACTTCAACAAATACTTTGCCACTTCCCTTTCACCTTCTTTTCCCTTGAATCACTTTTAGACGACATTCTTGAGGTGAGTCATACAACATATAGGCACACGATCAGGTGGATTCCAATGATGCTCTGAGCCATCTCCTTTTTCTGAACCTTCTTCATCTTGCACTTCTTCTTCCGGTGAGCCCTCTTTGTTCTCCAAGCCGTCTTCATTTTCTGAGCCTTCTTCTTGCTCAGAAGAACCTTTTACATTCATCATTGACTCTTCTTGATTGTAATAACGTACATATAAATTATTTTCACAAGAAATTTGAACCACTAAAACTCAATTATGGTTTCAAGTAGCTCAAGCATAGTAAAATCCTTGCTTCTCATTTTAAGACGATCGACTCCACGATAGGTGATTTCCTGAGAAACTCTGTAAGAAACTCCCAGCCAGAGCAATCAACACATTCCAACTTCAGTTGCCTCAAATTTCGAAAATCAGGTAGAGAACCAACCTTTATGAAAGATAAATATATGATCAAACCTAATTTCAAGCAGAAACCATACAGAATATATGCCAAACAGTAAAGAAGCCGAACAAATTCCTAGTCAGAGCACTACAAAGAGATACAAGAACAAACAAACAAACAGTAAAGCAGAAGAAGTTACGTGACTATGCCATACTTAAAAGCAATAAGCTGAAAGAGATAAGTCGGTAACGTCAGATACTCCTGTCAGAAATCCAGTAGCACTAGCACCAGAAGATTCCAGATCTATATTTGTGACATGAGCAAATGTGTCTAACCAGTGATTCTATGTTTCCAATATTATAGTGTGACCACCTAATCTGCTTTATATCAAGATTTTTCAAGCTTTGGACGGTCAATCAAACAGTAGTTGCTATTATCCAAGCCATAGAATCTTAATGTCTTCAATCCAAAGTGAGAGATAACTTGTAACTCGAAATAATCACAATCAACAGTCACATCTTCAAGTACCATGCTGTTGGAGATGAACTTATTCATTGAGTCACCAACTTCATCAAAAAATGTAACATGGAGGAACTTGAGACTCGGAAAACAACATCTTGATGTAGTAGGAATATTGGTAATGAGGTTTGATGTGATCTCCAAACTGTTTAGTGTTGTGCATTTGAAAAGACCCTCCGGAACCTCAAAAATCAGGGATGGCCAATGATGCCAAACATAAAGATCAAGTTCAAAAATTTTACGTTTAACGGCAGTGCAAATCCAACAATTTCGATGAGACTGATCCACAGAACTATATCGAAATTGGGAATGAAGACAGAATTTACGAATGTTTGTTGAGTTACGTAAGGAAAGCGCATGATAAAAAAAAGTTGTCGACATGCGTTCACAATCTCCAAAATCCAGATTAGGAACAAACTCCCATAAGTTCTTCCATCGTTTCGACACGAAACAGGTCCGCACAACAATTATAGTTTCAAGGAATGAAAGTATGTGACAAAGAACCTCATCTAGTAATGCACTGATTCTACCATGGGCTCTATCATGAAAACACAACATACTGACATTCATCGCATCATAAACACATGCTCAACATATCATTTGATGAAGATCAAAGTACTAAAGATACGTACCATTGTGATCCGTAGACATAGCCATTGTAGTAGGTGCAAAATCTGAGTATGGTCTCCTGTTCTCTCCTGTAAGCAAGCTCTTTGATGGGGGAAGGGATGCTTTGAAACCGTGAGCACAGGGACCAACAACTCATATTTATAGGAGTATATCTAGCGCCTTACCCATCAAGGTAATAAGATTCTCCTAATGTATCTAGAGAGAGCCATCATATCTGTTAAGACATAGATTCCCATATATGAAGATGATATACATAACCACATATAAACAAGGAATAGCTAAATCTGTTAGATTCTTATTACACTGCCAGAAAAATGCATTTAGGCGATGAAACAATTATGTCGCCTAAGTGACGTTTTTCGTTGCCTAAGTGTTGGTCGTCTAAGTGCTGTTGTCTAAGTACTTACACGATGAGACAAAAATATTCGTCGTCTAAGTGACATCTTAGGCGACGATACAACTTTCGCCGTCTACGTCATTTAGACAACGAATTTTTTTTGAGAAATGTGACGAAAATTTTCGTCGGCTTAGTTTACACTTAGACGACGAAACATAGAATTCGTCATCTAAGATGACACTTAGACGATAAAATTATAGTAGTTTCGTCGACTAAGTGCTTAATTTTGTCAAAAAAATAAATAAAAAAATTAAATGAACCACTTAGACGACGAAAATACTATAATTTCGCCGTTTAGGTGTTGCAACTTAGACGACAAAATTGTAGTTTCGTCATCTAAGTGGTTGATTTTGTAAAAAAAAACATGAAATGCTAATTAATAATTAATAATTAGCATTTCATGAATTTTTCATTTAATTTTTTTATAACAAATTTCATAATATTGCAAAATTAATTTATTGAATGCTAATTATTAATAATAATGAAAAAAAATATAATAAATAAATAATTTAAGTTCTTTTGTATTTAAATATAAAATTCATAATAAAATAAATTAAATTAACCTATACCTAAACTAATTATAGGTGGTGGTGGTGGCGGCGATGACGGTGGTGATGATGGTGGTGGTGGTGATGATGGTGATGGTGGACATGGTGGTGATGATGGTGATGGTGGTGGCGTGTGGTGGTGGTGATGGTGATGGTGATGGTGGTGAGGGTGATGGTGATGATGGTGGTGATAATGATGGTGGTGGTGGTGGTGGTGGTGGTGGTGGTGATAATGATGGTGGTGGTGGTGGTGGTGGTGGTGGTGGTGGTGATGGTGGTAGTGGTGGCGGTGGTACGCTAGCACACGAAGCACATACAGAATAAATCTATCTGCGGTCAAACTATCCGGAAATCAGAAAAGAGACAATTTGCAAGAAGATCTCTACGTGCTCCTCGCCAGAGATATTTTGGAGTCAAACATTTTGGCACGCCTAGTGGGACCATTTTTGTGTGTCTCTAAGCGACAATAGGGGATCCTTAAAAAAGGGAGTACCCTCAATGTCATAAACATCCAAAACCGGTCTACCGTGAGCACACTTCTAGTACATGTCATTCACTAAGTAATCAAGTGGTTGATATTATCTTCCCTAAGGATTATCACTCAAACATGTCATTTAAATCATTGAACGAAGTGGAGATCATGGGACCTACGTTCCCAGAATACTTATCCTACGCGGCTAGGCGCGACGAACATCAGACTAACTACTACATGTGAAAGGACCCAACCTCGATTTAGTTTCCTAAACCGGAATCAAATCCTTTCTGAAAACACGAACTAGCAAAAACCATAGAAATTTCGGCAGAGTTTCACTATATCGCGGAATTACCATTAACCTGCACCCGAAAACACACTTTATCCTATGCCACAAAAGCCAAACCGTGGGCACCAATCCTATCCGGATTTCTCAAAAACATATCATAATATAAAGTAATAAACAAAACTGTAACTTTACAGAAATCCGGGAAAAACATATGAAAATATAAACATCAGAGTATTCAGAGCGACCTCTAATATATACATATATACACAACAGTATGCCAAACAAGAAACCTACTGAAAAAGGAAGAGTGGCTCGAATACTATGCCTCCAACTGCGACGTGCGACACCAGAATTCAAACTGCAAACTGGGCACGGAAACCGAAAAGCCCAGGGGAAAGGCAAATAAAATCGTTAGAGTGAGTGGACGAAAATAATCATATGTCTTTCACCATTTACATAATCATAAAAATAATGCGAGTTCTTAAAATAAATGGAGGTGTCAGGCGAATCTCTCAAGCCCGACGGTTAGGCGAATCTCTCAACCTCGGCGGTGATAGACTAGGCGAATCTCTCAAGCCTAGTGGGCACATCAGGGGAATCTCTCAACCCTGGAACTGGACTACCGGTGATCAGCCTAGTAGCCAATGCATCGATGCTAAGTAAATGCCATCACCATAAAACATAAAACAATACCTCCAAAACAATAAATAATCTCAATACTGTACTGGAAATAAATACTGAAATCAAGAACTCGCTACGACAATGTAAATAAATGTCCACTCACAGATAAGCACAGCGCGCAGATACGCTAATCCCGAGATCCGGCGGAAAATCCCTCGCCAAACGAACGATCTCGATCCCCTGAATAATCATAAATACCACTGTTCAAAATCACATTTCAAAATCCTGAACCACATCTTGAGAACCAACCATTCCCAAAAACATATAACCTGAATATCGACGAAATCGTCAAAAATCTGATAAATACACTATAAAACCTCGCTATAATTTCCGATAATCAATTCAAAATATAAACCTCACCACTGCGATCGATGCGCGATTCCGAGCAAAACGACATAAAACTTGTCAAAAATCACCTCGGCCGGAAAACTGCTGCCGGAAAATGTCATCGGCCCAGAAAAATTTGACCTACAAATGGATTTGAAGATCTCGATATTTCCAACAACTTTTTAGTTCAAAGTTAAGCCCAATTTTGACCGGAAAAGGTCCAAATCTCACCTTGAAGTCGAAAACCCTGGCCGGAATTCAATTACTCCGATCTCCCTCCTCCGGCCACAGCAAGGTGCAAGACCACTTCTAATAGCTTCCTCTCCCCAAGGGCTAGAAAACCCCTAATAAGTCGACCTCCATCTCGGCCACCACCGCTGCCTCCGTCCCCAGCGATATCGCCGGAAAACCCACCAATTTCAAATCGTCGTAACTTCTTCATCCGGTAACCAAATTGAACGAATGATCTATCAAAAGAAAGAGGAGCTCAAACCCAACAACGTTCATTAAGGAACTACGACCAAAAGATGCCGGAATAAGGCACCACGAAGGCTACAAAATTACGGTCTGAAATGGTGAACATGGGTGAGTAAACTCACCCCAGTTGACTCGGTCAACTCCCCAAAGTCCAAGTTTGACTTACCCGAAAAGGAAACCCACTATTTATACTTTCCATTTTGGTAACTTCCGTATTTATTTTACGACAATTTTTTGATCGAACGTAACTTTTGCATCGTAACTCCGTTTTCAACGATTCTCGTGTCTACGAACTTATCTCGACAAATTCTTCAATTTCCACCTGAAGTCAACCAACTTCGACAAATCTGATAAAAAGTCAACGTCTCAAATCAACACAAGCTTATCTGATAAAAACGATCAACTGTCGAAAACGGATCGAAACCAATCGGATAAACACGACTAAATCCAACGGCTGAAAATATTCATAACTTATTCATCGTAACTCGAAATAATTCTCCGAAAGTTCCCACGAGGTTGAAATTAAATTCTCTACAACTTTTGTGAAGGATCTCAAATCAAAGTTTTGCCTGATAATTTAGTCGTTAACATGCCCGCCATATTGATCAATTTCGACAAAATCGCGACTAACCACGAAACTCGCAAATCAAGCCGATAAACATACCATTTTCGGTTCGGGTTGTCACAAATCTACCCCCTTTACAAAAATTTTGACCTTGAAATTTCCAAGCCTGCCAACTGAAAAGTAGGGATACTGCTCAAACTCCCAAGTGGCTACTTCAACTGAATGACTCAGCCAACAGATTTTCACATAAGAAATATTTCTTTGATGTAATCCCTGCACCCCCAAATCCAAAATCTAAACTGGGTTCCCACAAATGTCAAGTCTTCCCGTATAGGGAACTGATAGAGTGCTAAACATGCAATAAATCTGAAATGTAGTTCCACCACATGGAATACAACATACACATTGGCCAACGCTACATGCAATGCTAAACTATGCGTCACAACCCTAACTCGCCCCATGATCACATACGGACCAAAATAACGTGGTAAACTCATAACTCAACCTACTCACATCAGCATAACTTCTCTATCAAACTCAAGCAATTATCAACCTGTCCCTGCTAATCCGAAGGTCTACAGTAACGCATTTCATTAAAGCAAGACCAAAAGCCTTCAGATTCCTAACTCACTCCAACACAATGGAGTGCAACACTGTTCCTCACATACAACTTCATACAATGTCATAACAATATTGGTCTACAAACTGATACTGCAAGCAATATCGAACAAATGAATCTGCTGGTCCCAAATTCCTCTGAACTGCAATACACAGGACCACAGCATGTCCCCCAAAGTCTGAATTGTCTTCTCAGATTGCTCACCAATCTAAGGATGAAAAACTGCACTAAACTGTAATCTGGTCCCTAATGCTCACTGCAATGCCTGCCAAAACTCTGTTGTAACTGATGATCTCGATCAGAGACCGGGGATACAAGCACACCATGAAAATGGACAACCTCTGCCAAATATAGCTATGCCAGCCTGCCCACTGAAATCTTTCCTGAAAGTACAAGGAAAACAACTGATTTCGTCAAACAGTCCACAATGACTCAATAACTAGTATTACCATCCGAAGTACGCGGTAACTGATATACGAAGTCCACAGTGATATGCTCCAACTTCCAATTTGGAATCTCCAATGGCTGTAACTTTCCAGCAAGTTCCATCTTTCTGCTCTCACCTGCCGACAAATGTGGCATCTGCTCACATAAGCTGCTATTTCCCTCTTCATGTTGCGCCACGAGTAGTAAACTCTATGTATTCGATACATCTTCGTACCATTAGTGCATAACATACGTAGAACAATGAGCTTCAATAAGCATCTCTCTCTTCAAATCATTGTCTTGGGGCCCACATAACCTCACTCTGCACGACGAAGTGCCAACATTCCTCAACTGATACTTTGCTGGAACACCATTCTGAATCGTATTCTTCTTCTCCAACCAGTAGGAATCCGCATCCTGAGCCTCACAGACCCGATCAAGTAACACAGGTTGATCCTGGAACTAGCCAATAATGCTCCAACATCATCTCATTCTAACTCAGCTCTCGTAGCTCGTAACTCAGCTAACAATAAGGTTCTTGCAACATGTACATGAAACATAGAAACTCCAAATTTTTGACTAAGTGCATCAGCAACAACACCCCTGAATGATAGTCAAAGTACAACCACATTAGCCTTTCTCGGATGAACTCAAATGTGCAGCCATAGTCGTTAATCAACCTCATCCATCTACGCCGCCTCATGTTCAATTCTGGCTGAATACGCAAGTAGATGAAACTCAAGTGAATAGTGTACATCCTACACTGCGCTGCACGCCATAGCAGTAGTGTCTCCAACTCTTCGATGCTAACACAAAGACAACTACTCCTAAATCATACATAGAATACGTAACTTCATAAAGTTTCCACTGCCTGGAACCATATACCATCATATTGCCATGCTATAGCTCAACACGACCAAAATCTAGTTTCGAAACATCACTATACAAAACATACACCTCACTAACATCATATAATGGTGAACAATGGTGCAGTAATCAACCTCTTCTCTAACCACAACATGTAACTCTCCTCACAGGTACATGACCATTTCAAACTCAACCCTCTGATCGAAACTGATGATACTCACATCTGAAATCAATCTCCGAAAATTGAAACTCCAATAAGCTGATCAAACTAGCCATCAATCCGAAGTGGTGGATACTTGTTCTTCACTAAAACCTGATTCATCTTGCGGTAGTCGATGCACAACCACATCGAACCATCCTTCAACCTCATAAAACATACTGGAACACCTCAAGGTAAAACATTGAATCAAATGAAACCTTCCTCAAACAATTCCTAAAATTGAATCTGCAACTCCCTCAACTCTGATAAATTCTCAGAAAACATCTGGATACTCACAGATAACCTCAACATCACAAACATCAGGTACAACAACCTCAACATCACGAACATGTGCCAAGTACGGCATACATCCTTGCTTCATCATCAGCTCATCCACATTGCTGAAACCACACATAGTAGAGAAGCATTTCTTTCACCTCTAAACAAGATCTTTTGGCACGATTGGACGTCAAAGGACTATAACATTCTTGCGACAAACAACCACTCCGCAGCTAGTCCACAACCTCCTGCAAACCTCATAATCTCGATACCCCACCTGATACACACAATCTCATCAACTGGATACAGCATTCTACACAAACCCAGAAGTGAAGATGCAAGCATAATAGCCATGGATGTCAAGCAACGGTAACCTCAGGGAAACTCTGCCCTCACACAAGGTCGTGGTATGAACTTTGGCATGTCCAACTAACCGTCCACGTTGATTGCGACTTTGCTGATTGACTTGTCTAGAAGTCTGCGTTGGTCAAACTCCAGAAATGGTACATTGACCTCCTCCTGAACTTTGAGCTGCAGGGCCTCGAAAAGCAGCTAACTGAGGACATTCCTTCGTAACGTGACCCTCCTAGCCACCATAATAGCAACTGAGAGTGCCCCTCTGACACAAACCATAGTGACGCCTGCTGTAAAAGTTGCATAATGGAAACTCCTACTGTGTGGAAGGATCACCAACGAGCACCCTGACTCATACAACAGGAACTAGTCCACTACTCTGTGATCTCCTTCACCACCAAACGGATCTTCTGCCTTGTCCAAATGACCCTTAACATAATCGAAAAGGCCACAGCTTGATGAAGCTACTGATCCCGAGGTGCCTGAACTCAACCTTATCAAAGTATCACGACTAAGTTCACCTTCCTCAAACCAACATGTCTGAAACCGCATATGCCTTTCCTTCTCAATGTCCTTGCCTCTGAGTGCAGCACATCAAACTTCTCACGGTTGTCTCGAGGTATACCAATCAAAATCCCTTTGATGTTCAGGTTCAAACTCATCTCGAACCTCCTGCATTGCTTCCTCTGAAGCCACATAACACGTGCAAACTGGGACAAACATGTGAACAATACATCCCTGCCTCAGGTTGGTAAACACTTCATATTTCCGTTGTTGGGTAGCCTGATTGAACCATTACCCTATAAACAATACCCTTGATGTAGGTCATAGAGTCGCAACAGGAACTCACACAATACCAACTCACCAAATACAATGATCTAACTCAAGCAAACCATCAACTACCACAATTCTCTTCTCTGAAGCAACATGTAGATGCCCATACACGCACAACCGAGCATACCATGCCACACATATCTCTGAACCCAAAATTCTTATCCAAACCCACAACTCATTTATCAAGTCACGCATCGACTGATCCTCAACAGGATCCACTACCTTACTGACACGGAAAGCATGTCAAGGAGGCATCCTAATGAATAAGACATTATTCACAAAAAACAGGACGTAATCATGGAACTTTAAACATTTGAAAGCATACAACACCCAGAGCATTGATGAATATCCGCCGGCCAGTCGGGTCATCGCTCCAGACATGCTGTACATTCTCAAATATCCTTAGTAAACACGACTACAGAAGTCTACAGAACCTAAAACCTAATACTCTGATATTAAGCTGAAAGGACCCAACCCCGATTTAGTTTCCTAAACCGGAATCAAACCCTTTCTGAAAACACGAACTAGCAAAAACCATAGAAATTTCGGCAGAGTTTCACTATATCGCGAAATTACCATTAACCTGCACCTGAAAACACACTTCATCCTATGCCACAAAAGCCAAACCGTGGGCACCAATCCCATCCGGATTTCTCAAAAACATATCATAATGTAAAGTAATAAACAAAACTGTAACTTTACAGAAATCTGAGAAAAACATATAAAAATATAAACATCAGAGTATTCAGAGCGACCTCTAATATATACATATATACACAACAGTAGGCCAAACAAGAAACCTACTGAACAACAAAGAGTGGCTCGAATACTATGCCTCCAACAGCGACGTGCGACACTAGAATCCGAACTGCAAACTGGGCACGAAAACCGAAAAGCCCAGAGCAAAGGCAAAAAAAATCATTAGAGTGAGTGGACGAAAATAATCATATGCCTTTCACCATTTACATAATCATAAAAATAATGCGAGTTCTTAAAATAAATGGAGGTGTCAGGCGAATCTCTCAAGCCCGACGGTCAGGCGAGACTCTCAAGCCCGACGGTCAGGCGAATCTCTCAAGCCTAGTGGGCACATCATGAGAATCTCTCAACCCTGGAACTGGACTAACAGTGATCAGCCGAGTAGCCAATGCATCGATGCTAAGTAAATGATATCACCATAAAACATAAAACAATACGTCCAAAACAATAAATAATCTCAATACTGTACTGGAAATATATACTGAAATCAAGAACTCGCTACGATAGTGTAAATAAATGTCCACTCACAGATAAGCACAGCGCGCAGACGCGCTAATCCCGAGATCCGGTGGAAAACCCCTCGCCAAACGAATGATCTCAATCCCCTGAATAATCATATATACCACTGTTCAAAATCACATTTCAAAATCCCGAACCACATCTCGAGAACCAACCATTCCCGAAAATATATAACCTCAATATCGACGAAATCGTCAAAAATCCGATAAACACACTATAAAACCTCGCTATAATTTCTGAAGCTCAGTTCAAAATATAAACCTCACCACTGCGATCGGTGCGCGATTCCGAGCAAAACGACATAAAACTTGTCGAAAATCACCACGGCCGGAAAACCGCCGCCGGTAAATGTCATCGGCCCAAAAAAATTCGACATATACATGGATTTGAAGATCTTGATATTTCCAACAACTTTCTAGTTCAAAGTTAAGCCCAATTTTGACCAGAAAATGTCCAAATCTCACCTTGAAGTCGAAAACCCTCGCCGGAATTCAATTTACTCCGATCTCCCTCCTCCGGCCACGGCAAGGTGCAAGATCACTTCTAAAAGCTTCCTCCCCCAAGGGCTACAAAACCCCTAACGAATCGACCTCCATCTAGGCCACCATCGCTGCCTCCGTCGCTGGCGATTTCGCCGGAAAACCCACAAATTTCAAATCATCATAACTTCTTCATCCGGCAACCAAATTGAACGAATCTATCAAAAGAAAGAGGAGCTCAAGCCCAACAACTTTCATTAAGGAACCACGGCCAAAAGACGCCGGAATAAGGCACCACGAAGGCTACAAAATCACGGCATAAAATGGTGAACATGGGTGAGTTGACTCACCCCAATTGACTCGGTTAACTCCCCAAAGTCCAAGTCTGACTTACCCGAAAAGGAAACCCACTATTTATACTTTCCATTTTTGGTAACTTCCGTATTTATTTTACGACAAATTTTTGATCGAACGTAACTTTTGCATCGTAACTCCGTTTTCAACGATTCTCGTGTCTACGAACTTAATTATCTCGACAAGTTCTTCAATTTCCACCTGAAGTCAACCATTTTCGACAAATCCGATAAAAAGTCAACGGCTCAAATCAACACAAGCTTATCTGATAAAAACGATCAACGGTCGAAAACGGATCGAAACCAATCGGATAAACACGACTAAATCCAACGGCCGAAAATATTCATAACTTATTCCTCTAACTCGAAATAATTCTCCGGAAGTTCCCACGAGGTCGAAATTAAATTCTCTACAACTTCCATGAAGGATTTCAAATCAAATTTTTGCCCGATAATTTAGTCGTTAACATGCCCGCCATATTGATCAATTTCGACAAAATCGCGACTAACCACGAAACTCGCAAATAAGGCCGATAAACATACCATTTTTGGTTCGGGTTGTCACAAGACGGCTCTCGGTGAAAGAATTGAACAACAAGCAACACTCTTCAGTACTCCAGGCGAGAAAGTCGACTCGGCGTTGGCCGAAATCCAGGCTTTAAGAGTAGAACTCCACAGAGACCAGGAGGAGAGAGAGGCAATCGAAGCCCAAGTAGTAAGTCTTGCGGAAGGTCAGGACAAATTACGGGTCGATATCATGCAAACCTTGGGAGCAAGTTTGGATGAATACCGCCGACACACGATGACACTGTCTCAGAGGGACAGATAGAGACATAACGTCTTTAACAAAATCTGTTTCTGATCTCACCAGAAAGACTAGACAAGCAGAGTCTTTCTCGCTTGCATGGGAGCAAAGATTAAATAGATTTATGAATGATTGTGATATACATCTCGCCAAGATGTATGAATCATATGAGACACAATTTCCTCCCATGCAGAAAGACGATCCAGACGCTTGGTAATGGGCAAGGTACTACCGACATCAAACCTTTCAGACTTTCTTTAGCGATGATGATTCTAATGCGGCAACTCATTTAGCATACTTCACACTGCAATTAGGGCAATTTGCCGATAAGGATGGACTCAAATTGAGAGTCTATGGATGATCTTTGTCAGGATCAGCCCTCGTTTGGTATACGGGATTAGAAAAGGGTTCAATCAACGAATGGAAGGACATGGAGGCTTTGTTCATAGATCACTTCAATTCCAAGACCTGAAACTAGTGTTGGAAAACTGACTTACTTGAGCCAATCGACGACAGAAAGTCCAATTACCTTCCTGCACCGTTTTCGGTCAGAATACAATCTATGCAAGACTCTATTAGGTAAAGACGAGGTAGTAGAGATGGCTAAGAATGGTTTGGAGGATACGTACCACCAACTGTTCTTGAATAGCAAGTACTTTTCCTTGAACGAGTTTATTACGGCTGTAACTAAAGCTTACAACACCATGGAAGAGCAAGACAACAGAAGGAATACGTCCAAGAGAACGTACACTGCTAGGTCTTACGACAGACCAAAGCCAAAAACAGTGGCTTATATAGAAGACATGGATGACCATGATTCAGACTCTGATGGAGACCAAGTGGGAGCAGTAGAGTTATCGACAACCAAAGTTTTGAAACCCTGCAAGGTTCAGAAGAGTAAGGGTCTCATTAAGCTTTCACAGTGGCTTTTACTAAGCCAAAGTTTGAAACATACGCATACGATGCCAATATGGCTCATGAGATCCTGGATGAACTCTACAACATGCGAGCTGTCAAAGCAAACTTCGGACCTCTCCCCACAGCCGAGCAGTTAAAAGGTAAAAAGTATTGCAAATTCCATTGAGCATGGAATCATATCACGAAGGATTGCATCAAGCTGAAAGATCATTTCCAGAAATGGATCAATGAAGGTAGGTTAGAATTGGAAGGAATGACCAAGGCAGTAGCATTAGTTAATTCCAAACATTTCCCAACACCTCAAGTTAATATGGTCGATATCGGTTGGTCGCCAGCCGTTAGTCATGCATGAGGGGATGAGGAAGGAGATATACCGATCTTTCCACGTTATACCTTTCCACAGGATAAGGTGGAAGAGATCTTGGGCAGGCTGAATGAAATGGCCAGTGTTTAAACTGAAACATCTGAAGTATGAACGGCCAGGTGACCATTTTTGTAGATTCCACAACAAGTTCGAACACCGAACAATGACGTGTTCAACCTTGAAAGATAAAATTCAAGCCTTGATCAACTGGGAAGTGGTTAACATTAACCAGGAAGGAATGGTAGCTTGGCATCCTCAAACACCATCGCCTTCCCCAGAAACATCATTTTCTCGTGATGCATCTGAGCCCACACAAAGATGGAAAAGATCAAGGCGGAGGCCTAAACACAATATTGCATTTGTCTGACCTAGGTGAGCAGCGATAACTTATGATGCATCCAAGCGAGAAGAGATATTTGAAGAGCTACTCCAGGTAGGGATAGCAGTGGTTCCCTATAACTGAGGAATACCAGACCCACATCCTGAAGATGTAAGAGGTCTACCTTACTGCCGATATCATCACATATGGGGTCACCATTCCACAAACTACTGCATTGACTTAATGTTTAGAATTCAACAGTGGATTGACGAGGGAGAAATACTGATAGATGATGAGCCCTTGCCAGGTTTGGCGACCGAGGAATCATTGACGGTCGGATGTTAGAACCGACTAAGGGCAACCCAAGTAAACGCAAGCTGACCGTCGATCTCCATACTACTGGCGAGAGCCCACCTAAGAAACAACCAACGGAATCAGCTAAAGGAAAAGAGAAGGTATATCCAAAAGAAGAGTTGCAAGTAGCCCTTTGTGCTCCTTGTAAGCTAAGGAGCAAGCTGGAGATTTCCTATGAAGAATTGGTAGAAGAAACCAAGGTTTTCCCAGAATTATTTTCAAAGCAAGAACATCATCAGCCACGTAGCCCACAGGAGGTAAGACAAAGGGATTCCCCAACACCTAAGCATCCGTGAGCAACAGAGAACGTCAATGAAGTAAATAAGTCCCAATCAGAGATAGCTGACACGCTCGCCAGGCTAGACGTTCCACCAGCTTCAATGGACATTACTAAGGAGAATGTATGGTACGTGAAAGATGAGGGAAAGACCATCGAGGTGACTCCAAGTAGAAGGCAGAAGCTTCAACGATGATTTGGAGAAGCCAAAACAGCATTGGAAGCTTACGAGATGGGCATTCTCAGAGAAGAAGAATTGGTCTATTCCCCAGAGAAAATGCAGAGACGGTTGAATGCACTTGCAGTAAACCCTTTAGTGATTTTTGGGAAAAAGTCTCGCGAGCCTAAAGTGTGAGCACAGCAACCAAGTGTCTTTGACCGTAACACAAAACTATGGTCCAGAGACAAGACACCAGAACCTATTGATGAGGTTCATCACGAAGTCGCAAAGCATAAATCAGCGAGACGACATCTTAGTTTTGACGATGGGGTGATGAAAGCAGTAGGGCTAAATACTCCACAAAAGGAAAGAGAACATGTCAATGGGCATGTCATTTCAACCGAGACTAAAGGTCTACAATAGAGACCGAAGCCTTTAATTATAGAAGAACAAAATAAGGCCAGTCTTGACAAGACCTTTCCCCTACTCCAAAGGCAAAGTTCTGGAATATTCATGCCAACAACCATAGATCCTACACCTGATGATCAGATGCAGCAGGTTGCTTCCCTTGAGGTCAGCGCAAATATGGATCTCGAGGAAGGGAAACCTGAAAATGACAATAACGAAGACGATGAAAAGTTGTTGGACTATGGTGAAGATGAGGAAGAAGATATAGAAGAATATGCAGACGAGGTGGACACTAATATAAACATGGTGTTTTTCTTATCTTCCAAATATTCCATATCTTCACAGAAGCCAATAGTGGTAGCCAGTCTTGAGGAGAGATGTTAATAATTTGGTAGCGCCAAAGGATGAAACGATATTGACAGAACAATCAGCGCTCGCCAAACAATCAGAAACTGATCCACCATCAACCCAAGGGAAAAATGACATTCGCAAACCCCACCTTGAATATGGCCATGCACATGCGGCCACTATACATGACAGGAATGATCCAGGGAATTCAAATTAACAAGCTTTTAGTGGATTCTAAGGCAGCGGTGAATATCATCACAATATAAGCAATGGCCTTACTAGGCGTTCCCAAGTCTGTTATCCAAGAGACAACCCTCAATGTCATAAACTTTGAATGTAGCATATCTAAGACTTTAGGAATTGTCTTTTTGCAGGTACACATTGGTCCAGCCACCGGTACATACACGTTCTTTGTAGCGGAGTGCACAGCTCCATACAGTGCAATTCTAGGGTGTGACTAGATCCAGAGAAGCTATTGTGTACCTCCGTCCCTTGATCAGCAGATGTTACTTTGGAATATGGAGTCTAGCGAGACAGAAATTGTTGATGCAGACCCTCGTCCATATTCTGTGTCTGCCAATTCTTTAGAAGCCAGTTATTACAACAGTGACCTCAGGCCATTGGAAGTATGTCGCATCGATAACAAAGGTCGCCCAGTTGGTGTTACAGCCTCTGAACTAGCTCAATGGGGTATTATTCAAGCAGATCATGATAGTAGCAGACCCTACACCATTGAGCTACCATCCAAACCATCTCAATGAGTGGGTCTATATCAAGTATAGAGATCGATACTTGTTACTCTTTGTAAGAACACTTTCACACTTCTTGATGGAGAGTCAAGCCTACGAGAGGGTTCCAATGATTGCAGCTTTGGAATATGTGGATAAGGATGTATTGAACGAACTGGACGAGGAGGAAGAGATCAAATTAGCACCAGCAGCCTTAGATGATATACCTCCTAAAGTTAAAGATCCCATTGAAAAGGTTAATCTTGGGAACGCAGAAGAGCCAATCTCTGTGGCTATTAGTACCTTCCTAGAGCTTGAAGAACGACTAAGGCTCATTGGATTGCTACAGGAGTACGTTGATTATTTTGCAGAAAAGTAGGACGACATGCCAGGACTATCACCAGAATTGGTTTGTCATAACTTACCCAACATGGAAGGAAAGAAGCCGGTAAAACAAGAGATGCGTAAGATGAATACAGAAACAACAATCTTAGTCAAGGAAGAAGTAGAGAAAATGCTCAAGTCAAGGATCATATGAGTGGCCAAGTACAATAAGTGGCTATCAAACGTAGTCCCAGTCAAGAAAAAGAATGGTAAGATGCGAGTTTGTGTTGACTACAGAGACTTGAACAATGCAACACCAAAGGATGCATACCTATTGCCAGTAGCGGATTTGTTGGTAGACTCAGTGGCTCGTCATGAAATGTTATCGTTCATGGATGGGACAGCTGGTTATCATCAGATCTCAATGATAGAAGCAGACAGACATAAAATCGCATTTCGGTGCCCAGGTTTTGCAGGAGTATTTGAGTGCGTAGACATGCCGTTTGGACTCAAGGGCAACCTACCAACGAGCAATGAACTTGATCTTCCATGACCTTATAGGCAAGACCATGGAGGTATATATCGACAATGTGGTAGTTAAAACGAAATGCAGAGTTAACCACATTAAGGACTTGAGACAAGTGTTTATCCGGATGAGACAACATCAGTTGAAGATGAATCCAGCTAAATGTGTGTTTGGGGTCCAAGCAGAAGATTTCCTAGGATTCTTGGTTCATCAGCGTGGGATTGAGATACCGGATGACAAGAAAGAAGCGGTTCTTAATGCAATCCCGCCAAAGAGTAAGAAAGAACTACAACGCCTATTGGGAAAAATCAATTTCTTACGACGGTTTATTGCCAATGCTGTTGGAAAAACACAACCATTTTTCACTTTGCTCAAGCTTCAGAATCAGAAAGACTTTGTATGGGAGCCTGCTCATCAAGAGGCTTTTGAAACCATCAAAGCGTATTTAACAAACCCGTCAGTCTTAGTACCACCAAGGCCAGGGGTTCCTCTCAAGCTGTACATCTCAGCTACTGATCATTCTATTGGGAGTTTATTAGCTCAGGACGACACATCGAAAACAGATCGTGCTATTTTCTAACTCAGTCGACCTGACCGAATGTGAAACAAGATACTCACCAATAGAAAAGTTGTGCTTAGCCTTGTATTTTTCAGGATGCTAGTTGAGGCATTACATGTTGTCCTTCACCACGTGTGTAATAACACAAACCGATTTGGTGAAGTACATGCTTTCGAGACCCATACTCAGGGGAAGGATTGGGAAGTGGATTCTGGCTTTGTCAGAGTTCTCATTGCAGTACGTTCCCCAAAAAGCAATCAAAGGCCAAACAGTGGCTGATTTTTTGGCTCATCATCCTATGAAGGATGTTCGCGAGGGGCCAGAGCTATAACTCACTCGTATTGATCTAGCACCTGTTTATACTTTGATAGGTTAAGCACGAGTACTATGGCTGGAGCAGGAGTGCCATTAGTCTCTCCACACGGCCAAACGTTTTCTTTTTCTTTCAGATTGGATTTTCGGTGTACAATCAACCAAGCGGAATACAAGGCACTTATCATTGGCTTGGAACTTTTGAAAGATATGGAGATCATAGATGTACACATATACGGAGATTCCCAGTTAGTAATCTGACAACTTGAAACCAAGTATAAGGCTGGACCAGTATTAGAACCATATGCTAAACGAGCCTGTGAATTACTCAAGTTGTTTACTGAAGTTTAGTTGAGCTATGTTCCTCGTGAGAGGAATTATATAGCAAATGAGTTGGCCCAACTAGCAACAGGGGTGAGCTTGCAAGATGGAATACATGAACGTATACTGAAGGTTGAACGACGAACCCATCCTTCTTTTATTGCTCACCAAGAGGAAAATAATGAGTGGTACGTTGCTACACTCGATCACATTGATGTAGATTGAAGACAGTCTATTATTTCCTATCTCCAGAATCCTAATGATCCGGTAGACAAGCGAATTCATTTCTTAGCTCCTAATTATATACTCAAGGACGATGAGTTGTATAGAAGAGGGGAGGAAGGCATATTCTTAAGATGTATCTTGGGGCATGATGCTAAGCGATTAATGAGGGAAGTCCATCTGGGGATAGCAGGGGCACACCAGGCCGGTCCAAAAATGAGATGGTTGATACGACGACACGACTTTTATTGGCCAGGTATGCTCAAAGATTTCATCACG
Source organism: Geum urbanum (assembly GCA_946800695.1). NCBI lineage: Eukaryota > Viridiplantae > Streptophyta > Magnoliopsida > Rosales > Rosaceae > Geum > Geum urbanum. The sequence goes on along the minus strand of OX327008.1, from coordinate 1,412,811 downwards.
TTCGCTAAAGGTTGTGAAGAATGTCAAAAACATGGTCTAATTAGCCATATGCCCAGAATACCATTACAGCCTATAATCAAGCCTTGGCCAGCTCGAGGATGGGCTCTGGACTTAATTGGCATGATTCATCCTTAGTCATCAGACGGGCACAAATACATCATAGTGGCTACTGATTTCTTCACAAAATGGGTTGAAGCTTGACTTCTCAGAGTATCATCAACAAATGTCATTCGTCAGTTCTTATTTGAAGATATCATTTGCAGGTTTGGTATTCCTAAAAGTTTTGTTTCAGACCGAGGGGCAGCGTTCATGTCTGGAGATGTAGATGAGCTTATGAAGGATTTTGGGATACATTTTCTACATTCTTCTCCATATTATGCCCAATCCAATGGTCAAGCTGAAGCAAGCAACACGATCATCATACACATTCTTAAACGAATGATTGCGAGCAATGCCAGATTGTGGCATGAAGAGTTATTCAACACCCTGTGGGCTTATCAAATAAGCAAACGAGAACCTACAGGCACCACTCCTTATGCATTAATGTTTGGCCATGATGCAGTCCTCCCTTTAGAGATTAATGTACGATCCTTACAGGTAATGGAGAAAAATAATTTGATCGGTGAAGATTATGTGCAAGCTATATGGCAGGAACATGAAGACTTAGATGAAAAAAAAATACAGTCTTACGATAGTCTTTGTGTTGAGAAACGAAAGGTGGCTCGTGCCTATGACCGATGTACTAGGGGCGTGAGTTTTGCACGAGGAGAATTGGTTTGGCGAGTGATACTGCCCGTTGGCGGGAAGACTGAAGGCTGAGGCAAATGGTTAGAAAAATGGGAAAAACCATACATTATCGATCGACTCTTAGGTAAAGAAGCTGTTTGTTTATGAGATCGAGATGGAACAATTCATGTTAATCCCATCAATGGTCGTTACCTTAAGAAGTATATACAACCAGTCTGGGAGTATAAAGAGCCGCCAACAATAGCTTAATCCTGTTCATTCATCCTCATTGGCGACGCTCGCATGATTGAACTAAATGGGGAACACATAGGGATTATTTACATATAGATAGCCTATGCTTGAGGCTAGACTTCAAATTTTTAGTATTTTTAGCATATACTTGTGGCTAGATTTTAGTATTTTCAGCCTATACTTGTGGCTAGATTTTAAATATTTATTTTTTCTGATTAAAGAGTTCACGCTCGCCAACCACTGTGGCCAAGTTATGTATAAACTACATCTGAGTTTACCAATATAAAAGTTATTTTTTGCATAAGGGAACTCTTTGAATAGAAACAGATTACATTAATCAGAAATTTACAAAGGTTTTGGGGCCTTAAACTCTAATACCATATGAAAACAAACTATAATCAGCAATAGAACAAAAAGATAAATATAGTTTATTTTTCCAAACCCTCAAACAGTTGATAGTCGGTCCTTGGCTTCACATATCAAATATGCATACATGGAAAAGAGGGACCTCAAGAGACAAAATAAGAGAGGATTTGAAACACCAAGGAAACTAGTTTAGCATATCAAAAGACCATTTGAAGCAGGCTTGGCGTTTGTTGCCTTTCCCCAGGTTGAACTCCTTGTTCTTCCTCTCCAGTGCAGCTGCGTCCACAGGACCTACAGCCTCAATGCATTTGGAAACTGAGTGGGTGCTGGTGAGGAAGATGAGGTGATTTCTCCCTAGGGATTGTGGCTTCGTCACCCTTTAGATACCTCGGGTGAGTCAGCCAAGGCAACACTTGGACATAGATATCACTATCTAGAGTTTATAATATGGGAGGTTCTATCTGGAGGATTTTCCAGATAAGAAAGCCAGAGCAAACATGAAGAAAGGAAGTTCATCTCGCGAAGAAGTTAGGAAGGTATGACTAGAAGCTGTGAATAGGAGACCTTTTATAGAAAGAAACTATACTGAACCATAGCGATAAGGCTTTGCGAGATTAAATGCACCCGTTAATAGAAGACTCGCATCTACTAGAGATTGCGTCATGATACGGTTTATCTACCCCTAAAAGAAGGCGTGATGAGTGAAAGATTTTTGGGCAGGTAAAACGTATTTTGAAGATTTGACGGTTGGAATGACGTGATATAGATTCCAAGCTTGGATTTAAAGTCCATTTAATTCAGATGATTAGGGCAGGCGAGCGGTTAGGTTCTATAAGCGGGCCTATCATTGTTCGCATAATTCTAGGAAGGTGTTGGGCCTATCCTTCTTGCGATCGACCTCAAGTTTCAGACGGTGTTGGGCTTTGTATTGACCTTGGAATTGGTGAAGTTTTTCCTCAAGGACGAATATGGTCTGGAGAAATTCAGCAGGGGCAGTAGCCTTCAGATTCCTGACTTGTTCTTGAATTTTTTTGATGTCTTGAGGAGAGTCCAGTTTGCCAAAAATGACCTTCTGCAGGGCAATGTTGATAGCCGGAGGGGAACTCAATGCACTCAACCTAGTCGAAAGCTCTTGCAAGATTAAAATCTCATCTTGAGGATTGGGTGCTTGAGTGGAAGGCCCCGTTCATGAAGACAAGGCAGCAGTTTCTCCATGAAAAGTATTGGGTTCTTCATCAATAATATTTAGCGAGCTTAAAGGCTGGTCCACAACGACCATTATGAAGAGCTCAGGAGAATGAGGGCTGTTTGGAGTTTGAAGTTGACCTTGCGAGCTTGCCTCTTTCTATGAATTTGCATGAGAATCAGGAAGTATTTGGTCGCTATTCAGAGAAGCAGGTATGGACTAGAAGGAAACACAAGACAAAATTATTCCAAAATCTTGTCTTTTATTTAAAAATTGATGTGTAAATTTTAATCAGACATCAGTTTTAGAATTAGAGTCGATGTTAAATGTCTTAATTGTATTACATACTGGTATTGTAATAGACATAAAACTTAAAAATATGAGGATATAACAATAGCTACACACATCAAATAGAGACCATTACATCAGTTTTGTACATATAACCAATGTCTACCTCAAATTTAGACATCGCTTTTGGTTTCGATCTTTTACATCACCCACTAAGACATTGGTTCAAAAAAAAAATTAAATCGGCTGTGGACTGATGTCTACGACCATTTTTCTATTAGTGGATCACTACTAACAATATAATTGTATAGAGGTTTTACTACAATAGAACTACTCTCTTAGTGTCTCATTCTTTGGCTTTATCGCTCTCTCTATCTTTCGATATTGAACTATATTATTATAAGATGGCTGATGTGTATAGACTATAAAGTAAACAAAGGCTTTAGGTTCAGTTCCAAATAGGGGTCACCATTTGGCTCATAGGTCCAAAAAAGCCCACGGACGGCCCAAGACTTGAATAGCCCAAGCCTAAGCCGGCCTGAATTTAAGGCCAAAAAAGCCTGGCCCTATGGGCATAGGGCCGAGGTCCCAAAGCCTATAGTCCCAAAAAAGTCAGGCTCATCGAGGCCTGCCCGGCTCGGCTCACAGGGCTAAGCCCGTCTAACCCATCAATTATATATATTATAGATTACTTATCCATGTAAACATTTACACAAACTAATTTACCTTAATATTATTCATTCATATACTAATTATATAACAGTTAATGTATATAATTATTGATATATTTGATAGTAAACCACTATTAATTTGTAAGTTTTTTTTATTTAATACAAGAAAAAGTTCGGCCTGACCCGATCCGAAAAGCCCGATAAAGCTCGTGGGCTTCAAATTCGGTCTGGCCTGGTCCGAATTTTGTAAAAGTTGCGCTAAATCCCGGCCAAAACCCGGCAGGATTGAACTTGGTTGGCCTGGCCCGCCCATTGCCGAGCCCTAGTTCCAAATAGAGGAACTGTATATTGAACGTTTTAAATTCCTAAAAATAATGGTTGGAACCGTACAATTTCCAGGGCCAAATAGCTTTGCTGTTGGTCGTCTCAATTGAAATAGGGAATATGTCTATCACTAGCACATCAAAGGGAGTCCTGGAGATAGCTAAGTTGGCATTCCCATGCGAAAAATAAAGAGAGAAGAGGATCATGCCTCTAATTTGTTTTAGGTAAAGCTGAAGAATAAATAAATAGTGAAAGACCAAATATTAACCAAGTAAACCAGGAAGAATGAATGTGTTTCTTCAATACTAAATTTGATTTCTGTCAGTTGAGAGACGGCTGAGAATACTCATCATCCGCATCATTGAGACTTTCATCTTGTCCATGCTTTGAGCTCACAGAATAAACCTCCTCAATCTGGCTAACCACTTCAGCCATTGACGGCCGCTTATCAGGGTACTGTACAGTACATTCAAGAGCAATCTGTAAAAGCTGAACCATTTCCTCCTCAATATTTTGATACCTGAGAAGCTCAAGGTCAAACACCTCCACATTCCACTCTTTTTGAACCACGGAGTGAACCCATCTTGGAAGGTCTACTCCTTCCTCATTCAAGAGGGACTGGGTTGGAGGCTTCCCTGTAAGGAGCTCCAATAGCAGTACACCGTAGCTGTAAACATCTGCTTTTTGGGTTACTTTATTTGTATCTGTTACTTCTGGAGCACGATAGCCAGAAATGCGGTTGGGAGTAAAGGTTGGGCTAGCAAAATGCGCAAGGCAAAAGTCAGAGACGCAGGCTTCATATGAAGAAGTGAGAAGTATGTTTGAAGATTTGATGTTTCCATGGGAGATCGTGGGACCATGAGAGTGCAAGTATGTAATTGCACGAGCAGCTCCTACGGCGATGCCACATCGAGTTTCCCAAATCAATGGGGTCCTTCCAGAATCTCTGTTTCCTGTGATAAAAAACCAAGCTATGAAACAATAAAAAAAATAATCCTCATCACCTTTGGTGTCATGGGGTCTTTTACTATCTAGCAAAGAATTCTAACCTCGTACCATTTCCACATATTTGATTACCATTGCAATGATCCTGTAACTTTATTAACCACTGAACAAAGATATCCGCTTTTATAAACAAATAGATTTTTATATATATAAGAAAAATTCTGTAGTATAGTCTTCTTATGTAAGTTTCTTCCACGATGAAATGAAATTATAGCAACAGAAATTTCTAGAAAGTCAAATGCTGAAGAACATGGAGAGCACTGATATGTATCACAAGATGTTGAAAATGAAGGTGTCAACAATTTTTTAATTAATCAGTATATCAGTTGCTTGTTATCAGCCATTTCATACAAGAAGAAATCCTTTGACAGGAAAAAACAGAAGACTCCGCCACGAGTGAATTAGAAATAAATTATATAATACTGTTCAGTTCGAACAAAAAGGAAAAAAAAACATACAGCAAATTTGCAGTTATTTTATGAAAATGATGTTGAATTTGGGGACTAATGCAACTCTACTCTACCAGGCAATGAAACTAATCCCATAACTCTAAACGCATGAATTCTTCGAAATATCAAATATGTCGCTTAATATCTTCCCCAGAGTCGTGTATCTACATGAAACAGCTTTCAACTCTAGTGTTTAAAGAAGATTTCATTTTCCTCAAAGTCTTATGCTCTAACCAGAGTCTTTTCCAAATCTATCCCAAACTATAGTTATTCTAGTAATTAATGTTTCTTGTTTTTCCATTAGCTTAATTTAATCGTAATCCTTTGTGTGAAATTACTACATTAGAGGGCTGTCAATGTTGATGCATCTAGTAATCCCCAACTTATATGGATACTGAACTGGTTTAGCTATGGTTGCAACAACTATCAGAAAAATAAAACTTAATGAAACAAATGGATGCCAAGAAATACTGACCATGTAGAAGAGCAGACAAGCTTCCCATGGGCATATAATCATAAACTAGAAGCTTCTCGTCTCTACTATAGTAATAAGCCCTGAGCGGCACCAGGTTGACATGATCCATATTCCCAATCTGTTCCATCTTCTCCTTAAATTCGTTCTCCGGTACAGTCACTTCCTTCAACCTCTTCACCGCCATTGAAACCCCCATTTCCAAAGCCGCCTTGTATGCCGTCCCGAAAGTCCCCTTCCCAAGTACCTCAGCCGAAGCCCTCAACAAATCCTCCAAATCAAACTCCTTCACTGCATCCCCAAAGAACACCAACTTCTTCCCATTCACATTCACATTCCCTTTCGGAACAGAACTGTATTCAGCAGCAGCAGTACTAGTCAAATTCTGACTACTATCCATTGATCTCTTGGGCAGAACATCATTCCCACTTTTATTCTTCTTATCTTTCGTTCTCCTACAACACAAGTACAAAATCACCACAATCACCACAAAGCTAACTAAGCAAGCTATCACAATTCCAGCAATGGCTCCGCCGGACAGGCTGTTCTTCTTCGGAGTCTCCGTAGTCCCATTACAGGCCGTCAGTGGCTCCCCGCAGAGGCCCAAGTTACCTGCAAACACTTCCTGCGGCCACCGGGAAAGCTTTCGGGGCACCGACCCGTTTAGCTTGTTGTAAGAAACATTGAACTGTCCAAGACCCGGCAAATCAAGCTCAGGAATAGACCCATTAAGCTGATTCTCTTCCAAATGCAGCGAAACCAACTTGGTCAGTTTATTAAACCCGGCCGAAATCTCGCCGGAAAATTCATTCTGAGCCAAATGCAGCCTCTGTAAGCTAACTAAACTGAAAACCAAGTCAGGAATGGGCCCAGAAAGCCTGTTACCTTGTAAATATAGGCTCTGCAGATTCACCAAATTACCCAAGTCTTGTGGGATTGGGCCGGAAAGCGCATTCTCGCGTAGAGAGAGAGCTTGGAGTTGGGTCAAGTTACCCAGGCCCAACGGAAGAGGCCCGTTAAGTCCCCAACCAGGAGCCCGTAACTCGGTGACCCGGTCTGACTCGCACGTTACCCCAGCCCACGCGCAAGGACTCGTCTCCGTCGTGTTCCATAACGTCGACCGGCCTCCTAGGACAAACCTGAATTTAAGGAGCGCGTCTCTGTCGGAAGAGAGATCGTAGCTCGAAGTCAACCTCAGACCAAAAAAAAACATCACGAACAGAAAAACCGCACGCTTCAGAGGCGGCTTCATAGTCGACCAAGAGAAGGAAAAAGAAGAAGAAGAAGTAGTTGAAGGAGGACGAGTATGGCAGTTGCGTTTGTATTAAAAGAGCAGCGAGAGTAGAAATAGTAATTGCTGCTGAGCTGTAATATATATAAATCACGGGAGGAAGTATTTGGGTACGTGCCGGCTTAAATGAGGCTGTTATGAGTCTTAGTGACCTTTTTGGTAAAAGAATAATGGGAAAATATGGTTGACAAATCGGGAGTTAAAAGCCAATCAAAACGTAGTGGGCCAACGGTACTCCTTCCTAAAAGTCGGTCCAACGGGGAAATTGCAGCTTTCTCTTCTTCTAGACCTATCTTTTCCTTTCCCTCACGGTCTCATAATCCATCAATCATCACTGATTCATTTTACCTTATCCTAATGTTGATGTGATTTTTTCCTATCGAGCCCATTATTTTTTGAGTTTGTAATAATATACGAGACAAACAACGGCATGTTTATTTATATGAAATTAGGATCAACCGAACTCAAAATTGGAAGGAATCAAAATGATAATATGTTATTTATATTGAGTTGTTTATTTACTATTTAAAATCATGGGAAATGCTCTAATGAGTACCTCGATGATGTACACTTAGTGAGTTCCTTCTAATCAATAGCTTATAAAACTCAAATTTTTATCATAATTTGAAAAATCAACCGTTAGATATTTAGTTATATATAAGTAGATCATTTCTACAAAGTTTCAACCAAATCGAAAATCTTTAAGGGATTCATAATCATTATTTACAAAGTATGGACATGAACGGTTCAACTTTGACAAATTTGGTGCGTCCATTGATTTGATCTTGTTCAATGTCTTAATAATTTTTAAATGGGATGAAAATTTATATAATTGATCTACTTATATATATCTAAATATTCAACGGTTGATCTTTTGAAATGTGGTTGGAAAACATATTTTATAGGAAGGTACTCACTAAGAGCATCCGCAGCGGGGACAAGGAATTCCTCGAGGAATTCCTCTCCCGATTCCTCAAATAGGAATTACAAGAGGAAAAAGAGGTCCAAAATTCCTATTTACTGGCGGGGACCACCGTTTTTGGGAGGAATTCCTACGAATAGGAATCCCCGCTGCGGATGCTCTAAGAGTACCCCATAGAGCATCTCCCTTGAAATCATAACATGAATCAGAATCAAAACTAGTTTGATTACTGAAATACCCCTACAAAATTTTCATATTCAATAACTTTCTATTTTCTTTTTTAGGAATTTGAGCAAAGTTTGTTGGAAAAATCAGTAAAATGATACCGGCATAAAGATAAATTATATGAGCTAACTAAATAACAAAATATTAAAACTAAACCAAACATAAAATCAAGCAAGCTCTATAACTAGACAAAGCTTCAAAGTCAACAAAATGATAATCATATACCTTTAGAAATTTTTTAAATATAATTATTCATAGCAGCAATTTAGAAAATAAATTAAATTATCAAGTCTAAAAAAATTGGAGTCATTTAATAATACATAAGATTCTCTTAAAAAAATAAACACGTAAGAGTATTATTAGTACAAAAGTTGATTCTGGAGGAATGATTCACAAACTCACATCCTCCCCCAGGAATCAAATTCAGGATTTATTCAAGAATGATTTCTGATAAAGAGGTGTGACCCACCTCCATTCTCATTCCCAAATATGCAAGTAAACGCCGGAATACTCACGTCCCAGAATCATTCCCAGAGATATGATTCTCATTCCCAATTAGTAAACATGCCTATAGGTTGGAGATTTTTCTGTTTGGTAATTGATAGTGAACCAAAACGACAGCAATGAAATTGCTTTGTGTACCCCCATAAGACTATCTCTATTAAGACTGTCTATGCCGAACACAATGTACACCAGCCGTGCCGCAAAGAATGGAGCAATTTTTGAAGAAGATGATGAAAGGAGCCGACCCTGATTTAGTTTCCTAAACCAGCATCAGACCCCTTCTAAAAACATGAACTTTCAAAAATTATAGAAATATTAGCAGAGTTCCACTATATCGCGTAGTTACCATTAACCTGCAGCGAAAAATACACTTCATCCTATGCCACAAAAGCCAAACCGTGGGCACCAATCCCATCCGGATTTCTCAAAAACATATCATAACGTAAAGCAATACACAAAACTGTAACTTTATAGAAATCCAGGAAAATCATGTGAAAATATAAACATAATAGTATTCAGAGCGACCTCTAGTATAAACATGTATACACAACAGTAGGCCAAACTAGAAACCTACTGAGAAAGGAAAAGTAGCTCGAATACTAAGCCTCCAACCTTAACGTGCGACACCTGAATCTAAACTGCAAACTGGGCATTGAAAACAAAGAGCCCAAGGAAAGACATATAAACCATTAGAGTGAGTGGACGAAAATAAATGTCTTTTGCTGAATACATATATATGTTTGTAAAACCTATGCTAGTCTAAATGCATAAAAAAAATTAAGTGGTACACGAGGGAGACTCTAACTCCTCACGCGTACAGAGCATGCATCGAAAATCCTGTGGGGTCACACACTGACACATATGCGCTAGTACAGTCTGAATCACGGGATCCCTGATCCTCACGTGATTCTCGGAAGATAGGCCTCAGGTCAGGGTATCTGCTCCTCCCCCTCCACCCCTCCCCCCCTGCGGTAAAGACCTCGGGGATCAACTGGGATGCAAAGTGTATCGATACAACTACTCCTGAGACTGTACTCTAGGTAAACCAAATCATAAAGGTTTCCATGCAAATGCATAAAGCATAATGTAAAAGCATACTCATAATGCATAATTATAAAAGCATATTCGTAAATGCATAATCATAAAACACATGCTAATATAATTCATAATCATAACTGCATGTTCATGCTCGTAAAACGTATATAAAAGACTCACAACCAACAGTGAAAAGTAATGTCCACTCACAGACAAGCACAACGCGAAAACGCGATAATTTCGTGATCCAGTGGAAGATCCCTCACCAAACGTACGATCCGGATCACCTGAATAATCACAAATACCACTGATCAAAATCACAATTCAAAATCATGAACCACACCTCGGAAACCAACCATTTTCGGAAACATATAACTCGAATATCAACGAAATCGTCAAAAATCTCATAAATACTCTACTTATCCCTCAACACAAAATCCACCACTCAAATCAACTCAATAACATCACGACTGCGATCGAAGCGCGAAAACAAGTCGAAAACACATAAAATTTCCCAAAAATCCGGACCTCGCCAGAAGAATGCCGGAATTTTTACCAACCCAAAAAATGTCGACCAACATATCAGTTTGAAGATCTCGACATTTCCAAAAACTTTATACTTCAAAGCTAAACCCAATTTTAACCAGAAAAGGTGCAAAACTCACAGTGAAATTCGAAAACCTCGCCGGAATTAAATTTCTACAATTGGCCACCACCGGGCACGACAAGGGCTGAAACAACTTGGAATAGACTCACATCTACATGGGATAAAAAAATCCCCATAACCTCAACCCCCATCTCCGCCGTCCGAGCTGCCTCCGTCGACGGCGAATTCGGCCGGAGTTCTCCCATTTTCAACACGCCATAACTTCTTCATCCGGTAACCAAAATGAGTGATCCACCTATCAAAAGAAAGAGGAGTTCAAGCCCAACAACTTTCATGAAAGAACCACGGCCAAAATATGTCGGAATAAAGCTCACCGAAGCCAAGAAAATCACGGCCCAAACGGGTCAGTTTTGACCCGTGGGTCAAACCATATTTCCAAAAATAGAAAGTTTTCCAATTTGTTTCGTATTTATACTGTATACGTACCGTACATATACCATCTCCAAATCAACGGCTATAATTCAATCTGATCCAAATCAGACGGTTACGATTAAATCCACATTCACCAACCGACTTCAAAACTCTATAAAACATTGCTCACTTATCCGAAAAATTTTCCAAAAATTCTCACGATCTCGAAATTAAATCCTCTACAATTCCCGCGAAGGAACTCAAACCAAGTTCTTGCTTGATGATTAAGTCGTTAACAAACCCACGAGTACGATTAATTCACAATAATCACGGCTTGGACCAATATGTGAACATTCCACGGTTCGGGTCGTTACAAATCTACCCCCTAACAAAAATTTCGACCTCGAAATTTACATACCGCCTAGGAGAATGAAGCTATTGCTTATACAAACTGTTCTAGCTGCTAAATGACTACTTTTACTGTATAATTTCTGTGCAAACACAAACGCTGACACTAACAGAAAATTCTTGTTCCAGAGAATCTACTCTCGTCGGTTAAGAACATCCAACAGTTCCACAACCTGAACTGAACTGAAACTGCCTACAACAGAAATTTTCTGAGGCACACAAATATCAGAGGATTAGAAATATACATCCACAAACACGATATCTGAAATACTTTATATACATATGCCAGCCCTGATAATATTTTTCAAACGGTAAACCATAACGCCCATATCCTTACTAACTCTTATATCAGCATAGCCGTATACTACCTGACTTACCATAAAATGCTTTATAAAGTGGTATCTGGATATTCAAATGAAAACTGTAATCGTAGACGAATTCTGCCCAAATGCTGATACTTCATAAGAAACTGTAATACACCACAATCTCAGCATACCACAACAATCTGAGTAGTTCACACGAACTGATACCCCACCAGAAATCTTTTGTTTCAAATAATCTTTAACTGATACACTGAATCTGCTTTTATATAACAACATCTCACCTCTCATATCTGCAAGAAATCAAGCGATTCACCAACATACAATTTACTACAGAAAGATCACAATTCTAGAGTTCACGAACTCGATAAGAAGAAAACTGATCAAATCAGGAATTAGCACAAAACCTCTGGCTTAATGACTGTGATATAAAAGAAAACACTTCTAACACACATCTCTGACTGAACTAGTATTCCCGATTCTAGAATACGCAATAATGTAACACCAGATTTCTAGCTAAATATATCAGCAGTAAAATCGAATTCTTTTTCTCAACAATGAAGTCAGTAACGCCGTAATACGTTAAAAGTCTAACACAAATCGGCGATATAAACAAACTAATCACAGAAAACTCTGAATACCTGCCACATTAATAAGTTTACTCCAGACCAACACATCTTCAACCATATCTAGGTCAACATCAACATGCATACATTAATACATGGCCGAGAAATCTTGTACCACAAACCAGAACCTGTACTTACTAAATCTGATATCTCTCCCTCTGCAGTACATCCTTGGAAATAAACAAAAATATCGCTAATGCAGTCGATAATGAATTCACCCGAATATACTCGATACACACGAGTCATTTAACTTATATAGCAACAGATGCGTTCAGTAAAACAAACTGCAATATTGACAATTATTTAAATCACACATATCACATCTGATAGATACAGAGCAACATTGAACCACAAACTCTGCTACAAAAAACCTCAACGTTTCCCTTTCACTGTCCTGCTGAAATTTGGTGTCAACTCGGACCAAACAGGTAAAACGATCTCGATGCTCTAACCACTGAGTGAAAGCTTCATCCTTCGCAATAACCTACCACTGACAAACTGTATGGTCCAAAAACAGAAAGTGTTGCTCGGAAGGCTTCCTTCCTTGGCTTGAGCCATTGTTTGCTGAATTTGGCTCACTTGTCTTTCAAGCAAGTCAATTGCCTTCCCTTACTGCTGAGTTGTTGCCTTACTTTCTTAGCGGAAAGCATTCATATCTTGGCGGAATGCGCTGTTCTCCTCTCCTTCCTTCTTGATGTTAGACATTATTTGTTTGTTGTCAAACATCAATTGTTTCATCATGGCTTCCAAGGTAGAATTTTCTGATGATGTTTGAGCTGAAGCTTGTTGTTGCTGAGGCATACGCCTTTGCCTAAACTGCTGCCTATCTCCTGTAGGTTGTCTCTGCTGAAATCCAGGTGGAACAATAGGAGGATTGAGCACATTGTTGCTCCTATAGCTTAACAGGTCCCTATTTCCACCATATATGTTAGGTTGTCTCTGAAAATAATTTACTTCTTCTTCTTCATCAACCTCCTTATCTGCTCTGAACGTTGGACAGTCTTCTACTAAATGATCTGAAGCTGAACATATGGTGCACACAACCTGAGCTGCAACAACTGTTATCTTTTTGGCCACTTTCAGACTACTAGCAATCAGAGCAATATCATTCTCCATAGAGCTTAATCTTTTTTCCATGGCTCCATCGATTGCAATTGCATTAAGAGATCTTCTACTTGCTCCCATGGACCTATCCCTTGACTGAAATTGCTTTGAATTTTCTGCTTGGTTCTCAACAACTTCCTTGGCTTCAAGTCCAGTCATATTTCACCAATTTCCCCCACAAGCTTAATCAAGCTTTGATCTGTTGAAAGAATCAAGTCCTTCATAAAAGAACTCCATTTGAGTGTTGATGTCAAACTTATGGTGATGGCATTGTCGAAGAAGACCCTTAAACTGACTCCATGCTTCATGTAGTTCATCTCCATCTTTTTGCCTGAATGTGCTGATTTGTTTCTTCAAAAATTGATACTCACCATTACTAAGCACTAAATTAACATTTATCACTCAACAACAATGAGTCAATTAAAACCCTTTTTGGTAGATGTAGCATTGGTAAATATGGATCGTTCTTAACCGGGAATTGAGGGTGCATGCATAACTATGCTAGGTTTAAATGGGGGTGCAAGTTTTTGGTTACTAAATTCCTACAAATTTTAAGGTAAAACATTCTAAACTAATATATTTACAAGGATCGACTCATCTTTCACCTAACTCTTTAGAACCTACCAAATTACATGCAACCTATTAGTTCTAAGTCTTTAGCTACTAATTTCATGCATATCTCTTGAAAGTAAAGTGTAGGGATTGCCCTAACACTTCCATCGATTTAAGGTGGGATTGCCCTGCAATAAATCAAAGCGTTAAGCACAAAATATCTCATGAAAGCTAAAGATCAAAACGGGGGAGATCACATAAACTTGATAAAATTACATACCAAAAATACTTCAACAAATTCTTCCATACAAATCAAGAAATAACACAAGAAGTAAACATCGAGTAGAAGTCATGGTTACACTTTTTGATGTCGGGATTGCCCTAGTCTACTTGATGTAATCGTGCCTTTAAAGGATGGAGAGAAGCACTAAGGATTGCCTTGAATACTTCAGTGGAGGAAGGTAGTTGATGAGCTTTGGAGTGGATGGCTTCTTGGTATTCCTTGGAGAGATTTTTGGACGTGAGGAGGTGTTTTAGGGTAGAGCTTCGGCTATATGGTGAGTGATACCGAAACCCTAGTCGAGCCCTCCTTTATATAGAAGAAGAATGAGGACCTTTCCTTCCAAAACAATGATTCCTAGCAAATCCGGGGAAATCTGACCAGCTGTAGTAAAACACGTTTTCCCGGAGTTGTAGACCTTGAAAAATTATTATTCTTGTTGTGTTGGACAGCTTATTCAAAGGGCTATAAAATCTATATAAGGAACACCATATTTGGAATTGAATTGAATTTCCTACGGATTTTAGAAATTGTATGACCTGGCTGCCCTGTTTTCTTCTTCTTCAAGGAAAAGGAAATCTTCATATCTTCAAATCTTGCATTCGTTATTTCATAATAATTCTTGGCCGAATTTAGCATATCCTTGCACATATTTTGACCCCTCAAATAAGGTATAAATCTTCATGGAATATCCTCCAAATTCGTCCATCATTTATGCTCCATATATTCCGCCATATTTACTCTTTCCTGGGTCGCGCAGGAGAAATGTCTTCATCCTTTTGTCCACCATTTTGGTATCCATTTCATTTGGCATTTGGTTTCCAATTCTTGACACCATATGGGAATGCATTTTAGTAACCATTTGAAGACCATTCCTCGGACCATTTCTTCTCTGGAATTAGGAACTTTTCTCCTTAACCCGCTTTTAGCTCCGAAATGCCTCATTTATTATTCCCTCCTTTATTTCTACCTAAAAACATAAATTAAGTTGGAAACATATTTACTAAGCATAAAACAAAGTTAAATGTAGAGAGAAAGACATTAAGAATCAAGCATAAAATGCCTAGATCAGTGATGGCATTGTCGAAGAAGACCCTTAAACTGACTCCAGGCTTCATGTAGTTCATCTCCATCTTTTTGCCTGAATGTGCTGATTTGCTTCTTCAAATTCTTGGTACGGGAAGCAGAATAAAATTCTTCATAAATGCAACACACATCTTCTCCCATGTGTTAATAGATAAATGAGCTAAAGAATTATACCATGCCTTAGCTTGCTTCTTCAGTGAGAATGAAAACAAAATGTGCTTCACAGTGTCTTCTTCTACATTTGTTGATTTTTGAATTCTGCACAAAGCTGTAAACACATTGAGATGATCCTGAGGGTCTTCAGAAGGCGTTCATCTGAAGTGTGGCAGATTTCATATAAGTGATGGAGGAATAGAATAAGCCCCCAAATTCTCTGGTAGTACAATCGGTAAATCTGCTGCAGCTGTGCCCGGTATAAAGGACTCTCTCAACTTGGTTGCGTTTGCCATTCTTCTTGGTGATGGTAGTGGTGTTGGAATGTTTTGCTCTTCCTCAAACTCAGATTCTGAACTTGATTGTCTTTCTTGCTCAGATGGTTCACCACCACTGCTCACACTCATAGACTATTGTCTCCGCTGCCTTCTGTTTTGCTTGACTGAGCGTTCGATTTCTGGATCAATGAGTAATGGCTCAGTGCTTCTAGTGTGCCTAATACGCATAAACAATATTCCTACACATAGAAGAAGTAGTAAGACTCAAAAGAAAAAGAATACTAAAAAAAACAAAACAGAACTGAAAATTAAAGACTCTATTAGAACTTAGAATTAAGCAACTCCCCGACAATGGCGCCAAAATTTGATAGGCTGGGTAAACACCTAGTCAAAGATATCTTATTTCAACCAAGATATATCATTGCAATAGTCACTTATAAGGGTTGTCAAACACAAGGAGTTGGTGACACTAAATCCTAACACAAAACTGAAATACTGACAGACTCGACTACAGTACACTAATGACACTACGAACCTAACCTAGACTGACTCAAATGCTACAAAATTTGGATACAATACACTAGACACAGTGGCGGACTACCACACAAAATTTAACGGTTTTTGGAGTTGATTTGAGTACCGAACTAAATCGGTTAAGCTACAGCTAATGTAGAAAGTAAATGCTGAAAGTAATAAATGCTTATGAATGCAAATGATTTAAAGACTATATGATTAAAGAGTTAAAAGGAATGCAATCCACCACCGCCATTCCATCTTCCTAACACATACTTAACCTGCAATCCTTATGCCTATGCAGGTTTGTCATGGACCTCCCCTACATCTATCCCTATATTGAACCCATAGTCATGGACCCCAAGGTTTACAAAGAAGAAAGCATTAAACTCTAGAAAAGGTTTGAGAATCTACAAGGGTTCACAGGTACACTATAGGCGTGTCCTGCTAGACCTATGGACTTCAGTCTCCTGACGGTGAAATTAGTGTATCACTATAGAGAATCCGGTGGAAGAAATTATCTTCAGTCGCCCGTATCTTATGAAACTAGAATCCTAGCATGCATACTAAGTTGGCCACCAAATCAAACATACAAGAACTCATACAGTGATCATTCAGAGAAAGAAACCTCATTCAAAGAATATGCAAAACTAGGTTAAAGTGTATGAATTAGAAAGACTTCATGTACGGGGCTTCAAGCAACCCCTTAACAATAAGTTTAGCTACTAAAAGACATAATTATAATTAAAGAACTAAAACAAATCATAGTGTTGAAACAAACAAACTAGATGGAGAAGAGTTCTGGTCGGCCAGAATTCGACCGGTCGAAATATCCCTCGACCCATCGAACCAAGACTGCTTGGAATCCTCTTGTTGGCTGCTCCTCCTTCTTGCACGAAACTCCTTCTCTAATAATCTGATTCTCCCTTCTAAAAACCTAAAAATAGGTTTATATACTTTCTCCAAAAGCTCTCTTAGAGTCCATGTTGGAATAGGCTTCTATAATTGCACATAACTCCTTCTTTCTTTTTGTATTGAGCTAGGAATCCTTCTTTTGTTTCTTTTTTCTTTATTTCTCCACAAAACCTATTAAAATAATGAACATAATTAAATCACTCAATTAATAACAATAAACTAATTATAGGGAATGAATTAAATACCGAATAGACGCATAAATATGCGACTATCAATCGTCCAAGTGGAATACTTGTTTTGCTTTGGTTGCAATAATGAAGGGTGAATCCTCATAGTAACTGATGTTTATATCCACTGATATTAGTCTATGATCTAACTTGAAGGTGTCAAGATCGTCCTCGTCCTCGGAGTTGTGCCATGTGCACTTAAACAACATCACTGGCATACGACCTGCATATAATACTTCGACTACATAGTTAACATGGTCGTAGAACTTGGATGAACCCATGTCTATCATGACACCGCTGTTTTGAGTCACGGTTCTTTGATCCCTATCAAACGAGGTGTAAACTTGACACCGTTCACATAACACAACTTAAAAACCCGGAATTGCTGAGGTCGTTGGGCTAATGACTTTATTCTTGGCACCAAGCCCTGTCCAAGTTTTTATCCTTCAAAGACACCTGAAAGATGAGTGTTAGATAAGTGAAATATAAGTGTTAAAAACCATTGAAGAACCTTAAAAAGATGAGGCGACGAAGATTGCTCAATCTTCGTCGCCTCAGTTTTCTTGAGGCGACCAAGTTTATCCTCGTCGCTTTAGATACCTAAATCTGGTTATTTCCTTTTTCTGAAGCGACGAAGAACAATGTTGGTCGCCTCAGAGACGTTGAAGCGACGTAGGTGATTTTTGAGGCGACCAATTCATTCTTCGTCACCTCAGAGGGATTGGAGCGATGAAGGAACTTACCTTCGTCGCTCTGAAGCTGTTCTCCAATAGTGCGTCTTCTTGATCTTCAGAGGGAAAGACACTCGCAAGAGCTTTATTTGCCATCTTTACTATGTTCTGCAACGGAAGGGAGTCTTCGCCTTCATTGATTCAGAGGAACTTGAAAAGGGTGAACATATTACGACACTATTTAAGACCATTGAAATGTCAAAGATTTCAATTGTAGTTTTCTCAATTGACTATGCCTCTTCTACTTGGTGCTTAAAAGAAGTTGCCAAGATTATGGAATGCTTGAAGTCAAAAAAGATACGGAGAGTAGTGCCTGTTTTCTACAATGTAGAGCCTCCTCATGTTGCACATCGGTTGAAAAGCTTCAAGAAATGTTTAGATTAACACGTAACGAACGACAGGGAAAGCCCGAGAGATCTGGAAATCAGGCAGTCCGCTCTACACAATGTGGCCACCTTATCTGGCTTTAATTCAATTGAGTACAAGTAACATTCTGGATTCTTATTCTAGTTTTAGTTAAATATTAATAGGCCGCCAGTATATACAACGAATTATAAACAACATATGCATCTCCAAACTCCTATATGAATTATAATAACATCTAACCATCTACTTCCTTACAATACTGTTTGGCAGGGATGATTATGAACTTGTTAAGAAAATTGCTACTGATATTTGTCGACACTTGAAGCCTACTTGAGAACCTGACATCGTCATAAATTGTCACCTAGACGATGCTTAACCGAAGTTTGTCATCCATTTTTGTGCCGCGCTGGAACAGAAAGGAATCTCCACAATCATACGTCCTGATGACGCTGGCCGACTGAAAGCTATTGACCAGTCGGGGGCTTTCTATTGTAGTTTTCTCAAACAATTATCCCTGGTCCAGGGTGTGCTTGAACGACCTCGTCCAAATCATTGAACATATGGAAAAAAAGAAGAAGCTGACAGGGGTAATTTTGTGACGACCCGAATCAGAATTAACACGTTAATCGGCTTAGTCCGCGAGTTTACGAGTAATCACAGTTTTTCATAAATTAATTGAATTGGCGGTTTGGTTCACGACTTAATTATCGAGCGAGAATTTGAGTTGAATCTATTCACGAGAATTGTAGTATGCGTGATTTCGAGTTCGTGGGCTGTTTCGGATAATTGTTTCGATAACCGAGGAATATGTTATGAATATTTGAAATCGCATAATTTCATCGTGTTTATCCGTTTGAGTTAGAGTTATCCGAAACATAGATGTGATTCGATTTGAACCGTCGATCGTATCGAGCCGCGAGTATAAATATCGGAATAGTCAAAAAATTGTTGAAAAACACTGTTCAGGAAGTTTGACCGTCGTTGACCAGAAAAGGGACCGTTGCCCCGCGTTGACCGAGTTTAAAAAGGACCGCCGTTGTCTTGCCGTCGGACTTCACGTTTCCGGCCACCTCCGGCCTTAATTTTGGTATGGCTAGCTTCCTCTCTTGATTTCCTATGGCTTAGAACTTGATTTGAGTTGAATTGATCACGATTTGGGGGAGAACGAGTTCAAGAAAATCTAGGGATTTCGCTTGAATCGGGTGAGGTGCTCTGGCAACTTTTGAGGTCGGGGTGGTGGGGGGAAAGGTTCCCCTCATCCTTTTGAAGCTTTTGGGTGAAGGAATTGTGAATTGGTTGAGGTTTGAAGCTCGCCGGAAAACTCACCGGAATCCATGGATTCCGTGAGTTCGAGGCGATTTCCGGCCGGTGGGCTTGAAATTGGAGGTTGTGGTAGAAGATAAATGTGTTGGGATTGAGGAGTACTTGTGATCTAGAAATTTTGGCTGGAATCCCTCTGTTGACGCCGCGCCGCCGAGTGCGGCGGCAGTCAACGGCGGCGCTCCGGAGGAGAGTTGACTTTTTGGAATTTGACAAGTTTTATGTGGTTTTGCTCGTAATCGCACCCCGATCATCGCCTTGGGGTTTTCAAGATGATTTGGATACCGGATTTTAAGTCGAGGGTTTATGTGGAGTATTTGGGAGTTTTCGTCGATTATTTTGTATTGAGTTATATGTTTCCGGAAATTGTTGGTTTCCGAGGTGTGGTTCAGAGTAATGAATTGTGATTTTGATTAGTTATATTTTGTGATTATTCAGGGGATCGAGATCGTACGTTGGGCGAGGAATCTTCCGCCGGATCTCGTGATTAGCGCGTTTGCGCGCTGTGCTATCTGTGAGTGGACTTTTATTTACACTGTTGTTGCGAGTTCTTGATTTCAGTATTTATTTCCAGTATAGTATTGAGATTATTTATTGTTTTTGGAGGTATTGTTTTATATTTTATATGGTGATGGCATTTACTTAGCATCGATGCATTGGCTACTTGGTTGATCACCGATAGTCCAGTTCCAAGGTTGAGAAATTCCCTTGATGTGCCCACTAGGCTTGAGAGATTCGCCTAGTCTATCACCGTCAGACTTGAGAGATTCGCCTGACCGTCGGGCTTTGAGATTCGCCTGACACCTCCATTTATTCTAAGAACTCGCATTGTTTTTATATTATATAAATGGTGAAAGGCATATGATTATTTTCGTCCACTCACTCTAACAATTTTATTTGCCTTTCCCCTGGGCTTTTCGGTTTCCGTGCTCAGTTTGTAGTTCAGATTTTGGTGTCACACGTCGTTGTTGGAGGCTTAGTGTTCGAGCTACCTTTCTTTTCCAGTAGGTTTCTTGTTTAGCCTACTGTTGTATATTATGTATATATATACTAGATGTCGCTCTGATTACTTTATTGTTATACTTTCATATGATTTTTCCCCTGATTTCTGTAAAGTACAGTTTTGCTTATTACTTTACATTATTGTTATAATATTGAGAAATTCGGATGGGATTGGTGCCCACGGTTTGGCTTTTGTGGCATAGGATGAAGTGTGTTTTTCGGGTGCAGGTTAATGGTAATTCCACGTTATAGTGAAACTCTGCCGAAATTTCTATGATTTTTGTCAGTTCGTGTTTTCAGAAAGGGTTTGATTCCGGTTTAGGAAACTAAATCGGGGTTTAGACTCCTCTCATGTCCGTGACAAGAAGGGAAGCTTCGAGAAGGCTTTTGCGGAATATGAGAGGAAGGGTAAGTATAAAGAAGAGCTGAAAAAGTGGAAGGTCTGCCTTAACTAGAGCTTCCACCATATTCGACTAATGGGAAACTTTAGACGTCCACTCCGTCTTCAAGTATGTTTATTCATTTTTTATTTTTATTTTTACCTTTTCATTCTTGCAAGTTTTGAAATGTTTGATCGTGAACCTTTTGAGCAACTACTTACTGTTTTCCAAATTGCGCAGGGACAATTGTAAGATTATTGAGATACTCTCTAAGCATATATGGGAAAAATTGAACGAGACTTGATCGAAGACAATCCAGTTGACATGAAGAATTCCGATTCAAATTGCAAATGAATAAACATGATGGATATAAAGTTGCTTTATAGTAAAAGGTTAAGGGGGTAAGTTATTTGTCCCGTATACTTGCGAGTAAAGAAAATTCATTTATCCTTAGACTAACTAATTAATAGTCAAAAGGTTAAGGGGATAAATCCTTTTAACACAGAGAAGACATAAATTGCTCAGTCTTATGTGATTTACAAGACAAAAGACTGATCAATTTCCAGAAAAGTCTATTGGGAACCCTCTAAGCATCATTGCATATTTTAATTGTTTTCCAAACTTTTCAACGAGCATGACTGATGTAGTCCACTGTTTACAACTAAGAGTCAAAATAGATGACACTTCAATAAAAGATGGCATGCAAGAGCTTGTTGTGGTTTATAAGAGCTATTATAAACTGATTAGTACAACAATAGAACTAAAGACCAAAATAACAAATATTCATGGTTTTAGTATTGGATTCCTTACAAATCCAAAAAATCATTCGGAGCATATTCATAAGGTTACATGGGATGAGGTAATCTTTATATTAGAATAGAAATTGTCTGTCCTTGAATAAAAGCCAGAAGTGTAAGAGCAACCAATAATTTATGAGAATAGATGAACCATAGACATTAACCTAAAATTTGAAGGACAAAAAAACAGTGATGTATCCCTCGAAAGCTTGAGAGGTGAAAGCTCTAGATCATTCAGAAGATGCAGCTCTTCTAGAGAAAATGGTACTAGAAGTACCATAATTTCAGTAAGGGAAGAAACTAACCTAGTGATGGAAGAAGATTTAGATGCTGAATTAGAAAGAGATATAAACATGCTAAAATCAGAAAAACCAAGAGAAGATAAGCTCTTTGCACTCTATGAAGAAGCAGAAAAGTGCAAAGATTCATCTTGTCTTGAACAATTGATCAAAGAGATCAAAAATTTCACATTCAAAAAGGAAAGAAAACTCTTTCCTTATCAAGAATGGAAGAAGAAGAGTCTTCAGGAGCTATAGAAACCACCATCATCAAAATTGGTGGAAATACAAAACTTCCAAACATGAAAGGTTTTACTGGAAAGAAGGGGGAAAAAAGTTCCCAAAGATTCATTCCATAGGAAAATACACCAAAAGTACTGTGACGACCCGAACCAGAATCAGATGTGTGTTCTGCACGATTCTCGAGATTGGTCATAGTCGTAGTTTTACGTCGTATATGTGTTTTGCCGATTATATTCGCGACTATGTTTTCGGTCGAGAATTTGAGTTGAGTGTCTTCACGGAAATTGTAGATTACGTGATTTCGAGCTCATGGGCGGTTCCGGAAGATTTTTCCGATAACCGAGGAATATAATACGATTATTTGAAGTTTCAGTTTTCGACGATTTTATCCGATTGTTTCGTGTTTATCCGAATTGCAATGGTTATCCATTACGAATAGTCGATCGACCCGAGGCACGAGTATAAATATCGGAATAGTCGAGAATTAGTCGTAAAACACTGTTGAAGTTTGACTGGACCGTTGACTTTCCAAAAATAGTAAGTTGACCTGTTGACCGAAGAGGGGGAAGTTTCCCGATTGGGTGTTGTCGTCCGATGACCCATTTTCCGGCCACCTCCGACTTCGGCAAGGGTAAGGTTTTCTTCCTCTCGTGATTTCAAGTGGGTTTAGCTTTGGTTTGATGAAAATTGGTGAAGATTTTATGGAACCCGAATCGGGTTGTGAGGCCGAATTTCGCCGGAGTTGGGAGGTGGTGCTCCGGCGAGATTTGAGGGTGGAGATGATGGGGTTTTAGTTCCCCTAGCCTAGGTGAAGCTCCCTGGGTGGTCAATTTTGAGTTTGGTGGAGGTTTTGGGGCGACCCGAATTGGTCACCGGAAAACTGGATTTCCGATATGTTTGAGGTTGTTTGGCCTAGTTCCGGTGAGATTTGGGTTTCGTGGTAGTTTATGCGGATTTTCTCGGATATATATATATATATACTGCAGTATTGTTTACTGTTTATGATTCATATATTGATGTTGAGAAATTCGGTTAGGATTGGTGCCCACGATTTGGCTTTTGTGGCATAGGATGAAGTGTTGTTTGCAGGGTGCAGGTTTATGCAATTTCACGTTTGTAACGAAACTCTGCCGAAATTTTGAAAAGTTTTTGTTGATTCGTGTTTTCAGAAGGGGTTCGATTCCAGTTTAGGTAACTGAATCGGGGTTGGGTCCTTTCAAGTACCAATTACACAACTCGGTGTATGGCTTGATTGAAATGACCCAACCCCGATTTAGTTTCCTAAACCGGAATCAAACTCCTTCTGAAAACGCGAACCAACAAAAACCGTAAAAATTTGGGCAGAGTAACGCTACTAACGCGGAATTGCCTTTACCTGCACCCGGAAAATAACACTTCATCCTATGCCACAAAAGCCAAACCGTGGGCACCAATCCCATCCGGATTTCTCAATATCATAACATAAACAGTAAACAGTAAACACAACTGTAATATATAGTATATCCGGAAAAAACGGTATAAAACATGTATCAGAGTGTATCTGAGCGACCTCTAGTGTATATATATACAAAATATACAACAGTAGGTGAAACAAGAAACCTACTGAGAAACACAGGTAGCTCGAACCAGTAGCCTCCAACCACGACGAGAGACTCCTGAATCTGAACTGCAAACTGGGCACTGAAACCGAAAAGCCCAGGGGAAAGACATGAAAACCGTTAGAGTGAGTGGACGAAAATAAATGTCTTTCACCAGATGAAATATGTTATAATAACATATGCGAGTCCAGATGAATAAATATAATAAAGTACACGAAGTAAACTCATACTCCTCCAGCGTACTGAGCATGCATGTAAAAATCGCACGGGGTTGCTCATGGACACTTCCGTGTTATTACAGTCCGAATCACGGGATCTTAGACCCACACGTGATTCTGGCCAGAAAGGCCTCAGGTCAGAGGTCTGCCCCCTCCGGTAAAGGTCTCGGGTCAGGGGTCACAGCCTCCCCCAGTAAACATCCTCGAGGATCAGCCAGGATGCAAGTGTATCGATACAACAACATATACTGTGACTGTACTCTGTGTAAACCAAATCATAAATAGTTCGATGCAAATGCGTAAAGCAATATATAAATGCATATACGTAATGTATAATGGTATAAGCATAATCATATAACACATGCTCATATAAATCATAATCTTGTATGCATGCTCATGCTCGTAAAACGTGTATAAAGACTCGCGATTATCAGTGAAAAGAAATTGTCCACTTATAGGTGAGCAAAACGTGCACTCGCAGTAATCACGTGGCCCGGCGGAAGATCCTTCGCCCGAAGCACGATCTCGATCCCCTGAATAGTCATAAAATATATCTGATCAAAATCATAATCCACAACATTGTACCACACCTCGGAAACCAACTATTTCCGGAAACATATAATATGGTGCAAAATAATCGACGAAATTCCCGAAATCTCCACTCAAAACCCTCGACTGAAAATCCAATACCTGAATCAACTCGAAAACCTCAAGGCGACGATCGGGGCGCGATTACGAGAAAAACAACATTAAAAACATCGAAATCCAAAAGTCAACAGGTCGCCGGAGCTCCGGCGTTGACCGCCGGCGGCGGCGGCGACGCTCCGTCAACCGGAGAGTTTTCCCGGTGACCGAGCTGCCACAATGATCTCCTCAACAAGACGAACAACTTTAACAAAGGGACCACCACCATCCAACCACCACTGTGGCCGGAATCCAGCTCGAAAGCCACGGTGGTCCAAACCGGCCGGAAAACTTCCCGGACCGATTCCGGCGCCGTCGTGCCACCTCGTCCCCTCAAATCCAAGGGAAAATGATCCTGAGCTAAAACCCAACAAAACCCACCATGTCTCATCACCGGAGAGCAACCGGAGCACCGTCCCCGTTCAAGGCCGATTCCGGCGAAAATCCCCAAAATTCAACCCCTCTATTCTACCTCATTCCGGCATCAATTTCAACAATTTCAAGTTCTAAACTGTAGGAAATTGAAAAAGAAATCGATTCATACCAATATCTCGGCCGGAGGTGGCTGGAATCGTGAAATCCGACCGCGGCAGCACGGTGGAGAACCGGTCAACAATAAAGTCAACGGTCAGCCTCGGTCAACGACGGTCAAACTTCCCAAACAGTGTTTTCAACAATTTTTTGACTATTTACGATATTTATATTTGCGCCTTGGGACGATCGACGGTCCAAAACGGATAACCATTACGATTCGGATAAACTCGATACGAACGGATAAACTGGTCGATATTCCGAAACTTCAAATAATCATATTATATTCCTCGGTCATCGGAAAAATCATCTGGAACCGCCCATGAACTCAAAATCATGTGTACTACAATTCTCGAGAAGAGACTCAACTCAAATTCTCGGCCGATAATTAAGTCGTAAACAAAACCGGCAAACCACACAATAATCGATAAACCGCGATTACACACTAACTTGTGGATTACGCTGATTACTCTACTGATTCTGGTTCGGGTCGTCACATTGATCTAGAAAAATCTCTAGACAGGAAGAAAGCCATATATGATTGGGCTGCCAGCTTATTCATGGCAGTATGTACTACATATGGAAAGTTTAAAGCTTCTGAACTACATATAATCTATGAGTCGACTCTCACAGGAATGGAGAAAAAGTTCTATTTTGCATTCAAAAAACTTTGGGGACAAGAATGGTTAGAGAAAATTAAAAGTGATAAGTCTCCATACACCTTTGCAACTCCAATTTATAACCAGTTATGTGGAGATATCTCATTTGTTGAGGATAAAGCTAAAAAGTTAGTAAAAACTAACATATATGCTTTCAAGATTTATGCAACATAAAGTATTTAAAGGAATATTAGATGAATTCAAAGAATACTACTTTACAATAGGAGAGCTAGAAACAACGACCTAATTACATCTCTTGCATAGAAAGCTTCCTGAACCCTGGAGGACAACCATGAGGAAATGAAAGGAAGAATTGGAGATTCACTTAAAGCTCCAATTACAGAAGGAAAAAACAGAACCCAAGAAAGAGATTCTTTAAGAAGAAAATATTCTCTCAAGAAATAGAAAAGAAGAGAACATGCAGATGTTGGTTATGCAAGACCGAAGGGCACTATGTTAACGAATGTCCTAAGATGGATAAGAGGAGTTTGAAAGCTATTCTGAGAGAATATGAGGAGGTCATAGAGATGACCAATATGAAAGGCTACGAGGTACTCTATTCTGAAGATGAAGATGATAATATATCTGTTTATTCAGCCTGGACAAAAGATGAATCGTCAGAAAAATCAGAAACTGATTCAGAAGAGGAATATGAAACCAGAGAGATTTATCTCATTGAAATAAAAAATTGAGAAGAAAGCACTTAAGAAGAAAATATTTCTTCTTATAAATTCAATTTTGGATCATTTGTATGTGACTATTGTCATTGCTATGAGAAATATGCTCTTCCCATGTTTTGTGAAGCGTCAGGAAAGACGTATCACAAAGAATTCTTTATAGCTGAAGCAATAAGAAAAACAAAGAATAGTTCAATAAATTAGATTATTGAACAGAAATATGAAGACTACTCCTACGAGATAGAAGAAAGAAATAAAATTCTAGAAAGAGATCTAGAAAGAATGAAATTTGTAACTATTATTGAAAAAGAAGATGTAGTGTCTGCAGAAAGCCCAGCTTGTGAAGAAGAAAAATACAGTCCCTTCACAAAAATAGTAGAAGAAGAAGGTTCTTCGAAATAAAATTTGTGCAAGGCAACAACTCTTTCTACGAGTAAGTTCAGCAACTATATGGAAATTAGTTAAAATTTTCAGGATACAAGAAGTATCATCTACATGCCTACGTAGATAATGGTTATGGCTTCAGCCTAGCAAATTTTTTTCCTATACTCGAAGAACTCTGGATTACGAATCCAAAAAGAGGTGCAATTGTGAAAACTGTAGAAGGAAGAAAAATCTTCATGAATACAGTTGTTAAAACGGTTCAAATCTCGATTGGAGGAGGAACCTTTGTAATTAAAGAGCTTTAGAAATCAGAAAGCCAAGACTTAGATATACTAAATGGCAATGATTTTCTTCTATAACAAACATTCATCCAGAAGCCATAAGTGAACTTACTGGGTTTCGAAAAGAATGAAAAGATCTTCTGGACGGAGCGATTGAAACAAGCAAAGAGTGTTGTTGGTCCAGGATTTACAGAGCTATATCAGAGATCGCAGCAGAATAGTGGTGGATATACATCAAAATATGAAACGATATTGCAATACAAGCAATAAGAAGGGTTGCTTATAGAAGAATTGTGAAAGGACGAAGAAGAAGATGAAGTGACAACCAAAACTGCTTTCATACAAGAGCATAATCTCAAGTACTTTAAGACTAAGCTTGAGAAATAGAAGATGCATACCCTTGGAGAGATCAAGGAGATGTTAACACAAAATATTGACATCAATCATCTGAAATTCTAGGAAAAAGACTCAGTGGTTTGTGAGCTCACGCTACATGAAATGAATTCTATCTATCATGTAAAAGAAATCCCTCAGTACAAGGAAGAAGAAGATCAGAAAGAATTTAGGAAAGACATAGCTGATCTTTTAGAAAATGGGATCGATAAGACCATCAAATAGTCCTCATCACGCTCTAGCATTCTATGTCAAAAATCATGCAGAAAAGCAAGAATGGTGACAAACTATAGAGATGTCAATAAGAAAACCGTAAAAGACGGTCATCAAATAGCACATGGAAGAGTGCATATCAATAGGCTCAGAGGAGCCAAGGTGTTCTCAAAGTTGGATGCAAAATCAGGATTCTGGCAAGTCAAAATGCATCCTGATAGCATTCCCCTCACTTCCTTCAGAACTCCACAGGGACATTACAAATGGCTAGTAATGCCTTTTGTGCTGAAACAAGCTCAATCCATTTTTTCAGATAAAAATGGACAACATATTCAAACAGGTTGCAAACTTTGTAAGGATGAGGTATATCAATGATATATTAGTCTTCTTGAAGAACAAAGAGGAACACATAAATTATCTCTATGAGGTAGTTAAACTCATAGTACAATATGGAATCATTATAGGAGAAAAGAAAGTATTTCTCGTCCTAGATGAAATTGACTTTGTAGGGATTAATATAAGAAATGGGTGATCAAGCTTCAACCTCATATCTTAGAAAAAGTTTGAAAATTTTTAGACAGAATCCCTAACACTAAAAGTCTATAGAGATTTTAGGAGACATAAACTGTGGAAGAGACTTCCTATCCAAAATTGTTGGATTAACAACAATACTGACTCCAAAAACAAGCTCTAAGAGAGCTTGAAAATTTACAGAGGATGACGAAAAGATTGTTAGGAAAATAATGAAGCTTTGCAAAAAATTTCCTCATCTCCATCAACATGAAGAAAATGATGAGATCATTCTTCAAATAGATGCTAGTGACAGTTTTTGGGCAAGTGTAGTGCTAGCGAGAGCTAGGCATAAATAAAGAAAAAATCTTAAAGTTTTGTAGTGAGAAGTTTAACTTTGCAGAACAGAACTATCCCACCGGGAAAAAAGAAATTCTCGCAAAAAAAAACTTATTAAAAATTCTCTTGCCTTTTTAGGGAAACCATTCACTGTGAGAACAGATTATGCCAAAGTAAAAAAATTATCTCCCAGACTCTTTAACAAGAGAAATGCCAATGTTCCAAAGGAGCAAAAAAACGTGACGAAAGTCGAAATCCTAGGTGTAGGAAGCCAAGAAAAGAACCTGAACAACTGGAGGAGCTTATTAAGAGGGTTCTTAAAAATTTCTTGTTATGTCCTAATAGATCAGCCTTAACTGACCAATTCCAAGGTTAAGGATTGGCTAGCTCGTCTGAAACTGCGGACAACAAAGGCATATCAAGATTATTGAAGGCTGCTGCTTTGTCAAAAAGCAGAATTTTTCCTATAGGGTTAGTAAATATCTTCGAATATCAGCTAAACACCTTCTCCGAGCCAGTCTTCCAAACTGACCCAGGTCTACCTTTTCATTTGAAGATTTTGCTAGACAATTTGATGTTCGCCTTCCAGGAACAAGATAAAGGCTTATGGTGGAGACCATGAATGCCTTAACAGAAGAACTGAACCAAAAAACAAAGCAATAAAGTGTGTTAGTAAACCAGTGGTGCAATACATTAGAACCCCTGAAAGTGCAAAAGTGCAAATTCATGCGTTAAAAGAACCGGAGTGGTTCAAATTTCATAATATCATTGGAAGACACTTAATCAACACAGTTCTTCCTGATACACTTTTTACTGTTCCAGAACCATTCCCAGGAAGATACGCGGTGAATGTTGAAAGTGAGCATCTGCAAGAGCACAAGTTGTGGTTAGTTGAAAATGGCTTTGTTCATAAACTATGGACAAAGACTAATGAAGATCTCACAAGATTGCCTGCTATCATCTGCAATACTATTAAGAATGTAAGGAAGTCTAACTGCATTTTTAGACTCAAGTTCAGATCTACACCACATGAATAAGTGTAGAAAGCCAATGGAGAAACCGAGAATATTTCTTCATACCACTATGTTCGAATCATCCAAGGCTAGTATCTAGAACCAGACTGTAATGGATATAATGTAACTCTATGACGACCCGAACCGTGGAATGTGCACATATTGGTCCAAGCCGTGATTATTGTGAATTAATCGTACTCGTGGGTTTGTTCACGACTAAATTATTGGACAAGAATTTGGTTTGAGTTCCTTCATGGGAATTGTAGAGGATTTGATTTCGAGCTCGTGGGAGGTTTCAGAGGATTTTTTCAATAATCGGGGAATATAAAATACATATCTGAAATTATCGTCGAGTTAGTCGTACTTATCCAAGCCGTAGATTTGGGTTGTATGTGTACGGTATATATACGGTATAAATACAAGATATAAATGGAAAGTTTCTATTTTGGGAGGGTGGGTGGTTGACCCGCGTTGACCACGGGTCAAGCCGACCTATTTTGGGGCACGAATTGGTTGTCGGCGGTGTGCTTGATTTCGGCCTCCTTTGGCCATGGTTCCTTCATGAAAGTTGTTGGGCTTGAGCTCTTCTTCTGTTTGATAGGTGGATCACTCATTTTGGTTGCCGGATGAAGAAGATACGACGTGGGGAAGTTCGGGGAATTCCCACCGAATTCGCCGGCGACGGAGGCGACGGAGACGGCGGAGATGCAGGTCAACATTATGACCTTGCCGTGGCCGGTGGTGGCCGATCGGAGGTAATGAATTTCGGCGAGGTTTTTGAACTTCACGGTGAGTTTTGGACGTTTTTCGGTTAGAATTGGGCTTAGCATTGAACTACAAAGTTGTTGGAAATGTTGAGATCTTCAAATCCATGTATAGGTTGAAGATTTCTGGGTTGATGAATTTTTTGGCGACCGGTGGAGCTCCGGCGATGTGAGATTTTTGGCAATTTTTATGTCGTTTTGATTGTTTTCGGCAATTGTGAGTTTTTTGAGTCGAGTTGAGTCTTTTAATTTGGGACAAGGGTTGTTTGGGTGTATTTTGGGAATTTTTCTATCCTCGTCGATATTTTGAGCGATACGTCTTTCGAGAACGCGGGGTTCTTGACGTATTAGCTTCGTATATTGTGTTTCAATATGTATTGATCATATCCCTGTTATTCAGGTGATCGTGATTGAGTGTTTGGCGAGGGATCTTCAGTCGGACCTCAGAGTTAGCTTCATACTGTGAGTGGACACTTTATTTTCACAGTTGATTTGCGAGTCTTGATTATGCATTTACGTTATGCATTTATGATTATACACTTTATGATTATGCATTGTATAAGTATGCATTTACAATTATGCACACACAAGTATGCTTTTTATGATTATGCATTTTTATGATATTGCATGTGCATGAAAATTATTTATGATTTGGTTTACACAGAGTACAGTCTCAGATACAGAGGTAGCATCGATGCTTTAGCTTCTCGGCTGATCCCCGAGATGCTCCGGGAAGGTTATGACAAACGCCTGACCCGAGGTCTTTCAGACTTATAATCACGAGGGGGTCTGGGATCCCATGATTAGATTGTACTATGCGGAGGAGTCCGTGAGTGACCCTGCATGATTTTATATGCATCTTCATGGATCAGGAAAAATGTACTTGGTCGGGATTTTTATGTGCATTGACTTGCATTATGCTTTTATGAGCATATATACTTATATGTTGGGAAATGCATATTATTATTTTCGTCCACTCACTCTAACGATTTTATTTGCCTTCCCATGAGTTTTTCGGTTTCTTTTGCCCAGTTTGCAGTTTGGGTTTCAGGGTTGCACGTCGACGGTGGAGGCGTAGAGTTCAAATCACACTTCAGTTCGAGTAGGTTCTTTGTTCGACTTACTGGTTGTATATGATGTATATAAGAGTTGCTCTGAATACTTATGTTATGTTTTATGTTGAGTTTACTCCTAAATGTTTTCTGGATTTCTTATAAACCTTGTAGTTTATTATATATATGATGTTGAGAAATCCGAATGGAGATCAGAGCCCCACAGTTTGGCTTTTGTGGAATATTCGAAGTGTGATTCTCTTTGCAAGTTCTAATTTTCGCTCACGTATTTCAAAGTAAACTTTGGCAAATTGTTTTTAAGGTCATGTTTTCGAAGGGATTTGATTTCGGTTTAGGCAACTAAATCGGAGTCGGGTCATTTCAAACTCCAAATTCTAGCATTCTATGGATGAAGGCCATGACATTAGAAAACGTCAAGAAAATAATCGAAGAAGATCAAGAGATTAATTTTCTTGCTTTAGGAAAGAAGATAATCGTCATTGCTTACGACCACCTAAAGACCGTTACTAGTGACTTATTTGTTTCTCTCGAAATAAAAGAGATTGATTCCACCCTTGCATGTGCCCAGTGGCTCGAAAAGATCAAGAATGACAAGCACTACAAGATGTATAAAGATACAAACATGGAAGAAAATGGGAGGAGAAGAAGGCTTGAATTTGAGGCCTTATCTTGGAGAAAATTCATAAATATATGATGACATGTAAACACATGAAAATTCGTATCGTCTTTTTTCTGAAGAAGGGAACAACTTTTATCATTAAAGAATCTTCTTTTCAAAAGAAGACACTGGAGGAAAGCAAGAATTTTAGCAGCATGTGGTCACTAGTCTTACTCGAGTTACTATTAATTATGCATATTTCAATTTCAGTTAAGTTTCCCTCCCTATATAAGGAGCCTTGAATCTTAGTTTTAGACATCAAAAATAAGAATAGAAGAGATCTATCTGAGAGTAGAAAGCTTGAGAGTGAAGCTTGTGAGTCGAGAAATAAAGTCAAAGCAAACTGTTCAGCTTTTCTATTCCCAAGTACGTATGTCTACTAGTACGAGTAACTAAACAACTTATGACTATTTACCAGAGAGTGTAACTCTGGATGTTTAGTCTGTAATTCTGTTGAATAAATAAGTTATGGTTTTTCACTACAAAATTATTTCAAATTGTTGCATATATTTATAAAACTCATTAAAACTCTCCTGAGAGATGGACTACCGCCCAGAAGGAGGAAGAAAGTGAGTTGTTTATATTTGTACATACTCATTATGATCCCCTAGGAGGCAGACTACCACTAAGAATGTGGAAAATATAGGTTATTTTAAAAATTAACTTAGTTCGGAGAAGAATCACCCTTAAAAAGGAAGCATTCTAAAATGAGTCCGTCTCCATAAGTAACCCAGGAAGGTTGAGGCATATATATATATGTGAATTCATGACTTGACGAAGGCTAATTTTGTTTTGTTTTGTTTTTGAGGTATTTTTCTTTCCTTTAATATTTATTAGTATACCAAGGGCATATTGAGTAAAACATAAATGAATAAATAAATAAATAATATATGTACTATATGGAGATATGGAGATATGTTATAAGTGCAAGTACCATCTGAGTATTTTTCAAAGCCTAGGTATCAAAATGTGCAAAAGGATGATGATTTTTCTCTTGTAATATATTATATCTTAGCACTGTATTAATTTGAAAGTGAGTTCTGGTACGAAGATAGAAACTACTTTTAGATGGAATATATAAGGGTAGTGATTTTCAAAATCCTATTTTATCTCTCCTCCTTATTCACACACTCTCATTTTCTTTCTCCTCTTTATTTTCTTATTTCTTTTTCAATTATTCTTTTTTATTTACTAAACAATCCTTGAATAAGAAAAGTTAAGAAGAGAAAGAGTGAGGATAGTTTGGTAAAAAAAATGAATTGGTAAAGAACCATAAAAAAAGAGGAGGAGAGAGAACAGAGGAGTGTGAAATTAAAGATGATAGAGAAAATTAAGTATGAGAATCACTCCCATAAATGTGCCATTCTATTATAGATTTGAGTTAATTGAATGTAACAACATAAAAAATCAAATGCTTACAAAAAAAGTAAAACGACGTATTTGTTTTCTCACTATCTTCGTTCGGCTTATTCTTCTTCTCCCTTGAAACCCTACTGCATTGGTGCCTCTTGGTTACCTCCACACTATCCCAATCTCCACCCAACCATTATTACGGTATCTCTCTCCCTATCCTCTTCCTAAATCTCCTATTGCATGTTAAGAACTTCCTCTCTTCTCACTCACTCACCTAAACAATAGCTATATCCCACCGTTTGGGTTACTGTTTTCGATCGATGATTCTTTGCTTAGTAGTTTCCAACCATTCATCCCTCTCTCTCTCTCTCAATCCAAACATCTTCGGTTATGTCACATCCGAAGGATTTGGGAGGTTTCAGCTCTAACCCGAACCCGTCCATCTCTCTTCCCCACGATCCGCCTCAGTTGGTGGAATAGGCGGTGCCAGAGGTGCCAACCCTGTAATTCTTAGCGGCGGCTTTCAGGGAGGTTAACCTTGCCGCAACAAATGACGATAACAAGGACTAGAGGTGATTCTTCATTGTGGCCCGCATTTGTTCTCTAGATCCTATGGCAGATGATCGGGTTTAGGCATTTAAGATGAGAATGATTTCACGTTGGAATCATGCAACTGGATCGAGATCCATGGGCTTCACTCGGATTGGTTCCGATCGGTTTATCTGTAAGTTCCATTCTTAAACAGGGTCGTTGTCACATAATATGATTGTCCAGGCTATGGGAGAGTTTGATGACCCCTTTGAGATTTCGGCAAATCGTAGCTATGTATGGGTGATGGTTCAACCCAAACAGGGCCGTTTTACGGCAGGAGTGTTGCAAGAGAAGTGGTGTAGGCAGATCGGTAATGTTATCGGTCAGTATCTGGAGTTTAACCAACATGCATTGTTTCATGGTTCAGAGATGAAGCTTCGTGTGAAGGTGGACTTCGATAGGCCTCTTGTGGTAAGCACCCGTATTCGCTTTCCTAATTCATATGTCATGGATGTTGAGTTTTTGTATGAGAATATTCAAGGATATTGTGGTACTTGTGGAGCCTTTTCGCATAGAGCGAGCAATTATTTTCTAGCTTCGACTGCAGATTCTGGAGATGAGGGTTGATT
This sequence comes from Geum urbanum, assembly GCA_946800695.1. NCBI lineage: Eukaryota > Viridiplantae > Streptophyta > Magnoliopsida > Rosales > Rosaceae > Geum > Geum urbanum. Next base: position 1,377,990 of record OX327008.1, on the reverse strand, counting down.
TGTGTCTCACGGGGGTCAGGAGTCCTCTGTGGCGGGAGTGGGGCAGAATTGGTTGGCAGGATTTGTTCTGGGTGCTGTCAGGACTGACACTGGAATTGATAAGTTGCTGGGTAATCCCCCACAGTTGCCTCTAGGTTATACGACCTCTATGCAGACCCTTCTGCAGTCTATTTAGTAGGGTGTTAGGCCACTTTAGAATGGTGTTGTGCATGTCTGGTTGTCTTCTGGGGTGAACATTAGTCCGACAAATGTTCAGGTTGCAGTACCGGCCGCGACCTAAGAGGCGGGAGAGCTTACGGAGCTTATGACGGATAATCCCCTTTTTGGGGAGGGTCCCACTAAATCAGTTGTTTTCTTGCAGATTGAGCCTTTAGGAAAAATTCCAGTTTCATTACCCTCAGGTCGAGCTACTAAGTTGGGGGCTCTCCGGAAGGGGGATCAAGATGTTTTACGTTCTACTATGACATCAAAGGTAGACAATATCGTTGGGTCTACCGCTCTGCCTGTTTGGTCTGTGTCTAATTTGGCGGCAGATGCTTCAACTACGGAGGAGGTGTTTGTTCACAACATGGATCAGGCCACGAGTCAGCATCAAGCAGGTTCAGTGGGGGTTATCGATGGTGAGCCCTTAATGGATGTTGAGCTGCCTCCTATTTCGTTAGGTGGTCCAGTTGGCAAAAGGTGTCGACTAGATGAGAAGAAGAAAGAGAAAGGATAGTCCAGACTTGGACTAGTAACTACCTATAACAAAAAGGTTTTGCCGTAGAAGAAGGCGGTACTTCTCTTTGCAGGATCGACTGTTGAGGACCTTCGATAGTTTGTTTCCCAATAGACATTGTACCCGGATAGTTAAAGAGAGGCACTTTTTTTTAAGTCCTGTGGTTGTCAGGTTTATTATTTTGGGATATTGGCTTTGTACACTATAGTGTTATAGTACTTAAGGAATTTTATTTTGTTAGGTCGGAAATCCAGTAAAACTCTGTACTATGACCATTATGAAATGAAATTTATCGCCATGTCAATTTCTTTTATAGATTTGTGTTAGTCAATGGTATTGGACAAAACAACTCCTCATATCGTCACAGGTAAGAGAAGAAGAAAGCAGTGGTGCATCAGTGAGCATCGCGATGCATCAGTGGTGCTGTTTAGGCCTTGAATAAATATTCTTTATTCTGTTATGGGTTTTGGCGTTACAAGCCTTATTGGGCTAACAGACCGATACTAATGGTTTAAACTAATAATGACTTTTCCTAGTAAGGAAATGATTCATTAGAAATCTTATCATCAAGTCTTAGATGTTGATTGAAAGACCTAAAAAGTAAGAATCCCGAGCAATTAGAGTCATTAAGCGAGTCTAAGTGCAAGGAATCTTAAGGCTACTACAACAAGGCATCATATTTTCCTACATATGGGGAAAATCTTTACGTAATCAGGATCCACGATCATACATAATTTACTCTCAGCAAAAAACTCTCTCGTTCTCGAGAAACCCTAGCAACTGGCGATCAAAGGATCTTCACCCGAAGGAGCGTGAGTATCAAGAGATTCAAGGACACACCCTTGTGTTTTCAAAAGCTCATCAAGACAGTTGCTCTACTTCACACCGAATGAGCTGTGGAGTATCGATTTTCGTGGCTCGTCTAAAGACACGAAGTTACAAAATCCTAGGCCTTTTAGGCAAAAAGTGTCCACTGGACGGGGTTGGTGCTCTCCCAGTTCACAACATCGCTTCTTAGAAGTCAGGTAGCGGCCTACGCTATATATCAGCCTTCTTCTGCCTCAAGGCAGTGGCACGCTGACGCATATATTAACATATAGTCGAGTAAAATAGATGGTTTGCAAACTTCTTGGCACCTTGAGGTTTTTGAGCCAAAATTTTTGGCACACCCAGTGGGACCAAGCTTTGTGTCTCTAAGCAAAAATTGGGGACCCATACCGAAGGGCCTACCCACAATGTTGTAGACATTCTCAAATAACTTACCGAGAGCATACGTCTGCTGAGTGCCGTGCACTCTCTGCGAACGTAGTAGACCTAAAATTCAAGATTGATAAATTCCAACTAATGGAGTCCGCGTTCCTATCTGAAAAGGAGATAAGGTCCTTGACATATGAGAACTACCGCCTATACGCTGCCAAGCGCGATTAATACTAGGCAGGGCAACTTGATCTGATCAATCAAAGCCTAGCCAATCAAGCAGCTGTGCTCATTGACAATGGAGAGAAAACAAAGGCTACCAATGCCAAGGTAGTCGCTCTGAGAGCTGAGTTTGCCAAAGGCTTAGAAGAATAAGTGACTCAGAAGGCTCGATCAACTCGCAACCCTAGTGGAGGGGCAAGGTAGGCTACAAACTGAAATTTCAAGCACCGTAAAGGTCGCATTAGCACGACAGAAGAAAGATATGATGGACATGTTCAAAAGGGCTGATACTGACATTGGGCAACTTATCAAGTCCGTATTTGATCTCGCAAGGATGTAGCTACGGGCTGAGATTTTCCCAGCCTCCTTGAAGGAGAAATTTGAAGAGTTCATGAACCAGTGCCGGGTACAAGTCACCAAGCCTCACCAGCCTTATGTGACCCTTTACCCACTGCTAGAAGATGTCAATCTTGGTTGACAATGGCCCAGAAATTATAAGCCATTAGCTTCCAGACCTTCAGTGGGGATGGGAGCGTGAGTGCCTCTACTCACTTGGCTACTTTCACCTTACGGCTAAGACCATGGGGGGAGGACCCGCAGTTAAAATTTAGAGTATTTGGTTGTTCTCTGACTGGCTCAGCGATGATTTGGTACACTAGCCTCGATCCAGAATCTGTGAAGGAATGGACAAACATGGAAAAGTTGTTTGTTGAGCATTTTGGCACAACTTTACTAGAGACTAGCATCAGAAAACTGGTAGCCATGTGTCAGGCACCTTCGGAAAGCCCAGTGACATTCTTTCATCGCTTTAGGTCAGAGTATACTAAGTGTAAGACTCCTCTCGCTAAGGATACAATCATTGATATGGTGATCAATAGTCTAGAGGATCAATACCATCATTTTTTCCTTAGCAGTAAACACCCTTCATTGAATGAGTTCATTGTGGAAGTGATAAAGGCTTATAATTCCATGCAGGAGAGAGACAATAAGCAAAACTCTTCGAAGGGAACTTACGAGCCCAGGGCGCCTTACTCAGAAAGAAACAAGCTAACAACTGTGGCTTATATTGAGGATTCAGACAAAGAAGAATGTCAGTCCGAAGGTGATCATGTTCATGCTGTGGAGTTGACCTCTAAGTCAGTAGTTAAGCAAAGAAAGCTCTAGCAGAGCAAGGGTCCACTGAAGCTCTCAAAAGTGGCTTGTACCAAGCTAGAATTTGAGACCTACACATATGATGCCAACTTGGCTCACGAGATCCTGGATGAGTTAATCAGCTCGCGGGTGGCGTGAAGACAGATTTCAGACCTCTTCTTAGTGCTAAGTAGCTTAAGGGCAAGAAGTACTGTAAGTTCCATGTCATGTGGCATGGAACCATTCCACCAAGGATTGTGTTAAATTGAAGGACCAAATCCAAAAGTGGGTCAACGAGGGCAAGCTTTCCTTATAGTTGTCACCCAAGACGGTGTCACTAGTTGACTCACAACCGTTCCCCTATCTACAGATCAATATAGTGGACGTACAGGGAGTCCCAGCTAGGCGAGGGGAAGGATATACAAGGATAAGGTCAAGTGATCCCAAGCAAGTGCAGTCAACGAAAACATCTCGGCCGTCGTGGCGATATACTTTCAACCAGGATCACATGAATGAATCCTTGATGAATTAATCATGGAAGATTTGATCAATTACAAGCCTGTAAAGAGGCTCGAGGACCTAGCCTACATGGGGCCAGGTGATTATTTTTGCAGGTACCATAACAAGTTTGGACACACGACTTCCTCATGCTTTAGTTTGAAGAATACTTTCCAGAGCCTGTTAGACTATCGGGTTATTGGTTTTGGCCAGGGAGAGGGATTAAACACTGATTCAAGGCCAGTGCCACCTTTCTATAAGAAGCTTAAGCAAGTGGTACTGCCTCAAAGGCAGAACCTAGCAAGAGGCCAGGGTCGTCTAAGAAGCCGAAGCAGCGGTTCACTTACGACATCTTGCGAGTGTCATAAATCTTGGAATATCTGATACAGGCGAAGATTTCCAAAGTGCCTAGCAGACCCTCGCCAGACCCCACAAGCATGCAATGGCTCTCATACTGTCATTTCCATCATGTTTGGACCCATGCAACTGAATAGTGCACAAGCTCGAAGTTCAGGATTCAACGATGGATCAATAAATGTGAGATAGCCATTGAGCTGCAGGGTGATAACCCATTCCCAGTAGATGATGCTGACGACCTCGTGGTGGGCATGATAGAGGTAAAAAGGTCTAATTCCAACATGAGAAAACATATGCTAGACCTCCAGACTGAAGGATAAGGTGTTAAGGAAGCAAGGCCAATACCTCATGCAAAGGGAAAGGAGAAGGTGGATCCAAAGGTGGAATCCCCAGTGGCACTCTGCTCGCGGTGCAAAGTCCAGTGTAGACTGAAGATATCACATGAGGAGCTGATGGAAGCAGTTAAGGTATGCCCAGAGTTGATCTCACCACCTAAACATTACCAACCCACCAGCCCAAGGGAGTTAAACACGAGAGATTCGCAAGCTTACAAGCGAATGCGAGCAGTTGAAAAATTTCTGAAGCCAACCATAGCAACAAAGTACAATGGGCAAGATAATCATGTCAATCCGTACATCCCATCAACGTCGAGGAACATCTCTAGGGCCGACGTTTGGTATGTAAAAGAGAAAGGTAAAGTTGTTGAAGTTACTCCCAACAAGTGAAGGAACTTGCAACGTCATTTTGGCCGGGCCAAGAGGACACTAGAGACATTGGATATGGGCCTCGTATAGCTAGACAAGCTAGATCATACACCAGAAGAGATGTTGCGATGGCTCAACATGTTGGCGGCTAATCCCATTGTGGTTTTTAATAAAAAGTCTCAGGAACCAAAGGTACGCACAACAAGACCCAGCGTCTTCTCACGTAATCCTAAGTTACTTTCCAAAGCTCAGAATCAAGAACTTATTCCTAAGGTTCAGCAAGCCTATAGGAGGTCCAGGGGCAACAGACAGGTCACCAGTTCCAAAGATCCAAGGCATGTCATGCTCAAGAGTCTTCACCGAGCCATAGAGAGTGGGGAAACCTAGGTCATTATGAGCAAAACAAAAGGGCTGAGATGGCAGCAAAGGCCACTGGTAGAGAACAAAAAGAAGAAATCCTCAACTCAAGCACAAGCTCGGGTTGTTGATTCTTCAAACCAGAGAAATGGATTGTTCTCACCTGCCAGTATTTAACCCACAACTGAGGTTCTTTTGAGGACTGCTTAGTCACAGCTTTGGGTACCTTAGATCCTATCGACCAAGACGTGACAGAGGCGATAGCACTAGGTAGGCCTGCAGGAGAAGCTGAAGAAGCCCTCGATGATAATGAGTTAGTGGATTATAGAGAAGATGAAGGGCCAGAGAGCCAGGTCTATGGCGAAGAATATGATGTGAACATGGTCTTTGTCTTACCCTCCAAGTTTGCAGGTTCTACAGGAAAGCTACCAAGCCCGGCTCTTACTCTCACTAGGAAGGTGGTTTTGGACAAACTAATCACGGTAAGCAATCTGGCGACGACCAACCAGGAGGGGAGAAAAGGAGAAAACCAGCTACTCGAGGTGTAGCCCAAGATAGATGTCTCGCAAAGGAAGACTTATATGTTGTTTAATAAATCAACTCTGAACATGGCCATGTATATGCGACCTTTATATGTTACCGCAAAGGTACAAGGGATATCTCTCAAACAAATGTTGGTCGATTCAGGAGTTGCGGTGAACATTGTAACTGTTAAGGTGATGGGATTATTGGGTATCCCCAAGTCAGATATTCAAGAAACAACTTTCAATGTTCATAATTTACAAGGTAACATATCTAAAACTTTGGGCATTATCTTCCTTCACGTGCAGGTTGGACCAACAGCTGGAACACATACCTTCTTCGTGGCAGAATTTATAGCATCATATAGTATCATACTCGGGTGAGACTGGATTCACATGAACTTCTGTGTGTCATCTTCTCTTCACTAGCAGATGGTTTTATGGAACATGGAGTCAGGCGATGCAGAAGTCATTGATGGAGATCCTCGCCCATACTCTGTGTCAGCCAACAACATGGACACCAACTATTACAATGAAGACATGGGACCATTGAAAGTGTGTGGCATCAACCAGAAGGGCCGCTCCATAGGGGTGATGGCTTCTCAATTAGCTCAATGAGCGCCGCCCTTACATCATTGAGCTACCACGAAAGGCATCTCGATGTTAGAGCCTTTATCCAACATACAAGCAGAGGCCTTTTATTCTCTCCACGACATGTTACATGAATATCTGATGGAGAAGCAAGCCTACGAGCATGTTCCAATGATTTTTGCCTTGGAATATATGGACGATGATGTGCTGCATGAATCAGAAAAGGAGGAAATCATCCAACTAGCTCCAGCAGCCTTGGATGATACTCTACCTAAAGTTAAGGATCCCATAGAGAAAATCAACCTGGGAACCACAAAAGAGCCAACGATTATGGCTATTAGAACCAATCAACCTGGGAACCACAAAAGAACCAAATGGGTGGAAGCTAGGCCTTTAAAAGTGGCCTCTGCCAGTACTATTTGCAGGTTCTTGTTTGAGGATATTATTTGGCGGTATGGTATCCCCGAATGCTTCATTTTTGATAGAGGGGCAGCTTTCATGTTAGGCATGGTTGACACTCTGGTGCAAGAGCTTGGTATCCACTTCTTACATTCAACTATTTATCATGCTCAGTCCAACGGCAAGGCCGAAGCGAGCAATAAAATCATCTTACATATCCTTAGATGCATGTTGGCGAATAACCTTTGCTTGTGGCATGCTGATCTATTCATTACACTGTGGGCATATCGTACAAGCAAGCGTAATCCCACAGGGACCACCCATATGCCTTAATGTTTGGCTATGATGCAGTTTTGCCCTTGGAACTCAACATCTAATCCCTATGAGTAATGGAGTAGCACGACTTGATTGGTGATGATTTTTTTCAAGCTATATGGCAAGAGTTAGAGGACTTAGAGAAACAACGACTCATGGCTTACGAACATCTATGCAATGAGAAGGAGCGAGTAGCTCGTGCCTATGACAACTGTACTAAGGGCATAAGTTTTACAAAAGGGGAGTTAGTCTGGAAGGTCATCTTGCCTCTTGGCAAAAAGATACAAGGCCTTGGTAAATGGTCTGGAAAGTGGGAAGGGCCGTACATCATCGATTGCCTCTTAGGAAATGGGGCAGTGCGTCTTCGCGAACGAGATGTCATAATTCACACAAACCCAATCAATGACCGTTTCCTGAAGAAATACACCACACCAGTATGGGAATATGGCGACCCGCCTGAGGTATCATAATTAAGTCTGTTCACACTCGCCTGATCAAACTCAAGGGGCAACATATAGGATATATAGTAAAGACCAACTCTCATGGTCAAAGTTTTAAAATTTTAAAGTTGTTTTTATTTCACTTTAGGCCATAAATGTTGCTATAACTTTGAATAAATGATTCATCGTCAATCCCTGTAGCCAAAAACACGTGAGATTACCAACATGATTCTTTTCACACAGTTCTACTCTAAAAGCAAGAACAAGTATGTCTCATAAAAGTACAAACAAGTACATGCAATCTAGTTTATTAAAGGTTAACAAAGGTTTTGCGGCCATAAGCTCTGATACCATAAAGAAGAGAAAGGCATACAAGTGGAACACGAAAAGCTTTGCCCACAGAAAAATGGCATGGAAGCCCAAACCAGAAATGCTTCTAATAGAAAATAGGGACTGGAACACCAGGTTAAAGACCATCAAAAGGAGCAGGATGCATCCTTTCGGTCAAATTATCATTGGCGCTGATGAGACAGTCCTAAATTTCGTGTCTCCCGGGGAATGAGCCGGTCGTTATTCGTCGCTGCTCGCCTCGCCCACCTCCGCCCAGACCCACATAAAATGGGGAGTTGTAGCACACAATCCCCCATATTTCCCCCAACATCATCGCTGATACTTGGAAGATATAGCTCCCATGAAAAACAAATGCAAGGTTGCTGCTAACCATGAGTGAAGGTGATGATGCTCCCCAACATTGAGACTCTACTTTCCCAGAGATTCTAGGTGCAGTTTTATGAAGGTTAAACCTGAGTGTAGATATCACTACCTAGCCTAGGTTTGGGCGTGGATATCACTATCTAAGTTCTAGGGCAAGGTATGTAAAGTCTGGTGGGAAGCTCTTACTGTAGAACCAGAGGAAATACTTGGAAGGAAACAACATTTTTGCTCTAGCTAAGAGGGGAATGGATATTCTAAGCCTCGTTAAATATGGGTATTTATAGGAAACCTAACCCTAGAGGTTTCACACGAAGATGAATCAATAATGACATCGTTTCAATGCACCAATTAAATGGTTAAAGCACATTTTGGCTCCGAGATTCGAAACTGCTATAATGATGGTTCATCTTTTCCAAGGAATGGTGATTTACTGCCATTAACTGCCATCAAAACCCAGACGGTTAAGGGAGAAAGCGTGTTCCTCGGAAGTCGGAGAGCGACATGATTGATTTGATGAAACGTTTCCGTTCATTCAAATCGTTGAATGGGCCAACCAATTGATTGGGGTTAGTTGGTTAGTAGGTTCAACGTAAGATCAAATCATGATCGAATAAGGCCAAAAATTGAGGCTCATTATGCGCGTGCTAAAAGTATTGATGGGATCAACAGTAACTTATGATAGTCGCATAAATATGCGACTTTTAATTTGTGTGTTTATTTATACTCTTATATTTGATTTATTATTAGTTTTCGAGTGAATTAATTATATTTATTTATTTTTAAGTATTTTAGAGATTAATGAAGAAAATGAGATTAAATAATACAATTTGAGAGTTAATTGGAGAAGTGCTGCAGTTTGGCGAGGAAAGCTTGGCGAGGGAATGGAGCTTGGTGAGGAGAGAGTTCAAGAAAGAGACATATATATTGCTAGTTGACAGGAGGTAGGCGAGCAGGCCTGGTGAGTGGACTTTGGAAGAAGAAAGAGAAAACAGATTAAAGAAAAGAGACTTGGAGTTGGCTAGCACCTGATTGCTAGCTAGGTTAATTAGCTATAGCTAATTATATATATAGCTAGAAAGAAGGGCTGGGCTTAATTATTGCATATAGGAGTCATTATCTATGATGGATACTTGATGGAGTGCACGTGATGCTAGCTAGGTTAATTAGCTCATGCTAATCAAGTTATATATAAATAGCTAGTGGAGAAGCTGTTTGGAGGGGACGGCTGGACTTTGGGAGATTAGGAGAGTGACTACAAGAATAAAAGAAAGAAGAGGAAGTGGAACGCGAGGAGGGAATCCAAGCTACAAGCCTACGACCTCGACGTCGATAGGAGTTATTCTTTTTTCATCATTTAATTTATCTTTCATGAATTCTTTGATGTTATTATCTAAAACTATGAGTAGCTAAATGTCCTTAGTTAGGGGCTGATTGAAGCCCTAGATATGCTTGCAATTTTGAACCCCTTTTGATTCTATTAAGTATTTGGATGAGTTTTGTTTCACTGTTTTCTCACCGTATGATTTCTATATTCATGTTTCTTTGAATGCACGCTTAGATGTATGGCTTAGGATCTATAGTCTTGATTGTGTACATGACTACCTTATTATTGCATATTCTCTAGAGACAAACATGAATTTGTGTGAAACAAGCTTTAGTGATGTAAGGGTGACCACCTTATCAACCCTTGAAACTTTGTTATTCTTCAAACATTCTTAGAACATAATGACTTCAGTTCTCTAGGCTTACATCACCATATGTATAAGTCGGTTAATTGAGGATCAAGATCGAGCGGATTGTCTCTCCCTTTTTCATGCCAAGTAAGAGAGTGTAATACACAAGATGACTTAACCAAGGCTCTTATGTGGGGAGTATTCATCCATGGTTCGTTAAGTTATATTGAGGAGGTCGTAAGTATGTCTAGGGTCGAGAGAAGTTCTTAACATTCATATATCATTGATTTCCTCCAATAATTTACTTTCTGTAATTTACTGATTTCTGCATTAGCTGTAGCTTAGCCAATTTATTTTGGTAACCAAATAACCTTAGAACACCCTCAAATTGTTTTGGTGGTTTGGGGAAGTGAGATTCTGACAAATCGTGTGCGCTTAAATAACGTGGTATCATTAAGGGCGCGGATTTTTAGAAACGAGCTGAAATTGTGTCGTGAAATGAGAATTAGCGTTTGACCCCAGACGACGTGTCACAGTTACAAATCTCTTCAATTTCATGTGGGTTTTATCTCGAGGCTTGAGGGGCAATATTTGGGCCTTGAACAAATATTCTTTATTCTATTATGGGCTTTGGTGTTACAAGGCCTTATTGGGCTAACAGACCGATTCCAACGGTTTAAACTAATAGTGACTTTTCCTTGTATGGAAATAATTCATTAGAAGTCTTATCCTCAAGTCTTAGATGTTGATTGAAAGACCTAAGAAGTAAGTAATTGCTCCATTAAGCGAGTCTAAGTGCAATGAATCTTAAGGCCACTACAACAAGACATCATATTAGCCTATATATGGGGAAAATCTTTACGTAATCAGGATCCACGATCATACACACTTTGCTCTCGGCAAACAACTCTCTCGTTCTCGAGAAACCCTAGCAACCGCCGATCAAATGATCTTCACCCGAAGGAGCGTGAGTATCCAGAGATTCAAGGACGCACCCCTGTGTTCTTAAAAGCTCATCAAGGAAGTTGCTCTGCTTCACACCGAAGGAACTCTGGAGTATCAATTTCTGTGACTCGTCTAGAGACACGAAGTTACGAAGTCCTAGGCCTTCCAGGTAAAAAGAGTCCACTGGACGGGGTTGGTGCTCTCCCCGTTCACAACATCGCTTCTTAGAAGTCAGGTAGCGGCCTACGCTACATATCAGCATTCTTCTGCCTCAAGGCAGTGGCATGCCGACGCACACATCAACATACAGTCAAGTAAAAAAGACGGTTTGTGAACTTCTCGGTACCCTGGGGTTTTTGAGCCAAAACAGGTGCACTATTACCAAAGGTGAATCGGCTTCCCTCGCAACATATGTCACTCATATTCAAACTTCTTGGGTACTAGTTTTAATCATATAGTGCAACTTGGACACTAGCTCTAATTCATTACCTTCTTCGATGCTTCTTAGTTTCTCAAGGGCGGTGAATAAATGAATTGAAGCCGCCACCAATGAAAGAGACCAGACTCTCCTTGTTGACATTTGACAATAGATATTTCAGTCCAGCAATATTGATATTTTCTAGTTTAGATCAATATTAATGAAAATACGAGGAAAAACTCCAGAGCACCCGTTCCGTTGATCCTGTCTAAATTTGGCATTAGTCTACTCTATACTCATAGTTCTTTCACCTGCTCTGACCTCGTGTTCATCAGAAGATGGCCAGATCTTCTTCTTCTAACAATCCTTTGAAGTACGACGTCTTCTTGAGTTTCAGAGGGACAGACACTCGCAGGAACTTCACCTGCCATCTTTATGCTGCTCTGCAACGAAAGGGAATTTTCACCTTCATTGATTCTACGGAACTTGACAAGGGTTCCCGTATTTCGAAGCTACTTGAGGCTATTGAAATGTCAAAGATTTCTATTGTAGTTTTCTCAATTGACTATGCATCTTCTGTATGGTGCTTAAAAGAGCTTGCCAAGATCATGGAATGCTTGGATTCAGGAAAGATGCGGAGAGTGGTGCCTGTTTTCTACAATGTAGAGCCTGCTGATATTAAATATCAGAGGAAAAGCTTTCTCAAAGCTTTTGACGAACACCGGAAAACAGGCAGGCTAAGCCTGGAAGTTCTAGAGATCTGGCAGTCCGCTCTACATAATGTCGCCAGCATATCTGGCTTTAATTCGGATGATTCCAAGTAATATTTTGGATCCTAATTCTAGTTTTAGTTCAATATTAGTCTTCATTATATAAAATGAAATTCAACTGCCATAGGTGAGAAATATAGCAGACAGAATATATATGCATCTCCTATATGAATTATAATAACATATTACGATCTACTTCCTTACAAGTTACAATACTGTTTGGCAGGGATGATTCCGAGCTTGTTGAGGAAATTGCTACTCAAATTTGTAAACACTTGAAGCCTAATCGGAAACATGACGTCTTCATAAGTTGTCATAAGGACGACGCTCAACCGAAGTTTGTCAGTCATTTTTGCGCTGAGCTGAAACGAAAAGGAATCTCCACCATCATACCAACTGACGACGCTGGCCGAGTAAAAGCTATTGACGAGTCTGGGCTTTCTGTTATAGTTTTCTCAGACGATTATCCCTGGTCCAGGGTTTGCTTTAACCAACTCGTCCAAATCATTGAACGCATGGATAAAATGAAGAAGCCGACAGTGGTAATTTACTATGATTTAGCCTCCTCTGATGTCCGTGACAAGAAGGGAAGCTTCGAGGACGCTTTTGCAGAGTATGAGCAAGACCGTGATTATACTAAAGAAGAGCTGAAGAAATGGAAGTACGCTTTAACTAGAGCTTCCACTATACCCGACTGCTGGGAAACGCTAGACGACCACACCAATCCCAAGTATGTCTACTTACTTTCATTTTTAATTTAACTTCTACCTTTCCATTCTTCCAAGTTTTGAAATGTTTGGGATGTGAACCTTTTCAGCAACTACTCACTGTTTTCCTAATTTTGCAGGGACAATCGCAAGATTATCGAGAATCTCTGTGAGCATATACGCGAAAAATTGAACAAGACTTGATCAAAGACAATCCAGTTGAAATGAAGAACTCCCATTCTGAGTAAACATGATGGATATAAAGTTGCTTTTTCGTACGTGTGTAATAGATGCTGCAAATCTTAAGCTTTGTTGAGCTAGCTAGCTAGGCAGCAAAGCTTTGATATATCACTCTTTGCTTATGTCTATCTACTTTCCAAGAATGTTCATGCTTTTCAGTCACACCTTTGTTACTTAGCTTGTCTGAGGATCAGCTGACTAAGATCAGTGTTGTTTTGTCTATTTCCTAACTTTGTTCTGCTTTCTGATCTCTCTGTGTTGAGCCTCGTTTTCTTTCTCTTTGAATAAAGTGTTTCCTTTGAATAAGGTTTTTGTAGTGCTGTCTATTTACACGTTTAAAATTATTATTTATATTCCAAATATTTTTCAACCGTTAGTATCCAATAATTAACCCTAAATAAGAAAAGTAAAGCAAAATCCTAGAGCGCCACTGCTTAGCTTTGCCCTATAAGCATTGTCGCACAACACCATTTTTTGCCATGAACAGTGGAGCATCAAGAAGCTTTGCGGCGGCTTTCGCAGTATCGGAGCGAGGCAAGACCTCTTTTAGAGTTATTCCTTTGGAGTACTTCAAACGCTACGAAGTTGGAGTACTCCTTTCTATGAAGAAGAATCTGAACAAGAAAGCATTCCATGGAACTATCGTGAGAGTCTGGGATATGAAGCGTAGGTTTTCATTTGAGCCGACGGGGATCGCCATATTCTCTGCTTCAAGGTGGAGGAGGAATGAGATCGTATTCTCCATAAAGGGCCCTGGTTCTTTGGAAAGTCGAACCTAGTTCTCAACAGGTATGACGGAGTGGAAGATTTGAGGAAGGTGCCTCTGCAACGTTTTTCGGTTTGGGTTGAGATCCTAGGGTTACCGCCACGACTGCAAACAGTAAACTTACCGAGCTATATCGCAGCCACATTGGGAGAGATCCTCAAGCTTGATGAACCTGGGATCAAAAGTGGGAAGAGAATTCGTGCGAAGATTTGGCATGACATCAAAAACCTTGTCTGGCAACCTTTTCCACAAGAGGGTTCTGAGTTTGATGGGATTATGACTCCGGTTAGGTTTCACTAAGACCGGGTGTTTGGATATTATCGTACTTGTGACTTGTTGGAGCATGAGGTCTGCGGCGGTCCTCCCGATATGTCGGCGGCAGAGGAAGCAATGGCGGTACTGGGTATTCCCAGCCCCAGCGGGAAGAAGTCAATCGGAGTAGGGGCTCTACGCAAAACCCTAGTCAAACGGGAAGTCCTAGTCAAAGTGGGATTCCAAGTGCGACTGGGAGTCTATCTCTGGCTGCCTTAAGCTTCACCTTGTCCTTTCAAGATATCATAGCCACCGAGCTCGCTAGGAAGCTCGGAGCATTCTCGTTCAAAGTACCGGAGGTAGCTAGCCATTCTGGGAGTGCGGTTCATGGAGGCATCCCGTTCGGTGGTGGTTAAAAAAGAAAGGAAGCAGAGGACACTTCCTCGGAGCAGTCTAAGGCACTTAAAGTTTATTAACGGGCGCCTGGCATACCTACCCGGACTCTTTCATCTGAAGGAAAGGCTCTACTCTTGGCCTTTTGTACTTCATTAACCGATGAGTTTGACAACATTAAGGTCTCCTCGTTGAAATGGAAAAGAGGACGCAAGGTGGGCTCCAAGAATAAGGTTAAAGTGCCATTGGAGACTGAGGGGGCTAATGAAAGTGGTACAATAGTGGTTGGCTCTCCTAAGGTTTGGAAAAGGAGAGTCAACGGAAGGAGGCATTCCATGGAGGAGGACTTGGTGCCGAATGGGGAGTCGTCAGTTGAGGTGGGTACTCTGGTCCCTAAAGTAAGGGAGGTTCTGGCCACGTAAGGAGTTAAGGACCTCGGGGAGGCCCAAAAATAGTTAGGAGTTTGTTAGGCGATCATTATCTTGGTTTATCTATGTTGGAGTTCGTCTTGGCAAAGAGACATGTCCTGATTACTTTGTGTTTGTTTTCTTATAACAGTTATTCGTAAGCTAATTTAGGTTATCTTGATTAGCTTGACAGTAGTCGATTCTCTCGAGCATTATGGGCGCCTACTGTGTAACGTTGTTTACAATATATCAATAAAGTGCCTCTCTTTTAGTTTTCAAAAAAGAAGAAGTAAAGCAAACGAAATCGTGGTGCTCAAAGTCTTCCATCTTAGGTTCATGCCATATGTTACTTCAATATGTAATGTTCTTGTTTACAAAGATTTTGTCAAGTGTAATTTTGTCTTCAACATTGATATCAGATAAAAGGTTTCAAATAGTACACTACTAGGAAAAGGGGCAATAGCTACAGGGTCAATGGCAACGTCACAACATCTGTTTCAATATAGCACAATGTAATATCAAATTTGTCACGGAAGACTTTTGGTGACAAGAATATGATAAGTGAAAAACCACCCTCAAAGATAACTCTATTCTTGAGAAATTATTTCAATGTAGCTAATGGCATATATGGGTCATTACCTACAGAGAATTGGTGAAACTAAGAATCGAGGACACAAAAAACACTAAAAGACGTAAAAACAAAAAACTTGGAAGACTTGACCATTGAGTACAAAATAATTTACGAACAGTATTTACATTAAACAAAAAATCACAAAAAACCACACAAAAATTGCGATTATTCGGAGTTCATTTGGTTGCCAAAATAATTCGGCAAATTACAGTTACTGCAGAAAAATATAAATTTCAGAAAAGTAAATATGCTGAAGAAATCAGATAGAGGTGAATGTTAAGAACTTCTCTCCATCCTAAACAACCTACGATTACCCTCACCTAATCTAAATATCCATGGATGAATATTTACCATGCATGAGCTATGGTTAAGTCATTGTGCATATTACACTGTCTTACTTGACATGAAAGAGGGAGTGGTCATCTGCTCTAACTAATCCCTAATTAACTGACTTATACATATAGTGATGTAAGCCTAGAGAACTAGAGTCATTATGTTCTAAGAATATTTAAGGAACATCAAAGCTTCAAAGATTGTTTTGGTGGTCACCCTGACATCTCTAAGGAATTACTTCACACGAGAACTTGTTTTATCTCTGTTGAACTTGAGATAATAAGTTTATTATGCATACACTCAAGACACTAGATTCTACAACATGCAACTAAGTTGGTCACCAAAGAAACATATAGAAGATATCATCTATGGAAGAACAGTGACGTAAAACTCAACCAAATAGTTATTAAAATCACAAGGGGTTCAAAATAGTAAGCATGTCCAGGGCTTCAATCAACCCCTAACTAGAGAAATTTAGCTACTGATAGTTGGAATTACATAATAGCAAAACATAATGAGTAAGGAAGAATAAACCAAGAACCCTAAAATTTTCGGAAGGTTTAGTTTGACGGGTCGAGAGAGTATCTCGACAGGTCGACGGATGATGGCAGGGAATCGTGGGTTGCGTCGCTTCTTCTCTTTTTAGGCTTCTCTCTCTGAAATTCAACAATCCCACTTTGTTCCTCAAGATATGTTTATATAGGTATGATTTTGGGCCTCTCCTCATTAATTTAGGGTCGAGTCATCACCACATGGACTTTTCACATGATCATTCCTTATTTAAATATAATTCTCCTTTTATTGCTCTTTTTTGTATTTTCCTCCAATTAACCTCAATAGACAAAAATATAATTAATTAATGAAAACTAAACAAATAAACTAAGCATTTTTAGAATAATTAAGCCTAAGAGAGTTGCAAATTTATGCAACTATCAAAATACCCCACACTTAGCTTTTGCTAGTCCTCGAGCAAAATAGTAGACTAAGACTTTGAAAAGACACAACCGTATATAAACTACAAAACTCTAATTCCCTTAACACATTGTTTCAGCAATCTTCCTAACACTGCAACACCAAGTTCACACGATATTTCAATTCAATCCACATAATTTCGAAGGTTAATGTCAATGCATGGCACACATGTAATATGTAGGACGAAGACATAATCATGGTGAATATAAAGTTGTAGTATGCAAAAAATAAGTTAAGATTCAACCTCATATCGATATGCTCTCATAACTGTTTCTCTCAAAATATATCTAAGGTTTTCACTCAACTCAATTACTTGCCAAATAGACCAAACCATATGCTCTACTAGGTTTTCACTCAACTCAATTACTTGTGACTAATCTAACGTATAATAGGTGATATAGTTGTTAATTTAGGTGATATAGTTGTTAATTTAACGTATAATAGGTGAAAAATCGGAATCGGCATTTAACGTGTTTGGATTAAGGTGATATAGTTGTTAATTTAAAGTATAAATTAAGGTGAAAAATCGGAATCGGAACGGTTTGGAACCAGAACGGTTTTAAACCGAAACCGCGTGGAACCAGAACCGTTTGGAATCGGAACTGTTTGGAACCGGAACCGTTTGAAACTGAACGGTTCCAGTTCCAAACGGTTTCGGGTTTAAATGGTTCTGGTTCCAAACGGTTCTGGTTCCGATTTGTTATAGAACCGAATCCATGACTATTACGGTGTCCAGTAGGTTTTGCGGCAAATTGGCTTGGAGGTATCAAACGGAGAGGTTCCCGAAATAGTGGAGGGAGCAGTAGTCAAGCTTCCTCCTCAGCCGCAGTCAGCAACACGCGCAGTGGGCCAATGATGAATGCTCGCACACAAGCCTTGCTAGCTGCGCGAGAAGAGGAGGAATCTGCACGATCCGGAGCCGTGCAACCGGAAGTCCAGCCTCGAGCCTCAGTCAACAGACGCTCAGTAAGCAGACGTCCCTCCGTCAGCAGACCCTCAGACGAGCGACAGTCAATGGGGGCATCAGAAACTCCCTCCATCCGAATGCCCCCTATTCGCCCGGTGCCTACTCCCGTTTCGCGGGAATCATCTGAGGCAGATGGTGCTGGCGCCTCATCGTCCAGGCCTCGTCTATCTCCGCCGTCCGGTCTCTTCCTGCCCGACGAGATTCCTGTGATCCCTGAATTCGATGATAGGGGGATGCCTATTTATGTTGAAGGATGGCCGGAGTTCCTGAGCGTGGAGGAATCGTACAACTTCATCCCGTTCGACCCCGTGTATCTTTGGAGTGTGAGGTGCACCAACCAACAAACGGACGATGCAGGTAAATTTTATTTAACAAGATTGATTACTTAATTATTACTTAAGACTTACGATAGGTTCAATTAATGATATCAATTTGTTGACATTGTATTATTAGGCAATTTCGTTAATGGTACTGGAAAACGGAAAGGGGCTAGAGGCACCTGCACCGGGAAGAGACTTGAGCAGGCCACCGGGGGAAGGAAAACGCCCATTAGGGCCAATGAGGATGGCGAGGTGATCGAGGCATTTGACACCACGTGAAAATATGTCAGCATGGCCGGGGCCATCGTGCGGGACAAGGTCCCAATGCTTTGGCCAGATTGGGAATCTGTGCCTATATTTATTCGCACTGAGTTAAATCGTATTTTCATTACGTAAATTTTACATTTATTAATTAAGTCCGAATAAATATATAATTTTACTGTTTATATATTCATATTGTAGGTGTGGTTTGACGTGGATGAATGCCTTATTCACACGTGGGTAGAGCGTCAACTACATATGAGGTGATGTGCTTCGAGTTATTTGAGTATATATCGAGTTAGATTTTTGTTTATCAAGTGTTTTAATATCTCTAACTTTTTTTTCCTGGTGTTAATATAGGTATAAAGAGTGGAAGAACAAGCTTTCTTCACATTACACTGTATACAAGGAGCTAGGCCAAGGTTCTACCCCTAGCGAATTCCGGTTTAGGGAGTACGAGTGGCTGTGGCTGATAGCCCACTTCGAGCACCCCAAAGCAAAGGTATGCATCCTGAATATATCTTACAAGCCTAATGTATCGTATCACATTGAAATACTTAGTTACTAATTTTTTTACATATGTTTATCAAACAAGGCGATTTCGAAGACGAATCGGGCGAATAGATTGAAAAACACCAAGGCCCATCATGCAGGTTCACTCAACTATTTAGGTTGGTCGAGTAAGGCGCAGCAACAACAAGAAGTGAACTCGTTGGTGTATATTCATCAGAAGTTCTATCCGCAGTGCCCTGAAGAAGCGGTAAGTCTTTCGCCTCTGCATGTGTTAATCAAACTATTTTTCGATATTAATTTATTTTGTTAAATAATACGTTATTCATTTTCGCTTTTCAATTAGGCGAGAGTGGAGGAGGCGACCACAGAAGTGACCATGAATATAGCTCGGAATAACCATCCTGACTGCTCCGAGGAAGAAGTCACCCAGTATGCCTCTCAGATCGATCCGCTTGATCGCCCTATAGCGGCTCAGATCATGGCAAAAGCATGCGGGACTGGAAAGAATACCTACTACTGTAGGGGAATGGGCTCGGCGGGCGAAGGAGTATTGAAGAACATTTCAAAATACTCTACCGGGTCAAGAAGTTCAACTTCTGGTCGTAACCTCGCAGCGGAGCTTCAGAGGACGCAGAGGGATTTGGAGGAGCAAAGGAGGCAGATGGAGGAGATGAGGCAGATGGCCGAGCAGCAGGCAGTCAGAGATGCTGAGTACCGGGAGATGATATAGCAACACCGACTCATGGTCCAGCAGCAGACACAAATGTTCACCTGGATGCAGACGATGTACGCGGCTCAGACTACCAGACAACCGCTCCCCACACCTCCCTCGGTCCCTGTGTTCCCCAGTTATCCACCACCACCACTGCACCAGTCACCGCCACAGCAAGACCAGGGTAGCCACCGGAGTTCAAATGAGTACATGGATTTCTTCGACCCTGACCCGCAAGTTCCTCAACCCTGACGTGTAGTTGTAGTTTATTTTCGTATTGTTGCTATTTGTACTGTACGTTGGACATTTATGTGTGTACTGTTGATGTTGTATTTGTACGGTTTATGTCTTTCAATGCAGGTTCTGGAATTGGACCCAATCCAGAACCGACTTTTTTTTTCAAAATTTTTCCAACCATTGCCGGCGACATGGACCTAAGTCGCCGGCAATGACTTCACATTCCGGCCACGGTGGCGCAAACGTTGCCGGCGACGTGAAAATGAGTCGCCGGCAATGCTATCTCCGGCGGCCAATTTCCAGCGACGGCATTGCCGGCGACTTGTCGCCGGTAATGACATTTCCGGCGAGAAAAAAAAACAAGGCAGGCGACTCAATCCGGTAGTGTATTCTAAGGTTCAAGGTTAAGGTTATGCGGCTGATGACAAAAAGGCTATCATTTAGGCTCAAAGTGGTTAACTAAGGGGTGCACATCATGTGTACAAAAAATATTGGACACATGCTACATATGGCCATGGTGGTAGATCCTAAATGCCTTTATCACTTCCTCAATTAGAACATATATTGACTATAAGCTTTAAAAAGCACAAGAGCAAGTTCTAGTAGTCTCTAGAGTCCATTAACTTAATCTGCGATAAGAAATTATCACTCAACAAAGAAAACATGTATATCACATAAAGGCTAAAAATATCGCAAGTTAAATGAATCTCAACAATGTCTAAGCATGCTCACAGATATGTACCAAGTTAACTTGTTTCTACATTCACTACACATTCACACATGCACCATACATCAAGATTAACCAAAAAAACTCATATCACATAGCCACCTGTTTCACTTTTAGTCACAATTTCAGAAGATATAAACACATCATCGACTAGTTAAGGGCTCTTAAGACTCAAAACAAAAACAAAAAGATTTTTTTTTCTATTTCTTTTCTCGACACTATTTATTTTTGTATTTTGTTTTTTTAACTAAGACACTAAAACACATAAGAAAAGCAAAGAAAAAATCAAAAATACCAAAAATTGACGCAGAGACCCTTTCACGACGAAATGGTCGTCGGGAAAGACCTCGATCTTCACCTTTGACAGGTCGAGGCAAATCTTCGACGGGTCGAAGGTATGCTACTATCTCGCCCTTGACCTATTTTCGACAGGTTGAGACTCTTTTAACGAAAAATCAGAAAAAACCTACAACGAGTTCGACAGGTCGAAAGAACTCTTTGATGAGTCAAACAAAGGCTACGGAAAAATAAACAAAAACTCAAAAATTCAAAAACAATTGACTCAAAAAATAAAAAATTTATACATAGAGACTAAGAGTATGATATAAAACCCCATTCCACTCTTGAAATTTACATTGTCCTCAATATAAAACAAAAATAAAGCATGCAACACATCAAGCGAGCATGGAGTGGACACATAACACATCACAAAACACACTAAACATGGAGAAAAGTAACAAAGGAGAAGGGTTAAGAATGTAAATCTAGTTTCTAAGCTTCTCCATCAACATGGGTTGCCTCCCAAGCAGCGCTAAATTTAACGTCTTCAACCAGACGATGCACACCAATTTACTCCATCGGAGAGGGATCACGAATGGGGATCTCCTTCACATCCCGCATTTGAGAAGACTCATAAAAAGGCTTGACCCTATGTCTATTAACTATAAATATGCTGCCATCCTTTGGAGTTTATAGTTCTACTACACCATGAGCAAACATATAAAGTAAAACAAAAGAACCAGTCCATCTAGATCGAAGCTTACCGAGAAATAACTTCAAACGTGAATTGAATAGCAAGACCTTTTGTCCAACAACAAAAGACTTGCCCTTCATCATCTTATCATGGAACATCTTAGGTTTCTCCTTGTAAATCCGACTAGACTCATATGCATTGTTCTGAATCTCATCAAGCCCATTCAACTCTAACTTCATATGAACACATGCACACCATCAATGTCAAAGTTGAATCATTTAATAGCCCAATATGCTTTGTGTCCAAGCTCCACCAGAAGATGACATCCTTTGCCATAGACCATCTGATAAGGAGACATCTCAATTGGTGTCTTGCATATTGTTCTATATGCCCACAACGCTTTGTCTATGATTAACTCCAATCTTTTCGGGTTGGTCCAATAATCTTCTCTAAACTTTGCTTGATTTCCCTATTGGAAACTTCTACTTGCCCACTTGTCCGAGGATGATAAGGTATTGCCACCTTATGATGAACATTGAATTTCTTGAGCAAAGCTGCAAAAGACTTATTGGAAAAGTAGGAACCTCCATCACTGATGATATACTTGGGAGTGCTAAATCTAGCAAACAGCCACTTTAAGAACTTCAAAACAATAACATCGTTAGTCCGAGTGGCCACTGCCTCCACCCACTTTGAAACATAATCAACAAGTAGAATATAAACATTTTGTTGGGAGCTATGAAAATGACCCACAAAATCAATACCCCATACATCAAAGATCTCTACAACTAAAATTGGGTGCCGGAGAATTTGATCTCTAGGACCTAAGTTATCTGTGAGCTGACACCTTTCACATGACTTATGGAAATCATATGCATCTTTGAACAAAGTTGGCCAAAATAATCCACTTTTAAGTACCTTCATTGTCATCATCTTTCCAGCAAAGTGGCATCCACCTACATGTGAGTGACAAAAAGATAAAATGGATTGAAACTTAGTTTCAGGAGCGCACTTTCTTATCAACAAATTTGAACAATGTTTCCATAGGTAAGGCTCGTCCCACACATAGTGCTTAGCTGTCTTCACCAACTTGTCCATCTGAGCTCTAATGTTGTCACTTGGTATTCTCCCTGATACAAGATAGGTAACAATATTCGAGTACCAAGGCTTAGAAGCTGTAAGAGCAAAAAATTACTCATCTAGGAAGCTGTCACGTAGAGGCAATGAGTCATCCTTTGCGTTGGATCCATGAGTGATTCTGCACAGGTGATCTACCACCACATTCTCAGTAACCTTCTTGTCTTTGAGTTCACTATCAAATTCTTGAAGTAGTAGCATCCATCTAATTAACCTGGGTTTTGCATCCTGTTTAGTCATCAAATATCTCAAAGCAACATGGTCAGAGAAAATAATTATTTTAGTTCCTAACAAGTAAGACCTAAACTTTCCAAAGCAAAGACCACAACTAAGAGTTTCTTCTCTGTACTTGAATAATTCAACTGTGCATCATTCAAAGTCCTGAAAGTATAATAATTGACAATGGGCAACTTAGCTGGACGTTGACCCAGAACTACACCAACTGCATAATCAGAAGCATCACACATCAATTCAAAAGGCAAATTCCAATCAGGTGCATGTATGATGGGTGCAGTTGTCAGAAGCTACTTGAGTTTGTCGAATGCCTTCAAACACTCATCCGTGAAGTTGAAAGCTACATCTTTATGAAGTAGTGCACCTAACAGTGTGGATATCTTAGAAAAATCCTTGATAAACCTGCGATAAAATCCTGCATGTCCAAGAAAAGATCTCACCTCCTTCACAGTTAAAAGAAGGAGTAAAGTATGTAGTATATCAATCTTAGTTTTATCAATCTCATTGCCCCTAGCAGATACCACATATCCCAAAACTATACCTTGTTCTACCATAAAGTGACACTTTTCCCAATTCAAAACAAGGTTTGTCTCAACACAACGTTTCAACACCATGGATAAATGATGCAAACACATGTCAAAAGAATTACAAAAAACTAAAAAATCATCCATGAATACCTCAATGATTTTCTCAACCATGTCTAAAAATATGTTCATCATACATCTTTAAAACATAGCTGGGGCATTATAGAGCCCAAAAGGAATCCGTTTATTGGCAAATGTGCCAAATGAACATGTGAAGGTGGTCTTCTCTTAATCATTTCGATGGATGGCTATCTGGTTGTAGCCAGAATAACCATCCAAGAAGCAATAGAATGCATGATCTGCAAGACTCTCCAACATTTGATCAATAAAGGGTAAGATCGAGAAAGTGATCCTTATGAGTGGTTGCATTTAGTTTGCGGTAATCAATGCAAACTCTCCATCCAGTTTGAGTTCTTTGTAGTACCATCTCATTCTCATCATTTTTCACAACTGTGATGCTAGAACGCTTTGGAACAACTTGCACATGACTAACTCATTTATTGTCAGAAATAACATATATGATACCTGCGTCCCTTAGTTTGATTACTTCCCTCTTCATAACATCCATCATTGGAGGGTTATGTCGGCGTTGAGCTTCCCTTGTGGGCTTAGCTCCCTCCTCAAGATATATCCTATAAGTGCACAAAGTAAGACATATGCCCTTGATATCTGCTATGGTCTACCCAATTGCTTCTTTGTATTCTCTGAGAACAGTTAGCAGTTTCTCTTCCAGCTATTGGGTTAGCTTTGAAGAAATAATGAGTGGTAAGGTATCACCGGTTCCTAAGAATGCATACTTCAAATGCTCAGGTAATGACTTAAGATCAAGTTCAGGGGCTACCTTAATAGAAGAGCGAAGTGTTTTATCAGAGACCTCAATGGGTTTGGAATCCTTACCTATTGGCACAAATGGTCTGGACTCCAGTTCAACAATCACTTCATAAAACTCATCCTCTATGGCCAAGTCTTGAAAAGACTCAATCCTTAGACCATCATCATCCTCACACCCCAAACTTGAAGGTTGGTAATCCTATTTAGCCTCAAGTTCTCCCACTCTTCTCTTATTTGATCAATTTGACGGGTCAAGGGTTTCATTTGACCCATTGAACATTGGTTGCTTGAATGGTTTTACCGCCAACTTCTATGGTTGTCTTCCAAGCATCTTCTTCCATTGAGTATTAGATATATTCTTGCATGAAACTACCAAACGTATCAATTAAATAACAAGAATAATCACTAACATTACCCGAATGCTTCATGGATTCAAAAATATTGAAGCAAATCTTCCTATTGTCAACCCTTATGGTGAGAGTTCTCTCATAACAATTAATCTTTGT
The DNA here is from genome assembly GCA_946800695.1 of Geum urbanum. Classification (NCBI taxonomy): domain Eukaryota; kingdom Viridiplantae; phylum Streptophyta; class Magnoliopsida; order Rosales; family Rosaceae; genus Geum; species Geum urbanum. Next base: position 1,353,317 of record OX327008.1, on the reverse strand, counting down.
GCGGACGGTCCTTAAGAATGAACAACCTAAATAAATGGAAGCTCAGAAGACATTGGTTCTATTTCCATTTCCAAGATGAATAAGTCAGCTGGGAAGATCAAGTCACCTGCCTACACTAAAACATCCTCAGCAACACTTAATGGGTAGCAACTAGATCTATAAGCCAATTTAATAGTTACCAATGTGGGTTATGGTGGCAAGTTCAATTTTTTAAAAACAAAATAGAACATCAAATTAATAGAAGCACATAAATCTAATACAGCACCATAAACGTTAACCCTATTATCACCAACAATGCATAAAACAGTAAAACGCCTTGAATCCTCCATCTTGGAGGGTAGCTTTCTTTGTAGCACAGCAAAAACTTTCTTGCTCAAAGTTACCATGTCGGTTGGCCTATATTTCCTCTTAGCTGTACAAAGTTCTTTGAGAAACTTTGAATATTGTGAAATTTTCTTGAGTGCTTCGAGTAGAGGAATATTCACTTGGACCTTTATGAAAATCTCCAAGATGTCATTGACATTGTCCTCCTTATCTTACTTTTTCAACCTGTTAGGAAAAGGAATAGGAATGTCAGTGGAAGAATAAGGTTTAGAGGATACCTTCCTGTTTCTTGGAGTGGTTTGAACGTTGGCTCCAGGTGCATTTTCGACGTTTTGAACTGGGGTTCCTGGAGTTTTTAACGAGTCGAGGGTTTTCTCTCGATGGGTCGAAGGATCGCTTCTATCCCCCTCTGAATAAGTCTTCGATGGGTCAAGACTTTTGTCTCGATGGATCGAAGGTACTCCACTGTGAAGTCTGAGACGGTTCTTCGACAGGTCAAGAGTATCTCCCAACGGGTCGAAGGATGGCTGCTGTAACTTTTCAGCTGTATTTCCAAATATAATTAGCCCAAGTGCGGGCTCCTCCAACGTATGTGACCTCTTTTTAAGATTTGGAAGTGGCTCTAACACCTTCCAACTCCTTAACTCCATAGCATGCACATCACGCTCATTCTTAGGATTAGGCTATGTTTTGCTAGGAAGTGCTCCAAAGTTTTGTTGAGTCAACAGTTGTTGCACATGACTCATTTGACAATCAAGAAGCTTAATGAATTTCCCATGTTGTTGCGTTGTGGTCTTGAATTCTTGACGAAGAGCACTCAACTCCTGGCGATTATCCTCTCTATCTTTCTTCTTGTCAAACGTCATCTGTTAAATCAATGCTTCTAAATTTAAAGTACATGTTAATGCTTGAAGTGGTAGAGGGGGAGTTTGATACTGCTACTATGATCGCCTCTGAGCATATTATTTTTCATCTCCTCTAGGTGGTTTTGGTGGGAATCTAGGTGGGTTAGATGGGGATTAAGCACATTGTTGCTCCTATAGCTGAGAAGTGGATAATCCCTATTTCTTCCATAGGTATTGAATTGTTTTCCAACAAAATTCGCATCCTCTTCTTCCTCATCTGCTCTAAACTTAGGGAAATCTTCTGCCAGATGATCTATGACAGAATATATAGTACACACCACCTGAGCTGCATCTATGGTTTTCTTTTTATTAATCTTCAAAATGCTGGCAATCAATGCTATGTCATTCTCCATAGAGCCAAACCTCTTTTCCATGGCTCTATCTACTGCAACTGCATTCAAAGATCTTCCACTAGCACCCATGGATCTATCCCTTGACTGAAACTGCTTTAAATTTTCTACTTAGTTCTCAACAACTTCCTTGGCTTCAGTTCCAGTCATGGTCCACAAATTACCCCCACAAGCTGAATCAAGTTTGGACTGGTTAAAAGAATCAAGTCCTTCATAAAAGAACTATTTGAGTGCTGAGGTCAAACTTATGATGAGGGCATTGTCGAAGTACGTAGACCCTTAAATTGACTCCAGGCTTCATATAATTCATCTCCATCTTTTTGCCTGAAGGTACTGAGCTACTTTTTCAAATTCTTGGTGCGAGAGGCTAAGTAGAACTCCTTCATAAATGCAACACCTTAACTCTATGGATTCCAGCGTCAATTTTCACTTTTATACTTCATAACATTCTTAGACAGAACTAGAAAACAACTTTACAACCAAGGAAGCACAAAAACGGCAGAGCAAAGAAGAAGACACAACAATCACAAGTTCACAAGAATCACAACATACAGGGAGAGAGCAAAGAAGCTTCGAGATCGACTGAGAGAGCCATTAAGAGGAAGGCGGTGGAGGAGATGAGCCGATGAGGGCTAATGAGAGAGGAGAGAGCCAATGAGAGATGTCAGAGGATTGAGAGGAGAGAGCCGATTAGGTTTTTTTTTGTTTGTATTTTACTGATTTTTTTACTGTAAATTGACAATTTTGCCCCACCTATCCTGAGAAATTACAGACTTACGTATCCATTTAAGATACGTACGTATCCAATCCATATCAGAAATCAGATTTCGTATCCTAACGTATCCATGCATATCAGACGTGTATCGTACCGGTATCGGTATCCGATACGCGATAGCACCCCTCAATCCTGTTTCTGTGCTTCTTAACATACATCACTTTTACTGTTTTATGCTTTTAGGATTTTAGCCTCTAAAACTGATTATCTTATCAATAACCCGGGCCAACCCAACCCTAATTTTAGGAACTTATCCAAAAAAAAGTTGACACGGCCGACCCAAAAAATTATGATGGACCTGGCCCATTGTAGATCCCTAAAACACCCCATTGATGTTAAAGAAAGAAGAGGAAAAGGTAAAGTCTCAATTAAAATTCATTGAACTGAAAGGACCCGATTCCAATTTAGTTGTCTAAACCGGAATTAAGCCCTAACGACACCTGAGTCTACAAAAATTTTGCCAGAGTTTTTTCTCTTTCCACATCCTCGCCTAAGTCTCGATCACGATTTCCTGAATAAATAAAACATACATTACTATAATTAAATAAAATGTGCAAAAATCAACTCAGAAACTACCCGAAAATCCCTCAAACAATTTCAGAATTTTCCCTCGCCGGAGCCCCGCCGTGGTCAACTTTTTCTTCAATGTTAGGTAACTCTCTTCACAAGCATCAGACCACTCAAACTTGACCCCCTTCTTCGTTAATCGGGTAAGTGGAGTCGCAATCCGCGAGAAATCTTGTACAAAACGGCGATAATAACCTGCTACACCCAAGAAACTTCTTATCTCAGTAGCACTGGTAGGCCAGCTCCAATTCAACACCGCTTCAATTTTATCTGGATCAATGCTAGCTCCCTCAGCTGAAATTACATGACCTAGAAATTTCACATTATCCAGCCAAAATTCACACTTGCTAAACTTTGCTAATTTTCTCATAGAGATCCTTCCTAAAAGATCTAGAAAATGAGATGATTTTGTAAGGCGGTCAACAATGAACCAATCACCAACCTCAAACTCGAGGTCTTTCCTCCTTATATCAAAATCTACAATGTCTAACAACATCAAATCCACAGCTAACCCATAACCTCCTACGAAAATCTCACAGTCCCTATACACCCAGCTGACGCACACAACCTCACCGGACAGATATAACACTCGCCACATACCTAGAAGTGCAGAGGCATGTATAGTGGCCAAAGATGCCAATCTATATGACATAAAAGAATGCATAGCCCCCGGGTCTAACAACATAAGGACCAGATAACCAAAAACCTATAATGTACCGGTGATAACCTCAGCGGAATCTCTGCCCTCTCGCAGGGTCATGACATGCCGTCGGGCCTGCCTAGCGGGTCGTCCACACTGATTGCGACTCTGCTGATTTGTTTGCTCTATGGTCTGTGCTGGTCGAACTCCAGAAGTGGTACCCTGATTTCCACCTGATTTCTGGGTTGCTGAACCACCATAAGTACCCCTCTGCGGACACTCCCTAAATGACCCTCCTGGTCACAGCGATAACAAGTGGTAGTGCCCCGTTGACACAAACCGAAATGTGGTTTGTTACAAATGTTGCATAACAAAAAGTCTCTCGGTGCAGCGGGTGTATCATATAGCATCGAGGGTAACTCGATCCACTAGAACTCGCACTAGATTGCTGCCTCTGAGGTTGATTCCTCCTCCATCTCTGGCTCTTACTCTGATAAGATGTGCCAGTTAAAAATCTATAAGGTGTACTGCCAGAAGAAGAAGTTGACCCCGAAGTACTTGAGCTCACTCTCTTTGGAGAACCCTGGCTGGGTCCACCCTCCTAAAAGAGGAAAAGATGTTAAAGAAAGGCTGTGAGGCATACTTGGCAAATGTGATTAATACTGAAGTTTGTGTGCCGAGTATCGGGGATATTCCAGTGGTTTGTGAGTATCCGGATGTTATTAAGGGAAAACTACAATTTCATTACAAGAAAAAAGTGTGATTATTCAAACCTCCATAGGTCTCCTTACAAAAATAGGTTCACCAAATTGTCGAGTACTTTATTCATTTTCTCTTTTCACATCCATAACTTTTATCTTCAATCTTCCGGATTCAAGAAGAATTTGTGAATTTTTTTTACTTGAAGGTAAATAACATTCCGGTTTGGAAGGCAATTTTATTATGTAATATGACTAAGGTCATAATTGATGGCATTCAGAACAAACTCCGGAGCATGACCGAACCACTCCATATGAATGTTCGGATTATATGCTTGATTAGCAAAATTGTGAGCTACTCTATTACATTGCCTAGGAGCAAAACAAAGACCAGCCTATTTGCTTCTTGAAAATTTCGTTCACATCTTCTATTGGACCTCTAAGGAATGACTAATCGAGCTCCTTATTGGAACACCACTTTACTGCTACAAGACTATCCAACTCCACGATAACTTTTGAGACTCTTATTCACTCAAGAAATCAAGCCCATCCTTTACAGCTCTCACCTTTGCATGTGCTTCCAAACTTACACCATCATAATGATAAGCAAAGCCTGCAATAAACTTGCCCATAGCATCTAGGAGAACCCCGCCTCCACCACCTACATTTAAATTGAAGGCAGCATCGACGTTCAATTTCAACTCTCCTTCAAGTGAAGGCTGCCAAAAGGGCCAATGCTTGAGTGCCGTATTCTTCTGTTGTGCATGCATGATAGGTTTTGCATTAGCTTGATTAAATTCTTCATACCTGGCCATGGGCCCATGACTAATGAAACCATTTTCTTGGCCTCTTTTGCAGTGTCTCTCCATATCTTCTCATTTTTGTTTAGCCACAAACTCCATATAACCATCAACAACATCTCGAAATTTTGCTTTGAAAGCCGACTGACTTGCTCTAGCAACCACTCCTTCAAGAAAAATGCTGAAGACATGAACACATAGAGATCGAAAGGACTATGTGATATGATTTCTTTGGCAGTGGGACAAGAACAAAAGAGATGATATGTGGACTCCAATGTCGCGCAACATAGAACACACCTGAGGTCACCAGAGTAACCCTTTATGCTTAAACACTTTCGTGTGGGCAATATGTTATTGAAATCTCTCCATATGCAAATACGTACCTTCCCTGGAACATGCGATTGCCATATAGCCTTCCAAAGTGGCTTGAAACTGTCCGCTGCAGAAGTAGAAGCCAAAGAGGATCCCAAAACCGAGTCCCTTGCAATAAAGTAACCCGACTTCACAGTGTATTGACCTTGACGATCTAGCTTCCACGTCTAGAAGTCGTCTGTTATGACGATAATTATGTTCTTATTATGCTCCTAACTTTATGCGTATAGCTTGTTTTCTATGAATAAAGCATTGTTCTTATAACGTTTCCTGTTCTTGCTAGGAAATGTGGAGTTAGCTTGGAAATGTACTAAATATGAAGAATTAGATACTTATTGGAGAAGACGTATATATTTCCGTGGCCAAGAGAGAATTTGGAGCGACTTTGAAAAAATGACGAAATAGCTTCATCGGAGATCGTCGGAAGTTGCTCGAAACCCGCCAAAATTTGCCACAGCCAGCCAGCCCACCTTAGTCGGCCCAATCACATGGAGTCCAGCCTAATGGAGGCTCGTTCAGCTCATCTATGCTTACCAATCTGATTTGGAGAGGAAGAGAAGAAGTTGGACCACATGATGTCACTATTTTGGAGCTTAGCCATCCATAGCCTAAAATAGTGGATCATGGTCTCCCTAATTCAAAGTTAACCTTTAGATCTTCCATCTCACCATTTCTTATCATCTAAGGATCCATATTTTTCTCCCCATTCAGCCCAAATTCGAGCTCCCCCTTGCATCCACACACAACTCACCTCATTTTCAGATTTTCCATAGTTTTTCACACTCTCTAAACCACTTATCCTTATCCCAACCCTCTAGAACTCTCTTCTACCTCTTCTCCTCCCTTTCTAGGCTAAAACACCTCCATAACCACCACTGTTAAAGACCTAACTCTTCCCTCTCTTGGATAGTGCTGAACCTCTCCACCACCAAACCATCACTTTAGCCTATTTTGGGTGTTTCTCCCCTCATCTTTGACTCTAGGGTTTGGTTTGGTTTTTAGAGTTCAAAGAAGTAGGAAGTAATCTCTCTTCCCCTTGGCTCCTTGGAATCCTAAGGACTATCATTACCTTCTCTTGAAGATTTGGTGCTAGCTTGGAGTGAAGAAGTGAAGCTAGAAGCCTTGGAGTCATTTGGTTGAGCTTTGGCTAAGGGGACTCTTCGGTTATCTCTTTACTCTTCTAGTTCTAAACATGTATCTAAAATTTGTTTTCTATTATGATTAGTGAGTAGTTGCCTTTTGGAAGAGCCCTAGCCAATTTGATGTACATACAACTATGTTTTGAGTTATAGATTTAAATTTGGTTTAGTTTATTATATGTTGTGAATGAGTTTAATAGCTTGTGATGTGATTGTGGTATGTTTGCATGTTTGGGCTTGATTCAATATTTTCATACTCATGTCTTAGCTATGACTAAGTTTAGATATGTTTAAGGAAGCTAAAAATGAACCTAAGTGAATCAGTCAATCACCTAAGGAAGATAAGCATGTAAACATGACTTATGTTACATTTGAAAAGATGGGCTTAAGGTTTGGTTTTCATTGGGCTTGAGCATAGACCAAAGCCTTCTTGAAGTCCAAATGACTCAAGGAGCTTCAGTCAGGCTTACATTGACTCGAGAAGACTTTGTAGCTAATCGTTAATTCTTCTAATTCATGTTCTAAAACGTGTAGATTAGGAAAGTCATTAGAACATACTTTCATGTCCTCTAATAGAGACTTAGGAAGGAAAGTCATTCACATTCATCATAAGTGAACACATATTGAACTCATTAGGCATGCGGTATGATTAAGATACGATTCGTAATTGAGTTACATTATAGTTTTGGTTTGCTTTATACTTGAATGTTTGACCGGAACACTTCTAGTGCCCTAATGGCCTAGGAGCTTCGGTTCACAACCAATGGTAATTAACTCCAAAAGATCACGAATTGGATAATCACGTGTGAATCAGACTAAACTCATAACTTAGACATTGTTGGTACATTGAGTTGGCTAATTGCGACATCTTTAGCCGATCAAACATTTACATTTTATTTTATTTTTTACTTTATATTTTCACTTAATTTAGTTAGTAGTAAACATTAAATCAAATGACTTACTCTTGTGAGATACACTTCCACATGTTGATTTAGTTTTAGTATCATGTCATGTGTCTAGTTAATCCGTGATTTCAAGTGCTTAATCGAGTCAAGTTAAGGAGTTTAAGTGGTCAATCCTCATGGGTTCAGCACTCGATTTATTTACAAATACTATAACTTGACCCCGTATACTTGCGGGTAAGAGAAATTCACTTAACCTTAGATTAATCAATAGTCGAAAGGTTAGGGAGATAAATTTCATGAACATCCTCAACATTCCTACTGCTAATAGGAAGACAGATGATATTTGAAGAAGAATTTGTGAATATGAACATTCAGCCTTCGAAAACATTATGAAATACGTATTTCTAGAAAAATGGGCAAAAACATTAGATCTAAAATGAATTCGTTTATGCTGGAAATGTGAGTTATGTGAATGCTGTGCCTTACCCCTATATAATCGGGGGCGCGAGTATAGCACCTCTCAAAGAGAAACCCATTGCCGAGGAAGAGGACGAAGCTAATCAAGCTATTAATTAAACAGAAACCCGTTGCCGAGGAAGAAGAAGTTGAAGCTAAACTAGACACATTGTTTAGAGTGAGGCTGACCTTGTCTTTTTAGTCCTTAAGCTAAACCAGACACATGCTAAGTTTCCCACTGTCCACGGAGCGGTGATAGAGATCAAGGGGAGAGGTGGAGACCTAGAATCAAAACATTATCTCTTAGGTTTAAAACAAATAATAATAGTCAGCAATGAAGTGGCATGAAAACTGGTAACGGACACACATTTCGTTGCCTTGTTATTTCAAAATCGATCTTAAAAAAGTAATGGGAGTGTCTCTTCTGTTGCTACCATGACACCATATTGATATAAAATGCACAGAGATGATCTATCTGTTGCATCACTCATACAAATTTTGACAAAATATAGTTATAGATAGAATTACCGTTGCTTTGTTAATAGAATTTGGGGAATCTCATAATTGAATAAAGGGTCCTTGCTACAAACATGGAAACGGATGGCTTTTCTGTTGTTTTAGACACCATCTTAGATACAAATTGGTAACGGATTGCTCATTCTGACTACATTAGTGTCTATGTATGGTCACAGATGGCATTTCCTTTGCTCTTTGACAGCATATTAAAGATATATTGGTCACGGATTACTCATCTGTTTCTATATTGATATCTATGTTAATACCAATATGGTCATGGATGATACTTCTGTTGTTCTTTGACACCCTCTTAAACATAAATCGGTTACATATTGCTCATTCGTTACTACATTGGTATCTTTGTTAATACGAATATGGTCACAGATGACATTTTCGTTGCTCTTTAACATCATTTTAAACACAAATTGGTTACGGATTGCTCATACGTGACTCATTAACACACTACTACTTCTCATTTAGTATCAAAATCTGTTGCTTTTGTGTCTATTCTAATACACTACCAGAAATGGAGACATTACCGGCGACCTGCCATCGCCGGCCTTGTCTTTTTTTTTTCGCCGGAATTGACATTACCGGTGACAAGTCGCCGGCAATGACGTCATCGAAGATTCCCCGCCGGTGTTAACATTGCCGGCGACGGGAAACGCCGTCGCCGGCAATGGCAGCGCCGCCGTGGCCGGAATGTGAGACATTGCCGGCGACTGAGGTCCATGTCGCCGGCAATGTGTGGAAAAATTTTGAAAAAAAAACACGATTCTGGATTGGGCCCAATTCCAGAACCTGCATTGAAAGACATAAACCGTACAATCATACAAGTTGAACAGTACACATAAATGTCCAACGTACAGTACAAATAGCAACGACGATACGAAAATTAATTACAACTATAGGTCAGGGTCGAGGAACTTGCGGGTCAGGGTCGAAGTAATCCATGTACTCATTTGAATTCCGGTGGCTACCTTGGTCTTGCTCTGGTGTTGACTGGTGCGGTGGTGGTGGTGGATAGCTAGGGAACGGAGGGACCGGGACCGGGACCGGGGGAGGTGTGGGGAACGGTTGTCCGGTAGTCTGAGCCTCGTACATCGTTCGCATCCATGTGTACATCTGAGCCTGCACCTGTGTCTGCTGCATTTGGTACTCGGCCATCTGCCTCTTTTGCTCCTCCAACTCCCTCTGCGTCCTGTGAAGCTCCGCTGCGAGGTTACGACTAGAAGTTGAACTTCTTGACCCGGTAGAGTATTCTGAAGTGTTCTTTAATAGTCCTTCGCCCGCCGTGCCCATTCCCCTACAGTAGTAGGTATTCTTGCCAGTCCCGCACGCTTTTGCCATGATCTGAGCCGCTATAGGGCGATCAAGCGGATCGATCTGAGAGGCATACTGGGTGACTTCTTCCTCGGAGCAGTCAGGATGGTTAGTCCGAGCTATATTCATGGTCACTTCCACGGTCGCCTCCTCCACTCTCGCCTAATTGAAAAGTGAAAATGAATAACGTATTAGGTAACAAAATAAATTAATATCGAAAAATAGTTTTATTAACACATGGAGAGGCGAAAGACTTACCGCTTCGTCAGGGCACTGCGGATAGAACTTTTGATGAATATACACCAAGGGGTTCACTTCTTGTTGTTGCTGCGCCTTAGTCAACCAACCCATGTAGTTGAGTGAACCTGCATAATGGGCCCTGGTGTTTTTCAATCTATTCGCCCGGTTCGTCTTCGAAATCGCCTTGTTTGATAAACATATGGAAAAAAATTAGTAACTAACTATTTCAATCTGATACGATACATTAAGGTTGTAAGATATATTAAGGATGCATACCCGAGCTTTGGGGTGCTCGAAGTGGGCTATCAGCCACAGCCACTCGTACTCCCTAAACCGGAATTCGCTAGGGGTAGAACCTCGGCCTAGCTCCTTGTATACAGTGTAATGGGAAGAAAGCTCGTTCTTCCACTCTTTATACCTATATTAAAACAAGGAAAAAAAGTTAGAGATATTAAAACACTTGATAAACAAAAATCTAACTCGATATATATTCAAATAAGTCGAAGCACATTACCTCATATGTAGTTGACGCTCTACCCACGTGTGAATAAGAACTTCATCCACGTCAAACCACACCTGCAATATGAATATATAAAAGGTAAAATTATATATTTATTCGGACTTAATTAATAAATGTAAAATTTACGTAATAAAAATACGATTTTACTCACACTGAGTACATTATGCACTTGCATCTTCACGTAATTAGGCACAGATTCCCAATCTGGCCAAAGCATTGGGACCTTGTCCCGCACGATCGCACCGGCCATGCTGAAATATTTGCGCGTGGTGTCGAATGCCTCGATCACCTCGCCATCCTCATTGGCCCTTATGGGCGTTTTCCTTCCGTCGGTGGCCTGCTCAAGTCTCTTCCCGGTGCAGGTGCCTCTAGCCCCTTTCCGTTTTCCAGTCCCATTAACGAAATTGCCTAATAATACAATGTCAACAAATTGATATCATTAATTGAACCTATCGCAAGTCTTAAGTAATAATTAAGTAATCAATCTGATGTGAAATAAAATTTACCTGCATCGTCCGTTTGTTGGTTGGTGCACCTCACACTCCAAAGATACACGGGGTCGAACGGGAGGAAGTTATACGCTTCCTCCACAGTCAGGAACTCCGGCCGTCCTTCAATATAAACAGGCATCCCCCCATCATCAAATTCAGGGATGACAGGAATCTCGTCGGGTAGGAAGAGACCGGACGGCGGAGATAGACGAGGCCTGGACGATGAGGCGCCAGCACCATGTGTCTCAGATGATTCCCGTGAAACGGGAGTAGGCACTGGGCGAATATGGGGCATTCGGATTGAGGGAGTTTCTGATGCCCCCGTTGACTGTCGCTCGTCTGAGGCTCTGCCACCGGAGGGACGTCTGCTGATTGAGCGTCTCGAGACTGAGGCTCAAGCCTCGACTTTCGGTTCCACGGCTCTTGATCGTGCAGCTTCCTCCTGAGCTCGCGCCTCTAGCAAGGCTCTCGTGCGAGCAGTCATCATTGGCCCACTGGGCGTGTTGCTAACTGCGGGCAAGGAGGAAGCTTGACTACTGTTCCCTCCACTATTTCGGGAACCTCTCTGAAGCCAATTAGCCGCAAAACCTCCTGGCATGGACACCGTAATAGTCATGGATTCGGTTCTATAACAAATCGGAACCGGAACAGTATGGAACCGGAACCGTTTGAATGTGGAACCGTTATATTACAAACGGTTCCGGTTCCAAACTGGGGTTCTATAACAAATCGGAACCGGAACCGTTTGCAACCGGAACCGTTTAAAATCGGAACTGTTTCATAGGCAACCGTTTGTAACATAACCGTTATATTACAAACAGTTCCGGTTCCAAACGGTTCCGGTTCCAAACTGGGGTTCTATAACAAATCGGAACCGGAACGGTTTGCAACCGGAACCGTTTGAAACCGGAACTGTTTGGAACCGGAACCGTTTGTAACATAACGGTTCCGGTTGCAAACCGTTCCGGTTCCGATTTGTTATAGAACTCCAGTTTGGAACCGGAACCGTTTGGAACCGGAACCGTTATGTTACAAACGGTTCCGGTTACAAACAGTTCCGGTTTCAAACGGTTCCGATTTCCACCTTCATTTATACGATTAATTAACAACTATATCACATAAATTAACATATATACATTTTTGATATATATATACATCATGCATTTTAATTAAATTTAATTTTCACATATTCATCCAAATCACAAACCCTAATTAATTTTCCACATTTTTCACACATATACATACATCATGCATCTTAATTAGGTTTAATTTTCACATATATATACATCACATATTCATCCAAACCACATATATACATAATTTTCACATATATATACATCACATAATTTTCACATACCTATATATATATATATATATATATACATCACATATAAATACATTACACATACACATACACATACACATACACATACACATACACATACACATACACATACACATACACATACACATACACATACACATACACATACACATACACAAAAATAATTAAAAATTGAGAGAGAGAGAGGATCGGACCTGCCATGGTGGAGTCCGATCTGCTTTGCCGGCGACGGAGGTGAGGGGAGGAGAGGAGGGGAGGAGGGGAGGAGGAGAGGAGGAGAGGATCGGAGGAGGAGAGGAGATGACTCGGTGGAGAGGAGGAGGAGGAGAAATAGGAGGAGGTGAGGGAGAGGATCGGAGGAGAGGGAGAGGAGGAGGAGGTGAGCTAGTTTTCGCCGAAGGAGGAGGAGAGGGAGAGGAGGAGGAGGAGAGGGAGAGGAGGAGGAGGAGAAATGAAGCTCGGGCTCGACCACCCAGTTTCTATCCAGACAACATTGCCGGCGAGTTGCTTATAACTCGTTGGTAATGTCATTACCAACGACATCAACTCGTTGGTAATGACATTACCAACGAGTTATAAGCAACTCGTTGGTAATGACATTACCAACGACGAGTTAAGTCGTTGGTAATGTCATTACCAACGAGTTGCTTATAACTCGTTGGTAATGTTGACATTTCCCGAAAAATATCCGACAACATTTTTCGACTACAATTTCCGACTACATTTTCCGACTACATTTTCGGACTACATTTCCGACAACATTTTCCGACTTCAATTTCCGACTACATTTTCCGACTACATTTTCCGACTACAATTTCCGACTACATTTTCCGACTACATTTTCCGACTACATTTTCCGACTTCAATTTCCGACTACATTTTCCGACAACATTTTCCGACTACAATTTCCGACTACATTTTCCGACTACATTTTCCGACTACATTTTCCGACAACATTTTCCGACTTCAATTTCTGACTACATTTTCCGACTACATTTTCCGACTACAATTTCCGACTACAATTTCCGACTACATTTTCCGACTACATTTTCAGACAACATTTTCCGACTTCAATTTCCGACTACATTTTTCGACTACATTTTCCGACTACATTTTCCGACTACATTTTCCGACTACAATTTCCGACTACATTTTCCGACTACATTTTCCGTCTACGATTTCCGACGACATCATTAACGTACTAAGGATGATAATCGTAATCATCGTCATCACTTGAGTCTGACTCGGTTTCATAGGTAACCTCTGGCAATATGTGTCTCTCCTCGTCATCTGAATCAGCGTCAACTTCATATGGATTAACATCGAGAAGTTCTGCCCCAGTAATTCGAACCACACTCCCAGATCTCACATTATTAAGGCGAATCGTAGATGATTCCGGAATGTCAAAAGCGTTCGGCTCTTGGTATGCAGTAACTTCCTCATCATCTGCGGTATCACCAAGTGTGGCAGCACTGTATATGTTTCTATGAGCAACATGGTTAACCACCTTCCACGGGACTTTGTTAAGAAGATCGTCCAGGTAAAACACTTGTTTTACTGATGAGGCAAGAACGAAAGGGTCATCTTCATACCAGGTAGTAGCAGTATTCACCGAAAATGTTCCGTACTGATCGGTCGTTGTGTTCTCCGGGCTAGTATCAAACCATCTACACTTGAACAAGTGCACTTTCATGCGGTTCCCATAAATTAGTTCAACAACTGAATGAAGGACACCGTAATAGTCAACGCCATCCTGCCCACCATGGACCATCACCCCACAATTCTGTGTTTTCAGTCGGTCGTCTCGATTTTCACATATAAATTTCACGCCATTGACCTAACACATCGAGTAAACTTTTGAAGCTATCGGCTTCATAGCCAGGACCCTCAATTCGTTTGACCACTCTGGGCAACCATCATCTTCTACATGGTTCATCTGAAAACGTCCAGTAATACGTACAGAAGAAATTATGTCATCTTGAAACCACAAAACCACGTACATACATACATGCTATATAAGGATATATATAAAAATAGACATATACACATATACCCTTACCCATTGACCAAAGTAGTTTGCAAACGTCCTGTTGTGGTATTCAACATTTCCGGCAATAGCAGGGCAGTGAAGATGATAGTTTTTCCAATATTGTACTTCTTGACAGTTAATCAGTACCGACCAGTGGGCAATGGCTACCTCATTTCCATCCAATTTGTACGACTTTGGCAAGCTTCCCTGTACTACCACGTCACAGGAGATGATAGAAAGGTTGAACTGGGGTTCATCTATCGGCATCTGTTGTTGGGGGTCCTCAAGCGCTCCCAAGTACACTTTGGTGTACGTTACACACTCGTGCGCAAGATATGCTTCAGCGATACACCCTTCAGGTGCATATTTATTCTTCACATAGTCCTTGTAGGCTCCCAATTGTCTACAAGTTAACAAGTGCATGTTAACTTACTTAAAAAATAAGAATTTACATATAAATTTCCGATTTCCACCAAATGTATGAATCATTTGTACCTTTCCATGGGATACATCCAAGTGTAGTGTACGGGACCGGTAAGCAACAATTGTTCGGGAAGATGGATCATCAGGTGAGGCATTATGTCGAAAAAATTTGGGGGAAATATCCTCTCAAGCTTTCACATGATAAAAATGATGTCATCTTGCATCTCCCTGAGGTCTGATTTTTTAACTTCCCTGGTGCATAACTTCTGAAAGAATCTTGACAAGGCCACCAACGGCTCCACCACCTCTTTGGGCAGGTACTCTCGAATGAAAATAGGGAAAAGGCGTTGAAGCAGTACATGGCAGTTATGACTCTTTAATCTGTACATCTTATTGTCCCGGAAGTTAACACACCTGCTTATATTTCCTGCATAGCCATAAGGATACCTGCATATATATATATATATATATATCCATAGGCAACAATTATATTTCTCGCATATAACCATAATCTGGTAAAAATTTAAGGCCAAATTCCTACGTAGCCATAAGAATATATACCTGACATTACTCAGCCACCGAAAAATTTCTTGCTTATGCTTCGGCTTCACGGTGTAAGGAGCTTGCGGCATTTTTCTCTTACCATCTCTTAACCACAAATGTTTCCGCATACCCATTGCTTTCAGATCAATGCGTGCCTTAGGGATGTCTTTTGTTTTCCCCTCCAAGTTAAGAACTGTGCCCACAACACTTTCACACACATTCTTCTCTATGTGCATGACATCTAGGTAGTGTCTGATAGGCAACCTGGGCCAGTATGAGAGTTCCCAGAATATGCTCTTGTGTGTCCAAAACTTATACCTTTCGGGCTTGTCTGGAATTGACGCGACTATGTCAGGATGATTGCTCAGTTGGCCAAAATCATATTCATTCAACACTTCCAAAATTTCTTCCCCTGTCCATCGCCTGGGTGCCACACCTGTTTCCACAGTCCCATCAAACGCGTCTGGATCCTGCCTAAATAGGTGATCATATGGAAGCCAACAACGGTGACGCATCTGAACAATTTTACTGCAATGAGGACTGCAACAATCAACCATCATGTACTCTGAACAAGCCCTGTAACCCCTGGTAACGTTGCCCGACAACATACCGCGGGCAGGAAAATCACTGATGGTGCCAACAAGTATGGCATGCATCTGGAACATCTCGTTTTTGAACCTATCGTAAGTGGGGTGGCCACACTCACTCAGGTACTTAAGCTCCTCAATCAAAGGCCTCAAATACACATCGAGACACTTGCCTGGATAACCCGGGCCCGGAATTAACAGAGTCAGCATATTGTATTCCTTCTTCATGCACATCCATGGTGGAAGGTTGTATGGTACCAAAATAACTGGCCATATATTGTATTGAAGACTCATGTTGCCAAAAGGGTTGAATCCGTCAGATGAGAGCCCTAGCCAAACATTTCGGACCTCTGCTGCAAAATGATCAAACTCCCTGACCATGTGCTTCCAAGCCTCTCCGTCGGAAGGGTGTATAAGGGTGTCATCGTCAGGCAAGTTCCTCTCAGCCCACCATCTCATTGCCTCGGCCGTGAAAGCACACATGAACAACCGCTCCAGCCTATTAATAAGCGGGAAATATCGAAGTATCTTCACAGCTTTCTTGTTGCCTGCAGGAGTCAACTTATACCTTTCTGTAAAATATACCGGGCAGGCTTCAAGGTCTTCGAGATCTTTTCCCCAGAAGAGAATACAATCATATCTGCATGCATGAATTTTGATGTAGGAAAGCCCAAGATCTTTCAGGATATGTCGCACCTTATGATGAGTTGTAGGAAGACGATGACCAGGTGGCAGTAGCGAAGCAGTCCACTTCAGCCAAGAATCAACAGCTTTGACAGACATTTTGTTCTCCATTTTGAGCTGCATCACTCCCATAACACTTTCAAGAACAGTCTTACTACAACCGTCGTACAACGGAGTCTGTTGCAATGCAATCAGGTTGTTGTACTTGTCCAGACCGCTTGTGTTGACATGAGCTCGAGGTAATGGCTCGACTGGCTCGATATGGGGGAAACCCTCAACGACGGGAGGGACATTTGGTGCTTCATCAGCAAATACACCGCTCTCATGAGGAAACATATCATTGATTAACATCGATGTTAGATCATAGGATGGACTGCCTCTATCAGCAAAATGTCCATGATCATAGCGTGGTCTGGCCCTCTCACCAAATTGTCCATGATCATGCGGACCCGCTAACGATGGTTCACCGTGATAAATCCAACAAGTGTACTTATCCCAAAACCCGTATTTACTCAGGTGCTTCTGGACTTTATCAATGGGAAAACGAACTCGATCGCTGCGACACTTACATTCGTTACACGGGCAATAATGAAGTGTAGTGTCTCCACAATTAGCCTTCACAAAATCCACAAAACTCCTAATTCCCTGGTGATATCTGACATCCCATCTTTCGAGGCTCATCCAACTCTTGTCCATCCTGAAAATTCTAACAATTTTACGTATTAATTATATATATATACACACATTCACTACTAATAATCGACGCGATATCTCAATTCAATTCACAAATTCTCTGAATTCAATTCAGTACTCGATGATGCATGGTATTCTTCTTTTTTCAATTCAAAACGTATTTGACTAGGTAGGAGGCTCTGTTAAGCCTGGCTCCGATAACACTACGATAATACTAGTCGTTAATTCAAACACAAGATAAGATTAACTACAAGCAGTTTTCTCGTTTCGGTGCGTGATATCGATCAACAACATTTCATATATATATATATATATATATATATATATCTCACGAATTGGATTTGATCAACACACACATATATATATACATACACATATACGTATATATACACGTACCTATATATATAGCTTCCCGAGTGATCGAGTTTTCGACGCGCGCCTTAATTTTTACAATATACCGAAGGATCGATTTCAGAGCGTACGTTTTCCTTCTTTCGATTTCTCTGGATTTTTTTCGATCAAAATGAAAGAATGATCGAGCTGATGCAATCTTCGTCTAATATAAGAGACATTGCCGGCGACGGAGTAAGTCGCCGGAAATGAAGACATTACCGGCGACTTTACGCCGGAAAATCGCCGGTAATGTTCCAAAACATTACCGGCGACTCCAACCGTCGCCGGCAATGTCGAGCCACACATTTCCGGCGAAATTCCGGCTGGAAAATCGCCGGAAATGTTCACCTTGACATTGCCAGCGACGGTTGGAGTCGCCGGTAATGTTTTGGAACATTACCGGCGATTTTCCGGCGACATTACCGGCGACGGTGTAAGTCGCCGGTAATGTTGAACATTACCGGCGAATTTTCCGGTCGCCGGCCTTGTCTCCGGTGATCTCGCCGGTAATGACAACAAATGTGGTAGTGATAGTTGCATAAATATGCAACTCTCTTATACTTAATTATTTCAAAAATATTTAGTTTATTTGTTTAGTTTTCAGTAATTAATTATATTTTTGTCTATTTAGATTAATTGGAGAAAAATATAAAAAGGAGCAATAATAGAAGAATTTTATTCAAATAAGGAATGATGATGTGAAAAATCCATGTGGTGATGACTCAACCCTAAATCGATGAGGAGAAGACCAAAATCATACCTATATAAGCATCTTTTGAGAAAAAAAGTAGGGTTGTTGAATTTCAGAGAGAGAAGCATAAGAAGAGAAGAAGCGCTGAAACTAAGGATTCCATGTCGTCATCCTTCGACCCATCGAGATACTCTCTCGACCCGTTGAACTAAACCTTCCGAGAATTCTAGGGTTTTTGGTTTATTCTCCCTTACTAATCATGTTTTCCTATTGCGTAATTCCAACTATGAGTAGCTAAATTTTCCTAGTTAGGGGTTGATCGAAGCCGTAGACATGCTTACAATTTTGAACTCCTTGTGATTTAATTAACTATTTGGTTGAGTTTTACTTCACTGTTCTTCCATAGATGATATCTACTATATGCTTCTTTGGTGGCCAACTTAGTTCCATGTTGTAGAATCTAATGTCTTGAGTGTGTGCATAATCAACATATTATCGCATGTTCAACAGAGACAAAACTAGCTCTTGAGTGAAGTAATTCTTAGTGATATCAGGGTGACCACCAAATCAATCTTTCAAGCTTTGTTATTCCTCAAGCATTCTTAGAATGTAATGACTCTAGTTCTCTAGGCTTACACCACCATATGTATAAGTCGGTTGATTAGGAATCCAGTTAGAGCGGATGACCACTCTCTTTTTCATGCCAAGTAAGAGAGTGTAATATGCACGATGACTTAATCATAGCTCATGCATGAGAAATATTCATCCATGGTTATTTAGATTAGGTGGGGGTAATCATAGGTTGTCCAGGGTGGAGAGGAGTTCCTAAAATTCATCTCTATCTGATTTCTTCAACATATTTACTTTT
This sequence comes from Geum urbanum, assembly GCA_946800695.1. Taxonomy (NCBI): domain Eukaryota; kingdom Viridiplantae; phylum Streptophyta; class Magnoliopsida; order Rosales; family Rosaceae; genus Geum; species Geum urbanum. The sequence continues at coordinate 1,334,040 of OX327008.1, read as the reverse complement.
CAAAAATTTATTTATTTCTGCAGTAGTTGTGCCTCGCGGAATTATTTAGGCAACCAATTGAACTCCAAATACCCTCAATATTTGTGTGGTAGTCCATCACTGAGTCTAGTGTCTTGTGTTAAATTATTGTAATTTTTGGTTTAGTCTAAATAGTTTGTAAATTAGTTTATCTTTAGTGGTCGAGTCTGTCAGGTTTCTGATTTTTGCGTCTTTTAGTGTTTCTTGTGTCCTTGAGTCTTAATTTCACCAATCCTCTATGGGTAAAGACCCATATTTTCCATTAACTATATTAACATAATTGCTTAAGAATAGGGTTATCTTTGAGAGTGATTTTTAACTTATCAAATTTTGGCGCCATGGCTGGAAATTGTTTAAATACTACCAAAAAATCACACTTAGACGACAAATCTTAATAGTTTCGTTGTTTAAGTCGCTGTTAGATGATAAAAAAAAATATTCGTCGGACAAGAGAAAATTTCATCGTCTAGGTTGACCTTAAACGACGAAATTAATATTTGTTGCATAAGAAATGTCTTAGATGACGAACACAAATTTTCGTGGTCTAAGATCTGACTTAGACCACGAAATCTATTTTTCGTCGTCTAAGTATAATAGCTTAGATGAACAAAAATTTCTACATCGTCTTAGAAGACGTACTTAGATGACGAAAATAGAATTCGTCATCTAAGCTTGCACTCAGACGACAAATACATTCATTTCGTCGTCTAAGACTATTTCTAAAACCTAAACCTAAACCCTAACCCTAAACCCTAAGCCTTAAACCCTTTCCCCTAAACCCAAAAAGTGTTAGATGACGAAACCCATTTTTTGTAGTCAAAGTACTACTTAGACGACGAAAATTACCCACCACTACAAGAAAAACGTACTTAGACCGCGGAGCGTTTCCGTCGTCTAAGTGCGTTTTTCCGTCGTCTAAGTACTTAGACGACGGAGCCTTCGTCGTCCAGGTTCCGTGCTCCAAGTGCTGTCGTCCAGGCACCTGGACAACGGAGAATTTCATCTCCGTCGTCCAAGTGCACTTGGACCGCGGGCACTTTCCGTGGCCCAGGTAAGTACCTGGACGACGGAGAATTTTATCTCCGTCATCCAGGTTCTTACCTGGGCCACGGATAAGGTGACACTCTCCGTGGCCCAGGTAAGCACCTGGACGACGGAGATGACATTCTCTGTCGTCCAGGTGCCTACCTGGGCCATGGAGTTAGTCACGTTCTCCGTGGCCCAGGTAAGAACCTGGACGACGGAGATGAAATTCTCCGTCATCCAGGTGCTTAATTAATTTTAAAATAAAAATAAATTTTTATTAATTATTAATAATTTAATTTATTATTAATTGAATTTAAATAATAAAAAATGCTAAAATTAATTAAATAAACTAAATTTGTAATATTACTCAATTAAATAATAAAATTAATTTGTACATACATAATCGAAAAATGCATAAAATTAAAATTAAAATATTGTTCGGAATGCGGAAAGAAACGAGATAATAAACTACTAGCTAATATACTGGAGGAGCAGATGCGCCGCCGAGTCCCCCGCCTCCAGCTGGGTCGTCGTCGTCGGGGTATGGGTTCGGAGGAGGTTGACATTCTCCTTGAGATTGTTGCATGAGGGCGATGAGTTGGGTTATTTGTGCTTTTGCTCATGAAGTCTTTGACGCATGGATTGATTTTCCTCACGTGCCAGTCGAGCCTCTTGAATGGCTGCTTCGACGGCCGCAGCCTGAGTACGTCTCCGCCCCGAACCTCCAGTAGATGATGAGTCGGAGGTCGTCGACAAATCTCGAACTACCTTAGGTCCGAACCCCCTAACCTCCTTGCCAGCTCTACGACCATAGACCTCATCCGCGATTGCAATTTGGCTCTCCATGGATAGAGGAGGCAGGTCTTCCGACGGCAAATCTGGGAACGCAAGCTGAGTGTTAGCCAATTCTTCCTGCGCACGCTCTACCACCCTTGCCTACAAAAGAATAATAAAAAAATTATAATGAAATAATATTTAAATAATAATTACTACAATTAAAAGCACATATATATATATCACTTACGCCGTATTAACTCGCTTCATTATCGAGCTCAGGCGTCACGTACGCGCTTATGCTTGCATCGAGATAAGGGTGTTTGGAGCCCTTATTCTTGTGCTCCTTGGCTATTTGAATGAGTTGCTTGGCGCCGGAAGTATGGTGTTTGTCCTTCTTCCCCCGATTGGCTTTGTTGACTCCAGAGAATTTCTGTTAGACAACATAAATCATTAAAAAATTACTAAGTAACTAAAATTAAAATAATTCAATTTTCTTAATTGAAATAAAAAAAGTAAACACCTTAAATTCTTCATCTTGAAAGTGGTTACACAACCACTGCCACTCATCTTCTCTATCCCCACGCAGCTCTACGGGGGTAGGCACGGGACCGATATTTTCGAAGTACTGATGGAGCTTGTACTTCCAATCACGGTAGATGAAGTTGGCGGTTTGGTTGATATGCCTCAACATCGGCGGTGTCGGATCCACCTCAAATTGTTCCTATCAGAAATAAATAGAAAATTATAATCGTATATATTATGAAATTATAACTAATATTAAGAATATTATATAATAACTAAAATTGTACGTATTACGTACCGAAAGTTCTTTAAAGAGTTTCGCCTTCTCATCATCCGGCACCTCCTTCCAAGTAGGGGCAGTGAGACGAACCCGGCTATGAAGGAGTGACCCTATGCTATGTGCCGAGAGACTTGCTAGCTGAGCTGTGGGAGGGCCATCAGTGAATTCGTCGTAGGGCAAGTCGATCTTTTTCTCGGTCGCCTTGCAAATTTTCTCCGCTTTGCCCTCTTTAACGAGACCGCGAGTCCTTTTTGGTTCCGGGTCAGTCGGGGCCCTCCTTTGGTTACGCTGGGCGCTGTACATGATAGATTCAGAGGTCGAGGACGCCTGAGTTCTTGCTGTTGAACCGGTACCGGGCGTCGGAGTTGAAAAGGTGTCGACGTCATCACCGCTGGAGATAAATGGGGCAGCGGGAATTTCTCCAGAAGGCGCTGCCGACGGACCAGATGAAAGGTCTGGATTGAGGGCGTGGTTGCCCTCCTGTTCAACCCAACCGACTTGGTTCGCCAAGCGGCGGAGCATAGCATCTTCTGCCTCCTGTTGGGCTTTTTTCTTGCCGGATGGAGCCATTTAATGAAACCTAGGAGTACGTTGTTAAAATAGCTAATTACCATAATAATTACAACTAAAAATTTACGCTAATTAAGTACGGTTAAGATTTAAATAGAGTACACTATCTTGGCTTTTTGGGTCGTTCAATGGACGTGCGACCCGCGCGATAAAGTGTAAATTTTCAATTAATCAGCCTTGGTTAAATCGAAAAACATGGCCAGTTAGGGATAGAGATAACGCGAGAGGCAGGACTAATTTCGACAAAACACCCCGAGGCTAACCAAATGAATGGTATATACTCTATTGGTGTCGTCTTTCTTAGATCCAAAACTTGTCACCAGTCATAACCCGTTTCTAGACACCATGTCCGACATTCGGCCAATTTTTCGAAAATTTACACTCCCTCAAGTCCTTTGCAAACTCCGCCCTCAACCTCGTGTCCATAACTTCACTTAGGTTATGGTGTGCGGTGATGAAATCCACATATCACAAGGGGTTAAGGAGATAAGCTAAGAAAAGAGGTGCCATCTATTCTAAAGAGTGCGACTTAATAAACCAAGCTTATGTACTAAATTTAAATCAAAGACGTACTACCATGCAATTTACTAGAAAATACACGTAATTATCAATTAATTAAAACAATAAATAATGACAATAATGAATTATTATTTATCATGCATTTAATAATAATTATTCAATTACCAATATAATTAATTATTATTAACAATAATTATTATTACTATTATTTAATTAAAATAATTATTATTTACCAAATAACTATTATAATAACTAAATAATTAAATGATAACAACTAAATGATTATTATAATAATTATAATAACTAAATGATTACTAAATATTAATAATAACAACTAAATAATTATTATAATTACAACTATTAATTATTTAAATTAATTATTTAATTATATTTAGAAATTAATTAATTAAATAAAAATAATGTTAATAAGGTAAAAAATAGAAATTTACTTCGTCGGAATAATCGGGAATATCGCCGGAGTTGAGTCGTCGGAGAGGAGGAACCACGCCAGAAATTTAGTCGCCGGAGGAGAAAAATCGCCAGAGGAGAGGAGAGGAGAGGAGAGGAGATGGAATGAGAAAAGGAGGGGGGGACTGTGCTATATATAGACTTTCACCTAGACGACGGAGCGCTGTTTTCCGTCGTTTAAGTGGACTTGGACGACGGAAACGCGCTTTTCCGTCGTCTAGGTGAAGCGTTTCAATTTTTCGAAGCGGTGCGTAATTAATGGGCAAGATGTTTCACCCGCCATAAATTTGGACTTAGACGACGGAGAATGAATTCTCCGTCGTCTAAGTGAAATTTGAAGTGGCGCCGAAAATTAAGGCGGCACATTGAACCGCCATAATTTTCAACTTGGACGACGGAGAATGACCTTCTCCATCGTCCAAGTGCAAATTACCAAGAAAAATAAAATAAAAAATAAAATGAACCGCCATGGTTTTTTGAACCTGGACGACGGAGATGGTCATTCTCCGTCGTCCAAGTTCTTACCAGGACGACGGAAAATGACCATCTCCGTCGTCCAGGTTCAAATTACGTTAAAAAAAATTTAAAAATTATTTCGCAAGGAATTTGGCGATCTATCATTCGAATGAAATAGTTGTAAAATATCGATGAACACATCGTATATATGAACAGTTAAATTTGAAACGACGAATAATTTTACGTCTTTAAAGTTGGTAAGTATCAACTAATCTTTACGACTTAAGTGTTCATAAGTATAGGCTCATTTGCAGCAGATTATTAACGAAATTGAATTTGGACAAAACAATCGTTGGATACGTTCGCCGTAACATAATATATAATTACAATAATTTTCAGAAAATAATAAGTTCGTGAAGGGTTTCATCGGCACAGTCAACCGCAAAACCGAGATTTTCACAAACCGGAAACGTGGATACAAGACATTTCGCAACTCCGATTTTCGAACTGTCGAAACTCACACACCAAGAATTGTTTACTCTAAATTCTTGACAAAAATAATATGCATTGGAAGATGGTCTAGATGGTCGTTGTCTTAGGAAAAATTATGAAATCTGCACCTGGACGACGGAGAAGCTCATCTCCGTCGTCCAGGTGCATAGACCCTGAATTCAGGGGTTAGGGCCTTAGGGTTTAGGGCTTAGGGTTTGTTCACTTGGACGACGCAAATTCCCTTCTCCGTCGTCCTAGTGAGTACCTGGACGACGGATAATGATTATCTCCGTCGTCCAAGTGTACAAACCCTGAATTCAGGGGTTAGAGCCTTAGGGTTTAGGGTTTAGGTCGTCCAACGTCATTTGTGTATCCGTTCAATTATTCTGATTCAAGTCGATAATTAAAAAAATGATCGATCGATCCGATCTGCTAGATTTAGGGCCGAGGATTTAGGGAGATAGCCAAAATACCCAAAAGGCGAAATCTGGAATTAATTTCTCCGTTGTCCAGGATATATAATTCGGATGAATTAATTAATTTAATTTAATTTACGTACGTCGGTCGATCCGATCTGATCGAGCATTGACGCGTACGTGTAATTAATTAATTAATTAAGTACAAACATATTAAGATCTACGTACATATATACATTCTCCTCCTTATAATATATTTATATTAATTATTGATCGATGATGCATCGTATATTACAATAATTACATAAATTAATTACCAATTAATTTTTCTCGTCTTGGTTAAGTAGTCATCATCATAATCGTCATCATCCTCGTCCCCCGGTATCCGATTGCTCATCCTCCTCATCATACTCAACATCATCCGACGAATAACCCGAGTTCTCGTCGGCGTCCTCATCCTGCTCGTCTTCTTCATCTTCTTCATTAATGGCATCGATAATCTCATCTTCAGTTAGATCTGTACAACCATCAGGCATGGGTAAGCATTCATCATCTTGAACCAGGTCCATTATATCGGAGCGGATGACAGAAATATTAGGCTCTTGATAGGCAGGAATGTCTCTTTCTGGTTCAGCAGCATCTTCAGTCGTCGCCGGTGTCCCTTCAATTGTCTCTGTATTCCATATTCCTCGATGAGAGATATGGTTCACTATTTTCCACCCTTCACTGGCTTTCGGATCGTCGAGATAGAACACCTGCCTAACTAAGGTGGCGAGAGCGAAAGGCTCATCCTCATACCAGCTTGAGTTTGTATCAACTAATAATAGTCACAGGTCTTCCTTTGTACGCTTGAACCATCTTCACTTGAATAGGAAAACGTTGACATCATTCTCGTAACATAGCTGAACCACATATACAATAGCCCCGTAATATAGATCATTGTCTTTCCCAACCGCTACCCCACTGTTTTGTGTTCTTCTTCCTTCATCTCGGGCCAATGAATGAAACTTTACACCGTTCACAAAACATCCGGGATAAATATAGTGTTTAATCGGCTTCCCTGCTAGCAAGTGCTTTGGCCATGACCACCACCCCCCGTGGTTTTCAGATTTTTGCAGATCAATCATCTGCGAAAATGGGCGAATTCAGGGGTTTAATTACTTTATACAAACATGATCGATATGTATATAAATTACTAAATACCGAGACGTACGTACGTACCCATTGGAAGAAATAATCAGGGAACTTTTTCTTAACCATTTTCTCAATCCACACTACAAGAAAAAGTGACTTAGACGACGGAGATTTTCCGTCGTCTAAGTGACAGTCTCCGTCGTCTAAGTACTTGGACGACGGAAAATCCGTCGTCTAAGGTACGAGCTCCAAGTGCTGTCGTCTAAGTACTTAGACGACGGAGAATTTAATCTCCGTCGTCCAAGTTCACTTGGACCACGGAGAACGTCCGTGGCCCAGGTGGGGACTTAGACGACGGAGAATTTAATCTCCGTCGTCCAAGTTCACTTGGACCACGGAGAACGTCCGTGGCCCAGGTGGGGACTTAGACGACGGAGAATTTAATCTCCGTCGTCTAAGTGTCTACCTGGGCCACGGAGAAGCTAACAATCTCCGTGGCCCAAGTGGTGACTTAGACGACGGAGAATTTAATCTCCGTCGTCTAGGTTACGACCTGGGCCACGGAGATTGTTAGCTTCTCCGTGGCCCAGGTGGTGACTTAGACGACGGAGAATTTAATCTCCGTCGTCTAAGTTCCTACCTGGGCCACGGAGAAGCTAACAACGTCCGTGGCCATGTAGGGACTTAGACGACGGAGATTAATGTCTCCGTCGTCTAAGTGAAAAATTAATTTTTAAAAAAAAATTAAATTCAAAAATATTATTAATATTAATTGAAAAAAATTAATTAAATTAATTAAATACACTAAATTAATAAAATAATTAAATTAATTAATTTGTACATACATAATCGAAAAAACCCATAATTAAAAATGAAAATATTGTTCGTAATGCGGAAATTAAGAAACGAAATAATAAACTACTAGCTAGCTAAAACACTGGAGGAGCAGATGCGCCGCCTCGTCCTCCGCCTCCAGCCGGGTCGTCGTCGTCGGGGAATGGGTTCGGAGGAGGTTGACATTGTCTTTGAGCTTGTTGCATAAGGGCGATGAGTTGGGCTATTCGCTCGTCTTGCTGGTCCATTCTTTGGCGCATGGCAATATTCTCCTCCCGTGCGATTCGAGCCTCTTCATAGGCTGCCGCAGCTTGAGAACTTCTCCGCCGCCCCGAACCTCCCGTAGATGATGACTCAGAGGTCGACAAATCTCGAACCACCTTAGGCCCGAAGTGCCTAACCTCCTTGCCAGCTCTACGACCGTAGACCTCATCCGCAATTGCTATTTGGCTCTCCACAGATAGAGGAGGCAGGTCTTCTAGCGGCACATCTGGGAACGCAAGCTGAGTGTTAGCCAATTCTTCCTGCGCACGCTCTATCACTCTTGCCTACAAAAGAATAATAAATTTATTATAATGAAATAATATTTAAATAATAATTACTATAATTATTAGCGCACACACATATATATATATGACTTACGCCGCGTTGACTCGCTTCATTATCGAGCCCAGGCGTCACGTACGCGCTTACGCTTGCATCGAGATAAGGGTGTTTGGAGCCCTTATCCCTGTGCTCCTTGGCAATTTGAATGAGTTGCTTGGCGCCGGAAGTATGGTGCTTGTCCTTCTTCCCCCGGTTGGCTTTGTTGACACCGGAGAATTTCTGTTAGACAACATAATGAAATCATTAAAAAATTTATAAGTAACTAAAATTTAGAGTATTCAATTATCTTAATTGAAATAAAAAAAGTAAATTAACACCTGAAATTGCTCATCGGCAAAGTGGTTACACAACCACTCCCACTCATCTTCTCTATCCCCACGCAGCTCTTCGGGGGGAGGCACGGGACCGTTAGTTCGGAAGTACTGATGGAGCCTGTACTTCCAATCTTTGAAGATGTTGTTGGCGGTTTGGTTGATATGCCTCAACATCGCCGGATCCGGATCCACCGCAAATTGTTCCTATCAGAAATAAATTGGAAATTATAATCGTATATATTATAAAATTATATATAACTAATATTAAAAATAGTATATAATAACTAAAATTGTACGTATTACGTACCGAAAGATCCTTAAAGACTTTCGCCTTCTCCGAATCCGGCACCTCCCTCCAAGTAGGGGCAGTGATACGAACCCGGTTACGAACAATCGACCCAATGCTATGAGCCGAGAGACTTGCTAGCTGAGGTGTGGGAGGGCCACCGGTGAATTCGTCGTAGGGCAAGGCGATCTTGCTCCCGGTCGCCTTGCAAATTTTCTCCGCCTTTCCACCTTTAACGAGACCCCGAGTCTTTTTCGGTTGGGGGTCAGTGGGGGCCCTCCTTTGCTTACGGCGGGCGCTGTACATGATAGAATCGGCCGTCGAAGACGCCTGAGTACTTCCCGTTGAAGCGGTACCGGGCGTCGGAGTTGAAAAGGGGTCGACGTCATCACCGCTTGAGAGAAATGGGGCAGAGGGAATTTCCCCAGAAGGCCCCGGATTGAGGGCGTCGTCCTGCGGTTGAACCCAACCGACTTGGGCCGCCAACATTTGGAGCATCTCATCTTCTGACTCCTGTTGGGCTTTCTTCTTGCCGGATGTGGTCTTTGGCGGAGCCATTTAAACCTAAGAGTACGGTGTTAAAATACGCGTACCTACTTACCATAATAATTACAACTTAAAAATTTACGCTAATTAATTAAGTACGTTTAAGATTTAAATAGAGTACACTAGCTTGGCATTTTCGGTCGTTCAATGGACGTGCGACCCGCGCGATAAAGTGTAAATTTTCAATTAATCAGCCTTGGTTAAATCGAAAAACATGGCCAGTTAGGGATAGAGATAACGCGAGAGGCAGGACTAATTTCGACAAAAGTCTTTCTTAGTCCAAATCCTGTCACCAGTCATAACCCGTTTCTAGACACCATGTCCGACATTCGGCCAATTTTTCGAAAATTTACACTCCCTCAAGTCCTTTGCAAACTCCGCCCTCAACCTCGTGTCCATAACTTCACTTAGGTTATGGTGTGCGGTGATGAAATCCACACATCACGAGGGGTTAAGGAGATAAGCAAGGAAAAGAGGCGCCATCTATTCCAAAGAGTGCGACTTAATTACACCAAGCCTATGTACTAAATTTAAATCGAACACGTACTACTAATTAATTTAATCTCATATTTATTTAATTATGCAACTAATTAATAAATAATTACAATAATATTTAAACATTTCATAAATTATCAAGTAATTACAATTATTCATTTAATTATTATTAATATATAACAATAATTTACCATTTAATTAATTAATAACAATATGTAATCATTTATTTAATTAATAACAATAATTAATCTAAATATAATTAATAACAATAAATTTACAATAAATTTACAATAAATTAATCATTTATTAAATATTTAAAACTAAGTAATAAATTAAATTCTACTAATTAATTAAATTTAGAATTTTATTAATTAATTAAATGAAAATTATTTTAATAAGGGAAAAATAGAAATGTACCGAATCGGAGTTTTCGGGAATATCGGGGAGTTGATCGAGTCGTCGGAGAGGGGGAACCACGCCGGAAAGTTGGTCGTCGGAGCGTCGCCGGAGGAGGATCGCCGGAGTGAGAGAGAGAGGAGAGGAGAGTATAGAGGAGGAGATGGAATGATGAGAAAATGAGGGGGGGTGCTCCTCCTTATATAGAGTTTCACTTAGACGACGGAGCACTATTCTCCGTCGTCTAAGTGCACTTAGACGACGGAAACAGTGTTTTCCGTCGTCTAAGTGAAGAGTCAAATTTTTTCGAACCGGCGCCAAATAAATGGGCGGGCCGTTTCACCGCCATAAATGTTGACTTAGACGACGGAGACAGTGTTTTCCGTCGTCTAAGTGGAATTTCAAGCGGCGCCAAAAATTGAGGCGGCAAATCGAACCGCCATGTAAATATTGACTTGGACGACGGATATGTCGTTTTCCGTCGTCCAAGTGTTCACTTGCACGACGGAAAACGACATATCCGTCGTCCAAGTCAATATTTACATCGAAAAATAATAAAAATTTTATTCGAACCGCCATGGTAATTTGAACCTAGACGACGGATACGGTAATTTTCCGTCGTCCAGGTGAACACTTGGACGACGGAAAATGACCGTATCCGTCGTCTAGGTTCAAATTATGCAAAAAAAATATTTAAATTAATTCGCTAGGAATTTAGCGATCTGTCATTCGAGTGAAATAGTCGTACAATATCGATGAACGCATCGTATATATAAACAGATAAATTTGAACCGCCGAATAATTTTACGTTTTGAAAGTTGTTAAGTATCGACTAATCTTTAAGACTTTAGTGTTCACTTGTAGTTGCTGATTTGCAGCAGAGTACTAACGAAATTGAATTTGGACAAAACAACCGTTGGATATGTTCGTCGTAACATAATATATAATTACTATAAAGGACCAGGAAATAATAAGTTCGGGAAGGGTTTCATCGGCACAGTCAACCGCAAAACCGAGAATTTCACAAACCGGAAACGTGGATACAGGACATTTCGCAACTCCGATTTTCGAACCGTCGAAGCTCACACACCAAGAATATACTACTCTAAAGTCTTGACGAAAAGAATATGCATTCGAAGATGGTCTAGATGGTCGTTGTCTTAGAAAAAATTACGAAATTTACACCTGGACGACGGATACGACATTCTCCGTCGTCCAAGTACACACCTGGACGACGGAGACTCTAATATCCGTCGTCCAGGTGTGTACTTGGACGACGGAGAATGTCGTATCCGTCGTCCAGGTGAATATACCCTGAATTCAGGGGTTAGGGGTCCTTAGGGTTTAGGGTATAGGGTTTGTCACTTGGACGACGGAGACAGTCATTCTCCGTCGTCCAAGTGTGTACCTAGACGACGGATAATGACTGTATCCGTCGTCCAAGTGTAAAACCCTGAATTCAGAGGTTAGGGCCGTACGGTTTAGGGTTTAGGTCGTCCCCGGTCATTTGTATGTTCGTTCAATTATTCTCATTCAAGAATATAATTAAAAAAATGATCGAACATAATATATAATTACTATAAGGGATACGTACGTACGTACCTGCTCGCCTTCTCGATATCTGCAGTTAATTAAGCTAGCTAGTGATCGAACACCGGAGATCCTTTAATTTCTAGCCCCGGCCTAGCCTAATCCGGCCTTCTCCTTCTCCTTCGATCTCAAAAATTCCCCACGGGAGAAAATATAATGGAATGATCGAAGCTAAGAGAGTTTGGCATGGCCTATATATATAATGCTTCACTTAGACGACGGAGGTGTCGGTACGTCGTCTAAGTGGAACTTACACCACGACGTGTCGGTCCGTTGTCCAGGTGATGACTTCTCCGAGGTCCAAGTAAAACTGAGACGACGGAGATGTAATTCTCCGTCGTCTAAGTTTTACTTGGACCTCGGAGAAATCTCCGAGGTCTAAATGTTACTTAGACGACGGAGATGTAATTCTCCGTCGTCCAAGTGATAACCTGGACGACGGATACGTCTCTGAGGTCCAGGTACTTACCTAGACGACGGAGAAATTTCACATCCGTCGTCTAAGTTACACTTAGACCTCGGAGATTTCTCCGTGGTCCAAGTAACACTTAGACGACGGAGAATTACATCTCCGTCGTCTAAGTGTTACTTGGACCACGGAGAAATCTCCGAGGTCTAAGTGTAACTTAGACGACGGAAATAATACTGTTCCGTCGTCTAAGTCCTCTTTTCTTGTAGTGCCACGCCGAACTCTTGTCTGGATTTAACGCCTGAAGCCTCTCCCTGTATGACATCATGTACGGCTCAAGTTCATCACAGTCTCGCAACACTACCCAATGTGCCTCAATAAGTTCTTCCCGTGTTAACGATTTCTTTAATACTCCTCTAGTCGGACGACATTGGTGACGACAGAAAGATTGATGCAGGCACTACGATCGGAGGCAGTGGGAGGTGGTGGATCTTTTAGGTACCTGTTGCAGTAAGTAACACACTCATGCATTAGGTATTTCTCTGCTATGGAGCCATCCGGGGCCGACCTGTTTTTGACGAATGACTTATACTGTCCAAGCTGTCTACAAAATCAAACGTACAATAAGAATAAGTACATATATATAGCTAGCTAGTAATCTCCAGTGGAATAAATTATGAATCGAAAAACCTGTATAATTAATTAGTTGTACGTACCTTTCTTGAGGATACATCCAAGTGTACTGGACCGGACTAGAAATGAGCACCTGCTCGGGCAGGTGGATCATTAGGTGAATCATGATGTCAAAGAAAGCAGGGGAAAAATCCTCTCTAGTTTGAAAATGATGTGCACAATTTGTTGTTGCAATTCCACCACATTTGACTTCTTTAATTCTCTGGCGCATAACCTCTGCCACCATGTGCACAATGCCACTATTGGTTCTAGGACGTCACGAGGCAAATATGGTCGAATTACCACTGGAATCAGACGTTGCAGAATAACTTGATAGTCATGTGTCTTTAGACTAACAAACTTATGTTGCACCTCGTCCACTACTCCAGTTATAGTAGCTGCATACATAGCCGGATAACGAACGCACTTAAACCAGTGAAATACAGAACGTCTAAGTGTCAGCTTCACTGTGTAAGGTGCAACTGGCATCTTGTTATAAACTCCTTTCCTATCCCTCCCCAACCACAAGGGACGACGTAGATTCATTGATTCCAAATCTTTGCGCGCTTTGGGAGTATCTTTAGTCTTGAACTTAATACCGAGAATTGTTCCCACCACGCTGTCGCACACATTGTTTTCTATGTGCATCGCGTCCAAGTTGTTCCTCAGCTTCAAGTTCAACCAGTAAGGGAGTTCAAAGAATATACTCTTATGATCTCAATAGCTGAGATCATGTGGAGGAATTGGATTGCATTTCTTTACATCCGCGTCATTGGTCAACACACCAAAGTCGAAATAGCTCAACCTCTCTAAAATCTCTTCGCCCGACCAACTACGGGGTTTAGGATTGTTCTCTACCGTCCCGTCGAAATGAGCTTCATCATGTCGCCAGGGGTGGTCGTGAGGAAGCCATCTACGGTGACCCAAGTAATACACCTTCCCCGCGTGCCAACTAGAGTTCACGTCGTCCAAACATATAGGACATCCATTATATCCTTTTGTCCTGCAAGCTGCCAACATCCCACACGCTGGAAAATCGCTGATCGTCCACATTACGGCAGCCCTCATCGTGAACATCGTGTCAGTGAATTTGTCATAAGTTAGGACTCCATTTTCCCACAACAGTTTCAGCTCGTCGATCAAAAGTCTGAGGTAGACATCTAAGCACTTCCCTGGAGATTTAGGATATAGAATTAGTACAGTAAGGAAATTAAATTCCTTGTTCATGCACATCCACGGAGGCAAGTTGTACGGCATCAGAATAACTGGCCAAGTGCTGACGGCGGAGCTATTACTTCCCCAAGGATTGAATCCGTCTGTAGATAGGCTGAGTCTAACATTTCTAACCTCTGCAGCAAAGTCTCCAAATTCTCTGTCGAAATGTTTGAAACCCTCCCCATCAGCGGCGTGTCGCAGGACATCGTCATCTATTCACTTTTCTGCGTACCATCGTATCGCCTCTGCTGTGTGTAGAGACATGTACAGGTGTTGCAATATGGGAATCAAGGGAAAATATCGAACAACTTTCACAGGTTTTCTCTTTTTTGAACTCTTCCTATTCAGCTCATATCTGCACTGGCCACATACGGGACAGTAGTCAAAATCTTTATACTCTTTGTAAAATAGCACACAATCATTCGGACATGCGTCAATTATCCTGTACTTTAGGCCGAGGCTGCTCAAGATATTTCTAACCTTATAATGAGATTTAGGAAGATTGTGATCATCAGGAAGCAACTTACATATTTGCTCCTGAATTTCGTCAAAAGCACTCACTGACATTTTGTGCTTCACTTTTATCTTCATTTGCTCCATCACATATTGCAACACATTCTCTCGACATCCAGGGAACACCGGGGTCTGCGCTTCAAGTAGCATCCGGTTGTACTTATCCATCTCACTAGTGTCAGTGGCCAAGCTAGCAGCGGGGAATGTGTCATCATGCTCATGAGTGGTACTATAACCTCCGTCTTGGTGTTGGTGTCCACCATGACTAAATCCCGGAAACGCATCATGGACCAAATCTGTAGTTGGGTTGCAAGCTGGGGGGCCGGCACCACTGCCGCTGGATGAGGCACCCTGGTAACTGTACCCTGAGCTGAAGTCTGCTGAGCTGAACTCTACTGCTTCACCATGCTCGCTCCATGTAGTGTAACTCCACATCATACCATTTTCGTACAGGTGTTGCACCATAACATTAACCTCCACATACTGACAATTAAGATATTTCTAGCACGAACACCTGAAACGCTTCTTTCCCTGACCATGTTCTATCGCAAAATTCACAAATTCGCTAATTCCATCCATATACCGGACATCACATCTATTCTTCAACTTCATCCAACTCTTGTCCATACTACTACAAAATATTATAATTAATTAATTATTACATATATATATTAGTCCATTAATTTACGCTTAATTATATATATATACGCACTTCATCTACATCCATCAATTACGTAATTTAATATGTATAGCTAACATCCATGCATGTATATGTACGTTTTCACTAAATATATATTAAGCAAATTTTAACTGAGTACGTACCTGCTGGCCTTCTCGATATCAGTTAATTAATTAAGCTAGCTAGCTAGTCAGCGGAGATCCTTCTCCTTCTCCTTCTCCTTCTCCTTCTTCTTCGATCTTTAAAATTTCCCGCGGGAGAGGAAGAGAGTTTGGCATTGGACTTATATAATGCTTCACTTAGACGACGGAGGTGTCGGTACATCGTCTAAGTGGACGTTACTTGGACGATGGCGTGTCGGTCCGTTGTCCAAGTGAGAACCTGGACGACGGATAAGTCTCCGAGGTCCAGGTGATCACCTGGACGACGGAGATAGACTTCTGGTTTTGAGTTTCTGAGCAAAAAAAAAATCCCCTTTTATACCCTTAAGATCCTCCCTAGATCAACGGCCCAAATTAAATCCAACGGCGATCTAACGGCCAAGATGCAACCGACTAAAAATAAATTTCTTTTTAAATAATTTCTCATGCCAACTTCCGATAATCATAATAAATAGCTCTCTTATCCGAAAAATTCTCCAAAATTTCCTACAATGTCGAAATAAAATACTCTACAACTCTCATGACGAAAGTTAAGTCAAATTCTTGCCTGATGAAAAAGTCATTAATAACCTCGGTAGTGTGACTAATCCGTGATAAATCTTAATACGATTCGATAAGTGCGTAATTTTGGTTTGGGTCATAACAAAACTATTCAAATAGTCATTTTGCGGGTTGGCTACTCTTCTTTTTTGTCGATCGAGCCAGTTTCCCTCATTCCACTCATTCAGCCTTCTTCACAAACTTGTACAATCAATGCCACAAATATACCCATCTCTATTATCGAAAAAATAAGGAAACGGGTGACGATTTGGCACTATATATCTGGGGGTGTAGAAAGAGCAGTTGTGACAAGCAGAAAAACCATTAAAAAATGACGGTTGTTCATGAAGGTTTCGACATAAAGACCCATTAGTTCTGGAAAAAAAATCACACTTACGGGTACCTAGGAGCATACCGATGGAATGAACAAAATATGAAAAATTAACAAAATATGGTCATAGATCTTAAGTTGTAACTTGATCATGAGCGAATTTGTTGTTGTTGCACCCACAAAGTATGAAAAGTGCCAAACATTAGGAACTACTCGGGGAGAAGTTAGGTACAGGAACAAGGAGAAGCGAGAACCACTTAAATAGAGGAATCGATTGTATATCATCCTTTGTTCTCCTTTGCAACTCGAAATCAAAAAGCACCAAATTTGATGACTTATTAAGGGAAAGACGAAATAAGAGCATGTTATTGAAGACGCTGCAACATTTATCAAGGAGGCCTTCATTGATTGTGTACAAACAAAATATGAGTCCAAGGGAAGGGTAAGAAGCAGTTTAGCTAATGGAGATATAAACTCTTCCAGGAACCAATAGCGCGTAAACCATGTCAAACCAAGACCGATCAATATCCGAACGGAACGGATTCAAACTTCTCCTATAACAATTTTATGTGCGAAATGAAATTCATAGGATAAATATGAGCAATTCAAAGGAAACCAAATAATTCTTTATCTAGTTTAGTAAGAGTTTGAACAGAGACATTAAGAAGCTTTTTTTCTTCTTTCTTTAAAAAAGAAGAAAGACATGGGAATGTTTGGGCATCTCACAGGAAATAGAATTCTTTTTGATCTTGTACTATGGAATTCTTTTCGATCTTGTACTAAGGTACACAGAACACCCATCAAATGTCGATTGAAAAAATAACAAAAGTAAGCCAATGAAATTTTTCACTCCCTTTGCTTTGTGAAAGTGAGAATTGCACTTTCATAAAGCATAGATCGATTTATTTATCTATGCATATTATGTGTCACCGAATGAGCTTGTCAGATCTTCTGCTTCTCACGGGACTGAGTCTATTTATGGAAAAAGAAGTGGAATGAACGATTCTTCCTTTGTTGAGATAGAGTCGACAGACTAAGCACCAATAGGATCGCCTACGATACACACAAAGACATTTCAAACTGGCCGATTGATTCAAAAAATTAACTCCTCTTTTAAGAGAGAGAAGGGAGACAATCAGACAAATTGAATCAAGAAATGCACTTTTCTAGGAGAAGGAGAATGTAACATCTTGACCCAAGATTTACCTTATTTATTTGATTAAACGTTAATCGTTGATGATAATTAGTTTTTACCGTCAGTAACTTTCGTTGGTGTTTCGCCAAAAATTTATCAATTAAGTTTTTGGAGGTATTTCCTTGAGAAAAGTCATAAAGTTTATCGACACAAGTTCATGACCACGTCAAATGTTAAAATCGCAGTTACGATGAAAAAGTTATGGTCAGTGAAAGTTTTGTACGATTTTACGAATTGAAATTAGTCGCAACTTGCGAATATAAATATGACTTCTGAAAATGAAAAGTCAAACTTTATATTTCAGTCAACCTTTTTTTCCTTTTTCTCTCTCATCTCCCCCGCGTCTCTCTCCTCTGTCACAGTCTGTGAGGTCGTCGGCGACAGAGCTCGTCAGTTTGGCAATCAAAACCGAGGAGGTCGGTGTCAAATGCTTTGTCTCCCTCTCCTCTCTCAAACCCTGAAGATCTCAACCTTCATGTCTCAAAGGTGTAACCATGATGTGGAGAAGAAGAGTCGTCGGCGAACCAAAACTCTAAAATTTAAGGATGATAGTTTCAAGCTCGAATTGATGAGTGAGGCCTACTAGGCTTTGAAGCTATCCTCAATACAAAGCCAATGACACAAAGAACACATCTTAATTCGACCGGAGCAAGGAAAATCGAAAGATTTGAATTTTTGGGCGATTTCAGTTTCAAAGTAAATTGGACAAGTTAGAAAATGAATTAGACTTTGTTGTAGTTGAGGATGTTGTTTGTTGTGTGATTTGGAGTAGAATAGGTCTCGGGTCGCCAAGAAAAGTCACCAGCACCGCCGCCGGCGGTGATCCACGGCGGCGCTTTGGTGATGGGATTTTCGGCAAAAATTATGTTGGTTTACTCGTAATTACGTACCGAACGTAATAAAGAGGTTATTGAATTGATTTGAACATTGATGATTAATATGTGTGATTAATCATATATTAATTAAAATATTTACGATATTATTAAACTGTTGAATCGATTGTCGATTCGTCTTCAAGCTGCATAATGTTTAAGGAATATGTTGTGACTATAAAAAAGATTCAAGAATTTGAATTTGGAACTTGATTAGCTCGTTATTAGTTTGGGAAGCACGTTATTCAAGAATGCGAAGTTCTCGACGATAATGCTCGTTGGCATACGAGCTTAGCTATTTATTATGATTTTCGATGATTAGTTATTAAATAATATTCATTGTTTCAGAACAATACATTAGGAGCCAATGACAAATGTTTAGAAATGACAACATACATGCTTTGACTGGATGGAAATCACGGCACAGTACTATGAGTGGACCTTCACAGTCGATAGCGAGTTCATTTAGTTTTCAGCATTTCAATATTTTAGTTTATTTTACAGTATGTTTCAAAGCACATTTTATTTTTGGAGATTTTTCTTTGTGATGGCATTAGTTAGTTGCATCGATGCATTGACTGTTTGGCTGATCATTGGATAGTCCAGTCAGGAGAGATCAGATTGCTTCGTCTAGCCAGTCAATGGAGGCTAAGATACCTCGTCTGGCCCATCACCTACAGTTTTTTTTTAAAAGATTGTCGACTCAGGTTAGGGAAAAGCTCATGAGCGACCAACTATATTTGCAGTTCAGTTATGATATTTGAACTCGCATTATTTCACAAAAATTAGCAGAAAGACATTTAGTTATAGTTTTACAGATTTACATAGTTTATGATTTTTGTCCACTCACTTTAATGTTTTATGTTTTTATGCCTTTCCATGGGTAATTTGTTTTAAATTGCCCAGTTTTCAAGTTTTCCAACTGAATTCGTGACCTTCTACAATACGAGGAATGACAGTCTATAACTTATGTTTTATCTATAGGTTCTTAGTTGAAGTTCAGGGTTGCTCGTGCTAGAGTAACTAGTACCGAATAAGTAGCGCTAGATACTCTAATACAGGTCCCGAAATACTTACACTTGTTTACTACGGTAATCTGGGGCGGGTATTGTCAGAGAAAGAGAAAGCGGGTTGGGCGAGAACAAGCAGTGGGGAGTTTCATGTTTGGGCGTTCCAAGAATTTCACATGTTCCTAAAATCGGCATTCATTCTATTAAGTTACTCTCAGCTCCGAAATCCTCCATTGTTCCATTTTCGTCTGATTCAAAAATGAAGAGTCACTTGTTCCTACTAAAGAAGCAGAGGCCATAGAGGCGTAGGTGGTTGAAGAACTAATCTGGAGCGCTCGGAACCAAAAGCATCAGTATCAGTCCCCCAACTGTAGTTTATTCTATTGATCTAGAGATTGTTAGAGTTTAGATAGAGGCAGCAGAAGCAGTGATTGAAGACCCGACTAACCAGTGGAAGCAGTAGCCCGTTAGATACAGCAAGCAAAGGAACCACCATCTCTACGATATTCATTTCAATAGAAAAGGCCGAGTCAGAGGCAGGTAGAGCAGAAGCGAGGAAGGTAGAAGCTTCACCGCTAAGAGATCTCTACATATAGTATAGTAGGAAAGAATCAATCCCTTGCTTGCTTGTTCGTTAGACTTAATGCTATTCCTAAAGGGTCTCTGTACGATTTGAATAGGATACACTAGATGATGATAGCTGGAAAGTAGGAATTGACCCTTCCTTTGATTTGAGGGTCGAAAGGCTTACGCTGGGAGGATATGAGCAAGATTACCATGGCTATGCTGAACAACACCTCAAGAATCAGAGGAAACTGGGCGGAAACTTTGATCCTTCTCAACTTATCACACTTCCAAGGACTAATGTTCGTGTGCAATTAAAGGAAGGAGATGACTTACCAGAGATCAATATGATATCCTTCGATAGACAGAAGCTTAAACCTAGAAGGAAGAATATATCTCACCAGGAGCTACAAGATCCTTCAGATAAAGTTGACTACCATGTCCCATGCCCAAAGGAGACTTCTGATTATTTGGCTGCAACAGTCATGACACCAGTGTTCTTGTGGCCACATACTTCTGAAATGGGCCCTACGATGTAGTTACTTTCATATGTAACCCAAGGTGGCCTTATTGATTACAATTACGTACCTCCACCCGAATCTTTGGAGGATTCCCTAGTAGACGACCCCAACCAGAAGATCCACATGATGGAGATCTAGGACTATGTTGATCTACAACAAGTAAGGCAAGAATTGGTTATGGGGGGATTTGATCCATCTCAGTTTACAACTTATCCAAGGACCAAGATATGTATAAAGTTAAAAGAAGTTGACGATCTACCTGAATGCAACATGGTGTGCTCCATGTCTGTCCATCCCATTACTGTGAAATTCCCGCATAGATTCCCTTATGAAATTGACCATCAAGTCCCTTGGGGCTTTGGTCTCGAGGTGGTTAGGGGTAAAGATCAAACCCATAGTGGCGGAAATCAGAAGGATGACGAGGTCTACAAGGTGTTACACTCCCGGAACTGAAAAGGAAAAAGGGTAAAGAAGAGGTTGGTGAAGCTTCAAGCATGGAGGATGTAGTAAAGCAAGGGGTAACAGAGCAATAAATCAAGGAGTTTCTAAAGGTCATCAGTAAAAGTGAGTACACGGTAGTGGAACAGCTGAATCGCATGGCTGCATAGATACGCATCCTAGGTCCCCATCCTCACAAGCAAGGATGGTTTTTATGTCAGTAGGAAGAGGTTTCCCCTTTTGTACTTGTATTGTAATAAGTCCTCTAAGCTTAACATATGTTCTTACTTTTAGGACTGTAATATAAGCGAGGAAGGGAAGGCAATGAAGCTACATCCTAAGAGAAAGAAAGAGATCATTATACTATCTACTAGCAGTCAGATCTTATTGGTTAGAATATCCTCTAGCTTTCTCTAAACCTATAAACCGGAGGGCAGTGAATAAGGCTTTTAAGCATGAAGAATAAGATTCTTTCAAATATACAGAAGTAGTTAAAGTGATCAAATTAGAAACTTAGCTTCTCTATAGATTCTCTATTTCATAGGAAGAAAGAAATCGGCTTTCACTACCGGCAAAAACACTATAGCCGACGAGATTTTGAAAACTATAGCCGACGAGATAAAAATCTCGTCGGCTATAGTGGAAAAAATAAATTTTTTTTTATTTTTTTTACAAACTCGTCGGCTATAGTACTATAGCCGACGAGGTTTTTACCCAATCTCGTCGGCTATGTCGGCTATAGTCGGCTGGCTAAAGTCGGTCGGTAATAGTATAGCCGACGAGGTTTTTACCCAATCTCGTCGGCTATAGTACTATAGCCGACGAGTTTGTAAAAAAAAATAAAATAAAAAATTATTTTTTCCACTATAGCCGACGAGATTTTTATCTCGTCGGCTATAGTGTTTTTGCCGGTAGTGTTTGCCCAAGTTGCCCAAGTTGTAATGACTAGATAGGTTTAGTCAAGCTAGCCGTTGGGATCGTTATTTCGTATAAATAGTGAGTAAAGCGAGATGGAGAAAGAAAAGATCCCTAGAAAGTCAAAAAAGGAATTTCTTCGAGCTTCAAAAGAAGAAACCTTGTAGGAATCAAAAATTGATCAAACTTCCTACTTGCTATTCTGGCTCAAAGCTCGAACTAAAGGCAATTCCCATTCAATCAAGAAATAGTTACAGGCTAACATTGTACTAAACCAACAATTGAATGGGTACCGCCCAGGGGGAAGCCCCTTCCCTGTACAGATATGGGCTCATGTAATTCATTCAAATAAAGGGTCTTTGATTATTCCTTTTACCCCGCGCTTGACTGCTACCCTTTGCCTCGGGAAGACCACTCCAAAGAATAAAGGCAAGACATATAGGGTTGAAAGATATTATTAAAGTAAAGCCTTCTCCTCAGCCGTGCATTAATAAGAGAGGCAGTCTAGCCCTACTATAAACACAATCTTTTTTTCTCGCCTCATTCTGTGCTTTAACTTTCTTTCTTGTACCCAGAACACTTCACACAAACCCCTCAAAAGAAATCCATTGGCATTTGGGCACATACCTTGAATCTAGCCCGAACTGAGGACGTTGGAGCCCGAGTGGGATGGTCCCCTCTTCGATGTTCTATCGGAATTGGAATCAAAATCCCGTTCTAAAATCTAGGGATTGGCACACGTTTTTAGTAGGCAAGATCCATTTCGAGCCCAAAATTGGTAATTCGCGGATAATGCCCAGTGTGGTGAAGGAAAGGCAATCCTCCGAGCAACTTATTTCTATTTGTACTGTATAAGAGTTGCGGCCATGGAGGGATTGTACGGAGCTGCCTATGTCGGGTTTGTTTTTCCGGAAATTCAAACAAAGGCCTTGCTTGTGCCTCTGCCTTTCTGAATTCATGAATGCCGGATCGTGAGGATCTTGCTTTATTGAAGCCAAACTTGGAGAAAAAAAAAATTGACTCTATCCCTACCTGAGTCAACTTGCTTACTAACTGCCATGCCAGCTTTCAACAGATGATTGGGAGTAGTTTGTTTCCTACATAGACATATTAAGCACCATAGACGATTTGAAATGAGGTTGGAAATGGTTGACGAGACTCTTACTGGCGGGTCTACGATGAGAGAAAGGGATATCGAAAGCGTGTCGTGATGAGGTATACTTAGTTGACAAAACCCCTGTTCGGATGCCTGAACTGCTATTAACTAGAAAGAGAATGACCAATCAGGTTTGAAGTCAGAGCATTTCGTTGACCGATCAAAGCCTATTTTGAATTTCAAGTTCTCAAATATCAATTCTTGAAAAGGCCAATTTAATTGCCTGGTTAAAAATTTTCATTTCATCTATATGCAACGAAAAAATTGATTCACTGCGCTCTAACATTTCCCCTTCAACCAAAAGACATAATTGATTCACCGCACTGCACTGTCTTACGGAGAAGGATGGCCTCCTCTATTCAGTCTTCTTCACCAAGTAAGAACTTCTATAATAGAATAAGGTGAGCTCATGACTTTGACTTATAAGATTCGGATTTCTATTAAATATCAAAGTAAGCAACCTTTTTTAAGAGGCGGTGGCTTCCTAACGAACTAATACCGTACTCACCGACCGAAAGAACAAGGATGAAAAGCCACTAGAACACTAAATCTTTCAAGCCCTAAGAAAGAGTCCCATTCAAGCTCATGCTCCTAGATAATTTTGGTAGTACTCGATTGTTTTTCCTTCTTCTTCCCACTAAACGATTCCCCATGCTTGAGTAGAAGTGGCTTCTCTTTTCACTCGTAAACTCATTCTTATTTTCAAAAAAATTCCACCGGAAAAAATAAATTTTGGCCAAAATTTTTACAAAACATTCAAATCACTTAGGTGACGAAACTATTATGTTTCGTCTTCTAAATCAAAAATTAGGTGGTTATTTTTTCCGCCAAAATTTTTGCAAAAAATTCAAATCACTTGGGCCACGAAATTATTACGTCGTCTAAGTCAAACAATCAGCAGTTTTTTTGAAAATTTAAAACTATTAGATTTTGTCGCCCAAGTCGTTTTAAAACCTTTTAAATTGATCATTTACTTAATCTCTCTTCATTTCTCAACTCTCGCAAATTCACTCTTCTCTCCCTCTCCCTCTCTCTCAATCCCACAATCCACCTCCATCACCTCCATCACCACCCACCATCATCACCACCACCACCACCATCACCGCCACCACCACCACACATTTAATGACCCGACCCTTGTCAAAAATTGTCAAAATATATAAAATTAAACATGTAAATCGAGGAAATACTCGATACGAAAAATCAACATCAACTAAATTAGTCGAAGAACATATCCGGCAAACTTGTTACAACAAAACGGTCGTAATTATAGAAGACAAATTTAAATAATTCACCGATCGCACCGCCTCTGGTGGCAAACTCTGTCACCACCACCCAACCACTCTGTCGACGAAGCTTAAACGGAAAAATAACCTCACGACTATGTTTGTATCGTGGATACGAACCCAACAACATATATATAACTCGGCAAGTTTTGGAAAATAACTTTTTGGTCACGTGCTGCCCATGCGCCTCCACCAGTGACCACTGTCGGTGGCGGAGATTGACACACCAAAACAAACTCTTGAAAAGCCCAACAAATTTGCTCAAAGACCCTATGCTTGATTCCGGCACGTTTCGCCAGAATCAACCTCGAAAGCACTCGGCCGAAAATTCATTCCGACAAGATATATCCGCTGTCGAGACACCTCGTGTCTCGAGGCTTGACTCAAAAAACTTGCAAGGCTAAGGGGAGCAAAACCCCTTCACCCTCGATTGCTTAGACCACCATTAACCATTGTTCTCGGCGGAGGCCGATTCGAATCCGATCGAAAATCGTTTTCGATTTCCCTTGGTTTAAACCTGCAACCAAAATCAAATCATAATACATAAATACAATCACCACATACTTTTCCATTTACGGTAATATTTTACGACAAACTTCCAATAGTCGGAACTTTTACGTCGTAACTCCGATTTTGACATTTCTCACGTTAATGAACTCATCTCAACAAATACCACAATTTTCACCCGAGGTTAACCAACTTTGACAAATAAATAAAAAGTCAACCTTTGACCTCTCGATTTATTGATGGTAAAAATTATTTACCCCGACTACTAAATCAAACTCGAATTATTCATAAATATTAACAATTATATAAATAGGTCATTGTTCTGGGTGAAATCTGTAGGGATTACGTCCCGAAGGGAAAGGGAGATATTTGATGTAGGATCGCTCCTAAGTGTCCCGATCTGAAAACTTGGAACTCTTGCTCGACCTACAAAACAATAGTTTAGCCTAAGAGATCGAGACGGGGTTTGCCCGCCTTCGATGCTCTGATTCTTTAGTCAGCAAGGTGAATGATATAACCACTCAGGTAAAGTAACGGTAGAAGTGATTAGTTACCTTTCCTTGGGGCGAGTACCATCTATTTGTGGTTAGACGGTTTTTGACATCTTGAGTGATTTTCGATGTGGGACTAAATCTCCTGCCATTGAGGTATTAGGAATGACTTATTTCTACATAAGGATGGTTGAGGGGTATGCTGGTCAATGGTTGCTCCATTCCATATAGCATGCACGTGATGTGCGTTGTTCTCCATCACGTGCGTTGTATGGAACTAGGCTGGGACGACCGATCTACCCTTGCGCGCACTATGGTTTAGTCATGGGGGGTACACTAGCCATTCACCTGGTTGGGCGGTACGGCCTTCATGTGATGCTTGCTGATGTGCCTCACGTGCGTTATATGGCACAAGTTTAGGATGACCATATTGCCGCTGAGCTTGGTATACAGCCATTTTCATGGCGCTTCTAGGCTTTCCGAGTATTTTTGTGCTAAGTAAAGTATGTTTTTCGGGGTTAGCACATCGCGTACTAACAAGTCCCCCAAGTCCCTAAGTCAAGGGTAAACCTTGGTTGGTGAGTTGACTAGAAACTGTTTTCATAAAACATCTTTACTTAACGACATTTTTTTGTTCCCCCCCCCCCCCCCCGATTCACTCGGGATGGAGTAAGGCGGATCGGAGTCCCCTAACTTCTTGACATAGGTTAATCCTCAATGATGCATGCGTTCAACGCCAGCCCTGTGTGGCGTTCATTATTTTCAGGGATGAACGAGGTACAGAGGTGACTTGTATTTGGAATGAGGGTAGCTTCCACTGTTTTCAATGAGATGGTGTGTTTGAGTATATTGTGATGAACGTGTTGCGTGGATCAACGATGTTCGTGCCGTCTAGAGGTGTCCTATTAGAATTATGCTGCGCCAACGCTTTTTTCGGCTTGAGGGGAGTGAAGTCCCAGGGTAGCCAATGTGTTTTAGGTCAATCATTCGAGTTAGGGGACATCCAGGAGGATCAGTCGCTGGGGAGCCCGTTATGTGGAACGGCGTGCATGGTGAAATGGACCCATATGCTTTCCGGCCGTTGGGGGCCTCCCGATGTGCAATGGCTAGGGTTTTTTTGGGCCCAAGATGAGTTTATGTTCTTAAGTAGCCAATACCTCTAATAGTGTGCACGATCGAGTGGCATCGCATTCAGGGTGATCGGCCGCTGATGGTGCCCGTTGTGATTGGTTGAGACTTACTATTTATCGCGTTTTAAGGAATTTTCCTGGATGTATACTTTTCAGTCTTTTTACAACCTGATATATGGGGTTAAAAGAATTAGTTCGTTCGACCATGGCGGTGCAAAGCATTTCGTGTTGTGGTATATGACCGTTGTGGTTATTGATGCATGCCCAATACGTGTCATTGAGCGTGGGGCTCAAGGAGCAGTGGCTAGGTTCAGAGCACGTGTTTTAGCTATTATAATGATGTGCTAGTTAAGATGAGACATTTGGGTTTTTGAATTCGAAACGCTGCTTGTCACGTGGCGTGCATCAGGGTGAGTTGGTCAAACGGATCGACAGTCGAGATGAAGTGATGCCTTCAGATTCCTCCCTATAAGACCTTTGTTTTACCCATCTTGGGGTTCCTTTATTTTACTTGAAGAGTCGTTCATGAGAGAAGTTTGATCAGAAAAAGAAGTTCTTGCTGCATTCGTCGAAGAGTTGTGGGAAGAAGAGTTTTGAAGGATTTTGAATCTGTCCTCGTTATCTTTCTGTAAGGTTTTTGGACCTTTTCTTCTCTATTGTGGTTTTCCTTGACGTTTAGTTTGCTGTCGTTTTTTTTTTGTTCTTTGTAATATGGGTTTATCCGTTTTCTAGGTTTGTGTTCTTGTTGTAGTGGTTGAACAATTTGAAATCCCCGTATACGTGGTTGTTGTTTAGCAAATTCAATCTTGTTTTGATTTTTCGGGCGTGTTTCTGTGGTGCTCAACGTGGTCTTTGACGTATTTTTCTTTTTCAGGCCATTCGCTTTGAGACCATGAATCTGTCCTCTCCTATACATATATCCATCGATGAAACGTATAGGATAACTAATGGTAGAAGGAGACATCCTAGGATTCATGCAGGCAATACAGAGTAGAATCAGAGACCGGGCCTTTCGCTGATGTTGTTCAGCCTTAGTCAGACGCCTTCCTCTCTGTCGTCGTCATCGTCGTCTAATAGTAAAGAGTCTAGGCGTATCATGCTTAGTCCTGACCCTCTTAGTTTTATTCCCCCTGACGCTCGACCCTTCTTATTGACTTCAGCGTCAAAAATGGTTTCTACCAGCCGAGCAGGGGTTGAGATTTCGGAGGACTCTCAACGCCAGCAGAGCGGGACCAGAACGTCTACATCCTAGATCGCAAAAGATAAGCTACAAAATATGAAGGGAGGTGCTATTCTGAGGTTTTTTTAGAACGGCATGCCTATCCAGGAGCCCGTCGCGTCGTGCTCGGTGGCGGAGTGCAAGAGCTCTATTCTGAGGTTTTTTTAGGACGGCATGCCTATCCAGGAGCCCATCGCGTCGTGCTCGGTGGCGGAGTGCAAGAGCTTTTATGATAAGTACGACATTCCTCGGGATAGCATCGTGATAAGGCTGTAGGGGCCAGGCGAGACGTTTACTAACCCCCCGAAAGGTTTTACATGCTCGTAAGAGTGGCATTTAAAGAACGGGATGAACGTGCCTCTTTATCCATTTTTCCAGTTTGTACTTTGCCATTGGTGGATTTCTTTGGGCCAATGCGAGTCTATCTTTGTGAGGATACTGACTTGTCTGTACAACGTGTTCAGACTCTCCAAGATGAGTTGCCCCACTATTGTAGAAATTGGTTATTTCTATAAACTCGTGTATGCACGACGGGATTTTTATTTGGGAATGGTAACCATGGCATAGAAGGAAGGGAAATGGTAGTGGTTTCAGAAGGTATAGTCTTCCGATGGAGGATGGCGTAAGAGAGTGTTCCTCATATGTGGTAAATGGGAGTTCGATGATCGTGAGGGTGTTGATTTCTGCCTGAATGTCCCAACTGGGTTTGAACTGTTGGGTTGTCCCTTTGAATATATATTTTTTTATGCATTTCTCTTAGGCATCTTGTTTTGTTGTGTCATGCTATATTGACTTTCATTTTTCTTTGTCTTGTTGCATCGTGCTATATTAACTTTCGTTTTTCTCAGTCTTCAGTGGAGTATTACTTTCCTCCGTGCGAGAAAGAACGTTTGCGTTTAGAGCAGGTTTTACACTATTGGGACTGTCTTGAATCCTACCGTAATTATTGGGTGTTTTTGCATCCTGACATCGTAGTAAAACCAACCATCTTTCGTCTCCCTGGTATGTGAATATTGGATGCGTTTGTCTTGTGCTAGCCCTTTGCTTTCCTATTGTCTCGTGTTACTACGTTGTGTATGATCAGTTGTTGGTATCATCCTTGGGCAGGTAAAAGAGCGTTTAATATTGAGGGAGCTGGATGAAAACCAAGCTAGGTGGGATGTTGAACCAGGTTCTTCAGCAAGGAACCAAAACGGCAAAACTGGCTCAGGATGTAAGCGGGAAGTTGGTATGGACCTCCGTTGTTTAGGAAAAATTCCCCCACCCGGAGCATGATGAGTTGAACGCTCGTCAGGTGGTGACTCATCCTGTGGGTGCTCCTGAGGGTCTCGTCAAGCCTAGACGTCGTCAGGCTGACAAAGGGGTAGGCCAAGGAAAAAGTAAAAAGGAAGGGAAACAGAAAGCAAAGGAGCCTCCTAAAGCTCGTCAGTCAAAGAAGAAAGCTACTACATTACCAGAATCAAAGTTGACGTGTCAGTGTTGCATCCTGGAAGTGGTTCTAGATCAATGGTGGGTTTAAGTGACTTAGATACAGAGTCAGAGACAGAACATGCTCTTAAGTGATCCTTCTGGTAATGCGTGGTCGAGGGGAGAGTGTGTAGATCCTGATGGATGGGGGCAGGATGCGTTGTTTAGGAATGCTACCTCTGAAGACGTGAACAAAAAGACGATTGCAGAATTTGAGCGTCGCGTCAAAGAGCTTACCGCGTCCAAGGTTGAACTAGAGAAGATGGTAGCCGAGCTGCGGTCAAACATGGATATTGCCCACATCTGTCTGGATATGCAGGAGGAACAGCGCCTAGAGGATGTGAAAAAATTTGAGGATTTGCAAGGGAGGCTGAATAGCCTTCAACTTGAGCTGGACGCGCTTCAAAGCCAACATGAAGAAAATCGTGTTAAGTTGGAAGAAGAGTGTGCTATGTTGAGATCGTCCGTCTTGGATGAAGTTTCACGCGCCAAGCTCGAGGAAAAGGCAGTGGAGACCTTTCTTGCATCTGAGAGGTACACTCAGCTGGAGTTTCAGACGGTGCTGTGAATGATAAAGGTATTGAAGAAATCCAAATACTTTGATGCGAAACAGTATCAGGCTGATCGGGCTGCAGGTACGCTTAATCTGCTTAATAAAGACGACGATGGTGAGGAAACAAAGGGAAAGATGAGGAAGAAGAAAATGCTGGCGATGTTGCCGTTGAGGACAATTTAGAAAAAGATAAGGGACTGTAGTCTGCGTACACTACCGGCAAAAACACTATACCCGACGAGATTTTGAAAACTATAGCCGACGAGTTAAAATCTCGTCGGCTATAGTGGAAAAAATAATTTTTTTTAATTTTTTTTTAATTTTTTTTATAAACTCGTCGGCTATAGTACTATAGCCGACGAGTTTGTAAAAAAAATAAAAAAAAAATTTATTTTTTCCACTTTAGCCGGCGAGATTTTTATCTCGTCGGCTATAGTTTTCAAAATCTCGTCGGGTATAGTGTTTTTGCCGGTAGTGGTATCGTTCTTCTCTTGATGCCTTTGGACCCGTTTGTGGGCTTTCGTTTTGGATACTTGTGTTTTTAATATTTGTGTTTTTTTTGTGCTCGCTGTTCTGCTACTTGGTTTGAGTTGTAAGGATTCCCGTTCGGTAGATTGTTATGCATTTTACTTTTATGTGTTGAATAGATGTATATGGTGATTGTGATTTATTATTCGAACGTAAAAGCCTAGCGTTAGAAGTAATAGAGAACATGTGTGTCATAGACAAACACAGTATAAGCATCGAATGTGATCGTTTCATTAGCATAAAGCGTTGTACATGCTCCGGAAGGTCATGTGGTGATTTACAAAA
This sequence comes from Geum urbanum, assembly GCA_946800695.1. NCBI lineage: Eukaryota > Viridiplantae > Streptophyta > Magnoliopsida > Rosales > Rosaceae > Geum > Geum urbanum. Next base: position 1,303,638 of record OX327008.1, on the reverse strand, counting down.
AAAATAATAAAATCAAAAATAAAAGAGCAAAAAATATATGCGTAGCGGTGTGGAACGTGCTAGTGATAGTATTTTCGTAGGTGCTCAATGTTCCAAGGGTGGGATAAAACGGTGACATCCTTCTCACTGAGGTAGAATGTGCCTAGGTTAGCGACGTCTACAATCTTGTATGGCCCTTCCTAAACTGGCCCTAATCTTGCCTGGGTTACCACCACTACACACCAATATAATTAGTTTAGCTATAGGTTAATTTAGCACATTTAGCACATTTAACTTTGAGCTATTTTCAGTAGCTATATTTAGCTTGGGAGGAGAGAGAAAATGACTAAAAGTTATAATTTTTAAACATTCAAATCCATGTTCCAACATCAAATAATTTAGCTATAGCTTTCACGACTAAAGCTGAAGTCAAATAACTATGACTACGACATTAGTTTTTTTAGCTAAAACTAGCTATAAACTTTACTGTTGAAGATGCTCATTTAGCTAAAAATTAGGTTAGGTTCATTTAGTTTAAGTTAATTTAGTTTATTAACTAATTATATTATGAACGTTTTATTTAAATACAAAATTATTTATTCATTATGAATATTGCATTATTGTTAATAATTAGCATTTAATAACTTTTGCAATATTATGAATTTTGTTGTACAAAAAATTAAGTGTAAAATTCGTTAATTTTTAATTATTAATTAATAATTAGTATTTAATAATTTTTTTCATTTAATTTTTTTTTACAAAATCAACCACTTAAACGACGAAACTACAATTTTGTCGTTTAAGTTGGAACACCTAGACTATAAAATTATAGCAGTTTCATCATCTAAGTGGTTTATTTAAATTTTTTATTTAATATTTTTTGATAAAATTAAGCATTTAGACGATGAAACTACTACAATTTTGTCGACTAAGTGTTGCATCTTAGACGACGAAAATTCGTCGTCTAAGTTTTTACTAAGCCGACGAAATTTTTTGTCTAAAACCCAAGACGAAGAAATTTTTTTTGTCGTCTAAGTACTTAGGCTACGACACTTGGACGATAAACCTTAGGCGACGAAATTGCTTCGTCGCCTAAGTGTGTTTTTCTTGTAGTTCTAAGTCTTAGTTGTGTCTTTTGTTTTTAGTTTTTGTGTTGTGTAGTTTTCTTTTTCTTGCGAGTCTTACATTCTTTATTGTGTGCAGGAGCTTTGTGTATTCGTACTCGTCACTCTACAAGCTTTGGACCACTGTTACTTGATCTAGAGATTGAGACATTAGCAAGACAAAACCAGAGACAACAAGTGAACATAAGTAACAATTGTGGTGAAGATTCTGAGCCTGAACATTATTCTGGGTCTGAGTCAGAGGTTGAGGAGTAGGAAGAACAACGTACTCTAATGCTACCACCATCACCACCACCAATGACCAATAACAAGAAACTCAAGGAATCCTTTACTCCGGGTACAGGCCAAGTTAGTTAATTGACGAATAATTCGCGAATTGCCAAAATTTTGAAATAAACGGACGTTTCCAAATTTTTTTTAAAGATTCGGAAAAAAAACACGTTTTTTTTACTCAGCTGGATTATTCGTAAAAAATTCACAAATTTCACGTTTTTCAATAAAAAAATTAAGAATATATATATATTTATTATTTATTTATTTATTGGATTTCCCTAATTTTCTTCCTCTAAAAAAGTGTAAAAAAAATTTGGTCAAATTTTTACGAATTTTATTTATATAAAACTACCAAATTATACACGTATGTATATTTGGCGTTTAATTCACGTACCGTTTTTTACTAACAGAGGGTACTGGGGTAACAACTTCACCAATTGTGTTACCGAAAAACTTGGGGTCTTATGCAATTCCACCATCTCTTATTTTGAATCTTCCACACTTTAGAGGCACTCCTTCTAAAGACCCTCAAGAGCATCTCAATGAGTTTGCAGCACTGTGCAGAATCCAAAAATCCCAGAATGTGGAGGAAGATATAGTCAAGTTGGTCCTGTTTTCCTTTTCTCATTACCCTCTCAGTCGATTGATGTATAGGAAAAGATGTGTACGTTGTAATCAAGGGTCAATTAGTCTGTTTGCTTAGACAATCTATATGTAAAACCCAGTTGAAATTTGTTAAATTTTACTAGCAATGGCTTGTTTTCTTTTACTATTGTTTCTTAAAGTTGGATTCTTGGTGAGTATAGACTATAGAAGCTGAGACTGCTGGTGTAAGAAGGTGGCCTTGAATTATGAGTTTCTTATAAATCATATGCATTTGTGGATATGTCTTACTGCTCCTTGAGTTTGTGTTGTTATACTCCATGCATTGAGTACTCTGTGCATTCAAGTTGGATTCTTGGTAAGTATAGAAGCTGAGACTGGTGTAAGGATTAGGCCTTGAATTATGAGTTTCTTATAACTATATATGTTATTACTGTATAGATTAAGTTGGATAATGGCTTCGTCCAACTCATTTTATCTTGTCCCAGCAGAGGAATTGACCACTTACTCAAAAACAAAGATCTATGAAATAATAGAGGGTAAGGCTAGAAACTCTAGTGGGGGTAGTTCTCCAATTGAGAGAAGTTTGTTGAGCTATGTCAGTTTGATTACCTCATTTGGGGCAGAAGGATGTCATTACCTTATTCATCCTGATAGGAATAGATAAGGTAATTATGGATAGTTGACTGACTTGACTCGAGGTAAGCTTACCAAACCACATACAACCTCTTTATACTGGTTTAAAATTGCACGTTCTTCTTTGATATTGTTTCTGCTATAGGGAACTATGATGGCAGGAGTTAGTAACATTGTTGATTAGAAGATTATACTCAGGGAATCATTACTACATTAGATGCAGTCACCCAGTTCAGATGGTTTGATTGATTTCTGGATAGTATTGTAGTCTACGACTGTATGAAAGATATTTTCGATCTTATGGCTTCTAAACATGATATTCTCTTCGGAGAAGTGACAGAAATTCATTGTGCCTATGCATTAGTTAACGGGTAAGCCCATCTACTCCAAGCATGCATATAATTTCTTAAGTTCACAGTTGTGTGTCAATAAAGATGTAAACTTTAATCAATTGAAGAGCTTGAAGGATTGAACTAAGCAGATGATGGCTAGGTTGTTTTAAAGGATGATTGTGGACATGTGGTTATAATGAAAATTATATTGACAGAGATTTCATAGTATATGAATGGCTCAGAAGGTGACCTTCTCTACAAGGCAACACCAGTAGTATGATTAGGCCACTACACAGTACGTAATAGTACAAGTCGAATGTCTCTAGTAGTAAGTAGAAGTATATTTCAGTCCTGTATTGAAAGGTCTATAAGAACATGGAAGCATGCCAAAAGACAAAACCACATGAGCAATGTTGATGAAGATTGATCGGGATGGATTTGGATTTCACCATAGAAAATGTCATGATAGGAATTACTCTTTGTATCAAACCTAAATTTTAGAAATGAGTCCCTATTCGACATACCTTAATTAAGCTAATAGAGACTTTGAAGAAACCATTATCTCTTAGGCCTACTTTGGTTGGCAGTGCATCGGAAAAGGATGCCCCAAAATGAAGGAAACTGAAAACTGTTCATCCGATCTCCTGTTCTGTTTTCTTCTTTTAGAGTTAAATTTGAGTTTAGTGCTAATAGTCCTACCAGTGGAGTGGCCAGTGCAATTGGTTGTGAGTTGGCTGTGCGGTATTGCACGAAAAGCTACACTCCTGCATTACTTTCATGTAGAACGTCATAAAATTTAGACCACATTTATGTTTCCAGCCCTACAGCTTTTAATTTGTACTGCTTCTTTTCAGATCTTTCCCCGTTGTTGACATAGATCTTACCGTAACTCTAGTTGTAGTGAGTGTTTGCGTCTAATTTTTAGAAACGTCAAACTGTTTGTATTACTTGCATATATTGGATCCGTGAAACAAACTAGATCTTTTGGATTTCAATGTTGTTTTAACTTTTCATAGTTTTCAGGAAGATGGCCGACGATGACTCAGATACTCCTCCAATAAGTTCTAGTGCCAGTGTTAATGCTAGTGCCCATGAAATTCATAACGTCTTCAATGATAAAGCTCCATTGTGGCAATTTGTAAAGAAGATCGAGAAAACTAGTCAAGCAGGAGGATGTTGGAAATGGCAATGTACTTTTTGCAAGCTGAATTTCCAAGGCTCGTACACGTACTAGAGTGAAGTATCATCTCCTGAAAGAAGGTAATCCGGTGGGAGTTGCATATTGCTCAAAGGTGAATTCACAAGCACATACTCAGATGATAAAGATAGTGAGAGAATGCAAGGAGAGACAATCAAATGCAGCTCCTAGGCAATTTCCTTTTCCATCATCATCAAGAGGCGGAGGGCAAGGGAGTTCTTCGACTGGTTGTTATGAGATGACATTTCTACTTCTTGTGATTCGAAGAAGAGAAAAGGAGGTTCTAGTTCTCTTCACAAAGCTTTCAACAATGAAGCTAAAGCACAATGTGATGAGGAGGTTGGGAGGATGTTTTACACCGGTGGTTTATCTTTCAACCTTGCAAGAAATCCACATTATCGGAAGTCTTATTGTTGTGCCTCTACTCTTCTAGGTTATACCCCACCAGGGTATAACAAATTGAGAACCACTCTTCTAGCCAGAGAGAAGAAAAATATTGAGCACCATTTAGAGCCAATCAAGATGACTTGGCCTACAAAGGGTGTGAGCTTGTGTAGTGATGGCTGGTCGGATCCACAAAGAAGACATATAATCAATGTGTTAGCAGTTAATCAAACTGGTGCAATGATGCTCAAAGCGGTAAATTGCGAGGGTGAATTCAAGGATCACAAGTTGGTTGCATGCCTGATCATAGAGTCTATCAAGCAAGTTGGGTATCAAAATGTGGTGTAAGTTGTCACCGACAATGCTCCGGTATGTCTCAAGGCTGGTAAGCTTATTGAAACCCAATATCCCACCATATTTTGGACACCATGTGTAGTTCATACATTAAATCTTGCTGTGAAGAACATATGTGCACCTACACTCCCTTCATCACATAATGATGCAACTCAAGATGTGTATGATGCGTGTTCTTGGATCATGCCTGTTTCTGATGATGTTGTGTTTATTAGAAACTTTATTATGAATCATGGTATGAGATTGGTGATGTTTTCAGAGCATTGTGACTTGAGGTTACTTTCAGTTGCTCATACAAGGTTTGCATCAACTATTGTCATGATGTTGAGATTTAAAAAAAATCAAGAATGGTTTGCAACAAATGGTGATTGGTCCGAAGTGGGAGGATTATAGAGCTGATGATTATCATAAGGCAGAGCTTATGAAAGTAAAGCTTCTAGATGAGCAATTTTGGGATGACATTGAGTACATCCTCACCTTCGTTGGTCCTATTCATGAGATGATTAGAAAGGCCGACACCGATAAACCTTCTCTTCATTTTGTGTATGAATGGTGGGATATCATGATAGAGCGAATCAAGCATGCTATTTACCGCAAAGAAAGAAATCAACTACATGAAAGTTCAGAGTTTTGGAATGCTGTGGAATCAGTATTGATAGCAAGTGGACCAAGAGCTATACATCTCTACATTGCTTGGCACATTCTTTGAATCCAAAGAAAGTATAACATCTACTCAATTCATTTTGGTACTTTTTGTTATTATGGAATTCCTTATTATTTTTCTTATCTTGTTTAGGTATTACAGCTTTCAGTGGTTTTAAGAGGACAACAACCGGGTTGCTCCCAATAATGATCAAGAGATTTCTGTAGAAAGGAAAGCTTGTATTGCTCGGTATTTTACCAATCCCGAAGACCGAAGAAAAGTTGCAATTGAGTTTGCTAATTTTTTCAATTGCACGAATGGTCTTAGTGATGGAGATGCTATAAGAGATAAGTATCATATGGAGTCTGTAACTTGGTGGTCGGTTCATGGAGCAAGTGTTCCAACTATCCAACACTTGGCGTACAAGTTATTTGGTCAACCCTCTTCTTCCTCATGTTGTGAAAAGAATTGGAGTACCTACAGCTTCATTCATTCTTTGGGCGGAAGATTTGGTTTTTGTTCATACTAATCTTCGTCTTTTGACTAGGAGGCATCCAAGTTACAATGAAGGCGTGACTCAACAGTGGGATCTTGGTGGTGATGAAATGGATTATTTGGATGTTTCTAATGTTGGTGTTCTTGAGATTGCCCAACTTTCTCTTGATGAACCAGACTTAGAAGCGATGATCTTTAATGTTGATGAAGATGAAGAAGTTGATTTGGAAAATGCCTAAAGATGTCTACTGCCTCTACATGAAGCTGCAATGACATAAACTTAAATCACATGCTTATTATTATTATTATTATTATTATTATTATTATTATTATTATTATTATTATTATTATTTTAACTATATTTGAATTTATAATAGATAATTTGATTTTCGTATCCTACTCGTATCGTATCTTTTGATTTATTGATTTTGCCGTTTCGGCGTATCATATTGTTTCGTATCCCCGTTGCCGTATCATTTTCAGTGCAACCTAGGATGTATGTTTCGATTTTTGTTGGATCCTCTGTCAGATAGAGCGGAATAAACGAAATGAAGATGCCACCGATGAAATTAATAGGCCGGCAGGCCGTCCGGGCCGGTCTTCAGTACCGTTGATCCGGTCTGATATCTACTCATTTTTTATGGGATAACTACGATACCATTGATCCATTCTTCACTGACACTAGTACGTTTTGTACAGAAGTTGTTGGCGCCGGTCATTTTAAAGTAAAAGAATAGATGGAAAACAGAGCATGAGAGCATAGTTCTTTTCTACGAAAACCGCTTCAGTTCTTATAAGAACATCGATTTTTTCAGTTCATTCACCTACCCCTGTCTCGTGTTCATCATAAAAATGGCTTATAGTTCTTCCTCTTCTAACAGTCCTTCGAACTACAGCGTCTTCTTGAATTTCAGAGGGGAAGATACTAGCAAGAACTTTACCGGCCATCTTTATGAAGCTTTGCAACAGAAGAAAATCTCCACCTTCATGGATTCTAAGGACCTTGAAAAGGGTCCCAGTATTTCGGTGCTATTTAAGGCTATTGAAATGTCGAAGGTTGCCGTTGTAGTTTTCTCAGCAAACTATGCCTTTTCTCCATGGTGCTTAAAAGAGCTTGCAAGGATCATGGAATGCATGGATTCTACACAGAAACAGAGAGTCGTGCCTGTTTTCTACAAAGTAGAGCCTGCTGTTGTTAAAAATCAGACAGGAAGCTTCAAGGAAGCTTTGGACGAACACGTAAACAAAGGCAGAGTAAGCCCGAGAGATCTGGCAACCTGGCAATCCGCTCTAACTAATGCAGGCAACTTATCTGGTTGGAATTCCGATGATTACAAGTAATATTCTTGATCCTAGCTATTTCTAGTTTTAGTCCAATATTAGTCAGTTCAATACTAACATCTTACCATCTAGTTCTTTACAATACTGTTTGGCAGCGATGATTCCGAGCTTATTGAGGAGATTGCTACTGATGTCTTTGAAAAATTGAAGTCATCTTGGAAATATGACGTCTTTCTAAACTTTTGTAAGAAAGATACACACAACAAGTTTGTCAGCCATCTTTACGCTGCTTTGAAACAGAGAGAAATCTCCACCTTGGTAGCCGGAGATGATAAAGGCAACTATCTCCAACTGAAAGCTGTTGACGAGTCAGAGCTTTCTGTTGTAGTTTTCTCTTATGATTATCCTTGGTTCCCAGATAACTTAAGACAACTAGTCCGAATCATGGCATGCATGGATAAAGATGAGCGGATAGTGATCGTTTTTTATGGAGGAGTAGAACCCTCTTATGTCCGTAACCTGGAGGGAAGCTACAAGGAAGCTTTTGAGTATTATGAGGAAGAGGGTTTTGCCAAAGTAGAGCTGCAGAATTGGAAGTCCGCTTTAGCTAAAGCTTGCACAGTATCTGCCACCTGGGAAACGCAAGAGTCCGAGTATGTTTATTTTACATTTCATTTTTGGACTTTCTTATTGTTGCAATTCTTGAACTTTTTCGTATCAAATTGTTTAGGATGTGAATCTTTTGATCGAGCAACTACTTACCACCAAATCGCTCTATTGTTTTCTAAATTTGGCAGGGACGCTGGCAAAGTTATTGAGAACATCTGTGAGCATATATCCGACAAATTGTTCGAGACTTGGTCAAAGACAATCTAATTGACCTGCATGACGAATTCCGATTGCATATGAATGAACATGATCGATATGAAGTTGTTTTATAGTGTGTAATAGATCCTGCAAATCTTAAGCTTTTGTTAAGCTGGCTAGCTAGGCGGCAAAAGCTTTATTAAGTTTTTTTTTTTTTTCCGATCAGCCGTAGTCAATCTACTTCGTAGAATTTTTACGCTTTTCGGTTAACAGAGAATCTCTTGGTGAGCCTCTGTAATTTCGATTGTGGCATTATCTTCTTCCCTTTAACCAATGGTGTGGCTGAAGAGATTGAGAATCATAAACTGTACGTATAAGAGATATGAATCATGTCAGAGACAAACCAGGGGAAAGAGTCCTACAATCACAGGCTATTCTTTCAGCGAGTTGTGTTGTTTCTCTCCTCTTTCTCCCGAAAGAAAATTTCTTCCATCAAACCCTAGCCATGCCGCCGCCGTTTTTCACCAATCTTCATTTCTTTCTGACTACCCATTGTATACCGTCATGGCCAAGGGCGGATTCAGGAATCAAAGTCGAGTGGGACTTGAATTTTTGGTAAGAATTTTTTATTTTTTTAGGACATAAATTGTACGAAATTTTCTATGTAGGAAAATAGAGTTCAAATGGATATCTATATTAAATTAGAAACCACAAATAGAGGAAATTATATAAGAAATAAGTTATTTGAATGAATCTCTCAAATTCTTAATTCAATAAACAATAGATTATAAGTTTAATATATAAAAAATAGCATAAATCTTTATACACTACGATCTGCAATATGAGAACGTCACTACCAGAAGAAGTACTATATCCGACGAGGTCCTCAAAGAACGACCGACGAGAAGGGATCTCGTCGGTTATAGTAAACTATAACTGACGACATGATTTTCTCGTCGGTTATAGTTTTTTGACCGTCGAGATTTTCTTGTCGTCGGTTATAGTCGCCGGAAACTCGTCGGTCATAGTTTTCGACTATATCCGACGATTTTTTTTACTATTACCAACGATTTTTTCATATCGTCGGTTATAGTTTCTTATTTCAGATCTGGGCAGCAGCTCGATCTGTCATTCAAAAAACTTTCCATTTTTTCTGAAAATGCTCTGAAATCGATCTTTGGGTGATGTCGAGAATGAGTTCGTGATGATTCATGATCATGCGCATTACATATATATAGGTACGTCGTGCTTAATTAATATATATATGTGTTGTGCATGCATGTACGTATTAATGCTTAATTTGTTGAATATATAGATCGATCGATATTAATTGATTTTGAATATATATATATATATTGATCGATCGATCGAGTTAATTAATTAATTGATTCTTGAGTTTGAGTAATTGATCGATGGTTGATTTTGAGTACGTACGTGTGATTGATCGTAAATATATATTAATTGTTGTTAATTTTAATTTGATTATTGTGAATATATATATATATATAGCAATAACTAGCTAGCTAGCTAGCTAGGGTGACACTACAACATTTTTACACATTGCCGGCGACTTTTAAGTCGCCGGTAATGTCCAAAAACAAGGCCGGCGATTTTTGGACATTACCGGCGACTTAAGTCGCCGGTAATGTAATTTTTTTTTTTTTTTTTTTTACATTGCCGGCGACATGAATTTATGTCGCCGGTAATGTCTCGAAGCTAAAGACATTGCCGGCGACATAAATTCATGTCGCCGGTAATGTAAAAAAAAAAAAAAAAAAAAGACATTACCGGCGACATGAATTTATGTCGCCGGTAATGTCTTTTTTTTTTTTTTTTTTTTACATTACCATCGAGGGATTGCCGGCGACGGACATTACCGGCGACAAAAATCGCCGGTAATGTTAAAAAAAAAAAAAAAAAAAAGACATTACCGGCGATTTTCCGGCGAAAATCGCCGGTAATGTCTAAAGACATTGCCGGCGACTTAAAAGTCGCCGGCAATGTCTCCAAATGTTGTAGTGTGATTAATTTATTTAATTAATATATTGCATTATATATATTCACTACAACATTTGGAGACATTGCCGGCGACTTTTAAGTCGCCGGCAATGTCTTTAGACATTACCGGCGATTTTCGCCGGAAAATCGCCGGTAATGTCTTTTTTTTTTTTTTTTTTTTAACATTACCGGCGATTTTTGTCGCCGGTAATGTCCGTCGCCGGCAATCCCTCGATGGTAATGTAAAAAAAAAAAAAAAAAAGACATTACCGGCGACTTTATTTATGTCGCCGGTAATGTCTTTTTTTTTTTTTTTTTTTTTTACATTACCGGCGACATGAATTTATGTCGCCGGCAATGTCTTTAGCTTCGAGACATTACCGGCGACATAAATTCATGTCGCCGGCAATGTAAAAAAAAAAAAAAAAAAATTACATTACCGGCGACTTAAGTCGCCGGTAATGTCCAAAAATCGCCGGCCTTGTTTTTGGACATTACCGGCGACTTAAAAGTCGCCGGCAATGTGTAAAAATGTTGTAGTGATTGTGATTATTATATATATATAGGATTAAATGTACACTAGCTAGCTAGCTAGTACGTACGTGTACGTATGTGCATAATTAACGTTATATATATATTTAGATTTTTGTGATCGATTATATATATATATATAGTTAGGGTGTACGTGTGTATATATATATATATATTAAAATTATGGGAATTAAAATAATAAATATTTATATCTAGCTATGAAATTTGAATTAATAAGATCATGGGTATATATACATGCAGTTATAATTTTCAGGATGGACAAGAGTTGGATATATCTTCCAAGATGGGATGTAAGATATCACCGTGGAATTAGAAGTTTTGTAGAATATGTGAAGGTTAATTGTGGAGGGATGACAATTCATTATTGTCCGTGTACGAAATGTCAGTGTCGCAGCGAGCGATATCGTTTTCACATCGATAAAGTATTGGAGCATTTGAAGAAAAACGGGTTTTGGGATAAGTACACATGTTGGATTTATCACGGTGAGAGCTCAACAGTTGGTCAACATGATCACGGACAATTTTTTGAGAGTGGCAGTACATCCAATGATCCAACAACAAGGTTGATCAACGATATGTTTCCTCATGAGAGCGGTATATTTGCTCAAGCACCGGATATCGATATCCCTCCCGCCGTTGGAGACTTCCCTCATATTGAGCCAGTCCAACAAGTACCTACAGCTGTCAACACTGCCGGTATGGACAAGTACAACAACCTCATTGCCTTCCAACAGACCCCGTTGTACAACGGGTGTAATAAGACTATTCTCGAAAGTGTTATGGGAGTAATGAAGCTCAAAGTGGAGAACAAAATGAGTGTGAAGGCTGTTGATGATTGACTGAAGTGGTCTGGTTCGTTGTTACCCCCCGGTCATCGTCTTCCTACCACTCATCGTAAGGTGCGACAGATCCTTAAACATCTTGGCCTTTCCTACATCAAAATCCATGCTTGTAGATATGATTGTGTTCTCTTCTGGGGTGAAGATGCTTATGGGAATGATCTTGAATCCCTTGATGAATGCCCGGTATGTGGTACAGATAGGTATAAGTTGACTCCTGCCGGAAACAAGAAAGCTGTGAAGATACTTTGGTATTTTCCGCTGATAGATAGGCTAGAACGGTTGTTCATGTCTGCACACACGGCTGAAGCTATGAGATGGTGGGCCAAGAGGAATTTGCCCGACGGTGATACGCTTATACACCCTGCTGACGGAGAGGCTTGGAAGCACATGGTGAAGGAGTTTTCTTCTTTTGCATCAGATGTTCGAAATGTTTGGCTGGGGCTTTCATCTGACGGATTCAACCCTTTTGGCAACATGAGTCTTCAATACAGTATATGGCCAGTTATTTTGGTACCGTACAACCTTCCTCCATGGATGTGCATGAAGAAAGAATGCAATATGCTCACTATGATCATTCCAGGGCCGGGTTATCCAGGAAAGTGTCTCGATGTGTATCTGAGACCCTTGATTGAGGAGCTTAAGTACTTGAGTGAGCATGGTCATCCCACTTATGACAAGTTCAAAAATGAGATGTTCCAGATGCATGCTATGCTTGTTGGCACCATTAGCGATTTTCCTGCACGTGGGATGTTGTCGGGCAACGTTACCAGGGGATACAGGGCTTGTCCAGAGTGCATGACGGTTGAGTGTTGCAGACCTCATTGCAGGAAGATTGTACAGATGCGACATCGTTGTTGGCTTCCACATGATCACCCATTTCGGGAGCATATAGAGGCATTTGATGGGACTGTGGAAACAGGTGAGCAGCCGAGGAGATGGACGGGGGATGAAATCTTAGAAGTGCTAAATGAATACGATTTTGGGCAGCTAAGCAATCATCCTGAGATAGTGGCGTCAATACCTGACAAACCCGACAGGTATAAATTCTGGACACACAAAAGTATTTTTTGGGAACTTCCTTATTGGTCCAAGTTGCTGATCAGACACTACTTAGATGTCATGCACATAGAGAAAAATGTGTGCGAGAGTGTGGTCGGCACAGTGTTGAATTGGGAGGGAAAAAATAAAGACGGCCCGAAGGCACGCATTGATCTTAAAAGGATGGGACTGCGAAAACATTTGTGGTTGAGAGATGGGAAGAAAAAAATGCCACAAGCTCCTTAAACCGTGAAGCCTGCCCAGAAGAGTGAAATTTTTGGCTGGATGGTTAATGTCAGGTATCCTTCAGGCTATGCCGGAAATATAAGTCGATGTGTTAACTTCAAAGACAACAAGATGTACGGACTAAAGAGTCATGACTGTCATATACTGCTCCAACGCCTCTAACCTGTTTTCATTCGAGGGTACCTGCCCAAAGAGGTGGTGGAGCCGTTAGTGGCTTTGTCAAGATTTTTTCAGAAGTTATGCACGAGAGAAGTGAAGAAATCGGACTTGTTGGAAATGCAACAGGACATCATTTTTATCATGTGCAAATTCGAAAGGATATTTCCTCCAAACTTTTTCGACATCATGCCTCACCTGATACTCCATCTTCCGGAACAATTGTTGCTTACTAGTCCAGTACACTACATATGGATGTATCCTATGGAAAGGTACGTAATGCATCTCTGAATCTGGCTATATATATGTCGATCTTTAATATTATTTATTCACTTATATATTGTTGCAATAAGCATAACATGCTCGATCTGTAATTACCAATTTACAGACAATTAGGGGACTACAAAGACTATGTGATGAACAAATCTGCACCCGAAGGATGTATCGCTGAAGCATATATTATGCATGAGTGCGTAACGTACACCAATTTGTATTTGGGAGCGTTGGAGGACCCTCCACAACATATGCGAGTAGATGGAGGGCAGTTCAACCTTTCGATCATCTCCGATGATGTTGAAGTTTCTGGAAAGTTGCCCAACTCGTACAAGTTGGAACCTTATGAGCTAGTCATTGCCCATTGGTCGGTATTGATTAACTGTCTAGAAGTTAAATATTGGAAAAATTTGCACCTTTACTACCCTGCTATTTCCGGTGATGTTGAGTACCACAACAAGACGTTCGCAATCTATTTTGGCAACAGGGTAAGTTGATACTTAAATTGACCTGTTAAGTGCATGTCTCGCATCCTATTTATAGTTAAGTTAATAAATGATTATTTTCAGATGAATCATGTACAAGATGATGGTATCCCTCAGTGGTCACACGAATTGAGGCTCTTGGCGCAGAAACCGGTAACTTCCAGAGTTTATCCTATGTGTATGGTAAATGACGTGCTATTTATTTGTGAACATAGAGATGCCAGACAAAAAACACAGAATTCTGGGGTAATGGTGCATGGTGGGCAGAATGGAGTTGACTATTACGGTGTTCTCCATTCAGTTGTCGAATTAATATATGGGGAAGGCATGACCGTGCACTTGTTTAAGTGTAGATGGTTTGATACCGACCCTCAGAACATAAGGACCGATCAATACGGGATTTTTTCGGTGAATACTGCCACAAGCTGGTATGAAGATGATCCGTTTGTGATGGCAACGGCGGTGAAACAATTGTTCTATCTTGATGATCTTGTGCATAAAGGCACGTGGAAAGTGGTTAACCATGTTCTTCCACGAAACATATACAGTGCCTCAACCCTTGGTGTGACCTCGGATAATGAAGAAGTCAGTGCATACCAAGAGCCGAACGCAACTGGTATTCCTGAAACCTCAACAATTCGCCTTAATAATGTGAGACAGGGCAGTGTGGTACGAACACATCAACCGAATCTTCTTGATGTTAATCAAAATGAAGACAATGAAGACTCAAGTGACGAGGACATACACATGTTACCTGAAATTAATTCGGAAACAGAGTCAGACTCAAGCGATGATTCTGATTATGCGCCTTAATTAGTGTATATATATGTATGTTATTTTGACTAATTAGAACGTGCAATGTAAAATGAATTTTATTCAGATTATCGACTGCCCATTGTGTCGATCGATGAAATTGCTATATCCGGCCCCATCATAAATGAGAGAGCTCGAGAGATCGATTGAAAAAAAAATACACAACCGTACCGATCGATTAATAATTATATCGTATTATTAAATAATAATTTAATAATTTGGTATTAACTATTAATAATTTCGTATTACCTATTAATAAATATATATATTAATACACTACAAATTTAATAACGTACACCGGCATAAATGAAAAATAAATAGAAGAACTATATCCGACGACATGCATATGAAAATCTCGTCGGATATAGTTGAACCGAAACTATATCCGACGATATGCATATGAAATCTCGTCGGATATGGGTATGTTTTGGGCAGAAACGAAACTGCCCCAAATTGTTCCAACGCCTCCGATCGATTTTCTCCGTTTCCTTCGTGCTACAAGCAAGCAATCGAAGCTCAAGTGGTATTCCATCGATCCTCAAGCCAAATCCCTCGTCGATTAGTGAAAAATCAGGTTTGAAATCCCTAAATTCAAATTTTCGAATTTTTGTAATTTAGGTTAGATTTTACGTTGTGGAATGTGTTGATCGATAATGTGGATGCATGTATTGATATAGTTGTGGAATTTGTTAATTTTATGCATCTATTGATATATATTAGAATAATTTTGAATTTTAGGTTAAATTTAGGTTAAATTTCGGTTAAATGTATGTTATTTTAGGTTAAATTTAGATTGAATTCCAATAAATAATATGTATGTTATTTTAGGTTAAATTTTGATTGTTTTGGAATTTTATGCATGTATTGATATATATTGGAATATATTGGAATTTTAGGTTAAATTTGGATTTGGCGTCGGATTATTTATATATATATATTGGAATTTGGATTTGGAATTTTAGGTTAAATTTGATTAAGTTTTTTGTTAATTGGATTTGGAATTATTGTTGAATTTGGATTATTGGAATTATTGATATATATATAGTTAAATTATTGGATTATATATGTATTGGATTTTATGGAATTATTGTTGATTTTTGTGGAATATTTATATATTGGAATATATATTGGATTATTGATATATATTGGAATATGCATGTGCTAGATTTTTTGGATGAATTAGGAATTATTTTTAATTTTAATAATTTTATAGCAACGATGCAATGGTTTAATTGCGGACCTTCCCGAGGGGCCGAGTCGAGTACTTCGAGGGGGAGGTCCAGAGGGAGAGGGAGATCGGGACGTGGGGATGAGGGCTCGGGAGCTGGGGATCCTGATGGCACCGGAAGTCGGTCCGCATCAGGATCCACCAGCGTCCCCAACACTTACAGTCTTCCGCTGACCTCTCGACACCGTCGGCTGATGGGCGAGGGACAACCTCAGCAGCAACCCGAGCCGGCTCGATCCTCAGGCGCGAGGAGGGTTCATCAGGTCAGTCACACGCCTTCAACGGATAGTGCGACTCAATCCTCGGTCCGAATGCCGGACATTCATCGCGAGGACCCTTCCCCCGTCATCCACTAGACAGCTGCTCATTCTTCCGAGGAGGCTGGTGGATCCACTCAGTCCTCGGTGAGGATGCGACTATGCCCGCCGCCTACATTATTCTTACCGTTGGAAATCCCGATGATACCACACGTCGATTCCGACGGGATGCCTATTCCGGGACAGCTAGGGTTTATTACCCTGGAGCAGGCATATGCGTATATACCCTTCCCGGCACCTATCTAGAGTGCGAGGATTCCGGGACAACGCACCGACGAATCAGGTAAATATTAATTAGTGATATCTTTTTACTCCCTAATATTTAAATTCAATTAGGTGTTGATGTTTAAATAATCGTCTACATATATATGTGATAGGTGAGATCGTGCCCGGTGCCAAACAGAAGAGAACCAGAGGCCCCGTCGTCGGCAAGTTACTGGACGAAGCCATTCAGGCTAGCAGTGGTGGCCAACTTATGATTCCGACTGGGGATAGAGGGCAGGTGATCGAGGGAAAGGTCACTCGAAAGTACGCGGGGATGGAGGGCAGCCTCATACGGGATAGAGTCCCAATGTTGTTGCCAGATTGGAATTCAGTGTCGGAATCCGTCAAAAATCAGCTGCATAATGCGTTGTCGGTGAGTTGAATTGTATATTCATTATGTAAATTATCTAAATAAATTTTTAATATTATTGATATATATATATGCATTGCAGATGTGGTTCCGCGTGGATGCAGACATTAGACCCACGTGGGCGGATGAAGTGCATGGGAGCAGGTTTGCAGACGGCCATTTGTTTCAATTTTTTCGTTTCTTTTGATTATGTTCATACAATGTTGTTAGTTACTAACGCTTGATTTTATGGGTATATATAGGTATAAGGAGTGGAAGGCCGAGCTGAAGAAGCATTGGAAAAAGTACGGGGACGATCGTGAGGGTACCCCTAGCGTGTTTCGTTATAGGGAGTACGAGTGGCGATGGCTTGTGGTTCACTTCAACAACCCGAAATTGAAGGTACGCAACCTTCAATCGATTTAATTTTTGTTTTATCGTACTTCCCTTAAATTATTTGGCTAATGAGTTTTTTTTTTATGTTTAATTAATCACGCAGGCTCTTTCTGAAGTCAACACAAGGAACCGGGCCAAAAACACCAAAAATCATCATGCCGGTACCAGATCATACTCGGGTTGGATCGAGGAGGCGGCCAACCACCCAGAAGAGGATCCCCTTGTCTATACGATGCAGCACGCGTATCCGCAGTCCCCCGAATATCCTGTAAGTGTCCTTATAACAAAATAAACTTATTTCTTATTTATTTAGATTGTTTTTTTAATTAATATTTTATTGTTCTTTGTCAATTAGGCGAGAATTCAGGAGGCGATTCCGGAGGTGTTGACTCAAGTGGCGAGAGAGCTCTATCCCAACACCCCCGATGCGGAACTCCCGATTGATCAGATTGATCGATCTGATCCAATCGTCAGGGCCAGGATTATGTCAACTGCGATCCCTCCAGGGAAGAACACATTCTACTGCAGGGGTTCCGGAAAATGGGGTCAATGGCTGCTGAAGCATACCCCTGAATTCTCTCGCGGATCGGGATCATCATCATCTTCGAGGACTAATGAGCTACACGACCAGCTTCATAGGCAATCAATTGAGATGGAAGCTCAACGGCGTCGGATAGAGGAGATGGAGCAAGCGCAAGCAGCAGAGCAGAATCGGTTGGCCGAACAGCAGCAGCAAATGGGGACATGGATGCAGCATTGTTATGCACAGTTGCAAGCATCTGGAATCCAGATAGCTCCCCCGCCCATTTTCGGTGCGCCACAGCCTCAGCCTCAGCCAGACCAGGACCAGGACCAACCAACTTTCTCCAATCCGTTTGACCACATAGACTTAAGACCAGGACCCCCCTACATTTGAACAATTGTCGGTTTAATTTTTATTTTCATTATTTACTACGCATATGTATACAGATTTGAACGATTTCGGTTTTTATTATTTATTTATTTACTACGTACTATAGTTTCAATGGTTGTTGATTTTCAATTTGAACAATATATAGATAGCGTGATTTTTTGTGAATGCAAGTTTTGGGATAAAACCCAAAACCTGCAAAAAAAATTAAATATTTTTAACTATAACCGACGATATGTGTCAACATCGTCGGTTATAGTTTTCTTCACAGTCAACCATTTTGACCATGGAGAAAACTATAGCCGACGATGACATCGTCGGATATAGTTTAAACTATGACCGACGATAAGATATCGTCGGATTTAGTGTCTCTATTTTCCAACGATAACCCTAAATCATCATCGGATATAGTATTACCGACGATTTATTACCGACAATACTATATCCGACTATGTGTCGTCGGATATAGGTATGACCGACGATAAACGGAAACAGACCGACGACACCAAGTCGTCGATCATAGTAATTCTTCCGGTAGTGATTAACCCTAACCGCTCCAAGTTTCTCGGAGCTTTCACCTCCCTTGCAAGTCTCTATGGCGACATCCTTTGCCGTCATTTCCCACCTCCATGCCAGACGTCAAGCTCGACGTGCCAATATGCAGCTGAGGCGCTGCTAGTCAACCCGGGGACAACAGAGGTCGCCAATCGGATTTCATGGACAAGGGTGAGGTCTCTGTCGCATATCAATTTTGGAGCGGTCTTTGCTTCATCTCCAGCGCCGCTTGTCCATGCCGCCATGTCATGATTTTGCGTGGGCGATGACATGGTCCGACATGTTGGGGACTCTCTTTTGCTGGGTGGATTTTACCCAATGAGGCGCGAGCAACCTTCACGGGAGCCGTGGAAGACACCATGGAAGTTCAAGCGCAGCTTGGAACTTTTGAAGCCGGATCAAGTCGTTGCTACCACTACAAGAAAACTGCACTTAGACCACGGACCATTTCCGTCGTCTAAGTGCAGTTTCCCGTCGTCTAAGTACTTGGACGACGGAAACTCCGTCGTCCAAGGTCCGTGCTCCAAGTGCTGTCGTCCAAGCACCTGGATGACGGAGACTTAGTGTTTCCGTCGTCCAAGTGAACTTGGACCCCGGACATTATCCGTGGCCCAGGTGTTCACCTGGACGACGGAAACACTAAGTCTCCGTCGTCCAGGTTAACACCTGGGCCACGGATAATGGTAGCAATGTCCGTGGCCCAGGTGTTCACCTGGACGACGGAGACTTAGTGTTTCCGTCGTCCAGGTGAACACCTGGGCCACGGACATTGCTACCATTATCTGTGGCCCAGGTGTTCACCTGGACGACGGAAACACTAAGTTTCCGTCGTCCAGGTGAGCACCTGGGCCACGGAGAACAACAGGGTTTAGGGGTTAGGGGTTAGGGGTTAGGTTTAGGGTTTGTGCACCTGGACGACGGAAAACATAATCTCCGTCGTCCAAGTGAGTATTTAATTTTTTTTTAAAAATAAATTGAAATTAAATATTATTAATTTAATTTATTATTATTTTAATTTAAATAATGAAAAATGCTAATATTAAATAAATAAACTAAATTTTGAATATTAAAATTAATAACTTATATATATAATTATTAAATAATCAAAGTAAATTAATTTGTACATACGAAAAAACCCATAAATTAAAAATTAAAATATTGTTCGGAATGCGGAAAGAAACGAGATAATATACTACGTGCTAGCTAATACACTGGAGGAGCAGATGCGGGGCCGAGTCCTCCGCCTCCAGCCGGGTCGTTGTCGTCGGGGTGTGGGTTCGGAGGAGGTTGACATACTTCTCGATTTTGGTTCATGAGCGCGATGAGTTGGGCTATTTGTGCTTGTTGTTCGTCAAGTCTTTGCCGCATTGACTCATTATGCTCTTGTATCCGTCGATTCTCCTCTCGTGCCAGTCGAGCTTCTTGAATGGCTGCTTCGACGGCCGCAGCTTGACTCATTCTCCGCTGCCTCGAACCTCCCGTAGATGATGAGCCGGAGGTCGTTGACAAATCTCGTACCACCCTAGGCCCAAAGTGCCTAACCTCCTTGCCAGCTCTACGACCGTAGACCTCATCCGCGATTGCAATTTGGCTCTCTAAGGATAGAGGAGGCAGGTCTTCCGGCGGCACATCTGGGAACGCAAGCTGAGTGTTGGCCAACTCTTCATGCGCACGCTCTATCGCCCTTGCCTACAAAATTATAATTAATTTATTATAATTTTGTAATCATATTTAAATAATAATTACTATAATTAAAAGCACACATATATATATACATATTACTTACCCCGCATTGACTCGCTTCATTATCGAGCCCTGGCGTCACGTACGCGCTTACGCTTGCATCAATAAAAGGGTGTTTGGAACCCTTATCCTTGTGCTCCTTGGCAATTTGAATGAACTGCTTGGCGCCGGTAGTATGGTGTTTCTCCTTCTTCCCCCGGTTGGCTTTGTTGACACCGGAGAATTTCTGTTACACAACATAATTAAATCATTAAAAAATGAATAACTACAATTTAAATAATTCAATTATTTTAATTGAAATAAAAAAATTAAATTAATACCTTAAATTGTTCATCGGCAAAGTGGTTACACAACCACTCCCACTCATCTTCTCTCTCCCCTTGCAGCTCTACCGGGGGAGGCACGGGACCGACATCTTTGAAGTACTTATGGAGCCTGTACTTCCAATCTTTGTAGATGGAGTTGGCGGTTTGATTGATATGCCTCAACATAGCCGGTGTCGGATCCACGTCAAATTGTTCCTATGAAAAATAAATAGAAAATTATAATCGTATATATTATGAAATTTTAGGCCGAGATTAACAATATTATATAATAACTAAATTGAACGTATTACGTACCGAAAGATCTTTGAAGACTTTCGCCTTCTCATGATCCGGCGCCTCCTTCCAAGTAGGGGCAGTGATACGAACCCGGTTACGGATGATTGACCCTATCCCATGCGCCGAGAGACTTGCTAGTTGAGCTGTGGGAGGGCCACCGGTGAATTCGTCGTACGGCAAGTCGATCTTTTTACCGGTCGCCTTGCAAATACGCTCCGCTTTCCCCCCTTTAACGAGACCCCGAGTCCTTTTCGGTTCCGGGTCAGTGGGGGCCCTCCTTTGCCTACGGCGGGCGCTGTACATGATTGATTCGGCGGTGGAGGATGCCTGAGTACTTCCCGTTGAATGGGTACCGGGCGTCGGAGATTGGAAGGGGTCGACGTCATCACCGCTCGAGATGAATGGGGGAGCGGGAATTTCCCCAGAGGGCGCTACGGACGGACCAGATGATCCGTCCGGATTGAGAGCGTCGTTGCCCTCCGGTGGTAATTCCCAACCGACTTGGTCCGCCAAGCGGCGGAGCATGGCATCTTCTGCCTCTTGTTGGGCTTTCTTCTTGCCGGATGTCGTCTTTGGCGGAGCCATTTAAACCTAAGAGTACGGGGTTAAAATACCTACTTACCATAATAATTACAACTTAAAAATTTACGCTAATTAATTAAGTACGTTTAAGATTTAAATAGAGTACACTAGCTTGGCATTTTCGGTCGTTCAATGGACGTGCGACCCGCGCGATAAAGTGTAAATTTTCAATTAATCAGCCTTGGTTAAATCGAAAAACATGGCCAGTTAGGGATAGAGATAACGCGAGAGGCAGGACTAATTTCGACAAAAGTCTTTCTTAGTCCAAATCCTGTCACCAGTCATAACCCGTTTCTAGACACCATGTCCGACATTCGGCCAATTTTTCGAAAATTTACACTCCCTCAAGTCCTTTGCAAACTCCGCCCTCAACCTCGTGTCCATAACTTCACTTAGGTTATGGTGTGCGGTGATGAAATCCACACATCACGAGGGGTTAAGGAGATAAGCAAGGAAAAGAGGCGCCATCTATTCCAAAGAGTGCGACTTAATTACACCAAGCCTATGTTCTAAATTTAAATCGAACACGTACTACTAATTAATTTACTAAAAAATACACGTAATTACATGCAATAATTTATTTTTCATTTAGCATGCAATAATTAACCATTTAATTAATTAATAACAATAATTATTTATTTAATTAATTAATAAAAATAATTAATTATTTATTTATTTAATAACAACAAATTTACAATTATTCATTTAATTAGGAAACAATAACAATAATTATGATTTAATTAATAAATAACAACAATTAATCATTTATTAAATATTTAAAATTAATTACTAAATTAATTTCTACTAATTAATTATATTTAGAATTTAATTAATTAATAAAATGAAAATTATTTAAATAAGGGAAAAATAGAAATGTACCGAGGAGTCGTCGGACTTGAGTCGTCGGAGAGGAGGAACCACGCCGGAAAAAATGTCGTCGGAGCGTCGCCGGAGGAGGATCGCCGGAGGAGAGGAGAGGAGAGGAGATGAGAGGGAGAGGAGGAGATGGAATGATGAGAAAATGAGGGGGGGGTGCAACTCTATTTATAGAGTTGCACTTAGACGACGGATCAATATTCTCCGTCGTCTAAGTCCACCTGGACGACGGAAATAGTGTTTTCCGTCGTCTAGGTGGCGGTTTAAAAATTTTCAATCGGCGCGTAATTAATCGGCGGGACGTTTTGAACCGCCATGATTTTGGACTTAGACGACGGAGAATGAATTCTCCGTCGTATAAGTGAAAATTCAAGCGGTGCCGAAAACGGAAGCGGTAAATTGAACCGCCATAATTTTGGACTTGGACGACGGAGATGGTCAGTTTCCGTCGTTCAAGTGAAAATTACATGAAAAAAATAAACAAAAATAAATTTGAACCGCCATGGTTTTTGAACCTGGACGACGGAGATGGTCATTCTCCGTCGTCCAGGTGAACACCTGGACGACGGAAAATGACCATATCCGTCGTCCAGGTTCAAATTACGTAAAAAAAAATTTTAAAAATAATTCGCTAGGAATTTAGCGATCTGTCATTCGAGTGAAATAGTCGTACAATATCGATGAACGCATCGTGTATATAAACAGTTAAATTTGAACCGACGATTAATTTTACGTATTGAAACATGTTAAGTATCGACTAATCTTTACGACTTAAGTGTTCATGAGTAGACGCTCATTTGCAGCAGAGTATTAACGAAATTGAATTTGGACAAAACAACCGTTGGATATGTTCGTCGTAACATAATATATAATTGTCTTCAAAGGATCATAAAATAATAAGTTCGGGAAGGGTTTGATCGGCACAGTCAACTGCAAAACCGATAATTTTACAAACCGGAAACGTGGATACTAGGCATTTCGTAACTCCGATTTTCGAACCGTCGAAGCTCACACACCAAGAATTGTTTACTCTAAAGTCTTGATGAAAAGACTTTGCATTGGAAGAAGGTCTAGATGGTCGTTGTCTTAGAAAAAATTACGATATCTGCACCTGGACGACGGAAATGAGTTTTTCCGTCGTTCAGGTAATCACCTGGACGACGGATATGAAGTTATCCGTCGTCCAGGTTCTGACCTGGACGACGGAGAATGACGTTCTCCGTCGTCCAGGTGTATAGACCCTGAATTCAGGGGTTAGGGCCTTACTGTTTAGGGTTTAGGGTTTGTGAACTTGGACGATGGAGAATACCATCTCCGTCGTCCAAGTGGTAACCTGGAGGACGGAGAAGACTCCGAGGTCCAGGTGGTCACCTGGACGACGGATAATACCATATCCGTCGTCCAAGTGGTCACCTGGAGGACGGAGAAGACTCCGAGGTCCAGGTGGTCACCTGGACGACGGATAATACCATCTCCGTCGTCCAAGTGGTCACCTGGAGGACGGAGAAGACTCCGAGGTCCAGGTGGTCACCTGGACGACGGATAATACCATCTCCGTCGTCCAGGTGGTACTTGGACCACGGAGTCTTTTCCGTCGTCTAAGTGTCACTTGGACGACGGAGAATTAGTGTTTCCGTGGTCTAAGTGCTGTTTTCTTGTAGTGTACATACGAAGGAGGTAGTGGCATTGTCCTACTTTGAGCTGGCGAATCGATGGCGGTTTTGGGATCGGACTCCGACGATAGAAACATCGATCAGTTGAGAAACCTCAATGGTCTAGTGGAGATTCGGCTGACATACCCTATGAAGACTCCTAGCTCGACTTCAGAACAGAAGAAGGAGCTTTAGACACCTCCTAGTGTCGGCTTGCATGCGCCTTTTTAGACTATGTAGATTGTGAGTTTTAGACACACCTACCACAATTGCGTGCTTAGGGGTGCGTCTATTACCATGATTCATGACTTATGTGGTCTATGTATGATGTATGCAAGACCCGACGTGTCTAGTTGGGCTTATTATTTTTAACGATTTGTTCTTGCGTCTGATGTGTTATTCTTCTCTTGTTAGAGTTAGGGTTGCTTGTCTGCTATGTATGAACTTGTCAATAGAGAGAATTTTAATAGAATTTTCTTTATTCGAAAAAAATGTATAAAAAATAGCTCTAGTTTTTACCTCAATATACATTTTCCACTAGAAAAACTATATTATGCATAAATTTATAATTTTATGAACAAAGAAGAAAATTAAAAATGCAAAACTAATTTATGGGATAGATCAACTAAAACTGGTCATAAAACAACCTTTTTTTAAATATTAGAGAAGAAAATTATGCTATAATTTATTTGTACACAATTCAAAGAGAGTTTCATCCTTTAAACTAAAATTTTCATTTTCCTACATATATATGTATAGCCATGTAGGTATTAATTTTTTTCCCAAAATTTTGGGTGGGACATGAGTGCCACTCTAGCATATGGTGGTTCCGATCCTCCCTAGGTCACGGCCATGAGTCCCTTTACCTTTTCCCCATCCCTAAAATCCAAACAACGTCGTTAATGGCTGACGACCCAGATGAGGTGGCAACTCAATTCGCGGAGGAGATAGCGATGTCCGACGATGACGATTTAGAGGTCATCGATCTTGCCTCTCCAGCCTAGGAGGAGGATGGTGAAGCCAGTGTGGCTGGACCTCGTTTTAGGGTCGCTCGACTGTTTGGGCTGGTGGATTTGCTGGAGATCCGATCTCAGTCTTTCAAGGTGGCCATGGAGAAGTTATGGCACGGTCCTCTTGGACCGGAAAAAGTGGTGATCCACTGCCACGATGAGGCTTAGTTTTTTATAGGTTTGAAGACCCGGTTGCTCTCTGACGCACCGCTCAGGGTCCTTGGGTTTTCAAAGACTACACGGTGGTGGTGGAGGAGTTTGATGGGTTCTCCGATCCCTCTTTGATCCCAATGGCGATAACCCAAATGTGGGTGGTGGTGCACAACGTTCCAAATGTAGCGCTGATCAGTGAGTGGGCGGTGCAGATTGGCAACTTCGTGGG
Organism: Geum urbanum; assembly: GCA_946800695.1. Classification (NCBI taxonomy): domain Eukaryota; kingdom Viridiplantae; phylum Streptophyta; class Magnoliopsida; order Rosales; family Rosaceae; genus Geum; species Geum urbanum. Next base: position 1,278,260 of record OX327008.1, on the reverse strand, counting down.
AAGCTATATCAAGCACGATTTGGCTTTTCTTCCCAATGGAATCATGAACGTCAAGGTTCGACTAGATCTCCACCGTGGTGTGGTAGTCAAGAAAAGGATACGGTTTGCCACGGAGTGTGCCTTGCTGATTGCCTTTGAGTGCCCTTAGCTAAAAGGGTTATGTCCTCTTTGTGGCCCGTTTGTGCATGGTGAAGCGGGATGTGTGGTATTGCGAGCTTAAGGGGAGCAGCAGGTTGAGCAGGCGGCAGCAAGATCTACAACGCCGCCTCCAGGATTTGAAAATAGGTCGACCTTTACCCCTATGGCACAACTACCACCAGCGATACACCAAGTCCCAGCGGTATCTGTGTATGGGCGGAAGCATCCAACGACGGCACAGGTACTAAGTCCCTCAGTATAGGAGAATCGCCACAGGATAAGGCCATGTATGTTGAACATGTGCAGGTCATGTAGGAAGGTCGGGTGGAAGGTTTGGGACACTTGTCCTATATGCAGGGAACCCTCTTTTTGAGAGGGACCCACTCACCTCATGTATTTTTTGCAGGTTCCAATTTCAGCTGGTATTCCATAGTCAGGCCTACTTGGGGAACACCCTATGGCCCACAAGGGAGTAGGGAAAGCTCCGAAGGCTACGAGTACTTATATCAGGTTCGAGCGGCGTAATGCTAAAGCGGCATCACAGACAGTTGGATCATCTCCGCTGGCGGTGTTCCCGGTACATACAGATGGCACCTCTGCACTGGCTAAAGGGAGCGGACAACAGACAGATGGGGCCTCCTCGCTGACGTTTAGGGATTCCAGATGAACCATCCTAGTTTCACAGGGCAAAAATAAGAGAGGGACGTGGGAGGAAACACCACCACCGGTTATGGGCGGTAGCAGGACATCGAGTGACTGTGTGTCTGAGGTATCTCTGTTCGAATCCCCGTAGAAAAATATAGCACTGCATCTAGTCGCTCAGATGATGGCTGAAGAGCAACCCATATTGCTATAGTTGGGGTGCATAACTAGATATGACGTGGAGCCCCAGATTTTTTTAGTCATTTCCTTATGTCTAACCCATTTAGTTATGTGATGATAGGTCTGTACAGAGCATGTAATAGTTTAAATTACTTTAGGGAGTTCTTTCTATCATGTCGATGATTCAATATTCTCTTTGTAATCTTGCAACCCGATCAATTTTATTGTTTATCTTTAAAAAAAATATATGAATCATATAGAGGACCGAGCCTTATCGAAAAAAAAACTAAAAAGGGCCGAGAATCACACCCATTGAAACTTATTTCAAGCTATCGAACATGATTGTCATTCGAAAATAGTAAGGCCCGAGAGAGATGAAAACCATTTATTACTGGCTTGTTTGCTGTCCATAATGACTTGGTGGAAATCAAAAATTTGATCCCATCTTGCCCCGCACAAAATCAGTGTAGAATTAGTTCGAGTTCAGGATTTATGGAATTTGTGCATCACTCATTTTAAGTCTCCCTATTCCTTGATCTATATGGTAGAATTGAATCAATGTTCAAAAAGGCGTTCCCTAGGCGCTAAAAATATAAAAAATGTCTAATTTTGTCCTAGGCGTCCTTCCTAGATAGTCCTCTTAGTCAATGCCTAAACGGCCACTAGCTCAAAAATTGGCTGCCTAGATGATAATTTTATCTCTAAAGATTTTCAAAGATGAAATGATGACACATTTGAGTTCAACAATTTGAAGTGACCTTTTCACTTGAAAAATACATTTTCTTATGCTTTTATTTGGATTTGAACTATTTTTTTTATAAAATTTTCTTTGAAGACAATGTGTTTTGATTACATTTTCTTATTATTTTTTCTCTATTATTCATATTCTATGTATATAATATACTACATAATTATATAATTAATAAAAAAGGTATAGAAATAAGAATCCGCCTAGAATTCGGTTAATCTCCGTATAGACGGCTAAGCGTTAGCTGACAGTAACTCCACCACCTAAAATTTTCCAACCGCCATTTTAAAAAAATCGAGTAGAATCGATGAAGGAAAAATTATTGAACTGATCACTCATCTTTGTCACGTTCGACACTTTAGTCACTCTACTTTCTAAAATATCCCTTTAGTCTTGACTATGTGTATCATTTTGGTCACTCCGTCAGTTTTATATATTAAAGTTTTGATATGTAAAGGATAAATATGTATTTTTATCCCAAACTTCTTCTTATTTACAAAAGTGTCATTATCAAAAATTTCTCAAAAATAATGAATTTACCACTGACACATCCTTGTTTTCCTGTATTTTACTTACCTTTTTGTTTCTCATTTTGATCTCTAAACCCGGATCTTATTTCTTTTAATCTTTTTATCCTTAAACCCTTCTTTGCACCCCCCAACCCCACCCCACCCTTACAGGTTCTCTGTTTCACCAAAGCATTGCCTCTAGCCTCCAACTCCATTTCTATCGTTGCTCCGATAACAACAACAAAATCATTGAAATCGACTATTCGGTGTGGTCGCAAACATCGGCTTCACACTCTTCAACAACTTCTGCAACTTTGTAACAGTCGAGGCTCTCACTCAGACCAACATTGTCAAGTAATTCTCGTTCACTTTTGTCGCTTCCTAGAACCTCAACATCATATCACATTCACGATGTCGTCACCGTACAAAAAAATTATATGCTTTCATCAATTCTATTGAAATCATTCCAATGTCGAATATATTTGAGCAGTTGGCAAACTAGTCGAATTTCAAGGTCAGAGTATCGACGTCCAAAGCAATAGATAGAGGTAAAGTTAAGTGACTAAAATGATATAAGGATGTAAAATTGAGTGACTAAAGTGATATTTTGGAAAGTAGAGTGACTAAAGTATTGAACTTGACAAAGATGAGTGATCATTTCAATAATTTTTCCAAAAAAGAACAAAAATTAAATAAGCAAAAGATGTGAACACCTTTCTAAACTAACGGAAAAATAAAAATTTAACGTCCATTTCAAACACAGTGACTAAACTTATATGTCAGATAATAATTTAGTGACTAAAGTGATATTTTGTAAAATATAATAACTAAAATATCGAACATATTAAAGATGAGTGATCATTTCAATAAATTTTTCATCCATAAATAAAGCTGCTCATAATGCTTCAGCCTTCAGCTTTAGGCCTTTGGATGCTAAAATATTAGTATGCACCAATTTCTCTGTTGGACTGGGCTTCACCAAATTGAAGTCAATTTCATTTTGTCAAAATCATCTGGCAAATTGTAGAAAAAGCATGAAAATATGAAATAGACTTCTGATATAGAATGGGCCCAATTCTCTAGAAACTCCCGTCCTTTTGACACGTACTCTCCCCTCCCATTTTCCAACTGTCCGACTCCAGCGGCCAGCGCTATAGAGAGGCCAAGTACTCATTGATCTGCACAAATTCCCTGATATGTGATTTTCGGTTGTAATTTTGGGCTTTTAGTGTAAATGTTTACAATGATCTATACATACCTCAATGTGATGCTAAGTTGTGCATGCAAATTTTTCAGTGAAGATGTGAGGTTGGATCAACTGATCAAGTGGAATGCCACAGCAATAGATCGAAGAACAGAATGCATCATCACATTTCTCATTTTCATCTTCGAAAGAATGCCCTTTAGATTGCACCAACCGACGTTAAAGCTGTGGACGCCAGGGTGAGAATGTTGATGCAATATATAAAATATTTGATGGTAATTTGGTGATTGCATTTACTTGCCATGCATGTAGTTGATTAGTTATATACTGGGCATCATGTTGTCCATGCCACTTAAATTCACGTCAACAGATCTAGAGGACCGTTGAAAATGTCATACAGATAGATCTGACTGCAACTACTTGAAAATGAAAGAACTGGGATGAAGATATAGTGCCTGTTAGTGATGGATAAGTGATTTTTTCAATTAGCGTTTTCAAGATAAATTACTTTCAAGATGAAGCATTGGTAAGCAGAAAGTCACATATCAAACATAGTCCCTACTTTGTACCTAAAGATGTTAATATCGTATAATGGAAGTAGGGGTCATTACTCGCAGAGGATTAATGAGACTAAAAGTTTTACAAGACTCGATTACACTAATACCAGAAATCTGACAGTCTCAACCTATAGATGAAGAATTAATATATTAAAATATCTAGACTCGACCTAAAATCACAAAAAAAAATAGACACTACAAATAGACACAGTGGCAGGCAATCACGTAAATTTTCAGAATTTTTGGGTTTCATTTAAGTAGTGAACTAAATTCTACAATACAGATAAGTAAACTAAAACAGAAAAAGAACAAAGTAAAGAAAAATAAGAAATCAATAGAGAAGAAAGCTAGGAACCACTCTCCACCCTAGATATACTCGATCTACGCCAAACTTAACTTTAATAATAATAGATGAATGTTTCCCATGCATGAGCTATGATTAAGTTACAAACATATTACACTCTTTTACTTGGCATGTTATTCGTATCGATTAACTGTCTTAACGTGATCTTAAACTAAGAGACAAGGTACTATGATGGGTCCAAATCTACTTAACCGAAGTCATTAAGATTCGTAGAGTGTCTGAGAAACAATAAGACTTCAAGAGCTACTATGATAGGTGATCCTTCATCACCAAGGATTACTTCACACAGGAGCCTGTTTTATCTCTATAGAATATGCAATGGTATGATGGTCATGTACACATCCAAGAAAATATATCCTACAATATGCATCTAAGTTTGCAACCAAAGAAACATGAAATAGAAAACATCACTGAAATTATAGTACAGTAACTCATCCAAATAGTTATTAAAATCACAAGGGGTTCAAAATCGAAACATATCTAGGACTTCGATAAGCCCTTAACTAAGGAAAAACTAACTATACATGGTGGAGAAGAAGAGACGAGATGGGGAAGAGAAAGAAGAAGCATAAAAAAGATATTTCATAGGTTTTTATATTGCTCATTGAATCTACTTTTCTGATAGGTTTGAGACTCCTTATCTTGGAAAAAAAAAGTCATCTTCTTGATTCATCTATTAGCTCTTGAATTATTTTTCATAAGCCACATCAGTATTAAATCGGAATATTAAGCAAAAATTCGTCCATAGGTTTCTTGGTGTGATTTGGGCCTCCAAAAATAATTTTCTCATCAAAGTCAGATTTCTGAGCAGATTGACCTCCGTGGACTAAATCGACCATAACTTTCTCTAGAGACATGATAATCACGTTATCGAAGAAGCTATGGAAACTAGACATCTGTCACTTTCTATGCATATAAAGATCATTTCCTAGTTCATCCTGATATGCTCCTAGTTCTTTATCAAAGTTGCCTGACCTGCATACACAGATTTCCCAAATTAAGCTTAAAGTCCATCTTTTTCCTTCTTTTCTCGTTATTAACCTAAAATACCTATAAAATAATAATGTAAATTAATATTGCTAAATAAATAACAAAAGAATAAGTATATGAGTATTAATAAATAGTATAGAGGTGCATATTTATGCACCGATCAAGAACCTCACACTTATCTTTTGCTAGTTCTGGAGCAAAATACTAAACTAAGACTCTGAAAAGACTAAAAAAAAATAAACATGACTCTCTAATACCCATAACACATCATCTATCTCCTCCTCCATAACCTCAAGATTAGCAACCAATCTAGAATCAAAGCCTTAGAATTTTCAAAAATTAATATCAACAATGCACATATGAAACATGCAAAACACATACATAGTCGTGGTTAAAAGTGGAGCTCGGCATTACAATAAACTAATCAAGACTCAACCTCACAATGGGTAATGCTCTCATAAGTGTTTCACTCAAATATATTTAAAGTTAAACTTTCAATTCAATTACTTGTCAAATGGACCGAACCATATGCTCAATTCATCTACTAATCTCCATGTATCAAAGACTGCTCAATCTCAAGAATCAAAAGGACTTATAATTTTTGTATGGGGATATGTATAAGACATAGAAATATTTAGGATAAGTGGTGATAAAACAATTCCAAGACTTACTCAACTCACATCATAACTCCATCATCTTCATTGTCACCATGATCTTCTTCTTTATATTCTTGAGCTTTGCAAACAGGACAAAGACCAATTTTTTTACTGTTAAGTCTTCAATTCAAATCAAAATCCAATTTTACAAATATAAAGGACATTAATCCAGACTTTTATCAAATACAAACTTACTGCCGTCCAGAGTACATAATTTCTTTTCTTTTCATCTCTCGAAATTTCCTTTTTTCGACAATTACATCATTTTATGCATTCTGAACAAGTCTATCCCTATGCAAATACATGAAACAATTTCTTTCAACTCCTCCAAAACAAAGGAACACATCACCTCTTGTAGACATTAATTCACACTAAGTCATGGCCAGAAACATAGGGTAAAGAAGTCCTACACTAGGCTAAGTGTTTAGATATTCATTGGCGATGAAAGAAAAGCTAAACGTAGGCTCAAAGTGGATATCTAAGGAGTTGCAACTTATGCTCACCAATAGGGACACATGGAAATGGATCTGGTGATAATCCTAGATGCCTTTATCATATTCTCCATCATAAGCATATATCGACTAAAAGTTTCGATAAGTACATGAGCAAGTTTTAGTAATCTCTAGAGTCCATTAACTTAAATTGCGGCAAGCAATTGACACTAAAAAAGAAAGCATGTGTATACATATAGCACAATCGCTCACAGGTTAAAAATGAGTCTCAATAAGTTCAAAGCATGCTCAATATTTGTACCATGTATAACTTGTTTCTATATCCACTACACATTAGCATAACACAAATCAATATTAATCAAAGAAACAAGTAGTCACCTCATCTCAATCAATTGATCATCTCTTAGCTATGAATTCGAAGATATAAAGATTTGTTAAGGGCAACCTAGCTACGACTCAAAACAAAAATCAAAAAACTTTTTTGTGTTGCTTTTCTTGACATTTTACTTTTGTATTATTATTTTTTTCATAAAAGACTAAATAAACACACAACAAAACAAAGAAAAACATCAAAAACTGACACTAAGCTTTGATGGATCGAGGATAGTCCTCGATGGGTCGAAGCATGCTCCCTGTACTCGAACTGACATAACCCTTCGATGGGTCGAAGGTGGACTCTGGAACACCTAAGAAAGACTCAAAAATTGGAAAACTGAGCATACCCACTTGCAGAATTTGTATAGAATTCATTACATATTGAAATCAGTTGAAATTTTATGAGCATAACCTAGACACAGGTACAAACATTCTCGAAAAAGTTTATAATTTTCGGAGACTTCTAACCATGTCAAATAAATTACACAAATCAGCATACTTCACAGTTCCGAATTAACACTAAAAAATGAAAAATTTGTACATAGACACTAAGGGTATGATATTAACCTCACCTCACACTTGAATTTTGCATTGTCCTCAATGTAAAACAAAATTAAAGCATACAATACATCAAACAAGAATGGAATGAAACACATAACACATCACAAAACACACTTAACATGGAGAAAAATACAAAGAAGAAGAAAAGGAAAAATATAATGGAAAATGGATAAAAGAGCAAATCTGATAGCCACGCTTTTCTATCAACATGGGTTACCTTCTATGTAGCGCTTAGTTTAATGTCTTCAATCAGTCAGACATCTTCAAAACCATCAGATGGTTATGGTTTTGGCTCGATCAAGTGCTTGGTCCTTAATAATGATGCTAGATGAGTTCTGCCAAGCAACTTGAGTAATATTTGGCATCCCACACACATAAAATCCAAAGTATCTTCTTCCTTTCTTCCTCTCTTTCCAAAGCCTCCTCTTCTTTTGTCCAACAAACAAGGTAAAGAGAATCTCCTTGTTTGACATATGGTGATCAGGCATCACCATCTCAATATGCTCATGAAAACAAGGGAGCTTGGTAGGTGAATCCTCAAACTCAAGTATTTCGTTGGTGCAAGAAACAAGTGTGGAACTTAATTTTGGCATTGATAGCTCATGCGGTTGTTCTTGTCATGGCATCACCCTCTCAATATAAAGAATTTCGATTGACTCCTCCTCAAAGAATTCGCTCATCTCATCATCATCAAAGAATGCATCTCCTTCTTCTATTGCAATGTCATCCTTGCACATCAGATTTCCATTTTGTCATTGCACACTAATGTGCAGAATTTGACTCATCTGATGCTCCAACATCTCAATACCGCATGCATTACCTCTATCTCCTGCCGAATCTCCTGGAGAAAAACATGATGTTTTTCTCTCTCTTTTTGTGTGGCTAGCATAAATTGTTGTATCATGCACATCAATCTCTGCTCTGAATCATCTGATTTTTGAGGAGAGTCATAACACGAGTAGTCGCTCTGCATGGTGGAATAACTTTGATATGGAAAATATGGACATTCCTCGGTTGAGTGACCTACCATTGAAAATGTAAAATAAACCATAAAGTTAGAGTACATTATATACAAAGGTTAAATACAATAGAAAAGTTAAACCAATTAGACTTGAACAATCCCCGACAACGGCACAAAAATTTGTTAGGCAGAAAACTACCTATCAAAGATAGTCCCAACTTTGTACCTAAACATATCAATGTCGTACAATGAAAGTAGGGGTCATTATCTGTAGAGGACTGATGAGACTAAAAGCTTTACAAGACTTGATTACACTAATGCCAGAAATCTGGCAGTCTCGACCTACAGATAAAGAATTAATATATTAAAATACCTAGACTCGACGTAAAATCACAAGAAAACAAACACTACAAATAGATACAATGGTAGACAACCACGTAAATTTACAGGATTTTTTGGTTTCGTTTGTATAGTGAAATAAATTCTACAATATAGAAAAGTAAATTGAAACAGAAAAAGAACAAAGTAATGAAAAATAAGAAATCAATAGAAAAGAAAGTTAGGAACCTCTCTCCACCCTAGATATGCTCAATCTATGCAAAACCTAACTTTAATAATAATGGATGAATATTTCCCATGCATGAACTATGATTAAGTCACATACATATTACACTCTTTTACTTAGCATGTTATTCATATCGATTACCTGGCTTAACGTGATCTTAAACTAAGAGACAAAGTACTATGGGTCTAAATCTACATAACCTAAGTCATTAAGATTCATAGAATGTCTGAGAAATAACAAGACTTCAAGAGCTACTATGATGGGTGCTCCTTCATCACCAATGATTACTTCACACAAGAGCCTATTTTATCTCTATAGAATATGCAATGATATGATGGTCATGTACACATCCAAGACAATAGATCTTACTATATGCATCTAACTTTGTAACCAAACAAACATTAAATAAAAATCATCACTAAAATTATAGTAAAGTAAATCTCATCCAAATAGTGATTAAACTCACAAGGGATTCAAAATCGAAACATATCTAGGGCTTCGATCAGCCCCTAACTAAGGAAAAACTAACTACATATGGTGGAGTAGAAGTGACGAGATGGGGAAGAGAAAGAAGAAGAAACAGAAAAAAGATCTTTCATAGGTTTTTATATTGCTCCTTGAATCTTTTTTCCTTGTAGGTTCGAGACTCCTTGTCTTAGAAGAAAAGTCATCTTCTTGATTGTTCTATTAGCTCTTAACTTCTTTTTCATAAACCATATCGGTATTAAATGGAAATATTAAGCACAAATTCGTCCATAGGCTTCTTGGTGTGATTTGGGCCTCCAAACACAACTTTCTTATCAAAGTAAGATTTTCGAGCAGACTGACTTCCGTGGACTAAATCGACCATAACTTTCTCTAGAGACATGATAATCACATTCTGGAAAAAGCTATGGAAAAAATTAGACATATGTACCTTTCCAGCATAAAAAGATCATTCCCCAGTTCATTCTGAGCTGCTCTCAGTTCTCTGTCGAAGTTGTCTGACCTGCATAGATAGATTTTCCAAATTAAGCTTAAAGCTCATCTTTTTCCTTCTTTTCTCCTTATTAAACCAAAATACTTTTAAAACAATAAAGTAAACTAATATTGCTGAATAAATAACAAAAGAATAAGTATATGAGTATAAACAAATAGTAAAGAGGTGCATATTTATGCACCGATCAAGCACCTCCCAAGTGCTTCTTACAAAACTACTTCTAAGAGTAAAAAGTGATTTCTTAAAATTTCTCAAAGCACTTCCATAAACAACCAAACACTCCAAAATTTGTAGAAGTACTTTTTTATATCTAGAAGTGCTTTCAAAAGCTATACCAAATAGGCCATATAGTAGACCTTTGGATGGAATTTGCCTGTGCCTATTCTAAAAATATGTATATAGTCAATGTAATTAGTCGCCAGAACTCTAAACAAATAACACACTCGACCAGGCCTCCTACTCCTCTCTAATAAACCTTATCTACGTGCAGATAAGAGAAGACTTCCACGAAGGTCGAGGGGAGAACTCTGGTACTATCAATCCGGTCTCTACTCACTGTGTGTGCACATGTTAAGAAGTACTACGGTACCATTGATCCATTCTTTACTCACACTTGACCAACGTACTATACACTTATACAGAAGTTTGTTGAAGTCAACCGTTCAAGTCTTCAAGAACGAGGTACTATTAAAGGAAAGAGCAGATAACTGAGAATTCCCAAATTAAAACAAAGGAAAGATGATAGGAGGGTAAAGACCTATGAAAACATACCCTATTTCCAACTTGAATATATCAATGTAGTATGATAAATAGGGGTTATCGAACACGAAAAATTGGTGAAACTAAATCCTAACACAAAACTAAAATGCTGACAGACTCGACTATAATACACTAATGACACTACGACACTACTCTAGACAGACTCAAATGACACGAAAATTTTAACATAATAAACTAGATACAGTGTCGGACTACCACACAAAGTTTGAGGGTGTTCTAGACAGTTTTGAGTACCGAACTGAATCGGCTAAGCTACAGCTAATGCAGAATATAAATGCTGAAAGTAAATATGCTTATGAATACAAATGAGTTTAAACTATATCATTAATGGGTTAAGAGGAATGCAATCCACCGCCTTCATTCCATCTCTCTAACATATACTTAATCTAATGCACATATCCAATCAATGAAAGCTGCTAGGAAGATCGATAGACACGACACATCCTATTACCTAATCTTTATGCCTATGTGAGTTTGTCATGGACCTTCCCCACATATATCCCTCTATTGAACTCATAGTCATGGACCCCAAGGTTTACAAATAAGAAAGTATTAAGTTCTAGAAAAGGTTTGATAATCTACAAGGATTCACAGATACACTATAGACGTGTCTTGCTTGACCTAGGGTTTCAATCACCCAACGGTAAAATCGGTGTATCACTGTAGAGAATTCGGTGGAAGAACCACGATCTTCAGTAAGCCCGTATCTCATGACAATAGAATCCTAGCATGCATAATAAGTTGGCCACCAAAACACACATACAAGAATTCATACGGTGAGTCACATAGAAAAAGAAACCTCAATTGATTTGAATATGCAAAACTAGATTAAAGTGTATGAACTAGAAAGACTTCATGTACGGGGATTTAAGCAACCCCTTAATAATGGTTTAGTTACTAAAAGTAATAATTAAAATTGAATTAAAACAAGGCATAGAGTTTTACAGATCAAGAAAAGATGAAGAACTGGAACTGTCGTCCAGTTTCGATGGGTCGAAGAATGGTCTTCGATGGGTTGAATCCTATACTCTGCTCCTTGTGCGGCTACTCTCTCTCTTCTACTCGAATCTCTCTCCTTAATTTCTGATTAACCTCTTAAAAAAACCTAAAATAGGTTTATATATGTCCCCCAATTGATCTCTTAGAGTCCACATGGGAATAAGCTTCTTTAATTGCATAAAATCCTTCCTCAATCCGTATTGAGCTAGGAATCCCTCTTTTACTTCCTTTTTTCTTTAGTTCTCCACAAAACCTATAAAACAATAAATATAATTAAATACTCAATTATATAAAAATAAAATAAGTATATGGAATGAATTAAACACCAAATAGACGTATAAATATGTGACTATCAAAATACCCCACACTTAAACATTGCTAGTCCTCGAGCAATACACTAAACTAGGACTCTAACAAAACCTTCAAAAATAAACTCTAATGCCCTCAACAATTTGCCTCAGCATTCTTCCATAAAATTGTAACACCAAGATCACATGTACCTACAAGTTAACAAAGATAACTCCAATATATAACTCATATGTAACATGTTGGACACAGACATAATCAAGGTGAATAAAGAGCTAGAACATGCACAAAACCAATCAAGATTCAACCTCACATCGATATGCTCTCATAAGTTGTGCCGACCCGGAACAGAATCAGTAGTGTAATCAGCTTAATCCAAGAGGTTACGCATAATCGCAGATTTTCGATAATTGATTGAATCGCCAGCTTTGATCACGACTTAATTATTAACCGAGAATTTGAGTTGATTTTCTTCTCGAGAGTCGTTGTACGCGTGATTTCGAGTTCGTGGGCGGTTCCCGATTATTATTTCGACGACCGAGGAATATAATATGAATATTTGAAATTTCAAAATATTGTCGAGTTTATCCGTTCGTGTTCGAGTCTATCCGAATTGTGATTGTGATCCGTTTTGGACCGTTGATCGACCCGAACCGTAAATGGAATGATTATCGACTCGATTTGCGAGTTTCGCGATTAGTCGTGATTTCGACGTAATCTATTAATATGGCGGCTTCGTCATCGACTAAATTATCAGGCGAGAATTTTATTTTGGATCCTTTGTGGAAGTTGTAGAGAATTTATTTCGAGCTCATGGGAACTTCCGGAGGATTTTTCCGAGTTACGAGGAATAAGTTGTGAATATTTTCGTCCGTCGAATATTGTCGTATTTATCCATTTGGGGTTCGATACGCGTACGGTATAAATATGGAAACGATACATGCCGTTTTTGGAAACTTTCCAAAAAGTGAAACTTGGGTGTTGACTGGGTTGACCACGGGTGGGTCGACCCGTTTTGGAGGCTGAGTTGGTTCGCCGGATTTTAGGCCGATTCCGGCCATATTTGGGCAAGGTTCCTTCACGGATTTTGTTGGGCTTGTGTTGCTCTTCAACTTGGTAGTTGGTTCCCCTCCTATGGTGGTCGGAGGAGGAAGAATTTTGGCGGCAAAATCCATGGTTTTCCGGCGTAAATCGGTGGCGGTCGGAGGAGGCTTTTACGGCCGAGATGGTGGTGCAACCTTGAGGGGTTTTGTTAGCCTTGAGCTAAGGAAGCTATTGCAAGTGGTCTTGAGGGTAGCCGTGGCCGGAGGAGGGAGATCCGTTGATTTGAAATTCCGGTAAGGGTGTTTGGAACTTTGAGTTGATTTTTGGAGGTTTTCCGGTCAAAATTGGCCTTAACTTATAACTGGAAAGTTGTTGGAATTGTCGAGATCTTCAAAACCATGTGTAGCATGAGATTTTCTGGGCAGGTCTGAAATTCCGGCGGCAGCGGCGGCGCCGCTGTCCGCAGCGGCGACTTTTCGCCCGACGTGTTTTTCGACGAGCTATATGTCGTTTCGCTCGGAATCGCTCCTCAACCTCAGTGGTGAGGTTTGTTTTTCGAATTGAGCATCGGAAATTATAGCGAGGTTTTGTAGTGTGATTATCGGATTTTAACGAGTTCGTCATTATTTGATTATATGTTTCCGAGAACGGTTGTTTCTCGTGATATGATTTGAGATGTCGAGTTATGAATTTGAGCAGTGAATTTTATGATTATCCAGGGGTTTGTGATCATTCGTTTGACGAGGAATTTTTTCGCCGGATCACGGGATTAACGCGTATCGCGTTACGCTCACCTGTGAGTGGACATTTTTATATTTTCACAGTTGTTGGGAGTTCATGATTTTTCGTGATTTTCCGTATTTATTTATATACGATTTTGAGATTATTTATTATTTTCAGAGGTATTATTTTATATTTTATGATGATGGCATTACTGCATCGATGCTTCGGCTACTCGGCTGATCACCGGTAGTCCGCTAAAGTTGAGAGATTCCTCTGGACCAGAGTTGAGAGATTCCTCTGGGCAGGGTTGAGAGATTCCCCTGTTATGCCGCCGAGGTTGAGAGATTCCCTTGGCCTATCACCGTCGGGCTTGAGAGATTCGCCTGACCATCGGACTTGAGAGATTCGCCTGGCAACCTCCATATATGTTTTCCAAACTCGCTATACTTATTTATTGTATATGAAATTGGTGAAAGGCATATGTTTATTTTCGTCCACTCACTCTAACGTTTTTATTTGCCTTTCCCCTGGGCTTTTCGGTTTCCGTGCCCAGTTTACAGTTTGGACTCTAGTGTCGCACGTCGTGGTCGGAGGCATAGTATTCGAGCTACCTTGTTTCTTCCAGTAGGTTTCTTGTTCTGCCTGCTGTGGTATATTCATATAATTATACACTAGAGGTCACTCTGAGTATTCTGATGTATACTTTTATACGATTTTTCCCCGGAGTTCTGTAAAATATAGTTTTATTGATTACTTTAAATTTCTGTTATGATATTGAGAAATTCGGATGGGATAGGTGCCCACGGTTTGATTTTTGTGGCATAGGATGAAGTGTTTTCTTTCAGGTGCAGGTAATGGCAATTCCGCGTTAGTAGTGTTACCACTACAAGAAAACAGCACTTAGACCACGGAAACGTAATTGTTCCGTGGTCCAAGTGACACCTAGACCACGGAAAATACTCCGTGGTCCAAGTACCACCTGGACGACGGAGAATACCATATCCGTCGTCCAGGTGATCACCTGGACCACGGAGTACTTTCCGAGGTCCAGGTGATAACCTGGACGACGGAGACGGTATTCTCCGTCGTCCAGGTGATCACCTGGACCTCGGAGTCTTCTCCGTCCTCCAGGTGATCACCTGGACGACGGAGATGGTATTCTCCGTCGTCCAGGTGATCACATGGAGGACGGACCGACACGCCGTCGTCCGAGTACGTAACGTACTTCCACTTAGACGACGTACCGACACCTCCGTCGTCTAAGTGAAGCATTATATAAGCCCGATGCCAAACTGAATTCATTCCTTGATCGATCTCTTCATTCCATTTGAAGAAGAATTGAAGGAGAAGGGAGCTAGCTAGCTAGAAGGCCGAGAAGAATTAGGATCGATAAGGGATCTCCGCTGACTAGCTAGTTAGCTTAATTAACGTACAGATATCGAGAAGGTCAGCAGGTACGTACGTACGCAGTTAAAATTTGCTTAATTAATATATATTTAGTGAAAACGTACGTATATATATACATGCAAGGATGTTAGCTGATGTTAGCTATATATTTATATATGTACAGATCGATTAAATTACGTACGTACGTAATTGATGGATCGATGTAGATCGAGTACGTATAATTAAGCGTAAATTAATGGACAAATATATATATATGTAATAATTAATTAATTATAATATTTTGTAGCAGTATGGACAAGAGTTGGATGAAGTTGAAGAATAGATGTGATGTCCGGTATATGGATGGAATTAGCGAATTTGTGAATTTTGCGATAGAACATGGTCAGGGAAAGAAACGTTTTAGGTGTCCGTGTCAGAAATGTCTTAATTGTCAGTATGCGGAGGTTAATGTTATGGTGCAACACCTGTACGAAAATGGTATGATGTGGAGTTACGCTACATGGAGCGAGCATGGTGAAGCAGTAGAGTTCAGCGCAGCAGACTTCAGCTCAGGGTACAGTTACCGCATGGTGCCTCATCCAGCGGCAGTGGTGCCGGACCCCCAGCTTGCAACCCAACTGCAGATTTGGTCCATGATGCGTTTCCGGGATGTAGTCATAGTGGACACCAACACCAAGACGGAGGTTACAGTACCACTAATGAGCATGATGACACATTCCCCGCAGCTAGCTTGGCCACTGACACCAGTGAGATGGAAAAGTACAACCGGATACTACTTGAAGCGCAGACCCCGGTGTTCCCTGGATGTCGAGAGAATGTGTTGCAATATGTGATGGAGCAAATGAAAATAAAAGTGAAGCACAAAATGTCAGTGAGTGTTTTTGACGAAATTCAGGAGCAAATTTGTAAGTTGCTTCCTGATGATCACAATCTTCCTAAATCTCATTATAAGGTTAGAAATATCCTGAGCAGCCTCGGCCTAAAGTACAGGATAATTGACGCATGTCCGAATGATTGTGTGCTATTTTACAAAGAGTATAAAGAGTTGGACTATTGTCCCGTATGTGGCTAGTGCAGATTCCAGTTGAATAGGAAGAGTTCGAAAAAGAGAATTCCTGTGAAAGTTGTTCGATATATTCCCTTGATTCCCAGATTGCAGCGCCTGTACATGTCTGTACACACAGCAGAGGCGATGCGATGGTACGCAGAAAAGCGAATAGATGACGATATCCTGCGACACGCCGCGGATGGGGAGGGTTTCAAACATTTCGACAGAGAATTTGGAGACATTGCTTCAAAAGTTAGAAATGTTAGACTCGGCATATCTACAGACGGATTCAATCCTTGGAGAAGTAATAGCTCCGCCGTCAGCACTTGGCCAGTTATTCTGATGCCGTACAACTTGCCTCTGTGGATGTGCATGAACAAGGAATTTAATTTCCTTACCGTACTAATTCCAGGTCCTAAATCTCCATCGAAGTGCTTAGATGTCTACATCAGACATTTGATCGCCGAGCTGAAACTGTTGTGGGAAAATGGAGTCCCAACTTATGACAAATTCACCGACACGATGTTCACGATGAGGGCTGCCGTAATGTGGACGATCATCGATTTTCCAGCTTATGGGATGTTGGCAGCCTGCAGAACAAAAGGATATAATGGATGTCCTATATGTTTGGACGACGTGAACTCTAGTTGGCACGCGGGGAAGGTGTGTTACTTGGGTCACCGTAGATGGCTTCCTCACGACCACCCTTGGCGACAAGATGAAGCTCATTTCGACGGTACGATAGAGAACAATCCTAAACCCCGTAGTTGGTCGGGCGAAGAGATTTTAGAGAGGTTGAGCTATTTCGACTTTGGTGTGTTGAGCAATGATGCAGATGTAAAGAAATGCAATCCAATTCCTCCACATGATCTGAGCTATTGGGATCACAAGAGTATATTCTTTGAACTCCCTTACTGGTCGAAGTTGAAGCTGAGGAACAACTTGGACGCGATGCACATAGAAAAGAATGTGTGCGACAGCGTGGTGGGAACAATTCTCGGTATTAAGTTCAAGACTAAAGATACTCCCAAAGCGCGCAAAGATTTGGAATCAATGAATCTACGTCGTCCCTTGTGGTTGAGGAGGGATAGGAAAAGAGTGTACAACAAGATGCCAGATGCACCTTACACAGTGAAGCCGACGCTTAGACGTTCTGTATTTCACTGGTTTAAGGGCGTTCGTTATCCGGCTACGTATGCAGCTACTATAACTGGAGCAGTGGATGAGGTGCAACACAAGTTTGTTGGTCTAAAGACACATGACTATCACGTTATGCTGTAACGTCTGATTCCAGTGGTAATTCGACCATACTTGCCTCGGGACGTCGTACAACCAATAGTGGCATTGTGCAGGTGGTGGCAGAGGTTATGCGCCAAAGAATTAAAGAAGTCAGATGTGGTGGAATTGCAACAACAAATTGTGCACATCATTTGCAAACTAGAGAGGATTTTCCCCCCTACTTTCTTTGACATCATGATTCACCGGATGGCTCCATAGCAGAGACATACCTAATGCATGAGTGTGTTACTTACTGCAACAGGTACCTCAAAGATCCACCCCCTCCCACTGCCTCTGATCGCAGTGCCCGCATCAATCTTTCTGTCGTCACCAATGTCGTCCGACCGTTTAGAGGAGTATTAAAGGAATCGTTAACACGGGAAGAACTTATTGAGGCACATTGGGTAGTGTTGCGAGACTGTGACGAAGTTGAGCCGTACATGTTGTCATACAGGGAGAGGCTTCAGGCGTTAAATCAAAAGAAGAGTTCGGCGTGGATTGAGAAAATGGTTAAGAAAAAGTTTCCTGATTATTTCTTCCAATGGGTACGTACGTACGACTCGGTATTAATTATTTAAATACATATCGCTCATGTTTGTAGAAAGTAAACCCTTATATTAATTTGCCCTTTTTCGCAGATGATTGATCTGCAAAAATCTGATAACCACGGAGGGTGGTGGTCATGGCCAAAGCACTTGCTAGCAGGGAAACCGGTTAAACACTATATTTATCCCGGATGTTTTGTGAACGGTGTAAAGTTCCATTCATTGGCCCGAGATGAAGGAAGAAGAACACAAAACAGTGGGGTAGCGGTTGAGAAAGACAATGATCTATATTACGGGGCTATTGTATACGTGGTTCAGCTATGTTACGGGAATGATGTCAACGTTTTCCTATTCAAGTGCAGATGGTTCAAGCGTACAAAGGAAGACCTGGGACTATTATCAGTCGATACAAACACGCACTGGTATGAGGATGAGCCTTTCGCTCTCGCCACCTTAGTTCGGCAAGTGTTCTATCTCGACGATCCGAAAGCCCGTGAAGGGTGGAAAATAGTGAACCATATCTCTCACCGAGGAATATGGAATACAGAGACAATTGAAGGGACACCGGCGACGACTGAAGATGCTGCTGAACCAGAAAGAGACATTCCTGCCTATCAAGAGCCTAATATTTCTATGGTCCGCTCCGATATAATGGACCTGGTTCAAGATGGTGAACGGTTACCCATGCCTGATGGTTGTACAGATCTAACTGAAGATGAGATTATCGATGAGGTAGATGAAGAAGACGAGCAGGAAGAGGACGCGGACGAGGACTCAGGTTATTCGTCGGACGATGTTGAGTACGATGACGAGGATGAGCCGTCGACTAACGGGGATGAGGACGATGATGATTATGACGAAGAGTACGGTCATACGACGAGGGAGATTAATTGGTAATTAATTACTGTAATTATTGTAATATATATATGATCGATGCCGGTTTACGGTAAGAAATTAATCTGAATTATATATCCTGGCCAATGGAGAAATTAATAAATATTGGAGCCAAATCTCAATCTCATATAAAACATACCCTAGCTAAATCCTTGACCCTAAATCTAGCAGCTCGGATCGATCGATCAATTTTTTAATTATATTTTTGAATCAGAATAATTGAACGGACACACAAATGACTGGGGACGACCTAAACCGTAAACCCTAAGGCCCTAACCCCTGAATTCAGAGTTTTTACACCTGGACGACGGAGATGGTCATTATCCGTCGTCCAGGTACATACTAGGACGACGGAGAATGGTCATTGTCCGTCGTCCAAGTTCACAAACCCTAAACCCTAAACAATAAGGCCCTAACCCCTGAATTCAGGGTCTATGCACCTGGACGACGGAGAACGTCATTATCCGTCGTCCAGGTTATCACCTGGACGACGGATAACTTCATATCCGTCGTCCAGGTGATTACCTGAACGACGGAAACGCTCATTTCCGTCGTCCAGGTGCAGATATCGTAATTTTTTCTAAGACAACGACCATCTAGACGTTCTTCCAATGCAAAGTCTTTTCATCAAGACTTTAGAGTAAACAATTCTTGGTGTGTGAGCTTCGACGGTTCGAAAATCGGAGTTGCGAAATGCCTTGTATCCACGTTTCCAGTTTGTGAAATTATCGGTTTTGCGGTTGACTGTGCCGATCAAACCCTTCCCGAACTTATTATTTTATGGTCCTTTGCAGACAATTATATATTATGTTACGATGAACATATCCAACGGTTGTTTTGTCCAAATTCAATTTCGTTAATACTCTGCTGTAAATGAGCCTCTACTCATGAACACTTAAGTCGTAAGGATTAGTCGATACTTAACAACTTTCAAAACGAAAAATTATTCGTTGGTTCAAATTTAACTGTTCATATATACGATGTGTTCATCGATATTGAACGACTATTTCACTCGAATGACAGATCGCTAAATTCCTAGAGAATTATTTTTTAAATTTTTTTTAACGTAATTTGAACCTGGACGACGGAGATGGCCCTTCTCCGTCGTCCAGGTTCAAATTACCATGGCGGTTCGAATTTTTTATTTTTTTATTTTTTCCATGTAATTTTCACTTGGACGACGGAGATGGTCATTTTCCGTCGTCCAAGTCCAAAATTATGGCGGTTCAATTTACCGCTTCCGTTTTTGGGACCGCTTGAATTTTCACTTAGACGACGGAGAATGACCATCTCCGTCGTCTAAGTCAAAAATCATGGTGGTTCAGAACATCCCGCCGATTAATTGGCGCTGCTTGAAATTTTTTGAAACCGCCACCTAGACGACGGAAAACACTGTTTCCGTCGTCCAGGTGGACTTAGACGACGGAGAATAGTGCTCCGTCGTCTAAGTGCAACTCTATAAATAGAGTTGCACCCCCCATCATTTTCTCATCATTCCATCTCCTCCTCTCCCTCTCCTCTCCTCTCCTCTCCTCCGGCGATCCTCCTCCGGCGACGCTCCGACGACCTTTTTTCCGGCGTGGTTCCTCCTCTCCGACGACTCAACTCTTCCGATATTCCAGCGACATTCCGACGAGGTAATAATTCTATTTTTTACCTCTTTTACATTTTTGTTAATTAATTAATTATTTAATTAATAAATAGTTTTAATTTATTAATTAGTTTAAAATAATTAATAGTTATAATTATAATCATTAATGAGTTGTTATTATTAATATTGGGATAATTATTATTAGTTGTTAATTATTTGGTAATAATTTTATATTTGTTAGTTAAAATTAAATAATAGCAATAATTATTATTGTTAATAATAATTAATTATATTGGTAAATGAATAATTATTATTTTATGCATGATAAATAATAATTCATTATTGTAATTATTTATTGTTTTAATTAATTGATAATTAATTACGTGTATTTTCGAGTAAATTGCATGGTAGTACGTGTTCGATTTAAATTTAGTACATAGGCTTGGTTTATTAAGTCGCACTCTTTGGAATAGATGGCGCCTCTTTTCCTAGCTTATCTCCTTAACCCCTCGTGATGTGTGGATTTCATCACCGCACACCATAACCTAAGTGAAGTTATGGACACGAGGTTGAGGGCGGAGTTTGCAAAGGACTTGAGGGAGTGTAAATTTTCAAAAAATTGGCCGAATGTCGGACATGGTGTCTAGAAACGGGTTATGACTGGTGACAAGATTTGGACTAAGAAAGACTTTTGTCGAAATTAGTCATTCCTCTCGCGTTATCTCTATCCCTAACTAGCCATGTTTTTCGATTTAACCAAGGCTGATTAATTGAAAATTTACACTTTATCGCGCGGGTCGCACGTGCATTGAACGACCGAAAATGCCAAGCTAGTGTACTCTATTTAAATCTTAAACGTACTTAATTAATTAGCGTAAATTTTTAAGTTGTAATTATTATGGTAAGTAGGTATTTTAACACCGTACTCTTAGGTTTAAATGGCTCCGCCAAAGACCACATCCAGCAAGAAGAAAGCCCAACAGGAGGCAGAAGATGAGATGCTCCGAATGTTGGCGGCCCAAGTCGGTTGGGTTCAACAGGAGGGCAACGACGCTCTCAATCCGGACGGATCATCTGGTCCGTCCGTAGCGCCCTCTGGGGAAATTCCCGCTCCCGCTCCCGCTCCCCCATTCATCTCGAGCGGTGATGACGTCGACCCCTTCCAATCTCCGACGCCCGGTACCCATTCAACGGGAAGTACTCAGGCGTCCTCGACTGCCGAATCAATCATGTACAGTGCCCGCCGTAGGCAAAGGAGGGCTCCCACTGACCCGGAACCGAAAAGGACTCGGGGTCTCGTTAAAGGGGGCAAAGCGGAGCGTATTTGCAAGGCGACCGGTAAAAAGATCGACTTGCCGTACGACGAATTCACCGGTGGCCCTCCCACAGCTCAGCTAGCAAGTCTCTCAGCGCATGGGATATGATCAATCATCCGTAACCGGGTTCGTATCACTGCCCCTACTTGGAAGGAGGCGCCGGATCATGAGAAGGCGAAAGTCTTCAAAGATCTTTCGGTACGTAATACGTCCAATTTAGTTATTATATAATATTGTTAATCTCGGCCTAAAATTTCATAATATATACGATTATAATTTTCTATTTATTTTTGATAGGAACAATTTGACGTGGATCCGACACCGGCTATGTTGAGGCATATCAACCAAACCGCCAACTCCATCTACAAAGATTGGAAGTGCAAGCTCCATAAGTACTTCAAAGATGTCGGTCCCGTGCCTCCCCCGGTAGAGCTGCAAGGGGAGAGAGAAGATGAGTGGGAGTGGTTGTGTAACCACTTTGCCGATGAACAATTTCAGGTATTAATTTATTTTTTTTATTTCAATTAAGATAATCGAATTATTTAAATTGTAGTTATTCATTTTTTAATGATTTAATTATGTTGTGTAACAGAAATTCTCCGGTGTCAACAAAGCCAACCGGGGGAAGAAGGAGAAACACCATACTACCGGCGCCAAGCAGTTCATTCAAATAGCCAAGGAGCACAAGGATAAGGGCTCCAAACACCCTTATCTTGATACAAGCGTAAGCGCGTACGTGACGCCAGGGCTCGATAATGAAGCGAGTCAATGCGGCGTAAGTGATATATATATATATATGTGCTTTTAATTATAGTAATTATTATTTAAATATGATTTCATTATAATAAATTAATTATTCTTTTGTAGGCAAGGGCGATAGAGCGTGCGCATGAAGAGTTGGCTAACACTTAGCTTGCGTTCCCAGATGTGCCGCCGGAAGACCTGCCTCCTCTATCCTTAGAGAGCCAAATTGCAATCGCGGATGAGGTCTACGGTCGTAGAGCTGGCAAGGAGGTTAGGCACTTTGGGCCTAGGGTGGTACGAGATTTGTCGACGACCTCCGGCTCATCATCTACGGGAGGTTCGGGGCAGCGGAGAAGGAGTCAGGCTGCGGCCGTCGAAGAAGCCATTCAAGAGGCTCGACTGGCACGAGAGGAGAATGAGTCAATGCGGCAAAGACTTGACGAACAACAAGCACAAATAGCCCAACTCATCACCCTCATGCAACAAAATCGAGAAGTATGTCAACCTCCTCCGAACCCACACCCCGACGACAACGACCCGGCTGGAGGCGGAGGACTCGGCGGCGCATCTGCTCCTCCAGTGTATTAGCTAGCTAGTAGTTTATTATCTCGTTTCTTTCCGCATTCCGAACAATATTTTAATTTTTAATTTATGGGTTTTTTCGATTATTCATGTATGTACAAATTAATTTAATTTAATTATTTAATAATTAAGTAATATTCAAAATTTAGTTTATTTAATTAATTTTATCATTTTTCATTATCTAAATTAAATTAATAATAAATTAAATTAATAATATTTAATTTCAATTTTTTTAAAAAAATTAAATATTCACTTGAACGACGGAGATTATGTTCTCCGTCGTCCAGGTGGAAAACCCTAAACCTAACCCTAAACCCCTAACCCCTAACCCCTAACCCCTAAACCCTAAACCCTGCCGTTCTCCGTGGCCCAGGTGTTCACCTGGACGACGGAGACTTAGTTATCCGTCGTCCAGGTGTATACCTGGGCCACGGAGAAGCTAGCATTATCCGTGGCCGAAGTGTTCACTTTGACGACGGAAAACTAATTCTCCGTTGTCCAGGTGAACACTTGGGCCACGGTTAATGCTAGCTTCTCCGTGGCCCAGGTATACACCTGTACGACGGAGACTTAGAGTTTCTGTCGTCCAGGTGTCTACCTGGGCCACGGATAATGTCCGCGGTCCAAGTGACCTTGGACGACGGATCACTAAATCTCTGTCGTCCAGGTGCTTGGACGACAGCACTTGGAGCATGGACCTTGGACGACGGAGATTCCGTCGTCTAAGTACTTAGACGACGGAAAACTGCACCTAGACGACGGAAATGGTCCGTGGTCTAGGTGCAATTTTCTTGTAGTGTACTCTGCCGAAATTTTGATGGTTTTTGTTGGTTCGTGTTTTCAGAAGGGGTTTGATTCCAGTTTAGGAAACTAAATCGGGGTTGGGTCCTTTCATAAGTGTTTCTCTCAAAATATATCTAAGGTATCTCTCAATTCAATTACTTACCAAATAGACTAAACCATATGCTCACTCTTGTGACTAATCTCCACATATCAAAGTCTGTCATCTTGAGGATCAAAAGGACTTTCAAAGGTTGTAATGTGGCTTGACTCATAGGTTAAAAAATAAACGGGTATGGTTTGCAAACACAATCCTAGAACCTAGTAGAGCACCGAATAAGAGACTTCTTCAAACTTTACAAACATGAACTTTTTTCATTATCATGGCCGAATTTCATCTTGTTGGGCCTTCACATCATCATTGTTTTCATCAATAGTTAACTCGTGTATCAAGCTAGACATCACAACTTTTTTTTCTTTCTTTTCTTGCCAAATTTTTTCTTTCTTTTACATCATTCGGTTTTTTTTTATTACAATGCAAATCAACTAGCTTGATACCCCACACTTGTTTCTTTGTACCACCTTTCGACATTGTCGCCGTCTTCACATACATGTCTCATATATAGCTCTACCAAGTCCTAGAACAAGGATAAAGATATAACTGTTCTACAGTTTAAGGTCGGAGATATGTGGGTGATGACATAAAGTTTTACATGTATGCTCAAAGTGGTTAACTACGGAGTGCACATCTTGTGTACACAAAATCAGGACATAGGTTTATATGGCTATGGTGGTGTTCCCTAAATGCCTTTATTACTTCCTCAATCAAAACATGTATTGACTAAAAGTTTTAAATGGTACAAGAGCAAGTTTTAGTAATTTCTAGAGTCCATTAATTTAAGCAATTGACACTTAACAAAGAAAGCATGTATATCACATATAGGCTCAAAACCTCACAAGGTTAAATGTATCTTAATAAGGTTTATGCATGCTCAAAAATCTATACAATGTCAACTTGTTTCTACATCCACTACACATTCGCATATGCATCATATATCCAAATTATCTAAAGAAACTCAAGTAACATAATCATCTCTTAGTCACAATATTGGAAGAAATAAGTACATCATTGACTTGTTAAGGGCTCATAAGACTCTTCTTTTTGTATCCTCTTTACACTATTTATTTTTGTATTTTTTTTCTTCAAATAAGACACTTAACAACACAAGAAAAACAAAGAAAAGACTTAAAACTGACTCTGATTTTTCGATGGATCGAGGATAGGTTTCGATGGATCAAATCATGCTCTCGGATCTCATTCTGGGACAACTTTTTGATGGGTCAAAGGCTACTTCAATGGATCGAAGGATCTTCTCTGAAATTTCTGAACATAACGAAAAAAACTTAAGATACTGCGCACTCTCACTTACATAATTTCTAAAGAATTAACCACAAGTCTGAATAGGTTGAAACTTTACGAGCATATACTAGTTATATATATCAACACTCACTCAAAATTTCAGAATTTTCTGAGACCTCTAGCAAATTTAACATTCTGACTCAAAAACTAAAAATTTATATCTAGACGCTAAGCATATGATTCAGCCCCACCCCACACTTGAAAGTTGCATTGTCCTCAATGTAAAAACTTGAATTAGACTATACAATACACTAACCAAGTATGCCATAATACACATATCACACACAAAACACACTACAAGGAGAAAAATAAAGTAAAGGAGAAGGAAGAAGAAATCAAATCTGGTCGCCAGCTTCTCCATCCACATGGGTTGCCTCCAAAGTAGCGCTAAGTTTAACGTCTTCAGCTAGATGGCGAATCCAATCAATTTTCCAAAGGAGGCCCGTCCTGAAGGTCTGCATCTTCAAGCACGTGCTCCACAAATGACTCATAAAAGAACTTGAGTCGTTGTCCATTCTGTGACGACCCAGACCAGAATCAGCAGTATGATAAGCTATTTACGAGAGTTACCGCGTAGTCGTAGAGTTGCGACAGTTGTCTTAATCGCCGAAGCTTCTTAACGACTTAATTATTGGCCGAGAATTGGAGCTGGGTCTCTTCTCGAGAGTCGTTCTATATGTGATTACGAGTTTCGTGGGTGGTTCTGGATCGTTATTTGGACGACCGAGGAATTAGTTATGAATATTTGAAATTTCGACGGAAACGGATTTAAATGGCAGGTTTGTTCGCGACTTAATTACCGGACAAGAATTTGGTCTCGGCTTCTTCACGAAAGTTGTTCAGAATTTAATTTCGAGTTCGTGGGAACTTCTGCAGCATGATTTGGAGTTACGAGGAATTAGTTGCGAATATTTCTGTTTGTTGATTATTTAGTCGATTTAATGTGTGTTGCTTTGAAGGGTTGATTTTTTTATCCGTTTGGCCGATGTGTTTGACTTTGGGTGTTATTTGTAGAATATATTGAGACGAGTTTGTGGCCACGAGAATTATCGGAATCGGAATTACGACGAGAAAGTTACGCGCGTTTCAAGTTTGCCGAAATGGATAAGCATTAGTTTCCTTTTTGGGAAAGTATAAATAGGGGACTTACTATTTTGAGAAAGTCAAAGATGGTCATAAATATTGTTGAATCCCGTCGACATCTCCACGGTGCCCCACGGTGGCGATGAGATTCCGGCCACCTTCGGGCTCGGTCCATGGCTTGTTCGACTCGCCTCAACGTCTTCTACACAACCCCGGCCTCACTTTCCGGCAAGCTTCATGGTGGAGAGAGAACATTGATCCAAAGTTTGGGATTTTTGGGTTTAATGGTGAATCCAGATTTTGGCCGAATTGAACTTGAAGAGGTACTGCGTTTTGTAGCCCTCTTCAATGTGATTCTAACCATATAAACATGGTGTTCTAATTTGATTTGAGCATGGGAATTTTGGGTTTGAATTTTGTGTTTCATTTCGGTTTTGCTTGAAATTGGATGTGTTAGAGTGAGAATTGGACTTCGGTGCAGTTGACAAAGTTGCTCAGTGCATGATTTTGAGTGGAATAGGTGCAGCTCCGCCTTGAAATTCTCCGTCCGGCAGCTGCGCCGCCGTGGACGGCGGTCAACGGTCAACGGGTTGACTTTTTGACTTTCGACAAGTTGCATGTCGTTTGACTCGAAATCGCGCTCCGATCGCAATGGGGAGGTTCGTTTTTCGAGTTGAGCGTCTGAAAGTAAAGCGAGGTATTGTGGTGTACATATATGGATTTTCGACGATTCGTCGTGTTCGAATTGTGTACTTCCGAGAATGGTGGTTTCTCGTGATTTGTCTTGTATTGTCGGATTATGACTTTGTATATTGGACACTGTGAATATTCAGGGGTTCGTGATCGTTCGTTTGGCGATGGACTTTCCGCCGGATCACGGGTTAACGCGATACGCGTTACGCCAGTCAGTGAGTGGACAATTTCTTTTCACGGAATTCTTGCGAGTCTTTTATATGATTTTCGAACTTGAGCATGCGTATTGAGATTACGAATTGCATGAGCATGTGTTTTACGAATATACGATTATACATATACGGATATACGTATACGAATATACATACACTTATATGCTGTTTCATGCATTTGCATCGAACTGTTTATGATTTGGTTTTCACAGAGTACAGTCTTGGTTATGTTGTTGTATCGATACACTTAGCCTCTCGGCTGATCCCCGATGGTAGGCATCACAGGCGGGGCGTTACCCCGACCTGACCGGCGAGGGGCGTATCCCCGGAACCGAGGCCTTTCTGGCTTAGAATCACGTGTGGGTCCGGGATCCCGTGATTCGGACTGTACTAGCACGGTGTGTGTCCATGAGTGACCCCGTGGATTTTTACTTGCATGCTCAGTACACTGGAGGAGTATGAGTTTTATCTCGT
Organism: Geum urbanum; assembly: GCA_946800695.1. Lineage (NCBI taxonomy): Eukaryota > Viridiplantae > Streptophyta > Magnoliopsida > Rosales > Rosaceae > Geum > Geum urbanum. Next base: position 1,250,460 of record OX327008.1, on the reverse strand, counting down.
GTACTATGTTGTTTTTATTTACCTGGACTCGCATATGTTTTTATAGCATATATATTAACTGGTGAAAGACATTTATTTTTGTCCACTCACTCTAACAGTTTTCATGTCTTTCCCCTGGGCTTTTCGGTTTCTGTGCCCAGTTTGCAGTTCAGGCTCTGGTGTCGCACGTCGTGGTCGGAGGCATAGTGCTCGAGCTACCTTGTTTCTTCCAGTAGGTTTATTGTTCTACCTACTGTGGTATACCGATATGTTTATACATTAGAGGTCGCTCTGAGTAATATGTTGTTTATATTATACGATTTTACACCGGATTTCAGTAAAGTACGTATATATTTATTGTTTTACTTTATTGTTGATATATTGAGAAATCCGGATGGGATTGGTGCCCACGGTTTGCTTTTTGTGGCATAGGATGAAGTGTATTTTCCGCGTGCAGGTAATGGTAATTCCACGATAGTAACGAAACTCTGCCAAAATTTTGAAAAGTTTTTGTTGGTTCGTGTTTTCGAAGGGGTTTGATTCCGATTTAGGAAGCTAAATCGGGGTTGGGTCCTTTCACATTCACCTGGAATGTTTTCTCTGTTGCTGAACTCATAATCTCTATAGCACCATGAGGAAAAATATTAGTAATAACATAAGGGGTCAGTCCATCTACTCTTAAGCTTACCTGGAAATATGCGTAGATGACTACTAAACAACAAAACTTTCTGACCGACTGTAAATTCTTTTCTTTTTATGTTTCGATCATGAAAAGCTTCGATTCTCTCCTTGTATATCTTGCTGGACTCATATGCATTGTGTTGGATCTCATCCAACTCACTGAGTTGCAATTTCCTATGAAGACTTGTTGCATCCATGTCAAAGTTGAACTGCTTTACAACCCAATATGCTCGGTGCTCAAGTTCCATCGAAAGATGGCAGACTTTCCCGTACACCAACCGATAAGGAGACATCCCAATAGGTGTTTTATACATTGTCCTGTAACCCCACAACGCATCATCAAGGCGTTGACTCCAATCTTTCCGGGTCGGACTAACTGTCTTTTCAAGAATCTACTTGATCTCTCTATTTGATATCTCCACTTGCCCGTTGGTCTGAGAATAATAAGGTGTTGCCACCTTATGTGTCACATTGTACTTCCTTTACAAGGCATCAAAGGTTCTGTTGTAGAAGTGTAATCCTCCATAACTGATTATGCATCTAGGTGTTCCAAACCTGCTGAATATCTCTTTAAAAAAATTGTGAACAACCTTAGAATCATTAGTCCGGGTGGCTTTAGACTCCACCCATTTGGATATATAATCAACTACAACAAGTATATATAAATACCCTTGAGAATTTGGGAATGGTCCCATGAAATCAATACCCCACATATCAAATATTTCGACTATAAGAACGGGGTGTTGAGGCATTTGGTCTTTTGGACCGATGTTACCTGTCATTTGGAATCTGGCACAAGATTTAAAGAAAATATGTGCATTATGAAATAAAGTGGGCCAATAAAATCCACTCTCCAGCACTTTGAGAGCCGTCTTCTTCCCTCCAAAATGTCCACCACCTGCATATGAGTGACAGAAAACTAGAATAGAGTGAAATTCAGACTCATGGACGCACATGCGGATGATGGTGTCAGTGCAAGGTTTCCACAGATATGGTTTGTCCCACACATAGTACCTAGCTTCCTTAACTAGCTTGTCTTTCTGTGCTCTTGTGAAATAAGGTGGAATGTAATTACTGACCTTGTAGTTTACAATATCAGTATACCATTGCACTGCATCTTGAATAGCAAAAAGCTATTCATCCGAAAAGCTATCTCTGAGAGAAAGTGTATCATCTTCTGCGTTAGAGCCATGTGTGATTCGACTCAAGTGGTCAGCTACCACATTCTCAGTGTCTTTCTTATCTTTGATGACAATATCAAACTCTTGAAGCAAGAGCATCCATCAAATCAACCTGGGTTTGGCATCCTGTTTGGTCATTATATATCTCAAAGCAACATGGTCAGAATATATGATAACCTTAGTTCCTAATAAGTAAGATTTGAACTTTTCAAGCGCAAAGACCACTGCTAAGAGTTCATTCTCTGTAGTTGAGTAATTCAACTGTGCATCGTCTAAGGTCCTGGATGCATAGTAGATGACATGAGGTAACCTCTCTGGCCTTTGGCCTAGAACTGCTCCTACAGCATAATCAAACGCATCACACATCAATTCAAAAGGTCAAGTCCAATCGAGTGCCTGTATGATAGGGGCAGTTGTCAGAAGCTCCTTAAGCTTATGGACAAGGTGGATAAATACCTTGTGCAAAGATACCTTATTCTCAACCTGGATATATTAATGTAGTATAATAAATAGGAGTTGTCGAACACGAAGAATTTGTGAAACTAGATCCTAACATCGAATTAAAAAGCTGACAGACTTAACTACAGTTCACTAATGACACTACGAATCTAAGCTACACAGACCCAAATAACACAACAATTGGACATGATAAACTAGACACAGTGGCAGACTACCACACAAAATTTGAGGGTGTTCTGAGTTGATTTGGTTACCGAAATAAATCAGTTAAGCTACAACTAATGCAGAAATCAGTAAATTGCAGAAAGTAAATTGTTGTAGGAAATCAATGAGATATGAATGTTAAGAACTTCTCTCCACCCTAGACATACTTACGACCTCCCTAATATAACTGAACTAACCATGAATGAATACTCTCCACACAAGAGCTTTGGTTAAGTCATCTTGTGTATTACACTCTCTTACTTGGCATGAAAGAGGGGAGGGACAATCCGCTCGATCTTGATCCTCAATTAACCGACTTACACATATGGTGATGTAAGCCTAGAGAACTGAAGTCATTATGTTCTAAGAATGTTTGAAAATAACAGAGCTTCAAGAGTTGATAAGGTGGTCACCCTTACATCACTAAAGCTCGTTTCACACAAATTCATGTTTGTTTCTAGAGAATATGCAATGATAAGGTAGTCATGTACACAATCAAGACTATAGATCCTAAGCCATGCAACTTAGTGTGCACTCAAAGAAACATGAACATAGAAATCATACAGTGAGAAAAAAGTGAAACAAAACTCATCTAAATAGTTAATACAATAAAAAGGGGTTCAAAATCATAAGCATATCTGGGGCTTCAATCAACCCCTAACAAAGAAAATTTAGCTACTCATAGTCTTAGATAATAACATCAAAGAACTCATAAGAGATAAATTAAATGATGGAGAAAGAAGAACTCTTATCAACGTCGTGATCGAACTAGCTTGGCTCTCCTTCTTCTTTCTCTTTGTTTCTCTCTTCCTTAATTTCCAAGTTCCCCCTTCAAGTCTATCACTAGCTATATATATGTGTGTGTGTGTGTGTGTGTGTGTGTCAATTAGCTAGGTTAATTAACCTAGTAGTTTTTCCCACGTTCTAGACAATTCAAATCATATTGCAAATGAACTTCCTCTGTTTTGTCTCCTTCATAAACCCTCTCTCGCCAAGCAGCATATATATGTTCCCATTTAGCTAGAGCTAGAATAATTAACTCCATCTCTAACTCACATGCCAAGAAAAATCCAATCCCAAAGTCAAAGCTCACTTCTTTTACTAAGTCAAGTAACGTGCCAGACTCCAACTCAAATCTGCCTCTAGTTGTTGCTCACATGCCAGACCGCTCGCCAAACACATATATATCTCCTCTATTTTACTAAGTCAAGCTAATTAACCTAGCCAAGCTCGCCAAGTTTGCCTCACTAGCTACTCACCAAGCCTTCCTCGCCAAGAAGCAATATATATTATTTAAGCCCATTTTCTTCATTAATCTCCAAGATACCTAGAAATAAATAAACATAATTAATTCACTCGAATAATAATAATAATAAACTAAATATAAAGAAAAAATTAAATACTGAATAGACGCATAAATATGTTACTATCACTTATTGAATGCTTTCAAGCACCCATCTGTGAAGTTGAAAGCTACATCTTTCTGGAGTAACGCGTACAATGGTCTGGATATCTTGAAAAAAATCCTTGATAAACCTGCGATAAAATTCTGCATGTCCAAGAAAAGATCTCACCTCCTTCACAGTAGAATGAGGGGGTAAGGTACGCACAATATCAACCTTAGTTTTATCAACCTTAATACCTCTAGCTGATATGACATGTCCCAAAACAATACCTTGTTCCACCATGAAGTGACATTTTTCCCAATTAAGTACAAGGTTAGTTTCTACACAATGCTCTAAAACCATAGCTAGAATGTGGAGACATAAGTCAAAAAAATCACCGACTATAGAGAAATCATCCATAAATACTTCAATGATCTTTTCAACCATGTCTGAGAAAATACTCACCATACACCTCTAGAATGTGGCAGGTGTGTTGCATGGACCAAATGGCATCCTTCGATATGCAAAAGTTCCATATGGGCACATGAAGGTGGTCTTCTCTTGATCATCTTTGTGAATGGCTATTTGATTATACCTAAAATATCCATCCAGGAAACAATAATATTCATGTCCAGCCAATCTTTCTAACATCTGATCAATGAATAGGAGTGGAAAGTGATCCTTCTTTGTTGTGGAATTTAGTTTGCGGTAGTCAATGCACATTCTCCATTCCGTTTGAACTCTTTAAGGTACCAACACATTCTCATCATTCTTTACCATTGTGAATCCTGAACGTTTGGGCACAACCTGCAAAGGACTAACCCATTTGCTGTCAAAAATAATAAAAATAATACATGCATCTCGAAGTTTGATGACTTCTTTCTTGATAACTTCCATCATCGGAGGATTGAGTCGACGTTAAGCATCTCTTGTGGGCTTAGCGCCCGCCTCCACATGAATCCTGTGAGTACACAATGTTGGGCAGATGCCCTTTATATTTGTCACTGTCCATCCAATGGTGGCTTTGTACTCCAATTCTCTGCTCAGAAATCAACATATAGACGCTCATACACACATAACCTGGCAAACCATGCCACGCATATCCTTGGATCCAGATTGCTCATCCAAACCCAAAACTAACATTATCAAGTCGCACGTCCGCTGATCCTCAACAGAATCCACAACCTTACTGACACGGAAACCACGTCAAGGAGGCATCCTAATGAATAACATTATTCACAACAAACATGACGTAATCATGGAACTTCAAACATTTAAAAGCATACAACACCCAGAGCATTGATGAGTATCCGCCGGCCTGTCAAGTCATCGCTCCAGACATGCTGTCACTACAAGAAAACTGCACTTAGACCACGGACCATTTCCGTCGTCTAAGTGCAGTTTTCCGTCGTCTAAGTACTTGGACGACGGAAACTCCGTCGTCCAAGGTCCGTGCTCCAAGTGCTGTCGTCCAAGCACCTGGACGACGGAGACTTAGTGTTTCCGTCGTCCAAGTGAACTTGGACCTCGGACATTATCCGTGGCCCAGGTGTTCACCTGGACGACGGAAACACTAAGTCTCCGTCGTCCAGGTGAACACCTGGGCCACGGACATTGCTACCATTATCCGTGGCCCAGGTGTTCACCTGGACGACGGAGAATTAGTGTTTCCGTCGTCCAGGTGAACACCTGGGCCACGGAGAACAACAGGGTTTAGGGGTTAGGGGTTAGGGGTTAGGGGTTATGGGTTTAGGGTTTCACCTGGACGACGGAGAACATAATCTCCGTCGTCCAAGTGAATATTTAATTTTTTAAAAAAAATAAATTGAAATTAAATATTATTAATTTAATTTATTATTATTTTAATTTAAATAATGAAAAATGCTAATATTAAATAAATAAACTAAATTTTGAATATTAAAATTAATAACTTATATATATAATTATTAAATAATCAAAGTAAATTAATTTGTACATACGAAAAAACCCATAAATTAAAAATTAAAATATTGTTCGGAATGCGGAAAGAAACGAGATAATATACTACGTGCTAGCTAATACACTGGAGGAGCAGATGCGGGGCCGAGTCCTCCGCCTCCAGCCGGGTCGTTGTCGTCGGGGTGTGGGTTCGGAGGAGGTTGACATACTTCTCGATTTTGGTTCATGAGCGCGATGAGTTGGGCTATTTGTGCTTGTTGTTCGTCAAGTCTTTGCCGCATTGACTCATTCTGCTCTTGTGTCCGTCGATTCTCCCATCGTGCCAGTCGAGCCTCTTGAATGGTTGCTTCGACGCAGCTTGACTGATTCTCCGCTGCCTCGAACCTCCCGTAGATGATGAGCCGGAGGTCGTCGACAAATCTCGTACCACCCTAGGCCCAAAGTGCCTAACCTCCTTGCCAGCTCTACGACCGTAGACCTCATCCGCGATTGCAATTTGGCTCTCTAAGGATAGAGGAGGCAGGTCTTCCGGCGGCACATCTGGGAACGCAAGCTGAGTGTTGGCCAACTCTTCATGCGCACGCTCTATCGCCCTTGCCCACAAAAGAATAATTAATTTATTATAATGAAATCATATTTAAATAATAATTACTATAATTAAAAGCACATATATATATATACATGCATATCACTTACCCCGCATTGACTCGCTTCATTATCGAGTCCTGGCGTCACGTACGCGCTTACGCTTGCATCAATAAAAGGGTGTTTGGAACCCTTATCCTTGTGCTCCTTGGCAATTTGAATGAACTGCTTGGCGCCGGTAGTATGGTGTTTCTCCTTCTTCCCCCGGTTGGCTTTGTTGACACCGGAGAATTTCTGTTACACAACATAATTAAATCATTAAAAAATGAATAACTACAATTTAAATAATTCAATTATTTTAATTGAAATAAAAAAATTAAATTAATACCTTAAATTGTTCATCGGCAAAGTGGTTACACAACCACTCCCACTCATCTTCTCTCTCCCCTTGCAGCTCTACCGGGGGAGGCACGGGACCGACATCTTTGAAGTACTTATGGAGCCTGTACTTCCAATCTTTGTAGATGGAGTTGGCGGTTTGATTGATATGCCTCAACATAGCCGGTGTCGGATCCACGTCAAATTGTTCCTATGAAAAATAAATAGAAAATTATAATCGTATATATTATGAAATTTTAGGCCGAGATTAACAATATTATATAATAACTAAATTGAACGTATTACGTACCGAAAGATCTTTGAAGACTTTCGCCTTCTCATGATCCGGCGCCTCCTTCCAAGTAGGGGCAGTGATACGAACCCGGTTACGGATGATTGACCCTATCCCATGCGCCGAGAGACTTGCTAGTTGAGCTGTGGGAGGGCCACCGGTGAATTCGTCGTACGGCAAGTCGATCTTTTTACCGGTCGCCTTGCAAATACGCTCCGCTTTCCCCCCTTTAACGAGACCCCGAGTCCTTTTCGGTTCCGGGTCAGTGGGGGCCCTCCTTTGCCTACGGCGGGCGCTGTACATGATTGATTCGGCGGTGGAGGATGCCTGAGTACTTCCCGTTGAATGGGTACCGGGCGTCGGAGATTGGAAGGGGTCGACGTCATCACCGCTCGAGATGAAAGGGGGAGCGGGAATTTCCCCAGAGGGCGCTACGGACGGACCAGATGATCCGTCCGGATTGAGAGCTTCGTTGCCCTCCGGTGGTAATTCCCAACCGACTTGGTCCGCCAAGCGGCGGAGCATGGCATCTTCTGCCTATGCTTGGGCTTTCTTCTTGCCGGATGTCGTCTTTGGCGGAGCCATTTAAACCTAAGATTGATGCGTTAAAATACCTACTTACCATAATAATTACAACTTAAAAATTTACGCTAATTAATTAAGTACGTTTAAGATTTAAATAGAGTACACTAGCTTGGCATTTTCGGTCGTTCAATGGACGTGCGACCCGCGCGATAAAGTGTAAATTTTCAATTAATCAGCCTTGGTTAAATTGAAAAACATGGCCAGTTAGGGATAGAGATAACGCGAGAGGCAGGACTAATTTCGACAAAAGTCTTTCTTAGTCCAAATCCTGTCACCAGTCATAACCCGTTTCTAGACACCATGTCCGACATTCGGCCAATTTTTCGAAAATTTACACTCCCTCAAGTCCTTTGCAAACTCCGCCCTCAACCTCGTGTCCATAACTTCACTTAGGTTATGGTGTGCGGTGATGAAATCCACACATCACGAGGGGTTAAGGAGATAAGCAAGGAAAAGAGGCGCCATCTATTCCAAAGAGTGCGACTTAATTACACCAAGCCTATGTACTAAATTTAAATCGAACACGTACTACTAATTAATTTACTAAAAAATACACGTAATTACATGCAATAATTTATTTTCCATTTAGCATGCAATAATTAACCATTTAATTAATTAATAACAATAATTATTTATTTAATTAATTAATAACAATAATTATTTATTTATTTATTTAATAACAACAAATTTACAATTATTCATTTAATTAGGAAACAATAACAATAATTATGATTTAATTAATAAATAACAACAATTAATCATTTATTAAATATTTAAAATTAATTACTAAATTAATTTCTACTAATTAATAATATTTAGAATTTAATTAATTAATAAAATGAAAATTATTTAAATAAGGGAAAAATAGAAATGTACCGAAGCGGAGTTTACGGGAATTTCGCCGGACTTGAGTCGTCGGAGAGGATAGCTGAACCACGCCGGAAAAAATGTCGTCGGAGCGTCGCCGGAGGAGGATCGCCGGAGGAGAGGAGAGGAGAGGAGGAGATGGAATGATGAGAAAATGAGGGGGGGTGCAACTCTATTTATAGAGTTGCACTTAGACGACGGAGCACTATTCTCCGTCGTCTAAGTCCACCTGGACGACGGAAATAGTGTTTTCCGTCGTCTAGGTGGCGGTTTAAAAATTTTCAATCGGCGGGACGTTTTGAACCGCCATGATTTTGAACTTAGACGACGGAGAATGAATTCTCCGTCGTCTAAGTGAAAATTTAAGCGGTGCCGAAAACGGAAGCGGTAAATTGAACCGCCATAATTTTGGACTTGGACGACGGAGATGGTCAGTTTCCGTCGTCCAAGTGAAAATTACACGAAAAAAATAAACAAAAAATTATTTGAACCGCCATGATTTTTGAACCTGGACGACGGAGATGGTCATTTTCCGTCGTCCAGGTTAACACCTGGACGACGGAAAATGACCATCTCCGTCGTCCAGGTTCAAATTACGTAAAAAAAAATTTTAAAAATAATTCGCTAGGAATTTAGCGATCTGTCATTCGGGTGAAATAGTCGTACAATATCGATGAACGCATCGTATATATGAACAGTTAAATTTGAACCGCCGATTAATTTTACGTATTGAAACAAGTTAAGTATCGACTAATCTTTACGACTTAAGTGTTCATGAGTAGACGCTCATTTGCAGCAGAGTATTAACGAAATTGAATTTGGACAAAACAACCGTTGGATATGTTCGTCGTAACATAATATATAATTGTCTTCAAAGGACCATAAAATAATAAGTTCGGGAAGGGTTTGATCGGCACAGTCAACCGCAAAACCGATAATTTCACAAACCGGAAACGTGGATACAAGGCATTTCGCAACTCCGATTTTCGAACCGTCGAAGCTCACACACCAAGAATTGTTTACTCTAAAGTCTTGATGAAAAGACTTTGCATTGGAAGAAGGTCTAGATGGTCGTTGTCTTTGAAAAAATTACGATATCTGCACCTGGACGACGGAAATGACCGTTTCCGTCGTTCAGGTAATCACCTGGACGACGGATATGAAGTTATCCGTCGTCCATGTTCTAACCTGGACGACGGAGAATGACGTTCTCCGTCGTCCAGGTGTATAGACCCTGAATTCAGGGTTAGGGCCCTACTGTTTAGGGTTTAGGGTTTGTGAACTTGGACGACGGAAAATGACCATCTCCGTCGTCCTAGTGTGTACCTGGACGACGGATATGGTCATTCTCCGTCGTCCTAGTGTGTACCTGGACGACGGAGAACGTCATATCCGTCGTCCAGGTGTAAAAACCCCGAATTCAGGGGTTAGGGCCTTAGGGTTTACGGTTTAGGTCGTCCCCGGTCATTTGTGTGTGCGTTCAATTATTCTGATTCAAAAATATAATTAAAAAATTGATCGATCGATCCGAACTGCTAGATTTAGGGTACAGGATTTAGCTAGGGTTTTATATGAGATTGAGATTTGGCGCCAATTAATCTGCAATTAATTTCTCCGTTGTCCAGGATATATAATTCGGATTAATTTCTTACCGTAAACCAGCATCGATCATATATATATATATATATATATTACAATAATTACAGTAATTAATTACCAATTAATCTCCCTCGTCGTATGACCGTACTCTTCGTCATAATCATCATCGTCCTCATCCCCGTTAGTCGATGGCTCATCCTCGTCATCGTACTCAACATCGTCCGACGAATAACCTGAGTCCTCGTCCGCGTCCTCTTCCTGCTCGTCTTCTTCATCTACCTCATGGATAATCTCATCTTCAGTTAGATCTGTACAACCATCAGGCATGGGTAACCGTTCACCATCTTGAACCAGGTCCATTATATCGGAGCGGACCATAGAAATATTAGGCTCTTGATAGGCAGGAATGTCTCTTTCTGGTTCAGCAGCATCTTCAGTCGTCGCCGGTGTCCCTTCAATTGTCTCTGTATTCCATATTCCTCGGTGAGAGATATGGTTCACTATTTTCCACCCTTCACCGGCTTTCGGATCGTCGAGATAGAACACCTGCCGAACTAAGGTGGCGAGAGCGAAAGGCTCATCCTCATACCAGTGCGAGTTTGTATTGACAGATAATAGTCCCAGGTCTTCCTTTGTACGCTTGAACCATCGGCACTTGAATAGGAAAACGTTGACATCATTCCCGTAACATAGCTGAACCACGTATACAATAGCCCCGTAATATAGATCATTGTCTTTCCCAACGGCTACCCCACTGTTTTGTGTTCTTCTTCCTTCGTCTCGGGCCAATGAATGGAACTTTACACCGTTCACAAAACATCCGGGATAAATATAGTGTTTAACCAGCTTCCCTGCTAGCAAGTGCTTTGGCCATGACCACCACCCTCCGTGGTTATCAGATTTTTGCAGATCAATCATCTGCGAAAAAGGCCAAATTAATATAATGGTTTACTTTCTACAAACATGAGCAATATGTATTTAAATAATTAATACCGAGTCGTACGTACGTACCCATTGGAAGAAATAATCAGGAAACTTCTTCTTAACCATTTTCTCAATCCACGCCGAACTCTTGTTTTGATTTAACGCATGAAGCCTCTCCCTGTATGACATCATGTACGGCTCAACTTCATCACAGTCTCGCAACACTACCCAATGTGCCTCAATAAGTTCTTCCCGTGTTAATGATTCTTTTAATACTCCTCTAAACGGTCCGACGACATTGGTGACGACAGAAAGATTGATGCGGGCACTGCGATCGGAGGCAGTACTGGGAGGGGGTGGATCTTTGAGGTACCTGTTGCAGTAAGTAACACACTCATGCATTAGGTATGTCTCTGCTATGGAGCCATCCGGGGCCGACCTGTTTTTGACGAATGACTTATACTGTCCAAGCTGCCTACAAAATCAAACGTACACATTACATAAGTACATATAGCTAGCTGGCTAGTATATATATAATCTCCAGTGGAACAAATTAATTAATTAGTTGTACGTACCTTTCTTGAGGATACATCCAAGTGTACTGGACCGGACCAGAAATGAGCACCTGCTCGGGCAGGTGGATCATTAGGTGAATCATGATGTCAAAGAAAGCAGGGGGGAAAATCCTCTCTAGTTTGCAAATGATGTGCACAATTTGTTGTTGCAATTCCACCACATCTAACTTCTTTAATTCTCTGGCGCATAACCTCTGCCACCACCTGCACAATGCCACTATTGGTTCTACGACGTCCCGAGGCAAGTATGGTCGAATTACCACTGGAATCAGACGTTGCAGCATAACGTGATAGTCATGTGTCTTTAGACCAACAAACTTGTGTTGCACCTCGTCCACTGCTCCAGTTATAGTAGCTGCATACGTAGCCGGATAACGAACGCCCTTAAATCAGTGAAATACAGAACGTCTAGGCATCGGCTTCACTGTGTAAGGTGCATCTGGCATCTTGTTGTACACTCCTTTCCTATCCCTCCTCAACCACAAGGGACGACGTAGATTCATTGATTCCAAATCTTTGCGCGCTTTGGGAGTATCTTTAGTCTTGAACTTAATACCGAGAATTGTTCCCACCACGCTGTCGCACACATTCTTTTCTATGTGCATCGCGTCCAAGTTGTTCCTCAGCTTTAACTTCGACCAGTAAGGGAGTTCAAAGAATATACTCTTGTGATCCCAATAGCTCAGATCATGTGGAGGAATTGGATTTCATTTCTTTACATCCGCGTCATTGCTCAACACACCAAAGTCGAAATAGCTCAACCTCTCTAAAATCTCTTCGCCCGACCAACTACGGGGTTTAGGATTGTTCTCTACCGTACCGTCGAAATGAGCTTCATCCTGTCGCCACGGGTGGTCGTGAGGAAGCCATCTACGGTGACCCAAGTAACACACCTTCCCCGCGTGCCAACTAGAATTCACGTCGTCCAAACATATAGGACATCCATTATATCCTTTTGTCCTGCAGGCTGCCAACATCCCATAAGCTGGAAAATCGCTGATCGTCCACATTACAGCAGCCCTCATCGTGAACATCGTGTCAGTGAATTTGTCATAAGTTGGGACTCCATTTTCCCACAACAGTTTCAGCTCGTCGATCAAAGGTCTGAGGTAGACATCTAAGCACTTCGATGGAGATTTAGGACCTGGAATTAGTACGGTAAGGAAATTAAATTCCTTGTTCATGCACATCCACGGAGGCAAGTTGTATGGCATCAGAATAACTGGCCAAGTGCTGACGGCGGAGCTATTACTTCCCCAAGGATTGAATCCGTCTGTAGATAGGCCGAGTCTAACATTTCTAACCTCTGAAGCAAAGTCTCCAAATTCTCTGTCGAAATGTTTGAAACCCTCCCCATCCGCGGCGTGTCGCAGGACATCGTCATCTATTCGCTTTTCTGCGTACCATCGCATCGCCTCTGCTGTGTGTAGCGACATGTACAGGCGCTGAAATCTGGGAATCAAGGGAAAATATCGAACAACTTTCACAGGAATTCTCTTTTTCGAACTCTTCCTATTCAACTGGAATCTGCACTGGCCACATACGGGACAATAGTCCAACTCTTTATACTCTTTGTAAAATAGCACATAATCATTCGGACATGCGTCAATTATCCTGTACTTTAGGCCGAGGCTGCTCAGGATATTTCTAACCTTATAATGAGATTTAGGAAGATTGTGATCATCAGGAAGCAACTTACATATTTGCTCCTGAATTTCGTCAAAAGCACTCACTGACATTTTGTGCTTCACTTTTATCTTCATTTGCTCCGTCACATATTGCAACACATTCTCTCGACATCCAGGGAACACCGGGGTCTGCGCTTCAAGTAGCATCCGGTTGTACTTTTCCATCTCACTTGTGTCAGTGGCCAAGCTAGCTGCGGGGAATGTGTCATCATGCTCATTGGTGGTACTGTAACCTCCGTCTTGTTGTTGGTGTCCGCCATGACTACATCCTGGAAACGCATCATGGACCAAATCTGCAGTTGGGTTGCAAGCTGGGGGTCCGGCACCACTGCCGCTGGATGAGGCACCATGGTAACTGTACCCTGAGCTGAAGTCTGCTGCGCTGAACTCTACATATTCACCATGCTCGCTCCATGTAGTGTAACTCCACATCATACCATTTTCGTACAAGTGTTGCACCATAACATTAACCTCCGCATACTGACAATTAAGACATTTCTGACACGGACACCTGAAACGTTTCTTTCCCTGACCATGTTCTATCGCAAAATTCACAAATTCGCTAATTCCATCCATATACCGGACATCACATCTATTCTTCAACTTCATCCAACTCTTGTCCATACTGCTACAAAATATTATACTTAATTAATTATTACATATATATATATATATTTGTCCATTAATTTACGCTTAATTATACGTACTCGATCTACATATCGATCCATCAATTACGTACGTATGTACGTAATTTAATCGATCTGTACATATATATATATATATAGCTAACATCAGCTAACATCCTTGCATGTATATATATATATGTACGTACGTTTTCACTAAATACATATTAATTAAGCAAATTTTAATTGCGGTCTTGTCCATACTGCTACAAAATATTATACTTAATTAATTATTACATATATATATATATTTGTCCATTAATTTACGCTTAATTATACGTACTCGATCTACATATCGATCCATCAATTACGTACGTATGTACGTAATTTAATCGATCTGTACATATATATATATAGCTAACATCAGCTAACATCCTTGCATGTATATATATATATGTACGTACGTTTTCACTAAATACATATTAATTAAGCAAATTTTAACTGCGTACGTACGTACCTGCTGGCCTTCTCGATATCTTTACGTTAATTAAGCTAACTAGCTAGTCAGCGGAGATCCCTTATCGATCCTGATTCTTCTCGGCCTAGCTAGCTGAAGCTACCTAGCTAGCTCGAGCTCCCTAGCTAGCTTCTCCTTCAATTATTCTTCAAATGGAATCGATCATGAAGAGATCGAGGCTAGCTAGGAATGAATTTGATCAGTTTGGCCGGCAGTGGGCTTATATAATGCTTCACTTAGACGACGGAGGTGTCGGTACGTCGTCTAAGTGGAAGTACGTTTTGTGAACTCGGACGACGGTGTGTCGGTCCGTCCTCCAGGTAATCACCTGGACGACGGAGAATACCATATACGTCGTCCAAGTGGTCACCTGGAGGACGGAGAAGACTCCGAGGTCCAGGTGGTCACCTGGACGACGGAGAATACCATCTCCGTCGTCCAAGTGGTCACCTGGAGGACGGAGAAGACTCTGTCCTCCAGGTGGCCACCTGGACGACAGAGAATACCATATCCGTCGTCCAGGTGGTCACCTGGAGGACGGAGAAGACTCCGAGGTCCAGGTGGCCACCTGGAGGACGGAGAAGACTCCGAGGTCCAGGTGACCACTTGGACGACGGATATGGTATTATCCGTCGTCTAGGTGGTACTTGGACCACGGAGTCTTTTCCGTCGTCTAAGTGTCACTTGGACGACGGAGAATTATTGTTTCCGTCGTCTAAGTGTTGTTTTCTTGTAGTGTGTACATTCTCAAATATCCTTAGTAAACACGACTACAGAAGTCTACAGAACCTAAAATATAATGCTCTGATACCAAGCTGAAAGGACCCGACCCCGATTTAGTTTCCTAAACCAATATCAGACCCCTTCTGAAAACATGAACTTTCAAAAATCATATAAATTTTGGCGGAGTTCCACTATATCGGGTAGTTTCCATTAACCTGCAGCAGAAAATGCACTTCTTCCTATGCCACAAAAGCCAAACCGTGGGCATCAATCCCATCCGGATTTCTCAAAAACATATCATAACGTAAAGCAATACACAAAACTGTAGCTTTACAGAAATCCGGGAAAATCATGTGAAAATATAAACATAATAGTATTCAGAGCGACCTCTAGTATATACATGTCTACACAACAGTAGGCTAAACTAGAAACCTACTGAGAAAGGAAAAGTAGCTCAAATACTAAGCCTCCAACCTTGACGTGCGACACCTGAATCCAAACTGCAAACTGCGCATTGAAAACAAAGAGCCCAAGGAAAGACATATAAACCGTTAGAGTGAGTGGACGAAAATAAATGGCTTTCGCTGAATACATATATATGTTTATAAAATATATGCGAGTCTAAATGCATAAAAAAATCAAATGGTATACGAGAGAGACTTTAACTCCTCACGCGTACAGAGCACGGGACACATCTACTAGTACAGTCTGAATCACGGGATCTCTGATCCTCACGTGATTCCAACCAGAAAGGCCTCAGGTCAGAGTATCTGCTCCCCCCCCCCTCCACCCTAAAGACCTCGGGTCAAGGTATAGTCCCCCCCCCCCGGTAAACATCCTCGGGGATCAACTAGGATGCTAAGTGTATCGATACAACAATTACTGAGACTGCACTCTGTGTAAACCAAAGCATAATGTAAAAGCATACTCGTAAAGTATAATTATAAAACATATTCGTAAATGCATAATCATAAAATACATGTTTGTATAATTCATAATCATAACTGCATGCTCATGCTCGTAAAATGTATATAAAAGACTCGCAACCAATAGTAAAAAGAAATGTCCACTCACAGACAAGCACAACGCAAAAATGCGCTAATCCCATAATCCGGCAGAAGATCCCTCGCCAAACGTACGATCCCGATCACCTGAATAATCACAAATACCACTGATCAAAATCACAATTCAAAACCCTGAACCACACCTCGGAAACCAACCATTTCCGGAAACATATAACTCAAATATCAACAAAATCGTCGAAAATCCCATAAATACTCTACTTATCCCTCGAAACAAATTCCACCACCCAAATCAACTCAATAACCTCATGACTGTGATCAAAGCGCGAAAACAAGTCGAAAACACATAAAATTTCCCAATAATCCGGACCTCGCCGGAAATCAGCTGCGCGTGGGGCCGCCGCTGGCCGCCAAAATTTTCACCAACCCAGAAAATGTCGACCAACACATCAGTTTGAAGATCTCGACATTTCCAACAACTTTGTAGTTCAAAGCTAAGCCCAATTTTAACCGTAAAAGGTCCAAAACTCACCGTGAAGTTCGAACGCCGAAATTTAATTTCTCCGATTGGCCACCACCGGGAACGGCAGGTGCTGAAACCACTTTGAATAGACTCATATCTCCATGGGATACAAAACTCCCATAACCTCAACCCCCATCGCTGTCGTCCGAGCTACCTCTGTCGCCGGCGAATTCGGTCGGAATTCTCCCAACTTCAACATGTCATAACTTCTTCATCCGGTAACCAAAATGAGTGATCCACCTATCAAAAGAAAGAAGAGCTCAAGCCCAAAATTTTTTATGAAGGAACCAATGCCAAAAGATGCAGGAATAAAGCTCACCGAAGCCAAGAAAGTCACGGCCCAAGCGGGTCAGTTTTGACCCGTGGGTAAACGTGGGTCAAACCATATTTCCAAAAATAGAAAGTTTCCCAGTTTGTTTCATATTTATACCGTATACGTACTGTACATATACCATCTCCAAATCAACGACTATAATTCAATCTGATCCAAATCAGACGGTCACGATTAAATCCACATTCACCAACCGACTTCAAAACTCGATAAAACATTGCTCACTTATCCGAAAAATTTTCCAAAAATTCCCACGTTCTCAAAATTAAATCCTCTACAATTCCCGCGAAAGAACTCAAACCAAATTCTTGCTCAATAATTAAGTCATTAACAAACTCACGAGTACGTCACAATAAACATGGCTCGGACCAATATGTACACATTCCACGGTTCGGGTTGTTACAATGATGGATGATTCAAGCTCCATAGTTATACGCGCTTGTTTGCTTTCCGTTATATATATAATTTGCATTGTGACTTCTTTTAAATCCAGGGGAATTCAATTACAGTAATCGATATCCATAGAGAGCATGATATATAGCTTGTAATACACAATCAGATAGTCGCCACTGAACCCGGCCTCTTCTAGGAAATCTTTCACCTCTTCTAGGAAACAATAAAGGACATGTGTTTAACTCTAAAATATCTCTGGCGAGGAGCGCGTAGATATTCTCTTGCAAACTGTCTCTTTTCTGATTTCCGGATAGTTTGACTGCAGATATCGATTTATTCTATATGTACTGGCGTGCCACCGTGTCTCAATGGAATATGAAATGTGTAAGTTGCCTGACTTCTTGATTAAGCGATTAAGATAATGAGATCACCAACCTTATCTGAATGGGTCATTCTCGCCTAGTGACTTAGGACTTTGGGTTTTTTACGTCTCTAGCAGAGCCACAAAAATCGAAATCTCACACTACCCCTTACAAGTGCAAAGTAGAGAAACTTCTTTGACGATGTGTCGAGAACACTGCTTCCTTGAATATCCGAACTCTCACTCGATATGTGACAAGCCTTTCAATCTTCCAGTTGTGTTGCTTCCTTTGATCGCGATACTCTCACTCGATTGGTGACAAACACTTTGATCGTCTGGTTGCAGGGATAGAATCTCTGACGAAATGTCTAGGTACTTGAGTATAGCAAAGTTTTTGTATTTGATTGAGGACCGTTTCTCAAATGCTCTTACCCTCCTTATATAATGCTCAGTAGTTGTCTTTCAAACCTCTTTAACGTCTTCTGTTCTTTGAATCTAAATATAACTCTAATGTCTTCCAGCACACGGGTCTTATCTTTATATAGTTTCAATATTATCACAATTCCTTTCATGAATGACACCTAACCGAAGAAGGAAAGGTATGATAAACATTAAACCGCATGGATCAGCTATCTTAATTTTATAGTCCTAAATCGATACGGAAATGGACTCTGTTATTCTACTTGGCCGCTCGCCAAGCTTTATTTCTAACCGGGCCGCTCGCCAAGACTTCATCCTTTCAAGTCCAATATTAAATATTTATTTCACACCCAAACATTTTCCCTCAAGCCTTGAGCTTAAATTACCTATGCAATCGAAAAGACTTGAATATTACCCGAATGACGCACTGTTATTCCAAACGGTAATATCACACGCAAGCGCCACGTTACACAACTCCTCTAAAAAGTTGCGTCACTCGAATGATGTAATATAAAAGCATGAGTCCACATCAAAAAAATCTCACTTCCCAACAAAACTCCTTCTCTTGCCTTGCTTTCAATCTTTCAGCCTCCTTAACCAAAAGCTAAACTTTCATTCTCATCGTCGTTCATCTTCTCCGACCAAAAATTATGCCTCCACGTAAAGACATCATCATCTCATACTCAGAACAGAACGTTGAGAACTTCTCTAGAAACCTCAAAGCCGTCGCCAGACGACAAAACCCAGGGGCCATTATCTCTCTGAATGTTGACCTAATTGAAGGCACTGGCCTATTTGGTCCCTATTTGGAATCTCTAATGAATCTAGAACTTTTTCCTCTTCTCCGCCATCCCCTTTGCAAATCAGCCTTAATTTTCTAAGAACATCCAAAGGTAGAACCCAAAGAATGGACAAACAAAGACACACTTTGTTTAATCAGAAAGTGGCCACACCCAAACGTAGAAGACCTTGCTTGGTACCGGCTCCGTCGCAGAAAAAATATTGATCGATGGGAAGCGGCTGGCATCATCTAACTCATTGATTTGTGCTTTTCACTTCCTGCTGGTGGAAACCGAGCACCGTTCGCCACCGTCATGTGTTTTTGGGATTGCTCTGCCAACTGCTTCCGTCTCCCCTGTGGTGATGAGCATAACAATCCTTCATCTTTATTTGGAGTTTCTATGTTTGAAAACATCTAGCTTCACAATCACACATATGGTACACCAGTTCAAGCCTCTACAAATCGACCTTCCTCCTACTCTGCTTGGGTTAATCATTTTTCCCAAGAGGAGAAAGACACCGATCAAGGAGGCATAGCCTTCTTGGAATATTGGTTATCTAAGTACATTTTCTGTCCTGCATCCGCCAAGGTCAACAAATGTTGGACCAACCTCGCCGAATGCCTCTTCAATCGTGAACAACTAGGCTTGGCTGAATCCGTCATCACCTACATCTATTACGGCTTGAGACGAGTCGTTCTTTTAAAACTCGACCTTAATCAACTAGGGCCACTTTGGATGGTAGAGTTCTGGTTGCAGATGTACTTCCCATTCTTCTACCCTTCTACAGTCTATTCCTTTGAAGAGGATAAACTTCTGGGCCAAACTTTGGCAACTGCACCTTCTAGGGCCAGAGCATGGTCCTATCTAGTCTGCTTCAACTGCCTCTGCTTGCATAAGGACTTTCCAATCGTAGCAATTGAAGTAATTTTGAATCGCCATCATCCCAGCAGCCTTGCGAGTGGATTTATGCCCTCGTCAGAGCAAGATGACTCTGCAAGGAATCTCTTCCTTCAAAGTTACACCTGCAAGGATCTGCCAGTCCCTGATTCTTCGAGCCCCGAATATGAGCTCTATGCTCCAAATCATTTTTCAAGACAAATCGGGCTTACCCAAGATGCCCCCATGCCTCGCTTGTCTTTGAACAGATACAGCATTTGGCGAGGGTCAGGTCATCCTTCCACACTTGATCTACAAGATGTCCATTTTGGCTTTCCGACCTTGATAATTCCTTATTTGTCGAAGCCACATGTAATTTCCAAATCGGTCACCGAGACATACCTGGTATGGCATTCCCAATTTTGGGAAAGCATACGAAGGAAAGGACCACTTTCTCTTTTCGCCAATATCTTCTGTGATTTCAGCAAAAGATTCACAAATGAAGAAGATTTGGCAACAATTGGGAAGTTGTACAAAAATACTAGTAAAACTCCCTGGCCATAGGTATACTTCTTCCATTTAACATTGCCACATGCATTAGCAGTTTCTTAATAGTTTTTGACCAAATTCCTCTTTTTCTAATCAACAACATGCCATGGAAACAAACGTGGTTGTTAGCTCGCAAGTCCTTAAGAAGAAAAGGTCCAACACTTCTGGGCAATCAGTAAGTATAAAAAATTCTTCACCCATGTTCATTGTTCCTTGCTTTCTCACTAACTTAAACTTTTCTTACCAGTCAAAGAAGCGCTCAAGGACTGATTCCACATCTGGAGAGACAACTAGGCCCTGAGGCTCCAAGGTCGCTCGCCAAGATGTCTCTCGGTCTCCTTCAACTTCAGAAGCCCTCCCAAGTGGTATCTGGATGGCAACAGAGATCGCAAGCAAAGACAGACAGGCTACGCTTCAAGCCAACGTCTTCTATGCCTCATTCGATCAATGAAGCGAGAAAGCATCTGAGGCAAGCGCATGCTCAACATTGGTCTTCACCATTGCACATTGGCTTTGTTCAAATCCAAACTCTATGCCCACGGTTTCCGAGTTTGATGACCTCATTATCCAAGGTTCTTTGGAGTGGCAGAAGCTCTGCAAGGACGAGGCCCTCGCCAGCTTTTATTCTGATCAACATTTTGATCTTGATGTTATTCTGAAGGCAAACATTAGGCCCCTAAATGTTTCTCTTGATGACTCCTACATTAGATACTTAAGCTAAGAGAAATTTGCAAACCTAAGTGATCTTGCATCGTTTGATAAAATCTGGGAAAACATCAGCAAGAGCACTAAGCCTCAAGTGTACCTAGTGAGCTGGAACGATCACTTCTTCGTTCTTAAAGCTGAGGCTGAAGCCTATTACATTGTCGACTCACTGGGAGAAAGGCTTTGTGAAGGATGTCGCAAAGCCTACATATTGAAGTTCGATGATTCCAGCATAATGCTTGGAAACGAGGACAATGAAACAGGGCTAGAAGTCATAAACAGCGGTAAAGAATGCTATAAAGACTTCATAACATGGTTCCTGGCTGGAATAATTCTAGGAGAACTTGAGGAAGAAGAAAAGAAAAAGGCAGTTGATCAACTTGTTCTCTTCCGGCGCCTACAGATTGAATTTCAATCTTATTTCCTTCCTTCCTCCTCTGGAGAGGAAAACAACTTCCAAAATGACCAAGTCATTACAGAACAGGACGTTCGGATTCAGCCCTCGCCAAAGCTCCAAGTCATAGTTGAGGAAGCATAGTAGTTGGTTACAAAGCCAGAGGACCAAGCTCCTCCCTCGCCAGAGTCTCAACTCCAAACGACTGAAGAACCACAGTAACTGGTTTTATTCAAAAACGTATCCCTTGTCCAGGTAAGACTTCAATTCATTTACTTTGTCTTGTATATTAAATTCTTTTGTCTAGAAGGAACCTTATATCAATTTTTATTACAAAATTATTCCATAATCTAGTTCTTGACAATAAATTCTCACATAAGAGATAAACAACAAAGCCACAATCATGAATACATTCATTTCATAAATATAACGTACAAGATGTATCGCTACAATGAGGTTAAAAGTATAAGCATCCTTGATTTTCTCAAATATACACAACTTACACATGTCCAAGTCTATGTTTAAATACAACGAATATGTCTATGTCTATGGCAACTTGTAGACAATTCAGGTCCAGCCCATGTGTATAATTTGCTTTTTCCCGTGTGAATACCCTGCAAATAGAGTAGTCTTGTGGTAAGTAGTTTTGTAGTTTTAAGGATACACAATTTACTTGGTCAAATACTGATCATCCAAAACTGAAGGTAATGAGAACAAGGAGAAAATATATGTACTTTTTCCTAATCACTCAAAATTCATATCAAAAGGGGAGTTCTACATCAGTGAGTTTGTGCATAACTAGATAAACATTGTCATATTTCCATCAAACATAACCTGTAATCCAGCAGCACTAGAATCCACTACAAAATCTGAATCATAGTAAACACATCAAGTTTCTCAATCCAAAACATCAGTACAACTTCAACTAATTTTCAGATCATTGTAAATCATCAACCTGTTATCTACATACTGAGGCCAATGCAACTTCATCAACCTGTAAAATGCATACTAAGGCCATTGCAATTTAAATGAAACACTCAATCATTGAGAAGTATACACCAAGCCTATACGAAACAGGTACTACATGTAAAGAAATAATTTTAATGCAAATAACTACAACTATCACCAAACATGAAAGTAGAGGTGATATTGCAACTGATCAATACAATTTAAACTAATTAGGTTCAGAGGCAATATCGGAAAGCTATACAGATTCACCACCTTAGAGTAATACCCAAAAATAAAAGAGAGCACATCTTGCATTAACAAGGAAACATAACTATAAATGATGACAGAATCATATGCATGCTTGTTTCTGCTATCTCAACTTAATACAAGCACTATAATCACACAGCTACCACATACAAGGATATATCACAATACAAAGATTGACCCCATTTACGAATCTCTGAAATAATTTTCAACAACAGATTGAAATGACTGCGCCACCCAAACCAAGCAGAGCCAGTTCAGCTCACTCTCACTAGATCAACAATGAAACAAACCCTGAGAACTGAATAATTCAAAGAAATTCCCAAATCAATAAAAACCCTAACCTAAAATCATATTAAGACGGTCCAAATCGCAACTAGTACAATAATTTCAATAAATTAGAAGAGATGATGAGGTTACGTACCAAGATGAGATCGAATAAAGTAACCAGGTCAACCTTAACAAAATCATTGAGCTAATCATGGGCGACTTTCTCGTAGGACTTGGTAGGGTCGAACCGCTCGACGTTGCAGAGAGACTTGAGCCGAAGTGTCCAATGTGGTCCAAAATTTCTGGGTCAAAAATGGATTGGGTTGAATTGAGGATCTAGCCTGTTTCTACCGAATTACGCGCGGGGGCGTAAAGGGGCAGAAGCAACACGAATAAGCTTCCTCCTCCTGGTGTGTCCGAACGGTGGGGCTGCTCGGATGGGCAGGCTCTTCCTCTTCATTCGCGCGTGCGGACTCTTCCTGTTGGGCGCTTCCTCCTGCTCTCGGGCGTTCGGGTGCAGCTATTAGAAGAATACAACAACGAAACAGGCGGTCAGGGGTCGAGACGGGGTGGCCCGCCTTCAACGCCCTGATGCCTAAGTCAGATGATGTATTGGATATAACAGTCAAGCGGACATGCGAGTAGTATTCTGGTCGAGTGAATTGGTCGTGAATGTGTGAATTAGTCCAAATGGGATCTAATGGAGTCGTGAATGCGTGATCTTACCTGTAATAAATACCTTACATATATAGGTGGTTGAGTTTGGAGCCTGATGGTGTTCTTCGATGTGGGACTGGTGCCTTTGCTGGTGTGTGATCCGCTTGTTCGGTGGGCGCGCGTGCGCGCTCGGATGGGGCCGGTCTGGTGAGTGAAGTTGGAGCCTCCTTTGTGGTCCTTTGGGTGGTCCGGTAGGTGTTGCTAACCTGCTTAAGTGCATAAGTATAATAATCGGATAACTAATGATGCAATACTAACAAGTCCCCCAAGTCCCCAAGTCAAAGAGAACTTTCTTGACTGGGGAGTTGAAAAAGGGTTCGTACGATTAAACAAAATACTTATCCGGTTGAGCAGTGGTCATGATCCTGTGACCCCCAAGTCCCCCAACTCTCCGGTCAAGGAAGGGCTCGCATGACGGAGTGGGACCTGGGCGTCCGAGCGTGTACCTACTCCGACGATGGTATACCTGTTTCAATGTTCTAGGCCGGGCGTCCGGATTGATCTTGCCAGTTTAGACCCGCGCGCCCGGAGGGTGTTGCTTGTTGGTGTATCTATGGGCCTGGTCAGATGGGGTGGGATTTTGAAAGCATTCGTGGTGAACAGATATACAGATATATAGGTAAATAGATAGATGGGTATATAAGCATATAGGTATATAAGTATATAAGGATATAGGTATATAAGTATGCAGGTTATGATGTATGGGTGAATGGTATGATGCATGAATGTATGGTATGATGTGTGTGTATGCAAATGTTTTTCGTAACACCGGCATTGGGATGGCGCGGTGCACCGCGTACATCAACGGGGATGCCATTCCGTACGGTATAGCGTCAACGAAGGGATCAAGACCGCGACCTATAAGTAACGCGCTACGGAGGGGACGGACCGCATGCCCGTGCCGTTCTTCGACTTAGCACCCTCAGAGAGGGGGCGAACCCCATGCCTCCGTTATGACAGTCGGCTTGCTTTCGCCACCGGGGAGGTGCCCGCGCTCATCAATCCCGGAACGCGCAAGGAGGGGTCGGACCGCACGCCCTTGGCGCTCCGAGTCGGGGTCGAATGTTAACGTTGCGCTCACACGGAGGGGAAACACCCCACACCCGTGCCACCCATCGACTTAGCACGCCCAGAGATGAGTTGGCCCCATGCCTCTGTCATGACAGCCGGCTTGCTCTTCGATCATGTAACGGTGCGCTCACGGAGGGGGCGAACCCCATGCCCGTGCCGCCCATCGGTCTCAGCGCACGCTCAGAGAGGGGGAGTGCCCCATGCCTCAGCCGCCTGATCCGGCTTGCTAATGCGTGCGCGTACGTAGAGGAAGAACCTCATCCCGTACGGCGCAGCTCTTCACTCGGGGCACGGCCAAAAGGGAATTCAGGCGTTAGCCCTCTTTCGGGGCGCCCGAGTGGTACGTGTACTAACCTGATGGTGTTTTGTGAGCGCTCAGTCGTGCGGGTGGTGCATGCGCCAGTAAAGATGGTTGGTGTCGTGGCGTATTGTCCTTGCCTTGGGTTTTGGTGGTGCTCTGATGAGACGTTTTGAGGTGACATTCCTTTTGACTTCTCTTTGGGAACCGGTGTAATAAATGCTAGCCGTCGCAATTAATGCTAGCGTGCCCTTTGCATTAAATGCTGATGTTGTGATGATTGCTCAGAGGGCAGACGTCACGTGCGTGGGAGCGTGGGAGTGGGGCATGGGCGCCACGTGTTGGGCTGTGGGAGACCGTGCTAGGGTTTGAAATCGAGGCGGGAAGTGGAAGAGTTGGCGCGGTTACTGAGGAGGGCAAGTAAACTGCCCTGGCCACGTGTCATGATCGACGGTGGACACGCGAAAAACGGACGACTGGCGTTCGTTCGCGTATCCCGTCCGAGTAATATAAATAGGGTTCCCTTGCAGTTGTCTTCTTCATCACTCTCATAACTTACCGAAATTCTGCCGGAATCATTCTGCGACCTGTATCTGTTTATGCTCTTCTCTGTGTTCGTGTCCTTCGTTCCTGGAGTACCTGCTCAATCGTGAAAGTTTTCAGTCCACAAACCAAATCTGGTGAGGCTCTCGTCCTTGGTTCTGTTGTTGATTTTGTTTTTGTGTTTTTCTGGGTTTTTTGAACTCGGGGATAGGGTGTGTTCTTGGGTGGGTCATGTTTTTGATCTGTTTGTGGGTGATTCTCTGTGGGTTTTGGTGTTTCTGTGTGGGGAGGGATTTTTGCTAAGTGTTGGTCGTGCGCTCGTCTATAGGATGGAGCCGATTGAGATACCGAGCGATCAGTCACGTGAGCGGATCTACATTCCGGGGTTGGGGTGGATTAGTTGTGGGTCGGGCGGGTCGAGTACGTCGAGTGCGTCGAGTGTGTCTTCGGACGAGTCTGTTTTGAGTGTCCCGCCCCTGCAATGTATTTTGCCTGGTACCTCTCCCGTGCAGCCAATGGAAGCTATGCAAGCGTTCGTGACTGTGGGTTTGGCGAGCTCGTCTGGATCGTCGGGCGGGCAGTCTGGTGGTTCGAATCCCTGGGGTGAGGAGAGGGCGGAAGGAGGAGATTCGCTTCCTCAACCATCGGCGGGTGGGCCCGTTCACTTGGTGTTTCCCGATGGCACGCCCGTCCAGGAGCCTGAGCGTGCGCCATCCGTCTCGGAGTTGGCCAGGTGGGCGAGAGATTATCATATCCCCAAGTCTGTGGAATTGCGGGTACCTGGTGGGGGCCACACTTTCACTCGCCCGCCGCCCGGCCACGTCTGCCTGAGCGAGTACCATCTCAAGGAGGGGATCAAGTTGCCGCTGCACCGGTTTTTTCAGTATATGTTGGCGCTGCTGAACATCTCGCTTGGTCAGTGTGGGCCCACGCTCACCCATACGCTCGTGGCCATGTTCAACATCTTCCAGATGAGCGGCCTGGACCAGCCCATGCGGGCGGAGTTCCTTCACTTCTTCGGTCTGCGCTACTCTACGCGCAAGAGGGACTGGGGGACCATCACCGTGGAGCCGCGCGTGAAGTGGTTGTTGTCGGATCAGCCGAGTTCTGCGACCAACTGGCGCACGATTAGCTGTCTGGTGGGTGGTGACTGGGAGTTGGGCTTCTTCTCGGATGAGTATGTCGCCAACGCCCACTTGATTGATCGAGTCCCCCAAGCTTTCCATCCCCTGGATACGAATGAGTACCCGATGATGCCCGCCGAAGAGGCCCGGGTCAACCGTCTGAAGTTTGTTTTTGACCCGGCGCCGGAGGCGAGGTCGTTCTACGCCGCCTGTCACTGGGATATCATTGAGCAGACACGCCTTGCTGAGTTGCCGCGTACGTGGGTTTGTAGTTCGTTCGTCTAGGAGTAAGAGTAGATTTGACCAACTGTTTTGCTGTCGCTAACCTTCCGTTTGTTGTTTTTTGTAGTTAAGAAGATGACTGGCAAGAATGCTGTCGTTGATGAGGTGGCCAAGCACCGTATGGCCGCCCTTCGGGGGGCCGCTGGGAAGGTCCGAAGGGTGGTGGAGGATGGGCGGGGTGATCTGGTGCTGGGGGAGACCGAGCAGCCCAAGCTCCCCCTTCCTGACGTGGCTGATTTTGCTCCCGCTATCCCGGCGGATGCCCGCCTTCCGCCGTCAGGCCACGCTGGCGGTTCCAAGGCGTAGGCCAAAGCTGACCGTGCGGAACTGCACAGGGAGAAGCGCCAGGAGAACCGCGATCAGCGCTGGCAGGATCGGGATGACCGGCGGGATACTGCCCGCACGTCCCACACAGGCGCTCAATCTTCTTCCGCGCCTCAGTCGTCTGCTCGTGCCTCCACGAGGTTCCAAGCATCCGAGAGTTCGTCCAGCCCTCAGGGAGGAGCCAGAGAGCCTTCCTCGAAGCGCCCCAGGATGGATAGTCCGGTCGTCAACCCGTCCGCCAGTCAGGCCGCTGATCCGTTCGCCTTCTATACTCCGTTGATGCGGTCCATTGAGTCGAGCGTGAAGGCCGTTGAGGCGATGGCGCCAGAGGTGGCAGAGGGAAATAAGGATGATATGGACAAGGCCTTTAATCTCTGCATGGTGCTGCAGCGCAAAATGTACCTGGCGCGCGAGCGCTTCGCCAACAGGCGCTGTGTAGAGGAGGCGCATGCGGAGATATACAAGCTCACCGGTGCTTGTAAGAAGTATGAGGATCGCCTGCGCCAAGAGGCCCGGGAGGCGAGTGAACGGGAGGCGCTGCTCAAGGCCGAACGTGACTCAGCCCTTGCTGCCCTGGAAGAGGGAAAGGCCCTGGCAGTCAATCAGGTGGCAGGGGTGGAGTCCCGCCTGATGGCTGAAGCGCAGGTCCAAATTGAAAAGGCCCGGGCAGAGGCGGTCATTGACTTCAAGAATTCTTCGGAGTTTAAGGAGTTGTTGGTCGCTGAGGGCGATGTTCAGGTTGCTCAGTTCCAGGATATGATGGCGCTTTTCCTGAAGATGGAGGAGTTTGAGGCTTATCTGGCGGAGCAGGCTTTGCTGACGGGCGGGGGTGGTGGTGCGGGTGCGAAGTAGAATAGCTTTTTCTGTTCATCTTGTGGTAGTAGATTGTTTTGTAATCGGGCCTTCGTGCTCTGGATTTCTTGCCAACTGTTGTTTTTGAAGTGGCGAATGGATGAAATCTCTTTTTCTGTCCGTTTGTGTGCCTTGTCCTTTTTGCTTTGAACTTTGTTTGCCATGCTTTGAGTAACTTGTACGGCCGCGCACATCCCTATTACATCTTTGCGAGTAGCCTATCCCCAGTCCCCCGAGCACGTGGGCGGGCGGGGTAAGGATACAAACGCAACAGTGTTTACACTTGAAAGTACAAGGTAAGAACTAGTGAAAGTATTTCCTCAAGTGCTGGATGTTCCATGGGTGGCGTAGTCGTTGACCCTGCATGTCCCTAAGGTAGAAAGTGATGTCGCTTATCACCTCGTCGACGACATACAGGCCTTCCCATAATGGGCGAAGCGCCTTCACCTTCTGTTGGATCGCCTTCATCACCCAGTCCCCCAGTTGGATTGGGCGAGCGCGTATGCGCTGGTTGTATAGCCGGGCGATCCTCTGCTTGTTCACGGCGTTGTGTAGGTGTGCCATATCTCTTCGTTCCTCTAGCAGATCATTACTGAGCCTTAGCCCATCACTGTTCGTGCGCGGGTCGTACCCCTCAATCCATGGGCTCTGATGGGTGATTTCTAGGGGTAGCACGGCCTCCGTTCCGAAAGTTAGGCTGAATGGGGTCTCGCCTGTAGCTGCGTTGGCTGTCGTTCGGATAGACCATAGGATTTCTGGTATGACATCGGGCCAGCGCCCGTAACCCGCATCCCCAGGTTCGATGTCCTCGATCTTCCTCTTGATGCCGGACTTGATGATTTTGTTCGCTGCTTCCACTTGTCCATTCGTCTGGGGGTGCGCTGGTGATGCGAAGATGAGGTCCGTCCCCTGGCGTTTGCAGAAGTCGATCAATTTGGGGTTGTTGAATTGTGGCCCATTATCCGTGATGATGCTGATCGGCGTCCCATAGCGACAGAAGAGGAAGCGTTCCACCTTCTCCGTAGTGATCTTTGCCATGGGCTGGGCTTCGATGAACTTCGTGTGGTAGTCAATGATGACGATCAGATACCTGTATTGCTCTTTCGACCTTGGAAGCTCTCCGATCAGGTCCAGTCTCCACTGTGCGAAGGGAACAGGCGACAAGATGATGGATAGTGGGACGGCGGGCGAATGGTGGTGATGCGCGTGGAGTTGGCACTGGTGGCATGTGCTTGTCAGTGCCGTGGCGTCCGCGTGGATGGTGGGCCACCAGAAACCGTGCCGAAGGGCCTTGTGCGCGATTGATCTGGCGCCCGCGTGATGGCTGCACGTGCTCGAGTGGATCTCTCTCAAAATTGAGCTGCCCTTTGCTGGAGTAACGCACTTGAGGCTCGCCCAAATCCTCCCCCGTCGGTAAAGTGCCCCGTCCCGTACGGTGAAGTTGGCCGCCCTTGCGACGATGGTCCTGGCCTCATTTTTATCCCCTGGCAGTTCTCCCCTTGTCTTATAGGCAATGAGTACGTCCATGTAGCTATGCTCGTGCGGCTCGATCGCCAGGACCTGCTTCGCTCCTGAGATGCTCGGTCGTCACAGCACTTCGACGATCCGCTGTCCCGGCCCTGTGTGTACTGGCGCCGTGGCCAATCGGGCCAATTTGTCTGCCTTTGAGTTGAATCCCCGGCGTATATGGCTGATGTTGACGTACCTTAATCCTTTGATCAGCGCCTGCACGTGCCTTAGGTAGGCGATCATAGACTCCTCCTTCGCCTGGAATTCTCCTCCGACCTGGCTCACCACCAGTTGCGAGTCGCTGAATATGTTGAGGTCGGGCGCCTTCGAACTCTTGGCCAGTTGCAGACCTGCAATGAGCGCCTCGTACTCGGCCTCGTTGTTCGTTGCCTTGAATTCGAACTTGAGGGCGTACTTCGTGTTTACCCCTCCTGGTCCGGTTAGGATTATACCGGCGCCACTTACCTTCTTTGTGTAGGACCCGTCGACGTAGAGGTTCCACTCCGACAACGGTTGCTCTTTGACCTCGGGTTTGTCGGGCGCTTCTACCGTCGAACCATCGGACGCTTGGGCCATCGCCCCCTCTGCCTCCGTGTACTCGGCGATGAAGTCCGCCGCGGCCTGCCCCTTGATTGCCGTGCGGGGTTTGTACTCGAGGTCAAATTCACTAAGTTCGACGGCCTACTTCGCCAGGCGGCCGCTATGGTCTGGCGATTGGAGTATCTGGCGCAAGGGTACGTTGCTGAGGATGTGGATGTTGTGCGCCTGGAAGTATGGCCTCAACCGTCGGGCAGCGGTTACGAGTGCGAGCGCCATCTTCTCGATTGTGGGATATCGTGTCTCGGCACCCGTCATGCCCTTCCCTGAGAAGAAGACGGGCAACTCCGTGCAGTCCTCCCTGCGGACGAGGGCGGAACTGACGGCCGTGAGGGAAGCAGCCAAGTAGAGGTACAGGACTTCCCCTCGAACGGGTCTGGAGAGGAGCGGAATGGACGCCAGGTACTCCTTGATCTGAAGGAAAGATTCCTCACACTCGAGCGTCCACACGACCTCACGTTTGTTCGTGGTTCTTAGGGCTTTGAAGAACGGGGCGCATCTGTCTGAGTAGCGCGAAATAAAACGGTTAAGGGAGGCGAGCTTTCCCGTGAGGCTTTGCAGGTCCACTCTCTTGACGGGCGGCTTCATATCAATGATTGCTTTGACCTTGGCTGGTGCGGCTTCGATCCCCCGCTGGCTGACAATATATCCCAAAAATTTGCTGTTGGTGACTCCGAAGGTGCACTTGGCGGGGTTCAGCCTCATGCCATTCTTGATGAGGACATCGAGCACAGTCCCCAAGTTCTGGACGTGGTTGACCGCCTGGACGCTTTTCACCAATATGTCGTCCACGTAAACGTCCACGATGTTGCCGATCAGGCCATGAAACATTGCGTTCATGAGCCTCTGGTACGTGGAGCCGGCGTTCTTCAGCCCGAAAGGCATGACAATGTAGCAATAAAGGCCCTTGTCCGTGACAAACGTTGTCGCCTCCTGGTCTGTGGGGTCCATGAAGATTTGGTTGTAGCCTGAGTAAGCATTCATCATCGATAGGAGCTCGTGCCCTGCCGTTGCGTCCA
Organism: Geum urbanum; assembly: GCA_946800695.1. Classification (NCBI taxonomy): domain Eukaryota; kingdom Viridiplantae; phylum Streptophyta; class Magnoliopsida; order Rosales; family Rosaceae; genus Geum; species Geum urbanum. Next base: position 1,219,103 of record OX327008.1, on the reverse strand, counting down.
CTAGTTGATCGATCCTCGGCAGCGGGAAGCTGTCCTTCGGGCAAGCCTTGTTGAGATCGCTGCAATCGATGCACATCCTCCATTTCTTGTTGCTCTTTTGCACCATCACAGCGTTGGAAATCCACTTGGGATAATCCACCTTCCGGATGAACCCGATGCCCAGCAATCGGTCCACCTCCTCGTGCATGGCCGCGTAATGCTCTGCTTTGTACGCTCGTCGTTTCTGCTTCACTACCCGGGTGCTGGCGCTGACGCCCAGCCGATGGGATATGATACTTGTGCTGATCCCGGGCATGTCTTTGTACGACCAGGCGAACACTTCCTGCTTCTCTTTCAGCAGCGCGATCAGTCGTTCGGCTATCGCGGGAGCCAATGATGCCCCAATCTGGACCGTCCTCCCCAAGTGTTCGGAGGATAGCTGGATCGTTCTCAGCTCTTCGCGCTCGGGGACGAGCGATACGGCCATCAGCCCGTCGCGTGGATCGTCGGGTATTTCTGACTTGGGCGCGGGTTCCAGGGCGAGGACCTCATGCTCGTTACGAGGTTTCGCTGCCTCCTCGCCGTTGTATCCTCGGACATGTCCGACTCCGTGCTCGGTTGGGAACCGTCCCAAGAGCATGTATGTTGCGATGACCATCCTCAACCTGCAAATCCCTAGTCTCCCGAGTATGGCGTTGTAGGGGAGGGGGCGTCCATGATGATGAAATCCGTTCGGATCTCGCTGTGTGGGGAATCGGGTGCGCCAATCTCGACCCGCAGGCTGTCGCTCCCGATGGGATACGAGGTCTCGCCCGTGAAGCTGGCGATGCACTCATGATCCTGCGTCATCTTACGTGCGGGCCTTCCGAGCACCTTGTATGCGTCGAAGTAGATTACGTTGACAGACGCCCCATTGTCAACCAGCACCCTCTTCACAAGGAATTGGTTGATGATCGCGTCGATTACGAACGGTAGGGTGCTGTCCTTCGGGTTCTCCTCCTCGTCCCTTGCCGTGAAGCTGACGGTGGGCGCTCCCTTCCTTCCAACCTTGGGCGTTCTCCCTGCCCCGATCGCCAGCACGTCCCTGCTCGAGCGATCGGGCGATGATGTTCTCTCCTTGCGCTTGCCCCCGGATATCATGTTGATAGCCCCACGGGTCCTGGCGTTCGTCTGGCGTTGTCGTCCTCTCGTCCTGGGACAACCGTTCTTCATATCCTCGAGGGCCTTACTCAGCAGAGGACAATCGTTGGTGTGATGGGTGGCGGCGTTGTGGTATTCGCACCAAATGCTCGGGATTCGGCCGACCGGGGCCATGGCCGCCGTTACGCCGCTTGGTGGTGGAAGCCGGAGCCGATGTAGGTGGAGAAGCTGCTCGGGCGATTGCCCGTCGATTGTGAAGACCTCCTGTCCCGTCGGTTGACGGGCGCTCTGTTGCGTAGGTCCTCCTGCCCGTTGGTTGCGAAAAAGGGGCTTCTGACTGCTCTGTTCTGGCGCGTCCCGGTACCTCTTGTATCCTTAGGCTGGCGCCCCTCCGCCGCCCGAGGGTCGTTGAGGCTGAGCACTCTCTGGTCTGTTGGTGCTAGATTCAGAGGCGGACCCGTATACTCGCGTCTCTACTAAAGCCTTCTGCACGACCAGGTCCATAATCTCGTCGTAGTTGAGATGCTCCTTCCTTACAAGTTTCTCTACGAATGGAGTGGCGAGTAGATTGTCCATTAGGGCTACCTTGGCCACTCGCTTGTCAAGGTCCCTGCACGTGCTGGCGAGCGTCCTCCATCGGTTGATGTAGCTCGACAGGCTCTCGTCTATCCCCTGGCGGACCTTGAGGAGGACGCCCGCGGTGCTGTACTTCCCCTGGAGCCTGTAGCGCTTCTGGAAACTTTCCGCCAGCTCGAGGAATGAGTGGATGGATCCTGGCGGGATCTCGTAGAACCAGCTCCGCGCTTCTTCCGCCAGTGTTTCCTGAAATAGAAAACATAAAGTTGGGTCCGAGTACCGGGTTCCGTCCGTGGTGGACCGAAACTCGTCCACGTGCGCCCGTGGATCCCCGCTCCCGTCGAACCGAGCGATCTTCGTTATCTTGGCGTGGGGGTCCCTTCCCCTCTCCAGTATGTGCGTCGCGAACGGACTGACCCGGGGGGCGAACGTCCCGCCCTGACCAACCAGTTTGTCCTCTCGCAAGCGTGAGACTTCCTCCGCCAGTTCCTCCATCCTCTGCAGGATCACAGTGTTGTTCGTCGGGGGTGCCGACTCCTCCACAGGCGAGGGCGCTCGGGCCGCCTGGGTGTTGGTTCTGGCAAACGGATGTCGCTCCTCGTCGCTGGTCTCCCGGGTCTCTTCATGCTGCTCCATCTGCTGGCTAATGAGCGCTTCCAGTCGTTCCTCCAACCTCTGGCGGATTTGGCGCTCCTCTGCTCTCTCGAGCGCCGCCTCCCGCAATTCCTGGACCAGGCCATTGATGCGTTCCTCGTCGCAGTTCCTGCCGGCCGCCAGTGCATTCCGCCCCTGCGAGTCTGGCGGCGTCTCCCCATCGGGTGTGTTGCTGCCGTTAGTCACCGGGTTGGGCATGTGGACCTTTGATTTTGGTGGTGTTTATACGAGGTTTGCAATTTGTAAGTTTCCCACAGACGGCGCCAGATGTTTCTACCGAATTACGCGCGGGGGCGTAAAGGGGCAGAAGCAACACAAATAAGCTTCCTCCTCCTAGTGCGTCCGAATGGTGGGGCTGCTCGGATGGGCGGGCTCTTCCTCTTCCTTCGCGCGTGTGGACTCTTCCTGTCAGGCGCTTCCTCCTGCTCTCGGGCATTCGAGTGCAGCTGTTAGAAGAATACAACAACGAAACAGGCGGTCAGGGGTCGAGATGGGGTGGCCCGCCTTCAACGCTCCGATGCCTAAGTCAGATGATGTATTGGATATAACAGTCAAGCGGACATGCGAGTAGTATTCTGGTCGAGTGAATTGGTCGTGAATGTGTGAATTAGTCCAAATGGGATCTAATGGAGTCGTGAATGCGTGATCTTACCTGTAATAAATACCTTACATATATAGGTGGTTGAGTTTGAAGCCTGATGGTGTTCTTCGATGTGGGACTGGTGCCTTTGCTGGTGTGTGATCCGCTTGTTCGGGCGCGCCCACCGGGCGCGTGCGCGCTCGGATGGGGCCAGTCAGGTGAGTGAAGTTGGAGCCTCCTTGGTGGTCCTTCGGGTGGTCCGGTAGGTGTTGCTAACCTGCTTAAGTGGATAAGTATAATAATCGGACAACTAATGATGCAATACTAACATAGCCCACCTCCACCGAAGTTCTTCTCTGATTCAAGACAGGTGCGATGCAAGATAGGTTATGGGCTTAATCAACAATACAAGAAAATCAAGTCGATTAGATGAGTAGAGAAGATGGTGATGAGAATACCTTAATCGAAAAGGAGAGTGGTTGATGCGAAGCGTAGGACAAGCTCGTCGGAAGTTCTGAGAGGAATCTGGACAATACTTGAGCACCATGGCGGGGTGGGTTCAGTTGCTAAATCGATGGTTGGGTACGGGGAGAGAGGTAGAGATGAGGTTTTGGAGGAGATCGATCTAGGTCAGGTCTAGAAAAGGAGAGAGAGAGAGAAACAGAGAAAGGAGAGGTTGAGTTAGGGTTAGGTAGTTTCTTCAGCGTGTTTTTTTTGTACCAAATTCGGTTCCCGCATAAAAAAGTAAAACTTTTAACTTGGCTCTTTTCGCGTTTTTCTAACATTTCAAAATGAAAATGCAGATAATCGATGTTAATTATTAATAAAGACATTGAATTTTTAAAAAATAATGTTGTATAACGATTTTATATCAGGTAAATTTTTAGTTGATGTTAAATGGGTGATATCTAAAACTATAATTCTAGTAGTTCACGAAAAAAATTATCTTTGTATAGAGATTGTTCTTAAATGGAGGTTCAATAAAATTTACGGTTTAAAAACTAAATCATAAATATGAAGTAAATAATCTATTTATAACAACTACTAATAATTAATCTAACATATAAAGCATAATCATGAGTTATTACGTACTATCAAACTTTAACACGAGATAACAATGATAAAACTTAAATTAATATCTTAAAATATTTTTAAAATATTTTAATTCTTCGTAAAGTACATTATATTTTAACATTTTTAGCAATTATTACTTTCAAGAGGTAACGTTCCCATATATGGTGCAAACAAATCTTATAACTTATTACAATGTGGATGTTTGCCTATTTATAACTTGTCCCAAGTTGGGACCGGAATATTTTATCACTATAAAGAGATTATTCATATATAAAGTATTCTTAAATCGATGTTCTATTGTAAAACTTAAGGGTCACAATTTGGCCCATAGGTCCGAAAACCCCGTGGGCGGCCCGAGGCCCATTAAGCCCAAGTCCGGCCCGGCCCAAACTTAGGCCTAAAAAGCTTGGCCCGATGGGCATAAGGCCAAGTTTGGGTCTAGGTCCCAAAGCCCATAAGCCCGAAAAAGCCCAGTTCGTCAAAATCCCGCCTAGGCCCGTCGAGGCCGGCCCGATAAGCCCATGAACAAATACATTATATATGAACCATTTGTTATATATACAATTATACATTATAGTTTATAGTCATACACTACAACAACAACAATAAGGGACAAAAGCCACATAGTAATGATTTATATATCACCAAACTAAGCACTAAAAAATTCATAAATAATTAATTATAGTCTTATAGTCTTAGAATTAACCAAGTATAGTGATATTTAATTAACTAATTAATTATAGTGTCAGTATTACAATAGAAATTTTAGTCTTATAGTATTTATTTTTTTCTTTACAGTACGTTCTATCATATTTCTCATTTGCTCCAAAAAGTCTATTAATTATTAGGGTAGAAATAAAGTGAAAGGACCCAACCCCGATTCAGTTGCCTAAACCGGAATCGAACCCCTTCTGAAAACACGAACCAACAAAAATCATTCAAAATTTCGGCAGAGTAACGTTACTAACGTGGAATTGCATAAACCTGCACCCTGAAAAATAACACTTCGTCCTATGCCACAAAAGTCAAACTGTGGGCACCAATCTCATCCGGATTTCTCAACATCAAATCATAATCAATAAACAGTAAACATACTGTAGTATATATATATATATATATATATCCGAGAAAATCCGCATAAAACATGTAACAGAATGTATCAGAGCGACCTCTAGTGTAAATATATATAATATACACATCAGTAGGCAAAACAAGAACCTACTGGAAAACACAGGTAGCTTGGATCACTAGCCTCCAACCGTGACGTGAAACACCAGAACCTGAACTGCAAACTGGGCACGGAAACCGAAAAGCCCAGGGGAAAGACATGAAAACTGTTAGAGTGAGTGGACGAAAATAAATGTCTTTCACCAGTTGATATATATGTTAAAATAACATATGCGAGTCCACGTAAATAAAAATAATAAAGTACACGAGGTAAACTCATACTCCTCCAGCGTACTGAGCATGCAAGTAAAATCCCACGGGGTCACTCATGGACACGTCCGTGCTAGTACAGTCTGAATCACGGGATCCCAGACCCACACATGATTCTAGCCAGAAAGGCCTCAGGTCAAGGTATCTGTTTCCACCCGGAAATGCCTCCGCACAAGAAACAGAAACTTGTACCCACCCGGAAATACATCGGCACAAGGTACAGTTCCCCCTGGTAGGCACCCTCGGGGATCCGCCGGGATAAGTGTGTATCGATACAACAACATAAACTATGACTGTACTCTATGTAAACCAAATCATAAATAATTCGATGCAAATGCAATAAACAGCATATGAACGCATATACGTAATATAATTGTATAACACATGCTCAAATCGTATAACACATGCTCATATAACTCATAATCTCGTATGCATGCTCAAGTTCATAAAACGTGTATAAAGACTCGCAATCAATCCGTGAAAAGAAATTGTCCACTCACTGATCAGCAAGCGCGCACTCGCGCTAATCTCTTGGTTCGGCGGAAGATCTCTCGCCCGAAGCACGATCTCGATCTCGATCTCCTGAATATTCACAAAACATAACTGATCAAAATCATAGCTCACAACTCTGAACTTAACCACGGAAACCAACCGTTCCCAGAAACATATTAAACTGTACAAAATAACCGACTGAACTTCCGAAATCTCCACTCGAAACCTTCGACTGAAAATTCGATACCCAAATCACTACGAAAACCTCAAGGCGATACTTAGGGTGCGATTACGAGAAAAACGACATTAAAAACGTCGAAAACCAAAAAGTCAACCCCTCGCCGGAGCTCCGCCGTTGACCGCCGCCGCCGGCGGCACCGCGCCGTCAACGGAGAGATTCTCCGGTGGAGAAGCTTCGGATCACAAGGTCTTTCCAAGTCCAATCCTTTTCTCAACTAGCACCAAGGCCAAATCTCACCGGAACTAGGTCAATTCACCTCGAAACAGTTCGGAATTCCATCTCCGGTGACCTAATCGGGTTGCCCTCAAATCTCAACCACAGCCAAAACTAAACATATAGGGAGACTCACTAGGGCAAGGGGAGTCGAACCCCCCTAACCACCACCACTGTGGCTCGTCGGAGAACGGCAAACCAACACCGGCGAAATCGAGGAAACCGACCCGATTCGGGTCACCACTAAACCTCATCAATTTCCACAAAACCAAACACCAATCAACTCAAAATCACAAGAGGAAGCTAACCTTATCCTTCACGTGGCCGGAGGTGGCCGGAAATAGAAAATCGGCCGGCGAAACCAAACGGGAAAGTCCTCCCTCTTCGGTCAACGGTCAAGCCTTCCAAAATTGGAAAGTCAACGGCGGTCAACGCCAAACAGTGTTTTCCGACGATTTTACGACTATTTCCGATATTTATACTCGCGCCTCGGGTCAATCGACGGTTCAAAATGAATATTCAAAATGATTCGGATAAACACGAAACAAACGGATAAACTCGTCGAAAACCGAAACTTCGAATAATCATATTATATTCCCCGGTTATCAGAAAAATCATCTGAAATAGCCCACGAGCTCGAAATCACGTACTCTACAACTTCCGTGAAGAAACTCAATTCAAATTCTCGGCTGAAAATCAAGTCGTGAATCAAATCGGCAAATCACTCAATTAACGACTAACCGCGACTACGCATATACTCGTGAATCATGCTGACTACATTACTGATTTTGGTTCGGATTGTCACATAAAGTCTCATTTGAAGAGTTCTTTTTATCGTAGTCTCACTTAAAGAATTTAAGAGAAAATAAATTATAATTTTTTAAAATTTTCATGTTTTTATGTTATTAAATATAAAAAGCCCAAGAGGCACGGCCCAACCTGTGGGCCGCCCACGGGCTTGAAATTTTGAAAAAGCTCGGCTCGGATTTTGGAGGAATAGTGCTTAAGCCCGGCCAAGTCTGATGGGCTTAGGCGGCCCGGCCCATTGTCGATGCCTAGTAATACTTTATTCATATATACAGTTCAAAATAGTTTCATGTAAAAAGAAATAAAAAGGAACATGTTGATGTCAAAAAATTAATCGTCGACTTTTCTACACGCATAAGACCACTTTGATTGGAGCAAACAGTTAACCAATAATTACTGAATATGATTATGAAGTCAGGGGTCACCAAAAATTCACGAGGGAAAGGGCACCATTCTCTTCATGATTATGAAATTTGGGGTCACCAAAAACAACGAGGGTAGGGGTCCCTTTTGACTTTTTAGGGACTCTAGGCAGAAAAAAAAATGGGGCCTATGTTCGTAGATCTCTTTCAATTTAAGTTTGTAGATCTCTCATCTTCCTCTTTTCACGTTTTGTGCTCCGAAAGGACATTTTTGTATGGGAGCCATACCGAACTAATTTGCACAATTGCAAACTTAAACAGTGAGATTGAATTTTAACAACACCTAATTCAATAAATCAATTATTCAGTTTCACTAATTCAAATATGAAGATAGAAGACAATTTCAAATATTCATAAACAATTGAACATATTCATATTTAAGTTTAATCAATAATCATATGTGAAGAATGAGGCTATAAAGCCTATATGAGGAGATATTGATTGAGACTCATATGAGGCCTGAGAGCAGAGGAAGGCCTAGCTAGACACAAAGCCACGGAAGTGCGGTGAGGGGAGCTATTGAAAAGTCGATGGGTTTTTCTTTGGTTTCATCGTCTTGACTTATGGAAACTGAATCAAATTGATCAATTGATGGTGCGTGCCTTTGATTGAAAATTCCATTGTTTCATAATTGATCGTACTGAGGTGGTTTCCTATAACAATTCAACTTTCTTTTCTTCTTTTTTTAATTTTCTTTTTATATACAACAGAAGAAAAAATAAAAAAATTGGGGCCTCTCAAAATTTGAGGCTCTAAGCCTGTGCCTATTGGGCATATACCCAGAGCCGAGTCTGGCTCTCACTCACCTCTTCTACTACTACGTGTTGATATTTGATCGAGAAAAGAAAATAGTTTTTTGTTTTTGTTTTGGTAAATAGATAGTAAATGAAAAATTATGTAGAAAATTGGGATTGGAGCAGCATCTCGATTTGTGGAGCTGATTTTTTTTCAGGTTTCTAGGGTTTTCTTCGCAAGGGTTTCCTTCATGTGACGACTCTCTGCTGGTGTTGGCTTCTGGCGTATGGGGAGCGGCCGTAAGAGGATTTGGGCTTGGTGTTGTGTGCGGCGGCGCTGATCAAAACTTGGTTTGGATGAGGTGCATTTTTGTTTTCAGAATCAGCGATCGCTTTGGTGAATGGGGGGCGTGCTCCGCCACTGACCATGCAATCTGGGCGGTGAGTTATAGATCCATATGGGTTGAGGGAGTTGGATATTGGCGTCCGATTATACACTCATGGATTTGCTTACTTGCCCGAATGATGCATGGTGTGAGGCAGGGGCGGAGGCAGTTAAGGCCCAATCGCCCCCCTCAGATAGAAGATTACGTACGATATACAACTGTTCGTCGCACTTCGCCCCCACAGTAATTAACAAAATATGTATATATCATATTAATTTATATGATTCTGTGGTAAAATAAGCCCTTTGACTTTGTTTAGATATGCACGTAACTTATCTTACAACAAAAGAAAGTGCGTATGTAAGTTAAATGAAAGCTTCGATTATACTCTTCAATGTATCTATAAAAGCTTCCGTAGCTTCCGTAGCTACAGACCCTTGTTACCAACAGTTTCTTGCCCCCATATGACAAAAATTTTCCCTCCACCACTGGTCAGAGGTGGGAGATGATGGGTCTGAGTCTTGCTCAGGGTTGTCGAAGTGTGACCAGAGATGTTCGGCCGGAGATGGGCGGTGGGCAGGAGGTGGGTAAGTGGGATGATTGAGAAAACCAGACCTTTACTGAAGTTGGGCTGGAATTGCTGCAGTCTGTCAGCTTCTAGTGAGTCATAGGCTTGGGCAATAGGCCTGGGTCCATTTACTTTATTAAAGTATTTTTAGTTTGGCTTAGTTTTTTGGTTAGGTTTGTGTCCCTACTCTCTTGAGAGTATATTCACCTCTGAAAGTGGAGAGGAACTCCTATTTTGAGGAATTATTCACTCATTTAAGAAATTCCACAAAATAGGAAGTTATATTCATATTTTTCGTGCAGTGGTGTCCAAAATAGGACTTTTGGTTACTATTTAAAATATTTTCTATTTAAATCCGAATAATACTTTCACCCAATAACTAGCCGACACGTGTTATTCCGGATCATATAATTGGTAGCAGATTTCTGATAAGATTTTCGACCAGTAATTTTGAGACACGTGTCATGTCTACATGGCGGTGTCGGCAAAATTATTGAGTGAAGATATTCGGTATGATTTCCGGTAAGATTACAAACCAATGAGAATGGGCCCACTACTACATTGTTAACCATTGCCGGCGATTTTAAATCGCCGGCAATAGTTTCGGATCATTGCCGGCGATTTTTTCCCAAAAAATCGCTGGCAATGTCTCTTTTTTTTTTTTTGACATTGCCGGCGATTTTTCCGGCAAATCACTGGCAATGATCCACCGGTAATTAAAAAAAAAGACATTGCCGGCGACTTCCATGCAAGTCGCCGGCAATGTTAAAAAAAAAAAAAAAAGACATTGCCGGCGAATTGCATGGAAGTCGCCGGCAATGTCTTTTTTTTTTTAATTACCGGCGGATCATTGCCAGCGATTTGCCGGAAAAATCGCCGGCAATGTCTAAAAAAAAAAAAGACATTGCCGGCGATTTTTTGGGGAAAAATCGCCGGCAATGATTAAAAACTATTGCCGGCGATTTAAAATCGCCGGCAATGGTTAAAAATGTAGTAGTGGGCCGGGACACATGTAATGTCTACGTGTCGGTGTCGGCAAAATTATTGATGAAGATATCCAGTAAGATTTTCGGTAATATTTTCAACCAATCGACGGTCGACACGTGTCGTTATCTTAAAAAATCTGGTAATTAAAAATGGCTATAAAAGAAAGAGCTATGGGAGAGGTAGACTCACACCAACTACACATCACTTGTAGTTCTACTCGTATCTAAGCCACTTTAAACACTTCTTCACATTTTGGTTTCATCAAGATGAATCCCATGGGTTTCGGTACTTTTTTCAGTAGGAGGCGACAACAACGCCGGCGAAATGATGCAGAAATTGCCAATCAATTCGTTATCGACGCGGTGGCAGTCGATGCAGTTTTTGATGATGAACCACCACCACGCTGCCGTGCAAATCAACCAAGGATGAGGGAGTCCAGGAGCCAAAATCTTATAGAAGATTACTTCATCGAACGCTTAGTCTTCACCGACCATGACTTTCGTCAGTGGTTCCGAATGAGCCAAAATATATTCAACCATATAATGACGGACCTCTGCAACAATGACCCTTTTTGGCATCAAAGAGCTGACGCCACTGGAATGGTCAGACTACTTCCCCAACAAAAGATGACCGATGCTCTTTGGACTACATAATTTAAATGCTTGGAAATTTAAATTACATAAACAATAATTTAAGTGCTTGGAAAAAATAAAGGGGGTAATTTAAATGCTTGGAAAAAGGGGGCGATAACAATTGGAATAGCCTTCTTCGCTAGCTTCTTCTTCAACCCCATCCAATTGAGAAATGATTTCTGCTTTCCTCTTTGTGAAATACATCTTGGATTTAGGAGTCATGCTCTTAGTATCCATTGACATAATCCGAGTTTCCTCCGCCAAAGCCCTCAATTAGATGTCTTTCTTTTGAAGGGCGATTTACTCCCACATAAAGGAAACCTTAATTGCATCACTATCTTTTTGATTGCGACCATAAGATTCTTGATTTGCCGCAATCCTATTCAAAGCCTCGGCTCTTTCATTTGTAGGCGTCATGCCATTTTTCCCTTTTTTCGCTTCCTTGGCCGCTTTCACTCCCATAGGACGTTCCAGAGAAGAGGGAGCTTGGTTGCTCATTGGTGTGGCAAATGCATCATCCTCCTCCAAGTTGACGGTGTGAGGCATTGAGCTTGCGGGATGTGATGATGAGTAAGACGGAGTAGATGATAAGTAAGGCGGAGGTGTACTAGCCTCGACATGGATAAAGTAAGGATGATTCTTCTCCACTTCCCAACAAGCAAAGTCTTTAAACTCTTTCTTCTTTTTTGCCACATAAAATGATTGAGCACATCCCATCTAAATAATAATAATAATAATAATAATAATAAGATGGGAATAAATAGCTTGTAATTCATAAAGAACATGCCCAAAAGAAAATTAAATAAAATGGACATAGCTTATATTAAATAAAAGGAAATAAATAACTTGTAATTCATAAATATCATAAAATAAATAACATGTATTTCATAAAATTTAGACAACATAAGTTGAAACAATATGGTAAAAACTGAAGAAAAAAAATTAGAGATCAAAACATTACCTCATCATGTATGTTGGACCCGGAAAATACATTCCTTCATGCGAAAGAAAGAGCACTACCCCAAACTTTCAAATTCGGCTTCAACTTTGCAAAACGAGAGGATAATGCGTTTTGGGTCCTAGCTTCCGGCATCGATTAACCATAACCTAGCTCCCAATTCTCTTTGAAATCGCCATAAACCTTTTCCCACAATTTTTCCACCTTCTGTCGATTTCCGGTGATGGAATCAACGCTAAAACGACAATAAGAGATGCTCAATTGTACATCTTCTGAAAGAAGCCAATTTATTGCCATTTTTCCCACAAAAAAAAGGATTTAGAGGAGAGATGGAGAGAGGGAGAGAATGAATTTGTTGTGCACAATTTGGTGTGAGAAATGAATGAAATGAAGGTAGTATTTATTGAAAAAATGTAGGGGCTCATTTGTAATTTTTTTGGGATTTTTTTGCAATTTTTTGGGTTTTTTGTAATTTTTTCATTTTAGGCCGAAGTGGCTGTTGCATTTAAATATGGGCCATCGGATGGCTCATATCCATTCGAAATGGACGGCCCAGATCAACTTAGCCGTTGATCTGTCATTTGCTCATGACGTGCCACGTGTCACCACGCGATTGGCGCGTCACTTTTTTTTTTACTTTTCTACCGGCGTGTGTAATACACACACTGGGTAGAAAGAAAGAAAAAAGGGCGTCAGCCAACTGTCACCCATGTGAGTGGGGCCCACCAGGCGAACGTCCTCTCGCTCTTCCTCTCTAGAGGACGTCGGCGAGGACGACCTGTGCATCAACGTCCGGTCGTCCCCCGCGTTCTCTCCCGCTGCACCAAATTTTGCTGTCAGACGTCCTCAAACGGCGGGCCCCACAGGAGATCGTCCTTGCTGTTCCTCACGGCTACATATGCTCTGAGCTAGAGTCTGGGTATTTTGGTAGAGATGTGAAGCTACTCTCATGACGTTCTTTCTGGAACAAAAGGATCTAAAGTCTGTGCTTTTAATTTGTCAATGTGGTGGTGAATTTTCCTCGCATGTAGTCTGGATGGATTGGGACACGATATTGAAGAGGGTGAAACGATTTGTGTTAATGTTGGTGGTAACATTGTATCGCGACATCCAAAAAGGGTTTCTTAATTTGGTAGCCCATAGGGTTTGGCATTTCGCATGTTTAGGAGTTGAGCCCAGCTAGCTCTGTTCAGTCTTTAGTTATGTTGAACCATTGAGTTATATTTTAGGTGAATAAAGTGTCTTGGTGTAGGTATCTGGACCGAGTATTTTTTTTTTATGTAATCTTTAGTGATAAATAAAATGTTTGTTTAACAACGACAAAAAAGTACAGTTAAAGCTAATTGTAGCTGGTCATTTTATGAGTTTTGATAGCAATTTAAAAATATAAAGTAAAAAAAATAGTGTTGTACTTAACAGTCAATTCTCTCTGCTAAGTACTTAAATATATTTGAAGCTTTAGTTGAGTGCATCTACAGTGCTTTGCACGGTGGTGTGCGGGGTACTGTTTTCTAATATTTTTAAAAAATTCCCGTTTCATCATTTTTCCTATTTTTGTATTTTTGAAAACGTAGTGGGCTCATAATTTATCTGTTTTACACATACAGTTAGAGATCTATCATCTATACTCAATGCTAAACAGTTATTTTTCACCATATAAAATTTCTCACATTCAAAAAATACATGATTTAAGTTTTAAACTTAAACTTTTAAGAGAATTCATCGCTAATATAGAAGAAAAAATTAAACTGTTCGAAAAATCAAGATCCATCTTTTGTCGTCCTCAAAATCAAGCACTTCACTACTAGAAAAAGTATTTTAGACATCGCACATTTAACATCGGTTGGAAAAACCCCTGATGTAAAAAAGTTTTTAGACATCAGATTTTTAAAAACCGATGTCATTTGTATAATTTACATCGGTTTTAAGTCAGACTGATGTTAGGTATCCCATTATTGATTTTTGAAAGCGCAAAAAAAAAACCTGTGTCGGGCAGGTTATGTTGGAGGGAAACAAAATTTTCATTCCATCTCAAAACTTAGGGTTCTGTTACTTAGTTTTTTTCGACCTCTCTCTCTCTCACAAACCACTGACTTCCTCTCTCACTTTGCCCTGAACCAGTCTCTCTCTAGTAGGCCGCTGCAAATCTTCTTCTCCCAGATCGAGCGTCGTTTGAGCGCCGAGCAAAGCCGACGTCTAGACCTCGCTCCACCACAGCCTTAGGTTGCCTCCAACACATACGCCGACAAGCTCTACGACAAGCGCAAGACGACGACTTCTTCTTCTCTCTATTTCGCTCTGTGTACGTCTGATAGGGATTTTCGGTTTTTTGCAGATTCGACCATGAGGCTCTTCGCATTCTGGTATCGATTCCGGTTACGAAAGATGTGAAGTCGTCCATGGAAGTCCGATCCGGCTTGAAGCGGTTCATGAGGTCCGAATCTCTCCGTTCTGCGAGAAATTTCCGAGAAGAGTGTCGAGGAGAAGCTTCTGGTTCGCGAATTTCTCGTTTGCAATTTCGCTATCGTCGGCGTTGTTGAGGTATGTTTCCTCTTAGATCGTCTCAGTTTCGTGTTTGATTGGATCTGAAATTGGGTTCGGATTTGAAATGTTGATTTTGTGGATCTGAAATTGTATATGAATCGGTTTGTCTTGCAGAGTTGCTTGGCTTTGAGATATGAGGCTTTGCTTTCGCGTGATCTCAAGTCTGCAACTGACCAATCTGAGAGTAGAGGAGGGAGGTGAGTTTGAAGCAAGTTAAAGATGTCGTTGAAAGCTCAGAAACCGGAAAGGTTGAGACGAAAGAGAGCACCCAACCAATTGATTCGGGCACTTCTCTGCAGCGATTTCTTAACCGCATCCCCATCAGTTCAATCCCCGGCATAAAAAACTCACTTGGTACAACAACATTGCTTGATCCAATCATATATTTGTTTTTCCTCCATTCTTATTAACATGTCTGATTAATCCTTTTAATATGATCATTGATGAATAGTATTGGCATTGAAAACGGGGAATAGTGTAAGAGACGCCATACATTTGCTGTATGAGAAGAATGTGTGTGGTAGCCCAATTGTGGACTCTTCTGCTTCAGGAAGATTTTCGGAACCCTTTATCGGTTTTATTTTGAAGATTGGTGAGCTAGCTAAGTCGTATCTCTGGGATTCATATTTTCCTGTAAACTTTGATGAGTCACTGTTCCCTGTTTTGCTGCTGTTTTCAAAGCACAGGATGCAAGTTGTGCCTGTCATAGAGCAAATGAAATCCCAGCTGACAGGATTTATTACACAGGTATATCAAATACTGTCATCGTGCTACTAACAGTATGCGAAGCTAATGTGTAATGAGCAGCTGATCAAAATGAAAATCTGTAATGAGCAGCTGATCAAAACGAATGTGGGATATTTCTACTTTTTATTTTTATGTTTTTGTTATATAAAGAAAAAATAAAGTAATGAAACAATATTTGATATTCTTATGCTTGCATATATAGCATGGAGTAATCCATCTGCTGCTTCAGTCAATGGTTTAAACTGGTTTGATAGCATTGCTGACAAACTTGTATCAGATGTGCGGTATGTGAAGTCACTAATTTTTCGTCTTTCTTTCTTCTTTCTTGATCAAGAAACCGGCTATATATAACTGACAAAATATTAATCTTATATTATTGAATATTGATTCCATCTTAATCACTTATACTTTCATTCAGGATTGGTAATGAAGATCATGTTGTGCATGTATATGGTAACCAAATCATAGCAGAAGCTCTCGATGTTTTATGGAAAAACAGAACTGGTGCAGTTGCTGTCTTGGAAACAGAGAGCACAAGGCTCATTGGTAGCATAACAAACAGCAACATCTACCTTGTGGTAGAGAATGATAATGTTTTTCGCAGCATAAAGTAAGTCCACAATGTCTTTCCTTTTGGTAGCTTGTTTACTTACTAGTGCTGATCATATATCATGTCATCTTGAACTTAGTTGTGGGTATTATTAGTGAGTTGAAAAACTTGGGATACATTACGCCAACATTCTGATGGGCAACATTTGTTGGAATTTGCTGAACTTTACATAGTTGAGGTGATATATCAGAAGTATTTAATTTGCATCCAAATACTTGAAGTCATATTAATTCAGTTAACTATTGTAGTGTCCATACTGCTCAATTAATCAACAAAATAAAAAACCAGGTCCTCACTTTTCTTTTTTCCCTGAATCTCTCCAGATATGTAAACATCAAAAACAAGAAAATATTTGTTCTTGAAACATATTTTGAGATGAATTTGAATGACATGATAAGCATATTCTCTAGTTATTAATAATAAGCATATGGTATTTCTGGTTTTATGTAGTGATTGCAGAATGTGCAAGTTGTGGATTTCACTTGTTTATTAAGTTACAAATGTACATTCATCTGTTTAGAGATTACTGTTCCATAAAGGCATTCATGATGAACTTCAGTATCTGTAGAGAGATGAGAAGATATATATGGTGCATGCTTAATCTTACTGTCCTAACAATACGATTGCAGTACACTAACCGTGGGGGAGTTCATTCACATGGAGCCTAATAAAACAGGCTCCGAGCCATGTATGGAACGAGACGTTGGGGCTGTTTCCTCAGCAGGATTTCTCCATCTAAAGAACGGTTTCTCACCAAGAATGGACTCACAGGTCACTCACAAGAGAAGCCATACCCTGAAGCAAGTCATGAGCAACATGCACATACTAAAAGCAGTTTCAGCTATTTGGTTGATGATACTAATCATCCCATAGGTTTGCTCACCTTGAGAGATATATCATGGTCTATATAATTTGGTTTCTGCTATTCTACTGAGTGGTTCCTTTACAGTTTTTAGCTCTTTTCATAGTTTATGTGTTTCTTACTTTATTTTCCCTCTGTTTCAACTTGGTGTTTTTGGTAATTTTCATTCTCATGATTGAGTCCTAATGTTTCAATCAGTGAGTACTGGAGAAAGTTGCAATGCATTGTTGTTGTATAATCTGAATTGCACACCTACTAGAAGCTTAGTCATGTTTTTTTTATTATATTATAAATGGAAAACTCCTATTTTATGTGTTATTTTGAATGATTTTGTCATATGTATATTGAATTGCTGTGAAATGGAGGAGCTGTTTCTCTCCCTTTTAGATTCTCAAAACTTGCGAGTAAATTCTATGAGTCTGACCTTAGACTCCACATGGAATGGATTGGTAGCAAATGGGTGACTGACCCTAAGGTATGTTCATATTTGTTTATTTGGCCAAATTTGGGAATCCTTGTTTTCTTTTTCTGTGACTTTGGTATTCAAACAGAGAATCACTCGGTGTGACCATTATCAGTTATGTTTGGACAAAGGGAAAGATGGCGATGAATGTATCACTCAGCACATCATATCAGTCGCTCTCGTATGTTAGATTAGAGTCTTCGCTCGGTGGCAGTTCATGTACGATAGTGATATTTGACTAGTGTCTTTACTTATGTATGTTCCATTTTGCACAAATAGATGTTCATGAATTTTGATGAATGACTATTGTATGTGCGCACTTTTGGTAAAAAATGAATTGAATGAATTACCAGACTTATGTATGTTCCATTTTGCACAAATAGATGTTCATGAATCGCCAAAGCCAAAATCTGATGTATAAGATGAGAGCTGGAAACCAAAAACAACCCAAATTCTGATGTCAAATATAGTTTTTAACATCAGGTACAAACTCAACATCTGATGTATAAGATACGAACTAGAACAAAAAAAACCAAAAATCTGATGTCAAATATAGTTTTTAATCAGGTACAAACTCAAAATCTGATGTTAAAACATACATCTTACATCGGTTATAAATGGAATATCGATGTAAAGGTAATAAATTGTAATGTAGACTTCGATTTCATTGGGTCTTTCACTCTAAATATGAATGTTTGAAAGTACCTACACACACTGGAATAGTGAGATATACATAAGCAACCGATGTCTATTGTAACCTTTGACATCGGTTCCTAACCGATGTCCCATTTTTGCCGATCTTTTACATCACTCACTAAGACATCGGTCTAGTATGATTTTTTACATCGGTTCTGAACCGATGTCTGAAATACTTTTTCTAGTAGTGCTTATTGATTCTAATATTGCTAGAGAGCAATCATTTCTTGAAAATTGTCAAGAGACAAACTAAACATAGAAAAGCTTTTATACCAACTGTTCATTTGAGCATCGGTTAGATCCGCATTCCAATTGGTATCAAACCTTGTTGTAGCTCATAATCTCAAAGATGGGATCAGCATCTGAGGTAATAATAGAGAAACTAGATTCTCTATTAGACCTAATAGATACAAGACAACAAAAATCTTTATCAGAAATGTCTAGATATAGAGAATATCTACCAATTTTTCTAGTTATCAGCGATCAATTACATGGATTGGAAGCCAAAGTGGATTACATCCAGAATCAGCCAGAAGAAAAGCAAGAACTATTAACAAGAGTTAATAGTAAAATCAAGAGACTAGATCTTCAACATGTGAAGATCCTTGATTGTGTTCAAAAGATAACTCGAAAACACAAAAAATCAAGCAATCACTACCACATTTTAACCCATTGCCGGCGATTTTTAAATCGCCGGCAATGTTTTTTATCATTACCGGCGATTTTTTCCCCAAAAATCGCCGGTAATGTCTTTTTTTTTTTTTAACATTACCGGCGACTTCAATGTAAGTCGCCGGCAATGTTCCGCCGGTAATTAAAAAAAAAAAAGACATTGCCGGCGACTTACATTTAAGTCCCCGGTAATGTTAAAAAAAAAAAAAGACATTGCCGACGACTTAAATGTAAGTCGCCTGCAATGTCTTTTTTTTTTTCATTACCGGCGGAACATTGCCGGCGATTTGCCGGAAAAATCGCCGGCAATGATTAAAAAAAAAAAAGGACATTACCGGCGATTTTTGGGGAAAAAATCGCCGGCAATGGGTAAAAATATGGTAGTGAATAGTCCACCTCGAACAGTCATTAGAAAAACTAATGACTTCAAATCACATCAAGTTCCAAGAGGGAATCCACTACCAAAGCCATTTTTTTTATTCTCCAACAAATCTATCAGCTATCAAAATAAGAGAACCTAAAAGAAAAGATACTCGAGACATAAAGATGTTGAGTATCTTCAAAAAAAAATCAGTGCAATTGTTGAACGCAGAAGAGTTTGAGTTCAAGGAAATAGAAAGAAACGATCGAAATACTTCGATTCCGAAGTTTGAATTCAACCAGATCTACAAAAAAGGAAGTTTTGATCTGATGGAAAGCCATCAATTCAAAATTCTTGAATTCACTATCCCAGCAACGACAAGAGAGACAGATCTCCTTCTAGTAACGCTGGAGGAAGTTTCTAAAGCCAGAAATAGAAACTTCAAGTTTATACACATTGAAGCAGTCCAAGTTGACATAAAGCTACTAGCCAGAAAAGGCTTAACTTGCTCAGTCGTATGCGTCTTACAAGACAACAGGCTGAACAATTTCCAGAAAAGTCTACTTGGAACACTTCAAGCTACACTAGGCAATCAAGTTGTATAGTTCACCTGCTTCTCGAACTGTTCAACTAGCCTAGCAGATGTCGCTCACTATCTACGACTAAAAGTCAAAATAGATGACACGTCCATGAAGGAAGGCATGCAAGAGCTTACAGAAGTTTATAGAATTTACTATAAACTAATGAGCACAACAGTAGAGCCAAAGACCTGGATAACAAACATTACAAGTCTTACTACTGGTTTCCTTACAAATCCCAAGAACCATAATCAACATATTCACAAGGTAATATGAGATGAGCTAACTTTTCCACTATAGTGGAAATTATCTGGTCTAAAGGAGAAACCAGAAAACTCGAAGGCAACAGTCTACGAGAACAGAAAAACTAGAGATGTTGACCTCAAATTCGAAGGACACAGAAACAGTGACATATCCCTCGAAAGCTTCAGAGGAGAAAGCTCTAAACCGCTCAGGAGAAGCAACTCTACCAAAGAAATCGGTACTAGAAGTACAAAAATCTCTATAAGGGCTAACCTAATGATGGAAGAAGACTTAGATGCTGAGTTAGAAAGAAACATCAGCATGCTAAGAGCAAGTAGTTCAAAATCATAATAACTCTTCAAGATTTATGAGAAAGCAGAAGAGTGTAAACATCCCTTGCGGTTGGAAAAATTGATCAAAAAGATCAAAAGTTTCACCTTCAAAAAGGAAAGAAAGGTCTTTCCTCTTCTACACGAAGAAGCAGAAGATACAGAAGATGAGGACATGGAAGAAGTAGAATATTCACAACTATCACCTTCACAAACCACCATATTCAAGATTTGTGGAAAGATCAAACTTCCACACGAAAAAGGTCCTAGTGTAAAGAAGGGAGAAAGAAGCTCCCACAGATTCATTCCACATAAAAATACTCAAAAGGTGCCAATCATCCAACTATGAGTATGACTTGATCTAAACAAAGCTCTAGATAAGAAAAAAGCCATCGATGAATGGGCAGCTAGTCTACTCATGGCATCTTGCACAATCTACGGAAGATTTGAGGGAAAAGACTTGCACACAGTTTGTAATGATCCAAACCAAAAGATAAGCTAACTTTTACGATTTAGGTTATCTGTGAATTATGCACCCCGTGAAATTTTGTTAACGACTTTTTCTTCGGGTGAGAATTTGATTCGACATTCTTTGTGGAAGTCGTAGAGTTTTTAATTTCGTGCTCGTAGGAATTTTCAGGGAATTTTTCAGATTTTCGAGCTATTTCTTTCGATTTTTGAAAGTTCGTATGTGAAAATATGTATTTTAAATATTTTTCTAGGTGGTTTACTTTGGACCGTTGGATCCTGATCAGATCAAACCTCAGCCGTTGATCTGATCAAAAACTTTTGGTATTTATAGTGGAAATACAAAGACAATCAGAAAAATACGAATTGTGTACGTACGCGACCCGTATAACCATTTTGGCCCGTTTGGGGTTTCGATTTCAACCCACCGGAAAACGCCACGGTTGTCGGCATTCTTGGTATAGATTTGAAGCTCTTCATCTCCTCTTTTCATTCATGTAGTTGTTTGTGAAATTTAGTGATGTTTTGTGGCCGAAAAATGGCCGGGAACCCGTCGGAATCCAGGTGTATGCGGTGGCTGCGTTCCGGTCATTTTCCAGCGAGGTTTTTGGGTGGGTTCGACTAGGTTTGGTCCAAGGATCAAAACCTCTTTGGTTTGGGGGACCGGGGTGCGTCGCCGGAGTCGGAATCGACCGGGAAAGTGTTCCAGCGATTTTCGACCCGTGAACTTTCGGGCTCAATTTCGGCCATTCGTCGTGGAATTGGGTCTCAGTCCAATTGGAAAAGATGTTAGGCTCGTTGTGATCTTTGAAATGAGTGGTCAAACACTCCCATCGGAGCAGTTTGCACAGGAGGCGCGTGACGGCCACGCACCGCTGCCCGCGGCGGAGCTCCGGCAAATCAAAAATCCTATTTTTCCAATGGGGTTTCAGGGATGGTATCTGAGTTGTTTTTCACGCGTTTTATTGAATATTAAATTTAAATGAATTTTTATTTATTCAGGAAACCGTGAGAGAGATTTTGGCGAGGGAACTTCCACCGGCCCTCAGGGCTAGTTGTTTACTGTGAGTGGACACTTTGATTTTCACAGTTGATTTGCTTTTACGATTATGCTTTTACGATTATGCATTTACAGGTATGCATTTATGATTATGCGTTTTATGAGCATACATTGGTTGAGAGGCACATATGATTTATTTTTACACAGAGTATGGTTATTATGGATGCATCAATGCTATGGCCTCTCGGCTGATCCCCGAAATGCTCCGGGAGGGTTATGACAAACACCTGGCCCGTGATTACATAGCACCCAAGAGGTTAGGACAAACACCTGACCTGGGCATGTTTGTAACTTGAGGGAAACGTACTCAAGTTATTACCTCCACACATTACACAGCACCCAGGAGGGTTAGGACAAACACTTGACCTGGGCTTGATTGTTTTGACTCGCATGATTTCGATGTGCATTTATTATGAAAAGCATGTTGGGCTTATATTTCTTATTTATGTGATATATTATTATTTTCGTCTACTCACTCTAACAGTTTTATTATTTATATGCTTTTCTCTGGAATTTTTGGTTTCCTTCTTGCCTAGTTTGCAGTTTCTATCTTGTGGTTACACGTCGTCGTCGAAGGCCTAGAGTTTAAGTCACCATTCTTTTCTAGTAGGTTTTTGGTTTAACCTACTAGCTTTGTATATTTGTATATTAGAAGTTGCTCTAAGTATTATGTTAGTTTATTTTCCTTTGTAATGCTTTGCAGGTACTTACTGGATTTTGAATAATAAGTGTAAAGAAATACTTTTATTGTTATTCAGTAGTTTGTGAATTTGAGAAATCCGAATGGGAATTGGCGTCCCACGGTTTGGCTTTTGTTGACTATTTGGAAGTGTGTTTTTTCATTGCAGGTTTTTGGTTTACTCATTTTATAAAGTAAACTCTGGCGAAATTTTTTTAAATATTGTAGTGTTGTTAGGATCTAGTTCCGGTTTAGGCAACTGAATCGGAGTTTGGTTATTTCACAATCTATAAATCAACTCTCCTAAGAATGGCAAGGAAGTATTACTTTCCTTTCAATGAAACAATCAGATGAAAGAAATGGCTAGAAGACATAAAAATGGATAGAAATCCCTATACTTTTGCCACTCTACTATATGATCAATTCTGAGGAGACATCTCATATGTTGGTAAAAAAACTAGAGAAAGAGCAAAAACCAACATATATGCTTTCAAAATCTACAACATGAAGTACTTCGAGGAATATCTGAATGAATTTCAAGAGTATTATTGCACCATAGAAGAATTTGAAAAGACGGACTTGGTACACCTCTTACACAGGAAGCTTCCTGAACCATGGAGAACAGCTATGAGAGAAAGCATAGAAGAGAGACCTCTAGAGAGGTTTTTCAGTCGGAGGACTTCAAAAAGAATCAGGTAGCTAATGCGCAAACAGTGTAAAGCTAACACCAGAGTAAAAGCAGCCAAGAAGCAGCTTAGAGGAACAAGTGATTTCTATTCCAAAATGGTAGATGCACCAACCAACTGGGGATGCGAAGAAAAGAGGCATAAGAAAAAACACTTCCAAAAACATTTCAAGAGAAACAAAAAGATGAATTGGAGGTTCAAGAGAAGCTCCAACTACAGAAGAGAAAAACAAAATCCTAAAAAGAGATTTTTCAAGAAGACAAGATTCCATCAAGAGCCAGAAAAGAAGAAAACTTACAGATGTTGGTTATGCAAGGCCAAAGGGCACTATGCTAGCGAATGTCCGAAGGGCACTATGTTAGTCTATTCATCAGAAGATGATGAAGAGATGTTTGCCTATTCAGTTTGTTCAGAAAACGATTCGACAGAAGAATCAGAAACAGTCTGAAGAAGAGTATAAACCTAGAAAGGTTTATCATCTTGAGATAAAGAATTAGGAGGAAAGCACAGAGGAAGAAAAGATTTTTTTTCCTACAAGATCAATCCGGGATCATTCATTTACGACTATTGTCAATGCAAAGAAAAGAATGGACTCCCTATATTTTGTGAAATATTAGGGAAAACATATCATAAAGAATGTTTCATAGCTGAAGCAAGAAAAAAGGCAAAGAAGGGTTCAATAAACCAGATTATTTAACAAGAGTACGAAGACTACTTCAATGAAGTAGAAGAGAATCAAGAGATAATAGAAAGAGATCTAGAAAGAATAAAGTTTGATACTACTACTAAAGAAGGAGTAGTACCTGCAGAAACTCCAGTCCATGATGCAAAAAAAAGAAGTAGTATCTGACTGTGAAGAAGAACAATATAAACTAGTCCATGATATGAAAGAAGAAGTAGTATCTGACTATGGCGAGGAACAATGCAATCCTTTTATAGAAGAGGAAACAAGTTCTTCCAAACTAAACTTGTGCAAGGTAGCAACTGTTTCTACAAGTAGATTCAGTAACTATATGGAGGTTGGATTTAAGTTTCTAGGATACAAGAAGTATCATCTACATGCCTTTGTAGATAACGATTCTGGTTTCAGTCTAGCAAAAAAGTTTGCTATACTAGAAGAGTTATGGTTGACTGATCCAAAAAGAAGTGCAACAGAAAAAACTGTAGAGGGAAGAAGAATCTTCATGAATACATTTGCCAAGAAGGTTCAAGTTTCGATAGGAGGAGGAACCTTTGCCATTGAAAATATTTGGCAATCAGAAGGCCAAGACTCCGATGTTCTAATCGGCAATGATTTCCTGCTATAACAAATTTTCATCTAGAAGCCACAAGTGAATTTATTAGGCTTCGAGAAGAATCAAAAATTCTTCTGGATGGAGAGGCTTAAAGAAGCTAAAAGTATTGTTGGTCCAGGATTCACAGAGCAATATCAGAAATCACAGCGAAATAATGGTGGATATACACCAAGATTCAAAACCAAACTGTAAGGTAAGCAACAAGAAGAGTTGCTTATCGAAGAATCATCATCAGAAGAAGGAGATGCTGATGAAATGGAATTCTGTAGATTTCATGGCAATAGAAAATTCAAGCACCTAGATGTTCCACCTCAAGCCCCTACCAGAATCCAGCTCAAAGAACATATTGTCTACAACATTCTCAAGACACATTGTGACAAGTGTAAAACGGAGAAATTTCTCAAAAAAGAGTGAAGAACTCCAAGAGGCCTAGTATGGAAACTATATTTGAGAATGGAGATCCTACCATTGCACCGTTTCATGACCAAGACAAGTATCATTACTATATGTCTTACAAAGCTTCTGACAATCAAGATATGCAACAAGAAGAGTTGCCCAATGAATAATCATCGAAAAAATAAGATGAAACAGTTGAAGCCGCATTCATAAGAGAGCATAATCTTAAGCACTTCAAGGCTAAGCTCGAAAAACAGAAGAAGCATACCCTTGGAAAAATCAAAGAAATGCTCAGATTAAATATCGATATCAATCATCTGAAGTTTTGGGAGAAAGACCCAGTAGTCTGTGAGCTTAAATTACTTGACATGAACTCCATCTATCATGTAAAATCTATTTCCCAATATAAAGAAGAAGATCAAAAGGAGTTCAAAAAAGATATAGTTGATCTCTTAGAGAAAGAATTGATAGGACCATCAAAGAGTCCTCATCATGCTCCATCTTTCTATGTCAGATATCATGCGAAAGAAGTTCGTAGGAAATCAAGAATGGTGATAGACTACAGACATCAACAAAAAGACCGTAAAAGATGGTTACCAAATAGCACAAGCAAGAGTGTTGATCAACAGGCTCAAAGGAGCCAAAGTGTTCTCAAAATTTGATGCTAAATCAGGGTTTTGGCAAGTCAAAATGCATCTTGATAACATTCCTCTTACAGCCTTCAGAATTTTACAGGGATACTACGAGTGGCTAGTAATGCCTTTCGGGCAGAAATAAACTCCATCCATTTTCCAGAGAAAATGGGACAACATATACAAACAAGTGGCAGACTTCTGTGTTGTCTATATAGATGATATACTTGTGTTCTCAAAGAACAAAGAAGAACACATGAATCATCTCTTTGAAGTTGCTAAGCTCATCATCCAGCACGGGATCATTCTAGGAGAAAAGAAAGTCTTTCTCACCCTAGATGAAATTGACTTCTTAGGGATCAATATAAAGAATGAAGTCATCAAGCTTCAGCCCACTATAAGAAAACAGCACTTAGACCACGGAAACGTAATTGTTCCGTGGTCCAAGTGACACCTGGACCACGGACAATACTCCGTGGTCCAAGTACCACCTGGACCACGGAGAATACCATCTCCGTCGTCCAGGTAATCACCTGGACCACGGAGTCTTTTTCGAGGTCCAGGTGACCACCTGGACGACGGAGATGGTATTCTCCGTCGTCAGGTGATCACTTGGACCTCGGAGTCTTCTCCGTCCTCCAGGTGATCACCTGGACGACGGAGATGGTATTCTCCGTCGGCCAGGTGATTACCTGGACAACGGACCGACACGCCGTCGTCTGAATATACGTAACGTACTTCCACTTAGACGACGTACCGACACCTCCGTCGTCTAAGTGAAGCATTATATAAGCCCGATGCCAAACTGAATTTATTCCTCGATCTCTTCATTCCATTTGAAGAAGAATTGAAGGAGAAGGGAGAAGGAGAAGGGAGCTAGCTAGCTAGAAGGACGAGAAGAATCAGGATCGATAAGGGATCTCCGCTGACTAGCTAGCTAGCTTAATTAACGTACAGATGTCGAGAAGGCAAGCAGGTACGTACGTACGCAGTTAAAATTTGCTTAATTAATATATATTTAGTGAAAACGTACATACATATATACATGCAAGGATGTTAGCTGATGTTAGCTATATATATATATATGTACAGATCGATTAAATTACGTACGTACGTAATTGATGGATCGATGTAGATCGAGTACGTATAATTAAGCGTAAATTAATGGACAAATATATATATATATATGTAATAATTAATTAATTATAATATTTTGTAGCAGTATGGACAAGAGTTGGATGAAGTTGAACAATAGATGTGATGTCCGGTATATGGATGGAATTAGCGAATTTGTGAATTTTGCGATAGAACATGGTCAGGGAAAGAAACGTTTCAGGTGTCCGTGTCAGAAATGTCTTAATTGTCAGTATGCGGAGGTTAATGTTATGGTGCAACACCTGTACGAAAATGGTATGATGTGGAGTTACACTACATGGAGCGAGCATGGTGAAGCAGTAGAGTTCAGCGCAGCAGACTTCAGCTCAGGGTACAGTTACCATGGTGCCTCATCCAGCGGCAGTGGTGCCGGACCCCCAGCTTGCAACCCAACTGCAGATTTGGTCCATGATGCGTTTCCGAGATGTAGTCATCGTAGACACCAACACTAAGACGGAGGTTACAGTACCACTAATGAGCATGATGACACATTCCCCGCAGTTAGCTTGGCCACTGACACCAGTGAGATGGAAAAGTACAACCAGATACTACTTAAAGCGCAGACCCCGGTGTTCCCTGGATGTCGAGAGAATGTGTTGCAATATGTGATGGAGCAAATGAAGATAAAAGTGAAGCACAAAATGTCAGTGAGTGCTTTTGACGAAATTCAGGAGCAAATATGTAAGTTGCTTCCTGATGATCACAATCTTCCTAAATCTCATTATAAGGTTAGAAATATCCTGAGCAGCCTCGGCCTAAAGTACAGGATAATTGACGCATGTCCGAATGATTGTGTGCTATTTTACAAAGAGTATAAAGAGTTGGACTATTGTCCCGTATGTGGCCATTGCAGATTGCAGTTGAATAGGAAGAGTTCGAAAAAGAGAATTCCTGTGAAATTTGTTCGATATATTCCCTTGATTCCCAGATTGCAGCGCCTGTACATGTCTCTACACACAGCAGAGGCGATGCGATGGTACGCAGAAAAGCGAATAGATGACGATGTCCTGCGACACGCCGCAGATGGGGAGGGTTTCAAACATTTCGACAGAGAATTTGGAGACTTTGCTTCAGAGGTTAGAAATGTTAGACTCGGCCTATCTACAGACGGATTCAATCCTTGGGGAAGTCATAGCTCCGCCGTCAGCACTTGGCCAGTTATTCGGATGCCGTACAACTTGCCTCCGTGGATGTGCATGAACAAGGAATTTAATTTCCTTACCGTACTAATTCCAGGTCCTAAATCTCCATCGAAGTGCTTAGATGTCTACCTTAGACATTTGATCGACGAGCTGAAACTGTTGTGGGAAAATGGAGTCCCAACTTATGACAAATTCACTGACACGATGTTCACGATGAGGGTTGCCGTAATGTGGACGATCATCGATTTTCAAGCTTATTGGATGTTGGCAGCCTGCAGGACAAAATGATATAATGGATGTCCTATATGTTTGGACGACGTGAACTCTAGTTGGCACGCGGGGAATGTGTGTTACTTGGGTCACCGTAGATGGCTTCCTCACGACCACCCCTGGCGACAGGATGAAGCTCATTTCGACGGTACGGTAAAGAACAATCCTAAACCCCGTAGTTGGTCGGGCGAAGAGATTTTAGAGAGGTTGAGCTATTTCGACTTAAGTGTGTTGAGCAATGACGCAGATGTAAAGAAATGCAATCCAATTCCTCCACATGATCTGAGCTATTGGGATCACAAGAGTATATTCTTTGAACTCCCTTACTGGTCGAAGTTGAAGCTGAGGAACAACTTGGACGCGATGCACATAGAAAAGAATGTGTGCGACAGCGTGGTGGGAACAATTCTGGGTATTAAGTTCAAGACTAAAGATACTCCCAAAGCGCGCAAAGATTTGGAATCAATGAATCTACGTCGTCCCTTGTGGTTGAGGAGGGATAGGAAAGGAGTGTACAACAAGATGTCAGATGCACCTTACACAGTGAAGCCGACGCTTAGACGTTCTGTATTTCACTGGTTTAAGGGCGTTCGTTATCCGGCTACGTATGCAGCTACTATAACTGGAGCAGTGGACGAGGTGCAACACAAGTTTGTTGGTCTAAAGACACATGACTATCACGTTATGCTGCAACGTCTGATTCCAGTGGTAATTCGACCATACTTGCCTCGGGACGTCGTAGAACCAATAGTAGCATTGTGCAGGTGGTGGCAGAGGTTATGCGCCAGAGAATTAAAGAAGTCAGATGTGGTGGAATTGCAACAACAAATTGTGCACATCATTTGCAAACTAGAGAGGATTTTCCCCCCTGCTTTCTTTGACATCATGATTCACCTAATGATCCACCTGCCCGAGCAGGTGCTCATTTCTGGTCCGGTCCAGTACACTTGGATGTATCCTCAAGAATGGTACGTACAACTAATTAATTAATTTGTTCCACTGGAGATTATATATATACTAGCTAGCTATATGTACTTATGTAATTTGTACGTTTGATTTTGTAGACAGCTTGGACAGTATAAGTCATTCGTAAAAAACAGGTCGGCCCCGGATGGCTCCATAGCAGAGACATACCTAATGCATGAGTGTGTTACTTACTGCAACAGGTACCTCAAAGATCCACCCCCTCCCACTGCCTCCGATCGCAGTGCCCGCATCAATCTTTCTGTCGTCACCAATGTCGTCCGACCGTTTAGAGGAGTATTAAAGGAATCGTTAACACGGGAAGAACTTATTGAGGCACATTGGGTAGTGTTGCGAGACTGTGACGAAGTTGAGCCGTACATGTTGTCATACAGGGAGAGGCTTCAGGCGTTAAATCAAAACAAGAGTTCGGCGTGGATTGAGAAAATGGTTAAGAAGAAGTTTCCCGATTATTTCTTCCAATGGGTACGTACATACATCTCGGTATTAATTATTTAAATACATATCGCTCATGTTTGTAGAAAGTAAACCCTTATATTAATTTGCCCTTTTTCGCAGATGATTGATCTGCAAAAATCTGATAACCACGGAGGGTGGTGGTCATGGCCAAAGCACTTGCTAGCAGGGAAGCCGGTTAAACACTATATTTATCCCGGATGTTTTGTGAACGGTGTAAAGTTCCATTCATTGGCCCGAGACGAAGGAAGAAGAACACAAAACAGTGGGGTAGCGGTTGGGAAAGACAATGATCTATATTACGGGGCTATTGTATACGTGGTTCAGCTATGTTACGGGAATGATGTCAACGTTTTCCTATTCAAGTGCAGATGGTTCAAGCATACAAAGGAAGACCTGGGACTATTATCAGTCGATACAAACTCGCACTGGTATGAGGATGAGCCTTTCGCTCTCGCCACCTTAGTTCGGCAGGTGTTCTATCTCGACGATCCGAAAGCCGGTGAAGGGTGGAAAATAGTGAACCATATCTCTCACCGAGGAATATGGAATACAGAGACAATTGAAGGGACACCGGCGACGACTGAAGATGCTGCTGAACCAGAAAGAGACATTCCTGCCTATCAAGAGCCTAATATTTCTATGGTCCGCTCCGATATAATGGACCTGGTTCAAGATGGTGAACGGTTACCCATGCCTGATGGTTGTACAGATCTAACTGAAGATGAGATTATCGATGAGGTAGATGAAGAAGACGAGCAGGAAGAGGACGCGGACGAGGACTCAGGTTATTCGTCGGACGATGTTGAGTACGATGACGAGGATGAGCCGTCGTCTAACGGGGATGAGGACGATGATGATTATGACGAAGAGTACGGTCATACGACGAGGGAGATTAATTGGTAATTAATTACTGTAATTATTGTAATATATATATGATCGATGCCGGTTTACGGTAAGAAATTAATCCGAATTATATATCCTGGACAACGGAGAAATTAATTGCAGGTTCTCGCCAAATCTCAATCTCATATAAAACGTACCCTAGCTAAATCCTGGACCCTAAATCTAGCAGTTCGGATCGATCGATCAATTTTTTAATTATATTTTTGAATCAGAATAATTGAACGGACACACAAATGACCGGGGACGACCTAAACCGTAAACCCTAAGGCCCTAACCCTTGGAATCGGGGTTTAGAACTTGGACGACGGAGAATGGTCATTATCCGTCGTCCAGGTACATACTAGGACGACGGATACGGTCATTATCCATCGTCCAAGTTCACAAACCCTAAACCCTAAATAGTAAGGCCCTAACCCCTGAATTCAGGGTCTATACACCTGGACGACGGAGAACGTCATTCTCCGTCGTCCAAGTCATACTAGGACGACGGATATGGTCATTATCCGTCGTCCAAGTTCACAAACCCTAAACCCTAAACAGTAAGGCCCTAACCCCTGAATTCAGGGTCTATACACCTGGACGACGGAGAACGTCATTCTCCGTCGTCCAGGTCAGAACCTGGACGACGGATAACTTCATATCCGTCGTCCAGGTGCAGATATCGTAATTTTTTCTAAGACAACGACCATCTAGACCTTCTTCCAATGCAAAGTCTTTTCATCAAGACTTTAGAGTAAACAATTCTTGGTGTGTGAGCTTCGACGGTTTGAAAATCGGAGTTGCGAAATGCCTTGTATCCACGTTTCCGGTTTGTGAAATTATCGGTTTTGCGGTTGACTGTGCCGATCAAACCCTTCCCGAACTTATTATTTTATGGTCCTTTGAAGACAATTATATATTATGTTACGACGAACATATACAATGGTTGTTTTGTCCAAATTCAATTTTGTTAATACTCTGCTGCAAATGAGCGTCTACTCTTGAACACTGAAGTCGTAAAGATTAGTCGATACTTAACATGTTTCAATACGTAAAATTTATCGTCGGTTCAAATTTAACTGTTCATATATACGATGCGTTCATCGATATTGTACGACTATTTCACTCGAATGACAGATCGCTAAATTCCTAGCGAATTATTTTTAAAATTTTTTTTTACGTAATTTGAACCTGGACGACGGAGAATGACCATCTCCGTCGTCCAGGTTCAAAAATCATGGCGGTTCAAATTTTTTTTTGTTTATTTTTTTCATGTAATTTTCACTTGGACGATGGAGATGGTCAGTCTCCGTCGTCCAAGTCAAATTTTTATAAAAAAAAATTTACCGCTTCCGTTTTTGGGACCGCTTGAATTTTCACTTAGACGACGGAGAATTCATTCTCCGTCGTCTAAGTCTAAAATAATGGTGGTTCAGAACGTCCCGCCGATTAATTGGCGCCGCTTGAAATTTTTTGAAACCGCCACTTAGACGACGGAAAACACTGTTTCCGTCGTCCAGGTGAACTTAGACGACGGAGAATAGTGCTCCGTCGTCTAAGTGCAACTCTATAAATAGAGTTGCACCCCCCCCCCTCCTCATTTTCTCATCATTCTATCTTCTCCTCTCCTCTCCTCTCCTCCGGCGACGCTCCGACGACATTTTTTCCGGCGTGGTTCCTCCTCTCCGACGACTCAACTCCGGCGATATTCCCGAAAACTCCGATTTGGTACATTTCTATTTTTCCCTTATTAAAATAATTTTCATTTAATTAATTAATTAAATTCTAAATATAATTTAGAAGTAGAAATTAATTGATTAATTAGTTTAAATATTTAATAAATAATTAATTATTGTTATTAATTTATTAAATCATAATTATTGTAATTATTGTAATTATTTATTATTAGTTGCATGATTAAATGAATTTATTATTAAATTTATTAAATGAATAAATGATTATTTATAATTTATTAAATGAATCAATTTTTTATTAAATGCATGATAAATAAATATAAATTATTGCATCTAATTAAAAATTATTAATTAATATTTACGTTAAACACTAGTAAATTAATTAGTAGTACGTGTTCGATTAAAATTTAGTACATAGGCTTGGTTTATTAAGTTGCACTCTTTGGAATAGATAGCGCCTCTTTTCCTTGCTTATCTCCTTAACCCCTCGTGATGTGTGGATTTCATCACCGCACACCATAACCTAAGTGAAGTTATGGACACGAGGTTGAGGGCGGAGTTTGCAAAGAACTTGAGGGAGTGTAAATTTTCGAAAAATTGGCCGAATGTCGGACATGGTGTCTAGAAACGGGTTATGACTGGTGACAGGATTTGGACTAAGAAAGACTTTTGTCGAAATTAGTCATGCCTCTCGCGTTATCTCTATCCCTAACTGGCCATGTTTTTCGATTTAACCAAGGCTGATTAATTGAAAATTTACACTTTATCGCGCGGGTCGTACGTCCATTGAACGACCGAAAATGCCAAGCTAGTGTACTCTATTTAAATCTTAAACGTACTTAATTAATTAGCATAAATTTTTAAGTTGTAATTATTATGGTAAGTAGGTATTTTA
This sequence comes from Geum urbanum, assembly GCA_946800695.1. Lineage (NCBI taxonomy): Eukaryota > Viridiplantae > Streptophyta > Magnoliopsida > Rosales > Rosaceae > Geum > Geum urbanum. The sequence goes on along the minus strand of OX327008.1, from coordinate 1,186,421 downwards.
ACACCGTACTCTTAGGTTTAAATGGCTCCACCAAAGACGACATCCGGCAAGAAGAAATCCCAACAGGAGGCAGAAGATGCCATGCTCCGAATGTTGGCGGCCCAAGTCGGTTGGGTTCAACAGGAGGGCAACGACGCTCTCAATCCGGACGGATCATCTGGTCTGTCCGTAGCGCCCTCTGGGGAAATTCCCGCTCCCCCATTCATCTCGAGCGGTGATGACGTCGACCCCTTCCAATCTCCGACGCCCGGTACCAGTTCAACGGGAAGTACTCAGGCGTCCTTGACCGCCGAATCAATCATGTACAGCGCCCGCCGTAGGCAAAGGAGGTCCCCCACTGACCCGGAACCGAAAAGGACTCGGGGTCTCGTTAAAGGGGGCAAAGCGGAGCGTATTTGCAAGGCGACCGGTAAAAAGATCGACTTGCTGTACGACGAATTCACCGGTGGCCCTCCCACATCTCAGCTAGCAAGTCTCTCGGCGCATGGGATATGGTCAATCATCCGTAACCGGGTTCGTATCACTGCCCCTACATGGAAGGAGGCGCCGGATCATGAGAAGGCGAAATTCTTCAAAGATCTTTCGGTACGTAATACGTCCAATTTAGTTATTATATAATATTGTTAATCTCGGCCTAAAATTTCATAATATATACGATTATAATTTTCTATTTATTTTTGATAGGAACAATTTGACGTGGATCCGACACCGGCTATGTTGAGGCATATCAACCAAACCGCCAACTCCATCTACAAAGATTGGAAGTACAAGCTCCATAAGTACTTCCAAGATGTCGGTCCCGTGCCTCCCCCGGTAGAGCTACAAGGGGAGAGAGAAGATGAGTGGGAGTGGTTGTGTAACCACTTTGCCGATGAACAATTTAAGGTATTAATTTATTTTTTTTATTTCAATTAAGATAATTGAATTATTTAAATTGTAGTTATTCATTTTTTAATGATTTAATTATGTTGTGTAACAGAAATTCTCCGGTGTCAACAAAGCCAACCGGGGGAAGAAGGAGAAACACCATACTACAGGCGCCAAGCAGTTCATTCAAATAGCCAAGGAGCACAAGGATAAGGGCTCCAAACACCCTTATCTTGATGCAAGCGTAAGCGCATACGTGACGCCAGGGCTCGATAATGAAGCGAGTCAATGCGGCGTAAGTGATATATATATATGTGTGCTTTTAATTATAGTAATTATTATTTAAATATGATTTCATTATAATAAATTAATTATTCTTTTGTGGGCAAGGGCGATAGAGCGTGCGCATGAAGAGTTGGGTAACACTCAGCTTGCGTTCCCAGATGTGTTGCCGGAAGACCTGCATCCTCTATCCTTAGAGAGCCAAATTGCAATCGCGGATGAGGTCTACGGTCGTAGAGCTGGCAAGGAGGTTAGACACTTTTGGCCTAGGGTGGTACGAGATTTGTCGACGACCTCCGGCTCATCATCTACGGGAGGTTCGGGGCAGCGGAGAAGGAGTCAGGCTGCGGTCGTCGAAACAGCCATTCAAGAGGCTCGACTGGCACGAGAGGAGAATGAGTCAATGCGGCAGAGACTTGACGAACAACAAGCACAAATAGCCCAACTCATCGCCCTCATGCAACAAAATCGAGAAGTATGTCAACCTCCTCCGAACCCACACCCCGACGACAACGACCCGGCTGGAGGCGGAGGACTCGGGGGCGCATCTGCTCCTCCAGTGTATTAGCTAGCTAGTTAATTATCGCGTTTCTTTATTTCCGAGTTCCGAACAATATTATATAATTTTTCTGGGTTTTTAATTTTGATGTGTATATATGTACAAATTAATTAATTATTTAATATTAAAAATTTAGTTCAATTAATTATTTTCGACTATTTTTCATTATTTAAATTAAATTAATAATAAATTAAATTAATAATATTTAATTTCAATTTTTTTTTTAAATTAAATATTCACTTGGACGACGGAGATTATGTTCTCCGTCGTCCAGGTGCAAAACCCTAAACCCCTAACCCCTAAACCCTAAACCCTGCCATTCTCCGTGGCCCAGGTGTTCACCTGGACGACGGAGAATTAGTTATCCGTTGTCCAGGTGAACACCTGGGCCACGGAGAAGCTAGCATTATCCGTGGCCCACGTGTTCACCTGGACGACGGATAACTAATTCTCCGTCGTCCAGGTGAACACCTGGGCCACGGAGAAACGAGCAATGTCCGTGGCCCATGTAGACACCTGGACGACGGAGACTTAGAGTTTCCGTCGTTCAGGTGTCTACATGGGCCACGGATAACGTCCGCGGTCCAAGTGAACTTGGACGACGGAGCACTAAATCTCCGTCGTCCAGGTTCTTGGACGACAGCACTTGGAGCACGGACCTTGGACGACGGAGATTCTGTCGTCCAAGTACTTAGACGACGGAAAACGTCACCTAGACGACGGAAATGGTCCGTGGTCTAGGTGCAGTTTTCTTGTAGTGGCCTCATATCTTAGAAAAGGTCTGAAAATTCCTAGACATAATTCCTGACGCCAAAAGTCTACAGAGATTTTTGGGAGTCATAAATTATGGAAGAGACTTCCTTCCTAAATTGCTTGATTAACAGTTATCCTATCGCCCAAAACAAGCTCAAAGACAGCTTGGAAGTTTACAGAAGATGACAAAAAGATCGTTATGCAAATCAAAGAGCTATGCAAGAATTTGCCACCACTACATCAACCTGAAGAGAACGAAGAGATCATCCTTCAAATTGATGCTAGTGACAACTTATGGGAAGTTGTAGTACTAGCAAGAGAGCCAGGCACTAATACCTAAAAGAATTTAAAATTTTGCAGTGGAAAGTTTAATACTGCAGAGCAGAATTATCCCACGGGGGAAAAAGAAATTCTGGCCATCAAAAAAATAATCGAGAATACTTCCACCTTTCTAGGAAAATCTTTCACCGTGAGAACACATTGCGCCAGAGTGAAAAAATTTCAAAAACTTCAAACTTGATAAAGTTGCTGATAGGGGAAGATTAGCAAATTGGCAATTATTTCTTAACCAATACGATTATGATGTGGAGTTGATTGCAGGAAACATGAACTATCTTCTAGACTCTTTAACAAGGGAAATGGCCATGTACAGAAGAAGTGAGAGAGATGGCGAATGTCGTAACCTAAGAAGCAGGAGGCTAGGAAAGGAGCCTAATCAACAAGAAGAACTTGTTGAAAAGGCCATCAACAGGAAACATGAACTATCTTCTAGACTCTTTAACAAGGGAAATTGCCATGTACAGAAGAAGTGAGAGAGATGGCGAATGTCGTAACCCAAGAAGTAGGAGGCTAGGAAAGGAGCCTAATCAACAAGAAGAACCTGTTGAAAAGGCCATCAAGAGTTATTTGCTGCGTCCCAAAAGACCAGCCATAACTGATCAATCCCAGGGTAAAGGATTAAGTAGCCCGTCTCAAACGGCAGATGGTCAAGGCAAATCAAGACCGTTGATGGCTGCTGCTTTGCCAAAAAGCAGAATTTTTCCTATAGGTTTCGTGAACATCTTCAGCTACCAGCTTGACACTTTCACAGAAGTAGTCTTTTAGACTGACCAAAGTCTAGCATCCCACCAAAAGGCACTGTTAGATAATTTGATGTTTGCCTTCCAAAAGAATGACAAAAGGCTCATGGTAGAGACCATGGACGTCTTGGCAATGGAACTAAGCCAAAACAAGAAACCACCGAGCATAGTCAATGAACTAGCAACGTTGTACATTAGAACTCTAGAGAGTGCTAAAGTTCCTATCCACATGCTAAAAGAATCAGAATGGTTCAAGTTCCACAGACATATTGGCACACCCTCTTGTTGGGAAGGTATTTGGTAAATGTTTAGAGTGAACATCGTTAGGAGCACAAGTTGTGGTTAATTGAGAATAGATTTGTTCATAATCTGTGGATAAAGACAAATGAAGATCTCAAAGGATTGCCAGCAATTATATACAATATGGTCAAGAATGTCAGAAAGAGCAACTGCATTCTCAGACTAAAGTTCAGGTCTACACCCCCAGAATGGGTGCAAAAATCCAATGGAGAGACTAAATATATTCCTCCTACCTTAGGATCATCCAGGGACAATATCTACAGCCAACATGCAACGGATACAATGGAAACCCAAATTCTAGTATTCCATGGATAAAGGCTATAACGTTGGAATATATCAAGAAAGTAATCGAAGAAGATCAAGAGATTATATTTCTTGCGTCAAGGGAAAAGATAATAGTCACTACATACAACCATCTAGAGGCCGTTATAAGTGATCTTCTCGTTGCTTTGAAGAAGAAGGAAATAGATTCCTCTCTCACCTGTACTCATTGGCTTGAAAAAATCGAGAAAGAAAGAAGCTACCAGATGTATATAGATATAGATATGAAAGAAAATGGGACAAGAAGAAGGATAAGGTATAAAGACCCTTACCTTGGGGATAACTTAGAAGTATACGATGACCTGTAAAGACAGGTAAAAATCATGTTATCTTCTTCCTCTTAGTGGGAGACATCTTTATCCTAAGAATCTGATTTCTAAAAGAAGACAATAAAGGAAAACATATTCTCTATCCGCATCAGAGCACTATAGCTAGTGAAGTCACTATTATTAGTTTGTGTTTCAGTTTCGCTTTGAAGTTCGTTCTCTATATAAATAGCATCAAGTCTTAGTGTGAGGCATCGAAAATCAAAATCAGAGAAATCCATTGGAGAGTAGAAAACCTAAAAGTTTTAGTCTGTGAGAAAAGTGTCGAAGCAAATGTTCAGCTTCCCTATCCTCAAGTAAGTATGTATATTATTATGAGTGGCTAAACAACTTATAGCTGTTTACTAGAGAGTGAAGCTCAGGATCTATAGTTTGTAATTATGTTTGAATAAATAAGCTATGGTTTTCCACTACATATCTTTCAATTTGTTTTTGTGTGTGTCTATAAAACTCATTAAACTCCTGAGAGGAGGACTACCTCCCAGAAGGAGGAAGAAAGTGAGTTGTTTATGCTTGTTCATACTCAGTTGATCCCGTAGGAGGCGGACTACCGCCCAGAAAGTGGAAAAACAAGTTAATAGTATGTCTTTGTATTATTTTAAGAAGAAAAAAATTGTCAGGAGAGAAATCATTCTTAAATGAGAGTTTTTCAGCAGTGACTTTGTTTGCATGAGTAGCCAGGTAAAAAGACCATAGGTGAAGTCGCGATTTAATGAAGGCTAGTTCAAACTTTTCTTGATGAGTAGTTTTTCTTTCTGATAATTTTTTTTCATAATACTATTCACTAGTTATTGTGCACGACGCATTGTTTACTGTTCACTATTCACTAAGGGTAAAATTATCTTTTTACCTATCCGCACACTACTGCTCCACACATCGCAGAACTTCTCAGTTTCAGTTTACCACAATGAGTTTGGGACAAACATCATTTCACTTCCTCATATGTAGAATTTGATCATTTCACCAAATATTGTTTGTTTCTAAAATCACACTGCTTCAATTCCTCACTTTTGAAATTTGGTCATTCATCACATATGTTTTTGTTTTCAAATCATACTACTTCATTTTTTAATTTTAATATTTCACTACCTAATCTTGTCAAAATTGATCATTGTATTACCTGAATTTTTTTTATTTTAAACGTAACACAAAAACTTAGGGGATGTCAAAAGTGATAAAAAAATAATGAATTTAAAGACTTCTTACCTCGGCGGCCTCCAATTAACATCTACATAAGAGAGGAGCCCGAACAGAATTATTTGAGTGAGTCAAGACTAAAAATTATATATGGAGGACCAATCACCACATAGACACAACAAGTTAATTAAGTACGAAACGAAACGAGTTAAGATTTAGAAGCTTACTAGCTACATTAGTGTTTGATCTAATTGATGAATAGGCTAAGATCTCATGGTCTCTTCTATGTTTTAGCTTCTCTTAATGGTAAAAAAGCATACTGTTATTGTGTGCAACGAGAACACAAACCTAGATTTCAAAAATAATGCTCAATTAATGCATAACCCATAAGGTTTTGTACAACACTTATTGTATTAATTCATTTTAAAATATCTTATCAGAGTACAACTTGGACTATGACTTATGTATCATGATGTACAAATCAAACATATGTATTGGCATTACAACATGATTCAAAAATATATTTATTTAATCTCTCCATTTGTTTACCAAGATATACATTGAGTGTTTAAGTACATATCTAACATTAATTTTCTTATTGGACTTAACAAACAACTTTGTGCAAGTTTAAAATGAAACCAAACGATTACTGAAGTGGTTTGTAAAGATATTAAACGTCTCGCGCAACACTCCTAACGTTCATGAAAAACTACCAAAATATTATACATAAGTATAGAAGTGTTCACCCACGTACCTAGTTATTTATTTCATAAATCCATTAAGTGAAAAAAAAATGAGACAATTAACTCAGACAATAAAAAATATATAGAATAGTTGAATAGTTAATAAATATAAAAGTCTTGTTTATCGGTACAACTTCGGGATCAACAATGCATGTCCCTCCTCAATACTTGGATCGACATAAATTAGGCTAACTAATAACCATATGATCATCAATTTTAGCATTATGAATTGTCAATTCAACAATACTTGAGCCATCAAAAGTTGTAGGTAAATGATGAACGAAAATAAAATAAAATCTAACTATTCCAGCAACAGAGTTGCAACTACCATTGATCTAAACATTTTCACATTTTTAATTTCTTCAATGTGTGATCACATTCCTTTCTTTTGTTTCAAGTGACCAACTTTGGATGACAATTTCTCATTCACCTTTTAACCAATTTAAACAAATGAATACATAATCTTATGTACTCTTGTAGGAGAACACAAAATTATGTTTCCCTCACATCAAAATTAAGTGCAACACACTCAATTATTTTGTTTAAATTGTCATATTAAAATGATGAAAAATCACAATTTTTCCAACATCTACCACTCATCAAAGTGGTTGTGACTATTGTTAATAAATGATAAGCTCGAGAGATAGAATAAGTTTCTCGGAAATAAACTAAAATTATGTTACCAGCCAAAAACGTATCCAATAACAAAAGTTTATGTGGTTCTGAAAAAGATAAGGTTATGACAATTTCGTAAACATCAAATATATTAGATATGTGATGTTTCTAACGGATGATGAGAGTGACCTATTGACACTTTCACGATGAATCATAATTCATTCGACTTTTACAGCATTATTGCAACTTATTTCAGCATTATTGCAACTTATTTCGGTCCAATTACTGTAATCGGAGCCATAGGAATTCTTTATACTATATACTTAATAGTTCATACTTATGTTAAGATTACAATTACTTACATGCCTTTTAGATTCTTATGATGTTTCAGTTTGGTTTGATTGAACACTTCAGTGGTTGCACACACCACCAATATGAGGCCGCCTGACAATAAAATATGAAATTGAGCTATCAAATTACCTTCTCTATTTTTCATTGTATACTTTCCACTTTTACTACGATTTTTTTTTTCGAAACAGTTTTCTAAACTTCTTTATCTTCTAAATCGTTTTCAGAATTATTGTATTTCATCATATATGTGATGTTTCTAATTGAGGATGAGAGTGATTCCATGAGGCTTCAACAATCAACACCAAATGAAAATTAACTTGACTCTATTCTTCGAATTGCGTATTGCATCTAATTGTTATCCAATTACAGTAATTTGAACCGGATCATCTTATCTTACTTGTTACGGTACGTCACATGTGTGACATCCCATCCCGAGAACTCTCTTTTTATGATTTATTTAAGGTTAATTGATGAAGGTAGTTAATTTTTTTACCGTCGATAAATAGTGAGAGCTTTTGAGTTGACTTTTTATCGAATTATCGAAGTTTGTTGACTTTGGATGAAAATCGTAGAGTTCGTCAAGACGAGTTCGTAGCCACGTCAAATGTTAAAATCGGAGTTACGATAAAGAAGTTATGATCAACGAAAGTTTTGTACTATTTTACGAAATTTGTTAGTCTCAACTCGCACATATAAATAAGACTTTGCAAAATTGGAAAGTCAAAAACTTTCCATTTGGGGCCAGACGCGTTGACCAACGCTCTGGCGGCGAAAATTGCCGCCGAGCTTGGCTCCAGCGAGGCTTCGCCATCCGGCCACCAAACCGAACATTCTTGGTATGGAAATGATCAGCTTGGGACACCTATGCTTTCCCCCAAGGTCCCTGACGTCGATTTGGACGGAGTTGGCCAGAATTTCGGATTGAAGTTTTAGGCTAAAAACCTAGGTTTTTGGTCGATGCGTTTTCCGGCGAGTTAGCCGTCGAAATGGGTATGGTTAGGTTCCTCCCTTTTCTCCTCTATGTGATGATATGTGTTGGGTTGTAGAATTATATGTTTGTAGGTGGTTTCGAGGAGATCGATTGATCTCCATCGAGAATGAACCGGGCGCTGCCGTGGATGGGGTTCCCGGTGATTTCGGCCCGTGGGGGTTAGGGAATTTTGCTCCCCTCTTCATGGCAAGTCGAACGTGACCCGTCTCGATCTCCATGGTGGCTTGACGACTGAGCTGCATCACTAGAGTTATTTTGGGTCGAATGGTTTTGAGCACGATTCCGGCCAAACGGGCCAGAATTAGGCATAGATGTTTTGGAAGAAATGGTTGAGCTTGACTAGAGGAAGGGTTTGGTGTCCGGGTCGCCGAAAAAAGTCACTGACGCCGCCACTCTGCCGCTGACGCCGGTGGTCCACGGCAGCTCTCCAGCGAAGTGTATTTCGATGTAAATTTTATGTCGTTTTGCTCGTAATCACATACTGGTTGTAATGAAGAAGTTATTGAACTGATTTAGACATTAATGATTAAGACGTGTGGTTAATCGGATATTAATTAAATGATTTTACGATTATATCGAACGGTTGAGTGGATAGTCGATTCGACCTCGAGTCGAGTAACATTTGAGGAATGCATTACGACTCTGAGAAGGATTCAAGAATTAGAATTGAGAATTTGATTTAAACCTTGTCAATTAATTCGGAAAGCACGTTATTCGAGAATGCGACGTTCTCGACGATTTTGCTCGTTGATTAACAAACTTGGCTATTCATTAAGACTTTCGACAATTAGCTATTAAATATTAATCGTTGTTTCATGACGATATATTAGCAGCCAATGACGGACATATAAAAACGCTGAAAAACAAGCTTTGACTTGATGGAAATCGCAGCACAGTACTATGAGTGGACTTTTATTTTCATATTCGATAGTGAGTTCACATTTTTATGCTTTATGTTTTACGGTATGTTTTCAGAGCATTTATTTTGAGGTTTATTATTGTGATGGTTTTATTTAGTCGCATCGATGCCCTAGCTATTAGGCTGATCACCGGATAGCCGATCAGATCGGGTTAGGACAAACACCCATCCCCACCCAGATTGTCTCGAGTTAGGAAAAGCGCTCTAGACGATCACATCACCTTACTTTTTATATATACAGGCGTTCTGGATTAGGAGAAACACCCTGTATGACCACCTTCATTGCATATCAGTATATTGGTTTACATAGATTACATTATTTTGTCCATTCGCTCTAACGTTTTATGTTTTTATGTCTTTCCCTGTGGCCTTTGTTTTAAACTGTTTAGATTGCAGGTTAGCCGGTTGAAGTCGTGACCTTCTAGAGTGCGAGGCATGACAGTCCACAACTTCTGTTTACTCAGGGTAGATTCTCAGTTAAAGTTTTGGGTTGCTTCTGTTAGGATAGCTAGTACCAATTAGGCAGTGCTAGATACTCTAATGCGGATCTTATAAGACTTATCCTTGATTATAACGGTAATCTAGGTTGGGTCTTGTCAATTGGTATTAGAGCATGGTTTTTCAGATCTTGTCAATTATCTTATATTTTTATGTGATTCGTAGAGTGTGATTGTCTAACTACAGCGAATCTCATAGTATGCCTTATGGTATATGGATCATTAATGGTATAAGATAATCTTCGAGGTGTGTCTCAGGTAATAATGTGTTTCTTTGGCATCCAATGTCATGCTTATAGACGTGATCGACGACTTCAGCAAAACTTGTCATCAGTGGTATACGAAATGGTTCCAGAATATTTTGTTTTGATATATTCTGAGGATTTCTGCGACATGGTTGGATCACGGGGTACTCATGGGTATCAGGATAATAATTCTTTCCAAATTTGTTGGATTTGGAATAGTCATATTTGATGGCTAATGAAGGTCTCTTGTGGTTAGTTTCCTTGGAAAAAAAAATTTAAGTCATTAGGGAGACCTTGTTATGAGACTAGATGATCGTGATTCTTGGCTGAGGAACCGTTATAATATAATTTGTCAACAACCTTAGTGTGTTGGCTTGTCAGTTGCATTCGGATAAATGGCACAGTAATTCTTTCCCATTTTTTGGACTATCAAGTGATTATCACCATCGTATGTTTCACAGCATGGGAATTGCTAGGCGAGCAACACTATGTTCTTCTTCTTGAGTCTATGACGGGGTCACTAGGAGAATTCAGTGCCTATGGTTCGATAGTTCTTGATCTATCACGATGCTTCAAGGAAGCGCTTCAGTGTCGTTAATGTTAAATGGTTCATAGAGAACCCATATAGTAAACCAACACGCTACTTATTATTGTGTTTTACAAGAATCCTTAGTGTATCATATACAACTTCTTGATTCTTCTTCGAGTACGAGAGTGGGTACTCATGTTTGCTTCAATTTGATGGTTCCTCGTTGTTTAAGTTGTTTTCGAACTTTTTTTTTTGGGCCTCATGCAATGAAAAGGTGGAGATAAGTAGTGAATTAAGGGGAGCTTGCTTTTTGAGTATTGGTGCTGAAACTCTAGAGGAGCGAGGTAGCCTTTTGCAAATTATACATCGGATTCTCATTTCTTAATGAGGTTATAGTAAGTCTCTCCCAGTACTTGTTTCTTTTGTTCTATTTTTGAGTTTATTTTATTGGTGGGAGCCATGAGTATGAGTTTGTACTCGTTCAATATCAGATCTTTAGTAGCTGTAGTGCATATGTGGAAACTTTAGGAAGTTGAGTTTTCTCAGAAATGAGTTTGATAATCGACTAGCCCTCGTTGGGTGTATCCTTGGGTAATTGTTTATCGAGATGGTGATTCTTGCCACTTTGGCATGTTGAATTGCGAGCACTGCGCATACTTATTTAGTTGAGGAAGTGTGGTCCCATAGTTATGGACGAGACTATTAGAATATCATGGTTATGGTGTAATCGTGTAATTCAAAGTGAAGTTTATAGTAGTCAAGTTGATCCTCTGATAAGAGTACGTTTTCTTGAGCCATATATTTACTCTTTGGCTCGACCCTTTCCACTCTGACCTAACTTGATCATCTGACCTGACGCTATCTTTTGTAGTCGGTCACTATTGTTATCGTTTAAGGTGAAGCTTCCATATCCTGATTTGTGTTTCATTTGGGTTGCTGCATTTGTATATCAGTCAAAGGGAAACAGATAGATATATCTTTGGAGGTACTGGTGCCATGTTCATTCGTACCTTGGATGACTGTGGATGTCAGGAGATTAAGAGTAACTATTTCCTGGTATGGTTTGCAGTGATAATTTTATACCTGGTGAGGCGGCTAATTTTTGTTGCTTCTTGGGTAAGCACCCTTAGTCAGCTCAGCAATGATAACTCATTATTCCTTATTGAGATTGTGTCATTAATTCAGAACTTCTTGTTTTACCACTTTTGGCAATATCTCCAGCCAGACTTATTACCTTCGTTAGTGCATACTAATGACTTCATTGCAAGTGTTTAACCTTATTGCTAGACATTATTACGTAGAGAGGAAAAGTAGTAGTTGAATCATTTTGTTCATTATTCAACAACATTAAGGAGTTCGATAAAATCAGGATTGTTGCCTCCTCGACATTCAGTAAATTCTAAAATTGTCGGCAGCGAATTAAATTCATCTACCCGCGTGTGAGATAATCTATTCAGTTTTGTTTTTTCTAAGGAAATGGCTCTTAGATTTGGACGCCAACTTTTTTTCGCCAGGAGTTATTCATTGTTTATTAAATAGCGCTAACATTCTCCTCACTTGCAAGATGTCACAAGTGTGGAACAACTAGCTTGAGATTATAATTTCTTTAGTTCAGTTAGGAATCACAAGAACTCACTTGGGAGAATACGTTTACATGCAGGCCTTAGTTGTGCGTACTTCATTCCTTTAAGAGAAATTTTAAAGTGTAACGAATTGTTGAGGAATGTGATTGTTTACAAGTACACTTAGGAGTAGAGAGAATGTGTCCCTTGATTCAGTAGATGATGCATGATTGGGGGGGAGGGTGGTGTTTAGACAAGGAAAACAATCTTTACTTGGAAGATCGTATGTCAAGGTAGTGTAGCGGATATGTAGTTGGAATGTAAATGGGCACTCTAGTATTCTTCACCACAGTGTATGTGAATTCTGGATCACAGAATATCATGCTAACTTTCTTGAGGAAATTACTAGGTTTACCTTCGTTAAGGAGACAGTTTCTTTTGGGTACAAGACCCATTGCTCAAGTTCATTGTTTTTATGATTTCCATGGAGTTGATTAAGTTATGAATTAATCTACATAAATTAAATAGATTCCTCGTATAGGTCCCAACAAATGTTTTGGTGTTGATTAGTAGCGGAATCAACAATGGTGCACTAAAGGGTGCTCAAAGCTAGTACGGTATTAATTGTTTCCAATTGAGGTACTTGAGTTATTCAAATAGTCACAATGAGTTCTGTGACTCAACCTATTCATCGTAGCCAGATGTATAGCCTGTTTGGATTACTTAAACCTCTGTTGAGATACAAATCTTATCATTGATTACTGCAGGGAATTGTTCCATTTCTTGGACTTCACAATAGTCTAATTCTCTGATTAGTTATCTTTAGGTAAGCATCTAATGTTAGAGAAATCAAGAATATTTTTGGGTAGTACAATGAATCAGTTATTTAATTCGAAAGTGGGTTTGGGTAAGTAAATCATCACCTTAGTGTTTTATCACTTTGTGTGGGCAAATATTAGTGGATTTATATTTATGTGTAACTAGAGGCTTATGTCTATTTCTACTGAATCTGTAGATGTTGACTAGTAGTAGATCTATTAAGGTGAGCTAGTGATGCTCAGTTATGGATGCGATATTCGTTGTGTAGATTGTGGTACGTGAATCTTGAGGCTGGTACTTTGAGTTTCGAGACTCAAGTTACGTATAGAAATTACTTTTTTCATCATTGTTTGGTGCATAGTATCACGATTAGTCAGACCTTGGAGCAAATACCAAGTTATTATCTCCAGAATAGAGTGGGATTGGAAATCACAGTTTAACTAGCCCTTACATTTGCGTATTTAAGACAAATTTCTGTGATCTCTTATAAGCCTCATACATTGTACTTATTAAATTGAATTAGTCCTATTAGTGTATTGAACGGGATTTATTTGATTATTGAGTATGACTTATGATCATTGTGTTGCTAAGTTGGATTGTGAGAAATCCATATGGGATTCAGTGTCCACGGTTTGTGGTTGGAATTTGGTTGTTTGAAGTGTTTTATTTATGCAGGTTTTTGGTTTCCTTGAGTTATAGGGGAATCAATGCCAAATTTTCTGTAGAACTTTGTTGAACAGGAAAACTGAGTAAAGTCAGAAGTTTCATTGAGTCAATCAGATGTCCATTTATATTACGATTTCAGAATGGTCAGTTTGGGTCTTCAGTTGGTTACATTTTTAGCCACGAGGGTCACTTCGAGTGAAACTCATAGAGTTCATAAAGACGAGTTCGTAGCCACATCAAATGTTAAAATCAGAGTTATGATGAAGAAGTTATGGTCAGTGAAAGTTTTGTATGATTTTACGAAATCAATTAGTCGCAACTCGCACATACAAAAACTTTCCATTTGGGGCCAGACTAGTTGACTCGTGTTGACCGACGCTCTGGCAATGAAAATCGCCACCGAGCTCGACTCCAGCAAGGCTTAGCCATTCGGCCACCAAACCGGACATTCATGGTATGGAAATGATCAGCTTGGGACACCCATGCTTTCCCCCATGGTCCCCGATGTGGATTTGGACAGAGTTGGCCAAAATTTGGGATTGAAGTTCACCCAAAAACCTAGGTTTTGGGCCGATGGATTTTTCAGCGAGTTGGCCGTCAAAATTTGTATGGTTTCTTTCCTCCCTCTCACCTCAATGTGATGATATGTGTTGGGTTATAGAAATATATTTTCATATGGTTTCGAGGAGATCGATTAATCTCCATCGATAATGAATCAGTTGCCATCGTGGATGGCCTTCCCGGTGGTTTCGGCCAACGGGGGTTGGGGGCTTTCGCTCCCTCGTCATGGCGAGTTGAACGTAACCCGCCTCGAGCTCCATGGTGGCTTCACGGCTAAGCTGCATCACCGTAGTTATTTTGGGCCGAATGGTTTTGTCCCGATTCCGGCCAAACAGGCCGGAATTAGGGATATCTATTTTGGAAGAAATGGTTGGGCTTGACTAGAGAAAGAGTTTGGTGTTCGGGTCACCGGAAAAAGTCACTGCCGCCGATGGCAGTGCTCCGGCGAAGTATATTTCGATGTAAATTTTATATCATTTTTCTCGTAATCAGGTACCGATTGTGATTAAGAGGTTATTAAATTGATTTGGACATTAGTGATTCAGACATGTGATTAATCTGATATTAATTACACTATTTTACGATTATATCGAACGGTTGAGTCGATACTTGATTCGACCTCGAGTCGCGTAACATTTGAGGAATGCATTGCGACTTTGAAAAGGATTCAAGAATTGTAATTGGGAATTTTATTTAAATCTTGTCAATTAATTCAAAAAACACGTTATTCGAGAGTGCAACGTTCTCGGCGATTTTGCTCGTTGATTAATGAGCTTAGCCATTCATTATGACTTTTGAAGGATTATCTATTAAATATTAGTCGTTGTTTTAGGACGATGTGTTAGCAGCCAGTAACAGACGTGTGAGTGCAGATTTATGACGCCCCCAAGCTAGTGCTTTATGATTGAATGAAAGCACTAGATCATAGAGGCTGCCTATGATCATTGAAGGTGAAGACCCTCTTCCTCCAGTTTAACGTTGCCGTAGATCCTTGATAAGTTGTTCTCCTTGAGCCGTCATTGAGTATTCCGTCCAAAAGTGATACAGGTGTATCCGAGTCCTACTAGGAACTTAGTTAGTTTTCATAGTTAACCATGTCAGGAATTCTATTTCTTACTTAGATTAGGAATAGTCTTCAGGTTAGTTATGGATTCTAGTTCTATAAATAAGAGATGTTTAGTTAGAACTAGAGGGACGGAAACAGATAGTAAACCTTCTGTTTAGAGAATATTGTAGAGCTATTAACATTTACAATATTAGTGAAGATATCTTTCTTCAAATTTCTGTCTTGTTACTTTTCCTTTAAAGCTACTAGTAATTCCGCGACTAGGGGCGAAATTTGAGTGGAGTGAAAAGCATGAAGAAGCTTTCCAGCTTTTAAAGAGGAAAATTTCAGAAGCTCCAGTACTAGCCCTGCCGAGTTTGCAACGCCCTTTTGAGGTGGAGACTGACGCGTCTACCTATGCTATGGGAGCCGTTCTGTTACAAGATGGGAAGCCAGTAGAATACTACTCTGAGTTATTCACTGGATCCATCAGAAACTATCCAACCTACGACAAGGAGTTTTATGCACTTTACCAAGCCATCAAGCATTGGAGGGTGTACTTGTTAGGGAAGGAGGTAATAGTACATTCAGATCACAAGCCAATAGAATATCTTCATGCTCAAACCAAACTACAACAAGCCAGGCATATGAAGTGGATGTCATACTTAATGACTTTTGACATAGTCATCCGATACAAGAAGGGGATCACCAACAAGTTGGCTGATATGTTGTCAAGACCACCTGTGAGAGTTTGTGCCTTGGTAGTGGCTATGCGTATACAACCTTTGGTTCCAACTGAGTACACAACTTTGTATGAATCAGATAATGGTTTCAAGGAAGTATATGAGCAAGCAAAACGAGTGCAGAAAGGGGAGTTTGAGATACGAGATGGTTTGTTGTATAAGGGATCATTGTTATGCATACCGGAAGAAGGAGATCGATTACAGTGGATTCGAGAAGCACATACTTCAAGAGTGGCTGGACACTTTGGAGTTAATAAGACTTTGTTGAATTTACGACGTTATGTCTTCTGGCTTAAGATGCAGGATGATGTTTCCAGATATGTTCGAGGGTGTAAGTTGTGATGTACTTCAAAACCAGCGAACAGGAAGAGAGGGTTGTATCTACCGTTGCCGGTACCGTCTCGTCCTTGGGAAAGTATTTCCATGGATTTCTTGGGAGGTTTACCGAAGGCCAAGTCTGGGAATGACTATTTATATGTTGTGGTCGATCGTTTTAGTAAAATGGTGGTTCTCATTCCTTGCAAGAAGACCATTACAGGGGCTGGTGCAGCTAAGTTATTCTTTGAGAATGTCTGGAAGCATTTTGGGTTGCCTAGTTCGATTATTTCTGATCGTGACAGCAGGTTTCTTCGTCATTTTTGGGATTCTTTGTGGGGAATGATGGATACACGCCTAAAAAGAAGTACAGCCTTTCATCCACAAACGGATGGCCAGACTGAAGTCGTTAACAGAACTATGGTGCATCTATTGCGGGGATACAATGCTAAGCATCCGAAGACTTGGGATGAGAGTCTTCCATATTTACAGTTTGCTTTCAACAAGGCTGTTCATAGTTCTTCTGGGACATCTCCATTTGAAGCTTGTTATGGCTACTTACCGCCAAGTCCGTTGGATATGGTTTTTACTGTAGGTACGGATCATCATGGGAAAATGGCTAGTGAGAGACTAAATGCTCAAAAGTTTTTGGAGAAAATCAGTAAGATACATGCGACTGTTGAAGCTCAGTTACAAAAGTCCCAGGCATGGTACAAGGCCAAGCATGATAAGCACTGAATACCTTGTAACTTTGGTGTTGGAGATTTGGTCTGGTTGAAGTTGAGCAAGGAACGTTTGAAAGGTGAAGGTAAGAAGTTGAAGCCATTTCGGTACGGTCCTTTCCGTATTCTGCAGCAGATTGGCGACAATGCCTTCAAGCTCGACTTGCCGCCATATTTGGGCATGTATTCAGTTATCAATGCTGAATACTTGAAATTGTTTGAACCACCATTGCTTGATGATGATGGGGATGACAAGGTTGTTTTACCGCCAGTTGATGACTTGTGGTTTGACAGAGAGGAGCCGTTACAAGAAGATTGCATTTTAGAGCAGAAAGTGACAAAGACACATCAAGGGGAACGAGCAGTATTCCGTATTGGACGCGCCGGTCAAGTTCCTAGTCAATCTAAATGGTTCACCAAAGAAAAGGGAACTCTTGAGTTTCCTCATCTCCAGTTTTGACTCAAACAGGAGTTTAAGTTTCTAGAAGGGGGAGCCACTCAAATTTAAGTTTAATTTTCTTCATGCTTTTCACTCCACTCAAATTTCTGTCCAGCTTTAGTCAGCCCATGCAAAGGTGCTGTATGAGTAGAGAAATCTCGAATAAACTTGCGTACATACTAGCAAGCTCCCACGAAACTTCGGACTTCTGTTACTGTCTTGGGCCTAGGCCACTTATAAATGACCTCAACCTTCCTTGGATCAATCTTCCGTTGACCTCCACCAACTATAAACCTGAGATATACCAATTCCTTCTGCGCAAACTCACACTTCTTTGCATTCAGACATAGTTGATTGTCTTGTAGTAACTTTAAGACATCTCGTACATGAATCATATGCTCCTCCCACGTCTTGCTATATATCAGAATGTCATCTAAATAGACAATTACACAGTTGTCTATTAGATGACATAGTATTTCATTCATGAGGCGCATGAAAGTAGCCGGAGCGTTGCACAAACCAAAGGGCATGACTAACCACTCAAAAAGGCCTTGTTTTGTTTTGAAGGCTGTTTTCCAAGTGTCCTCTTCCCGTACTCGGACTTGATGATACCCAGATTTTAAATCTAGTTTGGTGAAATATTGAGCACTCTCTAGCTGATCTATCAAATCATCGATCCTAGGCAAAGGGTATCGATTCTTGACAGTAATTCTGTTTAGTGCTCGGTAATCGACGCACATTCGCCAACCACCATCCTTCTTAGGAACTAATAAGACTGCTGACCCACAAGGTGAACAACTTGGTACAATGACTCCTTTATCAAGAAGCTCTTGAACTTGTCTCTTAATCTCCTCAGATTCCTGCACCGTAGTACGATACAACCCTGTGTTTGGCAAAGAACTCTCCCCTGCCAACATAATCTCATGTTCCACTTTTCTCTTCGGCGGCAAACCCGGCAGTTCTTGAAACAAATCTGCAAACTGTGACTTCAACTCCTCCATATCATGGTTCTGCTATTTTGTTAGAGATGATAGGTTCACTCGATGCAGATGCTCCTCATGTTGTCGTACCATCAGTAATACGAACCTTCCACAAGCATTGACCAATCTCTTGGCCTGAGTTGCCGTTACCAAACTTGCCTCTCTCGAATAAGGAGTTGCTCGAACAACATATTGTTGTTCATCTTTTGTTAATGTGTACTTCTGAGCTCGCCTGTCATAAATAGCATACCTATCCCATAAGTAATCCAAAGGAACCACGTCACACGTCACTTCGTCGATGTAAGACTCGTGTAGTGCGAACTTGAAAGTGCACTGATTAACTACACTCAAACCAGCTTCCTTCTGTATCCATCCCAAAGGGTAGGGCTTTGGATGCTTGACCATCTTAAGACCCAGCTTTTGAACCAAGGCTTCCGAAATGAGATTTTTCTGACTTCCCGGATCAACTATGGCATCAACTAGACTGGTCTTCACTTGTAGCTTAACAACGAAGAGCTGTTCCCTAGGGTCTTCCTCTTCGGCTATAGGAGTCTTTCCTGCCATAAGGTTAAGTCTGGTGTTTGGTTCAATCATGCCTGGAACTTCCGTTGGTCCTGTGATCAATGATGCCTTCTTCTTTGCTTCTTGCTGCCTCAAACCTCTCGGTTTAAGGTGTGGATATTTCACCCAGCACTTCTCTACTGCATGATTGGTTGCACCACAGTGACTGCATGCCGAACTCTCCTTCCCTTCTGACTCGTTCTTACCCCATTTTGGCTCCTCTTTCTTCACACCCGAATTGTTAGTCTTGTTCCAAGGTAGTTTCGCCTCTCCTTTTGCTTCGCCCTTTCTGAGTTTGCTCTCAATAGCAATTGCTTTCACACTGGCTTCGGCGATGGACTCTACTGTGAACAGTCTCAACTCCTTACGAATGTATTCGTTCAACCCCGACACATACTTCATGTACACCGAATAATCTGCTAGTACAATGTCCATAACCATAGCTTGGTTCTGGAACTCAGTAGTATATTCTTGTACGGACTGATTGAATCTATGTCGTAAGTTATACCATCTGCTCCATCGTTCTTCCAGAAAACCAACTGGGTAGAACTGTTTCCTCAACAACTCTTTAAACTTCTTCCATGACACAACCTCCCCTTTGTTGTGTTTCCGATAGGACTTCCACCAAGAAAGAGCATGGACCGATTGTTTCAGGGTTGCGAAAATAATCTTCTCTTTTGACGAATAGCCATAAAGAGTAAAATAGGTCTCTAGACGTTCAATCCAGTCATCCATTTTCTCTACGTTGACGCTTCCGTCATACATAGGGATTTCAACCTTGAAATCAATCTTAAGATTTCGAAGGGAATCCTTGGCTCCTTGCTGTGAAGTTTCGCCTTCCTCATCGTCGGTGTCTCCATCTGTATTTGTTTCGCCTGACTCATCACCTGATTCAGGAGCCTTCTTTGGTTTCTTTGTAGGATCAACCTTCTTCTCCTGTTTGATGAGATTGGCCAGTTCTGTTAGAGTCGTAGTTACCAACGTCAGTTGTTTCTCCACCGCATCAAGCCTCACCTTGTCTGATGTCTCGTCACCCATCTTCTTCTTTCTTGACTTCTTGGTTCGCTCCCAAGAAACAAGAACCTTGCCTAGCTTTCTGTACTGCGTTCGAGTAAGGACCATACACCACTAAAAACCCCTCTTGGATCAGAGGTGCTCTAATACCAACTTGGTACAGAAACCAAGCAGGTTCGCCCCTAGTCGCGGAATTACTAGTAGCTTTAAAGGAAAAGTAACAAGACAGAAATTTGAAGAAAGATATCTTCACTAATATTGTAAATGTTAGCAGCTCTACAATATTCTCTAAACAGAAGGTTTACTATCTGTTTCCGTCCCTCTAGTTCTAACTAAACATCTCTTATTTATAGAACTAGAATCCATAACTAACCTGAAGACTATTCCTAATCTAAGTAAGAAACAGAATTCCTGACATGGTTAACTATGAAAACTAACTAAGTTCCTAGTAGGACTCGGATACACCTGTATCAAAAAGCCAGCAAAACAAGTCCAAGCACGGGTGGTTCCGCGCTTAGACCCTCTTATGCTTAAGTTAGAACTTGCCCAAGAATCAATAAGTGATTAGGGTAGAATAACGTTACATATGATCATGTATGGATGGTGTATATATATTGATCGTGTCAGGTCTAAGAATTGTCCATATAAGAATAGGACTACATACTTTCGGATAGGAGGATTCCATTAAGGAATAGATCTCCATATCCAAGGCTAATCATGTTTTCAGATTACCACAAGCTCTTTGGTGTAATCCCCTTAGGATTTGTACAAATCTTACCATTTTCCTCAGATTCTATCAATCCCTTGAGGTCTGATCGTACAATCCCTCGAGGTCCGATCATACTATTCCTCATGGTCCGATCATGCAATACCTCAAGGTCTGATTGTGCATTCCCTTGAGGTCCAATCATATTTTGGGACTGTCACACCATCTTACGAACATTCCAGAGGCTTCTACATCATTCTAGATACTTCCAGAAACCTCTAGATTAATTGATTCATACTTGGAACCCTAGTCGTACAGGTCCAAGCCCATTATTCCAATTATCAGACCTCTTCTTCTTGCGGACCTGGGGGACCAGAATCCCTCCAGCTCGATGTGGCCAAATTTGGCTCCCACAAATATCTCCAAGGCATACCAAGTAGACTTGCGTCAATTGGTGTGGCTTCACACTCCAGCTAATTTAGACTACAAAGACGTCAAAGCAATAATATTCAACATATTAAATCAAACTGAAAGAGAAACACATACCTTAGCCATGATTAATTCATGGAAGCGAGCTCCATTGAGAGATTTCTCATCCTTCATGCAAGTTTTCTTATTTCCATAGGTCTTCCACGCGATACCTCAACATTACAGTAGACAAATCATTCATGAAGATGTTGATAATAAGCTAAGCAACCTGCTTAACTCAAATCCTTTAGCCTTCTGCAATGATGAGCTCAGGATTGTCTGAAAATCCACTCATATCAATTTCTTGGGAGTCTCCTCACAAGCCCAGCACAATTTCCAACTACACCGAAGTCCAAATCTCACCGGAACCTCACCAATTTCAGCCCGAAATCCAAACGGAATTTCCCTCCGGCAACCTAATCGGATTCACCTAAAACCTCAACCAAATCCAAATCAAACTACATGGGAAGCATCACCAGGCTAAGGGGAAGCGAAACCCCCACCTCCCTGCCACCGTGGCTCGCCGGAGAACCACACCCCGTCACCGGAGAAAATCCCAGAACCGACCCGATTTGGGTTACACCAAATCTCTATCAAATCTCACAAAATCAAACACCAATCAACTTAAAAACTCAAGGGGAAGAGAACCATACTCTTCACGTGGCCGGAGGTGGCCGGAAAATGCAAGTCAGCCGGCGAAAACCAAACGGGAAAGTTCCTTGTTAGAAATAGTACGCTTTGGAGTGGAGAGCTCTCTTCTCTTTGTGAAAAACCATTGTTTCTCCTGACTTGGAGAGAGCTATCTTCTTTTCATAAGAGATTGCTACTTATGTGCTTAAGCTAGCGTTCTCGATCAAATAAGTTGCTTTGTCGGTAGCTGGTCATCACCATTCAAACTTAATGCATTCGTAGAGAAATATATCTTTCCCAAGGCTTGGCTTATTGAAAAACTAGTTAAAGAACTTTATTTTCTAGAACTCCTTGGGTTTCTTGGACTCCGTGAGGTTGCAAGATTGTCCATGGGTATCGTAGCCCTTTACATATCTGTCCATATCACTCTAGTAATCTCCTTATCCTTGTTGTTGTCCTCCTTCCATGTTATTTTGTTTATGAAAAGTTTTCTGCCAGTTTTCTCGATCTGACACGTTTTGAAACTTTATCTGTATCTTCCTCCACATATCTTCGATTGATGCGACTAATATAGCGTTGGAAAATAGACTCCAAGATTTTTCCAACCATAGGTCATACCCATCTTGGGTATTGGATTTTACTCATCAAGAACAGCCCGCAAAACAGACCAGTGGCAGCGATATTGTTTTCGTCAGGTTTGACCCCTAGTTTGTAATTCCATCATATCTTCTTACTCCGAATTCCAATTGAGATGAAATTTATTTCGTTGGAAACTAGAATTCTGTAGCTTTCCAACGGTATATAACTTGTTACTTGAGGTTTCCTATAGCATTGCCAGAATATTGACTAACATATGCTCTATTTTTCAGGGTTTCTAAAACGTCATTCTTTATCGTATTTTTTAGGGTTTTGGTGATAACCCTATAGATCTGAATTCTTGGAGAGCTAGTTTATGGAAGGATCATTGAATGATCACAGTAGGAGTCCTCTCAATGAAAGCACCAATTTTTGAGCACAGATTTGTGACGCCCCCAAGCTAGTGCCTTATGATTGAATGAAAGCAACAGATCATAGGGGCTGCCTATGATCGTTAAAGGTGAAGACAATCTTCCTCTAGTTTAACATTGTCGTAGATCCTTAATAAGTTTTTTTCCTTGAGCCGTCATCGATTATTCCGTCCAAAAGCCTACAAAACAAGTCCAAGCACGGGTGGTACCGCTCTTAGACCCTCCGATGCTTAAGTTAGAACTTGTCTCAAGAATCAAGAAGTGATTAGGACATAATAACTTTACCTATGACCATGTATGGATGGTGTTTATATATTGATCGTGTCAGGTCTAAGCATAGTCCATATAAGAATAGGACTACATACTTCCGGATATGAGGAGTCCATTGAAGAATAGATCTCTGTATCCAGGGCTAATCATGTTTCCAGATTACCACAAGCCATTTGGTGTAATCCCCTTAGAATTCGTACAAATCTTACCATTTTCCTATAGGATTCTGTTAACCCCTCGAGGTCTGATCATACAATCCCTTATGGTCCGATCGTGTACTCCTCGAGGTCTGATCATGCAATCCCTCAAGGTCTGATCATACATTCCCTTGAGGTCCGATCATATTTCGGGATTGTCACACCATCTTACGAACATTCTAGAGGCTTTTACATCATTCTAGATACTTCCAGAAACCTCTAAATTAATCGATTCATACTTGGAACCCTAGTCGTACAGGCACAAGCCCATTATTCCAATTATCAGACCTCTTCTGCTTGTGGACCTGGGAAACCAGAATCCCTCCAGCTCGATGTGGCCAAATATGACTCCCACAAGACGTATAGAAACGCCGACAGACAGGCTTTGACTTGGTGAAAATCACAGCATAGTACTGTGAGTGGAGTTTTATTTTTACAGTTGATAGCGAGTTCAAATTTTTATCCTTTATGCTTTACGGTATATTTTCAGAGCATTTTTTGGAGGTTTATTATTGTGATGGTTTTATTTAGTCGCATCGATGCCCTAGCTATTCTGCTTATCACCAGATAGTCGATCAGACTGGGTTAGGACAAACACCCATCCCGACCCAGATTATCTCGGGTTAGGACAAACGCCATAGACGATCCCATCACCTTACTTTACATACATACAGGTGTTCCGAGTTAGGACAAACACCCTGAACGACCACCTCCATTGCATATCAGTTTATTGGTTTACGCAGATTATATTATTTTGTCCACTCACTCTAACGTTTTATGTTTTTATGCCTTTCATTTGGCCATTTGTTTTAAATTGTCCAAATTGCAGGTTAGCCGGGTGAAGTCGTGACCATCCAGAATGCGAGGTATGACAATTCACAACTTCTGTTTACTAAGGGTAGGTTCTCAGTTAAAGTTTTGGGTTGCTCGTGTTAGGATAGCTAGTACCGATTAGGCGGTGTTAGATACTCTAATTCAGGTCCCGCAAGACTTATTCTGGATTACAACGATAATCTGGGTTTGATCTTGTCAACATGCTAAAAATCGCATAGAAAAATACTTTAAATTTGCCGCTTTTTGTATTTATTTATTTGGCTTCTCAATTTAAATGAAACAAAGATCATTATTATTTAAAATAATATTATTGTAGATATAGATTCACAATGAGTACCGTATCAAATTTGGATGAAGAATTGAAGATGATGGATTTGAAGCAAGAGTTGATCTAATGTGTATATTTATGCTTGAGAATTTGAATATTTATGTTTGAGAGTTTAATGTTTAAATTTATTGGATTTTCAAGTATAGATATTTTGTTAAAAGGCATACATGTTTTATGCATTTCACGTCATATTTTTCACCTATGTGAGTTTATTGATTTTTTGCATCACAACCAAATTCTGCATTTTAAAACATTGTAATATATAACGATTGAATTTTCCTATGAAATATGAATGGCTAAGAACACTGCTACAAGATTGGAGCCAAGCAAAATCCGTAAAAGAATTTAAGAGCAATTCCTCAACTAATAATAAAAATGCGTTTCATAATCTTTATTTTTCCACTATATTCCATTAAAAAAAGGTTCAATCATGCAGTGAGTTTTGATTTATCCACTTTCCTAATTTTTGAGTTTAAGTTTGTTTTTCATTTTATGGTATTGATTGTTTTTGTTGTGTTTTTTTCTATGTTTTGTATTGACATATGAAACTTTGGAAATGCAGTCATACCGTTCCTGCAAACCCAACTTGACATAAATTGAATATAGGAGGAGCAGAACTTACGGTCAGATTGTAGGATAGACATTTTGCGTTTGTATACAGTTTTAGAATGATAAAGGAAATTGATTTTTTTCTTCCAAGTTAAAAAAAATTAAATCATCGTGGCTCACGCTCAAGCATTTGTTCTAGTTATGCCTAAATCCAAACAAGAATAAGAACTTTGTGAGCATATATTAGTCTAATCTGCTTATGAATAAGCATTTAATGCATTGATCATGTTCATGTTCCCTATTTAATTTCAGATGATGTGTTGCAATGTCAAGAGTTAGATGCATGCATGTATTTTCATTAATGAGCTAACCAATGCATGAAAGTATGTTCCATGCATTCCTTTATAAACCTTGCATTGTAGTCGGATTGTAAGCTCAGTTTTCAATCAGAATTAGTATTGTATTAGATCATTGAAGAAAGTTTCTTTCGTTCCATAGTGACACTTTGAGTACTCACTTGCATGCGAGTTCTACCTTAATATTCTATCTTATACAGTGTCGTTGTGTCACACTGTAGTTACTGACATATAAATCATAGCCAAGAGGATTTAACTTAAGTATTAATAAAGTATCACTACAATATATAGCTTCACATCAATTTCAGTTTTGATTATGAGAGCTGATGACAAGGTACATTCAAACTTCGGTATGTCTTACCAAATTTTAAAACAAAAACTTCAAAATCACAAACACCACTTAACCAGTGGATTGTCTATTACCGAAAAGCATACATATGCACCACAAATACTATATATGTACATACAACATCTACTGATCTAAATTTGAACTTAGCATATATAAATTGTATTAAAAATAATTTTAGGTAATTCATAAAACCTAAAAAAAACCTCAAATATTATTACAAACAAAATAGAGCAAATTTCAGTTAAGTATCATGTGGTTTGAGTTGTTCTTCATGTTACTATATGAGGTTTTAAATTTTTCAGTTTACTACTTGAGATTTAGATTTTTCTTTATGTTACTACCTGAGATTTTAAATTTTTTAATTTACTACTTGATGTTTCATTTTTTCATATTTTTTATCTTTTCATTAAAAAAATATGTAAAGAGAATGGTATTTTGGTCAATTTATTTATTTTCAATAAAAAATAAATTTTAATTTTCTAAAATTTGTATTCCTAGCAAAAGAAGTTATATTAATTTTCTAACAAAATAGTCGATTGGTTAAATATTTCACCATTACCCTTAAATGGATAGCGCCGTATCGATATTAAGATATATGAGCCGGTGACATAATTTGTATGGCTCTCTTGGCCGACCCTCATTTTTTTAGAATATAAAATTATTATTCTTAACTAAAAAAGTGATACTAGTTTTTTAAATTAGAATTATGTTCAGAGCGATTTGATAAGCTTGTTAATTATAATAAAGAACTGAATCATGCTTACAACGTACATTGTTATAGTCAAATATAAATGGTGGCTCAATGGTTGTTAAGAAAAAGTAATTAATTTTTTCCTCAAAAGTAAAGGTCG
Source organism: Geum urbanum (assembly GCA_946800695.1). Taxonomy (NCBI): domain Eukaryota; kingdom Viridiplantae; phylum Streptophyta; class Magnoliopsida; order Rosales; family Rosaceae; genus Geum; species Geum urbanum. The sequence goes on along the minus strand of OX327008.1, from coordinate 1,159,935 downwards.
GCCAAGTAAATCAGCCTTATGAATTCTCACAAATTATATTGTCGGCTCATATATCTTGATATCCATACTGCGCTAATTAAACAGTCAAGGTAAGCATGGTATATTTCACCAACTGACTTTAAAAATAAATTAATATAACTTATTTTAATAGGAAAAATTATTTTAGAAAATTATTTTTTTTAAAATATAAATAAATAAATTGACCAAAATATCCTTCTCTTTACATAATTTTTTAATGAAAAGATAAAAGTTGATGAAAAAATGAAACATCAGGTAGTAAACTAAAAAAATTAAAACCTCGGGTAGTAAAATGAAAAAAAAATCCAAATCTCAAGTAGTAAACTGAAAAATTTAAAACCTCAGGTAGTGACATGAAAAATAATCCAAATCACAGGATACTAAATTAAAATTTGTCCATCAAAATAAGTTCAAAAGTTGAGAAGAGTTCTCGACCATAGTAAAATAATTAAAAATCAAAACTAAACATGAAAGTTTTCTTTATATTTGTTAATGTATCGATACAATATAATTAAATGATCAAATATTAGGTAAATTGTTTTGCGAAATAAGTAGACTAATTTTTTGAAAAATAGATCACTTAATTTTAGACTACTTGTTTCACAATATTAGTTTACTTATTATTTCGCAAAACAGCCTACCTAATATTAATAAACCATCTAATTTTATTGTATTTGTACGTTAATGTACATAAGTCTTCGTAATGAGACTTGAATCACCAATTGCAAAACCATTAGTGAAATGCTCTGCTAACTAACTGTTTTTCATACTCAATAATATTCGTTTTGTCTATCAATCTAATACCCAAATTTTTAATTTCATGTCCCACTTTATTACACTATACTACAATAAGTATATATGTTTAGAATTAGCTAATTCTAATGGTTCTTGCTATAAAAAAACACGACAATTTCAACGTCAACTTCAACGTCATTGTACATAACCAATATTCCAAAAACGACAAACGTCAACACATTTGTTTCTAAATTTTTATCAATAAGTTAGAAACTCCAAAGTCCTTCACACACCCCAAACACATTGTAATTTTCTCAAGTTGCACAGTTGAGGTTGCAATAAGGATCTCCCTCATTGTTTTCGAAGCTATTTCATTTACCACCAACCAACATAAACAAATTACCACAAGTAGACCTAGATGAACTAATATTATCAACAAAGTCAGAGTTGGTGTTAGTGTAACTAGTTAAAACTAAATTTTTCACCCTCTTGTAAACAAACATATAATGCTTAGTTCTGTCAAATACCTCAAAACTTTCTTGCATTCCAATGTTGCGTTTGTAAAGTCCATTGGAACCTATAAAGAATGCCTACAACAAATATTAAATCTAGCAATGCATAAATATATGAGTATACATGAGCTACAACCCAATCTTGGCATATGATTTTGATTCCATATCAACTATATGCGCATTAATCTCAGAAAATTGCTCAGCATTAAACATAGATACCTCACATGCACAAGACTCAATACCAATTGTTGACACATGTAATTGCTATGATAATCCTAAACATCTTCGAGATTTGTCTCTTTTAAACTCAATTTTGAAAAAAAAATGTTTCTTTATGATCTTTATTCACATATAAAATGAATGATAGATACATTGATAGAAACACTCACCATGTTTTTTAGAATAAAGAAAAGTTCATTAAAACCTTCACGATCTGAAAAGTTCATACACAACTGACAAGTAACCTTACCTCGATCTATCAAGAGAAGAAGAAACATATCAGAAGCAAAAACATCTCTTTAAATCTATTAAGCACATCATTATCCAGCTTACTCGCGTCTCAAGCGAATCTCAAGAATCATACTGAAAAGAGATTACATACCCCTGAGCACTTAATTGAGGTAGGTATAAAAATCCTAGTGAAACTCGCAATTCAACTGCGAGATAACTAAGTGTTGAAGGCTTTGTACCCCTTAAACTTATGAACTATTGACGAACTCACAAGTACAAAGAGTTTTTCACTCGTAAGTGCACGAGGTCAAGTACCACTACAAGAAAAACGGACTTAGACCACGGAGAATTTCCGTCGTCTAAGTGACGTTTTCCGTCGTCTAAGTACTTAGACGACGGAATCTCCGTCGTCCAAGGTCCGTGCTCCAAGTGCTGTCGTCCAAGTTCACTTGGACCGCGGACGTTCTCCGAGGCCCAGGTAAACACCTGGATGACGGAGAACTAAATCTCCGTCGTCCAAGTGACTATCTGGGCCACGGAGATTGATACGTTCTCCGTGGCCCAGGTAGTCACTTGGACGACGGAGATTTAGTTCTCTGTCGTCCAGGTGTTTATCTGGGCCTCGGAGAACGTATCAATAACCGTGGCCCAGGTAGTCACTTGGACGATGGAGAGTTAGTTCTCCGTCATCCAAGTGACTTTTTAATTTAAAAAAAAAAAATTTAATTAAATATTATTAATTTAATTTATTATTAATTGAATTTAAATAATAAAAAATGCTAAAATTAATTAAATAAACTATATTTTGAATATTACTTAATTATTAAATAATTAAAAATAATTTGTACATACATGAATAATCGAAAAAACCCATAAATTAAAAATTAAAATATTGTTTGGAATGCGGAAAGAAACAAGATAATAAACTACTAGCTAGCTAATACACTGGAGGAGCAGATGCGCCGCCGAGTCCTCCGCCTCCAGCCAGGTCGTCGTCATCAGGGTGTGGGTTCGGAGGAGGTTGACATACTTCTCGATTTTGTTGCATGAGGGCGATGAGTTGGGCTATTTGTGCTTGTTGTTCGTCAAGTTTTTGCCGCATGGATTGATTCTCCTCTCGTGCCAGTCGAGCCTCTTGAATGGCTGCTTCGACGGCCGCAGCCTGAGTCCTTCTCTGCTGGCCCGAACCTCCCGTAGATGATGAGTCGGAGGTCGTCGACAAATCTCGTACCACCCTAGGCCCGAAGTGTCTAACCTCCTTGCCAACTCTACGACCGTAGACCTCATCTGCGATTGCAATTTGGCTCTCTAAGGATAGATGAGGCTGGTCTTCCGGCGGCACATCTGGGAACGCAAGCTGAGTGTTAGCCAACTCTTCCTGCGCACGCTCTATCACCCTTGCCTACAAAATAATAATTAATTTATTATAATGAAATAATATTTAAATAATAATTACTATAATTAAAAGCACATATATATATATCACTTACGCCGCATTGACTGGCTTCATTATCGAGACCAAGCGTCACGTACGCGCTTATGCTTGCATCAAGATAAGGGTGTTTGGAGCCCTTATCCTTGTGCTCCTTGGCTATTTGAATGAACTGCTTGGCGCCGGTAGTATGGTGTTTGTCCTTCTTCCCCCGGTTGGCTTTGTTGACACCGGAGAATTTCTGTTACACAACATAATTAAATCATTAAAAAATTATTAACTAAAATTTAAATAATTCAATTATCTTAATTGAAATAAAAAAAGTAAATTAACACCTTAAAGGAGTCATCGGCAAAGTGGTTACACAACCACTGCCACTCATCTTCTCTATCCCCACGCAGCTCTAGGGGGGAGGCGAGGGACCGTAAGTTTGAAAGTACTGATGGAGCCTGTACTTCCAATCTTTGTAGATGGAGTTGGCGGTTTGGTTGATATGCCTCAACATCGCCGGTGTCGGATCCACCGCAAATTGTTCCTATCAAAAATAAATAGAAAATTATAATCGTATATATTATGAAATTATAACTAATATTAACAATATTATATAATAACTAAATTGGACGTATTACGTACCGAAAGATCTTTAAAGACTTTCGCCTTTTCATTATCCGGCGCCTCATTCCAAGTAGGGGTAGTGAGACGAACTCGGCTACGGACGATTGACCCTATGCTATGCGCCGAGAGACTTGCTAGCTGAGCTGTGGGAGGACCACCGGTGAATTCGTCGTAGGGCAAGTCGATCTTTTTCCCAGTCGCCTTGCAAATTTTCTCCGTTTTGCTCCATTTAACGAGACCCCGAGTCCTTTTCGGTTCCGGGTTAGTGGGGGCCCTCCTTTGCCTACGCCGGGCGCTGAACATGATAGATTCGGCGGTCGAGGACGCCTGAGTACTTCCCGTTGAATAGGTACCGGGCGTCGGAGATTGGAAGGGGTCGACGTCATCACCGCTCGAGATGAATGGGGGAGCGGGAATTTCCCCAGAGGGCGCTACGAACGGACCAGATGAAGGGTCCGAATTGAGGGCGTCGTTGCCCTCCGGTAATTCCCAACCGACTTGGTCCGCCAAGCGGCGGAGCATGGCATCTTCTGCCTCTTGTTGGGCTTTCTTCTTGCCGGATGGAGCCATTTAAACCTACGAGTACGTTGTTAAAATACCTACTTACCATTATAATTACAAGTGCAAAATTTACGCTAATTAAGTACGGTTAAGATTTAAATAGAGTACACTAGCTTGGCTTTTTCGGTCGTTCAATGGACGTACGACCCGCGCGATAAAGTGTAAATTTTCAATTAATCAGCCTTGGTTAAATCGAAAAACATGGCCAGTTAGGGATAGAGATAACGCGAGAGACAGGACTAATTTCGACAAAAGTCTTTCTTAGTCCAAATCCTGTCACCAGTCATAACCCGTTTCTAGACACCATGTCCGACATTCAGCCAATTTTTCGAAAATTTACACTCCCTCAAGTCCTTTGCAAACTCCGCCATCAACCTCGTGTCCATAACTTCACTTAGGTTATGGTGTGCGGTGATGAAATCCACACATCACGAGGAGTTAAGGAGATAAGCTAGGAAAAGAGGCGCCATCTATTCCAAAGAGTGCGACTTAATAAACCAAGCATATGTACTAAATTTAAATCGAAGACGTACTACCATGCAATTTACTAGAAAATACACGTAATTATCAATTAATTAAAACAATAAATAATTACAATAATGAATTATTATTTAGCATGCATTTAATAATAATTATTCATTTACCAATATAATTAATTATTATTAAAAATTATTATTATTACTATTATTTAATTTTAACTAATAATTATTCATTACCAAATAATTAACAACTAATAATGATTACTAAATAATAATAATAACAACAAAATAATTATTATAATTACAACTATTTTGAATTTAAAACTAATAAATTAAAACTATTTAGAAATTAAATAATTAATTAAATAAAAAAATGTTAAAGAGTTAAAAAATAGAATTATTACCTCGTCGGAATTTCGGCGGAATATCGGAAGAGTAGAGTCGTCGGAGAGGGGGAACTACGCCGGAAATTTGGTCGTCGGAGCGTCGCCGGAGGAGGATCGCCGGAGGAGAGGAGAGGAGAGGAGGAGAGGAGAGGAGATGGAATGAGAAAAGGAGGGGGTGAGCAGTCCTATATATAGAGTTTCACTTAGACGACGGAGCACTAATTTTCGTCGTCTAAGTGCACTTGGACGACGGAAACAATGTTATCCGTCGTTTAAGTGAAGAGTTAAAAAATTTCGAAGCGGCGCATAATTAATGGGCGGGACGTTTCACCCGCCATAAATTTGGACTTAAACGACGGAGAATTGAATCTCCGTCGTCTAAGTGGAAATTCAAGCGGCGCCGAAAATTGAGGCGATAAATCGAACCGCCATGATTTTCGACTTGGACGACGGAGATGTCGTTTTCCGTCGTCCAGGTGGACACCTGGACGACGGAGAACGACATCTCCGTCATCCAAGTGAAATATTCATTGGAAAAAAAAATTAAAAAAAAATCGAACCGCCATGGTAAATTGAACCTGGACGACGGAGAACGTCATTCTCCGTCGTCCAGGTTCAATTTACGTTTAAAAAAATTTTAAAATTAATTCGCTAGGAATTTAGCGATCTGTCATTCGAGTGAAATAATCGTCCAATATCGATGAACGCATCGTATATATGAACAGTTAAATTTGAACCGACGAATAATTTTTCGTTTTGAAAGTTGTTAAGTATCGACTAATCCTTACGACTTAAGTGTTCATGAGTAGAGGCTCATTTGCAGCAGAGTATTAACGAAATTGAATTTGAACAAAACAACCGTTGGATATGTTCGTCGTAACATAATATATAATTGTCTTCAAAGGACCATAAAATAATAAGTTCGGGAATGGTTTCATCGGCACAGTCAACCGCAAAACCGAGAATTTCACAAACCGGAAAGGTGGATACAAGGCATTTCGCAACTCCGATTTTCGAACCGTCGAAGCTCACACACGAAGAATTGTTTACTCTAAAGTCTTGATGAAAAGAATATGCATTGGAAGAAGGTCTAGATGGTCGTTGTGTTAGAAAAAATTACGAAATCTGCACCTGGACGACGGAGATGATATTTCCCGTCGTCCAGGTAATCACCTGGACGACGGAGATGAGATTCTCCGTCGTCCAGGTGTATAGACCCTGAATTCAGGGGTTAGGGCCTTACTGTTTAGGGTTTATGGTTTGTGAACTTGGACGACGGAGAATGACCATCTCCGTCGTCCTAGTGTGTACCTGGACGACGGAGAATGACCATCTCCGTCGTCCAGGTGTAAAAACCCTGAATTCAGGGGTTAGGGCCTTAGGGTTTAGGGTTTAGGTCGTCCAGGGTTATTTGTATGTCCGTTCAATTATTTTGAATAAAAAAATAATTAAAAAAATGATCGATCGATCCGATTTGCTAGATTTAGGGTCGAGGATTTAGGGAGATAGCTCAAGGTACGTATTTATGTATGAAATTTCCTTTTCGCATTATATTTATATTAATTATTGATCGATGATGCATCATATATTAAAATAATTACATACTCAACTACCAATTAATTTTTCTCGTCTTAGTTAAGTAGTCATCATCATAATCGTCATCGTCCTCGTCCCCGGTATCCGATTGCTCATCCTCCTCATCATACTCAACATCGTCCGACGAATAACCTGAGTCCTCATCCGCGTCCTCTTCCTGCTCATCTTCTTCATCTACTCTTTTCGATAATCTCATCTTCAGTTAGATCTGTACAACCATCAGGCATGGGTAACCGTTCACCATCTTGAACCAGGTCCATTATATCGGAGCGGATGACAGAAATATTAGGCTCTTCATAGGCAGGAATGTCTCTTTCTGGTTCAGCAACATCTTCAGTCGTCGCCGGTGTCCCTTCAATTGTCTCTGTATTTCATATTCCTCGGTGAGAGATATGGTTCACTATTTTCCACCCTTCACCGGCTTTCGGATCGTCGAGATAGAACACCTGCCGAACTAAGGTGGCGAGAGCGAAAGGCTCATCCTCATAGCAGCTAGAGTTTTTATCGACTGATAATAGTCCCAGGTCTTCCTTTGTACGCTTGAACCATCTGCACTTGAATAGGAAAACGTTGACATCATTCCCGTAACATAGCTGAACCACATATACAATAGCCCCGTAATATAGATCATTGCCTTTCCCAACCGCTACCCCACTTTTTTGTGTTCTTCTTCCTTCGTCTCGGGCTAATGAATGGAACTTTACACCATTCACAAAACATCCGGGATAAATATACTGTTTAACCGGCTTCCCTGCTAGCAAGTGCTTTGGCCATGACCACCACCCCCCGTGGTTTTCAGATTTTTGCAGATCAATCATCTACAAAAAAGGGCAAATTAATATAAGGGTTTAATTTGGACTTTCTCCAAACATGATCGATATGTACGTATATAAATTACTAATTAAATACCGAGAGGTACATACGTACCCATTGGAATAAATAATCGGGAAACTTCTTCTTAACCATTTTCTCAATCCACGCCGTACTCTTGTTTTGATTTAACGCATGAAGCCTCTCCCTGTATGACATCATGTACGGCTCAATTTCGTCACAGTCTCGCAACACTACCCAATGTGCCTCAATAAGTTCTTTCCGTGTTAACGATTCCTTTAATACTCCTCTAAACGGTCGGACGACATTGGTGACGACAGAAAGATTGATGTCGGCACTGCGATTGGAGGCAGTGGGAGGTGGTGGATCTTTGAGGTACATGTTGCAGTAAGTAACACACTCATGCATTAGGTATGTCTCTGCTATGGAGCCATCCGGGGCCGACCTGTTTTTGACGAATGACTTATACTGTCCAAGCTGTCTACAAAATCAAACGTACAATAAGAATAAGTACATATAGCTAGCTAGTAATCTCCAGTTGAATAAATTAATTAGTTGTACGTACCTTTCTTGAGGATACATCCAAGTGTACTGGACCGGACCAGAAATGAGCACCTGCTCGGGCAGGTTGATCATTAGGTGAATCATGATGTCAAAGAAAGCAGGGGGAAAAATCCTCTCTAGTTTGCAAATGATGTGCACAATTTGTTGTTACAATTCCACCACATCAGACTTCTTTAATTCTCTGGCGCATAACCTCTGCCACCACCTGCACAATGCCACAATTGGTTCTACGACGTCACGAGGCAAGTATGGTCGAATTACCACTGGAATCAGACGTTGCAGCATAACGTGATAGTCATGTGTCTTTAGACCCACAAACTTGTGTTGCACCTCGTCCACTGCTCCAGTTATAGTAGCTGCATACATAGCCGGATAACAAACGCTCTTAAACCAGTGAAATACAGAACGTCTAAGCGTCGGCTTCACTGTGTAAGGTGCAGCTGGCATCTTGTCGTACACTCATTTCCTATCCCTCCTCAACCACAAGGGACGACGTAGATTCATTGATTCCAAATCTTTGCGCGCTTTGGGAGTATCTTTAGTCTTGAACTTAATACCCAGAATTGTTCCCACCACGATGTCGCACACATTCTTTTCTATGTGCATTGCGTCCAAGTTGTTCCTCAGCTTCAACTTCGACCAGTAAGGGAGTTCAAAGAATATACTCTTGTGATCCCAATAGCTCAGATCATGTGGAGGAATTGGATTGCATTTCTTTACATCCGCGTCATTGCTCAACACACCAAAGTCGAAATAGCTCAACCTCTCTAAAATCTCTTCGCCCGACCAACTATGGGGTTTAGGATTGTTCTCTACCGTCCCGTCGAAATAAGCTTCATCCTGTCGCCAGGGGTGGTCGTGAGGAAGCCATCTACGGTGACCCAAGTAACAGACCTTCCCGGCGTGCCAACTAGAGTTCATGTCGTCCAAACATATAGGACATCCATTATATCCTTTTGTCCTGCATGCTGCCAACATCTCATACGCTGGAAAATCGATGATCGTCCACATTACGGCAGCCCTCATCGTGAACATCGTGTCAGTGAATTTGTCATAAGTTGGGACTCCATTTTCCCACAACAGTTTCAGCTCGTCAATCAAAGGTCTGAGGTAGACATCTAAGCACTTCCCTGGAGATTTAGGACCTGGAATTAGTACAGTAAGGAAATTAAATTCCTTGTTCATGCACATCCACGGAGGCAAGTTGTACGGCATCAGAATAACTGGCCAAGTGCTGACGGTGGAGCTATTACTTCCCCAAGGATTGAATCCGTCTGTAGATAGGCCGAGTCTAACATTTCTAACCTCTGCAGCAAAGTCTCCAAATTCTCTGTCGAAATGTTTGAAACCCTCCCCATCCGCGGCGTGTCGCAGGACATCGTCATCTATTCGTTTTTCTGCGTACCATTGCATCGCCTCTGCTGTGTGTACAGACATGTACAGGCGCTGCAATCTGGGAATCAAGGGAAAATATCGAACAACTTTCACAGGAATTCTCTTTTTCGAACTCTTTCTATTCACCTGGAATTTGCACTGGCCACATACGGGGCAATAGTCCAAATCTTTATACTCTTTGTAAAATAGCACACAATCATTCGGACATGCGTCAATTATCCTGTACTTTAGGCCGAGGCTACTCAAGATATTTCTAACCTTATAATGAGATTTAGGAAGATTGTGATCATCAGGAAGCAACTTACATATTTGCTCCTGAATTTCGTCAAAAGCACTCACTGACATTTTGTGCTTCACTTTTATCTTCATTTGCTCCATCACATATTGCAACACATTCTCTCGACATCCAGGGAACACCGGGGTCTGCGCTTCAAGTAACATCCGGTTGTACTTATCCATCTCACTGGTGTCAGTGTCCAAGCTAGCATCGGGGAATGTGTCATCATGCTCATTAGTGGTACTGTAACCTCTGTCTTGGTGTTGGTGTCCACCATGACTACATCCCGGAAACGCATCATGGACCAAATCTGCAGTTGGGTTGCAAGCTGAGGGTCCGGCACCACTCCCGCTGGATGAGGCACCATAGTAACTGTACCCTGAGCTGAAGTCTGATGCGCTGAACTCTACTGCTTCACCATGCTCGCTCCATGTAGTGTAACTCCACATCATATCATTTTCGTACAGGTTTTGCACCATAACATTAACCTCCGCATACTGACAATTAAAACATTTCTGACACGGACACCTGAAACGTTTCTTTCCCTGACCATGTTCTATCGCAAAATTCACAAATTCGCTAATTCCATCCATATACCGGACATCACATCTATTCTTCAACTTTATCCAACTCTTGTCCATACTGCTACAAAATATTATAATTAATTAATTATTACATATATATATATATATATTAGTCCATTAATTTACCTTTAATTATACGTACTCGATCTACATCGATCATCAATTACATACGTACGTAATTTAATCTGTATATATGGCTAACATCCATGCATGTATGTACGTACGTTTTCACTAAATATATATTAAGCAAATTTTAACTCTGTACGTACGTACCTGCTGGCCTTCTCGATATCTGTTAATTAAGCTAGCTAGCTAGTCAGCGGAGATCCCTTATATATCCTATCCTTCTCGGCCTTCTCCCTTCTCCTTTCTCCTTCTCCTTCTCCTTCAATTCTTCTTCGAATGGAATGAAGAGAGGATATCGGATGGAATGAAGAGAGCTCGAGTTTAGCATCGGGCTTATATAATGCTTCACTTAGACGACGGAGGTGTCGGTACGTCGTCTAAGTGGAAGTTACTCGGACGACGGCGTGTCGGTCCGTTGTCCAGGTGATCACCTGGAGGACGGAGAAGACTCCGAGGTCCAAATGTCCACTTGGAAGATGGAGATGGTATTCTCCGTCGTCCAGGTGATCACCTGGAGGACGGAGAAGGTATTCTCCGTCGTCCAGGTAGTACTTGGACCACGGAGACTTCTCCGTCGTCCAAGTGTCACTTGGACCACGGAACAATTACGTTTCCGTGGTCTAAGTGTTGTTTTCTTGTAGTGAGTTTTAGTATAAATGTAGGAAGTCGAGTGTCGTACCCATGAGGATTAAACACTAGACTCCTTAGCTCACAATGTTTAGCACAAAGGTTACGACTAACTAAACACGACTTGACACAAAGACTAAAATATTAGGTGGAAATGAATCTCACATGCCTAAGTTCTTTGGAGACTTAGCATTGCGAGGGATGGTGAAATTATGATGAGTGATTAACAAAGTTGATTAGTTGATGTGATTACACTAAAGTGTGAAACCTAAGATAACACGAATTCAATATAAGGGAAAAATGGTCGACTAGTGAAATCCCCACTAACCATATGATGCATCAAAAAATATCCCGGTTTATATAATGGATTAAAGTCCGTTCACACAAATTATGTCCAAATCGTGACATTTTGGGTCACGTTTGGTTTTTAACCCAAGTCCTAGGTCGTTTTAAACTCTAGATGACTTAAGCCCAACATTAAAGTATTTCGTGGATTAGAACCAAGACCCAAGCCATTTTGGGCTTGCATCTCGATTGTATGTCACGTTGTGAAGTCAACAAGCATATCGTGTGATATATGTGGAAGGTTTCCCTTCTCGCATCTCTATTGAAGAATCACAGAGAAAGTCTGTGTGATTCCCCCAACTCGCACTTATTGGGTTACGAGTCAAGAGAATCTACTAATAGCCACAATAACCTTTTGGATTTAATATGTGCTTGACTAGAGTCCTTCAAGTCTATTGAGACTCAAAGGTGCTTTAGTCTATGCTAGGTTCTAAGGCAACCAAGTTTCAAGGTAAACCTCTTAGAAAATATCCTAAGCTCACCTAGCCTTAAGTGAGTAGCTAATTCAATTAAGGTCCATTTTTAGTCTCTTTATGCATACGTTAACTTAGCTAGGGTCAACACATGCATAAGTGAAACTAGACATGAAGCTCAAGCACAATAAACATCCACCAACACATAATACACTAAAATCATAAATCATACATAATCCTAGGCATCATTTGTTCATCATATGGCTAGGGTTCTAACCCTAGCCTCCCAAATAGACTACTCACTACACATAGCTAAAATAGAGTATAGATACATCGATTAGAGACAAATAGTAGAAGAAATAACCGACGAATCCCAAAAGCTCCAAGCTCTTCAAGCTCCTTCTTCACTTCTTGCTCCAAAGATGTTTCTATGCCTCTCAAAAGTGATGTACCCACCTTAGGCAAGGATGAGAAGGTGGAGATGAAAGTATGGTGGTGGTGATAAAGGATTCTAGGACTTTAGGTGGTGCTAGAGTAAGTTTTTAAGGTGGAGGAGATAGCTATTTGGTTTGGGTATGGATAAGGGAGCTAGAAAGAGTGTAAAACTATGGGAAATCTGAAAATGAAGTGAGTTGTATGAGTGGGGATAGGGGAGCTCGAATTTGGCTAAGTTGGAAGGCTATTTCAACTCTAGGATAATAATAAAAGAGGAGGTGGAAGATCTAAGGGTTAGATTTAAATTATGGAGACCATGATCCACTATTTTATGCTATGGAAGGCAAAGCTTCAAATAGTGACATCATGTGGTTCATCTTCTTCTCTTCCTCTCTAAATCAGAATGGTAAGTATAAATGGGCTGAATGGGTCTTCATTGGGCTGGACTCTATGTGATTGGGTCGGCCGGCTATGGCAAATTCTGGCGGGTTCCGGGCAACTTCTGGAGACTTCCGGTGAAGCTATTTCGTCTTTTTTCCAAAGTTACTCCAAATTTTCTCGTGACCTCAAAAATGTATACGTCTTCTCCAATAAGTATCTAATTCTTCATTTTTTCTAAACCAACTCCATATTTCTTAGCAAGAACAGGAAACGTTATAAGAACAATGCTTTATTCATAGAAAATAATATATAAGCATAAAGTTATGAGTGTAATAGGCACATAATTATGGTCCTAACACTAAGCCGATTATCGCAACTCCAGCATGTTCGCAAGTACACCGAACCACCTGGATCTCAGACCCGAATGCCACTTAGAACCCAAACTTGAATCACAAATAACTCATTAAAAACGCTAAATCCAAACCCATCTTGAAAGATCTACAAAAGATCCCAACCAATGAATTAGTCAATCAGAGCCCAACAAGCCTCGGGTCACTATTCCTTGGCCCAGCTATCATCTTCAACCCAGCAGGTTTTTCCCAATTCACATACCAGAGTCGCCCCTTCTGGCCCTCTCTTCTGAGCCGCTGCTGCCATACAACAGACCCAGCTTTATGTCTCACCACAAATATGAATCTCAGACCCCCGTCGACCAGGCCGTGGGAAATCCCAAAATGACGTTGCCCAGCCGACTGTTTCTAAAAAGCTTTCCAATGCCACCGTGAGAGCACTACGTCGCCATAACAACGACTTACACCACCACATGTCGGGGGCCTCCATCTTCGCATCTACCACACTTGCCTCCACCAGAAGATTCTTGAGTCTTGCTCAGGCAGGCTGTAAGCTATGTCAACCGGACCTCACCTCTTCCTCCCATCTTCGGGTCATAATGTAGAGAACAGATCCATAACATATTGCAAAATCCAAAATTCCCGGGGACAAAACCCTAGAGGCAACTCCAAAGGATAAAGTCCTAGAGGAGATAGCAACGCCAACAAATGGAATCCTAGAGGAGACATCAACTAGAAGACCTCGTGTCATAAAGAGCTAGGAGTGATGCCAGGAAAGTGCCGCCAACATCGTCGAATAGGATTTGTCATCATATAGTTTAAACACTCATCATGTTCTCAAAACTTTACAATAAAATAATCAAACTTCATATATCACTGTCTTTTTAAACCGTCAATAGATTTATTCAATTTACAAATTAAAATTTAATGTTCTTTTCTAACAAATCCTTCTTGAAGTTTCATGAAATTGGTCTCTTTTAGTTATTCATTTTGGAAAGTTTACCTCCATGTCAAAATGAGTTTTTAAGATCTGTTATTATTTGGAACGATTCTTTTGCGGAAATGATGAAAATGTTGTTGTAAAATATAATCCTTCTATTGATTGAAACCTTATTTACTTTGTCTTTTTATGAATTTGTCAGTGGTAACTCAAAGGCTTCCTAGACTCAGAACAGATTTTCTAATTTATGTGAAATGATCCAACTGTACATTGCAACACAAAGTGTGGTTGTTCCTTTTATAGAGAGTGGAACATTATTTACTTTGTTTTTTTTCTGACTTTGTCAATGGTAATCCAAATGCTTCTCAGCTCCAAGAACATATCATTTGGTCTATTTACTTGTGAAATGTATTAATAGCATTTTGGAAAGTTTTCTTAGTATTCATTTGATGAAGTAGCTAGCTGCAATGCACATCACTATTAACAGCTTCATTACAAGTAAGTGAATTGCTGTCCTTATCCAATGCCTCCACGGCCTAAGGTTTTTGGTATTTAAGCAAGATATTACAAAATTATCAAAAATTTACCGTCTCTCAAATCTTTTGTTTGTTTTTTGTCTTTTTAATCTTCTCCATGTTTTCCTCGGAATTTCACCAACAAAATTTGTTTTTAATCCTTTGGCCATTTGATTGCTTGTCCTTTTATAATTTTTCTCATTATCTGTGGCTTAATATTTGTTTGCATTGTTTGCCATACAAATATAAGAAAACGATTATCTAATGAAAAAAAGTTTTCCATAGGGTCTAAATTTTCATCGTGGTATCAAAATGATATCTGAAATTTAAAAACTATCAAAATGATGCCCAAACTTCTGAAACTATATCTACATGATGCCTAGAGCCATTTTTCGTCACGGTTCTGTTAGCACTGATGAAATGTCAATTTTTTTGTTTAAAAACAAGGGGAAATGACTTCAATACTCTTGTATTTTTCAAATTTTTTTTTTTGCAAAAATTCTCCCACAGGGTCTAAACTTTCATAGTCATATCAAAAAGATGTCCGAACTTTAAAAACAATCAAAGTGATGCCTAAACTTCCGAAACTATGTTTACGTGATGCCTAGAGCCATATCTACGTGCACAAAATTGCTATGGGCACCCCCAAAAATGATTTGGGCACCCAATTCTCTCTCTCTCTCTCTCTCTCTCTCTCTCTCTCTCTCTCTCTCTCTCTCTCTCTCTCTCTCTGTGACGACCCGGACCAGAATTAGCAGTATGATCAGCTGTATATATGAGTTACTGCGTAGCCGCAGATTGACGACAAGGTTTGAACCGCCAGGGATTGTTAACGACTAAATTATTGGCCGAGAATTGGAGCTGGGTCTCTTCTCGAGAGTCGTTTTACGTGTGATTACGAGTTCGTGGGCGGTTCCGGATCGTTATTTGGACGACCGAGGAATTAATTATGAATATTTGAAGTTCAGATTTAAATGGTGGGCTACTTAACGACTAAATTACCGGACGAGAATTTGGTTTCGGCTTCTTCACGGAAGTTGTTCAGAATTTAATTTCGAGTTCGTGGGAAATTCCGGAGCATGATTTGGAGTTACGAGGAATTAGTTGCGAATATTTCCGTTTGTTGTTGGTTTAGTCGATTTATTATGTGTTTGGGCTGAACAGTTGACTTTTTATCCGATTGGCCGATGTGTTTGACTTCGGGTGATTATTGAAGAATATGTCGAGACGAGTTTGTGGCCGCGAGAATTATCGGAATCGGAATTACGACGAGAAAGTTACGCGCGTTTGAAGTTCGTCGAAATGGATAAACATGAAGTTTCCGTTTTGGGAAAGGCTATATATAGTAACCTGCTATTTTGGGCAAGGGGAAGACTTTCCAGATTGGGTGTTGACCGAGTTGACTCGGTCAACTCGGTGGAGAGAGGGAGAGTTCGACGGAGCCACGGTGCTCCACGGTGGCGCGACGTTTCCGGCCACCTCCGGCCTTGAGTCCAGTCTTGTTCGAAGCGTCTCGGTCTCCAGAGTCTACCCATGGTCACCGTTGACGGCGAGGCTCGCCGGAAATGGAGGAGGAATCCGGCCAAAAATGGAAGGAAACTTGATGTTTCGGGTGGCATGAATTAGACCGAATTGAGCTGCAATTTTTACTGGGCTTTGTAGCTCTCATCACTAGCAAGCTACCATGTAAGTTTGGGATTCTAATTTTGTTTGTGGAAGGAGAATTTTGGATTTGAAATTTGTGTTTCAATTCGGGTTTTCATGAAATTGACCTAGTTAGAGTGAGAATTGGCCTTTGTTGTAGTTGACAAAGTTGCTCAGTGGGTGATTTTGAGTGGAACAAGGGTAGCTCCGTCGTGAATTCTTCCGGTCAACAGTGGCGCCGCCGTGGACGGCGGTCAACGGTCAAAGTTTGACTTTTTTTGACTTTCGACAAGTCGCATGTCATTTGACTCGAAATCGCGCTCCGATCGCAGTGGGGAGGTTCGTTTTTCAAGTTGAGCGTCCGAACGTAAAGCGAGGTATTGAGGTGGTATATATGGATTTTCGACGATTCGTCATATTCAAATTGTGTGTTTCCGAGAACGGTGGTTTCTCGTGATTTGATTTGAGTTGTCGGATTATGACTTTGAGTATTGGACATTGTGTTTGTTCAAGTGTTCGTGATCGTTTGATTGGCGAGGGGCATTCCGCCGGATCACGGGTTAACGCGATACGCGTTACGCTAGTCTGTGAGTGGACAGTTTATTTTCACGGAATTATTGCGAGTCCTTTATATACGTTTTATGAGCTTGAATATGCAGTATGATTATGGTTTTACGAATATGAGTTTTCGTACGAGATTATGTTTATATTGAGCATGTGTTACGTGATTATTATTTATACGTTGTTATGTGTCCACGTGTGGCCCCGTGTGATGTATACACATGCTCTGTACGCATGAGGAGTTAGAGTCTCCCTCGTGTACGTATACGTGAGGAGTTAGAGTCTCCCTCGTGTACCCGGACGTGTGAGGAGTTAGAGTCTCCCTCGTGTACTATTTGTTGTTTATACTTTCGACTCGCATATGTTTTTATAACATATATTATAACTGGTGAAAGACATTTATTTTCGTCCACTCACTCTAACGTGTTTATTCTCTTTCACCTGGGCTTTTCGGTTTCCGTGCCCAGTTTGCAGTTCAGGCTCTGGTGTCGCACGTCGTGGTCGGAGGCATAGTGCTCGAGCTACTTTGTTTCATCCAGTAGGTTTATTGTTCTACCTACTGTCGTATGCGTATATGATTATGTATTAGATGTCGCTCTGTGCTTCCTATTGAATACGTTATACGATTTTACACTGGATTTCGGTAAAGTGCATATATATTTACTACTTTACTTTACTGTTAATATATTGAGAAATCCGGATGGGATTGGTGCCCACGGTTTGATTTTTGTGGCATAGGATGAAGTGTATTTTCCGTGTGCAGGTAATGGCAATTCTACGTTAGTAGCGAAACTCTGCCCAAATTTCGAAAAGTTTTTGTTGGTTCGTGTTTTCGAAGGGGTTCGATTCCGGTTTAGGGAGCTAAATCGGGGTTGGGTCCTTTCACTCTCTCTCTCTCAACATAAACACAATAGCAGTGAACCCCCCATGGCTCAAGCTTGATCTGTACTTGGTTCCTCACCATCGAGCATCAAAGCTCACGACACCTCTTCCCGGAGCTCGGCCTCGTGGCTAGCTATTTCAACGGCCATTGAATGCAGCCTCGCAACCCCTTGCGAGACTCGCTGCTACATCCTCCCACCTCCATCCCTTTTTCCTTAGCTCAATCGCATCCATTTTCTCACAGAAAGACACCAATTCATGCCGAGGAGGCACTGCCTCTGCATAATCATTAGAATTGTTCTTAACGCTATTCTGGATTGGCATGTTCAATGAAGGAGATGTGGGTCAGTGAATTCAGATCCAAAGATGACTTTTGAAATCTGGTTCTCTTAATTTGATGTGAAAGATTATAGGTCTTGTTGTTTCTGGGTAATTAGGGTTTATGAGATTGTAGTAGATGAAGAGCATGGCTAATATTACAGGTAATGGCTCATCGGATAAGTTCTCAAAGAGAAAGAGTAGTTATAGAGGAATCTCGATGATATGAGTCAAGAAAGACCAATTGAAGAATAGTAGTCGAATGTGAAACTGATGACCACGACCTTGAGAATTTCAAATATAAATTGTAGGAGATTCTTGTTAGCTACTCTTGTTGGATTTTCATGGGTTGTTACTCTTGTTAGCTACTCTTATTGAATTTCAAATGTGAAACTAAGGTCGAAAGTGCGGTGTCTTTGGAGCTAAGAAAAGGCTCGCCGAGATTTTTTCGATTGGGATTGGGACTCTAGGGTTAGGGAGTTAGGGAGAGAGAGTGAAAGCACCCAACCTTAGATTAACTAATAATCGAAGCTCATGCCCTAACGACAAGACTTAAATCACGGATTTCTGTATAAAAAAATTGACATAGTTTCCTCTACGAAGTGGACTACCAGAAACCTGCAAGAAAATCACACTTCGGGTTTCCCACAAACAATACCGTGGACCACCGATGTCCATCCGGATTTCTTAATAAAGTGCGGAAAGTAAATTAATTAAAAGGCTGGAAAAATAATACAAAAACTGAAAACTCATAATTCAGCAATACTATCAATTCACAACCAACACTGAAAAATATTTACAACACTAGTGTTCAGAGCGACTTCTAGGAGTAGAATAAAATATATGAAAATACACTACTAGTGGGCCAAAACAAACAAAAATGTATGATAATTTGGTGGACTCAAAGCCTCTAAGGATCAAAATCCAGCTCAGGGAGAAGCACTGAAACCTGGGCATGGAAAACTGAAAGCCCCAGGGAAATGCAGATAAAAATATAAAAACGTTAGCGTGAGTGGACAAAATATGATAATCATCAATGTAAAACAATAAAATAATATCTAATGCATTTCCACCAATATATATAAAATAAGACGAGTTATTCTGTTCTATGAAGGTGGCTGCTCAGGCGAATCTCTCAAGCCAAGTCGGCATGTCAAGCGAATCTCTCAAGATTGATGGTGATAGACTAGGCAAATCTCTCAAGCCTAGCCATCATATCAGGCGAATCTATCAAGCCTAATTAGTGGACTACCTGATGATCAGCCGAGCAGTCAGTGCATCGATGCGCTACTAATGCCATCACCAAATAAAAACTACCTCCAAAATTATTCTAAAATAATCTGAAATACTATACTGAAATAAAGTTTTGAAAATCAAAGAACTTGCTACAATTTTGAAAATAAAACTCCACTCACAGTATTATGCCGATGATATTCATAAAGTCGAAACCTGCAAATCGACGCAATAATCATCTGACACGATCTGCTAACTCCTAAACCTGAAACCACGATTATAATTAATATTTAATCTTCGATATTATGAATAGCTAAACTCGTAATCTGACGAGCAATATTGTCGAGAATCTCGCATTCTCGAATAACGTATTTTCTGACTAATTACGAACTTAATTAAATTTTGAATTTAATTCATTTCATTTCTTCACTGTAAATCAATTTTAGAGTTGCAACATAAATCTCAAATATCGAGCGACTCGAATTTAAATCGATAGTCGGATCATCCATTAATATTATCGTCAAAATAATTAATTATTATCTGATTAAACACACGTCTAAATTAATCAAGTCCAGATCCATTCAAGAACCTCACCATTGCATTCGACACAAAATTATGAGCGAACGACATAAAATTTTGCCAAAAATTCCAACCTTGTCATAGCTCCTCCGCGCACGGCAGTAGGTGGGGCCACACACCACCGCCGACGGCGGCTGGAACCCACCGGCTCCAAATTGAGCAACCTACACATCAAAACGTTCATTTCAACAAACCCAACAACATTGTAGTACAACTAAAAACCAAAATCAAACCGAAAAATAACAAAATCAATAGTTCAAGTTTCGAACCCTCGCCAGAATTCACTTCCTTCGTTCACCAGCATCCGACCACGGCTGAGTCCGAGACACATCATGTTCAACTCATCATCGCCTGGGCTTCAAAAACCCCATTGTCACGGCCTCCATCGTCGTCGTGTGCAAAGCCACCGTCACCGTAAAAAAATAACTCAGAATCACCACTTCTCGGCCTCGAATCATCCTCCGTCGGTCACCAATGACGGAGATATTGCCACCAATCAACAGAGGAGATGGAACCCAACAATTTGCCACCAATCCCACAACCGGAGGCTCACCACCGGTGAGAACCTCACGACGAGGAAATGGGTCGTGAGATGGGTCAAGGCGAGATCAACCCGGTTGCCCAAAATAAATTTTTTTTTACTTTCTCAAAATGGAAACCCCTATATATAGTCGTGAATTTACGGTAATGCATTTTCAATATTTTCGTAAAATTTTCGTTGACCATAATTTCTTTTTTCGTAACTCCGATTTCAACACTTAACGTGGCCACGAATTCATTTCGACAAACTCTACGACTTTATCCAAACAAATTTTTCAAAAAACATAGTCAATAAATCTCATTGAAATGTCAGCTAAAGTTTCCGACGGTAAAGATTAATTACCATCGACAATTAACGTAATTAATTAGTAACTAGCCGCATAAGTTCTAATTATCGCGTGATATTGTTCTGGGTCGTAATAGAGAGAGAGAGAGAGAGAGAGAGAGAGAGAGAGAGAGAGAGAGAGAGAGAGAGAGAAAAAAAAGTAGGTGCCCAAATCAATTTTGGGGGTGCCTATAGCAATTTTGTGCACATGGATACGACCCTAGGCATCACGTAAACATAGTTTCGGAAGTTTAGGCATCACTTTAATTGTTTTTAAGTTCAGACATCTTTTTGATACGATGACGAAAGTTCAAACCCCGTAGAAGAATTTTTCCAAAAAAAATTGAAAAATACAAGGGTAATAAAGTTATTTTTCCTTGTTTTCAAAAAAAAATGACACGTCATCAGTGTTAACAAAGCCATGACGTAAAATGACTGTAAGCATCATGTAGATATAGTTTCGGATGTTTGGGCATTATTTTGATAGTTTTTAAAGTTCAGACATGATTTTGATATTACGACAAAAATTTAGACCCTGTAGATAATTTTTTTCCTTATGAAATCGCTAAAACTTTGTAAACTACATATAAAAAACAAAATCGAGGACATCAATGGTTCGAATTGTTGAAACAAATTGTCAATGAGCAAGATATACGTGCATGGCAAAGAAAACATATCAATCATCCTTTTACAAATTTAAAAGAATTTCAAATTTCATAGTAATAGACAACACTACTTTGTTAAGTGGAGGAGATAGTGGAATCCTAGCCTTCCCCCTTTTCTCTTGAGCCCTTTTAAAGCTTGTGTTTACGGGGTAAGTGCTCTATCTTTTTCTATAAACTTTCCTTTTGGACAAAGATACATGAAGTAATTAAACCCAAAATGTTTAAAGGGTTCAAAGCTATAGAGGAAAAGTTTCATTACGAAGAAAAATAAGAAGCAAAAGCATATCAATCACCAGAACCTTTGCAGCCAACTTATAGTTTATTTACCTGCACATGAAGAGTAACAACAAATGGATCAACATTTAAAAATAATTTTCTGAATACACGATATTGCTTTCTGACGCTAAAGAAATATATATGTTCTTTAGAAAAAGTAAAAAATGACACAAAGTAACAAAAGTAAGGGATTTACCATTTCCTCCAAACACCTTTCTAATGAATGTAAGAAATATGATAAGGAGAGCAACTCCGGCTAATAATCCAATAATGATTGCGAATGTCTTCTCACCATCATTGCCCGATTTATCTGAAATTACATTGTGAAAATATAACTCCACAATAGGTAACCTCATAATCTCAAAAAGAAATTAAGAGAACTACCTCAATGTCGCATTATTTTACATATCTTTTTCATAAGACTGATAAGAGAGAAAAGAGTATACTCGAAGAAGAATATAAATAATTTAACTATCAAATCTTGACTAAATAGTTCAGTTTGAACAATCTTAGAACTACTATAAAAAATAAAGGTCCGTTTCAAAATATTAAAAAAATAAATAAAGGCGTTTTCATTTCGGAAACGTTTGAATCATATAAATCGATTTTTTTTTTTTTATGATACGAGCTTCGGACATCATCCTTGATACCAAATTTCTTCATCCTCCTAGTATCCCGTCGTTTTCTTTCGTTTGAAATCAATTTCAATCGAGTATATTTCTTTCAAGTGATCGCTATGAACACAAATGAAAATCCAATTCCTTTCTGAGAGAAATATTCATGTCTAGAAATCTAGATTCATAAACTGCAGTGAATGAAATAACTAACAAGTAAATTTCATTAACAATTTCTAGAAAAAAACACTTGAATTGGAGGTGCCCATAGTTCGCATGGGTTCACTCTTTTGTGTTCGAAGAAGAGCACAGGAAGACTGCGACTTCCAGAGTATGAAAACTTTCTTGGTTTATTCTTTATCTCAAGGTCAAATGATGATGAAAACCCAATTTGATCTGGAAGAAAGATGAGCGTGAAGAACTGAAGATATAGATGATGGAAAACAAGAGGAGAGATTCAACGCGGGTTAGTTTAGAAAAGAAAAATGAATCAAAGTGAACCTAAGCCTTATGATTAGAATGGATGGTCAGATTCACTGGTTAGACGGACGTTAGGTGAGAAGAGTTAGGAGAGAATCCGAGTCCGGTAAGTGGACATATGATTACCCCCCAAAAAAAAGAGAGTGGATAATAAATTACGTACCGTGATGCATCTTGGAGTAAAACTGAGCACCGCCAGTGGAGTATCTTGCGTAACACTTGGCAAGAAACATATCACCGTAGACGGCGCCGCCGCACTCACTCATGACCCGGCCTATCGCCTCCGTCACGCAATCCTGACACTCGGCGAAGCTGAGATCACCGACGCACTGTGCCAAGCCCTGAACCTGCCCAGACCCTCCAGCTCTGTAAGGCCCACCGGAGCCGAGCAGAGCAGCAAGCACTGAGTCCCTCCGGCTCATCCCATCGGAGTCGTAACCCACAGAGGGCCCGCACTTCTTGAGCACCACCGTCTTGTCCTCGGCTCCCAGGAAGCTGGTGTTGTCGTACTTGATGTAGCAGCCCTGAAGCTGAAGAGCACCGCCTGAGTTGTAAGGGCAGAAGGAGCCGACCTGGCTGACGGCACGGGCGACGCAGGTGGCGCAGTCGGGCATGGCGAGGTCGCCGCGGCATTGGTAGAGGCCGTAGATGACGTCTTGAGTGGAGGAGCCCATGACGGTGTAGTTTTTGTAGGACGAGTAAGTGGCCGAGTTGACCAGGGAGGTCAGGAGCGAGTTGATGTTCGACTCGTAAGGTGAGTTAGGGGAGTACTTCTCACGAGTGCAACCTCCGAAGACGAAGCTGTCTGTGTCGACGGCGCTGCAACAACTGCACAGCAGGATTGCGATGAGAATTCGAAGCAATTGAGGGCCTGTCGACATTCCCACCATTTTCATATATAGTTGGTTTTGATCTGAAAGCTCGATCGAGAATGATTTCTACATTGGCTACTGGCTAGCTTATCAACATTAACGCACGTACATTAATTTGGAACTCAAGCCCTAGCCTTCTCGTTATTAATAAGACACATCACACATGTGGTTTGCTACTTTTGATAATATATTATATACACTAGATAAAAAGCACACCCCGATGGCTGTGCATAAAATTGATAATTATTTTAAAAATAAAAATTAAAAAGAGAGAAAAAAAATTGCATAAAAGGAGTTTAGCCGATAAGTATAGAGGAAGTTATTCCTTTCCTAAATTTTAGTTTTCTTTTTAATCTAATTATTTTGTAATTTATTATTATTTTAAATGTTTGTCCTTGTAAAATTAAACTTTTTGAAAGTCAAATTATTGTTAGAGAGAGCAAAATTAAACTTTTTTAAAGTATTATGAATGTTTGACCTTTAATTTGTAACTATAAAAGACTCAACTCTCATATAGATAAGTAAAGACGGTGTACTTCAATATGAATAAATTAAACTGATAAAATCCAGAGTATCTTTTTCTTCAAAGAAGTTCAATGGAAATGGTAGCTCATATTAGTAAACAAAAATGCACATGCAGAATCTTTACGTACCCCTTTCCCTCTATGAAGGACAACTTATCATTATACTGTATTCAGAAAAAAGAAAAATTAAAGGCAACTTATCTTTTGTTTAAGGACCCTTTGTTTAAATTAAGTTTAAAATTCATGAAGTTTATGAAAACTTTTTTAAAAAGTTCCTATACCAATTGAAATATAGTTGGCGTCCATCGATTGGTCGAATTTTGATTCCTCTAACCTACCTTTTTCTTTTAAATTTTGTGACTAAATAGTACGTAAATACCAATCCTTTCTCTATTTCTAGTTCATGCAGTATTCTTAATTAGATGGAATATATTTGCATTGAATCTTATGATTGCAACAAGCTCCCCTATAATCTCAAGGAGGGAAGATACCTATATAACAGCGGCAACAAGCCCTGAAAACTCATTGATTATTGAGATTGTAGAAACATTAGCTTGTGATGTAGCTACACCTAATTCCGGACCGGTTAATGCAAGAACTATTTCAGGATCTCCTATAAAATTAATACGTAACCTCGAGTTATTGAAAACCTTGTTAAAATTTAGTATTTTCAGTTCAATTAAGCTCCTGCCACAAAAGGGCATTTCTTTCTTGTCGCCATCTTTTGTAATCGCGATCCTTAGATGGACCCTATGAATCATACATGAATAATTCATAGACCCTTTTCCGGGTGAAGACACATAAACACAACGATGTCAATCGCACCAGTACCAACTCATCTTTCTCAACTTTATATATATATAGAACATCATAATTAGCTTTACTTAAGAACGAAGAATCCCAGTTTCGAATTCAACCGCTACTTCAGCTTCACATAAAGTGTACATGCATATATATCTGCAACTTTACCCCATGTTTTACATGAAGGTTGTCGATCTGTATTGAATCTTAGATACTTAACAATTAACAGTGAAATTTCAGTACTGGCTGGGCATGGAGTTTGAAGCAATTCACGTGGGATTTGACATTATCTAGAACACACAATGTTTGAGGATCATTTGCATGAGATAAACAAACTTCTACAGAAATATTGTAAATCCTAGAAAAAGTAAAGGAATAATATTATAATTAAATCCTCAAAAAAAAGTGCAAAATAAAATGTAAAAAGTAAAACAGAGTAACTGCCTTCTGGAATTAACCTAGCACCCTTCAAAAGAAAAGAAAGAAAAAAAAATTTAACCTAACTAGGTATGTATGGTGCGACTCCAAGACAACTCGAGGAGAATGGGACGGAATGAATTGAATGCCTAGAGCTGTAGCTCCCCACTCCTTAACAAACACTTGTGATGTATGTCCGGCCTCTTGCTCCAATCACCTTGTTAGCTCAGTTGTTTCGTAGCTTTCAGCAAAGTCTATAGTGGTGGAGCTACAAGCTGCACATATGAGCGAGTTAATTCATTTTGTTTGAATTGTCTCAAGAACTGAAGGAGGGAAGGAGAAAGAGGACCAAGAGTATGGTTATTTTTCAATTTAGTAATGTCGTATTATGGCAGTTTGTCTTGGTCGACTATTCCTGCCCTCAACTATTACGTATGATACAAAACACGACGGAGCTAGGCCATACATCGTCATTGTCAGTCTGCTCCTTTTAGATCAATACAAGGTCCACTGCCTACAACAAGACCAAAGCTACCAGAACAATCCCCACTTCTGCAGCCTTATGGCCACTATTAAAACCACAAACTAAAATTGAATCTTAAATGCGGTAATATCAAATTTACGGTAAGTCTCCGTTTCAGATTTACAATACCTGTATATTTATCATGGACCAGAAAAGAGCTGATACTTCTCCAAGTTTTGTTCAGTCAAACAGTTATAAGGCTACAGGCAACCATCACAATATCATTAGCTTTATGATACAATCTCATCCATCTAAAATTTCATTGTTTTTTGTGAACCACAAAAGATCAAAGCTTAAAGCAAATGAACTGGGTGCACGCAATCGAAGATAAACACATTGTTGAACCCCCAACATGTGTACAAAATGTGCAAACTAACTCATTACAGACAACCAACCATACAGCAATATAGAGTACCCCCTACAAGCAATGATCATTGCACTTGAGGCTAAATCTAACATTGATGTCAGAACTACTCAGAGCCATCAGAATCCTCATTAGATGTCAACCCCGAGCTTTCTTCCTCCTCATCATCTTCATCAATTGTAGGGACTCTACTGCCAGTTGTAATCTTAGTCAGTGCTGCAGTCTTGCTTGCTCTCTGTGAACGTGCACTCATAGGGCCAACACTATTAGGAACAACAGAGGTCGGAGAACTATTTTCGTCAGAAGATTCATCCTCGTGCCTCACTCGTCTTCTGGTATGTGCTGGTTTGCTTGAACGAGGAGCTGGAGTTTGCGGCATCTCAGCATATGTACAGGAATCCAAGTTGAAGTCTAGTTCTAACCTTCCTGCAAAATTGACAGATAATTATTAAAGAGTTAGCACACTCCGTAAAATGAGGAAGATCCAACTATGTACAACAGGATACCAACCTAAACTAGTCATTTCTTATGGTTAATGCACAATGAACAAAATTTGCAGTCCAACGTGTAATTCAGAAGCACACCCAGTAGCTGATTTATGTGCATATAGATTAGAATATATTATTGATGGATTGCAGTGGGTTACATTATTTTGCACTCCACAGCAACTATAGTACCCATGTACTAAATAAAACTTGTACAACTATAAAAATCCATTCAAATCGATGGATATGCATAGTGGGAACATGCATAAAACGAGATGAAAAATCATTACTACAAAGAAACAATACTTCTCAGGCATTACATTATGCCTAGTTCTGAAAATCTGGACAGATCAGTCAAATTTTACCTTTGCTTGTTAGAAATGTTTTTTAACATAATCTTTTCTTCAGGAGATAAAAGAAAATATCATAGACTAGGATGAAGAATAATAAAGGAAGTAGACGATTCTGATAAAATTAGGAATTTACCAAATATAAGATTAGCTTGATCTTGTGACATTTCCAGGTCTGGATGTTTATCTAATGCCTTGAGACGGTCAGCCATTCGCTTTACCTCCTTCACAAGATCTTTCTCTGCCAGTACAGATTCAGCCACACGAATTAAAAGCCTCTCCATGACCTGGATTGCTCCTTGCTCGGATGACCGAAATTGGAGTAAAACAAGTATTTTACATAGTGCTGACACATATGACTTCTCTGCAGGTGTCTTCTTCGACGGAAAGCCAGCCACCTGTATAAAGCAGAATAAACATGAGCTTATCTTTAATCAAAGGACACCAATAAAGCCAGATGCTGAAGGAAATTGCAGAAAGTCCTGAACTAAGCTCCCTAAACAGCAAGGGTCGATTATAATTTATATGATCTCCAAAGTTGAGTAGTAAAGATTATATATTAATGATAATATTAATACATAAACACAAAGTCAGATCATTTTGTGAATCTCTGTTCTGCAACCAGAGCAAAGTAATCTATAGTAACCTCATGAGGTTTAACTTGTATAAACATTATAAGACAGCAACAAAGGACTACTGAAAATAATCAGTGCAACCTTTTCCAACCACATTCTATCTTATGCACAAACGTTATGTTTCATCCAGAAACTGATTGCAAATTATTCCAGAAAATAGATAGAAAACAAAATAATATTATCTCCGTGTGTTTGTCTTCAGGTAATAATAATAAACTAACATGGTAAATTAGTGACATAAAACTCAGGTCACAACAAGCCTTTGTCCAAATCTTGAGTTGACTGCTTTAGTATATCACTTTTTTCTCTACACAAGTTTAAGTGTCTTGGCTTGTTTCTCTGAGCTTATTCTTAAACAATAGAGATTGAAACTAATAAATGTATGTGTTAGGAAGATGGAATGGCGGTGGTGGATTGCATTCCTCTCAACTCTTTAATCATAGTCTTTAAATCATTTGTATTCATAAGCATTTTTACTTTCAGCATTTACTTTCTGCAGCTAGTCTATGATATTGAAAATCACAGCTTCAGTGTAGCATCATATTGGAAAGTTAGAAAAATTTGAGGATCCGATTTTGGCTGAGTGAATGTTTCAAAAGTCAAGTTAACCATAGGGTATGAGTGCTCCATTTCTACAATTACAAACTCACCTCTGTGGCTATGCGTATTGCAAGTCCCTCCTCCCCACTCTCAAACGAAGGTTCCATAGTACCAGTACCATCTATAACTTCTGGTTGGTCCATAGAGCCTCTCTCATTCTCCATCTCCTTTGCATACAGAGGAGCCTGAATCATCTGCAACATAAAGCGTGATACCTGGACTGCACGTTTACGCATATTAGACACCACAGACGACGAACCTCCAGCATTTCCATTGATACCAGGCCACATAGAACGCATGATTGTAATGAAAGCCTTGGATATACAAATCTGAATATATGTCACTGAATTTCAGGCTATGTTCCAGTATAAATTCCAGTTAAAATTAATTACAACATCTCCAACTGATTTCACAGCCTACCTTGTTATTAGCCGAGAGGGAAGGGTAATGCTCAAAGAACACTGATAAGCACTGTTTCAACCTAGATGAAATGTAATGTATTCAGTAAGTTTTACACATGCCAAAAGGTACTGTATAAATAAAGCACAAATGAACATACCTTTGCAACTCAATAGATTCATTGCTGAAAAACAGGGTAACAAGCTTGGATAAAACCAGAGGATTGAAACAAGCAGGTATGCTTTTATAGTTCTCACTCAGGAGAAGAATTTTCGCAAAGCCCTCCCCAAGAGCACCTTCAACAGACTCATTCTCTTCACTTGCCAAGGAATTGTCCCAGTCATCCTTAATAAGTCCAGCATACAAAAGATCAAGCAATTTAGGGTTAAAGTTCCCATCTGTATCAGAAATGTTTAATGGACTAGAAGTCATCTCATCATCATGAAGTTGGGATGACACATTCAGACCCACAACCCTATCGACTTCTTGAGGCTGATGCCACATCCCAAGATCAAACAATGCCTTACAAGCAACTAAGCTAATTGGAGCAGGCCCCTTCGCAAAAGATAGCTTTAACTGCTTTACTAGTTCCTCACTTGGTTTTATCTCTAACAAACCAAAAAGGCCAAGACACCTGACAGCAATCCTCTGCACATCCAGGTGAGAATGTTTTGCCTGCAATTTCAGCATCAAAAAAGTTGCAACTCATTCCAGAAGAGAAAAAAAAAACACAAAATAAAATGAACCAGACAGTTACTCGGTCATTTGCAAGTGTAAATACATACTGAAAAGAAAAGAAAAAAAAGAAATAAAACGTTCTAAATATATATAATAAAAACAAATTCAAAAAAAGAAAACAGGGAATTCAAACAATTAAGATAGTCAGGGAAAAGGAAGTTCAATACCGCAGGAAGCAACAGAGATTGCAAAAGTTCAGCAGGATCAATAGCTCTCCCAGTGATCCAATTATATGATCTTGCCTTCTCTAAGCAAAGGCCGGAAACCGCAAGACAGTGCATCCACTGCATAAAATTAGCTGTTCTCTCCCTGCAAGGAATAGCAAGCTCCTCGACAACCCTAAGTACAACTTCTTCAAATTCACCACTGGCAGCATGCACCTTGCTAGCCAACCCATATACCGCATCAGCCCAATCTCGATCACCACCAAGATTTATCCCATCTCCTATAACAACCATGTTCCCATACTCATCCACTTCATGGTCGAAAGGTTTATGCAGCAGTTCTAGCACAAATGTACTGGCAACCTTCCTGTTTGAAGAATCGGAAAAGTCAAGCATTGCACCTAGCAATAGTAGCTGTCGACATGCAAAGCGATAGTTGGATCCTGAAACAATATTATCCTGTTAGGATATAGAGCTGGATATAATCAACATTCTGAACTAAGTGAAGCTTTATACATACCAGCATTAATGTGAGACTTGACCAAGTCTATATAATCAGAAATTGTGGATGGCAGAATACTCTCAAGAAGGTCATTGTTGTCTGTAGCTTCTGCAGCATACACTGCAGCTTCAGTTCCCATTGTAGAAGCAGCATCAGAGCCTTTTGCCTGTAATTCACATGGTCTGACTCTTAAACACAAAGAAGCAAGTTCGCTTTAATTCAGTATATATAAGTTCAACACAAAAGGATTGTTGAACTCTCAAAAAAAGATATTTGATTGACTTGGGACTTGGGAGTGAGGAATTCTGTTTCTCTATTCCAACATAAAACATGCCAATAACACTCGCAAAAAAAATAAAAATAGTGTAGGAATCCTGAGAGAACAAAAAATAAAATACATTTAGCAAACTAAACCAAACTACTGAAGCTTACCTTGACTTCTCTTTTTGTAGGTGGGTGTTGGAAGGTGAAACAAAACCAAAAACCAAGGGGGGAGGAGGTGGGTTGGGAGGCGAGGTATAATATGAAAACTTACTTGTGCTTCCATTTGCAGGTGCCTACATATCATCCTCCAATAGAACGCAGCCTCCGATTCCAATAGGTGGATGCTTGCTGTGCAACATTCTGAGCCTTCAGAATTCAAATTGAAAAACAGTATAATAAATATACAATTTATAGATGACCCTCTGAATGAGAGAATCTAACGTGTATAAAAATAAAATAGAATAAAACTGGTTTCCAAATATATGGTAAAGGTGCCAAGATGAATCGAGTAATTCTATATAGAAAATAATCGTGCACAAAAACTAATTTGTATAGACCTTCATATAAGAGCATCCGCACCGGTGAGCAAATCTTGCTCAAGCAAATGGTGGACTCCACCACAAAAGCTTTGCTCAAGCAAAATTTTGGTCTTGCTCAAGCAAGAGCTCAAGCAAGAGCTCAAGCAAATTTTAGGACACAATATATGTCTTGTTTGAGAGCATCTGCACCGGTGAGCAAAATTTGCTCAAGCAAACGGTGGAATCCACCACAAATTGCTTGCTCAAGCAAAATTTTGCTCTTGTTCAAGCAATTTGTGGTGGTCTTGAACAAGAGCAAAATTTTGCTTGAGCAAGCAATTTGTGGTGGACTCCACCGTTTGCTTGAGCAAATTTTGCTCACCGGTGCGGATGCTCTCAAACAAGACATATATTGTGTCCTAAAATTTGCTTGAGCTCTTGCTTGAGCAAGACCAAAATTTTGCTTGAGCAAAACTTTTGTGGTGGAGTCCACCATTTGCTTGAGCAAGATTTGCTCACCAGTGCGGATGCTCTAAGACAATATATCAATTCATTAATCCAATTACACCTTGTAAAAAGTAAAGGGAAAATTTTAATTAGTTATATGAACGTCCATAGTCAATGTCTTGAAAGAAAAGGCAAATATCACATTATCTCAAAATGACCAGAATTAGAAGATACTCCACAATTAATATACTAAAATCAGCAAAGACTTAGAAAAAAAAAATTAAAAACAGTTAAAATCTCACTAGTGATGGATAAGAAAAGAAACAAAACATCCAGTATACATAACTTGCCAAAAAACATTAGACTAACCCATGACAACAAAATCATTTAGCAAAAGCCGACATGTTAGTACCTTTGGTTCATTTTCTTTAAATGCCTGCTGTGTTCATTATATCAATCATGCTGCATGGCTAGTCCAAAAAAAAATCAATAGGGGCAATCATCTGAGTGATTTTTGTTTTAATTGGAAATTCCAGACCTCGAGTCTATAATGTGATCATAATTTGCTGCATACTTTCGTAAGCATTTAATGGTCAAGCTGAACTGATCAGTCCCACACATCTAGGATTCCTCCCCCTTTGGGGTATATATATTTCAAAGGTGAAAAAGATGTCTAACCTTCACTTTGTTCACCGTTAGCTACTATGTACTGCCGAATACTTTCACCTTCAGCTACCTTAAATTCACCACCTTTTAGCAAGGCTACCGCTACAGACTCCCCGACCATTTCATAGGTTTCAACATCAAGATACTTGAGAAGTACTAATGGGTCTTCATTGCAGCACTTAGTAAGCCATTCATCTTTCATTAATTTAAGGCACTCCTTTGAAACGGCAGGAGACCGATCGGCAAGTCCCCTTTGAAGAATTAATGTCCGATGCTTGATACTACAGAAACAAGCAAATGAAAGTAAAAAAGTTTTCATTTATATGCCATATTTTATTCTCAAACTATTGGATAACATACTTGCTGACTGTAATACCTAAGTGAGTCAAAACAGTTGGACTTGACAAATGATACCATAGTAGTTAAATGAGTCTTCGTTTGTAGAAAGCAAATCAGTGAAAAAGGAACATATTACTAGGGTCATTTTTTTCACTCTCCCATTTCAAACTTTACAAAATTCAACCAATTTTCATATTTATGTGCTCGTATTCTTAAGTAAGATATAATTCAAACAACCTTACCTAAGGCTTTGAAGAGGAAATTTACTAGCTAGAACACAGTAGGCTGCTTTTCGCACTGATTCACTGACATCTAATGTGCAATCAATAACTGCTTGGGTGGTTGCATTTGACGGAGGAAGAGAGAACACTATTGTCTTCCGAACCTCCTGCACAAGTGCCAATGTTGAATGTAACAGCAAAAACTTTCCATAGACATGTAAAGTACATTCATAGTGAGTGTAAGAAACCACAAGGACTAAAGACAGTATTTAATCAACGGTATATGACTTAATTATATTGGCATTAGTAATACATGGTATATCCAGTAGAAAAGCCATTTATGTGCGTGTATCTGCACATTACAATCCAAATCTCAATAAACTGATATTATACTGAGATAGTCATGAGCTGCTAGTGTTGACAATATGAACTAAAGTTTAATGATTTTGTGGACAGTAAAGAAGAAAGTCATTGTATCTCAACCTAGAAGCAGCACTCTCAGATCATGTATGTATTTGAATCAATGAATGCACTCACCACAATTTGTTCTACAGGAAGCATCTCAAGAAATATATCAACTATATCACTGTTCTCGCAATCACTTGCAAAACGTGAAAGCGCCCTAACAGCAACAGTACGGATTGCGGGAATCTTGTCCCTTGCACGCAACATCATACAGTCTATTACTTCGTCCCAAAGCTCACTGCTGACTTCTGTATCATCTGGTAACTGCATAACTATCTGTGAAAAGTTTGAATTTAATATTACCATTAGGTGCAGATGCAAGAGCTTCAAATATTACTATGAAACTTTGAACTCTTATGGTAAAAAGAAAAGACTCCACCTAATTCAAGTATATGACTAGTTTAAACACAATGACGATGAGACATTCATAAACCCATCTCCAGCTTAGCCCTTCCTTCTCTCATGTGGACATTCGATATAAATAAATAAATAAAATCCAAATGGGAGTTTGTGAATCCAATGAACAACAGCCGAGCCTCATAACAACCAGGCTCCTTTATAGTGTTAGAATGACAAGTTTTGATACAAGAACAAAAGAGACATCTTCACTAAGCTGCAGCTTAAGTCCTTCAAGTTTTGTGACACCAATCATCTCCACACAAACTAAACAAAACAAAAACTTCCTCAGGTTTCAACTCCATATCTGACCTCCGATTTCATAACACCTTATACTTCCATACCTAATTGATTCAACTGAGCAAAAGTAAAAAACTCACACTAGAACGAGTATCTCCTTTGTTACAGAGCTATAGTCCGAAAAAAAAGCCCTACAGATGCACCCACGTCGTAATAAAAACAAAATGAAAGCTGCGCATCTAATTCAAGCACACATCAGAAATCTATGTTCCTCGTTTTTCCAATTTCAGACTTCAGATAATTTTATAGCAATACTAAAAATAAAATAAAATTCGGAAACCCTAAACAGGATTTGCCTTTCATTTTCACACAGTTGATTGCTCACCTCTGAGATGACCTGGCAGGCCCGAAACCTTGCAGTCCGATTAGCAGCGGTGGAAGCAGTCAATAGGAACCTGAGGAATTCATCTAAGAAAGAATCTTTTTGGGCGGCAGCGAAGGCGGAGACGAAGCGAACGATACGCTCGGCTGAGGCCGTACGCCTCTGGAAGGCGAAAAGAGGGGTTAGGGTTTTGGAGAAAGAGGAAAAGAAGCAAGACGACGCCGTTTTGGAGCGGAGGAGAGAAGAAAGCTCCTTGCATTTCCGGTTGTGGATGGCGTTGGAGGCTCGAGCTTCGTCTAAGATTTGAGCGATTTTGAGCATCAGGGGCTTCTCTTCTTCCATCGCTGCGAGAGCTTCTCTCTCTGGAAAATTGGATCTGAGAATTGAAATGAAATGTTTTTGAAATCGAGCGGGAGTTTAAACCTAAAGTTTTGTGTAGTGAAATTCCAATTGTATTGTTATGCCGTTGGAATTCCATTACAACAGTTCGACGACTTTTGGGCTTATCCAATGTTCAGATTACATGGGCCCAGTTTGGTTTTGAATGAAGAATAATCGGTTGTTAAAATACACAGACCCAGTTTGAGACGGTTTATGGAAAAGTCGGCATGGTCTACCGACTAATCAGTTATTTTTAGAATCTAAACTAATTTTGACAAATCGGTTACAAAAAGTGGTCAACGCCAAAAAGTTTGTAAAACTCAGTCAAAGTAATCGGCCAATTTTTTTAATTTTTTTATATATAAACTTGCATAAATTTAATAAGAAAAAAATAAGTGCATGAGCCGAATAATAGGAGAAAACCTTTTCTAAACACACAAGTATTTCATTTATTTGGTTTATGTGTATGAATATTATTTTCTTGTTTAATTTTACCTAAGTACTTCTAATTTCTTTCATTTATTTGTATAGATATTATTAAATTTTATCAAAAAATAGCAAATCCAACTTATCCGACTAGTCGCCGACTAATCGTTTTGTCCTTCTGCAAAACTTGATGGTGCTCTCGCCCTCTTTTGTTAGCGGAGGCTATTTTCTCGCCCTATCTGGCCTTCGGAGGCTACTTTCTCGCCCTCTTTTGTTAGCGAAGACTATTTTCTCACCATGTATGACCTTCAGAGGTTATTTTTTCACCCTCTTTTGTTAGGGGAGGATATTTTCTCGCCTTATCTGGCCTTCGAAGACTATTTTTTCGCCTCTTTTTTGTTAGCGAAGGCTATTTTCTCACCATGTCTGGCCTTCGGAGGTTATTTTTACACCCAATTTGGTGCCTGCTAAGGCTATTTTGAGGAAGCCTTTAGGCATGTCAGGCTGCCATGCCTGGCCCTTGGCATGTCAAGGGACTTGTTTTTCTCGCGACACCACTTTATGGCATTAATGCCGTGTGAATTGCCGCCCTTATGTCTGAACTCCGGTCACCCACTCTGACATCCGGCAACCACCTCTGAGTTCCAGCCACCCATGCTCTGATGCTGGCAACTTCAGGCCACTTTCCGATGACCTCCAAAATACTTCAGAGAAGGCCTCTAGGCTGCACATATGAGCTGCCATGCCCGGCCCTTGGCATGGCTGGCATGTTGAGGGACCTGGACGGCCTCCTCGCGACACGTCTTTATTGCATTCGTGTCATGTCAACTACCTCCTTAAAGACCCAACTCTGGTCACCTACTCTGACATCCACCTCCGAGTTTTGGCCACCCATGCTTGATTTATGGCTAACTCTGGCCACTTTCCAGCGACCTCCAAAATGCTTCAAAGGAGGTCTCTTTGGGCATGTCAAGTTCCCAAATAAAGCCTCACCATCTTAGAATTGCATTGCATCCATTGTGTCATTTGATGCAAGCAACCACACACAATGTCAATGCCACATTGAGTCTCATTTTTAGAATATCTAAGCAACCAAACACTATGTCAAGGCAACATTGAGTCTCATTTTTATATAGTCCAAGCAACCAAAGGCAACATTGAGTCTCATTTTCAGAAATGAATAAACAACTAAACACAAGTGTGAGAACAATTGGTCGAAGGCAATGCCGCAAGAAATAGCTAGCAAACTCAGGTGTTATTTCTCTAAGTTTGCGATTGAATAAACTAAACTAAATGTGAACCAACTAAAACTTAGTATGAAAAACACTGAGTTTGTTAAGTACACAGCGATTGCAATGTATAAGGCTATGTCGACGATATAGGGCCGGTGTTGAGGGAGGGTAGGCATGGCAACCGCCCAGGGCTCAAACTCCTGATGGCCCAATTTTTATTCATAGCTAGTAATATATAAAAGAGTAAAAGTAAAAAAAGTTCATTGCATACGATTAGGAAGCAACACTGTCAATTATCCAAAAAGAAGAAGAAGAATGAAGCAACATCGTCTTCTTTGACGCCTTGCGTTTTCTCATCTTCTCCTTCTTCAACATTCAATCCTTCTAATTTCTCAAGTCCTATCATCGATCATGGAGAAAAAAATTCATATTATATCAATCAATCCCTCTATAAATAGGCCAACAATTCCTTTGAGTTTACATCATCTCTGTATCGGCTGGGTCTTTGGGCTGTAAGTGCAGTTTCTCAAAAATTAGGTAACTTCACTAGTTTTAGTTTATGAGTCGATCAATTAGTCTTACCATCATTATTGAAGTTGTAATTTGCGAAATTAGAATCATTTGTCTTTTTTCTTCTAATTCTTTGGCAACATTTTAGCTTACTTGTGAGTTGAAGCAAATGAGATGCCCACCAAGTGCTCGATATAATGCCTCTAA
Source organism: Geum urbanum (assembly GCA_946800695.1). NCBI lineage: Eukaryota > Viridiplantae > Streptophyta > Magnoliopsida > Rosales > Rosaceae > Geum > Geum urbanum. The sequence continues at coordinate 1,123,183 of OX327008.1, read as the reverse complement.
GGCTCTAACTCATAAGGAGAAGAATATGAAAAGACAATGAAATATGTTGAGAAGGTCCATCTTTTAAGTGATTTAACTTGAGCAAGTCAGCAACATTTGATAGAGAAATAGTATTTTTCGTTGAGGAGTGCTAGATTTGATATATATCATTTATACAGTTATATTGATATAAGTGGTCTTCTTGTATTCTTGATATACCGGTGCTCTTTGTCTCTTTGTATTCTTGTATATTTGAACTTTTTGCATTTATGACGTTATTAGTTGTTATTGTCAAGTTATCATAATAGCTCAGCTAAAAGTTTTTCTTGGAGAAGATTATATTAAATATTTCTTAACGGCACAATATTACTTGATAATTGATACTAATGTATATTTGAGTTGTTTGCAGCCATTCTATTTCTTCTTCTTTTTGTTCTGTAAGGGGCCCAACTTTATTTTTCACCATAGGCCTTGAATTTCTCAGGACCGGCCCTGCCACAATACACTACACTTAATGAGAAAACACCAAGAACACCAAGTGTGGAAAATCAAAGTGTTCGTTGAAGAGCCTTGCTTGAGCTTGATACATAAAAAACAACGGGATGGAAGGGGGAGAGACGAATCGAAGTGACGTAGGGCTGAATCTCAGTGAATCATTGTTGCAAGGCCACTCTGCCACTTAGAATACTCTGTTGCTTTTTTAAGTCATCTGCAAAGGATTTCACCTGTTGCTCAGTAGAAATTTTAATTCAAGGAAGCCCTAGCTTCTTATCCTCCACGAAGACTTAACCTACGACACGTGCCTTTGGGGTCAAGGGCCCTTACTATAGGTTGGCAACCCGACGGCAGACTCATCTGTCACTTCTAGCTCAGATTCTGACTTAGAGGTGTTCAGTCATAATCCAACGCATGGTAACTCCGTGCCACTGGCTTTTAAACCAAATGCGATGACCAATTGTGCGAATCAACGGTTCCTCTAGTACTAGGTTGAATTACTATTGTGACACTGTCATCAGTAAGGTAAAATTAACCTGTCTCACAACGTTTTAAACCTAGCTCATGTTCCCTATTGGTGGTTGAAAAATACAACACTTGGTGAATTCTGCTTCACAATATAGGAAGAGCCCACATCGAATGATAAAAAAACAACGTCGTTATGAACACTTTGTTGCTGCATGTCAGTTATCCCTATGGTAACTGTTCTGACACTCTAGCTTTAAATTCCAAAGGTCTAAAGGATCAATATGCCACGCTTTGAATGTTCGTATTCGTACTGGAAATCAGAATCAAATGAGCTTTTACCCTTTTGTTCCACATAAGATTTCTATTCTCGTTGAGCTCATCTTAGGACACTGATCTACGCATTTTATGCTTGATTATTAATGTCTTTCTCGCTATATTTAACTTTGTTTTATGCTTAGTAAATATGTTTTTAACTTACTTTATGTTTTTAGGTAGAAATAAAGGAGGAAATAATAAAGGAGGCGTTTCGGAGCTAAAAGTTGGCTAAGGAGAAAAGTTCCTAATTCCAAAGAAGAAATGGTCCGAGAAATGGTCTTCAAAATGGTTACTAAAATGCTTTCCCACATGGTATCAAGAATTGAAGACCAAAAGCATGTCCAAAGAAGCCCAAAGAAAGAAGATGGATTAAAATGAATTATCAGAAATCAGCCTTTGTACATCAGCCCACTTCGAAAGACCACTATGAACAGATCTGGATGAATCTAGATACGATTAGCATATGGTTGGAAAGATCTAGAAGTCTAGTTTCCAACGCAACTAGAATTAAATGATTTGGAGTCATAGAACGATAGAAATTCCTATTTTAGTGGAGAAGGGTCAGGTTACCCGGGTGGAGTAGTTAGAGTTCTAAAATGAGTCGAACTAGGCTTTTCTTGGCCTATATAAAAGAGGGCTCGACTAGGGTTTCATTATCACACATCATAGACAGGAAAGCTCTGCCCAAAACGCCTCCCAAGTCGTCCTAAGCCTAATTCCCTCCAAGGCCAAAGCTCCCTCCTCACGGATCAAGAATAATCGGCATTCTTCGTCTTGTTCTTGAGAATCCATTCACTCGAGGTGTTGTTAGTGCTCTTCACAGACTCCAAAAGTGTAACCATAAACCTTATATCTCATCTTTTGTCTTGTAAAGAATTCGGTTTACGACTTGTGATTTGTTTAATAAAGGCTATACGTTTTTACTTACTTATGTTACCTTCCATGTGTTCTTAGTTTTTGGACTTTGCTTGTATGCATGCTTGTATGCTTAAAGCTTCTTAATGTGTTGGGTGATACACTCTTCGTTCCTCTCTAGCATGTTTTGTATGAATCTTAGATAAATTAAGGTGTAGGCGCTCTTCGTCGCACTCTTAAAAGCATGTGTATAAATTGCAGGTTGAAAGGTAAGAATTTCGTTGATACTGGGTAAGTGAAGCATGAAAATGGTGGAGGTAGACATGATGTGATGATCACGTGTACATAGTAGAATTAGGTTTAAATTTCGTAGGTTATTAGTTAAACAAATCAAATCTCGCACCCCCATAAACAAACCTAGCATAGTTATGCATGCACCCTCAATCCCCGGTTAAGAACGATCCCTATTTACCAATGCTACATCTACTAAAAAGGGTTTTAATTGACTCATTGTTGTTGAGTGTTAAGTGTTAATTTAGTACTTAGTAATGGTTAGTATCAGACACATGCATTATATTTTAACAGATGTGCCACCCCAGCCAAACTCCTCACCTTACAATGTCTTCCGCCTAGATCAACCCGACGAATGAGGCTTTGGGTCAAAAAAGAGGGGCAATGTCCTACCTCCAATTCACATAATAAGTAAAATAATGTTAAAAGTAGAGGTATTTCACTAGCGCAGTAAGGCCCCCACTTATACTACACCTCTCAAGTAATTTCACAAAGTCAAACCAGAGTCAAGCTCAACAAGGTCTTCTTTCCCCGCTAATTCTGCCAAGCTTGTTCCCTTGGTTGTGGTTTCGCCGGATAGTAGACATGGACAGTGAGAAACTCGTTAATCCATTCATGCGCGTCACTAATTAGATGACAAGACATTTGGCTACCTTAAGAGAGTCATAGTTACTCCTGCCGTTTACCCGTGCTTAGTTGAATTTCTTCACTTTGACATTCAAAGCACTGGGCAGAAATCACATTGCGTTACATTCGCATAGACCATTGCAATGCTTTATTTTAATTAAATAGTCGACTTCCCCTTATCCATACTAGTTCTGAGTTGACTGTTTAACGCTCGGGGAAAGCCCCCGAAGGAGCGTTCCCAGTCCGTCCCCCGGCCGACATGTGACTACCCGCTCTCGTCGCGGAAGTAGCTCGAGTAGTTCATCAACAGCCAACGGGTTTGGGACTGGGACCCTGAAAGGAGCAGATCCCAATTTAATTGCCTAAACCAGAATTAAACCCTAATGACAACCAAAACTACAAAAAATTTGCCAGAGTTTCTTCTAAAATCAAGAAACTCAAAAACCTGCAAGGAAAACACACTTCTAAAATGTCCACAAAAATAAACTGTGGGTACTAAATCTCATCCAGATTTCTCAAATCAGTCAAACACTGAATCCACTAGAAATATAAACGGTTTACAGAAGGTGATAAGAAATCCGAAGACTGAATGGAAAATACAACAAAACAGAAGTAAACTCTATACAGTATTCAGAGCGACTTCTAATTTTCATAATACACAGGACTAGCAGGTTAAGCTAGGAACCTACTAGATGAGTACAGTGACATGAAATCTATGCCTCTATCGCTGACGTGTAATCACAGGATACAAACTGTAAACTGGACGAAGGAAACCGAAAAGCCCAGGGAAATGCATATAAAATAATAAAACTGTTAGAGTGAGTGAACGAAAATAATATTTCACTTTAAATGAAAAATATAAATAATATGCCTTTCACTATAAATGTACATAAAAATGATGCGAGTCTAAAAATAAACAAGCCCAGTTTAGGTATTTGTCTTAGCCCTCCTGGGTACTGTGTAATGTGTGGAGGCAGTAACTTGAGCATATTTTCCTCAAAGTTACAAGAATGCCCATGTCAGGTGTTTGTCCTAACTCTCTTGGGTACTGTGTAAATCACGGGTCAAGTGTTTGTCCTATCCCTCCCGGAGCATCTCGGGGATTAGTCGAGAAGCCAGTGCATCGATGCATCAACTGTGACTATGCTCTGTGTAAAAGAAATCATATTTGCCTCCATGCAAATGCATAATTGTAAATGCATACTCGTAAAATGCATAATCATAAAGTGTATAATCGTAAAATGCATAATCATAGACTCGCAAATCAACAGTAAAAATAAAGTGTCCACTCATAGTACACAGCTAGCTCCATGGTCCGGTCGAATTCCCCGCCAAAATCTTGATCACGGTCTCTTGAATAAATAAAAGATTCATTTAATACTGGAATTCTATAAAACGTGTGAAAATCAACTCAGAAACTATCCCGGAAACCCCCCGGTAAATTTTAGTTTTCACCTAGCTGGATCCCCGCCATGGACGGTGGCGCTTGGTCCTCACGTGCCTCCACAGGCGGTAGCTCGTGAGCCACATTTGCGCTGCCCTTCTACTTAGAGATCTTGATTCCATGGCGCGGCTCAACAAAGTAGTTGCGTCGTCCTACCTATTTAAAGTTTTTAGAATAGGTCGAGGGCATTGTGCTCCCGATGCCTCTAATCATTGGCTTTACCCGATAGAACTCGTTCACGAGCTCCATCTATCCTGAGGGAAACTTCAAAGGGAACCAGTTACTAGATGGTTTGATTAGTCTTTCGCCTTTATACCCAAGTCAGATGAACGATTTACACGTCAGTATCAATGCAGCCCTCCACTAGAGTTTCCACTGGCTTTGCCCTGCTCAAGCATTGTTCACCATATTTCAGGTCCCAACAGGCATGCTCACACTTGAACCCTTCCCAGAAGATCAAGGTCGGTCGGTGGTGCACCCTAAAGGGACCTCGCACATTAGCTTCCTTGTGCCTTACGAGTTTAATTGCTCATTGACTCGCACACATGTTAGACTCTTTGGTCCATGTTTCAAGACGGGCCGAATGGGGAGCCCGTAGGCCGTTGTTAGGAGTACATAGATGTCGAAGCATGTCGAGACGATGCATGTTGCCTACCATGATCATGTTGGCGGCGTCTCCACGGGGATGTCAATAGTCTGGGCTTTGATCACTGCTACAATCCACATTGGTCCACGCCCGACCGGGGTGCATCGTCGGCCCTCATCCGCTTCCCTCTCAAAAATGTAAAGCACTTTTTGACTCTCTTTGACTCTTTTCCCGGTACTTGTTTGATATTGGTCTCTTGCTCGTATTTAGCCTTGGATGGAGTTTACCGCTCTATTGGGGCTGCATTCCCAAACAACCCAACTCACCGACAATGCCTCGTGGTACGACAGGTTATGGGCACAACGGGGATCTCACCCTCTATGGCACCCCCTTCTAGGGGACTTTTCTCAGTCTATCATTGAGGACACTTCTCCAAACTACAATTCGAAGGCCGAAAGACCGTCGATTCTAAAGCTGGGCTATTCCTAGTTTGCTCGTCGTTACTCAAGGAATCCATGTAAGTTTCTTTTCCTCCACTTATTGATATGCTTAAATTCAGCGAGTAACACCCCCTGACCTTGGGTCGCGTTGAAAGCATCAACAAAGTGATGTGCATAGGTCAATGAGACCCCAAGTGATGCACGCACATGACAGGCAACATAGCTTTGACAACCACCGATTGTCATGGTATTAGCTGGGCGAGGCCTTAGTTTTTAGGCCAACCACGTGATCGAGCACAAAGGAGGTCATCATCCATCTTGCCCAACTTTAGATGAGGCCGGGGGGGGGGGCAACGATGTGTGATGCCTAGGCAGAGCTTCGGTCGCAAGTTACGTTCAAAAACCTGATGGTTCACGGGATTCTGCAATTTATACCAAGTATCGCATTTCTCTATGTTCTTCATCAATGCAAGAGCCAAGATATCCATTGTCGAGAGTCGTTTAAACATACTGAAGATGACGAAATCACTCGAGCACACACCATTACCAGGATGACGAGGGAACGCTCTTTCATTCAAGTTCATTGGCATAATACACACCTATGTTCATTTTACGCTTAGAGGGTTCCTTTGCATGCAAGCGCAAGCACTGCAAACGCAACAGTAACCCTCAAGATGCAGAGAAGTGGGAACATGCCCCTCATTTCTGAGCGTTAATTGTGTTCTCTTATGGTTCTGCTAGGCAAGTTTCAACAATGATCCGTCCGCAGGTTCACCTACGGAAACATTGTTACGACTTCTCCTTTCTTTAAATGATAAGGTTCAATGAACTTCTCGCGATGTCATGGACAATAAACCACCCACATCGCCTCGATCTAAAAACTTCACCAGACCATTCAATCGGAATGAGCGACGGGCGGTGTGTACAAAGGCCAGCGACATAGTCAACGCGTTAATGAATCACGCTTACTAGGAATTCCTCGTTAAAGACCAACAATTGCAATGATCTATCCCCATCACGATAAAGTTTCAAAGATTACTCGGGCATGTCGGCCAAGGCTATAAACTCATTGAATACATCATTGTAGTGCGAGTGCGGCCCAAAACATCTAAGGGCATTGCATACCTATTATTATTGCCTCAAACTTCCTTTGCCTAAGCGGCCATAGACCCTCTAAGAAGATGACCACAGAGGAAACGTCTACATAGCTAGTTAGCAGGCCGAGGTCTTATTCGTTAACAGAATTAACAAAACAAATCACTCCACCAACTAAGAACGGCCATGCACCACCACCCATAGAATCAAGAAAAAGCTCTCAGTCTGTCAATCCTTACTATGTCTGGACCTAGTAAGTTTCCCCGTGTTGAGTCAAATTAAGTTGTAGGCTTTACTCCTTACTATGTCTGGACTTGGTTTGACTTGATTTGTGGATGAATCGACTACTTGATCAGCTTGATGATTCTTCCGGCTTTGACTACTTTTTGTGGAGGAATCGGCTATTTGAGCGACTTGGTGATTCTTTCAGAATTTGGAACTTTAGAACTTCAGAGCCTCAACATCTTCTTGTCTGTCTAAAGTTGCTTCTTCTTGGTCTATGAAGTCGTATTTAAGTGGTTGAGCTCCACTCGATTTGACAATGCATTTATGACTCATAATTAATTGTCTTCCTTATATAATTTGAACAATCAGTTTTAATTGGTTGACTAATAATTTAAGGAAAGAGATAATTCATTTAATACTGATTTGAATCATAACAATGAAGTATTATTATTCCCGATCAAATTTGATTTTGTCTTCAATCAGAATCAATCAATTCAATTTTGTCTTCTTGTTTTAATGCTTGACTCGACAATCATCAGCTAACATTAAACCGATGATCTCCTGTCATTGTCTGCAATTTTTAAATTTTTCCTCGTGATTTATTTATTGTCTATTGAAATATGAACCATACATATCATCTGTAAACTCATGGACCAACCGAATATTTTGATGATTTTTTTAATTTCATTAAACTTCATGTGTCTGCAAGGTGTAAGGGAGATTGACAAGCTTAAAGTGGAAGACTTTATGTATGACTAGAAGATTAACATTGATCCAGTCTATTTCTTCTGCCATCCCTATCTAATTCATGTGCACAGCCAAGCTTTTATGTTTAGTTTTGTAATGATTTAGAATAAGTTAAATAGAGACTTTCTTTGGGTTGACACAGCTAAGAAGAAGAAATGCATCTCATGAATTGGGATGATGTGTGCAAGCCCAAATTACTTGGTGGTTTGGGGATTAATAAGACTTAACACATGAATCAAGCTCTTTTAGCTAAATCTTGCTGGAGGATAAGCCAACATGACTCAGATCTTTGGGCCAATGTGTATCATGATAAGTATTTACAAAGTCAATATTGCTTGGAAATCAATATACTACCCCTTCTAACTATTCTAGTATATGGAGAGGAGTTGTGCATGGGGCCGAGTTGTTAAGAAAGGGCTTGATTCATGTGTTAAATTATGAGCCATACTTGGCATTCATCTATCCACTAGAGTTAAATTCTAGAGTGACTACTAGATATTTAATATAAAAAAGTTAGTTCTTTTGCTTTATGTGATTCTGTTGTGGAAGATGATCTTCTTGTGTGTTAAGTGTGGGATGAGTATGGCTCTAGGTTGCACAGAAGCTTGGAAATGGTCATGTTTTGCAGTTCCGAGGTGGAAGCGAAGTGGGAGCGTGTCGAAAGCGCTCGGACGCGTCTGGAAGCGCGACTAAATCCTGAGCTTCTAATTTGAAAGTGTGATATTCGTAATTAAGAAGGAAGCACGATGTTATTAAAATAAGTTTTCATTCCAATAAACACTAAACCTTGCTCTTCTTTCGCACGACCATCATTGTCTTTCTGCCGCTCGTGAGTGTAATCGAGAGATTATCGTCGCCCCTCTACCTACCTTCATTGTACTACAATTGAATTTTTTTTCTTTGGAATCAAAACTTTGATCACACTTATGATTGATTATTACATGCTCAAAGCTTCCCCAGTTCATGATCTTCCTAGTTCAGCTTCTTCTTTGAAATCAAAACAATCAATACATAATCTAATCGTTGGGGTAGCTACTGGTTTATACTCAAATTCATTCTAAAACTAATATTTAGTGTTCTAATCAAATTCGATCATACTAAATTTAATATTTAGTGTTATGATCTTGTTGGCTATGTGTGTATGATATGTATAAGGACATCTGATGCTATTTGGGATTCTTTTGGTCTGGTGTGCTACAAGCCTCACATTGAAGATGAGAAGATAATTGAGCTGCCTCAAAAGTTTCTATGATATATATGTGTTTTCAAATAATACAATATGTAAGGATATATATTAAATATTATTATTATTTTATTTCGACGCTTCCAAAATGTAGGCTTTCAAAAAAAATTGAAAAAAAAAACAGTTCTACCTTTCCAAACACTTCACTTCCACGCACCGTACTCGATTCCATGCAACCTCGGTATGGCTAGAATGATGAGGCCTTATATGCTATGTTACCTGAAGATATTGTGCTGAAATTTTTGAAGATTCCTCTTGGTTTTGAGGGTAGTGGTCCAAATGTTCAGATTTGGGGTCATGCTCTTAATGGTCAGTTCACAGTTAAATTTGTTTATGCTTTCTTTTTTTATTTGGGTGGTACTCAATTTGTGTGGAAGAAACTATTGGGCTTAAATGTTCCTCCAAAGTTGAAAACTTTCTTGTGGACCATGGTGCATAATAAATTGCTTACATATGCAACATTTTAGCAGAGGTATGTATGGTTCTGCTGAATGTGAGTGTTGTAATGGCAATGAGGAGTCACAACTATTAGAGCAAATTTCATCTTCCCTCTAGCTTGAATCTGCGTGAACCTGTGATGCTTAAGTCAGAACTTATCTCAAGAATCAAGGAGTAATTAGAGCAGAATAACATTACCTTCGACCATGCTGGGATGGTCTATATATAGAGATCGTATTAGGTCTAAGCGTACTCCTTATCGAGCCGGACTACTTTACTTATGGTGAGGAGGAATCCATTAAGGAATGGATTCCAATATCCAGGGCCAGGGCCAACCATGTTTCATGATTACCACAAGCTCTTTGGCATAATCCCTCTAGAATTCATATAAATCTTACCTTTTTCTTCAAGGATTTCATAAATCCCTCGAGGTTTGCATCGTATCTTGGGATTGTCATGTCATCCTACAAACATTCTCAATGCTTCTGGAAGCCTTTAGAGAACTCATCTGAAATCGGAGCCCTAATCGTACAGGCCCAAGCCTTTTACTCGATTCACTGAACCTCATTCGAGATTAAGTCCGAGAAGCCAATTTCCCTCCATCTCAGGGTGGCCAAAGCTGACTCCCAAAAATACCCCCACATTAGTATGAGGTCTGACACATGTTAACCTCGTGTTTTTGTCATTAGACCTTTGCCATTTTAAGAGTTAACCCCCCCCCCCCCCAACCTTTCCCATTAAGTCACGCGCGAAACTGAAAAACTCTTCCGCCTTCATCATAACTCTTCAGAAATCATATCTTCATCATTCACTCCTCTTCCCAATGATCACGCCTCCTTCCTAATCTATCCCCTTTCAAACTCATTGCATCCCTTAGAATCTGAAACAACATACCTTCTCTAACAGTCACATTTTAGCTTTCATACCCCTTTGCCGTATATAAATCAAACACCTCTCCTTTTTCATTTTTTCCATAGTCTTCACTCACTCAAACCTCTTAACTGAGACCAGAGACTTTAATCTTATCCAGAAAGCCTCCATCTTTTACTCCCTAGAAAAACCCAACTTCCATGTCCTCTTCTAACCCTAGCAATGCCTCTCTTTCTAATCCAGATGAGATCATCCATCACACTATCACCTTTCTTCAAGACCCTAACGCCGATAGTGAGATTGATAGATCAAAACCGATCACCCCCGTTGACCCATTTCTTAGGGCGCCGCCATCTGCCGCCGGAGATCCTACTGGCCTAGCTAAAGAGCCACACCTGAAGGCCGATCAGAACTCTCCCTCGTCCACCACTTTTCAAGGTGGATGAGGTAGAAATCGCATAACCCCTGACTCTCTCTACTGACACAGATCCAACCAATCCGGCTCTCCAGCCCTGCTATACCAAGACGGTCAATTCGAGGAAGTCTCCTGAAGGTTGTACCCCTACGTCATCAAGGTTGACTCTGATGAAACTTTGTCAACCTTCATCCAGACCTTTCACCAGGGAGACAACGAAAATTTCTAGTTCACCCTTGTCTTGGACGAGGAAAAAGTATCGGAGCTCGAGAGAGCTTATGATCTAGGTCTGCTAGTCCAATCTCTGCCTTCATCTGCTCCGCTCTGGAGTTTTACGGGTATCTGATGGAGCAGTGGTGCCCAGAAAGCTTCCACATCCTCGCCTATTTTGACCGCCTCAACTAGTGGTTTGATTATCGTATGGAGCTGCTGGAGTTCCAGGTCTTCTTTCAAGTAAAACTAACCTCACCCAACCACTTCTACCTGAGACACTGTATCATGTACATGAAGGAGACATTGTTGTTGGCCCTATTCCCCCAAGGACTGGAAGAAGACGCATATTCTTGTCTTTGGGGACTGGGAGAAACTTGGCCGGGAAGCTGTCCACAAGGTCCTCATCATCATCAACTCCACCAAGCCCATTGAAAAAAATTCTCGTGCGGTCTAGTTTCGCCGAGATCTGGTGAACGACGCTCTAACTATTACCTCCAAGCACTGTCAAGTCAGGTTGCTTTTGAGCTGGGAACACCTCTCTCCTGGGGAAGTATTAAGCCTCTGAGCCATGACAACTGAAATGAATTGTTCGAGGTTCCTCGAGCCCCTTAGGTCCATAAGAAGGGAGCCTCCATCCCCAAGCCTATCAATGTCCATGCTCTAACCGAGTGTTTTGATATATCCATGGGTGATCTTCTCGATGCCCTAACTTCACCTCTCTTAAGATGTTTTACCTTTGATAAGATCAGTTGGACTGCATGGTGGGACCTCTGCCCATAGGGACCAACGTCGTCTGCCCCGCCAAAGTTCTTACTTTCCTAGGCGCTGAGCCCCTCAAGCTCAGATTTACCCAATCAAAATGAATAACAAACGGATCAATATTTCAAATGTATAGATCAAGGATATAACAAATCAAACTGTAAACAATATAAAGCAATGTTACTAAAACATAAGCTTTTATTGATTAATCGTATAGTCATGCAACGTTCATCAAATAAGTAAGGAAGTTCTTGACACGCCTCGTTAAACCTGCCAACTTGTAAAATAATCGAATTAGAAAACAAGCTGGTTAGGAAAAATACGTGCCCCTTCTAGACGCTTACCCGCTTATGCTCTAGGTCTCTAACTCTGCTCTGAGTAATACTTCTTCAGGTGAAAGGCATTCCACCTTTTGTCAACCAAAACACCAATTCTTGGGTTCTCCAGCTCGTACGACCCATTGTAGCCTTCTCCCATGATCCTGTAGGGTCCTTCCCAGTTTGTCCCCATTTTTTCCTCCCCTGATACCTTAGTATTTTTGAATACTTTGCGTAAAACCATGGTACCTGGGGGGAAAACTCTAGGTCAAACCTTCCTATTGTAATACGCCTTCAGCTTCTATTGGTAAGTAGCTACTCTGACCTGAGCTTGCTCCCTTTGTTCCTCCAGTAAATTGGGTTCATTCCTCAAGCTTTTTCCATTCCTTTCTTTCGTTCGCTCTGCCGTCTTGAGATTTGGGATTGCACGGTTGATAGGGTGAAAACTTTCATACCATAAACCCTGGCGAATAGAGTTTCTCCTATAGGCATTCTGTTAGTCGTTCTATAAGCCCAAAGCACTTTTGGCTGCTGAGTAACCAAGTTTCCCTTTGTCATCTGATCCAGCCTCCTTCTTTGGCCTTGTAAGATTGTCTTGTTAGAGGCCTCAACTTGCCCATTTCCTTGAGGATACCTTGAAGTTGAGAACTGGATCTTGATTCCATGCTCTGCACAGTAATTTCTAACCTTAGCACAGTTAAATTGTGGACTGTTTTTTTCTATGATCGTCATGTGAATGCCCAAATAACATATGATGAATTTCTATATGAAAATTTTCATTTCTTCTCCTCGTATTTTTGACAACGCCTTAGATTTGATCTACTTGAAGTGATAATTGGTAGCAACCAAGAGATACTTCTTGTGTCCACCCCTAGTTCTAGTTGAGAATTCATCCATGATATCCAACCCCCACTGAGTAAACACGTACGAGACTGATACGGGGTGGAGTTATTCTGGGTGCATCAATGGTTGATGGGTGTGCTTTTGGGCATATTCTAGACAGTTGTACTTCATTGTGGGCTAATAGTATCCTTCGGTTAGACATCTGACCACAAGGATTCTACCCCTAATATGCATGCCACATATCCCTGAGTGTAGCTCCCTCATTATCATTCTAGCCTAGGAGGGCAACATATAATGAATTTCCATATGAAAATTTTCATTTCTGCTCCTCGTATTTTTGACAGCGCCTCACATTTGATCTACTTGAAGTGGTAATTGGTAGCAACCAAAAGATACTTCTTATGTCCACCCCCAGTTCTAGTTGAGAATTCATCCATGATATCCAACCCCCACTGAGCAAACACACATGAGACTGATACAGGGTAGGGTTATTCTGGGTGCATCGATGGTTGATGGGTGTGCTTTTGGGTATATTCTAGACAGTTGTACTTCATTGTGGGCTAATAGTATCCTTCGGTTAGACATCTGACCACAAGGTTTCTACCCCTAATGTGCATGCCACATATCCCTGAGTGTAGCTCCCTCATTATCATCCTAGCCTGGGAGGGATGCACTACCAATAGGTCTGGCCCACTAAACGAACATCGGTATAGCTTGCTATCTCAGATATTATATCATGGTGCTTGTCGAATAACCCTTCTAGCTTCGACACAGCCCTCAGGGAGAGCTCCTGCTTCAATGTAGTCTATTAATTCATCCATCCACGAGGGTCCCAAATAAACTGGCATCACAGTCACTGTTTCTTCCTCATTCGTGATGGGCACATGCAAGTGGTCCACTAGGATAGTTCACCTCAGCTGATAATCTATGCTAGAGGATAGGTTCGCTAGTGCATCTGCATGTGTGTTTTTCGACCAGAGAAGTTGCATGATCTAGAATTCTTTGAACTGGTTGACTAAGCCATTTGCTATCATGAGGTACGCCTCTATGGATGGGTGATGAGCCGTGTATTCTCCAAATACCTAGTTTGCAATAAGCTGGGAGTCACTAAACACCTTGATTTTCTTCACGTTCAGCTCTCGAGCCAGCCTTAGCCCTATCGGAAGGGCTTTGTACTCGGCCCCGTTGTTGGTAGCCATCCTAGAGTTAAGGCTTGCTCCATGATTGTTCCATCTGGGGTTTTCAACACCAGTCCTGCACTTGCACCTTTGTCTTTTGAGGATCCATCAATATACAGGGTCCAATGATCGACCCCCTGCTTAGCCGCTCCCTCAACTTTCTCTCTTCTCTCCTGCACTTCCAGTTCTTGTGTTGTGAACTCGGCCAAGAAATATGTCAATGTTTATCCCTTCATAGCTGTTCAGTGTCTGTATTCAATGTTGTATTGTGCAAGTTCAATAGCTCACTTGGTTACCCTACTGGATGTATTTGGGGTGTACAAAATCGTTCTTAATGGGTATTCGGTCATGACAACTATCTTGAAAGTTTGGAAGTAAGGTCTGAGGTTGCGTGATGATATAATGAGTGCTAATATTAGTCTCTCCAACTTGGGATAATGAGTCTTTGCGTCGAGAAGAGCTTTAGAAATATAATACACGGGTAGCTGCCCCCCAATATCTTCTCGCACCAGAGCTCCACTCACAGCCACCTCTGAAACTGCCAAGTACAGGTATAGGTCCTCCCCCAGTACGAGCTTACTCAAAATATAAGGGGAGACCAAATAATGCTTGAGGGCCTGTAATGCTCTTTCACACTCCTCCGTCTATAACTCCCCCTTGGCCTTTTTGTGTGGCTCGAAGAACGGCTTGCACTTATCTGTTGATCTGGATAAGAATTTTCTCAGGGCCGCTAGCTTTCCATTTAGACTTTGGATTTTCTTAACCGTCGATGGGGATTTCATCTTAACGATCGCGGTTACCTGGTTTGGATTTACCTTTATCCCACGCTGAGTCACCAGGTACCCCAGGAACTTCCCTGACCCTACATCAAAGGTGCACTTCCCTGGATTCAGCTTCATCACATGCCTTCACAAAAGGTTGAAACATCCCCTTAGGGCTGATACGTGATCTTGTCTCTTCTTGCTCTTTACCAGCATGTCGTCCACGTATACCTCCATCGTGTCTCCTGTCAAGGGTTTGAGCACTTTGTAGACCAGTCTTTGATACGTTGCTCCTGCATTCTTCAAACTAAAAGGAATCACTTCGTAAGCATAGACTCAATTTTTTGTTACGAACATCGTCTTTGCAAGATCGTCTTCAACCATCTTAATTTTATTGTAGCTGCTGTACGTGTCCATAAATCTATGGGGCTCATGGCCTACCATGGAGTCCACCAATGGATATAGTTTGGGCAAAGGGAAACCGTCCTTAGGGCATGCCTTATTAAGGTCTGTAAAATTGACACATAGCCTAGGTTTCCCATTTTTATTTGTGACTAAGACTACATTGGACAACCATTCCGAGTGTAAAACCTCCTTGAAAAACCTGAATACGAGTAGTTTCTCAACCTCTTGCTCAATTATCCTGTTACGTTCTACTGTGAAAGTTCTTTTCTTATGAGCCATAGGTTTTGCCTTCAGGTCCATGTGGAGCTGGTACTCGATGACCGTTCTATTTATCCCCGACATATCCATTGCTGACCATGCCAACACGTCTCTGTACTCCCTCAGCAGGTCCATTAGACTCTTACAATCAGCTTTGCTTAGTCCAGGTCCTGTCCTTTCACATCGGTCAAGTCTCTCGTGATCAAACGATTCAAGGTCCACGTGCTCCTCTGCCTTTTCCTTGAAAGGCAACTCTTAGGGGTTGAGTTCTATATCTAACTTATTGATCTCTTCTTCTCAACTCCCATCATGTGATTGTTATGTTGAAGGGGAAGAGACCACCGTGCCCCTAGTCCCCTCATATGTTTCCTTCTTCATCCCCTTGGTGGCGAGGACTGTACACAATCTTGTTGCAGCTCTGTCTCCCCTGATAATGATTGGGCCATCAGGTGTTGGGAACTTCAGAACCTGGTGGTAAGTAGATGCCACCACACTCATTTGGTGAAGCCACGATCTTCCTAAGATGGCATTATGACGGGAGGGAGCATCGACCATGACAAACCAGGTAGTCAGAATAGTAAGTGGTGTGTCAACCTAGAGGGGTATGATCCTTAGGGTTCTCACTCTTGACCCTTCAAACCTCATAAGTGTCATGTGATGATCTTGAATTTCACCCATTAGGCTCATTCATTCTACTGCATCCTTGAAGATGACATTCACGGCAGCTCTATTGTCCACAAGGACCCTGGATACTATCATATATGCCATTTGAATATTGACGACCAAGGCATCGTCGTGGTCTTCCTCTTCCTCTAGAAGATCTGTGTCTGAGAATTTGAGCATGTTCACCCTTGGTATCACCCTGATTCTCCCTTACCCTGGGCTTCTTTGCGATGCACTCTTTCTCCTTCAGGGTCGCCCCTAGCTCTTCCGCTAATGCCATTATGTAATTCAAGCTAGGGAAGATGGTGTCCTCCAGATACTCTGGGGCCTAGATAATACAGTTTTACACTGGGTACTTCTCCTCCTTGCCCTTAGGTGGTGGCAGTAAGATCTCGTTATTTCTTTGACACTTACGGTTACCTTGCGGCTTTAATGAATCTTCAACCTTTTTCCTGTACTTTTCAGCCAAGTATTCTCAACAGTACCCCTGATCTACTAACTTCGCCAAATTCCTTTTGAGGACCCCACACTCGATCTTCTTATGCCTGTTACCCTCGTGATAGGCCCAAAAGTCTTTCAAATCAGTCTTGCTTGTCATAAGTGGGGGTCTCTTAAGCCACAGCTCATTCTTGATGTGGTGAAGTATGGTAGAGATTGGTATCATCGCGGGTGGAATAAACAGCTTTCCTCCTGAGCCAGAGAATTGGTGTCCCAAGGCTTTCCTTTTGTTATCATAGCTCCCCTTCCCTTAGTTCGAGTTGCTGGTATTCTAGTTTCTCCTCGTGCTCGTGTTATTTCATGTTGCCTTCTCCGCTGGGGAGTCTCTGCTATATGTTCGAACAGCCTCTACCCAGGCATAGTCTAGAGCTTTATGGTATACCGTGGACAAGTTCTTGGTCTTCTTCCTAATCAGCTTGCTAGCCAGCCCATTAATAAATGCAGTCGTTACGATTATGTCGTCCTTGTAGTCGATCGTGGCATATTCCTTCCTGAACATCATGACCCAAGAGGTTTTGGGACATCCTGGATGAACTTAGCCAAGGGGTTTTGGGACATCTTCTGAGTCCGTTGCTCTGCTTTGGACTCCTTCTTGAACAATCCTTCTTTCCTCAACCTCTCCATTTCCTGGTTCATCATGATGTTATGAGCGCATTAGGATTCCATGAACTGCTCCATCATTCCCATGAGTGGTGTTACTCTAGGGGCCTCCTCAATCGCTCCCGGCTGCGGGGGTTATTGCTCCTGGTTGTCACGGTCACTTGACTCCTGCTGGTTTTTCACTTCGATCACTGGGGCCTCTTATCTCAGCTCCATGATAGAGTTGGGTAGTACTACCCCCTGCCCTTTTAATAGGTTTACCAGATCCAATAAGGTGGTATGGATAACGGTGGCAGTGCCTGCCAACTCGTTCGTGCTCTTAGTGACCCATTCTATTGATTTCTGCAAGACGGTCACATCGAGCCTCATATTAACATATCGTTCCTTAACCCGGTGGAGGTCCTGATCGACCTTGGCCCTCCATCCTCTAGTTCCTTCATTCTCCGGCTCAGAGCCTTCCTCCTCGCTTAGGTGAACATTGTTCGAGAGGTTTGAGGTTTCTTGGCGGGATCTACTGCGAGAGGGTGCTACTATAATTCAAGGCTCCCGTGGTTGGAGCGGTCTGACTATTCCCTCCAGGAGGGGTTATTCCTTTATCTCGCTGATTGCTCATGTCGGTATTGTCATTCTTATCCTCTCATTCACGAGAGTTAGCCTAGGGTTTTGCTCTCAATGAAAGCACCAATTTGTGAGAGCAGATTTTGTCTTCCCTCTAGCTTGAATCTCCGTGAACCTACAAAACAAGTCAGAGCACAGTGTGGTACCACTCTTAGACCATTTGATGCTTAAGTCAGAACTTATCTTAAGAATCAAGGAGTAATTGGCGAAAAATAACGTTACCTTCGACCATGTCGGGATGGTCTATATATAGAGATCGTATTAGGTCTAAGTATAGTCCTTATCGAGCTAGACTACTTTACTTTTGGAGAAGAGGAATCGATTAAGGAATGGATTCCCGTATCCAGGGCCAACCATGTTTCATGATTTCCACAGGCACTTTCGCGTAATCCCTCTAAGATTCATATAAATCATACCATTTTCCTCAAGGATTCCATAAATCTCACGAGGTCCGCATCGTACCTTAGGATTGCCATGCCATCCTACAAACATTCTTGGAGCTTCTATAACGTTCTAGATGCTTCTGGAAGCTTCTAGATAACTCATCTAAAATCGGAGCCCTAATCGTACAGGCCCAAGCCTTTTACTCTATTCACCAAACCTTATTCAGGATCAGATCTGAGAAGCCAATTTCCTTCCATCTCAAGGTGGCCAAAACTGACTCCCATAACAACTACATCTCTTTCGTGATTTGTCCTCAGACAAGGTATGTTTGGAGTTTCATCAAGGTTCCTGCTTCTATTTTGAGTACCTTTAATCTAGACTG
Source organism: Geum urbanum (assembly GCA_946800695.1). Classification (NCBI taxonomy): domain Eukaryota; kingdom Viridiplantae; phylum Streptophyta; class Magnoliopsida; order Rosales; family Rosaceae; genus Geum; species Geum urbanum. Next base: position 1,104,771 of record OX327008.1, on the reverse strand, counting down.
GAGGGCTTGTTTGGATGCTCAATTGTATTGTAATTCGAATGCTCGGGAAGGGGGGGTGTGGTATAAAAGTGTCAGTTTATTGTTATGATTTGTTGGCATTTAAGGAAGTGGAGCAAAATAAAATTTTGATAGCGGATTTAGTTCCTGGTGAGCTTGTTCTTAGTATTGAGAAAGTTGTGTTGGAGTGGTGTAAGGCTAATGATGTTGCTAAAGCCAATGCTTAGAATCAGTATTGTATTAGTAGTTTGCTATGGAAGAAACCATCTCCTTGTTTTGGCAAATTAAATGTTTATGGTTCGCATTCCTCTACTGGGTTGAATTGTGCTAGAGGAATCATCAAAGACTATTATGATGAATGGATTGTTGGTTTATAGGTTAATGTTGGCTGTGGGAGTGTTTTGCATGCTGAAGTTTGGGGCATTTATAATGGCCTTAAGTTGGCTAGTGACAAACAATTTAAGTACATTGAAGTTGAGTCTAATTAAGTTGTTGTAGTGCAATTGTTGAAGGAGGACGATTTTGATGTTCATCCCTTTGGTGCTCTAATTACCAGTTGCAAGAGTCTCCTTAGCAATTTTGATATAGTGAGAAAGCACATATACATGGAGTTGAATATGGTTGCTGATGTCTGTGCAAAAAGTAACCTTAATCAGTCGATCATGATATTGGGCTTGTTATCCTAAAGGATGCTCTGATCTATGCTATTTCTACTTTTTTAGATGATTTAGGAAGAAGAACCAAATATAGGAGAACTGTGACATCACGATATCTTTAAAATTGTTAATATTTATGTATAATTCAAGTTTGATTTAGCGATCGCTGTAAAAAAATCACCGTTGGTAAGTTCCAAGGTGTCTCGGGTTGACTTTTTATTGAATTGTCGAAGTCAGTTGACTTCGGATGAAAATTGTAGTATTTATCGATACGAATTCGTAGATACAAAGAATGTCAAAAATGGAGTTACGACCAAGAAGTTACTAACGATGAAAGTTTATCGTAAAGTTATTACCGATTTACCATAAATGGAAATAGTATAAAGGGGTGGTTTCTGTTTTGGGAAGAAGGGGGAAGTCTAGATAGGGGTTGACCTCGGTCAACCTTCTCTACCCATAGAGAGAGAGAGAGAGAGAGAGAGAGAGAGAGAGAGAGAGAGTTTCAAAGGGCGAAGTGGTTGTTAGGACCATAATTATGTGTCTATTATGCTCCTAACTTTATGCTTATAGCTTGTTTTCTATGAATAAAGCATTATTTTTAATACGCTTCCTTGTTATGCTAGGAAATTAAGAGTTTGCAAGGAAACGAGCTAAAAGATGGAGATTAATCACTTTTTGAAGAAGCCAAGCAAGTTTTCTAAGCATTTGGAGAAGAAGAAGCAAAACTGAGAAAAAGACGAAAAGTCAACCATCAGTCAAAGTCAACTCCGACCGGTGGCGGTCAACTCTGGCGACCCCTTGCCGGAATGTTTTAAGGCCCAAGAATTCCAAGTCCGAGCCCACAAGGCCAAGGGAGATGATATTTTGGTAGAGACATGTGCCACTCACATGCTTGGTGAGTCATCTTTGGACCACTAAGTAAAGCCTAAAATTGTAGATCATGTCCAACCTTAATTTTGAATTATTTGATGCCAAAATATCTCATCCAAAGCTATAGGGGTCGAGCTCCCCACTACACCTACATACAACTCACCTCATTTCTTAGTTTTTCATAGTGTTAGTCTCTCTCTTAGGCATCCATCCATACCTAACCCATATAGCCATCTCCTCCACCTCTTAAACACCCATTAGCACCACTAAAATGTTTGAAAACCTCCATCACCACCACCATACTTTCATTTACACCATCTTCTCTTAAGTCTAAGGTGGGTGACTCAAGTTTTTGGAGCTTAGGAGCATATTTGGAGCAAGAAGGGAATGAGAGCTTGGAGCTTTTGGGACTCTTTGGTTATCTCTTCTCCTATTTGTCTTTAATTTATGTATCTATACTCTATCTTAGCTATTGGTAGTGAGTAATTGTCTTTTGGAAAGTTATGGCTTAGCCCTAGCCAATTTGATGTACATACAACTATATTTTGACTTATGGATTTGATTTTGGTTTAGTTTATTAAATGTTGTGAATGAGTTTGATAGATTGTGATGTGACTGTGGTATGTTTTCATATTCATGTTTTGGCCATGACTAAGTTAAGATGCGTTTAAGGAAGCTAAAAATGAACCTAAGTGAACTAGTCACTCACCTAAGGAAGATAAGCATGTAAACATGACTTAGGTCTATACTTAAAAGGATAAGCCTAAGGTTTGGTTTCCATTGTGCTTGAGCATGGACGGAAGCCTTCTTGAAGTCCGAATGATTCAAGGAGCTTCGGTCAAGCTTACATTGACTCGAAGGAGCTTTGTAGCTACTTGTTACTTCTTCTAATTTATGTTCTAAATGGTGTGGATTAGGAAAGTCATTAGAACCTACTTCTATATTCTCTAATAGAGACTTAGGAAGGAAAGTCAATCACATTCATCATAAGTGATCACATATTGAACTCATTAGGCATGTGGTATGATTAGGATATGATTTATAATTGAGTTGCATTCTAGTTTCGGTTTGCTTTATATTTGAATGTTGGGCCAAACACTTCTAATGCTCTAATGGCCTAGAAGATTCGGTTCACAACCAATGGTGATTCCTAAAGATCACAAATTGGACAAGCACGTGTGAATCAAACTAAACTCATAACTTGGACATTGTTTATACATTGATTTGGCTAGTGGCGATATCTCTAGCCGACCAAACATTTCCTTTATTTGCTTTACTTTATGTTTTCGCTTTATTTAGTTAGTTATTCAACCAATCAACTCGTATAATCACTCACCGTAATTGCATCAATCATTGCAATGCCAAGTCTCCAAAGGACTTGGTAGTGTGAGATACACTTTTACATTTTATTTCCTTTTAATGTCAAGTATTGTCTAGTGAGCCGTAGTCTTTGTGCTTTTCAGTCTGAGCTAAGGAATCTAAGTGCTTAATCTTCATGGGTTTGACACTCGATTTCCTTTTCTATACTATTACTTGTTCTCGTATACTTGCGGGTGAAGATCATTCTTGCACTTATGAGTTAGCCAATAGCTTACTAAGTGTGGGGTTATAAATCTTCCAACAGTGGTGCACCAACGGTGGGCCGCCGTCTGGCCAACTCCGACCTCGGGATCAGGGGGGGTAGACGCGGCTTGGCATTTGTTACCCATTTCTGGGTTCGATCGACGACGAGGAGGCCAGAGAAAAGAGAATTGACAGACTGAAATTCAAGGGTTTCGGGCTCGCCATCGATGGCATGATTTCCGGCTGATTTTAGGTATCAATCAAGGTCATGAGAACATCTTTATGAGTTGTACAAACTTGTATCGGTTGTGTTTGCAGGTGTTTCCCTAATTGAAATCGAAAACGTTTGATTCCGATTGGAATTCGTTCGGCTTCCACTGGTGGTCATTTAATTAAAGTTGTTGGGCACAAGGAGAGCTTTTTATTGATAGGTCATTATCCATTGCCAGCGGTGGTCGCCAATGGTGGCGCGTGGCTGGAAAAATTTAACCGAAAAACTTATTTCCGAAATGTGTCGAGTTATAAGTCATTGGGTCGTGAGTTTTAAAATTCCATTTAGGCTTCGTTGTCTCAATGGGTGGGTGGTGGCGATGAGGTTCGCCACCAGAGGCGGTGCGGGCATCAGAGAAACTAGTTCTGTTGTTTGTGTTTACAACTTTTTATCGTAATAAGTTATCGAATTTGTTATCAACTGAAATAGTTGATTTGATTTTCATATCGAGTATTTCCTCGATTTATCCGACAGTTTTTTATTTTATTCATTTTGACGATTTTCGACAAGGGTCGAGTCGTCACAAGAACAGTTGTTGGGCCAGTTACTAAGGATCGATTTCCCATTTTGCTTTCTTTTCTGGGTCTTATTTTGACCCCATATGTAGCAAAAAAAAACTTGTAAATTAAAATGGCTTTGCGTGCCGAATGGTGGCAGATGTCTGGTTTGTTGTGCCGATAGGTGAGGGATTTTGGCAATTCAGCATGCTGGAGGTGGGCGGCTGAGTGTAGACGGCTTCTTGGGCCTACCTCACAAATCACAACGACAAGGGTCTACATAGGTCTGGACACGAGATAGGATAGAATGAAATTAAATTGTTTTCTTTACTTTTTCGAGGCCCAAAGTTGTACTTTACAGAGGGATTACAAATCTCACTAGTCACAAACCTAGTCACAAAGGTAAGAATCCAGGAGAAATAACTAGAATAGTCCCTCAAGTATGACACTTTATAAACTTTGGTCTCTTATGTATGTCATATATCACTTTAGTTTCTGAAGTTTACCTTCGTCTATCACTTTGGTCAATTAAGTATATATAACATATATCACTTTAGTCACTCAATTCTAGTTCCGTGAGTTTCGTCTAACATTTTGGTCACTCCGTTTTAATGAATTTGGAGGACGAAAGTGAATTTGAAATGCATACTTGAGTGACTACAGTGATATATGCATATCATACTTGAGTGACCAAAGTGATATCAGAATGTAAACTTAAGGAACCAAAGTGATATATGTCATGTGATACCAAAATTTATAAAGTATCATACTTAAGGGATCATTTCAGTCATTTTATCAAAATGCAGAGGTTGAATAGCAACGGTGGATGCAGTCAATATGGCCAAAAAATTAAACACAAGAGCGCTTGATCGAAAAGAAATGTACCCCTACACTTGTGAACTATGAACTAACTCATAAATGTAAAGAATTCTTCCACCTGCAAGTATACGGGATTAAGTCATAGTATTTATAAGGAAGTCGAGTATCGAACCCACGAGAATTGACCACTATAACTCCTTAGCTCGACTCGATACAGCGCTTAAAATCATGGATAAACTAAACACTAAACTTGACACTAAAGCTAAAACAAAATGCGGAAATGTACCTCGCAAAACTAAGTCCTTTAGAGACTTAGAATTATAAGGGGTGGTTAAACTATGGTGAGTGATTAAACGAATGTTGATTGATTGATGTATTAGTCTAATGCAAAGAGATTAAAATAGCAACAAATTCACAATAAATAAGAATGGTTTAATAGGGAAATCCCCATTAACCATGTGATACTCAAACAATATCCTGATTTATGTAGGTAGATTATTAAAGTTAGTTTCACACAATTTATGTCCAAATCATGACCTTGTGAATCATGTTTGTTTTTTAACCTAAGTTCCTAGGAATCTAGAAAACTTGAGCCCAATCTTGAAGCATTTAGTGAATCAAGATCAAGAACTAAGCCATTTCGGGCTTATGTCTTGACCGTATATCACATGAGTAAAGTCAACAAGCATACAATGTGATAATTGTATAAGGTTCCCCTTCCCGAACCTCTATTGGAGGATCCAGAAGGAAGTATAAGTAAATCTCTCAATCCGCACTGATTGGGTTACGAATCAAGAAACCAACTAGTAGCCACAATAACCTTTTTGATTTACTGTGCGCTTGACTAAAGTTCCTTAAGTCTATTGAGACTCAAAGAGATTCTAGTCCTTGCTTAGTGATAAGGAAACCAAACCTTAAGGTAAACCCTCTTAGAATAAACCTAAATCATGTTTACATGCTCATTTAGCCTTAAGTGAGTACCTAATTCAATTAAGATCCCATTTTTAGTCTCTTAATACATATATTAACTTAGCTAAGGTCAACACATGTATAAGTGAAACCAATCATGAAGCTCAAGCATATAAAAACCCACAAATACAAAGCAGCTCATTCACAAACACAACTTTACAAAACATACACAAAAACGTAAATTATACATGTGGGTGCAGATTTGGATCTCCTTCTAGCTCCGCTCCCTTGGTTAATGAAAGCACCAGATCGTAGGGGTTAGCTATGATTGTTGAAGGTTAAAACCCTCTTCCTCCAGTTTAACGTTGTCGTAGGTCCTTGATAAGTTGTTTTCCTTGAGCCGTCATTGAGTATTCCGTCTAAAAGACTGCAAAACAAGTCCAAGTACTGGTGATACCGCACTTAGACCCTCTGATGCTTAAGTCAGTAAAGAACCAAGCATAAGCATATATTAGGGTTGAATGAGTTGCCTTTGCCAAGTTATGGCGTCATGTATATAGTGATCGTTCAAGTTCTAAGCATAGTTCGTATAATAATAGGACTACATACTTTCAGATAGAAGGTGTCCATTAAGGAATAGATCTCCACATCCAGGGCTAATCATGTTTCCAGATTACCACAAGCCCTTTGGTATAATACCCTTAGGATTCATACAAATCTTACCCTTGTCCTCTAGGATTCTGTCAATCCCTCGAGGTCTGATCATACTATTCGTCGAGGTCCGATCATGCAATCTCTCAAGGCTTGATCGTGCATTCCCTTGAGGTTCGATCGTACTTCGGGATTGTCACACCATCATACAAACAATCCAGAGGCTTCTACACCATTCTAGATACTTCCAGAAACATCTAGATTAATCGATTCATACTTGGAACCCTAATCGTACAAGCCAAAGCCATTATTCCAATTATCGCACCTCTTCTGCTTGCAGACCTGGTGGGCCATAATCCCTCCAACTCGATGTGGTCAAATTTGGCTCCTACAAATACCCCAAAGGCACACCAAGCAGACCTTGCATCAATTGGTGTGGCTTCACACTCCAGCTAATTTGGCCTACAAAGACATCAAAGCAATAATATTAAACATATTAAATCAAACTGAAAAAGAAACACATACCTTAACCATGATCAATTCATGGAAGCAAAACTCCATTAAGAGATTCCTCATTCTTCATTCAAGTTTTCTTGTTCCCATAGGTCTTCCACTGGATACCTCGACATTCCAATAGACAAATCGTTCATGAACAAGAAGATAATAATGAGCTTCGCAACTTGCTTAACTCAGATCCTTCAGCTTTCTGCATTGATGAGCTCATGAATGCTTGAAAATCCACTCATATCTATCCTTGGAGTCTTTTCTCAGCTTGGAATGCCAAATAAATCATTATAACTTGGTCTCCATAGAGAATGCTCAACAAAAAGTCGTTGCGGAAATTTCTGGAAGATTCCTCAAGGTTTCTGAAAAACCATCGAGGTTGCTAAAAAATCCTCGAGGTATGGATGACCTTTGAGTTCTGAACGACCCTTGACGTCAGAACGACCCTTGAGGTCAGGAGAACTCCATGGCTTTTGTAGATTGCTTATTTAGAAACCTTAGGAAAAATAAACGCGTTCCTTCAAACATGATCATCTTCTACCCTGGTTCGTAGGATCATCTTAGGCATGTACTTTTGCCTAACAAATCGAAATTGACATCTTTCTTCGTGCTCGATCAAACAGGCATGCGCGAATAGATGTCATTCTCACGTTCCAGAATAGATAGTTCACAAGCTTGGTGGCAATCTGCACCAACTCTATGACACTTTCCTCAAGCTTTATGGAACTTTCCTCCAGCTTTCCTCAAGCTTTTAGTTTTCATGGAAAGCTTGAGGCTTTATGGAAAACTGCAACTTTTCTGGAAAATAACTTCTTCTGAAAGTAATCAGCTTACGAAGCATTCCATATATTTTTCTCTAGCTTTCGGGCAGTAGATTTTTCACCCTCGATCTTTCCGAGGTATTTATGAACAATACAGTTCAAACTTTCATCAAACGTATCTTTCTTGATCAATCAGCAAATCTTTCTCAAGCAAATCATTCAACTTTTACAATATACCTAGGGTCGCCTCTGAGTAGCTGTGGCCGCAGCATGCCTCTTGGACCCCACAGATCGTACAAATGATCACGAATGAGGTTTATAGAGAGCTTCTGTAATTTATTGAGGTCTCTGAGGAATGCTCGTAGTTTTGAAACGATTCCCCTCAAAAGACTGCTAGCTTAGTCTTAACCTTGTACTAAAGGTTATCGTACTCTGAAGCTTCGTTGAAACCAAGTTTTTTCGCCTGATAAGATCCCTTGGATTTTCCTATCCATAAAAAACTTGTCCCAGGTGCTACAACAAACTCCCACAAAACTAAAATCATAGCTGGCTTATCCCTAAGGCATCACCAAATGAATCTGAAGGCAATTAAATGCCCAAAAGTGCCAGGATATGGTTGAGTTACCTATAGGGCATTGTCAATCTATCTTCATCGAACCTACCCTTATCAAATCTAATCTCGAGGCCTTACTAACCCAAGATTACTTTAAACTCTCGTGGGATTTTTCTCTGAGTGTTTTGGTCTATCCATAGGCATCCTCCTTGATGCCCTAACCTCCCTTAGGATGTCTTACCTTTGGGAAAGTTAATTAGCTCGCTGGGTGAAGGTCCTTCCCATGGGAACCAACGTCATCTGCCCCACTTGAGCTCGGTGCCTTTCCTGGGCGTTAAGCTCCTCGTAATCAAATAACACATCAAACAGATCGTACACTTGCAAAACATTCTTGCAAAGACAAGTTAATCGTACTTGATCGTACACAATCAATTCATTGAATAAATCGTGATTACCCCCCCTTTGAGGGATGAACATAATTCTAAGATATTTCATGGAGCTTGTCCGAGAGATTCTTCCCCCCCCCCCCAGAGGGTATTCTGACCTACTGTCATGAACCTCAAGGGAATATCTAGCTGTCACAAACCTCGAGGGAATGTTCTGAAGTCGAGGAGACCTAGACGGATTATATTGCTAAGAACCCCACATCAATGGATTAACTCAGAATACTCTAGCTTTCAAAGCTAACGATGTCCATCATCGTCTCGAGCAATAACACATTCTATGCTCGAGGACTCTATATAGATCCACGGGAAGACATCCCCTCAGCTAGTATCATCTTCTTCTTGTGACATGAGAGTTTGAAAAACAAAACCCTCAAGCTTTCCTTCGATTTTTTGGGTTTCCTCGAGCTCACAATGAAGATTGATAAACTTTCTTGAAAAACCCCTAAGAATTCTGTAAAGCCTCGAGGTTTCCACATTGCAGCTGCGTATGAAGCTTTTTTCCCGTTTCTTGTAGTCAAGATTGACCACAGAGGCTTCATAAAAATCATACACGTGAATATATCAAACACATCATTGCTCCTCAAGTAAAACCATCGTACTTCACTTAAACCATCATACTTCATGCTCTTACTACAATTCTAAGTAAATATGCTTCATCGATCTCCAAGTGGCTTGACGATCCACATCAAGATTCAAAGGAAATACTAATATTGGCCATGCTTGATGGCATGATCTGTTTTAGACATGGTTGTTCGTAGAGGGTTGTGATAGCCTTAATGCTTCTGCTCGGCTCCTCAAGCTCTGATAATGTCTGGCCTCAAGCCCCCTGCTTGACCCTTCAAGCTCCAAAAGCCTCTAATCCTCCAGGTTAGAAATCGTCCCGTAAGCTTTCCACTCGAAAGCTTACGACCTTTAAGGTCTCTGATTGATCCCTTAAGCATGATGATCGTCCCTCAAGATTGTTAACCAATACCTCAAGCTTGCTAATCAATCCCTCAAGCTTACTGATTAACCCATTTGCTTTCCATTCAAAAGCTCCCCACCCTCGAGGTTTGTGATCGATCCCTTAAGCTTTACAGCTTGAAAGCTCATGATCCTCAAGGTTAGTAATTGATCTATCACCTTCCCTCGAGGTTTTTGATTGTCCACTTAGCCTCATGGGTCTTTGGTCCACAAGATGATGCTTAACCCCCAGCACGGTTCACAGGTTGATGCTCAACCCCCAGCTTGTTCTTCGACCATCGGTTATCTCTAAAGAGATAGTTAATCCTTAGCTCAGTTGCCTTTTCACCAGGAAGGTTTAGGCCCCTTATGTGCATGCCACATATCCTAGAGTGCAGTTCCTCCATTATCGTCTTGGCTATAGGGGATGTACTGCTAGCAGGTCTGACTCACTAAAGGATCGTCGGTACAGCTTACCGTCTCTGATGTTGTATTGGGCTGCTTGTCAAATAACCTTCATGGCCTCTGTACACCCCTCAGGGAGAATTCCCGCCTCATTGTAATCCATCAATTCGTCCGTTTGTCCATCCATGAAGTTCCCATCTGTATTGGCGTCACTATCACTGCTTCCTCCTTGTCTTTACTGGGCATAAGCAAGTGATCCACATGGGTCATTCACCTCAGCAGATAATCTGCACTGGAGGCTAGGTTGGCCAACGCATCTGCATGTGTATTCTCTAACTTGGGAAGCTGCATGATAGAGAACTTTTCAAGCTGGCTGACCAGCCCCTTTGTTATCCTAAGATATGCCTCCATAAGCACATGATGACCCGCATACCCTCCAAGTACCTGGTTCGTAATCAACTAGGAGTCATAAAACACCTTGATCTTCTTCGCATTCCACTACTACAAAAGGTGCTTTATGCAAACGCCGATTACACAACGAGCTTAAAAAATGTGTTGTGTAATAGTGAAAAAATGAAAAACTACTGTCATACATCGTTTTGTTTAGAGCCCCGTTGTCTATTATAGATAAAATCTTTCATCACACAACAAACGTGTACTTTTACGTTGTATAATGGTGATAAAATGAGTGGCATGTCCCCCTTCATTTATGAAGTTTGAACATGATCTAAACATGGCTCTTTTGAACATATCAAACAACAGTTATTCACATAATCATTGTATATGTTTTGAAATCAAGCTCCCAAAATTGGCTTATTTGAGTTTTCTTCCTACTATGAACTATTACACAACGATAATTATATACTTGGGTTGTATGACAAAAATATTGGCGGCAACTATTGGATGTCATTTTGTTTCCCACCAAATTTAACATAATAACACAACGAAGTATATAAGATATCGTTGTATAATCACATGCTGGTTGCAACTATTCGATGCCATTTTGTTTCCCTCAATTTTGACACAACGAAAGATATAAGACTGCGTTGTATGAAAAAGATGTTGGCGGCAACTATTTTATGCAATTTTGTTTCCCCCCAATTCCATCAATGTCACACAACGAAAACTATACCAATCCGTTGTATGGAGAAAGTTTTGGTGGCAACTATTTGATGTCATTTTGTTTCCCCCCAAGTCAAAATATTCACATAACACAACATACGATACTCTATTGTATGATAAAAACCTTTGTGATCAAAGTGTCCACACTTTAGCACAACGTAGACTAACATATCGTTGTGTGTACTCTAAGGCACTATTTATAAAGGATTTGTAATTTAGGGTTTGGGGTATAGGGTTTAGTGTTTAGGGTGTAGGGTTTAGGGTTAGTGTTTAAGGTATAGGGTTTATTAATAAGAATAAAGGTTTTAAAAATAAATTTTGTTTTTAATGTTGGTTAATTTATTTTAACTTATGTAAGTATATGTAAAAAGTAAAAAGTAAAAATTTGAATAGATGGTTTAGATTATATCTTGTAATTTTCAATGGTGGGAGTTTAATTGAGATTGTGTGAAATGACATCAATGCTCTTCTCTTATATACTGCTTATTTTCCTATGGGGGAACTAGGTAAATTGATTTTTATGTCAATTTTTTTGACACTATGAGATAGATATGTAATCTACAAGAATGTGAGTCAAAATTTTGATCTTAAAAAATTACTTTAGGGAGGGATAATTTACGCTTTAGTTGTAAGGGTACTACGGTTACATTTGGCGAAATGCATGGATCGAGGTCGAAATCAAGTCCAAAATTTATAAAATTTTAACAACGTGCTTAGAATATTCCGACCAATCAATCCAATGATCAATTTTATAAAATGATTACACATTATCGATTTAGTTTCACAAAGGTCTTTCTTCCATATAACAAAGGAACCAAGTTAAGAACTTTAGTACACATATGGAGAATTCAAGTAATATGAACACTAAAAATGTTCTAATGATAAACGAGGCCATATAGAATGGTCCACCTTGTAATAATAGACACCGTACATAAAAATTAGCCTCGTCGGAGTACGTTTAGACCCCTGTCAATACAGTCAAACAAAATATGTGAAAAGACTAAAATACCCTTCTCTTATATTTTGCTTATTTTCCTATGGGGGGAGTAGGTAAATAATTTATTTTTTAAAATTTTATAACATTATATGATAGAAATAATCCCACGACCTTGTGTGTACAAGGTTTGGTCTCAAATTATTTTTTACAGAGTGAGAAATTACGTTTTACGCATAAGGGCATTATGGACATAATTTTTGGACACACGGATCGAGGATTTATTGAAATCGAAAAATTCTAAATTTTTTATAGTGGGCTTAGATCATTTTGATTGTAGCATCTAAGGGTCGGTTTTGTAAATTTATTACGAATTCATGATTAAGTATCACAAATGTTTATATTTTCATATAACCAATAAACAAAGTCAACAATATTAGTTGTCAAATAGTGAATTTAAGCAATACGAAAAATCAAAATGGTCTAACGAGAAATACCTTGCTGTAATATGCAACGTTGGAAAAATTAGCTCGATCAGAGTTCTTTTAGGTGCGGGTCAAGGAAGTCAAACAATATTGGTTAAAGACTTGTATACCCTAGCTTTTTTATATATTGCTTATTTTTCTATGGGAGGAGTAGCTAAATAATTTTTTTTGTCAATTTTTTTCAATGCAATGAGATAGAAATGAATCTCACGAAAATATGTGCATAAGATTTGGTCTCAAATTAATTTTTTACGGAGTAATAAACTCACAACATATGAATAATCATATGGTGACTCCAAACTACATGAAAAGTTGAAATAGTCATATATTTCCTGTATCTAACGATCGATTTGGCAAAATAATTTTTTAGTGTGCAATTTGAATTAATTCTTTTGTTAGTAATCTTGAATATTGGTAAAAATCAAAACATAAAACAAACAAAAAAATCCTAGGTGAACTTAAGCACTTCCGCCTCCCCCTCAAACAAATCTCCTTCTCTCTCTCTCTCTCTCTCTCTCTCTAAAGACAACCTAAACAAACCCTCGAAACAACTCTTTAATGAGCCTCTCTGCTGTGCCCAAGAGGCCAAGACCCGCCGTCCGCCGACTTGTCAAGTCCCACTGCTTCTTCGACAAGGAGTCCTCAAATCCTACGGCCGCGCCGTTATACTCGAACACGCCTTAACCCCCTACCACCGAATGGACCGCCTCACTTCGCCTCCCATCGCGAATCATGCGGCCTCGCCTTGGCCTTGCCCTGCTGCGACATCGATGCTGGAGTCAACCTCAACTCTGACTCCTCCAAAACTTCACCCTTCCCCTCCAAATCTGATCGAGCAGTAGATAATGGTGAGGCTTGCTTCGACTTTGTCGTCGCTGCATCCAGATCTGGCTGAGCTCGAGATCTGCAACTGTGTCTCCTCAACGCCACCCTCGATGCCACTCTTTCAACTGCCGCCGGATCTCGTCCGAACGACCTCACCGTTGAGCCGCCGCCCACACTTTATGCACTATCCACCACCACCTCAAACCCATCCATGCCGCACACACCACTGTCGCTGCCTGCTAGCTAGAACTGCCGCTTGCAAGCCTCGGTGACAGCTAGCACTGCCTTTAGCCATTGTTCAGTTGAGCACAATAGCAGTGTCGCACACCCCTCCACATTACTCCTCCTCTGCAGCCTCTACTGCTGCTCACACCCACGATGAGGTTTTGCCTTCATCTTCTCCCTCTCCCTCATGATTTTGTTTTTCATAATTTGTTCCAGATTTAGGAGAAAATTTTGGTTCACTTTTTGGTACAATTTTTAGTGTTGAAATTAGTTTCGGTGTTAGCAATTTGAACGTGAAACTTTGCTCTGTATGGAACTGAAACTATGATTTTAAATGTCAGCAATTGGATAGTAATAAATATTGATTCGTATGAGCCGTGATATTGTTTGGGCTATTACCTAGGCATAATCGAGCAGCAGAATTGCTTTAGTGTTTGGCCTCATGGGAGATAGTCTATGGTGAGAATATTTATGTTCAAATGTTAGTTGGATTCGGTGTCTGGTTGGTTATGTGATTTGTTGATTGATTGTGATTTTTGTTGAGATTGAAGGTAAGAGTTACACTTGCCATAATTTAGAATCCTTTCAGGTCCAAGTTGGTAGCGGCTATTCTTGGTGGTGTCGATGATATCTGGATTGCAAGTTGCAGTTCTATGTTTTGGTGCGTATAGCTCAATATATTCCTAAACTATTAAGGATTCTTGGTCGTATATGCTGATGTTGTTTATTTTATTTAGAAACCATTCGAGATCAATAGTAGATTAAGTCCGTGAAGTCCTCATGTAATTGAAGGTAACTGACCTAAACACTACATTATGTGCTCGATTAGTTCAAGTTTGTGTTACTATGTGTTTACTAGTAGCCACCGATGTTGTTTGCTTGAATGAATTCAGTTGTCTACGAATGAGTGTAGAACTAATAAGCTAGTTCAGTTATGCATGTATTGCTAGTATATTTACTTTGCTTGATATGAGTGTAAAACTAATGAATGATACCCTTGTCGCTAGCAGTTCCAATGCCTCTGCCTACTAGACGATTTTGTGTTGGGTTCTGGTGGTTCCTCCAAAGACATGGCTTGTGTAGGTATAATTTAAAGTTAGCACCTGGTCCTTTTCTTTAGTTTAGGCAAGTAGATTAAGAATGAATCAAGTGTGTTGTGGTTTTATCAGTTGAGCAAATTTTAGCTGGGAGCCAGGCTTCATCTTTGATCCAAGGTAGAACGGCTCGAGTTGCTACAACATATACTATTTATTGACATCTTTTCTTTGGGTGATGTTTATGCAGATGTATCTTGTTTGCTAGTTATGTATATAAGTATGCAGATGTATAGGGTTGACAACATTATAGATAAGATTGACTTGATGATGTAAAGATGGTTCCACCACAGGTTTATGCACTGTTGAAAGGATTACATATTCCACCATATATTTATGCACTGTTTAAAGGTTTTTATGTAATCAATGGATGGAATATGATATATTTTGTCATAAATGAATCGTTAATTTAATATATTTCAGCTTGTATTTTGGTTTTAGGGTTCCATGTATGAATTGATTAATTTAGAGGTTTCTGGAAGTATCTAGAATGATGTAGAAGCCTCTAGCATGTTCGTAAAATGGTGTGACAATCCCAAAGTACGATTAGACCTTAAGGGAATACACGATCGGACCTTGAGAGATTGCATAATCAGACTTCGAGGAATAGTACAATCAGACCTCGAAGGATTGATAGAATCTTAGAGGAAAAGGGTAAGATTTGTATGAATTCTAATGGGATTACACCAAAGGGCTTGTGGTAATCTGGAAACATGATTAGCCCTGAATATGGAGATCAATTCCTTAATGGACTCCTACTATCTGAAAGTATGTAGTCCTATTCTTATACGGACTATGCTCAGACCTTGAACGATCACTATATACATGACGCCATAACTTGGCAAAGGTAACTCATTCAACCCTAATATACGCGTATGCTTGGTTCTTTACTGACTTAAGCATCAGAGGGTCTAAGTGCGGTACCACATGTGCTTGAACTTGTTTTGCAGGCTTTTGGATGGAATACTTAATGACAGCTCAAGGAAAAATACTTATCAAGGATCTATGGAAACATTAAAATGGAGGAAGAGGGTATTAACCTTCAACGATCATAGGCAGCCCTTATTATCTAGTGCTTTCATTAACCAAAGGAGCGGAGCTAGAGGGAGATCAAAATCTGCGCCCATAAATTGATGCTTTCATTGAGAGAACTCCTTGCATGGATCGTTTTGTGATCATCTAGTGACCCTTTCATAAACGGCCTCTCCAAGAATTCAGGTCTATCGGTTTATCACCTAAACCCTAAAAAATACGATGAAGAACGACGTTTCAGAAACCCAGAAAAATAAAGCATCAGTTCGTCAATATTATGGCAATGCTATAGGAAACCTCAGACAATGAATCATATACCGTTGGAAAGTTATGGAAGTCTAGTTCCCAACAAAACAAATTTCATCTTAATCGGAATTAAGAGTA
Organism: Geum urbanum; assembly: GCA_946800695.1. Lineage (NCBI taxonomy): Eukaryota > Viridiplantae > Streptophyta > Magnoliopsida > Rosales > Rosaceae > Geum > Geum urbanum. Next base: position 1,088,826 of record OX327008.1, on the reverse strand, counting down.
AGAAGATATAATGGATTTACCGGCCAATGGTCAAATCTGACGAAAATAATATCGCTGCCACTGGTTTGTTTTGTGGGCTGCTTTTGGTGAGTAAAATCCAATACTCAAATAGGGTATGACCTATGATTGGAAAATTCCTTTGAGTCTATTTTTCAACGCTATATTAATCGCATCAATCAAAGATATGTGGAGGAAGATACAGATAAAGTTCCAAAATGTGTCAAGCCTTAGGAGAGATGTAGTTCTCTACGAATGCATTAAGTTTGAACGATGATGACCAGCTACTGACTAAGCAACTTATTTGATCGAGAACAGTAGCTTAAGCACAGAAGCAACAATATTTTATGAAAAGACGATAGCTCTCTCCAAGTCAGGAGAAGCAATGGTTTTTCACAAAGAGAAGATAGCTCTCCACTCCAAAGTGTACGGTTTCTAGCAAAGAATAATGTATTTTCCAATGAAAGCAGCCTTCCCCAATAGCATCAACCTTGCACGACAACTAGCAATCCTAGCAGGGGTACGTTGATGGAAAGCTGGGGAACATACACTTGAAATCAGGGAAAACATGGAAGTTCGAAGTCCCCTAGCTTTCTGTGAAGGGAAAACATAGGGTGGTTTTGATGAAGGGAAGGGTACACTGTTGGAAGATCAAGAATAGAATCCTCAAGGTGTTGAAGATTTTACTAGCTTGGCTCTTATGATTTTCAAACTTGGAAAATCATGTATGAGGAAGAAAAATGAAGCCACAATCACACAAAGCGCAATGTCACAATCGACCTCGAGGGTCTACCCCCTATTCAGGAGTACGATCGAGTTATACAAAGTAAATTATGAGGAAAGTTCTACCACACGACAACATCTACATATTGTAGTCTACATCTACATGTTGTAGTCTATATCTACATGTTGTATTCTACAACGAATCATGAAGTTACATGTTGGATTGTATGATTTTTCCAATGGTAATCCAACACTCAGCAAGGTGCACTTGCGGATAAACAACCATCTTTATACAGCATGGATGGTGAAGACTTGAAGACCACAAAGACAACATCTCCGAGAAACCTTTGAAAGCTGAAGATCAAATGGAAAGCTTTGGCATGGGGGTAGTAAGTTATGCAACCATTGACCAATATCTTGTCAAACCATGCATGAGTAATCTCCAAGGCTCAAGATAATGTCCAACAAGTAGAAGTATTGGAAGATGTATCAGAGTACCAGAGGAAGTTTGGAACAAATAAGAAGAATATGAGAAGAAGAAGGGTTTCAAGGTTCGAGCAGGGAAATCTGCCTATGCAAATCAGTTGAATTCAAAGGAGAACTGGGAATAGCTCAAAATGAACCAGGTTACAATCTTTATATTCATGGAAATTCCTAAGTGTCTAGTTTCTAGAACATCTTCCGGATTGTGATTATCATGTTTCATGAAGAAGTTATGACTGATTTAGTGCAAGGAGGTCAGTCTGCTCGGGAATCTGACCCTTTACCTCACCATGAGGAGTAGCTCGAGGACGACCATAGGGAGCAGCGTAACAAGGAGTGACGACCAAAATCAGAAGAAGAGGATCATAGATGAATGGCTATGCTCACTAACGAGATCAAGAAACTCATGAAACCCAACCAAGCTCTCTATCTCGATAACACTTCACCATATCAAAGACGAGCCGCATTTGAAGAGAATTCCCCCACTCTCGAACCGACCCAAGAACAACTGAAAGGAATTCTGTGTCTGCCACAAAGTGAACGATCATAAAGTTATACTTTACCGACCTAGTTGACTAGAGGTATTACTAGGAGTATTTGACCGATGAGTACAAGTGAAAGCTCGAAGATTCAGTGAGGCCTCAGGGTAATGACAAGCATCCCAAGAATGACTACACCTTTCCGCCACTAGCTAAAGGCCAAGAGAAGAAGTGCTTAGTGTTATACTGTATCATGAGAGCTCCAAAATACCTTGGAGGAATGACTTTTCCAAGTAGCAGTTGGATAATGCTAGAGGTTAAGGAATTAGGGGTATCCTCTAGGTAAGAATGCTTGAGGTACGATTGAATGGCAGAATTTGGAGACCTGGGGGCATTCTCAAGCTCATAATGCTCAAGGTCGTGGCAAGAAGGCTCGAGGTATGTCGATGCTCAAGGGAAGATTACAAAGACCAAGGAAGAAGACGCCATTCACCGAATAAAAAAGATATTTTCTATCCTTCACTAATGAATGATTATGCAATATTGAACACAAGAGTTGAAGAATCCTCTGATCTACGACCAGAGAGCACGAGGGTAACAAGCCAGGAGGAAAACCTAAGTGGAGGTCTCTGGGCAGACCTCAAGGAACGTCAGTTTCGTAGGCAACAAAATAAGGCCAGAAACAAGGAGTAGAACGGAATTCCCTAGACCGAGAGATGAACCATCAAGGTTTTCACGAGAAGCAACTTCAGAGCTCGTGGAGAGCTAGAGAAATAAGGCTGAAGACCATGTATGCTCTTACATGTAGTGGAAGAAAACACATCCTGCTTACCTAGCCGGAATATGATCGATATCGAGCTTATGGAAAAATCATGACCTCAAGCTTTACGCCGAAGCTGGGGGTAGTTTTTCGAAGAATTTTGGATCGGAACTGGGGGCATTGTTTCCCTTAGCTCAAAAATTGTTGGGGGTAAGGATACCACACCTACACCTTCAGAGCATTTTGGAATTCACTAGGAAGCTGCTAAATTAAGGAGGAGACCACGAGGGTGCACACCCAAAATCCCGAAAGCTCGAGGGATTTTGTACACTTAGAATCTAGGGAACGGTGGATCACTTCACTCTTTGAAACTTGTTGGCCGATCATTAAAACAAGGGCTGAAATCATAGGAGGTCATGCACGGAGAGAATTCAAGCTAAGAACATTGAGTATTCTCCAAGACTCGAACAATCTAACATACTAGGGGCAAGGAGTATCTAGCCAAATATCACTATTTTCAACAAAAAATTCAGAGATGATGTACCTCAACAAAGGTGCTGGAGCAGTTATGGTATTAAAAATTCCAGATGGTACGATCATGGAGCAGCAAGCCCTAACCTTAGAGTAGAAGATGACCAACAATAGAATCGAGTACAAAACCCTTATGGCAAGGCTGAGGTTAGCTCGAGAGCTGAACACTACTACAGAAAATGCATCATACAACTGGTAAATACTGTTGCCAACAGGCACTGAAAACCATTGTGTTACTACATGTTGTGTGATTGAATCATCAAACAACGGGTATTTAACGGTTGTGTGAGAAAACTCCTACAACGATGTTTATTTAGAAATATTTGTGTGATTAGACATGCCAATGTGTGCGCGTAGCATGCTGGCATAGCATCCGACGCGAGCGCATTGCATTTGCATTGGCATTTAGTGCGCGAGAATGACATTGTAATTAGATGACAAAGTTTAGTTTCGAAAAATTGTGTCACTCAACGGTTTTAGTCTCATTACAGTTGTGGAATTTTGATGGACAATATTTCAAACATCACTATATTCATAATTACCGTTGTTAAATATGACTTCATTTATTGTATTTGAATCCTCAAACAATGATATATTCAAAGAACCGTTATATAATTTTATAATGATTCCTTGGTAAATTTGTTGTATGACTTTACTTCACATTACATAATTTTTCTTTAATGACCGTTGTGTGTATTATTTTTCTAATACCATTATTATACCGTATAGGTCCAAGCCCATTATTTCAATTATCGGACCTCTTCTGCTTGCGGACCTGGGGGACCAGAATCACATCAGCTTGATGTAGCCAAATTTGGCTCCTATAGTACATAAATCAAATCATCATTTGTTCACATCACACTACTCATAGACTACTCACTACTCATAACTACAATCAAGTTTGTCCATTGTCTGAAAAATACAGTCAACACCCCAAAAAAAATCATTGTTTGAATGTCCCCAGATGTGCCAAGGAGACAATAGATTTTAATTAGCTGTAGATGGTAATATATTCTAACAACACCCATTTTTTTTATTGTTTGTGCCACAATATTTAGACAACACTCATTATTTTTGATGTTGTATGATATATTATTATACAATGGTTTATATTTATTGAATGAAACTCTTTCAAACAATAGTTTTTTTTTCATTGTGTTATTTCAGATAATAGTTTATTTTGTCTATTGTCTAAATTATAAACAGGTAACAATGTGATTTATGTTAATTGTCTTGGTGGGAGATCAAAATTTGGGTTCCCTCCGACTTTTGTCGAAATTTTTCGTTTCCCCCCACAAGTAAGGAATGAAAAATCGATATTATCGGCGATATTTCGCCGATATTTCGGTTTTTTGAACTTACCTGAAAAATCCGTGAATATATCTCCAAATTTTCTGAATTTTCCGAAACTTTCCGATATTTCCGATATATCCCCGATATTTCCGATATTTTCCGATATTTTCCGATATTTACCGAAATTTTTGAAATTTTCAGTACTTTTTTAATTTAACAAAATTAAAAGCTTGTCAAAATTTTGCAATGCCTTATCCTTCATATATCATGCCTTATGGTCTTCCAACAAGTGATAACACATCGTTACAATCACAAACAAATGCCTCAAATGATGATAGCAATGAAGAAAGTCGAGCAATGCCTGGTTCATACTACGAGCTCCAAAATCTTCAAAGACCGCCCTCTGACCCATATGGTTGGCATGTAAGTCAATACGTGCAGAATTACATGGGAGAGCAATCATTTAATGAGTACTCTTCACAATACACACATGATTCTGCACAGAGAGATGAGGAAAATAGTGTGAATTTCGAACCTCATAAGTCCTCTATGTGGTTTTGAAGTATTTATATATTTGATTTTATAATGTGTGATGTGTAACATATTGTACCAAAATGTGATGGTCTAGCCTCTCATTAAAGTTTAGCCATCAAAAAAATAAAAATAGAACTATTAAATTATATTTTAATAGTTATCAGCACTTAACACATACTAATTCATATAGTAATATAGCAAATTCATATGTTTTGATGTTTGATCAATATTTTCTTTTTACATAAGGTAGGTAATTGATCATATAACAACCTCCAAAAATTTCATTACAAATTTCCATATATTTTTATTAGTTTCCGTCATTTCCGTCAGAATTTTCAGTGGATCGATATTTCGTCGATATTTCCGTCGATATATCCAAATTTTGGACTGTCGATATATTCTCGATATCCGATATTTTACTCCTTGTCCACAAATACTTGTCTTGACTTTGTCTTGAGTTAATTCTCATAGCACTCCCTCACAAACCCTCATCCCTCTCTCTCAGATCACTCTTACAATGAAAAGCCCACCAAAACAATCCAAGAAGCTCCAAGACCTCTCTTAGAGCATATGCACCCATATAACACCTCCTATTGGGATAGCAACTCCTATTTGAGGAGGTGCTATCACTATTCATCGAATAGGAGGTGCTGTTCCTGTTTTTCGTGCAGCGGTGTAAAAAATAGCGCCTCCTATTACTATTCATAACTTATAAAATTCAAATTGTTTATTTCTCGATAAGGTTTTCAACCAATAAATAGGCGACACGTGTCATTATCGGGTAAATAATGATAATATATTCCCGGTAAGATTTTCAACCAATGACGAGTAGACACGTGTCATTCTCACAGTACGTTGTCGTCTAAATAATTGAACCAAATTTCTGATAAGATTTTCGATCAATCACGGGCTGCCACGTGTCCAATACACGTGTCATTATCGTTCGAATAATTGAAGAAAATTTCCGATCAGATTTCCGAGCAATCAAAATGTGCCACGTGTCCAATCCACGTGTCATTATCGTTCGAATAATTGAAGAAGATTTCCGATCAGATTTCCGAGCAATCAAAATGTGCCACGTGTCATCATCTTCAGATATCAGATGATCTGAATTTGGCTATAAAAATCGACAATTGATCATTGTATTCTCACACCATCTCCAATTCACTAGTTATTCTACCTGTACAAACATTTCTTCAAATCTTTCCTCACATTCCCACATTAGTAAGATGAATCCTTTCGATTTGAACCATTTTATCACGAGGAGGCAACAACAACGTGAGCAAGATGCTGAAGTTGCTAATGCCTTCATCACTGACGCGGTCATGGTAGCTACATCGTTCGATGATGAACCCCCTCGCCGCCGTCGAAATGAAGAAAGGCATAGGGAGTCAAGGGGACAGAATCTGATGGAAGATTACTTCATCGAACGCCCAATCTTCAACGAGCAAACCTTTCGTCGGAGGTACAGAATGAGTACGAACTTATTCAACCGTATAATGACGGATCTCTGCAACCACGACCAATTTTGGCATCAAAGATCAGATGCCACTGGAATGCTCGGCCTTCTTCCCCAACAAAAGATGACCGGTGCTCTTCGTATGTCGGCGTACGGCTCAGCCGCAGATCAGTGCGCTGAAATCACAAGGATGGGTGATTCAACAACACTAGAATGCATGAAGAAGTGGTGCAAGCAAGTGTACGAGATTTACGGTGACATTTACCTCCGCGCTCCAAATGCAGCTGATCTCACTCGGCTTCTAAGAAGGGGAAGGTCTCGGGGATTCCCTGGTATGATTGGAAGCATCGACTGCATGCACTGGGAATGGAAAAACTGCCCAACAGCCTGGCAAGGAGCATTCTCTGGCCGGAAGAAACGACCCACTATTATCTTAGAGGCTGTGGCTTCATATGACACGTGGATATGGCACAGCTTCTTCGGGGTACCTGGAGCACAAAATGATATCAACGTGCTCCACCAATCTGATATATTCGATTCGCTCCTTGCCGGTACAAGTCCGCAACGGAGTTTTAAAGTCAACGGTATGACGTACCACAACACTTATTATCTAGCCGACGGAATATATCCGAGGTACTCCTCGTTCGTCAAAACAATTCCCAATCCCCAGGAGCTACCACAGAAGTTGTTCGCAAGAAAACAGGAGTCATACCGCAAAGACGTGGAAAGGTGCTTTGGGATCTTACAATCTCGTTGGGGAATTATTCGTCATGCAGCTCGGTGTCACCACACATCGGTATTAAAAATGATCATGTTGGCTTGCATCATAATGCACAACATGATTGTTGAGGAAGAATTTGTGGAGGCACTACCACATTTGTTGTCATTACCGGCGAGATCACCGGAGACAAGGCCGGCGACCGGAAAAGTCGCCGGTAATGTTCAACATTACCGGCGACTTACACCGTCGCCGGTAATGTGGCCGGAAAATCGCCGGTAATGTTCCAAAACATTACCGGCGACTCCAACCGTCGCCGGCAATGTCAAGCCGAACATTTCCGGCGATTTTCCGGCCGGAGTTTCGCCGGAAATGTGTGCCTCGACATTGCCGGCGACTGTTGGAGTCGCCGGTAATGTTTTGGAACATTACCGGCGATTTTCCGGCGTAAAGTCGCCGGTAATGTCTTCATTTCCGGCGACTTACTCCGTCGCCGGTAATGTCTCTTATATTAGACGAAGATTGCATCAGCTCGATCATTCTTTCATTTTGATCGAAAAAAATCCAGAGAAATTGAAAGAAGGAAAACGTACGCTCTGAAATCGATCCTTCGGTATATTGTAAAAATTAAGGCGCGCGTCGAAAACTCGATCACTCGGGAAGCTATATATATAGGTACATGTATATATACGTATATGTGTATGTATATATATGTGTGTGTGTTGATCAAATCCAATTCGTGAGATATATATATATATATATATATATATATGAAATGTTGTTGATCGATGTCACGCACCGAAACGAGAAAACTGCTTGTAGTTAATCTTATCTTGTGTCTGAATCAACGACTGGTATTATCGTAGTGTTATCGGAGCCAGGCTTAACAGAGCCTTCTACCTAGTCAAATACGTTTTGAATTGAAAAAAAGAAGAATACCATGCATCATCGAGTACTGAATTGAATTCAGAGAATTTGTGAATTGAATTGAGATATCGCGTCGATTATTAGTAGTGAATGTGTGTATATATATAATTAATACGTAAAATTGTTAGAATTTTCAGGATGGACAAGAGTTGGATGAGCCTCGAAAGATGGGATGTCAGATATCACCAGGGAATTAGGAGTTTTGTGGATTTTGTGAAGGCTAATTGTGGAGACACTACACTTCATTATTGCCCGTGTAACGAATGTAAGTGTCGCAGCGATCGAGTTCGTTTTCCCATTGATAAAGTCCAGAAGCACCTGAGTAAATACGGGTTTTGGCATAAGTACACTTGTTGGATTTATCACGGTGAACCATCATTAGCGGGTCCGCATGATCATGGACAATTTGGTGAGAGGGCCAAACCACGCTATGATCATGGACATTTTGCTGATAGAGGCAGTCCATCCTATGATCCAACATCGATGTTAATCAATGATATGTTTCCTCATGAGAGCGGTGTATTTGCTGATGAAGCACCAAATGTCCCTCCCGTTGTTGAGGGTTTCCCCCATATTGAGCCAGTCGAGCCATTACCTCGAGCTCATGTCAACACAAGCGGTATGGACAAGTACAACAACCTGATTGCATTGCAACAGACTCCGTTGTACGACGGTTATAGTAAGGCTGTTCTTGAAAGTGTGATGGGAGTGATGCAGCTTAAAATGGAGAACAAAATGTCTATCAAAGCTGTGGATTCTTGGTTGAAGTGGACTGCTTCGCTACTGCCACTCGGTCATCGTCTTCCTACAACTCATCATAAGGTGCGACATATCCTGAAAGATCTTGGGCTTTCCTACATCAAAATCCATGCATGCAGATATGATTGTATTCTCTTCTGGGGAAAAGATCTCGAAGACCTTGAAGCCTGCCCGATATGTTTTACAGAAAGGTATAAGTTGACTCCTGCAGGCAACAAGAAAGCTGTGAAGATACTTCGATATTTCCCGCTTATTGATAGGATGGAGCGGTTGTTCATGTGTGCTTTCACGGCCGAGGCAATGAGATGGTGGGCTGAGAGGAACTTGCCTGACGATGACACCCTTATACACCCTTCCAACGGAGAGGCTTGGAAGCACATGGTCAGGGAGTTTGATCATTTTGCAGCAGAGGTCCGAAATGTTTGGCTAGGGCTTTCATCTGACGGATTCAACCCTTTTGGCAACATGAGTCTTCAATACAGTATATGGCCAGTTATTTTGGTACCGTACAACCTTCCACCATGGATGTGCATGAAGAAGGAATACAATATGCTGACTCTGTTAATTCCGGGCCCGGGTTATCCAGGCAAGTGTCTCGATGTGTATTTGAGGCCTTTGATTGAGGAGCTTAAGTACCTGAGTGAGTGTGGCCACCCCACTTACGATAGGTTCAAAAACGAGATGTTTCAGATGCATGCCATGCTTGTTGGCACCATCAGTGATTTTCCTGCCTGCGGTATGTTGTCGGGCAACGTTACCAGGGGTTACAGGGCTTGTTCAGAGTGCATGACGGTTGATTGTTGCAGTCCTCATTGCAGTAAAATTGTTCAGATGCGTCACCGTTGTTGGCTTCCATATGATCACCCATTTAGGCAGGATCCAGACGCGTTTGATGGGACTGTGAAAACAGGTGTGGCACCCAGGCGATGGACATGGGAAGAAATTTTGGAAGTGTTGAATGAATATGATTTTGGCCAACTGAGCAATCATCCTGACATAGTCGCGTCAATTCCAGACAAGCCCGAAAGGTATAAGTTTTGGACACACAAGAGCATATTCTGGGAACTCTCATACTGGCCCAGGTTGCCTATCAGACACTACCTAGATGTCATGCACATAGAGAAGAATGTGTGTGAAAGTGTTGTGGGCACAGTTCTTAACTTGGAGGGGAAAACAAAAGACATCCCTAAGGCACGCATTGATCTGAAAGCAATGGGTATGCGGAAACATTTGTGGTTAAGAGATGGTAAGAGAAAAATGCCGCAAGCTCCTTACACCGTCAAGCTGAAGCATAAGCATGAAATTTTTCGGTGGCTGAGTAATGTCAGGTATATATTCTTATGGCTACGCAGGAATTTGGCCTTAAATTTTTACTGGATTATGGTTATATGCGAGAAATATAATTGTTGCTTGGATATATATATATATATATATATATATGCAGGTATCCTTATGGCTATGCAGGAAATATAAGCAGGTGTGTTAACTTCCGGGACAATAAGATGTACGGATTAAAGAGTCATGACTGCCATGTACTGCTTCAACGCCTTTTCCCCATTTTCATTCGAGGGTACCTGCCCAAAGAGGTGGTGGAGCCGTTGGTGGCCTTGTCAAGATTCTTTCAGAAGTTATGCACCAGGGAAGTTAAAAAATCAGACCTCAGGGAGATGCAAGATGACATCATTTTTATCATGTGCAAGCTTGAGAGGATATTTCCCCCAAATTTTTTCGACATAATGCCTCACCTGATGATTCATCTTCCCGAACAATTGTTGCTTACCGGTCTCGTACACTACACTTGGATGTATCCCATGGAAAGGTACAAATGATTCATACTTTTGGTGGAAATCGGAAATTTATATGTAAATTCTTATTTTTTAAGTAAGTTAACATGCACTTGTTAACTTGTAGACAATTGGGAGCCTACAAAGACTATGTGAAGAATAAATATGCACCTGAAGGGTGTATCGCTGAAGCATATCTTGCACACGAGTGTGTAACGTACACCAAAGTGTACTTGGGAGCGCTTGAGGACCCCCAACAACAGATGCCGATATATGAACCCCAGTTCAACCTTTCTATCATCTCCAGTGACGTGGTAGTACAGGGAAGCTTGCCAAAGTCGTACAAATTGGATGGAAATGAGGTAGCCATTGCCCACTGGTCGGTACTGATGAACTGTCAAGAAGTACAATATTGGAAAAACTATCATCTTCACTGCCCTGCTATTGCCGGAAATGTTGAATACCACAACAGGACGTTTGCAAACTACTTTGGTCAATGGGTAAGGGTATATGTGTATATGTCTATTTTTATATATATCCTTATATAGCATGTATGTATGTACGTGGTTTTGTGGTTTCAAGATGACATAATTTCTTCTGTACGTATTACTGGACGTTTTCAGATGAACCATGTAGCAGATGATGGTTGCCCAGAGTGGTCAAACGAATTGAGGGTCCTGGCGATGAAACCGATAGCTTCAAAAGTTTACTCGATGTGTCAGGTCAATGGCGTCAAATTTATATGTGAAAATCGAGACGACCGACTGAAAACACAGAATTGTGGGGTGATGGTCCATGGTGGGCAGGATGGCGTTGACTATTACGGTGTCCTTCATTCAGTTGTTGAACTAATTTATGGGAACCACATGAAAGTGCACTTGTTCAAGTGTAGATGGTTTGATACTAGCCCGGAGAACACAAGGACCGATCAGTACAGAACATTTTCGGTGAATACTGCTACTACCTGGTATGAAGATGACCCTTTCGTTCTTGCCTCATCAGTAAAACAAGTGTTTTACCTGGACGATCTTCTTAACAAAGTCCCGTGGAAGGTGGTTAACCATGTTGCTCATAGAAACATATACAGTGCTGCCACACTTGGTGATACCGCAGATGATGAGGAAGTTACTGCATACCAAGAGCCGAACGCTTTTGACATTCCGGAATCCTCTACGATTCGCCTTAATAATGTGAGATCTGGGAGTGTGGTTCGAATTACTGGGGCAGAACTTCTCGATGTTAATCCATATGAAGTTGACGCTGATTCAGATGACGAGGAGAGACACGTATTGCCAGAGGTTACCTATGAAACCGAGTCAGACTCAAGTGATGACGATGATTACGATTATCATCCTTAGTACATTAATGATGTCGTCGGAAATCGTAGACGGAAAATGTAGTCGAAAAATGTAGTCGGAAAATGTAGTCGGAAAATGTAGTCGGAAAATGTAGTCGGAAATTGTAGTCGGAAATTGTAGTCGGAAATTGTAGTCGGAAAATGTAGTCGGAAATTGTAGTCGGAAAATGTAGTCGGAAATTGTAGTCGGAAAATGTTGTCGGATATTTTTTGGGAAATGTCAACATTACCAACGAGTTATAAGCAACTCGTTGGTAATGACATTACCAACGACTTAACTCGTACCAACGAGTTAACTCGTTGGTACGAGTTAAGTCGTTGGTAATGTCATTACCAACGAGTTGCTTATAACTCGTTGGTAATGTCATTACCCACGAGTTGATGTCGTTGGTAATGACATTACCAACGAGTTATAAGCAACTCGCCGGCAATGTTGTCTGGATAGAAACTGGGTGGTCGAGCCCGAGCTTCATTTCTCCTCCTCCTCCTCTCCCTCTCCTCCTCCTTCGGCGAAAACTAGCTCACCTCCTCCTCCTCTCCCTCTCCTCCGATCCTCTCCCTCACCTCCTCTCCTCTCCCTCACCTCCTCCTATTTCTCCTCCTCCTCCTCTCCACCGAGTCATCTCCTCTCCTCCTCCGATCCTCTCCTCCTCTCCTCCTCCCCTCCTCTCCTCCCCTCACCTCCGTCGCCGGCAAAGCATATCGGACTCCACCATGGCAGGTCCGATCCTCTCTCTCTCCCTCTCTCTCTCTCTCAATTTTTAATTATTTTTGTGTATGTGTATGTGTATGTGTATGTGTATGTGTATGTGTATGTGTATGTGTATGTGTATGTGTATGTGTATGTGTTTGTGTATGTATATGTGTATGTGTATGTGTAATGTATTTATATGTGATGTATATATATATAGGTATGTGAAAATTATGTGATGTATATATATGTGAAAATTATGTATATATGTGGTTTGGATGAATATGTGATGTATATATATGTGAAAATTAAACCTAATTAAGATGCATGCATGATGTATATATATGTGTGAAAAATGTGGAAAATTAATTAGGGTTTGTGATTTGGATGAATATGTGAAAATTAAATTTAATTAAAATGCATGATGTATATATATATATCGAAAATGTTACTATGTTAATTTATGTGATATAGTTGTTAATTAATCGTATAAATGAAGGTGGAAATCGGAACCGTTTGAAACCGGAACTGTTTGGAACCGAAACCGTTTGTAACATAACGGTTCCGGTTACAAACAGTTCCGGTTCCAAACGGTTCCGGTTCCAAACTAGGGTTCTATAACAAATCGGAACCGGAACCGTTTGCAACCGGAACCGTTATGTTACAAACGGTTCCGGTTCCAAACAGTTCCGGTTTCAAACGGTTCCGGTTGCAAACGGTTCCGGTTCCGATTTGTTATAGAACCCCAGTTTGGAACCGGAACCGTTTGTAATATAACGGTTCCAGGTTCAAACGGTTCCGGTTCCAAACCGTTCCGGTTCCGATTTGTTATAGAACCGAATCCATGACTATTACGGTGTCCATGCCAGGAGATTTTGCGGCTAATTGGCTTCGGAGAGGTTCCCGAAATAGTGGAGGGAACAGTAGTCAAGCTTCCTCCTCGCCCGCAGTTAGCAACACGCCCAGTGGGCCAATGATGACTGCTCGCACGAGAGCCTTGCTAGAGGCGCGAGCTCAGGAGGAAGCTGCACGATCAAGAGCCGGGCAACCGGAAGTCGAGGCTCGAGCCTCAGTCTCCAGACGCTCAAACAGCAGACGTCCCTCCGATGGCAGAGCCTCAGACGAGCGACAGTGAACGGGGGCATCAGAAACTCCCTCAGTCCGAATTCCCCATATTCGCCCGGTGCCTACTCCCGTTTCACGGGAATCATCTGAGACACATGGTGGTGCTGGCGCCTCATCGTCCAGGCCTCGTCTATCTCCGCCGTCCGGTCTCTTCCTACCCGACGAGATTCCTGTCATCCCTGAATTCGATGATAGAGGGATGCCTGTTTATGTTGAAGGACGGCCGGAGTTCCTGAGTGTGGAGGAAGCGTATAACTTCCTCCCGTTCGACCCCGTGTATCTTTGGAGTGTGAGGTGCACCAACCAACAAACGGACGATGCAGGTAAATTTTATTTAACATCAGATTGATTACTTAATTATTACTTAAGACTTGCGATAGGTTCAATTAATGATATCCATTTGTTGACATTGTATTATTAGGCAATTTCGTTAATGGGACTGGAAAACGGAAAGGGGCTAGAGGCACCTGCACCGGGAAGAGACTTGAGCAGGCCACCGGCGGAAGGAAAACGCCCATAAGGGCCAATGAGGATGGCGAGGTGATCGAGGCATTCGACACCACGCGCAAATATGTTAGCATGGCCGGTGCGATCGTGCGGGACAAAGTCCCAATGCTTTGGCCAGATTGGGAATATGTGCCTATCTACGTGAAGATGCAAGTGCATAATGCACTCAGTGTGAGTAAAATCGTATTTTCATTATGTAAATTTTACATTTATTAATTAAGTCCGAATAAATATATAATTTTACCTTTTATATATTCATATTGCAGGTGTGGTTTGACGTGGATGAAGTTCTTATTCACACGTGGGTAGAGCGTCAACTACATATGATGTGATGTGCTTCGACTTATTTCAATATATATCGAGTTAGATTTTTGTTTATCAAGTGTTTTAATATCTCTAACTTTTTTTCCTTGTTTTAATATAGGTATAAAGAGTGGAAGAACGAGCTTTCTTCCCATTACACTGTATACAAGGAGCTAGGCCGAGGTTCTACCCCTAGCGAATTCCGGTTTAGGGAGTACGAGTGGCTGTGGCTGATAGCCCACTTCGAGCACCCCAAAGCTCGGGTATGCATCCTTAATATATCTTACAAGCCTAATGTATCGTATCAGATTGAAATAGTTAGTTACTAATTTTTTTCCATATGTTTATCAAACAAGGCGATTTCGAAGACGAACCGGGCGAATAGATTGAAAAACACCAGGGCCCATCATGCAGGTTCACTCAACTACATGGGTTGGTCGACTAAGGCGCAGCAACAACAAGAAGTGAACCCCTTGGTGTATATTCATCAGAAGTTCTATCCGCAGTGCCCTGACGAAGCGCTAAGTCTTTCGCCTCTCCATGTGTTAATAAAACTATTTATCGATATTAATTTATTTTGTTACCTAATACGTTATTCATTTTCACTTTTCAATTAGGCGAGAGTGGAGGAGGCGACCGTGGAAGTGACCATGAATATAGCTCGGACTAACCATCCTGACTGCTCCGAGGAAGAAGTCACCCAGTATGCCTCTCAGATCGATCCGCTTGATCGCCCTATAGCGGCTCAGATCATGGCAAAATCGTGCGGGACTGGCAAGAATACCTACTACTGTAGGGGAATGGGCACGGCGGGCGAAGGACTATTGAAGAACACTTCAGAATACTCTAACGGGTCAAGAAGTTCAACTTCTAGTCGTAACCTCGCAGCGGAGCTTCACAGGACGCAGAGGGAGTTGGAGGAGCAAAAGAGGCAGATGGCCGAGTACCAAATGCAGCAGACACAGGTGCAGGCTCAGATGTACACATGGATGCGGACGATGTACGAGGCTCAGACTACCGGACAACTGTTCCCCACACCTCCCCCGGTCCCGGTCCCTCTGTTCCCTAGCTATCCACCACCACCACCGCACCAGTCAACGCCAGAGCAAGACCAAGGTAGCCACCGGAATTCAAATGAGTACATGGATTACTTCGACCCTGACCCGCAAGTTCCTCGACCTGATTTGTAGTTGTAGTTAATTTTCGTATCGTCGTTGCTATTTGTACTGTAACGTTGGACATTTATGTGTACTGTTGAACTTGTATGATTGTACGGTTTATGTCTTTCAATGCAGGTTCTGGAATTGGGCCCAATCCAGAACCGCGTTTTTTTTTCAAAATTTTTCCACACATTGCCGGCGACATGGACCTCAGTCGCCGGCAATGTCTGACATTCCGGCCACGGCGGCGCTGCCATTGCCGGCTACGCCGTCGCCGGCAATGTTAACACCGGCGGGGAATCTCCGGCGACGTCATTGCCGGCGACTTGTCGCCGGTAATGTCAATTCCGGCGAAAAAAAAGGACAAGGCCGGCGACGGGAGGTCGCCGGTAATGTCTCCATTTCTGGTAGTGAGGACGAATTTGAGGAGAACGACGAAGAAGATCTACAAAACCCAGCCAGCGCCTTCGCTAGTTATGATGGGCCAGTGGATGGTTCAGGTAATCGAGTTCCTTTGGAGCCAGTTGGAAGAGATGGCCTGAATGAAGAACGCTTTCGCGACCGTGTGGTGGATCTCCAATCTGCTTATATCCATGGAGAGCTTCAGAAGGACTTGGTGAAACACAATTGGTTTATTGAAACCAATGAACATATCTAAATATGTTGTTTTTATTTAATGTGTTTGCATTATGTGTATTTGAATTTTGTGTGTTTGGATTTCATGTTGTTTGAATTTTATGTACTTTATTTTTTTGTTGTGTGTTTGAATTTTATCTCAATAAAGAAATCAACGTTTTTATTTCTTAAAAATTAAAATTACATAATGACAAGCCAAGCCTAGATTTATTATGAAGACAAACTAATTAAACTAATCACTAAAATTAAGCGGGCGATAACAGTTTGAAAATGTTGCAGTGCTACCATCCTTTTCAGCCTCATCCACTTCCTTAAGGATGTCCGCTTTCCTCTTCGAGAAATACCTCTTTGTGTTTGGGGTCAAAGCATTCATATCCATTGTCATGATCCTTGTTTCTTCGGATAAAGCCCTCAAATTGAAGTCCTCGCGTTGGAGGGCGAGTGTCTCTTTGTGTAAAGCAAGCGCACTATCATCATTTGATTTTTGGCCGGAGAGCCAAATTTTTTGATTGGCCACCATGCATTTTAAAGCCTCATCGCGTACCTCATTTGTAGGAGTCATTCTTTTTTTTCCCTTTTTCCTTGCTTCCTTAGCCGCCTTCACTCCCATTGGTCTAACCGGACTAGAAGGACCTTGGGGGTTGCTTTGTGGTGTTAAAACCTCTTCATTCTCATCCAAATCGATTGTGGGAGACATTTCGCAAACGGGAGGAGTACCTTCGAATGGAAAGGAAGAAGGTGGAGTTGTAGTTTGGATGAACCTAAAATAAGGATGGTTCTTCACCACTTCCCAACATTCAAACTTTGTAAACTCTTTCTTCTTTTGTGCCACATACCATGATTGAGCTTTTCTTAGCTACAAAAAATATACGAATTTATGTCACAATAATATTACATAAGGAGTTATAAGGAGTTAAATAAAATGGAGATGCCAAAAAATATACGAATTTATGTCACAATAATATTACATACGAATTTATGTCACAACATTTATGTCACAACATTTTTTTAAATAAATCAAACAAAATGGAGATGCCAAAATTATAAGGAGTTATTACCTCATCATGCAAATTTGTACCGGATTGTGGATTCCTTTGTGCATAAGCAAGAGCATCACCCCAACTTTTCAAAATTGGTCTCAACTTAGTAAAACGAGATGAAATTGCGATTTGGCTCCTAGCTTCCTTGCTTGATTCACCATGACCAATCTCCCAATTTTCCGAATAATCGGCA
Organism: Geum urbanum; assembly: GCA_946800695.1. NCBI lineage: Eukaryota > Viridiplantae > Streptophyta > Magnoliopsida > Rosales > Rosaceae > Geum > Geum urbanum. The sequence continues at coordinate 1,071,367 of OX327008.1, read as the reverse complement.
TAGACTTTTTCCCATAATTTGTCGGTCTTTTGCTTGTTGCTGGTGAGAGGATCCACACTATGACGAACATAAGAAATGCACAATTGTAAATCCTCCGAAGGAAGCCAAGTGGCCATTAATTTGCCAAAAAATACAAAGGAAAGAGAGATGGGAATAAGGGAGATGGAAAGAGAGATGGGAATGAGGGAGATGATAGATTTTTGTGTGAGAGCTTAATGAAATAGAGTAGTATTTATAGAAAATATTTAGGGTCTGATTTGCAACATTTACAGAGTAATTTTGCAATTTTTTAGGGATTGATTTGCAAAATATAAAATTCTTACCGTTATTTAGAAAATTAGCCGTTTAATACGAATTTGGACCATTGGATTGGATTTTCAATTCAAAATCGACGGTCCAGATCAAGTAGCCGTTTCTGATTTTTTTCCTGCACCGACATGACACGTGGAGGCTTCCTATTGGGCCACGTGTCATGTAACTGTAAAAATAAACCAATTATTGAGCCTCGGTGGGTCCCACACGGGAAAAAAAAAAAAAGCAGACGCTGGCGTCACCCACGTGAGTGGGGACCACCAGCTTGCTCGAGCAGCAGCAGCTGCTGTTCCAGCTCGTGCCAGAGCTCGCCGCCGAGGTCAACGAGCGGTCGTCTGCCTCTCGTTGCACCGCTGCACTCCGTTTTGCCGAGCTCGTGCTCTCGCCGGCGGGGGCCACCGGGTTTTCATGCCTGCTCGTGCTGTTTTTATACGCCGGTGTATATGCTCTTAGACCTAGAAACTCCAATACCTCTCTCTCCTACCCAGATCGACGGGTATAACAACCCAATCCAAGCCACTGTCGAGTACGGAAAGCCTGTCCACCACGGCGTGACCGGAGCAACCACGGGGCTTGGGAACTCACTCAACATGACGACGTCACCACTCTTCAGCGCTTCGGCAGCTCTAGGGTTTAGCCCTAGCTCGATAAGTCTTTTCTCTCTTCAAAGCGTCAAAAACAATCTCTCAAACTCTCAAAGCTTCGATGTTCCTGCTTTGTTCTCACCATGACAGATAAAGCTGAATCATCTGACCCGTAAGCCCCCAGATCCCCACTCCTGATTCAGCTTCTCCCCAGCCTCTTTTTATTTTGACCTAATTTTGTTGTGTGTGTTGTGTGCTTCGATTTATAATTTTGGGGTTTTGGTGTTTGATTTGATTGTTTGTGTTTGTGGTTGTGTTTTCAATAAGGGGACCAAGAGGGATTTTAGCACTGTGATTCTCGAGTGCAAGAAGGCTGCGGATCGGCTCGTTATGGATGAGGCTATCAACGATGACAACATCGTCGTCGTTCTTCACCCGGAGACCATGGAGAAGCTTCAGCTCTTCAAGGGCGATACAATTCTCATCAAGGTTTGTTTTTGGTGCCCTGATTGGTTGTGATTGTCTTTGGAGTTTAGGCTCATGGTGATATTAGGTTTTGAGTAGTGAGTAAATGTTGAGTTTGTAGTTGGGTCGATGGGTTTTTAGTACTTTGGTTGAGATCTGGTGACTGTGTTTTTTCGTTTATGAAAGTTAGGGTTTACTTATTGAAATTTTGAGGGTTAATGTAAAATTCGGTGTATTTGTAAGTGGTTCAGAACCCTAGAGGGTGTATTTATTGAAATATTGTTATAGTGCTCTTAGAAAGTTTGTGCTTTTCATTCAGTTATTGTTTCCCCTTGTCTTTAGTCTTTTTATGACTGAGTGTTTTTGAACTCCGGTGTTGTATTTTATTCTCGTTTTCAGCTGGAATTTTGTGAACACTTATGCACTGTACTAATAAAGACTAGTGTTGTAAATAAGTAGGATGATTAATTCTCTGTCTTTCTTTCAGGGAAAGAAAAGGAGGATAAAATTTGCATTGCCTTGGCTGAGGACACATGTGATGAACCAAAGATAAGGATGAACAAGGTTGTGAGGAGCAACCTCAGGGTTAGGCTCAGAGATGTTATTTCTGTTCACCAATGTGCTGATGTCAAGTACGGAAAGCGTGTGCACATTCTTCATGTGGATAAGACTATTGAAGGAGTCATTGGAAGTTTGTTTGATGCCTACTTGAAACGTGAGTCTACAGTTTAACTTTGTTATTTCTAGCTGTAACAGAAGCTACTTGACACTATCATATATGTATGCTTCAATTGCTTTAAAGCTAAGTTTTTTCTACTGCTTTGCAAATATCTAAGTTCAAATTTATTCAAACTTCTGCAGTTGTTAGTGTTGTTTAATTCTATTTATAGCCCGAATAATTACAACTGTGATGTTTTCAGGGTGGTACTTATAAGTCAATCTTCTTTTCACTTATGCTCATGAGAAAACTATGATTTTATTCCTTATTGAAGTACTTGTGTAACTGATTTAAACAGCATGTGAAGGAAATTGATATGGTTGTATATATTCGCCAAATTGACATGGGGCGGTGTCCCTCACCATCCCTGTGTGTAGATTAAATGTGAGAGGGCCTGTAATAGCAAAGAGGGGAGGGAGATAGTCGGTAGTTTCCATTGATATTTAGATCATGTATTTGCTGTATGAGACTTGACCTCACTAGCTTGCTTTGCTTATTGAATGCCAACTTCTACAATGTTCTATGCTATATTTAGAATATGGGGTGCATCAATGCTGTGTTATAAAGTTAATACTACTGCATAATTGTGATTCTTAGTAAGAGTCACCTGATATAAAAAATAAAAAATTACTAGCCTTGGAATAAACAAACGGAATTATGATTTATTCGTGACTCATCAGTAGGAGATCGCAAGATTACTAGTGGCCGGATAGCTTTATTTCTGATTAGTCGGTTCAAGGTATAGAATTGTGATTTTATTTCCACTAGTTCACATTTTTTTAATATCTTGAACATGCTAATAATTTATAAGAAGGGGGGTTCTATTTGCACCTCCAAAACTACTGAGTGTACCTCTCCTACTAAGTATACCTCCATTTCACTTTTTAACTTATTCCAATCTCTAAGTATACCTCTTCAGCTTTACAGAAATACCCTTCAAGTAGATTTGTTCAAGGTCCATGTCCAGATTGATCACCAAGCTATCCGAATTACAAATTTCATGAGAATTATCAGATGGAGAGCTGCGCTCAATAGAAAATCGTAGATCTTTATTCATGACAAAAGACAAGTTCTAAATCCAATTAAATATTGGATTCCAACTAAAACCCCGACAATCTCATCAAGCATGATATTTAGAACCAATCACATATCAATTTAAAACAAGAAAACAAGTAACAATACACATCATTGTCTCAAAACCAGAAAATGACACAAACATGGGACATATGCCCTTCAACAATGTCGACATATGCCCTTCAACAATTCATATCTCATTATTCAATCATCTACTGTGAAAATTCCCGGAACTACAGTAATAGGACAACATTCTCTGTATTGCTCTAGACGCTTCTGATATCTTGAATACAAGTGTATAACTTTGGCGTCTGCATTCTTCTCCCAGTTTGGTACAAGGTATGGCAAAGGATGTCCTGGTGCCATTTGAAGCTGAAAAATGTAAAACACCTTGTTAGCATCAATATAAGTAAACTTAAAACATAAATACATGTATTTGATTGAAATACATACATGAACGTAATGATTTTTATTCACATGACCAATTACAATCTCTTTAATGTCATTGCTGCTCAGATGTCCAACACGGTGTTCCAGCAAAGGGAAAAATGTTAAGCATTGCCCATGCGATATATTGATCACCACCACACCATAACAAGTTGCAATTAGATGCCCCATTTCTGGGAAGTACATCCAACATCTTATTGGTACGAAGCCAGAGCCATAATGGTTAAGTGCATCCTTAACCCTCTTAACATGTCCAGTACCAAAGATTACTTCATACAATTGTGGCATATTGTCCAATTCGTTCAATAAATCCTTACGAACCCGACGCCAAGATTTTCGACCAAATCCCATCGCAGACGCCACAACTCTGTAACCACAATTACCATCGGATTCAACATCAAAGGCGCCAATAACATATGGCTGCATTCCAAGTCGGAATTGGCAATTATATTTCGTTGTAAGTACTGCAAATGGAGAATCATTTGGGCTCTGTAAAGTAAAATAGTTAGTCAGTAGAATAAGTAACTAAATAGAAATTTAATTAGTATTGTAAAAGACATTCATACCTGCACTTTCTTTGGGACATCCTTAGGTTTATCTGATGTGGTAGGACGAACAGGAACAAAGGGCCATGAGGAACATCTTGACCAACTTCATAAACTGTAGGTGCAGAATTATTGTCTTGACTTGAAATAACTTCATCAATCTCCCATGCAGACGGCAAACGACGAGTACTAGTGTCAACTCGTGGGCGCCCTTTTGTCTTCACTTTTTCTGCAGGCTCTTTAAGAAACGTACTACCTGGATTCATCAGCTCATCAATTTTTATCAAAAATTCTCGTCTTGTTTCATCATTTTGTTGTTGAACCCATTCCTCCAGTCGAACCATATGTTGTTTTACTGGAACCTTTTCTTGGGCGTCACTAGTATGCATAGTTTGACCAACACCCAACTGTCTCCAATGCTTGTGAACCGCATCAATAGGAATCGGCTTATTAGAGTGTTTGTATTCAGCAATCTCATGTGCACATGGCAAACCATGTGTAACACGTATAACACAATCACAACAAGCCAAGTCCTTGATATTAACAGCCCTACATTTGATGAATAGATTAGAACAATTACAACACACACACACACACACACACACACACACACACACACACACACACACACACACACACACACACACACACACACACACACACACATATATATCTATATATACAGGTAATAATTGAAACTGAAAATTACCTATTAGCTTCACACACGATCTTGTTCAAGGCCGTAATTGATACATAACTTATTAATTCCTTCAAATAATCATGCTTGAAACCATGTTGCAGGAAACATCGACTTTTCTCAAATGAAGCCTTGATATCAGTATGATGCAGCTCCATCAATGAATGTATATAGTCCCACGAAACATTAAAGTCTAATTTGCTAGACCTTAGTTGTCTCTTTAGTTTCGAATGAGCACTCTCCACCCTACTCATAAAACAAAGAAAACATGCAAACTTATGATATATAGTTCAATTAAATTAAATGTAGTGTTATACCATAGGAAAAATGATAAAGCTCGAACATTACCTATTCGAAGTAGTAGTACCAAGATGCATGCAAGTGTCTGTCCATGCAGCGACAAATAGATCTTTATACTTGTTCAACCAACTGTTCTTCACATAATCAAGTGCACTGGGGTATGTACTGAATTTTGACTCTAGTTGCTTGAGATTTTTCAAGTACTCACCCTCGGTTGTAGAACTAACAACAGTGTTCCAAGCATCAATAAATGCCTCCCACCCTCCTGTCTTTGGAAACTTCTTCTTGCACTCTTTCATCACGTTCTTATTGATATGCCACTTACACAAAAGATGACGAGAATCAGGAAATATTTTACTAATGCTATTCATTAAAGCTAATTCTCGATCAGTCACAATTACTCCCGGAGCATAGTCCTCATGCAAAAGAGTCTTCAATCTGCTCAAAGCCCATGTATAATTGTCTTCCGCTTCTCTTGACATGTAAACAAATGCAACATTGAAGGTCTTCTCTGTGGATGTTACCCCAACAATCTCAAAAAGAGGAAAACAATATCTATTGGTCTTGTAGGTACAGTCCATGATAAGAACATGTGGAAATGTACGTAGAATCTCAAGACAATACGGATGACACCAGAATAAGTCAGTGATGACATTATCCTCACTTCTGTGATGCTCAATGTAATTGTGTTCCCTTAACTTATGTAGCAGACATTGCATTTGTGATCTCCCAGCCATGGCCTTTGTCCGATGTGCTGATCTGGCATTATATATTGTCTTCATAATTGTTACATTTTCTCTATCCCGTTTCTTGATAGCGGTCAATATATCCTTGGGTTTCATCAAGCTAGTTGACATATCTACTAATATTGCATGTTCTTCCTTACATAAACGTCCAGCATAGGAGTGACCATGAAGGGATTGAGAAGAAGGATGGTTATGTACACCACAGATAACTTTCAATGTCCATTCATCCCCAATATTGTTAATGCCCCTCAATGCAAATCGACACCCGCATCTCTTTGTACCACTAGCCTTAGGACGCTTCTTACGCTTACCATCTCCATCAGTTTGCTTATGACTCTTCTCACACTGAGCATTAGACTTCAAAATACGCCTATAATAACCACCACGCTCGCAACTAAACTCTATTTTTGGTCTCTTTTTCTTATTCCCAATACTTCCAGAATCTGACCTCCGAATAATGATCACCATATTGTTTTTTTTTCCAACAGAACGAACCCACTGAACTAATGCATCTTTGCTTTCGAAGACCTACAAAACCATACTACTGTATAAAATCTAACTAATGCATCTTTGCTTCCGTTATTGACAACAAAAGTTTTATTACTACTAAAGAAAACAAACCTAGTGCCCTATCTGCTATTCCTAAATACACACTGACTGAATACAAATCACTCCTAATGTCATTAATCTCAAAGGAAACAAATGCAAAAAAGAAAAACACAGAGGTTTAACTGTTTAAGTGTACTCATACCCGGTTTGTCACGAATAGGTCTGTATGATCTTCCATGCTTTCATGTCCAACCCTATTATATTTTGTATGATCTTCCATGCTTTCATGTCCAAACCCATTAGTGTTTGTATGTTCATCGTCATCTTGATGGAAATCCTGCATACCAATAAATTATACACTAGTGCCTATGTTCATAGTATAATCGAGTACACTAACAAATATGCTTGATATATATACCAAGTCAAATCTATGTTATTACTTGACTGCAAAAACATATGCTATCTATGCAGTATATTGACTGCGAGCTCACTAACGGAATGAGAAGATAGAAAATACTCATACCAATACTCAAATATGTTTAACCGACATGAATATGCTTTATATATACCTCATCATTCTGAGACTCTTCCATCACAATTTGCATCTCCACTGGTGCATCTTCAGTTTCTTCCATAGGACGCTATATTAGGGTTTCAAATTTGATTGCTATTTCAGGGAACACGCTTCAAGGTATAACAATGAAGAAGATGAACAACACTTGATTCTATGACTTTAATAAAAGTGTCTGTATGAGAAACAACAAGGATTTGAAAATTTCTACGAAGTGAAATATCACGTTCAACTATGAGAAACTGACGAAGAACATGCTTTGAAAGTGAAAAGAAAAACTGAAGTAGTCGTGTTGTTATCTATTTTGGTATGTAGGTGTAAAAAGTAAATTAATATATACATATGTCCTTGTATGTTTTTTTACATTAGTTGACAAAGTCAAATAAAACAAAAAAAAATATGGAGGTACACTCAGTAGTTTTGGAGGTGCAAATAGAACCCCCCTTATAAGAACCCATACATTGGTCTATATCACAGTTCAACTTTTATGCAATTATTTGATATTGATTTTTTCATTTTTTTGTTTAACTTTTAACTATGTTAAACTGCTGTTACTTTCAAAATTTTGTTTCTGAAACTGCTCCTATGAATTATCATTTGATCTTAAATCCAAATCATGGACATATGTACTTTATCCTCGTATCTTTGTTAGAAAAAATGAAGGAACAAATGTTGCCAGGGGGTTTCTGCTGAAGCTCATTTCACTTGTACATGCAGTAATCCGGGAAAAGCTAGTGCTTCCAAACTTCGAAATTGTATGCATACCATGGATGGTAGCAGAAAAGGATGAATGGGTACCACGGAAGAATGCTCCTTTCATCTGGATTAATCAAGAATCTGCTAACGATTCTCATACTACTACTGTATGTGAAATACCAAACTTCCAACCAACCGAGGAAAAATACACGACAGAAGCAAGTGGGGAAATTTCTAGTGATTATTCCAGTTCCTTCTACCTTCCTGGAGTCGCTCCTGAGGACTTCATCAAGGTCGGTCAGCTCCTCTCAATCACTTATCTCTTTATTGTTTGTTTCCATGAATTCTTCTATGATTTGCTTATTACGGTATCCGATCTGTAGTTGTGTATCATGTCATCATCGATCTACTGTTAGTTTTCGTCTAGAGAAAGTAAGAGTGAAATTGAAGCAATTTTTGTTTCTGAAATTTTGAAATGAATTCATCTGAGTAGTAAGTTGTTGGTTGACCTCTTGCTGAGTGGTTGATACTGTTTTGATTTGTGCTCCCTGTTGTTAATTATTGTATAGGGTTCCTCTAATGGATGCTTGCACCTTGTTCTAGGTATCGAGCTTTACACTACTTGTCACTGTTTTAGTAAAAGTGGCAGTATATAAATGTCATTCAAATGAAGCTTTAACATGTACTACTTTCCTTTTTTTTTTGATACAAAATTTATTTGCTAGCTGATTCTTAGATCAATAGTTTAAGACAGTAGCATACATGTTGACTCTTTACATTATCTAGACCAGGTCGAGAAAGTGACGGTGAGGCAAAAGACTTCGAGCATGCTGAAAAGCTTCGTCAAGTTAAAGAAGTTCTTGAGGAGGTAATTCACTTTTCCCTGAAGTTTCATTTCTTTTTTGACTAAAATTTCTTTACCCCCTTTTTTTTAGTTCATTCAGACTAAGTTCACCTCTTCCTGCATCAAGGTTCACTTTGTTCAGGTTTATATTGGAGAAAATACATTTTGTAACACTTGGTATTCATTTGTGGTTCTTAATCGAATGCTCTTCTCAAGGTGACTTTGACAATTGGAAAAGAAGTGGAGGATAATTTAGCTGACAGAGAGTAGTACATTCTATATATATCCTAGCTTAATTAAACTTTAGTTGGAGGGTTGACCCGCTTTTGTATAGTTTCAGTTTATGGGATCGTATTGAACAGTTTTTAGGTACTTTTATATGAATTTTATGAATGTATTTTACTTGTTATTTGTAGATTTGACTTATGGTATGCAAGCTAGTTATATATGAATGCATGGTCTGTTCTTGATTTGGTACAATGGATGTTAAACTTTGTAACTGTTGTTGCAAGAATTTTGTGCGATGCATTATGAGAGTGAATTATTGATCAAATTGTTGAAGGCCAACACAATTCTAGTTAGAAGCATTGTTTGATAACTACCAATTTGTCTAAAGCGAATTATTTTATACAAAAAACACAATATTATTAGACATAAAACTGTTGAGTGAATTGATGCTAAACAAAATAACATGGAAAAAAAGTATTGTCTGATGGAGAACACAACAATGATGTCAACTAATTTGTTGTATGCAGCTTTATATGTAATATCACACTATAGAAGAGCATTGTAGGAATCTGAGTATAACAAGTGATGACTCCACAAAAATATTGTCTGACTCAGATATTACTACAGAATAAACTCAATATCAATTGTGTGACAGATTTCCTCACAACAATATGACATAAAAATCTTTATGTACATTTCAGACAACAGAAAAGAGTACAAAAATTGTCGTCTCAATGTATGTATGCAACGATAACGATTGCATGACTGTGGAATAGAAACTTTCCAAACAATACTTTTACGTATATATATCTATTGTCTAAGTTCCATTCAGACAACGACATATTTTCCATTGTCTGATATGTCTTATCTCCTTAGCTCAATAAACAACACCTGAACCCTATATCAAACAATAATTTTAGACCATTGTCTAAATCCCCTTTTGGCGTAGTGATAGATAAGAGTCAACAAGTGTAATAAATAACCGAAGAGTCCCTTAAGCAAAGCCCTTCAAACTCCTTCTTCACTTCTTGGTTTCAAATGCACCCAAGCTTGTAGATGAGGTAAAGAAGTCCCCTAAAACCCCAAGAGGCAAAGGAGAAGAAGAATTACTTCTCACCTCTTTGAACTTTAGAAATCTTACCAAACCCTAAAAGAGAGAGAACAGGGGAAAAATTTGATTGCACAAGAGAAGGTGTACAATCTAGTGAAGAAGAGGATGAAAGAGGGAGGAACCTTAAAGGAAGTAAGGTAGCTCCACCTTAAGGGGCTTATTTGTTGGTGATGGAGAGGGTGTTTGAGGTGGAGAATAGAGCTAAAGGGATATGAAATTGTTGTGAGCTAAAGAAAGATGTTAAAACTATGTAGAAGTGAAAAATGACGTATGTTATGTGTATGGTGAGAGGGGAGCTCGACTTATGGCTAATATAGGAGATATTTTGATGCTTCAAATTCAAAATTAGATCCTTCACTACAAGAAAACAGCACTTAGACGACGGAAACAATAATTCTCCGTCGTCCAAGTGACACTTAGACGACGGAGAAGACTCCGAGGTCCAGGTGGTCACCTGGACGACAGAGAATACCATCTCCGTCGTCCAAGTGGTCACCTGGACCTCGGAGTCTTCTCCGTCGTCCAAGTGGTCACTTGGACGACGGATATGGTATTATCCGTCGTCCAGGTGACCACCTGGACCTCGGAGTCTTCTCCGTCCTCCAGGTGACCACTTGGACGACGGAGATGGTATTCTCCGTCGTCCAGGTGGCCACCTGGACCTCGGAGTCTTCTCCGTCCTCCAGGTGACCACTTGGACGACGAAGATGGTATTATCCGTCGTCCAGGTGACCACCTGGACCTCGGAGTCTTCTCCGTCCTCCAGGTTACCACTTGGACGACGGATATGGTATTCTCCGTCGTCCAGGTGATTACCTGGAGGACGGACCGACACACCGTCGTCCGAGTTCACAAAACGTACTTCCACTTAGACGACGTACCGACACCTCCGTCGTCTAAGTGAAGCATTATATAAGCCCACTGCCGGCCAAACTGATCAAATTCATTCCTAGCTAGCCTCGATCTCTTCATGATCGGTTCCATTTGAAGAATAATTGAAGGAGAAGGGAGAAGGAGAAGCTAGCTAGGGAGCTCGAGCTAGCTAGGTAGCTTAAGCTAGCTAGGCCGAGAAGAATCAGGATCGATAAGGGATCTCCGCTGACTAGCTAGTTAGCTTAATTAACGTAAAGATATCGAGAAGGCCAGCAGGTACGTACGTACGCAGTTAAAATTTGTTTAATTAATATGTATTTAGTGAAAACGTACGTACATATATATATACATGCAAGGATGTTAGCTGATGTTAGCTATATATATATATATATGTACAGATCGATTAAATTACGTACATACGTACGTAATTGATGGATCGATATGTAGATCGAGTACGTATAATTAAGCGTAAATTAATGGACAAATATATATATATATGTAATAATTAATTAAGTATAATATTTTGTAGCAGTATGGACAAGAGTTGGATGAAGTTGAAGAATAGATGTGATGTCCGGTATATGGATGGAATTAGCGAATTTGTGAATTTTGCGATAGAACATGGTCAGGGAAAGAAACGTTTCAGGTGTCCGTGTCAGAAATGTCTTAATTGTCAGTATGCGGAGGTTAATGTTATGGTGCAACACTTGTACGAAAATGGTATGATGTGGAGTTACACTATATGGAGCGAGCATGGTGAATATGTAGAGTTCAGCGCAGCAGACTTCAGCTCAGGGTACAGTTACCATGGTGCCTCATCCAGCGGCAGTGGTGCCGGACCCCCAGCTTGCAACCCAACTGCAGATTTGGTCCATGATGCGTTTCCGGGATGTAGTCATGGCGGACACCAACAACAAGACGGAGGTTACAGTACCACCAATGAGCATGATGACACATTCCCCGCAGCTAGCTTGGCCACTGACACAAGTGAGATGGAAAAGTACAACCGGATGCTACTTGAAGCGCAGACCCCGGTGTTCCCTGGATGTCGAGAGAATGTGTTGCAATATGTGACGGAGCAAATGAAGATAAAAGTGAAGCACAAAATGTCAGTGAGTGCTTTTGACGAAATTCAGGAGCAAATATGTAAGTTGCTTCCTGATGATCACAATCTTCCTAAATCTCATTATAAGGTTAGAAATATCCTGAGCAGCCTCGGCCTAAAGTACAGGATAATTGACGCATGTCCGAATGATTGTGTGCTATTTTACAAAGAGTATAAAGAGTTGGACTATTGTCCCGTATGTGGCCAGTGCAGATTCCAGTTGAATAGGAAGAGTTCGAAAAAGAGAATTCCTGTGAAAGTTGTTCGATATTTTCCCTTGATTCCCAGATTGCAGCGCCTGTACATGTCGCTACACACAGCAGAGGCGATGCGATGGTACGCAGAAAAGCGAATAGATGACGATGTCCTGCGACACGCCGCGGATGGGGAGGGTTTCAAACATTTCGACAGAGAATTTGGAGACTTTGCTTCAGAGGTTAGAAATGTTAGACTCGGCCTATCTACAGACGGATTCAATCCTTGGGGAAGTAATAGCTCCGCCGTCAGCACTTGGCCAGTTATTCTGATGCCATACAACTTGCCTCCGTGGATGTGCATGAACAAGGAATTTAATTTCCTTACCGTACTAATTCCAGGTCCTAAATCTCCATCGAAGTGCTTAGATGTCTACCTCAGACCTTTGATCGACGAGCTGAAACTGTTGTGGGAAAATGGAGTCCCAACTTATGACAAATTCACTGACACGATGTTCACGATGAGGGCTGCTGTAATGTGGACGATCAGCGATTTTCCAGCTTATGGGATGTTGGCAGCCTGCAGGACAAAAGGATATAATGGATGTCCTATATGTTTGGACGACGTGAACTCTAGTTGGCACGCGGGGAAGGTGTATTACTTGGGTCACCGTAGATGGCTTCCTCACGACCACCCGTGGCGACAGGATGAAGCTCATTTCGACGGTATGGTAGAGAACAATCCTAAACCCCGTAGTTGGTCGGGCGAAGAGATTTTAGAGAGGTTGAGCTATTTCGACTTTGGTGTGTTGAGCAATGACGCGGATGTAAAGAAATGCAATCCAATTCCTCCACATGATCTGAGCTATTGGGATCACAAGAGTATATTCTTTGAACTCCCTTACTGGTCGAAGTTGAAGCTGAGGAACAACTTGGACGCGATGCACATAGAAAAGAATGTGTGCGACAGCGTGGTGGGAACAATTCTCGGTATTAAGTTCAAGACTAAAGATACTCCCAAAGCGCGCAAAGATTTGGAATCAATGAATCTACGTCGTCCCTTGTGGTTGAGGAGGGATAGGAAATGAGTGTACAACAAGATGCCAGATGCACCTTACACAGTGAAGCCGACGCTTAGACGTTCTGTATTTCACTGGTTTAAGGGCGTTCGTTATCCGGCTACGTATGCAGCTACTATAACTGGAGCAGTGGACGAGGTGCAACACAAGTTTGTTGGTCTAAAGACACATGACTATCACGTTATGCTGCAACGTCTGATTCCAGTGGTAATTCGACCATACTTGCCTCGGGACGTCGTAGAACCAATAGTGGCATTGTGCAGGTGGTGGCAGAGGTTATGCGCCAGAGAATTAAAGAAGTCAGATGTGGTGGAATTGCAACAACAAATTGTGCACATCATTTGCAAACTAGAGAGGATTTTCCCCCCTGCTTTCTTTGACATCATGATTCACCTAATGATCCACCTGCCCGAGCAGGTGCTCATTTCTGGTCCGGTCCAGTACACTTGGATGTATCCTCAAGAAAGGTACGTACAACTAATTAATTAATTTGTTCCACTGGAGATTATATATATACTAGCCAGCTAGCTATATGTACTTATGTAATGTGTACGTTTGATTTTGTAGACAGCTTGGACAGTATAAGTCATTCGTCAAAAACAGGTCGGCCCCGGATGGCTCCATAGCAGAGACATACCTAATGCATGAGTGTGTTACTTACTGCAACAGGTACCCCATTATATTAATTTGGCCTTTTTCGCAGATGATTGATCTGCAAAAATCTGATAACCACGGAGGGTGGTGGTCATGGCCAAAGCACTTGCTAGCAGGGAAGCCGGTTAAACACTATATTTATCCCGGATGTTTTGTGAACGGTGTAAAGTTCCATTCATTGGCCCGAGACGAAGGAAGAAGAACACAAAACAGTGGGGTAGCCGTTGGGAAAGACAATGATCTATATTACGGGGCTATTGTATACGTGGTTCAGCTATGTTACGGGAATGATGTCAACGTTTTCCTATTCAAGTGCAGATGGTTCAAGCGTACAAAGGAAGACCTGGGACTATTATCTGTCGATACAAACTCGCACTGGTATGAGGATGAGCCTTTCGCTCTCGCCACCTTAGTTCGGCAGGTGTTCTATCTCGACGATCCGAAAGCCGGTGAAGGGTGGAAAATAGTGAACCATATCTCTCACCGAGGAATATGGAATACAGAGACAATTGAAGGGACACCGGCGACGACTGAAGATGCTGCTGAACCAGAAAGAGACATTCCTGCCTATCAAGAGCCTAATATTTCTATGGTCCGCTCCGATATAATGGACCTGGTTCAAGATGGTGAACGGTTACCCATGCCTGATGGTTGTACAGATCTAACTGAAGATGAGATTATCCATGAGGTAGATGAAGAAGACGAGCAGGAAGAGGACGCGGACGAGGACTCAGGTTATTCGTCGGACGATGTTGAGTACGATGACGAGGATGAGCCGTCGACTAACGGGAATGAGGACGATGATGATTATGACGAAGAGTACGGTCATACGACGAGGGAGATTAATTGGTAATTAATTACTGTAATTATTGTAATATATATATATATATATATGATCGATGCTGGTTTACGGTAAGAAATTAATCCGAATTATATATCCTGGACAACGGAGAAATTAATTGCAGATTAATTGGCGCCAAATCTCAATCTCATATAAAACCCTAGCTAAATCCTGTACCCTAAATCTAGCAGTTCGGATCGATCGATCAATTTTTTAATTATATTTTTGAATCAGAATAATTGAACGCACACACAAATGACCGGGGACGACCTAAACCGTAAACCCTAAGGCCCTAACCCCTGAATTCGGGGTTTTTACACCTGGACGACGGAGATGACGTTCTCCGTCGTCCAGGTACACACTAGGACGACGGAGATGGTCATTCTCCGTCGTCCAGGTACACACTAGGACGACGAAGATGGTCATTTTCCGTCGTCCAAGTTCACAAACCCTAAACCCTAAACAGTAGGGCCCTAACCCTGAATTCAGGGTCTATACACCTGGACGACGGAGAACGTCATTCTCCGTCGTCCAGGTCAGAACCTGGACGACGGATAACTTCATATCCGTTGTCCAGGTGATTACCTGAACGACGGAAACACTCATTTCCGTCGTCCAGGTGCAGATATCGTAATTTTTTCTAAGACAACGACCCTCTAGACCTTCTTCCAATGCATTTTATTTTCCTCAAGACTTTAGAGTAAACAATTCTTGGTGTGTGAGCTTCGACGGTTCGAAAATCGGAGTTGCGAAATGCCTTGTATCCACGTTTCCGGTTTGTGAAATTATCGTTTTTGCGGTTGACTGTGCCGATCAAACCCTTCCCGAACTTATTATTTTATGGTCCTTGGAAGACAATTATATATTATGTTACGACGAACATATCCAACGGTTGTTTTGTCCAAATTCAATTTCGTTAATACTCTGCTGCAAATCAGCGTCTACTCATGAACACTTAAGTCGTAAAGATTAGTCGATACTTAACATGTTTCAATACGTAAAATTAATCGGCGGTTCAAATTTAACTGTTCATATATACGATGCGTTCATCGATATTGTACGACTATTTCACCCGAATGACAGATCGCTAAATTCCTAGCGAATTATTTTTAAAATTTTTTTTTACGTAATTTGAACCTGGACGACGGAGATGGTCATGTTCCGTCGTCCAGGTGTTAACCTGGACGACGGAAAATGACCATCTCCGTCGTCCAGGTTCAAAAATCATGGCGGTTCAAATAATTTTTTGTTTATTTTTTTCGTGTAATTTTCACTTGGACGACGGAAACTTACCATCTCCGTCGTCCAAGTCCAAAATTATGGCGGTTCAATTTACCGCTTCCGTTTTCGGCACCGCTTAAATTTTCACTTAGACGACGGAGAATGAATTCTCCGTCGTCTAAGTTCAAAATCATGGCGGTTCAAAACGTCCCGCCGATTAATTACGCGCCGATTGAAAATTTTTAAACCGCCACCTAGACGACGGAAAACACTGTTTCCATCGTCCAGGTGGACTTAGACGACGGAGAATAGTGCTCCGTCGTCTAAGTGCAACTCTATAAATAGAGTTGCACCCCCCCCCCTCATTTTCTCATCATTCCATCTCCTCCTCTCCCTCTCCTCTCCTCTCCTCTCCTCCGGCGATCCTCCTCCGGCGACGCTCCGACGACATTTTTTCCGGCGTGGTTCCTCCTCTCCGACGACTCAAGTCCGGCGAAATTCCCGTAAACTCCGCTTCGGTACATTTCTATTTTTCCCTTATTTAAATAATTTTCATTTTATTAATTAATTAAATTCTAAATATAATTAATTAGTAGAAATTAATTTAGTAATTAATTTTAAATATTTAATAAATGATTAATTGTTGTTATTTATTAATTAAATCATAATTATTGTTATTGTTTCCTAATTAAATGAATAATTGTAAATTTGTTGTTATTAAATAAATAAATAAATAATTATTGTTATTAATTAATTAAATAAATAATTATTGTTATTAATTAATTAAATGGTTAATTATTGCATGCTAAATGGAAAATAAATTATTGCATGTAATTACGTGTATTTTTTAGTAAATTAATTAGTAGTACGTGTTCGATTTAAATTTAGTACATAGGCTTGGTGTAATTAAGTCGCACTCTTTGGAATAGATGGCGCATCTTTTCCTTGCTTATCTCCTTAACCCCTCGTGATGTGTGGATTTCATCACCGCACACCATAACCTAAGTGAAGTTATGGACACGAGGTTGAGGGCGGAGTTTGCAAAGGACTTGAGGGAGTGTAAATTTTCGAAAAATTGGCAGAATGTCGGACATGGTGTCTAGAAACGGGTTATGACTGGTGACAGGATTTGGACTAAGAAAGACTTTTGTCGAAATTAGTCCTGCCTCTCGCGTTATCTCTATCCCTAACTGGCCATGTTTTTCGATTTAACCAAGGCTGATTAATTGAAAATTTACACTTTATCGCGCGGGTCGCACGTCCATTGAACGACCGAAAATGCCAAGCTAGTGTACTCTATTTAAATCTTAAACGTACTTAATTAATTAGCGTAAATTTTTAAGTTGTAATTATTATGGTAAGTAGGTATTTTAACGCATCAATCTTAGGTTTAAATGGCTCCGCCAAAGACGACATCCGGCAAGAAGAAAGCCCAAGCAGAGGCAGAAGATGCCATGCTCCGCCGCTTGGCGGACCAAGTCGGTTGGGAATTACCACCGGAGGGCAACGACGCTCTTAATCCGGACGGATCATCTGGTCCGTCCGTAGCGCCCTCTGGGGAAATTCCCGCTCCCCCTTTCATCTCGAGTGGTGATGACGTCGACCTCTTTTCAACTCCGACGCCCGGTACCGGTTCAACGGCAAGTACTCAGGCGTCCTCGACCGCCGAATCAATCATGTACAGCGCCCGCCGTAGGCAAAGGAGGGCCCCCACTGACCCGGAACCGAAAAGGACTCGGGGTCTCGTTAAAGGGGGAAAATCGGAGCGTATTTGCAAGGCGACCGGTAAAAAGATCGACTTGCCGTACGACGAATTCACCGGTGGCCCTCCCACAGCTCAGCTAGCAAGTCTCTCGGCGCATGGGATAGGGTCAATCATCCGTAACCGGGTTCGTATCACTGCCCCTACTTGGAAGGAGGCGCCGGATCATGAGAAGGCGAAAGTCTTCAAAGATCTTTCGGTACGTAATACGTTCAATTTAGTTATTATATAATATTGTTAATCTCGGCCTAAAATTTCATAATATATACGATTATAATTTTCTATTTATTTTTCATAGGAACAATTTGACGTGGATCCGACACCGGCTATGTTGAGGCATATCAATCAAACCGCCAACTCCATCTACAAAGATTGGAAGTACAGGCTCCATAAGTACTTCAAAGATGTCGGTCCCGTGCCTCCCCCGGTAGAGCTGCAAGGGGAGAGAGAAGATGAGTGGGAGTGGTTGTGTAACCACTTTGCCGATGAACAATTTAAGGTATTAATTTAATTTTTTTATTTCAATTAAAATAATTGAATTATTTAAATTGTAGTTATTCATTTTTTAATGATTTAATTATGTTGTGTAACAGAAATTCTCCGGTGTCAACAAAGCCAACCGGGGGAAGAAGGAGAAACACCATACTACCGGCGCCAAGCAGTTCATTCAAATTACCAAGGAGCACAAGGATAAGGGTTCCAAACACCCTTTTATTGATGCAAGCGTAAGCGCGTACGTGACGCCAGGACTCGATAATGAAGCGAGTCAATGCGGGGTAAGTGATATGCATGTATATATATATGTGCTTTTAATTATAGTAATTATTATTTAAATATGATTACAAAATTATAATAAATTAATTATAATTTTGTAGGCAAGGGCGATAGAGCGTGCGCATGAAGAGTTGGCCAACACTCAGCTTGCGTTCCCAGATGTGCCGCCGGAAGACCTGCCTCCTCTATCCTTAGAGAGCCAAATTGCAATCGCGGATGAGGTCTACGGTCGTAGAGCTGGCAAGGAGGTTAGGCACTTTGGGCCTAGGGTGGTACGAGATTTGTCGACGACCTCCGGCTCATCATCTACGGGAGGTTCGAGGCAGCGGAGAATCAGTCAAGCTGCGGCCGTCGAAGCAGCCATTCAAGAGGCTCGACTGGCACGAGAGGAGAATCGACGGACACAAGAGCAGAATGAGTCAATGCGGCAAAGACTTGACGAACAACAAGCACAAATAGCCCAACTCATCGCGCTCATGAACCAAAATCGAGAAGTATGTCAACCTCCTCCGAACCCACACCCCGACGACAACGACCCGGCTGGAGGCGGAGGACTCGGCCCCGCATCTGCTCCTCCAGTGTATTAGCTAGCACGTAGTATATTATCTCGTTTCTTTCCGCATTCCGAACAATATTTTAATTTTTAATTTATGGGTTTTTTCGTATGTACAAATTAATTTACTTTGATTATTTAATAATTATATATATAAGTTATTAATTTTAATATTCAAAATTTAGTTTATTTATTTAATATTAGCATTTTTCATTATTTAAATTAAAATAATAATAAATTAAATTAATAATATTTAATTTCAATTTATTTTTTAAAAAAAATTAAATATTCACTTGGACGACGGAGATTATGTTCTCCGTCGTCCAGGTGAAACCCTAAACCCAGAACCCCTAACCCCTAAACCCTAAACCCTGTTGTTCTCCGTGGCCCAGGTGTTCACCTGGACGACGGAAACACTAAGTCTCCGTCGTCCAGGTGAACACCTGGGCCACGGATAATGGTAGCAATGTCCGTGGCCCAGGTGTTCACCTGGACGACGGAGACTTAGTGTTTCCGTCGTCCAGGTGAACACCTGGGCCACGGACATTGCTACCATTATCCGTGGCCCAGGTGTTCACCTGGACGACGGAGACTTAGTGTTTCCGTCGTCCAGGTGAACACCTGGGCCACGGATAATGTCCGAGGTCCAAGTTCACTTGGACGACGGAAACACTAAGTCTCCGTCGTCCAGGTGCTTGGACGACAGCACTTGGAGCACGGACCTTGGACGACGGAGTTTCCGTCGTCCAAGTACTTAGACGACGGAAAACTGCACTTAGACGACGGAAATGGTCCGTGGTCTAAGTGCAGTTTTCTTGTAGTGCTTAGACATGATACTAAACTTTAGGCTTTAGGTGGTCCAAATGTGTGACTCATCCCAAGTCATGTATGTGACTTGTATGTGCATCAATCTCCTAAAATATATTCCTTATGGGCTTAGACTCTTGAGGCCTTGGCCCAAACTTGATTTGACGTTGTCATTGACTGGTGATGACTTGCCGGAGTTGACCGTTGATCAATGTTGACTTTTTGTCTTTTTTTTTCACTTTTGCTCCATCTTTTTCAAAGACTTCAGAAATGCGCTCAGCTTCTCCAAAAAGTGATTAAATTCTATCTTTTAGAGCATCCCTGTGTCAACTCCTACTTTCTTAGCATAACAAGGAAACATTACAAAAATAATGTTTTATTGGTAAAAGACAAACACTAAATATAAAATTAGAGACATAATTAACACATAATTATAGGTCTAACAACGCTCTTCACTCTCTCACCTGAAGCTCTCACCTGAAGCTCTCACCACCGCTTGAAATTAAACCCTTAATTCCTTAGATTTATATAGACAATGTTCAACTATTTTATTTTTTCATGAGAATATGATATATTAATTACTTGTTAGTTACGTAGTGTTTTCTTTTCGATAGATTCTTGTTAGGTAGTGTTCTCATAGTTTTTTTTTTTGATAAACTGTTCTCATAGTTTATTTAGCAAGTCAATTAAAAAAGTTGATGAGCATGCAACTTATTAAAGATATGAATCCCTTACCTGCAAGAAATATGAAGTCACCTATTTTACTTCGAAAAAACATGAAGTCACCTATTTTGAAAGAATATATTACGAGAAGTGCAAGAAGCTACTCCACTTGTTGTTTAATCAAATGGGGAACGGTGGCCTGATTAATTATAGCCCTTTGAGAGGTCAATGCCAAATTTATTCCCTTTGTATAATCTTGGATCAGTTGTCCGTGCCCAACACATTTTTTATATAACAAAGTTGAATCATTTTCCATTTATTTTACTATTCATCTACTAATCTACTATTCGTTAAACGTGAGGGCATAATGGACTCTTTGTCTCTCAAAACCTTATCAAGTCTGTTTTTATTCTCATCTCTCTCAGCCTCCACAACTCAAAATTCATCTCAATTAGCTCCACATCAAGCACCACAAGAGGCGAACTCTAGAAGAATTCTCCAAAAGGATTTGACTTCCTCTTCGGCGAGCTCGACAAGGACAACGACGACTGCTGCGAGAGCTCGCTCGATCTTCCTCCAAGTTTATGTGCCTCTGCCATTAACCCTATCTCATTCATTTTTTTCCTCTCTCTGCATCCTATCTCATTTGCTATCATCAGTTTATCGCTTCTCCACCCTCGAAAATCCAAGATCGAGACCAGGTATGATGAGCTCTCTCTATTCTTCATTAAGGGTCAAGGAAAGTAGAAAAAAGAAGAAGAAGAAATTTTAGATCTGAAAATGGATAGGGTTTTAAATGTATGAATGGTTAATTGGATAAAATGAACTTTCACTACGCCAAAAACTTCTTCAGACAACACCTAATAGACAACAACCATCAGTTTGTACATTGTTAGAAAAATGCAGTCAACACCAAAAAAAAATCATTGTCTGAATGTGCCCAAATGTGCCAAGGCGACAATAGATTTTAATCAGCTGTAGATGATAATATGTTCTAACAACACTCATTTTTTTCTATTGTCTGTGCCACCAGATTTAAACAACGCTTATTATTTTTGATGTTGTATGATATATTGTTATACAATGGTTTATATATGTTGAATGAAACTCTTTTAGACAATAGTTTTATTTTCCATTGTGTCACTTCAGACAATGGATTCTTTTGTCTATTAGCTGAATGATGGTGAAAGGACCCAACCCCGATTTAGCTTCCTAAATCGGAATCAAACCCCTTCGAAAACACGAACCAACAAAAACTTTTCGAAATTTGGGCAGAGTTTCGTTACTAGCGTGGAATTACCATTACCTGCACGCTGAAAATACACTTCATCCTATGCCACAAAAAGCAAACCGTGGGCACCAATCCCATCCGGATTTCTCAATATCTCAACAGTAAAGTAAACAATACAAAATATAGTACTTTACTGAAATCCGGGTTTAAAATCGTATAACATATACAACAGGAAACTCAGAGTGACTTCTAATACATAACCATATATGTATACCACAGTAGGTAGAACAATAAACCTACTGGAAGAAACAAAGTAGCTCGAGCACTATGCCTCCGACCACGACGTGTGACATCAGAGTCCGAACTGCAAACTGGGCACGGAAACCGAAAAGCCCAGGGGAAAGGCAAATAAAAACGATAAACGTTAGAGTGAGTGGACGAAAATAACATATGCCTTTCACCAATTTATAAACATACTCAATACAAATCAGTGCGAGTTCGGAAAACACAACACATATATATATATGGAGGTTGTCGGGCGAATCTCTCAAGCCCGACGTCAGGTGAATCGCTCAAACCTGACGGTGAAAGGCCAGGGGAATCTCTCAACCCCGGCGGCACTCAGGGGAATCTCTCAACCCTGCTTCAGAGGAATCTCTCAACTCTGGGCCAGAGGAATCTCTCAACTCTGGTAGCATCGATGCAATAAATGCCAATCACCAATAACACATAATAACATACCTCCGAAAATAACATATATCACAATCATCGTATAATTAAATACGGAAATCAATAAATCCACGAACTCGCAAAATCAACAGTAAAAATAGAAACTTGTCCACTCACAGTCTGGCGTAACGCGATTCGCGTTAACCCGTGATCCGGCGGAAAATCCCTCGCCAAACGAACGATCACGAACACCTGAATAATCACAATGTCCAATTCTCACAAACATAATTCGACAATTCAAAACAAATTACGAGAAACCACCGTTCTCGGAAACACGTAATCCGATCACGACAAATTGTCGGAAATCCGGAAATCATACCACAATACCTCGCTGTAATTTCGGACGCTCAACTCGAAAAACAAACCTCCCCACTGCGATCGGGGCGCGATTTCGAGTCAAATGACATGCGACTTGTCGAAAGTCAAAAAGTCAACTCTGACCGTTGACCGCCGCCGTTGACCGCCGTCCACGGCGGCGCCACTGTTGACCGGAGAGTTTCACGGCGGGACAACCTCTATTCCACTCAAAATCTTGCACTGAGCAACTTCCATAACTGCACCGAAGTCCAATTCAAACTCTAACTAGGTCAATTTCATGTAAAACCGAATTGGTTCATAAATTTCAATCCCAAAATTCTCAATCCACAAATCGAATTAAAACACCATGTTTATATGGTTAGAATCACAATGAAGAGGGCTACAAAACTCAATACCTCTTGAAG
The DNA here is from genome assembly GCA_946800695.1 of Geum urbanum. NCBI lineage: Eukaryota > Viridiplantae > Streptophyta > Magnoliopsida > Rosales > Rosaceae > Geum > Geum urbanum. The sequence goes on along the minus strand of OX327008.1, from coordinate 1,048,272 downwards.
TTCAATTCGGCCGAAATCTCCAAACCCGAATCAACCCAAAATTCTCCAATTTCTCGCCGGAATTTCTCCCTCCACCGTGAGCCACGCCGTGCGTGGTGGCCGGAAGTAAGCTCGGAAGGCCAAGGCGCACCGACCGCCACCTCCCCCGTGGCCGGAGATGGCCGATCGGCAACGCACCGTCGCCACCGTACACCACCGTCGCGAGTTCCTTCCAAGGCCGAGTTGACTCGGTCAACTCACCAGTCAAAGAAATAAATAGTAAGGTTGACTTCCCCTTAATGGCAGGTTACTATTTATACACTTTCCCAAAATGGAAACTCAAACTTATCCATTTCGATAAACTTCAAACACGCGTAACTTCCTCGTCGTAATTCCGATCCCAATAATTCTCGCGACCACAAACTCGTCTCGACGTACTCTTCAATAATCACCTGAAGTCAAACATATCGGCCAACCAAATAAAAAGTCAACCATTCGAACCAACACACATTTAAATCAACTAAACAATCCACAATCGGCAAAATTCGCAACTAATTCCTTGTAACTCCAAATCATGCTCCGGAAGTTCCCACAAACTCGAAATTAAATTCTGAACAACTTCCGTGAAGAAGCCGAAACCAAATTCTCGTCCGGTAATTTAGTCGCGAGCAAACCTGCCAGTTAAATCCGTTTCCGTCGAAACTTCAAATATTCATAACTAATTCCTCGGTCGTCCAAATAACGATCTGGAACCGCCCACGAACTCGTAATCACACGTACAACGACTCTCGAGAAGAGACTCAGCTCCAATTCTCGGCCAATAATTTAGTCGTTAACGAGCCTGGCGATTCAATAACTGTCGAACAACTCTGCGACTACACACAAACTCATCAATCAAGCTGATCATACTGCTGATTCTAGTTCGGGTCGTCACAGATGGTTAGGCAAATGTGTGGTTTAGATCAATTGTCATGGCGAGTTTAGCCAAATTTTAGTTTCCCTTCCGACACTTGGCTAAATTTTGATTTCCCTCCTTCTTGAATTTTCATTTTTATCTAACCTTTAATTTTAAATGAAAATTTGATCTCCACCCTCCATTCCCAAGAAACCTTGCCTCCTCTTATACTTTCCTCTCCGTATCATCGGTCTCACCTCTCTCTCTCTCTCGCACGAGAAACTCTGGCAACCATCACCAGTCTCAAATGTTGGTTGTCGCCGAATGGTCCTCGCCCTCGCCTCCAGCCACAAAATTGGTCTCAATCCCTTCCTCTCTTCTTCATGTCCCTTAGCCCTAATGTCGTTACCTCCTATTCTCACTCTTAAGCCAAATCGACGAAGAAAAGACAAATTAAGTTTTTGGCAAGTTGCAGTGATTCAAGCCAAATCGAGCATCAACTTCCACTAGGCTCTGAAGCTCTCCTCTACATGAATCTATTTCCACTGGTCTCAGCTCCAAATTCAACTTGAGCAAGCCATATCGACAAGTGAAGTTCAACCACCGAAACTGTTTCGAGGTATATCGAGCCCTAGTCTCTCTCTCTCTCTCTCTCTCTCTATATATATATATATATATATGATTTTACGACGTTTTTATGACCGAAGATCTGATTCGATCCTTTTTTTTTCGCAGGATTTTGATAAGGTGTGGCCTATCTTCGATTGTATGCAATCTCGCGATTTTCGTAAGGTAAGGTGAAGATTTCTGCGGTTTTTGTTTTTGATTTTTGTTTTTGCAGGTGATTTGGTTTGTTTAGTGAAATTTAGGTTTTGATTTGTGTTGTGTTGTGTTGTGTTGTGTTTGATTTTTGGTGAAGGTTGTGCAAGGGACTACTAGTGAGCTGGAATCACAAGGGGCGCTTCCAAGGAGTAATTCGAGGGTGTCGTCACTAACTACGTGTTGTGGACCGAGGTTCGGATCATTTGATACTACTCATTTTTACTGTTTCTATGATTGTTTATCGGTTTTCGAGTTGGATATAGAGGTTAATTAGTTTAGTAGGAGTTATGAAATCTAGACATGGAAAGTTGTTTTCGTTTAATTTTTGAAATGAGTGGTAAAATAATGTCTGGGAAATGTAATTCTGTGAGAGAATGAAACTCCGTTTGCTCTTAATGATGTTAGTAGAGCTGAAATTCGGGTGCTCAAATACTGCTTATGGTGTGCTAATGGTGATACATTTGGGTATTGGTGATGGTGTTGATGTTCTTCATTTTGGATGCATGTGTTGACTACAGATTTGTAGAATCTATGGCAACTTTCTTTGCATGCATTGCGAGAGGTTCATGAGCGAACATTTGCATCGGATGTAGCTTCAAACCCTCTTCCTGCATCACCGACAGATGTATCCTTTTCACACGCAACCACTTTACTTCCTGTTACAAAGGTAGTGATGATCTGAACATAAAATTCATTGTAAACACAGTGTTGATTATCAATTCCATGCTGTTACATATTCTCTTATAGTGGTTCAAAATGTTTACGTGACCTTCGATAGCAACGTTCTAATCTTAGTATTTCTACCATGCTAGAATAGCACTTGAATGAAGGAAGTTTCTTAAGAATGCTAAAACAGTTGTTCAAAGACAGGCCATGTGATCGAATTTGGCACATGAGATGACTGCAGAGTGTCGTGGTCTATGTGTTGAAGAGGTATATGTGTAATACCGAGCGATAGTGGCATCCAAATCCAGTCAATTATCTTGCCGGTCAGTTATTAATCCCCCTACATTATTACTCTCCTCTCAGTTTTGATCTTTAAAATGTGCATTCTTATTAGCTGGTTGCCTGATATCTGAGACTAAGTAAAAATGTAGTAGCTACTTGATTGTTAATGTACATTGTGGAAACTTCATATGCTATCTCATCATTGTCCATCTTCATTTTTGGGTTATAAAACACGACTCTTTCAATTAGTTCCATGAGTCTATAAGGTTCAAATTATCAACAAGCCATTTGCTTTTGGGGATTCTAATTTGCAAATAATGTATGTGAATTTTGCATTTGTATTGCAATTAATTCTTCCCTACATGATAGTATTCTTGTTTGGTTTTGTTTTAGTTCCTTGAGGTTGCAGTACTTAGGAAGGTGCTTAATCTGATTAGCAGTACAATGCAAGTTCAAGTTGTAATGATAGCAGCGTAGGAGGAGAGACATACAACACTAGAAACCAGTTGCAGGATTCCTTTTCACTTCTCCTTATGCTTAACTCTCTTAATTTTATAAACTTGTGTCTCTTCTTGTTCTTTTATCATTTTTAGACATGGTTGTTTATGATGGTAAATTCAGACATGGTTTTAGGAATCTCCTTCCTTTGCTTCATTACATCATAATTTATATATGCTGGAATTGCAACATAACAACAAACTGCGTTTCTTTAGTTTAGTGCCATTCTTTTACCCTGATACTATTACTCAAGATTGTAAAGCCAAAAACAAAAAATGAACCAATCATGTCTCCAAATGTGCAAATGATTTGTATGGAATATTGATTATGTGTTTGTTTGTGAATTTTTTGTAGTTGGATAACAAGAAGCTTGGATCTTTGTCGAAGACCAAGGATCAAGGTCTGGTAATGCAGGTTAGTATCGTCATTCTTATATAGAGCACTTCATAATTTGATATTATTGAATTGCGACATATGCGAGGATTAGATGGAGAGGTTGCATACGCCTAGTTTGCATTCTTATAGATATTGGCTAAGAACTTGATTTAGTTACATATATGTTGATGATGCTTTGTTATGATTTGGATATTGAAGTTTTAATACTTTCTTTTATGTGATATGTTGGTGGAAATTTCAAATGGTAGTGGTGTTAGTTTTTGGTGAAGTGTCTGACGTTCTGCTGTGGTTTTGAATGTATAGGAGGAATATGAGACGCATGATCCGAAAGGTCGTGCTACAGTGCTGCCGTTTCTGAAGAAGAGGTCAAAAATTATTGAAATTGTAGCAGCGCGTGACATTGTGTTTGCTCTTGCGCAATCTGGTATTTGTGCAACATTTAGTCGAGGTACTAAGACTATCAATTGCTATGTTTTGTTGGAGGGTTTTCTCTTGTTTAGCACCTACGAATGCTCTAGTTGCAAATGAAGTGGCTTATAACCATTTTATGTTCTGATTTGACTTCAAGGACTGGAAGGTATATAACATAGATTCAATTCTTCATTATAGTAACATGGTCTTGAATCTTGTATGAAGTTTTAGTCTTATTGCCTGTCCTTAAATATTCTCGTATTTGCTTTGCAGTCTATGATGGATATGATAACTACTGGGAATGAAGTTATGCCACATAGAATGGACACAAAATGCATTCCTCCCTCCGAGGAACCAGCAGCAACTGTCCATTGCACACAACAAATCGTGAGCTTACTAGAACTCATGGCTTGGTAGTAATTGGAAAGTCTACTTCACATGAAAGACAAACTGTTTTTTTATAAAGTTTCAGCTTTTAGGATCATATCAAACATGTTTTAGATACTTTTGTATGGATGTATGTTGCTGGATATATATTTGTAGATTGATTCAATTTCTAGTGTGCAAGCTAGTACAAGTGTATGAACTAGGTGAGTTCTTGAATTGGTACAATATATGTAAACTTTTATCTGTGGCATACAAAAGAATTATTGAACTACTGAAGAGCAACACAATTTTAGTCAGAAGCATTATTTGAAACTACATAGTATTAATGGATAACATTATAACATTGAACAAAAGTATTGTCTGAAATGAAAATAACATAAGAATGGTGTCAAACAAGGGAATTGTCTGATACAAAAAACACAACAATTACTTGCATAAAACTGTTATTAGCTATGCAAAATAACATAGAAAAAGTATTGTCTGAAAGACAATCTACTACAAATTAAGCTCAATTTCATTTGTGAGACATTGTTTTGCAGACCAAAATGGATATAAAAAACTTTTACGTACATTTCATACAGTTGTTTTTGACTTTTGTCTGACATGACTCATTACCTCAGCTCAATAGACAACACCCGACACCTATAATAGACAATACTCCAAATTATTGTCTGAAGTAATTCAGACGATACATTTACTATAATAAAATATTATCTAATTGAATTCAGACAATGGTTTTTGCCCATTGTTTGATATGTCCTCTCTCCTCAGCTCAATAGACAACACCCCAGACCTATATCTGAAACAGTTTTTGGCGTAGTGTTTTAGATTGGGAATGATTGGATTTACCTTAGTTTAGATAGTATTATTGTTGTTAGAACACCGTAATGCAGTAATATTGCCAATGCCATAAAACGTTGAGATGATGAAAGATATTTTCTGTTCATTGAGATAGTATTATTGTTGGTTTTGTAAATTTGTATGTGGGATTTAATTGATAGTTTGTATTAATATGCTTTGCTTTTCTTCGGTTCTTTTTGTTCATTAAGCTTTGATGGGTGTTGAGCTGGAAAATGAAAGATGAATGAATGCATATTGCTGGAAGAGGGGGCATTATTATTGGGGGGGGGGGGGTTTGGGTTTGTTGCAGAGAAGAGAGATGATATACTTACTTTTACACTATGCATTATTGAATGTGTTTAAACTGATTTAGCTGGTAAATTTTGAGTATCAAAGTTTGAAACTCTACGAGAAGTAATTAAGTAAATTTATAGAGGCTACATTGAACTTTGTTTGCTGTTTTTGAATAGGTCATTATCCCATGTTGTTCTTCTGGCTTTCATGATTAGTTTTCCTATAGCACTATGAAGTTGATTGACACATATAGAAGTGCTGAATGTATGTTTTACAAAAGACGGAACAACAAAAAAAGAATCGTATTATGATATTTTGTAGTTTTCTTCAATCTTTCAGCCTTCATATATAAAATGAACTTAGCTTCACATAATTGAATGTATGTTTTACAAAAGACATGGGACAAAAAAAAAATTGAATCGTAGTATGGTATTTTGTTGCGGTTTCATCGATTTTGTCCGGATCCTCCTTTTCTTCCAAAAAAAAGGGAAGGGGAAGGATCTTCTTCGGTGGATCCCTCTTGCAAGAATGGTTGGGACAACAAGCATCCATCTCGTTCAGTTTTTGGATACCCGTATAATCATCGAAGACTATTGAAGTGACTAATTCTTACAAATTTAGGGGTGTTGAAGACAAAGAAATTGTTGGGATCGCCCTTGGTATCTAATATAATACCAACATGCTTGGTGTTAAGGAAAGGTAGCTACTTAGCTCCTTCTCGCTGGATCTGTTTCCCACATCTCAGACAGAGTCTGTGCTACCCTTCTTGTTCCACTCATTTCTCTAGGCTTCGAACTCTTAGCCATGTTAATTAAAGAATCATTGCACTCATCATCTACTGAACTCCTTCCTCTCTCTTAATCTTCTACTGGACATCTGTCAGTTCAATTCCTTTCCCTTTGCCATCCGGGGAACTAACTAAAAGAATGAGTTGTTGGGCTTCGTTATTCATCAGCTCATCCTATTAGGTGAGCTCATCAGAGCTACCCTTCCCTACCCACCTCTTATCCTTCCCTTTGACTTAGCTGCTTATGGATTCTCTCAATTCTTTGATGCCTACCCTTCTTGTTCTACCTTTTCCCTTCCGATGGACTCCTTTCCCTCTCTTGCTAAATACCAGCCGGGTAACTAACTAAAAGAATGAGTTGGTTCCACTTCGCTTCATTAAAGCCTTGCACTGATATCCGAACTACGAACTGCCCTTATTATAGGAATCTCCAGCCTTAAGGGCGGGATACGCCTCCATTGAATGAGTTCACTTACTTCTTTCATATGGATGGATTTGCAAGGGCAGCTGGACCAGAGGTTCTGAAAGAAAGAGCTCGACCTAAGGGAAGAGGAGATGAAATCGTGCGCTATGTCAATGAATGACCTCCCTGAAAGGATAGCTATGTCAATTGGGCAAGTGTGCGGCTCCCATGCGAGACCTCAATATGAATGTCTTTCACATATCAGCAACAAGTCGATGAGGCGAACTGGCACTTGTTACAACTCTTTTTGTCTGCTTAACAAAGGAATAAGATGTTAATGCATCCCCGCATAGATAGTTTCAGTGATAGAATGAGCCGGGTCGGGAAGCATTAGGCAATGCATACAATAATATTGTTTCTTTTAAAAAGAGTATTTGAATTGGTTTGTCAAAGGTTAGAGGCCACACACAATAAGAGATTTCTTAAACCAACTTCTATGAAGAAGTCATGTAAAGATCGAAAATAACAATAGGAAAAAAGACCATAAGAATAAGAAGAGAAGTTATGAGTAAAGCCGTTATTTTGTATAAAAAAGGTTTTCATACTTTGTAAACCTATTTCCTAAGAAAAAAAAGTCAAATATCAAAGAAGGTAAATCAATTTTGTCTTTATCCTACACTTTGTATCTGAAGTTTGCTTTTGATTTAAACGGTATCATGTTGCATGTGTAACACTAGCACTTTTAGTAAGGAAAATAGTTGAAATAATCACTCAAGTATGATACGTTATACACTTTGATCACTCAAGATTACCTTCATGTATCACTTTTAGTCACTTAAATATAACATATATTATTTCTCTCAAGTATGCCTGTATTTTTTAGTTACATTTAAATTATTCAAATTTATAGTTAAATCACCACCATCTATTATAGTTTTGATACTCGAATTTTTGGTCTTACTACTATTTGTGCTTTTGCTATAAATGTAACTATCACTATATTGTCACTTAAATATATAACTATCAGTAAAACTTTGACAATGAAGATAGTTGTCATTACAACTAGTAATCTGATTATTCAAACTATGTACTTTCGCTTATTACTTTGGTCACTCCGTTTAAATGAATCGTTAAGAATGAAATTGTTGGTTAACTAAGTCGAACATAATTTATTCCTATACAGAGTTTATTCCTCGTTGGAAGTTTAGTTAAAAATTAAATTACAAATTTGTGATAGAAATTATAAAACATATATATAAAAATTTCTAATCCCATTTAAAACTGATCCCGTGTTAGGATTGAAATTTTTTATTATTATAAGAAAATTATTCCTATATACAATATTCTTAAATCAAAATTTTAATATATATTTTTTAAAAAGATAATATTACGGTTAGAGAAGTGAAGAAAAAAGAGGGAGGAATTTTTTTTTATAAAAAAGATAATCGATTTTTTTTGAAAATACTACAAGGAGATTGATATTGTGTGTTTGGTGAGGGTTAGAGAAGTGAAGAAAAATGAGAGGAAGACTAGGGTTTGGAGTGGTGGTGGGAGCGCTTGTCCGACGGCTCACTTCGATCATGCCAGCTTCTCGCCGAGTCACGATGTCGCGTTGCTACCAGACGGGCAAGGTGGTTCCATCGTGGTGGGGCGACTGGGAATAAGGGTTCTGGCCTTTGTAGGCGAAGGGAGTGTGGCGTGCTTTCCGGGAGAGGATTTGGATATGGACAGCATTTTCTGTCGATGTCGTTGGACGAGTTGCCCTCGACTGTTGGTGCAGACCATGTGGCCACTGAATACTCCAGCAATTTTGCTTGGACTTGGATTGATCTGCTGTGTAGATCATGTTGGGTCTGGGCGGGTCTGCCCTTATGAGATTGGGCCAGACTATCTGACATGGGGCGAAGAGCTCTGTCTGCCAACCCCGGTGGTTTAATCGGATGACGGCAGATTAGATCGAAGGTGTTCTTCTTGATGCTGATTAGTGATTGTTGCTTGCTGGGCATGGACTTATTTGGGCATGGGATAGCCCAAGGCACAATAGTCATTTTATTTTGTTTTGTTTTTGGTTGCTTTTGTGTTGAGCTGCTGTGTTGTGAGAGACCTTCATGGTCCTTTATTTTAGGTAAGTAGCTTGATTAGGGACTGGAGCACCGATTTTTTTAGTCAAAGGTTTGGGACCTTCACTGCCTTATTCCTGTTTGTCAAGTTACATGTGTTTTTTTAGTCTAACGTACTGGTAACCGGTCGATTCCTTATAAATTACTATTTCAATAAAATTCTACTGTCTTACGTCAAAAAAATATTTTTTAAAAAAGATCAAAATATTCCAAAAAAAAACACATTTTAAGTTTTGACACCAGTGGTACAAAACTAATATAATAAAGCAGGCCCACTCTCCAGCGGGGTAAAATTTAAGGCACAAAAGATGAGAGTGTGTTGTAAAAGGCTGAGATTAGCCTATGTGTTTATGTTTCTCTCTCTCTCTTTCTCTTAGACCAATCACAGTCATCCATTTGGTGTATACCTTAAAATTCATCCCGCAACCCGCAGGACAATAATCTTGTATAATAAAGATGAGAGTGTGTTGTAATGTTGCATGATGTATTCATTACATGGGGACCAAACAAAGTAGTTCTACAAAAGTCCACGTTATCATCTATAGGGTAGATGGAGACATGTGAACACCAAATAAACAAACGTAGCTAACAAGTTAATCTTGAAAGTAGTAAAATCAGTTATTGATAAGTTAAGTTAATGAATGGTGTCATAGGATACCAATCGAATTTACAACGAAGTGACAAATGAAAAACTTTGCTATGCTAGGGTTAGATTTTCTAGGGACGCATTTCTTCGGCAGCCTCCATTATAGATCTTGTCACCTTCCATCAGATCATCTAGCGACACCTTTTCCGACGTCGGGCATATGAGGCTCAATTTTTGTTGCCTCTCCTCTCTATTTTAGCCGCTTTCGTGGTAGGAGCTCTGCATCGTGGATCTCTTTGGTCCTTAATGGAGATCCGTCAAGACCTTGATTGATTTGTCAATGGAGATTGTCGATGGCCAGAAGAGGGGTTTTGCAACTGGTAGATCTATCCAGCTCGATAGGGCACGAATGAAAGATTTGGCTACCGCTCGTACTTGTTTGCAGTTGGGTGAGGGACGTCGTCATGGTCTATGTCATGGTAATTTCTTTGTTGTAGGTCGTTGTGTTTTAGAGCAACAACGAAGATGGATTTGTTGTCGGATTCTTGTTCAGAGGCAAACAGTGTTGCCTGTGATTGGGACCGTCAACTGTGCATCGTTGTTGTGGTTCAGATCAGTGGTCTTCATTGGAGGCCTTGCTAGCGAGGAGGTTGCTAGGTCAGAATGGCGTCTCACCGAGTTTGGGCTCTGCGTGCTTGGGCCTAGCCTTAAAACTTCTACTGGAAGCTTGGCCTCGTTTGGTTTGTGCATGGGTTGGGATTTCAGGTTTATGGATCTGAAAGGACCCAACCCCGATTTAGTTTCCTAAACCCCGGAATCAAACCCTTTCTAAAAACGTGAACTTTCAAAAATTGAAAATTTCGACAGAGTATCCTTTATAACGCGCGATTACCATTAACCTGCACCTGAAAAATACACTTCATCCTATGCCACAAAAGCCAAACCGTGGGCACCAATCCCATCCGGATTTGTCAAAAACATATCATAATATAAAGCAATAAACAAAACTGTATCTTTACAGAAATCCGGGAAAATCATATGAAAATATAAACATCAGAGTATTCAAAGCGACATCTAGTATATACATAAATACACAACAGTAAGCCAAATTAGACACCTACTGAGAATGAAAAGTAGCTCGAATACTAAGCCTCCAATAGCGACGTGCGACACCCAAATTCAAACTGCAAACTGGGCAAAGAAAACGAAGAACCCAGGAAAAGACATATAAACTATTAAAGTGAGTGGACAAAAATAAATGTCTTTCACCGAATAATATATATGTTATAAAAACATATGCAAGTCTAAATGCATGAAGATCAAATGGTACACGAGGGAGACTCTAACTCCTCACGCGTACAGAGCATGCATCAAAATCCCGCGGGATCACTCATGGACACATCCGCGCTAGTACAGTCCAAATCACGAGATCCCAGACCCACACGTGATTCTAGCCAGAAAGGCCTCAGGTCAAGGTATTTGTTCCCACCCGAAAAATACATCGGCACAGGGTAACAGCCCCCCCGGTAAACATCCTCGGGGATCAGCCGGGATGCTAAGTGTATCGATACAACCACATATACTAAGACTGTACTCTGTGTAAACCAAATCATAAATAGTTTCATGCAAATGTATAAAGCATAATGTAAATGCATATTCGTAATACATAATTATAAAAACATATTCGTCGATGCATATTCGTAAATGCATAATCGTAAAGCACATGCTCGTATAAATCATAATCTCATATGCATTTTCATGCTCGTAAAACGTATAATAAAGACTCGCAACCAATCAGTGAAAAGAAATGTCCACTCACAGACTTGCACATCGCAAAACGCGTTAATCCGGTGATCCAACGGAAAATTCCTTGCCAAACGAACGATCACGGTCTCCTGAATAATCATAAATACCACTGTTCAAAATCACATTTTAAAACCCTAAACCACATCTTGAGAACCAACCATTCCCGGAAACATATAACTCGAATATCGACGAAATCGTAAAAAATCCAATTAACACACTATAAAACCTCGCAAAAAATTTTGATGCTCAATTTAAAATATAAACCTCACCACTGCGATCGGTACACGATTCCGAGCAAAACGACATAAAACTTGTCGAAAATCACCTCGGTCGGAAAATCGCCGCACACGGCGGCGCACCGGGCCGCCGTCGTCGAAAAATTTCATCGGCGCAGAAAATTGCAACCTACATATGTATTTGAAGATATCGACATTTCCAACAACTTTGTAGTTAAAAGCTAAGCCCAATTTTGACCGGAAAACACCCAAAACTCACCTTGAAGTCGAAAACCCTCACCGGAATTCATTAACTCCGATCAGCCACCACCGGCCACGGCAAGGTGCAAGACCACTTGAGTTCAACTCACCTCTCCATGGGATTCAAAACCCCTATAGGGTCGACCCCCAACTTAGCTGCCATCGCCGAATCTCGCCGGAAAATCATAAACTTCAAAACGTCATAACTTCTTCATCCGGCAACCAAATTGAGTGATCTACCTATCAAAAGAAAGAGGAGCTTAAGCCCAACAACTTTCATGAAGAAACCACGGCCAAAATACGCCAGAATAAGGCACATCAAAGGCAAGAAAGTCATTGCCCAAAACGGGTTAGTTTTGACCCGTGGGTCAACATGGTCAAACCCATATTTCTCAAAATTGGAAGTTTCCAAAATCATCACGTATTCATGCCGTACACGTATCGTCCAAATCGTATCAAAACCAAACGGATAAACACGACTAAATCCAACGGCCGAAAATATTCATAATTTATTCCTCGTAACTCGAAATCACCATCCGGAAACTCCCACGAACTCGAAATTAAATTCTCTACAACTTTTGTGAAGGAACTCAAATCAAATTCTTACCCGATAATTTAGTAGTTAACAAACCCGTCATATCAACCAATTTCGACAAAACCGCGACTAATCATGAAACTCGCAAATTAAGCCGATAAACATACAATTTCTGGTTCGGGTTGTCACACAGGATCTTGCAATTTTGGATGCTTGGTTGGGTTGGTCTCCGAAAAATCTTTTGGATTCGTATTTGGGATCCAGGTATTGTGCTTTGTAACAATAATTGGTTGCTTTCTTAAGTGGCTTTATTTTATTTTTTCGTAAAGAGTTGGAATATGGTTAGGTATTGCTTATTGTCGTAGATTCCGCAACATCATTGATTACTGGTCGTTGTGCTTATTGCTAGGATATGAATATTTGGGTAAGTTAGGTGATTTCGATCACTTAGGTTATCTAGACTATGTTTTTTTTTCTTACGTTGCCCTTCAGTGGGCAGTCATGGTTGTATTTGTATCTACTTCTTCTTATTAATGAGAACTGACGTCTCACGCGTTGCCCTTAAAAAAAAGATAATGAATGATTGAAAAAGACAAATTAAGTTAATGCTTGTTAATTTATAATAGCTTAGAAAGTTGGAATTAATAGGTGTTGGAGCATCCGCACCCGTTTAGGAATTTTCATTGGCCTAAAAATTTTTATTTGAGGAAGTGCAATCACTATTTATCGAATATGAGGTTCTATTCATGTTTTTCATGCAGAAGTGAAAAAATAGGACTTCCTATTACTATTCATTAATTATAAAAATTAATTTTTTATTTTTTGGTAATATTATCATCCAATAACTAGATGACATGTGCCATTATCGTCTAAATTATTGATCCAAATTTCTGATAAGATTTCTGACTAGTCATAATGTGCACGTGTCACTTTCATGTGTTATTATTGTCTAAATTATTGATGAAGATTTCTGAGAAGATTTTCGACCAGTCATGATCTGACAAGTGTTATTTTCGTCTTATTGATGAAAATTTTCGGTAAGAATTCCGACCAATGAGGATGTGACATGTGTATTCATCTCCAAACATTAGATTACATGAAATTTTCTATAAAAGAATCATCTATGCCTCCTTATATACTCACACCATATACAAGTCACTTGATATTCTACCATAAACACATTTCTTCAAACACTTCTTTACATTCCTTCATCAGTAAGATGAATCCTTTCAATTTCGACAACTCTTCCAGGAGGAGGCGATAACAATGCCAACAAAATGCCGCAATTACTAATGCCTTCATCACTGATGCAATCATGGTAGCTGTAGTATTTGATGATGAGCCACCTCGCTGCTGCCGTCCAAACAAACCAAGGCAGAGAGAATTAAGAGGACAAAATCTAATGAAAGATTACTTCATCGAACGCCCTGTTTTCAGCGAGCAAGATTTTTTCCAGAGGTTTTGAATGAGCCCAAACTTGTTCAACCGTAACATGACAAAACCCTGCAACCACGACCCATTTTGGCATCAAAGAGCAGATGCCACTGGGTTGCAAGGACTTCTTCCCACTACCAGAAAATCACATTTAGACGATGAAAAAAATTTCGTCGACCAAAAGAAAATTTCCTTCTCTAGGTTGACTTTAGACGACGAAACTGATTCTTGTCACCTAAGTAAGATCTTAGATGACGTCTAAGCTCTTACTTAGACGACGAAAAACAGAATTTTTTGCCTAAGTATAATATCCTAGACGATGAAACATGTCATCGTTGTCTTAAAAGACCTACTTAGACGACGAAAACAGAATTCGTCGTCTAAGATCTTATCCTAAACCTAAATCCTAAGCCGTAAACCCTTTCCCCCAAACCCGAAAAGTCTTAGGTGACGAAACTCATTTTCGTCATCTAAGATGAATTTCATTGCCTCCGATCAAAGAGCATAACCATGTATACCATCTGAAATGTATATTTTTTTCATCGAGGGAATTGAGTAAATAATTCTTGGACTGTGAATGTCAATGGTTCAAAAATCGGAGTTACGAAGATTCGTATATCAACGTTTTCGTTTTGCTAAATTTTTGTTTTATAGTTGACTACGACGATCGAATCCTTAATGAACTTCATTTTGAATCAAAATTCATCCACTTACATATTATGTTATGATGAATATATCTAACGGTTGTTTTGCTCAAATTCAATTTCGTTAATGTTGATGTGGAGTGAATATAGACATACGAACACTTATGTTATATAACATTAGTAGATATATAATAAATTTTTAGTCTTAAATAAATTTTTATATCAAATTTTAATTAATTTATATTTAGTTGATAAATTAAGTTTTTACGACAAGACAAACACCTGTAACTTCGGAAACGGGTTTACGAATTATTTTTTACGATCGTTTCCGTCTTTTAACTATTTTTTGATATATATATAATCACTAAATTTATTTGATCACAATCTAAACTAATCCGAATTGGGTTGAATTTTTTTCGACAATATTGTATAAATGTAATAGTTATATCTGACGGTTGATTTTTGATGATTTTTAAGCAACTAACCAAAATTAATTTTCATATATTTTTTAAAAATATTTCACTTAGGCTACGAAACCTTTTAGTTTCGTCGTTTAAGTAAATTTTTTTTAAAAATAAAATAAAATTAAAAAATAAAAGGCGACAAAATAAAAAATAAAAGAATTTTTTTTACCAAAAATTTGAATCTGTTGGTTTCGTCGCCTAACTTCCCCCCTCTCTCCCGCGCAAACCATACACACCACTACCACCACCACCACCACCACTAAATTATCTCCTAATAATATTTTTGCATTAATAATTAATTTTTATTTAATTTATTTTTGAAAAATCACTTGTTTATTTAATTTTTTTTAATAGAACAATTGTGACTGGTCGCCCATCGTTATTAAAGGCTGAGCTGTTTAGCCGTCCCCTTTGGCCGTACAACATGCCTCAAGAATGCATCGCTTCCTTTCCACCTCTATTTTTTTTCGGTTGAAAGTTTTTATGATTTGTTTTTACAAGTGGGTGTAGGTGAGTCGTGAGTTTCCAAGTCGCTTTTAGTTTGATTTATATTTTTTCTGTCAGGAAAAATGTTTCAAAATGAAAGTGGCCACTATACTGTACGATTAATTATGGATAAATTATATATAAAGTCAATATCCTAATACCTGTCCTAAATAAAGTCACATCATGATTTTATCTCAAATCAGATCACAATTATAACTCGATGCCTTAAAATTAAACTTATTTACGACATATATCATCCTATATAAACAACATATCATACCACCCATAATATTCTCTCTCTCAAAATTAAACTTATTTACGACATATACCATCCTATATAAACAACATATCATACCACCCATACTATTCTCTCTCTCTCTCTCTCTCTCTCTCTCTCTCTCTCTCTCTCTCTCTCTCTCTCTCTCTCTCTCTCTCTCTCTGTAGAGCTTCATAACTTTATCACAATCGTCCCAAGAACTTCAATGCCGCCATCTCAAGAGTTGCCCCGCCGTGTTCCTCCATCCACGCTCGGTCGTCGCCTCCCTCCATGCTCGGTCGCCGCCTTCTCTTCTTCTTCCTCTTCCTCAAGCCGTGTCTTCTTCGACGATGCTTTGAAACCTCAGCGATGGCTTCGTATCTTAATTTTCTCTGTTAAGCCGTGTCTTCTTCGACGATGCTTTGAAACCTCAGCGATGGCTTCGTATCTTAATGGCCTCAAGTACTCCACTCCTCGCTTCAACAAGGTCTCCCCCACTCTCTCTCGGCGTTGGAGCATAGTCTGTGGTAGTGTTTGGTTTGGTTGTTACGCAAAAGTTGTTGTGTTTTAGTTGTTACGTACGCAGTAGTGTCTACAATAGTCTGTGGTAGTGCTTATGTTAGTCTGTAGTAGTATATATAGATTGATATTCTTTAGATTTAATGCAGTAGTGTCTACAATAGTCTGGGGTAGTGTTTATGTTAGTCTATAAAGTGTGTACAAATTGGTGTACTTTTCTTTTATCCAGTAATGTCTACAATAGTTTGTGGTAGTGTTTATGCTAGTCTGTAGTAGTATGTACAAATTAGTGTGCTTTGATTTTTATATAGTAGTGTTTACAATAATCTGTGGTAGTGTATTTGTGAAACAGTAGTAGTGCATATGTGAAATAGTAGTAGTGCATCTGTGAAACAGTTGTAGTGCATCTGTGAAAGTGGTAGTAGTGCATATGTGAAATAGTAGTCGTGCATCTATGAAACAGTGGCAGTGCATTTGTGAAACAGTAGTAATGCATATGTGAAATAGTGGTAGTGCAACTGTGAAACAGTGGTAGTGCATTTGTGAAACAGTGTAAGTACCACTGTTTTGTAACACAATATACTATTGTTGTCTCTGGTAAGCACTACTCCAGAATATTCAGGGTACTGCTTCAAAACATTGTAAGTACTACTGTTCTGTAACAAAATGTAAAACATTCAACATAAACCCTAACACAGTGTAAAAACGGTCACTACACTACTACGTGGACTTTGAAGCTTTTGATTGCATTCTTCCTGTTGTGTAGTCAATATAAGCGTACAAGTTTGTCGTCTTCCTCTTTTTGATTTCTACTACCATTTCTTCCTCTACCAAACAACAAAATGGACATCAAAATAAACACTATTGCTTAACAACTTAGACACCATTGCTTAACAACACATGCACTACCAATGAATCACAAATGCACTACTACTGTTTCACAAATGCATGTGTTTTGAAGTAGTATCCTAAATATTTTGGAGTAGTGTTTACTAGAAACAGTAGTAGTACATTGTGTTACAAAACAGTAGTACACTGTGTTATAGAACAGTAGCCCTCCATTGTTTTTTTTTCTCTCTCTGAAATTTTGAAGAAGATGAAGAAAGAAAAGTTAATATAAAGGAGCAAAATTTAGAAAGATTAAAAATATGGATAAAAAAAGAGTGACTTTAATTAGGATAAAAAGTATAAATGACTTGAAAACTTAATATAAAGGAACAAAATTGGAAAGACAAAAAATTATAGATAAACAAATGACATTAATTAAGATAAAAAGTATAAATAACCTTATATGTGAAAGATAATCATCTTATATGTAATTTTTTAATTATATATAAGGTGTTATTATGATTAATTAGAGGGGATAATAATTGTTAGGTTTGTCCAGCAGCAACAGCGATGGACAACAAGAAGTCAAGGTCAACATTTTTATTGGATGGACTAAGTGACTAACTCAACTTAGAAAGAGCTCTTTTTTCTCCAAAGATCCAAACCTGACTGACTTGACCTGACCTGCGTTCTAAAGTCAGTTAGAGTCCATATGAATAAGTTTCAATATTAGATAGGAAAAGGGAAAATATATTTCTCCCCCAGCCCCCCAAATATTTAAGCTGTTAAAAGAAAATATATATAGTAGGAACCCGGAAGAGGCAGTTTCCCCGTCAAAGGCTGATTGAGTAGTATCCAGAGAATAATCAAGTATTTTCTGTTTTTGTATGATAAAATATTCTGTATTTTAGATTCTTCATATATTATATTGGATAAATGAAAAAACATCTAATTTCACCACTCTTTTTCTTCAAAAACCCAACATAAATTTTCAATCCCAAAACAATCAATTCTGTTTTTAAGTATGTAACAACTCAATATTATTCTCATGTTTACTACATATGCAATTGATTTCTGAAACCACAACCCTTTCTGAGAAATCGTCTCTCTCGCTCTCTCTCACAAATCGAATCTCCAAACCGAGCTCCCAGCTTGTTGTCACCTGCTCGGACTCTGTCGTCGGCTTCCGTCAGTCTCTTTACCTCAGTCATTAACTTCTAACTCCATACTTGATTCGGACAGCACCAGCCAGAGCCTCTCATCCATCCTCAACAATCTGAACAGCTCAACAATGGCTATAATTTTGTTACGGAAGTCCTTAACCGGAATCTCATCTCCAAATTTTTTTGTGGCGAGGCTGGCGCTATTCGAAGCCTTCGCTTCAGAGCCGCAGACCGACGCCTCGGTTCCGGCCACTCTTCGAAGCTGAAGACGTTCTCGATCTACTGTTGGAGCACAAATTCTTTGGCAAAACTCGAGCTGAAGAACTACAAGGTTGACCTCAGCGATTGTGGCCCTATAGTCCTCGTCGCGCTCGTCAAGATCAAAAACGAGATGGATCCCTCCCTCACTTTCTGCTGCTTCTACCGCGAAAGGATCTGCGGCTCGTGTGAGATGAACATCGACGGCTGTAACGGCCTGGCGTGCTTAACCAAGATTGAAGGCGCAGGTGACGCCAGGACGATCACGCCACTGTCGCACATGTACGTGATCAAGGATTTGGTGTTGGATATGATGAATTTCTATAACTAGTATAAGAGTATGTAGTGTGTTCAAAAGGCTATTTGTTTGTTGTATTAGTTGTTGTTGTTGTTGTGTTTGTGATAAAAGCCATTTTTCTGGATATCTTTGAAGTATCTATTTAAGTATCTGTCTGAGTATCTGTCTTGATATCCTTTCAAATTTTTTGAAATGTATGTTGTTGGTGTTGCCGACATTTTTCTAAGGTTTTCAGTTTAATTTTTGGTTGTTGTACTAGTTTGTTATTGTTGTTTTGTGTGTGATAGAAGTTCTTTTTTTGGATATCTTTTACGTATCTATCTGGGTATCTGTTTGAGTATCTGTATGAGTATCTATCTTGATATCCTTTCAAATTTTTTGAAATATATGTTGTTGGTGTTGTTGACATTTTTAAAAGGTTTTTAGTTTAATTTTTGGTTGTTGTACTAGTTTGCTGCTGTTGTTTTGTATGTGATATAAATACTTTTTTTCTGGATATCTTTTAAGTATCTGTCTAGGTATCTGTTTATGTATCTGAATGAGTATTTGTCTGGGTATCCCTATATTAGAGAACGAACATTAAAGCATTCGGTGGGTCAAAGATCAGAATGTAGACTTTGACAAAATACATGTGCAGTCGTTCAGCAACAGTTCCCAACAGCCTCCTGGCCTTGACGGAACTATTGTTTGCTACATGATGTTCGATCACATTGCTTTGGGCAAGGAAATAAAGAAAAATCTGAGTCATGAGGATGTTGCTCGATTCAAGGCCAGATTGTTGGAATTGTTTATGAATCATGATCTATCATGGGTATCGAAGAAGAAGGATTGAACCAGCTTAGGAATAAGTGTAAGACAGTAACTAATGTGTATATTTTTGATGTAGTGATCATTATGTGAACATTGTTGTTAGTTGTAGGGTGTTTGTCTTGGAAGTGTTACATTTTGGAGCATTATGAATGCGATCATATTAGTATCTGATTGAGTATCTGCTTGGGTATTTGTTTGCGTAATACTATTTATGTTGTTCTGGACTTTTGAATGAGAGAATCAATGCATTAAGAATATGCACTAAAGTGTTTAATTTGCACTCTCTGATCCATTTTACAACATAAAACCTACTTAAACCCATTTGTGTAGTTGGTATTGGGACGTAGTCAGATACACAGGCAGCTACCCAGACAACGATTCATGAATTTTTGTGAATCAATTCGTTAATCTATGAAATACTATTTTTGTATCTTTTTTATTCAGTTTAATTTTTTGAATTGAAGTTTATGAATTAATATATGAAGCCATTGAATGATACATCATCATCAGCTTGGTCCGGTCAGATACCCAGACAGATACTTAGACAGATACTCAGACAACTTTCCTTGAATTTTATTGAATCAATGCATTAACCTATGCAATAAAATGCATGTTTCCCCCTTCTTTACGATGCAATATAAAACACAAAAACAAGGAACCCAAAAACAACCTCAATTTTGTGTCTGTATTTGCAAGTAACAAGTTGCAGATCTGAAATTCGTATACAAATATCCAGACAGATACTTAGACACATATCCAGATAGATATTTCAACAGATATCCAAACATATATTCAAACTTTTAGAAAATTATCCTAACAACATCTTTAATAATCCACACAGACTTGTATGTTCAATTGATAGGGTTGTGACCAGTTTGGTGACATCTTGAACACACTTCTGACATTGGTTGTTTCTTTGTTAATGGAGGCCTAACGTCTAGTCTGTATTGTGACATATCCTGAAGCGATTTCTCAAGAATGTAACACACCATTTTTCCATTGGGAGATTCTTGAAGAAGTTGGTTATCTCTGCATATATGTTTCTAGCTTAAACTAGTTAAAAAAAGAACTCATATTGCCTTTCACTTCTAGCATATGCACATTGTATGAAAAGTTCAGAAATTTTATCCTTCAAGTGTCCTCTGTAGTTGTCTTTGAGGTTAGCAACCAAGTGCTGAAAATAGTAGCTATGCTCTTCATTGGAGAACACCTCTGGAAGAGAATTCATAATTTCATTATGACGGTCTGAGATGAATGTTATTTTCCTCTGAGTATTAGTCTCCTGGTTTATGCTGTATCTATCTATCTCATCTCTTAGGTTCATCAAGAACCACCTCTAATAATTGAAAAAAAAGATCTCATAAATTGAACATTTTTTACTTTGATGTCATAAGTTAATTTTTTTAAAAAAATTTATTTGTTCATGGGCCTTTAAATAATTTTCCCTATTATATTCTTGTATCCACTATAAAACGAGCAACACCCTCTCCTCTCCATTTGAGTATACATACCATACAATTTCAAGTCTTCGTCTTGTTTGAAGATCGACCATGTCTCTGCTCTCCGATCTCATCAATCTTGACCTCTCGGACTCAACCGAGAAGATCATCGCTGAGTACATATGGTAATAAACAATAGCCGATCAACTTGCTTCTTTTTAATATTTTGATATATTCCAGTGTGCTTTGCTTTGTATGTTGTTTTGATGGAATATAGAATTGGGGTGCCGCCGGCCTTTATACGTTATGATCGTTATCTATCGACCGGGTTTTGTGTGGCTCTGTATCAAGTTATCAACTATATCAAGTACAGTGTTTGACTTGATCAAAAAGACTGTTCTTGCTTAGAAGATCTTTCAGTTTATTTTTTTACTGGAGTCTTTGATCCTTGATCAATCTGTATGTTTATATTTCTGTTCAACAAGTAACTGTTATTTTCTGTTCTTCAATGTTGTATGGAACTTTGTTCACTAATTGACAGTCAATTTTTTAAGCTTTTGATGTTGATGTATTCTTTCCAATTTTTTTTTAACAGGATTGGTGGATCTGGTTTGGACGTCCGAAGCAAAGCAAGGGTGAGTAGATTTTCTCTGTGTGTTACTCTTGGTTTTTTTGGGTTGTTCAGTTGTTCTAGTTGGATTAATTGATTGAGTGAATAATATTTGCTTGGTTTTGGTTTTGGGTTGTATGAAGACTCTTCCAGGACGAGTTAGTGACCCTTCAAAGCTTCCAAAGTGGAATTACGATGGTTCAAGCACCGGTCAAGCTCCTGGGGAAGATAGTGAAGTGATCCTATAGTAAGATCTTCCCCAATTAATTTTTAAATGATTTTTTATAAGTTTTTTTTATAATTCGTGTAAGATGGATCTTATATTTCCATTTTCTGATTCATAATGATATGAAACAGCCCTCAAGCCATTTTCAAAGACCCATTCAGGAGAGGCAACAATATTTTGGTGAGTTGTCTTAATCTCATGTTCATTTCCTCAAGTATGGTATGGTATGGTGTGGTGTGACTGGTGTTGTTACTGTTTCCTCATCTTTGTTACTTGATTGTGTTTAAATTAGGTAATGTGTGATGCCTACACTCCAGCTGGGGAGCCAATTCCCACAAACAAAAGATGTGCTGCTGCAAAGATATTCAGCAATCCTGAAGTTGTTGCTGAAGAGCCCTGGTATTTCTCAACTGCTACCCATTTGTTTCTTCTATCTTTATTAAGTTGGCTTAGTGCGTCTTTGACTTTGTCACGTCTTTTCTTGCTAAATGTGATTTTGTAAAACTATGATCTGGAAACAGGTATGGTCTTGAGCAAGAGTATACCTTGTTGCAGAAAGATGTCAACTGGCCTCTTGGCTGGCCTATTGGTGGTTTCCCTGGCCCTCAGGTAATGAGTTTTCCTAATACTGCTAAACTGACAACATATATTCCTATGTGGTAGTTAAACAAAGTTGATTACTTTTTGTTTCTTACTAGGGACCATACTATTGTGCTGCTGGCGCTGAAAAAGCGTTTGGCCGTGACATTGTCGATTCTCATTATAAGGCTTGCTTGTATGCCGGCATCAACATCAGTGGCATCAATGGCGAAGTCATGCCGGGACAGGTAAAATTTTATTTTTTATATAAAATGTCATCAATTCTTCTTTATTCCCATTTGTCTTTATCTTACTTTTCCAAATCTAATTCTATGCAATAACAATAGTGGGAGTTTCAAGTTGGTCCTTCAGTCGGGATCTCTGCTGGTGATGAATTATGGGTTGCTCGTTATATTTTGGAGGTGATATATTTTTTTCTATTGTATACTGAGTTTTACTGTCATCTTAAACAGTTCCATTGACTTTTGGTATCTACTCTAACAGAGGATCACTGAGATTGCTGGAGTGGTTCTTTCTTTTGATCCCAAGCCAATCCCTGGAGATTGGAATGGAGCTGGGGCTCACACAAATTACAGGTTTTGTGCGAGTTTCTCATGTCATAATCTTCATGTTTTTACTGTGTTTTTTTTTCCCCATCTGTAAGTTGATGGAGTTCAACACAAAATTTCAGTACCAAATCCATGAGAAAGGATGGAGGCTTTGAAGTCATCAAGAAAGCAATCGAAAAGCTGGGACACAGGCACAAAGAACACATTGCTGCATATGGAGAAGGCAATGAACGCCGTTTGACAGGAAAACATGAGACAGCCGACATTAACACCTTCAAATGGGTAAATTAGTGTCATTAAATCTCAAATCGTTTATATATATGCAAAACATGTTGTCTAATTAGTTTCCTTTTATAATTATGAATAGGGGGTCGCAAATCGTGGTGCCTCCATCCGTGTTGGCCGAGACACAGAAAAAGAGGGCAAGGGCTATTTTGAGGATCGGAGGCCAGCTTCAAACATGGATCCATATGTTGTAACTTCAATGATTGCTGAGACTACTCTTCTGTGGAAGCCATAAGTAAACTATCCGGCCTCTTGCTATGGCTGATCAACCAGTTCTTGTTATACATTATTAATCTCTTTCTATGGTGGTTGGGAATGAGGTTTACAAGATCCTTGTAGCATGATCATTCAACATCTATCGTAGCTACTAGATTAGCTTAATTTGCCTTTTATTTTGGTTATGTTGCTGTTATAATTTCCTTTTGTATTTACAGTGCTATTCTGTTGAATAATTGTGTTACATGAATAACATGAGCGGGATGTAGAACCAACTCAAATCTACTTTGCCACCCAGATGAATGTCTGTCAAGTGGAAAACCACCAGTGAAGAAAAAGCTTCATATTTATTATCATTTTGTCCTTTTGAGTATTTTTGCTGTAACTTATTATTGAAGAGATTCCCCTCTTGAACAACCTATTCCTCTCAAATGAGTATATATACACACACATGATAAGGAGATAGAACTCTTATGCCAAGCATCAATATTATGCAAGTGTCCCTGATGTACAACATGCTTGCAGCATATATGATTGATTGTTATGCTGATTCAATTCAATTATATCGAAGTAGTATGGACTTGAATCACCATAGAATTTTGTAAGGGGATGGATGATCCGATATATAGAGTAGTTGGCTGACCATAGTCACCATACCTAGTACAAGTCCACAGATGTCTTCAGTTCATCTTTCTACGGTTCTACCCCATCATATCCTCCTTGTATCTTTTAGAGATGCCCTCCATTTGTATCTTGGTCAGATGCTCAGGAACCAAGCAAACGAGCATATATCAACCCGACCAAGTGAATAAACAATTAATCCCAGAATATTTTTATTTATTGTTATTCTGAAAAGCCATATTCCCTTTAAATGTTTATAATATATGGAATGAAGTATCATTTACATTTCACTATAGTTTAGGCCAATTCATGAAATCTACTTACAGAAAAGAATAGAAGAATGCAGGAATTCAGGATGATGCGCTCTCTCTCTTTTTAAGCTCTTCAAAGTCTCATACTTATATATCCCCTGACCCGTACATACATCGGCCCAAATATCCCACGCCCGGCCCATACTCGATATGCTATCCAACTTAAACTCGCGGCTAGCGCCATATATATATTTACCTATAACAATAGCGGGTTAGGGCGTCGGTTCTGTCTACTGTTCAAAGGGGGTATTTTTGTCACAATACCAAGTCAGCTCATAAAATCGAGCTTTCTCTCATCTCAACTCGATCAGCACCAAAACTCCATCAGCTCCTTTCATCATTCAATCCTAATCTCTCTCTCTCTCTCTCTCTGATCTTCGCCACTGTTTTCATTTACTGATCACTATCTCTCAATCTGCTCTCCAAAATTCATTTTGACCCGTTTCTATCTCCATTGATTTCGAAGAGGGTTTATGGTTTCAAATTGGGTGAGGTATCGAACACTACAAACGGAGGAGGAGGAAGAGGGAAACCCAGAAACAAAAGTCCTCCAATTTCTATAGCATCTGCTTCCTTCAATTCCAAAGGTAACTCCTTTTTCAATTTCGTCTCTGGGTCGTCGGATCTCGGGCCGTTCGTCGCTACTACTCGCCGTGCTGCTCCTCATCTCCTCCGCCGCCCAGAGCTTCTATCTTCCCGGCGTTGCTCCTCGCGATTTCCACACTGTAAGATCCCCACTCTCTTTCTTTTTTGGCTCTGTTTTTTTTCTTTTGGGGTTCTCAAATTCCTCGACCCTTTTCTTCGCTTTAGTTTAATTAGTGTTGCATTGGTGATGAATCGTTTGTGGGTTTGTATTGAAACGGCGTTGGATCTGTGGTTCTGGGTTTGATCTGTTCGTGCTTATTGGTTGGATCTATGACATTGTTTTTTTCCCTGGTTTTGGGTAATAAAGTGGTTGCTTTTAGCTGCTTTGGACTTCACATAGAATAGCTGCTTTGGACTTCATTCCACTACACGATTTTGAATGGCTCTAAATGCCTACACCAATACTATCATGGCCACTTTACCCAGTACTACTTCTCTAAAGCCTCCCATATTGCTCTTTGACATTATGTACACCATTGTTCTTGACCCTTTCTACCATGACATCCCTGCCTTCTTCAGGTTAATGCAAATTCTCTTTCTTTTTCTTATTGAATTGTATTGGATTGTGTCTCTTTTCTGTTCATTGATCAAGTTTCGATGCTTTTCAAAGGTTTCAACTTTTTGTTATGTTGAGTGATTCAATGTGTAGCTGAATAACTATTTGGAAAGTTGGGAGCTTTGGGGAGTGTTTGGTTGTATGTTTGGCGTAAAGTTCAATTCTTTAGCATTGTGATTATCTGTTTTTGTGCTAGATATTTGTCATGATGTGGTTAACATAGAACATTTGATTATGTTCAGGGTGTCATTTAATGAATTGATAGAATCCAAGCACCCAACTGCGTGGATTGAGTTTGAGAAGGGTTTGATTGATGAGTTTGCATGGCATTCATGTTGGAAACTTATGTTTACTGAGATGTCAAGGTACCAGCTACTATGTATGCTGCTCTATTGAACGCTTTTTGAGATCGAAAATGTTTAGTTCTAATTTTCTGAGAAGCTTTGTTGATTTTCGTTTTGGTTTCGATTGTTGGACCTTTTATGTATTTGCAGTCTAGGAAATGAGTATAGGATGCCGAAAGATTGTGTTTCTGGCGAGTGAAACTTATAAGCTGATTAAATTTCTTTTTTGTTGAGTATAGCCTTTGCTAGCGGGTGATGGGAATGGCTTGCTACTTTAGTAGGATCTGTATAACCTGGTTAGCTCCTACTCAAAAAAGTAGAGTAGGATTGATGTATTTTTTTCTTTTTTGTTGGGATCTCTCGCTTCTCTCAAAAGAACCAATTGAGGATAGATTGATATCTCTTTATCCTTTTTTTTTGTGTGCTCCATAAATTGCAATTTCCCTCAATCTGATTACTATTCTTCTTTGTTGATTGATATATTTTCTTCTGCTTTATTTTTTGGGGTTTGTTCATTCTGATTGTCAATTTCAATCTAATTGGGCTATGATGTCCGAGTGATATAATATTGGTGCTTCATTCTCAGCTTAAGATGAATTTATACGTTGCCATTCTCAAGTATTATTTTTTGACGAACCTGGTCTAATTTAGGGAAATATAACATGATTATGGTAGTCTTAGCACGAATTATGTTTGCATTCAGAATGGTGTTTCTACTAATAAATAGAGTAGAAATATAGTCCATTTGTACAAAGTAAACATAAAATGATGTCCTTATTCAATGCTCAATACCTTCTTGAGCAACTTCTTTGCACAATGTCGCATACATGAATGTAGCTTTTCCCTGATGTAGCTTACCCAAGAAGGTATTGTGTTGATACAAGTTTTTGCTAAATTGTCCAAATTTGTTGTTTGTTGTATATGAATTTCTCTTAGACTGGGATTTGATATTGGTGTAGGTGGGTAGGCCTATGTGTTTATCGATTGATTTGGGTTTTCAATTTGGTGATCTGAGTAATGTTGCATTATCTGTAGTTTAAAGTTTGAGGCTTTCATTGTTTGGTGTTGTAAATCTGGGTTTAAAGATGAAAGCTTTCATAGTTTAGGAGTATTGGATTGATATGAGTTTTTGCTCAATCAGTATCAGTCATTTTCGCAGTTGAGAAAACTATATGGAAAGGGACAATTTGGTTACTTTTGTGTACATTTATTATTTGTAAGTTTAAAGTTTGAGGCTTTTATTGTTTGGTGTTGTAAATCTGGGTTTGAAGATGAAAGCTTTCATAGTTTAGGGGTATTGGATTGATATGAGTTTTTGCTCCTCCTTTTCACCGTTAAGAAAAATCAGGGAATTGACAATTTGGTTGCTTTTAGTGTCTGCCATTATTGTAGATTCTACTGTAAAAGTACAGTTTAATTGAATTTTCACGTATCTATTTTGTGATGTCATTTTCAGATCTCTACAACCAATATCAGTTATTGTATCTTGCAAGAATAGAGTTTTGATATTCTTCTCTGAATGAAACTGAGGAATTGAGAAGGTCGATTCAGAACCTGGAAATAAGGCTCAAGTAGGTTACATATATATATGATGAGCAACTGCATCAATCGATCTAGCTATCATATATTATATTGATCAGTAAGCACGACTCTTAATTTATGTATAGGAACTTAGCTGGAACAGAGCTATCAGTGTTGGGCGTGCAAGAGTTAAAGAAGCTGGAGAGTCAACTTAGCTGGGGTTGAACGCATCCGCTCTAAAATGGTATATGCTGTTTAGTTTGTGCATGTAAAATTTACAAGTACGTGGTTGGTTGATAATGCATCTCTATGATTTAAGCTGAGCTTATGTTATATGCTGCTTCTGCCTTTCTTAACCAATTGTATGTTGTTTTCTAGCAAGGATTGGATTAGGCATCTGGGTTCTCAAATTCATCAGCTTTTTCATCATCGGGTATGTATTTAATGTAAAGATCATCGCTTTGGAACTGTGTTTGCATCTGTTTTGCAAAAGTTGTGTGTGTGTTTTTTTTTGTGATTGCGGGTTGACAAGGTTCTATGAATGGGTTGTTTGCTGTGAATGGATATATGGAAGGGGTTTCGTAATGGTGTGCTTGGGTGTGTTTGATTATGCTTTGGGTCTATGGTAGTCAATTGTAAACCTTACTCCTAATCGTTACATTTTATTATATAATCTTCTTTTCTTTGGTTTATTGTTTGGTATTTTTTATTGTGTGAATTTTGTGATGATCATATGAGAGATCATGGTATAGTGTTATTTTCTATGAGTCTCTGTAATGGATTGGTTTGCGTTCATCATTTGTAATGGAGTTATTGTTTCTGTGTTTTGTGGTTATTCTTTTCTGATGAAAACTTGCTGAAATTTCATCAGCCTATGTGGCTGAAAACCAAAAACTTGACTGAATGAAATCTGGGTTCATAATTGTATCCTCACTACTCATCCAATGGGAACCCGACAATGATTTGTTCCTACCCAATCACCTATCAACTCATCTGAGCGACCAATTGCTCGATCAACTCATCTGATCGAGCAACTTCAATCAGGTCACTTGACAACATCACCAAATAGAAATTAAAGAAAAAAATTGATACCATTATAGGCTAAAATCACAATGCTTCAGCTACCCCCAAATTAGATCAATCATGAAATAATATCGCATAAAGCCAGCACCTTTAAGCTAGAAACTCAACAAAAACAAAACCCCAACTTTCAAATTAAAAACCCAAATCATTTTCATCTCAATCAATCACTCTACACCCAGAAACACAAAAAATCCCAAATTCTCCCAAACCCAATTATGAACAAATCATTGGTCACCATAATAATCGGTTCACATTTGTGCCCTGCAATTTGCTTTTATTGTTGAACCAAATGAGGCTTATTTATGTTCTGTTTCATTCTTGAACACAGGTATTGTTGAATACTGTTGGGTATGGCAACTAGGCGCAATGTCAATTACAGCCGTCTTGCGACTGATGATGATGACGATGATGGCAGTGGGAGATATGACCGTCGGTTTGACTACTCACCAAAGTCTTTTGATAAAGTTCCATGGAAATCCATAGTCCTTGCTCTTTTCCTGCTTTCTCTGGGATCGTTAAAGATTCATCCTTTCTGCAAAGTGTGCCTTGTATATAATAAAAGAGAGGAAAAAACTCAGTCACCAGAGCCGCCGCCGCTGTCTGATTCTCGTAGAAGAGCAAGAGCAATGGGCTCAGCCTCGGATGTCATCACGGTGTACGTTGA
The DNA here is from genome assembly GCA_946800695.1 of Geum urbanum. Taxonomy (NCBI): domain Eukaryota; kingdom Viridiplantae; phylum Streptophyta; class Magnoliopsida; order Rosales; family Rosaceae; genus Geum; species Geum urbanum. Next base: position 1,019,260 of record OX327008.1, on the reverse strand, counting down.
GACGAGTTTGAGCACCCGCTTGGCCACAACTGTGAGCTGCAACGACACCCTTCCGCCACTCAAAAGTAAGTTAAAACCCTATATCACTTTTCTTTTTGATGTATCTTATACGGAATATAGATAGATAGATATATAGAATTGAAGGCCAGAGCACTAGGGATAGACCCACACGGAACCTATATATATAAATGTTGTCTTGCTTTGCGTCATCAGGAAAACTTAAGATGAGCATAGGTTGAGTTTTGGAGATGTCAAAATTATATCTCTCAAGGTATATTAAGTTTTGTATTCGTTTTACTACTCTTCTTTCTGTCTGTCTGTCTGTACATACATTTGTTACCTCTGAGAACTGAGTTGTGTGTATATGTTGTTAGGTAAACAACAATGGAATTTCTTATAAGCTATCCGACACCATTTCTGTTAAACAAGCTTTAGGCGCATACACAGTGTCATCTCTTTGCTGATGTAGTGAAAAAGACTGAAGCAAAAATGACAAAATCAAAATGACAGAGACAAAACCGCAGGCTTAAAAGAGCAGCTGCTATCGAAGCTTGTTTGAGAGAAAATACTACTTCATTGACAGTAGAAGAAGAAGATCAAGGTCTCAAGGAGAATAATTTGGCTTCTATTCAAGAGGTTCATCAACTACTACCCTCTACACTAGGTGAGTTTGAGGCATCTCAAATTTGGCCCAGTCTGGAGTATTTGTATTTTTCTCTCTGCTTATGACACTGTTTTTTTGTTTGTTTTAATATTCATTTTCATTTTTGTAGATGTGAATAACGATAATACTGATGTTGCTGGCAATGTGGAACATAAGACTGATAAGAGTGATGCATCTTTCGAAAAGCTAGGTCATGCTAGTCAAAGCCAGAATGAAGTTATCGCTTCTAGTGTACTACTTGCTGAAGAGGTGAAAAAAATCAACTATAGAAGATAGTGAAATCAAGGGAAAGAAGGAAACGACAGTTGATTCAAGTGGTGCCACATATGTTCGGGAAACTCCACTTGAGTCTCAAGAAGACCAAGAAATCAGTACAAAGTCTGAAGCTGGCAAATTTAGCTCCGTGCATTCTAAGGCTGATTGTGTTTTGCCTCTGCCGAATACAACTGTTTCAATTCTTGTAGATGTGAATAACGAACTACCATCTACACTTGCTGAAGAGTTGAAAAAATCAACAATAGAAGATAGTGAAATGAAAAGAAAGAAGGAAACGACAGTTGATTCAAGTGGTGCCACATATGTTCTGGAAACTCCACTCGAGTCTCAAGAAGACCAAGAAATCAGTACAAAGTCTGAAGCTGGCAAATTCAGCTCCGTGCATTCCAAGGCTGATTGTGTTTTGCCTCGGCCGGATACAACTGTTTCAAAGAAAGTTTTCAAAGGTGTGCCTAAGAAGCAGAATAACATTCTTAGAAGTTTTTTCCAAAACAGAACCTCATTTCCTAAGAAAAATAGGATTCCCAAGGTTGCTAAGAAGCAGTGTTGCTAATGGTTATGGGGCTGAAATTCTTGCTGAGATGAATCGAGGTGTTGGTGTGTCAAATTCTAAGAAGACAAATTGTGTTGTGCCTAAACGAAGTGACCAAAAGTGTGACTAAATCCATATCTTCTGATGCATCTAGTAAGATACATACAATTCTCGAGGCAGATAAGAAGCAGAGTATTGATGATGGTTCTGGGACTGAAACTCTTGATGATGGTTCTGGGACTATGATTGAGCAAACTATCGCTGTATCAAATTCAGAGAAGGATAAATCAGACAAGGACCAAAACAAAATGGATAAAAATCATCATTTAGATGTGACATTGAATGAGGTGGCTAGTGGAAAAGCTTTTAATCAAGAAAGGGGTGAAGTGTCAAATAGCTATAAGACCAGGAAGACATTAACTGAATCGGTGGCTCCAGGCAAAAGTGGTGATTTAGATGCTAGCTCCACTTCATCCTCTTACTCATCGTCTGGTTCTGAATCTTTAGATTTGAGTATGCGTAAACCTATGAAACGTGTGCCTTTTGATGAGTTTATGCAAGGTTCGAGTGTCTACAAGAAAGCCAAACTTATAGCACAAGCCGTTATAGAACGGGAAGATGCTCTACGCCAACAGGAAAGAGAGGTGAAGCTACCTGACTACTACATCTTTTAGTCTTGGCAATTCGTTCTCATTTCTACATCAGCTTTTGTTCTCATTGTAGGGTCATATGACAATTATACATGAGCGGTATACTACAGCCAGATTCCTAGTTCAGTTCTAGAAAGTCGTCGGCCTCTCTTTTAGTAATGGATCTTGTTGTGACCAAATTACATTTTGTTGGTTTTTGCTTTACAATGATTGGTATGGATAAGCATGTTCTGAACTTTAGTTTTAGAAATTGGAAGTAATTGTGAGATATATTTTTGGGTTCCATTTCGGATTAGTTTGTTTGTGTAGGAGGTTGTCTGGCTATATTATCTGATGTTGTTTTCGTGTTATATTTCTTAGTTCAATTCTGAATGGTTTTGTTTCCTTTTCTTTTGTGAATAAGACCAAATTCCAGTAGCTTTTTTGAAGTAAGCAAATTGTTCTACTAAGTAGTTATATTTGAAAGTGATTCATTTCTGTTTGCTTTACATAGCTTATACTGTTTGATAGTTTCGTTACTTGTTTGCTTAAAAGCATGGCAGGGATAATTCTAGATTATACCTAGGGTCTAAGCACCCCATTGTTTTTTTAGCCTTGTGACACGTCACCATTATTGGTAGAATGAGTCAACTTTTACAACCTTGACTGAGCTTATCATAATCCGGTTCCATGTGATCCTATTCTTTCAGGGAACAACCGCCCAACCGCTTGTCGGAAATCGCCGGGGCCACCGCAAATAGCCAGGAATTCATCGGCGCTTCTCTCTCTCTCTCTCTCTCTCTCAAACTGTTAGATTTTTTAGCGGAGAGAAACAAAAATCCTAATGGCAGAGCCAAGTGTGCAACTGGAGTCGTCGCTCATGGAGAAGATTTACGGCCACGGGCCACCAACGCTCGTCGTCATCGTCATTCTTCGATGACGACAAGCCGTCACAGAAGCTTTAGGACGCTGTTGTCAAAGCCAAGATCAAGGAAGATGAAAATACTTGTCCTAAGAAAACAAAGTACACGACACACAATGTGTTCACGCAGGGAAAATCTCAAAGAAATTAAAAACCCTGCGGGGCTTTTAAAGCAAAGCACCGAAACTCAAATCTACTAATACTCAAGAGTTTTACAAGCCACTTTACACAATTGATTATCACAAATCAGTATACTGTAAATAATTGTAAAACAGAGGAAAGCAAACAAACTTCTCCTTGTAGCTCTAGGAAAGTTCTCATTTTGCTCCTTCTTGATATCACACGAACACTGGTTGATCTTTCACCTTCCAAACCTGCAGCAGCTTAGCAATATGCACAAACAGCAGGATTATAGATTCACACTATTTTTCTGAAAAAGTCTCAACACCTTCTTAGACAGTTCAGGGCCTTTATATATCACTAGGGTTTTAAGACCCAAAACCGGATATATTCAATTCGGAGTCTTGCACACAATTAATCAGCGATTGTGTCAAACTCTATTGAGCATAAATATAGGCATGAATAAAATGCAGTCCTTAATCAGTTGAAATCAGATCACATATCATTAATTGATATGTATCTCTTTCCAAAACAACTCTGCCTAATCAAGGACAATAACATTGTTACCAAAAAGAAGCAACTCAAGTATAACCAGTATTTCAGTTGCATACTGACATGAGTTTTGCCATACTTACAATCTCCCCCTTGGCAAAACAATCACAACCTGCAACTGAAATTCAGAACCTGCATAATAGGAAACAAAAATGCCCAATATCCAAATAAGCACAGTCAACACATAGGAGCAGATTAAGTCATGCAGTTCACAGCAAGTTATAGTTAGCAATATTGTTTGCAAAGAGGAAGAACAAAAGCAAAAGACGGATCAAAAATTGAGGTCTCCCCCTCAATCGAACACTGCAAGGACCATCAGAGAAAACCCCCTTTACCCAAACCCTTTACATGCAGGGTCCTTTCATGCCTAAATCTCCCCCTTTGTGATTGCTTTGCTAAATTAGATGAACGGGCAGCGACGCTTCATCCTCTCGCACACCCTATCAATGTGCCGATTCCATTGCTCAGAATCGATGCGGTTGTGAGCCGAAGCAATGTCGGCCAGAAGGAGAGAGATTTCACGAAACTCCAGTTTCATGGTCTGAATGTCCTCTGAGAGAGCAGAGATCTCCGCTCTCATGGCTCCGATATCTTCCTCCATCATAGAGATGCGGTCACGAGTGCGACGGCGAGGAGGAGCAGCGGATGAAGGGCCGGCCAGAGGTTGATTTGAAGCAGAGTCGGAACCTTGTGGTTGAGCCATTTGGAATCGGCGACGAACTTGTTTCTGATGAAGGACGAGATTGGAGTTGGTGAAGTGCTGAGGAGTGTTGATGAACCGAACCATAGATGAGACACCCCTTTATACAGAGAAGGTGGGAGAAGATGTCTCGGTGAACGTGCAGAGGATCAAGAAAGATTTTCGGCAAGTGAAGAGTTTCCCTCTTAAATCACACATCTTTTAAGAGAAAGATGCGTTTTGGGTCAGCCACAAGAAACTGGGCTGTGGAATCCAATAAGGCCAACCCACACAGTATTGATGAACCAAATGGGCCAGACTGAGAGAGCTAAAAAAAATGTTAGTGAACCTTCCCAGCAACAGAATGTTGACACACAGAAAACCAATGCAGTCAGAACAAAAGAGAGTCATGATATCAAAATAGCTTCTTGTACAGTAAATTGCCAATATCACAATCAAATATGTATGGATCACACCCTCTCATGAATTTTGTGGTGGTGGAATGCTATCACTCAACCATAATATTGTACTATCTAGTCCATAGGCTTGAATGACAACCTGTAATGTATGAGACCACAAATACAAAATGAATCAGAAGGGCTTTTAACTAGAGGTGATACTGGGGCATGGAACAAACGGAAGGTAGATGTATCCTACGGAACTAAGCTGCTACAAGCTAAAAAGGAGACAGATGAACGTTGCCATGTAACAGACTCATGCACTTCTTGAATTTCTGCAAAAATTCCCCCCTTTTTTTTTCTTCTTTTCAATCAATTGAGGTCAAACCCCTTTGGATTAAGAACAACAAGATATTTGGACTTGTAGGGATGAACACACACTAGATCAACAAGCCATATGCAGTACTGGGAGCATATTGGAGGGATCATATCAGAACTTTGATGACTTTCAGACCAGAACTTTTGGTGTCTTTCAAGCTGTGGCAACAGTTCATGAATGTGATGGTAAGAATGTCAGTTTGGCTTGCCTTTTTAGGATGGGTTTGCAATGAAAGAAAGATAGTGTTTAGAGCTCAAGGGGGCTGTTCCTAGTGAGATATTTACAGTGGGAAGGAACATATATATGGCACTGGTGCTGAAGATATCTAACCTGTGCCTTCATCATATTCACAAGTAGTAAGTAGAGCTCACATTGTATCACAGGTAAGATGCAAGTTCTAGCTAGAATCAGCCAAATTATGAACTCTCAACAAAAACAAGAACAAGTCAGATGCAGACTTGACAAGAAGGCACAAATACTCTCACATATACTATGGGGACATCAAGATATTGGAAATGTACAGAGAAGAGAGCATACCTTGAGACTTCAGACCACTCTTACCTGTCCAGACACATAAGGAGAGATCTGTAGCCAAAAAAAATCACTAGTGAAGCTCACAAACCCCAATTGCACTTCTCAGATACTCAAATTTGGCAGTGTCCAGTGGTTTTGTGAATATGTCAGCTAGTTGTCTTTCTGTAGGAATGAACTCTAGAACAAGTGTGTTGTTTTCCACCAGCTCTCGAATGAAGTGATATCGCAGATCAGTAAATGGTGAGCTTGCCTTGAGGGATGCCATAGTCATGCAGCATGTTTTTCATCCACAGCATTTGTGTACAGCAGCTGCCAGCAGCTATATACTCTGCTTCAGCAGTTGACAAAGAGATGCAGTTTTGCTTTTTGCTATGCCAGGAGACCAGGTTATTACCAACAAAGAATGTCCCTCCTAATGTACTTCTCCTATCCTTCATGTTTCCTCCCCAATCTGCATCACTGTAACCTGCAATCTCTGTATTGCTTTCATTTGTGTAGAATACACCACAGTGGATGGTGCCATGAACATATCGAATGATTCTTTTAACTGCCTCCAAGTGTGACTCTTTAGGGGAAGCTTGGAATCTAGCACAGACACCAACACTGTAGCAGATATCTGGTCTACTGGCTGTGAGATATAACAAACTTCCTATCATACTCCTGTAAGCAGTAGAGTCAACAGGTTTCCCTGACAAATCTTCATTGAGTTTGGTGGTGGTGCTCATAGGATTTTTGATAGGTTTGGACGAGGAGAGACCAAACTTTTTGACCAGATTTTCAGCATATTTAGTTTGAGACAAAAACATACCTGAGTTTAGCTGTTTTACCTGGAGTCCAAGGAAGTAAGTAAGTTCACCACATGCACTCATCTCAAACTTGTTTTGAAGAACTTTGGCAAATTCAGCTGTAAGACCATCTTGAGTGGAGCCAAAGACTATGTCATCGACATATACTTGAGCAATGACGATGTGTTTTCCTTTTCTCTTGACGAACAGTGTTTTGTCAATGGATCCTCTTGAGTATCCTTGAGAGACAAGATAGACAGACAATTTCTCGTACCAAGCCCGAGGAGCTTGCTTGAGACCATATACTGCTTTCTTGAGCCTGTATACATGGTTAGGATAAACAGAATCGACAAACCCTTTGGGTTGTTCAACATAAACAGTTTCTTTAAGTTCACCATGCAAGAAAGCAGTTTTAACATCCATTTGATATAGTTTGAATTTTAAATGACAGGCAATTGCAACGAGAAGTCGAACAGATTCTAACCTGGCAACTGGAGCAAAGGTTTCATCAAAGTCAATACCTTCAATTTGAGAGTATCCTTGAGCAACAAGTCTAGCTTTGTTCCTGGTGATGTTGCCAAACTCATCCAACTTGTTTCTGAATATCCATTTTGTGCCAATGATGTTGCAGGAGGCAGGTCTTTCCACTAGTGACCATACATCATTTCTTTTGAATTGATTAAGCTCTTCCTGCATAGCATTTATCCAGTCATCATCAGTGAGAGCAGTTGTGATGTTCTTGGGTTCGATGAGAGAGACGAATCCACTACATCTGATGATGTTTATGTCCTTCTTGCGTTTAACAAGAAAACAGCTAAGAGCTGTGGCATCAATCACTTCTTTATGTTCATCATCTGATTTATTTACAGCAGCTTGTAGAGTTTGACTTCTAGTTTTTAACCCACTGTTGAGGTTTCCAATAATGTCTGATGGTGAGTGATCTTTTTGAACTTGCTGAAATCCTTGTCTGAAAACATGACTAGGTTCTAAGTTTGGGTCAGCAGCTGTGTCAGTTGGCTCTGTAAGAGAAGAGTTCTCAAACAAGGCAAGATCAGTGCCAACCTGCTCATTTTCAACAGAAGATAGTCCATGGTCATCGATTGAGATGTTTACAGATTCCACAACATTTCGAGTACGCTTGTTGTAGGCTCTATATGATCGACTGTTTAATGAGTAACCAAGAAAGATGCCTGGATCGCTCCTAGCATCAAATTTTGCAAGCTTTTCTCTGTCTCGATAAATGTAGCAAGGGCTCCCAAAGATATGAAAGTAGCTGACTTTAGGTTTTCTTCCTTTCCATAGTTCATAGGAAGTGTGATCAGTGCCCGGACGCAGGAGTACTCGATTTGCAGTGTGACATGCTGTGTTAACCGCTTCAGCCCAGAAATTTGTGTTGACACCAGATGAGTGAATCATTACACGGGCCATATCAAGTAGGACTCTGTTCTTTCTCTCCACAACTCCATTTTGTTGAGGTGTTATTGGTGAGGAGAACTCATGAAAGATACCTTTGTCTCTGCACAGTTCATCAAAGTACTGATTTTTAAACTCTGTGCCATTGTCTGATCGAATGCGAACGATTTTGAAATGTTGAGCATGTTTTTCCGTCAGGAGTCTTGTGTTGAGATTATGGAAGGCTTCATAAGTGTCGCCTTTGTTGGATAGAAATTCAACCCATGTAAATCGTGAGTAATCATCAACAACGACCAGGATGTATCTTTTATTTCCAAAGCTAGTAGTCTGGGCAGGACCAATGAGATCCAGATGTAAAATTTCAAGTGGCCTGGAAGTTAAATCTGGATTGACTACTTTGTGAGGATGTCTGGTTTGTTTACCAAGTTTACAACCTGAGCAAATACCATCTGGTGTACCTTTTAGAGTAGGCAATCCTCTGACACACTCTTTTGAGGACAGTTTAATAAGATCTTGAAAGTTCAAATGTCCAAGCTTCTTGTGCCAAAGTGTCACGGTATCTTCCATCTTGGTTGAGAAACAACTGTTTGTTCCACTGGGATCAGACAGTACTTGATAGCAGTTATGACCTTGCATGATGAAGCAATCTTCTTTGTCCAAGACCATGCATCGTTTACGATTGAACCACACATCTTCATACTCATCTGTTAAGTGACTAACACTCATTAAGTTAGCTGAAAGTCCTTCAACATAATAGACATCAGTGAGTTGTGGAATTCCAGCAGCCTTTACAGTTCACTTTCCTTTAATCTTGCATGTTTTTCCATCTCCAAAGGTGACTTCACCGCACGAGTAATCAGAATCCAACTGAGTGAACCATTTACGATTTCCTGTCATGTGTCGAGAGCAACCGCTATCCACATACCACAAATTTGGATTAGTATCATGAAGTGCATACAGAGAGACAAGGCAATTCTCAACACAGTTGTGCTTAGAGATACCTGCACATTCTAAACCAGTCACATCAGCAATATTCAGTTGAATATTAGCAATAAAGCATTTTTCAGAAAATTTTGGTTTCCAAGAATTCCTGTTGACAATTTTTGTATTGTCGAATAATTTTTCAAGTTTTGACAATTTTAGCTTTTGTTCTATCAGCTCAGACTTCAAATTGTTTGAGTGAGAGATCATGGAATTTTCACCATATGATACAGAAGCACGTGATTCTGAATTTTGTAACTTGTTGCACCAAGGTCTAATATGACCTAGTTCACCACAGAAATGATAGGTAGGAACAAAGTTTCTTTTGTCAGATACATACCTGTTAGTGACAACCTTTTGTTTACCTTTCAACTGATCTGAATGTGTTTCAAATTGATTTTGTTGCTTCTGTTGTGACTCACGAACAAAGTTCACTGGTTTCTGAAATCCAAGTCCTGATTTATCCCCGTGAGGTTTTCCAGGAAACAGAAGTTGATTCATCTTTGCTGAGCTTTCATCAAACTTTTGAAATTTTTCTTCCGTTCTTTCCAAATGTGCCTGCAAGGATTTTACTTCAAGGTTTAAAGAAACATTTAGAAGAAGATGAGCTTTTACCTGGACCTCAAGTTGATCAACTTTCTCAAGTAATTCTTCATTCAGCTTATCAGAGGATTCACTGGTTTTTGAAGAACATCCCTTATGATCATCTTTGAATTTTTTAAGCTCCAACTCAGCTCTGACCTTGTCTTCCTTTAGAGCTTCAACTTCCTCCTCCAAGAGCCTGTTTTTCTTCATCATAGTTTTGGAGGCTTGATATAGCTGGACAAATTTGTCATTTGCTTCACTTTCAGAGAAGTCAGATTCATCTTCTGACTCATCATTTTGACATGATTCAAAGGAAGCAACAAGAGCCACATTCTTTTCTTTCTTTTCTGATTCTGGTTCTTCATCACTGTCACTCTAAGAGGATGACTTCAACGCCTTTGGTTTTCTATCTGCAAAACGCTTATTTCCACAATCAGCAGCCATGTGGCCAACGCCACCACATTCAAAACATTTTGGTTTGTTCTTATCAGACTGAGAATTTTTTTCATTTTTCTTAAACGAAGAAGAGCCAGAAGAAGAATTCTTCTTGTTTTTCAGAAGTTTTCTAAATTCTTTGACCATTAGGGCCATATCTCCTGATTCACTTGACTCAGACTTGTTCTTTCCCTTCTTAATTTTTTCTTTTTCAACAGATTGCAGAGCTATACTCTTAGTCTGTGACTCAGATAGACTAGACTTTTCAAACTTCTCTCTCATTTCATAGGTCTTGAGATTTCCTACAAGTTCCTCAAGAGAGTACTCTAATGATAGTGCCTTTTACCTTAATGATAGTGCCTTTTACCTTAAGTCTAGAAGGAAGTACTCTAAGAAATTTCATCACAACTTTTTGATCTTCTAAAGGTTCGCCTAGACTTCTAGCCTGACCAACAACCTTAGACAATCTTAGATGAAAGTCATCAACTGACTCCTCATCTCCCATTCTCATTGTTTCAAATTCAAACAGCAGTGCCTGAATTTTTTGACGCTTAACTTTGCTATTTCCCTCATAAGTGGTTCTAAGAAGATCCCATGCTTCCTTAGATGTGACACAGTGAGCAACTGTAACTCTCTCTTTGTCACTAAGAGCAGTAAACAGACAGGTCTTAGCCTTAAAATCTCTTTGTAATTCAGCTAACTCCTCTTCTGTATACTCATCTATGGTTTTCTCTCCTTGTTGTTTTGAACCCTCCACACCTTTTCCTTTATGCATAGGAGGAGTCCACCCTTTTCTAACAACTGCCCACACCATGGGATCAAGACTAAACATGAATGATTCCATGTAGATTTTCCAGTTGGAATAATCTTGTCCATCAAAATGAGGAGGAACAGTCATGGAACCAGTAACCTTGTTTATCTTAGGATCCATTCTGTCTTAGGATCGATTCTAAAGAGAAGGATCTTTAGACAGGCTCTGATGCCAATTGAAAATACTTGTCTTAAGAAAACAAAGTATACGACACACAATGTGTTCACGCAGGGAAAATCTCAAAGAGATTAAAAACCCTGCGGGGCTTTTAAAGCAAAGCACCGAAACTCAAATCCACTAATACTCAAGAGTTTTACAAGCCACTTTACACAATTGATTATCACAAATCAGTATACTGTAAATAATTGTAAAACAGAGGAAAGCAAACAAACTTCTCCTTGTAGCTCTAGGAAAGTTCTCCTTTTGCTCCTTCTTGAGATCACACGAACACTGGTTGATCTTTCACCTTCCAAACCTGCAGCAGCTTAGCAATCTGCACAAACAGCAGGATTATAGATTCACACTATTTTTCTGAAAAAGTCTCAACAACTTCTTAGACAGTTCAGGGCCTTTATATATCACTAGGGTTTTAAGACCCAAAACCGGATGTATTCAATTCGTAGTCTTGCACACAATCAATGAGCGATTGTGTCAAACTCTATTGAGCATAAATATAGGCATGAATAAAATGCAGTCCTTAATCAGTTGAAATCAGATCACATATCATTAATTGATATGTATCTCTTTCCAAAACAACTCTGGCTAATCAAGGACAATAACATTGTTACCAAAAAGAAGCAACTCAAGTATAACCAGTATTTCAGTTGCATACTGACATGAGTTTTGCCATACTTACAGAAGACAACCGCGTGCGTCCTCCACCAACGGATTGAATCCAGAGATTCAGAAACCCAATCGACATCCTTGCTGCTTGGACTAACTGCGGCTCAACGAGGGATAGGGAGGATGAGAGACTGAGAGAGAGGATGGCTTTCGTGGTCGGTGATCGCGATGAATTCTGTGACGGCGACCGATGGCGGAGACATCGTGGAAGTGTTTCTCTCAGTGGTGTAATTCACCACAATTATCTCATTGTAAGCTCGGTCATCTAAATAAAATGTTAAAAAATATAATCAACGATAATACAACACGTGTCCTCATTTCAACAATCCAACAACTCATCTCATATGGTCTTATTGGTTCTGTTGTGTTCCCTGGTTGAGATTGATTGTCAAAGCCGCCGTCTTACTTCAAAGTTATAATTGCATTTGATGATGGATGATATATAAAAATGCAGCTAGCTCAAAAAGGCACGCTTCTCTACCACTCTACCAGGCATTTGATGATGATGATGGCAGATGCTTTGCATACCGGTGGAAATAAGCCAAATGTTGTAGATTAGGTGCATAATAATTCCTACACTTTGATGCTCAGTGTGTCTTATAAACACGGGAAAGAAATTAGTTAAAATATATATAATTAATGAGGACGGACCTCTATGAATGGATCCCATCTCACATCCTCCGTAGATAGGTGAAGTGACTACTGTTGCATTGCATATCTAGAAGCTAACGTCGTCGTCATGTTTAATTGGAACAAACGAGGAGGAGAATGGTGTGGGTGGGGGTTGTGGGTGTTTGGTGTCCCAGCAGCAACTACCTCCTTTTTTCCTATTTTGATTACGACTCTTGACCTTACCATCTTCGCAGAATCCACCTAACCATAACAGCAGCAACCAATCTCAAATTCAATCTCAAATTTCTAAAAATTGTGGTTAACCATGTTTGCAGCGGCCAAGTCATTGCCTTTGCAGGAGGTATCCAGACGTATGAGGAATTTCTATTACAAAAATGGCCATCATCAACCTTCTTCTTCTTCTTCGTCAACTAACAGTAAGGTTTGTTATCTCTTTCTCTCTGTCTATACACACATATATGTGTTCAGTTGAATTGAGAATTGAATTGAATTAATGGGTTGATTCATTTAATGAATGTGGATGATGATATCCAGTCGTTTTTGGGCAACATTCCAGAGTTTGTCAAGATTGTAGAAGTCGGTCCAAGGGACGGACTGCAGAACGAGAAGCAGATTGTTCCTACTCATGTTAAAGTCAGGTTGATAGAAATGCTTGTTTCAGCTGGCCTTACTGTTGTCGAGGCTACAAGTTTTGTCTCTCCTAAATGGGTTCCACAGGTTAATTAAACATTCTTCCATCTCCATCCTATTTGTCTTACACTTGTTTCACACATGTGCAAGGCTTAACACTCCCCTTCACATTCTGTAGTTACTTACATAACATTTATAGAGACATTGATGATGCATAACTGATTCTATGGTTTGCTCCTCATCTTTATTTATCAGCTGGCAGATGCAAAGGATGTAATGGAATCCACTCGGAATTTGGGAGGTGCTAGATTTCCTGTCTTAACTCCTAATGTTAAAGTAAGCATTTTCTAGTGAAAGCATGAATTATGAACTCTAAAGGATATGTGGACTTAACTCATTTTGTAAAGCTTTCTTATAGGGTTTTGAAGCGGCCATAGCTGCCGGTGCAAAGGAAGTTGCCATCTTTGCGTCAGCTTCTGAATCTTTTTCATTTTCAAACATAAATTGCAGTATCGAAGATAGTCTTCATCGTTACCGAGATGTTGCAATTGCTGCTAGAAAGCTTTCTATTCCTGTCCGTGGGTATATCTCTGTCAGTGTGTTTTATTTGCTTTCCTTTTTCATATGGTCACAAGTTTCATTCGTTTTTTATTTTATTTTATATGTTACAGTCTGAAGCAGAAGGAAGTACCCAGTGTTTTTGAAACCCTTATATATCCACCCCTTTTAATCTGTTTTGGTGTACATGAAGAGTTGTTTTCTAACCTCAAGAAGCGACCTTTTTAGTTTGTTTATATGGGAATTTGTCAGTATCTTATATATCAATTTATGAGGTGCTATGAGGTCTTTAAGATGTTTTTGACTCTAACCCCAGCAAAGATAAATGTCATTTCAGTCAGGCCACCCAATTGTATTCTGAAGCAATGATATATGACATTGTTTTTAGATTGACCATTGGCATTTCACTTTCACTCCCAGCCTGGCCCAAATTTTGTCTTATTGAAGTGTATCTGAGAGAATCTATTTAGGTCTTTTACCTTGCCACATTGTTTCAGATGATTTGCTTGTTGAACATCACAGACATTTCTGGTGACAATTTCTGAGTTTCAAATGCATTCATTTGTAGATGGTTGTGAACCAGAGGAAATATAATATCGATTAAGAGCACCATGGCAATTTAATGTTTCTAAATTTGCTAGATATGTATCGTGTGTTGTGGGGTGTCCAATGGAGGGAGCGGTAGCCCCATCTAAAGTAGCATACGTGGCAAAGGAACTGTATGACATGGGTTGCTTTGATATTTCTCTGGGCGATACAATTGGTGTTGGCACTCCAGGTAATTGCAGTGCTGCAATTTGTTATCATTCACTTAATTGATTTCCATTCCAGCTGGTTAATATCCATAAAATAGTTCCGCCTCTTGTATATAAATTCTCTTATCTCATCGCTTCCGTGCTACACTGCTTAGCAGACGGTTATTGGTGTCATGACTCTCATAGGACTTGTCTCCCACACTTCAGTTTTGCTATGGTATTTTGTATTAGGTCTTTTTAGCAGGCATGTTTGTTAGCCTCTTCATATAAGAGATAATATATTTTTTTATATTAAAGTTATATTAAATAAAGATGTTTAAGTTCTCTCTATACTTGGACTTATTATACAAGAGATAATATATTTTTATATTAAGAGGTATTATATAAGGAGCAAATTTTTGGGCTTATTGTATAAGAAGGTCAAAATAGTATTTTAATCTCTTTAAATGCTTACATAAACATATTTATAATAGTCTCTTGTTACACCAAATATGAGATTGGATTATTTTCATAATATACTAAGAATTCTAATATAAGGAGGTGTAATAAACATGTTCTTAAGGGCTACATAAACTCATTTAAATCAAACATGGAATTTGATTATTTTTAGAATAAACTAAGAATTCTAATATGAGAAGGTGTAACAAACATGCCATTAGGACAATAAGTCTTTAAAACTATAGAATTTTGACTGTGATCTGGATGAATTGGCTGGAAAGAAACAACTGGATCTTTGTGGACCTTAAATAACTGGCATAAATGACTCACGGGATAAAAAGATTTACTGGTTTTATTCAGGGATAGTAGCTGTTAAAGTTGTATCTGTTTTGGTAAATAGAAACACCTTTTATTGAAATCTCAAGAAAAGAATAGTACAACAAAGTGGGAGGACATATATAAAAAACTAGCTATCCATTCTAGTGTAGATCCTAGACTATGGTGTATAATTAGGTGAGCCTGTGGCACATCGTGAGCTTACTGTCATGTCCTGCCAATCTTCCAAGGATTGCCTTGAGCATTCATGAGGGAAGTATAGCTCAAGGACGAGTTCAGAGCATCTTGAAAGAAGCAAGAGGCACTTGGAGGCATCTAGGGGCTGCTAGAGGCAGACAGAGGGTTGTCAGAAGCATCCAGAAGCACCCGGAAGCATACGGGTGGCAGCCAGAAGCACCCAGGCAGGCCTGGGAGGTCCTGGAAGGGTCTGGAACAGTAGGGACGGTTCCGGAAAGGTCCAGAGCATCATGGAGGCATCCAGAAGGGTCCAGAACGGTATGGAGACACCCGGAACACTACGGAAGGTTCCGGAAGGCCGTGGAAGGCCATAGAATGTTGCGGAAGTCTCTTGAAGACTTGGGAAGCATCAAGGCAAGTCTTGAACTCTCTAGAACCTTAGAGAGGCTCATGGGTCAAGACCACTTAGAGTTGTATAGATAGGTCTAGAACTCTCTATACTTGTACATGTGCTAGAATAGTCTAGAACACTTAGGCTTAGAGGTGGAGGCTATAAATAGGGAACCACCCCTCCCATTTTCAGTAGGAAAATCAACTTAGCTTAGGAGCAAGCTATTAAACACTCTTGTAAAGCTTTCTTTAGCAATACAAGTTTCTTCTTTCAAAGCTCTTCTCCCTTTGATCTTTCAGTTGTTCTAGCCAAGTGTTCACGAGAGTTAGGCTGATTTAGCATAAGGGAAGTGGTAAGGCCGCGCGAGTGCTAGCTGAAAAATAAGCTCGTGACATTACGCTCTGAAACAGACAACCACCTACAGCTCTATAACCCAACCCAACTTGCTCTGGTCCGGGTACTCCGTTGCAATTCCTACTTAACCATGACTGTTGGCATTTTTCAAAAATAACACTGCAGAAGGCCAAAGAGACGCCCAAGGCCTACCCCTCTCTCGCAGTACTTCCACTTGTTTACCACTGTAGGCCTCAAATGTTATTTTTCTTTTGGCAAAATTACATGAATGGTCACTAATCTTTGCCCAAAATGATAGTTTGGTCACTTTCGTATGACATATGTCAAAATGGTCACTCCCGCTAACGTTTTATTATCAAATTGGTCATTTGAGCTCAAACGTCCGTTAAAAAAAGAATATTCTGTTTATTTTTAAGGGTATTTTGGTCTTTTTATCCTCATTTTGCAAAAAAAAAAAATGAAAATTTCATTTATTAAAAAAGTCGCGTGAGATGGGCTGTGTCGGTCATGCCGACGTTCGACCATGATCTTGAGTTCGTCGGTGCGGCGGCGCACGAGATGGGTTGAGGAGCTAATAAATGAGTTATATCACTTATATGTGCGACTAGATCTCGAGTTCGTCGACGCGGCGAGATCACGACCATGAGATGCGTCCATCTCCTATCTCGGCACCCGGCCATGGGATGCGTCAATTCAAATTAGACAGTGTCGGTCACACCGGCGTTCGACCACTGTGGAAAGCCTCGCCGCTCTCCTTGCACCTGGCCACCTTCGCAATCATCGTCGTGGCGTCCTCCACGATCCCGAGCTTGTCGTCGTTCATCACCAGCGTTGAGAAGAAGATGTCGCGCTTGGCTGATGTGCACAACCAGAAATTTTTTATTCGTTCCCAAGTCTCCTAGTATTCATAACCCAAGTGTCACCGTGAGGCTGCTGTGCACCATCGACGCTCGCCACTACTGGCTTTCAACGGGCGGCGTCTCTTGAGATAAGAGCCCAATCAAGCTGATCGTGCAACGCTGGATCTAGGAGTTGCGGAATCTACGTCGGCAGCCGACATGAGAGAGTTGGTGCGGCTGGAGGACGCCCGCGCGAAAATCAATTCCGGATTTAGTTTTGGTGAATAGCTTGATTCTCAATCCGGTGGTATAGGTTCGGGTAAAGACCCGTTTGATGCGGAGATCCGTAATTAGAGCGCTAAGAAGCACATTTGCCCTCGGATGAATCATTTGAGGTCTTTTAGAGGAGATTCGGAGGCGTCGGAGTTGGTGAGCCGACCGGAGCGGAGCTGGGTTCTGGGTTTGGATGCGGGTATATGGGCTCATGACTCATGAGAGAGAGAGAGAGAGAGAGAGAGAGAGAGAGAGAGAAATGTGTTTATAATGGTATTATTGTAAATAAAAAAAGTTATGAATAAAAAGAAAATTTACCCCTAAAGAAGAGTCAATATCTAACGTCTAAAATAGACGGAGTGACGAAATTGATAGACGAAAGACGAAGTTGAGTGACTATTTTGACATATGTCATTTAATAGTTACCAAACTGTTATTTTGGACAAAGATTAATGACCATTTGATGAATTTTGCCTTTCCTTTTCCTCCAAACCACTGGAACCAAAACCACACTACCCTAAATAACATCGACCCTTTATTTTCTCAAAAGCTTAAGGTGTAAATTTATCTACCATCTTGTGGAATTGGGAGACTGTCCGTAGTTTGTTTTTCCTTTTTTGCTTCCTTGCTTTGATAGAGTTTCTAGTGGTTCTGCTGAGTAGTCCATTGTATGTACTCTAACTGCTATTTCCTTTTTTAGATAAAGTTTAACTCTTGTCAATTAAAAATGAAATCGTTTTTGCTTGGTGTAGTCCAGATTTGGGTGAACCATGTAATTATGTTTTGTGATTAACTCATAGAGCATCGTCTGTTTTTTACTTCTCCAGCACCGTATGCTGTTTAAACTTAAATAGTTATCTTCTAATTAGACAATCTCAATCACATGTTACAATTGGGTAGTGTCGGTACAAGTGACCAATCTATTCTCCCTTTCCATTACAATTAACGTGGCAATAGTGAGACAAACATCCATAAGGCCAACTCATTTGAACTCTTTCTCACTGTGTACTGCTCCTATAATGTCCAATCCATACAACAATCTTAACATCTGCTATATATGATTGAGCTAATGCAGACCTTGGGGTATTTTAGTATCAGCATTTCTTAAATTTGAATTCAATTCTGCTTTCTTTTCAGGTACTGTTGTTCCGATGCTTCGAGCTGTTATCGATGTGGTGCCTGCTGAGAAACTAGCTGTCCATTTTCATGACACTTACGGCCAAGCTCTTTCAAATATACTAGCTTCTCTTCAGGTAAACACTGTATCCTGAATTCAGCATGAAATACTTATGGCCACATTTTGAACACGAGTGCAACCAACATCAAAGTATGAGTGTAAAGGATTGGTATCAATTGATAACCATGTTAATCTATATTCCAAGATAACTCGTGTTCACGTCATACTTCTATTGACTTAGAAAATACTACACACATTTGCACAAATGAGATCATGTATGATTGAGTTTCAAAACTCATAATTTTGTGAGTGATTGCATTCATCTTAACTGAGAAACAGATATGCTAGTTTAGGAAATAAAGGCCAAGCACATTTGGAATTAATTATGAGACCACTATGGATGAGAAATTTATGAGTTTTTTGGTGTATTGTCGATTGTTTAATGATAAGTAAATTACTATTAAGGATGACTGAAGGATTGACATCTAGTATATCAACTTGGTATTTTCCAAAATCCTTGTTTTTCTTGTCAAACTTCAGATGTATTCTCAAGTTGTTTCTTTAGTTTTCTAAACAAGTGACTTTTATATAGATTTATAATTGCAAGATTCAGATGAAAGATATTGATAAATGCCATCTTCCCACTTTGGCAGATGGGCATTAGCACTGTTGATTCATCAGTCTCTGGACTTGGGGGTTGTCCATATGCCAAAGGTGCTTCTGGCAATGTTGCCACAGAGGATGTTGTATACATGCTTAATGGACTTGGAGTGAAGACCAATGTAGATCTTAAGAAGCTCATGTTAGCTGGGGATTTTATCTGCAAGCACTTGGGGCGCTCGTCTGGTTCAAAGACGGCTGTTGCCTTGAGTAAAGTTACTGCTTGTGCCTCTACACTATAAGGTACCTTTACAGTTCATCTTACCTACCTGTATTCTATTCTTGTTTTTCACGAAGTATGAGTAGCGCGCCATTTATAGGATATGATAAAAGCTTATTGGTGCCCCCTTTTTTTTTTGTCAGGGGTACAATGAATATATGAAATCAAGTGCGGCTGTTAGTTTAAGGTGGTTGTAGAATCCTTACGTTCTACAACTTTATTTCTAATTTACATAGGTTGTAAGCCAATGCATTTTTATTAAACTAAATAGAATGAATGGTATTCTTACCTCGTATACAAATTCTTTCCCATTGCCGTGCGTCCTGGTGGTCAATTGTTTCATGGTTGATTAACTGTGGTCATTTACAGTGGGATTTGTACGTAGTGGATGAGAATAAACTGATTTGTTATTTCCATCTATCGATACAAATTTAAAGATAACTTGCCACTAATATCACGAAGAACCATAATATTATTCTCCAATCTCCGATACAAATGAGGTGTAAACTTATAACCGGGAATTTTGGTGCGACTTTCTGTTGAGAGCGTTTGAGGAGCGACCTAAGGCGATATGGGTGCAGTTCAAGGAAGACTCAATCACCGACGGTCTACACTTTCTCAGAACAGTGGAGATCGACCTATTGCTTCATGCCATTTTGGGCTAGGGGCATCACCGATTGGTGATTGTTAGTTTAAAGGAATCAGATAATACGTTTGATAAATAAGCTTATGTACTTGTGGTTTTAAAGTTTTACTGATACATTGTAGTGGGAGCAAATGTGTTGTAATTTTCTTAATGGAAGGAGACTTAATAAACTGTCTCATGTCAGTATTAATATATGGTACAAGCCATAAACGATATTTGTTAGAACACATCGCTTTCTCTTTTCATATTGTCCCATCAGCATACTGAGAATCTTAAGAGTGGATCTAGGAGAATGTCAAATGGCTCAAGGAGCGTCTGCCTGTTAGTATCTCTAAACTCTATACACATTGCAGTAGATTGTTCATTATAGTTTTCCATTTCCATTGCAGTAGTATTTATCGATTTCTATTTTACATAGTTATCATGTATGCAGTTTATTTCATATATTGAATCTAACAATTGGTATCAGAACATCCTATGCTCAAATTGATGTCGATCAGTTTAAATAACTGCAATTTTAGATCACTACAATATAAATAATTGCAATAAGTAGTTTATAAATGCATTTGCAATTTTTATTTTGAATTTTACGGTTCTTAAGTTTTATGTGATTCTTTGAACTATCACCATATATTGCATCACATACATGTTACATTCACATAGAATTGGTTAAAATCAATCCAATTTAAGTTTAAGATTAGTATTTCTTTGGTATTCATAATGCTGCCAAAGTAGCCATGATAACAGATTATATATACACTGTAGTGATAGTTTTCTCAGATATAACTCGTATACATACTTCATGCTATCAAAATGGCTTAGTATATGTATGAATAGTATCAGAAGATAGATAACTTAGATTCATAAAACTTAAAATTTAAATCCGAATTCGTATTTCCAAAGAAATCATATTCAGACATTTGGTTTTTTTGAATCAACATATATGCTTGAGAGTGAGCTTCTGGTGTTATTAGAGTGTAGTGTATCACAAACGATACCAAATCTTGAACATAACACGTATTCATTTTTTAATTTATTTGTACTACATCAAAGTATTGTTTTAATTTTAAAATAGCACATTTGGACATTCATTGACTATCTTGAGAAAATTTCACTACACCCATGAATTTTTCTTTAGGCATCAATCAGATTGAGTTGCTTAATGGATCAAATTTCAAGAAATGGAAGGGTGACATTGAACTCAATTTGGGAATTTTGGGCTATGATCATGTTCTGAGGGAGGATCCACTACAAGAAAAATGCACCTAGACCACAGACGATTTCCGTCGTCTAGGTGCAATTTTCCGTCGTCTAAGTACTTAGACGACGGAATTTCCGTCGTCCAAGCTCCGTGCTCCAAGTGCTGTCGTCCAAGCACTTGGACGACGGAGATGGAGAATTCCGTCGTCTAAGTGAGACTTAGACCGCGGACATTCTCCGGGGTCTAAGTGTCCACTTAGACGACGGAGATTGTCATCTCCGTCGTCTAAGTGAATTTTTACGTTTTTTATCAAAAAAAATAATTTTATTTTTTTTAAAAAAAAATAAAATGTAAAAATTCACTTAGACGACGGAGATTGTCATCTCCGTCGTCCAAGTGAATTTTTAAATTTTAATTTTTTTTAAAAAAATAAAATTATTTTTTTTAAAAAAATGTAAATTAAAAATTCATGAAATGCTAATTAATAATTTAATAATTTTTTGTTTAATTTTTTGTATATCAATATTCATAATATTGCAAAATTTATTGAATATTAATTATTAATAATATATAATACGTACAAAATTCATAATGAATAAATAATTTAAATTATTATGGATTTAAATACAATGAATACAAAATTCATAATATAATAAAGTAAATTAATCTAGCCTAAATAAACAAAATTAAGCTAAAACTAAACTAATTATAGGTGGCGGTGGTGGTGGCGGCGCCGGTGGTGTTGGCCGGAATGTGGAGGCCGGTGGTGGAGGTGACAATGTAGGCGGTAGCTAGTGGTGGGTGGTGGTGGTGGAGGCGACGTTGTAGGTGGTGGTGGTGTGTGGTGGTGGCAGCGACGGTGGTGATGCCGGTGATGGCGGCAACGGTGGTGATGTCGGTGGTGGTGGTGATGATGATAGTGGATGGTGATGGTGATGATATATGGTGGGTGGTTTGATTGGGGGGGGGGGAGAGATGGAGAGGGAGAGAGGGAGAGGGAGAGTGGATTGAGGGAGAGGAAAAAATGAAGAGAGATTGAGAAAATGATGAATTTATAGAGTTTTAAAACACTTGGACGACGGAAAATCAGTATTTCCGTCGTCTAAGTGCTTTAAATTTTCAAACAATACCGCCAATTTTTCACTTAGACGACGGAAAATCAGTATTTCCGTCGTCCAAGTGATTTAAATTTTTGCCAAAATTTTAGCGGGAAAAGAATACCGCCAATTATTTTGACTTAGACGACGGAGATGACAAATTTCCGTCGTCTAAGTGGATTTAAATTTTTGCCAAATTTTTAGTGGGAAAAACACCGCCAGAAATTAAAAATTCAAAATTTCACTTAGACGACGGAAATGTCTTTTTCCGTCGTCTAAGTGAATTTTTTTTAATTAAAATAATTTATTTATTTTTTTTTAAAAAAATAAAAATTTAAAAATTCACTTAGACCACGGAGATGACCATCTCCGTGGTCTAAGTGAATTTTTAAATTTTTTTTTATTTTTTTAAATTTAAAAATTCACTTAGACCACGGAGATGACCATCTCCGTGGTCTAAGTGAAAATTCCGTAAAATTATTTTTTAAAAATAATTTGTAATGAATTTTTGGACCTGTTATTTGAATGGAATTGTCGTAAAATATCGATTAAAGAATCGTATATATAAAAAGTGGGATTTAAGACGATGAATTAATTTACGTATTCAAACTTGTTAAGTATCTACTACTATGTATAACTTAAGTGTCGGTACGTATAGGCTCATTGCACATTGATATTAACGAAATTGAATTTGGAAAAAACGACCGTTGGATATACTCACCATAACACCATATATAAGTAGAATAATTTCCACTAAATACTGAGTTCGTTCAGGGTTTCATCGGCACAGTTAACCGCAAATCCAAAATTTTTACAAAACGGAAACCTGGATACACGAAAATTCGTAAGTCCTATTTTAAAACCGTCGACGCTCACACTCCAAGCATTGTTTACTCTATGGTCTCGACGAAAAGAATATGCATTGGGACATGGTCTAGATGGTCGTTGTTTTAGGTGAAATTACGAAATTTTCACTTAGACGTCGGAAATGCACATTTCCGTCGTCTAAGTTCTTACTTGGACGACGGAAATGCACATTTCCGTCGTCTAAGTAAAAACATGGTTTAGGGGATAGGGCCTTAGGGTTTAGGGTTACAGTACTTAGACGACGGAGATGAGTATTTCCGTCGTCTAAGTGAATTTTTAAATTTTTTTTTTAAATAATTTTTTTAATTAAAATAATTTTTTTATTTTTTTTTAAAAATTTAAAAATTCACTTAGACCACGGAGATGACCATCTCCGTGGTCTGAGTGAATTTTTTAATTTTTAATTTTAAAAAATATTTTTTTATTTTTTTTAAAAAAATTAAAAATTAAAAAAAATTCACTTAGACGACGGAAAAAGACATTTCCGTCGTCTAAGTGAAAACTTAGACCGCGGAAACTTTCTCCGCGGTCTAAGTGAAATTTTTAAATTTTTGAAATTTCACTTAGACGACGGAGAAGTCTTTTTCCGTCGTCTAA
Source organism: Geum urbanum (assembly GCA_946800695.1). Lineage (NCBI taxonomy): Eukaryota > Viridiplantae > Streptophyta > Magnoliopsida > Rosales > Rosaceae > Geum > Geum urbanum. Next base: position 995,873 of record OX327008.1, on the reverse strand, counting down.
GTTACACTTAGACCGCGGAAATTTTCTCCGTCGTCTAAGTTTCACTTAGACGACGGAAAAAGACATCTCCGTCGTCTAAGTGTTCACTTAGACCGCGGAGAAGTTTCCGTGGTCTAAGTGATACTTAGACGACGGAACCTTTAAGGTTCCGTGGTCTAAGTGCATTTTTCTTGTAGTGATCCACATGAAATTCTACTTCCCAATGCAAGCAAGGAGACTAAAGACAAATATGCTCAGTGGCATAGACATAACAAGTTGGCATTGATATGTATGAAGAAAAGCATGGCGGATTCTGTGAGAGGAAGAATACCAGATTTTGAGTTTGCAAAGGCATTCTTTGATTTCATTGCGGAGAAATACAAAGTTTCTGACAAGGCTGAAACTGAAAATCTGATGAATACTCTTGTGAAGATGAAGTAAAATGGAGGCAGCATTAGAGAATATATCATGAAAGGCATTGACAATGCAGCAAACTTAAGGCACTGAATATGAATATTGAACTCATTTCTAGTACATTTTTTGCTCAACTCATTGCCTGATCCATATGGTCATCTTAAATCACTCTACAACACACAAAAGAAAAAATGGAGTCTTAATGAGTTGATTTCCATCTGTGTTCAAGAAGAGGTTGATATTGATAAGAAGGGGAAGACATTAGGAATCAATGCCATGGGAAAGTCAAAAATTAAGAAAAATTTTGGCAATAAGAAATCCTAGGCAAGTTCATCAAAGAATACTGATTCTTCTAACTCCAGTAAGAACAATTCATTCAAAGAACCTTTGAAATATTTTTTCTATAAAAAGCAGTGTTCTAAAAAACGGCCGCCTAGGCGTCGACTAATCCGAAAAAATCATGTTATAGCCTAATTTTGGTCCTGGGCGGGGTAATTAGGCGGGAACCGATTAATCGGAAATTAGGCGGGCGACTAACGACTAATCGGCAATTAGGCGCCGCCTAGGCGGGTTTTTATTTTTTATTTTTTAATTTTTTTTAAATTAAGAGGTACAAAGGAAGGAATTTTAAATAGAAAATCTAATCCAATTTCTTTTGTGAAACATCGTCTCTCTCCCTCTGAAAACACCGCGACTTGGACACCGCTCGCCGAACACCGCCGTCGCCGTCACTTGTCGTCCACAGTCGCTGTGCCCGCTCGCCGTCCACCTTCGAGGATTTTCTCTTCTCAATTCTCTCCCTTATAATCCCTTCTTCCTCTGAATCATTTCTTAAACATCAATTGGTACGTTTCGAGACAGACCTGAGTTGGGAAACAAGATTCATCCTTGTTTGTTATATATTGATAATTTGATATGATTAAATGTGGGTAAGAGCATAGTATCGGCGGGTTTGAAAATGGGTGGTTATGGTGGTGTTAATGAATTATCGGCTTTGAAATAGATGATTTCATATTTCTGGGATTCCAGTTTATGCGCATGTATTTTAAAAAATTGAGATGGATGGTTAATTGGATTTATTTATAAACTTAGTTTAGAATTTTTATGATATTTCTTTATAATTTTTACTTTATGTTTCAAATCACAATATACCATATAAATATATGATTAATTAAATATATATATAAAATGATCCGCCTAATTACCGCTTAATTACCGATTAAACTCCGCCTAAATGCCTAGACGCTAGGCAGTAGCTCCACCGCCTAATTCCGCCTAATTCCGCCTAGCACCTTTTAGAACCTTGATAAAAAGACTAGACATTTCAAGAACGATTGTGAGGGATCTAAGAACTGGTTGAACAACAAAGGTATTTTATTTTTAAAATCTATATTTGTCTTAAATTCACTACTGCAGTGCTTGACAGTTTATGGTATTTTGATACTGTCTCACCCATTCATATTGTCAACTCATTACAGGGATTCACAAAGATAACAATCCCAAGCAGAAATGAGACAAGAGTTTGCACAACAAATGACCAAAGGGTGGCGGTTCAAGCTATATGAGTTGTTAAGTTATTATTTAAAAATAAGTTTGTATTAGAGTTGAACAATGTCTACTGTATTCCTAGCATAATAAGAACTTAATATCTGCTTCAGAGTTTGTACTGAATGATGATTTGGATTTCTGCACTAATAATAAAGATATGTATTTATCTAAAAATGGTGCTTGTTTTGGTGACACTGTACTTTTAGATGATTATTGGCGGGTGAATTCCAAAAATACTTGATCGATGTTTAACCACCCTCAAAGTTACCCTATAATGAACTCAAAATGCTTGTCAATGCAATGCTTTAGTACATGGGTCAATCTACAGGGAAAGATGAGACTCAATACTCTAAACTACAAACAGACGCGAAAATCAGAAATCTGACAGCTTCGACTACTGACACTAACGTAATTAATTAAAATAGCTAGACTCAACCTAAAATCACGAAATTAATACTAGACACTACAGACACAGTGACGGACTACCACTCAAATTTTTAATGTAATCGGAGTTGGTTTGGTTGTCTAATAAATTTATACAAAACAGATTACAAAACTGAAACAGTAAACAGATTAACAGTAGAGTAACAATCAATGATAAAAATGGTTAAGGGGGAATGCCATCCACCACCGTCACATTATCTGGACCACAAATGCAGAACCAAAAATATATTAATACCATGAATGAAAGTTCTCAGGAAGATTCAAAGCTATGAACACAACCTATTACCCGATCCTTATGTTTACAACATTGAAGGTTTGCTTATCAATATTGTTTATCCCTCAAAGAACCCGAAGTCAAGGACCCGAATTAATCAAGAGAAAGCATTAAGATTTAGAAAGGGTTTAAGAATCTACAAGGCTTTACAAGTACACTACGGTTGTGTCTTGCTAGACCTAGGGTTTCTTATACCAAGCATGTATGGGTTCTACAATTGAAACTTGAGGAAGGTAATAATCACCAACAACCATAAAATTTCTTAGAATTAGATTCCTAAACATGCATACTAAGCGTGCACTCAAAGTATACATAATCAAGAATCATCACTGTATAAATAACAAAGAAACCTCATTCAAATAACAAAAACAATATTCAATTAACAAGCAAGAGTAGTCTAGAAAACATGAACGAGGCTTCAAAACAGCTCTTTAACAATGGAGTTTAGCTCCTCATGGTAGCCATAAGAATATGAGAGAAAAGATAAAATTTACAGTCTGCCCCCTTACGTATGTTCTCTTGCTAGCTATTTATATGTTCCAATCTAGCTAGGTTAATTAATCTAGCTAGCAACCCACGTGCAAGGCACCAACTTCAGCCCATCTCTCCTTAATCTCCCAATTATAAATGGACTCTACTTCTTCTTCTTGCAAGCAGCTCGCCAATTGCCAAGTCAACTCCACTAGCAAAGTCAAGATCAATTATCCTAGATGTGAGTCACGTGCCAAGCTAAACTTCCCACTTAAATCTCTCTCGCGAGGCTCGCCAAGCTGCTCCTTGCCAAGGTCACGTGGCCAATTAATATTCTTCTCAAATTGAGATTCCTTCACCTCGTAAGTCTTCTTCTTCTATAATAACTCCCAAAAAATATTATTCGACCTCATTTTCTTCATTAATCTCCAAAATATCTAATTACAAATAAACTTAATTAATTCACTTGATTATTAACAATAAACTAACTATAGGGAATAAATTAAATATCGAATAGACGCATAAATATGCGACTATCAATACTGCCATGGAAAACAAAGCCATTGTAGTTCTGTCAATTGAAAAGGAATGTAGTTTTAAAAGGAAAAGTCAGCAATATGTTTCTTCTTTTCTTTGGCATAAAAGATTAGGATATATTTCAAAGTATAGATTGTTGGAACTTGTAAAACAAGATATTTTGCCAAAATTAGACTTCAGTGATTTTGGGACCTATATAGACTGCTTAAAGGGAAAGATGATCAACTTAAGAAACTTTGGTTCCAAGAGAAATGAAGTTATACTTGGTTTGATTCATACTGATGTCTATGGCCTTTTTCTAGTGTCTATTATATGTGAAAATTCATACTTTGTTACTTTTATTGATGATTTTTCAAGATGGTGTTTTGTTTATTTAATTTCTGAAAAGTCTCAAGTCTTAGATGTTTTCAAGGTTTTCAAAACTGAAGTGGAAAGACAAACAAAAAAAACTTATCAAAATTGTGAGATTTGATCAAGGAGGTAAATATTTTGGAAAATATTCAGAAAATGGTCAACACAAAGGACATTTTGCTTTGTATTTGAAGGAATGTGGTATTGTTGCTTAATACACAACTCCATATACTCCTCAACAGAATGGAGTTTCTGAGAGAAGGAACAGAACTTTGATGAATATGGTTAGGAGCATGTTTATCAGATCAAGTCTTCCTAATTTTTTTTTTGGGGAGAAGCACTGAAAATAGAAAATTACATTTGTAATAGAACACCATCTAAAGTTGTCAAAGGTACTCCTTTTGAATTATGGTGTGGTTACAAGCCTAGCCTAAATCATTTGCATGTTTTGGATTGTAAGATTGAAGCTAGAGCCTATAACTTGGAGAAGAACGAAAAGTTTGAGTCCAAATATATAAGTTTATACTTTATAAGTTATTCAAACAAATCAAAGGGATTCAAATTTTATTCTCCAAATAGAGGCACTAGAACTTTTGAAACAAACAGGACAACGTTTTATGATGAAGCTTTTGACAATGGTGATACTGTGTTTGATATCTTTGATGAATATGCAAAGTTTGAAAATATAGATATTTGGTTCATTTATCCAAATTTGTTGCACGAGAATTCAAACTATACAAAATCTTTATTTGGAGTAGATTTACTTGTAAATTCAGCCGCAGTGAAAAATGAAAATCAAATTCACGAGGAAGAAGATCAGAATGTAGACAATGTAGCCCCTACGGTAGAAAATGTTGCTGCAATTGAGAATGTGCATGTTCAGAATCAGGAAGTAGTTACAGTCAGGAGATCAAGAAGGGGAAGAAAATGTGCTATTTTTGATGACTACCACATGTACTGCACTGAAATAGAATTTGATTTAGGAGAAGAAGATGATCTAGTGACACTCAAAGTTGCAATGAACTTCAAAAATAGTGACAAATGGTTATTGGCAATGGAAGATGAACTTTTGAGCATGAGTTTGGAGGATGGAAAACATAACAAATGACATGAAGCCAATAGGATGCAAATGAGTTTTTAAAACCAAAATGGATGTTGATGGAAAAATAGAGAGGCACAAAACTAGATTGGTTGCGAAAGACTATAATTAGAAGGAAGGAATTGACAACAATGAAACCTTTTCTCTAGTTTCAATTAAAGATCATTTAGAGTTTTGATGGCTCATTTCAATTTGGAGTTGCATAGAATGGATGTCAAAACGACATTCTTGAATCGAGAACTCAATGAGGATATTTACATGCAGCAGCCTGAAAGATATATAAAAGATGGGAAAAAGGTCTGTAAGCTTCAAAGATCAATTTATAGTTTTAAGCAAGCATCCAGACAATTATACCTTAAATTTGATGATGTGGTTAGCAAATTTGGGTTTGTTGAGAACCAACTACATGAATGCATTTATTGCAAGGTCAGTTGGAGCCCCAAAATCCGTTCAAGCTGGGGTCCTCTAAGACTAAAGGTTTCTCACTTGATAAGCCTACCCTCTTTCGTACTTTACTCTTGAGATCATACTCTTTGTTTTGCCTTGCATAACTCGTGATTTTGGTGAACCCTTATCTGCTTGTGTTGAACATGTGTGAGTTACTACATTATTGATCATACAGGTTCCGTTAGGGAATTGATCGAGGGCATTGTCCCTGATCTCCTCAGGGTCTACTTCAAGAGGGGCTAGCCAGGTCGGGGCTTTATTGTCCAGCCTCCTTATGATCTGACCGAGGAGAAGGTCGGGGGCTTAGGCAAGGGTGATGTGCTGCCTCGCATGGGTAAGCATGCCCCTTCCCAGTTCTGTTATGGGTTGGCCCGCGCTAATATCGCCTAATCATCTCTGACCTCCATGATATTGGAGTAGGATGCTGGGGACCTTGGGTCCCTGGAGACCAAGTACCTGATGACAATGTCCTGGACCTCCCTCTATCGAGTAGTCTTTCCCTCACATATCTGATATCCTTTCGTACTGCCTTTTTGGTTTTCTCGTGTCTAACATATCGTTATGTTATCATTTCAGTAGTCTATTACCTATACTACAACCCTTGGGTGCCTCCATGCCACCGCCCGTGAGGCCGACAAGAGGGCCGTAGAGGCAGAGAAGAAGGCCAAGGGGTCTGTCTTGAAGATTAAGAAACTCAAGGATGAGGTTCACAAGCTTAGGGATGCTTAAACCCTCGCCTGCCATATTATCGATGAAAAGGAGAGGGCTCTTGAGGATGAGCGCTCCATCCATGAGGGAGAGGTGAGAGCCTTGAGGTCTGACTTTGAGCAGGCTCATGCTGAGGTCAAGGAGGTGGCTAAGGCAGCCGAGGCTAAACTCAAGGAAGCTTTGGAGGCTAAGGACCTTGAGTGTGAGGACCTTCTTCGTTCTTTGGAGGAGGCTCATGGGCTCCAGCTCGAGCGTTAGCAGGTAGACTGGGAGCACAAGGAACTTATCTGTGCCTATAACCCTTCTGCCGCCTCTGAAAGAGAGTCAGAGTGATGCCCTCTGCTTGTTTAGATGGGTGTATTTCTGTAATAGTGTTAGGGGCCCTTTATTGAACAATATCTTATCTTTCTTGACTTATGTAGTTTTTTGCTAGTCTTGGCCTGGGCCATTAGCTCAGATAATTCTTATGCCAATGCTAAATAAAATGTCGTGCCTAGTTTATCGTATTTTGCTCATCATGCTCAACTGCTTTGTGTTTTTATTTCACGCCCACCAACCTTATATCTGGGTCTAGGGGGGTCTGCCTCTGAGTGCATGTGGCCTCAGTGTGACTCTCGGACGCCTCAATCTTTCTAAGTTAGTGCTCACGGAAGAGGCTTAAGGAGATCCTTGGTAACCTTCAGGTCTTCTGGGAGGTGCTTGCTGTTTTGAGACTGCCTCCCCAGTGTGCATGCTTATCCCCAGGTCTTTATAAAAACCACAGTACTCCAGACTCATCCCACGACCAAGTCCCTTCGTCTTAGGAGATCCTGCCTTCGCGGGACACCCGATGTTATCACAAAGACCACATTAGGGTTTCCCTTTAGCTTAAGTCTCATCAAAGGGACTTGTCTGCAGTGTCAAGATGGGGTTTGCTAAAAACTCTCTTCATATCGAATTTGACTTATCCCTAGGGCGTCGACATGTGTGAACACTTGGGACTTAGGATGCCAAAATTGCCAGCATATGGCTAAGCCACCACTGGGGTATTTGTATAGGTCTAACCTCGTACTTTCTGATCTCATAAAACCTGACCCTGAGGACTTTACCAACCCAAGATTACCATGGGCATCCCTCTCAATGCCATAACCTTTCCTCCCTTAGGATTCTTTACCTTTGGAAGGGTTGGCTAGCTCGCAGGGTGAAGGTCCTTCCCACGGGAACCAAAGTCATCAGCCACACTTGAGCTTGTTGCTTTCCTAGGCTTTAAGCTCCTCCTAATCGTGCATATCGATCCAGCGGGTAACTCCACTATTTGTGAAAGACAAAACATGAAATCGAATATAAAGTGAGGTGAAAAGCATAGTTACTGAAAATATAAGCTTTTATTGAATGATTGTATACATCGTATAATGTCTATTTCATGAGCAAGGAAGTATCTGATACGCCTCATTAAACCTGCCAACTTGTAAAACAATCGTAATAAAAACCAAGCTAATTAGGAAGAGTACGTGCTCCTTTTAGACGCTTGCTAGCTTCTGCCTTCAGGTCTTCAGCTCTGCTCCGAGCGGTACTCCTTCTGGTAGAGAGCTTTCCATTGTTTATCCACTAAGGCTCCGGTTCTAGGGTTCTCTACTTTGTATGAGCTATTGTAGCCATCTCCAATGATCTTGTAGAGCCCTTCCCAGTTGGCCCCCAGTTTTCCCTCTCTTAGGACTTTGGTATTTTCGAACACCTTGCGTAAAACTAGGGTTCCAGGGAGAAAAACTCTAGGTTGAACCTTTCTATCGTAATAAGCTTTTATCTTCTGCTAGTATAACGCCACCCTAATTTGAGCCTGTTCCTTTTATTCCTCTAGCAGGTCCAGATCATGCCTTAGGCCTTATGCATTGCTCTCTACTGTCCATTTTGCCAGCTTAAGATTAGGGATCTTGTGATTGATGGGGATGATGGCTTTAGTTCCATACACCAAAGTGTAGGGAGTTTCCCCAGTGGGTTTCCTCTTGGTCGTTCTGTATGGCCAAAGTATGTTCGAAAGCTGAGACACCCACTGCCCCTTTGTCAGCTGATCGAGCCTCCTCCTTAGGCCTTGCAATATCATTTTGTTTGAAGCCTCTGCTTGTCCGTTACGTTGAGGGTAGCATGGAGTGGAGAACCTCATCTTGATACCATGCTCGGGGCAGTAATCTCTGAACTCTTGGCAATTAAATTGAGAGCCATTGTCTACTTTGATCGTCTGTGGGATTCCAAACCTGTATATGATAAATTTCCAAATGAAGTTCTTTACCTCTGCTCCCCTTATCTTTAACAGGGCTTCAGCTTCGATCCACTTAGAATGGCAGTCCGTGGCAACAAGGAGGTATTTTTTCTGTTTGCCCCTAGCTCCTATCGGGAACTCTTCTATTATATCCAACCCCCATTGCGCAAAGGTGCATAGTATTGAAACCAGGTGCAGTCCCTCTGGGTGCAAAGGTGGTTGAGGGGTGTGTCTTTAACAGGCCTCACAAGCACTAGCGTACTCCATGTAATCGTTCCTCATTGTGGGCCAGTAATATCCTTCGGTCAAGCATTGTACTACGATGTTCTTGTCCCCAATATGCATGCCACATAATCCAGAAGGGAGCTCCTGCATGATCGTTCTAACTTAGGTGGGGTGCACTGCTAGCTGGTCTGGTCCACTGAAGGATCGTATATACAACCTTCCCTTTTTGATATTGTACCTTGCTGCTTGCCGTACCACTCTTCTAGCCTCCACCTTTTCTTTTGGCAGGGTGCTCATTTTTATGTAATCCATTATCTCGTCCATCCAAGAGGGTCCCAGCTGAATTGGCATTACTGCCACAATTGTCTCCTCGTCCGTGCTTGGGTTAAGAAGATGCTCTACATAGATTGTCCTCCTGAGCTGATAATCGATGTTAGAGGCCAGATTTTCCAAGGCGTTAGCATACATGTTTTCAGACCTTCAGAGTTGCATGATCGAAAACTCTTCGAACTGGATAACCAAACCCTCAGCTAATCTGAGATATGCCTCCATGGATACGTGCTGAGCTGCGTATTCCCTTAGAACCTGGTTTTTAATCAGCTGCGAGTCACATAATACCTTGTTCTTCTTCACGTTTAGCTCCCTTGCTAGCCTCAGTCCTGCAAAGAGGGCCTCGTGCTCAACTTCGTTTTTTGTGGCATTCCATCCTAAGGTTAAGGCTTACTCCCTGATCGTGCCATCTAGCGTCTTTAGCACTAAACTAGCTCTGGCTTCCTTGTCTTTTGATGATCCATCCATCCCTGATCTACCCCTAGCACCTCTCTTTCTCCTTCCTTTTCTCTTCTTTCTTGGACCTCTAGCTCAGGTGTTGTAAAATCAGCTAAGAAGTCTGCCAAGGCTTTTCCTTTCATCACCGTTAGAGGCTGATACTCGATGTCATGCTGTGCCAACTCGATTGGTCCACTTGGTTACCCTGCTTGAGGAGTATAGGGTGTGGAGGATCATTCTTAGTGGGAACTCGGTCATGACGATGATTTTGAAGGCTTGAAAGTACGGTTGGAGCTTGCGTGATGACATGACTAGAGCTAGTACCAACCTTTTCAGCTTGGTGTAGCGAGTCTCTGGGTCAAGGAGAACTTTAAACACGTAATACACGGGTAGCTGCCCCCCAGTTTCTTCTCAAACCAGAGCTCCGCTCACTGCTACATCGGAAACCGCTAAGTAAAGATATAGGTCTTCCCCCGGCACAGGCTTGCTTAGGATAGGGGGAGAAGCAAGGTAACGCTTTAGTGCTTGGAACGCCTTTTCACACTCTTCTGTCCAATGCTCTCCCTTGCTCTTCTTGAGTGCTTCGAAGAATGGTTTACACTTATCGGTTAATCTGGACGAGAACATACTTAGTGCTGCCAGTTTCTCGTTCAAGCTCTGGATTTCCTTGACTGTGGATGGGGATTTCATCTTGATGATTGCTGCTACCTGGTCCGGGTTCACCTTTATCCCACGTTGTGGTTACCAAATACCACAAGAACTTACCAGATCTTACTCCGAACGTACATTTCTCTGGGTTCAGCTTCATATTGTGCTGCCATAGGAGATCGAAGCATCCCCTTAGGTTAGACACGTGGTCTTGCCTGCTCATGCTTTTGATCAGTAAGTCATCCACGTACAGCTCCATCGTATCCCCCAATAGAGGCTTGAACACCTTGTACACCAGCCTCTTGAATACCTTACATGTGTCTATGCTACGAAATTATATTTTTGATCTGTTTCATGTCCTTTCACCCTACCAACTCCCTATACGTGAGGACTTATTTTATGTAAAGGAGCCAGTTTAGATCCTTGATCGCGGAGAGCAGAAACTAAGCAACAAGACTATCCTACTTGTAAAGGTCTTGTGGAGAAATCATGCAATTGAAGAAGGCACATGATAATTTGAACAACATATGAGATAACAGTACCCCTATCTCTTCGACCAGCAAGTATGTAAATTCCGAGGATAAATTTTTTATTAGGGAGGTGGATTGTAATGACCCTAACCAAAATGCTGTACTAAATGATTCGGATTAGTTTTATCACAAATTAGCCGTGAGTGTGAGATTAATAAACGACTTTTTAATCAATTTAGAATTTGACTAAAGTTTCTTCTCAAGAGTTGTAGAGAATTTTATTTCGAGGTCATAAGAATTTTCAGAGAATTTTTCGGATAATCAAGATAATTTCTATGAATATTTGATGTTAGGCGAATTAAATAAGAAAAATGAATTTATAATTGGTGATTTGATCTCATCCGTAGAATTCAGCTGAGATCAAACCTCAACTGTTGATTCCTATCAAGTGCTTATGGGTTATAAAGGATTTTGGGTTGAAACCCAAACCATAATTTTCACTGTGCTAGACCCGTTACTCTGGCAACAACCCGTTTCGTAACCCACCCCCGACCCATTTTCTCGACTTGCCAGAATCTTTGCTGGCCGACCACCAAATTCGACGCCATAGGTATGGAATTAAAGCTCTTGACTTCTTGATTGTGTTTTTGGGGTTATTTTGTGCGTTTCAGGTGGTGTGGTGAGGTAACTAACAAGATTTTGTCTGTCGGGGGACTGCCACCGTGGGCAGTGATGCTCCAATGAGTTTTAGAGGTTGGGGATAAGGAGTTTTGGTAGATCTCGTTCTCCCGAGCATTTTGGGTATAGCCTTGTGCTCTGGCAAGGCTAAGTGGTGGCGATGCGAGGCCGAAACCCTAAATCGACAATTTTAGTCGTCGTGGCTTTCGGAGTTCGTGGCGGCTGACTACTGTTGAATTGGAGTGCGTGGATATGGAAGTTTGGTTGGTTTTGGTGTGAGGATTAATTTGCAGGGTCGGGCGCCGCCGTTGGTGGCAGTCGTCCGAGGTGGTGGTTCGCGGCTGTGGCGATGGTTTCGGCCACAAAGCCATCTAATCTCACTCCGGCAAATAAAGTAAAACTTGTTTAGAATTGTATAAGGAAGCTAGCTGTGTATTTTGGGGGTCGCCGGAGGTGGCGTATGGTGGCCACCCACCTCTGTCCAGAGCGGAGCTCCGGCGAGGTAGTAACCTGATTTTGATCAGCGGGGTTCCGGGGTAGTTTCTACGCTAGATTTGTGTACTTTAATAAATTATTGTATTGAATGATTTCATTTTTTTAATCCGGAGACCATGATTGAGATTTGGGCAAGAGGACTTCCGGCGGACCACAAAGTTAGCTGTATATTGTGAGTGGACATTTTATTTTCATAGTCGTTTATCAAGTTTTGCAGATTATATTTTCATTCAGTTTAAGCTTTCATTTTTTAGTTTTGGAGGCTAGACATTATTATAGATATTTAGTATTGCATCGATGCATCTATTAGTCAATTGATCCTCGAGTAGCTCCGGGATGAGTTAGGTGGCTCTACCTCGACAATCACGTCATCTGAGTTAGGTGGCTCTTGATGATTTTAGGTGACTAGAGGTCTAGTTACTCTAGTTAACATTTCACTATTTTTCATCTTGGGTTAGATGCTCGTTGGCGCCGCCTACACTGCACGATACTCAAGGATGATTAGATGACTATTACTCCTCCTTGATGTATCTTCTGCCTTTATATTATACTTACACTCACTAATTATTTTAATACAATATAAGTGGATAGACATAAATAAGTTTTACATTTGTGTTTGATGCATCATTGATTTTCGTCCACTCATTCTAATAGTTTCATGTTTATATGCCTTTCCCTGGACCTTTCAGTTTCTCGTTGCCCAATTTGTAGTTTTTATTATTTGGTTGCACGTCATCGTTAGAGGCTTAGAGTTCGAGTCACTTTTCTTCCCAAGTAGGTTCTTGGCTTAGCCTACTAGTCTATATAATATGTAAATTAGTTGTCGTTCTGAATACTGTGTTCTAGTTTGCTTCCATTTGTATTGTGTTCATACATAAATAGTAGATTTTGTATGTTTTGGAATTCGATACCTAATGTAAGTAGTTTGATAAGTTGACAAAATTTGATTAGCATCGGTGGCTCTCGGTTTGGCTTGTGGGATTTGTGTTTAGAACTGTTTTCGGTGCTCGTTTTTGGTTGCTTTCTATTTGCGGGGAGGTTAAGTCAAATTTTTTGATAGAATTTTTGTATTTTCTTGTGAGTTGTGAGGATTTGATATCGATTTACTAGTTAAATCAGGATTGGCTCCCTTCACTCATATCTTAGAAAAGGTCTGGAAGTTCCCAGATAAAATTCCTAACGCTAAAAGTCTACAAAGATTTTTAGGGGTCATAAACTATGGAAGAGATTTTCTTCCCAAGATTGCTGGATTAACAACAATATTGTCCCCCCAAAACAAGCTCAAAGAGAGCTTGAAAATTCAAAGAAGATGACGAAAAGATCGTAAGTCAAATCAAAAAACTGTGCAAAAATTTGCCTCCACTACATCAACCTGAGGAAAATGATGAGATCATTCTTCAAAGAGATACTAGTAATAAGTTTTGGGCAGGTGTAGTGCTAGCGAGAGCGCTAGACACTAACAATGAGAAACTTTTAAAATTCTGCAGCGGAAAGTTCAATTCTACATAACAGAATTATGGCACAGGGAAAAAGGTGTTGATAAGGGAAGATTAGCAAATTGACATTTATTTCTTAACCAATATGATTATGATGTTGAATTAATTGCAGGTAACAAGAATTATCTTTCAGACGCTTTGACAAGGGAAATGGCAATGTTCCGAAGGAATGAAAAGGACGACGAAGGTCGAAGTCCCATGAGAAGGAGGCTAGAAAAAGAACCTGAACAACAAGAGGTGTCTATTGAAAAGGTTCTTAAGAGGTTTTTGCTGTGTCCTAAAAGAACAGTCTTGACTGACCAACTCTAGGGGAAAGGATTTGCTAGCCCATCTCAAACGGCAGACGGTAAAGGCTTATTAAGACCGTTGATGGCTGCTGCTTTATCAAAAAGCAGAATTTTTCCTATAGGATTTGTAAATATATTCAATTGTGGACTGAATACCTTCTCAGAATCAGTTTTGTAGACTAACTCAGGTCTAGCATTTCACCAGAAGACTTTGCTAGAAAATTTAATTTTTTCCTTCCATTAATGCGTTAACTGAAGAGCTGAGCCAGAAGAAAAAATAACAAAGTGTTGTTAATGAACCAGCGGTAGGTACTGTACATTAGAACCCTTGAAAGTGCAAGGGTACTGATTCAAGTACAAAAAGAGACAAAATGGTTCAAATTCCATAACACCATAGGAAGACATTCACCTAGATCAGTTGTCTTTGATACACTTTTCAAAGTTCCAGGACCATTCCTAGGAAGATATGTGGTCAATGTTCAAAGTGAACATCTACAAGAGCATAAACTATGGTTGGTTGAAAATGGTTTTGTTCATAATCTGTGGACAAAAATAAATGATGATATCAAGGGATTGCCAGCTATCATCTATAATACAATCAAGAATGTAAGGAAGAGCAACTGCATTCTTAGACTCAAGTTCAGATCTACATCTCCAGAATGGGTGTAGAAGTCCAATGGAGAAACTAAGTATATTTCTCAATATCACTATGCCAAGATCATCCAAGGTCAATATCTAGAACCAACTCGTGTTGGATACAATGAAACTCCAAACTCTTGTATCCCATGAATGAAAGCAATGACATTAGAATACGTTAAGAAACTAATCGAAGAAGATCAAGAGATTTTTTTTCTTGCATCAGGAGAGAAAATAATTCTCACTGCCTATGACCACCTAGAGGTTCGTAACCAGTAATCTGTTTGTTGCACTTAAGAGAAAAAATAATAGAATCCACCATTGCATGTGCCCAATGGTTCGAAAAGATCGAGAAAGAAAGGCACTACAAGATGTATGTTGATACCGACATGGAAGAGAATGAAACAAGAAGAAGAATTGAATTTGAAGAATCCTATCTTAAAGAAAATTCATAAATATACGATGACCTGTAAACGTTAACAGATGTGAGGTCATATTGTCGTTTTCTTAAGTGGGGAACATCTCTTATCATGAAGGAATCATCTTTCCAAAAGAAGACAATGGAGGAAAGCAGAAACCTGATAAGCATAGGTCAATATCCTTAGTGGAAATATTGTTAATTATGCGTGTTTCAATTCCATTTTGAGTTTCATTGCCTATAAAATGAGCTTTGAGTCTTAGTTTTAGGAATCGAAAACCAGAATAGAAGAGATCTATCTGAGAGTAAAATTGCCTAATTGTGAGAGATAGAGTGGAAACAAATTGTTCAGCTTTTCTATTTTGATATAAGTCTATGTACTACTATGAGTGGCTAAATAGCTTATAGCTATTTACCAGAGAGTGAGGCTCTGGATCTATAGTCTGTAATTATGTTTGAATAAATAAGGTATGGTTTCCATTACAAGTCTTTCAATTTGTTATTTACATGTTCATAAAAACTCATTAAATTTCCTTGAGAGGCGGACTACCACCTAAAAGGAGGAAGAAAATGGGTTTTTCGTACTTGTTCATACTCGTTTGATCCCGTAGGAGGCGGACTACCGCCCAGAAGGTGGAAAAATGTGTTGTTTCTTATACTGAGTATCCTTATCGTTAAAACTTAGTATATTTCTTGTGAACACTTAGTACATTTAGCAAATTCATGCACCTTAGTATACTTAGATAACATAGATAATATACTTCTATAACACAGAGAATATACTTATCTGGGTTTAGTTTTTCGGTAAAAGAGTTAGCATTTGCTTAACTAAAAAATCATTCAGCAGTGAATCTGCTTGCATTAGTAACCAAATAGGCAGGAAACCCATAGATGAATTAGTGACATGACGAATGCTAGTTATGTTTTTTTTAGAGAAAAGGGTAATTTTCTATTAATACGTTATTTTACCATTAAATATTACTATTTTAATACTAAATACATACAAATGACTTTTTGGTCAAAATACAAGTTTCAAGTGACTTGTCACCGGTCCTATAAGAAAATTTATGAGTATAATTAACATGCATGGTTCCCTTGGGAAGACTATTATTCCAAAAGGAAAATCAGAAAGAAAAAAAAAGTGTGTGCTATTCCCTATATAACAGAGTTGGTCAACTGTTCAAATGAATAGTACTATTCATTTGAACAGAACCCTCACGTGCCTCATTCCTTCGATAAAAGAACGGTGCAGCCTCATTTTGTTCTTACTGTTCAAATGAATAGTCCTATTCATTTGAACAGTGGCTCACGTGGTTTTTTGTTGCTGTTTTGCTCCATTCCGGATCTGTCGGTCGTCTCAGCTCTCTTACTCTCTCGATCATCTCTCTTTAGCCATTGATTCATCGAGCCTCTCACTTTTGGGGCTCACTTTTGTAGATTTTCATCGAACCCTATAAATCTCCTTTCGGTTCTCGCGCCTTGGCCTCAAGCTACGCCACTTCGTGAGGATCTCCGGCATCGAGCCCCATCGTTGCGGCAATCGTTCTTTTACTTCATCGCATCTCTAGCGCTACCTATACTCGATCTGGGCCACGCCGGCTCCCAAGCCTTTGGTTGATCTACTTCGAGAGCCACGCCGAGAGAGAACCGAGGCCGCGTGCGAATCACATCGACGAGGCTTCGAGACCCAGACCTAATAGCGATGGACTCTTTGCACGAGACCCACCATCTGGATTTGTCCGATCGAAGTGCTCCGATTTTGGCTAGATAAGATTCTACGTTTGACTTGGATCTGTCCGATCGAAGTTCTCCGATTTTGGTGAGATAAGATTCTGGGTTTGATTTCGTGATGTTGAAACCCACCTCTGTAGTGTTGATTTGTGTTTTTATTTTGGTTGCAGATGTACACAGTGTGTAGCAGTCAGTGGAGTTTTGTTTGTCACCGCACTTCCTCTTCTTCCGTTATTAGCTTCCGGTTTGATTAACTTCCTCTCTCCTCAACCTTTCCTCGAGCCTCTTAGCAAAACAGGTCATTATTCAATCACTGTTTTTTGAGTGTGTTCTTTCAATCATGGATTGTATGGAGTGCTGGGTCTCGAATCGTTTGGTTAGTTGTATGCTGATTCGATTGTTGTTTTGATTCAGTTGGCCAGAGCTTTATCATTTCAATGTCATTGAATATTGGGGATCTGTTGATGACTATATACATGTCTTCTTATCTGTGCTTTAATTCTGAGTTATTGATTAGTTTGTTGAATTATCTGGATAGTTGCTGAGATAGTTCCTTGGTAATGTTCATCTATGTATGGTTGTATTGTGTTATACCATGGGTATTAATTAGGACATAATGTTGCTATTGATTGATTAGCTTTCCTCCAACTTTAGCTTTCCCACAGATTGATTAGCATCTGCAAGGTAATTATGTTAGTCTTCTACCTGTAGCTGATAGCAGTATAAGATATTGGACTTGAAGCCAAAACAACTAGAGCTTCACTCTCTGCAACAATGGCAACTGCCAACTGGGTATGTTACAATCCAATCCAAAGTTTGAATTTTTATCCAACTCAATAGCTAAAGTTGCAAGCTTTCTGAAGTTGCTGTTTATTTGGTTTCGTATGTTTTGTTTTTGTTTTTGTTTTTGTTGATAAGTGTGTAAGAGACTCTTCCACCAGCTCTTACTTCAACCTCAGACCTCTTTGATGGAACAACAAGGTTGGAATTGAACTATTGATCTTATAAGCAGCCAATGTGTTTGTTTCAATGCTAATCCAACATTTATGGGTCTAGGAGAGTCTAACTATGTGAAATGTTGGGTTTCTTATGTTGTTGAAGGTTGTATATATCATACACATGCCCATTTGCACAACGAGCTTGGATTGCTCGGAACTGTAAGGTTGTTTCTAGAGTACTTGACATCAGTCTTTCTATGTTTTGTCTTTTTCTAATTTACCTTCTACTTTGCATTTGCAAATACTGAAAAGTTGCTACCATGAGTTTTCGTTATTGTTGAACACCTCTTAGTGTTTGCTTGATTGTGTGTGGCACACTTGGTGGTACTTAGGCTTGGTGTTTGCCATGAGATGATACCCTTTTTAATCAATGATGATTGTTGAGAACAAGGATTGAAGGAAAAGATAGAATTGGTTCCTATTAATCTACAAGGCAGGCCTTCTTGGTATAAGGAGAAAGTCTACCCTCTTAACAAGATGAATATATGTGTTTCAACTTCGAGTATTTGTGATTTTGTGTGTTTCATTTGAAGCTTTTTAGTATTCATCTTTTAAAGCCTGATATAGAGACATTGCAACATGCTGCAAAGCCATAATGAATTAATGATAGCAATTAGATTGCACAAGGGTTGATGTTGTGTCATGGATCATCTATTTGGTGCCTCAGTGTGTAGTTAATAGAACCTGAACTAGCTTTTCTTTGAAATTTTAGAGGAACATGAAGGAGCTAATATACCTATGTATATGCTCATTATTCTTTGTTTTGCTGACGTGTGACTTGGGATATCATGTTTAAGCTCCTATTAAATGAAAGTGATCAAATGGTAAATTGAACCTTGCCTATATATGCTTGCTTTTTTGGGTTGATTTTCTGAAATTCATAGTTAATTAAAGTAATTGCATCATTTTCTGTTTCAATTCAGGTCAGGTAACAAATATTGCTCAGTCTTTGTCAACACCAATTTTGGTTCTCTCCTGAAGATTTTGATGAAATGGTAAAGGAATAAATTGGAACTCATCTCATTTGAAATCCTATGAATGTAGTTGCAAGAGAATTTGGTCCCATTTATTGTTTGATTGTTCACAAGTACATGCCTTATGTGCAGGTTGGTATGATGACTAAAATGGTTAACCTTCAAGTGAGTCTTAAGCTTGATTGTTGTGAGGTATTATCTACTGTCCGATGTTTGCTGCGGACACTATTATCCTTGAATAATATCAAGAAAGATAACCTTTTCACTGAATTTTTAGGTGAAAGGGGATCTGAGTAGGTATATTTGTAGTGATTCAGTTCTGTAATTGATGAATATACTGATTTCCTTTAGTTTGATGCTGTTGCCGTGCAAATTGTACTCTTTCTGCTGAAGAATATGTGTGTGTGGATATTAGTTGTATGAATGAGTTTGGAGTTGTGTGGACATTTTGATTTCTGTTGTGGTGTGTTTGATTATAGCTTTCCGGTTGTGACTGTTGATGTTCATTTCTATTAGTTTGTTTCTTAGTTTCATCACTTTGGTATATGTATATATATTTAACTAATCATAGGTTTATAATTGATATGTTACTGTTTAATTTCTCATGTATTGATAATGCTATTTTGTCTACAGTTTTGTATAGTGCTGTAGACAAAATAGCATTTGATTATTTTTTGGGGTTTAGAAGTTCATCATAAAAGCTTTCAATTATACATTTCATCTTTTTTAGTTAACAACAGCCTACACTCTATCTTCTCCTATTTTACAGGTACCAAATGAGGTTTCCATCAGTAGCAAGGCATGATACAGTTTCCGATTACACATAGAGGATCATCTTCCAACATCTCTCATTCACCTGCAGACAATTCATTCGAATTAGAGCTGCTCGCAGTTTCAACTTTCAAATTAGCAAACAGCAATTAAACATAAATGCTTACCAGCACTTCGCAATAAATATGGACTATCAAGCATGTCTGGATGCATCATCGTGCAATGGAGTGGTTCTTACATTGGGGTCATCCTGACATGAAGGAAACAAGTAAGGCATAGTGACACGAGTAGATATTATGATTATGGAAGCATAAGCACCAGATTAGCAAACTAACCCGAATGTTTTAAGTATAACCAGATCGAAAAAAGTCCATTCCCTGCAAACATAAGAAAATGTAACACCACATACATTAAGAAAATGTCATTTGACCATGGTCAGAAGCTTAAATATTTTCTTAGCATCATTAGGTACCTGTACCAGCCCATGCATTGAAGCATTGTAATAACCTTCATGGCTCGGTGCTATAGAGTTCAGCTGTCCCTACAAGTATGAAACCCAGGTCTCAAAATCATACTCATTTCACATGCAGTATCAGCATTTGTGTATGCTTTTAACGAATTATTTCACTTCTTTGTGTAATACTAAAACTCTTAATCTGTAAATATAGGATCTTACAAAGAGAGAGTTTGCAGAAGAGTTGTTTTCCTTCACAGACTCCTCCAGCAAACCTGTGATTTTGTTTTTTAAAGGAGATGGAACTGAGGCAGCTGCTGGTGAGTTCACTGTTTACCAATTTGTCGTTTTGATGTTGTTCAAGTTTAAAAGAAGCTAATGTGAGCTTGATGGTATCTTGAAACAGGTGCTGCATTTGACTATATTGAAACTGCTCTTTTGAAATTTGACGATGGACCTTTCTTTCTTGGCCAGTTCAGTCTGGTATGTGGCACCAGTCTATGCTTTCTGCTAATAGTCTTTATTTGATTTCATCTGTTTTGCAGTACATTTATTTGGTTTTGGGCAGTTTTGTACAGTATTTGAGGGTTAGATTCGATTGGGTTTAGAGTTTGCTTTCCAAGGTTTATGTTATTGGTATTAGGACCATGATCTTGCAGAACACTGAATTTTTTTTGGCAATAAGCATGTTTTATCTACAATTTTACAGTTTGTTCTTTGGTCTTTGTTCCTTGAAGAAACTGTCAGCTTTGTGAAGTTTGTTTGCCTGTTTGTTATTTTTTGCTTGATGTTGAGACAGTCCTGTGATATTTTATAGACTGGTTTTACTCCGTAGTAGTCTGTAGATCCATATATTTTAGTGGGAACGAATCTGAATTTGTTGGGTTAAAAATAAGTTCTGCTCAATTAAACTTTTGGGTGGTAATTAGCTTGAGACAAGGTTGAATCTGAATTTTTAAACCTAAATTTCATCTGTATTATCATCTGCACCTGCCATGTCTTGAGATATGCTGAAATGTGTGTTATGTGCTATTTGAAGTGGTTACTTTTAAATTTTTGAATTTTTTTTGTGCTGTCTATTTTATAATCATGAAAGAGGCTGAATTGATGAGCATGCTTTCTCTACAAATTTGCAGAACACAGAGGAAGACTGATCCCCTTATATTTGTTGTTTCTTTACTTTTGGTAAGTTCTTTAGTCTTTGTTCCTTGAATTTGTTTGGAAATTTGATAGTCAGTCATCCGTATATTCAATAGGAAGGAATATGTAGCCAGACCTTTTATATGCTAATGTAATGTTGATATCAATGGTGAATTTGATAGTTTTCTTTGAGATTAAGAGTTACCATGAGGTGAGGTTTTGCCCAGTAGTTTTAGAAGAAATTATCGGTTTTGTGATGTTCATCTGCCCATTTGTTATTTTTTGCTTGATGTTCAGACAATGCTGTGATATTTTATAGACTAGTTTTGGTCCATAGTGGTGTGTAGATATTTTTAGTGGGAATGAATATGAATTTCTTGGTCCAATTAAACTTTTAGTTAGTAATTTCATCTTGCAACTTTGTGATCCACTGTTATTGTTGGAGCTGCAGAAGTGCTTTAAAGCTTTGGCATTGGTGATAAAGTTTAGTGTGATTTGATTTTGAAGTGAATTATTCAAGAGGGTTTGTGTATATTCGTTCTTTCTCTTTGGTCGCTCTCTCTCACGCGTTTTGGTCGAGGTATCTATTTTCCTTTTTGTTTTGTAATTTTGTTTGGGTTTGTTCGATCTATTGTTGTTTTGGTCGTCGGTGGGTTTGTGGGTTTTGTTTCTTTTTTTTGGTTTGACTATGTCTAAGCGATCTATTTTCCCTTTGGTTTCGAATTTTTTTTGGCTTTGTTTGATGGATTGTTGTTTTGGTCATCGGTGGGTACTGAATTGTTATGGGGATCTATTTTCCTTTTAGCTTTGTTCGATTGATTGTTGTTTTGGTCTCCGGTTTGTTTCTTTTGTTTGGTTTCATTATGTTTGAGATTTGGAACACTGGGTTCGATCCATTGTCAAAAGGTATGGTATAACAGTGATCGGTCAAGAGTGTGGTTATTGGTTTATGATTAAAATTGTGTTTGTGGGTTTATGATTCAGGTCTGCTTATTGACAGATACTTCTCATGGGTTATATATATTTTATTCCTTCTGGGTAGGTTATGTATATTTGTTCACTCTGTGAAGTCCGAATGGATTGGATGATGTCTAATATCTATTTTTGGGGTGTTGTTGCAGATCTCTAGACTTATAACCCAAGTGATTCTTTGGTTTTTGGAATGTTGAAAGGCTGTTGTGGATGACAAAATACTATGACGATCTCGCCGACTTCTCTACAACGGTCCTCGCCTCTTTCTAACGTTTTGTAGTTCTCTTAACTTCCAAGGTTTGCATCCTCTGCCTTTTTTGGTGATTTTTGATTGCTTTTAGGTATTGATGAAGTATGGGTTCGATCGCACGTTTCCGTTGCTGTGTTGAATCTGTGTTTTTCTTTTGCGAAAATGGCAGAGGATTTTTCGTTGAATTTGGAGGAGCTCCTGGTAAAGGATTTTTTGTTGGATTTGGAGGAGCTCAGCCATACCTAAGACATTGCCAAATGCCCAATCTCATCTCCTCGGATATCAACAATTTGGAAAAGGTTCCCCCTCTTTTCTTCTTCGTATAGAAGTCTTAAATTATATTTGATATAAACTTGAGTAACATAGCTTTAACTTCTAAATCGTAAGACAAATACGGGATATAGCCCGAAATAGAATTTAACTTAAAAAATCACATCTATACAAAATTATACTTCTTATTCTTGCTCTAAATGAGGGAATTTGTATTAAATATTCACCACTCACCAGTAAATGTTTTCATGCTCACTATGATCAATATAATCTGGTACGGTGGTACTTAAATCAAGTTCTGAAGAGGAAATTACATTGTAGATTTTAGTACAAATTACTCTGTTTACTGTTATACTGTATTTGTTTAGGTGAGGATGTTATCTCTAACCAACCTTCACTATCACATTGAACACTTCACCACTCATAAGTCAACATAAGCACAGAAGAACAGAAAGAAAAGAATCCAAAAGCAAAATACATATATTGTGCTAGATTCGGAACACAGACACCGTACATATTTTAGATTACACTGACCTGAGCAGATAACACTGATGATAAAAGCAAAAGCATAATATATGGAATAATGCTGTCTCCTTAGATCGCGAGATGAATTAATGGGTATTTTGTGACATACATAGGTTTGTACTATCCATGATATTGGATTTCAGAATCCTATATACTTGAAAGAGGATTGATATATGTGATAGTCAATTTGAGTTGAGTAAAGTCAACACTAAATATGCATACCAACCGGAGATAGTGAAACTAAATGTAGTAATTCATCACTACTACATAATCATCCCTAATCTGATATGGTTGCAATCCTGATTTAAAGTTTAAGCAGATACAAGGCTTATTTGGGTTTACAATTTGCATACAGTTGTGAACTTGGTTAGTCACATTTAGATTTCAATGTATAGTTTGAACTTTCAAATGGATATATTTCAGATATATAGAGTAGTTCCAGGACTATAAGCGCAATACCAACTGATTATATTTCAATAGAAGTGGTTCTATTCATCAGATTAATTTTGTGATTTTTTTTCTGATTAGATTTCAATATACAATCCTGTTTAATCTAGATTAGATTTTGGTTTTTATATTTACTTGCTGGACTAATTATTTAGATTTAGATTTGGTTAAAAGTTCAATCTTTTGGACCTAGACCCAACAGATTATTCTGAGAATGGATTTCAAACGATTATTCTGAGCTTGAGATTTGTTTCTTTTTTCTTTTTATTGATCGATTTTGTGTATGATTAATTTTATTTGTTTTTGGGTCTTTTCATCTATGTATGTTTTGATCAATTTCGTTCTTTCTATAGTGGGTTGTTCGTCTATGCTCTCCAGTTTCACCGCATCATAGAAGATCTGCCGAAGATAGTGGTTTTTGGAGAGAGCCTTGCCGTAGTTCCACAGAAAGTTGCGCCATATGATGAATAAGTTTAACAATTTTTCATGAATTGCTGTCCATATTTGATTCATTGTTCATGTTTTTTTTTGGTTCTTTTATTCCGTAAGAAACTTAACTGTCTCAATTTGAATATAGCTTCTTAAGTGAGCAAGTAGCTTCCATCTCCACTAAAAGAAGGCTAGGACATGCATGGTTGACAAAGGTCTATATCCAATCTTAAACTCGATTATTTACTTTCCATTCTTAATTTCATTACAGACTTGCAAGACTTACAGTTTATTTTCTTTCTATAACTATTATTTTTAGAGTCATTTACCTGAAATTTTTAGTTGGAGTTTGTAGTTTGTTCCTTTATGTTTCAGTCTAAGTGTTGAATTCTTCAGAAATTCTTTATTTAAAATTGGCTGGTAAGTGTATTTGTATCTTTTTATGTAGGGGTGTACATCTTGACAAGAAGATTGTCGATGGGTAAAGAGTAAGCTACAGCCAAGAGGAGTGCAACATTTTAAATTCATCCAGACAACTCCTTTTAATCTTTCTAAGTCTGTCCCAAATGACCCCATGCCTGGAGGTTTTAAGGGCAGTTCATTGATCAGTGAAATCTCTAATATTTTCAATCTTTGGTGACGTGCCAGTACCTTATTGATATCAGTCCATGGTAATTTTTCTTTTTAATATTTGTTATTTCCTATTTTTGGTGTCTACAGAAGATTTTGACCTACCTATATGTACTGACACTATCTATAATTCCTATAATTCTGAAAAATTTACGACACTAATTAACGTATAATAGTGTAATTGAGTGATGCTATTATAGCAATGTTACAATGACTCTATGAGTAATGTTGTTAAAGTAATTGAGTAATGCTATTATAGCAATGAGTATGCTATTACACCATGAGTATGCTATTATAGTAATTGAGTAATGCTATTATAGTAATGACACCATGAGTAATGCTATTATAGCAATGTTACAACACTATAATAAACATATAATTGAGCGAGACAGGTTATAAGAAAGATATCAAATCCAAGTGTAAGAGTCATATTCAATCATATTGCAACCAATGAAGAAAACAAAGACTGTAACGATGATGCACGGGAAAGAACCATGGACGAGGAAAAGTTAAATACAATGTGGGGAAACCCTGTGGGGATGAAGATTGTTACAAAAAAAGTAGACATTAGTGGTTCAACATTTTTTGAACATTAGTGGCTTTCAACCTTTTTTGAACAGTAATGGTCAGATTGTCGCCACTTTACACCGACAATCTCATGACTCATTCAGGAGTGAGCGAGGTTTCACTATGTCTAGCTATATGGCGTAGCCATTATGATTTGCTTATGATTACTCATTGTAACGGCCATTACCTAATGGCTCCTGAGTTCCTGCCATCTCTTCCAGTTAATTGAGCCACTAACAGTAATTATTGCCGTCTCAATTATTCATTGACATCAACTAAGTATTTCAATGGATTTATGCAGATAATTGCAGGGAAGCTGTTTTCGGTCCTCATCCCTCCCAAAGACACAATCATCTCTTCTTGGGCTCTCTCCCGGCGTCTTCCTCATAGACAGGTTTTTTTTATTTTCTTTCATTTTATGGAATTTTGTTTTTTTATGTCCCTTGCATAATAGCTTTATGTGTTATCAATCTCATCAACTTCTACATCCTATGGTTGCAGCCTCTTTGCAGTCATTTGAAGTCTTTTGTGCACTGTCCTGAACTTTGAGATAAATAACTAAGCTCTTTTTGTACTTTTAATTTGAGTAATAGTTTCTAGGTTTCAGGGTGATGCTTAAGGTTGAGGTTTAAATGATATAATTGCTTGCTAACTATATGCGGATTGCTAATTATATGTGGATTGGGAAATGCTGATGTTAGGATAATGATCATAACAGGGATCTAAGCAGTAGTATGATTAGTAGATTTCCATTTGTATTTCATGAGCACCACCATAACTTATATGATGATCATAACAATATTCTAATCAAATAGTAAGATTAGTAGGTTTCTATTTGTTCTTTGAGAGGTACCGCACCAAGAAACCAAGAGCTGATCCTAATTAAGAGCTCACAAAAGTTGTCCCGATGCTATATGATTATTATATATACAAATTGAACATAAGAAGATAGAATTTCTTTGGATTTTTTGTATGGTTATAGAAGAGAGTTCTACATCTTTTGTGTCCAATTTTTTGGCTTGAACTTTTTATATATGGATATATTGTAACGACCCGAACCCAAATTAACAACTTAATCGTTGTTATCTGTGTGATTATTGACATTTTATAAGTTACAAATTTGGACTTTCTTCACGAAAGTTGTAGAGAATATTATTGCGAGTTCGTGTGTATTTTTATTGGATTTTTCGGAGATTCGAGCTAATTGTTATGAATTTTAAAAGTTTATAGATCCGAACTTTATGTTCGATTTCTGGTCAATATGAGCTGATGGGGGCACTTTGATATAGTGGAATGTCATTAATCATTTGATTTGATAATTTAGTACTTAGATTGTTTTGTTGTTGTGATCATAAGACCAATTTGAAATTAAGTTAGTTGTTTTGTTGTTGTGATCATAGGACTAATTTGAAATTAAGTTGGTTTGGCTTTAACTATCAATTATCATTAGGTGATACCGTGATAGGATCCGAGCAGATTGCACATGATTTTTAGTGAATATCTTTGGTGGTAGTTGGGATTAGGTGGACAAGATTTGGATTACAGTTGGTACTTGACAATCTATTGTGATCTATATAAAAAGAATAAGGTGTAGGTACTATAATTTTTTGACATAATATATTATACTCAATATGCTAGGATCTAGACTATGTATTAAGATCCTAAATAAATCAGATGAATGGTTCTCCTCATCTCTATCATCATGCTGGATCTATTTAACAAGTTGAGAAGCCAAGATCAAGTGTTTAAGTTAGCTAATTATATACTTTCTGTTTTGTTGTCATTGCAGGCTGCACGTTACATCAATTTCTTCATCTAAAGACAGGGTTAGCTGAAACTTGGTACATATAAATTTTAGTCCTGTTCTTAGAGCCTTCGTCCATACTTCTAAGTTCGTTTGAAATAGTTCATTTTTCTTTGTTTGATTGGATCATGAGATTTGGAATATGTTTTATACTTGGAAGTGATCTATGCAATTCAGACTTTTTTTCAGTGATAGAAACCCAGACTTGATTGTATTTATTGGCATACTCATATATAATGAACATGAATCTTTTGGATATTTTAATGGAAACAAGTACATGATTCTTAAAAGATGAAATTGAACAAAGAGAAGATGAATGCTAAATCGGAGTATAATGCTTCAAGAGAAGGCCACAACCAACTTTGACAATTGTCCGGAATCCGATTTCACTTGGGATTCCAAAAGTGAATATGGGTAGCTATATATATGTTTGACTATAAATCATGAAAAATACATATTTACATGTTACTTTAGTAATTACAATTCATTAGACGCTGTGCTTTGTACTTTACATTAGCTGGGATGGCCACTTATTGAAAGGTTTGTGGAGCTGGATTCGTGTTTATTAAATGCTTTGTTTGAAAAGTGTTTAATTTTTGCTTTGCTCATTTCAAATTTTTATACTAATTATCTGTGTTCAAGGGTGCTGAAGCCAAAGTTCTATGTGTGTATAAATATACTGTGTTTTGAGTTATAAATATACTGTGCTTATATGTTCTGCAATACAGCTCAATATGATACTTTTTGAAAAGGAGATGAGAAGCATTAAGAAATAGTTGGTAGAGGGATGTGTCTTAGTTTCCACCATTGAAGTCATTGACTTAGGGGAAAGTGGTTGTTTAGATTATGAAAATAGAATATAGAAAGGGACTCTTTGTTTTAGGTAATGTGAGGACCATGATCGATTGACGAATATAACTTCTTCTTTTGATTTTGGATGACTTAGGGGAATGTGGTTGTTTAGATTATGAAAATAGAATATAGAAAGGGACTCTTTGTTTTAGGTAATGTGAGAACCATGATCGATTGAGGAATATAACTTCTTCTTTTGATTTTAGCCTCTGAATAATTAGATATACAAGTGTCTATGGGGTTCTAGGAGAGGATTGGGCTTATTCGAATCTGTGATTGATTATTTTCAATCTTAGTGATAAGATGGGTCCAAAATTTGAGTAAACTGCAAGATCCCAGTAAGGATCTTAAGAGGTTGCAGAAACGAATATTTTTTTTCTTGAATTATTGCAGTGGCTAAATTAATCTATAACATGGCCTTTATTTGACTCTAAAGTCATAGGCTTGATTATATTTCTAGACACAAGTTTATTTGGTATGGTTACCTCAAGTCCAAGAATTGGATAACCTCTCTTCACTTAATAATAGTATAGATATAAGATAGTACTACTCTATTCAATGCAATTCTATGTATCTATCCCAAGTCCTTATTTAATTATCTTTGTTTGTCACAATCTTAATTTGTTTTACTTTTTACGTCGTTTTATCATTATGCTCATACTCACAATTGTGGAATATTTGTTTGATTTTCCGAGCTGTTTATGAAATTTTGAGAGCTATATATGGGTAGCTATATATTTTTTTATGTATGAATATGGGTAGCTATATATTTTTTTATGTATGAATATGGGTAGCTATATATTTTTTGTACTTTATTATTCTATTTGAATTTTAGTTATATGCTAATATAGTAAAAGGTGTTTGCTCCAGAATCTGAGTGGATAATGGGAAACACCTTGAGGATAGTGAGCGGGATGATTTCACTTGAGCTGTTAAAAGATAAGAGGAGCGTTAGAGGTGAAGGCAGGTTGGCCCGCCTATCACACTCCGAAGCTTAAGTCAGTAAGCGGGTAAGGAGTGAGAGGGAGAAAGTGTTTAGAGCCAAGGGATGAGATACCTGACTTTGAGAATGACCACTTAGTGTTTAGAGCCAAGGGATGAGATACCTGACTTTGAGAATGACCACTTTGTTATATAGTTACCTAGAAGAGCACTACCTCATCGTCCTTCGATGTGGGACTCAATGCGTTCCTGTTCAAAACACGCGTATACGGAATGGGATGCGGAGCAAGCCAAGGCTATGCCAACAACAAGTGGTCTTCCGTCAGCAACAAATGATGTAGCCAAAGGGGAAGGAAGACGGTATCCATTACCCTTTTTTTTTGTTAATACAATATCCATTACCTAGAAGTGCATGAATGTGAATATGAATCAGCTAATTCTATTTTTTTCCTACTAATAGTGTACGAAAAAGTTTGAGCTTTGCTATAGAACTGATCATACCACTCCGGGTCTATTGGTTCTGCAGCATTTGTTGCAAATCAGACAACTGTATAGTGATCCGGCAATTAGTATCTTTTGTTCATACATGTGATGTATTGTAGTGATCCGGTCATAATATCAAGTATATGTAATTTTTATGCAAGTTGTAATACGTTTATAGTATTAGTATATAACTGTGAATGAATTCAATTTTTCAAATTTAATCACTTTGGGTTTAGTTTTGAGTGTTTACGATGAAAAGTTCAATCAAATAATGATCACGTTCTCATTAGGCCTTTATGCTACAATCAATAAGCATTTTATGTTGTTTTAATGGATAACCATGCCTTTCGAATGAGCATTTGATAATTTTAGTTTGCTTTACATTTTTAGTTGAAATGCTGATACCATCATTTTATCGTATAACCGCGCAACGCGCGAGGATCCACCTAGTATATATACAGTTGCTAACTAGTTAACCTAAAAATCATAATTAAGTAAAGAAAACACTGGGACCTTGTTTATTTATGGAGGAGTCTACAAAGACCAGACATAATTATAAATTAAACCGCGTTTAAGCCACTATAGCATTACATGCATGCTTTAATTTGGATTACTAAGGTACAGAACCAGGAGATACATAATAATATTCCTAACCAAATATATATACTGTAATTCAACTTAAGAAATTTCTTGGAAACGTACAATGCAATACAGAGTGTAGCTACTCGTGTTCGTTTCTATATAAGCAGCTGCTAGCTATCTATATATAGTACTCCATATCCATCAAATTTGTTCTAGCTAGCTATCTAAAATTCCATCTTGGATCATCCATATTAATTCGATCACAATGGTACGTGAAGAAGAGGAGGCTACTAAGAAAGTTGTCCAAGAGGTGTCCGGTTGGCTGAGAGTCTACGAAGATGACTCAGTCGACTGGACATGAATCGGAACTCCAGAAGTCCGATTCATGTGTGAGCCCATCCTGCCCTACGATAATTTTTTCGAGGGCGTTACCGTTAAGGACGTGGTGGCCAACGAGACCTCCCACCTCCGCGTCGGAATTTACCTCCTGGAACAACCGCAGCCACAGCCGGGGCCAGTAAAGAAAATCCCAATAATGCTACATTTCCACGGAGGCAGCTTCTACATCAGCCAAGCCTACTGGTATATGTACTACAACATGTACACAAAACTCTGTAGCTCCCTCAATGCCATTGTCGTCTCCGTCTACCAACGCCACTTCCCCGAGCACTGCCTCCCCGCCGCCATAGACGACGGCTTTTCTGCCCTTCTCTGGCTCTGTTTCGCTGCTCAATCCGACGACGTCAAACAGCTTCTCAGGTACGACGGCGCCGACTTCGAAAGAGTCTTCCTCATCGAAGACACTTCTGGAGGAAACATCGTCCACCATGTGGCGGCCAGGCTGGGAAGTGAATCACCTGAATCGGACATGATGATGAACCCCCTGAAGGTTGTTGGATTAATTTTGATCCATCCCGGGTTCGTATGGGCGACGAGGAGCAAGTTCGAGTTAACGCAGCTGGTTGATGAGTCGCCGTTTCTGACACTAGACATGGTCGACCAATTTCTAGGGCTGGCACTGGCATTGAGGTCTACCAAGGACCATCCGTATACGTGTTTGATGTCGACGGAGTTGGAGAGGCTGAGGATGCCGCTGGTGCTGATGTGCATGACAGAGAATGATTTGATATTAGAGATGGAGATGGAGTACTACGAGGCGATGAAAGAGAGAAAACATGAGGTGGAGCTTTTAGTGAGTAAAGGAATGACGAACAACTTCTATCTCAACAAGATTGCAGCGGATTTGGATCCGGAAACGGCGGCGGAGACTGACCGTTTGATTGCAGGGATCAAAACACTATCGGAGGAGATGACTGAGGCGACGAAGAAATTTTGCCGCCCAAGAGAGATTCTGGTCGCCTGGACCAGAGGTGACCGAGTCTTCATCGCTTAAGCGTCATCGCCACAAATTGGTCTCTCTAGTCTGGGGCGATGTAACTTTATCAATTTTCGTCGCTTCAGAAAATGAAGCGACGAAGTCTAAGTTCGTCACAAAATTATGGGGCGACGAAGATTGTAGTTGTCATGCCAAATTAAAGCGGCCAATATTGGTTGACCTATCTTCGTTGCTCTATTGGTTGATAGTGAAAAAAATATATTTTAATTAATACGTATTAAGTTATGTCTGTACACAATTATGCACACAAAATAAGCACAAAACAAACTCAATGAACACACAATCATCCATACACAAAAATAAACCGCAAATCAAAACGTACACAGTTTTGATGCCTATACTATTGTTCACAACTACTATTGTTCACAAATTAGAGTCATGGTCGACACCTAAATTGCAGCTAGATTGGGTGCCAGGAGCGGGGGTAGGAACTGCAGGTTGTTGACTCTCAGCTTGGATAGATCATACTAAGGCCTCCATTTATTGCATCCTTACAACGAGCGCATTATAATCATCTCTGGACTTGTGGGCCACCTCTTTCGCTTCCGTAATCTCCTTCTTCAGCATCTCGGTTTCCTCAGAATTATTGTTCACCCGGGTGCCTCCTCTGGTTTTGGGCTCGCGTGTGATTGCGCGCCCTACCCTGCCACGACGAACATGAACAAATACATATGTATCAATCATACACAAATATTGAGCATACACGTAAATCGAGATAAACGACTCTAGGTTATGTAGTATTACCTCTTATAGAGGTCCCGGGCCTTGAACCCATCTCTTCCTCTATGATATTTATTTGTGTATCAAGAGGAAGAGGAAACTCTCGGGAAACCACATCGCCCTCATCTTCGACCGTTACACTATATTGTTGCGACAAGACTTCGTCGAGCCTTCGCTTGACTGCCGCCTGCTCAATTAAAACATAATAATTAAATAATATTAAAATATTATAAACAAAAATAATATTAAGTAATAATGTAATTTAACATATTTTCTCTCACCACTTTCTCAGCTGCATTCCTGTCCAGCTTATATACATCGATCCATGTCTGGATGGCCAGGGCTTTATGATCCTTCTTCTCCAACTGTTCACTTCGGTATGAGAGTGCGAGGGACCCTGAATGGTGGTTGAGCTGCTACTCCTTGTTCTTGTTTTTATTTCTCCGGTTCCGTGAGCACAGTTTCTGCCACATAAAATAATAATTTAACAATATTAATAGATAAACATGTAAATTTAAAATCATGCCCAAGAACTCTGGAAATAGGTTATGAAGCTTACCAGGTAATCAGGGTCTTCGAAGTGGCCTTTTAACCACTCTAATTCTTCTTCCCGATCTTGGAACTCGGCAGGAGTCTCCTGGCTGACGTGGAGATAATGCTGATGGCAATCATATATCCAATCCTTGTATATTGTTTGCGTCGTCACGTCTATGAAGTTCCACATCTCCAGCTCGGTTGCAGGAATGCCATAGTTCTTTTAGCACATAAATTAAAAATATGTTAATTTTCTTTACTAAATAAATAAACCCTAAATTAAAAAATGGTTAGTAAGTGCAGAAAGTATACCTCAATACCGCTATTTAAGATGTTGCGGTGCTCATGTTTAAGTCCCAAAAAGGTAGGCGCAAGCATGAGAACTTTACTGCGGATGAAGCTGCCAATGTCTCTGGACAACAGACTTCTCAACTCTCTCTTCGCAGGCCCTTGATGCCTCGTAGAGTAAGGCACCTATAGTCGCTGATTGTTGTTCAGCCAGACGAGGTACTCAGTCTTTGTCCCAACAATGACCCCGCACTGCGTCATCGTTGCATTTCCGGTTGTCATGTCCACCATGTCTGCTCAAACCGACATTACCAATATATCAATTACCAAACCAAAACATTAATCAACAAACTGGAATCAAGCAATGGATCTGAAAGTTTAGTCTTCTTGCAGCAGATGTTGAGGGTGGGCGGTCGCTCTGAGTTACTGGAGGCAGTAGTGGCGCCGGTGGATATACCGCAGCACTGTCTTTAAGCGGTGGGGCCGGCGTTTCATGCTCCAAACGATGCTATGGAGGAGACCAAGAGTGTCTTGTTGGGCCGGCCGATACGGAAGGACCCGCCGCCGCTTGACATTTGAGCGCGGTCTTCCTCATTCGGTGACTTGTATTCCCAGGAGTCATTCTATAACTTCTAAAGAAAGAGGAACAACAATAAATGGATCTTCATAAAAACAAAATAATATGAACATGTAAAGCCAAAACGTGTTCACTAAAGCACATATGTACTGTAATACTTCAATGATTAATTATGCATTACTAAATTTCATCCGAGAACACTAATAAACCTTATTAGGATCCACACTATCACATAAGCTTTGGAAATAAAACTTTAGAACTTTATCTAAACCAAAGTTGACACCAATTCACATAATCACTATCATCACATAATTCACATCACACTATCATCACATAATTCACATCATCACTATCATCACTATCATCACAAATTCACATCATCACTATCATCACATAATTCACATCACATAATCACAATCATTACAAACTAGTCATCCACAGGGTTACCCGTACTCCAACCGCTTATTATTGTAACATGGTAGCAAAAATGCAGCACAAAAATTCTTATTAAAGGGATGAAAGGAGGTATTTTACATTAAGCAACATGCTTTATCGAACTTGAAACATGCAATACTATCAATGTTATTCATCCGTACGAGAGATCCACTGAACAAAAAACACTAAATGCACCATGAAAGGGATCAACTGCATTTAACTTTATTTGAAGCTTAATTCATCAACTTAGAAGGGAGACAAATCCATCACAAACAAGCCTAAAGAACAGAGACCGCAGTGTTCAACGTCATCTATCAGATCAGATCAGATCCTTTTCCTGTCATGCATATATTGCAACATACATAAAAACAAATACATGACACATGCAAACACAGTATTCAATAAGGCCTCGAATAGCTAGTGTTTCCGTATTGAACGATGGGATTGTGGTGCTACCTATAGCCTTGTTAATGAAACGCAACCTTGTTGATGGTGTTGAAACACAACACTGTTAATGAAACACAACTTCTCCACTGTTACAGTTCATGGTGTTGAATTTCTGGAAAAATCGTTTACCTCGAAGATGAAGCATGTTGGAGGATTCCCGGACTTGAAGTGATGAGCACCGGAGTTGGATTGTTGAGCTCCGGACTTGGAGGAATCCCGGATTCGGTCTCGGGTTTAGGGATAGATGAGGGAGACGAGGGCCGGGGCTGTAAGGTTTCAAGGAGGGGTGGGTTAGGGTTTACGGGGAGGGGATTTAAATTAGGGATTCGAGGATTTGGGGGCAGAGGAGAAACAAAGAAGAAGAATAAACAAAGAAGAAAGAAACCATTTCTGGCTCTAGAAATATAATCTAAATTAGGCGACGAAGATTGATTTTTTTTGTCTCCTCTAACTGAAGCGACGAAGAATGACTCTTGGTCGCCTGAAAAATATGAGACGACAAAGATTGCGATTCCTCGACGCCTCGTACAATTTGAGGCAACGAGTTTTGATTTCTTGGTCGCCTCATTTTGTGTTCTTTTTAAAAATTCAAAAATTATAATTAATATTTTGAAATACATAATTCATAGTTTATAAATATATCATTCATAATAATATTAGTTTAGTCTTCCTCCTCGTCGTCCTCTTCA
The DNA here is from genome assembly GCA_946800695.1 of Geum urbanum. Taxonomy (NCBI): domain Eukaryota; kingdom Viridiplantae; phylum Streptophyta; class Magnoliopsida; order Rosales; family Rosaceae; genus Geum; species Geum urbanum. The sequence goes on along the minus strand of OX327008.1, from coordinate 961,337 downwards.
TTATTCTCATCGTCTTTGTTTTCGTCTTTGTCTTCGTCATCGTCTTCGTATTGCTCTAATAGGTCTTCATTAGATTCGTCTCCTTCTTCATCCAAAAGTAGGTGAAGATCTTGGTAAAATTGTATCGCCGTGGGAGTGTCCTCTTGGTAAGGCTCGAATACATGATCTCCTGTAGGTGACCTGCTTTCATCAATGGCAAGTACTTCTGCACTATAGACATTTCGATGCGACATTTCTTGTACTACCTTCCAAGTACCACCCTCCTTTGGATCGTCCATGTAGAATACTTGTTTTGCTTTGGTTGCAATAATGAAGGGTGAATCCTTATAGTAGCTGCTGTTTGTATCCACTGATAGTAGTCCATGATCTATCTTGACGGTGTCAAGATCGTCCTCGTCCTCGGAGTTGTGTCATGTGTACTTAAACAACACCACTGGCATACGACCTGCATATAATACTTCGACTATGTAGTTAACATGGCCGTAGAACTTAGATGAACCCATGTCTATCATGACACCGCTGTTTTGAGTCACGGTTCTTTGATCCCTATCCCACGAGGTAAACTTGACATCGTTCACATAACACGACTTAAAAACCCGGAATTACTGAGTTTGTTGGGCTAATGACTTTACTCCTAGCACCAAGCCATGGTCCAAGTTTTTATCCTTAAGAGACACTTGAAAGATAAGTGTTAGATAAGTGAAAGATAAGTGTTAAAAACCATTGAAGTACCTTTCAACAACTATTAGTTTTCAGTACCCATGTTAAAAACCATCGAAAAAAACTCACCCGACGACGAAGATCGTTGAAATCTTCACCATTTGTAGCCTTAAACCTTGTGCGATGTTCTTCTAGGTATGGTTTCACTTCGTCTATTTCCACCAAAACTTGCCAGTGAGCCTCAGCAGTGTCTGTTTCACTCAACCTAAACTAGCTAGGAGTCTCGATAATCTTTGGCCTTACTTGTTGTGAAACAGTGCTAATATTCCACTCTAGGGAAGTGTCAATTTCTTCGTGATCTTCCCGTCTTAGATAAAACTTACAATATGTCACCGACTCATGTACGAGTACCGTTCAGCAATACTACCTTCTGGGTAACGTGTATTCCTCATTGACTTTTTATATTGTCCTAATTGCCTGCAACTACATATAAATGGTTAGTACATATTATGTAACTAGTGTACTGGGCCTGTAAGTAATACTTGTTCGGGCAGATGAACCATGAGATGAACCGTAGATGTAAAAAAAATGAGGTGGAAAAATCAGCTCCAAATTGCAGAGAATCATCACTATCTCAATTCCCATGTCACGCACAACCTCCTTCTTTAGCTCCCTACTGCATAATTTACGAAACCAATTTGACAGTGCTATCAATGGCTTCACAACGTTAACTGGCAAGAACCTTCCGATAACCACTGGAAGACGACGTTGAAGCAATACATGGCAATCATGCGTCTTCAATCTATAAAACTGTGACGGGGGACAAACTTTGACCTTACTTCTCAAACTTCCTGCATAATCCAAGAGGATACTGAACATCCCTGAATCACTCGAACACATCTTCTAGAGCATCCTTTTTAACTAAACAGGGTGCTTGAGGAACCTTCGCTGTCCCCTCGTCACCCTCTCTTTGCCATTGGTTTTTGCACACATTCCTCTTCTTCAAAGTAGCGCGAGCTTTTGGACTATCCTTGGTCTTCTTATCAATTGCAAAAATGGTTCCAAGGATGTTGTCACACACATTTTTTTCAATGTGCATGAAATCTAAGCAATGTCTGATCTTCAATGATGACCAATAAGGCAGCTTCCAAAATGTGCTCTCGTGAATCCAACACTGTCTGTTATTCGGATTGCATGGCACCTTCAAGTCATCATGTTGGCTTAGAATGGGGTAAGCGTGTGACCTAATTCATTTATTTCATTGAGAAACCTAATGATATTCATATCATCATCATAAAACACTACAATGGAAAATCCTAAACTTATTCTCTAAATGAACACACATGGGCATAAATCATCGTTCTTGTATCCCTTCCCAATCAAGTAGTCACTTAGACGTGTGTATCACATCCTACCGGATTGTTTTAATCCATATAATGAACGTTTCAATCTAATCATATGAGAAATATGTGGTGTAGAGTTACTTGAATTGGGTATGACCACCCCTTCCGACACTTTCATGTATATCTCTGATCAAGGTTTCCATAGAGATATGTTATCACCACATCTATTAGCTATATGTTTAGTTTTTCAGACACTACCAAACTGACAAGGTAGTAACCAGAGAGTATGTCTCCTCATAATCAATGTCAGACCGTTGAGAAAATTCTTGCGCCACAAGTCTTGCTTTGTACCACATGACATCATTCTTCTCATTATGCTTTCGAATAAAGACTCATTTATGTCCTATCGGCTTCACATTCGGTGGGCATAACACTATCGGATCGAAAACATGCCTTTTCTTCAAAGAGTCTAGTTCAGCTTGCATTGCGTCCTTCCTTTTCGGCCAATCCGTTCTCCGCTTACATTCAACAACCGAGCATGGTTCCACTTCATTATCGTTAATGATCTCCTGAGCGACGAAATAAGCAAAAACATCATCAACTACCTTGGATGATCTATCCATAACAATGCGTTCATCATTGTTTGTTAGTGAGATTCAACGTTCTCTGACATGACATATGGATCTGAAGTGTCCTCTAGAGATGTCATTTGTGATTCTAGGACATAACTGTAATCAGAAACAATCTCATGTGTGGGATTCACAATGTTGATGATGAAATGATCATTATGTGCTTGGATGGTCTGCCTTTTCATCGGTAACTCATCTGTAGATTTTCTTGGTTTCTCCTTCTTCTTTATGGGAGCCGAGGCCGATGCTACTCCATCGACATAGGCAAGAGGCTCGTTACTCTGCCCTGGAATAGTGTTATACCACCCTTTAGGGACTTCTAACCTTGTAGGAACATTTGCAGTAGGAATGTCAGATCTAGTCACTTTGGCAATATATGTAAAGGAGTCAAGCATCGAGTCTGCCACCTTTTGAAGATCAAGTATACGTTACACTTCAATCTCACTTTGAGATGTGCATAAATCTTCTTGAAACATAGTAGGAGGAGTATTCCACGTCAATTCCTAAAATTCAACCGAAATGGAGGCATTCCTACCTCCCCTAACATCGGGAAGTATGTTTCTTCAAAGTGACAATATGAAAATCTTGCAATAAAGAGATCTCCTGTCGAAGGTTCTAAGTAACAGATAATCATTGGAGATTTATAACCAACATATATGCCTAATTGACGTTGATGGCTCATTTTAGTGCACTGTGGAGGTGCAATTGGCACATACACAGCATAACCAAAGATTCGTAGATATAAAATGTCAGGCTCATATCCAATTACCAACTGGTGCATACTGAATGGTTAGCGTGCTACAGGTCTCAAGTGAAGAAGCATTGCTGCATGTGATACTGCATGTGATACTGCATATCCCCAAACGGATACCAGAAAATTTTTAAGCATAACCATTGCTCTGGCCACAAGCTACAACCGCTTGATTTCTACCTCTGCTAAATCGTTCTAAGAATGAACATGACAAATGATATGTTCAACTTCAATCCCAATTGACATACAGTAGTCATCATAAGTCTTTGATGTCAATTCTCCTGCATTATCAAATCTAATTGACCTAATTGGGTTGTCTGGGTGGTGAGCCCGAAACTTAATAATCTATGCTAGGAGTTTTGCGAATGCAACATTCCTTGTGGATAGCAAAACAACGTGTGACCATTGCGTTGATGTATCTATCAAAATCATAAAATATTTAAATGGTTCGCATTCCAGTTTGATAGGTCAACAAATTTCACCATGGATTCTTTGTAAGAATGGAATAATTTTAGTGTTGTCAACCGCAAAGGAAGGCCTAGCCTATAACTTTGCCAATGAGCAAGCTTTAGAGAAAGATCTATGGGCATCAGAGATTGCCATAAAGGAATCTTGTGGAATAACTCTAGATGTTGAGACCAGATTAATATTGTTAATCTCATCCATAGCATCAAATCCAATGGGTTTTGGGAGTTCCACATGCTTCTTTTCTTTGAAAAACGGAAGACCATGAGATTTTTTCAATATTTTGATCATTATATCACAACCTGGGTGTCCCAGTCGATAATGTCAAAGCTTGTATGGGGACATGCACTACCACATTTCTCTTCATTGTCGGCGATTATCTAAAAAGAAAGGCCGACGAGATGGACTATCGTCGACAATAATAAGCATTGCCAACGATATTCTCCGTCGCCGGCAATACTTTGCCCTAATCACTGGAAATGTAATTATTGCCGACGACTCGTCGGTAATAATGGGGAAATTATTGCCGGCGACGGAGAATATCGTCGGCAATAATTGCATTGAATTGCCGACGATATTCCGGCCAAAATATCGTCGGTAATAATGGAGAAATTATTGCCGGCGATGGAGAATATCGTTAACAATAATTTCATTGTATTGCTGGCGATATTTTGGCCGGAATATCGTCGGCAATAACTCTATAGCCGATGATTTAATGAATCGGCGGCAATAACTCTTATATCAGATCTCCAAATCTCCGCACCAGTAGCTCATTCATTTTACAAATATCCAGTGAGAAAGAAGGAAAACGCTCTGAAATCGTTGGGTATTGTCAAAAGGCATCCAAAACCCGCTTGGGAAGCTATATAGCTAGGTACGTATGTATATATATGTGGATCGATGTATATGTGTGTTGATTTAGATATATGAATGTGTTGATTTAGAGTTGAGATTAATGGTTTGATATGCAAATAGAGTTGATATATTGATGATTTTGAGTGATTGACTGTTGATTTTGAGTTGATTTGAGATGATTTCGATGAAAATATATATGTTTGTGTATATATATATGTATATAAATTTATTTTGTGATTAATTGTTAATATGTATATATATACATGTTAATTTGTAATTGTGAATTGTTGGTATATATATATATATTTTTATATGCATGGGTCAACTTTTGTTAATTAATCGGATGCATGTAATTAATGATATATGATTTTTTAATTAATTAGTAGTGAATGTATGTACATAAATATATAGTACTGTTAGAATTTTCAGGATGTACAAGAGTTGGATGAGCTTTGAAAGATGGGATGTGAGATATCACCATGGAATTAAGAGTTTTGTGGATTTTGTGAAGGCTAATTGTGGAGACACTACATTTCATTATTGCCCGTGTAAAGAATGTAAGTGTCGCAGCGATCGATTTCATATTCCTATAGATAAAGTCCAGAAGCACCTGAGTAAATACGGGTTTTGGGATAAGTACACTTGTTGGATTTATCACGGTGAAACATCGTTAGCGGGTCCGCATGATCATGTACAATTTGCTGAGAAGGCCAGTCCATCCTATGATCCAACAACGATGTTGATCAATGATATGTTTCCTCATGAGAGCGGTGTATTTCCTGATGAAGCACCAAATGTCCCTCCCGTCATTGAGGGTTTCCCCCATATTGAGCCAGTCGAGCCATTACCTAGAGTTCATGTCAACACAAGCAGTATAGACAAGTACAACAACCTGATTGCATTGCAACAGATTCCATTGAACGACGGTTGTAGTAAGACTGTTCTTGGAAGTGTCATGGGAGTGATGCAGCTCAAAATGGAGAACAAAATGTCTGTCAAAGCTGTTGATTCTTGGCTGAAGTGAACTGCTTCGCTATTGCCACCCGATCATCATCTTCCTACCACTCATTATAAGGTGCGACATATCCTGAAAGATCTTGGGCTTTCCGACATCAAAATCCATGCATACAGATATGATTGTATTCTCTTCTGGGGGAAAGATCTTGAAGACCTTGAAGCATGCCCGGTATGTTTTACAGAAAGATATAAGTTGATTCCTACAGGCAACAAGAAAGTTGTGAAGATACTTCGATATTTCCCGCTGATTGATAGGCTGGAGCGGTTGTTTATGTGTGCTTTCACGGCCGAAGCTATGAGATGGTGGGCTGAGAGGAATCTACCTGACGATGACACCCTTATACACCCTGCCGACGGAGAGGTTTGGAAGTACATGGTTAGGGAGTTTGATCATTTTACAGCAGAGGTCCGAAATGTTTGGCTAGGGCTCTCATCTGACGGATTCAACCCTTTTGGCAACATGAGTCTTCAATACAGTATATGACCAGTTATTTTGGTACCGTACAACCTTTCACCATGGATGTGCATGAAGAAGGAATACAATATGCTCACTCTGTTAATTCCGGGCCCGGGTTATCCAGGAAAGTGTTTCGATGTGTATTTGAGGCCTTTGATTGAGGAGCTTAAGTACCTGAGTGAGTGTGGCCACCCCACTTACGATAGGTTCAAAAATGAGATGTTCCAGATGCATGCCATGCTTGTTGGCACCATCAGTGATTTTCCTGCCCGCGGTATGTTGTTGGGCAACGTTACCAGGGGTTACAGGGCTTGTTCAGAGTGCATGACTGTTGATTGTTGTAGTCCTCATTGCAGTAAAATTGTTCAGATGCGTCACCGTTGTTAGCTTCCAGATGATCACCCATTTAGGCAGGATCAAGATGCTTTTGATGGGACTGTGGAAACGGGTGTGGCACTCAGGCGATGGACAGAGGATGAAATTTTGGAAGTGCTGAATGAATATGATTTTGGCCAGCTGAGCAATCATCCTGAGATAGTGTCGTCAATTCCAGACAAGCCTATCAGACACTACCTAGATGTCATGCACATAGAGAAGAATGTGTGTGAAAGTGTGGTGGGCACAGTTCTTAATTTGGAGGGGAAAACAAAAGACATCCCTAAGGCACGCATTGATCTGAAAGCTATGGGACTGCGGAAACATTTGTGGTTAAGAGATGGTAAGAAAAAAATGCCTCAAGCTCCTTACACCGTCAAGCCGAAGCAGAAGCATGAAATTTTTGGGTGGATGAGTAATGTCAGGTATTCTTATGGCTATGCAGAAATTAATATATTTTTGCTTATATATGGTTATATGCAAGAAATATAATTGTTGCTTATGGCTATATATGCATGTATCCTTATGGCTATGCAGGAAATATAAGCAAGTGTGTTAACTTCCGGGACAATAAGATGTTACGGATTAAAGAGTCATGGCTGCCATGTACTGCTTCAACGCCTTTTCCCTATTTTCATTCGAGGGTACCTGCCCAAAGAGGTGGTGGAGCCGTTGGTGGCCTTGTCAAGATTCTTTCAGAAGTTATGCACCAGAGAAGTTAAAAAATCAGACCTCAGGGAGATGCAAGATGACATCATTTTTATCATGTGCAAGCTTGAGAGGATATTTCCCCCAAATTTTTTCGACATCATGCCTCACATGATGATCCATCTTCCCGAACAATTGTTGCTTACCGGTCCGGTACACTAAACTTGGATGTATCCCATGGAAAGGTACAAATGATTCATACATTTGTGTTTGCCTATGTTTTTATATGTAAATTCTTATTTTTTAAGTATCATAACATGCACTTGTTAACTTATAGACAATTGGGAGCCTACAAGGACTATGTGAAGAATAAATCTGCACCTGAAGGGTGTATCGTTGAAGCATATCTTGCGCACGAGTGTGTAACGTATACCAACTTGTATTTGGGAGTGCTGGAGGACCCCCAACAACATATGCCGATAGATGAACCCAAGTTCAACCTTTCGATCATCTCCAATGACGTGGTAGTACATGGAAGCTTGCCAAAGTCGTACAAGTTGGATGGAAATGAGGTAGCCATTGCCCACTGGTCGGTACTGATTAACTGTCCAGAAGTTCAATATTGGAAAAACTATCATCTTCACTGCCCTGCTATTGCCGGAAATGTTGATTACCACAACAGGACGTTTGCAAACTACTTTAGTTAATGGGTAAGAGTATATGTGTATATATATATATATTTTATATCCTTATATAGCATATGTGTACGTAGTTTTCTTTTGCTATATATGTTCATAATTTCTTGTGTACGTGGTTTCTTATCTTTTTCAGATGAACCATGTAGCAAATGATGGTTACCCAGAGTGGTCAAACGAATTGAGGCTTTTGGCGATGAAACCGATAGCTTCAAAAGTTTACTCGATGTGTCAGGTCAATGGCATAAAATTTATATGTGAAAATAGAGACGACAGACTGAAAACACAGAATTGTGGGGTGATGGTCCATAGTGGGCAGGATGGCGTTGACTATTACAGAGTCCTTCATTCAGTTGTTGAACTAATTTATGGTAACCGCATGAAAGTGCACTTGTTCAAGTGTAGATGGTTTGATACTAGCCCGGAGAACACAATGACCAATCAGTACGGAATATTTTTGGTGAATACTGCTACAAGCTGGTATAAAGAAGACCCTTTCATTCTTGCCACACCAGTAAAACAAGTGTTTTACCTTGACGATCTTCTGAACAAAGTCCCGTGGAAGGTGGTTAACCATGTTGCTCATAGAAACATATACAGTGCTGCCACACTTGGTGAGACCGCAGATGATGAAGAAGTTACTGCATACCAAGAGCCGAACGCTTTTGACATTCCGGAATCCTCTACGATTCGCCTTAATAATGTGAGATCTGGGAGTGTGGTTCGAATTACTGGAGCAGAACTTCTCGATGTTAATCCAAATGAAGTAGACGATGATTCAGATGACGAGGAGTGGCACATATTGCCAGAGGTTACCTATGAAACCGAGTCAGACTCAAGTGATGAAGATGATTATGATTATCAACCTTAGTACGTTAATGATGTACGTATTTTAGTATATATAAACGTGCATGTATGTTTGTTATACTATCACCGAAATAGAAGAACTCGCACAGCTTCGTAAAAACATAAATTTGGCCAACGTCATATCGATCAGTGTTTATACTATGGAGCATATATGTAAAATATATATGGTGTTATTTGCTGGAAAATGGGAATCACTATCACCAACGAGTTAATACTCGTCTGTGATAGTATTACCGACGAGTTGCATTAACTCGTTGGTAATACTTCAAAGTAATACCGACGAGTTAGTCCAACTTGTTGGTAATACTCCCTTTAAAACCCAGCTCGTTTCGGGCAGGGGTCATTTCTCTCTTCACTCTCCTAAAAAAAACCCTAAAATCTCTCCTCCCCTCTCCCTGCCCACCCTGCCCGAATCTCCTCCTTAGCCTCTGAAAAGACTCAACCTCGATTTAGTTTCCTAAATCGGAATCAAACCCCTTCTAAAAACACGAACCAACAAACACCATAAAAATTTCGGCAGAGTAACGCTACTAACGCGGAATTGCCATTACCTGCACCCGGAAAATACACTTCATCCTATGCCACAAAAATCAAACCGTGGGCACCAATCCCATCCGGATTTCTCAATATCATAACAGTAATGTAAAGTAATAAATATAACTATACTTTACAGAAATCCGGGAAAAATCGTATGAAAGTATACATCAGAATACACAAAGCGACTTCTAGTATACATATACATATAGTAGGCCAAACTAAGAACCTACCATAAAAGAAACATCGCTCGAATACTATGCCTCCGACCACGACATGCGACACCAGAATTTGAACTGCAAACTGGGCACGGAAACCGAAAAGCCCAGGGGAAAGACATGAAAACTGTTAGAGTGAGTGGACGAAAATAAATGTCTTTCGCCGAATAATATATGTTATAAAAAAACATATGCGAGTAAAATGCATAAAAATCAAATGGTACGTGAGGAGACGCTGACTCCAACTCACGTACAGAGCATACATGGAAAATCCCACGGGGTCGCTCATGGACACATCCGTGCTAGTACACTCCGAATCACGGCATCCCAGGCCCACACGTGATTCTAGCCAGAAAGGCCTCGGTTCCGGGGTACTGCCCCTCGCCGGTCAGGTCGGGGTACTGCCCCTCCTGGTAGGCATCCATCAGAGATCAGCCGAGATGCAAGTATATCGATACAACAACATATACTGAGACTGTACTCTGTGTAAACCAAATCATAAATAGTTCGATGCAAATGTTTAATGTAATAAATAAATGCATATACGTAATATATAATGGTATATGCATAATCGTATAACACATGCTCATATAAACCATAATCGTATATGCATGCTCATGCTTGTAAAACTTATATAATGACTCGCAATTAACAGTGAAAAGAAGTTATCCACTCACAGGTGAGCGTAACGCAGTTCGCGTTAATCCCGTGATCTGGCGGAAAATCCCTCCCCAAACGAACGATCATGAACTCCTCACCACTGCGATCGGGGGGCGATTCCGAGTGAAACGACATATAACTCGTCGAAAACCCCGAAAAGTCAACTTTGACCGGAGACCGCCGTTGACCGCCGCCCAACCGAAAAATTTCCCGGCGAACCAAAGCCTATTCCACTCAAAATCATCCAACAAGCAACTTCCATAACTACATGGTTAGACTCGTGGTGATGAGGGCTACAAAGCCCAGTGCCTTACGCCACTTAATTTGGCAGGAATTTGATCAACCCGAAATCCCGAAATCCATCAAATTTCCACCGGAATTTCCTTCCACCTCCGGTATCCCCGCCATGGATGGTGGCCGGAATCACCTTGAGGAGGCCATGGCGCATCGAATGGGATTAGGCCCGAGCCTTGGGGTGGCCGGACGGCAAGTCACCGTCGTCAAGCCGTGGCACCGTCGCACTTCTCTCCTACAAGCCGAGTTGACTCAGTCAACCAAAATCAATGCATGTTTGACTTTCCAAAAGAGGAAACCCACATAAATACTTGCTAATTTAGGAAACTTCCATAATTAATTTTACGACAAACTTCAAACACACGTAACTTTCGTATCGTAATTCCGATTTCCACAATTCTCGCATTAACGAACTCATCACGACATGTTCTTCAATTTCCACCCGAAGTCAAACACTTTGACAAATCCGATAAAAAGTCAACGGTTCAATCCATCACAAACTTATCCGATTAAATGATTAACGGTCGAAAATATTCGTAACTTAATCCTCGTAACTCGGAATAATCCTCTGGAAGTTCTCACAAGCTCGAAATTAAATTCTCTACAACTTTCACGAAGAATTTCAAATCAAATTCTCGTCCGGTAATTTAGTCCCTAACAAGGCCGCCATATTAATAGATTATGCCGAAATCACAACAAATCGCAAAACTCGCTAATCAAGTTAATAATCATTCCATCTACAGTTCGGGTCGATCAACGGTCCAAAACGGATCACAATCATGATTCGGATAGACTCAAACACGAACGGATAAACTCGACAATATACCAAAATTTCAAATATTCATATTATATTCCTCGGTCGTCCAAATAATGATCCGGAACCGCCCACGAACTCGAAATCACGCGTACAACAACTCTCGAGAAGAGACTCAACTCAAATTCTCGGCCAATAATTTAGTCGTGATCAAGTCTGGCGATTCAATCAACTATCAGAAATCTGCGATTACGTATAACCACATGAATTAAGCTAATTACGCTTCTGATTCTGTTCCGGGTCGTCACAAATCCACCCCCCTTAAAAAATATTCGACCTCAAAATTTCTAAGTCTGCCGACTAAAAGCAGGAGCACTGTCTCTGCATACAGCTCAACTCTCCAGTGGCTACGTCAACTGAACAACTCCGTCAATGGAAAATATATCTCTGTACCCCCAAATCTCGAATCTGAACTGGCTCCTCACAAAAGCCAAGTCTTCCAGCATAAGGAACTGATAGGGTACACAACACGCAATAAATCTGAAATGTAGTTCCACCACACGGATAGCCATACACATAAAAGCCAATGCTATAGGCGATGTCGAACTATACGGCACAACACAAATTCGCCCCATGATCATATACAGATCAAAATAACGTGGCAAATTCACAACTCAACCTGCTCATATAAACATAACTCTAACGTCGAACTCGGGCAAGTAGCAACCTGTTTCCGCTAATCCGAAGGTCTGTGGTAACACATTCCACTAAATCAGGATCCAACGTCCGCTCAAATCAAACTCACTCCAGTACAATGGAGTACAACATCGTTCCTCAAAACGACATCATGCAACGTCATAATCATAGTGGTATACAAACTGGTACTGCATGCAATCTCGAACAGTTGAAACTGCTGGTCCCAAATCCCTCGGAACTGCAATACACAAGACCACAACATGCCCTCCAAGGTCTGAATAGTCCTCAAAGATCGCCCACCAATCTGAGGATAAGAACCGGTACTAACTTGTAATCTGGTCCCTAATGCTCTCTGCAACGCTTGCCCACACTCTGTTGTAGCTGATTATCTCGATCAGCAATCTGGGACACAGGTACACCATGAAATGGACAATCTCCATCAAACATAGCTATGCCAGCCTGTCACCGAATGAAAAGAAGTACAAGGAAAAGAACTAAGTTCATCAAATGGTCCACAAAGACCCGATAACTGGTACCACAAACCGAAGTGCGTACCGACACATAAAATCCACAATGACAAGCTCCAACTTCTAATCGGAAATCTCCAATGGCTGTAACTTCCCGGCAAGTCTCTGCCTTCTAGCCATCGCCTGCCGACAAATGTGGCATCTGCACACATAAGCTGCTACATTTTTCTACAAGTTGCGTCACGAGTAGTAAACTCGAAGTATCAGACACATATCCGTACCGCTAGTGCATAATGCACCCAAAACAATGAGCTTCAACATCATCACACTCTAACTTGGCTCTCGTAGCTCGCAACTCGGCTAACACGGAAACTCGAGTCACACACATGAAACACTGCAGCTCCCGACTTCCGATTAAATGCATCAGCAAGAACAGTAGCCTCTCTCGGATAAATTCAAATGTGCAGCCATAGTCGTTAGTCGAGCCCATCCATCCACGTCGCCTCAAGCTCAAATCTGGCCGAAAATGCAAGTAGATGAAACTCAAGTGATCAGTGTACATCCTACACTGCGCTGCACGCCGTAACAGTAGTGTCTTGAACTCTTCGATGCTAACACAAAGACAGCAACTCCTAAATCATACACAGGATACATATCTTCATAAAGTTTCCACTGCCTGAAACCATGAGCCACCGCTCTGCTATACTGCATCAAAGGATAACCAAATCCAAATCTCGACACATCGCCATAAACCACGAACTCGTCATGGTCGACAAGTAAGGTCAAAGCCGAAACAACGGTTAACCATCCTTTAGGAGTAAGTAACTCTCCTCACGCGCGTCGGACCACTCGAACTTGACGCCTTCTTCGTCAGTCCGGAAAGTGGAGTGGCAATCCGAGAAAATCCTGTACAAAGCACCAATAATAATCTGCTAAACCTAAGAGACCCCTGATCTCTGGTACAATGGTAAGTCAACCCCAAATCAACATGGCTTCAATCTGGTCAAGATTCACGTCGACTCCCTCGGATAACATCGCGTGGCCCAAAATCTTCACTCTAATCAACCAAAATTCACATTGGCTGAACTTCACAAACAGCTGATCATCACGCGAAATCCACAAAACCGCTCGCAATTACTTCAGGTGCTGGCCCACACTCTTGGAGTAAATCAGGATATTTCCAATGATCACGACCGCAAACTCGTTCAGAATCGTCTGAACACCTGGTCCATCAAGTCGGTAAAAGTTGCGGGGCATTGGTCAACCAAACAACGTGACCAAGAACTCGTGATGCTTACACCATGATTCGAAAGTCGTCCTAGCCACATCTGATTCATCACTCCTCAACTGATGGTATCCATACCCGAAATCGATCTTCGAAAAGACTGAAGCTCCATTGAGTTGATCAAACCAATCTTCAATCCGAAGCGGAGGATACTTACTCTCCTCTGAAGCCTGATTCAGCTTCCGGTAGTCAATGCACCACCTCGTCGAACGATCCTACATCCGCACAAATAATGCAAGAACATACCACGCAGATATGCTGGGTCACATGAAATCTCCTCCAGTAACTCCTGGAATTGAACCTGTAGCTCCATCAGCTCCGCTGGTATCGAACAATAAGATACCGGTGATATGAGTCCAGCGTCCGGTAAAAGCTCAATGGTGTAGTCGGTCTCCCGAACTGGAGGAATACCCAGTAACTCCTCCGGAACACACCTGGAAACTCGGGAACTACCTCAATGTCGCCAATGTCGGGCACAGCAACCATAGTATCACAACATGAGCTAAGCAAACAACACAACCCGTTTCCACCATCCACTCGACCATCACCGCGAAACAGTATCTCGGGAAAAGTCTGGTCGTCGAACACAACCATCTTCTTGTGACCATCGAACATAGCCCAATGCGTCGTCAAGAAGTCCATACCCATCATCACACCAAAATCGATGATATCTAGCTATAACAAATCTGCGGCTAAGCCATATCCTCCAACAAGGATCTAGCTATAAAAATTTTGGCAGAGTAACGCTACTAACGCGGAATTGCCATTGCCTGCACCCGAAAAATACACTTCATCCTATGCCATAAAAATCAAACCGTGGGCACCAATCCCATCCGGATTTCTCAATATCATAACAGTAATGTAAAGTAATAAATATAACTATACTTTACAGAAATCCGGGAAAAATCGTATGAAAGTATACATCAGAATACACAGAGCGACTTCTAGTATACATATACATATAGTAGGCCAAACTAAGAACCTACCATAAAAGAAACATCGCTCGAATACTATGCCTCCGACCACGACATGCGACACCATAATTTGAACTGCAAACTGGGCACGGAAACCGAAAAGCCCAGGGGAAAGACATGAAAACCGTTAGAGTGAGTGGACGAAAATAAATGTCTTTTCCGAATAATATATGTTATAAAAAAAATATGCGAGTCAAATGCATAAAAATCAAATGGTACGTGAGGAGACGCTGACTCCAACTCACGTACAGAGCATGCATAGAAAATCCCACGGGGTCGCTCATGGACACATCCGTGCTAGTACAGTCTGAATCACGGAATCCCAGGCCCACACGTGATTCTAGCCAGAAAGGCCTCGGTTCCGGGGTACTGCCTCTCGCCGGTCAGGTCGGGGTACTGCCCCTCTTGGTAGGCATCCATCGGAGATCAGCCGAGATGCAAGTATATCGATACAACAACATATACTGAGACTGTACTCTGTGTAAACCTAATCATAAATAGTTCGATGCAAATGTTTAATGTAATAAATAAATGCATATACGTAATATATAATGGTATAGGCATAATCGTATAACACATGCTCATATAAACCATAATCGTATATGCATGCTCATGCTTGTAAAACTTATGTAATGACTCACGATTAACAGTGAAAAGAAGTTGTCCACTCACAGGTGAGCGTAACGCAGTTCGCATTAATCTCGTGATCCGGCGGAAAATCCCTCGTCAAACGAACGATCACGAACTCCTCACCACTGCGATCGGGGGGCGATTCCGAGTGAAAGGACATATAACTCGTCGAAAACCCCGAAAAGTCAACTTTGACCGGAGACCGCCGTTGACCGCCGCCCAACTGAAAAATTTCCCGGCGGACCAAAGCCTATTCCACTCAAAATCATCCAACAAGCAACTTCCATAACTACATGGTTAGACTCGTGGTGATGAGGGCTACAAAGCCCAGTGCCTTACGCCACTCAATTTGGCCGGAATTTGATCAACTCGAAATCCCCAAATTCATCAAATTTCCACCGGAATTTCCTTCCACCTCCGGCATCCCCGCCATGGATGGTGGCCGGAATCACCTTGAGGAGGCCAAGGCGCATCGAATGGGACTAGGCCCGAGCCTTGGGGTGGCCGGACGGCAAGTCACCGCCTTCAAGCCGTGGCACCGTCGCACTTCTCTCCTCCAAGCCGAGTTGACTCGGTCAACCAACATCAATGCATGTTTGACTTTCCAAAAGAGGAAACCCACATAAATACTTGCTATTTTAGGAAACTTCCATAATTAATTTTACGACAAACTTCAAACACACGTAACTTTCGTATCGTAATTCCGATTTCAACAATTCTCGCGTCAACGAACTCATCACGACATGTTCTTCAATTCCCACCCGAATTCAAACACTTTGTGTATATATGAAGTTGTTGTATGCATATATATGTAGAATATATGTAGGACATTTTGTGTATATACGCAGAATATATTTTTGTAAAATTATTTTTGTGTTGGTTAATTAAGATTTGGGTTAATTGATATTTTTGATAATTATATTGGTAATGATATGTTTGGTTAATTGATATTTTGGTAATGATATGTACGTATATGTATGCATTTTAATTATGTATGCATTTTAATTATGAAGTTGGTGTATGAATATATATGTAGAATATATGTAGGACATTTTGTGTATATACGTAGAATATATTTTTGTAAAATTATTTTTGTGTTGGTTAATTAAGATTTGGGTTAATTGATATTTTTGATAATTATATTGGTAATGATATGTTTGGTTAATTGATATTTTGGTAATGATATGTACGTAGGATATTTTGTGTATATATTTTTGTGTTGGTTATTTTTGGCATATAGAATATATTTTTGGCTATTCTGTTTAATTATTGGATGTGCAGGAGGTTTTGCGGCAAATTGGCTTGGGGGCATCAAACTGAGAGGGACTAGATCCAGTGGAGGGAGCAGTAGTCAAGCATCCTCATCTGCAATCAGCAACACGCGCAGCGGCCCTATTATGAATGCTTGCACACAAATTTTGCTACGTGCGTGAGAACAGGAGGAAGCTGCACGATCCAGATCCGTACAACCCTCAGTCCATCCTAGACCCTCAGGCAGCAGACACTCAGGCGAGCGATACTCAGGCGAGCGACACTCAACGGGCACATCAGAAACTCCCTCCATCCGAATGCCCCCTATTGGCTGATCTACGCATTTTATGCTTGATTCTTAATATATTTCTCTCAACATTTAGCTACGTTTTGACCTTAGTATTCCCTCTTCTTACTTACTTTGTTGTTTTTAGGTTTTTAATAAAGGAGATGAATAAAGGAGACTAAATGGAGCTAAAAGGAGCTAAAAATGTGCTTAGTGGAGATTTCCTACTTCCACTAGGGAAAATGGTCTTTTCCTACTGTGACCAGGATTCCTACTCAAACTAGGAAAGTGAAGGAATGATGCGAAAATGATCTCCAAATGGTGTCAAGAAATAGCAACTCAAAATGACAAATGAAAATGTTACCATGATGGTGCAAATGAAGAACAAAGGCATTTCTCCTACTCGAGCTAGGAATGATGTGGCAGACCAAGCTTCGGGCCAACCCATTTGAAGATTAACTCGGAAGCCCAATATTCAAGGCCAATATCAAGCTCAAGGCAGGCCCACACATGATGATGAAGATCTTTCAAGAAAAGCAAAGCAGAAATCTGCCTTTGCATATCATCCCACTTTAACAGACCACTGGGAGCAGATCAAAATGAATTAGAACGCGTGTAATACATGCATGGAAAGCTCTGGAAGTCTAGTTTCTATCCCCACTGGAATCTCTCAATTTGGATAAGTAAATCACTGGGAATTTTGGTTTGTGTGAGAAGGGGTCATTCTGCCCGAGAGCCCACTTTAACAGACCACTGGGAGCAGATAAAAATGAATTAG
Source organism: Geum urbanum (assembly GCA_946800695.1). Lineage (NCBI taxonomy): Eukaryota > Viridiplantae > Streptophyta > Magnoliopsida > Rosales > Rosaceae > Geum > Geum urbanum. Next base: position 943,748 of record OX327008.1, on the reverse strand, counting down.
AACGCGTGTAATACATGCATGGAAAGCTATGGAAGTCTAGTTTCTAGCCCCACTGAAATCACTCAATTCGGATATGTAAATCTCTGGAAATTGTGGTTTTAGTAAACAATGGTCATTCTGCCCGAGAAAAGGTTGCTTGGAAGAATGGAGAAGGGGAGAAACTTTCAAGAAAAGCTAAAATATTTTTTCTATAAATAGAGAGGATTGAGAATCAGATCAGCATCACTTATTCTATAGCCTATGCTCTGCCAAATACTCTCCTCCTCCCCACAAATTAAGCCGACATCCTCAAGAAGCTGACTACACCATCAAACCGCCGCATCTCTTCTTCCACCTACGCATAGGGGATTCCGAACGTCATCCACCAAGAAGTCTAGTTCTCTTGAGTATCCATAGGGGATTCCGAAGATATAAAAGTGTAACAATGACCTCTTTACTCCGTAGTCTCTTTTTGTTCATGAAACTTGTTTGTGTGTTTTGGATGAATGTATTTCGGTCTTATTACATAAGTAAATTTCAATAACTTTTCATGTGTTCCTTATTTTAGATTTAAATTTGCATGAAGTTAATTGGTTCTTAATGCTTTGGTTTTGATTTAGGGGATTCCTAGTCTAGATCAATGGTGTTTAGGGGATGCCTAGCACAAAATATGAATTATGCATGTTTAATCGAAATTTAGAGTTATGGGATTTCGGTAGTGTTGTTATTTGCATGTGTTAATAAATGAGTTAGATTATGGATTAAGTTGATCACTTGTATATAATTAATTAGGTTTTCTTTTTGTTTCAAACATGGTATGTGTTTTTGGGTCTTCTATGTGTTTGCTTGTCTATGAGTCAATGCATGTTAGAGTCCTATGATTATGTGCTATGTTTGAGACGTTTTTAGTAAATAAAATTAGGTAATTAAAAACAACTCTTTTATACCCCCTTTTTTACTACACAAGAATTGCATGCACCCTTCAATCCCCGGTTTAGAACGATACCCTACTTATCAATGCTACATCTACACAAAAAAGGTTTAAATTGCATATGATTGAGTTATGTGTTAAGTGTTTATTTGATGCATGTTTTGGTCATATCATTTTTTGGCGCCGTTGTCGGGGATTGTTAATTGTTTGTGATTTTTGTGTGTATATGTGTAAATTTATACTTGTGCATATTACTAACCATTTTCTTTTTCAGGAATTTTTGAAGTATATATGCTAATTTTACTTACAAATTTTCGATGCCTTGTATATAATTGATTTAATTTTTCGTAAATAAATACATGTGAATAAATGTTAGTGTAAATTTTAATTTTTGTAAATATTCATCGGTGTTTGTATATATATATATATCTAATAATTGTTAAGCATGTTAAAGGATAGTCTTAGATTTACATTGATTACATGCTTGATTAATTAGGTCTCACTCCTTGGAATAGATGGTGCCTCTTTTTCTTGTTTATCTCCTTAACCCCTTATGTTTTACACATAAGGTTGAGGGCGGAGTCTACAAGAACTATGAGGGAGTGTGAATTTTTGAAAGTTTGGCTGAATGTCGGACACGGTGTCTAGAAACGGGTTATGACTGGTGACAGGTTCTGGATCTAAGAAAGACTTACACCAATAGAGTATATACCATTGGCCCGGTTAGCCTCGGGGTGTATTGTCGAAATTAGTCCTGCCTCTCGCGTTATCTCTATCCCCAACTGGCCATGTTTTTCTATGGAACCAAGGCTGAACAATTGAGAATTCATACTTTATCGCATGGGTCGCACGTCGTTGGAAAGACTGAAAAATCAAAACCTTGTAATCCTTGTAAATTTTTGGCGAAATCAAATTGAGACATGTTTGTTAAAAATCCAGAAAATTGTTTGAACATGTAAAGGACTTTCCAACGTTGCAGGTACTTAGTTGCATTAACTCCCCTGCGGTTTCATGTTGCTCGGATTTCATCACCGGGTACCCTAACCTAAGTGAAGTTAGGGACATGAGACCAAGGGATGAGTCATTCTTTTCATGATTATTCACGTAACTTGGATGTTTTCTGCAGGTTCTAACCATTTTCTCTTATGCATTCACACCATCTTATCAATTAGGTTGATCTTGTTTGATGCATTTAGCTCATTCTTATTAAGTAAATGTGTGATACATGATGAATCAAAGTGTGACATTGTGTGAAAGGTGCTCCAACATGTTCTTAGTTTGTTCCAAACGTGTGAAACAATTGTGCATAATATATATATATATATGTATTTCGTTGGTTAATATTTCCCTTACATCATTTGCATTTGCATTTTTATTTAACATTTGCATTCACGTTTAAGTGTGTTTTCGTATTTTGTGTGTTTAGTACAATATATATTTTTGAATTTCTTTTGTATTCTGTTGATACTAACACTTGATTTGTTGAATTTTAGGCCATTTAATGAATGTCCACTCCTGCTCTTCGTCAACTTGAACTCAGAAACCGAACAGTTGTGAGACAGAATCAAGGGAATCAGATTAACACAGAAGGGGTTTTACAAGGGCCTATTTTCAACAGTCCACCAAGTAGTTCACCTAGACCACCATCACCTACATCATCTTCAGACACTTCAGAAGCTGAATCCATTGGTGAAAACGGAGACAACGTTGAACAGTCCATCAGACAGCAGACTTGCTCGAACCTGGGAAACTTTGGCCCAATGTCGATCACTTATCCAACACCAGCAGCAGGCCAGACTGCACCAGAGCTCAAGAGTGGTGTCATCCATCATTTGCCACGTTTTCATGGCCACACAACAGAGGATGCCAACACACACTTGACCACATTTCTGTTTGTATGTGATTCCATGTGTCCTACCAACACTGATAGGGATGCATTTCGATTGAGAGCCTTTCCATTTTCACTAGAGGAGAAGGCCAAACGTTGGCTCTTCAGTCTACCTGCTGGATCCATCACCACATGGGACGCTTGCATCCAAGCTTTTCTCACCAAGTACTTTCCGGCGTCCAAGATCACAAATCTGAGAAAGAAGATAACGGGCGTTATGCAAGAAAGTGATGAGTCTTTCACTACTTACTATGAAAGATTCAAAGAGTTGTGTGAATCATGCCCATCACATGGAATATCTGAGAGCAACCTCTTGACATACTTTTATGAGGGACTCAAGCCATTGGAGAGAGAACTTCTAGATGCTGCCGCTGGTGGATCATTTCTGGAGAAGCCTGCAACTGTGGGACGTACGTTATTGAACCAGCGAGCCCTCAACACTCAGTAGTATGAAGGAATGACGTTACAGCAGACTAGGAAAGTGAGTGAGGCGTCATCTTCAAGTACTACTGCTGAATTGGCCAAACTCACTTCCCTAATTACCAAGCTTCTGGAAACCAAGTCACCTCAGCCTCAACCACCTGCAACGTTGGTCTGTGGGATTTGCTTGTTAGATGGACATCATAATGATCAGTGTCCTCAGAATGTACCTACTCAGGGGATGGAAGAAGTCAATGCCATTGGTGGATATCAGAACAATCAAGGTGCTCCTCGCTACAATAATTATGGCAACTATAATCAAGGGATTCGAAATAATCATCCTGGCTTTCAGTGGAGGAATAATGATGGTTGCCTTAACCCTGCTGCAGCTCAGCCATTTCAACAACAATTGAACCAGCAAAAGCCTCAAAACGTTGGAGCTGCTCCAGCTTAACCTGTTCTCACCAATCCAGATTATGACAAGATGTTGTCACAACTCTCATCATCCACACAGGTTTTGCTGAATACTCAAGCCCAACAAGGGAATGACATTGCCGAATTAAAGAAGCAGATGGGCCAAGTTGTTAAGTTCATGGGTCAGATTAAGGGAGGATCTGGAAAGTTGCCAACTCAATCAGTGCCAAATCCAGGAGGAGACCTTCACTCAGCAAATGTTGTAGCTACTAGAAGTGGGAAGCAGCACAGCGAGTATCAACAAAAGAAGAAGTCAACGCCACATACTTTCATTCTGGATGACGTTGAGCTTGATCCAGCCACCACTGAGGCTGAGAAAGAGAAGGTGACGCCACCTGTCTCTATGACACCTTCATCTTCACAAGTCGACCCGAAGCCACAAGGCATGAGTTCAATTCCTTCAAGTTCGACTCATGCTAATTCCCCGTTTGTCATGGCACCATTTCCCAGCCATCTTACGAGCAAGAAGAAATTAGAAACGGATGAGGAAATCTTGGAAATTTTCAAGAAGGTGCAAGTCAATCTACCCCTCATTGAGTGCCTCAAACAAGTGCCAAAGTATGCGAAGTTTTTGAAAGAGTTGTGCACCACGAGGAGACAAACGAGAGAGAAGAAGATTGTGAAGGTGAATGCGACTGTTTCTGCAGTCATTCAACGACGGCTACTCCCAAAGTTGAAGGATCCTGGGAGTTTTTCTGTTCCCTGCGTTATTGGTTCAAGATCTTTCAACAACGTCATGCTTGACCTTGGAGCTTCTATAAACGTTATGCCCTATACATTGTATCAAGCTCTAGGTCTTCCTGCGTTGAAGAAAGATGATGTGATCATTCAGTTAGCCGATCGTTCAGAAACTTATCCACGAGGTTATGTGGAAGACGTTCTTGTCCAAGTCAATCAACTTATCTTCCCAGCTGATTTCTATGTTGTTGATATTGAAGATAGCGACGTCAACACCACGCCAATGCTATTGGGACGTCCATTTATGAGGACTGCAAGAACGAAGATTGATGTGTTCAGCAGAACATTCAGCATGGAATTCGATGGAGAGAGAATTGAGTTCAATATCTTTAACGCCATGCGACATCCTTCAGCTAATGTCAACTCATGTTTTTCTGTGGATATTGTGGAAACTTTGGCACAAGCTCACTTGGACACTCAAGGGAAGGAGATGTTGGACCTGGTTTTACAAGAAGGAGCTGGGCGGACTCGACTCGGGGATGATGGCCTTTTTAATGATCTTTGGCTCGAAATGGTACCTATGGCTCGTGAAGTTTTGACTCTCCTGGATGCGGCTCAAGCAGAAATTCGTCACTTTTCTCCCATGCCCATCATTTTCGGTGAAAACAAGATGCTGCCTTCAATTGTTCAAGCACCTGAGTTAGAGCTGAAAGTCTTACCTGAGCACTTGAAGTATGCTTACCTTGGAGAGAGTGAGACGTTGCCTGTCATTATATCAGCAACGTTGGAGGCTGAGCAGGAACACAAGCTTGTTGAGGTGTTGAAGAAACACAAGACAGCTATAGGTTGGACGCTTGCGGACATCAAAGGAATCAATCCGGCACACTGTGTACACCGGATCTTGCTTGAGGATGGCGCCAAGCCTAGTAGGGAGGCTCAACGTAGACTTCATCCACCTATGATGGAAGTTGTGAAGAAGGAGGTAATTAAGCTCTATGACTGTGGAGTTATTTATCCGATTTCAGATAGCCGTTGGGTGTCTCCAGTACAAGTTGTTCCGAAAAAGTCTGGGATCACTATTGTAAAAAATGAAGATAATGAGTTAGTGCCTCAGAGGACTGTTACAGGACATCGAGTTTGCATTGATTATAGGAAGCTCAACGCCACAACCAGAAAGGATCACTTTCCTTTGCCATTCATTGATCAGATGCTTGAACGGTTGGCTGGTCATGCTTACTACTACTTTGTTGATGGCTATTCCGGGTACAATCAGATTAGCATTGCTGAAGAGGATCAAGAGAAGACCACATTTACATGTCCATTTGGTACATTTTCTTATAGAAGAATGCCCTTCGGTTTATGCAACGCCCCAGGCACTTTCCAGAGATGTATGTTGGCCATCTTTTCTGATTACATTGAGAAGATTATTGAAGTGTTCATGGATGACTTCAGCGTCTTTGGAGACAGTTTTGACGCATGCCTTCATCACCTGGATATGATTTTGCAAAGATGCGTGGAAACGAAGCTGGTGCTTAACTGGGAGAAGTGTCATTTCATGGTGACGCAAGGTATTGTCCTTGGTCACATTATTTCGGAAAAAGGGATTGAGGTTGACAAAGCTAATGCGTCGTCAAGAAGTCCATACCCATCATCACACCAAAATCGATGATATCTAGCTATAACAAATCTGCGGCTAAGCCATATCCTCCAACAAGGATCTCGCAACCTCCGGATGGATACAACACTTTCCAAAACCTCAGAAGTAGAGATGCACGTAAAATAGCCATGGATGTCAAGCCACGGTAACCTCAAAGAAACTTCGTCCTCATACAAGGTCGTGGCACGAACTCTGGTATGCCCAACTAACCGTACACGTAGATTGCGACTTACTGAATAACTCGTCAAAAAGGCTACATTGGTCAAACTCTAGAAATAGCATCATGACCTCCTCCTGAACTCTAAGCTGTCGAACCGCTAAAACAGCTGGCTGAGGACACTCCCTCGCAACGTGACCCTCTTGGCCACCACAATAGCAACAGAGAGTGCTCCATGAACACAAGTCACAGTAACGCCTGCTGTGAGGAAGGATCACCAACGATCACCCAAACTCATGCCACAGGAACAAGTCCCCTATTCTGTGATCTCCTTCACCACCAACCGGATTCTCTGCTTGATCTGATGACCCTCAACATAATCAAAAAGGCCACAGCCTGATGAAGTCACTGATCCCGAGGTGCCTGAACTCAACCTCATCAAATAACTCGACTAAGTTCACTTTCCTCAAACAAACCCATCAGAAATCGCGTAAGCCTTTCCTTCTCAATAACCTCGCCTCTGAGTGTAGCACATCAAGCTCCTCATGGTTGCCTTGAGGCACATCAATCAAAATCCCTCTGATGCCCAGGTTCAAACTCATTTCGAATCTCGTGCACTGCTTCCACTGAAGCCACATAACACGTGCAAACTGGGACAAACATGTGGACGATACATCCCTGCCTCAGGTGGGTAAACACTCCATATTCCATTGCTAGGTAGCCTGATTGAACCATTACCGTAAAAAGAACACCTTGAATGTAGGCCATGGAGTCGCAACAGGAACTCACACAATACCAGCCCACCAAATGCCACGACCTGACTCAGGCAAAACATCAACTACCACAATTCTCTGCTCTGAGGCAACATGTAGACGCCCATACATGCACAACTACGCAAACCATGCCGCACAAATCTCTGAATTCAGAATGCTCATCCAAACCCACAACTTACTGACAAACCGTGCGACGATTGATCCTCAATAGGATCCACAACCGTACCGACACGGAAAGCACGTCAAGGAGGCATCCTAATGAATAAAACATCATTCGCAACAAGTAGAACGTAATCATGGAACTTCAAATATTTGAAAGCATACAACACCCAGAGTATTGATGAGTATCCGCCGGCCGGTCGGGTCACCATTCCAGACATGCTGTACATTCTCAAATATCCTTAGTAAACACAACTACAGAAGTCTACAGAACCTATAACCTAATGCTCTGATACCAAGCTGAAAGGACCCAACCCCGATTTAGTTTCCTAAATCGGAATCAAACCCCTTTTGAAAACACGAACCAACAAAAACCATAAAAATTTCGGCAGAGTAACGCTACTAACGCGGAATTGCCATTACCTGCACCCGAAAAATACACTTCATCCTATGCCATAAAAATCAAACCGTGGGCACCAATCCCATCCGGATTTCTCAATATCATAACAGTAATGTAAAGTAATAAATATAACTATACTTTACAGAATCCGGGAAAAATCGTATGAAAGTATACATCAGAATACACAGAGCGACTTCTAGTATACATATACATATAGTAGGCCAAACTAAGAACCTACCATAAAAGAAACATCGCTCGAATACTATGCCTCTGACCACGACATGCGACACCAGAATTTGAACTGCAAACTGGGCACGGAAACCGAAAAGCCCAGAGGAAAGACATGAAAACCGTTAGAGTGAGTGGACGAAAATAAATGTCTTTTGCCGAATAATATATGTTATAGAAAAAAATATGCGAGTCAAATGCATAAAAATCAAATGGTACGTGAGGAGACGCTGACTCCAACTCACGTACAGAGCATGCATGGAAAATCCCACGGGGTCGCTCATGGACACATCCGTGCTAGTACAGTCTGAAACACGGAATCCCAGGCCCACACGTGATTCTAGCCAGAAAGGCCTCGGTTCCGGGGTACTGCCTCTCGCCGGTCAGGTCGGGGTACTGCCCCTCCTGGTAGGCATCCATCGGAGATCAGCCGAGATGCAAGTATATCGATACAACAACATATACTGAGACTGTACTCTGTGTAAACCTAATCATAAATAGTTCGATGCAAATGTTTAATGTAATAAATAAATGCATATACGTAATATATAATGGTATAGGCATAATCGTATAACACATGCTCATATAAACCATAATCGTATATGCATGCTCATGCTTGTAAAACTTATGTAATGACTCGCGATTAATAGTGAAAAGAAGTTGTCCACTCACAGGTGAGCGTAACGCAGTTCGCATTAATCTCGTGATCCGGCGGAAAATCCCTCGCCAAACGAACGATCACGAACTCCTCACCACTGCGATCGGGGGGCGATTCCGAGTGAAAGGACATATAACTCGTCGAAAACCCCGAAAAGTCAACTTTGACCGGAGACCGCCGTTGACCGCCGCCCAACTGAAAAATTTCCCAGCGGACCAAAGCCTATTCCACTCAAAATCATCCAACAAGCAACTTCCATAACTACATGGTTAGACTCGTGGTGATGAGGGCTACAAAGCCCAGTGCCTTACGCCACTCAATTTGGCCGGAATTTGATCAACTCGTAATCCCCAAATTCATCAAATTTCCACCGGAATTTCCTTCCACCTCCGGCATCCCCGCCATGGATGGTGGCCGGAATCACCTTGAGGAGGCCAAGGCGCATCGAATGGGACTAGGCCCGAGCCTTGGGGAGGCCGGACGGCAAGTCACCGCCGTCAAGCCGTGGCACCGTCGCACTTCTCTCCTCCAAGCCGAGTTGACTCGGTCAACCAACATCAATGCATGTTTGACTTTCCAAAAGAGGAAACCCACATAAATACTTGCTATTTTAGGAAACTTCCATAATTAATTTTACGACAAACTTCAAACACACGTAACTTTCGTATCGTAATTCTGATTTCAACAATTCTCGCGTCAACGAACTCATCACGACATGTTCTTCAATTCCCACCCGAATTCAAACACTTTGTGCATATATGAAGTTGGTGTATGCATATATATGTAGAATATATGTAGGACATTTTGTGTATTTACGCAGAATATATTTTTGTAAAATTATTTTTGTGTTGGTTAATTAAGATTTGGGTTAATTGATATTTTTGATAATTATATTGGTAATGATATGTTTGGTTAATTGATATTTTGGTAATGATATGTACGTATATGTATGCATTTTAATTATGTATGCATTTTAATTATGAAGTTGGTGTATGAATATATATGTAGAATATATGTAGGACATTTTGTGTATATACGTAGAATATATTTTTGTAAAATTATTTTTGTGTTGGTTAATTAAGATTTGGGTTAATTGATATTTTTGATAATTATATTGGTAATGATATGTTTGGTTAATTGATATTTTGGTAATGATATGTACGTAGGATATTTTGTGTATATATTTTTGTGTTGGTTATTTTTGGCATATAGAATATATTTTTGGCTATTCTGTTTAATTATTGGATGTGCAGGAGGTTTTGCGGCAAATTGGCTTGGGGGCATCAAACTGAGAGGGACTAGATCCAGTGGAGGGAGCAGTAGTCAAGCATCCTCATCTGCAATCAGCAACACGCGCAGCGGCCCTATTATTAATGCTTGCACACAAATTTTGCTACGTGCGTGAGAACAGGAGGAAGCTGCACGATCCAGATCCATACAACCCTCAGTCCAGACTCGACCCTCAGGCAGCAGACACTCAGGCGAGCGATACTCAGGCGAGCGACACTCAACGGGCACATCAGAAACTCCCTCCATCCGAATGCCCCCTATTGGCCCGGTGCCTACTCCCCTTTCACGGGAATCATTTGAAGCAGATGGTGCAGGCGCCTCATCGTGCAGGCCTCGTCTATCTCCGCCGTCTGGTCTCTTCATGCCCGACGAGATTCCTGCTTCGTGCCCGACGAGATTCCTGTGATCCCTCAATTTGATGATAGGGGGAGGGTTATTTATATTGAAGGACGGCCGGAGTTCCTGACTGTGGAGGAAGCGTATAGGTTCTTCCCGTTCGACCCCGTGTATCTTTGGAGTGCGAGGTACATGAACCAGCAAACGGACGATGCAGGTAAATTTTATTTAACAAGATTGATTACTTCATTATTACTTAAGACTATAAATAGTGTCAATTAATAATTTCAATTTTTTGACATTGTATTATTAGGCAATATCGTTAATGGCAATAGAAAACGAAAGACTAGAGGCCCCTGCACCGGGAAGAATCTTGAGCAGGCCACCGGGGGAAGGAAAACGATCATTAAGCCTAATGAGAGTAGTGAGGTGATCGAGATAGAAAACACCACGCGAAAGTATGCCAGCATGGCCGGGGTCGTCGTGCGGGACAAGATCCCAATGCTGTGGCCAGATTGGGGATGTGTGTCTCGCTACGTGAAGTTGCAAGTGCATAATGCACTGAGTGTGACTTAAATCGTATTTTCATTAAGTAAATTTTACATTTATTAATTAAGTCCGAAGAAATATATAATTTTACCATTTATATATTCATCTTGCAGCTGTGGTTTGACGTGGATGAATGCCTTATTCACACGTGGGCAGAGCGTCAACTACATATCAGGTGATGTGATTCGAGTTATACGAGTATATATCGAGTTATACGAGTATATATCGAGTTAGATTTTCACTTTATCAAGTGTTTTAATATCTCTAACATTTGTTTCTAGTGTTAATATATGTATAAAGAGTGGAAGAACGAGCTTTCAAAACATTGGACACAGTACAAGGATCTAGGCCGAGGTTCTACCCCTAGCGAACTCCGGTTTAGGGAGTACGAGTGGCTGTGGCTGGTAGCACCCCAAAGTGAAGATATGCATCCTAAATATATTTTACAACCGTAATGTATCGTATCACATTGAAATAGTTAGTTACTAATTTTTTACATATGTTTATCAAACATGGCGATTTCCAAGACGAACAGGGAGAACATATTGAAAAAAACCAAGTCCCATCATGCAGGTTCACTCAACTATTTGGGTTGGTCGGGTAGGGCGTAGAAACAACAAGAAGTCAACCCGTTAGAGTTTGTTGATCAGAAGTTCTATCCGTAGTGCCCTGAAGAAGCGGTAAGTCTTTGGCCTCATTATTTTGTAGTTCACATATGAGTTCACATATGCATGTGTTAATAAAACTATTTTCTCTATTAATTTATTTTGTTTAATAATACGTTATTCATATTCGTTTTTCAATTAGGTGAGAGTGGAGGATGCGATCACAGAGGTCACCATGAATATAGCTCGAAACGACCATCCTGACTGCTCGGAGGAAGAAGTGACCCAGTATGCCTCTCAGATCGATACGCTTCATCGCCCTAAAACGGCTCAGATCATGGCAAAAGCGTGCGAGACTGGGAAGAATATCCACTACTGCAGGGGAATGGGCTCGGTAAGCGAAGGAGTATTGAAGAACACTTCGGAATACTCTAGTGGGTCAAGTACTTCTTCTAGGAACTCTAACCTAGCAGCGGAGCTGCAGAGGACGCAGAGGGAGTTGGAGGAGCAAAGGAGAGTGATGGAGGAGATGCGGCAATTTGCCGAGCAGCAGGCAGTCAGAGATGCCGAGCACCTGACGATGGTCGAGCAACACCCAATTATGGTCGAGCAGCAGAAACAAATGTTCACATGGATGCAGACGATGTACGCGTGCCAGACTACCAGACAACCGCTCCCCACACCTCCACCGATGCCTGTGTTCCACAGTGTTCCACAACCGTAGCCATCACCGTCGCAGCAAGACCAGGGTAGCTGCTAGAGTTCAAATGATTTCGCCAACATAGATTTCGTCGACCCTTAGTGTAGTTGTATTTTATTGTTCGTATTGTTGTTGTTTGTACTGTTGGACAATTATGTGTGTACTGTTGAACGTGTATTTGTACGGTTTCTGTTTTTCAGTGCAGGTTCTGGAATTGGGCCCAATCCAGAACCTGCTTTTTTTTGTAAAATGTCACCGGGTATTGCCGACGAGATGGATCAATCTCATCGGCAATAACTCCTACTTTCCGGCCACGGCGGCATATCATTGTCGGCGACTAAAGTCGTCGGTGATGATATTGTCATTGCCGGTAACTTTAGCCGTCGGTGATAATAGTTGTCATTGCCGACGACTAAAGTCGTCGGTGATGAGTGTGTCATTTCCGGCGACTTTAGTCGTCGGTGATGAGTGTGCCAATTCCGGCAACTAAAGTCGTCAGTGACACTTCAAGGTATCACCGACGACTTCCACATATTCTCATCGGTGATACTATCACCGACGGGTTGCTTCCTGTGACATTATTACCGGCGACATGTCGCCGATAATGGGTATCACCGGCGATTTAAATATAAAGGCCGACGACTTCAAGTGGTCTACAATAGTGAAAAATGTGGTAGTGATATGTCACACATAGTAGTAAGTGTGACAACATTGGATTCAATAATCCAAACTGTAGTAAGATATAATACACTACGAATTGTCCTTAATTAACTTCTCCAAGTATCGCTTTCTACCGCACTCCTCTGAAGTTATGCATGAATTTTTTTTCCATTCTCACAAATGAGTTTACAATTGTAAATCGTTGACTTTAATGCCCATAAAATATAGCAAAGTTTGATTGGCCTTAGGCGCATACAATGCATTAGAGATATGAATTCTTGTTCCATGTGTTACCAAAAAATGTGTTGAACCACGCTCTTGTATAACTGGCACAGAACCAATAATGGCACAAGATCTATAATAATTGTCTATTCCGTAGTATAGTATGAGTAGTATCACTATCTGCTAGACACTTGATCTCGCCTTCAAACATCTACAAAAGAATGTGATTTGATTAGTCTTCAAGACTTATTTGAACACTTTTAAGTAAAGACTTTAATATTTACCAAAGGGTTGTGACCCTTAAAAACTGCTGATATGGGATAAGAACTTATATAAAACACATAAAAAACAACAAGTCAGGGTAGTATTTTCGATGGGTCGAGAAATCCACTCAACGGGTAGAAATAAACCCAAACCCAAAATTGAATCACCGATACCGTTTTTCGACGGGTTGAGGCAAGCCTTCGACTGGTCAAAAATCAACAAATTTTATAGTAGTAGGTTACCTTCGATGGGTCGAGGTAAACCTTCGATGTGTCGAAAGAAAACTTCAAATAATTTCAATTTTCCAATAATGATTTTTGACGGGTCAAAAAATACCTTCAGTGGGTCGAAAGTGTGACAATTTTTGAGACAGTAGCCTACATTTGACAAGTTGAAATGGAGCTTCGATGGGTCAAATGGCTAAAAAAAGTTACGGATGACCACTTTTGACAGGTTGAAAGAAAATCAGGCAAAATTTCGACGGGTAAAAAAAGTGCCAAAACCGATCCAGAAGGTGGCCTATGACGGGTCGAAAATTTCCCAGGATAAAAAACATCCACTCTTTTGTCTCATTTTTATGATATTTTGGTGTCATATATAGTGTCATAGAGCAATGTATAATTCAAACCATTAAGCAATATATATAAAGGTAACCATTCTTAACACTTTCAAATACCAAAAGTAAGAAATTTTATTACTTTTTCCAACATCAAAACTTACATCAAAAGATTGTTCTTATTCAATATCTATGACTAAAAATAAAGTCAAATACAAAATTAAACTTGATTACATAGGAATGACATTAGTCTAATATGTAGACTAACTAAAATTCGAAGACTTAAGACTTGCTTTTGTGTCATCTGCTATAATGAGATTTGCTTCACCACAATCATTCATCTCTTGTTCTTCACCATAGTTGGTCTCATGAGCTGTGGGAGCAAGATTTTTGGCGTTCGAACTGGACATCAAGGAATGAGATCGAAGATCGAGCATGGAACGAGGACTTTTGGAATTAAGTCTTCATAGAGTGTCTCGAAGATCCCAATGTGGTTCCATCCTTTCGAAGATCCTTCTCGGTTTCAGAAGTAAGGATCGAGGTTTGAGCTTTGAACCTCAATGAAGAACCTCGAAGTTCGAAGAGAGTCTCAAACTTCGAGTAGTGATGATCCATAGCAAGATTCGGATGGATCATTGGGATGAGAGCAAAGATTAAGCTCCAAAAGCCTAGGGGACAGTTCAGATATGTCCAAAGGGAGGCCACGAACCTAAAGAAACCTAGAATAAGGGGTAGAGGGGTGAATGGAGGGTGATCCCAGGGACATGCCACCAAAATAGGGGGCGGTTACTGGACGTAGCCAAAGTTTGAGGATAGAACTTCGGTGCAGGAAATTTGAAGTCCAGCAATTGCGTTTGTGGATATAGTGGCTCTTATTTCGGTGAAATTCTGACGGTATAAATACATGAACTTGGTAAGTTTTTGTAGCTGGATGACATACCTACACGCTTGCATTAAGCTCTCACTTACTTGAGCGTCGGAGGGTCTTTTGCAGGTACCCAACCCCCCCCCCCCCCCCCCCCCCCCCCCCCCCGAATGTTCAAACAAAATTTGGCCATCGCACTGCCATCTTAGAGCTGTCGTCAGAGGGGATACCCGTTTGATCGTTGGAGAAAACATTGTGCAAGATTCGAATCACACCTGACTTTTTCTTGCTCCCACAAGTAGGTGTTGTCTATGGGAAATGATGGAAAATGATATCCCAGACAATGACGACGAGGTGTTGTACCACAACGATTGCAATCGAGCTAAAGATGACCTAGAAGAAGGTGATCTAGAATATGGCAAAATTGATGAAAGAGCTTAAAGAAGGTGAAGGGAGAAGAGACATATCTCCAAAAATGGAGGTTTGAATCATCGCCATGGAGAATTGACAAACCGGGAGATAAGGAACTCCCAAGCTGAATTAGCTCGCTTCAAAAGAGAGGAACAAGCCAAGAAAAGGCGCACAGCTAGGTCGAGGAGGAGCCTATCACCATCGCCAAAACATACATTCGGGGAGGAAAACCTAGCGGAAGATGGCAATAAGACGGACGATGACTATGTGCCACCTTTGAGAGGCCATGACCTGAAGGAATATGTCGCAAAGGTAGTGAAAGAAGCTCGAAGATCGAGGCTAGGAGATATTGTGGCCAAGGTGTCGAGAGGAATCACAAATTCACCTTTCACTGATGCCATATTAAAAAATGAGAAGCCGAGACGATTTTTCATCCCAACATTCAAAAAGTTCACCGAAACCTCTAACCCGGATGACCACATCAAGGAATACACTGAAGCAATAAGGATTGAGACCGCCGATCAGTATTTAATGTGCAAGCTATACCCGACCATCCTCTCCGGGCCAGCTGAAAAATGGTTTCAAGGACTAAAGCCAGGATCGATATCAAGCTTCGAGAAGTTAACACGATTATTTATCGCGCAATACTTCTGCAACAGAGATAGAAGCTGGAATTGATTTTCCGACCGGGTTGCTTTCGGGGCCGATTCTAGCCAAACGCGCCTGAATCTACATTATGTCATTTGAGATAGGTTGTTGGGCTGAGGAAAGCTTTCTATTGATGTGTCATTCGACGCCATTAGTGGTGATCGCTGCCTATGCACCACCATGTGTGGCTGCGCATGGCCAGAAAAGTTTACCGGAAAATTAATTTCCCACACAGGTCAAGTTATATTTCGTTTTACTCATAATCATGTACTGATCGTAATGATGAGGTTATTAAATTCATTGGGTGTAGTTTGGTGTGAACTTGGAATTAATCGAACCTTAATTAAACATTTTTACAATTTTGTTGTTCGGTCGAGTTGAACGTCGATTCGACATTGAGTCACAAAAAACGTTTGAGAAATGTATTGTAACTTTGAAAGAGAATTAAGGGTTCACAAATTAGAATTAGGTTTATGCTAGTAAGAAGTTTGGAAAGCATGATTTTCGAGAATGCGAGATTCTCAACAATATTGTTCGTCGATGAATGAGCTTACATATGCAATATTATTTTTGATGATTAGTTATTAAATGTTAATCATTGTTTCAAAATGATGTATTAGAAGCCAATTACAGATGTATAGATATGTCGACGTGCTGGCTTCAGCTTGGTGGAAATCACGGCATAGTACTATGAGTGGAAATTTTATTTTCACTGTCAATTTGCGAGTCTATGATTATGCATTTTATGATTATACATTTTTCGATTATGCACTTTACGATTATGTATTTTACGAGTATGCATTTACGATTACACATTTGCATGGAGGCACATATGATTTCTTTTACACTGAGTATAGTCACACTTGATGCATCGATGCACTGGCTTCTCGGCTGATCCCCGAACCGCTCCGAGAGGGATAGAACAAACACATGACCCGTGATTTACATAGAACCCAAGAGGGTTAGGACAAATACCTAACCTTGGAATTCTTGTAACTTTGAGGAAAATGTACTCAAGTTACTGCCTCCACACATTACACAGTACCTAGGAGGGTTAGGACAAACACCTGACTTGGGCTTGTTTATTTTTAGACTCGCATCATTTTTGTGTAAATTTATGGTGAAATGCATATTATTTGTAGTTTTCAGTGTAAAGTGAAATACTTTATTTTCGTCCACTCACTCTAATAGTTATATTATTTTATGTGCCTTTTCATGGGCTTTTCGGTTTAATTGCCCAGTTTGCAGAGTTCATTTGAGGTCGAGCGCGCACGCAGTTTATGGCATAGTAGTATCTACCGTAGGACCCAAGGTTCATCCTGCAAGTTAGTATTTTACTTTACATACTCAGTTTAATTTGTCTAATTGCTCTGATGTTGAAAACAGATGTATATATTGTATATTGTAGTAGTAAACCTATATGTCGAAAGTTTCTTTATTTTGTGACTTTTGATTTTGGATCTCCACATTGGTTGTCAATTAGTGAGTAGTAACTAAGAACTAAGGTTAGCACAGTCGTTAGGGCTTAATTCTAGTTTAGGCAACTAAATCAGGGTCGGATCCTTTCAACTTGAGAACAAACGCTGTTGACAAACTTATATATCATTGAGATCAAGAAGAAGTTTGACACTTCATCCCTTAGCTCAAAGCTCACAGACCCAAAGCCATTCACCAAAAAGGAAAGGAAGCTCAAAGTTATTGGTCAGAGCTCGAAGTCTGACAACAAAGAACGGTCCGACTCGGAGATGAAAATCGAGGAGGACAAACAAATTGTCAAATAGCAATTAGAAGAGGGCATATCAGATGAAGGAAATGAGGAGAAGGTCGGACAGGAGATGACACCATGTAACCACCCAAACCTTGAGTATGTGATTATCAGCACAACATGTGATTATCGCGAGTAGATTATACATATGTGGTTTACTAACGACTAAATTATCGGGCAAGAATTTGATTTAAGTTCCTTCGCGGAAATTGTAGATGATTTGATTTTGAGCTCGTAGGAGATTTCGGAAGATTTTTCAGATAATCAAAAAATATAAAATGAATATTTGAAATTATCGTTGAGTTAGTCGTACTTATCTAATTATGTTGTAGTTATTTGAGTCGTGGATTTGGTCGGTTCACGACGTATAAATATCGAATTGTCGTAAAAATTATAAAATCACACATTTGGACATAGTTGGACTGAGTTTGACCGAGTTGACCCGTTTAGCTCCACCAACCCGTTTCGTTGCCGCAGTCCGACCCGCCAATTTCGGCCACCTCCGGCTGTGTTCTTGGTATAGTTATAATGGTCTCTTGATTTTCTATTGATTCATGTATTCATTTGTGAGATTTGGTTGAGATTTGAGGGAGTTCGAACTCATTGAAATTCATGGATTTCGCCGGAATTGGTTGGCGGTTTCCGGCGAATTTTGGTGTCGGGTTGGTTGGGGGTTAGGTTCCCCTCAACCCATTGAATATTTCTGGGTGTTTAATTAAGGTTAAGGAGGAGGTTTTATGGGTGTCGTGGTGGTGACCAGAGAGGGAGAAACCGGCTAGATTTTCGAGGGGAATTCTGGCCATGGTGGTGGTTATTTGGAGTTGTGGTGTTAGGGGTTTGGTTGGGCTTGAGGAGAGGAACATTTTGACATAAGGGTCGCCAGAGTTGGTCATCGTTGACGTAGCGTCGCCGCCGCCGGCGTCGGTCAACGGCGGAGCTCTGGCGAGGGGTTGACTTTTGTGGTTTTCGGAGATTTTTATGTCCTTTTGCTTGTAATCGCGCCCTGATCGTAGTCGTGAGGTTTTCAAGTTGAGTTGAGTGTGTTAACTTGGGACAAGGATTGTTTGGGTGTATTTTGGGAAATTTGTTTTCCTCGTCGATATTTCGAGTGATAGGCTTTTCGAGAACGCGGGGTTCTTGACGTATTTGCTCCGTATGTTGAAATCGAATATGTATTGATCGTATCCCTATTATTCAGGTGATCGTGATCGAGTTTGTGGTGAGGGATCATTCGCCGGGCCTCAGGGCTAGCTGTTATATGTGAGTAGACATTTTATCCCACGTTGATTTTTACACTTTGATTTTCACAGTGGATTTGCGAGTCTGTGAGTATGCTTTACGATTATACATTTACGAGTATGCCTTTATAATTATGCATTTTATGAGCATACATTGATTTGGAGGCATATGTGATTTGTTTTTACACTGAGTAAGGATATATCATGCATCAATGTTATGGCCTCTCGGCTGATCCCCGAGATGCTCTGGGAGGGTTACGTCTATATGAGCACTTGACCCGTGATTTACAGTACCTGCGAGAGTTACGTCTTTATGAGCACTTGACCTGGGCTTGTTTGTTTTGACTCGCATGATTTTATGTGCATTTATTGTTAAAAGCATGTTGGATTTATTTATGCAGTATATTATAATTTACGTCCACTCACTCTAATGATTTTATTGTTTATATGTTTTTCTCTGGGTTTTTCGGTTTTCGCCTCCTAGATTGTAGTATCTTTCCCGTGGTTGCACGTCATCGCAGGAGGCCTAGAGTTCAAATCACACTTTCCTTCTAGTAGGTTCCTGATGTAACCTGCTAGTCTTGTATATTTTGTAATTAGAAGTCGCTCTGAATACTTGTGCAGTGTTGTTTAGTTTAAGTTATACTCCTAAATACTTTCTGGATTTCTTGTAAACCTTGTGTTTTGTTATATATGTGGATTTTGAGATATCCGGATGGACAATGGTGGTCCACGATGTGTCTGGGATTCTATCTGTGAAGTGTAATCTTTTTGCAGGTTTTTGGTTTGTACATTTTATAAAGTAAACTCTGGCAAAAAATTTGTAAGTTATGGTGTCGTTAGGGCTTAATTTCGGTTTATGCAACTAAATCGGGGTTGGGTCCTTCCACACCAACCTTCGAAAAGGTTTGAGAAGTGTCTCTTAACAACGAGCCAAAGAAAAAAGTCTTGATAGGACCCCTCCAAACTGCAGAGGAAGTTCGAAACCTAGTCGACTTCCTAACCAAGAATCAGGATGTGTTCACATGGTCACACCGAGATATGCTAGGCATTGACCCGAGAATAGCCTGCCATAAATTCAACACCGACCCAGATTTCCCACCATACAAGCAGAAGCCGAGGAGATTCACGCCGGAGCGCTACCAGATTATAAGAGAAGTGTGGTGTCCAACTTGGATCTCGAACATATTGGTGTGAGGAAAAATAACGGGAAGTGATTTCACCAATTTGAATAAAGCATGCGCGGAAGACTAATATCCATTCCCGAAGATCAATAAGATGGTAGGTGAAACCATAGGCTTCGAGAAGTTGTCATTCTTTGATGCTTATTCGAATTACAATCAGATACCATTGATGCCCGAAGACCAGCTCAAGACTACATTCGTGTCAGAGAGAGGCCTCTTCTATTATAAGGTCATGTCATTTGGATATATTAAAGAACGCGGGAGCAACTTACCAAAGGTTGGTAAACCTTATGTTCAAATATTTGTTGAGGAAGACAATAGAGGTATACATAGACGGCATGGTGGTCAAGACAAAACACAAGGAAGATCACACCGAGGACTTGAGAGGTACATTCAAGATTTTGAGAAAGTACAAGATGAGACTCAATCCTTCGAAGTGCATCTTTGGTGTGTCTTCCGGTCAGTTTTTAGGTTACATTGTGAGTAAAAGAGGGATCGAGACGGATCCAAAGCAAGTTGAGGATATCTTAAGTATGGAAGAACCCATTACGAAAAATGAAATTCAAGTTCTAACTGGGAGGATTGCCGCGTTGAGTAGATTCATCTCTCGAATGACTGATCGATGTCGGCCGTTTTTCAAAGCTCTGAATCTCAAAGCTTCGAACTTCTGGGGCCATGAGCAATTGAAGGCATTTTGGGAGCAGAAGCAGTACTTGGCAAGCAAGAAGATCTTGATGGTGCTAAGAGATATGGAGCCACTTTGCGTATACTTAAACGTGTCAGGAGTAGCGACGAGTGTCAGGCTGGTGACGCATGAATCGATCTCGAACAATTGGAGAGGCATTATCATCAAATATTTAGAGTTCGACATCCAACCGGAAGACCCCATAGAGGCCAGAAAGCTCAAATTCAAGGTTGCAAGGTACTTAATGGTGTGAGATGTGTTGTATCGGAGGTCATTCATAGGATCTTTATTAAGATGTGTTGGACCGGTCCAATCTCAAGCGATACTAATAGAAATGCATGAAGGGATGTGTGGAGGATACGCCATGGGTAGGAGCCTAACAAGGAAGATTACTGCTCAAGGTTACTTCTGGTCGTACGTGCATCGAGAAGCAGAGCAATATGCTAAGTGTGAAGGATGCTAGTACCACTCCCCGGTAAGTCATATTCCCGCTCATGAGTTAGTAACGTAGGCAGGACCGTGGCCCTTCATGAGGTGGGGAATGGGTATTGTAGGTCTATTACTTAAGGCGCAAGGAGGATTGAAACACGTGCTGGTGGTGACCGATTACTTTTTGAAGTGGGTCGAAGCCCAAGCTTATACAGTGATCACGTCCAAGGATGTCTTATACTTCGTTTGGAACCAAATCATATGTCGTTTGGAATACCAAGAGAGATCATAGGTGACAACGGGATTCAATTCAATAATGATGGATTTGATAACTTTTGCGATAAGCATGGAATTCTATTAAGATTCTCTTCGAAAAGCTACCCGAGAGGAAATGGTAAAGTCAAAATAACAAATCAAACTATCTTCGATGGGATTAAGAAGAGGCTTGCAGCAAGAAAAGGAAGGTGACCACTAGAGTTGCCTAGCGTTCTATGGGCTTATAGCACTACACCAAGGAAGCCAACGAATGAGACACCGTACGCTCTTGTGAACAGAATGGAGGCGATCATCCCCACAAAGGAATTGGTGCCAACAGCAAGAATAATCGCCTTTGAGCAAGGCGGAAAAGAGAGTTGAATGGAACAGAAGTTAGATTTTTTAAATGAAAGAAGAGAGGCAGCAGTAGCTCATCTTTTAAACTATCAAAACCAACTTCAAAAATATTTCAATCCTGGGGTGAAACCGAGGTCGTTCGAGCTAGGTGAATGGGTCCTTAAGCGAATAGTAAAAAGCATCAATGCCCATGGGTCAGCAAAGTTCCAATCAATATGGTAAGGACCCTTCGAGATCACTGAAGTCTACAGCTAGGGGGCATACCGATTGACGAATGTTAAGACTAGACAACGCCTCCCGAGGCCGTGGAATTCAATATACTTGAAAAAATATTACAAGTGAAAACTTGGGAGATACGCGTGCTCGAATTTGTTGTTTACCGGCAAATAAAGAACTTGTTAAGATATTTAGTAAGTTCGAATTGTTATGGGAAAGATCCTGCTTAGGAGAAAAATTGGTTCTTTTTATGTTTATTTAAATCTCAAGTTTGAATACAACATATGCATTTGTTTCCCATATAAGTTTCACACTTTGATCGATTACACATCTATGAGTGTCGGATGTGTAAAAGTGTATGTGGAAACATAGATGATGGAAAAAGTATTTCGGTTAAAATTCGAGGACTCAAAAAGCCCCAAACCTCTTATCTCGACTAGGATAATGTTCGAGAGCTAAAAGAGTCAGGAACAAATCTGCCGAAAGTCGGTTAAAGTTCGAGGACTCAAAAAGCCAAACATCTAATCTCGACTAGGACCAACTTCGAGGGCTAAAAGAGTCAGGAACAAATCTGTCAAAAGTCGGTTAAAGTTCAAGGACTCGAAAAGCGAAACCTCTGATATCGACTAGGATCAAGTTTGACGGCTAAAAGAGTCAGGAACAAATCTGCCGAAAGTCAATTAAAGTTCGAGGACTCGAAAATTTGAACCTCTGATCTCAACTAGGATCAAGTTCGAGAGCTAAAAGAGTTTGGAACAAGTTTGCAGTGTGTTAGTTTAAGCTCAAAAACTCAAAAAGCAGAACCTCTGGTCTCAACTTGGATTAAGTTCGAGAGCTAAAAGAGTTAGGAATGAGTTTGACGTGTGGCAGACAAGTTTGAAAAGCTTTTGAGCAAAGAATCTCTAACCAAAAACGTAGAAGGCCAAGTTCGAGAAGCTTTTGAGCAAAAAACCTTTGGCCAAAAGGGTGTGAGTCAAGTTCAAAAGGCTAATAAAGAGCTAAACTTCAAGTAATATTTTGGAGAAGGTTCAACGAAGCTTAAAGAGCAGAACCTTTAACCAAGTTTAAGTGGAATCCCAAAAGCTCAAGTGCAGGACAACCATACATGAATATTGATTCGAAAGTTTCATCTAGAACCTCGAATTATAACAAATCTAAAGAAGTCCCGAAGTCATAGCTTCGAGAAGAGCTTCGGGGATGAACATCAAGTAATTTTTTGGAGCAGGTTCAACGAAGCTTGAAGAGCAGCACCTTTAACCAAGTTTAGGTGGAATCCCAAAAGCTTAAGTACGGGACAACCATACATGAATAATGATTCGAAGGTTTCATCTAGAACCTCGAATTACAACAAATCCAAAGAAGTCCCGAAGTCATAGCTTCGAGAAGAGCTTCGGGGTTAAACTTCAAGTAATTTTTTTGGAGAAGCTTTTGTGGGAGCCAAATTTGGCCACATCGAGCTGGAGGGATTCTGGTCCCACAGGTCCGCAAGAAGAAGAGATCTGATAATTGGAATAATGGGCTTAGGCCTACACGATTAGGGTTCCAAGTATGAATCGATTAATCTAGATGTTTTTGAAAGTATATAGAATGATGTAGAAGCCTCTTGAATGTTTGTAAGATGGTGTGACAATCCCGAAGTACAATAAGACCTTAAGGGAATGCACGATCAGACCTTGAGGGAATGCATGATCAAACCTCTAGGAATAGTACGATCAGACCTCGAGGGATTGTAGATCAAACCTCGAGGGATTGACAGAATCCTAGAGGAAAATGGTAAGATTTGTATGAATCCTAATGGGATTACACTAAAGGGCTTATAGTAATCTAGAAACATGATTAGCCCTGGATATGGAGATCTATTCCTTAATGGATTCCTCCTATCCGAAAGTATGTAGTCTTATTCTTATACAGACTATGCTTAGACCTTGAATGATCACTATATACATGACGCCATAGCTCGACAAAGGTAATTCATTCAACCCTAATACATGCTTATGCTTGGTTCCATACTAACTTAAGCATCAGAGGGTCTAAGCGCAGTACCACCCGTGCTTGGACTTGTTTTGCAGGCTTTCAAGGAGGAATTATCAAGGGAAGCAAGTCGAAGGAGTCTCACATCACCAACAAACTTTAGAAGGAAGGTCTTAACCTGCAACGATCATAGGCAGCCCTATGATCTGGTGCTTTCATTCAATCATAAGCCACTAGCTTAGGAGCGTCACAAATCTACGCTCACAAATTGCTGCTTTAATTAAGAGAACTCTTGCATGGATCATTCTGTGATAATCTAGTGATCCTTTCATAAATGGGCTCTCCAAGAATTCATATCTATCGGGTTATCACCTAAACCCTAAAAAATACGATGAAGAATGGCGTTTTAGAAACCCAGCAAAATAGAGCATTAGTTCGTCAACATTCTGGAAATGCTACAGGGAACCTCAAACAACGAATCATATACCAGTGGAAAGCTACAGAAGTCTAGTTTCGAATGAAACAAAGCTCATCTCAATCAGAATTCAAAGTAAAAAGATATGGTAGAGTTAACGGTCGGGGGTCAAACCTAACAAAAACAATATTGCTGCCACTGGTCTGTTTTGCGGGCTACTTTTGACAAGTAAAATCAGCATGAGTGCTTGTTGTGTAATTACAACACATAGATATATATTAGTTCCCATAAACCCTTGTTACCTACATGGGTTGAGGCAGTCATATTACAAAATGAAACTAATTTCAACTGATTAGCACAAGGTATACAAATCACCCGAAGAACTACAGTAACATAAATGAAATTATAACAAACGACTTGCCATTCTCGATCAGACCTAGTCATTAGAGCCAGGATAATCTTTTGATCATATTTGGTCATCGGAGTCATCCACCTCGTGTATGCCTTACCAGCCGTAGTGTAGGACTTTGACAGCTGCCAAGATCTAATCTGACCCGTGCAAAACCCAAGCTTCATCACCCACATAGGAATGAGAATGAACTACTTAGGAGAGTACAATAAGAGAAATAGATGGAGTTGCTAGGTTACCCAAAAGAAAAGAAAACACATGAGAACGATAACTCACCGTGTTCTGATATAGTGATACAGCCGATGTGTAAGGCTTCAAATTTTTTAGGTTGTGAACTTTGTTCTTATAGTTGATTCCACTTTTCCATAAACAGAAAGTGCAGTGGGAGAGAGAGCAAAATGGTTGCATCGAATAAGAATGGCGAAAAGCGAAATAGAGTGAAGGGTTAAGAGTGTTAGACTGATTGGGAGAGACATCAACGGCAGAGATTGATTGAATAAGCCACGGGGAACACACACCTAAGCGTCCCCAACCAGTTGCAGAGAATACGTATAGAGTACATGCTCTGACAACAGATACATAAGGGTTCCCAACCAGTTGTATAATATACTACTTTTGACTGAAGTATGGAGTATCCAGAAAATATACATTTGGGCTATACATAGAAACTTATAATACGTATAGAAAGAAACCACAAACGTGATGACTGCTACACATCCCCAACCATATTGTAACTTTTACTCAGAATACCTAAAAAATAAGTATTGGGAATTGTCAAGATACAGGTAAAAAAGGTTGGGGGATACACAAGAGTCCTTTACTATGAAAGAAAAGTGTTCTCTTGCTACAGTACAATTGTTTTAAAGGAATCATCATTATGTCCTTGGCTGTTTAAAAAAACAAAAGAAATATATTAGGTGGAGTGTATTAGAGCAAGGGACAGATATTTTCCTATTCACAAAAAAATACAAAATACAAAATACAAAATAATGAATTCATTTCCTTTTGAACTTGTGAACGTCCCCAACTATATATTAGGGACTTAAAAGTGTATCTTGTAATATTTTTTTAAATATTAGGACACAAGTTAGTCTCTACAGAAGAAAGATACATATATTGGTCTCAATACTTATGGTCATTTAAAAGGTTTTTTCTAGTAGTGTACTACAATAAAGAGAAGCGCATCTTTGGTGTCATCGTCATACCATAAATATTGAAATCCAAAAATATCCTTCAAATATAAAAACAAACGCTAGAAGAAGAAAAAAAAAGAAACATAAGAATAGAGGGCATTGTTGTAAATTTTTAGGAGGAAAAAAACAAGGGAAACAACGTGACGACAAACAAAACAAAGACACATGATCAGCGAGGGGTGAGGGGTGAGGGGTGAAGAAAAAAGAAGAGCAGTTTCGCAGAGGAAGAGCAAGCTAACTTCCGACATTGTGATTGACGGGTAAAAACTTTTGGAGGAATAAGCTACTTAATCAGTTTGATCGATTGAATGGGTTTTCATTCGGTGCTTCAATTATGAATGGGTTTTCATTTAGTGCTTCAACTGTGATTGTTATAGTGAATATGTTCTGTTGCAACCCTTCCCAAAGCCCAACGTTGCAACCAATCCAATCACGATGGTCCTCATGCCCAAACTGATCTCACTGACCAGTAAGCAAGTACTCTGTTGGTTCTTGTGGCGTGATCAACAGAACAAGTGTAGTAGCAGCTCAGCCCTTGTTCCGTTTTGGCTTATTGTAACAGTAGTAGCTGTTGTGCTTGTCTTGTATCAAAGTAGTAGTCTTTATATTACCTGAGTTATAATGAGAAGATTATGAATGAAAATTTGAATCCTTTTCTCTCCCAAAAACTCTCTTTGCTTCATTTCCTCTTTTCCTCTCTAGGGTACCATAACAACTGGTATCAGAGACCATGGTTGGTGGCGCTCGCACTCGTGCGACTTCCAATTTTGATGGGGTACCTCCGCCAGACGACGTCATCGCCAAGACGGTGGCCACTGACGACACAGGCCCTGGTCCTAGCCCTTCAGTCATGGCAAACCAACATCGCCAACTCCGCAATGCTTTCGACGTCCTGCAGGCAAACCAATCCTCGGCTCAATCGACCTTAGACCACCTCATGCAACTGAGCCTCACCTTGGTTGAAGAAGTCTGGTGCTTTCGACTAGTACAGTCTACTTTGTCATTGCCTTGCGCCTCTGCCCGTGGCCTCCTCCCTAGCCTGCCCACGCTGGGTACTCTCTCTACTTCGGCACTTCCTTCCATTGATCTCAACATCGCCTCCATCTCCACATCTTTGCCCCATTCCATCACCTTCACACCACTGCTCTCTTTTCCCAACCCACTACCACAAACAGTCATGACCACCCTTCCACCACCAAACGTTCTTGTTTCGCCTTCACTCACCGAGCTCTCTTTTGCTCAACAGGCAGCCACTTCACCTAACTCTGTCACAGACCGTCCCAACCCGCCTCCACTTCCATTCCGACCCACTCCCAAAATCAATCTTCCCCGTTTTACAGGCCGTGACCCTATTGGGTGGCTCTCTGTGGCTGAGAGGTATCTCAACTTCTACAACATTCCTTCTGGTGAACGTGATTCCATCGAAGCCTACTTATTTGATAAAGCTACTTCTCCATGGGTCACATGGTTTGAGCAGCGTTACTCAACAACAAGCTGGTCAGTCTTTGTGGAGATGCTTGTTTAATCCTTCAGCTCCGGTGAGACTACCAATACTCTTGAGGCTACCTTGTCTCACCTTCAACATTCGGGTTTTGTTGACGATTACAAGGAGCAATTCATTAATCTCTCTTGTCGCTCCTCTAATGGGTCTGATTCCCAGCTTATGAACATCTTCATTGGCAGCCCCAAAGACGAAATACGTCACAAGGATTTTGCTGCTGGAACCTAATTCTCTCCATGCTACCTTTAAGATTTCACGTAATGTGGAGAACAAGCTTAGGGCCATCAAGGCCCTCCTCCTCTCGTCCAATACTCATCGTTTCACTCCCAGCACCAGTAGCCCATCCCCACACACCACGGTAAATCGCCCTCACCCAAACACTTCCACTCCACCACCTCCAAAATCGACCACCACCGAAAACATACCACCCACCCAACCTCAGGTCTATCACCTTTCTCGAGCCGAGTACAATTATCGACGAGCGAAGGGTCTCTGTTTTGCTTGCCCTGAAAAGTATTCCCCAACCCACAAATGTCCCAATACGATGATGCTGGTTATTGATCCCGAGATTCCGGATGAAGTTTACCATGATTGTGATGAGCAACATTTGGAAGGGGCGGACCTTACTCTCCATGCCCTCACTGGTTCTCCACAGGCCCAAACCATGCACCTTTGTGGAAAGATCGGAAATTTCCAATCCCTGTTTTTGTCGATTTCAGCTCTTCAGCGAACCTTGAGGTCAATGAGGATAGTCAGCGTACCTTTACGATTGCTTCTGAGGCCAAGGTCACCACAAACGGTGTTGCTCGTAATGTTACTCTCGGCATTCAGGGATACTAATTTACTGATTCCATTAAGCTCATGATGTTTGAAGTGGATGGTCAACCTCACATCATGAGGGGCATCCAATATCAGCGACGGCGGAGCTGCACTTGCTCAACTCCATGTTCTCGGCGTCGTCGCCCCTGGTGATTTCCCATCCCGACTCTTCTATTCCTAGGGAGTTACAGGTACTTTTGGGCCAACTCTCTACTTTATTTGAGGAGCCCAATGTTTTACCCCCAAGCAGGTTGTGTGAGCCCAGAATCCCACTCTTACCTGGAGCCCGGCCCATTACATCCAGGCCATATGGCCACTCTCCAGCCCAAAAGATAGAAATAGAACGCCAAGTCAAGGAGATGCTGGACCGAGATGAAATCTGGCCCAGTCACAGCCCATATTCATCTTCGGTTATTCTCGTGCCCAAGAAAGATCAAACTCAACAGCTTTGTATCGATTTTCGCTCACTCAACGCTATCACGGTCAAGAACCGATTTACACGGGAGGAATTGTTTGATGAGTTGCACGGGACACGCATATTTACAAAGATTGACTTGCATTTAGGGTACCATAAAATTTGTATGCATGAGGATGACATTCACAAAATGGCCTTATGTACACACGACGGCCACTATGAATTTTTGGTAATACCCTTTGATCTTATTAATGCTCCCTCTACATTCCAAAGTCTTATAAGCGATATTTTTGGCTCTTATTTACGCATGTTTGTTTTAGTATTTTTGATGATATAACTGTGTATAGCAAGATTATGGAAGAGCATGCGCACCATTTTCACCAACACTGGCCGTTCACCGGAAAATGAACAACGCCATGAAATCTATCTCTCGAGCTGACCAAGAGAGAATAAGTAAGAATAAATAATTTTTACTCGAACAGGTAAAAGTTCCAATTTATATAAAACACATCAACACCCCAAATATTTACCACATGAGATCTCACGGCTAAGAAAGATTAACCAACGATAGAATTTTATTTACTTAATCACTAATCACTTAATCATCACAACTTCAGAAATTCATAGTAATTAGCTTATTTTTTCGAAAAAAAAATCCTATAAAAATATGCACGAGCTCACAATAAAATATTCTACAACTTTCGTGAAAAAAGTGAGATCAGAATTATAACTTATAGAAAGTTGATATTTAAGTCGCAACGAATCTCGATAAACGTGTCAAATAGCGATTAGCTTGATAATTAACTCCACTAGCGAAGATTAAGTCGCTAATTTGAATTCGGGTCATTACAGTTATCTCGACCTAGGGCTCATCATGATCTAGGTTGGGCCAGGCTCGGCCCTAAATTTAAAGCTTAGGGCTGGGCTAGGCTTGGCTTGGTCGATGGTCAAACATAAAGAGTCTTAACCAGACCTAGCCGAGGCCATAATTTAGAAGCCTTAGCCCGCCCATCAAGGCTAGGTCATTGAAGCTAAAGGAGTTGGGCCAATATGGGCCTTAAATTTAGAAAAAATAATTTATAAAAAATTTAATGTATTGTTATTATTGATGTATAATATTTATTTTGAATATATAATTCTGTGTGGTGAACACATTGAGGAGAATAAGAGAGAGAAAATGAATGAAATAAGAAAAAACATGATAATAATCATAAATTACATTATTTTTTTTAATAAAAAGGGCCAAAATGGGGCGGACTAAGCGTGACCTCTAGGCCTTTAAAGTGATATTAATATATTATTTTATTATTTTATTTAAAAAGAGGTCGGACTGAACGAGGCTTATGAGCCCGAGGCTAGGCTAGGCTGAAGAGGCTTAAATGGGTTGGGCTGGGCTTTAAATGTATAGCCCAGACCCTACCCTATTTCAAAAGAGACTGGGCTGACCTGCCCTAAGTTGGGGCTGGGCTGGGCGGGCCGGAATGAGGCTCGAGGCCGAGTGGCCAAATGATGAGACATATCTTGACTCTGGTTGTGCCACCTTCTTCCTCTTTGTGGTAGATCCCCGTCAACTTTCTTTCCAGAGTCGAGGAATCAGATTGAGACTGACCTCCGTTTTCATACTCTTTTCTGATGGATCTTGTTTGGCTTCGCTTGAGGAGAACTTCTTCCAATAGAAGATTTGTTTTTGTTCTCGTCTCTATCATCAGGCCCAAGCAGAGGGTTTCTATGCCTTAGGTGATCGCCTTCGTCGGTGGCTGGCTTTTAGGCAAGTGGATAGTGGTGGTACTTGTTTGAGTCGATGTTCCATTATTTCCCTGTTATCTATTTCATTGGGCAGTTAATGTTCAAGATTCTTGGCGGGAGTGTTAGGGCCATCGTCGTGCATCGAGGTCAAAAAGCGTGACAACACTGTTGGACTAGTACTCGACTAGTTGTGGCGGTGAGGGTTAGACACCTTGGTCGGCTATTGGCATTATTTAGCGGCATCATGTTGGTGGAGGGGAGCGGGTCATGTGCTCCCTCCTAGGGTTGAGCATGTTGGGCCTGGACTGTGGATCATGATAATGGGATCCTGGTGGTCCTTTTCTTTTGCGCAATCTCGGAGAGAGCATATGTATTCTCTAGTCTGCATGTCTTCGTCGAACATTACCCTGGTTTATCAGTTTTGGTGTTTGTCGTGTTCTTGTGGTATGTCCCCGGTGACTATTTGTACTTATTACCATTACAATGTTGTAAGCTAGTGAAACTGTTCGTTGTGTTCATGTGGCATGTCCCCGGAGACAGGGAAAGACGGAGGGAGAGAGAGATTAATCAATTTGATTATGAAAGATCATAACCTGATTACCTGCTTGATTGGTTACATCCAAACAAAGAAAATGATATAACTATCACGTGAACAACATGTGGGGTGAGGAATTTTAGTACTTCGGAGTACTGTAGAACACCCTGCACGATCAGTGAGGGGTGAAGAAAAAAGATGAGCAATTTCGCAAAGGAAGAGCAAGTGAACTTCCAACATTGCGATTGACGGGTAAGAACTGTTAGAGGAATAAGATACTTAATCAGTTTGATTGATTGAATGGGTTTTCATTCGTTGCTTCAATTATGAATGGGTTTTCATTTGGTGCTTCAATTATGATTGTTAGATTGAATATGTCCATGAACCTTGTTTGCCTAGTTCTTATTTGGCCTTCAGATGGAACAAACAGTTATCAAAGATTGGAATTTCTAACCCATTGTGCTTGCGTGGTATGTTGTTTTCTCATTATTTGAATGGTTTAGTTTTGTTTGGCTTATGTTGGTATCAAGTATCAATTGTCATCTCAGTGAAGGTTTTGTTTGCTTTGGCATTGGTATCAAGTTGATACTTGAAGAAAACGAATAGTGCTAAACCCTCACAATTCTCAACTATTTGTTTGCTTCAAGTCAAGCCATAAAAGGAAAAGGATGTCAAACCTGGATATTTTCTTACTTGCTATTCTCTTTGGTTTGCTTGTAACTTTGCAAATTATACATGTATTTGTTTCTGTTCGTCTTTCATTTTCGATGCAATAGGTGACATCTTAAATTGGCAAGACTTTTTTTTATTGTTTTACATCGTCCTACTGCATTACACTGGGCATCTTTATCAAATATGGCTACTGCATTACACTGTGGGTGATACAATACCTCATGAGTTCTTGATAGTCTGTGTGTTTCAAGCTAGAGTTTGTTTATGATAAATCCATTAGTTAGATCGTTTTTCTCATCGTGTGCATGGTCGTTAGTATAAATATCCATTAGTTTTCAGTGGCTCTTACCCCCTATAGCTTTTGTTGTGTTCTTTTGTTGATTCAGAGGATATCTATGTCCATGAAAATAACAATGAATAACGACGTACTTGAGTGCTTTTAAAAAAACAGCAGGTGATTATTTCAGTTAATGTAGAAGAAAAAAGGTAAACCTCTGAAGCAATTCTGTGATACAATGTTCCATCATATTGTTCTTTCATAGTTTAGGCATCACGACTTCTTAGGTTGTAAACATGTATCCCAGAGAAAAGGGTCTAAGAGTGTGTTATATTGAGGTTTGAACTGATCATGAACTCTGCTGTGTATGAAGGTCTACAAACTTCTTCATGATTTACTTTATTAAAAGCACTCTGCTCCATCAATTTAGATATTTTGCACTCTGTTAGGTTTCAATATTTTGCTCTTTCATATGTTTAGGAACACTAGTGTCTTCATATATTGACTGCGGATCATATTTCTTGATCCATTTGACAGCGGGTGGAAAGCAGATAAAAGGTGTTGAATAAAGGAGGAGAAGAGAAGTTGTATATAGTGAGAAGGGATCGGGGAGTGCTCAGAAGATCAGCAAACATGTGTTTCTATTTTGTTTGTGTAGGCTCTTATTGTCTATTTTAGAAAAGACGTCTTTTTTACATGTCAGATGCACTAAACTGGGTGAACAAATTAGCTATGTAATCTACACAATTTTTACATGCTTATACACACTATACAGTTATACATATAACTAGCTTCAATTTAATATGTTTTTGGCCTTAATTATATTTTCCTTACACTTTCTAAATTTCTAGATCAATTTGTTGGTGGATGCTATAGTAACTATTGGTACCACACTATGGCAAGCTGGCAGAATACTTGGGAGTAGAATTGTTTAAAGGTTTCTTCATGTTATTTCGGTGTATCTCTCTGAAGAGACACGAAAGTAGTTCCCTTACCACACCAATTAAGCATATGCATCTCTTTCTCTTCAGAAAGAGCGATAAAGGGATGAAGACGTAGGACACCACTTCCAAAACTTAATAAATGAAATACATTTGATTGTCTTTCAACAATTTAATTTCACTTTGTTTATACAGTTCTGAGTTTTTAACTTTTATCAATGTGTATACAATTCATACGGTGTAACTCACTTGTATGCACACCGATAATTCGCACGCACGAGCGCGACGTCTTTCTGCACACACATATGCGTGTGCAGGAAGGCTAGTTAATATGAAAGATGAGCATCTAAGATAAGAATATTTTGATTAATTAGGAAAATATATGTATTCCACATCAGAGTTAAGAGATTACCGATGCATATGTCGTTATGAGACTTGATGATACAGCCCAACTATATTGCATTTCCACTTTCAATCCATGAGAAATCAACTTTGAGCGATCCTGATGCTTATACTACCAACAGCTTTTGAATATTCCAGTGTGTTCTCCTCTGATATCTTTGTAGCCTCTTGTTTTTTCGGTGATTATAATTTTCTGATGAACTATATTTTCCAGTCACCATACCTATCCCTTCTTACATGAGCAGATCCTAACTTACAAAAACTTTACGCAATCATCCCTTTTGACAGTTTTTTACAGATTTATTCAGTTCACTGATCAGAGAACTGTAAGAAGCATAATCAAGAACAACTCCTTTCTCACTCCATAGCTTCTCAAAGTCATCTGGGTTTCCACGCTTGCAATGTCCTTCTAGTAAAATGTTATATGTAATATCATCTGGAACTAGTCCCAAATTCATCATAGCATTCAAGAGCATATCAGCATTTTTCATCTGTCCTTGTTTGCATAGTCCATTCATAAGCACATTATAGGTCACAACACTTGGTACATGACCATCAGCCTGCATCTCCTTGAGCAGCTTAAAAGCAAGTTTAATATCACCCTGTTTACAAATGCCATCAATGACCATCGTATAGGTGGCATCATCAGGCTTCATACCGGCTTTTAACATCTCCCTCAACGTTTTTTCTGCCTCAATGGCTCTACGCTCTCTACAAAATCCCGAAATAAGAGCTGTGAAAGCTACATTGTCAAGCTCAATCCCTTCCTTAATCATGCCCTTCCTCATCTCCAATGCCGATTCCAACTCTCCTTCTTTGCAGCATCCATCAATAAGTGTAGTATAAGTAATCATGTCAGGCTTGAAGCCTCTCGTATTCATCTCCTCGACAAGCTTCCTAGCTTCTTGCAGATGTCCCACCTTGCAAAGGCCATTTATGAGTGTATTGTATGTAACCAAATCAGGTTTGATCCCCCTACTCAGCATTTTCCGATACATTTCCAGGGCCAAATGATGATTCCCATTCTTAGAGTGGCCATCAATCAAAGTCGTAAAAATGACGTAATTCGGAACCAAACCCGTGGCACACATTTCATCAAACAAAGCATTTGCATTATCCAACCTGCCCTCCTTACACAGCCCATTTATCAGCGCACTGTAAGTAAACAAATCAGGGCACACTCTTCTCCCCTCCATATCTATCTTCAACTTAAAACCCTCTTCTAGGTTGCCACATTTACAGTATCCATTGATCAATGTATTGAAACTAACGACAGTTGGGTTCAAACCCCTCTTGTCAATCTCATTGAAAATCGCCTGGGCCTCTCTAATCTTACCCTGTTTGCACATTTTATGCATCAAAACATTAAAGTTGTAAACATTGGGAGGAAACCCAGAATCCAAAATCTCTAAAAGAAAGCTCCAGGTGACAAGAGGGGAGCTGCAGTTGAGCATTTTATCAAGCAAATAAGCACAAGCCTGAAATGGAATCCGAAAGGCGTGCTTTCGAAGCAATCGAAAGCACTGTACGGCATCCCCAAGAAATTCGCAGTCCGCATAAGAATTGAGGAGAGCGTGAAAGACGAAATCGGAGGAGGAGAAGGTGAGTGTACCTCTGGTCTGGAGAAGAGAAGCGAAGACGGAGGAAACGGAGTCCTTGCCGCGGCGGGAGACGACGAGTCGTAAAAGGGAGTGGGCCTGAGGGAACATGCGATGGGCGGAGAGGAAGTGGGCCATGGTCAGGTATGACTGGACGGTGTGACGGAAAGTGGAGGAGGAAGAGGAGAGCCAGTTGAAGAAGGAGAGGAGAGAATGGGGATGGAGGGAACAAGGGTTAAGGGTGATGAGGTTCATGACGTCGCGGGCGGTGAGAGAAGGGAGGAGCTTTTTAAGGGAATTGGTGTCGTTGGCGGCGATGGCGTCGGAGATATGAGAGAGTAATGCTTCTTCTTTTTTTAATTCTTCGTTGTGGTTCTGACGGCGGAGAGGAGGAGGAGCGGGCGGTTGTTTGTACCAAGGAGTGGTCGAGAAGCACGGACGGTGACGGTGACAGCAGCACTTGCAATTGGTGCTGCAGATTTTGAAGGCGGCGGCCATTTTTAACCCGAGCCACACAGCACTGCACTGCACTTGGGGAAATAGCCCCTTTTTTTTGTGTCCAGTTTACTTTTTTTTTTCTTAGGCGAACGAAAGAATTGATTTGACTAAAAGATTAAAAAGAGAATCTACAATAATTTAAATTATTATATGTTCAGTACAGATCTATCAAAGTATAATTAAACGAATTAGACATAGGGTAATGACTACAAAAATTCGGAGCCTCATATCCTATCTATCTTGAAAGAACATCCCTAGAGTTTTAGAAAAAATTCTAGCCTCCTAAACTTTTATGCAGCCAACCACATCTTTGTTGTCGTCATGACCGATGCAATCACCATTGTCTATCAAGAACATCACCAAAGCCCATCACTCCATCGTCGTCGTAAGCCACCACCACCGTGTCACCTTCATCGGCGACAGCATCGCCACCTTTCTTCTCAATCACCCAATTCAAATCCTTCAATTAACAAGGAGAGGACGAGTGAATAGGAAAAAGAGAGAATCCATAAGGATCTCAAGGAATAAGAATCTCCATCACCATATCACATCCGAACAACAATCTTCGGACCAAAACCTTGAACCTGCAACAACTGGAGACAAAATCTCTTCACAACTCTCAACACTCTTAACGCTCAACGATCCTCTCTCTAAGCTTTTTCAGTCGCCGGAGCTGTCACAAGAAAAAACCTCAAGCAAGCGAGGAGTTGTCTAATACAATTTTAGTAACTATGGCAATTAAAAACATAATCTGTCGTAATTCATGAAAGAAATAAATGGAGAATCGCAACCGTTCACGGTTTTGGCAATTGGCGTGTCCTACTTACTTACAAAATGGTCATTCTATATTTCATTCTCTCTCCCTCTCTCTCTCTCTCTTTTTGTCTGAGAAATAAGTAAAATGAATTTTGCTCGCCCCGACATCGGTTACTTTTTCGTGGTCACATGATTTGTTAGAGCTTCATTTTAGTGATTTCATTTCGATCTAGGTTCTGTTAGATTGCATAAGTTCTTTAGGAACGTTGGTGTTCCCCTAGTCGTGTCATTTGGGTGGATTTATGAACAATGTACACTACGAGAAAACACTCTATAGCCGACGACCAAAAATCGTCGGCATGTTAGCCTTTGTCGTCTTCTATAGTAAACGCTGAAAAACATTCGTCAGCTATAGTGTCGTCGGGAGAACGTTGTCGGCCAAACAATAGACGACAACCAAAAATCGTCGGCCTGTTAGTCTTTGTCGTCGACTATAGTAAACGCCAACAAACATTCATCGGCTATAGTATCATCGGGAGAACGTCATCGGCCAAACTATAGCCAACAAAGATTGTGCACGTCGTCGGCTATAGTTTGGACTATAATAGACGACAAAAAAAGTAGTCGGTTTAAGTTTGTGACTTATGCCGACGACAAAGTCATCGACCAAACATTCCCCCTTCGATCAATATGGTTGATCCGGCTATACTATAGCCATCGTCGGCTATATTTTTTAACTGTCGTCGGCTATAGTATGCAAGTCGTCGGCTATAGTATGAAACTCGTCGGTTTACGTGAGCACTTTAGCCGAAGACTTTATTAAAAGTTATCGGCTAATGTTGCTGATTTATGGGGGGGGGGGAACTACAGATTCTGGATTTCTATTTCTAGAACCTGTCAATTCCACAATTTTATTCCACAATAGCCAACAACACATAAAATGAAAACAAAACACATATTCACCAACAAACACAAATTAATAATGAAACTTAAGCGTACGATACATCCTATTTGTCCTAAAAAACACATAAACTAAGGGTTATCCAAATATATGTTCTGGAAAACATAAGGGGTACTACAATCATATCTTGCTGATCCTCTTACTGATGTGGAGCATCGAAGGGCACTGGATAGATGAAAACGGTGGTGGGGTCGGGACCTAGAGTCCTTGCGCCCAAAGTTGTGCATTCATTTCCTAAAAATAGGAAGCCATCTGAGCTTGCATCTCCTCCAACTGAGCCTGCTTAGCAGCAATCCATCTCTCAGTCTCTTCCCGCTGTCTCTGATGATCCATCGCCTGTCTTTGCAGTTTCTCCTATAGCTGAGCAGCCTCGGAAGATCCCGACTTGCATGCAAAACCGGGAGTCTTCATCAATACCCCATAACTAAGCTGTCCTAGACCCCTGCGGTAGTAATTGCTCCCTCGTGGGGGGAAAGCGTTAGCCATGATCCTCGCCCCAACTGTCACATCAGATTGATCGATCTGAGATATGGCCTGGGGGAAGTCCTCATCCTGGGTCTCAAGCCATTGCTCCCTTACGATCTGAGTCAACACCTCCTCAGTCAGCTCCTGCACTCTCGCCTGATTGACAAGGAAAACAAAATAATATATTAGCAAACATACATAAAAAAAAGAGTTAGAGAAAATACATATATAAGAAATTATGTTAAGTTATATGGGCATACGATTTACAATATCTTCGGTGGACTAAGGATACGCTTTCTCAAGTGTATACGCAAACCGGTTGACTTCAAGGTGTTGGTTGGCCGCCTCGTCCATATAACTAGCAAAGGATCTAGAACCGGCATGATGGTTACTTGTGTTTTTTCCCCGGTTCGCCGCGTTTATTTTAGAAATGGCCTTCATGGATAAACATATATTAATTAAAAAAAATATTAGGAAACTAATTTCGCCAAATAAGATACAAGTAAACACAAATATAATGTTACATATATACCTCAAACTATCGGTTTTTGAAGTGGATTAGAAGCCACTGTCACTTGTACTCTCTATACATAAACTAGAGGGGGGGGGGGGGGGGGGTACCCAAACGGCCATTGCCATGCATCCGCCAGTGCGAGCATAGCTCAGCTTTCCACTCCTTGTACCTATATATGCAACATAAATGTTAGAAAGTGACTATACATGATCAACATAATATCTCAATATATATTATATAACTCCCATTACCTTTTTCCTTGAATCTCATTTGCCCAGGTGGATTTAAGGTACTCCGGAACATCAAACCACACCTGCAATGTACCAATTTATGGTAATATATATGTATATTTATTAGGACTTAATTAATATAGGTATACATACATAATAAATATCTAACTAACTCACCGACATAGCGTTGTTCACCATGTTCTTCACTTCTTGTGGCACCGAGGATCACTCTCCCAACAGAACAGGGACTTTGCCCTGTATTATTAGTAAGTTACAAATTAAATAACCAAGGTATTTACTCGATTTTGACGTCGATGTGTTTGTTACCCTTGCACTAAAAAGAGGTGTATCAAACGGCACACAGACGTATGCTTCTTGTGGGTGGATGTAATGGAGCTCTCCTAAAATAGGCTTTTCATGGTCATCGACATCAAGCAGGGCAAGTACGTTCAAAGGCATGAAGAGGATAGCCGGTTCTCCATTTGGTACCCCCGATGACGAGGTACCTGAAGCACCAACATGAGAGGTAGAATGAGCTTGGGCCGTAGAAGGAGAAGGCGCATGTCGGGTAATGGAAGACATACGGTGAAAGGACCCAACCCTGATTTAGTTTCCTAAACTGGAATCAAACCCCTTCTAAAAAATACGAACCAACAAAAACCATTAAAATTTCGGCAGAGTAACGATACTAATGCGGAATTGCCATTAACCTGCACCCAGAAAATACACTTCATCCTATGCCACAAAAGCCAAACCGTGGGCACCAATCCCATCCGGATTTCTCAATATCATAACAATAATAATAAACAGTAAACAAAACTATATAATATAGAAAATCCGGGAACAACCACATAAAACATGTATCAGAATCGTATCAGAGCGACATCTAGTGTATACACTACCAGAAGAAGTACTATATCCGACGAGGTCCTCAAAGAACGACCGACGAGAAGGGATCTCGTCGGTTATAGTAAACTATAACCGACGACAGGATTTTCTCGTCGGTTATAGTTTTTTGATCGTCGAGATTTTCTTGTCATCGGTTATAGTCGCTGGAAACTCGTCGGTTATAGTTTTCGACTATGTCCGACGATTTTTTTTACTATTACCAACGATTTTTTCATATCGTCGGTTATAGTTTCTTATTTCAGATCTGGGCAGCAGCTCGATCTGCCATTCAAAAAACTTTCCATTTTTTCTGAAAATGCTCTGAAATCGATCTTTGGGTGATGTCGAGAATGAGTTCGTGATGATTCATGCGCATTATATATAGGTACATCGTGCTTAATTAATATATATATGTGTTGTGCATGCATGTATTAATGCTTAATTTGTTGAATATATAGATCGATTGATATTAATTGATTTTGAATATATATATATATATGTTGATCGATCGATCGAGTTAATTAATTAATTGATTCTTGAGTTTGAGTAATTGATCGATGGTTGATTTTGAGTACGTACGCATGATTGATCGTAAATATATATTAATTGTTGTTAATTTTAATTTGATTATTGTGAATATATATATATATAGCAATAACTAGCTAGCTAGCTAGGGTGATTAATTAATTTAATTAATATATTGCATTATATATATTGTGATTATTATATATATAGGATTAAATGTACACTAGCTAGCTAGCTAGTACGTACATGTACATACGTGCATGGTTAACGTTATATATATATATTTAGATTTTTGTGATCGATTATATATATATAGTTAGGGTGTATGTGTGTGTATATATATATTAAAATTATGGGAATTAAAATAATAAATATTTATATCTAGCTATGAAATTTGAATTAATAAGATCATGGGTATATATACATGCAGTTATAATTTTCAGGATGGATAAGAGTTGGATATGTCTTCCAAGATGGGATGTAAGATATCACTGTGGAATTAGAAGTTTTGTAGAATATGTGAAGGTTAATTGTGGAGGGATGACAATTCATTATTGTCCGTGTACAAAATGCCAATGTCGCAGCGAGCGATATCGTTTTCACATCGATAAAGTATTGGAGCACTTGAAGAAAAACGGGTTTTGGGATAAGTACACATGTTGGATTTATCACGGTGAGAGCTCAACAGTTGGTCAACATGATCACGGACAATTTTTTGAGAGTGGCAGTACATCCAATGATCCAACAACAAGGTTGATCAACGATATATTTCCTCATGAGAGCGGTATATTTGCTCAAGCACCGGATATCGATATCCCTCCCGCCGTTGGAGACTTCCCTCATATTGAGCCAGTCCAGCAATTACCTACAGCTGTCAACACTGCTGGTATGGACAAGTACAACAACCTCATTGCCTTCCAACAGACCCCGTTGTACAACGGGTGTAATAAGACTGTTCTCGAAAGTGTTATGGGAGTAATGAAGCTCAAAGTGGAGAACAAAATGAGTGTGAAGGCTGTTGATGATTGGCTGAAGTGGTCTGGTTCGTTGTTGCCCCCCGGTCATCGTCTTCCTACCACTCATCGTAAGGTGCGACAGATTCTTAAACATCTTGGCCTTTCCTACATCAAAATCCATGCTTGTAGATATGATTGTGTTCTCTTCTGGGGTGAAGATGCTTATGGGAATGATCTTGAATCCCTTGATGAATGCT
Source organism: Geum urbanum (assembly GCA_946800695.1). Taxonomy (NCBI): domain Eukaryota; kingdom Viridiplantae; phylum Streptophyta; class Magnoliopsida; order Rosales; family Rosaceae; genus Geum; species Geum urbanum. Next base: position 903,167 of record OX327008.1, on the reverse strand, counting down.
CGGTATGTGGTACAGATAGGTATAAGTTGACTCCTGCCGGAAACAAGAAAGCTGTGAAGATACTTCGGTATTTTCCCCTGATAGATAGGCTAGAACAGTTGTTCATGTCTGCACACACGGCTGAAGCTATGAGATGGTGGGCCGAGAAGAATTTGCCCGACGGTGATACGCTTATACACCCTGCTGACGGAGAGGCTTGGAAGCACATGGTGAAGGAGTTTTCTTATTTTGCATCAGAGGTTCGAAATGTTTGGCTGGGGCTGTCATCTGACGGATTCAACCCTTTTGGCAACATGATTCTTCAATACAGTATATGGCCAGTTATTTTGGTACCGTACAACCTTCCTCCATGGATGTGCATGAAGAAAGAATACAATATGCTCAATATGATCATTCCAGGGCCGGGTTATCCAGGAAAGTGTCTCGATGTGTATTTGAGACCCTTGATTGAGGAGCTTAAGTACTTGAGTGAGCATGGTCATCCCACTTATGACAAGTTCAAAAATGAGATGTTCCAGATTCATGCCATGCTTGTTGGCACCATTAGCAATTTTGGAATGAATACGATTTTGGGCAGCTAAGCAATCATCCTGAGATAGTGGCGTCAATTCCTGACAAACCCGACAGGTATAAATTCTGGACACACAAAAGTATTTTTTGGGAACTTCCTTATTGGTCCAAGTTGCTGATCAGACACTACTTAGATGTCATGCACATAGAGAGAAATGTGTACGAGAGTGTGGTCGGCACAATGCTGAATTGGGAGGGAAAAACTAAAGACGGCCCGAAGGCACGCATTGATCTTAAAAGGATGGGACTGCGAAAACATTTGTGGTTGAGAGATGAGAAGAAAAAAATGCCACAAGCTCATTATACCGTGAAGCCTGCCCAGAAGAGTGAAATTTTTGGCTGGATGGGTAATCACTACCAACATAAACACTTTAGGCAACGAAATTGAAAACAACGCGCAACGACATGGGGAATTCGTTGCCTATAGTTGACAATAGGCAACGACATGAATTTTCGTTGCCTATTGTAAACTATAGGCAACGACATCTTTGCCTATAGTAGTAAAATTGTTGCCTAAAGTCCATTTTATAGCCAACGAAAAAAATCGTTGCCTATAGTTTTCGTTGCCTAAAGTATGGTTATAGGCAACGAAAAAATCGTTGCCTATAGTTTATAGGCAACGAAAAATAATTATAGGCAACGAATTACTATTTCGTTGCCTATAATTAGTATTATATCAGATCTAGCCAGCAGCTATTCAAATCAAAATCGGTGGAAAAATCTGAAACGTTCTGGAATCGCCAGTACATTTCAGGATGGACAAGAGTTGGATGAGGCTGGATAGAACTGATGCAAGATATGGGCAGGGAATTAGGAGATTTCTGGAATTTGTGGCGGCTAATTGTGGAGAGTTGCCAGTGCATTATTGTCCATGTAAACAATGTCGGTGTCGCGGCAATCGTTGTCCCATTGCTACAGTTGAGCGACACCTTCATAGAAACGGATTTTGGAATAAGTACACCCGTTGGATTTATCACGGTGAAGCATCAGCAGCCGATCCGCATGATCATGGACAATTTGCTGATACTGCGAGGTCATCCAATTATGATCCCACCAGGAGGTTCATCGACGATATGTTTCCTCATGAGAGCGGTGTATTTCATGATTCTGAAGCACCCGTATATGTTCCTCCAGAAGTTGAGAATTTCCCTCACATTGAGCCAGTCCAGCCATTACCTAGAGTTTATGTCAACACACGTGGTATGGACAAGTACCACAACCTGATTCAGATGCATCAAACTCCGTTGTACCACGGATGTCCTAAGACAGTCCTTGAAAGTGTGATGGCAGTGATGCAGCTAAAAGTGGAGACCAAGAGCACCGTGGCAGCGGTCGATAGGTGGCTTCAGTTGACTGGTGATCTGCTGCCCCCCGGTCATCGTCTTCCCCCCACTCATCGTAAGATACGACATGTCCTCAAAGATCTTGGACTTTCCTACACCAAGATTCACGCATGCATGTATGATTGCGTTCTCTTTTGGGGTGTAGACGATGACGGGAAGGATCTATCGAAGCTTGAATACTGTCCGGTGTGTGGTACGGAAAGGTGGAAGTACACTCCTGCAGGAAACAAGAAAGCAGTGAAGATACTTCGGTATTTCCCACTTATTGATAGGCTGGAAAGGTTGTTCATGTGTGCATTCACGGCGAAAGCTATGAGATGGTCGGCTGAGAGGACTTTGCCTGACGATGATATCCTTAGACACCCTGCTGATGGTCAGGCTTGGAAGCACCTGGTGAATGTGTTTTCTGATTTTGCAGCTGAAGTCCGAAATGTTTGGCTGGGGCTATCGACTGACGGATTCAACCCCTTCGGCAACATGAGTCAGAAGTACAGCATATGGCCCGTTATATTGGTACCGTACAACCTTCCTCCGTGGATGTGCATGAAGAAAGAATATAATATGCTGACTCTGTTGATTCCAGGGCCGGGTTATCCAGGAAAGTGTCTGGATGTGTACATGAGGCCATTGATTATAGAGCTTCAGCACTTGAGTACAGTTGGTCATCCCACTTACGACAGGTTTAAAAATGAGATGTTCCGAATGCGTGCTATGCTTGTGGGCACAATCAGTGATTTTCCAGGTCGAGGGATGTTGTCGGGAAACCCAACCAAGGGGTACAGGGCCTGTCCAGAGTGCATGACTGCCATGTTTGGACAAGCTCATTGCTCGAAGATTGTCCATATGCGTCACCGATGTTGGCTTCCACGACATCACCCATTTCGCCAGGACGCCCAGGCTTTTGACGGCACTATAGAAGAAGGTCTGCAACCCATGGGATGGACTGGAGATGAAATCTTAGAAGTCCTGAATGAGTATAATTTTGGGCCATTGAGCAATCATCCTGAGGTTGTTGCGACTATACCGAAGATACCCGACAGGTATAAGTTCTGGACACACAAGAGCATCTTCTGGGAACTCCCGTACTGGCGGATGTTGCCTATCAGGAACTATCTAGATGTCATGCACATAGAGAAGAATGTGTGTGAAAGTGTGGTGGGCACCGTTCTAAATTGGCAAGGTAAAACCAAAGATGGCCCTAAAGCTCGCGTTGATTTGGAAAAAATGAAACTGCGGGAACATCTGTGGTTGAAAAAGAAGGGGAGAAAGATGCCCCAAGCTCCTTACACGGTCACGCGTGACGAGAAGCATGAAATTTTTGTGTGGATGGCTAACGTCCAGTATCCTTATGGGTTTGCTGGAAATATAAGTCAGTGTGTTAACTACAGGGACAATAAGATTTATGGATTAAAGAGTCATGACTGCCATGTACTACTTCAACGCCTCTTCCCTATTATGATTCGAGGGTACTTTGATGATGAGGTGGTAGAGCCGTTAGTGGCGCTGTCAAGGTTCTTTCAAAAGTTATGCACCAGAGAAGTGAAAATGTCAGACCTCGAAGAAATGCGAAAGGACATCATTTTTATCATGTGCAAGTTGGAGAGGATTTTCCCCCCAAATTTCTTCGACATCATGCCTCACTTGATGATGCATCTTCCCGAGCAATTGATGCTCACCGGTCCCGTTCACTACACTTGGATGTATCCAATGGAGAGGTATATACCCCGCATTTGTATGATGTTTGCTAATTAAGTCTTTATATATTAATTTATTCTTGTTCTACGTACAACAATAATAACAAGCTGTTTTCATCATTGTAGACAACTGGGAGAGTACAAAGGGTATGTACATAATACATCTGCACCTGAAGGGTGTATCGCCGAAGCATATCTTGCGAACGAGTGCGTAACGTACGTCAAACTGTATTTGGGAGCGCTTGAGGACCCACATTCGAATATGTCGGTAGATGAACCCCAGTTCAACCTTTCTGTAGTCTCTAATGATGTTTATCCACAGAGTAGGTTGCACGGGGAGTGGGAGTTGACACCATATGAGTTAGACATTGCACACTGGTGTGTACTCATTAATTGTAAAAAAGTTAAATATTGGAAAGACACACACCTTGGAAGTCCAGAGGTTCGCGGGGATGTTGCGTACCACAACCGGACCTTTGCAAATTTTTTTGGCACATGGGTGAGTATATATTCATTTAGTCATAATATATATGACGTGTAAAAGCAAATTGTGACGGTTATTTATATGAAATGTCGTATCTAATGTTGACGGTTATTTATTTCAGATGAACTATGTAGAAGATGATGGTTACCCACAATGGTCACACGCATTGAGGCTCTTGGCTATGAAACCTATATCATCAAAAGTTTACGCGATGTGTAGGGTCAATGACGTGAAATTTATGTGTCAAGAAAGAGACAATAGGGTGAAGACACAGAATTGTGGGGTAATGGTGCATGGTGGGGATAACGACCCTGACTACTACGGGGTACTCCATTCAGTGGTTGAACTCATGTATGGTGAGCGCATGAAAGTTTACTTGTTTAAGTGCAGATGGTTTGATACTCGTCCGGAGAACGTTCGCATCGATCAATATGGATACATTTCCGTGAATACTGCCACAAGTTGGTATGAGGAGGATCCTTTCGTTCTTGCCACATCGGTCAAACAAGTGTTTTACCTTGACGATCTTATGAACAGACCCCCCTGGAAAGTAGTAAACCATGTGCAAGCTAGGAATGTGTACAATGCTGCCACACTTGGTGAAAATGAAGATGACGAAGAAGTTGCAGCATACCAAGAGGGAAATGGAATTGACATTCCGGAATCCGATACAATTCGCCATTATAATGTTCGACCTGGTATTGTGGTTCAAAATTCTGGAGCAGCACTTCTAAATGTTAATCCAAATGACTTTGATGAAGACTCGAGTGACGAGGACGAGGAGCGACACCTATTACCAGACTTCAACTATCAAACTGCGTCAGACTCTAGCGATGATTCTGATTATCAGCCTTAGTTAGAGATGTAATTGAGTATAGTCTTCGAGCTTGTATTGAGTTGATTAACTCCTAAATGTATATATGTGTTGATCGAATCGAAGTTTACTTGTGTAATTTGATGGATTAGTTTAACGGTTATTTTCATGTATGTTGTGGAAAACATGTGAATTTCGTTGCTTATAAATTGAAGTTCGTTGCCTTTAACATTGATTTCGTTGCCTTTAACATTGATTTGGTTGCCTTTAACATTGATTTCGTTGCCTTTATCATGGATTTCGTTGCCTTTATCATGCATTTCGTTGCTCATAGTATACGCAACGAAAATTTCGTTGCCTATAGTATATGCAACGACATATTTCGTTGCCTTTAGGATCCAGTCGTTGCCTAAAGTATACGCAACGATACGCTTCGTTGCATAAAGTCTTGAATTCGTTGCCTAATGTATATGCAACGAAAAATTCGTTGCCTATAAGTCCTCCTCGTTGCCTATACTATAGGCAACGATGCCACCATTTCGTTGCCTATAAGTCCTGGAATATATTCCCAGCTCGCGACCAGCGCCGCCGCAACTAGCATTCTCTCCGCAAACCTCGCCGGATTTCTGCCCTCTCCGCAACCCGAAAAGTACGGTTCGCATTCTCCCTCTCTCCTTACTTGAATAAACAACGTGATTTTAGTTGGATTTGTGTTGGGTTGTTTGTTAGGTTGATTTTAGATGGATTTGTGTTGTGATTTAGGTTAGGTTGTGTTGGATTTGTGTTGGGTTGTTTGTTAGATTGATTTTAGTAGGATTATATTGTGGATTAGAGGATTATATTGTGGATTATATTGTGGATTAGGATTATATTGTGGATTGTGGATTAGGATTATATTGTGGATTATATTGTGGATTAGGATTATATTTAGTTTATGTAATTAGAATTGGGAATAATTAGAATTGGGAATAATTAAGTGTGATTTTAGTTTGGTTATTTAGTTTAGGTAATTAGAATTGGCCGGGAATAAGTGTGATTGTTAGTTTGGGTTGTTCATTTTAGTTAGACAAAATTTAAATTTAGGTTATTGTTGCCTCAATTGTACGTAAGGTATTCATTATGTTATTTTGTTGTAGACATTAATAAAAATGTCCGTGTTCAAAAGATTGATTCCCGGGAAAAGTGGGAAACAAAAAGGAGCTTCCTCCTCGTCACCTCAAGGAGCGACACCTCAAATGTCCTCCGGGTTGAACCCTCAAGGACCCAGGAGTGGGTCTAGGTCCGTTGGTCAGAGTTCTGGAAGCACCGTACCGGACAGTCTTGAGACCGTCTATGTACATTCCAATCGTCATCTCCAACTATATACAGCATCCCAGGATCCCCAAGGTCCACGTCACTCGGTGTCTCATGAACGACCCTCCCGCAACAGCAGCCGAAACTCCACCACGGAATCCGGTCGTCACTCAGTCAGCGGCGAACGCCCAAATAGTACGAGGGTACTATGGCCAAACCAGCAGGACCCACCGCGTATGCCACCTCTTCCTCCCAATGCGGCGACGCCACAACCTAATTCCGGATCATCTGGGCCATCCGGCAGTGCATCCCGCACGGATTCTGTGCACTTATGCCCGCCAAGGGACTTGTTCTTCCCTACGGTTATTCCGAAGATACCTCAGCTCGACCCTAACAACGTGGCCGTCTATGATGAGGACCCGTTCACGACGCCTGAGGAAGCATACACATATGAGCCGTTCTCTCAACCTCTGTTGAGTGTGAGGGTTAAGGGTCAGCTCACTTACGAGAATGGTAAGTTTATGTTCATTTACTAGATACAGTACATTAAATTAGGTTCTATTTCTTAATTTCCTTCTTTTGTACCGTGTCTTAGGCACCGTCGTCAACCCTAAAGCTAAACAGAGCAGAGGTACCACAACCGGGAAGGGTATTGAAGATCGAGTTGGTGACAATCAGGCTCATATTGATTATGAAGATGATGGGGAGGCTATCGAGTATTCTGACAAAGGGATGTATGCTAGCCAAGCAGGATTTGTCATACGTGATTTCGTCCCGATGTTGTGGGACTCGTGGGGTTCAGTTGATGCTGAAGTGAAGGCCCGAGTGCATAATGCACTGTCGGTGAGTTAAATTTACATTAATTTGTCATAAAAATATACGTTCTTATATATTATTGTAAGGCACCAAACATACATATTTATGAGGCTAATTATGTATACGTGTATTGCAGCAATGGTTTATTATTGACGATCGGCTGAAGGAGCCCGGGGGGTGGTGTGAACGAAAGCTCACGTCTAGGTGATGTGATTTTGGATTTATATAAGGCTAAGTATCCTTATATGATTTGTGAATACGTTAGATTTGTGAATATAAAGTGTTGGTTATATGATATTTTTGTTGCATCAATATAGGTATCGAGAGTGGAAGTCCCACTTGAAGAAGTTCTGGGAGGAGAACATAGATAAAGGCCGAAATGGCACTCCAAGTGAGTTCAGATACCGGGAGTACGAGTGGAACTGGCTTATAGCCCACTGGAAGCATCCCAAGCTTGTGGTATGCACATGAATTGATTTGCGTACCTAAATCTAAACTAATATTATTATTATTAATTTACCTACATTTTATGTTAGTAGGTAAATCTCTATCTATGTTATTAATTTAATATGTAGGTAAATCTCTAATATATTGTGTAGGTAAATTAAATTATACAATTTACATTGTTTATACGAAGTAAAGATAGTGAACTGTATTAGTGATTGAGATGCTAGAAATTAAAACCAAAAATAACAAAGATTAAATTATTTCCCTGCAGAATAACATGAAAAAACCTAGAAATTAAAGGAAACAATTCTAGGTCAGAGGACTAAATATGTGAAAAATAAATGGGTTGGATTTTAATCAAAAAAATTAATGTTGCGAGGATATTCTCTAATTTATGCTATATATATAATTGGCTAATAATTGTGCACATTTTCTTATTCTACAAGCACATTTCGAAACAAAATGCTAAAAACCGAGCGCAGAACGTGAACCCACATCATTGCGGTTCCCGAACGTATGAGAGATGGACTCGACGTGGGGCAAGGTTGGAACCACAGACCGATCCTCTCGTGTATTCCATCCGACATGGGTATCCGAACAACCCTGAATATGTTGTAAGTATCTAATAAATATTTGTCCATATTTGATACATCTCATGTTTAATTAATTCTTGTATTTTACTCAATTATTAATGCGTCACCGATTTTGCATTGTCTATTAGGAGAGATTGGTTAAGTCGATCCCGAAGGTGCGTGCTAAAGTAGCTCGAGAGCTGCATCAGGGGTGCACGGAGGAAGAGGTGACCCAGTATGCATCTCAGGTTGACCACATGACGCCCATTAATGCGGCGAGGTGCGTGTCAGATGCGATTCCCGTTGGAAAGAACAAGTTTTGGGCCAAGGGGATGGGTTACAGAGGAAATGGAGTCTTGAAGATGACTCCAGAATTCTCCAGCGGGTCCAGCAATTCTAGGTCGTCCGGCGTACAAGAGCAGATTCGGAGGCAGGAGGAGCAGATTCGGAGGCAGGAGGAGGAGTTGGAGGAGATGAGGCGTGCCAGGGAAGCCATGGAGCAGGAAAGAGCCCGTGAGAAGGAGCAGCACGACCAAATGTGGGCATTCTTTCAATCTCAGCAACCTCGGGGGGCTTCGCAGCCGCACCCACAGACTCAGCCAAATCTGTTCACGCCTACAACACAGCCGCAGTATTTTGGGGGTCACCAGCAGCCGCCGTTATATGGGGACCACCAGCAGCCGCCGCAGCAGCATCAGTTTTGGACGGGTGCCGAGCAGCCGCCGCCTCCGCCGCCGCAGCATCAGTTTTACGGGGGTGACCAGCAGCCGCAGCTTCATCAGTTTTATGGGGATGACGACCAGCAGCACCAGGAGGGTTCACACGAGGACTTCCTCAATTCTGTTAACTTTGATCAGTAGCACGTAGCTAGTTTTTGATTTCGGTTGAAATGTGTACGCTGTTGTGGTTTGAACTCATGTAAATGTTGCAGATTCTGGAATTGGGCCCAATCCAGAATCAAGTATTTTTTTTAAAAATTACACCCACTATAGGCAACGGAATGGACCAATTTCGTTGCCTATAGTTTGCCAGAAATGCAAAAATTCAAACTATAGGCAACGAAACTCTTAATTATAGGCAACGAAATCCTAAAGTATAGGCAACGACGTCGTTGCCTATAGTTTGAAAGGTGACCTGTTGTGTAGGGTTTAGGCAACGAAGAAATCGTTGCCTATAGTGAAACTATAGGCAACGATTTAAGCTGGTCGTTGCGTATTGTTGAAAACCCTAACCCCTAAACCCCGAACTATAGGCAACGAATGGGTTATTGATTTCGTTGTCTATAGTTTAGTCAACGATGTATAGGCAACGAAAGTATAGGCAACGAAAATTCGTTGCCTATAACTATAGGCAACGAATTTTGGACTATAGGCAACGATTTGAGATCGTTGCCTATACCTGTTATTCTGGTAGTGAATGTCAGGTATCCTTCAGGCTATGCCGGAAATATAAGTCGATGTGTTAACTTCAAAGACAACAAGATGTGCGGACTAAAGAGTCATGACTGTCATATACTGCTCCAACGCCTCTTCCCTGTTTTTATTCGAGGGTACCTGCCCAAAGAGGTGGTGGAGCCGTTAGTGGCTTTGTCAAGATTATTTCAGAAGTTATGCACGAGAGAAGTGAAGAAATCGGACTTGTTGGAAATGCAACAGGACATCATTTTTATCATGTGCAAATTCGAAAGGATATTTCCTCCAAACTTTTTCGACATCATGCCTCACCTGATGCTCCATCTTCCGGAATAATTGTTGCTTACTGGTCCAGTACACTACACATGGATGTATCCTATGGAAAGGTACGTAATGCATCTCTGAATCTGGCTATATATATGTCGATCTTTAATATTATTTATTCACTTATATATTGTTGCAATAAGCATAACATGCTCGATCTGTAATTACCAATTTACAGACAATTAGGGGACTACAAAGACTATGTGATGAACAAATCTGCACCCGAAGGGTGTATTGCTGAAGCATATATTGCGCATGAGTGCGTAACGTACACCAAGTTGTATTTGGGAGCGTTGGAGGACCCTCCACAACATATGCCCGTAGATGGAGGCCAGTTCAACCTTTCGATCATCTCCGATGATGTTGAAGTTTCTGGAAAGTTGCCAAACTCGTACAAGTTGGAACCTTATGAGCTAGTCATTGCCCATTGGTCGGTATTGATTAACTGTCCAGAAGTTAAATATTGGAAAAATTTGCACCTTTACTGCCCTGCTATTTCCGGTGATGTTGAGTATCACAACAAGACGTTCGCAAACTATTTTGGCAACTGGGTAAGTTGATACTTAAATTGACCTGTTAAGTGCATGTCTCGCATCCTATTTATAGTTAAGTTAATAAATGATTATTTTCAGATGAATCATGTACAAGATGATGGTATCCCTCAGTGGTCACACGAATTGAGGCTCTTGGCGCAGAAACCGGTAACTTCCAGAGTTTATCCTATGTGTAAGGTAAATAGCGTGCTATTTATTTGTGAACTTAGAGATGTCAGACGAAAAACACAGAATTCTGGGGTAATGGTGCATGGTGGGCAGAATGGAGTTGACTATTACAGTGTTCTCCATTCAGTTGTTGAATTAATATATGGGGAAGGCATGACCGTGCACTTGTTTAAGTGTAGATGGTTTGATACCGACCCTCAGAACACAAGGACCGATCAATACGGGATTTTTTTGGTGAATACTGCCACAAGCTGGTATGAAGATGATCCATTTGTGTTGGCCACGGCGGTGAAACAATTGTTCTATCTTGATGATCTTGTGCATAAAGGCGCGTGGAAAGTGGTTAACCATGTTCTTCCACGAAACATATACAGTGCCTCAACCCTTGGTGTGACCTTGGATAATGAAGAAGTCAGTGCATACCAAGAGCCGAACGCAACTGGTATTCCTGAAACCTCAACAATTCGCCTTAATAATGTGAGATAGGGCAGTGTGATACGAATTCCTCAACCGAATCTTCTTGATGTTAATCAAAATGAAGACAATGAAGACTCAAGTGACGAGAGAGCTCACATCTTACCTGAAATTAACTCGGAAACAGAGTCAGACTCAAGCGATGATTCTGATTATGCGCCTTAATTAGTGTATATATATGTATGTTATTTTGACTTAGAACGTGCAATGTAAAATGAATTTTATTCAGATTATCGACTGCCCATTGTGTCGATCGATGAAATTGCTATATATATATCGATCCCCATCATAAATGAGAGAGATCGAGAGATCGATCGGAAAAAAAATACAACCGATCGATTAATAATGTCGTATTATTAAATAATAATTTTAATATTTCGTATTAACTATTAATAATTTTGTATTAACTATTAATAAATATATATATTAATACACTACATATTTAATTAGTTTACCGGCATAAATGAAAAATAAATAGAAGAACTATATCCGACGATATGCATAAGTAATATCGTCGGATATAGTTGAACCGAAACTATATCCGACGACATGCATGAAAGGACCCAACCCCGATTTAGCTCCCTAAATCGGAATCAAACCCTTTCGAAAACACGAACCAACAAAAACTTTTCAAAATTTGGGCAGAGTTTTGTTACTAACGTTGAATTACCATTACTTGCACCCAGAAATTAACACTTCGTCCTATGCCACAAAAAGCAAACCGTGGGCACCAATCCCATCCGGATTTCTCAACATCAATATAATCAACAACAGTAAATAAACTGTACTATGTATATATGTATATCCGTGAAAATCCGCACAAACATGTATCAGAACGTATCAGAGCGACCTCTAGAGTAAAACATATACAATATGTACATCAGTAGGCGAAACAAGAACCTACTGGAAAACACAGGTGACTCTGATCACTAGCCTCCAAACCGCTACGTGAAACACCAAACCTGAACTGCAAACTGGGCACGGAAACCGAAAAGCCCAGGGGAAAGACAATAAACACGTTAGAGTGAGTGGACGAAAATAAATGTCTTTCACCGAGTAATATATACGTATAAAATCATATGCGAGTCAAATGCATAAGTAAAGAAAAGGTACACGAGGGAGACTTCAACTCCTCACGCGTCCGGGTACACGAGGGAGACTCCAACTCCTCACGCGTACAGAGCATGCAATATAAAATCGCGGAATCACTCATGGACTACCACGCGATAGCACAGTCTGAATCACGGGATCCCAGACCCACATGTGATTCCTAGCCAGAAAGGCCTCGGGTCAGGATATCTGTCCCCCCCGGAGCGTACTCGGGGATCAGCCGAGAAGCCAATGTGTATCGATACAACAACATATACTGAGACTGTACTCTGTGTAAACCAAACCATAAATCTTTTCTATGCACATGCTTTAAACTTAATATGTACGTATAAATATATTCGTATACGTATATTCGTATATGCATAATCGTAAAACACATGCTCGTAAAATCATAATCAATCTGCATGCTCAAGTTCGTAAATCATAAATAAGGACTCGCAATCAATCCATGAAAATAAAGTGTCCACTCACAGACTCTCGAAACGCGCACACGCGCTACACTCGTGGTCCGGCGGAAGATCCCTCGCCTGAAGCACGATCACGATCCAGATCTCGATCACGATCTCCTAAATATTCACAAAACACAACTGATCAAAATCATAGTCCACAACACTGTACTGATGCACGGAAACCAACCGTTCCCGGAAATACGAAATGCAATACAAAATGTATAACGGTAATCCCGAAATCCCCACTGGAAATCTCGACTGACAATCGGCTAACCAAATCGACCCAAAAACCTCCGGAAAATGATCAGGGCGCGATTACGAGAAAAATGACACTAATTACATCGAAATCTGAAAAGTTGACTTTTTCCCCTCGCCGTTGACCGCCGGCGGCGGCGCGCCGTCAACGGTGGAATCACGCGGCGAAAATCTCCAGACCAGACCATCTCGACCACACGAATCACTTTCCCTTCTAACATGAAGACCAATTCAGCCCGGAACTACCTCAACCGACAAAAATCCGATCGGAATTCAACTCCGGCAACCCATTCGGGTTCACCGGAAAAACTCTACCAAACAACAACAAACCACATAGGAAGCTTCCTTGGGGCAAGGCGAGTCAAAGCCCTCACCCCTCGGCCACCAAGGGTCACCGGAAAGCCTCCCCCCATCAAGGCCGAATTCCGGCAAAATAACCCACATCGGGTTCCCTTAAAATCTCACCAATTCACATCAACACATACACCAATCAACTCGAAATTGAACAAGGAATCGAACCATACCCTTGCCGACGTCGGAGGTGGCCGGAATCAAGGTCGTCGGAAGGTGAAGACCAAAACGGTAACTTTCCCTTTTTGTCCAAAAAGTCAACTTACCAAAAACAGAAAGTCAACGATGGTCAATGCAAATTCGTGTTTTTACGACTCTTTTCTGACTTTTCGATATTTATACTCGTCCCTCGGGTCGATCAACGGTTCAAAATGAAAATACGAAATGATTCGGATAAGCTCGAAACATTCGGATAAACTCGTCGAAACCTGAAACTTCAAATAATCATAAAATATTCCTCGGTTATCGGAAAAATCTTCCGGAACCGTCCACGAACTCGAAATCACGTACTCTACAATTTCCGTGAAGACACCCAACTCAAATTCTTGACTGAAAACATAGTCGCGAATCGAATCGACAAACCACACAATATCGTAAAACTGCGACTATAACCAAATCTCGAGAATCGTGCCAAACACACATCTGATTCTGGTTCGGGTCGTCACAAATCTACTCCCCTTAAAGAAATTTCGACCTCAAAATTTACGTACCTGTCAAGTGAACAGATGAGGATACTGCTCCCGCATACGCTGCTCGGTCTCCCAAGTGGCCTCCTCAACTGAATGGTTCTGCCACAAGACCTTCACCAGCGGAATCACACGGTGCCTCAACTCTTGCTCACGACGATCGAGAATCTGCACTGGCTCCTCAACATACGATAAATCCTCTCTGATCGAAAACTGCTGTGGGGCTATCACATGTGAAGGATCTGAGATGTACTTCCGCAACATCGAAACATGGAAGACATCATGCACACGAGCCATCTCAGCCGGTAACTCAAGTCTGTAAGCAACAGCTCCAACCCTCTCCGTAATCTCATACGGACCAATGTACCGCGGTCGAAGCTTGCCACGCTTCCCGAAATGCACAACTCCCCTCCACAGAGATAGTTTCAGGAAGACCCAATCACCAACCTCGAACTCTAAACTCTTTCTCCTCACATCCGCGTAACTCTTCTGCCGATCCTGGACAATCTTCAGTCGATCCCGAATAACTTGAATGTCCTCCATCGTGGTTTTCACCAAATCAGGACCAATGAGCCAACGCTCGCCCATGTCACTCCAACACAATGGAGTGCGACACTGCTTCCCGTACAGAGCCTCCTACGGTGCCATCTCAATACTGGCCTGATAGCTGTTGTTGTAGGCGAACTCAATCAAGTGCAACTGCTGATCCCAGTTTCCACGAAACTGCAACACACACGATCTCAGCATATCCTCAAGAGTCTGAATGGTCCACTCGGACTGCCCGTCAATCTGAGGATGAAAAGCTGTACTAAACCGCAACCTCGTGCCCAACGCTCGCTGTAACGCCTGCCAAAACTTGGATGTGAACTGACTATTACGATCAGAAACAATGGACACAGGCACACCGTGCAAGCGAACAATCTCGGATAAGTACAACTTGGCCAATCTGCCCACTGAAATCTTCCCTGGAAGTGCAAGAAAGTGTGCAGATTTTGTCAATCGGTCGACAATAACCCAAATGCCAGTGTTGCCCGCCGAAGTACGCGGCAGCTGATAGACGAAATCCATCGTAATATGCTCCCACTTCCAAACCGGAATCTCAAGTGGCTGTAGTTTCCCTGCAGGTTTCTGTCTCTCCGCCTTCACCTGCTGACAAATCAAACACCGACTCACGTACGCGGCAATCTCCCGCTTCATGTTGCGCCACCAATAGTACGCTCGAAGTGTACAAAACATTTTCGTACCTCCGGGATGCATCGCATACGCTGAACTGTGGGCCTCATCCAGAATCTCCTTCTTCAAGTCATCGTCCCTGGGTACACATAATCTGCCCCTGAACAACAACGTACCTTCATCGCTCAAACGGAACTCTGTAGGCACACCATTCCGAATCATGGTCTTCTTGCTCAGCAAGTAAGGATCTGAATCCTGTGCCTCCCGTACCTGATCAACCAGTACCGGTCGAACCTGAAAGCTGGCCAACAGGGCTCCATCATCATCATACCCAAACACAGCACCTGTAGCTCGAAGCTCAGCTAACATCGACACTCTGGCCACACACATGTGAAACAATGAGGCTCCGGATTTCCGGCTAAGTGCATCTGTCACCACGTTGGCCTTCCCCGGATGGTACTCGAAAGTGCAATCGTAGTCGTTGATCAACTCCATCCATCGGCGCTGCCTCATGTTCAAATCCGGCTGTGTCCGCAAGTAAGTGAGACTCTTGTGGTCAGTGAAAATTTTACACTGAGCACCATACAGGTAATGTCTCCAACTCTTCAACGCTAATACAATAGCGGCTAACTCCAAATCATGCGTCGGATAGTTGACCTCGTGCGGTTTCAGCTGTCTGGAACCATATGCCACGACTCTACCATGCTGCATCAACACACAGCCAAGGCCCAACTTCGACGCGTCACTGTACACAAGAAACTCACCACTGTCGTCTGGCAATGTCAGAACCGGTGCGGTATTCAATCTCTCCTTCAGGAGCAAATAACTCTCCTCGCACGCATCAGACCACTCAAACTTGACGCCTTTCTTCGTCAATCTGGTCAGTGGTGTAGCTATCCGGGAGAAATCCTGTACAAACCGTCGATAATAACCTGCTAATCCCAAGAAACTCTGGATCTCCGGTACAGTAGTGGGTCGACTCCAATTCAACACGGCCTCAATCTTGTCAGGATCAACACTAACTCCCTCGGCCAAAATCACGTGGCCCAGAAACTTCACACTATCCAACCAGAACTCACACTTGCTAAACTTCGCGAACAGCTGATGGTCTCGCAAAGTCCGCAACACCGCTCGCAAGTGCTTCTTGTGCTGGCCCACACTCCTCGAATATATCAAAATATCATCAATGAATACAATCATGAACTTGTCAAGGAATCGTCGAAACACCCGATTCATCAAGTCCATGAAAGCTGCGGGGGTGTTGGTCAACCCAAATGGCATAACCAGAAACTCATAGTGCCCATACCGCGTCCTGAATGCTGTCCTGGCAACATCGGAGTCTCGGATCCTTAACTTGTGATATCCGGATCGAAGGTCAATCTTCGAAAAGACTGCTGCTCCCTTCAGCTGATCGAACAAGTCGTCAATCCTCGGTAACGGATACTTGTTCCTCACTGTAATCTGATTCAGCTTCCGATAGTTGATGCACAAACGCATGGACCCATCCTTCTTCCGCACGAACAACACTGGAGCACCCCACGGAGAAACACTCGGTCGAATGAATCCCTTCTCCAACAACTCCTGAAGCTGAATCTACAACTCTCTCAACTCTGCAGGCGCCATCCGGTACGGTGTCTGGGAAATCGGTCCAGTACCCGGCAACAACTCAATGGTAAAATCAATCTCCCACACAGGGGGTATACCAGGTAACTCTGCTGGAAACACATCCGAAAACTCAGACACAACCTCAATACTACCAAGATCCAGCACTTCATCAACCGATCCGCCCTCATCGCGGAAATCAAACACGGTAGGGAAGTGTTCTTCTCGCCACGAAATAATATCTCAGGCAAACCTGGTCGTCGGAACGCGACCTCCTTCCTGTGGCAATCAAACATAGCCCATTGCGACTCCAAAAAGTCCATATCCAATATCAAATCAAAATCCACAATATCAAGCAACAATAGATCAGCGGCTAAACCATGGCCATCAACAAACACCTCACAATCTCGGTAAACCCAACCGATGCTCACAACCTCACCTGACGGATACAACACTCTCCACAACCCCGGAAGTGGAGATGCAGGTACCGTAGCCAATGATGACAGTCTAAATGATATGAATGAATGTGTGGCACCTGGATCTAACAATGCAACTACTGGAATACCAAAAACATGTAACGTATCGATAACGACCTCCGGTGATGCTCTGCCCTCACGCATAGTCATAGCATGAACTCTCGCATGTCCGGCTGGTCGTCCTCACTGGGGCTAACCCTGCTGCCTACCCTGACCTGCAGACTGTGCTGGTCGAGCTCCCAAAGTGGCACCTCGCTCTCCTCCGGAACTCTGAGCCACCTGTCCACCAGCACCATACGACTGAGGACACTTCCTCGAATAGTGACCCACCTGGCCACAACTGTAACAAGTGACAGTACCCCGCTGACATAAACCAACATGATACCTATTGCACAAGTTGCACAACGGGTACTCCCTCGGTGTAGCAAAAGTGCCAAAAGGTCGTCGAGGATAACTAGAACCGCTGGAACCTCCACTAGCCTGTGGTCGCTGCAGTCGATCTCTCCTCCATCCCGGTCTCCGTCTAGGTACACTAGCTGGTAGTCGATATGACTCACCGCCCGAAGATGAAGCTGAACCGGAAGTATCGGAACTCTGCCTCTTTGAAGGCCCCTGACTCGGTTCACCTTCCTCAAACCGTCTCGGCCGATACCTCTGCTGTCTCTCCTGCTCAATATCCTCGCCTCGGAGTGCAGCACTAACAAACTCATCAAAGTTGTTCCTCGGCATCGTAGTCAACGTCGCCTTGATGTTCAGATTCAATCCCAGCTCAAACCTGCGACACTTGGCTTCCTCTGTAGCCACCATATCCCGCGTAAAACGAGACAATCGAGTAAACCGATCCAGATACTCAAGTACAGACAAACTGCCCTGCCTCAAGTTCATGAACTCCTCGTACTTGCGCTGCTGGGTAGCCTGATTAAAATACCTCTGCATAAACAGATCACGAAACAATGTCCACGGAGTATCCACAGGAACTCTGTCAGTGCTGACCCACCAAAAGTATGCATCACCCTCAAGTAAACCAACTGTGGCTATTGTCATCTGCTCAGGTGTAAACTACAGACACTCACAAACACGCTTAATCTGAACCAACCATGCCTCGCATATCTCTGGATCAACTGAACCCGAAAACACTGTAGCACCCGCAGTGCGAGCCTTGACCACAGGGTCAAAACGCTCTTCCAAACGCAGCACTCGCATAAGCAAGTCGCGCGTTCGGCGATCCTCATCAGGATCATCATCCCGGTCAACACGGGGACCACGTCGAGGAGGCATCCTACTGATACAAGACATGCATTAGGTACAAGCAGAAAGAACGTAATCATGAAACCGCAGATATTTGAGAACATACAACACCCGAAGTATTGATGAGTACCGCTGGCCAGTCGGGTCATCACTCCAGTCATGCTGTATCAACTCAAATACCCTAAGCGTCACAACTACAAGAGTCTACAGAATCTGACAACCTAATGCTCTGAAACCAAGCTGAAAGGACCCAACCCCGATTTAGCTCCCTAAATCGGAATCAAACCCTTTCGAAAACACGAACCAACAAAAACTTTTCAAAATTTGGGCAGAGTTTCGTTACTAACGTTGAATTACCATTACCTGCACCCAGAAATTAACACTTCGTCCTATGCCACAAAAATCAAACCGTGGGCACCAATCCCATCCAGATTTCTCAACATCAATATAATCAACAACAGTAAATAAACTGTACTATGTATATATGTATATCCGTGAAAATCCGCTCAAACATGTATCAGAACGTATCAGAGCGACCTCTAGAGTAATTCATATACAATATGTACATCAGTAGGCGAAACAAGAACCTACTGGAAAACACAGGTGACTCTGATCACTAGCTTCCAAACCGCGACGTGAAACACCAAACCTGAACTGTAAACTGGGCACGGAAACCGAAAAGCCTAGGGGAAAGACAATAAACACGTTAGAGTGAGTGGACGAAAATAAATGTCTTTCACCGAGTAATATATACGTATTAAAATCATATGCGAGTCAAATGCATAAGTAAAGAAAAGGTACACGAGGGAGACTTCAACTCCTCACGCGTCCGGGTACACGAGGGAGACTCCAACTCCTCACGCGTACAGAGCATGCAATATAAAATCACGGAATCACTCATGGACTACCACGCGATAGCACAGTCTGAATCACGGGATCCCAGACCCACACGTGATTCCTAGCCAGAAAGGCCTCGGGTCAGGATATCTGTCCCCCCCGGAGCGTACTCGGGGATCAGCCGAGAAGCCAATGTGTATCGATACAACAACATATACTGAGACTGTACTCTGTGTAAACCAAACCATAAATCTTTTCTATGCACATGCTTTAAACTTAATATGTACGTATAAATATATTCGTATACGTATATTCGTATATGCATAATCGTAAAACACATGCTCGTAAAATCATAATCAATCTGCATGCTCAAGTTCGTAAATCATAAATAAGGACTCGCAATCAATCCGTGAAAATAAAGTGTCCACTCACAGACTCTCGAAACGCGCACACGCGCTACACTCGTGGTCCGGCGGAAGATCCCTCGCCTGAAGCACGATCACGATCCAGATCTCGATCACGATCTCCTGAATATTCACAAAACACAACTGATCAAAATCGTAGTCCACAACACTGTACTGATGCACGGAAACCAACCGTTCCCGGAAATACGAAATGCAGTACAAAATGTATAACGGTAATCCCGAAATCCCCACTCGAAATCTCGACTGACAATCGGCTAATCAAATCGACCCAAAAACCTCCGGACAACGATCAGGGCGCAATTACGAGAAAAATGACACTAATTACATCGAAATCTGAAAAGTTGACTTTTTCCCCTCGCCGTTGACCGCCGCCGGGGGGCGCGCCGTCAACTGTGGAATCACGCGGCGAAACTCTCCAGACCAGTCCATCTCAACCACACGAATCACTTTCCCTTCTAACACGAAGACCAATTCAGCCCGGAACTACCTCAACCGACAAATATCCGATCGGAATTCAACTCCGGCAACCCATTCGGGTTCACCGGAAAAACTCTACCAAACAACAAAAAACCACATAGGAAGATTCCTTGGGGCAAGGCGAGTCAAAGCCCTCACCCCTCGGCCACCAAGGGTCACCGGAAAGCCTCCCCCCATCAAGGCCGAATTCCGGCAAAATAACCCACATCGGGTTCCCTTAAAATCTCACCAATTCACATCAACACATACACCAATCAACTCGAAATTGAACAAGGAATCGAACCATACCCTTGCCGACGTCGGAGGTGGCCGGAATCAAGGTCGTCGGAAGGTGAAGACCAAAACGGAAACTTTCCCTTTTTGCCCAAAAAGTCAACTTACCAAAAACAGAAAGTCAACGATGGTCAATGCAAATTCGTGTTTTTACGACTATTTTCCGACTTTTCGATATTTATACTCGTCCCTCGGGTCGATCAACGGTCCAAAATGAAAATACGAAATGATTCAGATAAGCTCGAAACATTCGGATAAACTCGTCGAAACCCGAAACTTCAAATAATCATAAAATATTCCTCGGTTATCGGAAAGATCTTCCGGAACCGCCCACGAACTCGAAATCACGTACTCTACAATTTCCATGAAGACACCCAACTCAAATTCTCGACTGAAAACATAGTCGCGAATCGAATCGACAAACCACACAATATCGTAAAACTGCGACTATAACCAAATCTCGAGAATCGTGCCAAACACAGATCTGATTCTGGTTTGGGTCGTCACAATGCATATGAAATCTCGTCGGATATAGTTTCGGTTCAACTATATCCGACGAGATTACTTATCTCGTCGGATATAGTTCTGTTTAATTAACGGATCTGGGTACGTTTTGGGGCAGAAACGAAACTGCCCCAAACCGGAACAGCCGCCTCCGATCGAAAATCTTCGTTTCCTTCGTGCTACAAGCAACCAATCGAAGCTCAAGTGGTATTCCATCGATCCTCAAGCCAAATCCCTCGTCGATTAGTGAAAAAACAGGTTTGAAATCCCTAATTTCAAATTTTCGAATTTTTTTAATTTAGGTTAGATTTGAAGTTGTGGAATGTGTTGATCGATAATGTGGATGCATGTATATGTATAGTTGTGGAATTTGTTAATTTTATGAATGTATTGATATATATTAGAATAATTTTGAATTTTAGGTTGAATTTCGGTTAAATTTAGGTTAAATTTGGATTAGGATTTGGATTTGGAATTTTTTGATCAATTATATTGGATTTTTGATGGAATATATTGGATTTTTTGTTAAATTGGTTAAATTTGGATTTAGAATTTTTGGTTAAATTTGATTAAATTTTTGGTTAAATGGATTTGAAATTATTGTTGAATTTGGATTATTGGAATTATTGATATATATATTGGAATATATATAGTTAAATTATTGGATTATATATGTATTGGATGAATTATATTGGATTATATATATATATTGTAATTATTGTGGATTATATATATATTGTAATTATTGTGGATTTTATGGAATTATTGTTGATTTTTGTGGAATATTTATATATTGGAATATATATTGGATTATTTTTGGATGAATTAGGAATTATTTTGAATTTTTATAATTTTATAGCAACGATGAATTGGTTAAATTGCGGACCTTCCCGAGGGGCCGGGTCGAGTTCGAGGGGGAGGTCCAGAGGGAGAGGGAGATCGAGACGTGGGGATGAGGGCTCGGGAGCTAGGGATGAGGGCACCGGAAGTCGGTCCGCATCAGGATCCACCAGCGTCCCCAACACTTACAGTCTTTCGCAGACCTCTCGACATCGTACACTGATGGGCGCGGGACAACCTCAGCAGCATCAGCTCGAGCCTGCTCGATCCTCAGGCGCGAGGAGGGTTCATCAGGTCAGTCGCTCGCCTTCAACGGATAGTGCGACTCAATCCTCGGTCCGAATGCCGGACATTCATCGCGAGGACCCTTCCCTCGGCATCCACCAGACAGCTCCTCATTCTTCCGAGGAGGCTGGTGGATCCACTCAGTCCTCGGCGAGGATGCGACTATGCCCGCCGCCTACATTATTCTTACCGTTGGAAATCCCGACGATACCCCACGTCGATTCCGACGGGATGCCTATTCCGGGACAGCTAGGGTTCATTACCCCGGAGCAGGCATATGCGTATATACCCTTCCCGGCACCTCTCCGGAGTGCGAGGATTCCGGGACAACGCACCGACGAATCAGGTAAATATTAATTAGTGATATCTTTTTACTCCCTAATATTTAAATTCAATTAGGTGTTGATGTTTAAAAAATCGTCTACATATATATGTGATAGGCGAGATCGTGCCCGGTGCCAAACAGAAGAGAACCAGAGGCCCTGTCGTCGGCAAGTTACTGGACGAAGCCATTCAGGCTAGCGGTGGTGGCCAACTTATGATTCCCACCGGGGATAGAGGGAAGGTGATCGAGGGAAAGGTCACTCGAAAGTACGCGGGGATGGCGGGCAGCCTCATACGGGATAGATTACCAATGTTGTGGGAAGATTGGAATTCAGTGCCGCAAGCCGTCAAACATCAGCTGAATAATGCGTTGTCGGTGAGTTGAATTGTATATTCATTACGAAAATTTTCAATAATAAATTTTTAATATTATTGATATATATATATATATATATATAAATATATGCATTGCATAGGTGGTTCCGCGTGGATGAAGACATTAGACCCACGTGGGCGGATGAAGTGCATGGGAGCAGGTTTGCAGACGGCCATTTGTTTCAATTTTTTCGTTTCTTTTGATTATGTTCATACAATGTTGTTAGTTACTAACGCTTGATTTTATGGGTATATATAGGTATAAGGAGTGGAAGGCCGAGCTGAAGAAGCATTGGAAAAAGTACGGGGACGATCGTGAGGGTACCCCTAGCGAGTTTCGTTATAGGGAGTACGAGTGGCGATGGCTTGTGGTTCACTTCAACAACCCGAAATTGAAGGTACGCAACCTTCAATCGATTTAATTTTTGTTTTATCGTACTTTCCTTAAATTATTTGGCTAATGAGTATTTTTTTTATGTTGAATTAATCGCGCGAGCTCTTTCTGAAGTCAACACAAGGAACCGGGCCAAAAACACCAAAAATAATCATGCCGGTACCAGATCATACTCGGGTTGGATCGAGGAGGCGGCCAACCACCCAGAAGAGGATCCCCTTGTCTATACGATGCAGGAGGTGTTGACTCAAGTGGCGAGAGAGCTCTATCCCAACACCCCCGATGCGGAACTCCCGATTGATCGATCTGATCCAATCGTTAGGGCTAGGATTATGTCAACTGCAATCCCTCCAGGGAAGAACACATTCTACTACAGGGGTTCCGGAAAATGGGGTCAAGGGCTGCTGAAGCATACCCCTGAATTCTCTCGCGGATCGGGATCATCATCATCTTCGAGGACTAATGAGCTACACGACTAGCTTCATAGGCAATCAATTGAGATGGAAGCTCAACGGCGTCGGATGGAGGAGATGGAGCAAGCGCAAGCTGCAGAGCAGAATCGGTTGGCCGAACAGCAGCAGCAAATGGGGACATGGATGCAGCATTGTTCGGCACAGTTGCAAGCATCTGGAATCCAGATAGCTCCCCCGCCCATTTTCGGTGCGCCACAGCCACAGCCACAGCCACAGCCATAGCCACAGCCACAGCCTCAGCATCAGCCTCAGCCTCAGCCTCAGCCGCAGCCTCAGCCTCAGCCAGACCAGGACCAACCAACTTTCTCCAATCCGTTTGACCACATAGACTTAGGACCAGGACCCCCCTACATTTGAACAATTGTCGGTTTAATTTTTATTTTCATTATTTACTAGGCATATGTATACAGATTTGAACGATTTTGGTTTTTATTATTTATTTATTTACTACGTACTATAGTTTCAATGGTTGTTGATTTTCAATTTGAACAATATATAGATAGCGTGATTTTTTGTGAATGCAGGTTTTGGGAAAAAACCCAAAACCTACAAAAAAAATTAAATATTTTTAACTATAACCGACGATATGTGTCAACATCGTCGGTTATAGTTTTCTCCACAGTCAACCATTTTGACCATGGAGAAAACTATATCCGACGATAACATCGTCGGATATAGTTTAAACTATGACCGACGATAAGATATCGTCGGATTTAGTGTCTCTATTTTCCAACGATAACCCTAAATCATCGTCGGATATAGTATTACCGACGGTTTATTACCGACGATACTATATCCGACGATGTTTCGTCGGATATAGGTATGACCGACGATAAACGGAAACAGACCGACGACACCAAGTCGTCGGTCATAGTAATTCTTCCGGTAGTGATATATACAAATATACAACAGTAGGCAAAACAAGAAAACTACTGGAAAAGAAAGGTAGCTCAAACGACTAGCCTCCGACCTCGACGTGAGACACCAGAATCTAAACTGCAAATTGGGCACGGAAACCGAAAAGCCCAGGGGAAAGACATGAAAACCGTTAGAGTGAGTGGACGAAAATAAATGTCTTTCGCCGAATAAATATGTTATAAAAACATATGCGATTCTAAATGAGTGAGTATGACATAGTACACGAAGGAGACTCAAATTCCTCACGCGTACGGAGCATGCAGCGTAAAACTCTGCGGGGTCACTCATGGACACGTCCATGCTAGTACAGTCGGAATCACGGGATCCCAGACCCACAAGTGATTCTAGCCAGTAAGGCATCAAGTCAGAGGTCTGCCCCCCCCCCCCCCCCCGGTAAAGGCCTCGGGTCAGAGGTCACAGCCTCTCCCGGTAAATATCCTCGGGGATCAGCCGGGATGCAAGTGTATCGATACAACAATATATACTGTGACTGTACTCTGTGTAAACCAAATCATAAATTGTTCTATGCAAGTGTATGAGGCATAATGTAAATGCATATACGTAATACATAATTGTATAAGCATAATAGTCTATGCGTATTCGCAAATGTATAATCGTATAACACATGCTCATGTAAATCATCATCTCATATGCATACTCATGCTCGTAAAAACGTGTATTAAAGACTCGCGACTAATCAGTGAAAAGAAAGTGTCCACTCACAGGTGAACAAAACGCACACTCGCGCTAATCACGTGGTCTGGCGGAAGATCCCTCGCCCGAAGCACGATCTAGATCCCCTTACTATTCATAAAATAAATCTAATTAAAATCACAATTCACAACACTGTACCACACCTCGAAAATCAACCATTCCCGGAAACATATAACTGATACAAAAATAATCAACGAAATTCCCGAAATCTCCACTCAAAACCCTCAACTGAAAATTCGATACCCAAATCAACTCGAAAACCTCACGACTGCGTTCGGTGTGCGAAAACGAGTCGAAAACACATAAAAACCTTGAAAAACCGGACCTTGCCGGACCACTGCCGTCGGCGGCGGCGCGGTGGCGACGGCGTCCAAACTCGGCCAAACTTTCCAGAAATGCTCATCACAACCAGTCGTACAACTTCTCTCAAATGACCACCACCATCCAACCACCACAGTGGCCAGAGTTTTCCTCGAAAGTCACGGAATCCATGGATTACGGTGACTTTCCGGCGAGCTTCAAAACGGCAACCATCCCTCAATTCCTTCTACGCAAAGCATCTAGAGATTGAGGGGAACCTTTCCCCCCAAACATCCGACCTCAAAAGTGACTGGAGCCGGCCACCCGAAACCGGCAAAAATCCAAAACTTTCCCGAGTTCATTCGAACTCAAAACGGCATTAATTCAAGTGAAATCAAGTTCCAATCCATAGGAAATGAAGAGAGGAAACTAACCATACCGGTTTCAAGGCCTGAAGTGGCCGGAATCTCAGAATCTAACGGCGGCAGTTCGCTACCCGCGGTGGTCTTCCGGTAAACGGAAAAGTCAATGGTCAACGGCGGTCAAACTGCCCGAACAGTGTTTTCGACAATTTTTCGACTATTTCCGATATTAATACTCGCGTCTCGGGAAGATCGACGCTCCAAAACGGATAACCATTACGATTCGGATAAACTCGATACGAACGGATATACTCGACGAATTTTTGAAACTTCAAATATTCATATTATATTCCTCGATCGTCGAAATAATCATCTGAAACCACCCACGAACTCGAAATCACGTGTACAACAACTCTCGAGAAGAGACTCAACTCAAATTCTCGGCCGATAATTAAGTCGTGATCAAAACCGGCAAATCAAACAATTATCGGAAAACAGTAATTACGCGCTAATTCGTGAATTATGCTGATTACTCTTCTGATTTTGTTTCGGGTTGTCACAAATCTACCCCCCTTAAAAAAATTTCGACCTTGAAATTTACGTACCTGTCAGGTGAACAGATGAGGATACTGCTCCCGCATATGCTGCTCAGTCTCCCAGGTGGCCTCCTCAACTGAGTGATTCTGCCACAAGACCTTCACCAACGGTATAACACGGTGCCTCAACTCCTGCTCACGCCGATCGAGAATCTATACCGGCTCCTCCACATAAGTCAAATCCTCTCGGATCGGTAGCTGTTGTGGCGCTAACACATGTGACGGATCTGAAATATACTTCCGTAACATCAAAACATGGAAAACATCATGAACACGAGTCATCTCAGCCGGCAACTCAAGTCTGTAAGCCACAGCTCCAACCCTCTCGGTGATCTCATACGGACCAATGTACCGTGGTCGAAGCTAGCCACGCTTCCCGAAACGCACAACACCCCTCCACGGAGATAGTTTCAGGAAGACCCAATCGCCCACATCGAACTCGAGACTCTTCCTCCTCACGTCTGCATAACTCTTCTGGCGATCCTGGGCAATCTTCAATCTGTCCCGGATAATCTGGACGTCCTCCATGGTGCTCTTCACCAGATCAGGACCAATAAGCCATCGCTCGCCCACCTCACTCTAACACAACGGAGTGCGGCACTGCCTCCCGTACAGGGCCTCATACGGTGCCATCTCAATGCTGGCGTGATAGCTATTGTTGTAGGTGAACTCTATCAAATGCAGTTGCTGGTCCCAATTTCCTCGAAAATGCAAAACGCAAGACCGCAACATATCCTCAAGAGTCTGTATAGTCTGCTCAAACTGCCCGTCAGTCTGAGGATGAAAAGCTGTACTGAAATGCAACCTCCTGCCCATGGCTCGCTGCAATGCCTGCCAGAACTCAGAAGCAAACTGACTGTCTTGATCAGAAACAATAGATACAGGCACACCGTGCAGACGAACGATCTCCGACAAATACAGCTTAGCTAATCTGCCCACTGATATCTTCCCTAGAAGTGCGAGAAAATGGGCAGATTTCGTCAGTCGATCCACAATAACCCAAATACCAGTGTTGCCAGCCATAGTACGCGACAACTGATAAACGAAATCCATGGTAATGTGCTCCCACTTCCAAACCAGAATTTCTAGTGGTTGTAACTTTCATGCAGGCTTCTGCCTTTCTGCTTTAACCTGCTAACAGATCAAACATCGGCTCACATATGCGGCAATCTCCCGCTTCATGTTGCGCCACTAGTAATACGCTTGAAGTGTACGAAACATTTTTGTACCACTGGGATGCATCACATACGCCGAACAATGAACCTCATCCATAATCTCCTTCTTTAGACTCTCGTCTCAGGGTACCCACAACCTGCCTCTGAAAAGCAACGTACCGTCATCACTCAACCGAAACTCTATTGGCACACCAAATGGTATCATGGTCTTCTTGTCCAACAGGTTGGAATCTGAATCCTGAGCTTCCCGAACCTGATCAACCAACATGGGTCGAACCTGAAAACTGGCCAACAAAGCTCCATCATCGTCCCACTCAAACTCGACTCCCGTAGCCCGAAGCTTGGCTAACATAGACACTCTGGCCACACACACATGAAATAACGAAACTCTGGATTTCTGACTGAGTACATCGGCAACAACATTGGCCTTCCCTGGATGATACTTGAAAGTGTAATCGTAGTCATTGATCAACTCAATCCACCTGTGCTGCCTCATGTTCAAGTCTGGCTGCGTCCGCAAGTAAGTGAGATTCTTGTGATCGGTGTAGATCTTGCACTGAGCTCCGTACAAGTAGTGTCTCCAACTTTTCAACGCTAACACAATATCGTCCAACTCCAGATCATGGGTCGGATAATTGACTTCGTGGGGTTTCAGCTGTCTGGAACCGTAGGCTACAACTCTGCCATGCTGCATCAGCACACAACCAAGTCCCAACTTCGACGCATCATTATAAACCACGAACTCACCACTGTCGTCTGGTAAAGTCAGAACCGGTGCAGTAGTCAACTTTTCCTTCAGGAGCAAGTAACTCTCCTCACACGCATCGGACCACTCAAACCTGACGCCTTTCTTCGTCAACCTGGTCAGTGGAGTAGCAATCTGAGAAAAATCCTGTACAAATCGCCGATAGTAGCAAGTAACTCTCCTTACACGCATCGGACCACTCAAACCTGACGCCTTTCTTCGTCAACCTGGTCAGTGGAGTAGCAATCCGAGAAAAATCCTATACAAATCGCCGATAGTAGCCTGCCAAACCCAAGAGACTCCGGATCTCCGGTACGGTTGTAGGTCCACTCCAATTCAGCATGGCCTCGATCTTGTTAGGATCAACACTGACTCCCTCAGCAGATATCATGTGCCCCAGAAACTTCACGCTGTCCAGCCAAAACTCGCACTTGATGAACTTCGCAAACAACTGATTGTCCCACAAAGTCCGCAACACTGCTCGCAAATGCTTCTTGTGCTGGCCCACACTCCTGGAATAGATCAGGATGTTATCGATAAACACGATCACGAATTTGTCCAAAAACCGTCTGAACACCCGATTCATCAAGTCCATAAAAGCTATGGGGGCGTTGGTCAACCCAAACAGCATAACCAAAAACTCGTAGTGCTCATACCGCGATCTGAAAGCTGTTCTGGCCACATCAGACTCTTGGATCCTCAACTAATGATATACGGACCTGAGATCAATCTTCGAAAAGACTGAAGCTCCCTTAAGCTGATCAAACAAGTCGTCAATCCGCGACAACGGATACTTGTTCTTCACAGTGACCTGATTCAGTTTTCGGTAATCGATGCACAACCGCATAGATCCATCATTCTTCCGTACAAACAAAACCGGGGCACCCCACGACGAAACACTGGGTCGAATGAAACCCTTCTCCAACAACTCCTGAAGTTGAACCTGTAGCTCTTTCAACTCAGCTGGCGCCATACGATACGGTGCCTGAGAAATGGGTCCTGTACCCGGTAATAGCTCAATAGTGAAATCAATCTCCCGAACTGGAGGTATACCTGGTAACTCCTCCGAAAACACATCCGGAAACTCGGAAACTCGGAAACAACCTCAATACTACCAATGTCTGGCACAGCAGCCGTAGTGTCCACAACATGAGCCAAGTAAGCAACACAGCCCTTCTTCATCATCCGATCCGCCTACATGGCAATGAAGTGTTCTTCTCGCCGTGAAACAATACCTCGGGAAAGCTTGGTCGCCAAAACACAACCTCCTTCTTGTGACATTCAAACATGACCCAATGTGTCTCCAAGAAGTCCATACTCAAGATCACGTCAAAATCGACGATATCAAGCAACAACAAATCCGCGGCTAAACCATGTCCTCCAATAAAAATCTCACAGTCTCTGTACACCCAACCAATACTCACAATCTCACCGGACGGATACAATACTCTCCACAACCCCGGAAGTGGAGACGCAGGTACAGTAGCTAAAGATGATAGTCTATACGACATAAATGAATGCGTAGCACCTGGATCTAACAATGTAAGTACTGGATAACCGAAAACATGCAACGTACCGATAACAACCTCCGGTGAAGCTCTGCCCTCACGTAAAGTCATGGCATGAACCCTAGCCTGCCCGGCTAGTCATCTACGCTGAGGCTGTCCCTGCTGTCTGCCCTGGCCCGCAAATTGTACTGGTCGAGCTCCCGAAGTGGCACCTCGCTCAGCTCCGGAACTCTGGGCCGCCTGTCCATCAACACCATCAAGCTGGAAACACTCTCTCGCATAATGACCCACCTTGCCACAACGAAACCAAGTGACAGGGCCCCGCGGACAAGGACCATAATTATGCTTGTTGTAGAAGTTGCATAGTGGATACTCTCTCGGTACGGCAAACGTGCCACCGGTACGCCGAGGATAACTGGAACCGCTAGAACCCCCACTAGCCTGTGGTCGCTGTGGTCGGTCTCTCCTCCATCTTTGTCTCTGTCTCGGTGCACTAGCTGGTGGTCGATATGGTCCACTGCCCGAGGATGAAGCAGATCCAGAAGTATCAGAACTCAGCCTTTTGGAAGGCCCCTGACTTGGTCCGCTCTCCTCAAATCGTCTAGGCTGGTATCTCATTTGCCTCTCCTTCTCGATATACTCACCTTGGAGTGCTGCACTGACAAACTCATCGAAGTTGTTTCGAGGCATCGTAGTCAGAGTCCCTTGATGTTCAAGTTCAAAGCCAGCTCAAATCTGCGGTATTTGGCTTCCTCTGTAGCCACTATGTCATGCGTAAAACGAGATAAACGGGTAAACCTGTCCTGGTACTCAAGCGCAGACATACTGCCCTGTCTCAAGTTCGTAAACTCCTCATACTTCCGCTACTGGGTAGCCTGGTTGAAGTATCTCCGCATAAACAAATCTCAAAACAAAGTCCACAGAGTATCAACTGGTACCCGATTGGTGCTAACCCACCAGAAGTATGCATCTGACTCAAGTAATCTAACTGCTGCCACTGTCATCTGCTCAGGGGTAAAATGCAGACGCTCACAAACTCGTTTAACCTGAACCAACCATGCCTCGCAAATCTTTGGATCAGCTGAACCCGAAAAGACAGTCGCACCAGCAGTACGAGCTTTGACCACAGGGTCAAAACGCTCCTCCAAACGCAACACTCGCATCAGCAAGTCATGCGTCTGGCGATCCTCATCAGGATCCACTTCTTGATCAACACGGGGACCACTTCGAGGAGGCGTCCTACTAATACAAGACAAGCATTAGGTACAAGCAGAATGAACGTAATCATGAGACCTCAGATATTTGAGAACACACAACACCCGAAGAATTGATGAGTACCAGTCGGGTCATCACTCCAGACATGCTGTACAAACTCAAATATCCTAAGATTCAAAACTACAAGAGTCTACAGAATCTGACAACCTAATGCTCTGATACCAAGCTGAAAGGACCCAACCCCAATTTAGTTTCCTAAACCAGAATCAAACCCCTTCTGAAAAACACGAACCAACTAAAACCATTAAAATTTCGGCAGAGTAACGCTACTAACGCGGAATTGCCATTAACCTGCACCCGGAAAATACACTTCATCCTATGCCACAAAAGCCAAACCATGGGCACCAATCCCATCCGGATTTCTCTATATCATAACAATATTAATAGACAGTAAACAAAAACTGTATAATATTGAAAATCTAGGAAAAACCACATAAAACATGCATCAGAATCGTATCAGAGCGACCTCTAGTGTATATATACTAATATACAACAGTAGGCAAAACAAGAAACCAACTGGAAAAGAAAGGTAGCTCGAACGACTAGCCTCCGACCTCGACGTGAGACACCAGAATCTGAACTGCAAACTAAGCACGGAAACTGAAAAGCCCAGGGGAAAGACATGAAAACCGTTAGAGTGAGTGGACGAAAATAAATGTCTTTCGCCGAATAAATATGTTATAAAAACATATGCGAGTCTAAATGAATGAGTATGACATAGTACACGAAGGAGACTCAAATTCCTCACGCATACGGAGCATGCAGCGTAAAACTCTACGGGGTCACTCATGGACACGTCCGTGCTAGTACAGTCGGAATCACGGGATCCCAGACCCACACGTGATTCTAGCCAGAAAGGCCTCAGGTCAGAGGTCTGCCCCCCCAGTAAAGGCCTCGGGTCAGGGGTCACAGCCTCCACCGGTAAACATCATCGGGGATCAGCCGGGATGCAAGTGTATCGATACAACAATATATACTGTGACTGTACTCTATGTAAACTAAATCATAAATAGTTTTATGCAAGTGTATGAGGCATAATGTAAATGCATATACGTAATACATAATTGTATAAGCATAATAGTCGATGCGTATTCGCAAATGTATAATCGTACACATGCTCATGTAAATCATAATCTCATATGCATGCTCATGCTCGTAAAAACGTGTATTAAAGACTCGCGACTAATCAGTGAAAAGAAATTGTCCACTCACTGGTGAGCAAAATGCGCACTCGCGCTAATCACGTGGTCCGGCAGAAGATCCCTCGCCCGAAGCACGATCTCGATCCCCTGAATATTTATAAAATATATCTGATCAAAATTACAATTCACAACACTGTACCACACCTCGAAAATCAACCGTTCCCATAAACATATAACTGATACAAAAAATCAACGAAATTCCCGAAATCTCCACTCAAAACCCTCAACTGAAAATCTGATACCCAAATCAACTCAAAAACCTCACGACTGCGTTCGGAGCACGAAAACGAGTCGAAAACACATAAAAACCTCGAAAAACCGAACCACCGCCGCAGACCACCGTCAGTGATGGCGGCGCCGTGGCGACGACGTCCAAACTCGGCCAAACTTTCCAGACCTCAAAAGTGACCGGAGCCGGCCACCCGAAATCGGCAAAAATCCAAAACTTTCCCGAGTTCGTCGAACTCAAAACGGCATCAATTCAAGTGAAATCAAGTTCCAATCTATAGGAAATGAAGAGAGGAAGCTAACCATACTGGTTTCAAGGTTTGAAGTGGCCGGAATCTCAGAATCCAACGGCGGCAGTTCGCTACCAGCGGTGGTCTTCCGGTCAAGGGTCAACGGCTGGTCAACGGCGGTCAAACTTCCCGAACAGTATTTTCGACAATTTTTTGACTATTTTTGATATTTATACTCGTGTGTCGGGACGATCGACGGTCCAAAACGGATAACCATTACGATTCGGATAAACTCGATACGAACGGATATACTCGACGAATTTTCAAAACTTCAAATATTCATATTATATTCCTCGATTGTCGAAATAATCATCCGAAACCACTCACAAACTCGAAATCACGTGTACAACAACTCTCGAGAAGAAACTCAACTCAAATTCTCGACCGATAATTAAGTCTTTATCAAAACCGACAAATCAAACAATTATCGGAAAACAGTAATTACGCGCTAACTCGTGAATTAAACTGATTCCTCTACTGATTTTGTTTCGGGTAGTCACATACTGGCACCCGAAGGTGTGGGACTTGTAGAGCCGGCCGTTGAGGGAATGTGGTGCCGTCTTCAGTGAAGAGCTGCCTTGTGCTGTGTGGTCAATGGGGGTGGGCCACTACATTCTGCTGCGACGTCTGTTAAAGTAAGTGATGGTGTCGAGAGCTCAACTGAGGGCCACAAAATGTGGCATGCGGGTTGTTGATAGAGGCGGACCCAGCTATCGGCGCTAGACCTGTTTCCTTTCTGAGATCCCCTCTTCCCTTTGCCGAACAAATTCATGATTCTTAAAAATAAAAACCACCCATAAATCACACAAATACATATAATCTGCAATTACCATTCCTACTTAAGCATACGATAACATTAACAAATCTAAAAATACCACAACACACTTACTTCAAGACATATACATATCACTACCACACCCTATAACCAACAATCCATTGCCAATAACAATCTAACCAAATATGCAATACCAATTACATATAATCGTCCAATACCAATCTAACCAAATATAACACAACCATGAATCCAACACTTTCAAGCATACGCAATATTATTCACATACCACAATCACAATGCTAACATCTAACTAACAAACATCATCACTAACATAACCTCAATCACAATCATATCATCATCACTAACATAACCTCAATAACACATATCACAAACCTCAATCACAATCAAAATCCATTAACAAACATTAATAACTCAATAATACGTAATCAATTCCCTCAATCATTCATAATCATCCTAAACAGACAAAATCACAATCATCTATAACTTCATCATAAAATCAAAATCACAACACATCCAAAACCCTAAACCACATCAAAATCACAATAAAAAATACCCTAAACAATATGTGTTGAGAGAGAGAGAGAGATAACCTGGAAATTAGAGAGAAATAGAGAGAGTCGGCTGTCGACAGCGGTTCTGGGAGAGCGGCAGCAGGTGGCGGGTTCAGTTCTGGGCGACGGTTTTAGGGTTTTTAGGGTTTGAGTGCGAGAGGAGGCGCGGTCCAGGCAGTTATGGAACTAAAATGCGATAACTATAACCGACGACTTAAAATGTGGTCGGCTATAGTATAGCCGACGATCTTCATGTATAATATCGTCAGCAATAGTATAGTCGATGATCTTCATGTATAATATCATCGGCTATATTATAGCCGACAACACGTGTCAATGTTGTCGGGTATAGTATGAAAATAGTTTGAAAAATTAGTATCAAGTGGAAACATGTTTTACACAAATACATGTTTAACTAATTAAGACTCATAATAAGAATCATTGCTATATTGAGAAGTGTGAAAATAGTTTAAAAAATTGGGCTCATGTGAAAACAAGTTTAACACAAATTCTTGTTTAACTAAGGCTCATAGTCAGAATCATCACTTGAGTCTTCCTCGGTGTCTGAGTTAATTTCTGGTAATATGTGCCGTTTCTCGTCATCGGAGTCTTTGTTGTCTTCATTTGGATTAACGTCAATTAGTTCAACATGTTCCTGAAGAAATCGAACCACACAACTCGGTATCACATTATTCACACAAATTGTAGAGGATTCAGGAATACCAATTGTGTTCGGCTCTTGGTATGCAGTATCTTTTTCATTATCTGCGGCATCTCCAAGTGTAACTGCATTGTATATGCTTCTAGGAACAACATGGTTGACTACTTTTTATCCGTCTTTGTGCACCAGATCATCAAGATAAAACACTTGTTTGGCCGTTGTGGCAAAAATAAAAGGGTCATTTTCATACCAACTTGTAGCAGTATTGACCGAAAATATTCTGTACTGATCAGTCCTTTTTGAGGGTTAGTATCAAACCATCTACACTTAAACAAGTGCATTTTCAAGCCTTCCCCATATATTAGTTCAACCACTGAATGGAGTTATCGGTTTCATCGCCAATAGCCTCAATTTGTGTGACCAGTTTGGATGACCATCAAATTGTATATGGTTCATTTGAAAAAATAATTACAACCATTAACTTTAAATATGAACATAGCAAATTATATATAGGAGTAAATATATGTATATATATTATATAGATGTACTCATAAGCCAAAATAGTTTGCAAACTCCCTATTGTGGTACTCAAGATCACTGGAAACTTCTGGACAATAAAGATGCATGTCTTTCTAGTATTGAACTTCTGAATAGTTAATCAATACCCACCAGTGGGCAATGACTAGCTCATATGGTTCCAACTTGTACGAGTTTAGCAACCATCCATAAACTTCAACATCATAGAAGAGGATAGAAAGATTGAACTATGGTTCATCCATCGACATATGTTGTGAAGGGTCCTCTAACGCTCCCAAATACAACTTGGTATACGTTACACACTCGTGCGCAAAATATGTTTCAGCTATACATCCTTCAGGTGCAGATTTATTAGCCATATAGTCTTTGTAGTCCCCCAGTTATCTATCAAGTTGCAAAGTGCATGTTATGATTATTGAAAAATAATTTTATATAAAAATAGATTGATCTTTGGATGTTGAATTGTACATTTCTATGGGATACATTCAAGTGTAGTGTACTGGACCAGTAAGCAACAACTTCGGGAATATGGATCATCAGGTGAAGCATAATGTCAAAAAAAATTGGGAGAAATATCCTCTCAAATTTGCACATGATAAATATGATGTCCTGTTGCATTTCCCTCGGGTCTGATTTTTTCACTTCTCTAGTGCATAACTTTTGAAAGAATCTTGACAATGCTACTAACGGCTCCACCAACTAACGGGGCAGGTATGGTCGAATGAAAACAGGGAGGAGACGTTGAACAAGTATATGGCAGTCATGACTCTCCGTACATCTTATTGTCCCGGAAGTTAACACATTGAACTATATTTCTTGCATAGCCTGAAGGATACCTAACATTACTCATCCATCTAAAAATTTAATTCTTCTAGTCAGGCTTGACTGTGTAAGGAGCTTGAGGTATTTTTTTCTTCCCTTTTTTCAACCACAAATATTTTCGTATACCCATTCTTTTCAGATAAATCCGTGCCTTAAGGCTGTATTTAGTTTTTCCCTCCCAATTTAGCACTATGTCTACCAAACTTTCGCACACATTATTTTCTATGTGCATGACATCTAGGTAGTGCCTAACCAAAAACTTACTCCAGTACAGGAGATCCCAAAATATATTTTTGTGTGTCTAGAATTTATACATGTCAAGTCTGTCAGGTATTGTCGCCACTATATCAGGATGATTGTTGAGCTGCCCAAAATCGTATTCATTCTGCATTTCAAAAATTTCATCCCCCGTCTATATCCTAGGTTGCACATCCTTTTCTACAGTTCCATCAAATGCATTGGCGTCCTCCCGCCATAGGTGATCAAGTCCAAGCCAACAACGGTTACACATCTGGACAATCTTCCTGCAATGAAGGGTGCCGCACTTATCAGTCATGCACTCTGGACAAGCCCTGTATGCCTTGATAACGTTGCCCGACAATATCTCACG
The DNA here is from genome assembly GCA_946800695.1 of Geum urbanum. Classification (NCBI taxonomy): domain Eukaryota; kingdom Viridiplantae; phylum Streptophyta; class Magnoliopsida; order Rosales; family Rosaceae; genus Geum; species Geum urbanum. The sequence goes on along the minus strand of OX327008.1, from coordinate 866,355 downwards.
GGCAGAAAAATCACTGATGGTGCCAACAAACATGGCATGCATCTGGAACATCTCATGCTTATACTTGTCATAAGTGGGATGTCCAACATTACTCAAGTACTTAAGCTCCTCAATCAAGGGTCTCAAATACACATCAAGACACTTTCCTAGATAAGCAGACCCTGGAATTAACAGAGTCAGCATATTGTATTCCTTCTTCATGCACATCCATGGAGGAAGGTTGTACGGTACCAAAATATCTAGACATATACTATATTGAAGACTCATATTGCCAAAAAGGTTGAATCCATCAGATGAGAGCCCGAGTCAAACATTTTGGACCTCTAATGCAAAATGAGAAAACTCCATAACCATGTGCTTCTAAGCCTCTCTGTCAGTAGTGTTTATAAGGGTTGATACAATCTATTAGGCTGATACATTCTATTATAATAACTGTCTCGATATAACAGGGATTCTCTAGATCTCTATCTAGACTAAATGTTATTTAATTAGGATAAGAGACACATCGGAAGTTACAGAGAATAAATCTTCTTAAACACTCCCCCTTGTGACGATGACCTAATGAATGATGCATAATATGTTGCCTCACTAAAAACCTTGTCAAGAAAACAAAAATCTTATGGGTAAAACAAAAGCTTGGTCTAAGGGAAAAAGAGTACAACCCTTCAACTACAAAAGCTAAGACATGGATGTAGACTCCCCTTGATGTCTATAGAAATATAACTCCGCCTGACTGTAAACTCAGTCATGGAGTTCTGATAACCTGCACATATCAATGTGTCTCAAATATTTTACAAATGTAGATTTGGGTAAGGACTTGGTAAACAAGTCTGCAACATTATCCGTCATACCAATCTAATTTATACGGATAATCAATAACCGCTAATATCGCTGATTGTTTGAGTACTTGATGAAATGAGTTGAGTATGATCACCCTTAATATAACCCAACTTCAGTCCAATGCAAACCACATTATCCTTACAAATACAAGTTGGTGTTGTTGTAGTAGATAATAATAATCCACTAGGCCTTCGAATGTGGTATATTACTGTCCTATACCAGACACACCCATTAACAGCTTCATGCAAAGCTATAATCTCATACTGATTCAAGGTAGTAGTAACAAGGGTTATTTATTTAATCTGTGCATCCTTCGATAGGTCGAAGGAATAAAGATCAAGTTCTTGCAACCTGTGCATCCTTCGATAGGTCGAAGGAATCCCTCGACAGGTCGAGAGACACGTTCAGATCCGTCCAGGAACTTGCATTCGACGGGTCGAGAGAACTCATTAACAGGTCAAAAATTCCAGGATTAGTGTGTTGTGATTCAACCATCCTTATTTTCAGAAATTTTAAGTTTCTCTTTGTTTCCTTTGTAGGGGAAGAATAGACCCAAGTCTATGGCTCCCTTCAAGTACAAAAAGGTATGCAATACTCCATTCCAATTACTTTACGTTTGGCGCACACTAAGAAGACAGTGTCTGGATATGTGCTGCAAGCTATATTTAACTAAGCTCTAACTGCACTAGATGAAATGGATCCTTTTGGGTTCAAGACTGCAAACAACCATTGGCGTGCTAAAGGGTGATCTTTATTCATTGCCTGATTTAGACATAAACAGATTGGTGAATAAGAATTCAACCAACTCGATGTACCATCTCAAAACCAAGAATTAATCGAGTCCTACCAAGGTCATCATCTTAAACAACCTTTTCATCTAATGAACACACATGGGTATAACTTATCATTCTTGTATCCCTTCCCAATCAAGTAGATACTTAGAGTAGTTAACTCAATTTGAACACATGAGCACTCTATGGTTTAAGAGTTACTTGAATTATGTAGAACTATGACAACCGGCACTTTCATGTATATCTCTTAACCAAGAGCCCCATAGAGATATGCTATAACCACATCCATTAGTTGCAAACTCAGTTTTTAGGACACTACCAAACTGATAAGGTAGCGGAAAGTGATGATGTCCATGACCGAAGAATACATCTCCTCATAGTCAATACTAGGGAGTTGAGAGAATCTTTGCGCCACAAGTTCTACTCAATGTGTTTTCCAAACATAGACTCATTTGTGTCTAACCGGATTACCATTCAGTGGCTATATCACTACCATACCAAAAACTTGCCATTTGTAAGAGTCTAGTTCAGCGTAGATTGCAACTTACCATATCAGTCAATTTGAAATACTTTAATCGTTGACAATCCTCAACAAACCAAAGTTTCACTTCATCGTCGTCAATTCCTGAGCGACGGAATAAGTAATACATCATCAATGAACATGAAAGAACCATCCATAATACTGGTTAGAATTTGTTTAACTTGGTGAGATTTCTTTATTTACTGACATCATCATTAAATCTGAGGCGTCCCCCAGTGTTTGTCAATGTCGAATTTTAGACACAATTGAAGTCAGAAATCATCTCATGTGTTGATGATGGTTGTACCATGATTGCTCACTTTATTACTGGCAACTTATCTGTGGATTTTGACCGACACTACACCCCCACTATGGGCATGAGAAACACTACATCGCTTGGGTGTTGCGTTAACTTGCCCAATGTCAAGGACTTTCAATCTTGCAGGATTTACAGCATGTATAACTGATCTCGTCACTTTCATTATATCAGTAAAGCATTTAATATGCTACTTTATGAACATCAAGAATACATTGTACTTCAATCTCACACCGAGATGCGCGGGGATCATGATGAGACATAGTGGGGACATATCACGTCAATTTCCGACGTTTAAACCAGAATGGAATATTTCCTATCTCCCCCTAACGACAAGAAGTATATCTCATGAAAGTGACATTTTGCAAAACTAGCAATAAAGAGATCTCTTGTCAAAGGTTCTAGATGACGGACATACGTTGGAGAATTATCACCAACATAAATGCTTTATTTGTCATTGATGACCCATTTACACTACAAGAAAACAGCACTTAGGCCACGGAAACGTAATTTTTCCGTGGTCCAAGTGACACCTGGACGACGGAAAAGACTCTGTGGTCCAAGTACCACCTGGACGACGGAGAATGCTGTATCCGTCGTCCCGGTGGTCACCTGGACCACGGAGTCTTTTCCGTCGTCCAGGTGATCACCTGGACGACGGATACAGCATTCTCCGTCGTCCAGGTGATAACCTGGACCTCGGAGTCTTCTCTGTCCTCCAAGTGATCACCTGGACGACGGATATGGTATTCTCCGTCGTCCAGGTGAATACCTGGAGGATGGACCGACACGCCGTCGTCCGAGTACGTAACGTACTTCCACTTAGACGACGTACCGACACCTCCGTCGTCTAAGTGAAGCATTATATAAGCCTGATGCCAAACTGAATTCAATCATCGATCTCTTCATTCCATTTGAAGAAGAATTGAAGGAGAAGGGAGAAGGAGAAGGGAGCTAGCTAGCTAGAAGGCCGAGAAGAATTAGGATCATGATCGATAAGGGATCTCCGCTGACTAGCTAGGTAGCTTAATTAACGTACAGATATCGAGAAGGCCAGCAGGTACGTACGTACGCAGTTAAAATTTGCTTAATTAATATATATTTAGTGAAAACGTACGTACATACATGCAAGAATGTTAGCTATATATATATATGTACAGATCGATTAAATTACGTACGTACGTACGTAATTGATGGATCGATGTAGATCGAGTACGTATAATTAAGCGTAAATTAATGGACAAATATATATATATGTAATAGTTAATTAATTATAATATTTTGTAGCAGTATGGACAAGAGTTGGATGAAGTTGAAGAATAGATGTGATGTCCGGTATATGGATGGAATTAGCGAATTTGTGAATTTTGCGATAGAACATGGTCAGGGAAAGAAACGTTTCAGGTGTCCGTGTCAGAAATGTCTTAATTGTCAGTATGCGGAGGTTAATGTTATGGTGCAACACCTGTACGAAAATGGTATGATGTGGAGTTACACTACATGGAGCGAGCATGGTGAAGCAGTAGAGTTCAGCGCAGCAGACTTCAGCTCAGGGTACAGTTACCATGGTGCCTCATCCAGCGGCAGTGGTGTCGGACCCCCAGCTTGCAACCCAACTGCAGATTTGGTCCATGATGCGTTTCCGGGATGTAGTCATAGTGGACACCAACACCAAGACGGAGGTTACAGTACCACTAATGAGCATGATGACACATTCCCCGCAGCTAGCTTGGCCACTGACACCAGTGAGATGGAAAAGTACAACCGGATACTACTTGAAGTGCAGACCCCGGTGTTCCCTGGATGTCGAGAGAATGTGTTGCAATATGTGATGGAGCAAATGAAGATAAAAGTGAAGCACAAAATGTCAGTGAGTGCTTTTGACGAAATTCAGGAGCAAATATGTAAGTTGCTCCCTGATGATCACAATCTTCCTAAATCTCATTATAAGGTTAGAAATATCCTAAGCAGCCTCGGCCTAAAGTACAGGATAATTGACACATGTCCGAATGATTGTGTGCTATTTTACAAAGAGTACAAAGAGTTGGACTATTGTCCCGTATGTGGCCAGTGCAGATTCCAGTTGAATAGGAAGAGTTCGAAAAAGAGAATTCCTGTGAAAGTTGTTTGATATTTTTCCTTGATTCCCAGATTGCAGCGCTTGTACATGTCTCTACACACAGCAGAGGCGATGCGATTGTACGCAGAAAAGCGAATAGAAGACGATGTCCTGCGACACGCCGCGGATGGGGAGGGTTTCAAACATTTCGACAGAGAATTTGGAGACTTTGCTTCAGAGGTTAGAAATGTTAGACTCGGCCTATCTACAGACGGATTCAATCCTTGGGGAAGTAATAGCTCCGCCGTCAGCAATTGGCCAGTTATTCTGATGCCGTACAACTTGCCTCCGTGGATGTGCATGAACAAGGAATTTAATTTCCTTACCGTACTAATTCCAGGTCCTAAATCTCCATCGAAGTGCTTAGATGTCTACCTCAGACCTTTGATCGACGAGCTGAAACTGTTGTGGAAAAATGGAGTCCCAACTTATGACAAATTCACTGACACGATGTTCACGATGAGGGCTGCCGTAATGTGGACGATCAGCGATTTTCCAGCTTATGGGATGTTGGCAGCCTGCAGGACAAAAGGATATAATGGATGTCCTATATGTTTGGACGACGTGAACTCTAGTTGGCACGCGGGGAAGGTGTGTTACTTGGGTCACCGTAGATGGGTTCCTCACGACCACCCGTGGCGACAGGATGAAGCTCATTTCGACGGTACAGTAGAGAACAATCCTAAACCCCGTAGTTGGTCGGGCGAAGAGATTTTAGAGAGGTTGAGCTTTTTCGACTTTGGTGTGTTGAGCAATGACGCGGATGTAAAGAAATGCAATCCAATTCCTCCACATGATCTGAGCTATTGGGATCACAAGAGTATATTCTTTGAACTCCCTTACTGGTCGAAGTTGAAGCTGAGGAACAACTTGGACGCGATGCACATAGAAATGAATGTCTGCGACAGCGTGGTGGGAACAATTCTCGGTATTAAGTTCAAGACTAAAGATACTCCCAAAGCGCGCAAAGATTTGGAATCAATGAATCTACGTCGTCCCTTGTGGTTGAGGAGAGATAGGAAAGGAGTGTATAATAAGATGCCAGATGCACCTTACACAGTGAAGCCGACGCTTAGACGTTCTGTATTTCACTAGTTTAAGGGCGTTCGTTATCCGGCTACGTATGCAGCTACTATAACTGGAGCCGTGGACGAGGTGCAACACAAGTTTGTTGGTCTAAAGACACATGAATATCACGTTATGCTGCAACGTCTGATTCCAGTGGTAATTCGACCATACTTGCCTCGGGACGTCGTAGAACCAATAGTGGCATTGTGCAGGTGGTGGCAGAGGTTATGCGCCAGAGAATTAAAGAAGTCAGATGTGGTGGAATTGCAACAACAAATTGTGCACATCATTTGCAAACTAGAGAGGATTTTCCCCCCTGCTTTCTTTGACATCATGATCCACCTAATGATCCACCTGCCCGAGCAGGTGCTTATTTCTGGTCCGGTCCAGTACACTTGGATGTATCCTCAAGAAAGGTACGTACAACTAATTAATTAATTTGTTCCACTGGAGATTATATATATACTAGCTAGCTAGCTATATGTACTTATGTAATGTGTACGTTTGATTTTGTAGACAGCTTGGACAGTATAAGTCATTCGTCAAAAACAGGTCGGCCCCGGATGGCTCCATAGCAGAGACATACCTAATGCATGAGTGTGTTACTTACTGCAACAGGTACCTCAAAGATCCACCCCCTCCCACTGCCTCCGATCGCAGTGCCCGCATCAATCTTTCTGTCGTGAGAAATGTTGTCTGACCGTTTAGAGGAGTATTAAAGGAATCGTTAACACGGGAAGAACTTATTGAGGCACATTGGGTAGTGTTGCGAGACTGTGACGAAGTTGAGCCGTACATGTTGTCATACAGGGAGAGGCTTCAGGAGTTAAATCAAAACAAGAGTTCGGCGTGGATTGAGAAAATGGTTAAGAAGAAGTTTCCCGATTATTTCTTCTAATGGGTACGTACGTACGTCTCGGTATTAATTATTTAAATACATATCGCTCATGTTTGTAGAAAGTAAACCCTTATATTAATTTGCCCTTTTTCGCAGATGATTGATCTGCAAAAATCTGATAACCACGGAGGGTGGTGGTCATGGCCAAAGCACTTGCTAGCAGGGAAGCCGGTTAAACACTATATTTATCCCGGATGTTTTGTGAACGGTGTAAAGTTCCATTCATTGGCCCGAGACGAAGGAAGAAGAACACAAAACAGTGGGGTGGCGGTTGGGAAAGACAATGATCTATATTACGGGGCTATTCTATACGTGGTTCAGCTATGTTACGGGAATGATGTCAACGTTTTCCTATTCAAGTGCAGATGGTTCAAGCGCACAAAGGAAGACCTGGGACTATTATCAGTCGATACAAACTCGCACTGGTATGAGGATGAGCATTTCGCTCTCGCCACCTTAGTTCGGTAGGTGTTCTATCTCGACGATCCAAAAGCCGGTGAAGGGTGGAAAATAGTGAACCATATCTCTCACCGAGGAATATGGAATACAGAGACAATTGAAGGGACACCGGCGACGACTGAAGATGCTGCTGAACCAGAAAGAGACATTCCTGCCTATCAAGAGCCTAATATTTCTATGGTCCGCTCCGATATAATGGACCTGGTTCAAGATGGTGAACGGTTACCCATGCCTGATGGTTGTACAGATCTAACTGAAGATGAGATTATCGATGAGGTAGATGAAGAAGACGAGCAGGAAGAGGACGCGGACGACGACTCAGGTTATTCGTCGGACGATGTTGAGTACGATGACGAGGATGAGCCGTCGTCTAACGGGGATGAGGACGATGATGATTATGACGAAGAGTACGGTCATACGACGAGGGAGATTAATTGGTAATTAATTACTGTAATTATTGTAATATATATATGATCGATGCCGGTTTACGGTAAGAAATTAATCCGAATTATATATCCTGGACAACGGAGAAATTAATTGCAGGTTGTCGCCAAATCTCAATCTCATATAAAACGTACCCTAGCTAAATCCTGGACCCTAAATCTAGCAGTTTGGATCGATATCGATCGATCAATTTTTTAATTATATTTTTGAATCAGAATAATTGAACGGACACATGCACAAATGACCGGGGACGACCTAAACCGTAAACCCTAAGGCCCTAACCCCTGAAATCGGGGTTTTAGAACTTGGACGACGGAGAATGGTCATTATCCGTCATCCAGGTACATACTAGGATGACGGAGAATGGTCATTGTCCGTCGTCCAAGTTCACAAACCCTAAACCCTAAACAATAAGGCCCTAACCCCTGCATTCAGGGTCTATGCACCTGGACGACGGAGAACGTCATTCTCCGTCATCCAGGTTAGAACCTGAACGACGGATAACTTCATATCCGTCGTCCAGGTGATTACCTGAAAGACGGAAACGCTCATTTCCGTCGTCCAGGTGTAGATATCGTAATTTTTTCTAAGAGAACGACCATCTAGACCTTCTTCCAATGCAAAGTCTTTTCATCAAGACTTTAGAGTAAACAATTCTTGGTGTGTGAGCTTCGACGGTTCGAAAATCGGAGTTGCGAAATGCCTTGTATCCATGTTTCCGGTTTGTGAAATTATCGGTTTTGCGGTTGACTGTGCCGATCAAACCCTTCCCGAACTTATTATTTTATGGTCCTTTGAAGACAATTATATATTATGTTACGATGAACATATCCAACGGTTGTTTTGTCCAAATTCAATTTCGTTAATACTCTGCTGTAAATGAGCCTCTACTCATGAACACTTAAGTCGTAAGGATTAGTCAATACTTAACAACTTTCAAAACGAAAAATTATTCGTTGGTTCAAATTTAACTGTTCATATATACGATGTGTTCATCAATATTGGACGACTATTTCACTCGAATGACAGATCGCTAAATTCCTAGCGAATTATTTTTAAAATTTTTTTTAACGTAATTTGAACCTGGACGACGGACATGGCCCTTCTCCGTCGTCCAGGTGTTCACCTGGACGACGGAGAATGTCCATCTCCGTCGTCCAGGTTCAAATTACCATGGCGGTTCGAATTTATTGTTTTTTATTTTTTTCATGTAATTTTCACTTGGACGACGGAGATGATCATTCTCCGTCGTCCAAGTCCAAAATTATGGCGGTTCAATTTACCGCTTCCGTTTTTGGGACCGCTTGAATTTTCACTTAGACGACGGAGAATTCATTCTCCGTCGTCTAAGTCAAAAATCATGGCGGTTCAAAACGTCCCGCCGATTAATTGGCGCAGATTGAAATTTTTTGAAACCACCACCTAGACGACGGAAAACACTGTTTCCGTCGTCCAGGTGGACTTAGACGACGGAGAATAGTGCTCCGTCGTCTAAGTGCAACTCTATAAATAGAGTTGCACCCCCCCTCATTTTCTCATCATTCCATCTCCTCCTCTCCTTCTCCCTCTCCTCTCCTCTCCTCTCCTCCGGCGATCCTCCTCCGGCGACGCTCCGACGACATTTTTTCCGGCGTGGTTCCTCCTCTCCGACGACTCAACTCCAGCGAAATTCCCGAAAACTCCGCTTCGGTACATTTCTATTTTTCCCTTATTAAAATAATTTTCATTTAATTAATTAATTAAATTCTAAATATAATTTAGAAGTAGAAATTAATTTATTAATTAGTTTAAATATTTAATAAATTATTAATTATTGTTATTAATTTATTAAATCATAATTATTGTAATTATTGTAATTATTTATTATTAGTTGCATGATTAAATGAATTTATTATTAAATTTATTAAATGAATAAATTATTATTCATAATTTATTAAATGAATCAATTTTTTATTAAATGCATGATAAATAAATATAAATTATTGCATATAATTAAAAATTATTAATTAATATTTATGTTTATTTTCTAGTAAATTAATTAGTAGTACGTGTTCGATTTAAATTTAGTACATAGGCTTGGTTTATTAAGTCGCACTCTTTGGAATAGATGGCGCCTCTTTTCCTTGCTTATCTCCTTAACCCCTCGTGATGTGTGGATTTCATCACCGCACACCATAACCTAAGTGAAGTTATGGACACGAGGTTGAGGGCGGAGTTTGCAAAGGACTTGAGGGAGTGTAAGTTTTCGAAAAATTGGCCGAATGTCGGACATGGTGTCTAGAAACGGGTTATGACTGGTGACAGGATTTGGACTAAGAAAGACTTGTCGAAATCAGTCTTGCCTCTCGCGTTATCTCTATCCCTAACTGGCCATGTTTTTCGATTTAACCAAGGCTGATTAATTGAAAATTTACACTTTATCACGCGGGTCGCACGTCCATTGAACGACCGAAAATGCCAAGCTAGTGTACTCTATTTAAGTCTTAAACGTACTTAATTAATTAGCGTAAATTTTTAAGTTGTAATTATTATGGTAAGTAGGTATTTTAACACCGTACTCTTAAGTTTAAATGGCTCCGCCAAAGATGACATCCGGCAAGAAGAAAGCCCAACAGGAGGCAGAAGATGAGATGCTCCGAATGTTGGCGGCCCAAGTCGGTTGGGTTCAACAGGAGGGCAACGACGCTCTCAATCCGGACGAATCATCTGGTCCGTCCGTAGCGCCCTCTGGGAAAAGTCCCGCTCCCCCATTCATCTCGAGCCGTGATGACGTCGACCCCTTCCAATCTCCGACGCCCGGTACCCATTCAACGGGAAGTACTCAGGCGTCCTCGACCGCCGAATCAATCATGTACAGCGCCCGCCGTAGGTAAAGGAGGGCCCCCCCTGACCCGGAACCGAAAAGGACTCGGGGTCTCGTTAAAGGGGGAAAAACGGAGCGTATTTGCAAGGCGACCGAAAAAAAGATCGACTTGCCGTACGACGAATTCACCGGTTGCCCTCCCACAGCTCAGCTAGCAAGTCTCTCGGCGCATGGGATAGGGTCAATCATCGGTAACCGGGTTCGTATCACTGCCCCTACTTGGAAGGAGACGCCGGATCATGAGAAGGCGAAAGTCTTCAAAGATCTTTCGGTACGTAATACGTCCAATTTAGTTATTATATAATATTGTTAATCTCGGCCTAAAATTTCATAATATATACGATTATAATTTTCTATTTATTTTTGATAGGAACAATTTGACGTGGATCCGACACCGGCTATGTTGAGGCATATCAACCAAACCGCCAACTCCATCTACAAAGATTGGAAGTACAAGCTCCATAAGTACTTCCAAGATGTCGGTCCCGTGCCTCCCCCGGTAGAGCTGCAAGGGGAGAGAGAAGATGAGTGGGAGTGGTTGTGTAACCACTTTGCCGATGAACAATTTAAGGTATTAATTTATTTTTTTTATTTTAATTAAGATAATTGAATTATTTAAATTGTAGTTATTCATTTTTTAATGATTTAATTATGTTGTGTAACAGAAATTCTCCGGTGTCAACAAAGCCAACCGGGGGAAGAAGGAGAAACACCATACTACCGGCGCCAAGCAGTTCATTCAAATAGCCAAGGAGCACAAGGATAAGGGCTCCAAACACCCTTATCTTGATGCAAGCGTGAGCGCGTACGTGACGCCAGGGCTCGATAATGAAGCGAGTCAATGCGGCGTAAGTGATATATTAATTATGTGCTTTTAATTATAGTAATTATTATTTAAATATGATTTCATTATAATAAATTAATTATTCTTTTGTAGGCAAGGGCGATAGAGCGTGCGCATGAAGAGTTGGCTAACACTCAGCTTGCGTTCCCAGATGTGCCGCCAGAAGACCTGCCTCCTCTATCCTTAGAGAGCCAAATTGCAATCGCGAATGAGGTCTACGGTCGTAGAGCTGGCAAGGAGGTTAGGCACTTTGGGCCTAGGGTGGTACGAGATTTGTCGACGACCTCCGGCTCATCATCTACGGGAGGTTCGGGGCAGCGGAGAAGGAGTCAGGCTGCGGCCGTCGAAGCAGCCATTCAAGAGGCTCGACTGGCACGAGAGGAGAATGAGTCAATGCGGCAAAGACTTGACGAACAACAAGCACAAATAGCCCAACTCATCGCCCTCATGCAACAAAATCGAGAAGTATGTCAACCTTCTCCGAACTCACACCCCGACGACAACGACCAGGCTGGAGGCGGAGGACTCGGCGGCGCATCTGCTCCTCCAGTGTATTAGCTAGCTAGTTAATTAATTATCGCATTTCTTTATTTTCGAACAATATTATATAATTTTTCTGGGTTTTTTATTTGGATGTGTATATATGTACAAATTAATTAATTATTTAATATTAAAAATTTAGTTTAATTAATTATTTTCGACTATTTTTCATTATTTAAATTAAATTAATAATAAATTAAATTAATAATATTTAATTTCAATTTATTTTTTTAAAAAAATTAAATATTCACTTGGACGATGGAGATGGCCCTTCTCCGTCGTCCAGGTGCAGAACCCTAAACCCTAAACCCTAACCCCTAACCCCTAAACCCTAAACCCTGCCGTTCTCCGTGGCCCAGGTGTTCACCTAAACGACGGAGAATTAGTTATCCGTCGTCCAGGTGAACACCTGGGCCACGGAGAAGCTAGCATTATCCGTGGCCTAGGTAGACACCTGGACGACGGAGACTCTAAGTCTCCGTCGTCCAGGTGTCTACCTGGGCCACGGAGAAACGAGCAATGTCCGTGGCCCAGGTAGACACCTGGACGACGGAGACTTAGAGTTTCCGTCGTCCAGGTGTCTACCTGGGCCACGGATAATGTCCGCGGTCCAAGTGAACTTGGACGACGGATCACTAAATCTCCGTCGTCCAGGTTCTTGGACGACAGCACTTGGAGCACGGACCTTGGACGACGGAGATTCCGTCGTCCAAGTACTTAGACGACGGAAAGCTGCACCTAGACGAATGAAATGGTCCGTGGTCTAGGTGCAGTTTTCTTGTAGTGTTATATAGGTAGTGGAAATGTAGTAGGCACATGTACCGTACAACCAGAGATGTGTAGATATGATATCAAGTTTATATCTAGTTACAAACTGGTACACATTGAATGGTTGGCGGGTTACGGGTCTCAAGCGAATAAGCATAGTTACATATAACATTGCAGATACCGGTAAATTTATATGCATTACCAAATCTCTGGCCACAAGCTGTAACCGCTTGATTCATGCCTCTGCAAGACCGTTCTATGAATGAACATCGGGAATCAGGATGTTCAACTTTAATCCCAATCAACATGCAATAATCAACAAAAGATTGTGATGTAAACTCTTCGACATTATCCAATCTAATAGACCTGATTGGATGATCCGGGTGGTGAGCCCGAAGCTTAATGATTTGTGCAAAAAGTTTTATAAATGCAGTGCACCATATGGATTGCAAAGACGTGTGACTTATGCATCGATGCATCAATCAAAACCATAACATAGTCTGCATACCAGTTTCATTAGTCCACAAATATATTCTTGGATCAAAACCATAAGAATGGAATATTGGTTGTGTTGTCAACAACAAAGGAAGGACGTGCCTGTAACTTTGTTAATGAATAAGCTTTGCAAAACGAGCGATGTGCATTAGAGATTGCAACATATGAATTTGGTGGGATAACGCACGACGCCTCAGTAGTATGTTGTCAGGATTATGCGGCACTCATCTTGGAGACGGAGCTAGGAATCAGAGGAGTAGTCTCATCCGCCCCATCTAAACTAATGGATTGAGCTATTCCCACATGCGTCTTCACTTTGAAGTACTGATGACCATGAGAATTTCTCAATATCTTGATCATCGTAATGCAAAAGTTGATATGAGGCAAATCACATATATATAAGTGACTGCATTGGATTCAAAAATCCAAACCATAGTAAGATCTAATACAAATCCTCATACACTTCTCCAGATTACGTCGTTCATAGCATTCGACGGATATTAGACACAAAATTCTTTTCCTTTCTCATAATAATATATTAAGTAAAAACTGTGGGCAAAAAAATGTCTTCAAAACACTTAGCATGGCTCGAATTTCTATTAGGCGTGTATAACACTCAATATCACTAGCATATATCAACAAAACAATGTTAATCAATCCGTCTTGAAACCCAAGACATGGCGAACACTTTAAGTGAATACTTAAAGATTTCAAAGGGTGTAACCTTTATAGAGTGTTGATCCTAGCAACATCAAATAATTGATGTATTACAACATCTGACCAATCGAAATGACCCATGTAGATTAAGTTTCATGGCATGACAGAAACCAATGTCAAACCACATCTGATATAAAATACCAGGCACAGAAGTAGGAGAGCCTTTAATTCTTGATAAAACCAATGTAAAAAAAATCAAATCAAGGTACAACTTTCGACGGGTCGAGATAAAATTAACCAAAAATGAAACTAATTTTCCGATACCATTCGACGAGTCGAGAAAACGGAAAATTTGGAGATAGTAGCATGAATTCGACTGGTCGAAAAACATAATGAAAAAATCCTCGACGGGTCAAAAATGTGATAACCTTCTCAGATTGGTATATTCGACGAGTTGAGGAAAGTCCTCAATGGGTCAAAAATTTCCAGGAACAAACCATCTCTCTTTTTTCATTTTTATGATACTTTGGTGTCATAATGTCATATGCTAGTATAAAATCAAGTCATACTCACAATTTGTAGTGAAATAACATTCTCAACACTTTCATATACCGAAAAATAGAGAAAATTTCATTACTCGTCAATAATAAGAAAAATTACATCATCGATGTCTTATTCCAAAAAATGACTAAAACAAAGTCTCAAACCTTGACTAAACCAAGTCAAAACAAACCATGATTAAAGCCAAGTCAAAAAATAAAGCTAAACTTGATTACATAGCAAAAACTTGAGCCTAATACATACACTACTCAAAAGACTGCAGTCTCCAAACTTGCTTTTGTATTGCTTACTATTATAAGAATGGCATTACCGCAATCTTCTATCTCATAGTTTTCAAATGAAGTTAGTTTCATGCATGTGTCAAGTATCGTGTGTACTTTTTGTAGGCATTTTGAATATCCTTGGGTGCACGACATTATTTGTGCATATGCTTGGTATAACCACACATATAGCAAGATGACAAGTGAGAAGCAGAATGAGAAGAATCCCTACCATTCCTAGGACTAGAATTGGATTGATTCTTGTTAGATTTATAGCTATTGTCTTGGCGAGTCTAATTCAAATTCTGACTTTGTTCTCCTTTACCATGACCTCTGCCATGTCCTCCTCTTCCACCACGATTTTGATAAGGTGTAGAACAATTGTTCCTCTTATACTTTCGTGAATTTCTAGTATGATTAGTCTCATGGACTCTTTTTGTACCGGTTGGCCTAACATTGTTTTCGAGAAGAATCCCGTTATTGGCCAGCACATTCATGAGATCACTAAATGATCTAAAACTTCCTTGCTCATAATCCATGCGATATTGATGTGTAAGGTTGTCCATGGAGATAGGAAAAATGCTTAAAGACTTCTTGATCACGACCTGATCGGTGTTTACAATGCGACAAACACTCAAGTCTGATCGAAGCTCCAATATAGCTTGATTGAATACATCAATCTTTGGATAATCCAATCACCAGATTGAGTCCCATCTTTCTTGTAGTTCACGAAGTTGTGAATTATGTACATTATTAAACCTATCTTTAGAAAATATTGTTTTTTTAGAATGGAATATATATGCCGCCTCAAAAACATGAAGGCTTGAGTTTTGCGAGGTGGAGTTGGTGGCTCAGCACTAGGCGGTGGTAGTGGTTGGATTGTATCCATTAGATTCATATCGAGAAGCGAGTTCTAAATATCTGACACCCAACAATAGTATTTTACTCCTTGAGGATCAAGGATATCAAACTCAGGCCTTTCCGGCCCTGTTGATGTCATCTACAAGAAAGACAAGAGATGTAATTAGTTTACCGATCGAAAAATCGCGATTACTAATATCAAGTTTAAGTAATAAAGAACGTGATTCATGATGTATGGTCACAAAAATCGATTATCAATAAATAGTGGATCAAAACCTCACCCAAAACCTGAGACGAACCATCATATAGTATCAATTTCTCAATTCTTCTTTTTTTGCTAAACTGTGACTCCCCCAGGACCATCACTTATACTCGATGGAAATAGGTCCATAGGAACTAGGGCACAGATATGAATCAATCACAATATCACAATCCTAAATTTAGGGTGTTCCAAAAAATAAGTTTATTCCCAGATCTAAAGACTGATGGTATAGAAATTTACCTCAATTGATGTTGTACTCAGTATGAAAACTTTGTAGGAAAAGTTTGAAGAAAAGAAAACAAGTCCATGAAACTTCCAGCATGAGAATAAATTCTTGAAAGGACCCGACCCCGATTTAGTTGCTTAAACCGGGATTAGGCCGTAAAGATCATCAGAGCCTAAACATGTTAGTCCAAAATAAAATTGAAAGAAAAATCAATATACCAAAAATTTTAAGTTAAATAAACTATTTTCCAATCCTGACTCATAATTGCTCAATACTAAAATCATAAAACTTATCATGACATCAGAGCAACTAGACTTCTAAACTAACCATGATAACAAAAATACTAAACTGTAGGATTCAAGATAATCCAATGGTTGATGCAGCTATGCCTCTATCTGTGTGCGCGCCCGACCTCAGCTTAAAAACCTGTATTCTGAGCAGTTTAAACCAAAGAGCTTAGGGGAAAGACATATAAATATAAAAACTATTAGAGTGAGTGGACGAAAACAATAATCTTAAAATAACGTAAAACAAAAAAATTGTGTTTTTCTCCCAAATAAAGACAATATAAAAACATAGCACGTCTACAGTGAACTTTCAATGTGTAAGTGGCATGGAGGCATCATCTAGGGACTTCTAATCCGAGATGATACTGAATGTGCAAGATAGTGCCAGGTCAAGGCCTCTGATCCATCCTAGAGCCCTCGAGAAACGAGTAGCTAAATTATAAGTGTCAGGTCAAGGCCTCAAACCCATCCTGAAGCCCTTCAGAGACGAGTAGCTAAAATATAAGTGGCAGGTCAGGGTCTCTAGCCCATCCTGGAGCTCTCGTGCATCGAGTAGCTAAAATGTAAATGCCAGGTCAGGGCCTCTAACCCATCTTGGGGCCCTCGTAAATGAGTAGCAATGCATCGATGCAATGAAATAAAATATGCACATAAGCCTCAACACTAGAACTAAAATTGAATACTGAACTAAAACGGAAACACTTGCACATAAATTATTAAAAATAACGACGACTCGCTACAGAAGTTAAAATAAAATTGTCCACTCACCTAAATTGTCAGAAAATCAATCGTCGATAAACTGACTCTTAAGTCGTACTCGGCACTCCTTGGCTTCTAATATTCGTGAACTGTTACTCTTACTGGTCCTCGCAATCAACAAAATCCGTCTTCATCCTAATTACCATGTCGTACCACTCATGGTCTATATAAAGTCAGCTTAGACCCGACATACGACATTCGGCATTGTCAAATGTCAAGTCACCTTGAAACATGTGCATAAGGTGAAACGTTACGAAAAATTGATTGAATTCCACGAATCTAAACCAAAAACCATCACAATTTAGATAAAGGAACTTCCAGTGATGATTTCAATGTTCTGGTCGCTGGAGCTCCGCCGCACACCACGGCGGATGGCCCCACGCGCCGCCACTGCTTGCGGCCACGCTCTACCAGAAACAACCACCTCCAATCCCTGCAAATCATACATCTTTCAAAAGTTCTCAACAAGCCCAATACAACTCATAACTAGAACCAAGCCTAATTCCAAACATAAACCATTGAAATTTACCTTGAAAGTCAGGAAAGTTCGCCGGAAATCAAATTGGTCGACTGGCTGCATCGGGCAAGGACGAGACACGGGATTAGTGGCAATTGACTCTTGGAAGGGTTGGCTTCAAAACCCCTAAGGTGATGCCACCCAAATCCTACCATAACGCTGCCGCCGCCGGAGACCGAAACTACGAGTTACGGAAGAACTTCGTGGCTTTGAAACTCACTTTAATGCTGATGCATGGTGGTTTCAATAACAGGGAGAGGTGGAGAACATGGAAAGCTTCATTTCCTGACTGAAGCGGCATCGAACGGTGGCCGAAAAATAAAAAATTCGACCAGGTCAGGTCGGTGTCACGGGTTGACCCCAGGTCAACCGAGTAACCTCCATCCCACCTAGTTAAGGTTTTGGGTATTTATACCCCTAGGTCAAATTGAAATCGATGGCTGCGATCAGATGCATTGTTTGTTCTAACGGTTAGGAAATATTAACCAATGGAAGATTTTTAATTAATCACATAAATACTTCAAACTACAAAAAAATCATAACAATTAGCTTGGACTTCCAAAAAATCCAATCAAAATATGGACGAACTCGCAATAGTATTCTCGACAACTTCCATGAAGAAATCGAGTCCAAAATCATAACCTATAAAAAGTCAATTTTAAGTCACAATGAATCTCGATAAAGGTGATGTGATGCTTAGCTCGTTAATTAGCGTGACTAATGATGACTACCTCATTAACTCAACACCCGCCTAATAAAAAAATTTGTTCTCAAAATTTACATCACGAAAAGTCAACGTTGTGAGAACGCAATGCCATAATCGCTACTTGAAGATTCTTTGAAAAATATTAGGTATACCTTATTTCTTCACTCCAGTGACACATGCAGCATGATCGGTTGCAAGGATTTAACACCGAAATTTTGACGGAAACAGCTCATCATGCTAAGAATAGTTCAAAAACTTCATATCTCCGTACAGGAGGATCAATATCCCGATATTCCATGATTACCAGAAAAAACAACTTTCATAACTCTTCAACGCTTCAAGAAATATACCATTTGCTTATGAATGAAAACATCGAGATGCCAAACTGCTGCTACTTGAACAAATTTTTTTCTCGCACAACAATACCCTTGCATCATCATTCACTATGATACTTATGTCTGTACTAACCCATAGAACTTATCGGATCGCGTAACCAAAAATCTGCAATGACTTGTGAATCAAAAGCATTTAGTCTTCAAAGAAAAGACAGCCCCACATCAACGTTTGAGCTCTTAAGAATGACTCTACATGTTATGATAACTTCGAAAGAAGAGCATGAATAATTATATATCATATCTCTTGTCTAGTTAGCTCAAATTTACTCAAACATGAATTCTACATAGTTAAAAAGTTAACGAGTACAAGGAAACTCGATGAACGTAATATAATTGAACTACAAAATCACCTTACCGATAAACATAGAGATACCAATTCAAAAGCGCTCTTAGACAGTAGTTAGTATGAATTCTCAAGATGCTGGTACCATGTGAAATTCCGAGCCTCACGTATACGCAAGAGAAATATCGTGTACGAGAAAATTTCATTAGTAATGCATGTGCAAAACTGCATTCAACCTACATCATGCTTCGTTAGACATCACAAAGATTCACGGATAATCTTGTAGAATATACTTATACATAACTCTCTCAAACATAACCGAATTACCAATCCGGAAGAAAGTTGGTTTACTAATTGATGACCGTAGAAGAAGGCGATTTCCAATGACCCTAAAACGAAAAGAGTTTCTACCAAAAATTTGGCATGACCTAATCGTTTATAGTCCAACCAAAAACATGCAAATCCGGCTCATTTCACCACTATAATAACCACAAACTCCTCAACAGCAGAATACAACTTTCCATAATAATCTAAAAGAGGATATCAAGTCCGATATAATACATAGCGCTGGTATCAGACTCACTTGCTCAGAAGTTAAACATGAAGAAATGATCTAGGACCTAACACTCAAGTGTAAAATCATCTTCATTTTGAATAATCGAATTGCTGCTCTTTGACATAATTAACTTAAGATAAACACATGCAATGCATGAATTAAAAGATAAGTATACTTCAACTACACCTGATGTGATTCAAAAACTGTTGTGGTTAAATACGGTAGTCTTGATGGAAAATGAACCATAGGCATGTACAAGTGTATCCTGAATACTTCATGTACTTTCTTGTTCCAGAGCGCTCCACATGCATCAAAAATGAAACAAAATTAGTTGATGTGACAAAATCGAGAATAAATTTCCTAGTTAGAGAGTTTAAATCTCCTTGATGAACAAGATCGAGATACTTAAGATCATCAAAATGAAAGGAACAAAAGAAAGCGAATGAAACCAATGAAACTTCAACTAGAATGTAACACAATTAGCCAAAACTACACACGACTACTCCACCAAAATGGTGATGAGCGACAAACCTAAGATTGTTCCAGGGTCTCGATGTAGCTGTGCTGGTACAAAAATGGATCTCGGCATCCACGAAAATGATACATTTAGAATTGGATAGATTGGTAAATCATCTTCAAGACACACTTGTTGAGAATGCAACATGACAAGATGGAACGACGTAAAATTGGATGATCGCAACACAACAGGGTGAAATGAATTAACAACCACATAACTAATTGAAGCTGAAAGGAAAAAGAATGGAACACTCTCATTAAGGACGTATATGCAGCACACCCCAAGTATCATAGCCTCAATTAGCAGTATGAGTAATGATAACGCACATCAAGTGACTTCACATACTAGGACTAAGTCTCGATTCATAAGTATTGTCTCTGCGTAGTGATCATGCTAATCTCCTCTGGATCGTTCTGATTTCATCGGATATCTCCAAAGGGACTCCCATTATGGACTGAGAAATCTGTTTAGCTCTGAGAATATGACACATGAAGCTGGAAAGTTTAGGCACAAACTAGAGGGTTGAAAAGCTCCACATATCACATGAAGCTTGTAGCTGAACGTAACTTAAAAAAATTGCATGACTAAACATGACGAATAGAAGGGCTTTGAGCACAAAGACTTGTCGACATCGTCAAGAATTTACTAACTTCATGAAGTACGTAACGAGGCTTATAGGGTGTTAGTGCAATTACCAACAATTTTTTCAGAACCTTCTTTTCACTACGCGACTTCATATAATATAATTCCTCATCCAAGACTTTCAATCCTCAAAAAGTAACTAAACATGAAGGATTAAGATGGGAGATAAAACCAAAATGGAAAGCCAAAAAACTGAACAAGACAAAAGAACAAGACCCTTGAAAGTTTTTGTTGATCATGATGAAGGAGGCTACAATATTAAACACCGTGAACGACAAAAAATTTGCGCACATGATTCATTGACATAGCTAGTAATTTACTAGCTCGATGCTACAAGACGGCTTATGAGTTATCGACGTAATCACAATTCACCAATGGTTTTGCCTTGTCATTCTATAAAATACACGACTTGATATAACTCATCATTTACAGAAAATTCAGCATAACCTCCCCATAATTTCAAGGTCAACCAAACCTGCAAGGAGATGACATTTCAAAGTCGACAAATAAAGTCCCATATACAAACTGTGAGCCACAGTTCCTCAATCGGATTCTTGATAATTTAAGACACATGATTTACACCAAATCGCAAGTCATCCTAAGAAAACAGAAGTGTTGCACAAGTTTCTGGATCCAGAGTCGGCATAAATTTCAACTAGCATGATAAGAATGCGCTCGAAAACCTGAAAACGTCATACAATAATTTTTTCCCACCTCAAGGATCGACAAACTAAATTCTTAATTTCCAGGAAGACGCACCCCTGAACCACGCCGTTTCTAGAACAAACATCACAAGTACCATAACATGCTAACTTATTTGATACATACTCCGACGTGCTTAAAACCTTGACGTGACCAACATGTACTTAAGAGTTGTAGCACACTATGCAAAATTAATGTATATAAATTAAAGGAAGCTAAAAAGTAACACTAACCTTCTGAGAAAGCTTTTTAGCACCGAATAACAATGAGTAGGAAGATCAATGTAGGCGTACATGAGGTATAGCGACTAGGGGCTCAGATTCCCAGGTTGGGATTGGTACTCGATCATATTCGCTACATATTAGACGACATTCAACACCTTGAGTATTCGATGGGGATCCGTTGACCGGTCAGGCCATCACTCGGGAGATGTTGAGCATAATCCACCACGAAAATGAATGCAGCCTAGTACGGTCTACAGAACCTATAACCCAAAGCTTTGATACCAACTGAAAGAACCTAACCCTCTTTTAGTTGCTTAAACCAAGATTAGGCCCTAAAAATCATTAGAGCATAAACATGCTAGTCCAAAATAAAATGGAAAGGAAAACCAATAGTTCAGAAATTTTAAGTTAAATAAAATATTTTCCAATCCCGACTCATAGTTGCTCAATACTAAAATCATAAAACTTATCATGATATCAGAGCAACTAGACTTCTAAACTAACTATGATAACAAAAATACTAAACCGTAGGATTCAAGATAATCCAACGGCGGATGTAGCTATGCCTCTATCTGTGTGCGCAACCGACCTCAGCTTAAAAACATGCATTCTGAGCAGTTTAAACTGAGGAGTCCAGGGGAAAGACATATAAATATGAAAATCGTTAGAGTGAGTGGATAAAAAACAATAATCTTGAAATAACGTAAAACAAAGAAATTGTGTCTTTCTCCCAAATAAAGACAATATAAAAACATAGCACGTCTACAGTGAACTTTCAATGTGTAAGTGGCATGGAGGCATCATCTAGGGACCTCTAATCCGAGATGATACTGAATGTGCAAGATAGTGCCAGGTCAAGGCCTCTGACCCATTATAGAGCCCTCGATAAACGAGTAGCTAGAATATAAGTGTCAGGTTAGGGCCTCAAACCCATCCTGAAGCCTTTGAGAGACGAGTAGCTAAAATATAAGTGTCAGGTCAGGGTCTCTAACCCATCCTGGAGCTCTCGTGAATCGAGTAGCTAAATTGCAAATGCCAAGTCAGGGCCTCTAACCCATCCTGAGGCCCTTGTAAATGAGTAGCAATGCATCGATGCAATGAAAGAAAATATGCACATAAGCCTCAACACTAGAACTAAAACTAAACACTGAAACTGAAACTGAAACACTTGCACATAAATTATTAAAAATAACGACGACTCGCTACAATAGTGAAAATGAAATGTCCACTCACCTTAATTTCCAGAAAATCAATCCTTAATAAACTGACTCTTAAGTCATACTTGGCACTCCTTGGCTTCTAATATTCGTGAACTGTTGATTTTACTCGTCCTCACAATCGACAAAATGCATCTTCATCCTAATTACCATGCCTTACTGCTCAAGGACCATATGAAGTCAGCCTAGACCTGATATACGACAATCGACATTGTCGAATGTCGAGTCACCTCGAAACATGTGTGTAAGAAGAAACGTTACAAAAACTGATTGAATTTCACGGAGCTAAACCAAAAACCATCACAAATTGGATAAAGGAACTTTTCGTGATAATTTCAATGTTTTGGTCGCCGGAGCTCCGTCGCACACGGTGGCACGTGGGCCACACATTGATACAAATAACCACCTCTGATCCCTGCAAATCATACATAATTGAAAGCTCTCAACAAACCCTATACAACTCATAACTGGGCCCAAGCCTAATTCCAAATGTAAATAGTCGAAATTTACCTTGAAAGTCAGGAAAGTTCGCCTGAAAATCAAATTGGCCGACCGGCCACATCAGGCAATGGCAAGACATGAGACCAGTGGCAATCGACTCTTGAAAGGGTGGGCTTCAAAATACCTAAGGTGATGCCATCCAAATCCGGGCGAGACACCGCCGCCGACGGAGACCAAGACCATGAGTTACGGAAGAACTTCGTAGCTTCGAAACGCGCTTTAGTGGTGATGCATGGCGGTTTCTACAATAGAGGGAGGCGGAGGATTGCGAGAGCTTCAATTCTTGACTGGAGCGGTGTCTAACAGTGGCAAAAAAAAAAGAATTCTACAAGGTCGCGATTTGGGTTAGCATCGTGGGTTGACCCCTAGGTCAATCGGGTAACCTCCCCCCCATCCAAGTAAGGTTTTGGGAATTCATACCCCTAGGTCAAATTGAAATCGATGGCTGAGATCAGATCCACTTTTCAATCTAACAGTCAAAAAATATTAACCAATGGTAGATTTTCAATTAATCGATCACATAAATACTTCAAACTTCAAAAATTCATAACAATTAGGTCGGACCTCCAGAAAAT
Source organism: Geum urbanum (assembly GCA_946800695.1). Taxonomy (NCBI): domain Eukaryota; kingdom Viridiplantae; phylum Streptophyta; class Magnoliopsida; order Rosales; family Rosaceae; genus Geum; species Geum urbanum. The sequence goes on along the minus strand of OX327008.1, from coordinate 842,682 downwards.
CCAATAAAAATATGCACGAACTCGGAATAATATCATCTAAAAATTCCATGAAGAAAATGAGTCCAAAATCATAACTTATAAAAAGTCGATTTTTGGTCGTGAAGAATCTCGATAAACGTAACGTGTGATGCTTATCTCGTTAATTAGTGCGACTAACGATTATTAACTCACTAATCAAGGTTTGGGTCGTTACAATTATGGTGACAAGCTTCCAGTGGTGGATGATCGTCGGTGATGGAGAATTCCATCAAGGAGGAGGCCGGTGGTGGAGGTGGAGGTGTCTATAGGTTAGGGTATTTTTCTTTCTTATTCTTTTCTTCTTTTCAGGCAAACTGACATTCGTATACTAAATCAATCAGAACTTATTCTAGACACATCCAAATTACAATATGATGGATGTTCTGGAAACTAGACATCTGAGGCTTTCCGTGCATATAAAGATCTCCTTCTAATTCGTCCTAAGGTGCTTGCAATCTTCTATCGAAGTTGGCGGATGTGCATAGGCTATGAGATTGAAGTGGTCAATCTCAAATTTGGGGATGGGAAAATTGTTTCGGTTTTGGTACAAAGCTTCAGGTTTAGATTAGTTATCAACTCAAGAGCTACTCATAACATTTTGAAGGAGAATATAGATAACTGAAAACTGTAATTCTTTCATTGATAGAATGTCTTATATATAGGCTGATACAATCTGTTACAATAATTGTCCTGATATAACAGAGATTCTTTAGATCTCTATCTAGACTAAATCTTATCTAATTAGGACAAAACACACAAAGTTACGGAGAATAAATCTCTTTAAACAACAAAGTCATAAAAAAACATTCCTATTAGTCCTAGGAAAAGTAACAAATTAAAAATAGACTTTGTCTGTAGAGAACGACCGGCCACTTTAGTAACTGAAAAAAGTTTTCTCGTTTCTACTAAGAACAAGGAAGAAAAAAATAATAATCAAAAGACAGATTCATATATTGTAACGGTATGTAATTCCTAGATCTTCATCAAATCTTCTTCTTTTTTAACTTACCAATATTGGTCTCTCCCGACATAATTAGGAATCTTCTTCTTTCATACGTAGACCAGCTGACATGTTCCTCCTAATTAGAACAGAACAAACAATCTCCGGCTTTTTCTTGTTTTCTATCACACACATATATATAAGGCGTAGCTGCTGATCTACGTTTGTTTTACTACTCAGAAATATTACTGTATATGTGTGTTTCTTACTCCTGTAATTAGTAGTTTGGTAAGCATGGATGTCCACGAAGATCAACTTGGAGGTTCTGTCATTGGTAATGAGGCTCTGGACCGCTTTCCGGAAGGTATGCAAGTTCTCGCAGTAGATGACAGTCCAGTTTGTCTCAAAACTTTGGAGATTACGCTTCGTCAATGCCATTACGAAGGTCCGTTTCTTGTTCTCCGATCCTACTCTATTTCGCTCGAAGCTTTCTTAAAATACTGTCAATAAAAAATTAAAAGATTTTGATGTTTGCAGTTACTACGGCCAAAAATGCCCTGGAGGCACGGGACATTATGAAGAAATACAGAAACAAGTTTGACCTCATAATCATTGATGTACAGATGCCAGACATGGATGGCTTTCACCTTCTTCAGCTCTTGAGGAATGAAACCGACTTACCTGTAATCAGTAAGTATCAATTTAATTATAAATATCAAGCTTTTTAACTGCTATAGATTAATAACTTCTAACTTTGATCACTTTTATATCTTGATGTGGTTTTAGTGGTGTCAAGCGATGTCGATACCGATCTTATTAAGAAGGGAATTTCCTATGGTGCTTGTTGCTATTTGGAGAAACCGGTGCAGCTTGAAGTGTCCAAGACTATTTGGCAACATGTATTCCAAAGAAAGAGGTTCAACTTTAAGGACCAATGTAAGACTTTTGATGAACAAGGGATTTCATTAACATGTACTTCAGATCAAAAAGGAAAAGGCAACAGTAAAAGAAAGGAGCATGATGAATACAGTGATGATGTGGAACGATCAACAAAGAAGCAACGGGTTATTTCATCCCAAGACGAGGAACCAACGAAGACTTCAGATCAGAAAGGAAACTGCACGAGTATAAGAAAAGAGCATGATGAACACAGTGACGATGTGGAAAGATCAACAAAGAAGTATCGGGTTATTTCATCCCAGGAGAGACAAAGTGGGGAGAAAACTCAAACTGAAGAAGAAAGTGAAGACGAGGAATCATCAACCAAGAGTCGGATGTATTGGTCCTTCCAGTTGCACAAGAAGTTTATTGAGGCCTATAATTCTCTCCCAAGGAAAGGTGAGTATTCTTCTCAAAGCAGTAGTTTCTGTGCTTTTAGTTGGAGATTATGTTGGTTGATGAACTCCTCTATTCTGACTACACGCAGATGCTGTTCCTACGACCATTCTGAAGATAATGAAAGAGGAAGGACTTACAAGGTCTCAGGTTGCCAGCCATCTACAGGTACTTTCTGTATAAGCATGTGTACTCCTGCAAAATTATCTTTGTCTGTGCTTCATTAAAAGAATTGACGATATTCTACCCTATCCCTTTGTTGCAGAAATACAAAAATTCACTTAAAAAATCTGAAAGTGAGCAGCCAGATCGGAGGAGGAACAATGCATATGGAGATGTACACTCGGCTCACACACCTCTTCATATGCTTCCTAGTTCAGACTTCTCAGCTACTTTTAGCATGCCCAGAAATGTGTATTCTCCTCCCATGCAATCTGTTCCGTTCCAAAATGTGCGCAACTCTTTCAATAATGTATCAAACCTCCAGCCAAGTGTTATTACAAACCAAAGCCGAAATTTATCTGCAACAAGTCGGACACCAGCAGAGCTCAATAAATTACAGCAGAGAAATTCCATGATTGGCATTAGACAGTCCGCTCGTATTCCATATGAAACACTGCCTGGTAGCTCAATCCATGATGATTGGAGTACTTTGATGTTACAAGGGAATCCACAGAAGAAAAACGAGGAACAAATAGTTGGAAATCAGTCTTCTCTGAATTCGTTGAGTCCCAATTTGTTTGACAATGGATCCCAAATCCTGAATGGACATGACGAAAGTTGGAAGAATGGTGTTCAGGGTGGTGTTCAAGTATCCGAATTTCCATCAAATACTGTGCATACAACTGAGGCTTCCATCCATGGTCAAGTGCCTCCTGAGAACTGGGGCGTTTCTTCTTGTGCATTTTCAGCTCCTGTGGAGGAGATAAGAGAAGACATACATGTACAGTCCCAAGGCTGTGATGTACAGGACATCTTTTATACATCAAAGCAACAGTGGGCAGATCAAAAGCAAGATTACTACGACAGCCTGAATCCTCCATCCATCATTTCTACCAGCAGTGTTGTACATCCACTAGGCAAGAGCTTGGACCTAAATGATGTAGTTTGCAGTATAAGCTTGGTCTCATCTTTGTCTGAGCAACCTAATGGGAGTGATACTACTGTGCCGCTGTGCGTTGAGGTTGAGAGTTATACTGTGCATGCAAAGGTTGACCCTGACAATGATTTCCTATTGGAACCGGCAAAGTCGGACGATGGCATCATTCAAAATGACTTTGAATCACTAATCAATCAGGTATGATTGTCCTAAATAATCAAATAGTGTTGAGATAATTTAATCTCTACTGCACAATTCTGAATTACTTGGGAATGTTCGGTCTTGTTATTTATCCGAGTTATCCAAATGAACTAGTTTCTAACCATGATCCTTGTTTACCTATTCATCAGTACTTTTTAATTTGTTTCTATTTTTGTTGTTGACATTATTATGCTACACAGGGAGCCAATGAAAACGCCTATGATATACTGGATGCAGATTTTCAATTTGATGCTGTACAGGATAAGCAGGACTGAGGGTTTGGGTTTGAGGCTTATTTGCTCACTGTTATTGCATCATCTGGCTAGTCGAGGTGCCATTGGTCTGTTGCTTCCGGTCTGGTTTTCAAACCGGAGTATTTTATCGGGGCGAATGAGACATGACTCCTATGTAAATTAAACTTCATCTGTTCTTTTCTTTTTCAATGTAGTTAAGTCGATCTACAAGTGTATTAGATAGGGCGTGGGTACTGACTACGATCATTAGTTCAGGATCAATTAGACTTGTTGGAAAACTTGAATTGTAACATGTTAGCAAGTTACACGTTATGTACATAAAGTTTTCGGCTCTATTAGTTTTCTGATCTTGCAGTTTTCTTGTTATGCATCAGGATCAAAGGCATTCATTTGACCTCGAAACTGATTATGGGGGTTCTAAAGACCCTAAGATTATGATTCCAATTAGATTGGCATGCGTAATTTATAAACATCTAGTATTTGAGCAAGAACTTGCAGGATGGATGTTGTTCATCAAGAATGCCGTTAAAGAGTTGCTGGGGAGTGTATTCTCTCGTTCATATAGTCTTTGAGATAATAGTAAATGATCCGAGCTCAGCCATAGTATCTATTATCTCTACCAAGTGTATATAAGGTGATGACAATTCTATACCCAAAATTAGAACTGCAAGGCTGGAACCAGAACAAAAACAACAAGGTAGTCCATGAAAAAAAATTATCGTTCTTGTTCTTCCTACTACTTGCCAGTGAAAAATAAAATGTCGAGAAAGCAGGAACATGAATTCACATGTATTCAGGGTTTTCATCAAAGCCCAAATGGATCAAATTTGGAGGAGGTTACAGAGGTGAAAATTTTCAAAATCTGCATAATAACTCTATTTGAACATCCATGTTTAGACCTCAGAAGATATGATGATTATCACCTGGACTTGAAGGCGAGAACATCCCATTGGCAGAACCAAAATAGCAACTGCAAACAGAAGTTGTGGCCACATATAGTTTCCCTTTCTTCCCAATCTTTTCCGATCCCAAGAAGTGAGCTGTAATTAAATAACATACATATACAATCTGTAATCTTTTCATGTACATGTAATGAATATTCATGTTTCCTAGAATTTTCATGAGTAAGGCAGTACCTGTTTGTTAAATGCAAGCAGTGTTTAAGAAGCAAAGCATTCAGGATATGGCCTTCATTTTTCAAAGAATGACACATAGGAATAATCTGCTGAGGCACAAGCAGCCATTCTCTAATTGTGTTCTTCTCCTGCCGAATTCCACAATGTTTAAACTAGCAGATTGCAAGTTGGTACTGTCAGGGGGTTCAAATCCAAGACCAGAGCGGCCAAGCTTTGCCACTAACCTCCCCGAATAAATGGCTACACAAGATTGTAAAAAAAGAAAGGAGAGAGGATATTAAAGAAACTTGTAATGCTTACATTTGTTCCATGTAAATTTTGGAATACCTACGTGTCCGACACTATATTTATTAATGTTTGGAAGACGAAAGAAGTACACCTTACCAATCATTTATTGATCAAACAATCTATTGTGTTTTCTCTTTCAGTTTTTTAAACCGAGCAACGTGATGAAGATACTCCTCTAGTTCTTTCTCCAATTTTTCAATGAACTGACTTGTATGTTCGAGGGACTGCTCATACCGATACTTTTCGAGTGCCTGCAGGAACAAACAATTTTAAGCTCAATCTACCCGAGGATCAATTAATTTTCGATCAAATCATTATTTATCCTTTATAAATAAGAGGCTTAAATGCATCCAATGAGTTCAGCCTGTCCTATAGAATAATATATTTTAAGTGTATAATGCAATGTCAGATTTTCAGTTCCCATCGATTGTGTTGAAAATCCAAAGCTTCTCATACTCTTGAGAGTTGCATTCATGACCTACTTTATAGTGCATGGGAAAATTCAAGTGAACATAGGAAACATAATATAATATCAATATTAATAGAAATAAACAGACCAAAAGGAAACACGATTGAAAAGAGAAGAACAAAAACAGGGACAAAAAAATTGCAAATCAACAGCAATCACCACAAATTTAGTTGGAATTGTAGTCCAGATTATGATAGATACAAGATTAACAGACTGGCAAGTAGAGGAGCATAACATACCTCATTAGTCAATTCAACAACTGCAACACATATGCATATTTATTTACTATTTTCTTTGTACAGGTGCAGGTACAATTACTTAAGTATTTGTTAATTGATCTATCTGGAAGTGGTAAACAAGGAGGAAATTGGCGAAGTAAGAGGCAAGGTCATAGTAAGATTCTCCATACTGATGAGTGAGAGTAAAGCTCGTTAGGCCTTTCAGACAAAAGAAAAAGACCGCAAAAAAACATGTTTCTCATTACAAAAATTTGGCATTAGTGTGATTCTCCTAAATGAGTAAAGCATATGTGAAAGTTCCCTCAATTGGAACAATTGTAAAGCATAGGGATTAGACATTGTTAGTATGATAACGGGGGTTTCGCTTGTTATAGGATTTGACCAAACATCTCACGACACGAGCTGACAACAGCCAAAAAAAAAAAAGTTGGCATTTGGAAACCACTTGCAGTGCATGTATGACTGTGAGAAACAATCTAGAACAAAGGTTTTACTCGACTTCTCTTTGATATTTTTAGTATCAACGTTTACTCTAGTGTATCAAGTAAAATGGGTCAAGTGAAATAAAATGAAGTATTAACGAACGGCTTCGGACCAGATGCCGTCATATAGAGTGAAAAAAGAGGTGATCGTGCACCAATTTGTTGATCTAGCAGGAATAAGGTTGACAAAATGAGTATAAAATAAACATTTATGCAGTACATCAGCAAATACTAAAATCCTTGAAAAATTAAACAAAACAAAAACCATATAGGATTAAAACCAAAGCTTTTATAAGGAAAGACGTAAACAAAGTACAATGAACACATCTACTTTAAAAGAATCTCAACAATAGCTATGACAACAAGGCATCTATATGTCTCAGTATGTCATTCAAGAAGCAATATTGTATGGGAAATATGAATCACTAAAATAGTTCAGAATGACAAAACTATTCCCTCCATCCTGTATCGGTGTGTGATAGGAAATGAGGGGTATATTTGTTACATCTTTAACATGCACTCTACCTACTTTCCTTATCCATTCAGGTGTCAGTGTCCACATTTCCTTTTCTCATTTGATTTGTAATTGGTGATAATCTCAATTTCTATTCTAAAGCATACAACTTACTCCCAATTATCATCTTCTTCATTACCAATGTAAGTTGATATGTAAATGTACTACTGCACCTCAAACAAGCAGAATCAGAAGCACAAAGAGAATCTGTGCATCCTAGCCATTCCTTACAATGAAAATAGTTTTATATCCACATTATATCAGCACCAACCAAGTCATTCACCCAAAAAATTGTAAAAATATAACTCACCTCTTTCTTTCTTTTTTTCTTTCTTAACAGGACTAGACAAAAAAATAATGGCTCTACTTTCTTCTATATTCATAACAGAAAACAGATAATTTATTGAGAACTGAGATTACCTTATTTTTGGATAGTGTATCTGGAGGTGACATCACTTTCGGCTGCACATAGTTCTTTCCTCGATAAAAAATGATAGTATTATTAGAACTGATGTCAATGATCATGCCTTTGCTGAGTCGAGCAAGTTCATGCGCATATTCATGAACCTGACCTGGCTTACAAGGCTTGCATACAACTTTAACCGTCTCGTGATTCTTCCAATGCAGATGCATATTCAACACAACCCCTCCAAACACTCCCCGCCTTCCAACAGGTACATAATTCTTCTTTTTCTCACCAGTCCGCTTCAGGTAATGCTTCTCTTCCTCAGTCAGAGTTTCCGGATCATGTGTTTCAGGAGGAGCTTTGTGAACATTGAATTTCCTCAACTTGTCAATTAGCCATGCTTCCTTCCGTTTTGCCTAGAGAAAAAGACATGGACAACCAAGTATTGTATTAGAGTGTAGTAAATCGGTAAATCCATTAAAGTATAATAAGTATGGGAAACCAAGAGCAGGAAGCAACCAACCTTTTCAAGTTTGTATGTAATCCTAACTTGAGGATTTGGAGAGTTGATCTTCTTTTTGGCCTTTAGCCGATAAAATCGCAGTTCATTGATTTTGGCCTTTTTGGACATTTTCTTCTTGTTCTTATTCTCCTCCTCCACGGCCTGTGCGGAGGAGGAATCGGTTCTATCAAGTTGTTGTCCAAATGAAAAGCAGACCGCACCATTGTAGGTGTCGAGCTCGAATGAAGAAGAAGCTGGTGTCTTACTCATCATCCATCTAGAGGAGGGTCTCAAATTTCTTAATCTTAACAGAGGTGATGGGGTTGTCGTTACCACCAAATTGAGATGAAAAACAGTAGTTTTGGCTACACAAGACAAGCCCCGGAGCAAATAGATGCTGCAGCATATTCAATAAACACAATCATGAATTGAATCACACAAGGCGACGAGATCAAGATGAATGAATGAATGAATAGGGAATCAAGGCTAACCTGGTTCGTCCTATGCCCATCAGGCCGCCGCCGACACGTCACCAGTCACCACCACCGGAGAGACGAGAGAGAAACAAGCAATAGTGTGTCGTTGTGACTCGCTACGCGGATGATAGATAAATCTCAAAAGGGAACGAGAGAGGGGGGTTTATTGGTCACGTGAGCTGCACGTGCTCTCTACACAGTACTACTACTGTACTGTGCTTCTAGCAGACTACAACAACTGCGCAAGCAAAAGCTTGCAGAGAGAGAGAGAGAGAGAGAAGGGAGAGGTGTGTGCGGCGAGCAGTAGCTACTGTGGTGAAGAGCGAGAAGATGATTCATCATCTTCTCTCGAAAACAACAACAATCGCTTCTTCTACTACCACTGCCTTCTTCTCTCATCAGCACAAACAGCATCGTCGGAGGATCCCTCCTCGTTTCTCTTTTCTCCTTTCTTCAAATGCAGGTTTGTGACTCTCTCTCTCTCTCTCTCTCTCTCTCTATTGGTCTGATTGTCTCTCTATGCTTTGCAACAATTCTCGCTGCTCTCAGTTCGCAACCTGTGTTGGCTGAAAACAACAACGACGACGACAACTTTGATGACGACGGAACTCAACTGCGCAAAATCGACGATGGTTCGGTCATTTCAAACATGTTGGAAATACAGTGGACTTAAACACAGTCTGCTACACTTAATGTAGCTGAATTAGAATTCATATTGGATAGCTAGAAACACTAGATGTTATATTCTGATTCATATAAGGTTCCCGAGTTGTATATCAGTTGGAAATCTAGAAGGTTCATAGTATAAAACCTGTTATACAAAGAATTAGTATTGTGGAAGGAAAAATCTTTAAGTTACTTTCATTGTTCAAATAGGATTTTGGTTATGAGATCAAATCTTATGATGATCACTATACATAGAAGTCTTAGTCCCTATGATCTGCACCGGTTTTGTTTTCATTAGCTTCCCATTGTGCTAACAGCAAGGTACAGGTTCATAGAAGACCAGTCTTCAATCTAGTGCAGGTGTTCTTCGCAGAAGAGACATGGCTTCTTCATCAAACGTGTTTTCTAAGTCATACTGGAGAAGCAACGAAGGTATGTTCTTATGCAGTTTGTGATCCTTGTGTAGTGTTGTATTAGATCCTTTACTTGAGCTAAATTGTGTTTTAACTTAATCAGAACTTAAGTTCATATATTAACATGGTATCAGAGCAAATTCTTACAAAACTTGCAAAATCACAAAAAATTTGGCCCTTTATCAAGAACAAGTTTTTCATAAATTTTTTGTCTTTGAAGTATACTTGGATTGGAAAAATCTCCAAAATTTTGTTTAAAGCTATCTGAGTATGATCATGATATCTGATGATATTTTGATTACTGTTTGATTTATGTCTTACACAAAGCATGCTTGAATCTAAATAAACAGGCTACAGCAAATCACTTAAAAAAAACATCAAATTGTGCAGCATTATAAAATCTTGTTTTTTCTGACTTCCAAAGAAGTAATCGAACATGATTCTATGATGAAAGCAGTGATATATGTATGTGCAGGAACTTATTCAGATTTGTTGAAAGCTTTTCATTGTCTAAAGACTTAGACTGTTTTCATCAAATATCTTGTTCCTAATATATACAGAATATCAGTTCAGACTTCAGGATTTTCAAAATCATATGTCACAAAGGCATTGTTTTTGTTACTTTAATTACATGGGATATATATATATATATACACATATAAGCAGTATGACATTATGAAAGTATAATTTTCTGTTTGTGTTCTGTATGTTTTCTGTTATGCTTGAAAACTTTGATGAAACTAGTAAAATCACATAGGAAAAAACTCTTATAAACCTTGTTTTTTTTTCTTTTCGAAGGCAATTTTGCTTCTATTGGAGAAGTTGCGGAGATGAATGGGAACAACTTTAGAAAGTGGAGGAATGATGTAGAGTTTTACATGGGAATGCATCAAAACATAGATTACTGCCTCCTTAATCCTAAACCAGTAGGCACCCAAGAAGAGAATAGTTCAAATGCTAATAGCTCATAGCATTTCTATGAATGGTTTAGAACCAATAGGATGGCTAAGAATGTGTTAGGAGGACTATGTCTGAGGTTGTTAGAGGGTCAATAGAGGAACCTGAGGATGTTGCAGACTTTATGACAGCAATAGCTGAAAAATATAAGAGTGAAAAGGCTGAAGCAGCTAGGCTCCTTAAAGAATTTCATGAACTTAAGTGTGATGGGAATGGAAGTGTTAGGGAGCATATAATGCATAAAGTTCAGCTAAATGGGCAGCTCAGGGACTTAAATATGGGAGTTGCAGATGCACAACTTGTGCATGATGCACTATGGTCTCTCTCATCAACCTTTAGTCAACTGAGGTCTACTTATAATGCTCTAGAGGTCAAGTGGACAATTAACAAGCTAATTTCAGTATGTGTGGATGAGGAAAATACAATCTATAGAGTGGCTCAACCTGCAGCTGCAGTAAATCTTGTGAAAAAGCCAAAATGGAAGAAGAAGAATAAGAATAAGGTTACACAGACTACCAACTTTAAGGCCTCCGGCAAATCTGCAGATTCTAAGGGTGACAAATCCTTTAAAGTCAGGTGTTTTTTCTGTAAAAAGATGGGAAACATTAAGAAGGATTGCCCTGGATTTAAGGCTTGGATGATATAGAAAAGTAACTGTTTTTCTAATTCAATTTTTTCCTTAGAAGTTAATTTTGTAAATGTTAGTTCACACACTTATTGGCTAGATTTAGGCTCACCAATACATATTACCACTTCATTATAGGGTATCATAAGGAAGAGAGCTCCAAGGACAAGTGAGCCAAATGTCTATGTTGGAAATGGCTAGAGAGTAGTTGTTAAAGCCATAGGATGCTTGAGGATAGATTTAGGAGAAGGAATTTTTTTTATTTTAGACAATATTTTTTACATTCTCTCACTTGAGAGGAATTTAATTTCTGTAGGTCTTTTGGTTGACATTGGCTATAGTCTTACTATTGATTGCAGTGGAATATAACTTTTTCAGAATTCAGCTTACATTGGTTCTGGTTCCTTTTCAAATAAATATCCTATGCTTGACTGTTCTGCTGTTAAGAATGAGATTCTTCTCCTTGAAAACAGTTCTAGGACTAATGCTGAAAATCATATTACTGGAGTTAAGAGATCGAGCCTTGTTTAACAAGTTTGCAACACTTTGGCATAAAAGACTCGGCCATATATCTAAAAACAGACTCAAAAGACTTGAAAAGTTGAATGTGTTGCCTGCATTATGTTATGATGATTTGAATGATTGTGTGGAATGTTTAAAGGAAAATTAACAAAAACCAGGAAACTTATAGCAACAAGAAGTGGCAGACTTTTAGAACTCATTCATACTGACATTTGTGGTCCATTTTCACACAAGACTATATGTGAGAATTTTTACTTCATTACATTCATCGATGACTATTCTAGATATTGCTATATTTTCTTACTTTCAGAAAAGTCTCAAGCTTTGCAAGCATTCAAAATATATAAATCTGAAGTTGAATTGCAATTAGAGACTAAGATTAAGTTTGTCAGATCAGATAGAGGTGGTGAATTTTATGGGAGCTATACTGGAGCAGGCCAGCAAAATGAACATTTTGCAATGTTCTTACAAGAGCATGGCATTCAGGCCAAATATACCACCCTTATAGTCCAACTCAAAATGGTGTGGCAAAGAGGAAAAAATAGAACGTTATTAAATATGGTTAGATAAATGATGTGTGCTACAGTTTTGCCTCTACTTTTGTGGGGTGAAGCTCTTAAGACTGCAAACTATTTTTGTAATAGATCACCAATAAAAGCTGTAGATAAGACATCATATGAGTTGTGGTGTGGCAAACAGCCAAGCCTGCATCATCTCCATGTTTGGGGATGCAAAGGTGAAGCCAAAATTCCTGATCAATTAAGAGTGAAACTGGATCCCAAAACTGTCAGCTGTAATTTCATTGGTTATTGTGAAAAATCTAAAGGCTACAAGTTTTATGCACCTCATAATTCAACTAGAATTATAGAAACCAGTAATTCAAATTTTAGAGACTTCTCTTTAAAATTTGATGAACTAGTTGAAACTGAGGCTACAGTTAATAAAATGCCCTTAAATACTGATACCACCATGAGTGATGCTTTTATTCGAAATCAAAATAGTAATAATACAGCAGCTGAATTTCCTGCACCTCAAAATAATGTTGCTGAAGAAATTCAACAACCTGTAGAACATCATATACAACCTGAACCTCAAAATTTACATCCTCAGAATTTTCAGCCTCAAAATTTAGAGCAACCTCAAAACATAGAGCCACCTCCATTAAGAAGATCAGAAAGGCCTAGAAAACTAGTTTATGGAGAAAATAGTGATTACTATGTTTATCTTCAAGAACAGGATGAACTTGTAGAACTGGATGATCCATTGAGTTTCAAACAAGCTCAGGATTCAAGTAGAAAAATAGGATGCACCTATGCAAGAAGAATTAAACTCCATGCATAAAAACCAAGTCTGGGATTTAGTGAAACCAGACCCTAACTATAAGCCAATTGGTCGCAAATGGGTTTATAAGACAAAAAGAGATGTTGAAGGCAACATAGAGAGACATAAAGTCAGGCTGGTAGCTAAGGGTTTTACACTAAAAGAATGGATTGATTTCAATGAAATTTTTTCTCCTGTATCCACTAAAGATTCATTCAAAATTATAATGGCACTAGTTGCTCATTATGATATGGAACTTTATCAAATGGATGTAAAAACTGCGTTTTTAAATGGAGAATTAGAAGAAGTAATTCATATGAAACAGTCTAAAAGTTTTGTGCAAACAAGAAAAGAGGATTATGTATGCAAACTTAAGAAATTAATCTATGGTTTAAAACAGGCCTCTAGACAGTGGTACAAGAAATTTGATTCAGTTATCACTTCTTTTGGTTTTTCAGAAAACATAGTTGATGAATGTGTGTACAAATGCAGGATTTATTTTTCTGATTTTGTATGTTGATGATATCCTTTTAGCTAGCAGCAGTGTCAGATTACTCTATGAGACTAAAGATTTCCTCTCAAGAAATTTTGACATGAAGGATTTAGGTGAAGCCTATTTTGTTTTAGGAATCGAAATTAAGAGAGACAGAAGATTAGGGTTTTTAGGGTTATCTCAGCAGAACTATATACAGAAAATCCTAAAGATATTTCATATGGACACTTGTAACATAAATGATGCCCCAATGTCCAAAGGTGACAAACTGTCCATAATTTCTAAAAATGGGGGGAAGATGTCTCCCATGGAGAGCAAACCTTATGCACAGTTTATCGGTAATCTTATGTATGCACAAGTTTGCACTGGAGCTGACTTAGCATTTTCAGTTGGAATTTTGTCCAGGTTTCAGTCTGCACCAACTCAAGAACATTGGATTGCAGGAAAAAAGGTTCTTAGGTACTTACAGAAAACTAAAAATCACTTGTTGGTTTACAGAAGGTCTAACAAGCTTGAACTTGTAGGTTATACTGATTCAGATTTTGCTGCTAATTTTCTAAAGTCGAATAAATCCACCTCAGGTTACATATTCATGTTAGCTGGAGGTGCTGTGTCTTGAAAAACTGAGAAACAAAAATTAATCTCCATATCCACAATGCAAGCAGAATATATTGCTGTGTATTCATGGGTCTATCATGGACTTTGGATCAAAAATTTCTTGTTGTACACAGAAGTTTTAGGACATATAGTTTCAGCTTCATTAAAGATTTTTTGTGACAATGAGGCTGCAGTATTTTTCAGTAAAAACAGTAAGAAATTGAATAGTTCAAAGCATATTGGCCTGAAATATTATAGTGTAAGATAGCAAGTTAAGTGTGGTGAGATTGAAGTTTTAAATATAGACACTGATTCACAATTAGCTGATCCATTTACTAAAGCTCTTTCCATATCAAGTTTTCATAAACATGTTGAGGATATGGGAATTCTTCCAAATTTGTGATCTTAGGTTTAGTGGGAGCTGATGCTAGAATTATAATGTTTTTCCAGATGTAATTTCAAGTTCAACAAATTCTTGTAATTTTCCATTGATCAATAAAGTCTCGAGGTATTTACAGATTACAAGAATTCATTGTATTGTTCAGAAATTTCTTTTTTATGTTGTTACCTTTATAGAATAGATCTTATTACTTATACTTGTAAACATAATGTCATTTAGTTTGTGCATTTTACCATTTTTAGACCAGTACTGGTAGAATGTTTGCTGCAGGATTTCATTCAGTTCTTGAAATCATTATTTTGGACTGTGAATTTTTGACACATCAGGAAGATATACAAGTCAAAATTTATTCACCCTTTCACTCATGAGCTTATGTCATTTCAATGACTGTTGTTCGCGATTTTTAACCGAGAGGATTACTTGTTGTTCTTTAGGTTCTTGATTCCGCAACAGTGGCTGTATATTGACCAAGCTAGATGAACCAAGAATTTTCTTTTGTTTCAAAATTGTGCAACTTCAGTAGTTATTCTTCATTCATAAGTTCAGTGATCAGTTTACAGACAGTGTTAGTTTAAGTGGGAGATTGTTGGAAATACAGTGGACTTAAACACAGTCTGCTACACTTAATGTAGCTGAATTAGAATTCATCTTGGATAGCTAAAAACACTAGATGTTATATTCTGATTCATATAAGGTTTCCGAGTTGTATATCAGTTGGAAATCTAGAAGGTTCATAGTATAAAACCTGTTATACAAGGAATTAGTATTGTGGAAGGAAAGATCTTTAAGTTACTTTCATTGTTCAAATAGGATTTTGGTTATGGGATCAAATCTTATGATGATCACTATATATAGAAGTCTTAGTCCCTATGATCTGCACCGGTTCTGTTTTCATTAGCTTCCCATTGTGCTAGCAGCAAGGTACAGGTTCATAGAAGACCAGTCTTCAATCTAGTGCAGGTGCTCTTCACAGAAGAGACATGGCTTCTTCATCAAACATGTCTTCTAAGTCATGCTAGAGAAGCAACGAAAGTATGTTCTTATGCAGTTTGTGATCCTTGTATAGTGTTGTATTAGATCCTTTACTTGAGCTAAATTGTGTTTTAACTTAATCAGAACTTAAGTTCATATATTAACAAAACATACATACATCCAAGTGGAGAGTTTTCACTGATGAAGCCATGAAATTGTTTCTTCAGGGGAAATTGGACGACGCCGAAAAGCTCTTTCTCGCAGCTTTACAGGAAGCCAAACAAGGCTTTGGGAATAAGGATCCACATGTTGCCTCTGCAAGCAACAATCCAGTATGTCCATCCACAATAGACTAGTCTAGTCTCTCTCTCTCTCTCTCTGCCTTTTTATTTATTTAATTTAATTTAATTTAATATAATTATTAATGTTCATCCTTGTTTTAACAGGCAGGTGTTTTCTCTCATTGTTTCAGGCAGAGCTCTAAAGAGTAAAGAAGCTATATGATAAAGCTGAGCCGTTGTATTTATAAGCATGTTGGAAGAATCATATGGTTCTTAAGATATAAGCTACACCGTGATCATTCCGCCAGCACTCAAGGACAAAGAATGCTAACATGTTTTTTATTTAATGATAATCCCTTTTTTGTGAAAAAATAAAATAAAGTAAAATTGAACACTATTATTGTAGTTCTGATTTAATACAGATTTTATAAGGTCATAGCACATTTTTAAGCTGAAAGTATAAGCCTTTTTATGGTGACCAATCTGGTGTATGCAGTGTCTTCTGTCTCCTTAACCAACATTTTGCTCGTGTTTACCCACTAATCGCTCATTGAAGCCTCTCCACAGAGTTGGCTCTGCCTGTCATAATCTGGGGCAGTTCTATATTGTACAACGGAAGCTGGATGCAGCTTCTGCTAGCTATGAGGTAATAACTAAAGCACTTTTACCTCCAATGTATAGTTTGTGGTTCCTAATCTTGTGACTATAAGTTTTTCAATAGTAACCATGCATTTTCTTACGGCATTCCTTTTCTTTCTTTCTTTTTCTTCGATGTTTGAACTTTGATTTGATATTGAGTTGATAAACTTTTCATCCATTTGGTAATCAATGTTAGTATATGCGTACGCTCATGCTCATGATCCTCAATATGTAACTTTTGTATGTCCACTCTGGCCCCTTACTGTTCCTTTGTATTAGTTGGATTATGTGATTTATCTCCTGTATCTTGTAGTAACACATTTTCAGCATCATTACTCAAGCAACTTTCAGCTATTTTTCTTCTTCGCACTAAAATCTGTCTTTGTTTGCTCTCACACATTTTTGCTGATGTCTGATTGATGATGCATTTGGACAGCGTGCTTTGAAGGTATTGACCTGGCCTAATTTTCTGTACGCATAGTAGTGAAAGCGTTTATGCTGCTAACTTCACTACTTTACTTCCTTTGATCAGATTAAACACCGGGTTCTAGGTGTTAACCATTTGGATTATGCAGATACTATGTATCATCTTGGAACTGTAATCTCCTCAATTTTCTTACATGTAATTTTTTATATTACAATGGGGTCCTATGTTAATCGTGCTTGTATTTAAAGGACAGAATTTTGAAGAAGAGAGAGAGAGAGAGAGAGAGAGAGAGAGAGAGAGCAATTTTCCAATTGCAAAGTTGACCCATGTGAATGCCGTTTAGGCCATTACAAAGTGGTGTTTGACAGTTCCACATAAGATTTTGCACTGGGCCTATGAATGAGATGAAATGATGTGTTTCTTGATATTGCTACCAAGATTTGAACTTAAAAAGTCATGCTAAATCAATTTAGATATCTTAGTTCTGCTATACTATTAGTATTTTAACACACATCCACCCTTTTTGAACTTTTGCTTATACAGTCTCTGGGACACTTGTTTAATTAGATGCTATTTTCCACTACAGGTGCTACACCTCCAAGGAAAAGAAAAGGACTCTGAGGCCTTCATTCAAGATTCTATCCGAATACTTGAGGTTAGGAGTGTTATTAGAATAAAATGTTCATTGTAGCTTTATAGTCTTATGTTCTTACATCAGTTATTGTTTGATTATGTAGGATGGTGGTCAAGGGGAGTCAATTACATGCTTCAAGAGAATGCGATATCTTGCTCAGGTTGTGTTTTCTCTATGATTACCACTTTGAGTTCTTTTGTTTGGGCCTAAATAAAATATTTACTTTGGGCTTGGGTGGCCGAGGTCTGGCGAACGGCCCATCATGGTTATTAATTTCTGATAGAGGAGTTAAGTTATATCATGTCTAGCGAGCTTTGCTAGGAAGAAGACTTTGAGTTCTATTAGGGCTATGCCTTATCGAGCTGGTTTCACGCGGCTTAGATTCTATTATGACTAGTTGATTATAGCAGGATTCTGAAGGAGTTATGATGGAATTAGAAGACCTATAAGTGGTATAACACGTATGCTGGTATTAGATTCAGACAAGATTACAAGAGCAGAAGGAATTTGATATTGAATGAATGACTGATTAGTAAGCGAGTTTATAAGGAGAGCAAGGATCTTTATGAAGAGCCACCCCCCCCCCTCCGAACAATCAATCAAACAACCTTGCTATACGCAAACAAACCTAGACTAGACGTCTCGTCCTCGAGATTTCTATCTTCTTGCAACCAGAAGGTCTGAGTGCTGTTCACCTATTGTGTGAATGTATTTACGACTCTAAGGAAGCAATTGCAACCTGAAGGTTGAAGAGCGGCTCACTTGTAAGTTTGGAGCTTGGATACTCAAAGGAAGCGAGTGTTCTCAACACTTCGTCGAGAGATTGCTCTGCTCTGCACGATAAGGCGTGGGAGTATCGATTTCTGGATTCGGCAGAGAGGTACACATATTCAAAGTCCTAGGTTTCTAGGCGAAAATGACCTATTCGAGCAGGGTTGGTGCTCTCCCTGTTCTAATCGCTTACATAAGAAGTCAGGCGGCTGTAATCAGTCCAAATTCCGTTGAGAAACGGTGGCACGCCCGCATACAAAGCACAAGCAGGATAGACCGGCTCACGCAGTTAAGACATCCGAGATAAAAGAGACTGCTTCGCGGGAATGATCTTTCCTGAGAGATATTTCTGCATCGAACATTTTGGCACGCCCAGTGAGACTGTCAATACTTCTTTGCATCTCTAAGCGACAATTGAAGATCCTTATCGAAGGGTTTATCCTCAGTGTCGTAAGCATCCACAACCGGCATACCGTGAACACACTTCTAGTCAGTGTCGTTCACTGAGTAATCAAGCGGTTGAAGTTATCTTCGCTAGCAACTTTAACACTATGGAGTTCGAGCCCCTAAGCGAGGCGGAGATAAGCACACTTACGTACGAACAATACTTGACCTACGCAATCAAGCGGGATAGCCACCAGACTAGTTATTCTCGATTGTTCGAAGACAGACTTGGGCAACAGGCAGATCATCTCACCGCTCAGGCTGACTCCATAAAGGAGATAGCAAGTGGTATCTGGGCTATACAGATAGATTTGAATTAAGAACAAGAAGAGAGAGGATCCTTAAATGCCCAGGTAGCTAGTTTGGCAGAGGGTCAAGATAGACTACGAGCTGATGTCCATGAACTATTGAACAAAGGATTGGAAGAATACCGCCGGTCCGCGGTGGCTATCACTCAAAGAGTTGACAGGGATCTAGGTTCTCTAACCAAAACCATATCGGACTTGGCTAGGAAAGCCAGGCGAGCAGAGGATTTCTCTCTCGCTTGGGAGGAACGTATAAATAAACTCATGGATGATTGTAAGGTAAAAATATCTAAGATGCATGAGACTTACGAAGCACCGTTTCCTCCGACCAAAGATGATCCTAACGAATGGCATTGGCCAAAGTTCTACAAACATCAAACCTTCCAGACATTCTCTGGTGATGATGATGCGAACGCGGCAACACATTTGGCTTACTTTACCTTGCAGCTAGGCCAGTTTGCCGAGGACGAGGGACTCAAATTAAGGTCTTCGGATCATCACTATCAGGATCGGCCTTCGTGTGGTATACTGGGATTGAGAAGGGCTCGATCAGCACTTGGAAGGAGATAGAGGCCTTGTTCATAGACCACTTTGGAACGGAACGGCCAAAAACTACCATAGGAAAATTGGCTTCTCTCAGCCAATCGATGACCGAGAGTCCGGTCACTTTCCTACACCGTTTCCGTTCGGAGTACAATCTATGTAAGAACCCTCTAAGCAAGGAAGAGGTGGTCGAGATGGCCAAGAATGAGCTGGAGGACACGTACCACCAGCTATTCTTAAATAGCAAGTATTTCTCTCTGAACGAGTTCATCGCAGTGGTGACTAGAGCTTATAACAATATGCAAGAGAGAGATAACAGGAAGAATGCGTCCAAGGGGACATATAATAATCGAACCTATGACAGGTTAAAGCCAAAAACAGTGGCTTATGTTGAACAGATGGACGACCAGGAATCAGATTCTGATGACGACCGAGTGGGTGCTGTTGATTTGATGTCAAGTAAAGTGCTAAAGCCCCGCAAGCTTCAGAAGAATAGAGGTCCCATCAAACTCTCAACAATGGCTTTTACTAAGCCAGAATTCGAGAAGTACACTTATGATGCCAATATGGCTCATAAGATACTGGATGAACTATACGGTTTGCGTGTTGTCAAGGCAGACTTTGGACCGCTCCCCCCAGCCGAACAGTTGAAGGGTAAAAAGTACTGTAAGTTCCATGGAGCATGGAACCATCTTACTAAAGACTGTATTAAGCTGAAGGACCAGATCCAGAAGTGGATTAACGAGGGAAAACTAGAGCTAGAAGGTTCGTCCAAGACCGCAGCATTAGTGGATTCTGAGCCATTCCCCGCTCCACAGGTGAACATGGTTGACGTAAGTTGGCCATCACCCAATAGAATCCTTGAAAATAAGGAGGCTTGGAATCAACCAGCCTACTTGGCCTATTCATTCAAGATAGACATGATAGAAGAATACTTAGATAAGTTAAGGGATATGAGGCTGATCTTCTTCTACCCAGTCTATGTGCTTAGACATCTACGGTACGAGGGGCTAGCCCAACACTTTTGTAGGTTCCACAATCACTTTGGCCATCGAACAGCGATGTGTTCGACTTTGAGAGATAAGATTCAGGGTCTGATCAATTGGCAAGTGATTGTGATCAATGAGGAAGGAAAGATGAATTTCCGCCCAGAATATCCTCACAGGACACCATTTCCTCCAGTCACAGATCCTCCCGTCAGCGACACTTCTTCAGAAGATAATCAAGAAACACTGACTCAGGCAAAGAAGAAGTCCAAGCGAAGGTCCAGGCGAAATATAGCATTTGTCCGACCAAAGCGGACTCGCATAACATATGACGCGTCCTAGCGAGAGGAGATATTTGAGAAGCTATGCCTAGAAGGGATAGCAGTGGTACCTGACAATTGGGGATCACCAGACCCACATCCTGATGATGTTAGGGGTTTGCCCTATTGTCAGTATCACCACAAATAGGGAAGTCACACTACGGCTGCCTGTAGAGATCTGATGTACAAGATTCAGCAGCTGATCGATGAAGGAGTAATAGCAATCAAACAAAAACCTTCGCTTCGTTTAACGACTCCCATCCCATTGATCGTTGGAATGTTGGACGTAACACGTGATAAATCACACAAGAGGAAACAGTCCAACGACCAATCAATTGCTGGCGAGAATCCACCTCACACACCACAGAACAAAGGAAAAGAAAAGGTAGACCCCAAAGCAGATTCGCCAGTGGCCCTTTGTGCACACTGTAAACTGAGAAGTGGGTTGAAGATCTCCTTCGAAGAGTTGGCTCAGGCGGCCAAAACCTTCCCAGAATTATTTTCGAATAAGGATCATCAATCCCCACAATCAAGACAAAGGGACACTCCAGCTCCCAAGCGATCACGAGCAACAAACCAGGCCAGTGTGGTTAAACCACCTGAGTCTAAGGTTGCAGATACGCTTGCCAAACCATATGTTCCCTCCAGCATCGAGAAATATTACGAATGAGGATGTGTGGTACATAAGGGAGAAAGGAAAGACCGTCAAGGTAACTCCAAGCAAGAGGAGAAACCTACAGCGACGCTTTGGTAGGGCCAAGAGAGCATTGGATGCTTACGAGGCTGGTCTTATCAAAGAAGAAGACCTGGAGTTTCCTCCAGAAGTGCTGCAGAGGAGATTAAACACCCTCGCAGCAAGTCCATTGGTGGTCTTTGGAAAGAAATCTCACGAGCCTAAGGTGAGAGCCCAAAGACCAGGGGTTTTCGAAAGAAACCCAGAACTAGGACGTAAAGGTAAAGAGCCCGAATCTACTCAAGAGACTCATCGTGTAGTCCCAAAATGACAACCAGTAAGGCGACGCCTTACCTTTGAAGAAAACACGGTGAAACCAGTAGGGCTGAAGACACATCTCAAGGGAACAGAGGATGCACAGAAACAGAGTACTCCAAGCAAGCCACCAGTCTTGCAATGGAAACCAAGGCCTCTAGTTGTGGAAGAACAAGCAAAGGCCCAGAAATTAATCCCAGTTCCCAAGGAGAAAACTCCACCACCACTACCACCAGCAGCTATCGATCCTACTCCTGAGGATTCAATACAGCAAGTTGCTCACCTTGAAGTGACTACAGTGTCCAACGAGGATGGACAGTTGTTGGCTGACGGTGATAGTTACAACGACGATGAGGAGTTGGTGGACTACGGTGAGGATGAGGATGAAGAAGCACAAGATTGCATCGAGGAGAACACTACAGCCGTTAACATGGTGTATGTTCTATCTTCCAAATATGCTTTGCCCTCGCCAGCACCAAAGGATGAATCCAGCAACATCAATAGTGTGTTGATCCAGGACGAAGAATCAAGATTGCTGGACAATTCAACACCGGATGACACACCAGAACTGGATTCATCATACACAAAAGGACAAATGATGTTCTCTAAGCCCACCATTGACATGGCCATGCACATGCGGCCATTATACGTCACAGGACATGTCCAAGAAGTTCAATTAAATAAACTTTTGGTGGACTCAGGGGCAGCGGTGAACATCATCACCTTTAAGGCACTGGCCCTTATAGGTGTTCCCAAGTCAGCTATCTAAGAGACCTCGCTTAGTGTCAGGAACTTCCAAGGTAGCATAACCAAGACCTTGGGAATTTTTTTTCTACAGGTACACATCGGGATAGCCTCGGGCACTTACACATTCTTTGTAGTGGAATGTACATCGCCATATAGTGCAATCCTGGGGCATGACTAGATACATCGAAGTTACTGTGTATCGTCTTTACTTCATCAACAGATGCTACTTTAGAACATGGAGTCAGGCGAAGCAGAACTGGTCAATGCTGACCCTCGCCCATATTCCGTTTCTGCTAATGCACTCGAAGCCAGATATTACCACAGTGACCTTAGGCCACTGGAGGTATGTGGCATTGACAGCAAAGGCCACCCAGTCGGTGTTACGGCCTCTGAACTGGCTCAGTGGGGGATTATCCAAGCAAATCAAGATAGAAAAAGACCCTACACCATTGAGCTACCATCCAGACGTTCTCCATGAATGGGTCTCTATCAGAAATAGAGACCGAGGCTTGTCTTTCGTTACACGAACGCTTTCACAACTTTTTGTTAGAAAGCCAAGCCTTTGAAAAGGTTCCAATGATCGCAGCGTTGGAATATGTGGATGAAGACGTCTTACAAGACTTCGAGGAGGAGGACGAGATTCAATTGGCTCCAGCAGCTTTAGATGATTTACCTCCTAAAGTCAAGGATCCCATCGAAGACATTCAGATTGGGACACAGGAAGAGCCAATGTCTGTGGCTATAAGTACTTTCTTGGAACCTGAAGAGAGGCTCAAAATGATTGAGTTGCTAAAAGAATACGCCGATTGTTTTGCAGAAAAATATGAGGACATGCCGGGTCTTTCACCAGATCTGGTTTGTCATAACTTACCCATCATCGAGGGAAAGAAGCCTGTAAAACAAGAAATGCGTCGCATGAACACAGAGACAGCAATTCTAGTCAAGGAAGAGGTTGAGAAAATGCTCAAGTCAGGGATTATACGAGTAGCCAAATATAATGAGTGGCTGTCTAATATAGTTCCAGTCAAGAAAAAGAATGGGAAGATGCGAGTTTGCGTCGACTACAGAGACTTGAACAATGCAACCCCTAAGGATGCTTATCCTATGCCAGTAGCTGATTTTTCGGTTGACTCAGTGGCCCGCCATGAGATGTTGACGTTCATGGATGGTACTGCAGGATATCATCAGATCCCAGTGGCTGAAGAGGATAGACATAAGACAGCATTTCGATGCCCAGGCTTTGTCGGTGTTTTTGAGTACGTGGATATGTCATTTGGACTTAAAAATGCAGGGGCAACCTACCAACGAGCAATGAACTTGATCTTTCATGATCTTATTGGTAAGACCATGAAGGTATATATAGATGATGTGGTAGTCAAAACGAAACGCAGAAGTGACCATTTTGAAGACTTGAAGCAGGTGTTTCTCAGAATAAGGCAGCATCAACTGAAGATGAACCCAGCCAAATGTGTGTTTGGCGTCCAGGCAGGTGATTTCCTGGGTTTTCTGGTTCATCAGCGTGGGATTGAAATACCGGATGATAAGAAACAAGCGGTTATCAGTGCAGCCCCACCAAAGAGTAAGAAGGAACTACAACGTTTATTAGGAAAAATTAATTTCTTACGACGGTTTATTGCCAACGCTGCTGGGAAGACACAATCATTCTCTACTCTCCTTAAGCTTCAAAATCAGAAGGACTTTGTATGGGAGCCTACACATCAAGAGGCCTTCGATACCATTAAAGCCTACTTAACGAACCCACCTGTCTTGGTTCCTCCAAGACCTGGGGTTCCTCTTAAGCTATATATTTCAGCTACAGAGCTCTCCATTGGAAGTCTATTAGCTCAGGACGACACGGAAGGCGTTGAACGTGCTATTTTCTATCTAAGTCGTACCTTAAATGATTGTGAAACGAGATACTCTCCAATGGAAAGGTTATGCCTAGCCTTATACTTTTCAGGATGTAAGTTGAGGCACTATATGCTTTCCTTCACTACGTGTGTAATTGCACAAACAGATTTAGTGAAGTATATGCTGTCCAGACCGATTCTCCATGGTCGCATTGGAAAGTGGATTCTGGCTCTTTCAGAATTTTCTTTGCAATATGTCCCTCAGAAGGCGGTGGCTGATTTTTTGGCTCATCATCCCATGGAAGAGGTGGTTTAGGGGCCAGAACAGGATCTCGCTCGTATTGATTTGGTCCCTTGGTGTTTATATTTCGATGGGTTCAGTATTAGTACCATGGCCGGGGCAGGGGTAGCTTTGATCTCTCCACGCGGCCAAACTTATTCTTATTCTTTCAGGTTGGACTTCAAGTGCACAAATAATCAAGCAGAGTATGAAGCTTTAATCATTGGATTAGAACTTCTGTTAGATATGGAGATCAATGATGTGCATGTCCTTGGAGATTCCCAACTGGTGATCAGACAACTCGAGACAAAATACAAGGCAGGTCCAATATTAGAACCTTATGCGAGGAGGGCCTGTGATTTATTAAAGTTGTTTACAGAAGTGGAATTGAGTCATGTTCCTCGTGAGAAGAACTATGCAGCTAATGAGTTAGCTCAACTAGCAACGGGTGTGAGCTTACAAGATGGAGTACGGGAGAGAATACTAAAAGTTGAAAGAAGAACCCTTCCATCTTTCCTTGCACGACAAGAAGATAAAAACGAATGGTACGTTGCTACACTAGATCACATCGACAAGGACTGGAGACAGGAAATCATCTCTTATCTCCAGGATCCTAATAATCCGGCTGACAAGCGGATTCGATTCTTAGCTCACAATTATGTGCTCAAAGATTCTGAGTTATATCGAAGGGGAGAAGAAGGCATACTATTAAGGTGTGTCTTTGGACGTGACGCTAAGCGGTTAATGAGAGAAGTCCATCTAGGCTTTGCAGGGGCACATCAGGTCGGTCCCAAGATGAGATGGTTATTAAGAAGACATGGCTTTTATTAGCCAGGAATGCTCAGAGACTGCATCACGTTCGCTAAAGGTTGTGAAGAATGCCAGAAACATGGTCCAGTCAACCATATGCCCAGAATACCATTACAGTCAATAATCAAGCCTTGGCCAGCTCGAGGATGGGCTTTGGACTTAATAGGAATGATTCATCCTCATTCATCTGAAGGGCACAAGTTTATTATAGTGGCTACTGATTTCTTCACAAAGTGGGTCGAAGCTCGACCCCTCAGGGTATCTTCAGCGAAGGCCATCCGCCAATTCTTGTTCGAAGATATTATTTGTCGGTTTGGCATCCCTGAGTGTTTTGTTTCAGACCGAGGGGCAGCATTCATGTCTGGCGAAGTGGATACTTTAATGAAGGATCTTGGGATCCATTTTCTCCACTCTTCTCCATACTATGCCCAATCCAACGGTCAAGCTGAAGCGAGCAATAAAATCATTATTCATATCCTCAAACGGATGCTCGCGACCAACGCCAGACTGTGGCATGAAGAACTTTTTAATACTTTGTGGGCTTACAGAACTAGTAAGAGGACACCCACAAGTACAACTCCTTATGCACTAATGTTTGGGCACGATGTTGTTTTGCCTTTGGAGATCAATGTTCAGTCTTTACGGGTGATGGAGCAACACAACTTGATCGTTGAAGACTATGTCCAAGCAATGTGGCAAGAGCATGAAGACCTCGATAACAATCGCATACAAGCTTATGATAGTCTACGTGCTGAGAAACAAAAGGTGGCTCGTGCCTATGACCAACGTACAAGGGGCATGAGTTTTGCAGAAGGAGAACTTGTCTGGAGAGTGCTTTTGCCTATTGGCGAGAAAACTGAAGGACGAGGAAAATGGTCAGAAAAATGGGAAGGGCCATACATCATCGATCGCCTGTTGGGTAAATGAGCAGTTCGCTTGAGAGATCGAGATGGTTTTATCCACGCGAACCCAATAAATGGTCGTTATCTAAAGAAATTCATATGACCAGTTTGGGAGTATGATGATCCTCCAGATAATTCTTAATCTAGTTTATTCATGCCTTCGCATAAATAAACTACAGGGGCAAACACATATACTCATCGAGGATCATGTACATGAAATAACCTATTAATGGGGTTAAAGAGCTGTACGTTAAATAACCTATTAATGGGGTTAGATAGTTAGTGCCTATATTCGAGGCCAAATTTTGTAATCAGAGTAGTTATTTATTCCAAGTCAAAAAGTTTACGTTAAGCCAGTCTTAGTGGCTCAATTTTTGAGCAAACTATATATGAGTTTATCAATATAAAGAACTTTTACACTTCAAAGTTAATATTACATTCAAATACTTGGAATAATACAAAGGCTTTGCGGCCCCAGGCTCTGATACCATATGGTGAAGATGAATCTTGGACAATTGCAACAAAGAAAATAAAAACAGTTCATTCTTCACAAAGATCCTCTCCGTTGTTCTCCATCTCCCAAGAAGTTAAAAGGAAGAGATCGACCTCGGCGATGGAGAGGGAGAGGAAACTGAATCGTCAAGGCCAGATGAGGTGCACCACAACGAGAGTTACAACTGCCTTGACGATTGTCGCCTTCTTCCCAAGGTTATGCTCCCATCTTCCCCCATGTATTGCAGAAGGCATTGAAGAATTTTGCCATCTCCAATGCATATCGACACCGAGTGTGGTGCACCGGGGAAGGGTGTGAGAGCCTGCACCTCAGGTTTTTGGCTTCTCCCTTGTTGTCTCCTTCAGTCAGGGAGAGCCAAGGCAACGCCTGGGCATATATATTGCTATCTAGTCCAGGTTTGGGCATGGATATTGCTATCTAAAGAACACAACATGGAAAGATTCATCTGGAGGTTTCTTTGGATAGTAAGACCAGAGCAAATAGACTTGGGTCTGATTCATTCTCGCAAGGGACTTGGTTCATTTCACACAAAGAGAAGGAAACCTTTTATAGCCAGGAGTCACAACGGTTTGGTTTCGCGAGAGTAATTACACCCAACAATAGAGAGTACGTGTCCAATTAACAGTGGACCATGGAAGCGGTTTATCTGTTCGCAAGAAGCGCATGATAAATGAGAAGATCCTTGGGGCATGTAAAACGTATTTCAAAGATTTTGATTGTTTGACGCGATACGGATTCCAAGTTTAGAATTCAATTCTATTTATTGCTGGACAATCAAAGTAGTTAAAATTAATTACAGTCTAAAACGGGGCTGGATAAAAATTTTAAAAAAAAGGGGGCTTATTGGAGAAGCCCAGTTGGGTTTTTAGACCCAATACAGACTTTGTTGTCAAAACAATGTGGATATATAAAAATCTTTAATGTTTGATAACGATTACAAAAGGCCTACACTAGAGGCCCAAAAATTTTACATCTTAAGGAAACTCTTTATAGAGATCTTAATCATCTCTTAGGCCTCCCAGGCTTGATAAGCTGCTATGCGAGCTTCGATGGCTTCATCACGTGCCTCTTGCAGGAGTTGAGCTCGGGTCTCGCCTTCCGCCAAAAAGTGATGCATTTCATCCCGATAGCTGGGGATGTCGGTTTCCAGTGCATTTATTTCTGCTCTAAGTACAGCGAGATCAGCTTCAAGAGCAATCATCTTGGCACGTTTGGTCGCAAGATTCTCCTCTTTTGTAGGCAACTCCTTCAAATGTTTCTCGATTCTCTCTGTCTCCTTGTGGGTCTTTTGCTCCAAGGTGGCTGCTGCTTCCTTCTTACGAGCAGCCTCGATTGACAGTTCCTGGAAAACTTCGCTACTGTGCTGGAATTCAAGGAGTTTGTTCTCTATATCATCCAAGTAAGGAATGAGGTCTGCTGGGGCAATGGTATGCAATTTCTTCACTTGCTTTTGTACTGCCTGAACGTCTCTTAGAGAATCTAGGGGCCCAGAGAGAATGTTGTGAAGCAGGTCTTTAGCGTCTGAAGGAGTGCTTAGTGTACTCAGTGTGCCTACAAGTTCTTGAATCTTGGTCGACTCTTGTACACTGAGCAGTTGGAGTTGGTTTCCTGATGATGAAGAGGAGATAGGAACTTCCTCGCTTGAAATTATGGTTCCTTCATCATCGATATTTGGAATACTATCAGGTTGATCTTCAGTGGCTATCGAAATCAGCTCACCTGTTGGGCTCGCTTGGTTCCTTGGGCTATTGGGAAGGCTCTGGTGAACCTCCAGTTCCACAGGAACGTGTTTGGACTTCAAAACAAACAACAGGTTGTGTTAGAACCTGTATTGAAAATCACTAATCCAAGAGTAAGGTTACAGAGTTCTTACTTGTTGAGGAGACAATGTTTGTGTTTCTTCAGGGACTCGTTGCTCTGGTGAGGGAGGTTTTGGTTCTTCGACCTCTGGGTTAGTCTCAACCAGGACTTGTGGTTGTTCGGT
The DNA here is from genome assembly GCA_946800695.1 of Geum urbanum. Classification (NCBI taxonomy): domain Eukaryota; kingdom Viridiplantae; phylum Streptophyta; class Magnoliopsida; order Rosales; family Rosaceae; genus Geum; species Geum urbanum. The sequence goes on along the minus strand of OX327008.1, from coordinate 813,933 downwards.
TATAAGTTCTGGTGAAGGAATAATTGGGGCCTCAGGACCTGGAACGACTTGTTCATTTTGGGTACTGGTTGCTTCGTCAGAGTGAGAAGGAAGGGAGCAGGCTTGTAATTCAATTTGTAAACGCTTGAGCAAGGTGGCTGATTCTACAGGCTTTTCCTTCTCTTCTTTTGCAAGTTCTGCTTGATGAATGCCAGCTAGGAATTCGCCTATAAAATCTTTGCAGCATTCTTTGTGGCTGTTGAAGATTTCACGGTCTGATGGATCGTCTTCATTACTATGTATGATACTGGATTCATCGAATTTCACAATGAAAGCTTTGCGAATCTTTTCAGCAAGCCTTTCCCCTAGTGAGTCTATTATATAATAAGCTTTTTCTTCAGCTTTGAGGACAAAGAAGTGGTCATTCCAGCTTACTATATAAACTTGAGGCTTTTGGCTTTTCTGGACTTGTTCCCATGAATTATCAAAAGAAGGAAAGCCATCCAGGTTTGCGAACTTTTCAGGATGAAAGCACCCAACAGAAGAATTCTCAGACGAAAATTCAAGTGGTCTGATGTTCGCCTTCAGTATCGTCTCTAGATCGAAATGCTGGTCCAAGAACTTGTTCGCAAGGGTGGCATCTTTACACAATATTTGCCATTCCTTGGAACCCTGAACCAAGTGGTCATCAAGCTGGGAAAGTGTGGGCATACTGGAAGGATTGGCACATAACTAGTGTGCGATTGTAAAAGCTATGGTTGAACAGGCACTAGACCCTGAGACTTTATCACTTCTCTGATCAAACGAGGCAAGGAAAACTTGAGTGGTAAGTCTCAGTCGTTGATCCCTGATAATAACCTTTGGGTTCAACCAAACTCCAGCTGCTGGTCTGGTAGTCTTCAGCTTAATCTTTTTTGGATTTTGGAGGCTGACAAAGGGATTGGGATTAGTACCAAGATCAGTGGTAAAATAAAAGACAGTTTGTTTTGGGATGCCAACAACTTAAATACTTACAGAAGCATCGGAGGGATTGGACCGTTTTTTCTCGAGTGACTGAAGGGTCTTTGACACATCCGGTTCAAGGTCCTGCTATGCAAACCAAAATATAAATGGTCAGTCATGATAAGAGGAGTCGCTAACGCGTGTGGCGATGAAATGATTAAAATACCTGTGGCAGTGAGTTTGGGCTGATGTTTTGAGGAAGTGAGTGTAAGGCAGCCAAGTCATCTTTATGCGAGAATTTGGGGCTGAAGTCTTGAAAAATGGAAGCAAAGCATGCACGGGTTTCTTGACCTCGTTTCTCTCCCCAGAGTTCAGTACACCATGCGAGATATGAAGAGGTGACTGATCGCGAAGTCACTAGTGGTTTCCTGATGGTTGGAAGGACTACCAGAGGAAAACCAAAATGGTCATGTCGCATGTCTACCTCAAGAGGTTTGTTGTTCCATCGCCATAGAGTATACTTGTTTACAGAACAGGCAAGGGGCATTGGGGTATCTTGGCTAAGCCCAAGTTGTCTACAAAAGTGATTAGAAGCATAGAGCTCATACCCGGAGCTCGCTGAATCTGGGATGGGCATGTCCTGGCAAGTGTTGAACTTTAGGAAAAGGTCCCTCGCATGGGTATCTTGTCCTGGTGAGGGCATAAAACCACTTGCAAGGAGGCCAGGGTGGCGACGGCTCAGTATTCTCTTCACTGCTGCATGTGGGAAGTCCTCGTACGAGTAAAGGTGCTCGAAGCAGTGAAGGTACGACCATTGTCTTGTCCTGGGATCCGTGGAAACCAATGTCTGACCCAGCAACTATTGTTCTTCATAAGTAGGAGTTTTGGAGGGACAGAAGAAAGGAAAATAGATCTGCAGCCAGAGGTCTACCATCCAAAGTGGCCCAGATTGGTTCAAGTCCAGTCTTGATAATGTGGCTCGCCTAAGGCCATGATAAAGGTAGGCGAGGATGGGTTCGACCAAGCTTATTTGTTCGCCACCATAGAGGCGTTCAACAAGGTTGGTCCAGGTTTTGGTGACCTTTGCTGAGGTTGTACAGAACACATACTTGGACAGCCAATACTCTAAGAAGGCTATTCCTCCTTGTGGGGTATCCTTTTCATCACGAGAAAATTTCTTCATCCAGGAAGAATATGATAAGGGGCGTGCTGAGGAAGCCCGATCAGGACTTGGGACTTGGTCTTGGGAAGTCCAAGTTTCTCCAGTGGCAGGAACTCCAAAGATTGTGTAAAGGTCCAGCATTGTGATGCTCATATCACCGCAGGGGAGTCGGAAACAATTCACCGTGCAATCCCAGAAGCACATTGCCGTAGCAAAAGGAGCTTTATTACCTCCAGCTGGGAGGGAAAAACATAAATCTATGAGTTGGGTTATTCCAGTTACCTCCCATCGTTCTTTGTCTTGCCCACGACGGTGCTGGTACCAGGCGAGGTCGTCTGAAGATGAATGTGGCAATTTTCCAATAAGATAGAGAGTGTCTTTTTGAGTCCAATCCTTCGGGTCTGCTTTGGGATCTTCTCGGAATATGAGAGAAGAGTTGCAGATGGGTTTGCGAAGTTGGGTGAAAAGCTTTGGGTTAAATGGAGTGTCCAGGAATGGACCAAGCAGCCCTGTGTTTTTAATAGGGTCTACGGTAAGATTACAAATGATGTCGGGGTTGTGTCGTGTAGCGACTGCTTTGAGCTGTTTGGAAAATCGTTTGACATCAGAAGTGTCATAAAGGCTGGAAATGTCCTTACGAGGAGGCATTTTTCTGGATTAGGGTTTGACGGCGGTGAGAAAGAAAGGTTTAAGTTTTTTGACTAAGAGAGTTAGAAAGTTGCAGAGGTTTCTGAGCAATTGAAAGGGTTTTGTTGAAAGATGAAATTTTTGGGTTTGGACTGTTGCTCTTAAAGAGGTGTTAGTCTAGCGTCATACTTTTTCGAAGAGTTGGGTAAATGTGGCGTTCGAGTGATGGTGTAGCGTTTCAAGGTCAATGAGCACATCATTCAAGGTGTATTCAAGTCTTTTCGCTTGTTCAGAAAGTTTCCAAGTTCAAGACCTGAGGGGCAATATTTGGGCCTAAATAAAATATTTACTTTGGGCTTGGGTGGCCGAGGTCTGGCGAACGGCCCATCATGGTTATTAATTCCTGGTAGAGGAGTTAAGTTATATAATGTCTAGCGAGCTTCGCTAGGAAGAAGACTTTGAGTTCTATTAGGGCTATGTCTTATCGAGCTGGTTTCACGCGGCTTAGATTCTATTATGACTAGTTGATTATAGCAGGATTCTGAAGGAGTTATGATGGAATTAGAAGACCTATAAGTGGTATAACACGTATGCTGGTATTAGATTCAGACAAGATTACAAGAGCAGAAGGAATTTGATATTGAATGAATGACTGATTAGTAAGCGAGTTTATAAGGAGAGCGAGGATCTTATGAAGAGCCCCCCCCCCCCCCCCCCCCCGAACAATCAATCAAACAACCTTGCTATACGCAAACAAACCTAGACTAGACGTCTCGTCCTCGAGATTTCTATCTTCTTGTAACCAGAAGGTTTGAGTGCTGTTCACCTATCGTGTGAAGGTATTTACGACTCTAAGGAAGCAATTGCAACCTGAAGGTTGAAGAGCGGCTCACTTGTAAGTTGGGAGCTTAGATACCCAAAGGAAGCGAGTGTTCTCAACACTTTGTCGAGAGATTGCTCTACTCTGCACGATAAGGCGTGGGAGTATCGATTTCTGGATTCGGCAAAGAGGTACACATATTCAAAGTCCTAGGTTTCTAGGCGAAAAGGACCTATTCGAGCAGGGTTGGTGCTCTCCCTGTTCTAATCACTTACATAAGAAGTCAGGCGGCTGTAATCAGTCCAAATTCCGTTGAGAAACGGTGGCACGCCAGCATACAAAGCACAAGCAGGATAGACCGGCTCACGCGGTTAAGACATCCGAGATAAAAGAGACTGCTTCGCGGGAAGGATCTTTCCTGAGAGATATTTCTGCATCGAACACCTTTATCAAACAATATACTTAGGGACAATGGAATTATATGTCAAAAGGCATTGTGGATGCTTGATCTATAATTGTTTGATATCTTGAAGATTGAATTTGTCAATGCTCGAAAACTTCTGACGCAAGATATGTCTTCTACTTTCTGTAATGATAGATATATCTAAAATCCAATCGGTTTGAGGAGGCTGAGAAGGTGCAAAGTAAAACCCTGCATATAATGGAACTAACAAAGGTTTGACATGTACGTTCTTTTTATCATCATCTATTCATTTAATATATTGCTACAATTTTTGTTCTTTCTTTTTTTGGTTAAGATCATCTGTAGCATGCTCAAGTAGATTTTGTTGGTAACAGGACTATGCAGCTAAAGATTATAGGCAGTATTAAACAGCCAGCTTAATGATTACTTTTTTATTTTTAATATCCCAAGTAAACATTAATGGGCTGATCATTTTTCATGGGGGAGGTTTTGATAAAGGGAATGATAAATTCAGTAATCATTTGGTTTTGTGTCTCCACCTAGCCAGAAGGGTGATTGAAGTCTGGTAAAAAGAAACATGCTTTTACTTGGGGATAGGGGCTGGAGTGTTCTTATCAAACGGGATTCCTTATAAGATGATCTTAATAAGGTTATTACTGGTTACATGTCAATCAATCTGTGAGCAGGGATATTCAAACCTGTTGCAAGGCAACTCAGGAAATAGTGCTGTCTATTAACTTGCTTAACGGATATGCCTTATGGATCTGTTATGTGGATGCAAGACAATAGATAAATTAGTGCTCTCTATGAAAACCAAGGTACTGTCTGCTGATACAGGGATGGAATGCATTGGACACAGTAATAATAGCAGAAGGGCTCGCACTGATTCTACAATCTATTGGGAACTTAAAGGAATCAGAAGAGCTTCTTGAATGGTAATTTTATTGGAACTAAATAACAGTATTTCATTGTATCAGTGATGTCACATTACATCCGACTGAATGTTGTGTACTACATTCATGACAGATGTCTCGATGCCCGAAAAACCTTCCTCATGATCACATTCAGGTTTGTTGCATTTCACTTTATTAATTCCCATGAAAGTGCAGTTGATATAATGTTGGAATGCTTATCATTCCTAAGTGGGTCTACTTGCTGATAATAGTTACAAAGAATTATTGTTGTTTAGTACTGTAAAAGTATTCTACAATAAGAAGAAAGTAATATAGAAATCATAGTATTAAAAGTATAGCCAGCAATTCTGGCTTTTCTTTATACTGTCGCAACAACTATCTATGTTCATAAACCTTGGTATTTTGGTTATTTTAGACGGACTTTCCATTGAAAATATGGATGACACATTTGCAAAACTTAAGCACTCAAGTATAGATTCCTTTTACATATAAATATGTAATGCATCCCTAGATTCCTTTCTGAAAATGTGACCGAATCCCTAGATTCCTTTTACATATAAATATGTAATGCATCTATTGCATTCATCTGTTTCTCTCATAAATCAGTTGCACGAAGAAGAGACATTTAAGATACAGCTTGCATTATGCCTGATTTGATCGACAGATTGGAGCAAACATGCTTCATATTGCTAGAGTGGCAATGCTCAACTCCGACCAACTGAAGAAGATCAACTTTTCTCAAGCAATTTCTGAGCTTGATAAGGCCACAGAGTTTTTGCATGAGTCCATAAGGTCTGTTCTATCAAAATGTTGGAAGTTCTAAATAGACACTACCAGAAATGGAGACATTACCGGCGACCTGCCGTCGCCGGCCTTGTCTTTTTTTTTCGCCGGAATTGACATTACCGGCGACTTGTCGCCGGCAATGACGTCGCCGGTGATTCCCCGCCGGTGTTGACATTGCCGGCGACGGGAAACGCCGTCACCGGTGATGTCTCGGACATTGCCGGCGACTCAAGTCGCCGGTGATGTCTCCGACATTGCCGGCGACGCCGTCGCCGGTGATGTCTTGGACATTACCGGCGACTTGTAGTCGCCGGCAATGGCAGCGCCGCCGTGGCCGGAATTTGAGACATTGCCGGCGACTCGAGTCCATGTCGCCGGCAATGTGGGAAAAAATTTTGAAAAAAAAACGCGGTTCTGGATTGGGCCCAATTCCATAACCTGCATTGAACCGGATAAACCGTACAATCAGACAAGTTCAACAGTACACGTAGCAAAGACAGTCATACAAGTTCAACATAAATGTCCAACGTACAGTACAAATAGCAACGACGATAAAAAAATTAACTACAACTACAGGTCAGGTCCAGGAACTTGCGGGTCATCAGGGTTGAAGTAAGCCATGTACTCATTTGAATTCCGGTGGCTACCTTGGTCTTGCTCTGGCGTTGACTGGTGCGGTGGTGGTGGTGGATAGCTAGGGAAGGGAGGGACCGGGACCGGGGGAGGTGTGGGGAACGGTTGTCCGGTAGTCTGAGCCTCGTACATCGTCCGCATCCATGTGTACATCTGAGCCTGCACCTGTGTCTGCTGCATTTGGTACTCGGCCATCTGCCTCTTTTGCTCCTCCAACTCCCTCTGCGTCCTATGAAGCTCCGCTGCGAGGTTACGACTAGAAGTTGAACTTCTTGACCCGGTAGAGTATTCTGAAGTGTTCTTCAATACTCCTTCACCCGCCGAGCCCATTCCCCTGCAGTAGTAGGTATTCTTTCCAGTCCCGCACGCTTTTGCCATGATCCGAGCCGCTATCGGGGGATCAAGCGGATCGATCTGAGAGGCATACTGGGTGACTTCTTCCTCGGAGCAGTCAGGATGGTTTGTCCGAGCTATACTCATGGTCACTTCTGCGGTCGCCTCCTCCACTCTCGACTAATTGAAAAGGGAAAATGAACAACGTATTAGCTAACAAAATCTATTTCCATCTTCAAAAATAGTTTTATTAACACATTGAGAGGCGGAAGACTTACCGCTTCTTCAGGGCACTGCGGGTAGAACTTCTGATGAATATACACCAACGGGTTCACCTCTTGTTGTTGCTGCGCCTTAGTCGACCAACCCATGTAGTTGAGTGAACCTGCATGATGGGCCCTGGTGTTTTTCAATCTATTCGCCCGGTTCGTCTTCGAAATCGCCTTGTTTGATAAACATATGAAAAAAAATTAGTAACTAACTATTTCAATCTGATACGATACTTTAGGCTTGAAAGATATATTAAGGATGCATACCCGAGCTTTGGGGTGCTCGAAGTGGGCTATCAGCCACAGCCACTCGTACTCCCTAAACCGGAATTCGCTAGGGGTGGAACCTCGGCCTAGCTCCTTGTATACAGTGTAATGGGAAGAAAGCTCGTTCTTCCACTCTTTATACCTATATTAAAAGAAGGAAAAAAAGTTAGAGATAGTAAAACACTTGATAAACAAAAATCTAACTCGATATATATTCAAATAAGTCGAAGCACATCACCTCATATGTAGTTGACGCTCTACCCACATGTGAATAAGAACTTCATCCACGTCAAACCACACCTGCAATATGAATATATAAAAGGTAAAATTATATATTTATTCGGACTTAATTAATAAATGTAAAATTTACGTAATAAAAATACGATTTTACTCATACTGAGTGCATTATGCACTTGCATCTTCACGTAGATAGGCACAGATTCCCAATCTGGCCAAAGCATTGGGACCTTGTCCCGCACGATCGCACCGGCCATGCTGACATATTTGCGCGTGGTGTCGAATGCCTCGATCACCTCGCCATCCTCATTGGCCCTTATGGGCGTTTTCCTTCCGCCGGTGGCCTGCTCAAGTCTCTTCCCGGTGCAGGTGCCTCTAGCCCCTTTCCGTTTTCCAGTCCCATTAACGAAATTGCCTAATAATACAATGTCAACAAATTGATATCATTAATTGAACCTATCGCAAGTCTTAAGTAATAATTAAGTAATCAATCTGATGTTAAATAAAATTTACCTGCATCGTCCGTTTGTTGGTTGGTGCACCTCACACTCCAAAGATACACGGGGTCGAACGGGAGGAAGTTATACGCTTCCTCCACGGTCAGGAAATCCGGCCGTCCTTCAATATAAACAGGCATCCCCCTATCATCGAATTCAGGGATGACAGGAATCTCGTCGGGTAGGAAGAGACCGGACGGCGGAGATAGACGAGGCCTGGACGATGAGGCGCCAGCACCACCATGTGCCTCAGATGATTCCCGTGAAACGGGAGTAGGCACCATCCGAATATGGGGCATTCGGATTGAGGGAGTTTCTGATGCCCCCGTTGACTGTCGCTCGTCTGAGGCTCTGCCACCGGAGGGACGTCTGCTGATTGAGCGTCTAGAGACTGAGGCTCGAGCCTCGAATTCCGGTTCCACGGCTCTTGATCGTGCAGCTTCCTCCTCAGCTCGCGCCTCTAGCAAGGCTCTCGTGCGAGCAGTCATCATTGGCCCACTGGGCGTGTTGCTAACTGCGGGCGAGGAGGAAGCTTGACTACTGTTCCCTCCACTATTTCGGGAACCTCTCCGAAGCCAATTAGCCGCAAAACCTCCTGGACATCGTAATAGTCATGGATTCGGTTCAATAACAAATCGGAACCGGAACGGTGTGGAACCGGAACCGTTTGAAACCGGAACTGTTTGTAACCGGAACCGTTTGTAACATAACGGTTCCGGTTACAAACAGTTCCGGTTCCACACCGTTTCGGTTCTATAACAAATCAGAACCGGGACGGTTTGGAACCGGAACCGTTTAAAACCGGAACTGTTTGGAACCGGAACCGTTTGTAACATAACGGTTCCAGTTACAATAAGTTCCGGTTCCAAACCGTTTCGGTTCTATAACAAATCGGAACCGGAACGGTTTGGAACCGGAACCGTTTGAAACCGGAACTGTTTGGAACCGGAACCGTTTGTAACATAACGGTTCCAGTTACAATAAGTTCCGGTTCCAAACCGTTTCGGTTCTATAACAAATCGGAACCGGAACGGTTTGGAACCGGAACCGTTTGAAACCGGAACCGTTTCTAACATAACGGTTCCGGTTACAAACAGTTCCGGTTCCAAACCGTTCTGGTTCCAAACCGTTCCGGTTCCAAACCGTTTCGGTTCTATAACAAATCGGAACCGGAACGGTTTGGAACCGGAACCGTTTGAAACCGGAACTGTTTGGAACCGGAACCGTTTGTAACATAACGGTTCCAGTTACAATAAGTTCCGGTTCCAAACCGTTTCGGTTCTATAACAAATCGGAACCGGAACGGTTTGGAACCGGAACCGTTTGAAACCGGAACTGTTTGTAACCGGAACCGTTTGTAACATAACGGTTCCAGTTACAATAAGTTCCGGTTCCAAACCGTTCCGGTTCCAAACCGTTCCGGTTTAAAACCGTTCTGGTTCTAAACCGTCCCGATCCCGATTTCCACCTTCATTTATACGATTAATTAACAACTATATCACCTAAATTAACGACTATACATATTCGATGTGTATATATATATACATCATGCATCTTAATTAAATTTATCCATCACATATTCATCCAAATCACAAACCCTAATTAATTTTCCACATTTTTCACACATATATATATCATGCATCTTAATTAGGTTTAATTTCCACATATATATACATCACATATTCATCCAAACCACATTTATACATAATTTTCACATATATATATACATCACTTCATATTCACATACCTAAATATATATATACATCACATATATACATACATGCTAATTTAGAACTTATCACCCTAATTTTCAACTTAGCACCCTAATTAATTTACACATACACATACACATGCACATACACATACACATACACATACACATACACATACACATACACATACACATACACATACACATGCAAAAAAATAATTAAAAATTGAGAGAGAGAGAGAGAGGGAGAGAGAGAGGATCAGACCTGCCATGAATTTCCACCTACAATGGTGAGGGGAGGAGAGGAGGGGAGGAGGAGAGGAGGGGAGGAGGAGATTTTCGGAGGAGGAGAGGAGAGGGGATCGGTGGAGAGGAGGAGAGGGAGAGGAGGAGTAGAGGATAAGGAGGAGGAGTGGGAGAGGAGGAGGAGGAGCACATACACTCACCGGACCGATTTGGGAGGAGGAGAGGGAGAGGAGAGGGAGAGGAGGAGGAGAGGGAGAGGAGGAGAAATGAAAGGCTCGGGCTCGATATGGGGGAAACCAGAAAACATTACCGGCGAGTTGCTTATAACTCGTTGGTAATGTCATTACCAACGACTTCAACTCGTTGGTAATGACATTACCAACGACGAGTTAACTCGTGGGTAATGTCATTACCAACGAGTTGCTTATAACTCGTTGGTAATGTCATTACCAACGACTTCAACTCGTTGGTAATGTCATTATTTCCCGAAGAATATCCGACAACATTTTCCGTTTACGATTTCCGGCTACATTTTCCGACTACAATTTCGATTATCAATTTCCGTATCCGTACGATTAATGACTACATTTTCCGTCTACATTTTCGATTAATGATTTCCGTATACGTACGATTAACGACTACATTTTCCGTATACGTACGATTAACGACTACATTTTCCGTATACGTACGATTAACGACTACGATTAACGACTACGATTTCCGTATACAATTTCCGACTACAATTTCCGACTACAATTTCCGACTACAATTTCCGACTACATTTTCCGTATACGTACGATTTCCGACTACAAATTTCCGACTACAATTTCCAACGTACTAAGGATGATAATCGTAATCATCTTCATCACTTGAGTCTGACTCGGTTTCATAGGTAACCTCTGGCAATATGTGCCGCTCCTCGTCATCTGAATCAGCGTCAACTTCATATGGATTAACATCGAGAAGTTCTGCTCCAGTAATTCGAACCACACTCCCAGATCTCACATTATTAAGGCGAATCGTAGATGATTCCGGAATGTCAAAAGCGTTCGGCTCTTGGTATGCAGTAACTTCCTCATCATCTGCGGTATCACCAAGTGTGGCAGCACTGTATATGTTTCTATGAGCAACATGGTTAACCACCTTCCACGGGACTTTGTTAAGAAGATCGTCCAGGTAAAACACTTGTTTTACTGATGAGGCAAGAACGAAAGGGTCATCTTCATACCAGGTAGTAGCAGTATTCACCGAAAATGTTCCGTACTGATCGGTCCTTGTGTTCTCCGGGCTAGTATCAAACCATCTACACTTGAACAAGTGCACTTTCATGCGGTTCCCATAAATTAGTTCAACAACTGAATGAAGGACACCGTAATAGTCAACGCCATCCTGCCCACCATGGACCATCACCCCACAATTCTGTGTTTTCAGTCGGTCGTCTCGATTTTCACATATAAATTTCACGCCATTGACCTGACACATCGAGTAAACTTTTGAAGCAATCGGTTTCATCGCCAGGACCCTCAATTCGTTTGACCACTCTGGGCAACCATCATCTGCTACATGGTTCATCTGAAAACGTCCATATATTAATACGTACAGAAGAAATTATGTCATCTTGAAACCACAAAAGCACGTACATACATACATGCTATGTAAGGATATATATATAAAAATAGACATATACACATATACTTACCCATTGACCAAAGTAGTTTGCAAACGTCTTGTTGTGGTAATCAACATTTCCGGCAATAGCAGGGCAGTGAAGATGATAGTTTTTCCAATATTGTACTTCTTGACAGTTAATCAGTACTGACCAGTGGGCAATGGCTACCTCATTTCCATCCAACTTGTACGACTTTGGCAAGCTTCCCTGTACTACCACGTCACTGGAGATGATAGAAAGGTTGAACTGGGGTTCATCTATCGGCATATGTTGTTGGGGGTCCTCTACATTTTCGAGGTACACTTTGGTGTACGTTACACACTCGTGCGCAAGATATGCTTCAGCGATACACCCTTCAGGTGCATATTTATTCTTCACATAGTCCTTGTAGGCTCCCAATTGTCTACAAGTTAACAAGTACATGTTAACTTACTTAACCAGAAGTCATTACATATAAAAACCATAGGCAAACCAAATTTATGAATCATTTGTACCTTTCCATGGGATACATCCAAGTGTAGTGTACGGGACCGGTAAGCAACAATTGTTCGGGAAGATGGATCATCAGGTGCGGCATTATGTCGAAAAAATTTGGGGGAAATATCCTCTCAAGCTTGCACATGATAAAAATGATGTCATCTTGCATCTCCCTCAGGTCTGCTTTTTTAACTTCCCTGGTGCATAACTTCTGAAAGAATCTTGACAAGGCCACCAACGGCTCCACCACCTCTTTGGGCATGTACCCTCGAATGAAAATAGGGAAAAGGCGTTGAAGCAGTACATGGCAGTCATGACTCTTTAATCCGTACATCTTATTGTCCCGGAAGTTAACACACCTGCTTATATTTCCTGCATAGCCATAAGGATACCTGCATATATATATAGATGAAGCCATATATATGGACCAATTATATTTCTCGCATATAACCATATATACTCCGCTAAAAATTTAAGGACAAATTCATACATAGCCATAAGAATATATACCTGACATTACTCAGCCACCGAAAAATTTCATGCTTATGCTTCGGCTTTACGGTGTACGGAGCTTGCAGCATTTTTCTCTTACCATCTCTTAACCACAAATGTTTCTGCACACCCATTGCTTTAAGATCAATGCGTGCCTTAGGGATGTCTTTTGTTTTCCCCTCCAAGTTAAGAACTGTGCCCACCACACTTTCACACACATTCTTCTCTATGTGCATGACATCTAGGTAATGTCTGATAGGCAACCTGGGCCAGTAGGAGAGTTCCCAGAATATGCTCTTGTGTGTCCAAAACTTATACCTTTCGGGCTTTTCTGGAATTGACGCCACTATGTCAGGATGATTGCTCAGCTGGCCAAAATCGTATTCATTCAACACTTCCAAAATTTCGTCCCCTGTCCATCGCCTGGGTGCCACACCAGTTTCAACAGTCCCATCAAACGCGTCTGGATCCTGCCTAAATGGGTGATCATATGGAAGCCAACAACGGTGACGCATCGAGACAATTTTACTGCAATGAGGACTGCAACAATCAACCGTCATGCACTCTGAACAAGCCCTGTAACCCCTGGTAACGTTGCCCGACAACATACCGCGGGCAGGAAAATCACTGATGGTGCCAACAAGCATGGCATGCATCTGGAACATCTCCTTTTTGAACCTATCGTAAGTGGGGTGGCCACACTCACTCAGGTACTTAAGCTCCTCAATCAAAGGCCTCAAATACACATCGAGACACTTTCCTGGATAACCCGGGCCCGGAATTAACAGAGTGAGCATATTGTATTCCTTCTTCATGCACATCCATGGTGGAAGGTTGTACGGTACCAAAATAACTGGCCATATACTGTATTGAAGACTCATGTTGCCAAAAGGGTTGAATCCGTCAGATGAGAGCCCTAGCCAAACATTTCGGACCTCTGCTGCAAAATGATCAAACTCCCTGACCATGTGCTTCCAAGCCTCTCCGTCGGAAGGGTGTATAAGGGTGTCATCGTCAGGCAAGTTCCTCTCAGCCCACCATCTCATTGCCTCGGCCGTGAAAGCACACATGAACAACCGCTCCAGCCTATCAATAAGCGGGAAATATCGAAGTATCTTCACAGCTTTCTTGTTGCCTGCAGGAGTCAACTTATACCTTTCTGTAAAACATACCGGGCAGGCTTCAAGGTCTTCGAGATCTTTTCCCCAGAAGAGAATACAATCATATCTGCATGCATGGATTTTGATGTAGGAAAGCCCAAGATCTTTCAGGATATGTCGCACCTTATGATGAGTGGTAGGAAGACGATGACCGGGTGGCAGTAGCGAAGCAGTCCACTTCAACCAAGAATCAACAGCTTTGACAGACATTTTGTTCTCCATTTTTAGCTGCATCACTCCCATCACACTTTCAAGAACAGTCTTACTACAACCGTCGTACAACGGAGTCTGTTGCAATGCAATCAGGTTGTTGTACTTGTCCATACCGCTTGTGTTGGCATGACCTCCAGGTAATGGTTCGACTGGCTCGATATGGGGGAAACCCTCAACGACGGGAGGGACATTTGGTGCTTCATCAGCAAATACACCGCTCTCATGAGGAAACATATCATTGATTAACATCGATGTTGGATCATAGGATGAACTGCCCCTCTCAGCAAAATCTCCATAATCATAGCGTGGACTGGCCCTCTCACCAAATTGTCCATGATCATGCGGACCCGCTACCGATGTTTCACCGTGATAAATCCAACAAGTGTACTTATCCCAAAACCCGTATTTACTCAGGTGCCTCTGCACTTTATCAATGGGAAATCGAAATCGATCGCTGAAACACTTACATTCTTTACACGGGCAATAATGAAGTGTAGTGTCTCCACAATTAGCCTTCACAAAATCCACAAAACTCCTAATTCCCTGGTGATATCTGACATCCCATCTTTCGAGGCTCATCCAACTCTTGTCCATCCTGAAAATTCTAACAATTTTACGTATTAGTTATATATATACACACACATTCACTACTAATAATCGACGTGATCTCTCAATTCAACTCTAATTAAATCAACACATGCATGCATATGTATATATATCGATCTAATCTCTGAATTCGATTCAGTACTCGATGATAGTATTCTCCTTTTTTCAATTCAAACCGTATTTGACTGGGTAGGAGGAGGCTCTGTTAAGCCTGGCTCCGATAACAATACGATAATACCAGTCATTGATTCAGACACAAGATTAACTACAACCTGAGGGATCGTTTCGGTGACCGTACATCAACAACATTTCATATATATCTCACGAATTGGATTTGATCAACACACACACACACATATATATATATACCACATATACGTATATATACACCTACGTACCTATATATATAGCTTCCTGAATGATCGAGTTTTCGACGCGCGCCTTAATTTTGATAATATACCGAATGATCGATTTCAGAGCGTACGTTTTCCTTCTTTCGATTTCTTTGGATTTTTTTCGCTCAAAATGATTGAATGATCGAGCTGCCCCATCCGGCATCAAATATAAGACACATTGCCGGCGACGGAGTAAGTCGCCGGAAATGAAGACATTACCGGCGAGATTCCGGCCGGAAAATCGCCGGTAATGTGCCCTAGACATTGCCGGCGACGGTTGGAGTCGCCGGTAATGTCTAGGCCACATTACCGGCGAGATTCCGGCCACATTACCGGCGACGGAGTAAGTCGCCGGTAATGATGGACATTACCGGCGACTTTTCCGGTCGCCGGCCTTGTTGGCCGGAATCTCGCCGGTGATGACTCATTTTCTTGTAGTGAGATTCTACAATTTTAATTTTCATTGGGAAGGCGAGGAATTCAAGTAACATAGGAGCACTTTTTCGGGTGAGGAAACCCAACTGGATCTTAAAAGCTGCCTCTTTAATAAAAATAAAATACAAAAAAAATATTAAAAAACAAAGAACAAAAACAATATCGGCAAGATGATTCTTCCAAAAATTCCGAACACCACTAAGCTGTAAACTTTTCAGCTAGATCCCAAAGTTCCACTAACCAAATGCTTCTGTAATTCACTAATTCTCCAAACTTCTCTTATTATACTCCATCTAAACGATCCAAAAAAAAAAACTAAGAACAATCAACTTTGATTAGTGTTGGGACATATCCAGCTAGTAGCATTGCAGTCTACTTTGATATACTCGTGCAGAAGTCAATCTGAAGGGGGAGTTGTTGATAACTAGTTTGGGATTCGGCCAAGGATAGATGGCTAGCTTGTGAGCTCATCTGATTCAGAATTATATGATATTCGTATTCGTTCTTTCATCGTTCACTCTCATCTAATTAATAGTGTCTTGTAAACTATTTACTTTATATTTTATGCATTGTGTTTCTTTTTCTTGTATATTTGAAAGCTCACTGAGCTTGATCTGTATAAATCTACAAATCAAACACAATCTCTCATTTTCTGTAATAGGATAGCACAATGTTCTTTGGATAAAGTCATTAAACACAATAGGAAGGTTCGTAACTATGGATCATCGGGTGATAGTGGAACTAATGGTCGTGTGCCGTTGGTCATATTGGTTAGTCTCTCATTACCAGAAGAATGCCTATACTCGACGAAATTCCCAAAAACCGACCGACGACAAGGGTTCTCGTCGGGTATAGAAAACTATAACCGACGACAGGATTACCTCGTCGGTTATAGTTTTTTTACCGACTAGATAATCTTGTCGTCGGTTATAGTCGCCGAAAAATCGTCGGGTATAGTTTTCAACTAATACCGCGCGACGATTTTATAGACTATAACCAACAATTTATTGGTATCATCGGCTATAATTTCTTATTTCAGATCCTTTCTGGGCAGCAGCTCGATCTGTCAATATTCAAAAAAATCTCCCACGAAAACTGAAAATGCTCTGAAATCTTTAGGTGATGTGAAAAACTGTCGAGAATGATCGATGAGTTCGTGATGATTCATTATATATAGGTACGTACTTAATATTATATATATATATATGCATGTGTGTGTTGATCGATTGTTGATTTTGAATATATTGATCGATCGAGTTAATTAATTGATTGTTGAGTTTGAGTAATTGATGGTTGATTTTGAGTACGTGATTGATAGTTAAAAAGTTGGAGTAGTACGTCACTACAACATTTTTACCCATTGCCGGCGACTTTTATGTCGCCGGCAATGTTTTTGGACATTACCGGCGATTTTTGCCGGAAAAATCGCCGGTAATGTCTTTTTTTTTTTTTTTTTTTAACATTACCGGCGACATAAATGTAAGTCGCCGGTAATGTCTTGCCGGAAAAGACATTGCCGGCGACTTACATTTATGTCGCCGGTAATGTAAAAAAAAAAAAAAAAAAAAGACATTACCGGCGACAAAAATTAAGTCGCCGGTAATGTCTTTTTTTTTTTTTTTACATTACCGTCGAGACATTGCCGGCGACGGACATTACCGGCGACAAAAATCGCCGGTAATGTAAAAAAAAAAAAAGACATTACCGGCGATTTTTCCGGCAAAAATCGCCGGTAATGTGCAAAAACATTGCCGGCGACATAAAAGTCGCCGGCAATGGGTAAAAATGTTGTAGTGCGTATTTGTTGTGTTGATTATTGTGAATATATATATAGCGAGCTAGGGTGATTAATTAATTTATTTAATTACATTATATATTGTGATTATTATAGTATTAATTGTGATTATTAATTATGGGTATAATATATATTGTACGTGATTAGTGTGATGTTTCGATCGGTTAATTGTGATTAATTATATATAGTGTGGTTATATATATATATATTTAGATTTATGTGATGGATCGATTATATATATATAGTTAGGGTGTACGTACGTACGTGTATATATATATTAAAATTATGGGAATTATAATAATATATATTTATATTAATTGATTGATCGAATGTTTTGATTTAATTTGATCGAGTTAAATTAGACGAAATTATATATATATGAATAATTATGGATCGAGTAGAATAATTAGACGACTATATATATATGTTCATTTGTAATTAATTAGCTAGCTAGCTAGCTAGTTAGCTAGGGATCGAGTAGATCGAATAATTAAATTATGTAATTTATAGTTTGAATATCGATATATATATATATATATATATATCTAGCTATGAAATTTTAATTAATAAGATCATGAGTATATATATATGCAGTTATAATTTTCAGGATGGGCAAGAGTTGGATGTGTCTTCCAAGATGGGATGTAAGATATTACCGTGGAATTAGAAGTTTTGTGGAATATGTGAAGGTTAATTGTGGAGGGATGACAATTCATTATTGTCCGTGTATGAAATGTCAGTGTCGCAGCGAGCGATATCGTTTTCACATTGATAAAGTATTGGAGTACTTGAAGAAAAACGGGTTTTGGGATAAGTGCACATGTTGGATTTATCACGGTGACAGCTCATCAGTTGGTCAACATGATCACGGACAATTTTTTAAGAGTGGCAGTACATCCAATGATCCAACAACAAGGTTGATCAACGATATGTTTCCTCATGAGAGCGGTATATTTGCTCAAGCACCGGATATCCCTCCCGTCATTGGAGACTTCCCTCATATTGAGCCAGTCCAGCAATTACCTACAGCTGTCAACACTGCTGGTATGGACAAGTACAACAACCTCATTGCCTTCCAACAGACCCCGTTGTACAACGGGTGTAATAAGACTGTTCTTGAAAGTGTTATAGGAGTAATGAAGCTCAAAGTGGAGAACAAAATGAGTGTGAAGGCTGTTGATGATTGGCTGAAGTGGTCTGGTTCGTTGTTGCCCCCCGGTCATCGTCTTTATACCACTCATCGTAAGGTGCGACAGATTCTGAAACATCTTGGCCTTTTCTACATCAAAATCCATGCTTGTAGATATGATCGTGTTCTCTTCTGGGGTGAAGATGCTTATGGGAATGATCTTGAATCCCTTGATGAATGCCCGGTATGTGGTACAGATAGGTATAAGTTGACTCCTGCCAGAAACAAGAAAGCTGTGAAGATACTTCGGTATTTTCCGCTGATAGATAGGCTAGAACGGTTGTTCATGTCTGCACACACGGCTGAAGCTATGAGATGGTGGGCCGAGAGGAATTTGCCCGACGGTGATACGTTTATACACCCTGCTGACGAAGAGGCTTGGAAGCACATGGTGAAGGAGTTTTCTTATTTTGCATCAGAGGTTCGAAATGTTTGGCTGGGGCTTTCATCTGACTGATTCAACCCTTTTGGCAACATGAGTCTTCAATACAGTATATGGCCAGTTATTTTGGTACCGTACAACCTTCCTCCATGGATGTGCATGAAGAAAGAATACAATATGCTCACTATGATAATTCCAGGGCCGCGTTATCCAGGAAAGTGTCTCGATGCGTATTTGAGACCCTTGATTGAGGAGCTTAAGTACTTGAGTGAGCATGGTCATCCCACTTATGACAAGTTCAAAAATGAGATGTTCCAGATGCATGCCATGCTTGTTGGCACCATTAGCGATTTTCCTGCACGCGGAATGTGATACACGCTTTTGCAACTACTAAATTAACACTTAACACTCAACAAAAACGCATAACAATTAAAACCCTTGGTGTAGATGTAGCATTGGTAAATAGGGTATCGTTCTTAACCGGGGATTGAGGGTGCATGCATATTTACGCTAGTTTGGGGGGAGTTTATGATTTGGTTGTTGTTTAACGAAATAAAAGATAAAAAGGTGGCATAGCAAACACATCGTTGGCTTCTAAGTTCTAACATGCTTAAACTCATAGACAAGCAAAACAAACAAGAACATAGAATCCTAAACATGCTTACTAGACCGAAAATAAAGTTTAATCACATATATACACATTGATCAACTCATTCCATCCACCATGTCTTACTAACCTAGTCATGTTACATGCAACCTATTAATATCTAAGTCTTTAATCAAGTTAACATGTATGATCTTTATTAGTGCTCGGGAATTTTCCCTACGTCACATACCAACTTGACAAGGAATTTGCCTTCGTCTAAATTGGTTCATTAAGTTTGACATGCTTGACTAAATTCTAAGATAATAATAAGTCATGAAAATAACACAAAGATGACAAGGAAGTGAACCGAAACACACTTTATTTCAACTTCAATAGAAAAAGTTTACAAGAATGAAAATAGAAGGGATCAAAATACACTTCGCTCGAGAATTTGCCCTACGTCGAGAGTGTGATCCGGCCTTCTAGGAGATGAGGAGCCTCTAAAGGAATTTGCCTTCTAGTCGACTCGGCGGAGGAGTTCTTTGATGGACGGAGGGGCGGCTTCTTGTAAGAAATTTGCTAAGGTAGTGGAGAGGAGTGCTTGGCATAGCTATTTGGTGTCTTGAATGAGTGATGCTTGAGAATGAGACCTAGCTCTTGTATTTATAGGTGAAGAATTCCAACTTTCCTCTCCAAACTAGGTTTTCCTAGTGTACTCGGATAGAATTGCTAGCCTGTCTTGAAACGTCTTTTCCAGGAGTTCTAGAGCTCAGAAAATTCTGATTCTTGTTTCATTGAAAAGATTATTCAAAGGGCTGTAAAATCCATATAATGAACGCCATATTTGGAGTTGAATTGAATTTACTATGGATTTTAGAAGTTAAGTGACCTGACTGCCCAGTTTTCTTCTTCTTCAAGGAAAAGGAAATCTTTATATCTTCAAATCTTGCATTCCTTATTCCCTAATAATTCTTGGCCGAATATACCATATATTTTAACATATTTTGGCCCTCAAATCAGGTATTTATCTTCATGGAATATTCTTCCAAAATTCGTCCATTATATGCTCCATATATTCCGCCATATTTGCTCTTTCCTGTGTCGCGCAGGAGAAATGTCTTCATCTTTTTGTCCACCATTTTGGTATCCATTTCATTTGGCATTTGGTTTCCAATTTTTGACACCATATTTGAATACATTTTAGTAACCATTTGAAGACCATTCCTCGGACCATTTCTTCTCCGGAATTGAGAACTTCCTCCATAATACGCTTTTAGCTCTAAAACTCCTCCTTTATTATTTTCTCCTTTATTTCTACCTAAAAGCATAAAGTAAGTTAGAAACATATTTATTAAGCATAAAACAAAGTTAAATGTAGAGAGAATTGCGTTAAGAATCAAGTATGAAATGCGTTGATCAAAACCCCCCACACTTAAACTTTGCTAGTCCCTAGCAAAAACTTAAAATAAAGGAAACGAGAAGGTAAGCTACATAATTCCAACGATGAGGCTAGCCTTCACGTTGAACATATTTCATGGACTCAAATAAAATAAAAACAACTTCTAAGCCCTTAACTAAATTTGTCTCAGAAATTTCTTTATGTATATGGCGATGGAATCACAAGATTTTAGAATTTAAAGTTCAACAATTTCGAGAGTTAATAGAAATATGATCATGTTATAAACAAGTAGGACTTAGAGAAAACAATGGTGAAGTTAAAGCTATGCATGTTTCGAACAAGTTTGAATCAAGCTCACATGGATGCACTCATCATATTTTCACTCATGAAAAGAGGTTCACTCAAAATGTATATGTATTGCATCGAAACACCTCATAATTACTTGCACAAATAAACCAAACCATATGCTTACTCATGTAACTTACTCAACCAATTGAAGGCTACTCATCTTAAGGATCATAAAGGACTTTAGAAAGGTTATAATGGGGCTAAGGCTAAGGCATTCGAAATTTAGATAAGTGGTGGTTAAAACACATTCCAAAGACTTAGTTTAGCACTTAGAATTCTTCAAATTCTTGGCTCATCCTTTCTACACTTCTTTATGTGTCAAACTTTAGAATCGGGGGCCAATTTTCATCTTTTTGGGCCCTAACTTCATTCTAAACTTCCTTTGAGCTTTATGAACAGGACAAATACCATATTTCTTCACTTTTGGGCCTTCAATTCGTAGTAATCTCCAAATTCATAAGTATAGGGGACATTAATCCAAACTTATACAATCTAAACACAATGCCTCGAGATCTTTATACATTTTTCTTCTTTTTCTTTTTTATCTCGAAAATTTTGGCATTCAAATACAAAATTTGTTGGACAAGTCTATCCCTATGCACACATCTTTTCATCATCTTCACGCCACTTTCATTGTGCTAGCTTCGAAATTCTTCACCAAGTCCTTAGAACGAGGGTAGGAACTCTACAATAGGCTAAGTGTTTAGATATAATGTGGTAATGAAAGAAAAGCTAAACGTGGGCTCAAAGGGGTTAATCTAGGGGTGTCGCAACTCGTGCGCACAAAAGGACACAAGGCTATTTGGTTTAAGTGGTGGAAAACCTAATTTTCCTTTAATCATATCCAAAATCAGAGCATATATCAACTTAAAAGCGTTGCAAGTCTACATGAGTAAGTTCTAGTAATCTCTAGTTCATTAAAATCTATGGCAAGTAATTTTGATGAAGCATGTATTATTTTTGAGACATGATGCACGAAAATTCACTCTAAAAGAATAATGTAGGCTCAAAAACTCACTTTAAGGTTCGTATGATCTAAACTTATTCTAGCATGCGAAATCTGTATCATGTTTATGAAGACCATATCCACTACATGTTATAACACTCAAAACATCTCAATTAGCACTAGAAATTGTTTAAGTGATTTACATGCCATATATATTCGTTTTCGGTCCAAATTCATCATAGACTAGTTAAGGGCATCCTAAATTTTTTTTTTTTTTAGGGCATCATCTGCCGGAAAGTTCCATTGTTCGCCCGGTTTTAACAATTTATGACGCAAATAAGTTGTAAACCCCTCCCCCACACTTAAACTCTACATTGTCCTCAATATATTTAAGGGAAACATAGAACTAAGTATGAAGAGAGAGATCGACCCACGAAAATTTTAGCTAAGGAAAGTAAATAAGCAATGAAATTAAAAAGATAAGGGAGGAGAGAACAAATCCTTGGCGATTTCCTCCATTGAGTTGCCTCCCAACAAGCGCTTGTTTTTTAACGTCTTACAGCCTAGATGTGTTGCTTTCTTTTATGCTCAATGAACAGCCTGTCTTGGAGGTGCAACTCCTCCATTTTTGCCTTCCACTTTTCAGCTTCCATGTTCTGACCTTCGTGCCTTTGAGCTTTAATTCCCAACAATTTTGTAATCAGAAATTTGTGATCTTTATATGGATGGAAACTAGACGTCCATAGCTTTCCAACCCTATAAAGAAATCCATCTAACTCCAACCGAGCTGAAAGTTATGGCTTTTCGAATTTAACTGTTCTTTTTTTTTTTTTTTGGACCGAAGCTGCGAATTTATGAAAACACTTGGAGCACGTTCCTCCATCGTATCCTTCAAAACTCAACAAACATCAAATCCAATGAAAAAATGCATGAAATGCAATGATAAATATGATGCATGATGATGCAACTATGTAATGAATGACATGATATGCAAAGATGTATATGCATCCTAATATTACAAAAATCTAGCAGCCTGAGCATGAATCCTTGCATAATTTCTCTAGAATTAATTACATGTGGGAACTAACTGAAATTTTAAGACCATAAACTAGACACATATACAAACGTGTCATAAAAGTTTCAGAATTTTCCGTAACATGAAACTATGTCAGATAAACCACACAAAATAGCCTATTACCCAGCTTCGATTTGACTCTCTAAAACTAAAATTAACAATTAACATATACATTGTACAAAACATGAAATGATTAGAGTATGGTTAGTCTTCTTTACAAAGTTCAATTTAGACATGTATGCACAAGTATTGTCTAAACTGAGTGCGCCAATGATTTAAAGAGAGTACACTAGCTTAATCTTTAGGTCGTTCAATGGACGTGCGACCAGCGCGATAAAGTATGAAATTTCAATCAAATGGCCTTGGTTCAATCGAAAAACATGGTCAGTTAGGGATAGAGATAACGCGAGAGGCAGGACTAATTTCGACAATACACCCCGAGGCTAACCGGGCCAATGGTATATACTCTATTGGTGTAAGTCTTTCTTAGATCCAGAACCTGTCACCAGTCATAACCCATTCTAGACACCATGTCCGACATTCAGCCAAAATCTCAAAAATTCACACTCCCTCAAGTCCTTTGTAGACTCCGCCCTCAACCTCATGTCCATAACTTCACTTAGGTTATGCTGTGCGGTGATGAAATCCACACATCATGAGGGGTTAAGGAGATAAACAAGGAAAAGAGGCGCCATCTATTCCAAAGAGTGCGACTTAATCAACCAAACTTATGTACTAAATTTAAATCAAAGACTTCCTTTAATATGTACCTATTTACATGGCTGCAAAACAAAAGGTTAGAATGCAACTTATTATGAACATGTATGAAAATTTCGACACTTTACATATATATATACACACTTATTACACAGATTCACATATTTACAAGCATAAACACACAATTCTTTACAATCCCCGACAACGGCGCCAAAATTGATACACGCTTTTGCAACTACTAAATTAACACTTAACACTCAACAAAAACGCATAACAATTAAAACCCTTGGTGTAGATGTAGCATTGGTAAATAGGGTATCGTTCTTAACCGGGGATTGAGGGTGCATGCATATTTACGCTAGTTTGGGGGGAGTTTATGATTTGGTTGTTGTTTAACGAAATAAAAGATAAAAAGGTGGCATAGCAAACACATCGTTGGCTTCTAAGTTCTAACATGCTTAAACTCATAGACAAGCAAAACAAACAAGAACATAGAATCCTAAACATGCTTACTAGACCGAAAATAAAGTTTAATCACATATATACACATTGATCAACTCATTCCATCCACCATGTCTTACTAACCTAGTCATGTTACATGCAACCTATTAATATCTAAGTCTTTAATCAAGTTAACATGTATGATCTTTATTAGTGCTCGGGAATTTGCCCTACGACACATACCAACTTGACAAGGAATTTGCCTTCGTCTAAATTGGTTCATTAAGTTTGACATGCTTGACTAAATTCTAAGATAATAATAAGTCACGAAAATAACACAAAGATGACAAGGAAGTGAACCGAAACACACTTTATTTCAACTTCAATAGAAAAAGTTTACAAGAATGAAAATAGAAGGGATCGAAATACACTTCGCTCGAGAATTTGCCCTACGTCGAGAGTGTGATCCGGCCTTCTAGGAGATGAGGAGCCTCTAAAGGAATTTGCCTTCTAGTCGACTCGGCGGAGGAGTTCTTTGATGGACGGAGGGGCGGCTTCTTGTAAGAAATTTGCTAAGGTAGTGGAGAGGAGTGCTTGGCAGAGCTATTTGGTGTCTTGAATGAGTGATGCTTGAGAATGAGACCTAGCTCTTGTATTTATAGGTGAAGAATTCCAACTTTCCTCTCCAAACTAGGTTTTCCTAGTGTACTCGGGTAGAATTGCCAGCCTGTCTTGAAACGTCTTTTCCAGGAGTTCTAGAGCTCGGAAAATTCTAATTCTTGTTTCATTGAAACGTTTATTCAAAGGGCTGTAAAATCCATATAATGAACGCCATATTTGGAGTTGAATTGAATTTACTACGGATTTTAGAAGTTAAGTGACCTGACTGCCCAGTTTTCTTCTTCTTCAAGGAAAAGGAAATCTTTATATCTTCAAATCTTGCATTCCTTATTCCCTAATAATTCTTGGCCGAATATACCATATATTTTAACATATTTTGGCCCTCAAATCAGGTATTTATCTTCATGGAATATTCTTCCAAAATTCGTCCATTATATGCTCCATATATTCCGCCATATTTGCTCTTTCCTGTGTCGCGCAGGAGAAATGTCTTCATCTTTTTGTCCACCATTTTGGTATCCATTTCATTTGGCATTTGGTTTCCAATTCTTGACACCATATTTGAATGCATTTTAGTAACCATTTGAAGACCATTCCTCGGACCATTTCTTCTCCGGAATTGAGAACTTCCTCCATAATACGCTTTTAGCTCCAAAACTCCTCCTTTATTATTTTCTCCTTTATTTCTACCTAAAAGCATAAAGTAAGTTAGAAACATATTTATTAAGCATAAAACAAAGTTAAATGTAGAGAGAATTGCGTTAAGAATCAAGTATGAAATGCGTTGATCAGGATGTTGTCGGGCAATGTTACTAGGGGATATAGGGCTTGTCTAGAGTGCATGACGGTTGAGTGTTGCAGACCTCATTGCAGGAAGATTGTACAGATGTGTCATCGTTGTTGGCTTCCACATGATCACCAATTTCGGGAGGATATGGAGGCATTTGATGGGACTGTGGAAACAGGTGAGCAGCCGAGGAGATGGACGGGGGATGAAATATTGGAAGTGCTAAATGAATACGATTTTGGGCAGCTAAGCAATCATCCTGAGATAGTGGCGTCAATACCTGACAAACCCAACAGGTATAAATTCTGGACACACAAAAGTATTTTTTGGGAACTTCCGTATTGGTCCAAGTTGCTGATCAGACACTACTTAGATGCCATGCACATAGAGAAAAATGTGTGCGAGAGTGTGGTCGGCATAGTGTTGAATTGGGAGGGAAAAACTAAAGACGGCCCGAAGGCACGCATTGATCTTAAAAGGATGGGACTGCAAAAATATTTGTGATTGAGAGATGGGAAGAAAAAAATGCCACAAGCTCTTTATATTGTCAAGCCTGCCCAGAAGAATGAAATTTTTGGCTGGATGGGTAATGTCAGGTATCCTTCAGGCTATGCTGGAAATATAAGTCGATGTGTTAACTTCAAAGATAATAAGATGTACGGACTAAAGAGTCATGACTGTCATATACTGCTTCAACGCCTCTTCCCTGTTTTCATTCGAGGGTACCTGCCCAAAGAGGGTGGTGGAGCCGTTAGTGGCTTTGTCAAGATTCTTTCAGAAGTTATGCACGAGAGAAGTGAAGAAATCGGACTTGTTGGAAATGCAACAGGACATCATTTTTATTATGTGCAAATTTGAAAGGATATTTCCTCCAAACTTTTTCGACATCATGCCTCACCTGATGCTCCATCTTCCGAAACAATTGTTGCTTACTGGTCCAGTACACTACACATGGATGTATCCTATGGAAATGTACGTAATGCATCTCTGAATCTGGCTATATATGTCGATCTTTAATATAATTTATTCACTTAATTATTTTGCAATAAGCATAACATGCTCGATCTGTAATTACCATTTTACAGACAATTAGGGGACTACAAAGACTATGTGATGAACAAATCTGCACCCGAAGGGTGTATCGCTGAAGCATATATTGCGCATGAGTGCGTAACGTACACCAAGTTGTATTTGGGAGTGTTGGAGGACCCTTCACAACATATGCCAGTAGATGGAGGGCAGTTCAACCTTTCGATCATCTCCGATAATGTTGAAGTTTCTGGAAAGTTGCCCAACTCGTACAATTTGGAACGTTATGAGCTAGTCATTGCCCATTGGTCGGTATTGATTAACTGTCCAGAAGTTCAATATTGGAAAAATTTGCACCTTTACTGCCCTGCTATTTCCGGTGATGTTGAGTACCACAACAAGATGTTCGCAAACTATTTTGGCAAATGGGTACGTATATAGATATATTGACTGGTATATGAATTTAAGTGCATGTCTCGTATCCTATTTATATTTAAGTTAATAAATGATTACTTTCAGATGAACCATGTACAAGATGATGGTATCCCTCAGTGGTCACACGAATTGAGGCTCTTGGCGCAGAAACCGGTAACTTCCAGAGTTTATCCTATGTGTAAGGTAAATGGCGTGCTATTTGTTTGTGAACATAGAGATGTCAGACGAAAAACACAGAATTCTGGGGTAATGGTGCATGGTGGGCAGAATGGAGTTGACTATTACGGTGTTCTCCATTCAGTTGTCGAATTAATATATGGGGAAGGCATGACCGTGCACTTGTTTAAGTGTAGATGGTTTGATACCGACCCTCAGAACACAAGGACCGATTAATACGGCATTTTTTCGGTGAATACTGCTACAAGCTGGTATGAAGATGATCCGTTTGTTTTGGCCACGGCGGTGAAACAATTGTTCTATCTTGATGATCTTGTGCATAAAGGCGCGTGGAAAATGGTTAACCATGTTATTCCACGAAACATATACAGTGCCTCAACCCTTGGTGTGACCTCGGATAATGAAGAAGTTAGTGCATACCAAGAGCCGAACGCAACTGGTATTCCTGAAACCTCAACAATTCGCCTTAATAATGTGAGACAGGGCAGTGTGGTACGAATTCCTCAACCGAATCTTATTGATATTAATCAAAATGAAGACAATGAAGACTCAAGTGACGAGGGCATACACATCTTACCTGAAATTAACTCGGAAACAGAGTCAGACTCAAGCGATGATTCTGACTATGCACCTTAGTGTATGTATGTTATTTTGAGTTTGAACGTGCAATGTAAAATGAATTATATTCAGATGGTTGACTTTAAATTGTGTCGATTAAATTGCTAAATAGCGATCATGAGAGAGAGAGAGATCGAGAGATCGGAAAAAAAAAACTATAACCGACGATATTCGAATTAATATCGTCGGTTATACTATAGCCAAAAAAATTAAATGCCATTTAAATTTAATTAGGCTTTTAAATAATTTCCGTTTTTTTTATAATCATTTCGTATTATTAAATATTAATAAATATTAAGTACACTATATATAACCGGCATATGAAAAAAAAAAAAAACTATAACCGACGATATTCATATCAAATATCGTCGGTTATAGTTTCGGGTATACTATGGCCGACGATAGTACTTATATCGTCGGCTATAGTTTCGCGTTATATTCCAGAACTGCAGCCGTTTTGGGCAGTTTCGTTTCTGCAAAAGGTAAATCTCCTCCTCCGATCCCATTTTTGCCGCCGCCATCCGTCAAGCAAGAGGAAGGACATCAATCTCGATCAAGCCGTCGTCCATCATCAACATAGGAAGATTCTAAAACCAAAAACAGGTTCTAAATCCCTAAATTGTGTCAATTTCAATTTTTTTAGGTTAGATTTTAATTTGTTTAGTTTGTTTATCGATAATGTGGATGTTTGGATGAATTGTGTGAATATATATTAGATTTTTCTTGATTTTTGTTGATTGTGGGAATTATTGTTAATTTTTGGGATTTATTGGATTATATATATATAGATAGGAGGTTAATTAATTATTGGATTATATATTGGATTGATGGAATTATTGAAATTTTTGTGTTGATTTTTTGGATTGTTGGAATTATTGGATTATATTGGGAATTATTGTTGATTTTTAGGATTTTTAATTAGAATTATTGGTTTATATACATATATATATATATAGAGGAGCTTATTTAATTATATTGGATATTATTGAATATATTTTTTAGTGTTGATTTTTTGGATTGTTGGAATTATTGGATTATATTGGGAATTATTGTTGATTTTTTGGATTTTTAATTAGAATTATTGGATTATATATTTAGATGAGCTTAATTAATTATTGGATATTATTGAATTTTTTAGTGCTCATTTTTGGGCGTGGAATTTTTGGATTAATTATAATTATTTTGAATTTTTGTAATTTAGTGGAATTATATATGAATGAATTAATATATAATGAAATTAGGTGATATAATGGAAATTTTATGTGAGTGGAAGGATTTTAATTTTAATTTTAATTTTAGCAACGATGAATTGGTTAAATTGCGGTGTTTCCCGAGGGGGGTCGAGCTCGAGGGGGAGGTCGAGAGGGAGAGGGAGATCAGGACGTACGTGGGGATGAGGGCACCGGAAGTCAGTCCGCATCAGGATCCACCAGCGTCGGCAACACTTACAGTCTTCCGCAGACCTCTCGGCACCGTACACTTCTGGGTGAGGGACAACCACAGCAGCAGCAGGTCGAGCCTTCTCGATCCTCAGGCGCGAGGAGGCTTTATGAGGTCAGTCGCACGCCGGAAACGGATAGTGCGACTCAATCTTCGGTCCGAATGCCAGAGATTCATCGCGAGGACCCTTCCCCCTTCACCCATCAGACTCCTCATTCTTCCGAGGAGGCTGGTGGATCGACTCAGTCCTCGGCCAGGTTGCGACTATGTCCGTCGTCTACCTTATTCTTACCGTTGGAAATCCCGACGATACCTCTCGTCGATTCCACGGGGATGCCTGTTCCGGGACAGCTAGGGTTCATTACCCCGGACCAGGCATATGCGTATGTACCCTTCCCGGAACCTCTCTGGAATGTGAGGATTCCGGGACAACGCACCGACGAATCAGGTAAATATTAATTAGTGATATCTTTTTACTTAGTAATATTTAAATTCAATTAGGTGTTGATGTTTAAAAAATCGTCTACATATATATGTGATAGGCGAGATCGTGCCCGGTGACAAACAAAAGAGAACCAGAGGCCCCGTCGTCGGCAAGTTACTAGACAACACCATTCAGGCTAGCGGTGGTGGCTAAGTTATGATTCCGACCGGGGATAGAGGGCAGGTGATCGAGGGAAATGTCACTCGAAGGTACGCAGGGATGGCGGGCAGCCTCATACGGGATAGAGTCCCAATGTTGTGGCCAGATTGGAATTCAGTGCCACAATCCGTCAAATATGAGCTGAATAATGCGTTGTCGGTGAGTTGAATTGTATATTCATTATGTATATTTTCTAAATAAATTTTTAATATACTTGATATATATATATATATGCATTGCAGATGTGGTTCTGCGTGGACAATGAGATTAGACCCACGTGGGCGGATGAAGTGCATGGGAGCAGGTTACTAGATTCATTTGTTTCAATTTTTTCGTTTCTTTTGATTATGTTCATACAATGTTGTAAGTTACTAACGATTGATTTTATTAATATAGGTATAAGGAGTGGAAGGGCGAGCTGAAGAAGCATTGGAAAAAGTACGGCGACGATCGTTCGGGTACCCCTAGCGAGTTTCGTTATAGGAAGTACGAGTGGCGATGGCTTGTGGTTCACTTCAACAACCCGAAATTGAAGGTACGCAACCCGACGATCGATTAAATTTTTGTTTTATCGTACTTCCCTCAAATTATTTGGCTAATATTTTTTTGATGTTGGATTAATCGAGCAGGCTATTTCTGAAGTCAACACAAGGAACGAGGCCAAAAACACCAAAAATCATCATGCCGGTTCCAGATCATACTCGGGTTGGATCGAGGAGGCAGCCAACCACCCAGAAGAGGATCTCCTTGTCTATACGATGCAGCACGCGTATCCGCAGTCCCCCGAATATGCTGTAAGTGTCCTTATAACAAAATAAACATATTTCTTATTTTTTTAGATTGTTTACATTAATTAATATTTTATTTTTCTTTGTCAATTAGGCGAGAGTTCAGGAGGCGATTCCGAAGGTGTTGACTCAAGTGGCGAGAGAACTCTATCCCAACACCCCCGATGCGGAACTCCTGATTGATCAGATTGATCGATCTGATCCGATCGTCAGGGCCAGGATTATGTCAACTGCGATCCCTCCAGGGAAGAACACTTTCTACTGCAGGGGTTCCAGAAAGTGGGGTCAAGGGCTGCTGAAGAAGACACCTGAATTCTCTCGCGGATCGGGATCATCATCATCTTCGAAGGCTAATGAGCTACACGAGCAGCTTCATAGGAAAGCGATTGAAATGGAAGCTCAACGCCGTCAGATGGAGGAGATGGAGCAGGCGTGAGCCGCAGAGCAGAATCGGTTGGCCGAATAGCAGCAGTAGATGGGGACATGGATGCAGCACTGTTATGCACAGTTGCATGCATCTGGAATCCAGATAGCTCCCCCGCCCATTTTCGGTGTGCCACAGCCACAGCCTCAGCTTCAGCCTTAGCCGCAGCCTCAGCCAGACCAGGACCAACCAACTTATGACGATCCCTTTGACCACATAGACTTAGGACCCCCGTAGATTTGAACAATTGTCGGTTTTTATTTTAATTACTTACTACGTACGCATATGTATACAGATTTGAACGATTTCGGTTTTTATTTATTTATTTACTACTATAGTTTCAATGGTTGTTGATTTTCAATTTGAACAATATTGGTGATTTTTTGGGAATGCAAGTTTTGGGATAAAACCCAGAACCTGCAAAAAAAAAATTAATTATTATTAACTATAACCAACGACATATGTCACCATCATCGGTTATAGTTTGAAACTATGACCGACGATAATGTCTCGTTGCCTTTACCCTTTTTTTTTCCAACGAAAAACCTAATTCATCGTCGGTTATAGTATCACTGATGGTGCATTACCGACGAGATTATAACCGACGATGAGTCGTCGGGTATAGGGTATATCCGACGAAACAACGGAACAGACCGACGACACCAAGTCGTCGGGTATAGTGATTCTTCTGGTAGTGTCTCTTTCTCTCTCTATGCAACAAAAAAGTAACGGCTTAGTATTTCTGACATCTATGCATATGTACACTTTCATATTAAATTTGATGGATGCATTCTTCTTTCAGTTGCAATCTTCTAAAGCTCTCGCCCTAGTGGAGACCTCTAAGAAACAATTACACGGGTCACAGGTTAGTAATAATATCTATGGTCCCGAAAGCTAGGGACTGATCATTATCTTCGTATGTTTTCTTATTCCAAGGACAACACTTGTTCTTGAGCTAGTAGATTGAAGTTTTTTCATTGAACGACTAATTCGGCACAATATTTAGTCTGAATTGGTAAATATGTGCTAGAATGCTGCACCTTCATCTTGGTGTTAGAGTAAGGAAAATAGTATAACTAACCGGACATTACAGGTGATTCTAGTGATTTCATTATGCTCAAAAGCTTGTGCTTATTGGGGCAAAGTCTAAAGCATATTTTGATGCTCTTACGTCTTAACAAATCAACTTTATAGTGTCAAAACACAGAAGACGTTGAAAGAACTCTTTTTGTAGAACCTTTTTCTATTTTTTTTCCTTTGTTTTTCTTTGGTATTTGTTTTTTTTTTCATTTTGACTACTCAACAACTCAATAAACAAATGACCACCCAACATCTCCTCCACCTCACACTTATCTCTTGGCATTCTTTGCAACACTAAGACCGCATCCTAATAGGACTTCATCATCGATTCTTAGTTTGCCGAATTAAGGGATATGGTAAGTATTTAAGCTAGGTATTAATTTGTGGTGTTTATGAAAAAAAATGTTAAGTATTAAAAAGTCTAAAATAGGCTCACCTAAAGGATATATGCATTATAGGTTCAAAAATTATTTAGCCATGGTGGTGATCCTAATACCTCTATCATCTTTGAAAACTACTCATGTTTCAGAAAAATTGTGATAACCCGAACCGGAAATTGTATGTTAATCGGCTTGATTTGCGAGTTTTGCGATTAGTCGCGGTTTTGCCATAATTGGTCAATTTGGCGGTCTTATTTGTGACTAAATTATCGGGCGAGAATTTGATATGGGTTCCTTTGCGAAAGTTGTAGAGGATTTAATTTCGACCTCATAAGAATTTTTGAGGAATGTTTCGAATAAGTGAGCAGTGTTTTATCGAGTTTTGAAGTTGGTTAGTGAAATTGTCGAAAATGTTGATTTAATCATGATTGTCCGATCTTGATCAGATTTGTTTTGAATCGTTGATTTGGGGCTGTATATGTACGGTAGAATTGTACGGTATATATACATGATATTTCGGGAAGTTTCCATTTTGGGAAACCTGGGTCGTTGACCGAGTTTACCATGGGTCAAAACTGACCCGTTTTGGGCCGAGACTTTGTTGCCATCGATGTTACTTATTCCGTCATCTTTTAGCTATGGTTTCTTCATGAAAGTTGTTGGGCTTGAGCTCCTCTTTTTTTTGATAGGTAGATCACTTAATTTGGTTGCTGGAAGAAGTTATGGCTTGTTAAAGTTTGGGGAATTCTGGCCAATTTCGCCGGCGACGGAGGCGGCTGAGTTGGAGTTTGACCTTGTAGAGGTTTTGTAGCTCTTGGGGAGAGGAAACTTTTAGAAGTGGTCTTGCACCTTGCCGTGGCCTGTGGTGGCCGGTCGGAGTTAATTAATTCCGGCGATGGTTTTTGACTTTAAGGTGAGTTTTGGGTGTTTTCCGGTCAAAATTGGGTTTAGCATTGAACTACAAAGTTGCTGGAAATGACGAGATATTCAAATCCATGTATTGGTTGCAGTTTTCTGAGCCGATGAGTTTTTCGGCGGCCGGCGGCGGCGATTTTCCGGCGAGGTGGATTTTTGGCAAGTTTTATGTCGTTTTGCTGGGAATCGCGTACTGATCGCAGTGGTGAGGTTTATAGTTTGAATTGAGCATCGGAATTTGTGGTTATTCCCGTCGAGATATGAGTTTGTGTTTTCCGGGAATGCTTGGTTCTCGCCACATGGTTCAGTATATTGAATTGTGATATTAATTAGATACTTTTTTGTTATTCAGGAGGATCGTGGTCGTGTTTGTGGCGAGAGATTTTTTGCCAGACCACAGAAATAACGCGTTTAGCGTTGTGCTTGTCTGTGAGTGGACATTTCTTTTCACTGTTGGTTGCGAGTTTTTTATGTACATTTTATGAGCATGAGCGTGCAGTTATGATTATGAATTATACGAGCATGTGTTTTATGATTATGCAATTACGAATATGCTTTTATAATTATGCATTACGAGTATGCTTTTACATTACGCTTTATGCATTTGCATGGAAACCTTTATGATTTGGTTTACACAGAGTACAGTCTCAGTAGTAGTTGTATCGATACACTTAGCATCCCGGCTGATCCCCGAGGTCTTTACCGCGGGGGGGGGGGGGGGGGGGGGGGGGGGAGGATCAGGGATCCCGTGATTCAGACTGTACTAGCGCGGATGTGTCCATCAGTGACCCCGCGGGATTTCCGATGCATGCTCTGTACGCGTGAGGAGTTAGAGTCTCCCTCGTGTACCATATGATTTTTATGCATCTAGACTCGCATATGTTTTATAAACATATATATTTATTCGGCGAAAGACATTTATTTTCGCCCATTCACTCTAACAGTTTATATGTCTTTCCCTGGGCTCTTTGTTTTCAATGCCCAGTTTGCAGTTTGGATTCAGGTGTCGCACGTCGAGGTTGGAGGCTTAGTATTCGAGCCATTTTTCCTTCTCAGTAGGTTTCTAGTTTGGTCTACTGTTGTGTATATATGTATATACTAGAGGTCGCTCTAAATACTATTATGTTTATATTTTCACATGATTTTTCCGGATTTCTGTAAAGTTACAGTTTTGTGTATTGCTTTACGTTATGGTATGTTTTTGAGAAATCCGGATGGGATAGGTGCCCACGGTTTGGCTTTTGTGGCATATGATGAAGTGTATTTTCCGCTGCAGGTTAATGGTAACTACGTGATATAGTGGAACTCTGCCGAAATTTTTATGATTTTTGAAAGTTCATTTTTTCAGAAGAGGTTTGATTTAGGTTTAGGCGACTAAATTGGGTCGGGTCCTTTCAAAAATATTTTGTACGGTTTAAAGCAAGTTCTAAATCACACATAACCAATTGATATCACACATGAAAGAATGTGTGCATTAAATAAGCTAGTCATGCACAAGTTGGCTCAAAATCTCACATAGGCAATGGTAGATTTGAAACATGTTAATCCCTCTTTTTCTCACATGCACACATTTTGAAGGAGATGTTTTTCAACCAATTACAAATGCATTGTTTTTATTTTTGCTTCAAACATGCTTAAAATCATGCAATCCACTAGACATAATTTCAATTTCATCATCGAAAACCATTATTAGGACACACACTAAAACACACATTTTTGCATTACATTTTCTCAAATTTTTCAATTTTTTTTATGGATTTTAGGATAAGGAGTGATACAATTTAGCCTACTACCTCACACTTTAGAATTAA
This sequence comes from Geum urbanum, assembly GCA_946800695.1. Lineage (NCBI taxonomy): Eukaryota > Viridiplantae > Streptophyta > Magnoliopsida > Rosales > Rosaceae > Geum > Geum urbanum. The sequence goes on along the minus strand of OX327008.1, from coordinate 778,613 downwards.
ATTGTCCTCTATTTACATCAAGCCACATAGTAAACACAAGTGTTCAAGAGATAACATATATAGGCATCATTATTTCACATTTTATTTTCCTAACACATGTTCTTCTAGACATAATAACTAGCATGCATTCACACTTAAAGGGCCATAAAGTCTCTAAGAAGTAATGAAGCTATTAGAGTCCTATCAACCACAATGGGGGTATGAATACTAATCACATATTAAAAGAAACTATGTGACGACCCGAAACAGAATCAACAGTAAGTCGCATAGTCGCAGATTGTCGACAGTATTTGAACTGTCAGGTTCGTTAACGACTTAATTATTGGGCGAGAATTGGAGCTGGATCTCTTCTCTAGAGTCGTTCTATATGTGATTTCGAGTTCGTGGGCGGTTCCGGATCGTTATTTGGACGACCGAGGAATTAATTATGAATATTTGAAGTTTCGACGGAATTGGATTATAATGACGACCTACTTAACGACTAAATTACCGGTCGAGAATTTGGTTTCGGCTTCTTCATAAAAGTTGTTCAGAATTTAATTTCAAGCTCGTGGGAACTTCTGGAGCATGATTTTGAGTTACAAAGATTTAGTTGTGATTATTTCCGTTTATGGATTGTTTAGTCGAATTAAATGTGTGTTTTGTTGAACAGTTGACTTTTTATCCGTTTGGCCAATGTGTTTGACTTCGGGTGATTATTGAAGAGTACGTCGAGACGAGTTTGTGGCCGCGAGAATTATCGGAATCGGATATACGACGAGAAAGTTATGCGTGTTTAAAGTTCGTCGAAATGGATAAACATGAAGTTTCTTAATCGGGAAAGGCTATAAATAGCAGGTTGCCTTAAAGGGAAAGTCAAAGCTGGACTTTATTATGGTTGAGGAGGAGGAGGAGGAGGAGGCCGACGGCAACGGTGTGCTCACGGCGGCTTGTGGTGTTCCGGCCACCTCCGGGCTCGGCCCGTGGCTTATTCGACTCGCCTTAGTCCCCTTGTGACATCCCCGGCCACCGTTGGCGGTGTAGCTCGCCGGAATTGGAGGAATTTCCGACTTGAAAATGGTGAAAACTTGGTGAATTCGGGTTCTCCGTTTTTGGCCGAATTGAGCTGAAATTTTGGGTGGGCTTTGTAGCTCTCATCACTAGCAAGCTACCATGTAAGTTTGGAGTTCTAATTTTGATTGTGGAAGGAGAATTTTGGATTTGAAATTTGTGTGTACATTCGGTTTTTCATGAAATTGACCATGTTAGATTGAGAATTGGCCTTCGTTGCAGTTGACAAAGTTGCTCAGTGGGTGATTTTGAGTGGAATAGGGGTAGCTCCGCCGTGAAATTTTCCGGTCAGTGGCGGCGCCGCCGTGGGCGGCGGTCAACGGTGGTCAAACTTTGACTTTTTGGATTTTCGACAAGTCGCATGTCATTTGACTCGAAATCGCGCCCCGATCGCAGTGGGGAGGTTCGTTTCTCGTTTTGAGCATCCGAATTTATAGCGAGGTATCGAGGTGTACATATACGGATTTTCGACGATTCGTCGACTTTGAATTACGTGTTTCCGAGAACGGTGGTTTCTCGTGATTTGATTTGTAATGTCGAGTTATGACTTTGAGTATTGGATTTTGTGAATATTCAGGTGTTTGTGATCGTTCTTTTGGCGAGGGACTTTCCGCCGGATCACGGGTTAACGCGTATCGCGTTATGCCAATCTGTGAGTGGTCAATTTATTTTCACGAATTGATTGCGAGTCGTATATATACGTTTTACGAACTTGAGCATGCAGCATGATTATGGTTTTACGAGCATGAGATTTCATATGAGATTATGTTTATTATAAGCATGTGTTTTACGATTATACGATTATACTTATACGGATATACGTATACGAATATGCATACACTTATATGCTATTTCATGCATTTGCATCGAATTGTTTATGATTTGGTTTTCACAGAGTACAGTCTCAGTTATGTTGTTGTATCGATACACCTTGCCTCGTCGGCTGATCCCCGACGGAGGTCCGCCTGGATGGGCGTTTCCCCAACCAGACCGGTGAGGGGCGTATTCCCCGGAACCGAGGCCATTTCTGGCTTAGAATCACGTGGTAGTCAAGGACTCCGTGGTTCAGACTGTACTAGCACAGAGGAGTCCATGAGTGACCCCGTGGGATTTTACTTGCATGCTCAGTACACTAGAGGAGTATGAGTTTTACCTCGTGTACTATATTGTTTTTATTTACCTGGACTCGCATATATTTTTTTATAACATATATATTAACTGGTGAAAGACATTTATTTTCGTCCACTCACTCTAACGTGTTTATTGTCTTTCCCCTGGGTTTTTCGGTTTCCGTGCCCAGTTTGCAGTTCAGGCTCTAGTGTCGCACGTCGTGGTCGGAGGCATAGTGCTCGAGCTACCTTGTTTCTTCTAGTAGGTTTATTGTTCTACCTACTGTGGTATACGTATATGTTTATACATTAGAGGTCGCTCTGAGAAATCTGTTGATTATGTTATACGATTTTATACCGGATTTCAATAAAGTATATATTATATGTATTGTTTACTTTACTGTTGATATATTGAGAAATCCGGATGGGATTGGTGCCCACGGTTTTCTTTTTGTGGCATAGGATGAAGTGTATTTTCCGCGTGCAGGTAATGGTAATTCCACGCTAGTAACGAAACTCTGCCCAAATTTCCAAAAGTTTTTGTTGGTTCGTGTTTTCGAAGGGGTTTGATTCCGATTTAGGAAGCTAAATCGGGGTTGGGTCCTTTCAGCTTGGTATCAGAGCATTAGGTTATAGGTCATGTAGACTTCTGTAGTCGTGTTTACTAAGGATATTTGAGAATGTACAGCATGTCTGGAATGGTGACCCGACCGGCCGGCGGATAATCATCAAATTCCGGGTGTTGTATACTTTCAAATATTTGAAGTTCCATGATTACGTTCCACTTGTTGTGAACGATATTGTATTCTTTAGGATGCCTTCTGACGTGCTTTCCGTGTCGTTTCGGTTGTGGATCCTATTGAGGATCAATCGACGCGCAAGTTACCAGAGAACAGTGGATTTGGATGAGTATTCAGAGTTCAGAGAATTGTGTGGCACGGTTTGCCTGGGGATGTGTATATGAGCGTTTATATGTGGCCTCAGAGCAGAGAATTGTTGCAGTTGATGTGTTTGCCTGAGTCAGATTGTTGTATTTGGTGGGTTGATATTGTGTGAGTTCCTGTTGCGACTCCATGGCCTACATTCAGGGTGTTGTATTTACGGTAATGGTTTTGTCAGGCTACCCAGCATTCGAATGTGGAATGTTTACCCACCTGAGGCAGAGATGCATTGTTCACATGTTTGTCCTCATTTGCACGAGTTATGTGGCTTCTGAGGGAGTTGTGTACGAGGTTCGAGATGAGTTTGAACCTGAGTATCAGAGAGAGTCTGATTGATGTGCCTCGAGATATCCGTGAGGAGCTTAGTCTGATTATGCACTCAGCGGCGAGGCTATTGTGAGGGAATGATGTACACGGTTTCCGATGTGACGGTTTGAGGGAAGTAGATTCAGTAGAGATGTTGTGATGAGTTTGAGTTCCGACACTTCGGGATCAGTGACTTCATCAAGCTGTGGCCTTATCGATTATGTTGAGGGTCATCAGGTCAAGCAGAAAATTCGTTTGGTGATGGCGGAGATCACAGAGTAGCGGACTTGTTCCTATGTCATGAATTTGGGCGATCGTTGGTGATCCTTTCACGCAGTAGGTGTTGCGGTGACTTGTGTTCGTGGAGCACTTTCAGTTGCTGTTTCGGTGGCCAGGAGGGTCACATTACGAGGGAGTGCCCTCAGTCAGCTGTGTTAGCGGTTCGACAGCTCAGAGTTACGAGGAGACCCTCATGTTATTCCTGTAGTCTGATCAATGTACCCAGATTTCTAGACGAGCCATTCAGCAAGTCGCAATTGATGTGGGCGGCTAGTTGGGCATGTTGGAGTTCGTGCCATGACCTTGTTGAGGACAGACTTTTCTCCGAGGTTGCCGTTGTTTGATATCCATGGCTACTGTACCTGCATCTCCACTTCCGAGGTTTTGGAGAGTGTTGTATCCATCCGGAGGTTGCGAGATCCTTGTTGGAGGTTATGTGTTAGCCGCGGACCTGTTATAGCTGGACATTGTGGTTTTGGTGTGCTTGCGAGTATGGACTTACTGACGACGCATTTGGAGGGTCACATTACGAGGGAGTGCCCTCAGTCAGCTGTGTTAGCGGTTCGACAGCTCAGAGTTACGAGGAGACCCTCATGTTATTCCTGTAGTCTGATCAATGTACCCAGATTTCTAGACGAGCCATTCAGCAAGTCGCAATTGATGTGGGCGGCTAGTTGGTCATGTTGGAGTTCGTGCCATGACCTTGTTGAGGACAGACTTTTCTCCGAGGTTGCCGTTGTTTGATATCCATGGCTACTGTACCTGCATCTCCACTTCCGAGGTTTTGGAGAGTGTTGTATCCATCCGGAGGTTGCGAGATCCTTGTTGGAGGTTATGTGTTAGCCGCGGACCTGTTATAGCTGGACATTGTGGTTTTGGTGTGCTTGCGAGTATGGACTTACTGACGACGCATTTGGCGATGTGCGAGTGCCTCGAGAAGGAGGTTGTGATTCGACGACCAGATTTTCCCGAGATGCTGTTTCGTGGTGATGGTCAAGCGGATGATGGAGACGAGTTGTATTGTTGCTTAGCTCATGTTGTGGATACTATAGTTGTTGTGCCCGACATTGGCGACATTGAGGTGGTTTCCGAGTTTCCAGGTGTGTTCCGGAGGAGTTACCAAGTGTTCCTTCAGTTCGGGAGATTGACTACACCATTGAGCTTGTACCAGGCGCTGGACTCATTTTACCGGCATCTTGTCGTTCGGAACCAGCGGAGCTGATGGAGCTATAGTTTCGACTCCAGGAGTTGCTGGAGGAGATTTCATGCGATTCCGCGTGTTTGCGTGATGTGCTCTTGTATTGTGTGTACGGATGTTGGTTGATTCGACGTGGTGGTGCGTTGACTACCGAAGCTTGATTCATTTCAGAGGAGAGTGAGTATCCTCCGCTTCGGATTGACGAGTGGTTTGATCAGCTCGCGAGAGCTTCAATCTTTTCGAAGATTGATTTCGAATCCGGATACCATCAGTTGTGGACCGGTGAGTCAGATGTGGCTATGTTGGATTTCGGATCATGGTGCAGGCATTACGAGTTCTTGGTCATGCTGTTTGGTTGACCAATGCCCCCGTAGATCTTGTGGACTTGATGGACCATGTGTTCAGACGATTCTGGACGAGTTGCGGTCATGTTCGTTGGCAATGTCCTGATGTACTCCAGGAGTGTGGACCAGCATCTGAAGCAATTGTGAGCAGTTTCGTGGACTTTGCGAGACGACCAGGTGTTTGCGAAGTTCAGCCAGTATGGGTTTTGGCCGATTAGCATGAAGAGTTTGAGCTGTGTGATGCTATCCGAGTGAGTGGCGTGGATTATGACCAGATTGAAGCCGTGTTGATTTGGGGTTGACCTACCATTTACCGGAGGTCTGGAGTCTCTTGAGTTTGGCAGGCTATTACCGACGACTTGTACAGGATTTTTCCGGATTGCCACTCTACTTTCTGGATTGACGAAGAAGGCATCAAGTTCGAGTGGTTCGATGCACGTGAGGAGAGTTATTACTCCTGCAGGATGGTTGACCGTTGTTTCGGTTTTGACTTTACCTGACGATCGCGATGAGTTCGTGGGCTATGGTGATGCATCGAGGTTTGGGTTTGGTTGTGCTTTGATGCTGTATAACAGAGTGGTGGCTCATGATTACAGGCAGTGGAAACCTTATAGGGCTACATATCCTATGTATTATTTGGGTGTAGCTGACCTTATGTTAGCATCGGAGAGTCCGAGACTCTACAGCTACGGCGTGCAGCGAGGTGTAGGACGTGTACTGATTACTTGAGTTTCATCCACTTGCATTTTCTGCCAGATTTGAGCTTGAGGCAGTGTTGATGGATGGGGTGGACTATTGACTATGGCTGCACCTTTGAGTTTGTTCGAGAAAGGCTGGTGGTCGTACTTTGACCATTCATTTAGGATGTTATTGCTGATACGTTCAGTTGAAAGTCAGGAGCTTCAGTATTGCATGTGTGTATGTATGGGCTACGAGAGCTGAGTTTGAGTATGATGGTGTTGAGGCTCGTGGTTTTGCGCGCGTTTGGCGCTAGTGGTACGGAGATGTGTCTGATACTCCGAGTTGTCTACTCGTGATGCAGCATAAAGAGGAATGTAGTGGTTTGTGTGTGTACAGATGCCACTTTTGTCGACTGGTGATGGCTAGGAGGCAGAGATTTGCCGAGATGTGTCGGCCATTTGAGATTTCCGGTTAGACGTGGCGATTGTTGCTGTGTTTGTGTGTGTTTGTATGCACTTTGGTTGGTGATACCAGTTGTCAGACTTTTGTGGACCATTTGATGAACTTAGTACATTTCCTTGTACATTCGGAGACAATTTCAGTGGCAGCTCTGGCATAGTTGTGTTTTTACGGAGGTTATCCATTTACGTGGTGTGCCTATGTCCCGGTTCGCTAACCGAGATAATCAGCTACAACAAAGTGTTGACAAGCTTTACAGCAAGCATTGGGGACCAGATTACGAGTTAGTACCGGTTCTTATCCTCAGATTGGCGAGCAATCTTTGAGGACTATTCAGACCTTGGAGGGCATATTGTGGACCTCGGTATTGCAGTTCCGGAGGATTTGGGACCAGCAGTTTCACTTGTTGAGATTTCATGCGGTACCGGTTTGATGACCACTGTGATATTGACATTGCTTGATGTCGTTTTGTGGACGATGTTGTACTCCACTGTGCTGGAGTGAGTTTGGTTTGAGTTGAGTTGATGTTTGATTTTGATTTTTGTGGAATGTGCTACCACAGACTGTCAGATTAGCGGAAATCGGGTTGATAATTGCCCGAGTCCGATGTTTGAGCTGTGTTGTTATGAGTATGTTGAGTTGTGATTTGCCTTGTTGTTTTGTTTGGTATGTGATTATGGGCGAGTTTGTGTTATGCTGTATGGTTCGGCATCGCCTATATCGTTGGCCTTTATGTGTGTTGGGTTCCGTGAGCCGGAACTATGTTTCAGGTTTGTTTCGTATTATGTACCCTACCTGTTCCTTATGCAGGAACACTTGACGATTGTGTGAGCCGATTCAGATTTGTGATTTGAGGGTACAGAGATTTCAGTACAGAGTTATCTCCTATTGTGGAGTCAGTTGTTCAGTTGACATTGTCACTGGAGAGTTGAGCAGTATGCAGAGGCAATGCTCCTACTTTTAGTCAGTAGACTTGGAAATTTCGAGGTTGAAATTTTTCTAAGGAGGGTGGATTTGTGACGACCCGAAACAGAATCAGCAGTAAGTCGCATAGTCGCAGATTGTCGACAGTATTTGAACTGCCAGGTTCGTTAATGACTTAATTATTGGGCGAGAATTGGAGCTGGATCTCTTCTCGAGAGTCGTTCTATATGTGATTTCGAGTTCGTGGGCGGTTCCGGATCGTTATTTGGACGAACGAGGAATTAATTATGAATATTTGAAGTTTCGACGGAATTGGATTATAATGACGACCTACTTAACGACTAAATTACCGGTCGAGAATTTGGTTTCGGCTTCTTCATAAAAGTTGTTTAGAATTTAATTTTAAGCTCGTGGGAACTTCCGGAGCATGATTTTGAGTTACAGAGATTTAGTTGTGATTATTTCCGTTTATGGATTGTTTAGTCGAATTAAATGTGTGTTTGGTTAAACAGTTGACTTTTTATCCATTTGGCCAATGTGTTTGACTTCGGGTGATTATTGAAGAGTACGTCGAGACGAGTTTGTGGCCGCGAGAATTATCGGAATCGGATATACGACGAGAAAGTTATGCGTGTTTAAAGTTCGTCGAAATGGATAAACATGAAGTTTCTTAATCGGGAAAGGCTATAAATAGCAGGTTGCCTTAAAGGGAAAGTCAAAGCTGGACTTTATTATGGTTGACCGAGTTGACCGAGTCAACTCGGTGGGAGGAGGAGGAGGCCGACGGTAACGGCGTGCTCACGGCGGCTTGTGGTGTTCCGGCCACCTCCGGGCACGGCCCGTGGCTTATTCGACTCGCCTTAGTCCCCTTGTGACATCCCCGGCCACCGTTGGAGGTGTAGCTCGTCGGAATTGGAGGAATTTCCGACTTGAAAATGGTGAAAACTTGGTGAATTCGGGTTCTCCGTTTTTGGCCGAATTGAGCTGAAATTTTGGGTGGGCTTTGTAGCTCTCATCACTAGCAAGCTACCATGTAAGTTTGGAGTTCTAATTTTGATTGTGGAAGGAGAATTTTGGATTTAAAATTTGTGTGTACATTTAGTTTTTCATGAAGTTGACCATGTTAGATTGAGAATTGGCCTTCGTTGCAGTTGACAAAGTTGCTCAGTCGGTGATTTTGAGTGGAATAGGGGTAGCTCTGCCGTGAAATTTTCCGGTCAGTGGTGGCGCCTTCGTGGGCGGCAGTCAACGCGGCGGTCAACGGTGGTCAAACTTTGACTTTTTGGATTTTCGTCAAGTCACATGTCATTTGACTCGAAATCGCACCCCGATCGCAGTGGGGAGGTTCGTTTCTCGATTTGAGCATCCGAATGTATAGCGAGGTATCGAGGTGTACATATACGGATTTTCGACGATTCGTCGACTTTGAATTACGTATTTCCGAGAACGGTGGTTTCTCGTGATTTGATTTGTAATGTCGAGTTATGACTTTGAGTATTGGATTTTGTGAATATTCAGGTGTTCATGATCGTTCTTTTGGCGAGGGACTTTCCGCCGGATCACGGGTTAACGCGTATCGCGTTACGCCAATCTTTGAGTGGACAATTTATTTTCACGAATTGATTGCGAGTCGTATATATACGTTTTACGAGCTTGAGCATGCAGCATGATTATGGTTTTACGAGCATGAGATTTCATATGAGATTATGTTTATTATAAGCATGTGTTTTACGATTATACGATTATACTTATACGGATATACGTATACGAATATGCATACACTTATATGCTATTTCATGCATTTGCATCGAATTGTTTATGATTTGGTTTTCACAGAGTACAGTCTCAGTTATGTTGTTGTATCGTAACACCTTGCCTCGTCGGCTGATCCCCGACGGAGGGCCGCTTGGAGGGGCGTTTCCCCAACCAGACTGGTGAGGGGCGTATTCCCCGGAACCGAGGCCATTTCTGGCTTAGAATCACGTGGTAGTCAGGGACTCCGTGGGTCAGACTGTACTAGCACGGAGGAGTCCATGAGTGACCCCGTGGGATTTTACTTGCATGCTCAGTACACTAGAGGAGTATGAGTTTTACCTCGTGTACTATATTGTTTTTATTTACCTGGACTCGCATATGTTTTTTTATAACATATATATTAACTGGTGAAAGATATTTATTTTCGTCCACTCACTCTAACGTGTTTATTGTCTTTCCCCTGGGTTTTTCGGTTTCCGTGCCCAGTTTGCAGTTCAGGCTCTAGTGTCGCACGTCGTGGTCGGAGGCATAGTGCTCGAGCTACCTTGTTTCTTCTAGTAGGTTTATTGTTCTACCTACTGTGGTATACGTATATGTTTATACATTAGAGGTCGCTCTGAGAAATCTGTTGATTATGTTATACGATTTTATACCGGATTTCAGTAAAGTATATATTATATGTATTGTTTACTTTACTGTTGATATATTGAGAAATCCGGATGGGATTGGTGCCCACGGTTTGCTTTTTGTGGCATAGGATGAAGTGTATTTTCCGCGTGCAGGTAATGGTAATTCCACGCTAGTAACGAAACTCTGCCCAAATTTCAAAAAGTTTTTGTTGGTTCGTGTTTTCGAAGGGGTTTGATTCCGATTTAGGAAGCTAAATCGGGGTTGGGCCCTTTCAACTAACATTGTAATCAAGCATAAAATATGAGCGACCTCACACTTACACAATACTACAACATTCTTCGTGACTCCATTTTCAACATATGCATGACATGCTAAGAAGTAAAAAGAGAGTAGGGAGAAAGAGGATACAAATGCTTTGAAGACTGTCTCCAAGCTCCATATGAATGAATATGTAAACCAACAAATGCCAAGTTAGGCCTCATCATCCAAAGGTGCATATGGGTTGGTCATAAGTCTTCAATGGTGCTCTCGAACTACAACGGATTAATCTATGCTCCATGCCTCAAAGTCTCAATCTCTTGGTCTTCAAAATAGGCTTGAAAGCTTGAAATGGTAAGAGACCTTCGATGGATCCAAAAGTATGCTTCGATCCATTGAAGTAGGGCCACGGATCCAAAAAGAGTAGAAAGCTTTGATGGGTCGAGAGATTGGCCTTCGATTGATCGAAGAAGTGCCTCAAGTTTGCATTACTTCACCATTTTCAGAAAATTTTTCCTTCTTCAAGTTCTTGACTTCTATGCCCATTCCACAACGTTCTATACTTCTGCAACTTCAAACTTATTCTTCTAACATACCAATGGTGTTCGAACATCATGAGTTATATTTTAAGGACGTAAACATGGTCTGTAGCTCCACCATCTTGTTATGGTGGATACTACTTGAGGAGTACCACTCTACTACTTGGAGCTAGAGGTCTTATTAACTTGTCGTATAGGCAAACATTAAAGTGATCCGTGTATTTTCCAATGTTGGATAGAAATGGACACCTTCTTAATGCCTTCATCTTCTTCTCGATTGCTCCTCTAAGTAGCATCCCAAACTCTTCCGCCAATGTTGATGTAGACTCTATATATTGGAAGGAAGTAGGTGGTGGTGGTATCGTAAAGACATGGTGGAGAGTTGAGAACAAAGCTTCATTTCCAATATTTTACTTCTTCATAGATACATTGGTTGCTAAATGGAGGATCAAGAGGCAAGTATGCCGTGGTCTCAATCTTATCATCACAACCATTAACTCCATGCTTCTTCTTGCTCAATGGGGAGTTCTTGGTGGTACTATTTTAGTGGTGGGGGAAGGAATGATGGTGCTTCTTCAACTTGATCTTCCATAGGTAGCTCGAACACATCCTCTTCACTTTGGGCATCTCTTTTGTCTAGCTCCTTTACCAATTTATCATGATAGTCCATAACCGGTCGTGTAGATGAGTCAGAAAGTATATTTTCCTCTACACTTCAAGATTCATCATACACGGTTGAGACTTCATGTGACGACCCGAACCAGAATCTGTTGTGTATTCGGCACGATTCTCGAGAGTGAGTTTAGTCGCAGTTTTATGTCGTATAAGTGTTTTGCTGATTCGATTCGCGACTTTGTTTTCGGTCGAGAATTTGGGTTGAGTGTCTTCACAGAAATTGTAGAGTACGTGATTTCAAGCTCGTGGGCGGTTCCGGAAGATTTTTCTGATAACCGAGGAATATTGTATGATTATTTGAAGTTTCAGGTTCCGACGAGTTTATCCGATTATTTCGAGTTTATCCGAATCATGATGGTTATCCATTTCGAATCGTCGATCGACCCGAGGCGCGAGTACATATATCGGAATAGTCGAGAATTAGTCGAAAACTTCATTTTGGGCTTTGGCTGACATTGAATTTTGTTGACTTTCCAAAACTGGAAAGCTGACCAGTTTGACCGAAGAGGAAAGTTTCCTCTTTGAGCCTTGCCGTTCCGACGACCTAGATTTCGGCCACCAACGACTTCGACGAGGGTATGTAGAGCTTCCCTATGTGATTTCGAATTGAATGATGTAGGTTTTGTTGAGAATTGGTCACATTTTAATTGGACCCGAATCGGATCGGATTCTTGTCCGTCGCCGGTGACGTTTGAGGTGGTTCCGGTGGGTTTCGAGGGTGGAGTTGTTGGGGGTTTTGCTCCCCACACCTTGGTGAAGCTCACTGGGTAATTGGTTTGGGATGAGATGGTGTTTTAAGGTGAACCCGATTAGGGATCCGATATGATATTCTGATTTGAATTTTGATGTAATTGATGATGTTAGAGTTGGATTTGGCTTGTGTGTCAGTTATGAAAGTGATTCGAAATGAGGAGACCTTGAAATCTGGAAAGTTTCGGTGAAACTCCACGGTTGACGGCGCGGCGGCGGCGGCGGCGGCGGTCAACGGCGAAGCTCCGGCCAAAAGTTGACTTTTTGGATTTCGACATTTTTAATGTCGTTTTTCTCGTAATCGCGCCCTGATTATCGTCCAGAGGTTTTCGGGTTGATTTGGTTAGCCGATTTTCTGTCGAGGTTTCGAGTGGGGATTTCGGAAATTCCGTTATTCATTTTGTATCGCATTGCATATTTCCGGGAACGGTTGGTTTCTGTGAATCAGTACAGGGTTGTGGACTATGATTTTGATCAGTTATGTTTTTGTGAATATTCAGGAGATCGAGATCGAGATCGAGATCGGGATCGTGATCGTGCTTCTGGCGAGGGATCTTCCGCCGGACCTCGAGATTAGCGCGAGTGTGCGTTTTGCTCACCTGTGAGTGGACAATTTCTTTTCACGGAATATTTGCGAGTCTTTTATATGATTTATGAACTTGAGCATGCGTATGAGATTTCGGATTACATGAGCATGTGTTTTTACGATTATACGATTAAACTTATACGAATATATGTATACGAGTATACATACACTTATATGTTGTTTCATGCATTTGCATCGAAATGTTTGTGATTTAGTTTACACAGAGTACAGTCGTTATATGTTGTTGTATCGATACACTCGCATCCCGGCTGATCCCCGAGGATATGTACCGGGGGAGGCTGTGACTCCTGACCCGAGGCCTTTACCGGGGGGAGGCAGACCTCTGACCTGAGGCCTTTCTGGCTCGAATCACGTGTGGGTCTCGGATCCCGTGATTCGGACTGTACTAGCACGGTGTGTGTCCATGAGTGACCCCGTGGGATTTTTACTTGCATGCTCAGTACACTGGAGGAGTGTGAGTTTTACCTTGTGTACTATGTTATTTTATTTACCTGGACTCGCATATGTTATTTTAAACATATATATCAACTGGTGAAAGACATTTATTTTCGTCCATTCATTCTAACGTGTTTATTGTCTTTCCGTTGGGCTTTTCGGTTTCCGTGCCCAGTTGCAGTTCAGGTTTTGGTGTTTTCACGTCGCGGTTTGGAGGCTAGTGATCAGAGTCACCTGTGCTTTCCAGTAGGTTCTTGTTTCGCCTACTGATGTGTATACTGTATATGTTTTACTTTAGAGGTCGCTCTGATACATTCTGATACTTGTTTATACGGATTTTCTCGGATATACATACATACATAGTACAGTTTGTTTACTGTTGTTGATTATATTGATGTTGAGAAATTCGGATGGGATTGGTGCCCACGGTTTGGCTTTTGTGGCATAGGATGAAGTGTTATTTTCAGGGTGCAGGTTTATGCAATTCCACGCTAGTAACGAAACTCTGCCGAAATTTTGAAAATTTTTTGTTGGTTCGTATTTCAGAAGGGGCTCGATTCCGATTTAGGTAACTGAATCGGGGTTGGGTCTTTTCACTTTATCATTGAATGAGAATTCATCATCTATAGCACCTTGACAAGTTTTCACCCAATATGGATTTAGCTCTCATTCCTCGGATGAGGAATCATCATACTCGGCTCCTTGAGAGGTTGAAGCTTCATGATTGATGGAAGGCTCTTGAGGTGGCAGTTCTTCTTGAATAAATCCCTGTGCTCTCTCGGCTAATACACCCGCTCGCACCTATTGAGTTACAAGTTAAAAGATTCTACTAGTAGCCACAATAACCTCTCGATTCAATGTATGCTTAACTAAAGTCCCTCAAGTCTATTGAGACTCAAGGATGCTCTAGTCATTTCTTAGTGCTAAAGAAACCAAACTTCAAGGTAAACCCTATCGGATTAGAGTCTAATAATGTTTACATGCTCATTTAGCCTTAAGTGAGTAACTAATTCAAATAAGGTCCCATTTCTTAGTGCTAAGGAAACCAAACCTCAAGATAAACCCTCTCAGAATAGACCTAATCATGTTTACATGTTCATCTAACCTTAAGTGAGTAGCTAATTCAAATAAGGTCCTATTTTTAGTCTATTCATACATATATTAACTTAACTAGGGTCAACACATACATAGGTAAAACCAATCAAGAAACTCAAGCACATAAACATCCACAAACATATAGTAGATCATTAACAAACACATGTTTCACAAAATATACACAAAAATATAAACCATACATAAATCAAGGTATCATTTGTTCACATCACATGAACCCTAGCCTCTCAAATGGGACTACTCACTGCATATAATTAAAATCAAGTTTAAATACATCAATAGTGAATAGAATGAAGAGATAACCAAGGAATCTCCCTGAAGCAAGCCAAACTTCTTCAAGTCCACCTTTATGCTTCTAACTTCACATTCTTTGTTCCAAAGTGTTTTCAACCTTGTAGAGGAGGAAATGGCAACCTCTAAGACTCAAAGAAGCCAAGGGGAAGAGAGATTACTTTATATTTCTTCAAGCTCTAGAGAATCACCCAAACCTTAGAGGCAAGAATGAGAGTAGGAAGTGATGGATAGTGATGAGGGATTACTTTCTATTTCTTCAAGCCAAAGATGATGTGACACGTGTGTTCATCTTCAAAGATCAGATTATCTACAATTGGCTATAAAACGTTCATCCATCTCTCATTCTATACTCACACCATTTATAAGTCTTTTCCAATCCGAGCAGATAACACATCTCTCTAAACACTTCTCAAGATTTCTTACGTACATCACTTTGATGAATCATTCCAACTTCTACAATTTTTCTCAGGTAGAGGTAACAACAACAACAACAGCAAAAGGATGATGATATGGAGCAATCATTTGCCAATTAGGTGGTCATGGAGGAATCACAATATGATGATGAACCACAAGATCGCGATTCACATCGTGGTTGAAAATAGAATTGACCAAGACAAAGAGAGGCGAGGGGACATAATCTCATAGAAGATTACGTCATCGAGCGCCTCATCTTCAATGCGCAACAATTTCAGCGAGGTACCGAATGAGTAGAGACTTATTCAACACTCTCATGATGGATCTGCAACCATGACCAATATTGACATTAAAGAGCAGATGTCACTAGAATGCTATGGTTTTACCCCAACAAAAGATGGTTGGTATTTTGCAAATGATGGCGTACAACGCAGACGCATATTAGTGTACTGAAGTTACATGGATAAGTAAATCGACTACACTGGAATGTATGATGAAGTTTTTCCGCCAAGTGTTTTATCTTTATGGTCCAAAATACCTCCACGCTCCAACACCGGATGACCTCACTTGGATCCTAAATAAAGGCTAACGTCGAGGCTTTCTAGGTATGATTAGAAACATCGATTGTATGCACTAGGAATGGAAGAACTGTCAACCCGTGCATTAAGGGGCATACTCAAGATGAAATGGTCGCCCCACTATTGTCCTAGAGGTAGTGGTCTTGTATGATATGTGGATATGAAATAGTTTCTTTGGAGTGCCTGGGGTTCAAAATGACATTAACGTGCTCAACTATTCTGATGTGTTCGATGAGGTCCTTGCTAGAAGAAGCTCAACTGCTGACTACTAAGTGCACAAAGAGAGGTACTCTAACGCTTATTATCTAGCTGACGAAATATATCTGAGGTACTATACATTTGTCAAAATAGTTTTCAGTCCTCAGTTGCTGCAAGATAAGCTATTCGCAAAGAAATAAGAGGCATACTGGAAAGATGTGGAAAGGTTCCTTGACAGCTTGCAATCTCGTTAGACAATTATTTGTCATAGTTGTGTGTTGCACAAAAAATCTTTAATCACAACCATCATGTTAGCTTACATCATATTCTATAACATGATTGTTGAGAATGAGTTTGTGAAGAAAGAGTTTGAGGAGAATGAAGAAGAAGATATGTAAAATTCATCGAGAGCTTTCCAGGTTTATGATGGGCCAGTGGATGCACAAGGAAATTGATTTCCTTTTGAGCCAATGAGAAGAGATGGACTTAATATACGACGGTTTCATGATCGTGTTACTGATCTCAAATCCATTTATATCCATACAGACTTCAAAAGGACTTGGTGAAGCACAACTGGAAGATTGAAACCGGTGAAATTCTCTAAATATGAGTTTAAGTATGTGTTTCAATTTTATTATGTGTTTTCATTTAATATGTGTGTTTAATTTTAGTATGTTTTTTACTTTAACATGTGTAACAAATATACTTTCACTACCGGATTAAGAGACATTGCCGGCGACTTTTATATCGCCGGCAATGTTTTTTTATCATTACCGGAAAAATCGCCGGTAATATTTTTTTTTTAACATTACCGGCGACTTAAATATAAGTCGCCGGCAATGTCCCGTTGGTAATGCAAAAAAAAAAAAAAAGACATTGCCGGCGACATAAATGTATGTCGCCGGCAATGTCTTTTTTTTTTTTTTGCATTACCAACGGGACATTGCCGGCGACATAAATGTATGTCGCCGGCAATGTCTTTTTTTTTTTTTTTGCATTACCAACGGGACATTGCCGGCGACTTATATTTAAGTCGCCGGTAATGTTAAAAAAAAAATACATTACCGGCGATTTTTCCGGCAAAAATCGCCGGTAATGATAAAAAACATTGCCGGCGATTTAAAAGTTGCCGGCAATGTCTCTTAATCCGGTAGTGTTTTCAATTTCATCTTAATAAATAAATTATATTTTTATCAAAAATTTAAATTACATTATGACAAGCCAAGTCTAGATTTATTCTTAAGACAATACTATAACTATTATGGAAAGAGTACGTGTGGGTGATAACAATCTGAAAATGTTTCATTGGTAGCTTCTCCTTCACTGGGTTCTCCTTTATTAAGGATTTCTAGTTTCCTCTTGGTAAAATACATTTTCGAGATTAGGGTCACAACCTCTAAATCTATTGTCATGATCCTTGTTTCCTCCGCTTGTTTCTTGAGTTGGAACTCATCGGCCGTCCTTGCTTCCTTTTGCTTTTGAATTTTTATGTACTCTTTGTAATAATTAAGCTCACTTTCATTATGCATCTTTCTCGAGGTATGCCACGATGTTTGATCACTTGCAATGATATGCAAAATCTTAACTCGTTGCTCAATAGGAGTCTTACCTTGTTTCTTTTTCGGGCTTGCTTCCTTTGTCGCCTTGCATCCCATTGGTCTAACCGGACTCGAGGGAGCGACCACGTTGCTTTAAGGTGTCTCAATCACTTCCTTGTCACCCAAATTGATTATTGGAGATGATTCGTTAACGGAAGAAGTAGCTTCAAAATTTCTTGCATACGGAGACCGAGTAGTTAGTAGCACCACAATGTAAGTTGGATGGTCCTTAATCGCTTCGTAACATTCAAAGTATGTAAATTGTATTTTCTTGTCTGTATAGTAAAATGTTTGAGCTTGCTTGATTTAAAATATAATAAATAATAGCTATTTCACAATACTATATACTTAAACATAATTTATTTTATATAATCAAATAAAATTTATAGATAAAAGAATAGACTTACATCATCCATGTGCGAAATGCCGCTAGCTATGGGCATTCGTGGATTGTGCAAACAAATGCCCCATTTTTTAAGAGTAGCTTGAACTTATTGTAGTGAGATGAAAGCGCGATTTGGGTCCTAGGCTCTTTTGGAATAGATTCACCTTATGTTGGCTCCCAATTTTGTAAATAATCGACATGAATTATCTCCCACAATTTCTCTCTCTTTTGTTTGTTGCCGTTGTATTCGTCAATGGTATGACGTGCGAAAAAATGCACATTTGTAAATCTTCGGAAGGAAGCCAATTGGTGCCATTTTTTTTGGAAAAAAAAATGCTCAATGGAATAAGTGAAGAGATGGAAGAGGATGTAAAATTTGTTGTGCACAAATTAATGTGAGATGTGAATAAAATGAATTAGTATTTTATAGGAAAAAAATTAGGATGTTTTATGCAATTTTCAAGGATGTTTTTGTAATTTTTAAGAATTTTTGTGCAATTATTTGGTAATTATCCTTTTTTTTGCCGTTGAAAAGAAAGTAGTCGTTGTGTTTAAATATAGACCGAAGGATCAAAATTTGGATTCAAAACCAACGGCTTAGATCAAGTGGACCGTTTGAGAGTAAAAATAGTCACCATGCCATGTGTCAAGCTTCCACTGGAGAATAAAAACCTAATGTCACCCACGTTAATGTAGGCTCTGCCAGGCGCTCTATCAATTACCCGAGCAAACTTTGCTTGAGCATTTTCTTGACCACGATGTCAACGAGCAGTCAAGCTCAGATTTTTTGCCGCTGCATTGCCGTCTTTAGCTTGCTCGTGCAAGACCCGGCCTGACCCACGATCTATTAAAGCAAGACCGCCCACGATGTGGATGCTCTAAGTACTAATTGAGGAGTACTCGTGATGATTGAATTTGTATATATGATACGTACACAATTCAAGCAACAGTTCAGATTCATGTAGGGTTTTCCAGTGGTAATATTCTAGTGGTCTGACTACATGAATTCTGCTACATCCAACTGAAGAATGTGGGGCTTTACTGTATTAATTTACAGCCTGCTTCAATAGTGAAGTAGCTGCTACTTAGCTAATACAGTATTTTAATTAGGACATAGGACACGGACTTCACATTTCTTGTATTGCCTGCACAATAATAAGATTGGTACCGGTTGAGATTGGTTTATGTCATAAAATCTGACAAGACCGATTAGCTAGACAGCAACAAACACATATGATCGAGCTTCTTATCAAGATAGGGTACGGTGGCCGGGTTCACAAATTAAGCCACAGCTAGCTAGCCTTTGCTATTTCCTATATAGCAGATATGAGTTTTACTGTGCAATAGACGTAATTCACTACTCATATACACTGTTTCTTCTTTTTGTTCACCAGCGTGCGACCCGTGCGGGTCACAGTACAACCCCACATCTCTATCATCTTTCAAATTTCATCACTCTTTTCTCACCGCTCATCGCAGCCTTGCATAGTCCAACCTCCGTATCGATTCTATTCCATCGCAGTCTCGCACAGTACACCTTCGACTTCTCACAGATTCTTTGATTCGATTATTCCTATATAAGTCTGATCCTTTATGGAGTGAGCGAGTTGGAGACGGAGCTATTTGTTTCATCGATCAGGTAAATGATTGGGCTCTTATTCGATTAAGTTTTTCATTTACTCTATTCGGCCATGGAAGAATAGATTGATTACTGTCATTTGTTGGATCTAATTTTTTTCTTCTTTGGCCTCAATTAACACAGAGATAAATCGGAATGGGTTTGTTAACCGAAAGGCTAAAGTAATTAGAGAAAGCGTAATTCAAATAAGAAATCAGATTGAACTAGAATTGTATTCATGTGGGGTTTGATACGACTAAAACATGCATCAAATAAACACTTAACACATAATTCAACCATATGCAATTTAAACCCATTTTATGTAGATGTAGTATTGATAAGTAGGGTATCGTTCTAAACCGGGGATTGAAGGGTGCATGCAATATTTGTGTAGTAAAAAGAGGGGTATAAAAGAGTTGTTTAATTACCTAAATTTTCTATCTAATATATTACTACCTAAAACATCGAAACATATAGCAAGAAATCCTAAGAATCTAATATGCATTGACTCGTGGACAAGCAAACACATAAAAAGAACCCAAAAACCCTTACCATATTTTTGACAAAAATAAACCTAAATTAATTATTTACATGTGATCATCTCATCACACATACTTTGCAATTACACAAATAATCTCATTTAATTACCTACGAAATCTACAAGTTTTAATTCCGGATTACATGCCATGACTTTGAATTAAAGTGTAACTAAGCGTCTAAACACTCTAATCTCGACTCCATTAATTTAAGGTAAAAAGCGATTGAGAATGACACACAACATGCAATCAAGACTCAAAACTCATAAACACATGGAAGATAAATTAAACTCAAAAATAGTATAAAACCAAAATAAACATGCATTCTTCACAAACAAAATAAAACAAATACAAGGAGAGTTACGGAGCAAAGGTTCCATGTTTACACTTTTGATTTCCGGTAAGCCCTGCAAAATCTCGAGTGGATGGAGCCTAAGGTGGAAGCTACACACATTCTAAAGGGACTAAACGTATTTAGAAGGAATGAGATGGAAATTTTATGGTGGTGGTGGTGTAACTTCGGCCTAGCACTTGGAGAACTTCGTGGTGGAGCTTCTTTGTGTATTTTGGTAGCAAGAGGACATAGAATGGGTGATGATCTGCTTTGAGGCCGAGCCTATTGTATTTATAGGCCTTACAAGAATCATTCTCCTCCTAAAATTAAGTTTTCCTTCTATTCTCGGGCAGATCTGACAGTCTGTAAACATTTGCACTTTCCCAAAGTTGTAGATTTCCAAAACTTATGATTTTAGTGTCGTTGGAAAGAAGACTCAAAATATATTTCCAACCATAGGTTAATCGCCTCTTAACTCCTTCTGATTCATTCGAAGTTTTCATTCGAATTTGGCCCATCTGCACAGGCAGATTCTGCTTTCCTTATTCTTCATGATTTCCTTCTTCTTTTGACTTTGGGAATCCTTTTCCTACCAAATCTTGATCTCCACGAAATTGGCTGATTGGATCTTTATATTTGGGCTAACTAAATGGTCTTCTAATTAATTGGACCCATTTTCATTTGTTCTTCTTCAAGATTCTTCCCGAAGCTTTCAAATCCTAGTCAACATAGGAAAAGTTTTCCTAGTCAACAAATGATTTCTTTTTCTCTTCAATTTTTCTGCTTTCTTCCTTGGAATTTCGAACCAATTTCTTTTCTCCATTATTTTGTTGTGTTTTGCATGCTTGTAGACTCCTTTACTTCGTATCTTTTGGTCAACACCTGAAATTAACAAAATAAGTTAAAACTAATAAAACTAAGCAATTATCAAAGTAAAAATGTAGAGAAAATATATTAATTAATACGCCTAAAATTCATGGATCAGGGTTTATGAATACGAATTGTGGGTACCTTCCTGTTGTGGGTGTTATGAACTCAGGAGATGAATTTATTAACTGTAGGGTTTATTCATCAGTTATCAATCTATTTGACTAATTCGATTTTGTAGCTGAGATTTTGTTGGAAAGTAAGTTACAATATAATTGTATTCATGTGGAGTTTTCTGTTTCCTAATTAGATTGAAGAGAAATACTAATCTGGCATAAGTTTTAAGTATCTGTAATTTTTATTTTGAAGTTTGAACCTTTGTAGATGATGATGGTGAAGATTCGTGGGCTTGACTGATTTGGTTTTGTTGTATTATGAAGAAGTGGAGCTTCACTACAAGAAAAGGAATCATTACCGGCGAGATTCCGGCCAACAAGGCCGGCGACCGGAAAAGTCGCCGGTAATGTCCATCATTACCGGCGACTTACCCCGTCGCCGGCAATGTCGCCGGAATCTCGCCGGTAATGTTGCAAAACATTACCGGCGACTCCAACCGTCGCCGGCAATGTCTAGGCACACATTTCCGGCGAAATTTCGGCCGGAAAATCGCCGGAAATGTGTGCCTAGACATTGCCGGCGACGGTTGGAGTCGCCGGTAATGTTTTGCAACATTACCGGCGAGATTCCGGCGTAAAGCCGCCGGTAATGTCTTCATTTCCGGCGACTTACTCCGTCGCCGGCAATGTGTCTTATATTAGATGCCGGATGGGGCAGCTCGATCATTCAATCATTTTGAGCGAAAAAAATCCAGAGAAATCGAAAGAAGGAAAACGTACGCTCTGAAATCGATAATTCGGTATATTGTCAAAATTAAGGCGCGCGTCGAAAACTCGATCACTCGGGAAGCTATATATATAGGTACGTAGGTGTATATATACGTATATGTGGTATATATATATATGTGTGTGTGTTGATCAAATCCAATTCGTGAGATATATATATATATATATATATATATATATATGAAATGTTGTTGATGTACGGTCACGGAAACGAGAAAACAGCTTGTAATTAATCTTGTGTCTGAATCAATGACTGGTATTATCGTATTGTTATCGGATCGGAGCCAGGCTTAACAGAGCCTCCTACCCAGTCAAATACGTTTTGAATTGAAAAACACCAGAATACTATCATCGAGTACTGAATCGAATTCAGAGATTAGATCGATGTATATATATACATATGCATGCATGTGTTGATTTAATTAGAGTTGAATTGAGATATCACGTCAATTATTAGTAGTGAATGTGTGTATATATATATAATTAATACCTGGTAAAATTGTTAGAATTTTCAGGATGGACAAGAGTTGGATGAGCCTCGAAAGATGGGATGTCAGATATCACGAGGGAATTAGGAGTTTTGTGGATTTTGTGAAGGCTAATTGTGGAGACACTACACTTCATTATTGCCCGTGTAAAGAATGTAAGTGTTTCAGCGATCGATTTCGATTTCCCATTGATAAAGTCCAGAGGCACCTGAGTAAATACGGGTTTTGGGATAAGTACACTTGTTGGATTTATCACGGTGAAACATCGTTAGCGGGTCCGCATGATCATGGACAATTTGGTGAGAGGGCCAGTCCACGCTATGATCATGGAGATTTTGCTGAGAGGGGCAGTTCATCCTATGATCCAACGTCGATGTTAATCAATGATATGTTTCCTCATGGGAGCGGTGTATTTGCTGATGAAGCACCAAATGTCCCTCCCGTCGTTGAGGGTTTCCCCCATATCGAGCCAGTCGAACCATTACCTGGAGGTCATGTCAACACAAGCGGTATGGACAAGTACAACAACCTGATTGCATTGCAACAAACTCCGTTGTACGACGGTTGTAGTAAGACTGTTCTTGAAAGTGTGATGGGAGTGATGCAGCTCAAAATGGAGAACAAAATGTCTGTCACAGCTGTTGATTCTTGGTTGAAGTGGACTGCTTCGCTACTGCCACCCGGTCATCGTCTTCCTACCACTCATCATAAGGTGCGACATATCCTGAAAGATCTT
Source organism: Geum urbanum (assembly GCA_946800695.1). Lineage (NCBI taxonomy): Eukaryota > Viridiplantae > Streptophyta > Magnoliopsida > Rosales > Rosaceae > Geum > Geum urbanum. Next base: position 755,612 of record OX327008.1, on the reverse strand, counting down.
GGGCTTTCCTACATCAAAATCCATGCATGCAGATATGATTGTATTCTCTTCTGGGGAAAAGATCTCGAAGACCTTGAAGCCTGCCCGGTATGTTTTACAGAAAGGTATAAGTTGACTCCTGCAGGCAACAAGAAAGCTGTGAAGATACTTCGATATTTCCCGCTTATTGATAGGCTGGAGCGGTTGTTCATGTGTGCTTTCACGGCCGAGGCAATGAGATGGTGGGCTGAGAGGAACTTGCCTGACGATGACACCCTTATACACCCTTCCGACGGAGAGGCTTGGAAGCACATGGTCAGGGAGTTTGATCATTTTGCAGCAGAGGTCCGAAATGTTTGGCTAGGGCTCTCATCTGACGGATTCAACCCTTTTGGCAACATGAGTCTTCAATACAGTATATGGCCAGTTATTTTGGTACCGTACAACCTTCCACCATGGATGTGCATGAAGAAGGAATACAATATGCTCACTCTGTTAATTCCGGGCCCGGGTTATCCAGGAAAGTGTCTCGATGTGTATTTGAGGCCTTTGATTGAGGAGCTTAAGTACCTGAGTGAGTGTGGCCACCCCACTTACGATAGGTTCAAAAACGAGATGTTCCAGATGCATGCCATGCTTGTTGGCACCATCAGTGATTTTCCTGCCCGCGGTATGTTGTCGGGCAATGTTACCAGGGGTTACAGGGCTTGTTCAGAGTGCATGACGGTTGATTGTTGCAGTCCTCATTGCAGTAAAATTGTTCAGATGCGTCACCGTTGTTGGCTTCCATATGATCACCCATTTAGGCAGGATCCAGACGCGTTTGATGGGACTGTGGAAACAGGTGTGGCACCCAGGCGATGGACAAGGGAAGAAATTTTGGAAGTGTTGAATGAATATGATTTTGGCCAGCTGAGCAATCATCCTGACATAGTGGCGTCAATTCCAGAAAAGCCCGAAAGGTATAAGTTTTGGACACACAAGAGCATATTATGGGAACTCCCCTACTGGCCCAGGTTGCCTATCAGACATTACCTAGATGTCATGCACATAGAGAAGAATGTGTGTGAAAGTGTGGTGGGCACAGTTCTTAACTTGGAGGGGAAAACAAAAGACATCCCTAAGGCACGCATTGATATGAAAGCAATGGGTCTGCGGAAACATTTGTGGTTAAGAGATGGTAAGAGAAAAATGCCGCAAGCTCCGTACACCGTAAAGCCGAAGCATAAGCATGAAATTTTTCGGTGGCTGAGTAATGTCAGGTATATATTGTTATGGCTATGTAGGAATTTGGCAGGAAATTTTTACCGGAGTATATATGGTTATATGCGAGAAATATAACGGTTGCATATATATGCCTTTATCTATATATATGCAGGTATCCTTATGGCTATGCAGGAAATATAAGCAGGTGTGTTAACTTCCGGGACAATAAGATGTACGGATTAAAGAGTCATGACTGCCATGTACTGCTTCAACGCCTTTTCCCTATTTTCATTCGAGGGTACATGCCCAAAGAGGTGGTGGAGCCGTTGGTGGCCTTGTCAAGATTCTTTCAGAAGTTATGCACCAGGGAAGTTAAAAAAGCAGACCTCAGGGAGATGCAAGATGACATCATTTTTATCATGTGCAAGCTTGAGAGGATATTTCCCCCAAATTTTTTCGACATAATGCCGCACCTGATGATCCATCTTCCCGAACAATTGTTGCTTACCGGTCCCGTACACTACACTTGGATGTATCCCATGGAAAGGTACAAATGATTCATAAATTTGGTTTGCCTATGTTTTTATATGTAAATTCTTGTGGTTAAGTAAGTTAACATGTACTTGTTAACTTGTAGACAATTGGGAGCCTACAAGGACTATGTGAAGAATAAATATGCACCTGAAGGGTGTATCGCTGAAGCATATCTTGCGCACGAGTGTGTAACGTACACCAAAGTGTACTTGGGAGCGCTTGAGGACCCCCAACAACAGATGCCGATATATGAACCCCAGTTCAACCTTTCTATCATCTCCAGTGACGTGGTAGTACAGGGAAGCTTGCCAAAGTCGTACAAGTTGGATGGAAATGAGGTAGCCATTGCCCACTGGTCGGTACTGATTAACTGTCATGAAGTACAATATTGGAAAAACTATCATCTTCACTGCCCTGCTATTGCCGGAAATGTTGATTACCACAACAAGACGTTTGCAAACTACTTTGGTCAATGGGTAAGTATATGTGTATATGTATATTTTTATATATATCCTTATATAGCATGTACGTATGTACGTGGTTTTGTGGTTTCAAGATGACATAATTTCTTCTGTACGTATTAATATATGGACGTTTTCAGATGAACCATGTAGCAAATGATGGTTGCCCGGAGTGGTCAAACGAATTGAGGGTCCTGGCGATGAAACCGATTGCTTCAAAAGTTTACTCGATGTGTCAGGTCAATGGCGTGAAATTTATATGTGAAAATCGAGACGACCGACTGAAAACACAGAATTGTGGGGTGATGGTCCATAGTGGGCAGGATGGCGTTGACTATTACGGTGTCCTTCATTCAGTTGTTGAACTAATTTATGGGAACCGCATGAAAGTGCACTTGTTCAAGTGTAGATGGTTTGATACTAGCCCGGAGAACACAAGGACCGATCAGTACGGAACATTTTCGGTGAATACTGCTACTACCTGGTATGAAGATGACCATTTCGTTCTTGCCTCATCAGTAAAACAAGTGTTTTACCTGGACGATCTTCTTAACAAAGTCCCGTGGAAGGTGGTTAACCATGTTGCTCATAGAAACATATACAGTGCTGCCACACTTGGTGATACCGCAGATTATGAAGAAGTTACTGCATACCAAGAGCCAAACGTTTTTGACATTCCGGAATCATCTACGATTCGCCTTAATAATGTGAGATCTGGGAGTTTGGTTCGAATTACTGGAGCAGAACTTCTCGATGTTAATCCATATGAAGTTGACGCTGATTCAGATGACGAGGAGCGGCACATATTGCCAGAGGTTACCTATGAAACCGAGTCAGACTCAAGTGATGAAGATGATTACGATTATCATCCTTAGTACGTTGGAAATTGTAGTCCGAAATTGGAACCGTAGTCGGCAAATGTACGTAGTAAAATGTTTAAGGAAATTGTAGTCGGAAAATGTACTCAGAAATTGTATGTAGTCGGAACTGGAACCGTTGTCGGAAATTGAACGTAGTCGGAAATTGAACGTAGTCGGAAATCGGAAATTGAACGTAGTCGGAAATCGGAAATTGAACGTAGTCAGAAATCGGAACCGTAGTCGGAAATTGAACGTAGTCGGAAATCGGAACCGTAGTCGGAAATTGAACGTAGTCGGAAATCGGAACCGTAGTCGGAAATTATACGTAGTCGGAAATTATGTAGTCGGAAAATGGTCGATCGGATAATAGTCGACAAATAATGACATTACCAACGAGTTGATAAGCAACTCGTTGGTAATGACATTACCAACGAGTTAGCAACTCATGGGTAATGTCATTACCAACGAGTTGCTTATCAACTCGTTGGTAATGTCATTACCAACGAGTCAAGTCGTTGGTAATGACATTACCCACGACGTACGTCGTTGGTAATGTCATTACCCACGACGTTGACCTACCTCGCCGGCAATGGTGGCGGTATAGGCAGCTCGAGCTCGATCTCCTCCTCCCCATTTCTCTTCGGCCTATTTCTCTTCTCTCTTCCTCTCCTCCCCTCTCTCCTCCCCTCTCTCCTCCTCCCCTCCTCCTCTTCCTCCTCCCCTCACCTCCGTCGCCGGCACGGTATAGCTCGAGCTCCACCATGCCAGGTTTGAGCTCTCTCTCTCCCTCTCTCTCTCCCTCTCTCTCTCTCTCATTCCACAATATTTTTTGTGTGTATTTTAATTAATTAATTTGTGATAATTGTGGGATGTATATATGTATGCATGTGGACATTATTTGTAAAATGTAATTAAGGTATGTATGAAAATTGTGGGAAAAAAATGTGGATAATTGTGGGGTGAAGGAGATGTATGTGAAAAATTAATTAATATATATGGAATGTATATATATACGTATGTTTGAAAAATGTGGAAAATTAATTAGCTAGGGTGAATTGGATTAATATGTGATGTATATATATATGTGTGAATTAAGGTGAAATTAAGATGCATGATCGATGTATACAAAGTGTATATTTGATGTATATATGTGTGAAAAGTTTAAAGCCGGAAATGATGTATGTATATATGTTAAGTTAGGTGATATAGTTGTTAATTTAACGTATAATAGCATGTATGTATTGGAACCATAACAAATCGGAACCGGAACGGTTTGAAACCGGAACTGTTTATAACCGGAACCGAGTTGTTTTCAAACGGTTCCGGTTTCAAACGGTTCCGGTTCGAAACCGTTCCGGTTCCGATTTGTTATAGAACCGAATCGGTTTGGAACCGGAACTGTTTGTAACCGGAACCGTTATGTCACAAACGGTTCCGGTTACAAACAGTTCCGGTTTCAAACGGTTCCGGTTACAAACAGTTCCGGTTTCAAACGGTTCCGGTTCCAAACCGTTCCGGTTCTGATTTGTTATAGAACCGAAACGGTTTGGAACCGGAACCGTTTCGAACCAGAACTGTTTGTAACCGGAACCGTTTGTAATATAACGGTTCCAGGTTCAAACGGTTCCTGTTCCAAACCGTTCCGGTTCCAAACCGTTCCGGTTCCGATTTGTTATAGAACCCCAGTTTCCATGACTATTACGGTGTCCATGCCAGGAGGTTTTGCGGCTAATTGGCTTCGGAGAGGTTCCCGAAATAGTGGAGGGAACAGTAGTCAAGCTTCCTCCTCGCCCGCCGTTAGCAACACGCCCAGTGGGCCAATGATGAGTGCTCGCACGAGAGCCTTGCTAGAGGCGCGAGCTGAGGAGGAAGCTGCACGATCAAGAGCCGTGCAACCGGAAGTTGAGCCTCGAGCCTCAGTCTCCAGACGCTCAATCAGCAGACGTCCCTCCGGTGGCAGAGCCTCAGAAGAGCGACAGTCAACGGGGGCATCAGAAACTCCCTCAATCCGAATGCCCCATATTCGCCCGGTGCCTACTCCCGTTTCACGGGAATCATCTGAGACACATGGTGGTGCTGGCGCCTCATCGTCCAGGCCTCGTCTATCTCCGCCGTCCGGTCTCTTCCTACCCGACGAGATTCCTGTCATCCCTGAATTCGATGATAGGGGGATGCCTGTTTATATTGAAGGACGGCCGGAGTTCCTGAGCGTGGAGGAAGCGTATAACTTCCTCCCGTTCGACCCCGTGTATCTTTGGAGTGTGAGGTGCACCAACCAACAAACGGACGATGCAGGTAAATTTTATTTAACATCAGATTGATTACTTAATTATTACTTAAGACTTGCGATAGGTTCAATTAATGATATCAATTTGTTGACATTGTATTATTAGGCAATTTCGTTAATGGGACTGGAAAACGGAAAGGGGCTAGAGGCACCTGCACCGGGAAGAGACTTGAGCAGGCCACCGGCGGAAGGAAAACGCCCATAAGGGCCAATGAGGATGGCGAGGTGATCGAGGCATTCGACACCACGCGCAAATATGTCAGCATGGCCGGTGCGATCGTGCGGGACAAGGTCCCAATGCTTTGGCCAGATTGGGAATCTGTGCCTATCTACGTGAAGATGCAAGTGCATAATGCACTCAGTGTGAGTAAAATCGTATTTTCATTACGTAAATTTTACATTTATTAATTAAGTCCGAATAAATATATAATTTTACCTTTTATATATTCATATTGCAGGTGTGGTTTGACGTGGATGAAGTTCTTATTCACACGTGGATAGAGCGTCAACTACATATGAGGTGATGTGCTTCGACTTATTTGAATATATATCGAGCTAGATTTTTGTTTATCAAGTGTTTTAATATCTCTAACTTTTTTTCCTTGTTTTAATATAGGTATAAAGAGTGGAAGAACGAGCTTTCTTCCCATTACACTGTATACAAGGAGCTAGGCCGAGGTTCCACCCCTAGCGAATTCCGGTTTAGGGAGTACGAGTGGCTGTGGCTGATAGCCCACTTCGAGCACCCCAAAGCTCGGGTATGCATCCTTAATATATCTTTCAAGCATAATGTATCGTATCAGATTGAAATAGTTAGTTACTAATTTTTTTTCATATGTTTATCAAACAAGGCGATTTCGAAGACGAACCGGGCGAATAGATTGAAAAACACCAGGGCCCATCATGCAGGTTCACTCAACTACATGGGTTGGTCGACTAAGGCGCAGCAACAACAAGAGTTGAACCCGTTGGTGTATATTCATCAGAAGTTCTACCCGCAGTGCCCTGAAGAAGCGGTAAGTCTTTCGCCTCTCCATGTGTTAATAAAACTATTTTTCAAGATGGAAATAGATTTTGTTAGCTAATACGTTGTTCATTTTCCCTTTTCAATTACTCGAGAGTGGAGGAGGCGACCGCAGAAGTGACCATGAGTATAGCTCGGACTAACCATCCTGACTGCTCCGAGGAAGAAGTCACCCAGTATGCCTCTCAGATCGATCCGCTTGATCCTCCGATAGCGGCTCGGATCATGGCAAAAGCGTGCGGGACTGGAAAGAATACCTACTACTGTAGGGGAATGGGCACGGCGGGCGAAGGACTATTGAAGAACACTTCAGAATACTCTACCGGGTCAAGAAGTTCAACTTCTAGTCGTAACCTCGCGGCGGAGCTTCATAGGACGCAGAGGGAGTTGGAGGAGCAAAAGAGGCAGATGGCCGAGTACCAAATGCAGCAGACACAGGTGCAGGCTCAGATGTACACATGGATGCGGACGATGTACGAGGCTCAGACTACCGGACAACCCTTCCCCACACCTCCCCCGGTCCCTCATATCCCTAGCTATCCACCACCACCACCGCACCAGTCAACGCCAGAGCAAGACCAAGGTAGCCACCGGAATTCAAATGAGTACATGGATTACTTCAACCCTGATGACCCGCAAGTTCCTGGACCTGACCTGTAGTTGTAGTTAATTTTTTTTATCGTCGTTGCTATTTGTAGTGTACGTTGGACATTTATGTTGAACTTGTATGACTGTCTTTGCTATGTGTACTATTGAACTTGTATGATTGTACGGTTTATCCGGTTCAATGCAGGTTATGGAATTGGGCCCAATCCAGAACCGCGTTTTTTTTTCAAAATTTTTCCCCACACTGCCGGCGACATGGACTCGAGTCGCCGGCAATGTCTCACATTCTGGCCACGGCGGCGCTGCCATTGCCGGCGACGGCGTTTCCCGTCGCCGGCAATGTCAACACCGGCGGGGGATCTCCGGCGACGTCATTGTCGGCGACAAGTCGCCGGTAATGTCAATTCCGGCGAAAAAAAAAGACAAGGCCGGCGACGGAAAGTCGCCGGTAATGTCTCCATTTCTGGTAGTGCTTGGCCATAGAAGTGTGATAATGGGTTTGGATTTTGATTGTTCTTTTGTCAAATCAACGAGAAGAACAAGGCACCAATCACATTGGTGAGTTTTCGATTTAAACTGATATCAAATTCTGATAACTCCTTATTAGGCTACATTCACCTATCTTCTGTTTTTGCGAGCTATAATGGTTATTGTTTGATGAAGATGGTAGGTTTGGATTAGTGGGTTTTCAATTTTGCTCGATGAAATTTGATCAGTTTAACTTATAGTTGAGTAGATTACTAATAGTTAGCATAACTTAAGAAATTGGAACAGTAACCAATAGGTAGTTTATTTTTTCATTTGAATCAATTAGTTTACGGTAGATGTATGACTTATTGAATTTGACTGGAAACATGAAGAAGCTCATTTGCTTATGAAAAAAAAAACTGTGTTTCTCGATTTTAACATAAGCTAAACTAGGTGTACCTTGCAGTATTGAGTTCCCAATAATTAAGCATCATAACTTTGATGCATTCACATTCCATCATAAATTCAATGATTAAAACACATGTTTAGTGTTTGAAAGGCCAATGTTCTATCGTTTGGAACATTAATCTAATAGGTTCTTTTTCATTTCTTTTCCAAGACTCATGTGTTCGCACAATTAGAGTGGTCTGATATTCGGTTGCCAGTTCTCTACTCCGTATCATGGCTAGAGAGAGTCCTTTTCACTTATTATGTTCAATTTTACAAGAGGATTATCTAGAGTGCTCATAGACACTTAGAGTTATGTTTCTATAGTTTGACAAAGTTGTTCATTTGTTTTTTTTAAAATTTAATTTATACTCTCCACAGTTAGTTGAATTTTCATTCTTCTCTTTTCTTTATGAGTATCGATCAATCAAGTTTGCGATACTCATTCACTTAGGGCTTGGTGAATAGAGAATGAGTATCCCAAAGAAACATACCAATGATCTCTTATTGTCAATTTTATCTTCATTGTTCATTTTTAGGTCCTGCTTTAATTTTTCCCCTACTTGATTTCGTGTACTCTTTATAGTCACTTTCCCATTCATGATCTCTTTCACTTACAAGAGTGAATGTTAATTTAGTTTTTCTTCAGTTTGCAGTTGCTTTTATATGAAAAAATTCAGGGGAAAGTTGAATAGAGTTGCATTCCATTCATATGTTAGTTCTTCATGTAGTTTTATGTTGGGATTCTATTGTTGATACTTGATAGTTGAAGTCTTCTTATCTGTAGATTGATCAAAATGTGGAAATTAAATCCATGCTTAATTGCTACTAGAAGCAGTTCAGAGCTATGATGGAAAGCAAACTTCGATCCCTTAAGGTGAATGCCAACCTTCGGAAAGATTCTGGTTTGAAAGCTACTCTTGAACTTGAAATGGAGCTTTTGAGTTGGTGCAGTAGTTTTAACAGTTGGGTCGACACCCAGAAATCTTATGTAGAGTCCTGAAATAGCTGGCTTTCAAGGTGCATCAATAGCGAACCTGAAGAGACTCCCAATGGTGTTGCCCCATTCTCCCCAAGCCGGGTGGGAGATCCTCCTATTTTCATAATATGTAATGATTGGTTCCAAGCAATGGAAAGAATATCCCAGCAAGTAGTGGCAAATGCTATGTTTTGATTTTGCATCAATGTTACACCAGTTTTAGGAAAGGTAGGACGAGGCAAAACATCAAAGGATGAAAGCAGAAAGCTTTTCCAAAGATCTGGAAGACCAAATTACAAAACTGCAGATAAAGAGGATGAAAAGGGATCATGGCCATGAAGCATCATTTGACAAATCTTCTCGGTCAATAAACTACTGCTGAAAGTGGAGTTTTGGCGTTGGATAATCTAATGGTAGATCTGGACTCGATGAGGAAGAAGTTTTTTGAGGAGAAGCCTAGGCTTAAGGAAGCTATTAAATTGGTTAATAGTGCAGCTTTGAGGCTATTAAAAATGAGACCGATTTGATTCCCATTTTTTAGGCTTTGGGTAGTTTAACTTTAGAGGCATTGAAGGTTCACAAGCAAGTTAGAGTTCCAAATGTCGGAGTCTCATAAAAGTTTTAGCTCATCCCCTTAATTATATGTATAGTCAGGTAGTTTAGTCTCCATTAGATTCGATACATTTTAGAGATATTAGATTAGTTGAGAAGAGAAGAGCACCTCAATCGTGATATGACTTCACTCCACTTTTGAAAAATAGGTGAGAGTTCCAATCCCGATCGCAATCCCTGAACTTCTATTTCTTTAACATGTTCCAATCTCTTTTTGTTTTTGTTATAATCAGTTCTTTTGTAGTTGAATTTCAGAATCAATACTTCTGGAACTTTTACATCGACAATTTCGTTTCTTTTGGGTACAGATTTCTTTTGGGTTGTTTCAGAGTTCGGAGATGAAATTAGGTTGGTAATAAAAAACAAGTAAGTCTTCTTTGGATACATTTTGGATTCGTTGGTCCAGAGCCGAAGCGGTGGTGCTGCCAGTTTGGGCAATGACAATTGGTTGAGATTCAAGGAGGTTGGGCTACTTGATGAGGATACCATGGGGCACTGTGACCTTCAAGCTCTCACTGATAAACCGCTAAGCTCGAGTCTAAGCTAGGTAAAGTTACCGCCTTTAAACCCCTAGCTTTTGCTTTCTGTAATTTTTGATGTCTTATGAAGGTTTTGTTATTGTACAGTTTTATGATTACCATCATAACATGGGGCTTCTTCTGATTGAGAAGAAGAGTGGACCTCAGAGCTTGATCGAGGAGACACGCCAAGCCTTGGACGAAACTCAGGAGAATTTGAAAAGAGAGCAACATGAAAACTTATTGTGATTTCGGAAGTCGAAAGATGAGAGGAGAATTTGAGGAAGATTATAATGGAAAAGAAGCGTATAACAGAGGTATATTACCCGCTTATCTCTTTTTATTATTTCAGTTAATTGGTTTTTGAATTGTATGGAGTGTTAATGAATGTTGATGTATTATGTTATTGCAACTTGAGTGTTTCGGGAAATGTATAGTTCCCTTTGGATACATTTTGGCATATTAGATGCATCTTTTATGTTTCCTTTTAACATCTTTAAATTTTTTATTTTTTTTCATTCATGCATTTTCTTTTCTATTTGTACTTCACTCACATTTGAACTTTTGGTTTCCCATACAGGATGCATGATTGTTCACCACATCCAGCCTGTGAAAATACATCAGATCACCATGTGTAAGAAATAACCATATGATGTATTTGTGATGTATTTGGTTTTTATACTAAGCTATCTTTGAACTTTTAGTTTTGTCATTTATTTATGACTTTACCATTTGAGAAAAATAAAAGAGGATACTCACCATATATTTCCTTTGTGGTAGGAAGGTGTAGCTCTGGCTCTCATACAAACTATTCAATAAGCAGAGCAATTTTAAAAGGGATGTGTTATGCGCAGGCAAATATTTAGTATCTCATGCAGTTGCATTTCATTGAAAGAGTGTGTTTTGTGTTTAATCATACCATTGTGGTATGGTCTGTATTTTTCTTAAAGGAGTGTGCGCGGAAATTGGATATTGTTTGGGGACTTACCAATATCTACATATGAAATTTTATTACATAAATGTACCCCACTTTTTGTGTTTAGCCTTTCTTTTCTCAGTATACAAATTGTACTTCAACATGTGTAAGATGCTGTGCTGAGAAACTTAAATTCATTCTAGACAGGTTATAATCTAAACAGGGTGCACTTCAACATGAATACTTTAATACTTTTAAACAAGTTATGGATCAGTATACATGACGAATTAATATTGTCTCCTGTATAGGATTTGAGCAACAACTGGGCCTTTAGTTGAGTTTGGGAGTAAGCTTGCATGCATATAGGATTCGAGAAGCAGTAAGCTGAATGCAAATCACATGAAGGTACCAAATAAAAAGTACATAAAGAGTCAAATGAGCATTGTGCTTTAAATAAGTGTCAGCCATCATTTGCACTTTGCTTCCATACGATATTTGAGACCTTTCCAAGCTATCCTGAATTCTCAATCATTATAGGTTCATCTTCACATAGGTGATGGGGAACTAAATTCTTTTATGAATTTGAAATGTATACAGTATTGTTTATACAGAATACTCATTTACTAAATAAAAGATATAAACATATAGTTGTGAGAGTCTTGGCAGATTCGGATATTACTGTGCGTTTCCATAGTTGATAGGTTTTCTGGATATGCTTGCTTTAATCAACTCCATAAATACAATATGTATTCTTTTACTTGACTAAGCATGGGTTGTATCTATAATTTATCTCCCTTTGTCATTGTTGATATCAGCATTACATAGAATAATAAATAGATAGGCTTTATGCCTTTTTCATAAGAAATTTGGATTCTACGTTTGATCATTTTTCGATCATTGTTGCATCGTCTTATTTGGTTACATCATTGGTAATCAATAATTCTACATAGATGATTCTTAACAGAGGTACTACTATTTTTTTTGTTTTTGTTTTTTTGCAGCAAATTGCAAGAGGCCAATGGAGAATCGACAAACAAGAAGAAAGGAGGCTAGCCAAAGGGAAAGAAAAGAAAGCCATTGATGGCTAACTTTAATTGGCCACATTCGGTTGGAGAGACCTCGGCTCTAATGGGAGGAAAGGCGGCAACGGAGGCAACACCAACGGTTTTAGAGCTGCAACAAAGTCATCTTATTGTTGGTCTCAAGGATTTGTTGATACAAGTAAACAAGCTCAAATAAGATATTGAGCAGCTCTCTCTTGACCACTTCATAAGGTAGCTACAAAGAAATGTATCTCTTTTCTTCCACTTAACATAATGAAAGGTCTCTTGATCTTGATCTTAATCTTAATCAATTAACTAATTTTTCTTCCTCTTTTTTGTTTTGTTTGCAGGGGCTTTTATGTATATAGTAGCCGGATTTTGTACATGCAAGACGAGAAAGGAGAGTTCTTTTTCAATTTTCAGTACACTCCATCTCATATTCTTTTATTGATGTAAAATATAACATCTTAGAGTGTCGAATGTAGTCTCATGTTTAGCTGGAAAACTGTAGCCTTTTAGTATGATGTCTTACTTTCCGTACTGTATGTCTAGGACTACAACAAAAAATTTAGGCCACGTTCGTTATCGGCTTGCTGTAACTTTTAGCATAGAAGCTTCAATCCCTTGCATTCGTACTATAAATGAATGTTTTATTTTCATATATTCACAAATCTCTCATGCCATCTTTTATCTTATCTATTGTCTGCATTTCAGTACAAATATTTGTCGAAACAACTTTGATCAATTATGGTAGCATTGCCCCAATGGGGGGGAGGGGGCACTACCACATTTGTTGTCATTACCGGCGAGATCACCGGAGACAAGGCCGGCGACCGGAAAAGTCGCCGGTACCGACGACTTACACCGTCGCCGGTAATGTGGCCGGAAAATCGCCGGTAATGTTCCAAAACATTACCGGCGACTCCAACCGTCGCCGGCAATGTCAAGCCGAAAATTTCCGGCGATTTTCCGGCCGGAATTTCGCCGTAAATGTGTGCCTCGACATTGTCGGCGACGGTTGGAGTCGCCGGTAATGTTTTGGAACATTACCGGCGATTTTCCGGCGTAAAGTCGCCTGTAATGTCTTCATTTCTGGCGACTTACTCCGTCGCCGGCAATGTCTCTTATATTAGACGAAGATTGCATCAGCTCGATCATTCTTTCATTTTGATCGAAAAAAATCCAGAGAAATCGAAAGAAGGAAAATGTACGCTCTGAAATCGATCCTTCGGTATATTGTAAAAATTAAGGCGCGCGTCGAAAACTCGATCACTCGGGAAGCTATATATATAGGTACGTGTATATATACGTATATGTGTATGTATATATATATATATGTGTGTGTGTTGATCAAATCCAATTCGTGAGATATATATATATATATGAAATGTTGTTGATCGATGTCACGCACCGAAACGAGAAAACTGCTTGTAGTTAATCTTATCTTGTGTCTGAATTAACGACTGGTATTATCGTAGTGTTATCGGAGCCAGGCTTAACAGAGCCTCCTACCTAGTCAAATACGTTTTGAATTGAAAAAAAGAAGAATACCATGCATCATCGAGTACTGAATTGAATTCAGAGAATTTGTGAATTGAATTGAGATATCGCGTCGATTATTAGTAGTGAATGTGTGTATATATATATAATTAATACGTAAAATTGTTAGAATTTTCAGGATGGACAAGAGTTGGATGAGCCTCGAAAGATGGGATGTCAGATATCACCAGGGAATTAGGAGTTTTGTGGATTTTGTGAAGGCTAATTGTGGACACACTACACTTCATTATTGCCCGTGTAACGAATGTAAGTGTCGCAGCGATCGAGTTCGTTTTCCCATTGATAAAGTCCAGAAGCACCTGAGTAAATACGGGTTTTGGCATAAGTACCCTTGTTGGATTTATCACGGTGAACCATCGTTAGCGGGTCCGCATGATCATGGACAATTTGGTGAGAGGGCCAGACCACGCTATGATCATGGATATTTTGCTGATAGAGGCAGTCCATCCTATGATCCAACATCGATGTTAATCAATGATATGTTTCCTCATGAGAGCGGTGTATTTGCTAATGAAGCACCAAATGTCCCTCCCATCGTTGAGGGTTTCCCCCATATCGAGCCAGTCGAGCCATTACCTCGAGCTCATGTCAACACAAGCGGTATGGACAAGTACAACAACCTGATTGCATTACAACAGACTCCGGTGTACGACGGTTGTAGTAAGACTGTTCTTGAAAGTGTGATGGGAGTGATGAAGCTTAAAATGGAGAACAAAATGTCTGTCAAAGCTGTGGATTCTTGGTTGAAGTGGACTGCTTCGCTACTGCCACCCGGTCATCGTCTTCCTACAACTCATCATAAGGTGCGACATATCCTGAAAGATCTTGGGCTTTCCTACATCAAAATCCATGCATGCAGATATAATTGTATTCTCTTCTGGGGAAAAGATCTCGAAGACCTTGAAGCCTGCCCGGTATGTTTTACAGAAATGTATAAGTTGACTCCTGCAGGCAACAAGAAAGCTGTGAAAATACTTCGATATTTCCCGCTTATTGATAGGCTGGAGCGGTTGTTCATATGTGCTTTCACGGCCGAGGCAATGAGATGGTGGGCTGAGAGGAACTTGCCTGACGATGACACCCTTATACACCCTTCCGACGGAGAGGCTTGGAAGCACATGGTCAGGGAGTTTGATCATTTTGCAGCAGAGGTCCGAAATGTTTAGCTAGGGCTCTCATCTGACGGATTCAACCCTTTTGGCAACATGAGTCTTCAATACAGTATATGGCCAGTTATTTTGGTACCGTACAACCTTCCACCATGGATGTGCATGAAGAAGGAATACAATATGCTGACTCTGTTAATTCCGGGCCCGGGTTATCCAGGCAAGTGTCTCGATGTGTATTTGAGGCCTTTGATTGAGGAGCTTAAGTACCTGAGTGAGTGTGGCCACCCCACTTACGATAGGTTCAAAAACGAGATGTTTCAGATGCATGCCATGCTTGTTGGCACCATCAGTGATTTTTCTGCCCGTGGTATGTTGTCGGGCAACGTTACAAGGGGTTACAGGGCTTGTTCAGAGTGCATGACGGTTGATTGTTGCAGTCCTCATTGCAGTAAAATTGTTCAGATGCGTCACCGTTGTTGGCTTCCATATGATCACCCATTTAGGCAGGATCCAGACGCGTTTAATGGGACTGTGGAAACAGGTGTGGCACCCAGGCGATGGACAGGGGAAGAAATTTTGGAAGTGTTGAATGAATATGATTTTGGCCAACTGAGCAATCATCCTGACATAGTCGCGTCAATTCCAGACAAGCCCGAAAGGTATAAGTTTTGGACACACAAGAGCATATTCTGGGAACTCTCATACTGGCCCAGGTTGCCTATCAGACACTACCTAGATGTCATGCACATAGAGAAGAATGTGTGTGAAAGTGTTGTGGGCACAGTTCTTAACTTGGAGGGGAAAACAAAAGACATCCCTAAGGCACGCATTGATCTGAAAGCAATGGGTATGCGGAAACATTTGTGGTTAAGAGATGGTAAGAGAAAAATGCCGCAAGCTCCTTACACCGTCAAGCCGAAGCATAAGCATGAAATTTTTGGTGGCTGAGTAATGTCAGGTATATATTCTTATGGCTACGCAGGAATTTGGCCTTAAATTTTTACCGGATTATGGTTATATGCGAGAAATATAATTGTTGCCTATGGATATATATATATATATATATATATGCAGGTATCCTTATGGCTATGCAGGAAATATAAGCAGGTGTGTTAACTTCCGGGACAATAAGATGTACGGATTAAAGAGTCATAACTGCCATGTACTGCTTCAACGCCTTTTCCCTATTTTCATTCGAGGGTACCTGCCCAAAGAGGTGGTGGAGCCATTGGTGGCCTTGTCAAGATTCTTTCAGAAGTTATGCACCAGGGAAGTTAAAAAATTAGACCTCAGGGAGATGCAAGATGACATCATTTTTATCATGTGCAAGCTTGAGAGGATATTTCCCCCAAATTTTTTCGACATAATGCCTCACCTGATGATCCATCTTCCCGAACAATTGTTGCTTACCGGTCCCGTATACTACACTTGGATGTATCCTATGGAAAGGTACAAATTATTCATACTTTTGGTGGAAATCGGAAATTTATATGTAAATTCTTATTTTTTAAGTAAGTTAACATGCACTTGTTAACTTGTAGACAATTGGGAGCCTACAAGGACTATGTGAAGAATAAATATGCACCTGAAGGGTGTATCGCTGAAGCATATCTTGCGCACGAGTGTGTAACGTACACCAAAGTGTACATGGGAGCGCTTGAGGACCCCCAACAACAGATGCCGATATATGAACCCCAGTTCAACCTTTCTATCATCTCCAGTGACGTGGTAGTACAGGGAAGCTTGCCAAAGTCGTACAAATTGGATGGAAATGAGGTAGCCATTGCCCACTGCTCGGTACTGATTAACTGTCATGAAGTACAATATTGGAAAAACTATCATCTTCACTGCCCTGCTATTGCCGGAAATGTTGATTACCACAACAAGACGTTTGCAAACTACTTTGGTCAATGGGTAAGTATATGTGTATATGTATATTTTTATATATATCCTTATATAGCATGTACGTATGTACGTGGTTTTGTGGTTTCAAGATGACATAATTTCTTCTGTACGTATTAATATATGGACGTTTTCAGATGAACCATGTAGCAAATGATGGTTGCCCAGAGTGGTCAAACGAATTGAGGGTCCTGGCGATGAAACCGATAGCTTCAAAAGTTTACTCGATGTGTCAGGTCAATGGCGTCAAATTTATATGTGAAAATCGAGACGACCGACTGAAAACACAGAATTGTGGGGTGATGGTCCATGGTGGGCAGGATGGCAGTTACTATTACGGTGTCCTTCATTCAGTTGTTGAACTAATTTATGGGAACCACATGAAAGTACACTTGTTCAAGTGTAGATGGTTTGATACTAGCCCGGAGAACACAAGGACCGATCAGTACGGAACATTTTCGGTGAATACTGCTACTACCTGGTATGAAGATGACCCTTTCGTTCTTGCCTCATCAGTAAAACAAGTGTTTTACCTGGACGATCTTCTTAACAAAGTCCCGTGGAAGGTGGTTAACCATGTTGCTCATAGAAACATATACAGTGCTGCCACACTTGGTGATACCGCAGATGATGAGGAAGTTACTGCATACCAAGAGCCGAACGTTTTTGACATTCCGGAATCATCTACGATTCGCCTTAATAATGTGAGATCTGGGAGTGTGGTTCGAATTACTGGGGCAGAACTTCTCGATGTTAATCCATATGAAGTTGACGCTGATTTAGATGACGAGGAGACACACATATTGCCAGAGGTTACCTATGAAACCGAGTCAGACTCAAGTGATGACGATGATTACGATTATCATCCTTAGTACGTTAATGATGTCGTCGGAAATCGTAGACGGAAAATGTAGTCGGAAAATGTAGTCGGAAAATGTAGTCGGAAATTGTAGTCGGAAATTGTAGTCGGAAAATGTAGTCGGAAATTGTAGTCGGAAAATGTAGTCGGAAATTGTAGTCGGAAAATGTAGTCGGAAAATGTAGTCGGAAATTGTAGTCGGAAAATGTAGTCGGAAAATGTAGTCGGAAATTGTAGTCGGATAATTTTCGGGAAATGTCAACATTACCAACGAGTTATAAGCAACTCGTTGGTAATGACATTACCAACGACTTAACTCGTTGGTAATGACATTACCAACGAGTTAAGTCGTTGGTAATGTCATTACCAACGAGTTGCTTATAACTCGTTGGTAATGTCATTACCCACGAGTTGATGTCGTTGGTAATGACATTACCAACGAGTTATAAGCAACTCGCCGGCAATGTTGTCTGGATAGAAACTGGGTGGTCGAGCCCGAGCTTCATTTCTCCTCCTCCTCCTCTCCCTCTCCTCCTCCTTCGGCGAAAACTAGCTCACCTCCTCCTCCTCTCCCTCTCCTCCGATCCTCTCCCTCACCTCCTCTCCTCTCCCTCACTTCCTCCTATTTCTCCTCCTCCTCCTCTCCACCGAGTCATCTCCTCTCCTCCTCCGATCCTCTCCTCCTCTCCTCCTCCCCTCCTCCCCTCCTCTCCTCCCCTCACCTCCGTCGCCGGCAAAGCATATCGGACTCCACCATGGCAGGTCCGATCCTCTCTCTCTCTCTCAATTTTTAATTATTTTTGTGTATGTGTATGTGTATGTGTATGTGTATGTGTATGTGTATGTGTATGTGTATGTGTATGTGTATGTGTATTGTATTTATATGTGATGTATATATATAGGTATGTGAAAATTTTGTGATGTATATATATGTGAAAATTATGTATATATGTGGTTTGGATGAATATGTGATGTATATATATGTGAAAATTAAACCTAATTAAGATGCATGCATGATGTATATATATGTGTAAAAAATGTGGAAAATTAATTAGGGTTTGTGATTTGGATGAATATGTGAAAATTAAATTTAATTAAAATGCATGATGTATATATATATATCGAAAATGTATATATGTTAATTTATGTGATATAGTTGTTAATTAATCGTATAAATGAAGGTGGAAATCGGAACCGTTTGAAACCGGAACTGTTTGGAACCGAAACCGTTTGTAACATAACGGTTCCGGTTACAAACAGTTCCGGTTCCAAACGGTTCCGGTAGCCACCGAAATTCAAGGTAGCCACCGAAATTCAAGGTAGCCACCAGTCAACGCCAGAGCAAGACCAAGGTAGCCACCGAAATTCAAATGAGTACATGGATTACTTCGACCCTGACCCGCAAGTTCCTCGACCTGACTTGTAGTTGTAGTTAATTTTCGTATCGTCGTTGCTATTTGTACTGTAACGTTGGACATTTATGTGTACTGTTGAACTTGTATGATTGTACGGTTTATGTCTTTCAATGCAGGTTCTGGAATTGGGCCCAATCCAGAACCGCGTTTTTTTTTCAAAATTTTTCCACACATTGCCGGTGACATGGACCTCAGTCGCCGGCAATGTCTGACATTCCGGCCACGGCGGCGCTGCCATTGCCGGCGACGCCGTCGCCGGTAATGTCCGAGACATCACCGGCGACGCCGTCGCCGGCAATGTCAACACCGGCGGGGAATCTCCGGGGACGTCATTGCCGGCGACTTGTCGCCGGGGACGTCATTGCCGGCGACTTGTCGCCGGTAATGTCAATTCCGGCGAAAAAAAAAGACAAGGCCGGCGACGGGAGGTCGCCGGTAATGTCTCCATTTCTGGTAGTGGGGGGGGGGGGGGGTGGGTAGCCATCTAGTATATATATAGGGCCACTGACCCACAAATCATTTGAAACTTGTATTTTTTCCCAAAACTCATGCAGAGTGATATTTGTACGTATTTAGTAATAAAAATAATATTTAATAGTAAAATAACGTATTAATAGAAAAATTACCTCTTTCTCTCCAGAAAAACATAACTAGCATTCGTCATGTCACTAATTCACCTATGAGCTTCTTGCCTATCTAGTTACTAATGCAAACAGACTCACTGTTGAATGCTTTTTAGTAAAGAAAATGTTACTTTTTAGTGACAAAACTAAACCCAGATAAGTATACTCTATGTGTTATGGAAGTATACTATCTATGTTATGTAAGTATACTAAGGTCCATGAATTTGCTAAGGCCATCTCCAGTCTTGAGGGGCAGTATTTGGCCCTGGGCTATAATTTAGCCCTTCAAATATACTATTTTAATAAATAGTAAGGGCTATATTTTGTGTCATCTCTAATCCGTAAGGGCTATAATTTAAATTTTTATAATATTTTGTTAATTCAAACTTTTAAATTTATATATATATACAATAGTGGAGGCCATATTTGGAGAACGAAACACCATCAGAAAAAACATTATAGCCGATGAAATCAAGAAAAAAAGGCCGACAACTATTTTTATCGTTGGCTATACTATAGTATAGCCAACAGAAAAATGGGGTTGTCGGCTATAGTTTTCAATTCATTCGTTGGCCATAGTATTATAGCCGACGATAAAAAAAAATTCATCAGTTTTTGCCAGAAAAAATCGTCGGCTATAATTTGACTAAAGCCGATGAGTTTTTCGACTAAAGGCAACAACATTTTTAATGTCGTCGGCTAAAGTTCTTTATTATAGATCTGGGCAATAGCTTAATCATTAAAAAAAAATCGGTGAGAAAAACACAAAACGCTCTGAAATAGTTAGGTGTTGTCGAAAGTAGTCCAAAATGAGTTCGTGTAGCTATATCCCGGTACATATATATAGATACGTATATATATGTGTGTTGATTGTTGATTTAGAGTTGATTGTTGATTTTGAGTTGAGTTGAGTTGAGTTGAGTTGAGTTGATTTTGTGTTGAATTCGATGAAAATATATATAACTATATGTTAATTGTTGATATATATATATAGTATGCATATATATATGCGTGCTAATTTGTAATTAAGGAGTAGGAGAATTAATGTAATTTGTAGTTTAATGATATATACAGATATAATGATGAATTTTAAATTAGTGCATGTATATATATATATATGCGGTTGGAATTTTCAGGATAGACAAAAGTTAGATTTGTCTTGTAAAATGGGATCGAAGATATGGCGTTGGAATGTGGAGTTTTGTGGAATATGTGAAGGTTAATGCTAACGGGAATACAATTTATTATTGCTCATGTACGAAATGTCAGTGTCGCATCAATTTGTATCGTTTTTCCATTGATATAGTCTAAAGAAAAACGGGTTTTGGGATAAATACACATGTTGGATTTATCACGGTGAAACATCATCAGGAGGTCAGCATAATCATGGGCAATTTTCTGAGAGGGCCAGTACATCCAATGATCCAACAACGATGTTGCTCAACGATGTGTTTCCTTATGAGAACGGAGTATTTGCTCAAATACAAGATATCCCTGGCGTCGTTGAGGGTTTCCCTGTTATTAAGCCAGTCCAGCAATTCCCTAGAGCTGTCAACACTGCTGGTATTGACAAGTACAATAAGATAATTACTTCCAACAGACACCGTTGTATAAAGAGGTGTAATAAGACTGTTCTTGCAATGGTCATGGGAGTAATGAAGGTCAAAGTGGAGAACAAATTGAGTGTTAAGGTTATTGATGATTATCTAGAGTTGACTACTTCGATGCTGCTCCCCGAGCATCGCCTGCCTACCACTCATCGTAAGGTGCGGCATATCCTGAAACATCTTGGCTTTACCTATATCAAAATCCATGCATGCAGATATGATTTTGTTCTCTTCTGGGGGTAAAGATCCTGAAGGGAATGATCTTGAAAACCTTGATGCATGTTCGGTATGTCACACAGATAGGTATAAGTTGACTCATGTAGGGAATAAGGAAGCTGTGAAGGTACTTCGGTATTTCTTGTTGATTGATAGGCTCGAACGATTGTTTATGTCTTCACACACGGCCAAAGCTATGAGATGACATGCTTAAAGAGATTTGCCTAACGATAATACCCTTATACATCCTGCTGATAGAAAGGTTTTGAAGCACATGGTTAGGGAGTTTTCTCATTTTGCATCAGAGATCCGAAATGTTTGGCTCAGGCTCTCATCTGAAGGATTCAACCATTTTGGCAACATGAGTCTTCAATATAGTATATGGCAAGTTATTTTGGTACCGTATAACCTTCCTCCATGAATGTTCATGAAGAAGGAATACAATATGCTGACTCTATTAATTTCAGGGCCGAGTTATCCAAGAAAGTGTCTCGACGTGTATTTAAGACCTTTAATTAAGGAGCTTAACTACCTGAGTAATGTTGGTCATCCCACTTATGACAAGTACAAGCACGAGATGTTCCAGATGCATGCCATGCTTGTTAGCACCATCAGTGATTTTCCTATCCACAGGATGTTGTCGGGCAACGTTAATAGGGGATATAGGGCTTGTTCAGAGTGCATGACTGATGAGTATGACACTCTATATTGCAGGAAGATTGTCCAGATGCGTTACCGTTGTTGGCTTAGACTTGATCACCCATTGCGAGAGGATGCCAAGGCATTTGATGAGACTGTAGAAAACGATGTGTAACCCAAGAGATGGACATGGGATGAAATTTTTGAAGTGCTGAATGAATACAATTTTAGGCAGCTCAGCAAGCATCCTGATATAGTGGCGGCAATACCTGACAAACCCGACATGTATAAATTATGGACACACAAAAGCATATTTTTAGATCTCCCGTACTGGAGTAAGTTGCCGATCAGGCACTACCTAGATGTCATGCACAAAGAAAAGAATGTGTGCGAAAGTATGGTGGGCATAGTGCTAAAATGGGAGGAGAAAACTAAAGACGGCCCTAAGGCACGGATTAATTTGAAAAGATTTGTGGTTGAAAGAAGAGAAGAAAAAAATGCCTCAAGATCCTTACATAGTTAAGCCTGACCAGAATAATGAAATTTTTAGATGAATGGGTCATGTTAGGTATCCTTCAAGCGATGCAAGAAATATAGGTCGATGTGTTAACTTACAGGACAATAAAATGTATGGATTAAAGAGTCATGACTGCCATATACTGCTTTAACACCTCTTCCCTGTTTTTTTAATCATACATGCTCCGTCAGGTGGTGGAGCCATTAATTGCGTTAATTTACGGGACAATAAAATGTACGGATTAAAGAGTCATGACTACCATATACTGCTTTAACGTCTCTTCCCTGTTTTCAATCAATCATACATGCTGCTTCGTTAGGTGGTGGAGCCATTAGTAGCGTTGTCAAGATTTTCTCAGAAGTTATGCACTAGAGAAATGAAAAAAATCAGACCTCAGGGAAATGCAATAGGACATCATCTTTATCATGTGCAAATTTGAGAGGATATTTCTCCCAAATTTTTTTTGACATCATGTCTCACCTGATGATCCATCTTCCTAAACAATTGTTGCTTACTAGTCTAGTACACTACACTTGGATGTATCTTATGGAAGGTACGATTCAACATTCGAAGATGAATCTGTTTTTATATAAAATTATTTTTCAATAATCATAACATGCACTTTGCAACTTGATAAACAACTAGGGAACTACAAAGACTATGTGTCTAATAAATCCACACCAAAAGGATGTATAGCTAAAGCATATCTTGCGCACGAGTCCGTAATGTACACCAAGTTATATTTGGGAGCGTTGGAGGACCCTCCACAACATATGCCGACAGATGAACCACAATTCAATCTTTCTATCCTCTCCTATAACGTTTAAGTTTATGGATGGTTTCCAAACTCGTACAAGTTGGAACCATATGAGCTAGTCATTGCCCATTGGTGGGTATTGATTAACTGTCTACAAGTTCAATATTTACTTTCCAGAAGTTGTCGGTGATCTTGAGTACCACAATAGGGAGTTTGCAAACTATTTGGCTTATGGGTACGTCTATACACACACACACACACACACACACACACACACACACACACACACACACACACACACACACACACACACACACACACACACACACACACACACACACACACACACACACACACTCCTATATATAATTCGCTATATGCATATAAAAAGTTAATGGTTGCAATTATTTTTTCAGATGAACTATGTACAATTTAATAGTCACCCAAACTGATCACACGAATTGAGGCTTTTGGTGATGAAACCGCTAACTTCAAGAGTTTATCCGATGTGTAAGGTCAATGACGTGCAATTTATATGTGAACATAGAGACGGCAGATAGAGAACACAGAATTCTGGGGTAATGATGCATGGTGGCCTTCATGGCATTGACTATTACGGTATTCTCCATTCAATGGGTGAACTAATTTATGGGGAAGGCATGACAGTGCACTTGTTTAAGTGTAGATGGTTTGATACTAACCCTCAGAACACAAGGACCGATCAGTATGAAATATTTTCGGTGAATACTGCTAAAAGCTGGTATGAAGATGACCCTTTTGTTTTTGCCACAGCGGCCAAACAACTGTTTTATCTTGATGATCTGGTGCACAAAGATGGGTGGAAAGTAGTCAACTATATTGTTCCTAGAAACATATACAACACAGCTACACTTGGAGAGGCCACAGATAATGAAGAAGATATTGCATACCAAGAGCCGAACGCAATTAGTATTCCTGAATCCTCTACAATTCGAGTGAATAATGTGATACTGGGTCGTGTGATTCCATGTCGTGAGAAACATGTTGAACCAATTGATGTTAATCCAAATGAAGACAATGAAGACTTCGGTGATGAGGAGCGGCACATATTACTAGAAATTAACTTGGATATCTAGGAAGACTCAAGCGATGATTTTGACTATAAGCCTTGGTTAAATAGGAATTTGTGTTAAACATGTTTTCATATGAGGCCAATTTTTTAAAGTATTTTCATACTTCTGAATATAGCGATGATTCTGATTATGAGTCTTAACTAGTTAAACATGTATTTGTGTAAAACGTGTTTCCACTTGACACTAATTTTTCAAACTATTTTCACACTATACCCGACGACATTGACACGTGTTATCGGCTATACTATAGCCGACGATATTATACATGAAGATCGTCGGCTTTACTATAGCCGACAACTTTTTTAGTCATCGGCTATAGTTATCACAATTTAATCCCATAACCGCTCATACCATGCCTCTTCTCGCACCCAAACCCTAAAACCGCCGCCCAGAACTGAACCCACCGCCCGCTGCCGCTGCTCACCCAGGACTGCCGCTGCCAGCCGACTCTCTCTCTCTAATTTTCAGGTTATCTCTCTCTCTCTCTCTCAACACATATTGTCTAGGGTATTTTTTTTATTGTGATTTTTATAGTTCAGGGTTTTGGATGTGTTGTGATTTTGATTTTGTGATGAAGTTATGGATGATTGTGATTTTGTGTGTTCAGGATGATTATGGATGATTGAGGGAATTGATTATGTATTATTGAGTAATTGATGTTTGCTAATGGATTTTGATTGTGATTAAGGTTTCTGATATGTGTTATTGAGATTATGTTACTGATGATGATAAGATTGTGAATGAGGTTATGTTAGTGATGATGTTAGTTAGTTTAGATGTTAGCATTATGATTGTGGTATGTGAATAATATTGTGTATGCTTGAAAGTGTTGGATTCATGGTTGTGTTATATTTGGTTAGATTGGTATTGGACAATTATATGTAATTGGTATTGCATATTTGGTTAGATTGTTATTGGCAATGGATTGTTGGTTATAGGTGTGGTAGTGATGATGTATATGTCTTGAAGTAAGTGTGTTGTGGCATTGTTTAGATTTGTTAATGTTGTCCTATGGTTAAGTAGGAATGATAATTGCAGATTATATGTATTTGTGTGATTTATGAGTGGTTTTTAATTGTAGGTATCATGAATTTGTTCGACAAAGGGAAGAATGGATCTCAAAAAGGAAATAGGTATATCGCCGACAGTTCCGGTCCGCCTCTATAACCAACCCACATGCCATATCTAGCGGCCCTCAGTTCAGCTCTCGACACCATCAACTACTTCAGAAGATGTTGTGACGACCCGGACCAGAATCAGCAGTATGATCAACTATATACGTGAGTTACTGCATAGTCGCAGAGTTCCGACAGTATTTGAATCGCCAGGTTTGATAACGACTTAATCATTGGCCGAGAATTGGAGCTGGGTCTCTTCTCGAGAGTCATTGTACGTATGATTTCAAGTTCGTGGGCGGTTCCGGATCGTTATTTGGACGACCGAGGAATTAATTATGAATATTTGAAGTTCGGGTTTAAATGGTGGACTTCTTAGCGACTAAATTACCGAACGAGAATTTGGTTTCGACTTCTTCACGGAAGTTGTAGATAATTTAATTTTGAGCACGTGGGAACTTCTGGAGCATTGTTCTGAGTTACGAAGATTAAGTTGTGATTATTTCCGATTGTTGAGTATTTAATCGGGTAAGTTTGTGTTTGAGTTGAACAGTTGACTTTTTATCCGGTTTGTCGAAGTGTTTAAATTTGGGTGATAATTGAAGAATATGTCGAGTCGAGTTTGTTGCCGTGAGAATTATCGGGATCGGAATTACGACGAGAAAGTTACGGGTATTTGAAGTTTGTCGAAAAGATAAATAAGAAGTTTCCAAAAATGGAAGGCCTATAAATAGAAACTTTCTATTTTGGGAAGTCAACACTTACCATTTTGGGGGTTGACCGAGTTGACCGAGTCAACTCGGTGGTGTGAGAGAAGACCGACGGCGAACGGCGGTGCTCCACGGTGGCGAGCCCCTTCGGCCACCTCCGAGCTCGGGCTTTATCCCAATCGATGCGTCTTGGCATCCCGAGCTCGTCTCCAACCTCCCTCCACGGCATGGCTCGCCGGAGGAGCTCGATTATCCGGCAAGAAATAAGTGGTTTTTGTGTGAATTCGGGTTGCATGAAATTTGCCGATTCGAGCTACAATTTGGACTGGGTTTTGTAGCCCTCATCTCCATGATTCTACCATGTAAGTTTGGTGCTCTAATTTTGATTGTGCTTGGAGAATTTTGGATGTGAAATTTGTGTACCAATTCGGTTTTGCTTGAAATTGACATGGTTAGAGTGAGAATTGGACTTCGATGCAGTTGACAAAGTTGCTCAGTGGGTGGTTTTGCATGGAATAGGGGTTGCTCCGCTGAGAAATCTCACGTTTGGTGGCGGCGCCGCCGTGGGCGGTGGTCAACGGCGGTCAAAGTTTGACATTTTGGGATTTTCGACAAGTTGCATGTCATTTCACTCGAAATCGCGCCCCGATCGCAGTGGGGAGGTTCGATTTTCGAATTCAGCATCCGAAAGTATAGCGAGGTATTGAGGTGTAATTTACGGATTTTCGACGATTCGTCGACATTGAATTTCGTGTTTCCGAGAACGGTGGTTTCTCGTGATTTGTTTTGAATTGTCGAGTTATGATTTTGAGAAATGGATTTTGTGAATATGCAGGGGTTCATGATCGTTCGTTTGGCGAGGGACTTTCCGCCGGATCACGGGTTAACACGAACTGCGTTACGCTAGTTTGTGAGTGGACAATTTCTTTTCACGGATTATTTGCGAGTCTTTTTATACGATTTTCGAACTTGAGCATGCGTACGAGATTACGAGTTATACGAGCATGTGTTAACTGATTATGCTTATATCATTATATATTACGTATATGCATTTATATGCTGTTTATTGCATTTGCATCGAACTGTTCATGATTTGGTTTACACAGAGTACAGTTTATATATGATGTTGTATCGATACACTTGCATCCCGGCTGATCCCCGAGGATGTGTGCCAGGGGAGGCTGTGATTCCTGACCCGAGGCCTTTACCGGGAGGAGGCAGACCTCTGACCTGAGGCCTTTCTGGCTAGAGTCACGTGTGGGTCTGGGATCCCGTGATTCGGACTGTACTAGCACGGAGGTGTCCATGAGTGACCCCGTGGGATTTTTACTTGCATGCTCAGTACGCTGGAGGAGTATGAGTTTACCTCGCGTATTTTATTATGTTTATTCATTCGACTCGCATATGTATTTATAACATATATTACTCGGTGAAAGACATTTATTTTCGTCCACTCACTCTAACAGTTTTCATGTCTTTCCCCATGAATTTTCGGTTTCCGTGCCCAGTTTGCAGTTCGGATTCTGGTGTCGCACGTCGTGGTCGGAGGCATAGTGCTCGAGCTACCTTATTTCTTCCAGTAGGTTTATTGTTCTACCTACTGTGGTATATGTATATAATTATACATTAGAAGTCGCTCTGAGTGTTCTGTTGTATATATTATACGATTTTACTCCGGATTTCAGTAAAGTACAGATATATTTATTGTTTTACTTTACTGTTGATATATTGAGAAATCCGGATGGGATTGGTACCCACGGTTTGCTTTTTGTGGCATAGGATGAAGTGTATTTTCCGCATGCAGGTAATGGTAATTCCACGTTAGTAACGAAACTCTGCCAAAATTTCTACGGTTTTTGTTGGTTCGTGTTTTCGAAAGGGTTTGATTTCGGTTTAATGAGCTAAATCGGGGTTGGGTCCTTTCAGCTTGGTATCAGAGCATTAGGTTATAGGTTCTGTAGACTTCTGTAGTCGTGTTTACTAAGCGTATTTGAGAATGTACAGCATGTCTGGAATGGTGACCCGACCGGCCGGCGGATACTCATCAATATTTTGGGTGTTGTATGCTTTCAAATATTTAAAGTTCCATGATTACGTTCCACTTGTTGTGAACGATATTTTATTCATTAGGATGCCTCCTAACGTGCTTTCCGTGTCGTTTCGGTTGTAGATCCTGTCGAGGATCAATCGACGCGTGATTTTCCAGTGAATTGTGGGTTTGTGTGAGCATTATGGGTTCAGAGAACTATGTGGCACGGTTTGCCTGGTTGTGTGTGTAAGAGTGTCTGCATGTTGCCTCAGAGCAGAGAATTGTGGCAGTTGATGTTGCCTGAGTCAGATTGTTGTATTTGGTGGGCTGATATTGTGTGAGTTCCGGTTGCGACTCCATGGCCTACATTCAGGGTGTTGTTTATACGGTAATGGTTTAATCAGGCTACTCAGCAATCGAATGTGGATTGTTTACCCACCTGAGGCAGAGATGCGTTGTTCACATGCTTGTCCATGTTAGCACGTGTTATGTGGCTTCAGAGGAAGCAGTGCACGAAGTTCGAGATAAGTTTGAACCTGAACATCAGAGAGAGTCTGATTGTTTTGCCTCGAGATAACCGTGAGGAGCTTAGTGTGCTGCACTCAATGGCGAGGCTATCGAGAAAGAAAGGTGTACGCGGTTTTCGATGTGATGGTTTGGGGAAAGTGGACTTAGTCGAGATTTTGATGAGGTTGAGTTCTGACACCTCGGGATCAGTGACTCCATCAGGCTGTGGTTTTTTTTCGATTATGTTGAGGGTCATCAGATCAAGCAGAGGATCCGTTTGATGATGGCGGAGATCACGGTGTAGCGGACTTGCTCCTATGGCATGAGTTTGGGCGATCGTAGGTGATCCTTTCACGCAGCAGGTGTTGCGGTGACTTGTGTTCGTGGAGCACTTTCAGTTGCCATTGCGGTGGCCAGGAGGGTCACGTTACGAGGGAGCACCCCCAGCCAGCTGTTGTAGCGGTTCGGCAGCTCAGAGTTCACGAGGTGGTCATGAGGTTGTTTCTGGAGTTTGACCAACGCAGCCTTTTAGATGAGTTATTCAACAAGTCGCAATTGACGTGGGCGGCTAGTTGGGCATGTTGGAGTTCGTGCCATGACCTTGTTTGAGGACAGACGTTTCTCCGAGGTTACTGTTGTTTGATATTCATGGCTATTGTACCTGCATCTCCACTTCTGAGGTTTTGGAGAGTGTTGCATCCATCCGGAGGTCGCGAGATCCTTGTTGGAGGTTATGTGTTAACCATAGATCTGTTATAGTAGGACATCGTGGTTTTGATGTGACTATGAGTATAGACTTATTGACGATGCGTTTGGCTGTGTTCGAGTACCTCGAGAAGGAGGTTGTGTTTCGACGACCAGACTTTCCCCGAGATACTGTTTCGTGGTGATGGTCAAGCGGATGATGGAGACGAGTTGTGTTATTTGCTTAGCTTATAATGTGGATACTACGGATGTTGTGCCCGACATTGGTGATGTTGAGGTGGTTCCCGAGTTTCCAGATGTGTTCCGGAGGAGTTACTAGGTGTTCCTGCAGTTCGGGAGAATGACTACACCATTGAGCTTGTACCGGGTGCTGGACTCATTTTACCGACGTCTTGTCGTTCGGAGCTAGCGAAGCTGATGGAGCTACAGTTTTGACTCCAGGAGTTGCTGGAGGAGGTTTCAGGAGATTTTGTGCGCCCTGCGTATTTGCGTGGTGTGCTCTTGCATTGTTTATACGGATGTTCGATGATTCGACGTGGTGGTGCATTGACTACTGGAAGCTTGATTTTCTTCAGAGAAGAGTGAGTATCCTTCGCTTCGGATTGACGATTGGTTTGATCAGCTTGTGAGAGCTTCAGTCTTTCGAAGATTGATTTCAGGTTCGGATACCATCAGTTGAGGATCGATGAGTCGAATGTGGTCTGGATGACTTTCGGATCTCGGTGCGGGCATCATGAGCTTTTGGTCATGCCATTTGGTTGACCAATGCCCCGTAGATCGTGTGGACTTAATGGACCATGTGTTCAGACGGTTTCTGGACGAGGTTGCGGTCATGTTCGTTGGCAATATCCTGATGTATTCCAGAAGTGTGGGCCATCACCTGAAGCAATTGTGTGTGGTTTGCGAACTTCGCGAGATAATCAGCTATTTGCGAAGTTCAGCCAGTGTGAGTTTTGGCCGATTAGCGCGAAGATGTTGGGTTGTGTGATGTTATCCGAGGGAGTTGGCGTGGATCCTGATCAGATAAAGGCCATGTTGGTTTGGGATTGCCCTACCATTGTACCAGAAATTGGGAGTCTCTGGGGTTTGGCAGGCTATTATCGACAACTTGTACGAGATTTTCCCGGATTGCCACATTACTTTCCGGATTGACGAAGAAGGTGTCAAGTTTGGGTTGTTCGATGCACGCGAGGAGAGTTACTTACTCCTGTAGGATGGTTGACCGTTGTTTCGATTTTGACCCTACCTGATGATCGTGATGAGTTCGTGGATTACGGTGATGCATCGCGGTTTGGATTTGGTTATGTTTTGATGCTGTGTAGCAGAACGGTGGCTCATGGTTCAGGCAGTGGGAACCTTATGTAGCTACGTATCCTGTGTATGGTATTGGGTGTGGCTGTCCTTATGTTAGCATCAGAGAGTTGGAGATACTACTGCTATGGCGTGCAGCGAGGTGTAGGACGTATATTGATCACTTGAATTTCATCCACATGCATTCTCGGCCAGATTTGGGCTTGAGGCAGTGTAGATGGTTGAGGTCGACTAACGACTATGGCTGCACCTTTGAGCCTGTTCGGGAAAGGCTAAAGATTGTACATTGACCATCCGTCTGGGATGTTGTTGCTGATGCATTCAGTTGAAAGTCGGGAGCTTCAGTGTTTCATGTGTGTGTGGCTCGAGTTTCCGTGTTAGCCGAGTTGCGAGCTATGAGGGCTGAGTTCAAGTGTGATGATGTTGAGGCACGAGGTTTCACGCGCATTTGGCGCTAGTGGTACGGAAATGTGTCTGATACTTCGAGTTTACTACTCATGACGCAACATGAAGAGCAATATAGCAGCTTGTGTGTGCAGATGCCACATTTGTCGACAGGCGATGGCTAGGAGGCAGAGACTTGCCGGAGAGTTACAGCCATTGGAGATTTCTGGTTAGACGTGGCGTTTGTCGCTGTGGTTTGTGTGCTAGTACGTATTTCAGTGTGTGATACCAGTTGTTGAATCTTTGTGGATCATTTGACGAACTCAGTACATTTCCTTGTACTTTTGGAGATGATTTCAATAGCAGACTGGCATAGTTGTGTTTGGACGGAGATTGTCCATTCTGTGGTATACCTGTGTTCCAGTTTGTTGACCGAGATAATCAGCTACAACAGAATGTTGACGAGCTTTTCAACGAGCATTGGGGACCAGATTACAGTTTGGTACCGGTTCTTATCCTCAGATTGGCGGGCGATCTTTGAGGACTATTCAGACCTTGGAGGGCATATTGTGGACCTCGGAATTGCAGTTCCGGAGGATTTGGGACCAGCAGTTTCAGCTGTTCGAGATTGTATGCAGTACCAGTTTGTGGACCACTATGATTATGACGTTGCATGATATCGTTTGAGGAACGATGTTGTACTCCATTGTGCTGGAGAGAGTTTGGTTTGAGTTTGAGTTGATGTTTGACTCGAATTTTGTGGAATGTGCTACCACAGACTGTCAGATTAGCGGAAATGGGCTGATAATTGCTCGAATTCGATGTGTGGGTTATGTTGATATTAGTGTGTTGAATTGTGATTTGCCATGTTGTTTTGATCCGTGGTGGTCATAGGCGAGTTTGTGTTATGTCGTATAGTTCGGCATCGCCTATATTGTTGGCTTTTGTGTGTGTTGTGTTCCGTGTGGCGGAACTATGTTTCAGGTTGTTATGTGTTGTGTACCCTATATGTTCCTTATGCAGGAACACTTGGCTATTGTGTGGAGCCAATTCAGATTTGTGATTTGCGGGTACAGGGATTTCAGCACGGAGCTATCTCCTATTGTGGAGTCAGTTGTTGGAGTTGTTCAGTTGACGTAGCCACTTGATAGTTGAGCTCTATGCAGAGGCAGTGCTCCTACCTTGTAGTTGGCAGACTCAGAAATTTTGAGGTCGAAATTTTTTAAGGGGGGTGGATTTGTAACGATCCGGACCAGAATCAGCAGTATGATCAGCTATATACGTGAGTTACTGCATAGTCGCAGAGTTCCGACAGTATTTGAATCGCCAGGTTTGATAACGACTTAATCATTGGCCGAGAATTGGAGCTGGGTCTCTTCTCGAGAGTCGTTGTACGTATGATTTCGACTTCGTGGGCGGTTCCGGATCGTTATTTGGACGACCGATGAATTAATTATGAATATTTGAAGTTCGGGTTTAAATGGTGGACTTCTTAGCGACTAAATTACCGGACGAGAATTTGGTTTCGACTTCTTCACGGAAGTTGTAGAGAATTTAATTTTGAGCTCGTGGGAACTTCTGGAGCATTGTTCTGAGTTACGAAGATTAAGTTGTGATTATTTCCGATTGTTGAGTATTTAATCGGGTAAGTTTGTGTTTGAGTTGAACAGTTGACTTTTTATCCGGTTTGTTGAAGTGTTTAACTTTGGGTGATAATTGAAGAATATGTCGAGTCGAGTTTGTTGCCGCGAGAATTATCGGGATCGGAATTACAACGAGAAAGTTACGGGTATTTGAAGTTTTTCGAAAAGATAAATACGAAGTTTCCAAAAATGGAAGGCCTATAAATAGAAACTTGCTGTTTTGGGAAGTCAACACTTACCATTTTGGGGGTTGACTGAGTTGACCGAGTCAACTCGGTGGTGTGAGAGAAGACCGACGGCGAACGGCAGGGCCCCCTCCGAGCTCGGGCTTTGTCCCAATTGATGCGCCTTGGCATCCCGAGCTCGTCTCCGACCTCCCTCCACGGCGTGGCTCGCCGGAGGAGCTCGATTTTCCGGCAAGAAATAGGTGGTTTTTGTGTGAATTCGGGTTGCATGAAATTTGCCGATTCGATCTACAATTTGGACTGGGTTTTGTAGCCCTCATCTCCATGATTCTACCATGTAAGTTTTGTGCTCTAATTTTGATTGTGCTTGGAGAATTTTGGATGTGAAATTTGTGTACCAATTCGGTTTTGCTTGAAATTGACATGGTTAGAGTGAGAATTGGACTTCGATGCAGTTGACAAAGTTGCTCAGTGGGTGGTTTTGCATGGAATAGGGGTTGCTCCGCTGAGAAATCTCACGTTTGGTGGCGGCGGCGCCGTGGGCGGTGGTCAACGGCGGTCAAAGTTTGACATTTTGGGATTTTCGACAAGTTGCATGTCATTTCACTCGAAATCGCGCCCCGATTGCAGTGGGGAGGTTCGATTTTCGAATTGAGCATCCAAAAGTATAGTGAGGTATTGAGGTGTAATTTACGGATTTTCGACGCTTCGTCGACATTGAATTTCGTGTTTCTGAGAACGGTGGTTTCTCGTGATTTGTTTTGAATTGTCGAGTTATGATTTTGAGAAATGGATTTTGTGAATATGCAGGGGTTCATGATCGTTCGTTTGGCGAGGGACTTTCCGCCGGATCACGGGTTAACACGAACTGCGTTACGCTAGTTTGTGAGTGGACAATTTCTTTTCACGGATTATTTGCGAATCTTTTTATACGATTTTCGAACTTGAGCATGCGTACGAGATTACGAGTTATACGAGCATGTGTTAACTGATTATGCTTATATCATTATATATTACGTATATGCATTTATATGCTGTTTATTGCATTTGCATCGAACTGTTCATGATTTGGTTTACACAGAGTACAGTTTATATATGATGTTGTATCGATACACTTCCATCCCGGCTGATCCCCGAGGATGTGTGCCAGGGGAGGCTGTGATTCCTGACCCGAGGCCTTTACCGGGGGGAGGCAGACCTCTGACCTGAGGCCTTTCTGGCTAGAGTCACGTGTGGGTCTGGGATCCCGTGATTCGGACTGTACTAGCACGGAGGTGTTCATGAGTGACCCCGTGGGATTTTTACTTGCATGCTCAGTACGCTGGAGGAGTATCAGTTTACCTCGCGTATTTTATTATGTTTATTCATTCGACTCGCATATGTTTTTATAACATATATTACTCGGTGAAAGACATTTATTTTCGTGCACTCACTCTAATAGTTTTCATGTCTTTCCCCTGGGCTTTTCGGTTTCCGTGCCCAGTTTGCAGTTCGGATTCTGGTGTCGCACGTCGTGGTCGGAGGCATAGTGCTCGAGCTACCTTATTTCTTCTAGTAGGTTTATTGTTCTACCTACTGTGGTATACGTATATGATTATACATTAGAGGTCGCTTTGAGTATTCTGTTGTATATATTATACGATTTTACTCCGGATTTCAGTAAAGTACAGATATATTTATTGTTTTACTTTACTGTTGATATATTGAGAAATCCGGATGGGATTGGTGCCCACGGTTTGCTTTTTGTGGCATAGAATGAAGTGTATTTTCCGCGTGCAGGTAATGGTAATTCCACGTTAGTAACTAAACTCTGCCAAAATTTCTACGGTTTTTGTTGGTTCGTGTTTTCGAAAGGGTTTGATTCCGGTTTAGGGAGCTAAATCGGGGTTGGGTCCTTTCAGACGTCGCAGCAGAATGTAGTGGCCCACCCCCATCTACCACACAACATGAGGTAGCTCTTAAGCAAAGACGACACCCCCATGCCCTCAACGGTAGGCTTTATGGGTCCCACACCTTCCAGTTCCCGTATGCCTTCCATTACCCGGCATGCGCCTTCTCCCTCTACGGCTCAAGCTCACTCTACCTCTCATGCTAGTGCTTCAGGGACCTCGTCGTCGAGGGTACCAAATGGACCACTGGGTACCTTCTTTATGCCTTCGAGCGTACTTGCCTTGCATGCACTACAAGAAAAACGTACTTAGATGACGGAAACAATGTCTGTCGTCTAAGACGTAGTTGGAGGATGGAACAACTCTTTCCGTCGTCCAAGTGGCCACTTGGACAATGAACTGACACGCCGTGGTCTGAGTGGCCACTTGGACGACGGGTACTAAGTCCGTCGTCCTTGTATACACTTAGACGATAGAAACATGCTGAGTCCATCGTCTAAGTTACCACTTAGACGATTCTCTGTCGTCTAAGTGAAGCATTATATAATGTCCATGCCGAACTCTCTTCCTCTCCGCTCGCTCGTCTCAACTTCATCTCCATATATATGTCGATCATTCAATTCTCTCTCTCTCTTGATCAGACTCTCCTCACACGTACGTACATGACGCATGCAAATTCTAGCTAGCTAGCACTATATCTGAGCATCAATTTGCCATATATCGGAGAAGGCTAGGTACGTACGTACGTAGTTAATTTCCCAACATAATTTAACGTTTATATATATAATTAATTGTACGTTTGATTGATTGCATTGTTGATAATTAGTACGTCTAATATATATTTATAATTAAGTTAGTTAATTGATGATATATATTAGTTAATTAATATATACCAGTAGTACGTATATATGCATGGATGTTTAAAAATATGGTTAATATTTAGTTAAAACGTAACGTACATGCATGTTAGACATATTAAAGTAATTGATGTAGAGTACGTATATTCACCAATAATTAATAAAGGTAATTATTGAAGGTAATTAATTAATAATTTAATTTAATATATTAAGGTAGTTGAAAATTTGTGTATATATATAATAGTTTCATATATAATTACTTTAAAATCAGTATATATATATATAATAGTTTACTAATATGATAATTAATTATTAAATTTCGTAGAAGTATGGACAAAAATTGGATGAAGTTGCGGAATAGAAGTGATGTCCGGTATATGGATGGAATTAGCAAATTTGTGAATTTTGCGATAGAACATGGTCAGGGAAAGAAGCGTTTCAGGTGTCTGTGCCAAAAATTTCTTAACTGTGAGTATGTGGAGGTTAATGTTATGGTGCAACACCTATATGAAAATGGTATGATGTGGAGTTACACTACGTGGAGCGAGCATGGTGAAGGAGTAGACTTCAGCTCAGGGTACAGTTACCATGGTGCATCATCCAGCAGTAGTAGTGCCGGCCCCCCTGCTTGAAACCCGACTACAGATTTAGTCCATGATGCGTTTTTGGGATTTAGTTATGGTGGACACCAACACCAAGAGATAGGTTACAATACCACTCATGGGCATGATGACACATTCCCCGCTGCTAACTTAGCCACTGACACTAGTAAAATGGATAAGTACAACAGGATGATACTTGAAGCGCAGACCCCGGTGTACCCTGGATGTCGAGAGAATGTGTTGCAATATGTGATGGAGCAAATGAAGATAAAAGTGAAGCACAAAATGTCATTCGATGCTTTTGACGAAATTCAAGAGAAAATATGTAAGTTGCTTCCTGATGATCACAATCTTCCTAAATCCCATTAGAAAGTTAGAAATATCTTGAGCAGCTTTGGCCTAAAGTACAGGATAATCGATGCATGTCCAAATGATTGTGTGTTGTTTTACAAAGAGTATAAAGATTTGGACTATTATCCCGTATGTGGGCAGTGCAGATATGAGCTGAATAGGAAGAGTTCAAAAAACATAATTCTTGTGAAGGTTCTTTGATATTTTCCATTGATTCCCAGATTGCAGCGTCCACTACAAGAAAAGGAGACATTACCGGCGACGGGAGGTCGCCGGCCTTGTCTTTTTTTTTCGCCGGAAATGTCATTCCCGGCGACGAGTCGCCGGCAATGACGTCGCCGGAAATCTCCCGCCGGTGTTAACATTGCCGGCGACGGGAAACGGCGTCGCCGGTAATGTCGGAGACATTGCCGGCGACTTGAGTCGCCAGCAATGGTTCCGCCGCCGTGGCCGGAATTTGTGACATTGCCGGCGACTGAGGTCCATGTCGCCGGCAATGTCAGAAAAAATTTTGAAAAAAAAACGCGGTTCTGGATTGGGCCCAATTCCAGAACCTGCATTGAAAGACATAAACCGTACAATCATACAAGTTCAACAGTACACATAAATGTCCAACGTACAGTACAAATAGCAACGACGATACGAAAATTAACTACAACTACAGGTCAGGGTCGAGGAACTTGCGGGTCAGGGTCGAAGTAATCAAAGTACTCATTTGAATTCCGGTGGCTAACTTGGTCTTGCTCTGGCGTTGACTGGTGCGGTGGTGGTGGTGGATAGCTAGGGAACGGAGGGACCGGGGCCGGGGGAGGTGTGGGGAACGGTTGTCCGGTAGTCTGAGCCTCGTACATCGTCCGCATCCATGTGTACATCTGAGCCTGCACCTGTGTCTGCTGCATTTGGTACTCGGCCATCTGCCTCTTTTGCTCCTCCAACTCCCTCTGCGTCCTATGAAGCTCCGCTGCGAGGTTACGACTAGAAGTTGAACTTCTTGACCCGGTAGAGTATTGTGAAGTGGTTTTCAATACTCCTTCGCCCGCCGAGCCCATTCCCCTACAGTAGTAGGTATTCTTTCCAGTCCCGCACGCTTTTGCCATGATCTGAGCCGCTATCGGGGGATCAAGCGGATCGATCTGAGAGGCATACTGGGTGACTTCTTCCTCGGAGCAGTCAGGATGGTTAGTCCGAGCTATACTCATGGTCACTTCTGTCGTCGCCTCCTCCACTCTCGCCTAATTGAAAAGCGAAAATGAACAACGTATTAACTAACAACATCTATTAATATCGAAAAATAGTTTTATTAACACATGGAGAGGCGAAAGACTTACCGCTTCATCAGGGCATTACGGATAGAACTTCTGATGAATATACACCAAGGGGTTCACTTCTTGTTGTTGCTGCGCCTTAGTCGACCAACCCATGTAGTTGAGTGAACCTGCATGATGGGCCCTGGTGTTTTTCAATCTATTCGCCCGGTTCGTCTTCGAAATCGCCTTGTTTGATAAACATATGGAAAAAAATTAGTAACTAACTATTTCAATCTGATACGATACATTAGGCTTGTAAGATATATTAAGGATGCATACCTGAGCTTTGGGGTGCTCGAAGTGGGCTATCAGCCACAGCCACTCGTACTCCCTAAACCGGAATTCGCTAGGAGTAGAACCTCGGCCTAGCTCCTTGTATACAGTGTAATGGGAAGAAAGCTCGTTCTTCCACTCTTTATACCTATATTAAAACAAGGAAAAAAAGTTAGAGATATTAAAACAGTTGATAAACAAAAATCTAACTCGATATATATTCAAATAAGTGGAAGCACATCACCGATTATGTAGTTGACGCTCTACCCACGTGTGAATAAGAACTTCATCCACGTCAAACCACACCTGCAATATGAATATATAAAAGGTAAAATTATATATTTAAGTGGACTTAATTAATAAATGTAAAATTTACGTAATGAAAATACGATTTTACTCACACTGAGTGCATTATGCACTTGCATCTTCACGTAGATAGGCACAGATTCCCAATCTGGCCAAAGCATTGGGACCTTGTCCCGCACGATCGCACCGGCCATGCTGACATATTTGCGCGTGGTGTCGAATGCCTCGATCACCTCGCCATCCTCATTGGCCCTTATGGGCGTTTTCCTTCCGCCGGTGGCCTGCTCAAGTCTCTTCCCGGTGCAGGTGCCTCTAGCCCCTTTCCGTTTTCCAGTCCCATTAACGAAATTGCCTAATAAAACAATGTCAACAAATTGATATCATTAATTGAACCAATCGCAAGTCTTAAGTAATAATTAAGTAATCAATCTGATGTTAAATAAAATTTACCTGCATCGTCCGTTTGTTGGTTGGTGCACCTCACACTCCAAAGATACACGGGGTCGAACGGGAGGAAGTTATACGCTTCCTCCACGGTCAGGAAATCCGGCCGTCCTTCAATATAAACAGGCATCCCCCTATCATCGAATTCAGGGATGACAGGAATCTCGTCGGGTAGGAAGAGACCGGACGGCGGAGATAGACGAGGCCTGGACGATGAGGCGCCAGCACCACCATGTGCCTCAGATGATTCCCGTGAAACGGGAGTAGGCACCATCCGAATATGGGGCATTCGGATTGAGGGAGTTTCTGATGCCCCCGTTGACTGTCGCTCGTCTGAGGCTCTGCCACCGGAGGGACGTCTGCTGATTGAGCGTCTAGAGACTGAGGCTCGAGCCTCGAATTCCGGTTCCACGGCTCTTGATCGTGCAACTTCCTCCTCAGCTCGCGCCTCTAGCAAGGCTCTCGTGCGAGCAGTCATCATTGGCCCACTGGGCGTGTTGCTAACTGCGGCCGAGGAGGAAGCTTGACTACTGTTCCCTCCACTATTTCGGGAACCTCTCCAAAGCCAATTAGCCGCAAAACCTCCTGGACATCGTAATAGTCATGGATTCGGTTCAATAACAAATCGGAACCGGAACGGTGTGGAACCGGAACCGTTTGAAACCGGAACTGTTTGTAACCGGAACCGTTTGTAACATAACGGTTCCGGTTACAAACAGTTCCGGTTCCACACCGTTCCGGTTCTATAACAAATCGGAACCGGAACGGTGTGGAACCGGAACCGTTTGAAACCGGAACTGTTTGTAACCGGAACCGTTTGTAACATAACGGTTCCAGTTACAATAAGTTCCGGTTCCAAACCGTTCCGGTTCCAAACCGTCCCGATCCCGATTTCCACCTTCATTTATACGATTAATTAACGACTATACATATTCGATGTGTATATATATATACATCATGCATCTTAATTAAATTTATCCATCACATATTCATCCAAATCACAAACCCTAATTAATTTTCCACATTTTTCACACATATATATATCATGCATCTTAATTAGGTTTAATTTCCGTATATATATACATCACATATTCATCAAAACCACATTTATACATAATTTTCACATATATATATACATCACTTCATATTCACATACCTAAATATATATATACATCACATATATACATACATGCTAATTTAGAACTTATCACCCTAATTTCCAACTTAGCACCCTAATTAATTTACACATACACATACACATACACATACACATACACATACACATGGAAAAAAATAATTAAAAATTGAGAGAGAGAGAGAGAGGGAGAGAGAGAGGATCGGACCTGCCATTTTCTTCCACCTACAATGGTGAGGGGAGGAGAGGAGGGGAGGAGGGGAGGAGGGGAGGAGGAGATTTTCGGAGGAGGAGAGGAGAGGGGATCGGTGGAGAGGAGGAGAGGGAGAGGAGGAGTAGAGGATAAGGAGGAGGAGTGGGAGAGGAGGAGGAGGACACTCACCGGACCGATTTGGGAGGAGGAGAGGGAGAGGAGAGGGAGAGGAGGAGGAGAGGGAGAGGAGGAGAAATGAAAGGCTCGGGCTGGATAAAATCACAAACCAGAAGACATTACCGGCGAGTTGCTTATAACTCGTTGGTAATGTCATTACCAACGACTTCAACTCGTTGGTAATGACATTACCAACGACGAGTTAACTCGTGGGTAATGTCATTACCAACGAGTTGCTTATAACTCGTTGGTAATGTCATTACCAACGACTTCAACTCGTTGGTAATGTCATTATTTCCCGAAGAATATCCGACAACATTTTCCGTCTACGATTTCCGGCTACATTTTCCGACTACATTTTCGATTATCAATTTCCGTATCCGTACGATTAATGACTACATTTTTCGTCTACATTTTCGATTAATGATTTCCGTGTACGTACGATTAACGACTACATTTTCCGTATACGTCCGATTAACGACTACATTTTCCGTATACGTACGATTAACGACTACGATTAACGACTACGATTTCCGTATACGTACGATTAACGACTACGATTTCCGTATACGTACGATTAACACACACATTTTCCGTCTACGATATCCGGCTACATTTTCCGACTACAATTTCGATTATCAATTTCCGTATACGTACGATTAACGACTACATTTTCCGACTACATTTTCCATTATCAATTTTCGTATACGTACGATTAACGACTACATTTTCCGTATACGTACGTACCATTTCCAGCTATGCACATTTTCCGACTACAATTTCGATTATCAATTTCCGTCTACGATTAACGACTATAATTTCCGTATAGGAATTCAATGAGGATCTGTCATAGACCAATCTATGTTTTCGAATACATAGTTATATCTGTGTATATATTGCAGTAACTTCAAAAGGCACATCAGTTCAACAGAACTGATGCATTGGTTCACATTGGTTCACATTGGTTCACATTGCTTCAGTCCCTGAACTGATGCATTGGTTCACATTGTTCAGATCAGTTTCTGAAC
Source organism: Geum urbanum (assembly GCA_946800695.1). Classification (NCBI taxonomy): domain Eukaryota; kingdom Viridiplantae; phylum Streptophyta; class Magnoliopsida; order Rosales; family Rosaceae; genus Geum; species Geum urbanum. The sequence goes on along the minus strand of OX327008.1, from coordinate 714,205 downwards.
ACAGATGCATTGGTTCACATTGGTTCACACTGATGCATTGGTTCACATTGGTTCACATTGGTTCACATTGGTTCACATTGGTTCACACTGATGCATTGGTTCACATTGGTTCACATTGGTTCACATTGATTCAGTCCCTGTAAGTTCTATTTGTTTTCATTCTATAAACACAGATGTTCTTAACATGAGTTTTGCAGAATTCATATCACTAGAAACTAAGTTATCTAACATTAGTACCCAATCTTAAGTGTCTAACAATCAATGCTTCAACAGATTTGTCATCAATGCTTCAAAATAAATTAATAAGATAGCATTAAAGTGACTAAACCACAAACAATCAAGTAATCAACAATTCAAAATGAATTCCCGCTGTGAGAAGATATAATGCAGAAGTTGATTATCCTCTTATGCATTTCTCAGCCCTACAATTTTCGACTACAATTTCGACTACATTTTCCGACTACGTACGATTTCCGACTACAATTTCCGACTACAATTTCCAACGTACTAAGGATGATAATCGTAATCATCTTCATCACTTGAGTCTGACTCGGTTTCATAGGTAACCTCTGGCAATATGTGCCGCTCCTCGTCATCTGAATCAGCGTCAACTTCATATGGATTAACATCGAGAAGTTCTGCTCCAGTAATTCGAACCACACTCCCAGATCTCACATTATTAAGGCGAATCGTAGATGATTCCGGAATGTCAAAAGCGTTCGGCTCTTGGTATGCAGTAACTTCCTCATCATCTGCGGTATCACCAAGTGTGGCAGCACTGTATATGTTTCTATGAGCAACATGGTTAACCACCTTCCACGGGACTTTGTTAAGAAGATCGTCCAGGTAAAACACTTGTTTTACTGATGAGGCAAGAACGAAAGGGTCATCTTCATACCAGGTAGTAGCAGTATTCACCGAAAATGTTCCGTACTGATCGGTCCTTGTGTTCTCCGGGCTAGTATCAAACAATCTACACTTAAACAAGTGCACTTTCATGCGGTTCCCATAAATTAGTTCAACAACTGAATGAAGGACACCGTAATAGTCAACGCCATCCTGCCCACCATGGACCATCACCCCACAATTCTGTGTTTTCAGTCGGTCGTCTCGATTTTCACATATAAATTTCACGCCATTGACCTGACACATCGAGTACACTTTTGAAGCAATCGGTTTCATCGCCAGGACCCTCAATTCGTTTGACCACTCTGGGCAACCATCATCTGCTACATGGTTCATCTGAAAACGTCCATATATTAATACGTACAGAAGAAATTATGTCATCTTGAAACCACAAAAGCACGTACATACATACATGCTATGTAAGGATATATATATAAAAATAGACATATACACATATACTTACCCATTGACCAAAGTAGTTTGCAAACGTCTTGTTGTGGTAATCAACATTTCCGGCAATAGCAGGGCAGTGAAGATGATAGTTTTTCCAATATTGTACTTCTTGACAGTTAATCAGTACCGACCAGTGGGCAATGGCTACCTCATTTCCATCCAACTTGTACGACTTTGGCAAGCTTCCCTGTACTACCACGTCACTGGAGATGATAGAAAGGTTGAACTGGGGTTCATCTATCGGCATATGTTGTTGGGGGTCCTCTACATTTTCGAGGTACACTTTGGTGTACGTTACACACTCGTGCGCAAGATATGCTTCAGCGATACACCCTTCAGGTGCATATTTATTCTTCACATAGTCCTTGTAGGCTCCCAATTGTCTACAAGTTAACAAGTACATGTTAACTTACTTAACCAGAAGTCATTACATATAAAAACCATAGGCAAACCAAATTTATGAATCATTTGTACCTTTCCATGGGATACATCCAAGTGTAGTGTACGGGACCGGTAAGCAACAATTGTTCGGGAAGATGGATCATCAGGTGCGGCATTATGTCGAAAAAATTTGGGGGAAATATCCTCTCAAGCTTGCACATGATAAAAATGATGTCATCTTGCATCTCCCTCAGGTCTGCTTTTTTAACTTCCCTGGTGCATAACTTCTGAAAGAATCTTGACAAGGCCACCAACGGCTCCACCACCTCTTTGGGCATGTACCCTCGAATGAAAATAGGGAAAAGGCGTTGAAGCAGTACATGGCAGTCATGACTCTTTAATCCGTACATCTTATTGTCCCGGAAGTTAACACACCTGCTTATATTTCCTGCATAGCCATAAGGATACCTGCATATATATATAGATGAAGCCATATATATGGACCAATTATATTTCTCGCATATAACCATATATACTCCGCTAAAAATTTAAGGACAAATTCATACATAGCCATAAGATCGAATATATACCTGACATTACTCAGCCACCGAAAAATTTCATGCTTATGCTTCGGCTTTACGGTGCACGGAGCTTGCGGCATTTTTCTCTTACCATCTCTTAACCACAAATGTTTCCGCACACCCATTGCTTTAAGATCAATGCGTGCCTTAGGGATGTCTTTTGTTTTCCCCTCCAAGTTAAGAACTGTGCCCACCACACTTTCACACACATTCTTCTCTATGTGCATGACATCTAGGTAATGTCTGATAGGCAACCTGGGCCAGTAGGAGAGTTCCCAGAATATGCTCTTGTGTGTCCAAAACTTATACCTTTCGGGCTTTTCTGGAATTGACGCCACTATGTCAGGATGATTGCTCAGCTGGCCAAAATCGTATTCATTCAACACTTCCAAAATTTCGTCCCCTGTCCATCGCCTGGGTGCCACACCAGTTTCAACAGTCCCATCAAACGCGTCTGGATCCTGCCTAAATGGGTGATCATATGGAAGCCAACAACGGTGACGCATCGAGACAATTTTACTGCAATGAGGACTGCAACAATCAACCGTCATGCACTCTGAACAAGCCCTGTAACCCCTGGTAACGTTGCCCGACAACATACCGCGGGCAGGAAAATCACTGATGGTGCCAACAAGCATGGCATGCATCTGGAACATCTCCTTTTTGAACCTATCGTAAGTGGGGTGGCCACACTCACTCAGGTACTTAAGCTCCTCAATCAAAGGCCTCAAATACACATCGAGACACTTTCCTGGATAACCCGGGCCCGGAATTAACAGAGTGAGCATATTGTATTCCTTCTTCATGCACATCCATGGTGGAAGGTTGTACGGTACCAAAATAACTGGCCATATACTGTATTGAAGACTCATGTTGCCAAAAGGGTTGAATCCGTCAGATGAGAGCCCTAGCCAAACATTTCGGACCTCTGCTGCAAAATGATCAAACTCCCTGACCATGTGCTTCCAAGCCTCTCCGTCGGAAGGGTGTATAAGGGTGTCATCGTCAGGCAAGTTCCTCTCAGCCCACCATCTCATTGCCTCGGCCGTGAAAGCACACATGAACAACCGCTCCAGCCTATCAATAAGCGGGAAATATCGAAGTATCTTCACAGCTTTCTTGTTGCCTGCAGGAGTCAACTTATACCTTTCTGTAAAACATACCGGGCAGGCTTCAAGGTCTTCGAGATCTTTTCCCCAGAAGAGAATACAATCATATCTGCATGCATGGATTTTGATGTAGGAAAGCCCAAGATCTTTCAGGATATGTCGCACCTTATGATGAGTGGTAGGAAGACGATGACCGGGTGGCAGTAGCGAAGCAGTCCACTTCAACCAAGAATCAACAGCTTTGACAGACATTTTGTTCTCCATTTTTAGCTGCATCACTCCCATCACACTTTCAAGAACAGTCTTACTACAACCGTCGTACAACGGAGTCTGTTGCAATGCAATCAGGTTGTTGTACTTGTCCATACCGCTTGTGTTGGCATGACCTCCAGGTAATGGTTCGACTGGCTCGATATGGGGGAAACCCTCAACGACGGGAGGGACATTTGGTGCTTCATCAGCAAATACACCGCTCTCATGAGGAAACATATCATTGATTAACATCGATGTTGGATCATAGGATGAACTGCCCCTCTCAGCAAAATGTCCATAATCATAGCGTGGACTGGCCCTCTCACCAAATTGTCCATGATCATGCGGACCCGCTACCGATGTTTCACCGTGATAAATCCAACAAGTGTACTTATCCCAAAACCCGTATTTACTCAGGTGCCTCTGCACTTTATCAATGGGAAATCGAAATCGATCGCTGAAACACTTACATTCTTTACACGGGCAATAATGAAGTGTAGTGTCTCCACAATTAGCCTTCACAAAATCCACAAAACTCCTAATTCCCTCGTGATATCTGACATCCCATCTTTCGAGGCTCATCCAACTCTTGTCCATCCTGAAAATTCTAACAATTTTACGTATTAATTATATATATATACACACATTCACTACTAATAATCAACGTGATCTCTCAATTCAACTCTAATTAAATCAACACATGCATGCATATGTATATATATCGATCTAATCTCTGAATTCGATTCAGTACTCGATGATAGTACGTATTCAGTACTCGATGATAGTACTCAATGATATATCGATCTAATCTCTGTTAAGCCTGGCTCCGATAACAATACGATAATACCAGTTATTGATTCAGACACAAGATTAACTACAAGCTGTTTTCTCGTTTCGGTGACCGTACATCAACAACATTTTATATATATATATATATATATCTCACGAATTGGATTTGATCAACACACACACACACACATATATATATACCACATATACGTATATATACACCTACGTACCTATATAAATAGCTTCCCGACTGATCGAGTTTTCGACGCCCGCCTTAATTTTGACAATATACCGAATAATGATCGATTTCAGAGCGTACGTTTTCCTTCTTTCGATTTCTCTGGATTTTTTTCGCTCAAAATGATTGAATGATCGAGCTGCCCGATCCGGCATCTAATATAAGACACATTGCCGGCGACGGAGTAAGTCGCCGGAAATGAAGACATTACCGGCGACTTTACGCCGGAATCTCGCCGGTAATGTTGCAAAACATTACCGGCGACTCCAACCGTCGCCGGCAATGTCTAGGGAGACATTTCCGGCGAAATTCCCGCCGGAAAATCGCTGGTAATGTCTCCCTAGACATTGCCGGCGACGGTTGGAGTCGCCGGTAATGTTTTGCAACATTACCGGCGAGATTCCGGCGACATTGCCGGCGACGGGCTAAGTCGCCGGTAATGTTGAACATTACCGGCGACTTTTCCGGTCGCCGGCCTTGTCTCCGGTGATCTCGCCGGTAATGGGCAAAAATGTTGTAGTGGTCTGTACATGTCTCTATCCACAGCAGAGGCGATGCGATGGTACGCAGAAAAGTAAATAGATAACGATGTGCAGAGACACGCCGCGAATGGAGAGACTTTGAAACATTTCGACAGAGAATTTGGAGACTTTGCCGCAGAGGTTAGAAATGTTAGATTCGGACTATCTATAGACTAATTCGGAAGGTGTGTTACTTGGGTCACCTTAGATGGCTTCCTCACGACCACCCGTGGCGACAGGATGATGCTCATTTCGACGGGACAGTAGAGAATAATCCTAAATCCCGTAGTTGGTCGGGCAAAGAGATTTTAGAAAGGTTAAGCTATTTTGTCTTTGGTGTGTTGACCAATGATGCGGATGTAAAGAAATGTAATCCAATACCTCTACATGATCTCAGCTATTAGCATCACAAGAGTATATTCTTTGAACTCCCTTACTGGTCGAAGTTGAAGCTGAGGAACAACTTGGATGTGATGCACATAGAAAAGAATATGTGCGAGAGTGTGGTGGGAATAATTCTTGATATTAAGTTTAAGACTAAAGATACTCTCAAAGCGCGCAAAGATCTAGAATCTATGAATCTACGTCGTCCCTTGTGGTTGAGGAAGGATAGGAGATGAGTGTACAACAAGATGTCAGCCGCACTTTCACTGGTTTAAGAGTGTTCGTTATCCGGCTACGTATGCAGCTACTATAATTGGAGCAGTGGACGAGGTGCAACACAAGTTTGTTGGTCTAAAGACACATGACTATCACGTTATTCTGTAACGTCAAATTTCAGTAGTAATTTGGCCATATTTGCCTCTTGACGTCGTAGAACTAATAGTGGCATTGTGCACATGCTCGCAGAGGTTTTGCGCCAGAGAATTAAAGAACTTAGATGTGGTGAAACTGCAACAACAAATTATGCACATCATTTGCAAATTAGAGAGGATTTTTTCCCCTGCTTTCTTTGACATCATGATTCACCTAATGATCCACCTGCCTGAGCAAGTGCTCATTTCTGGTGCGATCTAGTACACTTGGATATATCCTCAAGAAATGTACGTATAACTAATTAATTATACAAGTTTTTCGATCCATAATTTGTTCCACTGGAGATTACTAGCTATATGTTGTTATTCTTATTCTACAATGTATTAATTAAACGCTTGATTTGTAGACAGCTTGGACAATATAAATGATTCGTCAAAAATAGGTTGGCGCCGGATGGCTCCATAGCCGAGACATACCTAATGCATGAGTGTGTTATTTACTGCAACAGGTACCTCTAAGATCCACCACCTCCCACCACCTCCGGTCTCAGTGCCCGCATCAATCTTTCTGTCGTCACAAATGTCGTACGACGGTTTAGAGGAGTATTAAAGGAATCGTTAACATGAGAAGAACTTATTGAGGCATATTGGGTAGTGTTGCAAGACTTTGACGAAGTTGAGCCATACATGATTGGGTACAGGGAGAGGCTTTTGGCGTTAAATTCGGACAAGAGTTCGGCGTAGTTTGAAAAAATGGTTAAGAAGAAGTTCCTCGATTATTTCTTCTAATGGATACGTACGTATGTCTCAGTATTTAGTTTATATACATGTTTGTAGAAAGTAAACTCTTTAATTATGTATATATTTCCCATTTTCCCATATGACTGATCTACAAAAATATGAAAACCACGAGGGGTGGTGGTCCTGGCCAAAGCACTTGCTAGCAGGGAAGCCGATTAAACACTATATTTAACCCGGATGTTTTGTAAATGGTGTAAAATTTCATTCATTGGCTCGAGATGAAGGAAAAAGAACACAAAACAGTGGGGTAGCGGTTGGGAAAGACAATGATCTATATTACGGGGCTATTGTATGTGTCGTTCAGCTATGTTACGGGAATGATGTCAACGTTTTCCTATTCAAGTGCAAATGGTTCAAGCGTACAAAGGAAGACCTGGAACTTTTATTAGTCGATACAAATATAAGCTGGTATGAGGATGAGCCTTTCGCTCTCGCCACCATACTTAGACAGGTGTTCTATCTCGATGATCCGAAAGCTGGTGAAGGGTGGAAAATGGTGACCCATATCTCTCATCGAGGAATATGGAATACTATGACAACTGAAGGGACACCGGCGATTGAAGATGCTGATGAATCGGAAAGAGACATTCCTGCTTATCAAGAGCCTAATATTTCTGTCATCCGCTCCGACATAATGGACTTGGTTCAAGTTGGTGACGCTTACCCATGCTTGATGGTTGTATAGATCTAATTGAAGATGAGATTATTGATGCAATTAATGAGGTAGATGAAGAAGAAACGCAGGATGAGGACGAGGACGAGGACGAGAATAAGGACTCAGGATATTCGTTGGACGATGTTGAGTATGATGAGGAGGAGAAGCAATCGGATAATGAGGATGAGGATGATGACGAATACTACAATATAACGACGAGGAATATTAATTGGTAATTAATTATTGTAATTATTGTAATGATGCATGATCGATTAATTAATATATATATATTATGAGGAGGAGTATGTACAACTATTAATTTTATACTTAATTAATTTAATAATTATTTAATTAATTTAATAATTAATTAAATCATGTGGTCAGTTCGACCGACGTAAATTAAAATTAATTAATTAATTCGGAGGATCGGATCGATCGATAATTTAATCACATTAATTTTCACGAAACGCTAACACGGGGACGAAAGAATGACTTTTCGTAGTCCGATCAATATTAATTTATTAAGTTAATTAAAATAATACTTCGATGACACAAAAGGGTCCAATCATCGTTTAAGTATACCCTAAACCTTAAATCCTAAGGCCCTAACCCTAAATTAAGAAAATCTTCACTTAGATGACACAAACACACGTTTGCATCGTCTAAGTGGAGATTTCGTAATTTCAACTAAGACAATGACCATCTACACCATGTTCCAATGCATATTCTTTTCGTCGAGAGCATAGAGTAAACAATTCTTGGAGTGTGAGCTTCGACGGTTCTAAAATAGGAGTTACGAATTTTCGTGTATCCACTTTTTCGGTTTGTAAAAATTTCGGTTTTGCGGTTGACTGTGCCGATGAAACCCTTCACGAACATACTATTTTCTTAAAATTATTCTAATTATATATTGTCTTATGGCGAATGTATCCAACTGTTATTTTGTCCAAATTCAATTTCGTTAATATCGATATGCAATGAGCCTATACTTAATAACATTTAAGTTATACAGATTAGTAGATACTTAACAAGTTTAAAGACGTAAGATTATTCATTGTCTTAAATTCAATTGTTTATATATACGATTCTTTAATCGATATTTTACAATTATTTCATTCGAATGAGAAATCAGAAACTTCCTTGAGAATTATTTTTAAAAAATAATTTTACGGAAATTTCACCTGGACCACGGAGATAAACCATCTTTGTATTTCAAGTGAACACTTGGACGACCAATATGATCCGTTTTCATCGTCCACGTGACAACCTGGACTACAGAGATGGTCTATCTCCGTCGTCTAGGTTGAAAATAATGGCGGTTCATTTTTCACAGCCAAATTTTTAGGAAACCGTTCAAGTTTCACCCGGACGACGGAGATGATCGTTTTTTTCGTCTAAGTGAAATTTGAAACGCTCCCCAAAATTAAGGCGGTTAACTCCCACCCACCAAATTAATTGGGCGAGGTGAAAGTTTATATAAAGGAGTTTGCCGAGCCTTTTTCCTCATCCCATTCTCAAATCATTCATCCTCTCCTCTCTCTCTCTCTCTCAAAAATCCTGCCTCCCTCTGGTGACATTCCGGCGACTAAAAATTCGGCGACTCTCCACTCCGGCGACTTCCTCCCTCCGGTGACTCCGCTGTCCCACGACTCCTCTTTCTGGTAATTTTTAAATTTTTTAACATAATTATAATTTAATTAATAAATTACTAAATTAATTAGTAAAAATAATAAATTAGTAATAATTGGTAATAATAATTAATAATAGTTAGTAAATGCATGGTAATTAATAATAAATTATTGTAATTATATAATTATTGTAATTATATAATTGTTGTAATTAATATTATAATTGGTAATTATTATTGCATGTAATTATAATTTGTAATTATTGTTGTAATATCGTAAATTTTTAGTAAATATGGTAAATTATTGAATTATTAAAAATAATAAATTGGTAATTATGGCAATTTTGTAGTAACTTGGTAGTCTTTGATTTAAATTCACTACAAGAAAATGAGTCATCACCGGCGAGATTCCGGCCAACAAGGCCGGCGACCGGAAAAGTCGCCGGTAATGTCCATCATTACCGGCGACTTACTCCGTCGCCGGTAATGTGGCCGAAATCTCGCCGGTAATGTGGCCTAGACATTGCCGGCGACGGTTGGAGTCGCCGGTAATGTCTAGGGCACATTACCGGCGAGATTCCGGCGTAACGTCGCCGGTAATGTCTTCATTTCCGGCGACTTACTCCGTCGCCGGCAATGTGTCTTATATTTGATGCCGGATGGGGCAGCTCGATCATTCAATCATTTTGAGCGAAAAAAATCCAAAGAAATCGAAAGAAGGAAAACGTACGCTCTGAAATCGATCATTAATTCGGTATATTGTCAAAATTAAGGCGCGCGTCGAAAACTCGATCATTCAGGAAGCTATATATATAGGTATGTAGGTGTATATATACGTATATGTGGTATATATATATATGTGTGTGTGTGTTGATCAAATCCAATTCGTGAGATATATATGAAATGTTGTTGATGTACGGTCACCGAAACGAGAAAACAGGTTGTAGTTAATCTTGTGTCTGAATCAATGACTGGTATTATCGTATTGTTATCGGAGCCAGGCTTAACAGAGCCTCCTTCTACCCAGTCAAATACGTTTTGAATTGAAAAAAGGAGAATACTATCATCGAGTACTGAATCGAATTCAGAGATTAGATCGATATATATACATATGCATGCATGTGTTGATTTAATTAGAGTTGAATTGAGAGATCACGTCGATTATTAGTAGTGAATGTGTGTGTATATATATAACTAATACGTAAAATTGTTAGAATTTTCAGGATGGACAAGAGTTGGATGAGCCTCGAAAGATGGGATGTCAGATATCACCAAGGAATTAGGAGTTTTGTGGATTTTGTGAAGGCTAATTGTGGAGACACTACACTTCATTATTGCCCGTGTAAAGAATGTAAGTGTTTCAGCGATCGATTTCGATTTCCCATTGATAAAGTCCAGAGGCACCTGAGTAAATACGGGTTTTGGGATAAGTACACTTGTTGGATTTATCACGGTGAAACATCGGTAGCGGGTCCGCATGATCATGGACAATTTGGTGAGAGGGCTAGTCCACGCTATGATCATGGAGATTTTGCTGAGAGGGGCAGTTCATCCTATGATCCAACATCGATGTTAATCAATGATATGTTTCCTCATGAGAGCGGTGTATTCACTGAAGGCAACAAGAAAGCTGTGAAGATACTTCGATATTTCCCGCTTATTGATAGGCTGGAGCGGTTGTTCATGTGTGCTTTCACGGCCGAGGCAATGAGATGGTGGGCTGAGAGGAACTTGCCTGACGATGACACCCTTATACACCCTTCCGACGGAGAGGCTTGGAAGCACATGGTCAGGGAGTTTGATCATTTTGCAGCAGAGGTCCGAAATGTTTGGCTAGGGCTCTCATCTGACGGATTCAACCCTTTTGGCAACATGAGTCTTCAATACAGTATATGGCCAGTTATTTTGGTACCGTACAACCTTCCACCATGGATGTGCATGAAGAAGGAATACAATATGCTCACTCTGTTAATTCCGGGCCCGGGTTATCCAGGAAAGTGTCTCGATGTGTATTTGAGGCCTTTGATTGAGGAGCTTAAGTACCTGAGTGAGTGTGGCCACCCCACTTACGATAGGTTCAAAAACGAGATGTTCCAGATGCATGCCATGCTTGTTGGCACCATCAGTGATTTTCCTGCCCGCGGTATGTTGTCGGGCAATGTTACCAGGGGTTACAGGGCTTGTTCAGAGTGCATGACGGTTGATTGTTGTAGTCCTCATTGCAGTAAAATTGTTCAGATGCGTCACCGTTGTTGGCTTCCATATGATCACCCATTTAGGCAGGATCCAGACGCGTTTGATGGGACTGTGGAAACAGGTGTGGCACCCAGGCGATGGACAGGGGAAGAAATTTTGGAAGTGTTGAATGAATATGATTTTGGCCAGCTCAGCAATCATCCTGACATAGTGGCGTCAATTCCAGAAAAGCCCGAAAGGTATAAGTTTTGGACACACAAGAGCATATTCTGGGAACTCCCCTACTGGCCCAGGTTGCCTATCAGACATTACCTAGATGTCATGCACATAGAGAAGAATGTGTGTGAAAGTGTGGTGGGCACAGTTCTTAACTTGGAGGGGAAAACAAAAGACATCCCTAAGGCACGCATTGATCTTAAAGCAATGGGTGTGCGGAAACATTTGTGGTTAAGAGATGGTAAGAGAAAAATGCCGCAAGCTCCATACACCGTAAAGCCGAAGCATAAGCATGAAATTTTTCGGTGGCTGAGTAATGTCAGGTATATATTCTTATGGCTATGTAGGAATTTGGCCTTAAATTTTTAGCGGAGTATATATGGTTATATGCGAGAAATATAATTGGTCCATATATGTGGCTTTATCTATATATATGCAAGTATCCTTATGGCTATGCAGGAAATATAAGCAGGTGTGTTAACTTCCGGGACAATAAGATGTACGGATTAAAGAGTCATGACTGCCATGTACTGCTTCAACGCATTTTCCCTATTTTCATTCGAGGGTACATGCCCAAAGAGGTGGTGGAGCCGTTGGTGGCCTTGTCAAGATTCTTTCAGAAGTTATGCACCAGGGAAGTTAAAAAAAAAGACCTCAGGGAGATGCAAGATGACATCATTTTTATCATGTGCAAGCTTGAGAGGATATTTCCTCCAAATTTTTTCGACATAATGCCTCACCTGATGATCCATCTTCCTGAACAATTGTTGCTTACCGGTCCCGTACACTACACTTGGATGTACCCCATGGAAAGGTACAAATGATTCATACATTTGGTTTGCCTATGTTTTTATATGTAAATTCTTATTTTTTAAGTAGGTTAACATGCACTTGTTAACTTGTAGACAATTGGGAGCCTACAAGGACTATGTGAAGAATAAATATGCACCTGAAGGGTGTATCGCTGAAGCATATCTTGCGCACGAGTGTGTAACGTACACCAAAGTGTACTTGGGAGCGCTTGAGGACCCCCAACAACAGATGCCGATATATGAACCCCAGTTCAACCTTTCTATCATCTCTAGTGACGTGGTAGTACAGGGAAGCTTGCCAAAGTCGTACAAATTGGATGGAAATGAGGTAGCCATTGCCCACTGGTCGGTACTGATTAACTGTCAAGAAGTACAATATTGGAAAAACTATCATCTTCACTGCCCTGCTATTGCCGGAAATGTTGATTACCACAACAAGACGTTTGCAAACTACTTTGGTCAATGGGTAAGTATATGTCTATTTTTATATATATCCTTACATAGCATGTATGTATGTACGTGGTTTTGTGGTTTCAAGATGACATAATTTCTTCTGTACGTATTAATATATGGACATTTTCAGATGAACCATGTAGCAGATGATGGTTACCCAGAGTGGTCAAACGAATTGAGGGTCCTGGCGATGAAACCGATAGCTTCACAAATTTACTCCATGTGTCAGGTCAATGGCGTGAAATTTATATGTGAAAATCGAGACGACCGACTGAAAACACAGAATTGTGGGGTGATGGTCCATGGTGGGCAGGATGGCGTTGACTATTACGGTGTCCTTCATTCAGTTGTTGAACTAATTTATGGGAACCGCATGAAAGTGCACTTGTTCAAGTGTAGATGGTTTGATACTAGCCCGGAGAACACAAGGACCGATCAGTACGGAACATTTTCGGTGAATACTGCTACTACCTGGTATGAAGATGACCCTTTCGTTCTTGCCTCATCAGTAAAACAAGTGTTTTACCTGGACGATCTTCTTAACAAAGTCCCGTGGAAGGTGGTTAACCATGTTGCTCATAGAAACATATACAGTGCTGCCACACTTGGTGATACCGCAGATGATGAGGAAGTTACTGCATACCAAGAGCCAAACGCTTTTGACATTCCTGAATCATCTACGATTCGCCTTAATAATGTGAGATCTGGGAGTGTGGTTCGAATTACTGGAGCAGAACTTCTCGATGTTAATCCATATGAAGTTGACGCTGATTCAGATGACGAGGAGCGGCACATATTGCCAGAGGTTACCTATGAAACCGAGTCAGACTCAAGTGATGAATATAATTACGATTATCATCCTTAGTACGTTGGAAATTGTAGTCGGAAATTGTAGTCGACAAATGTACGTAGTAAAATGTTTAAGGAAATTGTAGTCGGAAAATGTACTCGGAAAATGTACTCGGAAATTGAACGTAGTCGGAAATTGAACGTAGTCGGAAATCGGAAATCGGAAATTGAACGTAGTCGGAAATCGGAACCGTAGTCGGAAATTGAACGTAGTCGGAAATCGGAACCGTAGTCGGAAATTATACGTAGTCAGAAATTGTACGTAGTCGGAAATTGAACGTAGTCGGAAATCGGAAATTGGTCGGAAATTAGTCGGAAATCGGAAAATGGTCGGAAATTAGTCGGAAAAGGGGAAAATGGTCGGAAATTAGTCGATCGGATAATAGTCGACAAACCTAGACATTACCCACGAGTTGCTAAGTCGTTGGTAATGTCATTACCAACGACGTTGACCTACCTCGCCGGCAATGGTGGCGGTATAGCTCGAGCTCGAGCTCCTCCTCCCCATTTCTCTTCGGCCTAATTCAATTCTCTCTTCCCTCTCTTAGCTCGAATTTCTTCCCTCTCCCCTCTCCTCAATCCTCTCTTCTCTCTTCCCTCTCCCCTCTCTTCCTCTCCTCCCCTCTCTCCTCCCCTCTCTCCTCCTCCCCTCCTCCTCTTCCTCCTCCCCTCACCTCCGTCGCCGGCAAAGTTGGGTCGAGCTCCACCATGGCAGGTTTGAGCTCACTCTCTCTCCCTCTCTCTCTCCCTCTCTCTCTCTCTCTCATTCCACAATATTTTTTTTTGTATTTTAATTAATTAATTTTTGATAATTGTGGGATGTATATATGTATGCATGTGGACAATATTTGTAAAATGTAATTAAGGTATGTATGAAAATTGTGGGAAAAAAATGTGGATAATTGTGGGGTGAAGGAGCAATATATGTGATGTATATATGTGAAAAATTAATTAATATATATGGAATGTATATATATACGTATGTTTGAAAAATATGGAAAATTAATTAGCTAGGGTGAATTGGATTAATATGTGATGTATATATATATGCACGAATTAAGGTGAAATTAAGATGCATGATCGATGTATATATGTGTGAAAAGTTTAAAGCCGGAAATGATGTATGTATATATGTTAAGTTATGTGATATAGTACGTTGTTAATTTAACGTATAATAGGTGATATTGGAACCATACCAAATCGGAACCGGAACGGTTTGAAACCGGAACTGTTTATAACCGGAACCATTTGAAAACAAACGGTTCCGGTTTCAAACGGTTCCGGTTCCAAACCGTTCCGGTTCTGATTTGTTATAGAACCGAAACGGTTTGGAACCGGAACTGTTTGTAACCGGAACCGTTATGTTACAAATTGTTCCAATTACAAACAGTTCCGGTTTCAAACGGTTCCGGTTCCAAACCGTTTCGGCAACGATTTGTTATAGAACCGAAACGGTTTGGAACCGGAACCGTTTGGAACCGGAACTGTTTGTAACCGGAACCGTTCGTAATATAACGGTTCCAGGTTCCAAACCGTTCCGGTTCCAAACCGTTCTAGAACCCCAGTTCCCATGACTATTACGGTGTCCATGCCAGGAGGTTTTGCAGCTAATTGGCTTCGGAGAGGTTCCCGAAATAGTGGAGGGAACAGTAGTCAAGCTTCCTCCTCGCCCGCAGTTAGCAACACGCCCAGTGGGCCAATGATGAGTGCTCGCACGAGAGCCTTGCTAGAGGCGCGAGCTGAGGAGGAAGCTGCACGATCAAGAGCCGTGCAACCGGAAGTTGAGCCTCGAGCCTCAGTCTCCAGACGCTCAATCAGCAGACGTCCCTCCGGTGGCAGAGCCTCAGACGAGCGACAATCAACGGGGGCATCAGAAACTCCCTCAATCCGAATGCCCCACATTCGCCCGGTGCCTACTCCCGTTTCACGGGAAACATATGAGACACATGGTGGTGCTGGCGCCTCATCGTCCAGGCCTCGTCTATCTCCGCCGTCCGGTCTCTTCCTACCCGACGAGATTCCAGTCATCCCTAAATTCGATGATAGGGGGATGCCTGTTTATATTGAAGGACGGCCGGAGTTCCTGAGCGTGGAGGAAGCGTATAACTTCCTCCCGTTCGACCCCGTGTATCTTTGGAGTGTGAGGTGCACCAACCAACAAACGGACGATGCAGGTAAATTTTATTTAACATCAGATTGATTACTTAATTATTACTTAAGACTTGCGATAGGTTAAATTAATGATATCAATTTGTTGACATTGTATTATTAGGCAATTTCGTTAATGGGACTGGAAAACGGAAAGGGGCTAGAGGCACCTGCACCGGGAAGAGACTTGAGCAGGCCACCGGCGGAAGGAAAACGCCCATAAGGGCCAATGAGGATGGCGAGGTGATCGAGGCATTCGACACCACGCACAAATATGTCAGCATGGCCGGTGCGATCGTGCGGGACAAGGTCCCAATGCTTTGGCCAGATTGGGAATCTGTGCCTATCTACGTGAAGATGCAAGTGCATAATGCACTCAGTGTGAGTAAAATCGTATTTTTATTACGTAAATTTTACATTTATTAATTAAGTCCGAATAAATATATAATTTTACCTTTTATATATTCATATTGCAGGTGTGGTTTGACGTGGATGAAGTTCTTATTCACACGTGGGTAGAGCGTCAACTACATATGAGGTGATGTGCTTCGACTTATTTGAATATATATCAAGTTAGATTTTTGTTTATTAAGTGTTTTACTATCTCTAACTTTTTTTCCTTCTTTTAATATAGGTATAAAGAGTGGAAGAACGAGCTTTCTTCCCATTACACTGTATACAAGGAGCTAGGCCGAGGTTCCACCCCTAGCGAATTCCGGTTTAGGGAGTACGAGTGGCTGTGGCTGATAGCCCACTTCGAGCACCCCAAAGCTCGGGTATGCATCCTTAATATATCTTTCAAGCCTAAAGTATCGTATCAGATTGAAATAGTTAGTTACTAATTTTTTTTCATATGTTTATCAAACAAGGCGATTTCAAAGACGAACCGGGCGAATAGATTGAAAAACACCAGGGCCCATCATGCAGGTTCACTCAACTACATGGGTTGGTCGACTAAGGCGCAGCAACAACAAGAGGTGAACCCGTTGGTGTATATTCATCAGAAGTTCTACCCGCAGTGCCCTGAAGAAGCGGTAAGTCTTTCGCCTCTCAATGTGTTAATAAAACTATTTTTGAAGATGGAAATATATTTTGTTAGCTAATACGTTGTTCATTTTCCCTTTTCAATTAGTCGAGAGTGGAGGAGGCGACCGCAGAAGTAACCATGAGTATAGCTCGGACAAACCATCCTGACTGCTCCGAGGAAGAAGTCACCCAGTATGCCTCTCAGATCGATCCGCTTGATCCCCCGATAGCGGCTCGGATCATGGCAAAAGCGTGCGGGACTGGAAAGAATACCTACTACTGCAGGGGAATGGGCTCGGCAGGTGAAGGAGTATTGAAGAACACTTCAGAATACTCTACCGGGTCAAGAAGTTCAACTTCTAGTCGTAACCTCGCAGCGGAGCTTCATAGGACGCAGAGGGAGTTGGAGGAGCAAAAGAGGCAGATGGCCGAGTACCAAATGCAGCAGACACAGGTGCAGGCTCAGATGTACACATGGATGCGGACGATGTACGAGGCTCAGACTACCGGACAACCGTTCCCCACACCTCCCCCAGTCCCGGTCCCTCCCTTCCCTAGCTATCCACCACCACCACCACCGCACCAGTCAACGCCAGAGCAAGACCAAGGTAGCCACCGGAATTCAAATGAGTACATGGATTACTTCAACCCTGATGACCCGCAAGTTCCTGGACCTGACCTGTAGTTGTAGTTAATTTTTTTATCGTCGTTGCTATTTGTACTGTACGTTGGACATTTATGTTGAACTTGTATGACTGTCTTTACTACGTGTACTGTTGAACTTGTATGATTGTACGGTTTATCCGGTTCAATGCAGGTTATGGAATTAAGCCCAATCCAGAACCGCGTTTTTTTTTCAAAAATTTTTCCCACATTGCCGGCGACATGGACTCGAGTCGCCGGCAATGTCTCAAATTCCGGCCACGGCGGCGCTGCGGTAATGTCCGAGACATCACCGGCGACTTGAGTCGCCGGCAATGTCCGAGACATCACCGGCGACTTGAGTCGCCGGCAATGTCCGAGACATCACCGGCGACTTGAGTCACCGGTAATGTCTCGGACATTACCGGCGACGGCATTTCCCGTCGTCGGCAATGTCAACACCGGCGGGGAATCACCGGCGACAAGTCGCCGGTAATGTCAATTCCGGCGAAAAAAAAAGACAAGGCCGGCGACGGCAGGTCGCCGGTAATGTCTCCATTTCTGGTAGTGATTTAGTAAATAAGTTTGGTTGATTAAGTCGCACTCTTTGGATTTAGTACATACGTTATGGCAATTTTGTAATTAATATAATAAATTATTTGTGAATATGTGAAATTGTGTAAATAGAAAGCATGTACGTGTATATTCAAAATTTACATATTTATTTATAATTCAATACTTGTTTATACTTACAATTTAGTACGTAAAGTAGTCTTTGATTTAAATTTAGTACATAAATTTGGTTGATTAAGTCGCACTCTTTGAAATTGATGGTGCCTCTTTTCCTAGCTTATCTCCTTAACCCCTCGTGATGTGTAAATTTCATCACCGCACACCATAACCTAAGTGAAGTTATAGACATGAGGTTGAGGGAGGACTTTGCAAAGGACTTTAGGGAGTGCAAATTTTTGAAAGATTGGCTGAATGTCGGACATGGTGTCTAGAAACAAGTTATGACTGGTGACAGATTTTGGATCTAAGAAAGACTAACACCAATAGAGTACATACCATTGGCTCGGTTAGTCTCGAGGTGTTTTGTCGAAGTTAGTCTTGACTCTCGCGTTATCTCTATCCCTAACTGGCCATGTTTTTAGATTGAACCAAGGCTGATTGATTGAAAGTTTATACTTTATCGCGCGGGTCGCACGTCCATTGAACGACCTAAAGACCAAACTAGCATACTCTCTTTAAATCTTAGGCGCACTCAATACTTGTAAATAATTATCGTAAATTTTTATATATAATTTTTATGGTAATAATATTTTCACAACTCCTATGTTAAAATGGCCCCGTGGGGAAAGAAAAAGGCCCAAAAGGAGGTTGAAGGTGCTCTACTCCGATGCTTGGCAGAGCAAGTCGGTTGGCAGTTAGAGGAGGACAACGTCTCGCCTCCTCCAGACCCTTTTCAACTGGTCCTTCGACAGCAACGACTTGGGAAATTCCTGCTGCCCTGCTATCCCGACCTGTGATGATGACGCCTATTCTGGTCCGACGTTGATAGCAAAAAGTGCTCAGGCGTCGTCGGCTTCCTTCTGAGTCTATCCCTACAGCGTATGGCACAAGGTCAGGAGGGCCCCGACAGACCCTCAACCCAAAAGGTCTCGCGATCTCGTAAAAGGCAGAAAATTCGAGAAATTGTTCAGGGCGACCGGGCAAAAGATCCAGTTGCCATACGAAAATTTCATCGATGACCCTCCCACCTCTCAGCTAGCTAGTCTCTCCTCTCACAGCATCGGGTCAATCCTTCGCAACAAGGTTTGTATGATTGCCCCTACCTGGAAGGAGTTGTCGGCCGAAGAGAAGGCGAAAGTGTTTAAAGAACTTTCGGTACATAATACGTACAGTTTTAAATTTATTTTCTAATAACCAATAAAAATTGTAATTTCATAATATATACGATTATAATTTTTTATTCGTTTCTTATAGGAACAATATGAGGTGAATTCCACACTAGAGATGCTTAGGCACATTAACACCACCGCCAACGCCATCTACCTTGATTGGAAGTACAAACTTCATAAGTATTATGAAGATATCGGCCCCGTGCCTACCCCTGTAGAGCTGCGTGGGGATAGGGAAGATGAGTGGGAGTGGTTGGTCACCCACTTCGAAGTAGAAGAATATAAGGTGATTATTTTTTTATTTAAATTGAGGAAATTGAATTATTTTTATTTTAGTTATTTATTAATTTTTCAATGATTTATGTTGTGTAACAGAAATTTTTCAACATCAACAAGACCAACCGGGGGAACAAGGACAAACATCATATCTCCGGCTCTAAGCAGATGATCCAAATCGCCAAGGAGCACAGAGATAATGGCTCCAAACACCCTTATCTGGATGCTAGCGTCAACGCTTACATGACTCATGGGCTCGACAATGAAACGAGTCAATACGACGTAAGTGCTGTATATATTTCTTTTTAATTAGCGTAATTATTATTTATTAAATTTTTCATACAAATTTATAATTATTTAATTTTTATTATTATTTTCAGGTGATGTTGGTAGAACGGGCCCGAGAGGAATTGGCCAACACGCAGCTTGCATACCCGGATTTGCCGCCAGAAGACCTGCCTCCTCTATTGGTGGAGAGCCAAATTGCAATCGCCGATGAGGTTTACGGTCGTCGAGCTGGCAAGGAGGTTAGGGAGATGGGATGCAAGGTGTAGCGAGATTTTTCCTCGGACTCATCTACGGGATGTTCGGTGAGGAAAGGTGCTCATGCTGCGACCGTCCAAGCAACCCTTCAGGAGGCTCAACTCGCACGAGAGAAAACTCAATCTACGTATCATAGGCTTGATGAGCAACAAGCACAGATAACCCAGCTCATTTCCCTCATGCAAAATCAGGCTCCACAACAATGTCAACCTCTTCCGAACCCATACCTCGACGACGATGACACGGCTGGAGGCGGGGGACTCGGTGGCGCGTCTGCTCCTCCTATATTTTTGTAGTTTGTATTCTAGCTATGTAGTTTATCATATCGTATTTTCGATTCCGAACGATTCAATTTCATGTATGTACAAATTTTAATTATTTAAATGACAATTTAGTATTTTAATTGATTTATAAATATTTAATTATTTAAATGTGAATTTAGTATTTTAATTAAATTATTAATATTTTATTTAATTTCAAATTTTAATTAAAATAAATAAATAATCACTTACACTACAGAAGATATTCATATGCGTGGTCTAAGTGTTCACTTAGACTACGAAATTTAGCTAGATATCCATGGTCTAAGTGAACACTTAGACCACTGAGTTTTTGCGTGATCTAAGTGCTCACTCAAACCACGCAAAAACTCCCTGGTCTAAGTCACCACTTGGACGACGGAAAAGACCGTTTCCGTCGTCCTAGTGGTGACTTAGACCGCGGAGATGGTACTTGGACGACGCAAAACCTCCGTGGTCAAGGAGGCCACTTAGACGACGGAAAAGACTGTGTTCTTCGTCCAAATACCTAGACGACAGTACTTGGAGGATGTACCATGGACGACGGAGAGTCCGTCGTTTAGGTACTTGTACGACCGAAAAGTGCACCTAGACGACGAAAATGGTCCGCGGTCTACGTGCATTTTTCTTGTAGTGCTAATGTCGATGACCACAGAAAGCCTATTCCAGGAGAACTCTATTACATCCACCTGTAAGAAGCATACGTCTATGTGCCATTTGATACACCTATTTTTAGTGCGAGGGTAACAAACACATCGACGTCAGAATCGGGTAAATACCTAGGTTATTTAATTTGTAACTTACTAATAATTTGTATATTAAATTGGGTGCTCCTATTTTAATCTTTTTACTTTATCTTATGTGACAGACGCTGGAGGCAACAAAAAAATGACCAGAGGATGCGTCACTGGCAAGCAACTTGGGAAGGACGTGAAGGATAGCGGGCCACTGGTTATAGAGACCAACCTTGATGGATCGGTGAAGTTGGGGCAGATGGTGGTGCAGAGGTACTCTAACAAAGTCTAAAGTATCATACGCGAGACATAGTCTTTATTCTGTGGGGAGAGTGGTTCTCGGTGCCGCAAGAAGTGAAAAACATGGTGAACAACTCTATGTCGGTGAGTTAGTTAGATATTCATTATGTATGTCTACCTATATTAATTAAGTCATAATAAATATACAGGTGTGGTTCGATGTTCCGGAGCACCTTAAATCCACCTGAGCAAATGAGGTTCAAGGAAAAAGGTAATGAGCGTTATGTAATATATATTGAGATATTATGTTGATCATGTATAGTCACTTTTTAACATTTGTGTTGCATATATAGGTACAAGGAGTGAAAAACTAAGCTATGCTCGCACTGGCAGACGCATGGCAATGGTCGTTCGGGTAACCCCCTTGAGTTTATGTATAGGGAGTATAAGTGGCAATGGCTTCTAATCCACTTCAACAACTGGAAATTTGAGGTATATATGTAACATCATGTTTGTGTTCACTTGTATCTTATTTGGTGAAATTAGTTTTCTAATATTTTTTTAATTAATATATGTTTATCCACGAAGGTCATTTCTAAAATAAACGAGGTGAACTAGGAAAAAAACACGAGTAACCATCATGTCGGTTCTAAATCATTTGCGAGTTATATGGATGAGGCGGCCAACCAACACCCTGAAGTTAACCGGTTAGCGTATACGCTCGAGAAAGCATATCCTTAGTCCCCCGAAGATATTATAAGTCTTATGCCCTTATAACTTAACATAATTTCTTATATATGTATTTTCTCTAACTTTTTTTTATGTATGTTTGCTAATATGTTATTATGTTTTCCTTGTCAATCAGGCGAGAGTGCAAGAGGCGACTGAGGAAGTGTTGACTCAGATCATGAGGGAGCGATTGTCTGAGACCCAAGATGAGGACCTCCCCCAAGCCATCTTTCAGATTGATCAATCTGATGTGACGGTTGGGGTGAGGATTATGGCTAACATTTTCCCCCCACGAGGGAGCATTTACTATTGCAAGGGTCTAGGACAGCTCGGTGATGGGGTATTGAAGAAGATGCCTAGTTTTGCATACAAGTCGAGATGTTCCAAGGCTGCTCAACTACAGGAGCAACTACAAAGGTAGGCGATGGAGCATCAGAGACAGCAGGAAGAGACAGAGAGACGGATTACTGCCTAGTAGGCTCAAATATAGGAGTTGCAAGCTCAAATGGCTTCCTATTTTTAGGAAATCAATGCACAACTTCGAGCGCAAGGACTCCAGGTCTCAGCCCCACCTTTGTTTCCATCTTTCCAGCGCCCTTTCAATGCTCCACATTAGCAGGAGGATCAGTAACATGATGGTAGTGCCCCTTTTGTTTTCCAGAACATAGATTTGGATAACACTTAGTTTATGTGTTTTTTCGGGACAAGTAAGATGTATCATACACTTAAGTTTCATTATTAATTTGTGTTTGTTGGTGAATATATATGTGTTTTGTGTTCATTTTAGGTATTGTTGGCTATTGTGGAAATAAAATTGTGGAATTGACAGGTTCTGAAAATAGAAATCCAGAATCCACAGTTTTTTTTTTCTTCAGAAATCAGCAACATTAGCCGAGCACTTTAGTCAAAGTTGTCGGCTAAAGTGCTCACATAAACCGATGAGTTTGATACTATAGCCGACGACAGTTAAAAACTATTGCCGATGATGGTCTTTCACAGTCGTCGACTATAGTATAGCTGGGTCAACCATATTGACTGGAGGGGGAAGGTTTGGCTGATAACGCGTAAAACATGCATCAAATATTAACACAAAGTAGACACTTAACACATATCTCACACGTATGCAATTTAAAACCCTTCTTTGTAGATGTAGCATAGATAAGTAGGGATCGTTCTTAACCGGGGATTGAGGGTACTAATGCATGACAACGTTTGTAAACATAAAATAAAAGGTATGGGGGGTTTGAAAGTTTGGTTATTAATCTACGAAATATAAACCTAATTCTACTATGTACACGTGATCATCACATCATGTCTACCTCCACCGTTTTCATGCTTCATTTACCTAGTATCAACGAAATTCTCACATTTCAACCTGCAATTTATACACATGCTTTTAAGAGTGTGACGAAGAGCACCTACACCTTAATTTATCTAAGATTCATACAAAACATGCTAGGGAGGAACGAAGAGCGTATCACCCAACACATTAAGAACCTTTAAGCAAACAAGCATGCATACAAGTCAAAGACCAAAAACTAAGAACACATGGAAGGTAATATAAGTAAGTAAAACGTATAGCCTTTATTAAACAAATCACAAGTCATAAACCGAATTCTTTACAAGACAAAAGATGAGATAGAAAGTTTATGGTTACACTTTTGGACATGGATTCGGAGCTAGCTAGCAAGCTGATCAGGAAGAAGACCAAGGACTTATCCATGGTCTACCATGATGCCCTTGATTACGCTCGGGTGGAAGACAAGAGAACCTACAATAGCAGAGACTCCCCGACCGAGAAAGCATCTGGGGTAGCACCGACAAGAGGAGAAATACGAACGATAGCAGCTCAAGCCGGGGGAGGAGCAACTATGACAACAAGAGGAAAGCTCCAGTGTAACAGCCTTCCAACTTGGGAGGAAAGTTATTTATTCCTCCCACGATGATACCAATTTTAACTATGCCCCACCACATCAAGAGCGAGCCATGGCTCAAAAGGCCGCCGCTGATGACCAGCAAGAATGATTCGAGAGACTTCTATGCTTACCACAAAGCTAATGGGCACAAGATGGTCAATTATGGGGTTATTAAATGACACTTTGTAGAGCTGGTGGACCAGGGGCACTGCTGGGAATACCTGACGAAGAAATACATGAAAAATCTTGAAGATTCATTGAAGTTGCAATGTAATGGTAAGCGTCAAAGGAACAACAAGACCTTGCCACCACCGTCTAAGAGCCAGGAGGAGAAGTACGCTGTGCTGAACGGTATCCTCCAGGCCCCCGAGTACCCCAAAGATACCATCTTTCCCCACTTAAACTGCATAATGGCAGAGGCAGAAGAGCTACGGGCAACCCTAGAGGAGAAAGAGCACACGTCAAAGAAGCTCAGAGCAGAGGGCGAACCCAACGCTAGAACGAGGACGAATATGCTTGAATTCTCATATGCTGACCTCCCCGAGGAGGAAGAGAATCAAGATGATGCCCTGGTCATCAACATCCAGATGTCCCACATTATAGTGGCAAGGGTCCTGGTCGACAATGGAGCTGACGTGGAAGTGCTGAATGAATACGATTTTGGGCAGCTGAGCAATCATCTTTAAATAGTGGTATCAATACCTAACAGACCCGACATGTATAAGTTGTAGACACACAAAAGCATATTCTGGGAACTCCTATACTGGCCCAAGTTGCCAATCATGCACTAACTAGATGTCATGCACATAGAGAAGAATGTGTGCGAAAGTATGGTGGGCAAAGTTCTGAATTGGGAGGGAAAAACTAAATATGGCCCTAAGACACGCATTGATCTAAAAAGAATGGGACTGCGAAAACATTTGTGGTTGAGAGAAGGGAAGAAAAAAATGCCTCAACCTCCTTACACCGTCAAGCCTGACCAGAAAAATAAATTTTTTGGTTGGATGGGTAATGTCAGGTATCCTTATGGCTATGCAAGAAATATAGGCCGGTGTGTTAACTTCCGAGACAATAAGATGTACAAAATAAAGAGTCATAATTGCCATGTACTACTTCAACACATTTTCCGTGTTTTCATTCGAGGGTGCCTACCCAAAGAGGTGGTGGAGCCATTAATGGCGTTGTCAAGATTCTTTCAGAAATTATGCAGCAGTGAAGTCAAAAAATCAGACTTGTGGGAAATGCAACAGGACATCATTTTTATCTTGTGCAAATTTGACAGGATATTTCCCTCAATTTTTTTGGGAAATGCCTCACCTGGTGATCCATCTTCCTGAACAATTGTTGCTTATCAGTCCGGTACACTACACTTGGATGTATCCCACGCTATATCGGGTGGCCTAGATCCTGAGCTCGCTGTTCGCTGGTTGTTTACTCACAGTGGAGTAAGATTTGCTTGTGTGCAAATTGTATGTATGTGTAGATGTCTTAACCCTTGCTTGCTTCTTCTATTTATAGAGGTTGGCACTCCAATTTTTCTGGCTTGATAAGGTAACATCATCGATTAGGAAAGAAAGGGATAATATCTTGCCTCTAGATTTCCAAACTCACTTAGGAATTGCATAGATATATCATTTCCCGATTCGCAGCTTCAATCAGGCCTCATGTGGTCGGCCCATTTTGTTTTCGAGGCCCAAAAGTATTAAAATAAATGTTATATTTATTTTAGGCCCAAACATTGCCCCCCCCCCCAGAGCTCGAGATTAACCCATGGGCAATCGAAGAGATCATTTTAGTAGCGCTTGGCTGTGACGTGTCGCTTCCTGGACAATGGCTTGAAATAGCCTCGCATAGGCTACTCAAGTGCTTTTCATCAAAAGTCGCGCCGCCTATTTTAAACCCTTTATACTATCCAGTCATCTTCGCTCATCCTTTCACTTTCATTTAGAACTTCCGCAATCTAAGATTTTGAATTTTCAATCACTCTTCAAGATTCCTACTTTCCTTTTCCTTCCTCCTTTCGCTAATGGCCACTTATCAACAATTATGCCCAGACGTGTCTGAGAAGGATGTGGAAGCCTTCCGCGCTCATATGGATCATCGTCTTCATCAAGATCAGGACCTTCCTTATGTGTGACTTGATCTTACGAAGGGAGATGAGGTTATACTGGGTCCAACCACCAGTACTAGTAAGGCCTCTTATGTGCTTGATTTGGTTGTGTTTCATCCTTGGTTGGTCACGCGTGGTGAAGCCGCTACTCCTATATAGTGGGACCAGAAGAAACTTGAAGTAAAATTAGGGAAATGGCCCAGCACCAAATATAAGGAACTTCAATGGTACCAAGAGGGAAAGTCTCTTGATGAGGAGCTCTGACAACAGGTTGGTATTTCGCATGCTCTAGATTTATGTTTCCGTCTTCCCCAAAGTTGGAATCGTGTTGTCGTCGTCGCTGCTTTATGTTATTGGGAAACCAATAGTAATAGCTTTGTCCTCCCGTTTGGTCATCTAGGAATTTCCTTACTTGATATTGTCACTATTACTGGTTTGCCCACTATAAATGAGTCATTCATTCCTAGTGCTTTAGACAATAAGGTCTTCCTTTTTTCGATGGACCCTGCGCATTCGACTATTCATACTGCCTACTCAAATTGGCGTAAACATTACAACATGGAGGAATTCCAGGCCACCCCTGCCTCTGATGATCAACGAGTGCAAAAGGCTTATGGTGTCATCGCTCTCTTAGAATTCTGGCTCTGTCGCTATGTATTTTACATTGGTGTGGACAGGATTACCAACAAGTGTTGTATAATGGCCACTGTCTTGGCCTCACACAGCCTGCTTTGGGTGTTTTGTACAGTGGCCTTGAGTGGATTTCGCTGAATCCATTCAAGTTCAAGTTTGCAGGACTCGTCTGGATTTTGTCTTTATGGATGCAGGTTTATTTTCCTAAATTCCGCATTCCTCACCACAAAGAGTTTGTCTCTGAGAAGCTGTTGGGGAGGTCTTTGGCACTTGCTGGGGAGACAAAACCTTTGAGTTATTTGCAATGTTTCAATTATATCTAGGGTCAGAACCTTTTCCCCAAGGATATGGCCGAGTTTGTGGTAACGAGGAGATTCCCTGCCGAGTTATCTAATGGGTTCGCGGTGACTCCCCATCAGGCTCCTGCTGCGAGAAATCTTTTCGCCCAATGTGTCTCTTGCGTAGACATCATTGTTCCTAATGCAGTCTTGTGGGTTGAGTTGTATGCTCCCAATCACTTCGCTCATCAGCTTGGGTGTAAACAAGATATTCCTTGCCCTTTGATAGAATCTCGCAACGGCTATTCTTCATGGAGAACCTGTGTAGAGAAGCCTTCTGCAATGATTCTTCAAGACCTTATTACTCCAACTTTCCCCTTGTTGGACCTATCAGAGTTCTGTTGGGGCTCCCTTTGTATAACCTATTCTACTGTTGAGGACTATCACGAGTGGAATAAGCATCATTATGGTGACATTTGGAAGCAGTCCAAATTCGGAGTCATTCGCACTATCTTTCCAGCCCCTTTCCTTGATTATTTTAAGAAAAAGTTGGATATGCAAGCTGTGGGCCCCAAGGTCCAATGGTGGACGGGGCAGAAAAGAAAGCAGCGAGAGATCAGTACTTCTTCTGCTTCTGCCTCAAAATGTAACAAGCTGATGGGTGTCAGTTTTGCTGCTGCCTCTCTTGTTGTTAGAGATGCTGCGAAGGCTGCTGCTGCCAAGAAGAATAAGAAGAATATTATTGAAGCCTGGGATCATGAGGATGAAGACTCCAATGATGAGTTTCCTCTGGTATGGCTTTAATATTTCTAAGGATTCTTAGTTTTTAACATTCTGCCTTCTGTTTCTAATTCTGTTCTTTTATGGCTTAGTCTCGCTGCCCCCATCGTTTTGCCATCATGGAACACAGGCGGCTATTGGAAGATGAGCTGAGTGGGAATTCTCCATCCATTGAGCTAGTTCCTAATAGTGAGCACTCGGAGAATGATTTAATCATCCATGCTGCGCGGAATAAGGGGAAGTTTATGCAGCCAATTGCCACTTCTGAGTCCTCTTCTAGTGCTGCGAATGTGTCTGGGGAACCCTCTCTTTCTAAACCTCTGGTGTAGGTCCTTCTAGTGTTGTAGATGAAGAAACTTTGTGCTGGGAGCTTCTTAAGCAGGTTTATGAACAACCTTTCGATCAACTGGTCTCCGCTGCTGCAACCGCCACTGCGGGAGAAATAGCTACCACCGTGGTTGGCAAGAAACCTCTGGAAGGGACTGCTGAGGCCGAAGGAGATATTGAGGCTTCCGATACTATTGCTCCATAAACCACTACTGCTGCCGAGGTATTTGTTCTGACCTTTCCTTTTTTTGAAAATACTGTGCTTTTCTAACCATTGTTTTTGGTTATGTGGTCCCAGGAAACTGCCTAGGAAGCACAAGTACATGCTCCCGCTACCGTGAACGTGATTCTTGTTACTGCGAATAGAGGCGGTGAAGAGCAGCCTTATGTTTTGGATGGCCCATCCACTATTTTGGCCTTTGAGACTGGCCACGTAGAATCAACCGTATTGCACTCTTTTTGAGCTTCTAAATCTGATTTGCTTACTTTTAGGCAGATTTTAAACTTTACTTGTTGTTCGCAATTTGCTACTGAAGTGTCTTCCCCTCCTCATATTGATGTTGCTTTGTACGATGATCAATCTCCCCCTCATCTATCCAAGGTTTATTCTGACTTACTCGTGTATGATTCTCTAGTGTAAGTTTTGTTACCATCTCATAACTCTCTGGGTATAGGTTTTTCTGCAGAAAGATCTAGGCACTCAAGAGTTATCTCTTACTGATGGTCGACAGAGGCTTGGGGAATTTTCCAACATCATCAGTAGCTGCAGCGAGACTGATGCCCCCTTGTTTGCGATTCCTATCTTGCCAATACTTCCAGCTCCCACCAGGGGTAACGAGGGAATGGCAAAGACTCTACAAGAGGCAGTGCAAATTTACAAAGACTTGGCCCTTTCTGACAAAGATCCTCCTGAAGTCCAATTCGCCATCGTCTATCTTCGCGATCTATGGACTCTGAATTTTGAAAATGAGACTGTTCGTCAAGAACTATCCGTTCATATTCAAACATCCCGCCATGTCATGGAAGGAGTAGATCATGCCGTGTTGGATCAGATGGAAAAGCTACTGCAAAAACTTCCCAACCTTTTTAACACCGTAGTCTCTACTACCCAGGAGCGACACAAAGCTATCTCCAACTACATAGACCTTAATCATAGGTGGAAGCGTGACTTGGGGAAAATCACGAAAATGGGGAAAAATTACGAAGGGGAACGGGTAGACATTTTGGCCACTTGTGCGGAAATCGCAAACCTCCAAGCTAAGCTGTGTCAACAGGAGGAGGATTATTTCGGAAAGGAGCAAGTTGTTATCGCTCTTCTTAATGCTGGGAAAATTCTTTCTGAAAGTGTTCAACAGACTCGAGTTGCAACTGTGGATGCTGAGAGGGCTTGGGCCGCTGCATAGGCCCGGTATCTCCAAGTGAAAACCAGTTTGCGAGCTCTCGGTAGCTCTGTTGTGAAGTATTATATTTTTATTGACTAAGCCCCAATTTTGGGCTTTATACTTTATTTTGTATAAACTCTTGCCAGTTGAATTTATATTTTATGGCCCATGGCCTTAATCATCTTCCGTGTAATTCTTCCATCTAATAACTTTGGGCCTCCAAAAAGCACGTCGAGCCTGGAATAATTGTCCACTTTTAATGGCTCATAACTCTGTATCTCGAAACGGTAAATTTCAAGCTTTTAAGAGATACGCAAATCGGTGATTTAATGTTGAGCCCCCTTAACTGCCATGTTGAGCCGATACAATGCACCAGATCTCTTTGTTTAAAGCCTCTTAGAGTTTTTAGGCTTATAAATAGTTTATCACTTCTCTTTCACTCCACAGGATATTTTTATAGCAAAAAGATGGCGTTTCTAGTTCATAGTCTGTTCCCTTCCTGCTTTAAGGCAAAGCCTCCAGATCTTGTATTTTGCTAGACGTTTTTAGGTCGAAGTACCAAAGCTCAAACCTGGCTTAGGTCGTAGTACCAAAGCTCAGGTCCTTCGATTTTGTGCTAGTTCTCAAACCTTTAAGAATTAGCAGACAATGGTTGATATGGGCACTCACTAACCCCATCCCTGAACCTAATCTTCCTGGTCTGGTGCATTCTCCCACTCACTCTCACTGCAGCTCCCCTTGCTTTTTGAGTGGAGCCTCTAAGATCATGATCAGAGGAACGGTTCTGCTGAGCTGCAAATGTTGGGCGAGTGAAAGTATCCCAAAGTCTTCTAGAGCTGAAGGTAGATCTATCCCTTAGTTAGTGACTGCCCACCAGGGCAAGCTGAGGGCTTTGTAGTGGCTGGTTGGGATAGATCTAAACCACTTCCTACGATTGGTTTTTTAGCATGAGACTGTTCATTCGATTGTATGGTATCAGAGCTAGAGGCCGCATAGCCTCATATTGTACTCTTACTTTGATCAAATGAAACTTTGTATTTCTTACCGCTTTTGTTTGTCTTTTGTAAGCAGCAAAAATACTATCCCCAACTATTTGACCACTAAATTTTGGTCACAAGTAATTTGTAACATTTGAAAGAACCACAAAAATTGGATCCATGTTAACAACAATTTTTTTCTTTGCAATATCTTAGCCACATGAATTGGCTTTGGACATACTAGTTACTCCCCTAGTTTTACATCAAGAGTGAGCCTCTTTTATAGGCTATGAATGAGTGCAAAACTAAGTCACTGATCCTCCTTCTTTCTCATATTCCAAACTGGCTGCCCATACTTCTTCAGAAATTTGCCATTGATTGGATTACGATGGACTTCCCCATCAACGTCTCGCAACTTTAAAGCTCCCTTGCCTAAGATTCTGTGAATCATGAAGGGTCATTTCCACTTCGCAGATCATTTACCACGTCCTTCTTGCTTTTCTCCCAAAGGCAATAATGTTTTCCAAACTAGCTCTCCTTCTGTAAA
This sequence comes from Geum urbanum, assembly GCA_946800695.1. Lineage (NCBI taxonomy): Eukaryota > Viridiplantae > Streptophyta > Magnoliopsida > Rosales > Rosaceae > Geum > Geum urbanum. Next base: position 683,123 of record OX327008.1, on the reverse strand, counting down.
GGTAAGTCCATAGGTACGTTGATCATAACAGTGAGCCATTTTTTATTTCTCTGCGAGCAGGTTGGTCAATGCGTTAATGTGCTTGTCGTCTAAATCTTCTAACTCCTACAACATTGCATACACATAATCTTCTGTAATCAATTGGTGTTGATCCATAATCTGCAACGATTTAACGTTGATCTCCAATGGCAGAACTGCGTCGTGTCCAAATATTAGCGCATATGGAGTAGTACCTGTTGGACTATGCTTCGAAGTTTTGTATCCCCACAGTGTGCTGAACAATTCCTCATGTCAAAGTCTTGGATTGTCTGCGAGCATGCGTTTGAGTATGTGGAGGATCAATTTATTGCTTACTTCAGCCATGCCGTTGGACTGTGCATAGTATGGTAAATAATGCAAAATTTTGATCCCAAAGTCCGTCATGAGTTCTTCTACGTCTCTAGACATGAACGCTGTTCCACTATCTGAAACGAAGAACTCTGGAATTCCAAATCGGCAGATGATATCCTCGTATAGGAATTGCCTAATCGCGGCGGCAGAGGCCACTTTTAAAGGCCTTACTTCTACCCACTTGGTAAAGAAATCTTTAGCGACGATGATAAACTTGTGCTGCATGGAGAATGAGGATGAATTAAACCGATTATTTAATGCCCATCCTCGTCTTGGCCACTGTTTGATGATTGGCTGCATAGGAATGTTTGGTATATGGTTGAATTGTCCATGAGCTTGATAATCCTCGCACCCCTTTGCAAAAGTTATACAATATTTTTGCATTGAAGGCCAAAAGTACCCGTGTCTCCCCAAGAGCCATCTCATTTTTGGGCCAGAATGGTGAGCTCCAGACCCCAAAATGTACTTCTCACAACAATCGTTTGGCCTCTGTAGAGCTTGGATATTTCAAATATGTGATAATTAGTTGTCTCTAATCATCATCGATTGTTCCCAGAGCTACGACGTACCATTCATCTTTCCCCTCCTTTCTAGTCATGAAGGAGGGAGAGTACAAACTTCTACCTTCATTAGCCATTCACGCACGTCATCAACAAGCTCCATCCCTGTGGCAAGTTGAGCCAACTCATTCGTTGCATAATTCTCTCATTGTGAGATGTGAGTCAGGGACACATCTGTGAATAATTTTAACAACTCGCTAGCTCTTTTCACATATGGCTCTAGGATTAGTCTTGTTTTGAACGTGGCTTGGAGCTGTCTAATCACAAGCAGTGAATCTCCCAAACTTGTATATCTGTAGCACCAAGGTCCCATAAAAAGCTCTAGTCCAATGATTAGGGCTTCGTATTCCGCTACATTGTTAGAAGAGTAGTACTCAAGTCGGAAGGAATAGGCAAATGTTTCACCTTGAGGATATACTAACGCTATCCCTGCCCCTGCGAAAGCACTCGTGCTGGAACCATCGAAGTAGAGTTTCCAAGGAGCCAACGATATGTGTGACAATTCTAACTCCTATTGCTCTGGGATTTCCTCCATAGGGTGATGTGGGAGGAAATCGGCCACTGCTTGGCCTTTTACTGCCTTTTGTGGGACATATTGTAGTCAAAACTCGGACAGTGCGAGAATCCACTTCCCTATCCGTCCTCGTAGTATAGGTCGGGCTAACATGTACTAGACTAAATCTGTTTGTGCTATGACGCAAGTTGTGAAGGAAAGCATATAATGCCTTAACTTGTAGCCTGAGAAGTAAAGAGGAAGGCACAATTTTTTCATTGGTGTGTATCTATTCTCGCAGTCCGTGAGAGTCTTTCTTAAGTAGAATATTGCTCTTTTCACCTTCACTTCATCATCTTGTGCCAATAAACTTCCTATGGATGATTTTTTTGCTGAAATATGGAGCTTAAGTGACACTCCTTTTTGTGGTGGCACCAAGATTGGTGGATTAACCAGGTACTGTTTGATCTTGTCAAATGTTTCTTGGTGAACCAGTTCCCACACAAACTCTTTCTCTCCTTGGAATTTAAGTAGAGGTGCAAAAGGTTTGGTCTTTCCCACTGCGTTTGTGATTAATCTTCTCAAAAAGTTGACCTTTCCAAGTAACTGATGAAGCTCTCGTTTGTTCTTTGGAAGAGGAGCCTTTATAATTGTTTCTTTCTTGTCATCCGGTACCTCTATTCCTCGTTGATGCACTAAGAAACCAAGAAAATCCCCTGCTTGCACCCCAAAAACGCACTTGGCAGGATTTATTTTAAGCTGATGTTTTCTCATTCGTATGAATACTCGTCTTAGATATTCCACATGGCTTGACCTCTTCTTTGATTTGACCACAACATCATCAACATAGACTTCCATCGTGTCTCCTGCTAGGTCGTGGAAGATATAGTGCATGGCTCATTGATACGTTGCCTCCGCATTCTTCTATCCAAATGGCATGTTGACATACTCAAATACTCCTAACACCCCAGGGTATCTAAATGCAGTTTTGTGCTTGTTCTCCTCAGCGACTGGTATTTGATGATATCCCGTTGTACCATCCATGAACGATAGCATCTCATGTCTTGCTATTGCATCAATGAGCAAATCAGTTACCGGCATAGGATAAGCATCCTTTGGAGTAGCCTGATTCAAGTCTCTGTAGTCCACGCAGACTCTAATCTTCCCATTTTTCTTTCGTACCGGGAATAAGTTAGATATCCATTATGTGTATTTATCCACTTAGATGACTCAGGATTTCAACATTTTCTTGATTTCTTCTTTGACCAGTGTTGCTGTCTCCGGATTCATCCTTCGCATCTACTACTGTACTGGTTTTCTTCATTCTGTAATTGGAAGTTTATGGACAACTAATTCTGGTGAAAGTCCTGGCATATCTTCAAACTTCTCTGCGAAATAATCTTTGTACTCGAACAACAAGTCAATGAGCCTCTTTCTTTCTTCAGGCTCTAAGAAGGTATTAATAGCCACTTACATTGGCTCATCTAGTGTTCCGAGATTGATTTTCTCAATCAAATCTCTTACTTTAGGTAGTGAGTTATCCAAGACTATAGGTGCAAGATGGATGATATCCTCCTCAGTCACCTCCTGTTGCACATCTTCATTGATACACTTTGCCATCACGATGGTTGGCAGATAATCATAGGCTTGCGACTCTATCCAATAGGTTTGCAATCTTGTATATAGATAAGCACAAGTCTTCCTCATCCTTGGATGGTCGTATCATTGATGTCTTGTGGAGGCTAGCTCGAGGAAGTGAGGTAATGCTTTGTCTTCTCTGGCTTGCACTATTCCCCATCGAGCTAATTTTGAGGCCGTTACTCCAACATGTTGACCCCTCTTATCGACGTCGCATACTTCCAATGGTCGGAGATTCCCATTGTAGTAATCGACATCCAATGCATTTGCAGAGACTGAGTATGGTCGTGGGTATGTGTTGACTATGTGCGATTCTAACGTCTCTATATCCTATATAAGGAGTTATTGATGAAGCAATGGAGGTACGCAGTAGCTCCTGTGGATCCAATCTCTACCTAGTATTACACTGAAGGGTAAATTACACTCAATGACAAAGAAGGTATAAACCCCTATCACTGGTCCCACTTTTACTTCTATGAATAGTAACTCTAGTGTCTGCGAGACTGTGTCTGCGATGTTTTTGGTCGTCATAGACGTTGCTTGAATGGCTGATCATGGGATACTCAATAACGCTATTGCTCGAGTAGTTAGGACATTCACTACTGCTTCGGTATCTACCATGACCTTGCTAAGCTGGATGCCCCCCATGCTTGCAGTAATATACAATGGCCTCATGTGTGCTGCCATTGTGGCTGTCGGTTTGGAGAACACCATGCGGGATTTTTGCATAACAAGATCCATGATTGGTCCTCATTCCTCTTGTTCTTCTAGCTCTTCCAGAGTTATTCCTTGAACTGCTTTCCTTACGACGACCATGTGCTTTGCCTTAACTAGTTTGGAAAATTTGGTTGATAACATGTACACCATGCCTACGTGCATGTCTTCGGTAAACTTCCTCTATGTCCTCATTGTCTTCCCCGTAGTCAACTAACTGCTTATCTTCGTAGTTATCTACTTCAGTCTCAACTAACAGTGGCTCTTGTTGACGGTTCTTGATGGGAGGGCTCTGTTTATTTCTTATGTAGACCTCTGATTTGGGTCCTTTTCAGGAGTCTACCTTTACGATGAGTTCTTCCGTGACATTGAAGCTGGAAGAAGTGTTAGCGAGTTTCTTTTGTTCTTCCACTACCAAGGGCTTAGGTCTTCATCACAGTATCGGCTTCTTTCTTGGCTCAGCAATGGGTTCTGCCTTTGATTCTATACGTTGGAAGACTGATTTCCGCACCAGCTCATCTTTTGGTTGAGACGTCTTTCGAGCCTTCTTTGGTGTATGTTGAACCTCTATGATAAGTTCTACTCTGTCTATCCTGGAAATCACACTTGGTCTAGCTGTTTGTATATTTGGCTTGTTGGAGCCTTTGTCAAACGTAATCATCGATGTAGCTGCGAGCCGATTCATCCTCCTCTGAATTTGCTCTGGTAACTCCACTAATTGGTCTGGTTTGATCAATTATTTGTCTAAGGCTTCCAAAGTCCTCCCTGCAACTCCGAATTGAGGCTGTAGTTTTCTTTTTCTGGTGGGGGTAATCTCCACGATCTCTCCTCCTGACTTGACATACCACATGTCTTCTTTAATCACAGATCGGCTTGCTGGAGGGATGTAAGGCTTACTCATCTCTGCTTGCTGCTTATCACCAACCACTTTAGTCTTTTTCTCTGCCACTTGCATTCGTTTGAATAGATTGGACTCCCTGGCAACTGGACGTGATTCCTTTTGGACTTGATGGTTGGTAGTTCTCTGATGGAGACTTGACTGGGGTTCCTGCTCACACAGCTTCCACGAACTCTTCATAAGTCATCTTGAGGCCACACTCTGCCTTACATCGAGTACAAACAACTACTAGAGTTGCTTCTCTTCAGACCTCTTTTTGTTTCCCTTTGGGATCTTCTTTTTTGCTACTGCTGGAGACTACTTCATTGATGGTTTTTAGATCCAATGTTTGCTTCCTCTTGGCTCCTCCGCTCCAAGATACCTCTAAAGTTCCAACCATGAATGCTTTTTCAGAAACCTCTTCCTTGCAGTCTGGAATTACAATGTCTCATTCATCTATCCACTGTTGGATCTGGTCTCGCAAAGCCTCACACTGGTTCATTTTGTGTGTCCAAGCATGATGAAACTTACAATATAGTCCTCTCTGCGAAGATGAAGCTACTGGGACAGGTACGTTTGCGATGCCTGCTTTGATTAGTTCATCCAAGATTTCCTCCATCCAATCGTTGTGGAACGTACTGATGGCCTTTAACTTTACTAGCTCTACTGCTCTTACCGAAGTTTATGCAAAAGGTTGTCGATCCAATAATACGATATGTGGTGATGCATCTATTGCAAGTTTTCCCTCGTTAATCAACTTCTGGATCTGATCCTTCAGCTTGATGCAATCTTTGGTCGTATGGTTCCACATGTTGTGAAACTTGCAATATTTCTTTCCCTTCAATTGCTCCGCAGTAGGGTATGCACCAAAGTCGGATTTGGTCAGCTTCCAATCAATCAAGTCTTCTATGATTTCATGAGCTGCAATTGCATCATAGTATGACTCAAACTCTACTTTTGTGAAAGCACTTGTCAAAACTCGTACTTTCCTCTTTGAGGGAATTATCTTCTTTGACTTAACCGTACTCCTGGTTGTTAACTCCAGCCACTATTGCATCATTAGAATTAGATTCATCAGACTCCTTTTCTCCCTGTACCACTGCAATCAACTTAGGATGCTCTTGGTATGGTGTTTTAGGAGTACATGTTCCTCTGGACGCATTGCGCCTATTGTCATCTTCTTCGTATGCGGCATGTGTCTGAGCTACGACATCAATGAGAGCATTTAATAATGTGAACCTTGCATCCATATACTTCGTATGTAAACATTCTTGGAGTCCTCCCACTGTAATCTCCACCAATTTCTCCATAGTACATGAAGTTCTACTCTTGGTGTACTCGATCCTAAACCTATGCAAGTATTCCACTGGAGATTCACTTGGAATTTGCACCATTTGACACAACTTACCAAGTTTCACAGCCGGTTCAGATCTGCTCGGTGAACAACCTTTCCATCATTGCCCAATCGTGGACTGAGCCTTGCGGTAAGTTTGTATACCAGTGTAGCGCTGCTCCTGTCAATGAGGATGCAAAAACTCTTAGCTTGAACTCGCTGAGCCTTCCCCATGGTCCACACTCTACTTTGAATCGAGCAATGTGGGTGGATGTTGGCTCTGCTCCTTCACCGCGGAAGTTAGTGAACAAGATAGGTCAGTAACCTTTTGGCCACTTCCAACCTAATGGCAGTGGTGGGAATGGTTCATCGTAGGTAACTGGAGCTCCGCCCGCACCTGGCAGCCTCTGATTGATGATTCAATTGATCTTTTCCTCTAATTCTCGCTCGGGGTTTGGCAGAACAGGAGGTGGAGCTGGTATATCATCATCTTTGACCTCTTCTTCATCATGAAACAGAGGTTCTCACTCTCCCAATTTTTCGTTGATCAATGCAAAGCTAGTTGCCATAGTGTTTGTGAGATTTGTGAGGGCTGCCGTAAGGTTGTCGAACTTCTTGTTTTTATCGGTACGGTCAACCTCTCGAGCCTCATAGAGGTTATCGAGCCTGTTCTGAACCTTTGACACCATCTTATCACCGGCCTCCATATTGTTCAACATTCGTTTGATGTTATCGTTTCTCCGTTGTTCTTGTTAGAGCGAATACTCTCTGTAGGCCTCGAAGTCCATGGCCTTGTTTTCTTCAATATTTTTAGGTCCTGATGACTATGATGATGGTGATCTACCTTTAGTCATCGTCGCTCTGAACCTCTGAATTACTTCCTCATTGCTTAAACCTCTACAAGTGGCTGAATTGTGTTTCCAGAACGTAGGTGTTGGATGTTTAATTAAGGCAACTTATGAAAGTTTTCTGATACGGATCAATGATTGTAAGACACTAAACCTGGGTTCCACAGGGCATGCCAAAATGTTTGGCTTCAATTTTTCTCCAGTCAAACATTGCAAACTGTCTCTTTTGGATCCGCGGTTGTAGATATGTTGTGTGCGAGGCGTGCCACTACCGAGCGCAAATGTTGTTGTGTTGTGCATCGCATAGTCTCTGCTTCTTGTCAAGCGATTAGAGCGAGGAAAGCACCAACCTCACTTGTTGAGTCCTACGTGTCTTGGTGGAATGCAAGACGTAAGCTTCGTGTCTCTCTGCCGAGCCACGAAGAATCGATACTTTACACACTCGGGCGAGTATAAAGAAAAGAGCAATCCCAAGGACGAAGTGTTGAAAACACAGGATATGGTGTGTCTCTCTGCCGAGCCACAAAGAGTCAATACTTTGCACACTCGGGCGAGTATAAAGTAGAGCAATCCTCGAGATAAAGTGTTGAAAACGCAGGATAGGGTGACTTTGTATATCTTTAGAATCCCCACGCTCTGTCATGTGGCCTAGATCCTGAGCTCGCTATTCGCTGGTTGTTTACTCGCATCGGAGTAAGATTTGCTTGTGCACAAATTGTATGTATGTGTAGATGTCTTAACCCTTCCTTGCTTCTTCTTGTTATAGAGGTTAACATTCCAATTTCCCTGGGTTGACAAGGTAACATCATCGATTAGGAAAAAATGGAATAATATCTTGCCTCTGGATTTCCCAACTCACTTAGGAATCACATAGATATATTTTTTCCCAATTCGCAACTTCAATCAGGCCGCATGTAGTTGGCCCATTTTGTTTTCGAGGCCCAAAAGCATTAAAATAAATGTTATATTTATTTTGGGCCCAAACAGTAGTAATCACTTGATCAAAAATATTTTTTAAACTTTTAGGACAAAATTACAAGTTATACTCATTTTACAACTTTGATAACTAATTTACAAGTTAATGTATGTCATGTGTTAAAATATACTAAAATTTACCCAATTACTATTCCTTTCGGTTATACAATGAGACATATTTTTACTAAATAAAGAACTTTATTACAACATGACATCATTAATTTAGTCAATTATGTAATTTATTAACAACACATGCAGTATGTAGTCGTATTAAAATTGTAATAAAAATCAAATGGTGTGATTAGTAAAAGGCTAAAAGCAGGACAAAATTATTACTTCTTAACTCTTATAATAAATCGGATTTGTAGTTTCTAAAAGTTTGATCAAAACTCTACTTTTCATCATTTATTCTTTGTTTTAGTAACGTTCATTGTATGCTAACTCATTGCTCCATATATATAGAGGTATACAATTTTTCTTGTATCGTGGTTTATTTACTTATAACAATCAAGATCAGGTGGTCGAATTCATTGAAAATGGCTCGAGCTCTTTGTGAATTTGAGTTTGTGCTGAGCAGCAATGCTAATTCGAATAATGGTGGAAAGAGGAAAATAGGAGAATCAAATAATGTGAATAATAGTAATGAAGGTAAAAGAATTATAGGTAATTTTCCAAGCTCAAAAGAGCTCGCAACGCTTGATCTCGACTCTTTCAAAACGCTTACCAACAACATTCTGGACTACCGAGCCAAAAATATTCTGAGGCTTGCTCAAGATGTTGAGAGTGGAAAGAAAAGACTTGACGAGTTTGATATTGCCATGAAAAACAACAAACATGAACATGAACATGATGATGAGCTTCTTAAAAAGTTGATGCAAATCAAAGGTTTTGGGTCCTTCGCATCTGCCAATGCTTTGATGTGCATTGGTTATTATCACAAAGTTCCAGTAGACTCTGAAACTATAAGGCACTTGCAGGAGGGACGCATGCATGCAACCCTATCCTCCACGTACTTCACTGTACGTACGTACTCAAGTTTAATTAATTTGTTTCTATATATTAAGAATAATATACGCACTTCTATATTCTATATGACCTGATTGTAAATAGGTTCATGGGAGGAAGAATTGCGACAAAAAAACCGTCATGAAAGATGTGGAAGAAATATATAACAAATATGCACCATTACAGTGCTTGGCATATTGGTAATCATGCAAACACTACGTTATCTTTTAAATTTTCGGCAAGGCTAGGAATGATTTTAAATTTTGAATGTTGCTATTTTCAGGGCGGAGCTCCTGGACTCGTACGAGTGCAAATTTTCCTGGAAATTCTTTTACAGTTTTACTTATCCAAAAGCCTAATTAATTAATAAAGGAAAACAAATTAAACTGTTTTCTTTTTTCTCTTGTGTGATGGATCTTTAATTTTTATTCCATATTCTATCTTCATGTCATTGATGTAGACTGCTGCAACGACAAATTCTAAATTTGTTTGTTTAATTAATGAACACGAACATGCATGAGCATGAACATAACTCATCATTGTTATATCTCTTCTCAATCAAGTAGTCACTTAGACGTGTATATCACATTCAATCGGATTGCTTCATGATCAATCCATATAGTGAACTCCTCATTTTGATCACATGAGCACTCCGTGATTTAAAGTTACTTGATTTTAGGTAAAAATATGTCCACCCACACTTTCACGTACATCTTTGAATCAAGATTCCCATAGAGATATATTGTAACCATATCCATAAGTTGAATATTGTGTTTTTGGACACTACCAAACTGACTAATTAGCAAAAAGTAATTAATGATGTATATGACCAAAGAATACGTATCCCAAGATCAGTTCCACGACATTGGGAAAATATATGTGCCGCTAGTCTAGCTTTGTATCACAAGACTTCATTCTTCTCATTTCTCTTTCGAACAAAGACCCATTTATGTCCAACTGACTTAACAATTGGTGGACATAGCACTACTGAACCGAAAACTTACATTTTTTAGGAGAGTCTAGTTCAACTTGAATTGCATCTTTCCATTTCGGCCAATATGCTCTACGTTGAAAATTTGCAACAAAGGGAGGTTCCACTTCATTGTCGTCAATGATATTTTGAGCAACTATTTCTCTCTCCCCCTAATGGCAGAAAATATGTCTCATCAAAGTGAAAATTTTGCAAATCTTGCAGTAAGAAGATCTCTACCAAAGGTTTTAAATGCAGATAATCGTTGGAGCTTCATAGCCAACATAAATACATAATCGTCTTTGGGGACCCATTTAGTACGCAGTGGAGGCATAAAAGGCAAATAAACCGTGCACCCAAATATGCATAAGTGTGAAATATTGTTAGGCTGTTATCCGGTTACCGACTAGTACACACTGAATGGTTGACGTGCAATGGGTCTGAAATGAGTAAGCATAGCTGCATGAAAAATTGCATAGCCCAAGAAGAGACGGGTAAATTGATGTACATCACCAAAGGTCATGCCACAAGCTATTACCGCTTGATATGTGCTTCTACAAGACCGTTTTGTAAATGAACATGGGGAAAGTGATGTTCAACATCAATCCCAATAGACATGCAATAATCATCAAAAGACTTTGATGTGACCTAGTGGTGAGCTCAAAGCTTAATGATCTAAGTTACGAGTTTAACAAATGCAGCATTCCTGTGGATAGCAGTGTGACATGTGACCAACGCATCGATGCATATACCAAAACCATAAAATATTTAAATTGTCTGCATTCTAGTTTGATATGTCAACTAATGTTTCTTTGGATTCGTTGTAAAAATGGAATTTTTTTCAATTGTGTCCACATCAAAAGAATGTTGTGTTATATCTTTGCTAATAAACAAGCTTTGCAAAATGAGCGGTGTGCATTAGAGATCGCCATAAAGGGATCTCGTGGGATAACGCACGACGCTTAAGAAATAGATGGTTGAGATTATGCTGCACTCGTCTCGAAGACCAATCGAGCATAGATGGAGAGGCCTAATCGCAAACCACCCATCAAAACCAATGATATTTGGTATTCTTAGCTACTTGTTTGCTCTAAAAAGCGGACGACCATGTGAATTTTTCAATATCTTGATCATCATATCTTGAGCAAGGTGACCCAAGCGATAATGTCAAAGCTTATATGAGGTTGAATCACACACATTAGTGTGAGAAACTGCATTGGATTCCATGATCCGAACTATTGTAAAATATAAAACATTATGAATGCTCATAAACTTCTCCAAAATGTGCTTTCTACCACATTCTATGTTACACATAAAAACTCTTTCCCATTCTCACAGTATGTTTCCAAGTGAAAACTATTGGCGCGAATGTCCTTAAAGCTTAGTAAGGTTTGATTAGCCTTTGACACGTATAAGGCAAAATCGCGCCATAGTTTAACCGGCGTTGAACCAATCATGGTTGACAATGAGGATTTATAAGGCATAAAATCCATAAATAGTTTCCTAGTCCACATAATAGTTTGGGTACTACTATTATCTGCTAAACATTCAATCTCACCTTCAGACATCTACAAAAGAATGTAAATCAATTTTCCCTTGAACTCAATACATGACAAACACTTTAAAAAAAAATACATAAAGATTTTGATGGGAATGTGACCCCTTATAGAGTGCTTGAGATACCAAGCAAAACTACTTTACAAACAACATCAAGAAAACACTGATCCTGCATATAGAAGTCGAGGGGTCGAAAATGTTCGAAGTTGAGTACACGGATTTTGGTTTGACATGTCGAAGATTTTCTTCGATGGGTCCATAATATTTCGATAGGTCGAAATAGATCAAAAATATTTTGACGGATCAAAAACCTTTCCAAGGGATCTAGGTCGTTGGGTCGAAATTTTTTTAACAGATCAAATACTCAAAAAACCAATTGTTCCTATTTTTCATTTTTTTTTTTTTGTTTTCGATGTTATAGTGTCATGGAGTATTGTATACACGAACCATTCATGCATTCTCAAGGAAAATAAATTTTTCAACCATTCCATAAACCAGAAAAATTAGAGAAATTTTATTGCTTTCCAATTGAATTACATCAAAGATGTTCTCTATTCCAAAACGACTAAAAACAAAGTCTAAAAAACATGATTAAACAAGCCAAACACTAAACTTCAAAAACACAGAAGAAATAATAGCCTAGTACATAGACTTAATCAAAATATATATGGAGTTTCAAGACTCGTTTTTTTGTTGTCTGCTACAATGAGATTGACGTTCATGTCTGCTTCCATCTCATAGTCTCCCCAGCAAAGTTAGACTCTTGTGCCAAATATTTCTTGTGACTTATGTAGATATTTTGAATTTTCTTGCTTGTGCATATGTTTAGTATAGGCACATTTAAAACATGTATACTTTCTAGATATAGGGTTTCCTCCTTGCTTGGAATTGAAACCTGACTGGTTCTTGTTCGAATCACTGGGGCAGGCGTCCAATCCTGATGGAAAGGTTTCGACTCTGGCCGATACCACGGCTATAAGGCTATGATTGATTGTTCTCTTTTTGCTTATGTGCCTTTCCTCCAATTTTATAATGCTCAAGAACTTTCTTGGTCCCAACAGGCCTTGAATTGATCACTACCAAAAAACACCACTTACACGACGAAGCATTTTCGTCGCCTAAGTGCCGTAGCCCAAGGATTTAGGAGACAAAATAGCAAAGTTTCATCACCTAAGTGATATCTTAGGCGAAAAAATCATATGCACCGTATAAAGTTCTAGACGACGTAAATTTATAATTTTAGGCGACGAAGATGTTCGTCGTATAAGTTTTTGTAGGACGACGAAACTATTTTGTCGTTAAGATAAACTCTTAGCCGACAAAAACGTGTCATTGTCTGAGATTTACATCGAGACAACAAACATATTTCGTCGTCTAAGACAAACATCTTAGACGACGGACGTTGATGAGTTCGTCGTGTTAGAGTCCAACTCGGGCGACGACCTTTTCTTCGTCACCTGAGTTGCAGAATTAACTTAGACGACAAAATCGTATGATTTCGTCGCCTAATTTGTGTGGTTTTTTTTAATAATTATTTTCCTAAAGAATAATTGAATTAAAATTAAATATTACATTAAGAAAAATACGAGTTTAACCTAAATTTTATATATTAAATAAAAATTTGTAACGATCCAAATGTACGTGTACCATACGTAGAAATTGAAAATAAACAAAAAGACCGACATTGACTGGAGTTTGGGCCCCGCTGAGTCTCCCGGTGCTCGGATCGTCATCATTGGGTCGGGATCGCCGAAAAGGGACACTTAGTTGACAAACATCATCCGGAATATTGAGGAACTAGAGTAACTTATCCAGCTTCTCCTGTAATGCATAAGTCTGTGCGGTTGCCGCTTGTGCATGCGCGATTGCTGTTTGAGCCACTGCCTCTGCCGCTAGAGCCCGTTCCTTGGCCGCCTGAGCCCACTCCTCGGCCACTGCGCTAATGGATCGCCTCGTCTCGAAAACCTGATTCAGATCTCGATGGACATCTTGTCCGAGGCCTCGAACCTCCTTCCCAGGTCGGCGACCAAAAACTGTATCGGCAATAGCGATCTTTGTCTCAAAGGGCAACATAGGTAACTCTTCTAGCATCAACCCCGGGTTCTCCTCCAGCATGCGTGCCACTGCCTCGTCAGCCATTTGTTGCACTCGTGTATGAAATGGATATCGTGAACATGAACATCGATTTCTAAAAAAAAAAATTGACATAATTTCCCCTAAAAATGTTGGAAACCAAAAACCTGTACGAAAGAAAACACTTCGAATAACATGTCAATTTCCAAAATAATATACTGTGAACACCAATTCCCATCCGGATTTCTCAACTTCATAATCATGTTTAATTTATCCAACGATACCAATATTCAAGACAAGAAGAAGATTAACAATAACAGCACCACCACCAACAACAACAACAATAGCACCACCACCACTACCAAAAACAACAACAACTGCAACAATAACAACAACAACAACAACTGCTCCACCAACAACAACAACAACAACAACAATAATCAATTACTTCAAACCAACAATAATAATCAACTCATTCTATTTCGGAATAAGTGTTACTTACAGCATTTTGAGTCCCAACATCTTCTTCTTGGCCGGGAGTATTGTAAGCATCCATAGAGGCGGAGAGATGCGGATGCTCGTACCGTGGAGCTCAAAGAACAACAACAACAATAATCAATTACTTCAAACCAACAATAATAATCAACTCATTCTATTTCGGAATAAGTGTTACTTACAGCATTTTGAGTCCCAACATCTTCTTCTTAGCCAGGAGTATTGCAAACATCCATGGAGGCGGAGAGATACAAGTCTTTCGTACCATGGAGCTCGAACCGTGGTGGCAATTCTTCATTGCCTGATTAACTGTGTTCGCCATCGATCTTGTCTGTTTCACAACCAGAAAAATTAATTACGTACTAAGATAACTTATAAAAGTATTATTTGATTAACAAATAAAAAGTAAAGAATTATGAACCACAAACTTATCTGACTCGAAGTTACTCACAAACCAATCCCACTCGGCTCTCCTTTCCTCCTGGAACTCCTTTGGGGCTGCGCCGTATTTTTTGTAGGCTTGTATAGTTGGTGCTTCCATCTCCTGTACATGTTTGTGGCCGACTTTTCTACGGATTCCAACATCTCCTCAGTTTTGTCCAAGTTGAAGTGTACCTAAGAAAAAAAATATAAATCCTTTGAATTAATTGATAAACCTCGTAATTTAAAATAGTTATAAAATAAATAAAATTAAATATCTCATATACTAATTACCGAGAGTTTGCGGACAACTCTGAGCCTCTCAGCTTCCTTCAGCTACTCCCAAGTAGGGGCTATCATACGTATCTTGCTACATACGATATTCTCGATATGAGTCACTGTCAAGCTGGCAAGCACCTTCGACGGAAGGCCTATGGTGAAAAAATCGTATGTCACATCAATCCGTTTCCCAAGCCACTTGGTTGTCTCCTCTAGTTTGCGCCCATTCAAAACTCCCCGAGTACGTTTGGGCGCCGGGGCTGAGGGGTCCCTAGTCGTTGCTTTGCGTCGAACGCTAATACAACAAGACTGTTGTGTGGATGGCCCAGAGTCCGAAGATGAATTTTCCTGCTCGTTAATTGTAGGCAACTGGTCATTAGGTTGAACCATAATGGTCGATGACCTTTGACCTGACTCATGACCCTCAAAGGTCTCCTCTGATAGTTGATCCCCCCAACCCAACCGTTGGAATGACGATTGCAATGCGGCCCTTCGCTTCTGTTCGGTTTGCCTCTTCTTTCCGCCAGGCATCTTAAGTACCTATTCCATAACCAAAATCATTCAAAAGATATTCATACCATATGCATATATAAGCATTCCAAACAATTTATCATACTATCATTCAAAATCGAACAGGATCAATTCATCTATTTCACAATGCAATCAATCACGGTTCATGTATTACCTTACTCCATCATATGTCACAATAGCACATCAAATTCCTATATCACAGTAATTAACCAATTATCACAACTCCATTGATCATCAATCATCAAATTCTATACAACAATCCATTAGGTATAATCAGGCATAAAACAATAGCTATAGAGAGAGAGAGAGAGAGAGATTTTGACACTGCCTCCACCGTGGCAGTTTCATAAAATTGAGAGGAAGAGAGGGAGAGAGAGAGAGAGAGAGAGAGAGGGGGGGGGTTCGAAACTGCCTCCACCGAGGAAGTTTCATAAAATTGAGAAGGAGAGAGAGAGAGAGGGAGGGAGAGAGAGAGAGAGAGAGAGAGACTGCATCCAACGAGTACTTTCATAAAATTGAGAGCGAGAGAGAGAGGTACAATGGAGGAGATGTGTGGTGGAGGAGGCGATGATTGTGCTAACAGAGGAGCTGGAGGCGGTTGTGCGAGGTGGACGACAGGAATCGACAGTGGTAGTGCGATGGAAGAGATGGGGGATGGATGAAACCTGTGGGTTTTGGATTGAGGCCGAAGAGGGAATTGCCGTGGGTTTTGGAAGAGAGAGAGAGAGACTATGGCGGCATCGGTTTGGGGAGGCCGGAGATGTTTTCGAGACAGCTCCTAGGGTTTTGGGATGGACGGTGGCCGGAGAGAATTGGGAAACAACTTAGGGATTTTTTTTGTGTTTGGGTTTGGGGAAGGAGATCGATCGATTAAGTCAATCTAATACAAGATTTTAAGCAACGAAACAAAATGTTTTGTTGTCTAAGTACACTTAGAAGTCGAAAAAATGTTATTTTATCGCCTATGTTATTTTATGAAATTTTCCTAAAATTTGGGCGGAAAATATGAACCGCCAAATTTTTGGGCTTAGACGACAAAATAAATATATTCGTCGTATAAATACAATTTTATGTATATATATAGTTTTTAAATATATGTCAATTTAATTTATTATAGTTACTTATAATTAAATCATAAAAATCTATAGTTAGATGTGACCATTACATTGATACAATATTGTAGGAAAAAAAGTTCAACCAATTTTGGATTAGTTTAGGATTCGATTGATTAAATTTTATTATTAATTAGCGAAAAATAGTTAAATGATGGAATCGATCATAAAAAAAAAATCATCCACCTGTTTTCAACGTTAAGGGGTTAGGGGTTTAGGTTTATTTATTAGAGTTTAGGGTTTAGGGATTTTTTTACCTTGGGTGACGATTAACACGGTTTCATCGTCTAAGTGGAACCTTAGACGACGAATTTCAGCCGGTTCATCGTTTAAGATTTTGAGGGTCAGGATTTAGGGGTTTAGGTTTATTGATTAGGGTTTAGGGATTAGGGATTAGTTTTGTATTAGGCGACGATTGGCACGATTTCGCCGTCTAGGGTTTACTTCAACAACAAACAGTGGTTGGTTCGTCGTCTAAACCCCTACTTGGACGATGAAACTACTTTGTTTCATCGTCTAATATTAATTTTAAAATAGGAAAGAATCATCATTTTATTTCACAAAAAATCATACTTGTAAGTCAGAACAAGTATTACAAATACTCTAAACTAAATTAAACCAAACCAAATTCAATCAGGCTGTCGACGATCGATCCGGCACGCCATCGATCTGGCCATCAATAAATCATATGTATGCATACAAAGTAATTAAATAATTAAACAATTCTGTTTGAATTCCATCTTATTACTTTATACATGCATCAATCACTTCGATCATTTTAATCTTTATCAACGTCTTCCTCCTCACTCTGATCAGGTTCTTCATCCTCAGAATCATAACCTCCATCATCATCATCATCATATGCGAAATCTTCAGCCTCTTGCCCCTCTTCGTAGACATTAATATTATCTAGGTCAATGATCTCCTGTTCAGTAAGATTCTTATCGCCGTCAGGTAAGGGTAATGTTTCGTTAAATCAAATTAGTTGCCTTGTGTTGGGAATGATAGAAGTAGTAGGTTCTTGATATGCATTTTTATTATTCCCTTGAGTATTAGTCCATTCAAGTGTTGTGGCACACCATATTCCTCTGTGAGACATGTGGCTAACTACCTTCCAACCTGCACCCGCTTTTAGATCATCCAGATAAAATAGCTGTCTAACCAAGGTAGCAAGAGCGAATAGCTCATCTTCATACCAACTTGAGTTTGTATCAACTAATAATAGTCTGATATGTTCTTTTGTACACTTGAATCATTTACACTTGAATAGAAAAAGTTTTATTTCATTCCCAAATAGTAGCTGAAAGACATTAACAAAAACACCATAATATACATCATCACCTTCACCTACCGCGATCCCACTGTTTTGTGTTCTTCTTCCTTTATCTCGGTAGACTGAATGACACTTTACGTCGTTGACAATGTCCTAATATATGAATGTGTATTTAATAAAATCCTACAAAATATTGGACATAGTTTCCCCTAAAACTAAAGGAAACCATAAACCTGCATGCATGCTTAAATTAAGGAAACCACTACAAATACACAAAGAGCAAACAATCAACAACCAGATTTCTCAACGTCAAATAAAGTAAGAACAAACAAATTATAGAATGAGTTCTTAACATACCCATTTGGGGAAATAATCAGGAAACCAATTCTTAACTTGTCTTTCAATCCAGATTTCATTTTTGTCCGGTTTTTCTTCCCCGATACGCGCCCTGTACATTTTTATGAACTCCTTGACCTCGTCATAGTCACGCAACACTACCCAATGTGCTTCATTAAGTTATGTCTGACTTAATTTTTCCTTTAATACTCATATGAAAGATCGTACAACATCTGTGATGACAGAGAGATTGTGGTGCCTAATGTGTGTATTGGATGCAGTATGGACTTGATCTTTGATGTACATGCTGCAGTATGTTACACACTCATGTATTAGATACGTTTGGCTATAGAGCCGTCCGGATCAGATTTATTTTTGACGAATCCTTTATAAATTATATTTCACATTATTGTAAGAATAAGATATATATATATATATGATGTTAACCCGTGTTTAAAAAATTTAGTTACATTTAAAAATTATACCTTTCTTAAGGATACATCCAAGTGTAGTAGACCGGACCGGAAAGCAGCACTTGTTCGGGAAGGTGAATCATGAGGTAAAGCAGGGGAAAAAATTCTCTCTAATTTGCAAAGGATGTGGACAATTTCGTGTTATAGTTTGTGAACATCCGACTTCTTCTACTCTTTAGCGTATAGCCTCTGGCACCATCTACACAATGCAACTATCGGTTCGACACGGTCTTTAGGCAAATAAGGTCAAATTACGACTGAGATCAGACATTGCAACATAATGTAACATTTATGAGTCTTTAGACTATAGAACTTATGTTCCCTCACATTGACACATCGATATATATTCGCTACATAATTAGACGGATACTTCACGCTTTTGAGCTAGTCGAATATAGTACCCCTCAGTGCAGGCTTCACTGTGTAAGGTGCATCAAGCATCTTCTTGTACACACTGTTTCCATCCTTCTTCAACAATAAGGCACGATGCAAATTCATAATTTCAAGATCCTTTCGCGTTTTGGGAGTATCCTTAGTCTTGAACTTAATACCTAAAATTATTCCTACCACGCTGTCGCACACATTCTTTTCTATTTGCATGACATCTAGGTTGTTCTTGAGTTTCAACTTTGACCCGTAAGGCAGTTTATAGAAAACACTCATGTGATACCAGTAGCTAAGATGGTGTAGAGGGTGTGGATTTTGTTTCTTCGCATCATCGTTATTGCTCAACACACTAAAATAGAAGTTGTTTAACATCTCAAAAATCTCTTCGCCAGACAACTGTCTGGGTTGTATGTTATCCTCTACTGTCCCATCAAAATTATCCTTTTCCTATCGCCAAGGGTGATCATGAGTAAGCCATCTACGGTGACCCATATAAAACACATTCCCCGTGTGCCAACTAGAGTTGATGTCGTCCAAGCAGACAAGACAACCAATGTATCATTTGGTTGTGCAAAATACCAACACCCCATATGCAGGAAAGTCACTGATATCCACATTGCAGCTACTCTCATCATGAACATTGTGTCAGTGACCTTGTCATAAGTTGGGACTCCATTTTCCCACAACAGTTTGAGCTCGTTGATCAATACTTTCTGGGAGACTTGAGACGTAGAGTTAGCAAAGTAAGGAAATTAAATTCCTTGTTCATACACATCCACATCCACGAAGGCAGGTTATACGACATGAGAAAAACTGGCCAAGTATTGATGGCAACGTTATTATTACCCCAGGGATTGAATCCATCTGTAGAAAGTCTGAGTCTAACATTTCAAACCTCTACTGCAAACTCTTAACTTTCCCTGTCAAAATGTTTAAAAGCATCTCTATCCACTGGATGTCTGAGCACATCATCATTTAGTCTATGTTCTGCGTACCATCGCATCGCTTGTGCTTTATTTAAAGACATGTACAGATGCTGTAGTTTGGGAATCAAGGGAAAATAGCTTATATTAGCACCTTCACCGCAAGCTGCTTCTTCAAACTCCTTGCATTAGACTTAAACCACCTGGACTTGTTGCAAACAGGACAGTAGTCCAGATTTGCATTCTCCTTGTAAAACAACAAACAATTGTTTCTGCACACGTCAACTTTCTCGTACTTCAAACTAAGGTGGCTCAACATCTTTCTTACCTTGTAATAAGAATCGGGAAGCTTGTGACCCTTAGGAAGAAAATCATATATATCTTGTTGTATATCATTAAAACCAGCACGTAAGGTTGTGCGCGTCACTTTGTACTCCATTTGAGTCATTATGAATTCCAAGACATTCAATTCACATCCGTCATACACCGGGGTCTGGGCTTGGAGCAGTATGTTGTTGTACTTATCCATCTCAGACATATCAGTGTCAAGAAAGGCTGGAGGGACTATGTCATAATGAGGGTTATCATAACCTCCATCTTCGTGGTAGTGTGTAACATGACTGAATGCCAGAAAAGCATCATGCACCAAATCTATAGCGGGGTTCCAAGTGGAGGCTCCGGTACCGCTAGATGAGCCACCCGGTAACTGTACCCTGACCTTAAAATTGTTTTGAGCTATAGTCTACTACTTCACCATGCTCACACCATGTAGTATAACTGAAAGGACTCAACCCCGATTTAGTTTCCTAAACCGGAATTGAACCCCTTCTGAAAACACGAACTTTCAAAAACCATAGAAATTTTGGCAGAGTTTCACTATAGCGCGAAGTTACCATTAACCTCCACCCGAAAACACATTTCATCCTATGCCACAAAAGCCAAACCGTGGGCACCAATCCCATCCGGATTTCTCAAAAACATATCATATTATAAAGCAATAAGCAAAAACTGTAACTTTACAGAAATCCGGAGAAAATTCATATGAAAATATAAACATCAAAGTAATCAGAGCGACCTCTAGTATATATATATATACATAAATATACAGTAGTAGGCTAAACAAGAAACCTACTGAGAAAGAAAAGTAGCTCAAATATTAAGCCTCCGACTGCGACGTGCGACACCAGAATCCGAACTACAAACTGGACGTTGAAAACAAAGAGTCCAGGGAAAGACATATAAACCGTTAGAGTGAGTGGACGAAAATAAATGTCTTTCGCCGAATAATATATGTTATAAAAACATATGCGAGTCTAAGTGCATAAAATCAAATGGTACACGAGGGAGACTCTAACTCCTCACGCGTACAGAGCATGCATCGTAAAATCCCGTGGGGTCACTGATGGACACATCTGTGCTAGTACAGTCCGAATCATAAGATCCCAGACCCACACGTGATTCAAGCCAGAAAGGCCTCAGGTCAAAGGTCTGCCCCCCCCCCCAGTAAAGGCCTCGGGTCAGGGGTCACAGCCTCCCCCGGTAAACATCCTCGGGGATCAGCCAGGATGCAAGTGTATCGATACAACCACATATACTAAGACTGTACTCTGTGTAAACCAAATAATAAATAGTTTCATGCAAATTTATAAAGCATAATGTGAATGCATATTCGTAATTTATAATTATACAAGCATATTCGTCGATGCATAGTCATAAATGCAACATCGTAAAGCACATGCTCGTATAAATCATAATCGCATATGCATGCTCATGCTCGTAAAACATAATATAACGACTCGCAACCAATCTGTGAAAAGAAATATGTCCACTCACAGACAAGCACAGCGCGCAAACGCGCTAATCCCGAGATCCGGCGGAAGATCCCTCGCCAAACGTACAATCTCGATCCCCTGAAAAATAACAAAATATCATTGATCAAAATCACAATTCAATACTCTAAACCACACCTCGCAAACCAACCATTTTTGGAGATATATAACTTGGATAACAAAAGAATCGCCGAAAATCCCCAAATACTCCACAAAAACCCTCGACATAAAATGAACAACTCAAATCAACTCGAAAACCTCAAGACGACGATCGGGGCGCGATTACGAGTAAAACGACATAAAACTTGACAAAATCCAAAAAGTCAACGCCTCGCCGAAGCACCGTAGTTGACCGCCGCCACCGCCGGCGGCGCTCCATCACCGGAGAGATTTTCCGGCGAGGAAAACCCATAATTCATCTCCTCCTCGAGCCCAACACTTTTCTCAACTATACCATCCCTCAATTCCTTCGTGGTTCACCGGAATTTTGCTCAAAACATCCTTGAAATTCAAACCGGCTGGCGATCGGTCCATCACTGGAACTCCGGCCACGACACACGGCAGTCCTTGGGACCACTCCCAAAAGCCTCGTCGTGATCCCCCAAGCCTTTCCCCTTTAATCCTCGGCCACCACCGTGGCCACAGCACCATCGTCCGTCGCCCCCAAAATCCCTCTGTTTCTCCTCCAAAATTTCAACCCAAAACCTCCACCAAACATCACAACACATACTTCAAACGAAAGCATAGGTCCCAGGCTACAATTCCTTACCTTTATTTCTGGCAACCGCGCCGTATTCCGGCAGCCACCACGACAGCGAGTTCGTGACTCACTGAGTCAACACGGCTAACTCGGTCAACTCGGCCCAACTCTGGTCAACTCGGTCAAAACAGACCATTTTCGAACTTTTCGATAACTTTACGACTATTCGGCTATTTATACGTCGCGAATCAACTCTATCCACAATTCGGATAACTCAAACTCAAACGGATAAACACGACTAACACGGCAATAATTTCAAATATTCTTTTTATATTCCTCGATTATCCAAAAAATCCTCTGAAAGCTCATACGGACTCGAAATAAAATTGTCAACATTTCCCATGAACAAACCCAAATCAAATTCGTGTCCAAAAATTAAGTCGTGAACGAAGTTGCATATCCGATTAATTACGATAAACCTCAATTACTCGTGAAACTCATAAATTAAGCCGATTACTATTCCAATTCCGGTTCGGGTCATCACAAATCTACCCCCCTTACAAAAATTTCGACTTCGAAATTTACATACCTGGTAAGTGAACAGATGAGGATACTGCTCCCACATATGCTGCTCGGTCTCCCAAGTGGCTTCCTCTACTGAATGATTCTGCCATAAGACCTTCACAATCGGAATGACTCTGTGCCTCAACTCATGTTCACGTTGATCGAGAATCTGTACTGGCTCCTCCACATATGTCAAATCTTCCCTAATAGGAAGCTGATGTTGTGCTAAAACATGTGATAGATCTGGAATGTATTTCCGCAACATCGATACATGGAAAACATCGTGTATTCGAGCCATCTCTGAAGGCAACTCTAACCTGTAAGCCACGGCACCAACTCTCTCTGTGATCTCATACGGACCGATATATCGTGGTCGGAGCTTGTCACGCTTCCCGAAACGAACAACTCCCCTCCATGGAGACAATTTCAAGAAGACTCAATCGCCCACCTCGAACTCAAGACTCTTTCTTCTCACGTCTGCATAGCTCTTTTGTCGATCTTGGGAAATCTCCAACCTGTCTCTGATAATCTGAATATCCTCTGTGGTGCTCTTCACCAAATCAGGACCAATAAGCCATCGCTTGCCTACCTCACTCCAACATTATGGAGTACGGCACTGCTTTCCGTATAACGCCTCATACGGTGCCATATCAATACTGGCCTGATAACTGTTAGTATAAGCAAACTCAATCAATGCAGTTGCTGGTCCCAATTTCCTCTAAACTGCAGTACACAGGACCGCAACATATCCTCGAGGGTCTGAATAGTCCTCTCAAACTGCCCATCAGTCTGAGGATGGAAAGCTGTACTGAAATGCAATCTGGTACCCAAAGCTCGCTGCAATGCCTGCCAAAACTCTGAGGTGAACTGACTGTCTCGGTCAGAAACAATAGATACAGGCACACCATGCAAACAAACGATTTCAACCAAATACAGCTTTGTTAACCTACCCACTGAAATCTTCCCTGGAAGTGCAAGGAAATGAGCTAATTTCGTCAATCGGTCTACAATAACCCAAATACCCGTGTTACCAGCAGAAGTACGCGGTAACTGATACATGAAATCCATAGTAATGTGCTCCTACTTCCAAACCGGAATCTCCAACAGTTGTAGTTTTCCCGCAGGTTTCTGCCTTTCTGCCTTCACTTGCTGACAAATGAGGCATCTGCTCATATATGTTGGGATCTCCATCTTCATATTTCACCACCAGTAATAGACTCGAAGTGTACGAAACATCTTTGTACCGCCTGGATGCATCGCGTAAGCAAAACAATGGGCTTCGTCTAAAATCTCTTTCTTCAAACCCTCGTCTCTAGGTACACATAATCTGCCTCTGAATAGCAATGTACCATCATCACTTAACTGGAACTCTGTTGGCACACCATTCCGAATCATGGTCTTCTTGTCCAATAGATAGGAATCCGCATCCTGAGCTTCATGGACCTGATCAACCAATACCGGTTGAACCTGAAAGCTAGCCAACAAGGCTCCATTATCATCCCACTCTAACTCAGCTCCCGTAGCTCGTAACTCTGCTAACATGGAAACTCTGGCCACACACACATGAAATAATGAAGCTCTAGATTTCTGACTGAGTGCATCAGCAACAACATTAGCATTCCCTGGATGATACTCAAAGGTGCAATCATAGTCATTGATCAACTTCATCCATCTGCACTGTCTCATATTCAAATCTAGCTGCGTGTGCAAATAAGTAAGACTCTTGTGATCTGTGTATATCTTGCACTGAGCTCCATACAAGTAATGTCTCTAACTCTTCAAGACTAATACAATGGCAGCCAACTCCAAATCATGCGTAAGATAATTGACTTCATGTGGTTTCAACTGCCTGGAACCGTAAGCCACCACTCTGCCATGCTGCATCAAAACACCAGCAAGACCCAATTTTGATGCATCGCTGTAAACCACTAATTCTCCACTATCGTCAGGTAGAGCCAGAACCGGTGCAGTAGTCAACTTCTTCTTCAAGAGCAAGTAACTCTCCTCACATGCATCGGACCACTCGAACTTGACGCCTTTCTTCGCCAATCTGGTAAGTGGAGCGGCAATCCTTGAAAAATCCTGCATAAAGCGCCGATAAGCCGATAATAACCTACCAAACACAAGAAACTCCTGATCTCTGGTACGGTGGTAGGTATACTCAAATTCAACACGATTTCAATCTTGTCAGGATCCACGCTGACTCCCTCAGCAAATATCACGTGACCCAAAAACTTCACGCTATTCAACCAAAACTCACACTTACTGAACTTCGCAAACAACTGATTATCTCACAAAGTCCGCAGAACAGCTTGCAAATGTTTCTTGTGCTGGCCCACACTCCTGGAGTAAATCAGAATGTTGTCGATGAACACGATCACAAACTTGTCCAAAAATTGCCTGAACACCCTGTTCATCAAATCCATGAAAGCTGCAGGGGCATTGATCAATCCAAACGGCATAACTAAGAACTCATAATGCCCGTACCGTGATCTGAAAGCTGTCCTGGCCACATTTGACTCTTTATCCTCAACTGATGGTATCCAGACCTGAGATCAATCTTCAAAAAGGCTGAAGCTCCCTTGAGTTGATCAAACAAATCATCAATCCGCGGTAACGGATACTTGTTCTTCACGGTGACTTGATTCAACTTCCGGTAATCAATACACAACCGCATGGAACCATCCTTCTTCCTCACAAACAATACAGAAGCACCCCACGGTGATACACTGGGTCGTATGAAACCTTTCTCCAGCAACTCTTGAAGTTGAATCTGTAACTCTTTCAACTCCGCTGGTGTCATACGATATGGTGCTTGAGATATAGGTCCAGTGCCTGGTAAAAGCTCAATGGTGAAATCAATTTCACGAACTGGAGGAACACTTGGTAACTCCTCCGGAAACACATCTGGAAACTTGGAAACAACCTCAATGTTACCAATGTCTGGTACAGTAGCCTTTGTATCCACAACATGAGCTAAGTATGCAACATAACCCTTCTTCATCATCCGCTCGGCCTTCATCGCTGAAATCACACATGGCAGGGAAGTATTCTTCTCACCGCGAAACAATATCTCTGTGAAACCTGGACGTCGAAACACCACATCCTTCTTGTGACAGTCAAACATAGCCCAATGTGTCTCCAAGAAGTCCATCCTCAAAATCACATCAAAATCGACAATATCCAGCAATAACAAATCTGCTGCTAAACCATAACCTCCCACAAAGATCTTACAATCCCTATACACCCAACCAATACTCACAACCTCACCGGATGGATACAACACTCTCCACAACCCCGGAAGTAGAGATGCAGGCATAGTAGCTAAAGATGACAATCTATATGATATGAATGAATGTGTAGCACCTGGATCTAGCAAAGTAAGTACTGGATAGCCAAAAACATGCAACGTACCAATAACAACCTCCAGTGAAGCTATGCCCTCGCGCAACGACATAGCATGAACCCTGGCCTGTCCAGCTGGTCGTCCACGCTGATGGTGACTCTGTTGTCCGCCCTGACCAGAAGACTGTACTGGCCGAGCTCCAGAAGTAGTACCTCGATCTCCTCCTGAACTCTGAGCTATCTGTCCACCAACACCAGCAGGCTGGAAACATTCCCTCGCAAAGTGACCCTTCTAGCCACAACGATAGCAAATGGTAGGGCCTCGCTGACAAGGACCAAAGTGATGCCTGTTGCAGAAATTGCACAATGGATACTCTCTCGGTACAGCAAAAGTGCCATTGGTACGTCAAGGATAGTTGGATCCGCTAGAACTACCACTAGATTGTGGTCTCTGTGGCCGATCCCTCCTCCATCTCTGTCTCTGTCTAGCTATACCAACTAATTGTCTATATGGTCCACTACCAGATGATGATGCCGATCCGGAAGTACCTAAACTCAGCCTCTTGGAAGGTCCCTGACTCGGTCCACCCTCTTCAAATCGTCGAGACTGGAATCTCATCTACCTTTCCTTCTATATCCTCGCCTCGAAGTGCAGCACTCACAAACTCATCAAAGTTGTTCCGAGACATCATAGTCAATGTTCCTTTGATGTTCAAGTTCAAGCCCAACAAATCTCC
Source organism: Geum urbanum (assembly GCA_946800695.1). NCBI lineage: Eukaryota > Viridiplantae > Streptophyta > Magnoliopsida > Rosales > Rosaceae > Geum > Geum urbanum. The sequence goes on along the minus strand of OX327008.1, from coordinate 656,286 downwards.
GGCACTTGGCTTCCTCTGAGGCCACCATGTCTCGAGCAAATCGAGATAAACGAGTAAATCTATCCAGGTACTCAAGTACTGACATGCTACCCTGTCTCAAGTTGATGAATTCCTCATACTTCCGCTGCTGCGTAGCCTGGTTAAAATACCTCCGCATAAACAAATCTTTGAACAATGCCCATGGAGTATCAACCGGAACTCTATCAGTACTAACCCACCAAAAGTACGCATCCAACTCAAGTAACCCAACCGCTGCCACTGTCATATGCTCAGGAGTGAAACGTAGACGCTCACAAACTCACTCAACCTGAACCAACCAAGCCTCACATATCTCTGGATCAGCTGAACCCGAGAAAACAGTTGCTCCAGCAGTTCGAGCTTTGACCACGGAGTCAAAACGCTAGCTCCTCCAAACGCAATACTTGCATAAGCAAGTCATACGTCTGGCGATCCTCATCAAGATCCACATCCCTATTGACATGGAAACCACGTCTAGGAGGCATCCTAATGATAAGAGAAAAATATTAGTCACAAAGCACAAGGAACGTAATCATGAAACTTCAGACATTTGAAAACATACAACACCCGCAACATTGATGAGTAACAGCTGGCCAGTCGGGTCATTGCTCCAGACATGCTGTACAATCTCAAATACCCTTAGCATCATCACTACAGAAGTCTACCAAACCTAAAATTAAATGCTCTGATACCAAGCTGAAAGGACCCAACCCCGATTTAGTTTCCTAAACTGGAATTGAACCCCTTCTGAAAACACGAACTTTCAAAAACCATAGAAATTTCGGCAGAGTTTCACTATATTGCGAAGTTACCATTAACATGCACCTGAAAACACACTTCATCCTATGCCACAAAAGTTAAACCGTGGGCACCAATCCCATCCGGATTTCTCAAAAACATATCATATTATAAAGCAATAAGCAAAAACTGTAACTTTACAGAAATCCGAGGAAACTCATATGAAAATATAAAAATCAGAGTAATCAGAGCGACCTCTAGTATATATATACATAAATATACAGCAGTAGGCTAAACAAGAAACCTACTGAGAAAGAAAAGTAGCTCGAATACTAAGCCTTCGACTGCGACGTGCGACACCAGAATCCGAACTGCAAACTGGGCGTTGAAAACAAAGAGCTCAGGGAAAGACATATAAACCGTTAGAGTGAGTGAACGAAAATAAATGTCTTTCACCGAATAATATATGTTATAAAAACATATGCGAGTCTAAGTGCATAAAATCAAATGGTACACGAGGGAGACTCTAACTCCTCACGCGTACAGAGCATGCATCGTAAAATCCCACGGGGTCACTGATGGACACATCCGCGCTAGTACAGTCCGAATCACGGGATCCCTGACCCACACGTGATTCAAGCCAGAAAGGCCTCAGGTCAGAGGTCTTGCCCCCCCCCCCCCCCAGTAAAGGCCTCGGGTCAGGGGTCACAGCCTCCCCCGGTAAACATCCTCGGGGATCAGCCAGGATGCAAGTGTATCGATACAACCACATATACTAAGACTGTACTCTGTGTAAACCAAATAATAAATAGTTTCATGCAAACTTATAAAGCATAATGTGAATGCATATTCGTAATTTATAATTATACAAGCATATTCGTCGATGCATAGTCATAAATGCAACATCGTAAAGCACATGATCGTATAAATCATAATCGCATATGCATGCTCATGCTCGTAAAACGTAATATAAAGACTCGCAACCAATCGGTGAAAAGAAATGTGTCCACTCACAGACAAGCACAGCGCACAAACGCGCTAATCCCGAGATTCGACGGAAGATCCCTGGCCAAGCATACGATCTCGATCCCCTGTATAATCACAAAATATCACTGATCAAAATCACAATTCAATACATTGAACCACACCTCGGAAACCAACCATTTCTGGAGATATATAACTCGGATAACAAAAGAATCGTCGAAAATCCCCAAATACTCCATATAAACGCTCGACTTAAAATTCACAACTCAAATCAACTCGAAAACCTCAAGACCACGATCGGGGCGCGATTACAAGTAAAACGACATAAAACTTGACAAAATCCAAAAAGTCAACGCCTTGCCGGAGCTCTGCCATTGACTACCGCCGCCGCCGGCGGTGCAACATCACCGGAGAGATTTTCCGGCGAGGAAAATCCAGAATTCATCTCCTCCTCGAGCCCAACACTTTTCTCAACTCTACCATCCCTCAATTCCACCGTGGGTTCACCGGAATTTTGCTCGAAACATCCTTGAAATTCATACCGGCTGGCGATCGGTCCATCACCGGAAATCCGGCCACGATGCACGGCGGTCCTCGGGACCACTCCCAAAAGCCTCGCCATGGTCCCCCAAGCCTTTCCCCCTTAATCCCCGGCCACCACCGTGGCCGGAGCACCGCCGTCCGTCGCCCCCAAAATCCCTCCGTTTCTCCTCCAAAATTTCGACCCAAAACCTCCACCAAACATCACAACACATACCTCAAACGAAAGCATAGGTCCTATGCTACAATTCCTTACCTTTATTTCTGGAAACCGCGCCATATTCCGGCAGCCACCACGACGGCGAGTTCGTGACTCACTGAGTCAACATGGCTGACTCGGTCAACTCGGTCAAAACAACCCATTTTCGAACTTTTCGATAACTTTACGACTATTCGGCTATTTATACGTCGCGAATCAACTCTATCCACAATTCGGATAACTCAAACTCAAACGGATAATGAAAGGACCCAACCCCGATTTAGCTCCCTAAACCGGAATCAAACCCTTCCGAAAACACGAACCAACAAAAACTTTTCGAAATTTGGGCAGAGTTTCGTTACTAACGTGGAATTACCATTACCTGCACGTGGAAAATACACTTCATCTTATGCCACAAAAAGCAAACCGTGGGCACCAATCCCATCCGGATTTCTCAATATATTAACAATAACGTAAAGTAGTAAATATATATGTACTTTACTGAAAATCTGGAGTAAAATCGTATAACATATTCAATAGGAAGCTCAGAGCGACTTCTAATACATAATCGTATACTCATACCACAGTAGGTAGAACAATAAACCTACTGGATGAAACAAGACTGCTCGAGCACTATGCCTCCGACTACGACGTGCGACACCAGAGCCTAAACTGCAAACTGGGCACGGAAACCGAAAAGCGCAGGGGAAAGACAGTAAACACGTTAGAGTGAGTGGACGAAAATAAATGTCTTTCACCAAGTAATATATACGTATAAAATCATATGCGAGTCAAATGCATAAAAATCAAATAAAACGTGAGGAGACTCCAGCTATCACTCACGTATAGAGCATGCAACGTAAACATATCGCGGAATCTCTCATGGACTACCACGCGATAGCACAGTCTGAACCACGGGATCCCAGACCCACACGTGATTCCTAGCCAGAAAGGCCTCAGGTCAGGATATCTGTCCCCTCCGGAGCTTACTCGGGGATCAGCCGAGAAGCCAATGTGTATCGATACCACAACATGTACTGAGACTGTACTCTGTGTAAACCAAATCATAAATCTTTTCTATGCACATGCTTAAAACATAATATGTACGTATGTATATATATATATTCGTATACGTATATTCGTATATGCATAATCGTAAATCACATGCTCGTAAAATCATAATCAATCCGCATGCTCAAGTTCGTAAATCATTAATAAAAGACTCGCAAACAATCCGTGAAAAGAAATGTCCACTCACAGACTGGCGTAACGCGATACGCGTTAACCCGTGATCCGGTGGAATGTTCCTCGCCAAAAGAACGATCACGAACACCTGAATATTCACAATGTCCAATATTCAAAGTCATAATCCGACGATACAAATCAAACCACGAGAAACCACTGTCCTCGGAAACACATAATTCAAAGTCGACGAATCGTCGAAAATCCGTATATGTACACCACAATACCTCGCTATACATTCGGATGCTCAAATCGAGAAACGAACCTCCCCACTGCGATCGGGGCGCGATTTCGAGTCAAATGACATGCAACTTGTCGAAAGTCCAAAAAGTCAAACCGTTGACCGTTGACCGTTGACGGCCGCCCACGGCGGCGCCACTGCCGACCGGAGAATTTCATGGCGGAGCTGCACCTATTCCACTCAAAATCATGCACTGAGCAACTTCCATAACTGCACCGAAGTCCAATTCAAACTCTAACTAGCTCAATTTCAAGTAAAACTGAAATGGAACACAAAATTCAAACCCAAAATTCTCCATGCTCAAATCGAATTAGAACACCATGTTTATATGGTTAGAATCACATTGAAGAGGGCTACAAAACCCAGTACCTCTTGAAGTTCAATTCGGCCGAATTTGAGGAACCCGAATTCATCCAAAACCTCACCGACTTTGGTCGGATTTTGCTCCTCCTCCGGCGAGCCTCGCCATGCGTGGAGACCGGGGTTAGAACGAGGGAAGCTAGGTGAGTTGATAGCATCCTATCCCGAAGCCGGAAACGGCCGGAATCCAAGCGCCACCGTGGAAGCCGTCGCCACCGACGTGAAATCCTCCTCCACCGAGTTGACTCAGTCAACTCGGTCAACCTCCCAAAATGGTAAGTCACCCACTTGCCCAAAATAGCAGGTTCCTATTTATAGCCTTTCCCAAAACGGAAACTTCATAATTATCCATTTCGACGAACTTCAAACGCGCGTAACTTTCTTGTCGTAATTCCGATTCCGATAATTCTCGCGGCCACAAATTTGTCTCGACGTACTCTTCAATAATCACCCAAAGTCAAACACATCGGCCAAACGGATAAAAAGTCAACCCTTTGAACCAACACACATTTAAATCGACTAATTAATCAACAAACGGAAATAATCACAACTAAATCTTCGTAACTCAAAATCATGCTCCGGAAGTTCCCACAAACTTGAAATTAAATTCTGAACAACTTCCATGAAGAAGCCGAAACCAAATTCTCGTCTGGTAATTTAGTCGCTAACAAACCTGCCATTTAAATCCGTTTCCGTCGAAACTTCAAATATTCATAACGAATTCCTCGGTCGTCCAAATAACGATCCGGAACCGCCCATGAACTCATAATTACACGTACAACGACTCTCAAGAAAAGACCCAGCTCCAATTCTTAGCCAATAATTTAGTCGTTAACAAGCCTGGCGATTCAAATAACTGCCGACAAACTGCGACTATGCAGTAACTCATCAATCAAGCTGATCATACTGCTGATTCTGGTCCGGGTCGTCACAAATCCACCCCCCTTAGATAAATTTCGACCTCGAAATTTCAAGTCTGCCGACTACAAGTAGGAGCACTGCCTCTGTATACCGCTCAACTTGCAAATGGCAACCACAACTGAACGATTCTGATAGCTGACTCCACAATAGGAGATAGCTCCGTGCTGAAATCTCTGTACCCACAAATCACAAATCTAAACTGGCTCCACACAATAGCCAAGTGTTCCCGCATAAGGAACAGACAGGGTACACAACACGTAACACATCTGAAACACAGTTCCGCCACACGGAACACATCACACATAAAAGCCAACACTATAGGCGACGCCGAACCATACGGCATAACACAAACTCGCCTATGGCCACATACAAATTAAAACAACGTGTCAATTCACAACTTAACATACTCATGCCAACACAACTCAAACATCGAACTCAAGCAATTATCAACTCATTTCCGCTAACCAGACAGTCTGTGGTAACACATTCCACAAAATCAGAATCAAACGTCAACTCATACTCAAACCAAACTCACTCCAACACAATGGAGTACAACAACATACCTCAACTCAACATCAAACAACCTCAAAACCATAGTGGTCCACAAACTGGTACTGCAAGCAAACTCAAACCACTGAAACTGCTGGTCCCGAATCCTCTGGAACTGCAATACCAAGGTCCACAACATGCCCTCCAAGGCCTGAATAATCCTCAAAGATCGCCCACCAATCCGAGGATAAAAACTGATACCAAACCGTAATCTAATCCCCAATGCTCGCTGCAAAGCTCGCCAACACTTAGTTGTAGCTGATTACCTCGATCGACGAACTGGGACACAGGTACACCACGTAGATGGACAACCTCCATCAAACACAGCCATGACTTCCTGCCACTAAAATCATCACCGAATGTACAAGGAAATGTACCAAGTTCATCAAACAGTCCACAAAGGCCTGATAACTGGTATCACAAACCGAAGTGCGTACAAACACACACAAGATCACAGCGACAAACGCCACGTCCAACCAGAAATCTCGAATGGCTAACACATCTCGGCACGTCTCTGCCTCCTAGCCATCACTAGTCGACGAATGTGGCATCAGTACACACTCAAGCTGTTACATTGCTCTGTGGATTGCGTCACGACTGGTAAACTCGAAGTATCTGTTACATCTTCGTACCACTAGTGCCAAACGCGCGCAAAATCATGAGTCTTAACATCATCACACTCAAACACAGCTCTCGTAGCCCACACTCGGCTAATACGGAAACTCGAGCCACACACACATGAAACACTGAAATCTCGACTCTCGACTTAATGCATCAGCAACAACATTCCAGACGGATGGTCAAAGTACAACCTCTAGCCTTTCCTGCACAAGCTCAAAAGTGTAGCCATAGTCGTCAATCGACCCCATACATCTACACTGCCTCAAGCCCAAATCTGGCCAAAAATACAAGTGGACGGAACTCAAGTGATCAGTGTACGTCCTACTCTGCTCTGCACGCCATAGCTGTAGTGTCTCGAACTCTTCGATGCTAACATAAGGACAGCTACACCCAAATCATACATAGGATACGTAGCTATACATAGTTCCACTGCCTGAAATCATGAGCCACCGCTCTGCTATACAGCATCAAACCACAACCAAACCCAAACCTCGATGCATAGCCATAACCCACGAACTCATCACGATTGTCAGGTAAGGTCAAAATTGAAACAACGATTAACCATCCTGCAGGAGTAAGTAACTCTCCTCGCGTGCATCGAACCACACGAACTTGACGCCTTCTTCGTCAATCGAGAAGGTAGAGTGGCAATCCGGGAAAATCCTGCACAAGCCGTCGATAATAGCCTGCCAACTCAAGAGACCTCTGATCTCTGGTACCATGGTAGGTCAACCCCAAATCAACACGGCTTCAATCTGGTCAGGATCCACGCCAACTCTCTCGGCTAACATCACACAGCTCAAAATCTTCACGCTAATCAGCCAAAACTCATACTGACTGAACTTCGCAAACACAAGATCGTCTCGCGAAGTCCACAAAACCGCTTGCAACTGCTTCAGGTGCTGGCCCACACTCCTGGGATACATCAGGACGTTGCCGACGAACATGACCACAACTCGTCCAGAACCCGTCTGAACACCTGGTCCATCAAATCCACACGATCTATAGGGCGTTGGTCAACCAAACAGCGTGACCAAAAGCTCATGATGCCACACCAAGATCAGAGAGCTGTCCAAACCACATCTGACTTACCGATCCACAACTGATGATATCCAGTCCCGTAATCAATCCTCGACAAGACTGTAGCTCTCGCGAGCTGATCAACCAATTGTCAATCCGAAGCGGAGGATACTCGCACTCCTCTGAAGCAAATCGAGCTTCCGGTAGTCAATGCACCACCTCATCAAATCATCCAACATCCGTGTAAACAGTGCAAGAGCACACCACATAAATACGCGGGGTCGCACGAAGTCTCCTGAAACCTCCTCCAGCAACTCTTGGAGTCGAAACAATAGCTACATCAGCTCCGCTAGCTCCGAACGACAAGACGTTGGTAAAATGAGTCCAGCGCCTGGTATAAGCTCGATAGTGTAGTCAATCTCCCAAACTGGAGGAACACCTGGTAACTCCTCCAGAGCACACCTGGAAACTCGGAAACCACCTCAATGTCACCAATGTCGGGTACAGCAACCATAGTATCCACAACATGGGCTAAGCAAGCAACGCAAACCGTCTCCACTATCTGCTCGACCATCACCACGAAACAGCATCTCGGAGAAATCTGGTTGTCGAAACACAACCTCCTTCTCGAGGCACTCGAACACAGCTAAATACATCGTCAGTAAGTCCATACTCTCAAACACACCAAAACCACAATGTCCAGCTATAACAGATCCGCGGCTAACCCATATCCTCCAACATGGATCTCACAACCTCCGGATGGGCACAACACTCACCAAAACCTCGGAAGTGGAAATGCAGGTACAATAGCCATGGACATCAAGCAACAATAACCTCGGAGGAAAGACTGTCCTCAAACAAGGTCATGGCATGAACTCCAACATGCCCAACTAGCCATCCACGTCAATTGCGACTTGCTGAATAACTCATCAAAAGGCAACATTGGTCAGACTTCAGGTACAACATAAGGATCTCCTCGTGAACTCTAAGCTGTCGAACCGCTAAAACAGCTGGCAGAGGGTGCTCCCTCGTAACGTGACCCTCCTGGTCACCGAACAGCAACTGAAAGTGTACCATGAACACAAATCACCGCAACACCTGCTGCGTGAATGGATCACCAACGATCGCCCAAACTCATGCCACAGGAGCAAGTCTGCTACACTGTGATCTCCGTCATCACCAACGGATCCTCTGTTTGATCTAATGACCCTCAACAAAATCGAAAAGACCACAGCCTGATGAAGTCACTGATCCCGAAATGTCGGAACTCAACCTCATCAAAATCTCGACTAAGTCCACTTCCCTCATAATAGCCTCGCCACTGAGTGCAACACACTAAGCTCCTCATGGATATCCCGAAGCACATCAATCATACTCTCTCTGATACTCAGGTTCAAACTCATCTCGAACCTCGTACACAGCTCCCTCTGAAGCCACATAACTCGTGCAAACGGAAACAAACATATGGTCAATGCATCTCTGCCTCAGGTGGTTAAACACTCCACATTCAAATTTTGGGTAGCCTGTTTAAACCATTACCGTATACACAACACTCTGAATGTAGGCCAGGAGTCGCAACCGGAACTCACACAATATCAGCCCACCAAACACAATGATCTGACTCAGGCAAACATCACTGCCACAAATCTCAGCTCTAAGGCAAAATATAGACGCTCATATACACATCCCCAGGCAAACCGTGCCACACAATTCTCTGAACTCTGAATACTCATCCAAATCTACATTTCACTGGCAAACCAAGCGTCGAATGATCCTCAACAGGATCCACAACCGAAACGGCACGGAAAACACGTCAGGAGGCATCCTAATGAATACAATATCATTCACAACAAGTGGAACATAATCATGGAACTTCAAATATTTGAAAGTATACAACACCCGGATTTTGATGATTATCCGCCGACCGGTCGGGTCACCATTCCAGACATGCTGTACATTCTCAAATATCCTTAGTAAACACGACTACAAAAGTCTACAGAACCTATAACCTAATGCTCTGATACCAAGCTGAAAGGACCCAACCCCGATTTAGCTCCCTAAACCGGAATCAAACCCTTTCGAAAACATGAACCAACAAAAACTTTTCAAAATTTGGGCAGAGTTTCGTTACTAACGTGGAATTACCATTACCTACACGCGGAAAATACACTTCATCCTATGCCACAAAAAGCAAACCGTGGGTACCAATCCCATCCGAATTTCTCAATATATCAACAATAACGTAAAGTAGTAAATATATATGTACTTTACTGAAAATCCGGAGTAAAATCGTATAACATATTCAATAGGAAGCTCAGAGCGACTTCTAATACATAATCTTATACTCATACCACAGTAGGTAGAACAATAAACCTACTGGATGAAACAAGACTGCTCGAGCACTATGCCTCCGACCACGACGTGCGACACCAGAGCCTGAACTGCAAACTGGGCACGGAAATCGAAAAGCCCAGGGGAAAGACAGTAAACACGTTAGAGTGAGTGGACGAAAATAAATGTCTTTCACCAAGTAATATATACGTATAAAATCATATGCGAGGCAAATGCATGAAAATCAAATGAAACGTGAGGAGACTCCACCTACCACTCACGTACAGAGCATGCAACGTAAACATATCGCGAAATCTCTCATGGACTACCACGCGATAGCACAGTCTGAACCACGGGATCCCAGACCCACACGTGATTCCTAGCCAGAAAGGCCTCGGGTCAGGATATCTGTCCCCCCCCCCCCCCGGAGCGTACTCGGGGATCAGCCGAGAAGCCAATGTGTATCGATACCACAACATGTACTGAGACTGTACTCTGTGTAAACCAAATCATAAATCTTTTCTATGCACATGCTTAAAACATAATATGTACGTATGTATATATATTCGTATACGTATATTCGTATATGCATAGTCGTAAATCACATGCTCGTAAAATCATAATCAATCCGCATGCTCAAGTTCGTAAATCATTTATAAAAGACTCGCAAACAATCCGTGAAAAGAAATGTCCACTCACAGACTGGCGTAACGCGATACGCGTTAACCCGTGATCCGGCGGAATGTTCCTCGCCAAAAGAACGATCACGAACACCTGAATATGTCCAATATTCAAAGTCATAATCCGACGATACAAATCAAACTACGAGAAACCACTGTCCTCGGAAACACATAATTCAAAGTCGACGAATCGTCGAAAATCCGTATATGTACACCACAATACCTCGCTATACATTTAGATGCCCAAATCGAGAAACGAACCTCCCCACTGCGATCGGGGCGCGATTTCGAGTCAAATGACATGCAACTTGTCGAAAGTCCAAAAAGTCAAACCGTTGACCGTTGACCGCCGCCCACGGCAGCGCCACTGCCGACCGGAGAATTTCACGGCGGAACTGCACCTATTCCACTCAAAATCATGCACTGAGCAACTTCCATAACTGCACCGAAGTCCAATTCAAACTCTAACTAGCTCAATTTCAAGTAAAACCGAAATGGAACACAAAATTCAAACCCAAAATTCTCCATGCTCAAATCGAATTAGAACACCATGTTTATATGGTTAGAATCACATTGAAGAGGGCTACAAAACCCAGTACCTCTTGAAGTTCAATTCGGCCGAATTTGAGGAACCCGAATTCATGCAAAACCTCACCGACTTTGGCCGAATTTTGCTCCTCCTCCGGCGAGCCTCGTCGTGCGTGGAGGTCGGGGTTAGAACGAGGGAAGCTAGGTGAGTTGATAGCATCCTATCCCGAAGCCGGAAACGGCCGGAATCCAAGCGCCACCGTGGAAGCCGTCGCCACCGACGTGAAATCCTCCTCCACCGAGTTGACTCAGTCAACTCGGTCAACCTCCCAAAATGGTAAGTCACCCACTTGCCCAAAATAGCAGGTTCCTATTTATAGGCTTTCCCAAAACGGAAACTTCATAATTATCCATTTCGACAAACTTCAAACGCGCGTAACTTTCTCGTCGTAATTCCAATTCCGATAATTCTCGCGGCCACAAACTTGTCTCGACGTACTCTTCAATAATCACCTAAAGTCAAACACATCGGCCAAATGGATAAAAAGTCAACCCTTTGAACCAACACACATTTAAATCGACTAATTAATCAACAAACGGAAATAATCACAACTAAATCTTCGTAACTCAAAATCATGCTCCGGAAGTTCCCACGAACTCGAAATTAAATTCTGAACAACTTCCGTGAAGAAGCCGAAACCAAATTCTCGTCTGGTAATTTAGTCGCTAACAAACCTGTCATTTAAATCCGTTTCCGTCGAAATTTCAAATATTCATAACTAATTCCTCGGTCGTCCAAATAACAATCCGGAACCGCCCATGAACTCATAATTACACGTACAACGACTCTTGAGAAGGGACCCAGCTCCAATTCTCGGTCAATAATTTAGTCGTTAACGACCCTGGCAATTCAAATAACTGCCGATAAACTGTGACTATGCAGTAACTCATCAATCAAGATGATCATACTGCTGATTCTGGTCCGGGTCGTCACAGATAAACACGACTAACTCGGCGATAATTTCAAATATTCTTTTTATATTCCTCGATTATCCGAAAAATCCTCGGAAAGCTCCTACAGACTCAAAATCAAATTCTCAACATTTCCCACGAACAAACCCAAATCAAATTCGTGTCCGAAAATTAAGTCGTGAACGAAGTTGCATATCCGATTAATTATGATAAATCTCAATTACTCGTGAAACTCGTAGATTAAGCCGATTACTATTCCAATTCCGATTCGGGTCGTCACAATAACTCCACATCATACCGTGGTCATACAGGTGTTGAGCTATAACAGTAACCGTCGCAAACTGATAGTTAAGACATCTTCTGCATGAACACCTCTAATGCTTCTTTCCTTGACTATGTTGTACCGCAAATGAAATAAACTGACTGATTCTGTCCATATACCTATCATCACTTTTATTCGCCAACTTTATCCAACTCTTGTCCATATTTCTGCGCATGTTAAGCGACATATAAATTAAACTATAGAATAAGCCATAAATATACAGGTTGCAAAAAAATGTCAGTCTAATTAACGAGATTCTTATATATTTATAATTCTTAAGTAGCTTACGATAAATAATATTCATCATATATAATTAAATAACATATCACAGTTATATATATATATATGTATGCATTTTACAGGTATAAATCCATTGACGAATATATGTGTGCATAATTAGCAACTAATTAATCTAGCTGACATTTAATCAAGTAATTATAAACTAATCTACTAATTCGGCCACTAATAAACTAATTATCAAATAATTAACTAATTATCAACAAATTAGCAACCTAAGTACTAATTATCAACTAATCAACTAATTATCAACAAATTATCAACTATTCAACTAAGTATCAACTAATCTAAGATTTAATCAACATATATATATATATATTTATGAATTATATTTAATTAAGAAATTAGTCATATATTAAACATGCATGATATATATTCGATCATATACGTATACCAATGGCTTTATAGCTAGCTAGCTAGCTAGCTAACAGTTCAACTAATGCTCGCCATAATTTATCACCGGATAACTCTATATATCACTGCACATATGTAATTAAATTTAAAAAATAATTAATCGAGAGAAACGAGTTAATACCTTCACCGATAAGGATATTTGGGTAATCATGAGCTCTGGAGGTGGGAAATGTGTATATATAAAAAGCGTAGATTGACCAGAAGTAGTTTTGAGAGAGTTTTTATGGGTTATGGTGAGAGATGTGAGAGAGAGAGAGAGAGAGAGAGAGAGAAGAGGAGCAATCTAGATAGGATATCTGATCTAAATAATTGATTCCACTTAGACGACGAAATGTTTCGTTGCCTACACTAATTTTTTTGTCACCTAAGTAACACCTTAGGTGACGAAATGGACTTCGTCTCCTAAAGCATCCTTTAAGCAACAAAAAATATTGTTTGTCATCTTCAATGGTTTCATTAGGCGACGGATTGTGCTTTTCATCGCTTAAGTCAATACTTACGCGACGAAAATTGCATTTGTCGTTTTACATATATTTTTAGACGACGACCTATTTATTTCATTGCCTAAGTGATATCTAAGGCGACGGACATATATTTCATCTTGCAAACCCAATCTTAGGCGACAAAATTTTGGTTCATCGTCTAAATTATACTTAAGCGACTAAAAATAATTTTAGGCGTCAAAACAAATGTTCATCGTCTAAATTTTACTTAGGCTACGAAACCTTAATAGTTTCTTCGCCTAAGTGAGCTTTTCTGGTAGTGGATGTTAAGAATAATTTCATGATGTCTCTTCATTTTAGCTAAGATGTTCATGAGATCACTAAAACTCTATACTCTTCCTTGTTCGTACTCAAGCCGGTACTAATGAGAAGGTACACTCATGGAGGAAGGAAAGATGTTCAATGTCTTCTCGATCTTATCTTTATCAGATTTGGGAGATAGTTAGTATCAAAAACACAATTACTAATCCCAAATTTAGAGAATAAGAACGTGAGCTAAGATATATGTTTGCATAAATCAATGCTTAATAAACTGACGGCATCATACTGCACCCAATAAACAATGATGTACTCAGACAATCACATATATATAATCGATTTCTTTCTTTTTTCTTCTTCATAAAACACGACTCCCCTTGGACCGTCACAAATCAAACTTCGATCAAAGGGTGATGAAATCCCCTCTTTAACGATCTCAATAAATTTCAAAACAATAAATATCCTAATCTCTAGGGTGCTGCAAAAATTATGTTTTGATAGATCCTAATCTCTAGGTGTAGTAGAAATTAAGTTTTGATCAACTTTCTATCAAAAATAACCTCAATTGGTTCAAAAATGGTGAAGCTATGAGATTAGGCTGTGGAGGTAAAGCTCACTTGTCTATTGATTTGGGAAGTCGAGCAATCTCAATGTCAGAAGAGATGCTTACAAAAGGCAGAAGACAGGGAATGCGAAGGATCTGAGCCCAAAAGTGTGCGTAGGTGGTGAAAGTGTCGTGCATAGTAGTGAAGAGGTGGCACAAAGGGCCAATGGCTTTGGTGGCTTTTTTTTCTTTCAAAAACTAAGGTTTGATGATTTCTTGAGTGATGGTTTACTATCAACTCAGAGGGTGCTAATAACGAGTTGAAGGATAAAGAACACAATTATAAAACTATAATCAACTATCACTATATTCATTGATAATGAGGTCTTAAATATAATTATTACAAACAGTATCCCAAATAATCAGGGATTCCTAGATTCTCTATTCTAATCTAATTGGGACAAGACACGCACCAAAAGATACGAACAAGCATAAATTTTTGTCTTACATACCCTTACAAAATTATGTTAAGAGGGAGGTAATTTGGAAAATTTATTTAGTCTTAGAAAATTAAGTCATACTAATTTTCAAAAATTGTTCTCTATAGCCATTGCGGCAAGCCAATCTTTCTCCTCTAAAGTTTTGCCCTCCTCTCTTTGTCGCCCTTGTGGCCTTGCCTCATCGATCTCCCTCCCCCTTGCTTCCCACCACCATGTCAATCGATGTCGACTTACTCCATGGATGAAGACTACATCGTTTGTTGACCAAGAGAGGACGAAACGACATCGTTCTGTGGCCTAGAAATTGATGGCCCAGAAAAAGTCGAGGATAAAAAAAACAAATTGGACGACTTAGATGTACCCCAAAAAATTAATTTTTTGCTAAAATAAATTTATTGTTTTACCTCTCCCAGAAAGTATAACAAACAGGTTAAGATCAAACTCAAAAATATTATTGATCATTATTTGTTATTTGTGGTGAAAAATAAATGTTAGACAAAACTACTAGCAGCTAAAAAATGAAACCCACAAAACGAATTGTATGATTAGATCTATGTATTATTTTGTACTACATATAAATATTTGAGCAATTTCGATGATCGTTTTGAACTCGATCGACATACTCTACTTTTATTTGAATAAAATTATCGATTTGAAACTATCAAATCAATAAAAATAAAACAAATAGCTCGATTATTGGAAAAAAAAATTATAGAAAATTATCCAGTCATTTATAGTTCCTATTTCCACTCTAAATGTCTTATATCAAGAAATTCACGAATTCGTGTTGACGGAAAAAATGAATTGCTGATGCGCCCACTAGTGTTGTATAATTTGTTTAATGCTTTTAACAAATGTGACCCTTTGAAAGTAGAAAAGTTAGAAAGAAATTGAATATGTAAAATTGGACCATAGGATGCAAACATAGAATTATTGTATGCGTAGTGTAAAAATTTGAGCTGATTTGGTCATTGTCTAGAGCTTGATCCGTGCAGTCATTTTTTATGGTCATTTATACCTCTATTTTCATTATATAAGTTACAAAGGAAAATTTTATCAGGGGGTGTGGCAAGAGTCTCCAGGAGGTCTAGAGTCTATGATTATTGACTACTATCATGATCTTTTAAGTTCGCAGGTACCTCCACAGATCAGATCCAATCAGTGGTATCTGAGGTTAAGTCAATTGTGACTCCGGCTATAGTGGGACACTGATAGCCCCTTGTACAATTGAGGAGGCGATGGTGGATTTATTTCATATGTATCACACAAAGGCTCCTAGGCCGGATGGTATGCCGCCTTTATTCTTTCAGCATTATTGGTATATTGTTGGTGTGGATGTTGTGGCTGTTGTGTAGGATTTGTTAAGATTATAGTAGATAAACTTTGCGAATGTGAGGTTGATACCAAAAATCCAAATTTCGAAGAGGATTACGGATTATATGCCAATTGCTTTATGTAATGTGGTATATAGGATTGCTGCAAAAGTGGTTGCCAACAGGTTGAAATCTATACTAAATTTAATTATTAATCCCTGTCAGAGTGATTTTTTCCTAGGACAGCTTATTACTGATAACAAATTGGTGGCTAATGAGGTGGTGCACTGTTTGTTGATGAAGAGGAGTGGTACGGATGGACCAATGGAATGGAAGTTAGATGTTAAAAAGGCCTATGATCGAGTGGAGTTGGAGTACTTGAGGGCAGTCATGACAAAGATGGGATTTCCTGGGCCATGGATTGATAATGTAATGGCATGTGTGACTTCTGTTAGATATGCTTTCCTGGTAAATGGCTCACCCAAAGGGTATATGGCACCTACTCGAGGCCTTCGGTAGTGAATTTCTTTATCCCCATATCTATTTCTATTTTGTACTGAATTCCTTTCACCTTTGTTGCATAGCTCCAAGGAAACATGGGCACTACCTAGTATTCAAATTTTTCCACATGCACCTGTATTATTTCATATATTGTTTACAGATGACAGTGTTCTTTTTTCTCAGGCAACAAGGCTATAATATAAAGGCAGTGATGCAGCTGTATGAAGAGGCTTCTGGGCAATCTATTAATTATGCCAAAAGTAGTTTGTGTTTCAGTCAGAACCTTGTGGAGGAAGAACAAGAAGGGGAGTATGCCTCTTTACTACAGATGACACTGATTCCTTATCATAAGCAATAGTTGAGTTTACCAACTCGGATTGGTCGACATAAAAAGGCAGCCCTTGCCTACATCAAGGAAAAACTGCAGGATAGACCGAAAGGGTGGAAAACATCTCTCCTGAGTGCTGCTAGGAGAGAACTAGTAGTAAAGGTAGTAGTCCAATCTTTACCCTCTTATGCTATGAATGTCTTCTTGTTATTGAGAGATTTTTGGGAAGAACTACAACAGATGTGTGTGAACTTTTTCTGGGGTGACAAGACGGATAAAAAGAAAATTCACTAGACCACATGGAACAAGCTTTCTCGGCCAAATGAGAAAGGGGGTTGGGGTTTAGGAATCGGTATGCATTTAATCTTGCTTTACTAGCTCAACATGCATGGAGACTGATATAGTAGTCGGATACTATTGTAGGGTAGTTATACCGAGCTTTATATTATAATCAGGGTACTTTTAAGACAACTCAGTTGAGACTAGGGCCGTCATATACATGGCGGAGTTTAATTGAGGCTCGGGCAGTATTGGAGTATGGTAGCCGTTAGCATATTGGTAGAGGGAATCAAGTTGATTGTTTTATAGGATAATTGGTTACCCAGTCCAGCACATTTTCAACCACAGCAGCAGTGGACTATATGTTATGACCCAAACCAAAATTACGCACATATTGACTCGTATTAAGGTTTATCGCGGATTGGTCGCACTACCGAGGTTGTTAACGACTTTTTCACCGGGCGAGAATTTGATTTGACTTTCTTCACGAGAGTGGTAGAGTTTAATTTTGAGCTTGTAGGAAGTTTTGGTGAATTTTTTGGATAAGCAAGCTAATTTTTATGTTTATCGAGAGTCGGCGCGAGAAATAAATAAAAGGAAATGAATTTTAGTCGGTTTAATCTTGTCCATTTGATCGTGATGAGATTAATTTTGGACCGTCAATCTATTGATGAGCTTAAGGGTATAAATAGGCATTTTATGAAGAAAAAAATGAAATAATAAAAAAAACTGCACGGGCTTAACCCGTTTCTTCCTCCGCCGACCCGAAATAGTCGCCCGACTAGACCGCCATTTTCCGTCCACCTCCGATGTTGATTAAGGTAGGAATTTAAAACTTAAATACTTCTTGTTATGTTTTTGTAGATATTTTTGGGATTTCTAAGTGTTTGGAGGTCACCCGAATCAGGTTTATTCCGTGGGAATCGCTGCCGTCGATGGCGATGCTCCAGCTAGTGTTGGGGGTTGATGATGGGAGGATTTTGAAGCTCTCTCTCTCTTTCTTTTCTGAGTCTATTTGGGTTGGTTGTTTGGACTGACGAAGCTCCACGGTGGAGCTTCAACGCCACGAAGCTTTCTAGCCAATTTTGGGCTGTAGCTTTCGAGGGCAATACCGACCACGTGAGGTCGAGTTAGGGTGTATGAAGCTTTCTGGCCAATTTCTGGCCAAGTTCTAATATTATGTGTTTCTTATGGACATGACACTGTGGTCACGACCCCAGCAGTGAAGAAAATTTCGCTAGACCCCAGCAGTAGTCACAGACTTGTGAGTGGACTTTTATTTTCACAGTCGATAGCGAGTTCATATTTGCATGCATTATGCTTTACGGTATGTTTTTACAGCGTTTATTTGGAGGTTTATTTGTGATGGTTTATTTAGTCGCATCGATGCCCTAGCTATTCGACTGATCACCGAATAGCCAGTCGGACTGGGTTTGGACAAACACCCTGCCCAACCCAGATTATCTCGGGTTAGGACAAACACTCTAAACAATCTCATCACCTTACTTTTCATACATACAGTCATTCCGGGTTAGGACAAACACCTTGAACGACTACCTCCATTGTACTTCAGTTTATTAAATTTGAAGTCGCATTATTTCACGGAAATCAGCGAAAAGGCATGATAATTGAGTTTTATTGATTTACCCAAATTATGTTATTTTTGTCCACTCACGCTAACGTTTTATATTTTAATGTCTTTCCTTAACTGGGCTTTTCGGTTTCCATTGCCTAGGTTGCAGTGTATATCCTGAAAGTGCTTGGTATCGTCGAAGGCTTCAAGTCCACCAATTATCTTATCAGCGGTATGTCTCAGTTCACTGTCAGTTTGTTTCATATGTAGTATGTGCTAGTAGAATTCGCTCTGAATACCATTTGTATTATGTTACTTACAGTGGTGTTCATGTAAATAGCTGAGTCAACTTCTCTTGTTGTTGTTGAGTTACTTTCCTTTGTATTTAGAACCAATACCTTGTAAATATGCTTTTAAATTCTTTTGTTGACTTCTGGTTTTGTTTATGACTTATATTGAGAAATCCGGATGGACATCAGTGGTCCACGGTTTGTTTGTGGGATTTAGTCTCTTAAGTGTTATTTTCATGCAGGTTTTTGTTAAATTTAGTTTTAAGGGAGGTTATGTCAAAATTTTCGTAGAATTTCCTAGATTATAGTAAGTCGTTAGGGCTTAATGTTAGTTTACTAGCTAAACTAGGGTTGGGTCCTTTCACTATACCCACTACATTACAGTGGATCTCGAATTTCAATACTCTGGGGAGGACTTAGGACTTACAGAGGTTATAGTAGTTTCTGAGTCAGGAGGAAATTGTGTTGGTCCGTAGCATCCCACTAAGTCGGACGGCACATTAAGACAGGTTACTGTGGCATTTTACACGGAGGGGTGATTATACTGTCAGTAGTACATATAGAGTTGCTCGGGATGTGTTAGTTATCCCCCAGGTTGTAGGTCCTAATAATCATGGGAGACTATGGAGGAAATTGTGGGGCTTGAAGGCGACACCAACGACGAAGATGTGTGCGTGGAAGGCATGCAACAGATACCTTCCTACAGGACCCCAATGACAAAGTCAACGAGTGAATGTGGATGGTGCTTGTTTACTATGCTGGTAGAGTCCTGAAACAGAGATACACCTTTTCCGAGACTGCCCAACTATTCAACCAATTGTTAGTTCACTTGCACATGGAGTTGGGGTACAGGCCGGTATGTGTCAGGAGTCGCTGGAGATCTGTTCACAGGTTATTTCAGCGGAGGACATGGCCAGGTTACTGGTGTTTATCTGGTTTATATGGAAAGGAATAAATGATGTCTTGTGGAACAAGAAGGCATTTGATGGTTATGTTATGCAGGTGATGGCAGCAAGATCACTTTGTGACACTTAACAAGGCCCCTGACTGCCCAACACGGGTATTACAGATTTGGAGTACTGGGCCAGTATTGTGTTTGTATAGGTGGTGCTTTTGATGACACTAGACATAGAGGAGGTATTGGTATTATTGTCAGATATTGGACTGGATAGTTTGTGTTGGGACTAGCTGGTCGGGTTGAGGGTGTTTTTTCTCCTCTAACAATGGAGTTAGCAACAGCAGGAGAGGCCTTACGGATTGTTGTGAAGCACGGCTTTCATCCCATCCGCTTTAGTTATGATTCACTGCAAGTAGTTCAAGGCATATCTGATCCTAGCACTTCTGCGACTATGTTCTGTGACATCTGTCAGGATCTTTCTGATAGTCTTAGACAGTTCTCAAATTCTAAGTTTGTACACTTAGGTAGAGATGCCAATTTGTGGTACATAAGCTTGCTCGATGGGCTTTGCGTCATTCAAATGTCCCTACGGATTTTGCTTCAGCACCACCATTCTTACAGAAGAGATTATCAATATATTCTATCGTTTCATTTTATAAAATAAAAAAAATGTTATCGCATATTAATTTGGGATAATAAAATGCCATACCTTTATATAGAGGTACCCCTTATGCTGTTATGGACACGAGGAGAGCAAAAATTAAATTACCTAAGGGTGTGTTGTTTTACCGAAAAACTGAATCGAAAACCGAAATAAACCGAACCGAAACTCGTTGGACCGGAAACCCGTGAGATGGGCTAATCGAGAAACTGAATAAAATTAAATCCGAACCGAATAATTTTTTATGGTACAATACTGAATTAAACCGAACCGTTCTAAAATGATATATGTGTCAAAATTGTGTTATTTTCTTTACACAAATGAATATACACTAACCCATATTGGATATTTTTTGAAAATATATATAGAAAACACCAACAAAAAAATACGTTCATTCTCTCACAAATCTTTTATCCCTCTACGGTTTCGTCTTTCTCAAACAATAACTAATTCAAACAATTGTTTAGGCCTAAAAAAATTTATCAAAACTTCGATCCGAAACAAAAATATACTAGATCTGAAATCTGTTGGGTCCAAAACTTATGGGACAGACTTGATGAGAAAGCAAACCAAAGAAGACCCAATTCGAATAATTAATTACGTAAGGCCTAATATCGAATCAATCCAAACCGATCCCATTATAAAATTGCCGAAGATGTCGATAAGATGAAATTAGCGTAAAGAAAGAAATAGGGATGTAAACGAGCTCAAGCATCCCATTTGACTGGACAGTTGGAGATCAAAGCCATGATAAACTTGGCTGAAATTTTAACATACCATATATTTATAATAATAGTTCAACAAATACATCATACGGTAAATTTATTTAAAAATATTGTTTTTGACCGATATAGTCAACTATGACTATATATGCCTCTATTTTTATTTTGAAATTCTATTAGCTTACGTGTGTTTGTTATCAATTTCAGTGATAACAATCTGAAATTGTTACAACTAGTTTAATTTTCCACATAATTTTCCAATTTAATTCAATATATTACGTCCGCTTTTCTATCTCAATCATCATCGTACAACTATTTATCTGGAAGGGCGGCTTGACACGAAATCTGTTGCTGTGGATGAACCGTGCCACCAAAGCTCCTTTTGGTGTTTGTTTAAAACTCTTACCGACTTAAACTTTGCTACTGCCGTCTGCCCCATGTCTTAAATCTTATCCACTTTATCATCCCCACAGTAACCACAGATGTCGGGCCTCCAAAGCCCGATGACGTTTCCAGACAAAATTCTAGAATTAACCAACATCATCAGATGATATAGATCCAAAATTGAGACCCTACTACTTTTTGTTTGCTTCAAACTTTTAACAAACTTTGCTTCCTTCTCTTCTCTTCTTCTCTAATTATTTGTTCGCTCTGTTCCATTTTGGTTTCTCATTTCTGGCTCATCCATGGCAGAAGTGGTATTCAGCAAAACCAGTTTGATTTCGTCGTCATGGCATCATCAAAACACATCTGTGTTTCCAAAGACGACGACGACGATTTCTTGTAACTTTGAGAAATCAGGGTCTCTTGATCAGAAGAAACCAGAGAAATCAAAGAGCGTTTTCCATGGTCAAAGAATTGCCCTACATCAACATAGCCGATCAAGCATCCCTCAACTCCAAGCCATTCATTCACAGATTCAGGTTTGGTTGTTTGTTTGTTTTCATTTCTTTTGGTCAATTGATCGAATAAACTGGAAAAATTGAAATGATCTGTTTTGTGCAGCAACCTGGTTTTCGAATCGGAAAAGCTCATAGATGGTGGGAAAAAGGAATTCAACCTAACATGAAAGAGGTGACGTCTGCACAAGACTTGGTCGATACGTTATCAAACGCCGGCGATAAACTCGTCGTCGTTGATTTCTTCTCTCCCGGTTGCGGTGGCTGCAAAGCTCTTCATCCCAAGGTATCCCGTAATTATAAATATATATATATATATATATATTTAAATGATGATTCTTCTTTGCTCTTGTTTCTAATTGATACACACAGAAGAGAAGATCGATTCATTTGGTTTTAACTTTTGTGACAGATATGTCAATTTGCTGAGATGAACCCAGATGTTCAATTCGTTCAAGTAAACTATGAGGATCACAAATCCATGTGCTA
Organism: Geum urbanum; assembly: GCA_946800695.1. NCBI lineage: Eukaryota > Viridiplantae > Streptophyta > Magnoliopsida > Rosales > Rosaceae > Geum > Geum urbanum. The sequence goes on along the minus strand of OX327008.1, from coordinate 633,551 downwards.
TAGCCTCAATGTGCACGTCCTACCTTTCTTCCGCTTTTACAGAGGAGCTCATGGTCGTCTCTGTAGCTTTAGCTGTACAAATGCCACGGTCAGTAGTCTCTCTCTTTTTATCTGTTTCGATGCTGCTTGAAATTGCAGGTAGAAGAAAATACCATATCAAGTATATAAGTATAGAATTGAGTCAATCTCTGGTTGTCTGTCTTTATAATGGATGGCAGTTGGCTGTTTGCAGATCAAGAAATTTAAAGATGCGTTAGCCAAGCACAAGCCAGAACGCTGCAGCCTTGGCCCAACCAAAGGTCTGGAGGAGAAAGAGCTCCTCGCACTTTCTGCTAATAAAGATCTCAAATTCCCCTACACACCTATACCAGTTGAACCTGTGACTGCAAAATCAGGGCAAACGAGTACAGCGGAATCACGTCCTCTGTCTTCAACGACATTGAAGTCGGCCCAAATCTCTGAGGATAGAAACATGGTTAGTGCGGGAAGATGATAGAGGGTTTTCACCTCTGTGTATGTATGTAGCTCCCTGTACAGTAGTGTTTGGCATGATTCTATGTAAGAATACATGCTTGTGAGCAGCATTTAAGTCAATACTGTGACCTGTAGCAGGCATTTGGATCTGGTTTTGGGAATCATAGCCTGTAAACATGTCTGTAAATTTTGTGAGCCGCCAAATGTGTGAGAATTTTGGTTTGTTCCTCTCTGTTGTGATGTTGAAACCATGCCCCTGTAATGATGGGAGGAGAGTTACCGAGTATATATGTCTATTGGTTTGTATTGAAGTATATATGTATGTGGCGTTTTTATGAAACGCTGATATGGATGTTTGTTTTTTTGAAAGCATGCAGAGACGTCCGTTCTCATTGAATGAGAATGTAGTATCCAATACAATCACGATTATTCACTTAAAAGGCGTCGAAAGAAAGAAGTTGTAGTCTAGTTAAACATAATAACTACGTTGTTATCCCTAACAAAATATCTAAGATCTAACAATAAGTTCAAAGTTCGTAACCAGTGACGTAACAGATCTTGAGACGGTATAAATATCTATTCCGAAATCAACAATAAGTTCAAAGCAAAAATCAGGCTTATGCAAATACAAGTCCAAAACCAAAGAAAATGGAGAATCAAAAATAGAAACATAAATAAGGTACCGGAGTACTCCTAGTCCGAGGAGGAAAACTCCTAATCTTCCCGCACCGCTTCATCTTCCAGCGCCGCCACAACTTCCCGCGCCTCTTCACCTTCCTCGACCTCCATGCCATACTCCTCCCCACCTTCTGTAGGTGGCTCAAGATCGAATACCTTAGTATGCCATCTCCATGAGGAGTTGGACTCTTTAGTGACCGATTCTACGGGTGGACTAGGTGTGGGGGTTATCTCAGTTTCCTTGATTTCCCCTATCTCCATGCTTCCTTGACCTGCTTTCTTCTTCATGGCTGAAACCTCCACAATCTTCCTTTGATTCTCAGAGTCGTCATCCTCCAGAATATGTCTTTTCACCTTGTTCTTGGAACCTGCAAGTCTTCCTTTCTTTTTCTTCTTCGCTGGGGATTTCATCAAGAGGCCGTTCTTCTCTGGAATCACAAGATCAGGACAAGCCAGCAGCAACAACTTTGGCTTAGATTTCAGCTTCGGCTTCTTGAGAGCAATGATTAGCTCTTCATCTCCCTTGTGCTTTGAAGTATCCTTCCTTGGTGGTTATGAGATGGCCACATTGTGCCACGCATAATCCATTGTCGCAAAGATCCCAGGTGTAACCCCAAGAACACGAAACAGGAGTTGAAACGACAAAGAAACCTGTGGTACCTGCTCAGCCATAGTTCTTTTAGAATCAGAGCTAAGGTTAGGGTTTGGAACCTGACTTGTCACATCCTCCTCCCCGTGCAACGTCGAAGACTCCCACGAACGCCGCCGTCGATTCAAGAACTATGTTCTTGGAGAGGTCCGGGTCCCCAATGCATCCCATTTTCAGGTGCTCCAAAAGTCCACAGGTGCCGCAGTAGCCTTGCATGCGGTCATACTTGAACCAGAGCTTCACTATTATTTCGTCCTCAAAGTCAAAAGCTCTCTCTGTGAAATCCTGCCAAACCCTGGACTGAACCGGATGTCGCAGGCGTACCTTGGCCGTGCCGCACTGAAAGCTCGGCTCGCACATCCTCTCAAATACGCCGATGGCATTAGAAACCATTCTAATGGCACGCCGCGTGAAGACAATCGGCTCCAAACCAAATATAGTGACCCAAACTAGGATCGACAATAGCAAAACCGTCGAAACATCACCACGGCCACTGAACAACGCTAAAACCAAGGTGAATTTATTAAAAAACCATGGCCCTTCGGTCAGAATTCTCTTCGCATCTGTCTCCATATTCTCGTTGTCATTAAATATTGTGATCATACCCCATAGAGGAGCTTAAACACAGAAGATAATAGAAGATATTGTGCTATTCAATTCATCAGATTCATCAATGGGCATGTTCACTAATGTTATAGGCATACATCTTGTTCTCTACATTTCAGGTTTCGTTTAAGTGTGTTTATATGGTATGACTGATATTCAATATGGTTTACAAATTGGTATAAGAGCATCAGCTCATTCATCATAGATACTTAACATAAAAGCAATTAGGGTTTTGTGCTTCAAAACAAAAAAGAAAAAAAAACTTCAGTATTTGGGCCAAACAAAAACCATTTAGATTTGGCCCACTTCAGAAAACAAACCTGGGCCTGCAAAGCTACATGACCCGAGCCCAAAGCCGAGACGAAAAAACCCTTAAAAGTTTAGGGATTCTTGACCGTTATTACCATAACGGCTAATTTTCAGGGACGATTGGGTTTTTGGAGGAACATGCTCAAATTCGATTCAGGTATTCGATTGGGATTCAAGCACCCGAGCTTGCAATCAAGTTAGACCAAACATGTTTTTGAAAACCCTAAAGCATTCCCGGCGTGCACATTGATTAGGTTAGATGTTGGCCGGATGGAATTTAAATTCATGTTCCTATTTGGTATGCAATTGATTGCTTGAATTTGATTGCTTGAATGTTAAACATACTGCATTGATTCTTGCAGTGTATGCTTCCGCTAACAATGCAGCAATGTGAGTAGAGGCCAAGATATGTCTTGGATGTTTTGATTTGAAAACAAACAAATCGGATTAGAAGTATGTTAATTTAAAAGACATATGAAATTGGTTGTCTGTTTGCCTATTCTGTGAATCTTGTTGATTGTAAGCATGAATTTTTGTCTCCATTGTGCATATAGTATCAAGAACAACAATTTATAGAACTAGAAATCTTCATGAATAAAGTCAAAATTTGGGTACACTTTGATTATAGTAGAACATGCCATGATTTTCAAGCTTGAAACTTTGATTTACTGTCATATAGAGTAATATATTGCATAAAATTATAATTATTTTATGTTGCGGTCAATCTATTCTGGAAAATTGAATAATTTCTTACTTGTGTTCTTGTTTTAAAATTATGTATCTTATGACTTTCAAAATGCCATTTTTGGACAAAACTAGAAGAAGAAAAAACTACCCAAAAAAAAACTAGACTTCGTCAAGTTGGGTTCACCTATGGTCTTTAGCCTTACCGGGTTACTTATGTGAATAGACTCACTGCTGAATGCTTCCTTTTAAGGGTGGTTTTTTCTCCTATCTACTTTTCTTTCTAGGACAATAAAAATTAATAAGAACTAAGGAAAAATATGCTTAAATAACTCATTTTCCCACTTTTTGGGCGGTAGTCTGCCTCTCATGGGAGTTCTAATGAGTTTTTGTGAACATATAAGAAACAATTTGAAAGAATTGTAGTGGGAAATCATAGCTTATTTATTCAAATAAAATTACAAACTAAATTTTCAGAGCTCCACTCCTGGTAACAACTATAAACTGTTTAGCCTCTCATAGTAATAGACATACTTACTTGAAAATAGAGAAGCTGAACAGTTTGCCTTCACTCTATCTCTTAACTCACACTCTATACTCAAGAAATTCTACTCTCAGAGAGATTTCTTCTATTCAAATTTTTGATGCCTAGAACTAAGGCTCAAGGCTCCTTTTATATGGAGTGAAACTCGAAATGAAATTGAAACACACATAATTAACACTAGTTCCACTAAGGATAGTGACCCCATGTTGATCAAGTTTCCGCTTTCCTTCATTGTCTTTTTTTTAAAATCTGGTTCCTTCACGATAAGAGATATTCTCCACTTAAGAAAAGACAATACGACTTCACCTATCTTTACAGGTAATCGTATATTTATGAGTTTTTCCCATGATAGGGTTCTTCAAATTTAATTCTTCTTCTTGTTCCATTCTCTTCCATGTCGGTATCAATATACATCTTATAGTGCCTTTCTTTCTCGATCTTTTTGAGCCACTAGGCATATGCAAGGGTGGAATCTATTTCCTTTCTCTTAAGGGCAACAAAAAGATCAATGGTTACGACCTCTGGGTGGTCATAAGCAGTGATAATTATTTTCTCTCCTGGTGTAAGAAAAGTAATCTCTTGATCTTCTTCAATTATTTTTTTGACGTATTCCAATGCCATTGCTTTCATCAATGGATGGGATACTAGAATTTGGAGCTCTATTGTATCCAACACAAGCTGGTTCTAGATATTGACAAGTGGCGAATTCAGACAAAAATTTAAGGTTGGGCAAGACTAAAATAGGGAGAGTGCATATAATATTACAATAAAAACAACAAAACCAATAATCCAAAAGAAAAATCAATAATTCACTCCAAAATGCAAATCCTTGAAAATTTGATTACAGTACTAAAATAATGAATTAGAGCTATCATTCTCCATTTATCTACGAGATTGTAACTGTCAACGTCACGTCTTCATATTCTGAAAATGTTGCATAATAGCATCATTATTGATGCTATTAAATATGTCTTTATCAATATATACCAGCAAACTATCACTCATTCATTGATCTCCTATTCTATTATGACGTTGACTCTTCACAATATTCATTGCTGAAAACACTCTCTCCACTGAAGTAGTCACAATTGATAAAACTAAAGCCAATGTTAACAACTTGTAAACTAATAAATGAACTTTATGCTTTTCTGTCTCCACCAACTTTTTTGCAAGATTATCATGTCCTTTCAATGGATAGAATTCATTGTTGGACCGCATTTCACTCAAATAAATATCAAGCTTGTCCTCAAGTGAGAAGAGATCTCGTTCAGAGAAATCTCTTGGATAAAATTTGGCAAGATAAAGTAACTTTTGCTTGTCAAAAGCTAAAAAAGAATCATCTGGACTTAAACTTGAAATACAAAAAATAAGCTTAGATTTTACCTCATTGAAACGATCATTTAACTCTGAATGTTGTCTATCCATCATTGTACAAAACACCTCAACTCGATAATGATGAAGGTTTAATTTGTTACATTTTTAGCTTTACGTTGTGGTTTTCCTTTGGCGACAAAAATACCAACCATATTAGGAATACTAATATCATGCTTGCTACAAAAGCTATACACTTTATCGAGAAACTCATCCCATTTGACTTCATGCTCCCTCATTGTTTGTAGTTGTTGCTTACATGCTTTGACCAAATCAATAGCATTAACAATGTCTTGATCTTTTCTCTACAGTGCTTGAGATAAATCGTTTGTGACTCCTAATACTTGTCCTATTAAAAAAAGATCAAATATGAAGTCAAAATATTGCATTTGTGAAACCAGAAGATCACCTTCACCTCGATAATCAGTAGAAGTTCCATCATCAATAATCATCTCATTCACTTTAATAATGGAAGAAAACATAGTCATGATACTCAATAAAGTGCCGTAATGGGAACCCCAACATGTATCACCAGGATGTTTGATACTAGTTTCTTGATTCAACCCTCTTCCATTATGAAGCTCATCATCTTGAAGAGCCTTCATCACGTCAATTTGTTGTTTTTCTCTCAGAACATCACGACGTTTATAGGAAGATCCAACAATGTTAACAATTCTTATTACTAAGAAAAAGAAGGTAGCAACTGGAACATAATTTTTAGCCAAAGAAACGAGGGCAAGTTGAAGCTGATATGCAAAACAATGAACATACAAAGCACAATCATTGTCCTTCGAGATAAGAGCTTTGAGATCGTTAAACTCACCTCGCATATTGCTAGCCTCATCATAGCCTTGACCTCGAAGATTTGAGATACTCAACTTATTTCTGGAAAATAATTCATCAATTGCAACATTTAATAAATGGGCATCAGTACCTGTGACATGTTCAATACCAACAAATCGTTCAATTACTTGTCCTTTGTATCTAAAAATCAAAGAACAACTGCCATTTGCTCTTTTATTGAATTATCTCTCGCTTCATCAATTAAAAAGATCCGACTCCGATTTAGTTGCCTAAACCGAAATCAAACCGCTTCTGAAAACATTAACTTCAAAAATCATAAAATTTTTGGCAGAGTTCCTCTATATCGCGTAATTACCATTAAGCTGCAGCAAAAAATACACTTCATCATATGCCACAAAAGCCAAACCATGAGCACCAATCCCATCCGTATTTCTCAAAAGCATAACATAATGTAAAGCAATAAACAAAATTGTAGCTTTACAAAAATTCGGGAAAATCATGTGAAAATATAAACATAATAATATTCAGAGCGACCTCTAGTATTTACATATATACATAACAGTAGGCCAGACTAGAAACCTACTGAGAATGAAAAGTAGCTCGAATACTAAGTCTCTAACCTTGACGTGCGACACCTGAATCCAAACTGCAATCTGGGCATAGAAAACAAAGAGTCCAAGGAAAGACATATAAACCGTTAGAGTGAGTAGACAAAAATAAATGTCTTTCGCCGAATCTATATATATATATATATATTTATTTATTTATTTATAAAATATATACGAGTCTAAATGCATAAAAAATCATATGGTACACGAAGGAGACTCTAACTCCTCACGCGTACAGAGCATGCATCGAAAATCCCGCGGGGTCACTCATGGACACATCTGCGCTAGTACAGTCTAAATCATGAGATCCCTGATCCTCACGTGATTCCAGCCAGAAAGGCCTCAGGTCAGGATATCTGCTCCCCCCCCCCTCCGGTAAACATTCTCGGGAATCAACCAATATGCTAAGTGTATCAATACAACTACTATTGAGACTGTACTCTGTGTAAACCAAATCATAAAAGTTTCCATGCGAATGCATAAAGCATAATGTAAAAGCATACTCGTAAACAACAAAAGGTGGAACATATTGCCTTGGTGTCAAATAGAAAACATTTTTATGTGAAGAGAAAATGTGATATAACGAGTAGCAGAAAATAGATGGGCATGGTGAAAAAGCAATGTGCTGCCCAATACAAACCTTAGATTGGTGAAATCAGCACAAACTCTTAAATCAGCTGCTTTGTGAAATGAGACACAAAAATATAAACTACTTTGCAATCTTCCCGAGTTTTTGACTTCTAAAGCAGAAACTTCTAAGATTTGCAACGAGGGTGTTTTCACTTGATGATTTCTGATTATTGTCAAAAGGCCCCAATCTGTAAATTGTATAATTCTGCTACTTGCAAATGACTATTCTTTCTACCGACATGGCATATTTACGTAACAAAGGACATCGGATGCTGATATACAAACATCAGCATACAGGCCAACGGAAGTAAGAGCATTCAGCATGCATTTGAATTTTCTCGCGAAACCTCTAAGTATTGATTAAATTAACTCCTGCAATTTTCTAGTCACGGTGAAGGAAATGCAGCAGAGGTGCTGAACCATGTTCAAGCTTCAGTGCAGCAGAGGACTTAACCATTTCCAGCTGAGGTCCACTATGCTCAACATACACATTGAAAACAGCAACTCATATAATACATTTTCTTTTGTCTGTCTCTTCCATTCCTCGAAAGAACAATAAAAAAGGGGCCAGGGCAGACAATTCAGGACTTTGATCTCACACCAATAGATAAACTCAAATGATATTGTGCTTATAAGAAACAGAAATTAATTCAAAAAAAAAAAAACATCTGTAGCCTAAACATATGTATGGAAATCCTGTATAGAAAATTGCAAAAACATCCTAGTATGATTATACGGTGTTTCGGAAACTATAAGTTGGTACAGAGAAACCAGACCATACAAGACTTTCTACCACATTCATATCTTACCTGTTTACTAAAGGTACCGACACTATCCAATTTAGAGAGTGCATCCACTGCTGCCAGCAATGATATCAGTCCCTATAAGAGGTTTTGAATAATTTTTAGCAGGGGTCAATTAGGCAGCATAAAGTTATAGCAAAATAAACAAAAACTTGCAGATATCAGGGAGTCAGCACCAGGACTTTTATCACGGAAAATTGATGCTGAATCTATTGATGCCACTGCAAGTATAATGGGCTTGGACTGTTCTGAAGATGAAACATTAATTGGGGGAAGCAAGGACCAAACACTGCCCTTCACAATGAAGATGTAAATATTACACTTCTCATAAACTTACGAAATTAAGAGAATATAATTATATGTAGCTTGTCAGTAGTTTCATAATGATCACGTATACAGCACTAGATTTAACATTCAAGAATTTAATTTGCTCGTCAAACTCAATGCTAAATTTAGTAACATTAATTATAAAAATAAAAAAATAATAAACAGAAGACAGAGAACACGAAACATAGAAAATAAAACTAAAAAAATCCTCCTTAACCCTTTGCTTGTAACTTAAACATTACAAACAGTGTTCAGTGATTGGGGAAACCCTCTAAGTACATTGGTTGCTTCTCAAAGAATCACAAAACATGAAATTGAGCACTCGTTGGGCAACCATCACATACTATGACCAGCATCAGATTGCCGGTGACCATGCACAGTAAATTGGAGAGGACCTCGATAAAAATAAAAAATAAACATTTTCATTATCGATACCTTGTCCCTGCATTGTACCTACTTGACTTTTAATTTTAAAGTTATCTCTTAAAAAATAAAGGAAAAGAAGAATGTATCACAGAAAAAAATATTAAAATTATGGAAGAAAGATATATATGGTGTATATACTTCAGTCCCCTTCTCCTCAGGTATCTTTTTTTGTCAATTTTCAAGTATAGGGCATTACACCAACTTTTAGATCATATATTGACATCTCCATCGTGTGAGTTTTCCAGCCCATGAGGATACCTAAATCAATATGAATTATTGTCTTGGATGAATATAGGTCCCAATAAGGATGTCTCTGATCCCTATTGATGTATAATTTGTAATCTTTGCTGATTACAGGGGAGAAGGCTAGCATTAATAGGAAAACATGTTCCTATGTGGTGTTGGAGTCCCTTATATCTATATAAGAAGAGTTCTGCTCTAGTTTATGTATCACAGAGACAGAGAGCAAGAATATTTCATTCTCAGGTTAAAGAGTGAGTTGTGGGATTAGAAGAGAGGAGAGAGAGATAAGAAGAGTAGAGAAAGTCTTTATTTTCTTATTCTTTTTGTATACCCATTATAAATATAGTGGAGACTTTTCTGCCCATGGACGTAGGCAAAGTTTGCTGAACCACGTTAAATTCTATGTTCTTGTGTTCTTATCTCTGTGTGTGTTTCTCTTGGTTTGCGGTGCCTATTTGCTGTCTCTGACCATAAATCACAACACACCGTTCAAATTTTAATTTCTAATGTGTAGATCGCTTCTGCAAATTTTCAGCCAAATTGATTATCGTTAAGGCAATCAAAACTACGATTGAAATTTATAAGTATGAACGGTTTAGGTTTGACAGATTTGGTACGTCCCTTGATTTAATCTAGTTTGATACCTTAACGATCACCATTTTGGCTGAAAATTTACACGAATAATCTACTCATATAGTCCTACTAATTAAACGATAGAGATGTCAAAATATGATTTAAAAATTTGTGTAATGTCATATACCTGAAAATGGACAAAAAAAGGGATACCTGAGTGGAAGAGCCCTGGTATATACCTCTATATAAATATCATTCCAAAAAGATTATTTATTTATATATATATATATGTAAAGTCAATTCTCAAAATACAATAAATATGATATGTTCACAAATATATTAAGAAAAACTTGAACCTCACCTGTATCCACCTAAAGGAAGGCAATTGTTTCTCTTTAGACAAGATTCTGAATCATGAGTGTCGGCTTTCATTGTCTGATCCCAGCCAAGTATAATACAAGTCAATGTTTGAGATTAAGTAAAGCTTATATTCGACAGAGGAAATATACTGGTACTTGAATTAATGCTAAAACAATATATTCCACCTGCATGACTGAATCAAACTCAGCCACATCTGCAATATAAGATTTCTTGTTCTTCTCATTGTTTAAGGCAGCCTGGATATAAGTGAGAGCACAAACATAGAAATCAATCTTACTAACCCATAAAGTACAGTAAACTCAGATATTAACAATTGAGCAAGTGAAAGTAGCAATTATTAACATATACGAAAGATAAATGAAAACTCACTAAAAGATCAAGGAACTGATAAAAATAAAGTGCTTCATTCAATGGATAGAATTTGTCTGGAGTAAAGGACTATGTATCCAACGCACTTTTTAAATTGGCTCAAATGATAAACCTACGGCGTTGGTGAATAAAGTGTGAACCAACAGAAGTATGACCTCGAGCAAAGATGAAGAGATTGTTAGGTAAATAAGTCTAGTGATGTAAATCTAATTCAATCAACTATTTGTATCATAATGCTCAAACTTGATAGATAAAGATTAACTAAAGTCTAAAACATTACCAACAACAACTGCAACAAAATTACACCTGCCTACCACCGTACAATAACCCAAACTGGGAGAAAAGAAAAAAAAAACAGTTCTTACTAGGAGTTTCAGTTCTCACTAGAACTGTTTCCAGCCAAAAATTGGTACACCCTAGTATCTTGTGTGCACCCAATTTATCAAAAAAAACAATGAAAATGTCATCCATTGTAAGATGTCTGGAATGCAATATTCACAACAATTGTATCTATTGATTTGAAACAATAAATTTTCCAGAGGTCATTCAGTCAAACAGCCAGAAAGAAAACTGCGTGCCTGCAACTATTGAAATCATTATCAGAGCCTAGTACCCTGAGAAGCCATCTGACATGTTATGGTAAAGAAATAGTAGCAATCTTAAATGTATTACATGAAGAACTTGCATTACCTCACACAGGGTCAATGTGCTACTCTGGGAGAGTAAGAATACAGGAAAATTATATCTGTTCCACATTATTCCAGATCCCTGCCAATTTTTAAATGAGGCTTCACTAGACATCCCACAAAATATTATAAATATGTACATTGCTTCATTTTGAAATATCTTTTTGATTTCAACAAGTAATGTCAAATAACTATCCGCGTTCTTAATTAACAAACAAGCCAAGCGCTTTGGTACAGGACACTTTTACTTGTGAATTATTGATTTCTCCAGATAGTTCAAAACGAAGAAGAAGAAGTATACAACTATACAACAGATTAACTCACAGCGGGGCTCCATTCATAATTGATGCTTTTGTAAGGAGCAAAATCTGATTGCGGGAACTTTAGAGCTGGAGAGAATCCTACAGAAGAAGATGAGCCACTTAGAATTGTAAACATGGATATAACTAGTAGATAAGACTTGGTTTTGCACCTTTTAACTTATTTTGCATGTCAGGCCCTGATACAACCAAGACACCAGCAACATTTCTAGCAAAGGTTGAATCATTCAATATTCTGCAATGTGAGGCGTAAATAATACTTAGTTCAAGTTTAAAGAGTGAGTACCATAATATAAGCACATATAAATGATGAAAGCTTATTATTATACATGCCTGGCAAAGAAAGTTTCAATTTCATCCACTGATAGAAAAACCGTAGTTAACTGAGACAGTGTATTAGAGCTGTTTAATTTCATAATTGGAGCAACAACCTTGTCTCTTCCAGGATCTGTGATTACATTTTTAACATGTAAAAAAAAAGCAGAAAACCAATATGAAACAAACAAAAAGAAAGTTACTGGAACAACCAATCTCCCCAGAGAGATTGAGTAGTCGAACACATGGATATCCATCAAGATTCATGTACATGGAACTCTGGAGATCAGGAACCGACTCCATTGACCTTGTCGGTCCTAAAATTTCACACAAAAAAATTCATGATTCTTCTTCTTCTTCTTTATCAAGTAAAAAATTGAAGAGAGAGAGAGAGAGAGAGAGAGAGAGAGAGACCAGAGAGAGATAGGCGAAGCTGAAGAAGAAGAAGCAGTCCGAGGAGTTTGTTGGCCGCCATGGAGGAGAGCTGATCGGAACAAACCCTAGAGAGAGACTACACCAGACCAGGCCAGTCCACTCCACACCACAAGAGAAGAAGAAGAAACCGAACCAGATCATGGACGAACGAAACGAATCTGGGCCGTTCGATTTTAGCTTTTAAATATACGTACGGTCAGGATATATCTCTACTACGATAAATAAAAGATTAAATTCACTCGTGGTGTCTCAACTCTTCGGATCAAATCAAAAAGGTGCCTGAACTCGAAAAACTATCAAAATGGTGCCCACTCTTAAATTACTATAAATGTGGTGTCTATAGTCATTTTCCAACGAATCTCCAGCTTCAACAATGACATGACAATTTTTTTTTCAAAAAAAATAAAGAAAAATAACTGTAATACTCTTCCGTTTGGCGTCCCTTCCCGCTCGAGCTCGTTATCCCTTTCATCTCCACCTCTATTTGTTTCTCCCGGCAGTGGCACGAGCCGAGGCGAGCCCATGTCAAGAAAGTCAAGCGCGGTGGTACACAAACCAAGGCTGAGGCGAAGGATTTTTGAGGAGCGAAGACCGCTCTGCCGCAGCCTCACGCCTCGCCGGCGGCGTCTCTTTCCTCCGACAAGCTTCGTCATCACCTCTGTCTCGCACAATCGTTTACCTTTTTTCGAATCCCGTTCGTTTTGATCCTTCAATGCTGCCTCGCTTTGAAACCTTTCTGCTTCCACACATCTCTCCACGACGGCCTGAGGCAGTGGAACCGCATGACCTCGTTCTCGTCGGTCACGCACCGCGCATTCTCCTCTTCCTTGTACTCGGATCCCACTTTCGAAGCCCCACCACCGCAACCCGACCAATTCTGTGACCGAGCTTTCATGACCTCTCTATACTCCTCGAACCGGGCCACCGTCTTTGACCCGTTCAGGACCTTGAATATCATCTCAATCCGACCTGAGAAGGCTTTCGGGCTTCAGCTGGTGTGGAAGATAATCTCGACTACATTGCGTTATGGGTGTCCCTCCGGAAGCTCCGTCCGAAACGAGTCGTGAGTTCGGGTTAAGGAGGTGTAACTCATTCGTTGGTGGAGGGGAGGGGGAGGGGGGGGCTAAAAATGGGCTTGGTGGTGGTGGGTCGACGGCGATTGAGGATATAAAGGTAATTTGACCCCCAAAAAAATGATCTGGTGTGTTAAATGACAAATGTACCCCTAATTTCAAATAATCACCATGCACACGTCATTGTTGGAGCCAAAAAATGGCTCTATGCACTACACTTATAGCGATTTAAGAGTCTGGACACCATTTTGATAGTTTTTAGAGTTCGGACACTTTTTTGACCTGACCTAAAAAATTCAGGCACCATGGGTGAATTTAAACCATAAATAAAGAGAAGTCCCATTTTTTGTGTCATCGCCATACCAAAAATTGGAATACCAGAAAAGCCAAACAAGACCTTTAATACGCAATACGAACGAGAGTGGATCAGTTGAACTAGAGCACCAAAAGAAGGGAATCAAAGTTCACTTTGGTCGACTAAAGTTGGTTTATTTTTCCCGTTTATAGTCGGTTATGATTTCGATTTCTTTTGATTTTATTATGAATCGGTTGTTTGTTTCCGGTTTAAAGGTTTTAAATAGCTTATAATTAGTGTTGACGAACCGTTGCTCAAGGGTTGATTCCTCCTCCTCCTAAAATTTACTTTGGGTACTTGATTATGGGATTTATGGGGGTGTGTGTACTTTCAGTTGCTTGATTGTAATATAATACAGGGTTGTCAAGATTATGGGAAAAGAGTTTTTGCTTCAACTACACCACAGCCCACAGGGATTTTAAATTCAAGTTTGGTACTAGTCATTAACTTATTCCTATACTTTACATAGGAAGAGGAGAAGAAAAATTAATATAAAAATATTAATCTGATATAAGTACTTTGATAAAATTATTATATATATTAATAGCAAATTGTCGTCACACAAAAGCACATTAGAGAAAATATGAGATGGAGTAGATTGTAGATGTACATATAGAAGATTACACTTATATGACAAAAGGTATACGAATCGTATGTTGATGCAACATATCATATTGCTACTATATTACTATATTGATTTTACTAATTGTTATATAGGTGTATATGAATTCTATAAGTACCTTTGATCATCTTGGGCTATACATTCACTCTTATTCTGCTATATTGTTTTCCTATGGTTTGAATAGCATATTGGACTTATTGCAGATTGAAACCACTACTTATCAATGGAAACGAAATATTATTGAGTCAATCGTATCTAATGCTCCATAACTTAGAAATGTGTTTTAGTGCTCTTGTCTATATATCTTGCTTCATATTGCGACTCTTGACTGTAAATGTATATGTTATAGATAATGACAGTGTTCATATTGATTAATTCAAATGAATATGTCCTCTTTACAGCAAGTAGATGGTGAATAAGAATTGTTTTTTTTCCTTCTTTTTTTCTTTTTCTTTTGCCCAAGAAGCTATAAGGAGGATGACATCCTCATGTCAGGAGGTTAGTTCAATCATTAAAGAGGAGCAGCAAAATCAGAAGGCTCCAAGTTTGCTAAACGATGGTGAGGCTACAGTATAATTGGGATGGTCTAGTAATGTTTGATTGTTTGGTCTGGTGATGTGATTTCGTTAGTTTGATTGTTTGTTTTCTATTTGGATGTGTCAGGTGAACGAACGAAACAACTTAGTTGAAGACCTTCTTTGTAGCGATTAAAAGTTTAAAACTAAATCATCAGTATTCCCTAGAGGTTGAAACGAAGTCTAAGAGTTGGATAAGGTCTTTCTGAGTCTCTGTTCTGCGGATTCGCCTTTCTCAGATGTCTTTAGGTCCTCATCTCATTTAATAGGTATGATATTCCACTCTCTAATCAATTAGCCATAGATTTCGATATGTCAAATTGGTTGAGATATTTGTGGTCTGTTAATTAGGCTGCTGGCAAGGCCATTGAAGCATAAATGCATTGTCATGTGTTTTACGAAGTTGGGACAGAGAATTAGGCTGTCCCTGTTAATTAGGCTGCTGGCAAGGCCATTGAAGCATAAATGCAAGATATCTATATTGTTATGGTAAGTTTTAACTGATTATATATTCATATACACTAGTTGTAACAACCCGAACATAAATTAATGAGTTAATCATCGTTAATCGCATTAATTAATGAGTTAAGCATCACATGTCACGTTTATTGAGTTTCGTCGCGATTAAAAGTTGATTTTTTATAGTTCGAGATTTTGGACTTTATTTCTTCACGGAAGTTGTAGAGAATATTATTGCGAGTTTGTTTGTATTTTTATTGGATTTTTCGGAGGTCCGAGCTAATTTTAAGAATTTTTGAAGTTTGAAGTATTTATGTGACTAATTGAAAATCTACTAGTGGTTTAATCTTGGCCGTCAGATCAGATCGTTGTTTGATCTGGGTCGTTGATTATTTTAGCCCTAGGTTATAAATTCAAAATTTCTACCAGGTGGGGGTAGACCCAATCTCGTGCGACCCGGTTAGGACTCGGAGGCGAGACCTGGATTGGAACCCGATCCGGATTACTATTCCGGGCAGATCTTCGCCGTCCGGCCGTCTCTGCTCGCCGCACCACCTCGAAATGACTCCTCTTCATTTTCCAACCTTTATATGCCTCTTAATCACTCACGCAACACCTGATCAGTGAGAATCAAAGCCGAGAAGGTCCTGGATTTCACATCGTTGGCGGCGGCGATTCGTTCGGCGACAGACGGCAAGACCTTGGGGTTTTCATCCCCACCTTCCAAGGAGTCGATTGACACTAGTCTCGAGTCACGACGTGCGCCATCGAGACCGGTCGGCCATTTGAAATTCCGACGAGATTTCTGGCGTTTCAGGGTAATTTCCGGCCTATTCTTTTCGAGTTGAACTTGGTGGTTTTTGTAAATGTTGTTGGGCTTTATGTGAGCTTTCCGTTGATATATCATTTGTAGACATCAGTGCCGTTCTGCCTTGAGCCGCCGCCTACGCGCTGCCGTGTGCGGCGGAGATCCGGTGAGCAGAAAATGAGCTTTTTCTCAGGAAGGTTCCTGTGCCGATTTGTAATGTTTTTTGGATGAGGGAAATTTTGATGTGTCACTATGTAGCACTCTGGCACCTGATAAGGAATAGCTGTGATATTGGTTGTTTGGATGAGGGAAATGATCCTAAATAAGGAATGAAGTCGGGTGATGTCCAGAAATGGCTCATCAGTCATGCATTGATTGAAGTTATTTTGGTTTTGTTTTGTGCTATTAGCCAAGAGGTCAATAAGCCAAATAGCTGCCTACTGGGTAGCGTACAATAAATATATTGTTGTGACATGAGGAGTCATATTTAGAAAAATTGAATGAAGAAGATAAGGAAAAGATCAAGACTGGAAGATAAAAATTGGTTCTGATCTTAGTTCTGAATAGGTGGAGGTAAAAGCCTGCTTCTAAAACAGGTGTAGAGAAATGGCTATATATCACAGCTTTTGACACTGATTATTAGCATCATCAGCTACTAGATCAGTCTTATTTTCGATGTTTTATATATCAATTTCCTTGCCATAATTGGCTTACTTTGTCCCTGATTTGATCTAAGTTTTTATGTTTCTTTCATTGATTTGTATTCAGTTGTTTAGTTCTCACATATAATTTTGGTACTTTAGATCTTGTTTTGGGAGTTGCTTGATTGATAGTTAAATATGTATATTCAGCTAGCTAGAGTCGGACATGCACAATTTCAGTGACCTCATTTAGAACACTTGTATTATGAGTTGGCGTACGATGCTTCTGCTGTCTGTAGTCATAATTGCTTCGTTACATTTTAAGGATCCATTTATGATGGTCTGTCATATTTAGTATTATTATCCATCTCCATGCCCTGCTGCTATAATTAGGTACCATGACCTAACAGAATGTATAACCATTTTCTACAAATGTAAGATGCCATGTTTTGTTTATCTGCTAATATGGTTCCATTTCAGTACTTTTATGTGTTGAAGGTCAACAGTCCTCTGTTGAATGGAAATAGAGGAAACTAAGGAATTTGCAAATACAGATATTTATTTTATCTGCAGCAAACAACAATGCTACGCTGTATACCTTTTCCCAGGTACAGAAATAAAATCATGACTAGCAAGGTGGTAGTGCATACTGGTGGCTGCCACTGTAAGAATGTAAGATGGCGAGTGCAGGCACCTACTTCGGCCGTGGCTTGGTGTTGCAACTGTTTAAATTGCTCTCTGAGGAGTAACACCCATTTCATTGCCCCTTCTAAGAGATTCGAGATCTTGGGTAATTCTGAACAGTTTCTTACAACATACAGCTTTGTTACTCACAAGGCCAAGCATACGTTCTGTAAGATATGTGGGATAACTTCGTTTTATTATCCGCGCTCAAACCCCGATGGTGTCGCCATCACATATAAGTGTAATGATCCTGGAACACTGGCCTGGCCTCAGTCGAGATTAAGTATTTGGATGGGAATAATTGGGAAGAATCATATAACCAGTCATACATTTCTTCACAATCAAAGTCAGACTCTGGAAACTAAAGCAATCAAGGACAGACAGACAGGTGTTGGAATCTTTTCATCTCAACAAAGAATCTTGAGCGCAAGTAGGCGCAACTGTTATATACATCACTACTTTTGGAGGTTTAAATACAGCTATGTCTTGCTGTTTGAAGCGAGAATAAAAAAGATAGCAGCAGTAGTACGTTGTGTTCTTTTATTTCTTCAATTTTGTTCCACTTTGCTTTTGGACCTTACATTGGTGACGACACTGCCGAGAGTTTCCACTTCTCTTTGTTACTGTAAAACCTATATACATATACATTGATACTGTACTGTTGGGACCGTAATTACGACATTACATGAGAGAAGTTTCGAATTTACATGTAGATGGTTTCTTACTTGGGAGTATTGTTGGTGTAAACTTTGAATCACGGTGAAACCAGCCTCTGTATTTTCTGTTTTTTTCTTTTCTTACCCGTCTGTAGGTTAAGTAGCGTATAGCCGTATACTACAGTATTTATATGGATCCGGCAGCGTAGGACAAAGCAGACTTTTTAATCTTTTCCCTTAATCATTCCCCTTAATTAATAGAGATTAATATTGTTTTCGATGACTTTTAGTAGCTTGGCGGATAAGTCGCGAAACAAAAGTATATAGGGTATGATTGAAGAAGAGGTATAAACGGTATGATTGAAGAAGAGGTCCATCCTCATGGATCCAAATCCACCACTATTCCAAAGCGAGTGCACCTACAGTGTTCCGTACAGTAGTGTGCGGGATACTGTTTTTCATCATTTTTTAAAAAATATTCTTTTTATTATTTTTTTTTACATTTTTGAAAGTGTAGTGGGTTCATAATTTATCTGTTTAAACACATATAACTGAAGATCTATACTCGACATTCAAAATTAAACAGTTATTTTTCATCATAGAAAATTACTCATTGTCAAAAAACACGTGATTCAAGTGCTAAACTTAAAATATCACTAATACAAAAGAGAGAATTAAACTATTTGAAAGATCAAGAGCAGCTCATTCACGTCTTTTAGAACAAGCAATTCATAATCTTAAAATTGCCAGAGAACAAGTTTTTCTTGAAAATTTGTTAAGAGACAAAGCAAGGATACAAAATCTCTTGCACCATTTATCTATCTAACGGTTTATTTGAGCATTGGTTAGATCCGCAGATCAATTGGTATCAGAGCTTGCAATAGCTCAAAATCTCAACAATGAGATCGGCAACTGAGAAGATAATAGAGCAACTAGATTCTCTATTTGAAGCATCAGATGCAAGGCAACAAGAAATCTTATCAGAAAATTTTAGATGCAGAGAGTATCTAAAAATTCTTCCAGCAATCAGCAACCAATTACAGAAATTGGAGGCTAAGGTGGATTACATCCAGAGGCAGCTGAAGGAAAAACAAGAACTATTAACAAGAGTTGATAGTTAGATCGAGAGACTAGATCTTCAACAGATGAAGATCTTTGACTATGTCCAGAAGAAAGCTTAAGAACATCAAAGGTCAAGCACTAGTCCACCTCGAACTATCATTAGAAAGACTAATGATTTCAGACCACTAAAGGTTCCAAAAGGAAACCCAATGCCAAATCCATTTTTTCAGGATTCTTCATCAAATCCTTCAACATTCAAGTTGAAAGAACCTAAATCAGAAGACGTACAGAACATAAATATGTTAAGCATCTTCAAGAAAAAATCAGTGCAACTGGTGAACTCAGAAGAATTTGAATTCAACGAGATCAAGAACAACGTTCGAAATGCTTCAATTCCGAAGTTTGAATTCAAACAAATCTACAAGAGAGGAAGTTTTGATATGATGGACAACCATCAATTCAAAATCCTTGAATTCCCCACACCGGCAACAACAGAAGAAATAGATCTCCTTCTAGTCACACCTGAAGAAGTTTCTAAAGCCAGAAAAAGGAATTTCAAGTTCATGCATATTGGAGCAGTCCAAGTTGATATAAAGCTATTGGCCAGAGAAGGCCTAAATTGTTCAGTTCTATGCGTCCTACAAGACAATAGACTGATCGATTTCCAAAAAAGTCTACTGAGAATACTTCAAGCATTACTATGCAACCAGTTATATATCTCAACTGCTTCCAAACTTTTCAACTAGCCTAACAGATGCTGCTCACTGCCTACAACTAAGAGTCAAAATAGATGACACATCCATGAAAGACGGCATGTAAGAACTAACAATAGTTTATAGAATCTACTATAAAATAATGAGCACAACAGTAGAGCCAAAGACCATGATATCAAACATCCCATGTCTTACCACTTGTTTCCTTACAAATCCTAAGAACCATAATCAAGAGATTCACAAGGTAGCATGGGATGAGGTTACTTTCTCACTAGAGTGAAAATTATCCGGTCTAAAGGAAAAACCAGAAAACATGAAGGCAGCGGTATATGAGAATAGAAAGACCGGAGATGTCAACCTTAAGTTCGAAGGACACTGAAGTAGTGACGTATCCCTCAAAAGCTTTAGAGGAGAAAGGTCTAGACCCCTCAGAAGATGCAACTCTACCAGAGAAGTGGTGCTAGAAGTACCAGAATCTCGATGAAAGCCAATCCAGTAATGGAAGAAGATTTAGATGCTGAGTTAGAAAGAAACATCAGCATGCTCAGAACAAGAAAGTCCAAATCACAACTCTTCAAGCTTTATGAGGAAGCAGAAGAATGTAAAGATCCCTTGCGGTTGGAACAATTGATCAAAGAGATCGAGAGTTTCACCTTCAAAAAGGAAAGAAAAGTCTTTCCTCTTCTATATGAAGAAGCAGGAGAAACCGAAGGAACAGAAGATGAAGACATGGAAGAAGAAGAATCTTCACAATCGTCATCTTCACAGACCACCATATTCAGGATAGGTGGAAAACTTAAACTTCCGCACGGAAGAAGCCCTAGTGGAAAGAAGGGAGAAAGAAGCTCTCATAGATTCATTCCAAAAGAAAATACTCCTAAGGTGCCAATCACTTAACTAAGAGTATGGCTTGATCTAGACAAAACTCTAGACAAGAAAAAGATCATTGATGAATGGGCAGCTAGTCTATTCATGGCATCATGTTCAACATACGGAAGATTTGAAGCAGAAGACTTGCACACAGTCTATGAGTCAACCCTTCTAGGAATGACAAAGAAGTATTACATTCCCTTCAAGGAAACAATCAAAAGAAAGCAATGGTTGGAAGACATAAAGACAAACAGAAATCCCTATACTTTTGCCACTCCGCTCTATGATCAATTTTGCGGAGTCATCTCATATGTTAGAAAAAAAACTAAAGAGATAGTAAAATTCAACATATAAGCTTTCAAGATCTACGACATGAAGTACTTCGAAGAATATCTGAATGAATTCCAAGAGTACTACTACACAATATGAGAGTTTAAAAATACCAACCTGGTACACCTCTTACACATGAAGCTCCCTGAACCATGGAGGACAGCCATGAGAGAAAGCATAGAAGAAAACCCTCTAGAGAGGTTTTCGGTGGGAGGAGTTGCAGAAAGAATCAGACATCTAATGCGCGATTAGTTCAAAGCTAACACCAGAGCAAAAGCCACCAAGAAGCAGCTCAAAGGAACAAGTGACTTTTGTTCCTGAATGATAGATATACCAACCAATTGGGGGTATAAAGAAAAGAGGCAAAAGAAGAAGCACTTCCAAAAATGTTTCAAGAGAAACTGAAAGAAGAGCTGGAGGTTCAAGAGAAGCTCTAATTACAAAAGAGAAAAACAAAAACCCAAAAGAAATTTTTCAAGAAGACAAGATCCTATCAAGAACCTGAAAAGAAGAGATCTTGTAGATGTTGGTTGTGCAAGGCTGAAGGACACTATGCTAATGAAGGTCCTAAGAAAGAGAAGAGAAGTTCGAAAACTCTTCTCAAGGAATATGAAGGAGTCATAGAAACGACAAACATAAAAGGCTACGAAGTAGTCTATTCATCAGAAGAAGATGAAGAAATATCTGTCTATTCAGTCTGTTCAGAAGATGAATCGTCAGAAGAATCAGATTCAGAATCTGGAGAAGAAGAACCTAGAGTGGTTTATCTTCTTGAGATAAATAATTGGGAAGAAAGCACAGAGGAAGAAAAGATTTCTTCCTACAAAGTCAAAAGGGAACATTCATTTGCGACTTCTGTCAATGCAAGGAGAAGAGAGGATTCCCATGTTCTGTGAAGCAATAGGGAAAACTTATCACAAAGAATGCTTCATAACTGAAGCAAGGAGAAAAACAAAGAAGAATTCAATAAACCATATTATTGAACAAGAGTACGAAGATTACTTCTATGAGATAGAAGTGAAACAGAAAATTCTAGAAAAAGATTTAGAAAGAGCAGAGCCTGATACTACTACAAAGAAAAGAGTAGTACTTGCAGAAGATCTAGTCCATGATACGAAAAGAGAACTAGTATCTGACGGTGAGGAAGAACAGTGCAATCCTTTTATAGAAGAGAAAGTAAGTTCTTTAAAACAAAACCTATGCAATGTAGCAACTATTTCTACAAATAGATTTAGTAACTACATGGAGATGGGATTAAAACTTCCAGGATACAAGAAGTATCATATACATGCCTTTGTAGATAACGGTTCCGGCTTCAGTCTAGCAAAAAGGTTTGCTATACCATAAGAGTTGTGGATAACAGATCCAAAAAGAAATGTAACCGGAAAGACCGTAGAAGGAAGAAGAATATTCATGAATACTTTTTCTAAAAAGGTTCAAGTCTCGATAGGAGGAGAAGCCTTTGTCATTGAAAATATTTGGCAATTAGAAGGCCAAGACTCAGATGCCTTAATTGGCAATGATTTCCTGCTACAACAAACTTTCATCCAGAAGCCAGAAGTGAACTTATTAAGGTTCGAGAAGAATCATAAATTTTTCTGGACAAAAAGGCTTAAAGAAGCTAAAAGTATTGTTGGACCAGGATTCACAGAGCAATATCAGAGATCGCAGCAGAATAGTGGTGAATACAAACCACGATTCGAAACAATTCTGCAATACAAGCACCAAGAAGAGTTGCTTGTCAAAGAATCATCATCAGAAGAAAAAGATTATGATGAAATGGAATTCTGTAGCTTTCACGGCAACATAGAATTCAAACATCCAGATGTTCCACCTCATGCCTCTACCAGAATCCAACTCAAAAAACACACTATATACAACATCTTCAAGAGAGACTGTGACAAGTGTGAAAAAGATAAAATCCTCAAAAATAAAGCAAGGAACTCCAAGAAACCCAACATGAAGACTAGATTCGAGAACGGAGATCCTACCATTGCGCCGCTTCATGATCAAGACAAGTATCATTATTATGTGTTTTATAAAGCTCTTAATAACCAACACACGCAACAAGAAGAGTTGCCCAGTGAAGAGTCATCAGGAAACGAAGATGGAACAGTTGAAACTGGGTTTATAAAAGAGCATAATCTCAAGCACTTCAAGGCTAAACTCAAGAAACAGAAGAGACACACCCTTGGAGAAATCAAAGAAATGTACAGACAAAATATTGATATCAATCCTCTGAAGTTTTGGGAAAAGGACCCAGTGGTCTGTGAGCTCAAGTTACATGACATGAATTCAATCTGTCACGTAAAAGCCATTCCCCAATACAAAGAAGAAGATCAAAAAGAGTTTAGAAAAGATACAGCTGAACTCTTGCAGAAAGGATTGATCAAACCATCAAAAAGTCATCATCGTGCTCCAACTTTCTATGTCAGAAATCATGCGGAAGAAGTTTGTGGGAAAGCGAGAATGGTGATACACTACATAGACGTCAACAAGAAAACCGTAAAATACGGTTATCAGATAACACAAGCAAGAGTGCTAATCAACAGGCTCAAAGGAGCCAAGGTGTTTTCAAAGTTCGACGCTAAATCTGGATTCTGGCAAGTCAAAATGCATCGTGACAGTATTCCTCTTACAACCTTCAGAACTCCACAGGAACATTACGAATGGCTAGTAATGCCTTTCGTGCTAAAATAAGCTCCATCCATTTTCCAGAGAAAAATGGACAATATATTCAAACAAGTGGCAGATTTCTGTAGACGACAATCTTGTGTTCTCAAAGAACAAAGAAGAACACATGAATCATCTCTTTGAAGTAGTCAAGCTCATCGTCCAACATGGATCATCTTAGGAGAGAAGAAAGTCTTTCTCGTCCTAGATGAAATTGATTTCTTAGGAATCAACATAAAGAACGGAGACATCAAGCTTCAACCTCATATCCTGGAGAAGGTCTGAAAATTTCTAGATAGAATTCCTGACGCTAAAATTATATAGAGATTTTTAGGAGTCATAAATTATGGAAGAGACTTCCTTTCTAAAATTGCTGGACTAACAACAATCCTGTCGCCCAAATCAAAATGATGAAAAAATCATCACAGAAGATGATGATGAAAAAATCGTTAGGTAAATCAAAGACCTATGCAAACATTTGCCGCCACTACATCTACCTAAAGAAAATGAAGAAATCATCCTTCAGACTGATGCTAGTGACAACTTCTGGGCAGGTGTGGTACTGGCAAGAGAGCCAGACACTATCACTGAGAAGATTTTGAAATTCTGCAGTGGCAAGTTCAACGATGCAGAGCAGAATTATCCCACAGGGGAAAAATAAATTCTGGCCATCAAAAAGACAATCGAGAATTCTCCCCCATTTTTAGGAATCACCGTGAGAGCAGATTATGCCAAAGTGAAAAATTTCAAAAACTTCAAACTTGATAAAGCTGCAGATAGGGGAAGATTAGCTAACTGGCAATTATTTCTTAACCAATATGATTATGATGTGGAATTAATTGCAGGAAACAGGAACTATCTCCCAGACGCTTCAACCAGAGAAATGACCATGTATAAGAGAAGTGACGATGAAGGACGCAACCCAAGAAGCAGAAGGCCAGGGAAGGAGCCTAACCAACAAGAAGAACCAGTTGAAAAACTCCTCAAGAGTTTTTTGCTGCTTCCCAAAAGACCAGCCTTAACTGATCAATCCCAGGAGAAATGATTGGTTAGCCTGTCTCAAACGACAGATGGTAAAGGCAAATCAAGACCGTTAATGGCTGCTGCTTTGTCAAAAAGTAGAATTTTTCCTACAGGTTTTGTAAACATCTTCAAATATCAGCTGTACACCTTTTCAGAAGCAGTTTTCCAAACTGAACAGAATCTAGCATCCCACCAGAAGGCACTGTTGGATAATTTAAAGTTTGCTTTTCAGAAGAATGACAAAAGGCTCATGATAGAGACCATGGATGCCTTGGAAATAGAACTAAGTCAGAAGAAAAAACCACCAAGCGTGGCTAATGAACCAGCAACGTTGTACATTAGAACTCCAGAGAGTGCTAAAGTTCCTATTCAAGCGCTTAAAGAATCAGAATGGTTCAAGTTCTACAGACATATTGGCATGCATACACCCGATGAAGAAAAAACCACCAAGCGTGGTTAATGAACCAGCAACGTTGTACATTAGAACTAAGTCAGAAGAAAAAACCACCAAGCGTGGTTAATGAACCAGCAACGTTGTACATTAGAACTCCAGAGAGTGCTAAGTCAGAAGAAAAAACCACCAAGCGTGGTTAATGAACCACCAGCAACGTTGTACATTAGAACTCCAGAGAGTGCTAAAGTTCCTATTCAGGCGCTTAAAGAATCAGAATGGTTCAAGTTCTACAGACATATTGGCATGCATACACCCGATGAAGATCTCCTAAACACTCTTTTCGTTGTCTCAGGACCCTTCCTTGGAAGACATTTAGTAAACATTCAGAGTGAGAATCCGCAAGAGCACAAGTTGTGGTTAGTAGAGAATGAATTTGTCTATAATCTATGGACAAACACAAATCAAGATCTCAAAGGATTGCCAGCAATTATCTACAATACAATTAAAAATGTCAGGAAGAGCAACTGCATTCTCAGACTGAAGTTTAGGTCTACACCTCCAGAATGGATACAGAAGTCTAACGGAGAAAATGAATACATTCCTCCATATCATTACGTCAGAATCATCCAAGGAAAGTATTTTGAGCCAGCATGCGACAGATACAATGGAAACCCCAATCAAGCATTCCATGGATGAAGGCTATGACGTTAGAATACATCAAGAAAGTAATCAAAGAAGATCAAGAGATTACGTTTCTTGCATCAGGAGACAAGATAATAGTCACCACGTATGACCATCCAGAGGCCGTTACGAGCGATCTGTTCACAACCCTGAAATGGAGAGAAATAGATTCCTCCCTCGCCTATATTCAATGACTCGACAAGATCGAGAGAGACAAAAGCTACCAGATGTATACATATACAAATATGGAAGAAAACGAGAACAAAAGAAAAATAACAGAAGAAGACCACTACATTGGGGATAACTTAGAAGATTATGATGACCTGTAAATACGAGCAAAATCGTATTGTTTTCTTCTCTAAGTGGGAGACATCCTTATCCCAGAGAATCTGCTTTCCAAAAGAAGACAATGGAGAAAAGCAGATGTCCTATCTGCATCAAAGCACTATTACTGGTGGAGTCACTATTTTTAGTTTGTGTTTCAATTCCGTTTTGAAATCCGCTCTCTATATAAGGAGTTTTGAGTCTTAGTGTAGAGGCATCGAAAATTAGAATCATAGAAATCCATTTGAGAATAGAAAAGCCTGAGAGTTTTAGAGTCGAAGCAACTGTTCAAGCTTCTTCATCCTCAAGTAAGTATGTATATGAGTGGCTAAACAGCTTATAACTGTTTACCAGAGAGGCTCTGGATCTGCAATCTGTAAGTTTGTTTGAATAAATAAAGCTATGATTTCCCACTGCATACCTTTCAATTTGTTTTCATATATGTTCATAAAAACTCATTAAACTCCCCTAAGAGGCGGACTACCGCCCATAAGGAGGAAGAAAATGAGTCATATGTATTTATTCATACTTAGTTGATCCCCTAGGAGGCGGACTACCGCCTAGAAGGTGGAAAATTCAGATAATTTAAGCATATTTTTAATAAATTATACTGAAAAAATTAATCATAAGAAAAATCATTCTAAAAGCAAGAGTTTTTTAGCAGTGAGTTTGTTCGCATGAGTAGTCTAGTAAGAAACCATATGTGAAACAACAATTTAATGAAGGCTAGTTTAAACTTTTTAATTGAATAATTTTTCTTTCTGATAAAATTTTCCAGACTAATGTTCACTATTCACTATTACAGTACATGACGCACTATTTACTATTCACTATTACTATTTATTATTCATTAAAGATATAATTATTATTTTATTTATTTACGCATTAGTGTTTCGCACACCGAAAAACAGCTCATTCCAAAGCCAGCACCTATAATAAGTCTCAGTTTCAGTCGGTGGGAGTCAGTAGATATAAGTTTGACTGTTTAGAAAGAGTGAGGAGAAACAACCAAAAGCTAAACTATGGCTTCTTTGATTTCCGTGCTCCCGAAAGAATACGGCTATGTGGTTCTGGTGGGCGTCCTCTACAGCTTCCTCAATTTCTTCATGGGGGCCAAAGTAGGCAAAGCCAGGAAGAAGTACAAGGTGTTCTACCCGACCATGTACGCTTCCGAGTCGGAGAACAAAGACGCCAAAATCTTCAACTGTGTTCAAAGAGGTCATCAGAACTCACTAGAAATGATGCCTTTGTTCTTTGTCTTTCTCATTTTGGGTGGTCTCAGGCATCCTTGCGTAGCTTCCGTTCTGGGTTTGCTCTACACAGTCTCTCGCTACTTCTATTTCACAGGTTACTCCACTGGCGATCCCCAGAAGCGTCTCTCTATCGGCAAGTATGGCTTCTTGGCTTTGATGGGTCTTATTGTCTGCACAATTTCCTTTGCCTTTTCTCTTCTTCTTGCGCCAAGCCCATGAATCGCTCGCTCGCTCCCTCGCTCTTCAATAATATTTGCTGCTTTACTTTGTTGTTTCAGTTGTCTGTATTCCATCTGTAGAATCTGATGTCTATGCACGTAATCTTTGCAAATCCAAGATTTTCTCTTTTTTCACTTTCCTTACTCCTTAGAATATCATTAGTTCATAACAATCAAGTGATTTATGGTCCTTGTCTGTATAGAGAGGGGAAAGTACAAAGCTTAAACCAACAAGAAAGAAATCATCGATGATAGGACTCAAGCTGGCCAACCTAGATAAATAGAACAGACACAATGACTGCATTTCGATTCACAGAAGATGAGCCTTGTTTCAGCCAAATAAACTGGCAATGCAATTAAGTTGCAGCATAAACCACTTGTACAGAAAATGCTTTGACACAGCATTACATTGACGAAATCTAAAGTGAATCTGTTTTATTGGAAATACTTCCAATGGACCAGAAGCTCTGGCTTTACAAAATCCAGTGAACAACTTTGACAGTAGGAAACGAGTGAATAACTTTATTGCAACAAAAATCGTGAAAGTCACTACTCACTTCTTCAACAGCAACGCACTGCATTGTGCCATTATCTTAGACGCCCTGGTGATCGCATCAGTCATATAGAAATTCTCAATGGCTGCACCAAATGGAGTCGAATCACTTTTCTGAGTGGACTCAGGCTTAATTGCAAATGAAAAAGTAGCTGGTTCTCTTTCATCTAAGCTCAAGATGTTTGGTGCTACTGTCTTAATCCGGGATCGGATTGCCCCAAGTGTATCATATGGCAGCTTCACGCCTGCCACCTCGGATAGAGCACGGAGTATCTTCCAGTCATCTCTGGCATCACCAACAGTCGGAACTGCAGGCAATGTTTGTTGAGAGCAACCTTCAGTATTTACATATGTCCCTTCCTTTTCACTGAAAGCTGCTGCAGGAAGGATGACATTAGCACGATATACACCCCGGTCACCATGATGCCCTTGATAAACCACAAACGCATCAGCTGGAACCTTCTCTAAGTTGATATCATCAGCACCCATGAGGTATACAAATTTTGCCGTCTCAATGCTGTTTTCAGATTCTGGCACAAGTCCAAGGTCAAGTGCTGCAGCTTGGGCGGCTTTAAGAAGCAGTACATTAAATCCATTCCAGTCGGGCCTAACAGCATCTGCGTATTTGGCAATGGTTTCAAGAGCAGAGAAAATTGCATCCTTGTCTTTTCTCTCAAAGAGCCCAGCACCAATAATAATGGCAGGGTTTTTGGCATTTAAGAGGACCGATGAGAAGGGGTGGCGCTTTTCAGCGATTTCGAGGAGTGTTTCAGGGCCTGTGCCAAGATGCTGGTGTTCATAGTTCAAATCAGCTTCAGGGCCAACATACCCAACCTTGGCTTGATTAGATAGCACTGTCTTCCGGATTCTAGCATTTACAATTGCAGCTTCTACTCTTGGCTGGTATTGTAATACCAAAACATGAAGTCAGCAATCATTCTAAAGCAAAAATACAATATATTCAATCACCATTGAAGAACAACTAGGCCACTCCCCCACAAATTTACACCATGGCATACAAGTATTAAAAGCAGGTGGAGAATCACTGTACTACAAAACCCATCAAAGATGGGTTACAGAAAAATACCTGGGTGCCGACCAATAGAAAAGCATCTGCCTTCTCAAGACCAGCAATGCTACTGTTCATTATATATCCAGACCGAAGATCGGCATCACGATTGGATCCATTTCCTTCACACCACACATTGTTTGACCCCATTTTATTCAGGAAGTCTTTCAGTGCCATCATGGACTCGGCATCAGACAGCTGACCAGCAACACCAACAATTTCTTGTGGCTTTACTTTATGAGCCATCTCAGCAACAACAGCAAGGCCATCACGCCAGCTTACAGGCTTAAAGCGTCCGTCAGCACCACGAATCATAGGATCATTCAACCTCTGCCTTTTCAAACCGTCATAACAAAATCGAGTCTTGTCCGATATCCATTCCTCATTTATGTCCTACAACACGTGGTAAGCAAATACATAAAATAAGAGAAACTACTACGGTGATGATGAACAACTAATAAACAAAAGCTAACTCCAGCAAAATTGTTGATTAATTGATAGGATTAGTTTGCATGTAAAGATTATCACATTCAGGATTTGAGAGTACAATGTCACAAGTGCATCAAAGATGAACACCAAATCAGCAAAAAAAAAAACTAAAACAAAAGTAAAAGTTCCCAAAACCAAGGAATGATTTAAAAAAAATCAAACTTGCAAATTTAGGTCAGCACTCTCAACCCATAAGAACTTATGTCTAAGGAGATTCCCGGACTCAACAGCAATCACTGTTTTAAGGTCAGGATATCATGCTGCAATTAGTAGGTTCGTACTTACTAGTAAGGAAGGATTAAAAAAAATGAAGGGATGGTATACAGAAGGCAGTAGTTCTGAGGTGTCCACGTCTACCTGAACTGGAGTACGTTAGAAAGAAGAGGATTGATAAATTTTGTTTATCATCGAAATTGATATAATTTGATTCTTAAAATGGAAGGAGTTGATTAGATTATGTTAAACAAAGGAGTGCATAAATTTAATGATCATAGAAATAGATATAGCATAATCTTGAATGAAAGGGGCAATGTAAACTTACTAACCAAAATAACTTACTTCATTTCATACTTTAATTTCATGGCATTTGTAAGCATTTTTGTCAGCAGAGGAAGCAACATTGGGCAAGCACAAAGTAAGTAATAACAAGACGCATCCAACATATCATGCTTAAAACACACAAATTTTTTATGTCAAGTCTAAAAAGATACTTATATAATGATGGACCCAAACTATATCCAAAACGGCAACAGAAAGCATCCAGGCATTGAGCATCCAGACAATCTACCACTAATGTACCTCGTTTAAACGTGGAACAATGCGCATGATCTCTGGACCTCTGCTATCAATTCTAATGTTGGATCCAACAGCATCAGTAACATCAATGGTCTCTGTTCCCTTCAACTCCCAATTGCGAGCTTTAAATGCAAAGGGTTTGGAGGTTAGAGCTCCGACAGGACAGATATCTATCACATTTCCTGAAAGTTCACTTGTCATAAGCTTTTCAACGTAGGTCCCAATTTCCTCTCCACTTCCACGGCCTAACATCCCGAGGTCCTGAACACCAGCAACCTCTGTTGCAAACCTCACACACCTGCTCAATCATAAGTTCGCTAATATCAGAAACTTGTAGGAGTACAAATAAAATATAATAAAAAATGCAACACAACCTATAGGTGACTAGTGACTTCATTTTTGCTAGATGGGGTAGTGGATAGTTCTTATGTAAACTTGGTGTTATTATTTTGTTTATACATCTTCGTCCTTGACGGTCGAAATCAAATCCAAGATTGTTCAATATTTGAGGGTTATTAAAGCCAAAGAACAATTCGGTTGTCATTGACAAGTGGTGGTGTTCCCTTAAAGAGAAGTATAAATGAGCACTGTCCCCAACTCAAAGGAGAAAATTGTAACTAATTTCTGACACATTATATAGCAATATCCAACGTTCCAGTAACATGTTTAAGCCAAGAAAGAATATGTGCATAGTGACCCCTTTGTACAAAAGTAATAGAAGAAAACAACTCAAACAATTCCTAGCAGAATAACTAAAAACTACAGGCAACATAACAGCATGGATAGTAGAGAGCTTCACTTGACATGGCAATACAATGTATTATGGGCATGTGTGCACATCTTTCTAAGAACTATCTTCATAAAACCATACATAATTAAGAGATTCCACTGTTCTAAGTTCATCATCGCCTATACCATATGCCAACAAGCACATCCACAATGCACAAAATACCTCCAGTGCACAATGCCAATTAGAATTTACTCAATTTAGTGATTTGTCAAAAACTTTCTGTGATGTAGCTGGGAAGACTGCATCTCTTTTTTTCTTATTCTTTTTCAAAGAGAAGCAGCACTTTTCTTAAGAAAGCATTCAAAAAGGAGAAAAAAAGTATTCAGAAAATAAACTTGAATAGAACACATGAAAGAACGGGAGAAACCAGCCAAAATTTACTCTTCTGTAATTTACTCTACGACGCAGAGCTTTTCAGTTTAGAAATAATGCTGAAAGGGAATAATCTCTGAGGTGAAAAGCCCAAAGGACAGACCAAAAGCACACTCTGTTCCCAGTTTCCTTCTCACATGACCTATGAAATTTTTTGGAAATCCTCTATTTCACTCTTGCTAGATTACCCCAAAAAAAAAAAAATCTCATCCTCCATCTCCAATTACCTTTAGCCTTCTTACCTCTTAGGCTCTTCCAAAACACTTATAACAATACATATGAACTCATCACAACCTTTGGGAATAACCCAACTTATACGCCCCAAAGAATTTCCACCAAACCTCCACTGAAGCATAAGAGTGAAGGAAAACATGAACAACACTCTTCCCCGGCCTTATAGAGAATGCACCATTGATGATTAAGATGAATAACTAGTCTTCCATTTTGAATATTATTACAAATGTCAACTTTATCATGGGCCACCAACCAACCAAGCAGCTGAACTTAAGTAGGGGCCTGTGGCTTCAAAACCTAATCAGCATGGATCAAAGTTTAATAGCTCAGGAATATTGCCTAGGCAGCTTCTATAAGACTTCCAGGAGAAGACTCCCTTACTGTCGAAAATCCAGCGTCAAGCACCTTTTAACTGCATTAAGGAGGCAAGCTCTAGAGCCTCCAAATTACTAAGGTGTCTTCTAAAATCTAAACCCAGATTCCAATTATATGAAAACACAGTATAAAACCTCCTGTAAAGTGATCCATGTATGAAGCACCACGTTGGAAACACAGTATAACATCTCACAGAAACATGTCTAATTGCTTAAATCTAATGGTCATTTTGACATGAAGAGCATGGATACAAACAAGGCCACACCAAAAAGGCTCTTCGGACAATACAATGATTTCTCACAACTCACTTGAGAGAAGCAGACTAACTGTTTCCAGCAATCTCATCTATTGCACCAATACATAGTCGCTCTATCTAGTATACAGCTACAGAAGTGACTAAAACATACCGAACATTGAATAACCCTCTGATATGACTAGTTGGATTAAAATCGATAATGTCATAACTCACCATATAATAAAAATATGAAGCCCTAAAGAGCACCAAAGCATACCACCCTTTGTCATCTAAGTCACTAGAACTGTAGTAAGTAAGTTTCGAGTCTGACCTTGTACATTGAATACACCGAGTCATGACAGTCTTGACCAAAGGACCGAGATTCTTGTCAACTACTGATCTCTTCATTTCAGTGAAACGGCCACGATCAGATCCAAATGCCATAGACTGATCCTGCAGATCACATTCTCCACCCTGATCACAAATTGGACAATCCAACGGATGATTCATCAACAAAAACTCCATCACTCCTTCACGAGCCTTCTTGGCTATTGGAGTGTCTGTCTTGATTTTCATCCCTAAAAAAAACAATTTCACAAAATCAACATTACTCTTCAGAATAATAAAATGAAGTCTAAGCACACAGTTCATATCTTAAATCACTCTACAATTATGAAAATGAAATGAAGTACAGAGTAGGAGAGAGAGAGAGAGAGAGAGAGAGAGAGAGAGAGAGAGAGATACCGACCAGGCATAGCAGGCATGGCGCAAGAGGCGACGGGCTTAGGTGACTTCTCGACCTCGACGAGACACATACGGCAGTTACCGGCGATAGACAAGCGGCTGTGGTAGCAGAATCTAGGGATGTCAACTCCGGCGACCTCACAGGCTTGTAACACCGACATGCCCTTTGGGATTTTCACAGGGTATCCGTCAACGAACACCTCGATCGAATCGTCTGGGTTAGCGAAGTGGACTCGGGCCCCACCCACCGGAGTCCGCGGCGGAGGAATCTCAGCCTGGGGCTCGGCGGCGGCGGCGGTCGATGGTTCCGGGTTGTGGAGTCCGGTGGTGGATGAGACCATGGTCCGTTGGGAGCTGAGGAGGAGGAGCCTTGCGGCTGATATGGTGGGCCTTATGGCCCGCGAAGTAAGGGATCCCAACCCCATTTGATTTGATTACTCAGTCGGAGGCGGGGGGAGGAGGAGAGAGATCGATCGATCTATGTGAGAGCGCTGCTACCAACACGAATGACTAAAAAATCAAAAAGATATATGTGGATGCGTTTCAGCTGCACATTACAAAATGCCTGACCGACCGGGCCCCTTCTATTTTAAACTGGACTGTATTTTCGACCCGGCCCACAATGCGGACACTTCCGGTCAATTGTATTACATTTTTTGGGGGTTTTTTCTTTTTTGAACAAAAAATAAAAATAACAGCCTAAGAAATACAAACTTCTAAAGTCTAAAGACAGCCTACATAACATTACTGATATCAAAAACCGCCGCTTGGTATGCTTTAAAGGGTTGACCATTCAATCAGCAGAGATGACCATGCTTAACAAGCGCGTCCGCCACGAAGTTCGACTCTGTCCAAATGTGTTTAAGGTAATATTGGAGCACAACGAGGCCAGGTGCCAAATATCTTGAACAATGACCTTAATTCTCCAAGGTGGTGGACTGTGTCTATTACCACAATCAATTAGAATTTTGGAGTCACCCTCCACATCCAGATTCATGGAAACGTGTAAGGTTATTGCTTGAAGACCCACCCGAAGAACAAGGGCCTCAGAGAGGATAACGCCACTGTGTGGTAGCTTTTTAGTTGAAGTCAAAATATGCAGATCCGTACGTGATGTGAGGTAAAAGAGGTGGTTGCCTCGGGCACAAATTTTTTTAGAGACTTAATATTTTTTAATAATATATGCATACAAAAAATTTAAGAATGTTTAAAGAAAATATATTCCTGATATCATGGTACGTGGTTTGTCTTAATTAAATTAGGAGGAGAGATCTAGCAATCCCTATTTTATAGGGACACTGATTGTAATACTTGTATTTAAGGTCATCTATTTATGAATAAAAATGCAGTTTACAATATTATGTGCTCATTTATCCTTCAACACATTATTAGCAGCTCTTGAGTTGATAGTGAAAGAACCCAACCCCGATTTGGCTTCCTAAATCGGAATCAAACCCCTTCGAAAACATGAACCAACAAAAAATTTTCCGAAATTTGGGCAGAGTTTCGTTACTAACGTTGAATTACCATAACCTGCACGCGGAAAATAACACTTCGTCCTATGCCACAAAAAGCAAACCGTGGGCACCAATCCCATCCGGATTTCTCAACATCAATATAATCAACAAACAGTAAACATACTGTACTATGTATATATGTATATCTGTGAAAATTCGCACAACATGTATCAGAATGTATCAGAGCGACCTCTAAAGTAAAACATATACAATATGTACATCAGTAGGCGAAACAAGAACCTACTGGAAAACACAAGTGACTCTGATCACTAGCCTCCAAACCACGACGTGAAACACCAAACCTGAACTGCAAACTGGGCACGGAAACCGAAAAGCCCAGGGGAAAGACAATAAACATATTAGAGTGAGTGGACGAAAATAAATGTCTTTCACCAGTTTATGTATATATATACGAATAAAATCATATGCGAGTCAAATGCATGAAAATCAAATAAAACGTGAGGAGACTCAGGCTACCACTCACGTACTGAGCATGCCACGTAAAACATATCGCGGAGACTCTCGTGGGCTTCCACGCGATAGCACAGTCTGAACCACGGGATCCCAGACCCACACGTGATTCCTAGCCAGAAAGGCCTCGGGTCAGGATATCTGTCCTTCCCGGAGCGTACTCGGGGATCAGCCGAGAAGCCAATGTGTATCGATACCACAACATATACTGAGACTGTACTCTGTGTAAACCAAATCATAAATCTTTTCTATGCACATGCTTTAAACATAATATATATATACATGTATGCTCGTATACGTATATTCGTATATGCATAATCGTAAAACACATGCTCGTAAAATCATCATCAATCCGCATGCTCAAGTTCGTAAATCATTTATAAAAGACTCGCAATCAATCCGTGAAAAGAAATGTCCACTCACAGATCCGCTAGCGCGAACTCGCGCTAAACACGTGGTCCGGCGGAAGTACCCTCGCCCGAAGCACGATCACGATCCAAATCTCGATCTCGATCTCCTGAATATATATAAACATAACTGATCAAAATCGTAATCCACAACATTGAACGGATGCACGGAAACCAACCGTTCCCGAAAATACAAAATGCGGTGCAAAATGAATTACGGAAATCCCGAAATCCCCACTCGAAATCTCGACTGAAAATCGGCTAACCAAATCAACCCGAAAACCTCC
Organism: Geum urbanum; assembly: GCA_946800695.1. Classification (NCBI taxonomy): domain Eukaryota; kingdom Viridiplantae; phylum Streptophyta; class Magnoliopsida; order Rosales; family Rosaceae; genus Geum; species Geum urbanum. The sequence continues at coordinate 597,564 of OX327008.1, read as the reverse complement.
GTACGATAACCAGGGCGTGATTACGAGAAAAATGACACTAATTACATCGAAATCTGAAAAATTGACTTTCTGACCACCGTTGACCGCCGCCGGCGGCGGCGGCGCGCCGTCAACGGAGGAATTTCACGGCCAACTTCTCCAGTTCAGACCATCTCAACTCCACGAATCTATTTCCCTTCTAGCATGAAGACCAATTCAGCCCGGAACCACCTCAAATTCACGAAACCCGACCGGAAATTCCCACCGGAAAACCCATTCGGGTTTGCTACCAAACTCAATCCCGTTCAAAACTAATCATCTAGGGAGCATCACAGAGGGATGGGGATCAAAACCCCCAACATCCCAACCCAAGAACCTCGCCGGAACTATAACTCCGATCACCACCGATTCCATCCAACTCGGCCTAACTCGGGTTACCTCAAAACCAAACCATTTCAACTCAAACCAAATTCTAACATACTCGAAATCAAGAGAGGAGTCTAGCTATACCTGTCCCGTGGCCGATGGTGGCCGGAATTGGTCGCCGGAAAGTGCAAGCCGAAACGGGAAACTTCTCCCCACGGTCAACCTGGTCAACTTTCCAAAACGGGAAAGTCAAAGACTAGTCAATGCAAAACTGAATTTTTACGACTATTCTCGACTAATTTCCGACTTTTCGATATTTATACTCGTCCCTCGGGTCAAACAACGGTCCGAAATGAATATACGATGTGATTCGGATAAGCTCGAAACAATCGGATAAACTCGTCGGAACCCGAAACTTCAGATAATCATAAAATATTCCTCGGCTATCGGAAAAATCTTCCGAAACCACCCACGAGTTCGAAATCACGTACTCTACATTTTCCGTGAAGACACCCAACTCAAATTCTCGACCAAAAACAAAGTCGTGAATCGAATCGGCAAACCACATAATATCGCAAAACTGCGACTAAAACCAAACCTCGAGAATCGTGCCAAACACACATCTGATTCTGGTTCGGGTCGTCACAGATAGCCATCACCACAAAGAAAAAAAAACTCTAACCATAAAACTACAACTCCCAACATCACCACCACCACCACCACCACCGTCGGCCATCATCACTACCGATCATCACCATCGTCAACCATCACCGTCGTCGGCCTCACCCTCTGCGCACCACCTGCAATCATGATGCAGGAGCATCCATAGAGGTTCACGAGCATGAAGTGGCAATGCATGAAGAGGGTTCAAGCACTGTTGCTGGGCCAAGCAAGGAAGGTTCCTGTCCAAAAAGGATTACTAAACTTCCAGCTCATTTGGAAGATTATGTCTTGAAGCCGAAGTAAAGTCCTTGGAGATTTCCTAATTATGTTAGATATCCTAGCTAACTTAGGTATAGCTTGATTACTTTATGTATTGGTATTTGTTTATATAAGCCTGTGTTGTAACCATATGAGATTATTAAATTTTGAGTATTTAACTTCAAAACTTGTTGGCTTGAAACTCTTGTTCCTTTATGAGAATTGGTGTTCGTATTGTGAAAATAACTTGACCGTGATATCTCGAACTCATCAAGTGGTAATCAGACCAAGGTTCGTGGTGGATTCCATGGCATCTCAAAGGCACACTAATAACAATGTTCTAGTTGGAGGTCGGGGAAATAATGACATGGAAGAGATTCGAAGAATGTTTAAACATCTTAATACTTGCATTAATCGCATTAAATTGAAAAGCCAGGAGGGTGAGGATGATATGGATGACGAAGATGCTGTGTTAACCCCTTTGGCACGGGAGGAAGACACAACCAAACAAGATTCGAGATGAAAGTAGACATACCAAAATTTGAGGGAAAGTTGAAACCATATGAATTCATTGATTGGCTTAACACTATAGAAAGGAAGAAAAGGTGAAAGTTGTAGCCATTAAACTTGTAAAACGTGCTTTTGCTTGGTTGGAAAGTCTAAAGTCTCAAAGGGACAAGTTGGGAAAACCAAAAATCAAGACTTTTGATAAGATGAAGAAAGCCTTGAAAGAGAAATTCCTTCCTATGAACTATGCACAAGATACCTACCTCCAGCTATATAATCTCAAGCAAAGCCTACAATCAGTGGACGAATACACTAAGGAGTTTGATCTCCTCACTATGAGAAGCGGAGTCTCTGGAACGAAAGAACAAACTATCAAAAGGTACCTAAATGGCCTGAGGCGTGACATCTATGAGACGTTGATCTTACATCCCTACTGAAGCTATGATAATGTTTATCGATTGGCCATTTACATTGAGCGCCAACAGAGAACTCATTTCAAGAGAAGCAATGGTGAGACCGAGATAAAGAAGAGTGCCAATAAGGTTATTGGTAACAACGACGCTAGCAAGGCAGTGGAGATACCAAAGCCACAAACTCAAGAAAACCGTGCTCCACGAGAAGGGGGTATGAGGATTGTCAAGTGTTATATGTGCTTCGGGTTAGGGCATATAGCTTTCGACTTTTCAAACAAGAGGATGGTCACTTTGACTGAAGATAGCGGAGCTCGATGGGATGAGGGTTCCTCATATGACAAGGAGGACACCGAAGAAGATATTACATGGAGTGACCAGGGAAAGTCTCTAGTGATACGACGAGTAATGAATGCAGTAAAGGTAGAGGATGATCTAAAATGGTTACGGCATAACATCTTCCACACGAAGTGCACCTCATAGGGAAAAGTATGTCACATAATCATCGATAGTGGGAGTTATAAGAATATCGTTTTGCAAGAAATGGTGGATAAACTAAATTTGAAGACGGAAAGAAAATCAGACGCATACAAGCATTCCTAGTTCAAAAAGGGAAACAAAGTTGAAGTTAATCGACGTTATTTGGTGCCGTATTCTATTGGAGATAAGTATAAGGATCAACAATGGTGTGATGTAGCACCCATGGATGCTTGACACATACTCCTAAAACGCCCTTGGAAATTTGATAAGAGAGCAATGCATGATGGTTTCAAAAATACCTATAGTTTCGTGAAGGACGACATCAAGATCACCCTAGGACCTACTAGGTCTGAGAGACAACTGAAGAAGGTGAAACATGAGGGCAACCGATTCTTAGCAATGAACAAGTTTATGGCAGAAGTGAAGGAAGAGAGAGGAACATTTTATGTGTTCGTAGTGAAGGAAGCAATAGATGACACTGCCACTATTCCTATGGAGTTGAGACCCTTTTTGATAGATTTTGAAGATGTCATCCCCGAGGACTTGCTAGCCAAGTTACCCCCACTATATGACATCCAGCACCACATTGACCTTGTTCTTGGTTCTAGCCTTCCTAAAAGGCCATATTACGTAATGAGCCCTCAAAATAATGATGAGAGGAACATGTGGGTTTTCAAGTTGTTAAAAAAGGGAACTATCAATGAAAGCATGAGCCAATATGCTGTACCAGCACTCCTCATACCAAAAAAGGATGGGAGTTAGTGAATGTGTGTTGATAGCCGAGCAATTAACAAGATTACGGTGAGACATCGATTCCCAATCACTCGGTTAGATGATATGTTGTATAACTTGTCGAGAGCCAGAGTATTTTCAAAGATTGATCTAAGAAGTGGGTACCATTAGATTAGAATGCGCCTAGGGGATGAGTGGAAGACTGCTTTTCAAGACCCTTGATGGATTATATGAATGGTTGGTTATGCCCTTTGGTCTTTCGAATTTGCTAAGAACTTTTATGAGGTTAATGAATGAAGTGTTTAGGCTATTCATTGGTAAGTTTGTTGTTGTGTATTTTGATGATATCCTTATGTACAGCTTGGATAAAGAGCAACATCTAAACCATTTGCGTGAAGTTTTTGAAATACTCAGGGCACAACAACTCTATGCCAATTTGAAGAAGTGCGAATTCCTTTCTACAAGCTTTATTTTTCTTGGGTACATTGTGTCAGGAGAAGGGATTAAGGTGGATCCAAAGAAGGTTGACGCTATTCTTAACTGGCTAACTATGAGAAACATATATGATGTAAGGAGCTTTCATGGACTGGCCTCATTTTATAGACGATTCATTCAGAATTTTAGCTCTATCGTTACACCTATTACGGACAGCTTAAGATGCAAGGTTTTCCAATGGACTCCTGAAGCTGAGGCTAGCTTCCATGCAATCAAGAAGGTCATTATAGAGGCACCAGTGCTTGTACTTCCTGATTTTTCAAATGTCTTCGAAATTGAATGTGATGCATCTAAAGTTGGCATCAGGGCGATATTGAGTCAAGAGCGGCAACCTGTAGCCTTCTACAGTGAAAAGCTAAATGAGTCAAGACAACGATACTCCACATATGATGTTGAATTTTATGCCATTATTCAAGCTTTACGAAAGTGGATGCAGTATTTGATCTGTAAAGAGTTCATACTCTACTCTGACCAAGAAGGCGTGAAGTACATCAACAGCCAACACAAATTGAATCGAAGACATGCACAATGGGTGGAAGAGCTGCAAGCATACGATTTTGTAATCAAGCATAAATATGGAGTTCACAACAAGGTAGCTGATGCCCTAAGCAGAAAAGAGATGATACTCACAGTGTTGAAAACCAAGGATATAGGATTTGAAGAACTAACCAGCTTATACGAAGATAATGGTGATTTTGGTAGCATTTGGAGAGAGTGTTAGCTCATACCTACTAAGGGAGACTTCCACGTTAAGGAATGATTTTTTTTCAAGGGAAGCAAGCTGTGTGTCCCGAACTGCTCTTTGCGATTATTGATTATAGAGGAGCAGCATTGTAGCAGATTAGGAGGCCATTTTGGAAGAGACAAGACTGCTTCTATGGTGAAAGGACAATTCTACTGGCCTAAGCTTGTTCAGGACATGGAGAAATTTGTGCAGAGGTGTAGGCGCTGCCATGTCATCAAAAGTCGAAAGCAAAATCAGGGATTGTACATGCCACTTCCCAAACCATAATCACCATGGGTGGACGTAAGCATGGATTTCATCCTTGGGTTACCAAGAACTCAACAATGGTTTTGGTATCTCAAAGATGGTGCATTTCTTACCATGCAAGAAAACCATGGACGCTAGTAACATTGTCCACATTTACTGCAAAGAAGTGGTACGAATTCATGGAATACCAAGTACGATCACTTCAGATAGAGATGCTAAATTTGTGGGACACTTTTGGCGAACACTTTGGAGGAAGTTAGGGACGCAGCTGCAATTTAGTACGTCACATCACCCGCAAATGGATGGTCAGACAAAGGTTGTGAACATGACCTTGGGAAAATTACTGAGATCTCTAGTTGGCAACAATAAAGCTAGTTGGAGCAAGTATCTTGCGCAAGCTGAGTTTGCATACAACATCTCTCCTCATCGCAACACAAGTTTGAGCCCTTTCCTGGTGGTGTATGGAATGAATCCACAAGGTTTGTTTGGCTTGATTTCATTACCTCTGGATAACCACTTCAGTGGTGATGCTTGGACCTTGGCATATTTTATTCAACAATAGCATCAACGAGTCCGGGAAGCTCTTGACGTAAGCAACAAGATATACAAAGAGGCTGCTGATAAACATTTGCATTATTTAGAGTTCCAGGAAGGAGACTTAGTTTGGGTGAATTTGAGTAAGGAAAGACTCCTTTGTGGCAAGTATGGCAAACTTCAATATAAGGGAGGGAGTCCTCACAAGATCCTCAGACGTGTAGGGAAGATTGCCTACGTACCTGAACTACCTGAAGATATTAGAGTTTTTGCTACATTTAATGTTTCTAACTTGACATCCTATCATGGGGATAATGATGACTCTAGTCAAAACTCGAGGTCGAGTTCTCTCTAACCCCAAGGGTCCTATGCAGGAGCATCCATAGAGGCTCACGAGCATAAAGTGGCAGTGCATGGAGAGGGTTCAAGCATCTTTGCTGGGCCAAGCAAGGAAGGTTCCCGTCTAGGCCTATCAATAGGGTGGAGCTGGACCGGATCAACCTAGATCTGAATCCGTTTAAGGAGAGAAAAAATTAGACCTGACCCGCCCCATTTATCTAGCAGATCTTTAATAATCAAATCTGAATCTGGATCTGGTGGATCAACGGATCAATGGAGCAGATTCAGACCCGTTTATCAATATGCAAATTACTAAATTTATTTATTTTATCAATATATTAATTATTATCAATGCAATATGTCACATTACCTCTTTACATAATCAAAATATTTCATTAAAGCAAACTAGAGAGATAAAAAAAAATAATCTCCATTTACATCAAGGAACTTGACAAGAAACAAATCATTTTGAGTTTAAATATTTTAATTTATTAATAATTTTATATAACTTTGCTAAAGATATTTATATTTTATTTTTTAAAAGAGAGTTTTAGATTAAAAATATTTCATATATGTAAATAAAAATAAATTATAATTAATAAGTTAAAAAAATAAACGAGATGGATCATAAATGGATTGAATCGCTTGTGATCCGGATCCGATCCATTAAATAAACAGATCAATGGGTCCGGGTCACAAACAGATCAATGAGTCCAAAAATTAGATTCATATCGGCCTAATAAGTACGGGTCTGGAGTGAGTCTGGATCAAAACCCGCCCCATTGACAAACATATTCCCGTCCAAAAAGGATTACTAAGCTTCCAGCTCATTTGGAAGATTATGTCTTGAACCCTAGCTAACTTAGGGTTAGATTTCCTAATTATGTTAGATATCCTAGCTAACTTAGGTATAGATTGATTACTTTCTTTGGTATTCGTTTATATAAGCATGTGTTGTAACCCTATGAGATTATTAGATTTTGAGTATTTAACTTGAAAGCTTGTTGGCTTGAAACTCTTGTTCCTTTCTGAGAATTGGTGTTCGTATTGTGAAGATAACTTGATCGTGATATCTCGAACTTATCAAATTCATCAAAATTCTTGACTACCCAAATCCCGTGTCAGACAAGCGTTACCACCTTCAAGTCGTCCAAAAAATCTAATTGCGGTCATGCCAAGCATAATGTACACCTGTAACAACCCAACCCTTGTCAATAATCGTCAAAATGATAAATTATTTGGGTAATCTTAGTAAGCGACTAAAATTAAACTCAATCGAAATGGATAAAAATCTTATCAGTAAACCCAATATGATAATATGATCATAACGATATAAAGTACAACTAGTCCTTCGTTGCCTACACCGCCACTAGCAGCGACACTAGTCACCACCGCTCACCCATTGGGACGATGAAACCTAAACGCATTTTTTGACCTCAAAAATATGTTTGCCACATCGATACGAATCTAATGATATATAACATGACACATTTCATAAACTTTTTCCGGTAAGACGCACCACCACCGGCAATCACTGCCGACAGCGGAGGATAATACATCAATCTTTTCCTCTCGTCAAGCCTAACAACTTATTTCAAAGCATCAATACCTAATTCGGCCTAGTTTGGCCAAAAAATGCCTTAAAAGGCGGCAGATTCCATTTCACCATAAAATTTCCAATCCCAATTTCGGCGCCGTCGAGCCACATCGGAGCTCGAGGCCGGTCGGGTTCAACTCGTATGGGGTAGGACTACAATAACCCTCTAACCCTGCCACCTAGAATGACGTCAACCTTCGGTTACGGTGGCGACCCGAATCAATCTTGCTAGAGATAAATCGATCTCCTCAAATCAACCTGCAAACAAGAAATTTCACAATCCAATATACACCAACATATAGAGAAGTGAGTGAGAAACCGAACCATACCAGTATTGACGGCTAACTCGTCGGAAACTAACGGACCCAAAACCTAGGTTTTCACCGTACCTCTTCTCGAAATTCTAGCTTTCTCCGGCAAACTCAACGATGGAGACCATAGGGGAAAGAGATAGCGTCCAAAGGCGATCATTTTCATACCAAGATTGTCCAGTTTGATGGCCAGATAGCGAAGCCTCTCAAGAGCCGAGCTCGGCGGCAATTTTCATCTCTAAAGCGACAATCAACGCGTCTGGCCCAAAATGGAAAGTCTTCCCTTTACCAAAAACAGAAATTCCTATTTATACTCGCCTATTTTCAGTAATGTTTTCGTCAAAATTTCGTTAAAACTTCTTTTGACCAGAACATTCTCGTCTTAACTCCAATTTTGACACTTTACGCCTCTACGAACTCATCTCGAAAAATACTACAACTTCTATTCTAAGTCAACCACATTTGTCAATTCGATAAAAAGTCAACTCGAGACCTTCTACATCTACCCTTGGTAAATATTATTTACCGCGCTAAATAAATTATTATCAAACTATCACAAAAATACTTTTAATTATAGGAAATGCAGAGGATATCATAACACTAATCAAGGTAAATTTTTTAACCTTCTCAGATTTAGAAATTAGGCTGAAAAACTTAATTACAGCAAAATCCTAGACCTAGGATTAGATTTAGGATTATTTTTTTGATACATATTACTATTCTATGTCAAGAATTAGGGATTTCATGTGACAACCCGAACCGAAATCGGAATGATTATCGACTTGATTTGCGAGTTTCGCGATTAGTCGCGGTTTTGTCGTAATCGGTTAATACGGCGGCCTCGTTAGCGACTAAATTATCAGGCAATAATTTGATTTTAGATCCTTCACGAAAGTTGTAGAGAATTTAATTTCGAGCTCGTGGAAACTTCCAGAGGATTATTTCGAGCTACGAGGAATAAGTTATGAATATTTTTGGCCGTCGGATATTGTCGTATTTATCCGTTTGGGATTCGATATGTGTACGGTATAAATATTGAAGCAATACGTGATGATTTTGGAAACTTTCCAAAACAGGAAACTAGGCCTTGACCCGCGTTGACCACGGGTCAAGGGCGACCAGTTTTGTATCGTGGGTTCTCGCCGCCGTGGAGCCCGATTCCGGCCACGGTTGGTCGGGGTCTCTTCATGGAATATGTTGGGCTCATGCCCCTCTTCAACTTGGTAGGTGGATCGTCCCTTGAGGTGGCCGGAGGAGGAAGAATTGTTGCGGCGAAAACGGAGGAAAACCGGCGAGATTTCGACGGCTTTGGGTGGCGGTGTTTTGGCCGAGTTGGTAGTGGCTCTTTGAGTGGTTTTGTTAGCCTTGGAGAGAGGAAGCTATTGGAAGTGGTTTCAAGAGTTACCGTGGCCGGAGGAGGGAGATCAGAGAAGTTGAAATTCCGGTGAGGGTTTGCACCTTTGAGGTGAGTTTTGGACCTTTTCCGGTCAAAATTGGCCTTAACTTTGAACTGGAAAGTTGTTGGAAATGTCGAGATCTTCAAATCTATATGTAGGTTGTATTTTTCTGGGCCGGTGAGGTTTTCCGGCGGCTGGCGGCGATTTCCGGCCGAGGTGTTTTTTGACGAGTTTTATGTCGTTTTGCTCGGGATCACTCACGGATCGCAGTGGTGAGGTTTATATTTCGAATTGAGCATCAGAAATTATAGCGAGGTTTTATGGTGTGATTATCAGATTTTTGACGATTTCGTCGATATTGAATTATATATTTCCGGGAACGATTGTTTCTCGAGATGTGATTCGAGGTTTTGAGTTATGATTTTGAGCAGTGGATTTTATGACTATCGAGGGGATCGTGATCGTTCATTTGGCGATGGATTTTCCGTCGGATCACAGGAGTAATGCGTTTTGCGTTATACTTATCTGTGAGTGGACTTTTCTATTTTCACTGTCGTTGCGAGTTCGTGATTTCCGTATTTATTTATATACGATGTTGAGATTATTTATTGCTTTTAGAGGTATTATTTTATATTTTATATGGTGATGGCATTACTTAGCATCGATGCATTGGCTACTCGGCTGATCACCGGTAGTCAGACCCAGGGTTGAGAGATTTCCCTGTCGGCCGCTAGGCTTGAGAGATTCGCCTGGCCTATCATCGTCGGGCTTGAGAGATTCGCCTGACCGTAGGGCTTGAGTGATTCGCCTGGCACCTCCATATATTTTCTGAACTCGCTTTGCTTTGATTTTATGATATATGAAATTGGTGAAAGACATATGTTTATTTTCGTCCACTCACTCTAACGATTTTATTTGCCTTTCCCCTGGGCTTTTCGGTTTCTGTGCCCAGTTTGCAGTTCAGACTCTGGTGTCGCACGTCGCAGTCGGAGGCTTAGTGTTCGAGCGATATTTCTTTTATGGTAGGTTCTTAGTTTGGCCTACTATTTGCACTAGAAGTCACTCTGAGCATTCTGATGTTATATTTTCATACGATTTTCCCCGGATTTCAGTAAAGTACAGTTTTATTTATTACTTTACATTACTGTTATGATATTGAGAAATCTGGATGAGATTGGTGCCTACTGTTTGATTTTTGTGGCATAGGATGAAGTGTATTTTGCGGGTGCAGGTTAATGGCAATTCCGCGTTAGTAACGAAACTCTGCCGAAATTTTTGTGGTTTCGAAAATTCGTGTTTTCAGAAAGGGTATGATTCTGGTTTAGGAAACTAAATCGGGGTTGGGTCCTTTCATTTCATCACTAATTTACTCAAAGAGTTAGATTAGTGACGGTCCTGGAGGAGTCCAGGTTTTGAAAAAGAAAGAAAATGAAATCGATATTTGTCATTGATTTTGATTGTCACGGTTTCTAGGTGTTGTATGAAGTCACCGTTTATCAAGCATCGATTTTTGGGACCATACATCTCGGTTCTTATTCCCTAAACTTGATACTAGTGATCATAGTTTTTGACCATTACTAATTATCTCCTTTGTCTCTTTTGTATATGACTTCAACTGAGTCAGCTAGGCCCGAGTTTGACATCTTTGATGTTAAAAGAACAAAGTATCATTGCCGGGTTTACAATGTTGAGAATACCTTCATCAGAAAAGAACTCACCGACACTATCCACCCATCAACCGGTGTGATGTATTGAATGATGTAACAAGCTTGCTCTTCTCACCCTAAATCCTCCTACCGTTGCCTTAGCAAAATACCAAATGTGGGCCACTGACAATGACAAAGTGAAGTGTTGGGTTGTTGAGAATATGTCCACTGGATTGAGGAACTAGTACCTCCGATTGCCCTTAGCTAAGGCAATCTGGGATGCCTTGTACGAGACATACTATGATGAATCAGATGAAACACAAATTTTTTTAGCTTCATCGCCTATGTTATACGACAAAGCAGAATGGAAGACCTCTTTTAACATACTACAATAAACTCGTAGAATAGTTGGATAAGATGGATCAACGCATGACACATTCTTAGGACACTATTGATGGAAAGTGTTGGGTCCTCATGTAAAAGGACCCAACCCTGATTTAGTTGCCTAAATCGAAATTAAGCCCTAATGACTCTGCTAACCTTAGTTACTACTCTCTATTTGACAACCAAAGTGGAGAATAAAAATTCAAAAGTCACAAAATAATGAAATTTTGCACATCTAGGTTCCTTACTAAAATATACAAAATATACAACTATTTTCGACATCAGAGCTACTAGACAAATTAAGCTAACATTGTAAAGTAAAATACTAACTCGCAGGATCAACCTTGGATCCTATAGTAGATACTGATATGCCTCGATTTGCATGCACGCTCGACCACAGAAGAAACTCTACAAACTGAGGATTTAAATCAAAAAGCTCAGGAAAAAGACACATAAAATAATAAAAACTGTTAGAGTGAATGGACAAAAATAATCCAAGGTATATAATATAAAATCTATAACATGCCTTTCCGTAAGTAGAATTTCTAAATTTGGTAGCGAATCTAAAATACTGAAAACATAGTATAAAAGATACGTCGATGGGGAACTCCTGACCCTTCTCGAGTATTGTGCTCAAGTGGAGGCAGTGGCTGCGGTTCTCTAACCTCGAGCCACTAAAGTCGTTCGGTGATTCCTGCTCAAGTGGGGTAAGTGCTGCTACTTCCCTGGAGCCACTCGGGGATTAGCCGAGTAACCAATGCATCGATGCACAATTAACTGAAACAAGCCTCCAAAAATATATACTGAATACTGAAAGCACAAACTGAACTGGAACTGGAACTGAAAACTGAACTGAATATAATAATAAATAGACTCGCTAATCAACTGTAAAAATAAAGTGTTTACTCACTGTACTATGCCGTGATTTTTCACCAGCCGAAGCTTGTCAGTTGGCGTTCTATATGTATGATACTGGCTACTAACACGTCATCCTGAACCAAAGATTATTATTTGATAATTACTCGTCGAAAATCGTATCAAATAGCTAAGCTCGTAACTCACGAGCAATACCGTCTAAAAAATTGCATTCTCGACAAACGCGCTTCCCAAAATAATACCGGACTCCCAAAATAATTTCCAATTTCCACTTTCCAATTCCCAATTTTTAATTCTTCTTTTTAGTTTGTATCCAATATCCTTAATCGTTACGTGACTCGTGGTCAAATCGATAAATTAATCCGCCGATTAATAAAATTATAAATACGTTTATTTAATTTTTGATTAACCACTCGACTTTTCCTATTGCATCCAATTCAATAAAATAACTTCATTATTGGAATCGGTGCGTGATTGCGAGTAAAACGACATAAAAATTAAGTCAAAACCAATCTCGTCGGAGCTCCACCGTGAACTACCGCCGGTGACGGCAACACACCCAATTTCCAGTGACCTAAACACCCTTCCACTCAAAATCATCCAACAAACAATTTCCATAACTATACCAAAGTTCAATTCCAACTCTAACTAGTCTAATTACATGCAAAACCGAAATCTCACAAAAACTTCAATCCATCGATTCTCCACGCACAAGTGAAATTTAAGTGCCATACTTACATGGTTAGCTTCATGGTGTTGAAGGCTTCAAAGCCCAGTGCTTCACGCCAGTCAATTTGGCCGAAAAATGGTCGACCCGAAACCCCCAAAATTTTCCAACTTTGGGCTGAAAATTTCTCCTTTTTCCAGCGTCCTTGCCGTCGATGATGGCCAGAATCACGTCGAGGACGTCGAGACGAGCCAGACGCGCCATACCCCGAGGCCGGACGGTGACCCACCGCCGGTGAGTTGAGCCACCTCGCCATTGCTCTCCTCTCTCCCTGTGTTGACTCGGTCAACACCCAAGTCAAAGTCTGACTTACCCTTTTTGGAAATCTCCTATTTATACTTACCATTTTTAGTAACTATTTTACGACAAACCTCGGTCGATCGTAACTTACGTGTCGTAACTCTGTTTTCAACGATTCTCGCGTCTACAAACTTATCTCGATAAGTTCATCAATTTCCACCTGAAGTCAACCAACTTCGACAAATCCAACAAAAATTCAATGACCCAACTCGACACAACATTATCTGATAAAAATAATTCAACACTTCGTAAATAATACGCCGATTATCGAAAAAGTTCCTCGGAAGTTCGTATGCATTCAAAATTAAATTCTCTACGACATTCATGAAGGGAACATGTCCAAATTCACGACTTAGAAAATGGTCAACATAAATCACGACAATTTTTGATGAACATCAAATATCCATAACTTTTTCCTCGTAACTCCAATTTTGACGTTTGGCGTGGCCACAAACTTATCTCAACAAAATCTATAGCTTTGTGAAGAAACATAACTCCAAAGTCGTAACTTATAAAATATCAATAATTAGCGCGTATCAGATCTTGGAAAATGTGCCACGGGAAGTCAAGATCGACAATCAGCTCGGTAATGATGTTTTATACCCAAATTTAAGTTTTGGTCATTACATCATGTATGACTTGCCAACTAGTTTACATGTTTCTGATAGGACTTGATGCTGAATTGAGTCAAGTAAGTATAGAACTCTTAAGGAGGGAACCAAAGCTGGATCTTGAGCAGACGTATGCCCATGTCAGACGATACCAAAGCAACCGGGTCGCATTCTCTGCACCTCTACCTAAAGAATCTGTCATAGCTACCTCCACTGCCTCACCTAGTGCTGCCAACGTAGTACAGTCTCAGCGACACCAGGGTCCCCCTTCTGGCTTCTCTTGTTCTCCTCGTTCTGGTGGAAAACCTCCTGCTAAATTCTCGAACTTTACCTGCACTCATTGTAAGGAGGTTGGTCGTACAAAAGAACTGTTTTATGAACTTGTTGGATACCCTAAATTATGGGACTTTTCCCGGAGGCCACGTAAGAACATCCCCAAAATAGCTGTAATCACCACAACATCATCTGAACAATCATCTACACTCATCGTTGAGACAGGTAAAGGGGGTAAGGCATCTTCTCTCACCACATTATCTGTTGATAGATCTTAGATAATTGATATAGGTGTAACTGATCACATGACAAATAACCCTAGTAGTGTTGGTACCCTTAAAACCTATCTCCTACACATGTTGTCTCTACTGCTGATGGTTCTCCTTCTTCTGTTCTTGGTGAAGAATCTTTGCAACTTTATAATGAATTAACTCTTGACTCTATCCTTCTTCTACCCTCTCTAGCATATAACCTATTATCTATGAGTCAAATCACTAAAGCCCTCTCTTGCCCTGTAACTTTTTATCTCGATTTCATCCCACTCTAGCTCGTAAAGCTCAAGCACTCATGTTTTTGAGGCGTCATTTCCATCTAGTTCTGAAGAAGTAGTACTTAAATAAGGATGATCCCAAGGATTTATGGGACGTTGCTTCAACAATGTGCATGATGCACAGCTTCCAGAATTGACAAAAAGATTAGACCAACTCTGTTTGTTGGATTATCCGAATATTGATTCCTTTAATCAAGCTATGTTAGAGCTACAATCCGACCTGAGCTTCTGTTGAGTTGAAAAGACTAATTAGGCTGGGATCAAGAAGTCTTTGAACACCTTCCCTTCTTCTATGAGTCTTCTCGCGTACCAGTATTAGATCAAATTTGAGCAAGGAAGAATTACCACTTTCAGTGATCTCATAAATATCCTAGCTAAAAAGGAGTGACATCATGAGATAATTCTCAACAACATTACAAGGCCCATTAGGACCAAGAAAATGCAAGAGAATTACAAAACTTGTGGGAAGGCACGTAAGAAAAAGAAGAATAACCGTTCTGAGCCTTACAATAACCGTGGTGGGAAAGGAGAACGAGGTAAAGGTCGTAGTCAGAACTCGACTTAGACTCACCAGGATGCAGGCCCCAGTAATTCCAATAATAATCAGTCTGGTTCCAGTTCAGGGAATAATAACAATTCTTCACACTCTACTCCATCTAGCATGTATCCACGTTTCAAGTATGGAATCACAAAGCACATGTACAAGCAATGCCATGCGAGCAAGGATGTCCAGAATATCTACAAGAGGCACAAGCAATACTTGGCACAAGAGGCTAAATTTTTTAGAGGAGATCATGAGATGGAAGAAAACTATAATGTCAATCTCATGATAGCATATGACAACGAGAACCTTGAGATTCTAGATTTTGAGTAGTCTATGTATTAAGTTGTTATTTCTGCTATGTAGTCAAGTTTAGTTTTTGTTTGACTTGTTTTTGTCATGTTTTGGGACTTTATTTTAGTCGATTTTTGGAAAAAGACATCTCTGATGTAATTTGAGTTGACTAATTAATAAAATTTCTCTATTTTCCGTTATAGGAAAGTGTTGAGAATTTGATTTTCTTTATGCATGGAAAGGTTCGATATATTCTATACTATATGGCACCCCGAAACACAGAAAAATAATAGCAAATTCGGTAGATTCTGGGGTCAAGTTTCGACCCGTCAAGAAAATCCTTCGACATGTCGAAGGTATGCTATTGCCACCTGTCGAAACATTTTCGACCTATCGATACAGAATCTGACGGGTTTTGACTCATCGAGCAAAACCTTTGACCCCCGTCAAAGGTATGCTATTGTCACCAGTTTTTGACTCGTCTACTGCCAATATCAAAAATTCATTTTGGGTTTTGACAATTTCGACCTATCGAAAGTTGAGGTTCTAGAGGCAGTATATTGGGTTCTCCAAAGGAAGAAAAAGAAGTAATAAAAATTTCAACATGATCCTCTGGACATCATATGTTGTTTTACATTAGTTTTGTCATGCCATGTCAAACACTCTATAAGGGTCACAACCTTTTTGAAAGTCCTTCAACATTCACTTCAAGTATTCGCCATATCTTGAGATCAAATAAATATTTACTTACATTAGTTTATAGATGTCTAAATGTGAGATTGAGTGTTTAGCAGATAGTGGTACTACCCACACTATCTGGCAGAATATGCAATTGTTCATTGATCTTATACCCTATAGTTGTTTAGTGACAATGATGATTAGTTCAACGCCAGTTATATAAGGGCGTGGATCAGCACAATTCTTTTTACCATATGGTACAAGAATTTATATCATTGATTCCTTATGTGTGACGACCGGGAACAGAATCAGTAAGAGTAATCAGCTTAATTCGTGGGTTATGCATAATCGCAGATTGTCGACAGATAATTGAATCGCCAGTTTTGATCACGACTAAATTATTGTCCGAGAATTTGAGCTGAGTCTCTTCTCGAGAATTATTGTACGCATGATTTCGAGGTTGTGGGCGGTTCCGGATGATTTTTCCGATAACCGAGGAATATAATATGAATATTTGAAGTTTCGACATAATCGGTTTAAAATGACAGCTTCGTACGCGAATAAATTTTCGGGCTAGAATTTGATTTCGGATTCTTCACGGAAGTTGTTGAGAATTTAATTTCGAGCTTGTGGAAACTTTCGAAGGATTTTTCCGAATTGCGAGGATTAAGTTACGCATATTTTCGATCGTGGATTATTTAATCAGATAAGCTTGTGTTAGGTTGAACCGTTGAATTTTTATCGGATTTGTCAAAGTGTTTGACTTCGGGTGGTAATTGAAGAACATGTCGAGATGAGTTTGTTGCCGCAAGAATTATTGAAATCGGAATTACGACGTGAAAGTTACGGGTATTTGAAGTTTGTCGTAAAATGTATTTTGGGAAGTTTCCAAATCAGGAAAGTATTTAATGAGGTTGCTGTTTTGGGAAAGTCAATATGTTCATTTATGAGGTTTGACTCGGTCAACGCGGGGAGAGAAGGAGGCGCGACAGTGGAGGAGCTCGCCGGCGGCGAGCTACCGTTCGGCCACGTCCGGCCTCGGCCTTGGGCTCAAACGGTTCGCCTTGGCCTTCCCGTGGCGTTCCCGGCCACCATCCACGGTGGGGACGCCGGAGGAGAGAGGAAATTCCGGCCAAAGATTGAGAAAAATTGGGGTTTTTGGGTGAACTTATTCCGGCCAAGTTGAGCTATAAAAAGTACTGGGTTTTGAAGCCCTCATCACCATGAAGCTACCATGTAAGTTTGGTGTTTCAATTTTGCTTGTACATGGAGAATTGTGGAATTGAAAAGTTTGTGTGATTTTGGTTTTGCATGAAATTGACCTAGTTAGAGTGAGAATTGGACTTCGGTGTGGTTATGGAAGTTGCTTGTTGGGTGATTTTGAGTGGAATAGGTGTTGCTCCGCCGGGAAAATTTCATGTTGGGTGGCGCCGCCGGCGGCGGCGGTGGTCAACGGTGGTCAAATGTTGACTTTTCGGGGTTTTCGACAAGTTGCATGTCGTTTCACTCGGAATCGCGCCCCGATCGCAGTGGTGAGGTTTGTTTTCTGATTTGAGCATCAGAAATTATAGCGAGGTATTGAGGTGTGATTAGCGGATTTTCGACAATTCGTCGTAATTGAATTATGTGTTTCCGAGAACGGTTGTTTCTCGTGATTTGATTTGAATTGTCGAGTTATGATTTGAGAAATGAATTTTATGATTATTTAGGGATTCGTGATCGTTCGTTTGGTGAGGGATTTCCGTCGGATCACGGGATTAACGCGAACTGCGTTACGCTAGTCAGTGAGTGGACAACTTCTTTTCACTGTTGATCGCGAGTCAATACATACGTTTTACGAACATGAGCATGCATACGAGATTATGTTTTATATGAGCATGTGATATACAAATATGCCTATATCAGTATACATTACGTATATGCATTTATATATTGTTTCATGCATTTGCATCGAACTTTTTATGATTTGATTTACACAGAGTACAGTCTCAGTTCACGTTGTTGTATCGATACACTTGCCTCTCGACTGATCCCCGATGGAGGCCTACCAGGAGGGGCAGTACCCCGACCTGACCGGCGAGGGGCAGTACCCCGGAACCGAGGCCTTTCTGGCTAGAATCACGTGTGGGTCTGGGATCCCGTGATTCGGACTGTACTAGCACAGATGTGTCTACGAGCGACCCCGTGAGATTTTCCATGCATGCTCTATACGCGTGAGGAGTTAGAGTCTCCCTCGTGTACCATTTGATTTTTATACATTTGACTTGCATATGTTTTTATAACATATATTATTCGGCGAAAGACATTTATTTTCGTCCACTCACTCTAACAGTTTTCATGTCTTTCCCCTGGGCTTTTCGGTTTCCGTGCCCAGTTTGCAGTTCAGATTCTGGTGTCGCACGTCGTGGTCGGAGTCATATTATTCGAGCGATGTTTCTTTTATGGTAGGTTCTTTGTTAGGCCTACTATTTGTATATGTATACTAGAAGTCGCTCTGAGTATTCTGTTGTATATTCTTATACGATTTTCCCCGGATTTCTGTAAAGTATAGCTATATTTATTATTTTACATTACTGTTGATATATTGAGAAATCTGTAATGGTAATTCCGCGTTAGTAACGAAACTCTGCCAAAATTTTTATGGTTTGTGTTGGTTCACGTTTTCAGAAGGGGTTTGATTCCGGTTTAGGAAACTAAATCGGGGTTGGGTCCTTTCAGCTTGGTATTAGAGCATTAGGTTATAGGTTCTGTAGACTTCTATAGTCGTGTTTACTAAGGATATTTGAGAATGTACAGCATGTCTGGAATGGTGACCCGACCGGCCGGCGGATACTCATCAATACTCCGGGTGTTGTATACTTTCAAATATTTGAGGTTCCATGATTACGTTCTACTTGTTGTGAACGATGTTTTATTCATTAGGATGCTTTCTTGACGTGCTTTCCGTGTCAGTACGGTTGTAGATCCTATTGAGGATCAATCGACGCGCGATTTGCCAGTGAATTGTGGGTTTGGATGAGCATTCTGGGTTCAGAGATTTGTGCGGCATGGTTTGCCTGGTTGTGTGTGTATGAGCGTCTACATGTTACCTCAGAGCAGAGAATTGTGGTAGTTGATATTTTGCCTGAGTCAGATCATTGCATTTGTGGGCTGGTATTGTGTGAGTTCCTGTTGTGACTCCATGGCCTACTTTCAGGATATTGTTTATACGGTAATGGTTTAATCAGGCTACCCAACAATGGAATATGGAGTGTTTACCCACCTGAGGCAGAGATGCATTGTTCACATGTTTGTTTCCGATTGTACGTGTTATGTGGCTTCCGAGGAAGCAATGCACGAGGTTTGAGATGAGTTTGAACCTGAGCATCAGAGGGATCTTGATTGATATGCCTCGAGACAACCGTGAGGAGCTTGATGTGCTGCACTCAGAGGCGAGGCTATTGAGAAGGTAAGGTGTACGCGGTTTTCGATGTGTTGGTTTGAGGAAAGTGGACTTAGTCGAGATTTTGATGAGGTTGAGTTCAGGCACCTCGGGATCAGTGACTTCATCAGGCTGTGGTCTTTTCGATTATGTTGTGGGTCATCAGATTAAGCAGAGGATCCATTTGGTGATGGTGGAGATCACAGAGTAGCGGACTTGCTCCTGTGGCATGAGTTTGGGTGATCATTGATGATCCTTTCTCGCAGCAGGTGTCGCTATGACTTGTGTTCGTGGAGCACTTTCTATTGTTATAGTGGTGGCCAGGAGGGTCACGTTATGAGGGAGCGCCCTCAGCCAACTGTTTTAGCGGTTCGGCAGCTCAGAGTTCACGAGGAGGTCATGATGCTATTCCTGGAGTTTGATCAATGTAGCCCTTTTGATGAGTTATTCAGCAAGTCGCAATTGACATGGGCGGCTAGTTGGGCGTGTTGGAGTTCATGCCACGACCTTGTATGAGGACAGAATTTTCTCCGAGGTTACTGTTGCTTGACGTCCATAGCTATAGTACCTACATCTCCACTTCCGAGATTTTGAAGAGTGTTGTATCTATCCGGAGGTTGCGAGATCTTTGTTGGAGGACATGGCTTAGCCGCTGAGCTGTTATTGCTGGATACCATGGATTTTGTTACGATGTTGAGTATGGACTTTTGGCGACACATTTGGCTGTGTTCGAGTGTCTTGAGAAGGAGGTTGTGTTTCGACGACCAGGTTTCCCCGAGATACTGTTTCGCGGTGATGGTCGAGCGGATGGTGGATACGGGTTGTGTTGTTGCTTAGCTTATGTTGTGGATATTACGGTTGCTGTGCCCGACATTGGCAACATTGAGGTGGTTCCCGAGTTTCTAGGTATGTTCCGGATGAGTTACCGGGTATTCCTCCAGTTCGGGAGATCGACTACACCATTGAGCTTTTTCCGGGCGCTGGACTCATATCACCGACATTTTGTCGTTTGGTGCCAGCGGAGTTGATGGAGCTATAGGTTCAACTTCAGAAGTTGCTGAAGGAGATTTCATGCGACCCAGCGTATCTACGTGGTGTGCTCTTGCATTTTTTGTGCGGAAGATGGTTCGACGAGGTGGTGCATTGACTACCGGAATCTGAATCAGGCTTCAGAGGAGAGCGAGTATCCTTCGCTTCAGGTTGACGATTGATTTGATCAGCTCGCGAGAGCTTCAGTCTTTTCGAAGATGGATTTCGGGTCCGAATACCATCAGTTGAGGTTTGATGAGTCAGATGTGGTTTGGACAGCTTTCGGATCTCGGTGCGGGCATCAGGAGTTCTTTGTCACGCCGTTTGGTTGACCAATGACCCCGTAGTTCTTATGGACTTGATGGACCGGGTGTTCAGACGGTTTCTAGACAAGTTTGCGGTCGTGTTCGTTGGCAACATCCTGATTTAGTCCAGGAGTGTGGGCCAGTACCTGAAGCAATTGCGAGTGGTTTTGCGGACTTCGCGAGATAATCTGCTGTTTGTGAAGTTCAGCCAGTGTGAGTTTTGGCTGATTAACATGAAGATTTTGGGCTGTGTGATGTTATCCGAGAGAGTTGGCGTAGATCCTGACCAGATAGAAGCCGCGTTGATTTGGGGTTGACCTACCATTGGACCAAAGATCAGGAGTCTCTTGGGTTTAGCAGGCTACTATCGGTGCTTTGTGCAGGATTTTTCCGGATTGCCATTTCACTTTCCGGATTGACGAAGAAGGCGTCAAGTTCGAGTGGTCCGATGCACGCGAGGAGAGTTACTTACTCCTGAAGGAAAGTTGACTGTTGCTTCGATTTTGACCTTACCTGACGATCGTGATGAGTTCGTGGGTTATGGTGATGCATCGAGGTTTAGATTTGGTTATGCTTGATGTAGCATTGCAGAGCGGTGGCTCATGGTTTCAGGTAGTGGAACCTTATGTAGTTGCATATCCTGTGTATGATTTGGGATGTTGCTGTCCTTATGTTAGCATCAGAGAGTTGGAGACACTACAACTAAGGCGGACAGCGCAGTGTAGGATGTACACTGATCACTTGAGTTTCATTCACTTGCATATTCAGCCAGATTTGAGCTTGAGGCAGTGTAGATGTATGGGGTCGACTAACGACTATGGCTGCACATTTGAGTTTATTCGAGAAAGGCTAGTAGTTGTACTTTGACTATCCATCTGGGATGTTGTTGCTGATGCATTCAGTTGGAAGTCGGGAGCTTCAGTGTTTCATGTGTGTGTGGCTCGAGTTTCCGTGTTAGCCGAGTTGCGAGTTACGAGAGTTGAGTTCTGGGTTTGACTGCGTTGACCCACGGGTGAAAACGGACCTGTTTGGCTTCAGATCTTCTCGGTGGCGGTGTGCTCTATTTAGGCAATATTTGGCCGTGCTTCCTTGATGAATGTTTTTGGGCTCGAGCTCCTCTTCAAATTGATAGGTGGATTGCCCTGTTGGTGGCCGGAGGAAGAAGAAACGATGTGATGAAGAGGAGGAATTTTTGGCCGGATTCGCCGGTGACGGAGGTGGCGGAGACGGCGGTGATGAGGGTTGAGGTTATGGGGGTTTTGGAGACTTTAGGATGGTGAATCTATTCCAAGTGGTCTTGACCTCTGCAGTGGCCGGATTCCGGCGAACGGAGGTAATGAAATTTCAGTGACTATTTTGGTTTTCCGGTTTGATTTTGGTTTTGTGATGTACTACAATGTTGTTGGGCTCGTTGAGATGAAAATTTTCATGTATAGGTTGCTCAAATTGGTACTGGTGAAATTTCGGCTGCCGGCGACGGCGGTGGCCATACTCGCCGCCGTACGCGGTGGATCTCTGGCAAGGTGGAATTTTCGATGAAATTTTATGTCGTTTCGCTCGTTTTCACGTGCTGAACGCAATGGTGAGGTTTATATTCAGATTTGAGTTTGTTAAATTTGGGCGAGTATTTAATCGGACAGTTATCAGATTAATTCACGACAATATTAAAGGATGCTTTGATTATCTGTTTATTTGCTCATCATTTGATATTCGAGATTTGTTTGTGACTCTTTAAAGTGATGGATTACAGGAAATTGAATTCAGTATTTGGTTGAGTCAGTGATTAAACAGGAAAATACGTTATTCAAGTATTCAGGATTCTCGATGTTATTACTCACCAGATTATGATCTTTGCTATTTAGTATGAACTCCAATGATCAGATATTATTTTAATCGTGGTTTCAGGATGTTGAGTTAGCGGGCGTGTCAGATGAATAATTATGCCGATCGACAGGGTTTCAGCTTTATGTTTATCTCGGCAACCTGTGAGTGGACACTTTGATTTTCACAGTTTATTTGTGAGTTTATGATTATTCATTTACGAGTATACATTTTATGAGCATACATTGTTTCGGAGGCACATATGATTTTTTTTACATAGAGTATGGTTATTATGGATGCATCGATGCTATGACCTCTCGACTGATCCCCGAGATGCTCCGGGAGGGTTATGACAAACACCTGACCCGTGATTACACAGTACCCAGGAGGGTTATGACAAGCACCTGACCTGGGCATGTTTGTAACTTGAGGAAAACGTACTCAAGTTACTGTCTCCACACATACACAGTACCCATGAGGGTCAGGACAAACACCTGACCTGGGCTTGTTTATTTTCAGACTCTCATTATTTTTATGTACATTATTTACGAAGGCATATTATTTAAAGTTTCAGTTAAAAGATGAATTATTATTTTCGTCCACTCACTCTAACAGTTTTTATGATTTTATGTGCCTTTTTCCTGGGCTTTTCTGTTTTCTTTGCCCAGATTGCAGTGTGTATCATGGGGATGCTGAATATCGTCAAGGGCGTCGAGTCCACCAGTTATTTTTTTCAGCAGTAGGTTCCAGTTCACTGTCCATATGTTTCTTGTGTTATTGAAGTCACCTTGGTTACTAGTTTTGTAGTATCATCTTGTGAGAGTCTTGTGAATAGACTGTCACTCGTATAGTTGTCGAGTTGAGTTTCTTTGTTTATGAATCAGTGTATTTACTGGAGTTATGTTTTCAAATTCTGGATAATGTATTAGTTTTGATTTTCGTTTTATGTTGAGAAATCTGGATGGACATCAGTGGTCCACAATATTGTTTGTGGGTTTATCTGCGGAGTGTCAGTTTTCCTTGCAGTTTTTTGGTTGTCTCTTTTATAAGGGAAGTTATGTCAAAATTTTCACAGAAACTAGTAGATTAGGGTCAGTCGATTGGGCTTGATTCTAGGTTACTAGTTAATCTAGGATCGGGTTCTTTCAGACAATCCAATCAAGTCTATTAGATTTGATAATGCATAAGAGTTTACATCAATTTTTTTTTGATGATTACTGCATGTCAATTATGATTGATGTAGAACATCGCGTTCCCTATGTTCATTCATAGAACGGTCTTAGAAGTACAAATCAAGTAGTTATAGCTTGTGGCTAGGGCTTTTGTGATGCACACCGATTTGCATGTATCTGTTTGGGGTTATGCAGTGTTACATGCAGCTATGCTTATTTGTTTCAGACTCATTGCACGCTATCCATTCAGTGTGTACCAACTGGTAACTGGATATGAGCCTGATATTTCACATCTACACTTTTTTGGTTGCACAGTATATGTGTCTATTACGCCTCCACTGCATATAAAAATGGGTCCTCAACGATGATTAGACATTTATATTAGTTATAAATCTCTAATGATTGTCCGTTATTTTGAACCTTTTACATGAGATCCCTTTACTGCTAGATTTGCAGATTGTCACTTTGATGAAACATACTTCCCACCGTTAGGGGGAGACAGAAATGGTTCTATTCCAGTTGAACATTAGGAATTGACGTGGTTAATCAAACCCCATTATGTCTCATCATGATCCCTGTGTATCTCGTAGTGAGATAGAAGTGTGACACATTAATTCTCGATCTTCAGAAAATAACAGATTCGATGCTTGACTCCTTTATTGATATCACGAAAGTGACGAGATTAGATATGTCCTAGAATCATAATTGACATTTCAAAGGGACACTTCAGAGTCATTTGTGATGTCAGAGAATAAGGAAATCTCACTAAGTAACAGCGATGCACATGTTATTATGGATAGATCTTTCATGTTAGTTGATAATGCATTCGCTTATTCCGTAGCTCAAGAGATTATTGACGATGACAAAGTGGAACCTTGCTCTATTGCAGATTGTCAACGTAGAGCAGATTGGCCAAAATGGAAAGATGTAATCTAGGTTGAACTAGATTCTCTGAGAAAAGGCAAGTTTTCAGTCAAGTAGTGCTATGTCTACCAAATGTTAAGCCAGTTGGACATAATGGGTCTTTGTTCGGAAGCGAAATGAAAGAATGAAGTCTTTCGATATAAAGCTAGAGTTGTGGCACAAGGATTTTCTCAACGCTCTGGCATTTATTATGAGGAAACGTATTCTACTGTCATGGACATTATTACTTTTTGCTACCTAATCAATTTGATAGAGTCCGAAAAATTGAGTATGCAACTTATAGATGTAGTTACAACATAGCTCTATGGGGATCTTAATTCAGAGATATACATGAGATGCCAGATGGCATAGTTATACCTAATTCAAGTAAGCTAAACCACAGAGTTCTCATGTGATAAGATTTACATGTTCACTATATGGATTGAAGTCGGATGTGGTACACACGTCTAAGTGACTACTTGATTAGGAAGAGATATAAGAATGATGAATTATACCCTTGCGTGTTCATTAAATGAACAATTCAGGATTTGTTATTGTATCAGTCTATGTAGATGATATGAACATCATTGGATCTCTTGATGAAATTAATGAGATAGTTGACTCTTAAAGTTTGAGTTTGAGATGAAAGACCTTGGTAGGACTAGATTTTGTCTCGGTTTAGAGCTAGAAATTCAAGTTGGTGGAATTCTTATGTACCAGTCTACTTATGTCCAAAAGATGCTCATGCGAATTAACATGGACAAAGCACACCTTCTTAGCACACCAATGGTTGTTCGCAACCTGGAACCCAAAATGATCTGCTTCGTCTGAAAGATAATAATGAGAAACTTTTGGGACTTGATATTTCATATCTTAGTGTTATTGGAGCTTTGTTGTATTTAGCTCAGTGGACATGTCCAGACATTTCTTTCTCAGTCTATTAGCCAGGTTCAGCTATGCGCCTACGCATCTTTATTAGAATGGAGTGAAACACATCTTCAGGTACTAGAAGAGATCCATTGACTTGAGTTTATTCTTCCTTTACAAAGAAGCAAGAGAGAACTTGAAATTCTGGAAAAAGAAATTGTTGAAACACAACGTTTTGACCCGTCAAACTTGGATCTCGACCATTCAAACTAGGTACACAGGAAGGTTTTGTTTGAGTCATTCAACCCATTGAATGAACCTCTCGACCCGTCAAAATTGGCAGCACTGAACCTTATTTCAGTGTTTTTCCCTATTCCGAGATGCTGAATGATGTGTTGGTAGAATTTGCTGATGATAGGTATCACTCTGATCCTCACAGAGAACGTTCCCAAAGTGGTTATGTTTTTACCGTTGGGAATACAGAGATTTCTTGAAGATTAACAAAGTAAACTCTTGTTTCTACTTCCTCGAATCATTCTGAGATCATAGCTTTGCATGAAGCTGTTAAAGAGTGTGTCTAGCTTAAGTCGGTAATACACTATATTAAAGGGTTTAGTGGATTACCATCTACTATGACAGCACCAACTTGCATCTTTGAAGATAATGTGGTTTGCATTAAGGTGATGAAGTTAGGATACATTAAGGGTGACATTACTAAACATATTTCACCAAAGTACTTCTTCAATCATCAACAATAGCAGTTACTGCATCTTCATGTGAGACAGATGGTTCTATGGATGATGCTGCAGACTTGTTCACCAAGTCACTTCCCAAATCTACATTTGTGAAACATGTGAGATGCATTGACATGCGAAGATTACTTGAACTCGGAGCTTGAGTTACCAATCAGGGGGAGTCACACTTTGGTAGACATTATGGGGAGCCTATATCACATGGACTATCTTTTGTAGTTGATGCGTTGTACTCTTTTTCCTTTCGTCCAAGTCTTTATTTTGCCCATGAGGTTTTTGTTTTCTTGGCAAGGTTTTTGATAAGGCTAAAATTTATGCATTATACATTAGGAGCTCGACACAAGGGGGAATGTTTAAGGAAAGTATATTCCTGGTATCACAGCGTATGTTGTGTTAAAATTTAATTAGAAGTAGAGATTCTAGTAATTAATGATTTATAGGATACTGATTGTACTTGATTATTTTGCCTATAATTAAGGTTATTTATTAATAAATAAAGATACAGTTTTCAGCCTACGATACTTGTTTATCCTTCAACAAAGAAAAATATTCATATAAAATATGTTTACCAAAATTACGAGATGGTACACTTAAGTAATTTTGTGATGTCTTTGAGGAAATAAGTTATAACCAGAATCATTGTTTTCTTTTTCTTTTATTAGTATCATTATAAACATCAGTTTTCTTTTTATGTTATGTGTTAGAATGTTGGTAGTTTTATTTTTTTTATGTACTATGTTGCAACATTATTATATATATATATTTTAAGTCAAACTCCAAAAAATTGGAGCGAGATAATATTCATAAAAAGCCAGAATAGGCAATTACATACCCTCTCATTGTCATTTTAGGACATACAAGAAGTTAGTGGTAGTACTCACAAGTGGTACATAGGAATAGATCTACTCATTACAAATTTAAGAATGTAGAGCTAGCGAGTATCCTCCTTCGGTACTAGTCCGGAGATGCTAATGTACACTAGTGCCTAGGATCCTAAATACATAGAACATTATTGTAAATAAATAAACCATAAACTTAGAAATGGGATTAAGGAAAACCCTAGCCCAAACTCGAAAACCCTAAAAGTGCATAGAAGTGAAAGCCCAACCACAAGCCCAAAATAGATCATGTTGCCAACCAGCAGCAGACGCGCACCAAGCTGACCTTAACATCGCCGCCACAAAAACCAGTTGTTGCTGTCTGACATACACCACCATGCCAAACGCTGTTCAAACACCAGCCAATTCCACACCGTCCAAACCAACGTAGTCACATCAGCCAAGATAAACCGTGACACCCCCACAAAACCATCTCTAATCTGACATCCCAATCACCAGCAACCGACCAACCTCACCACTGCCAAATTGAGATACCCAGATTGACGACCTCTAGTCGATGTTAGAGCCACCAGGAAACCCAATCGCCACCAAATCAACACCATAACTTGCAAAAAATTGTATGGGACCAAATACTTCAATCAACAATATAGGCCTTGATTCCTGTTTGATAGCCAAAACCAAAAGAGTCTGAGTAACGCAAGACAAAAAAACTTGCTGCGAGGTTTCTCTAGGGGGATAAATGAGAGAAAAAAAACTTAATTTTTCTTAGACAACTGATACTCACCATTATTAAGTACTAAATTAACACTTAACACTCAACAACAATGAGTCAATTAAAACCCTTTTTAGTAGATGTAGCATTGGTAAATAGGGATCGTTCTTAACCGGGGATTGAGGGTGCATGCATAACTATGCTAGGTTTGTTTATGGGGGTGCGAGATTTGGTTTGTTTAACTAATGACCTACGAAATTTAAACCTAATTCTACTATGTACACGTGATCATTACATCATGTCTACCTCCACCATTTTCATGCTTCACTTACCCAGTATCAACGAAATTCTTACCTTTAACCTGCAATTTATACACATGCTTTTAAGAGTGCGACGAAGAGCGCCTACACCTTAATTTATCTAAGATTCATACAAAACATGCTAGGGAGGAACGAAGAGCGTATCACCCAACACATTAAGAAGCTTTAAGCATACAAGCATGCATACAAGTCAAAGACCAAAAACTAAGAACACATGGAAGATAACATAAGTAAGTAAAAACGTATAGCCTTTATTAAACAAATCACAAGTCGTAAACCGAATTCTTTACAAGACAAAAGATGAGATAGAAGGTTTATGGTTACACTTTTGGAGTCTGTGAAGAGCACTAACAACGCCTCGAGTGGATGGATTCTCAAGAACAAGACGAAGAGCGCCGATTATTCTTGATCCGTGAGGAGGGAGCTTCGGCCTTGGAGGGGATTAGGCTTAGGACGACTTGGGAGGTGTTTTGGGCAGAGCTTTGGTGTCTATGATGTGTGATAATGAAACCCTAGTCGAGCCCTCATTTATATAGGCCAAGCAAAGCCTAGTTCGAGTCCTTTTAGAAGTCTAACTACTCCACCCGGGTAACCTGACCCTTCTCCATTAAAATAGGAATTTCTCTCGTTCTTGAACTCCAAATAGTTTGATTCCAGTTGCGTTGGAAACTAGACTACTATATCTTTCCAACCATATGCTAACCGCGTCTAGATTCATCCGTATCTGTTCACAGTGGTCTTTCGAAGTGGGCTGATGTACAAAGGCTGATTTCTGATAATTCATTTTAATCCATCTTCTTTCTTTGGGCTCCTTAGATATGATTTTGGTCTTCAATTATTGACACCATATGAGAAAGAATTTTAGTAACCATTTTGAAGACCATTTATCGGACCATTTCTTCTCTGGAATTAGGAACTTTTCTCCTTAGCCAACTTTTAGCTCCAAAATGCCTCCTTTATTATTTCCTCCTTTATTTCTACCTAAAAACATAAAGTAAGTTAGAAACATATTTACTAAGCATAAAACAAAGCTAAATGCAGAGAGAAAGACATTAAGAATCAAGCATAAAATGCGTAGATCAACTTCCCCCACACTTAGATTTTGCTAGTCCCTAGCAAATACAAAACAAAACTATCGGACTCAAATGAAAGAAAATAATAAGGGAAAACGTTTTACACAAAACACTTAGATGTTTCTTCGTTTCAAAGCCGCAAATTCTCATGTTATCATGTTTGAAAACGCAAGAAAACACTAAGTGCACAAAACTAAGCCCTTAGTCGAAATTTGTCTCAGAAAATTTTCAAGTATATGGCGAGGGAATCACAATATGTCAAGCATGAATGATCTTTGAATTCAATAGATAATAGAGACATGATCATGCTATGAACAAGTAAGACATAGAGAAAACATTGGTGAGTTAAAGCTGTGCATGTTTCGAATGAAGTTCAAATCAACTCACATGGATGCTCTCATCATATTTCTACTCATGCAAGGGTTTTTCTCAAAGTGTTTAAATCAATGAATGGAATGAAGGCTACTTGCTCAAATGAACCAAAACCATATGCTTACTCATGTAACTTACTCCACAGATTGAAGGCTACTCATCTTAAGGATCATAAAGGACTTTCAAGGGTTGTAATGGGGCTAAGGTTAAGGCATTCGAACTTTTAGATATGTGGTGGTTAAGAACATTCTAAAGACTTAGCCAAAACACCAAAACTTGATCAATTTAAAGCTCCATCAATACCAAAAACGTCACCATGCTTTACCCTTGAAGCACAGGGGCCAGATTTCATCGTATTGGGCCCTATCTTCATTCTAAACTTCCCTTGAGCTTTGTGAACAGGACAAAGGCCAAATTTTACATTGTTGGGCCTTCATTTTGAAACAAAACTCCAAACTCACAAATATGGGGGACATTAATTCAAACATTGTACATTGAAAACCTATTGCCGGAGAGCTTTTGATTTTTCTTTTCTTTTCTTACTTCTTGCTCTCGAAATTTTTTTTTTATTCATTTTTTTTCTTTTCGGCAATTTCTACTTATCACAAGCTATTTGAACAAGTCTATCCCCATACTTACATCCCTCTCATGACTTCTTACGCCATCTTCTCGATTTTAGCTTCAAAAATCTCACCAAGTCTTTAGAACAAGGGTATGGATAATCTACACTAAGTTAAAGTGTTTAGATGTACATGGCAATGAAAGAAAAGCTTAATGTAGGCTCAAATGGGTTATCTAAGGGTGTCGCAACTCGTGCGCACATAATGGGACACATGGCTATTTGGCAAAGTGGTGGAAAATCCTAAGTGCCTTTAATCATATCCAAAATCAGAGTATGTATCAATTAAAAGTTTTGCAAATTGACATGAGTAAGTTCTAGTATTCTCTAGTTCATTAAGATCTATGGCAAGTGAGTGTATGAATGATTTTGAGATCTATCAATGTAATGCACGAAATTTCTCTCAAGAAGTAGTGTTTAAGGCTCAAAATCTCACTTAGGGCTCATATGATTCAAAACTTATTCTAACATGCGAATTTCTGTACCAAGTTTTGCAAACCATATCTACTACATGTCATAACACTCAGATATCTCAATTAGCACATGAATTCATCCTTAATGATATGCAACGCCATTTTTGTATTCTTTTCGGTCAAATTTCATCGTAGACTAACTAAGGGCATCCTAAAGACTTTTTAAAACACTAAGTTAAACAAAAAGACTCACAACAATTTTTTTAGGGCATCATCCACCGGAAGGTTCCATTGTCCGCCCGTTTTTACACTTTATGACTCAAATAAGTTGTAAACCCCTCCCCCACACTTAAACTCTACATTGTCCTCAATGTACTAAAGTAAAGCATAGAATTCGAGCATGAAGGAAGGACTCACGAAAATTCTACTTATTTAAATTAAAAGTAACAAAATTAAAAAAAGATTGGGGAAGAGAATGCAAATCTGTTTATGACTCCTCCATTGGGTTGCCTCCCAAATAGCGCTTGTTGTTTAACGTCTTCTAACCTAGACGTGATGCATTCTTCATGTGGTTGAAGGTGATGGCTCCATGAGTTTGTCTTCTTCAACGTTGTGCTCCTCAAAATTGTCATAATATGGCTTCAACCGTTGACCATTCACCATGAACACTTTACCGGATTGTAAGGACATGATTTCTATGGCTCCATGATGAAAAACTTGCAGCACAATGTACGGACCAATCCATCTCGAACGCAGCTTGCCCGGAAAGAGTCGAAGTCTTGAATGAAATAGTAAAACCTTTTGCCCGACCTCAAAACTCTTTGTACGGATCATCTTATCATGAATGCGCTTTGTCCTCTCCTTGTAGATCCATGCATTGTCAAATGCCTCGTTCCGGATTTCTTCTAACTCACATAACTGCAATTTTCGATGCAATCCAGCTTCATCCTTGTCCATGTTGAATTTCTTCACTGCCCACCAAGCTTTGTGCTCTAGCTCCACTGGAAGATGACAAGACTTCCCATAAACAAGTCGATATGGTGACATGCCTATAGGGGTCTTGTACGCTGTTCTATATGCCCACAAAGCATCATCCAAACACTGGCTCCAGTCTTTGCGGTTTGGCTTGATAGTACGTTCCAAGATCTTCTTGATTTCTCGATTTGAGACCTCCGCCATGCCATTTGTTTGTGGATGATAAGGTGTAGAAACCTTATGCTTGACTCCATATTTCTTCATCAACGCCTCAACTGTCTTGTTGCGAAAATGACTCCCTCCATCACTGATTAGAAAGCGCGGCATCCCAAACCTTGAAAATATGTTCGTTTTGAGGAAATCTGCAACAACTCGCGAATCATTAGTACGGGTGGCTTTTGCTTCCACCCATTTCGAAACATAATTAACAGCGAGTAAAATGTAAGTGAAACCATTAGATGGAGGAAAAGGTCCCATAAAATCAATGCCCCAAACATCAAAAATTTCGACATTCAATATATAGAACTGCGGCATTTGATCTCTAGCACCAATATTTCCGGATCGTTGGCACCTATCACACTTAGCACAAAAGTCATTAGAATCACGAAATAAGTTAGGCCAAAAGAAACCACAATCTAACACTTTAAGGGCTGTCTTTTTCGAACCAAAATGACCGCCACATGCACCATTGTGACAAAACTCAAGAATAGATGCAAACTCATCATCCGGAACACACCTTCTAATCACTAAATCACCACATTGTTTCCACAAGTAAGGTTCATCCCAAATAAAAGTCCTAGCATTACTTCGAAGTTTGTCACGTTGAGCCTTGTGCAAAAATGATGGAAACTCACTGGTAACTAAATAGTTTACAATATCCGCATACCAAGGAGTTTTAGAGGCACATACCTGAAGTCCGAAGAGTTGTTCATCCGGAAAATTCTCTTCAATTACAACGTTGGACTTCTCTTTAACAATCCTAGAGAGGTGATCGGCTACCACGTTCTCTACTCCCTTTTTGTCCTTGATTTCCACATCAAACTCTTGTAGAAGTAGTATCCAACGTATGAGCCTCGGTTTCGCATCCTTTTTCTGCATCAAATACTTCAAAGCTGCATGATCAGTGTAAATTATAACCTTACTTTGAAGTAAATAGGATCGGAACTTGTCCAATGCAAACACCACCGCCAACATCTCTTTCTCGGTTGTTGTGTAGTTGGCTTGAGCATCATCAAGTGTCTTAGAAGCATAATAAATGGCATATGGCTTCTTATCTCTTCGCTGTCCCAATACAGCTCCAACAGCATAATCTGATGCATCACACATAAGTTCAAATGGTTGAGACCAATCTGGAGCACAAAGAATAAGGGCACTTGTCAATAACTCCTTAAGCTTCTCAAATGCAACGCCACATTCTTCATCAAAAGCAAAGGGTGTGTCCTTCTGAAGTAGCTTGCACAAGGGACGTGAGATGTGGGAAAAGTCCTTGATGAACCTCCTGTAAAAACCTGCGTGTCCAAGAAAAGAACGAATCTCTCTAACCGAAGTTGGAGAGGGTAAGTACCGCACAAGATCTACCTTAGATTTATCAACTTCTATACCCTTTTTCGAAACAATGTGACCTAAGACAATCCCTTGAGTGACCATAAAATGACACTTCTCCCAATTAAGTACCAAGTTCGTTTCAACGCATCTTTGCAAAATTAGTTCTAAGTGATCTAAACATGCATCGAAATCCTTCCCAAATACACTAAAATCATCCATGAAAACCTCAATTATTTTCTCAGTATAATCAGAAAAGATAGAGAGCATGCAACGTTGAAACGTACCTGGGGCGTTACAAAGTCCAAATGGCATACGACGATAAGCAAACGTTCCAAAAGGGCATGTGAACGTTGTTTTCTCTTGATCCTCCTCAACAATGCTAATCTGGTTGTAACCCGAATATCCATCAAGGAAGCAATAGTAAGAATGACCAGCCAACCTCTCAAGCATCTGATCAATGAATGGCAAAGGAAAGTGATCCTTTCGAGTGCTTGCGTTGAGCTTCCTATAGTCAATGCAAACCCTGTGGCCAGTGATGGTTCGTTGAGGCACTAATTCATTCTCCGCATTCTTCACAACAGTAATTCCAGATTTCTTAGGAACAACTTGCACAGGTGAGACCCAACGACTATCCGAAATTGGATAGATAACTCCACAATCTAAGAGTTTGATGACTTCCTTCTTCACAACCTCCATCATAGGCGGATGGAGCCTTCTTTGAGCTTCACGAGAGGGCTTAGCTCCATCTTCAAGTAAAATGCGATGAACACAAGTTGCAGGATTGATACCTTTGATGTCCGCAAGTGTCCAACCGATGGCGGTTTTATATTGTTGAAGCATATGAACTAACTTCACTTCTTGTTCTTCCTCCAAAGATGAAGAGATGATAACCGGTAAAGTCTCATTGTCTCCCAAGTAAGCATACTTCAAATGGTCTGGTAACACCTTGAGTTCTAATTCTGGTGCTCGAACAATGGAGGGAACTAGCTTGTTTTCACCATAAGCCAAGGGAATATGAGCTGCCTTGGAAATCACGTTGGCTTGCTCATTGAGGAGCGACGCCATCGTCTTCACCCTAGGCTCAAAAATCTCGATCAAAGCATCCAAGAGAGCTTCTTCATCTAGTCGGTTCAACCCAACTCCTTCTTGAATCACAGTGTCGAGCTCATCTTCTCTAAGTGTGTCGAGATGCTGCTGCGCCAAATCTTCAACTATATCATATGAAAAACATGCATTGACACAAGCAGTGGGAACCTTCATGGCATCAAGAATGTTGAACTCAATCCTTTCTCCATCAATCTCCATGGAAAACGTTCCCTCGAACACATCAATCTTTGTTCTTGCAGTTCTCATGAAAGGTCGTCCGAGTAATAATGGTGTGGTGTTCAACGGACTTTCCTCCATGTCAACAATGTAAAAGTCAGCAGGAAAGATCAGGTTGTTGACTTGTACAAGAACATCTTCAACATATCCCCTGGGATATTTATGAGATCGGTCGGCTAACTGTATGATGACATTATCTTGCTTAAGCTCGCCAAGCTCCATGGATGCATAAAGATAGTAAGGCATCACATTGATTGATGCACCCAAGTCGAGCATGACATCTTCAAATCTGGTGTCACCAATAACACAAGGGACAGAAAAGCTCCCAGGGTCCTTCAATTTTGGGGGTAACCGACGCTGCAACACAGCCGAAACTGTTGCATTCACCTTCACGACCTCCTTCGCTCTCGTTTGCCTCCTCTGGGTGCATAACTCTTTCAAAAACTTGGCATATATCGGCACTTGCTTTATGCACTCAATCAAGGGTAGGTTTACTTGCACTTTCCGAAAGATGTCCAGGATTTCCTCGTATTGATCATCCTTATTTGATTTTGATAATCTGTGTGGGAATGGTGCACGAGCAAACGAAGCATTAGTATTAACAGAACTTGAAGGGATAGAGTTAATACCTTTGGTTGGGGTAGGTGGCGTCGGTGATTGTGGCCTCAAAAGTGGCGCCACTTTCTTCTTGTTCTTGGTATCTTTGGTTGCCGGATCTTCTTCTAAATCTTCATCCTCCACAACATCATAAGTTAATGGTGTTACCTTCAGCTTAGCTCCGTCCAACGTTGGACTCTCCAAAATCCTTCCACTTCTTGTTGTAATCACACTCACATTCCTTGGTGGTGGTTGAGGTTGAGATGGAAGTTGTCCAGAGGCCCTAAATTGCCCCATGAAATCCACAAGTTGACCCATTTGCTTCTTCATTTCAGAGATATCATGTCCATGAGACTCCAACGTGGCCTTTGTTTGGTTTTGTCCATCGATTAGAGCTTATGTGGAGTTGGACAGTTGAGCAAGCATCTTGTCATAGTCTGGATTTGTAAATTGTTGGACAGGAGGAGCTTGTGGTGGTGGCATGGGCGCTTGAGGAATTTGTGGCCTTTGTTGATAGGGAGCACGTTGGAATTGTTGTTGTTGAGGTGCTGGAGGGTTAAGACATCCCTCATTGCTACTCCACTTGAAACCAGGATGATCACGATTGCCAAAATTGTTGTAGTTGTTGTAATGCTGGCCTCCTTGATATCCACCAATGGCGTTGACTTGTTCTTCAGTAGGCGGTTCCATTGTTGTAGGACATTGCTCACTATAATGTCCTTGGATGTGGCAAACGCCACATTTTGGTCCCAAAGCTGCCTTAGCTCTCTTTACTTCTAATTCAAGCTCTTGCTCCATCAAGTCGGAGAGTTTGTCATACTTGTCATTCGGTGCTGGCTTAGAACTTACTTCAGCTACTGTCTTGCGCGGTGCCATCCCATATTGAGCATCATTGTTGGCTCGATTCTCCAATAGTGCACGAGCTTGTACCTCAGTGAAATCCATGAATGCTCCATTTGCAGCGGCATCAAGAAGCTCTCGATCAATTGGTTTGAAACCATCATAGAAGTAGTTCATGAGGTTAGTCTCAGAGAATCCATGTGATGGGCAGGTGGCGCAGAGAACCTTAAATCTGTCATAGTATTGGCCAAAAGACTCATCCATAGCCTGTGCAATTCCAGTGATCTTCTTCCTCAAAACAGTGATCTTTGAGGCCGGAAAGTACTTGCTTAAGAAAGCATCTGCTAGTTGTTTCCATGTGGTGATGTGATTCGGTGGGAGTTCCATAAGCCAAGTTTGTGCTCTCTCTTTCAAGGTGAAAGGAAACGCCTTGAGTTTCAAGAGTTCTTCATCAGCATCCGCAGGCTTCATACTTGCACACACAAACTGGAATTGCCTCAAATGCATATTTGGATCTTCATGCGCCATCCCTTGAAAGATAGGTAGGCGATGGAGAAATCCGCTCTTCAGCTCAATGTCCTTCTTCTCCTCTTGAGGTTCCGGAAATCTGATGCATGAGGGGTTGGCACTCCAATCAGTAGAACAAGTGCGTTGGCGAAGTGATTGTTGAGCATTGTTTGCGTTGGCCATTGGTACTTGCTCTTGTTCTTGTTCTTGTTCTATTATCAAATGCTCGGGGTGCTGGGATGATCTTGGTGAGTCAATGTCGTCCTCAACAATAGGTTGGTCAAGGTCTTCCACCGCGTTGGTAGAAATGATCACAGTGCGAGTACGAAGTTGAACTTCACGTGGAGTAGGTCTGATCATTCATAAATCTGAGCATCCACCAAAGACCAAATGTTAGTATCAAAAGAATACACAAGAAAAACAAGATACTAAGCCAAAAATGAAACAAAAACAAAGCACAAACATAAGTACACGAAAATCACACAAAATTACACAAAACACAAAAACTCATGAAAAATACACGAGCACACTGAGACAAGGGAATCGATCGGTCAAAATTAATAGGCATGGAATAATCGACCGGTCGCAAACTAGAGTTTCTCGACAATTCAAAAGTTCTAAGTTATGAATGCAAGGGCTTTAAATATCCTAGATGATATGAAACGTAATATGAACAATCTAGAACAAGTTAACACACATATTTACATGGTTTCCTGCAAGAGTAGATGAGGTTAGTGTATAAACAAATGGAAGGTTTAAAGGAACACACATATGTACATAAATCACACAAATGAAATCAAACAATACTTCAACAAATTCATGCATCATATATTCAAATCGTCACCTAAACATATCAAACAAGAACTTAGATGAAGTATGGAGTGAATGCATAAGAGAAAAGTGTTAAAAACTTGTAGAAAACACAAAAGTTACGTGCTAATTTATGATGCAAAGTGACCTATCTTTTGGCCTCATGTCCCTAACTTCACTTAGGTTAGGGTACCCGGTGATGAAATCCGAGCATCACAAAGCCGCCAGAAGGTTATGCAGACTAAATGCAACGTTTTAATTAGTGTTTAATTACAAAATTTGGTGCAACACACATGTCCACGTTTTTATGCTCAAGTATAGATCATTTTGAGTGTGCTTCAGATTTAAAGAGAGTACACTTGCTTGATCTTTAGGTCGTTCAAAGGACGTGCGACCCGCGCGATAAAGTATAAACTTCCAATCGAATGGTCTTGGTTCAATCGAAAAAACATGGCCAGTTGGGGATAGAGATAACGCGAGAGGCAGGACTAATTTCGACAATGCATCCCGAGGCTTACCGATCATGGAAAGTAGATTTAGCCCTTATCTTCTTTGGGCAACTTTAATGAACTTGGCCAGTTAGCAAGAGAGACCACGAGAGGTAGGACCGATTTGAGATCTCGGATCCAGAACCTGTCATAGAAACCGTCACCTTCTAGACACCAAGTCACCAAAGATATCTTACTCAAAGATAAGTATTCATCCACTCACTGGATCATCGGTATATACTCCATTGATGCAAGTCTTTCTTAGATCCAGAACCTGTCACCAGTCATAACCCGTTTCTAGACACCATGTCCGACATTCAACCAATCTTTCGAAAATTTACACTCCCTCAAGTCCATTGTAGACTCCGCCCTCAACCTCATGTCCATAACTTCACTTAGGTTATGGTGTGTGGTGATGAAATCCACACATCACAAGGGGTTTAGGAGATAAACTTTGGAAAAGAGGCGCCATCTATTCACAATGAGTGCGACTTAATCAACCAAGCTCATGTACTTAATGTAAATCCAAAACTTTCCTTTAAGGTGTATACATTGCAGCAAAAAAAAAAAAAAAAAATATGAACAAGTGTTAGTACACAAATATAAACAAAAATTTCGTGGGTTTTATATACATGCTTAATATTTACACAATTTCACATATTTACAAAGAACACATGCAATTCCAGATTCGTGCAAACATGAGCACAGCTGCTTGTAGATTTTTTCCAGAATTATTGACTCGGTGGAATTCAATGAAATTTTACAGGCACAAACTAGACACATAACCAAACAATCCTACAAGTTTTCAGATTTTTATGAGACCTGTAGCTATGCCAAATAATTTACACAAAATATGGCAGTGCACAGTTCCGAAAACAGAAAAATATAAACATATTGTACAAGCATAATCACACAATTCTTTACAATCCCCGGCAACGGCGCCAAAATTGATACTCACCATTATTAAGTACTAAATTAACACTTAACACTCAACAACAATGAGTCAATTAAAACCCTTTTTAGTAGATGTAGCATTGGTAAATAGGGATCGTACTTAACCGGGGATTGAGGGTGCATGCATAACTATGCTAGGTTTGTTTATGGGGGTGCGAGATTTGGTTTGTTTAACTAATGACCTACGAAATTTAAACCTAATTCTACTATGTACACGTGATCATCACATCATGTCTACCTCCACCATTTTCATGCTTCACTTACCCAGTATCAACGAAATTCTTACCTTCAACCTGCAATTTATACACATGCTTTTAAGAGTGCGACGAAGAGCGCCTACACCTTAATTTATCTAAGATTCATACAAAACATGCTAGGGAGGAACGAAGAGCGTATCACCCAACACATTAAGAAGCTTTAAGCATACAAGCATGCATACAAGTCAAAGACCAAAAACTAAGAACACATGGAAGATAACATAAGTAAGTAAAAACGTATAGCCTTTATTAAAAAAATCACAAGTCGTAAACCGAATTCTTTACAAGACAAAAGATGAGATAGAAGGTTTATGGTTACACTTTTGGAGTCTGTGAAGAGAACTAACAACGCCTCGAGTGGATGGATTCTCAAGAACAAGACGAAGAGCGCCGATTATTCTTGATCCGTGAGGAGGGAGCTTCGGCCTTGGAGGGGATTAGGCTTAGGACGACTTGGGAGGTGTTTTGGGCAGAGCTTTGCTGTCTATGATGTGTGATAATGAAACCCTAGTCGAGCCCTCATTTATATAGGCCAAGCAAAGCCTAGTTCGAGTCCTTTTAGAAGTCTAACTACTCCACCCGGGTAACCTGACCCTTCTCCATTAAAATAGGAATTTCTCTCGTTCTTGAACTCCAAATAGTTTGATTCCAGTTGCGTTGGAAAC
The DNA here is from genome assembly GCA_946800695.1 of Geum urbanum. Lineage (NCBI taxonomy): Eukaryota > Viridiplantae > Streptophyta > Magnoliopsida > Rosales > Rosaceae > Geum > Geum urbanum. The sequence goes on along the minus strand of OX327008.1, from coordinate 558,046 downwards.
TAGACTTCTATATCTTTCCAACCATATGCTAACCGCGTCTAGATTCATCCGTATCTGTTCACAGTGGTCTTTCGAAGTGGGCTGATGTACAAAGGCTGATTTCTGATAATTCATTTTAATCCATCTTCTTTCTTTGGGCTCCTTAGATATGATTTTGGTCTTCAATTATTGACACCATATGAGAAAGAATTTTAGTAACCATTTTGAAGACCATTTATCGGACCATTTCTTCTCTGGAATTATGAACTTTTCTCCTTAGCCAACTTTTAGCTCCGAAATGCCTCCTTTATTATTTCCTCCTTTATTTCTACCTAAAAACATAAAGTAAGTTAGAAACATATTTACTAAGCATAAAACAAAGCTAAATGCAGAGAGAAAGACATCAAGAATCAAGCATAAAATGCGTAAATCAACAACGTTTTTGGTTGAGAGAGGATATATATTAGTTTATATTTGTTTGACTAATAAGTAGTTGGTTATAGTTTTGTATTTGACTTGTGATTAACAATTAAAAATTAATGTTGGTGTATGTATAATTTGAGTTTGCTCTTGTGTTTACCTATATTGATAGATATGAAAACTACGTGCGAATAGATTAGTTTGGATATACGTATGACTGTGACGACCCGGACCAGAATTGGCATAGTAATCGGCTTTATCAGCGAGTTTTACGAGTAATTGTGGTTTAGCGTAATTAATTCGATATGCAACTTCGTTCATGACTTAATTTTCAGACACGAATTTGATTTAGGTTTGTTCGTGGGAAATGTAGAGAATTTGATTTCGAGTCCGTAGGAGCTTTCCGAGGATTTTTCAGATAATCGAGGAATATAAAAAGAATATTTAAAATTATCGCCGAGTTAGTTGTATTTATCCGTTCGAGTTTGAGTTATCCGAATTATGGATAGAGTTGTTTCGCGATGTATAAATAGCCGAATAGTCGTAAAGTTGTCGCAAAAGTTCGAAAATGGGCTGTTTGACCGAGTTGACTGATTTTGGCCGAGTTGACTCAGTGAGTCACGACTCACTGTCGTGGTAGGTGCCGGAACACGGCGCGGTTGCCGAATTTTAAGGTAGGGAATTGAAGCTTATGATCTATGCTTCCTTTTGATATATGTATTGGGTTGTATTGTAGAGTTTTTGGCTTGGAATTTTGGAGGAGAAATGGTGAGATTTCGGGGGCGACAGACTGCGGTGCTCCGACCACGGTGGTGGCCGGGGATTAAGGGGGAAAGGCTTGGTGGGCCACGACGATGCTTTTGGGAGTGGTCTCGAGGACCGCCGTGCGTCGTGGCTGGAGTTCCGGAGATGGGCCTCGCAGGAAAATCTCTTCGGTGTCAGCGTGCCGGCGGCGGCGGTCAACGGTGGAGCTCCGGTGAGGCGTTGACTTTTTGGATTTTGTCAAGTTTTATGCCGTTTTTCTCATAATCGCGCCCTGATTGTCGTCTTGAGGTTTTTGAGTTGATTTGAGTAGTGGATTTTAAGTCGAGGGTTTATGTGGAGTATTTGGGGATTTTCGACGATTCTTTTGTATCTGAGTTATATATTTTCAGAAATGGTTGGTTTCTGAGGTGTGGTTTAGAGTATTGAATTGTGATTTTGATCAGTAATGTTTGGTGATTATGCAGGGGATCAAGATTGTACGCTTGGCGAGGGATCTTCCCCCGGATCTCGGGATTAGCGCGTTTGCGCGCTGTGCTTGTTTATGAGTGGACACATTTCTTTTCATTGATTGGTTGCGAGTTTTATTTATACGTTTTACAAGCATGAGCATGCATATGCGATCATGATTTATTCGAGCATGTGTTTTACGATTATTCATATACGAATATGCATCGACGAATATGCTTACATAATTATGTAATACGAATATGCATTTACATTGTGCTTTAAACCTTTGCATGAAATGATTTATGATTTAGTTTACATAGAGTACAGTCACAGTATATATTGTTGTATCGATACACTTGCATCCCGGCTGATCCCCGAGGATGTTTACTGGGGGAGGTTGTGACCCGTGGGGGGGGGGGGGGGCACTACAAGAAAACTCCACTTAGACCACGGAAACTTTAATGTTCCGTAGTCTAAGTGGAACTTAGACGACAGAGATCATCTTCGTCGTCCAAGTTCTACCTGGACGACGGAGATGGTGTCTCCGTCGTCTAAGTGATTACTTGGACAACGGAGTAAATCTTCTCCGTCGTCTAAGTGGACACTCTAAAACCCTAAACCCTAAGCCCCTAAACCCTAAATTACGAAACTTACACTTAAACGACGGAGATGCACGTCTCCGTCGTCCAAGGGTTTACTTGGACGATGGAGAGGTGCATCTTCGTCGTCCAAGTGCAAGTTTCGTAATTTCACATCTAAGACAATGACCATGTAGACCATGTCCCAATGCATATTCTTTCCGTCGAGACCATAGAGTAAACAATTCTTAAAGTGTGAGCGTCGACAGTTTCAAAATTGGAGTTACGGATTTTCGTGTTTCCATGTTTCCGGTTTGTAAAAATTTTAGATTTGCGGTTAACTGTGCCGATGAAACCCTGAACGAACTCAGTATTTAGTGGAAATTATTCTACTTATATATGGTGTTATGGCGAGTATATCCAATGGTCGTTTTGTCCAAATTCAATTTCGTTAATATCGATGTGCAATGAGCTTATACGTACCGACACTTAAGTTATACATATTAGTAGATACTTAACAAGTTTGAATACGTAAATTAATTCATCATCTTAAATCCCACTTTTTATATATACGATTCTTTAATCGATATTTTACGACAATTTCATTCAAATTACAGGTCCAAAAATTCATTACAAATTATTTTATGGAATTTTCACCTAGACCACGAAGATGACCATCTCCGTTGTCCAGGTGTTCACTTGGACGACGGAGATTGTCATCTCCGCGGTCTAGGTGAAAATTCCGTAAAATTATTTTTTTAAAAAAAATTAAAAAATTCACTTAGACGACAGAGATTTTTTAAAAAAAATTAAAAAATTCACTTAGACGACGGAGATTGTCATCTCCGTCGTCTAAGTGAATTTTTTCATTTTTTAATTTTTAATTTTTTTTAAAAAAAATAATTTTACGGAATTTTCACCTAGACCGCGGAGATGACAATCTGGCGAAATTTTAATTTTACGGAATTGTCATCTCCTTGGTCTAGGTGAAATTTTAATTTTTTTATTTCTGGCGGTGTTTTTCCCACTAAAAATTTGGCAAAAATTTAAATCCACTTAGACGACGGAGATGACAATCTCCGTTGTCTAAGTCAAAATAATTGGCGGTATTCTTTTCCCGCTAAAATTTTGGCAAAAATTTAAATCACTTAGACGACGGAAATACTGATTTTCCGTCGTCTAAGTGAAAAAATTGGCGGCATTGTTTGAAAATTTAAAGCACTTAGACGACGAAAATAATGATTTTCTGTCATCTAAGTGTTTTAAAACTCTTTAAATTCATCATTTTCTCAATCTCTCTTCATTTTTTCCTCTCCCTCTCTCCCTCTCTCTCTCTCTCTCCCCCCAATAAAACCACCTACCATATATCATCACCATCACCATCCACCATCATCATACCACCACAACCGTCGCCGCCACCATCGACATTACCACCGTCGCCGCCATCAACGGCATCACCACCGTCGCTGCCACCAACACACACCACCACCACCTACAACATCGCCTCCACCACCACCACACACCACTAGCTACCGCCTACATTGTCGCCTCCACCACCAGCCTCCACATTTCGGCCAACACCACCGGCGCCGCCACCACCACCACCACCACCGCCTATAATTAGTTTAGTTTTAGGTTAATTTATTTTATTTAGGATATATTAATTTATTTTATTATATTATGAATTTTGTATTTAAATCTATAATAATTTAAATTATTTATTCATTATGAATTTTGTACGTATTATATATTATTAATAATTAACATTCAATAAATTTTGCAATATTATGAATATTGTATACACAAAATTAAATAAAAAATTCATTAAATGCTAATTATTAAATTATTAATTAGCATTTCATGAATTTTTCATTTAATTTTTTTTTTACAAAATCACCACTTAGACGACGGAGATGGACGATTTCCGTGGTCTAAGTTTTCACTTAGACGACGGAGAATGAATTCTCCGTGGTCTAAGTGCAAACTTAGACCGCGGAGATAGACGTTTTCTGCGGTCTAAGTTTGCACTTAGACCGCGGAAAATTTTGCGCGGTCCAAGCGAGCACTTAGACCGCGGACATTCTCCGGGGTCTAAGTTTTCACTTAGACGACGAAATTCTCCATCTCCGTCGTCCAAGTTCTTGGACGACAGTACTTGGAGCACGGAGCTTGGAGGACGGAGCTTCCGTCGTCTAAGTACTTAGACGACGGAAAACTGCACCTAGACGACGTAAATGGTTCGTGGTCTAGGTGCATTTTTCTTGTAGTGGGCAGACCTCTGACCTGAGGCCTTTTTGGCTTGAATCACGTGTGGGTTTGGGATCCCTGTACTAGCGTGGATGTGTCCATGAGTGACTGATACTCACCATTATTAAGTACTAAATTAACACTTAACACTCAATAACAATGAGCCAATTAAAACCCTTTTTAGTAGATGTAGCATTGGTAAATAGGGATCGTTCTTAACCGGGGATTGAGGGTGAATGCATAACTATGCTAGGTTTGTTTATAGGGGTGCGAGATTTGGTTTGTTTAACTAATGACCTACGAAATTTAAACCTAATTCTACTATGTACACGTGATCATCACATCATGTCTACCTCCACCATTTTCATGCTTCACTTACCCAGTATCAACGAAATTCTTACCTTCAACCTGCAATTTATACACATGCTTTTAAGAGTGCGACGAAGAGCGCCTACACCTTAATTTATTTAAGATTCATACAAAACATGCTAGGGAGGAACGAAGAGCGTATCACCCAACACATTAAGAAGCTTTAAGCATACAAGCATGCATACAAGTCAAAGACCAAAAACTAAGAACACATGGAAGATAACATAAGTAAGTAAAAACGTATAGCCTTTATTAAACAAATCACAAGTCGTAAACCGAATTCTTTACAAGACAAAAGATGAGATAGAAGGTTTATGGTTACACTTTTGGAGTCTGTGAAGAGCACTAACAACGCCTCGAGTGGATGGATTCTCAAGAACAAGAGGAAGAGCGCCAATTATTCTTGATCCGTGAGGAGGGAGCTTCGGCCTTGGAGGGGATTAGGCATAGGACGACTTGGGAGGTGTTTTGGGCAGAGCTTTGGTGTCTATGATGTGTGATCATGAAACCCTAGTCGAGCCCTCATTTATATAGGCCAAGCAAAGCCTAGTTCGACTCCTTTTAGAAGTCTAACTACTCCACTCGGGTAACCTGACCCTTCTCCACTAAAATAGGAATTTCTCTCGTTCTAGGACTCCAAATCGCTTGATTATAATTGCGTTGGAAACTAGACTTCTAGATCTTTCCAACCATATGCTAATCGCGTCTAGATTCATCCGGATCTGTTCACAGTGGCCTTTTGAAGTGGGCTAATCTGCACAGGCAGATTTCCTGATTTCTAGCTTTTGATCCATTTTCTTCTTTTGGGCTTCTTTGTGGGTGAATCTTGACATGATCTTGGACATTCTTGGACACATGAGCATGGTCTTGACCCATCTTAGTGATCTTTCATCCATTCTTTATAAATCGTGGCCCATTCTTCTTCATCTTTCCTCCTCATTTTAGGAACTTCCTCCTTAGTAGGTTTTGAGCTCATTTCTGCCTCCTTTACGGATTCCTCCTTTATTTCTACCTACAAACATAAAGTAAGTTAAAAACATATTTACTAAGCAAAAAAAAAAAGTTAAATATAGAGAGAAAGACATTAATAATCAAGCATAAAATGCGTAGATCAAATTCCCCCACACTTAGACTTTGCTAGTCCCTAGCAAATACAAATCAAAGCAACAGACTCGATAAAAGAAAAATAAAGGGAAAAAAAAAAATAACAATGGGAAAAACGTCACACTTATATGTACAAAACACTGAGAAGTCTCAATGTTTCAAAGCCGCAAATTTTCATGTTATCATGTTTGAAAACGTAAGAGATACTAAGTAAAACAACACTAAGCCCTTAGTCAAAATTTGTCTCAGAAATTTCTTAATGTATATGGCAATGGAATTACATAACTTCAAATGATAACCAAGATATTATTCATGCAATGAACAAGTAAGACGTGGTGTAAACAATGGTGATGTTAAAGCTGTGCATGTTTCGAATAAAGTTCAAATAAACTCACATGGATGCACTCATCATATTTTCACTCAAAAATGGATAGAAATAATTGAAAACCTCATGAATGAAATATTTGCACAAATGAACCAAACCATATGCTTACTCATGCAACTTACTCAACAGATTAACTGCTACTCATCTTAAGGATCAAAAAGGACTTTCGAAGGGTTGTAATGGGGCAAGGCTAAGGCATTCGAAAATTTAGATAAGTGGTGGTTAAAAACGTTCCAAAGACTTAGTCGAAATATCACAAACTTTGTAAAACCAGACTCCTTCATCTTTTCCACGCCTCCATGGTCAATCTTCTATAAACAAGCACTACAACATTCTTACCCATTACTGGCGACTTTTATGTCGCCGGCAATGTTTTTGGACATTACCGGCGATTTTTGCCGGAAAAATCGCCGGTAATGTTTTTTTTTTTTTTTTTTTTAACATTACCGGCGACTTAAATGTAAGTCGCCGGTAATGTCTCGATGGTAATGACATTGCCGACGACTTTTCCGGCGTCGCCGGTAATGTAAAAAAAAAAAAAAAAAAGACATTACCGGCGACTTAAATGTAAGTCGCCGGCAATGTCTTTTCCGGCAAGACATTACATTTAAGTCGCCGGTAATGTTAAAAAAAAAAAAAAAAGACATAACCGGCGATTTTTCCGGCAAAAATCGCCGGTAATGTCCAAAAACATTGCCGGCGACATAAAAGTCGCCGGCAATGGGTAAGAATGTTGTAGTGAAGGGCCAAATTTCATTTTGTTGGACCCTAACTTCATTCTAAACTCCCATTGAGCTTTGTGAACAGGACAAATGCCATATTTATTTATTTTTTTGGGCCTTCAATTCGTAGCATACTCCAAATTCACAAGTATGGGGGACATTAATCCAAACATTTACAAAACAGAACACATTGCCATGAGAGATCACAATTTTTTTTTTCTTTTCATTCTCTCGAATTCCTTTGGCAATAACACACTTTTTAAGCTATTTGGACAAGTCTATCCCCATACACACATTATACCAATCAAGGAGCATCACCAAAAATCTCCATCTTCGGCTCTTGTCGACATTACTTCACACTAAGTCTGCAGAACATAGGGTAAAGAAGTCCTACACTAGGCAAAGTGTTTAGGTATTACGGGTGACGAAAGAAAGCTTAATGTGGGCTCAAATGGTTTATCTAAGGGTGTCGCAACTCGTGCGCACATAAGGGACTCATGGCAATTTGGCTAGTGGTGGTAAACCTAAGTGCCTCTTATCATATCCAAAATCAGAGTATATGTCAACTATAAGCTTTGCAAATTCGACATGAGTAAGTTCTAGTAATCTCTAGTTCATTAAAATCTATGGCAAGTAACCAAATGATGCACATGCATAGTTTTGAGACTAATATGCATAAAATTCACTCAAAAGAAATGTATAGGGCTCAAAACTCACGTTTAGGGTTCATATGACTTAAACTTATTCTCACATGCAAAATCTGTACCATGTTTAACTATCCATATCTACTACATGTCATGACACTCAAAATAACTCAATTAACACAAGAAATCATGAATGCAGTGCCATGTGTATGTTCAAATTCAGTCCATTTTCATCATCGACTAACTAAGGGCATCCTAAGACTCTTTAAAACACTAAGTTAAACAAAAAGACTCAAAATACACTAAGTATGACTCAAATGTTTTTTTTAGGGCATCATCCGCCGGAAAGTTCCATTGTCCGCCCAATTTTTCAATTTTATGACTCAATAAAGTTGTAAACCCCTTCCCCCACACTTAAACTCTACATTGTCCTCAATGTACCAAAGTAAAGTATAGAATCAAGTATGAAAGAGAGATCTACGAAAATTCTATCTAAGAAAATTAAAAAGCAACGACAAAAATTAAAAAGAGAGGGAAGAGAATGCAAATCTGGTTTGTAGACTCCTCCATTAGGTTGCCTCCCAACAAGCGCTTGTTTTTTAAAGTCTTACAGCCTAGACGTGATGCTTCAATTTTTCTCTAAGAATGACCTGAATTTTGAGGGCATCTCCTCCACGTTTAGGTCCTTCAATTTAGGGGTAGCCATCCATAATTACCGCGTCGGTTTTGTTCATCTAAACAACCTCCTTCTCTTGCGTTTGCCTCCTTGTTGTGCATAACTTTTTCATATTTTGGCACTTGTTTGATGCACTCAAGGGCATAAGAAATTTCTCCAAGTTGGACTCGTCAGACCTACCTGAAAACAGTTCACGAGCAAACGTAGAATTAGCAACAACCAAATTTGAAGGAATAGGGTCATTACCTTTTGTTGGGGCAAGTTGTTCAAACGAATGTGCCATTGTGGCCCTAGGTGCCACATTTTCAACTGAAGATGTGGTTGAACCTCTCTCAAAAAGAATGTGCACAAGTTAGTAAATTCATGTTACAAGTGAGAAATCGCAGAAAATGAGCACAGCTGCAAGAACAATTTATATAGAATTATTAGCATGTCAAAATGCAACGAAATTTTACGAGCAAGAACTAGACACATATATACAATATTCCGTAAATTTTCAGATTTTTCCGACACCTGCAGCTATGTCAAACAATTTTCACAAAACAGAAGAATGACAAGTCTCGAAAATTTTATGAACAAGTATATGTGATTAATCCTTTACAAGTTTATATGCACAAACACACAATTTCGACATAGTATTATGTCCAAGCATGTCCAAATTGAGTGCGCCTAAGATTTAAAGAGAGTACACGAAATTGGCCTTTAGATCTTTCAATGGACGTGCGACCCGCGCGATAAAGTATGCATTCTCAATCAATCGGCCTTTGATCAATCGAAAAACATGGCCAGTATGGATAGAGATAACGCGAGAGGTAGGACTAATTTCGAGAAAACACCCCGAGGCTACCGTGATCAAGGGATATTACTCCAATGATGTTTCTCTTTCTTAGATCCAAAACCTGTCACCAGTCATAACCCAACTAGACACCATGTCCGACGTTCAGCCAAAATTTCGAGAATGACACACTCCCTCAAGTCCATAGTAGACTCCGCCCACAACCTTGTATCTCGAATGAAATACAAAGGGTTAAGGAGATAAACTAGAAAAAGAGGCGCCATCTATTCCAAAGAGTGAGACTTAATCAACCAGCTCATGTACTCAATGTAAATCGAAGACTTCCCTTAACGTTTAATTGGCTGCAAAAACAACAATATGAACAAGTGTTAGTATAAATCTCGAAAATTTACAAGTATATATGAACAAAATTTCACAACTTTACAAAAAACACATGCAATTCCAGATTCTGCCAAACATGAGCACAGCAGCTTGTCGAATTCTTTTAGAATTATTGGCTCGGTCGACTGGGCTGAAATTTTTCAGTCAACAACTAGACACAAAACCAAACATTCCTACAAAATTTCAGATTTTTTTGAGTCCTCTAGCTATGTCAAATAATTTGCACAAAACCGGGCAGTGCACAGCTCCGAAAAACAGAAAACTATTAACATAATGTACAAGCATAATCACACAATTCTTTTCAATCCCCGACAACGGCGCCAAAATTGATACTCACCATTATTAAGTACTAAATTAACACTTAACACTCAACAACAATGAGCCAATTAAAACCCTTTTTAGTAGATGTAGCATTGGTAAATAGGGATCGTTCTTAACCGGGGATTGAGGGTGCATGCATAACTATGCTAGGTTTGTTTATAGGGGTGCGAGATTTGGTTTGTTTAACTAATGACCTACGAAATTTAAACCTAATTCTACTATGTACACGTGATCATCACATCATGTCTATCTCCACCATTGTCATGCTTCACTTACCCAGTATCAACGAAATTCTTACCTTCAACCTGCAATTTATACACATGCTTTTAAGAGTGCGACGAAGAGCGCCTACACCTTAATTTATTTAAGATTCATACAAAACATGCTAGGGAGGAACGAAGAGCGTATCACCCAACACATTAAGAAGCTTTAAGCATACAAGTATGCATACAAGTCAAAGACCAAAAACTAAGAACACATGGAAGATAACATAAGTAAGTAAAAACGTATAGCCTTTATTAAACAAATCACAAGTCGTAAACCGAATTCTTTACAAGACAAAAGATGAGATAGAAGGTTTATGGTTACACTTTTGGAGTCTGTGAAGAGCACTAACAATGCCTCGAGTGGATGGATTCTCAAGAACAAGACGAAGAGCGCCAATTATTCTTGATCCGTGAGGAGGGAGCTTCGGCCTTGGAGGGGATTAGGCATAGGACGACTTGGGAGGTGTTTTGGGCAGAGATTTGGTGTCTATGATGTGTGATCATGAAACCCTAGTCGAGCCCTCATTTATATAGGCCAAGCAAAGCCTAGTTCGACTCCTTTTAGAAGTCTAACTACTCCACCCGGGTAACCTGACCCTTCTCCACTAAAATAAAAATTTCTCTCGTTCTAGGACTCCAAATCGCTTGATTATAGTTGCATTGGAAACTAGACTTCTAGATCTTTCCAACTATATGCTAATCGTGTCTAGATTCATCCGGATCTGTTCACAGTTGCCTTTTGAAGTGGGCTGATCTGCACAGGCAGATTTCCTGATTTCTATCTTTTGATCCATTTTCTTCTTTTGGGCTTCTTTGTGGGTGAATCTTGACATGATCTTGGACATTCTTGGACACATGAGCATGGTCTTGACCCATCTTAGTGATCTTTGATCCATTCTTTATAAATCGTGGCCCATTCTTCTTCATCTTTCCTCCTCATTTTAGGAACTTCCTCCTTAGTAGGTTTTGAGCTCATTTCTGCCTCCTTTACGGATTCCTCCTTTATTTCTACCTACAAACATAAAGTAAGTTAAAAACATATTTACTAAGCACAAAACAAAATTAAATATAGAGAGAAAGACATTAATAATCAAGCATAAAATGCGTAGATCAGTGACCCCGCGGGATTTTACGATGCATGCTCTGTACGCGTGAGGAGTTAGAGTCTTCCTCGTGTACTATATCATTTTCATTCATTTAGACTCGCATATGTTTTTAGAACATATATTATTCGACGAAAGACATTTATTTTCGTCCACTCACTCTAACGGTTTATATGTCTTTCCCTGGGCTCTTTGTTTTCAATGTCTAGTTTGCAGTTCGGATTCTGGTGTCACACGTCGCAGTCAGAGGCTTAGTATTCGAGCTACTTTTCTTTCTCAGTAGGTTTCTTGTTTGGCCTACTGTTGTATATTTATTTATATATACTAGAGGCCGCTCTGAATACTCTGATGTTTATATTTTCATATGATTTTCCCGGATTTCTATAAAGTTACAGTTTTTGCTTATTGCTTTAAATTATGATATGATTTTGAGAAATCCGGATGGGATTGGTGCCCACGGTTTGGCTTTTGTGGTATAGGATGAAGTGTGTTTTTGGGTGCAGGTTAATGGTAATTCCGCGATATAGTGAAACTCTGCCGAAATTTCTATGGTTTTTGAAAGTTCGTGTTTTCAGAAGGGGTTTGATTCCGGTTTAGGAAACTAAATTGGGGTTGGGTCCTTTTAGCTTGGTATCAGAGCATTGGGTTTTAGGTTCTGTAGACTTCTGTAGTTATGATGCTAAGGGTATTTGAGATTGTACAGCATGCCTGGAGTGATGATCCAACTGGCCAGCGGTAACTCATTAATGCTTCGGGTTGTATGTTTTCAAATGTCTGAAGTTTCATGATTACGTTCCTTGTGCCTTGTGACTAATGCTTTTCTCTTATCATTAGGATGCCTCCTAGACATGGTCCTCGTGTCAATAAGGATGTGGATCCTGATGAGGATCCCCAGACGCATGACTTGCTTATGCGAGTATTGCGTTTGGAGGAGCGTGCTGGCCCTGTGGTCAAAGCTGGATTTGTTGGAGTGACTGTTTTCTCGGGTTCAGCTGATCCAGAGATATGTGAGGCTTGGTTGGTTCAGGTTGAACGAGTTTGTGAGCGTTTGCATTTCACTCCTGAGCAGATGACAGTGGCAGCAGTTGGTTTACTTGAGTCTGATGCATACTTCTGGTGGGTTAGCACTGATAAAGTTCCGGTTGATACTCCATGGACACTGTTTAGAGATTTGTTTATACGGAGGTATTTCAACCAGGTTACACAGCAGCGGAAGTATAAGGAGTTCACCAACTTGAGACAGAGTAACATGTCAATACTTGAGTACCGGGACAGATTTACTCGCTTATCTCAGTTTGCTCGCGACATGGTGGCTACAGAGAAAGCCAAGTGCCGGAGATTTGAGTTGGGCTTGAACCTGAACATCAAGGGAACTTTAACTACGATGCCTCGGAACTTTGATGAGTTTGTGAGTGCTGCACTTTGAGGCGAGGACATAGAGAAGGAAAGGCAGATGAGATTCCAGTCTCGACGATTTGAGGAGGGTGGACCGAGTCAGGGACCTTCCAAGAGGCTGAGTTCAGGTACTTCCGGATCGGCATCATTATCTGGCAGTGGACCATATAGACCATTAGTTGGTACGGCTAAACAGAGACAGAGATGAAGGAGGGATCGACCATAGATACTACAGTCCAGTGGGAGTTCTAGCGGATCCAGCTATCCTCAACGTACCGGTGGCACTTTTGCCGTACCGAGGGAGTATCCATTGTGCAACTTCTGCATTAGGTATCATTATGGTCCTTGTCAGCGAGGCACTACTATATGTTATCGTTGTGGCCAGGAGGGTCACTTTGCAAGGGAATGTGTCCAGCCTGTTGGTGTTGGTGGACAGACAGCTCAGAGTTCAAGAGGAGATCGAGGTACGACTTCTGAAGCTCGACCAGTATAGTCTTCTGGTTAGGGCGGACAACAGAGTCACCATCAGCGTGGACGATAAGCTGGACATGCCAGGGTTCATGCTATGTCCGAGGGCAGAGCTTCACCAGAGGTTGTTATTGGTACGTTGCATGTTTTTGGCCATCCAGTACTTACTTTGCTAGATCCAGGTGCTACGCATTCATTCATATCATATAGATTTTCATCTTTAGCTACTATGCCTGCATCTCCACTTTCGGGGTTGTGGAGGGTGTTGTATCCATCCGGTGAGGTTGTGAGTATTTGTTGGGTGTATAGGGATTGTGAGATCTTTGTGGGAGGTTATGGTTTAGCTGCGGATTTGTTATTGCTGGATATTGTCGATTTTGATGTGATTTTGGGGATGGATTTCTTGGAGACATATTGGGCTATGTTCGACTGTCACAAGAAAGAGGAGGTGTTTCGACGACCAGGTTTCCCAGAGATATTGTTTCGCGGTGAGAAGAATACTTCCCTGCCCTGTGTGATTTCAGCAATAAAGGCTAAACAGATGATGAAGAATGGTTGTGTTGCATACTTAGCTCATGTTGTGGATACAACGGTTGCTGTACCAGACATTGGTGATATTGAGGTTGTTTATGAGTTTCCAGACGTATTTCCGGAGGAGTTACCAGGTGTTCCTCCAGTTCGAGAAATCGATTTCACTATTGAGCTTTTACCAGGCACTGGACCTATATCTCAGGCACCTTATCGTATGGCGCCAGCGGAGTTGAAAGAGTTACAGATTCAACTTCAAGAGTTGCTGGAGAAAGGTTTCATACGACCCAGTGTATCACCGTGGGGTGCTCTTGTATTGTTTGTAAGGAAGAAGGATGGTTTCTTTGCGGTTGTGTATCGATTACCGGAAGCTGAATCAGGTCACTGTGAAGAACAAGTATCCGTTGCCGCGAATTGATGATTTATTTGATCAGCTCAATGGAGCTTCAGTCTTTTTGAAGATTGATCTCATGTCTGGATACCATCAGTTGAGGATCAGAGAGTCAGATGTGGCCAGGACAGCTTTCAGATCACGGTATGGGCATTATGAGTTCTTGGTTATGCCATTTGGGTTGACCAATGCCCCTGCAGCTTTCATGGATTTGATGAATAGGGTGTTCAGGCAGTTTCTGAACAAGTTTGTGATCGTGTTGATCGACGACATTTTGATTTACTCCAGGAGTGTGGGCCAGCACAAGAAACATTTGTGAGCTGTTTTGCGGACTTTGCGAGATAATCAACTGTTTGCGAAGTTCAGCAAGTGTGAGTTTTGGTTGAATAACATGAAGTTTTTAGGTCATGTGATATCTTCTGAGGGAGTCAGCATAGATCCTGACAAGATTGAAGCCGTTTTGAATTGGAGTAGACCTACCACCGTACCAGAGATCATGAGTTTCTTGAGTTTGGCAGGTTATTATCGGCGCTTTGTGCAGGATTTTTCACAGATTGCCTTTCCACACTAGATTGACGAAGAAAGGCGTCAAGTTCAAGTGGTCCGATGCATGTGAGGAGAGTTACTTGATCTTGAAGGGAAAGTTGACTACTTCACCGGTTCTGACTCTACCTGACGACAGTGGAGAGTTTGTGGTTTATAGCGATGCATCGAAATTGGGACTTGGTTGTGTTTTGATGCAGCATGGCAGGGTGGTGGCTTACGGTTCCAGGCAGTTGAAACCATATGAAGTCAATTATCCTACGCATGATTTGGAGTTATCTGCTATTGTATTAGCCTTGAAGAGTTGGAGACACTACTTGTATGGAGCACAGTGCAAGATATACACAGACCACAAGAGTCTTACTTATTTGCGCACGCAGCAAGACTTGAATATGAGACAACGCAGATGGATGGAGTTGATCAATGACTATGATTACACCTTTGAGTATCATCCAGGGAAGGCTAATGTCATTACTGATGCACTCAGTCGGAAATCTGGACCTCATTATTTCATGTGTGTGTGACTAGAGTTTCCATGTTAGCAGATTTATGAGCTACGAGAGCTGAGTTAGAGTTGGATGATGATGGAGCCTTATTGGCTAGCTTCCAGGTTCGATCGGTATTGGTTGATCAGGTTCGGGAAGCTCAGGATGCGGATTCCTATCTGTTGGACAAGAAGACCATGATTCAGAATGGTGTGCCAACAGAGTTCCAGTTGAGTGATGATGGTACATTGCTATTCAGAGGCAGATTATGTGTACCCAGAGACGAGGGTTTGAAGAAAGAGATTTTAGACGAAGCCTATTGTTCTGCTTACGCGATGCATCCAGGCGGCAGAAAGATGTTTCGTACACTTCAAGCCTATTACTGGTGGTAAAATATGAAAAGGGAGATCGCTGCATATGTGAGCAGATGCCTCATTTGTCAGCAAGTGAAGGCAGAAAGGTAGAAGCCTGCGGGAAAGTTACAGCCCTTAGAGATTCCGGTTTGGAAATGGGAGCACATCACCATGGATTTCGTGTATCAGTTACCACGTACTTCTGTTGGTAATACTGGTATTTGGGTTATTGTTGACCGATTGACAAAATCAGCTCATTTCCTTGCACTTCCAGGGAAGATTTCAGTGGGTAGACTGGCAAAGCTGTATTTGACCAAGATTGTTCGATCGCATGGTGTGCCTGTATCAATTGTTTTTGACCGAGACAATCAGTTTATTTCAGAGTTCTGGCAAGCATTGCAGCGAGCTTTGGGGACCAGATTGTATTTCAGTACAGCTTTTCATCCTCAGACTGATGGGTAGTCTGAGCGGACTATTCAGACCCTCGAGGATATGTTGCAGTCCTGTGTATTACAGTTCAGAAGGAATTGGGACCAGCAACTACATTTGATTGAGTTTGCTTACAACAACAATTATCTGGCCAGTATCGATATGGCACTGTATGAGGCTCTATATGGGAGGTAGTGCCGTACTCCATTGTGTTGGAGTGAGGTGGGCGAGCGATGGTTTATTGGTCCTGATTTGGTGAAGAGCACCACAGAGGATATTCACATTATCAGAGATAGGTTGAAGATTGCCCAAGATCGACAAAAGAGCTATGCAGATGTGAGAAGAAAGAGTCTTGAGTTCGAGGTGGGCGATTGGGTCTTCCTGAAACTGTCTCCTTGGAGAGGAGTTGTGCATTTTGGAAAGCGTGGCAAGCTTCAACCACAGTATATTGGTCCGTACGAAATCACAGAGAGAGTTGGTGCCATGGCATACATATTGGAGTTGCCTCCGGAGATGGTGAGGGTGCACGATGTTTTCCATGTCTCGATGTTGCGAAAATACATTCCAGATCCATCAGATGTTTTAGTGTCATATCAGCTTCCTATCCGGGAAGATTTGACATATGTAGAGGAGCCAGTAAAGATTCTCGATCGGCGTGAGCAGGAGTTGAGACACAGAGTCATACCGCTTGTGAAGGTCTTATGGCAGAATCATTCGGTTGAGGAAGCCACTTGGGAGACCGAGCAGCGTATGTAGGAGCAGTATCCTTGTCTGTTCACTTAGCAGGTACGTAAATTTCGAGGTCAAAATTTTTCTAAGGTGGGTAGATTTGTGACAACCCGGACCAGAATTGGTATAGTAATCGGCTTAATCCGTGAGTTTTACGAGTAATTGTGGTTTAGTGTAATTAGATGGATATGCAACTTCGTTCACGACTTAATTTTTGGACACAAATTTGATTTGGGTTTGTTCGTGGGAAATGTAGAGAATTTGATTTCGAGTCCGTAGGAGCTTTCCGAGGATTTTTCGGATAATCGAGGAATATAGAAAGAATATTTAAAATTATCGCCGAATTAGTCGTGTTTATCCGTTCGAGTTTGAGTTATCCGAATTGTGGATAGAGTTGTTTCGCGACGTATAAATAGCCGAATATTCGTAAAGTTGTCGCGAAAGTTCGAAAATGGGCTGTTTGACCGAGTTGATTGATTCTGGCCGAGTTGACCGAGTCAACCCGTGTTGACTCAGTGAGTCACGACTCGCTGTCGTGGTGGCTGCCGGAATACGGCGCGGTTGCCGGATTTTAAGGTAGGGAATTGAAGCTTATGATCTATGCTTCCTTTTGATATATGTATTGGGTTGTATTGTAGAGTTTTTGGCTTGGAATTTTGGAGGAGAAACGGTGAGATTTCGGGGGCGACGGACGACGGTGCTCTGGCCACAGTGGTGACCGGGGATTAAGGGGGAAAGGCTTGGTGGGCCACGGCGATGCTTTTGGGAGTGGTCTCGAGGACCGCTGTGCGTCGTGGTCGGAGTTCCGGGGATGGGCCGATCGCTGGCCGATTTGAAATTTATGGAAGTTTCGGGCAATTTTCCGGTGAATCAAGGCGAAATTGGTAGATGGTGTAGTGGAGAGAAGTGCTAGGCTCGAGGAGGAGAAGAAATCTGGGCTTTCCTTGCTGGAAAATCTCTTCGGTGACGGCATGCCGCCGGCGGCGGCTGCGGTCAACGGAGGAGCTCCGGCGAGGCGCTGACTTTTTGGATTTCGTCAAGTTTTATGCCATTTTGCTTGTAATCGTGCCCTGATTGTCGTCTTAAGGTTTTCGAGTTGATTTGAGTAGTGGATTTTAAGGCGAGGGTTTATGTGGAGTATTTGGGGATTTTCGACTATTCTTTTGTATCCGAATTATATATTTCCGGAAATGGTTGGTTTCCGAGGTGTGGTTCAGAGTATTGAATTGTGATTTTGATTAGTAATATTTTTCTGATTATCAGGGGATAGAGATCGTACGCTTGGCGAGGGATCTTCCGTCGGATCTCGGGATTAGCGCGTTTGCGCGCTGTGCTTGTCTGTGAGTGGACACATTTGTGACAACCCAAACCAGAAATGGTACGTTTATTAGCTTGATTTGCGAGTTTCGTGATTAGTCGTGATTTTGTCGTAATTGGTTAATATGGCGGGCTTGTTAATGACTAAATTATCAGACAAGAATTTGATTCGAGTTCCTTCACGAAAGATGTAGAGAATTTAATTTTGAGCTTGTGGGAACTTCTGGAGGATTATTTCGAGTTACGAGGAATAAGTTATGAATATTTTCGACCGTTAGATTTTGTCGTATTTATCCGTTTAGTTTCGATACGTGTACGGTATAAATACGGAAGGAGTACGTGACGAATTAGGAAACTTTCTAATTTTGGAAACTGGGTGTTGACCCAAGTTGACCCGTGGGTGGTGTTGACCCGTTTCGGGCCGTGGGTTCTTTGCCATCTTTGAGCTCGATTCTAGCCTCTTTTTGCCGTGGTGTCTTCATAAAAGTTGTTGGGCTTGAGCTCCTCTTTCTTTTAATAGGTCATTCACTCAATTTGGTTGCCGGATGAACAAGTTATGGCTTGTCAAAGTGTGGGAATTTCGGTGGTATTCTGGCGAGTATTGGCGACGATGGTGGTGGCGGAGGCGGAGGCGGCCGAGTTGGGGGTCAACTTGTTAGGGGTTTTGTAGGCTTTGGGGAGAGGAAACTTTTAGAAGTGGTCTTGCACCTTATCGTGACCGGAGGAGGGAGATTGGAGTTAATGAATTCCGGTGAGGGTTTTCGACTTCAAGGTGAGATTTGGATCTTTTCCGGTCAAAATTGGGCTTAACTTTGAACTAGAAAGTAGTTGGAAATGTTGAGATCTTCAAATCCATGTGTAGTTTGAAATTTTCTGGGCCGATGGAATTTTCCGGCCGAGGTGATTTTTGACAAGTTTTATGTCGTTTTGCTCGGAATCGTGCACCGATCGCAGTTGTGAGATTTATATTTTGAATTGAGCATCGGAATTTGTGGCAAGGTTTTATAGTGTGTTATTTTGATTTTTGACAATTTCGTCGATATTGAGTTATGTGTTTTCGGGAATGGTTGATTCTCAAGATGTGATTTAAGGTTGTGAATTGTGATTTTGAACAATAGTATTTATGATTATTCAGGGGATCGTGATCGTCCGTTTGACGAGAGATTTTCCGTCGGATCACAGGATTAACGCGTTTTGCATTGTGCTAGTCAGTGAGTGGACATTTATTTACACAGTCGTAGCGAGTTCTTGGTTTCAGTATTTATTTCCAGTACAGTATTGAGATTATTTATTGTTTTGGAGGTATTGGTTTATGTTTTATGGGGGATGACATTTACTTAGCATCGATGCATTGACTACTCGGCTGATTACCGGTAGTCCAGTTCCAGGCTTGAGAGATTCGCCTGATGTGTCCACTAGGCTTGAGAGATTCGCCTAGTCTATCACCGTCGGGCTTGAGAGATTCGCCCGACACCTCCATTTATTTTAAGAACTCGCATTATTTTTATGTTATGTAAATGGTGAAAGGCATATGTTTATTTTCGTCCACTCACTCTAACGATTTTATTTGCCTTTCCCCTGGGCTTTTCGGTTTCCGTGCCCAGTTTGCAGTTCGGATTCTGGTGTCGCACGTCACAGTTGGAGGCATAGTATTCGCGCCACTCTTCCTTTTTTAGTAGGTTTCTTGTTTGGCCTACTGTTGTGTATATATGGATATACTAGAGGTCGCTCTGAATACTTTGATGTTTATATTTTCATATGTTTTTCCCGGATTTCTGTAAAGTTACAGTTTTGTTTATTACTTTACATTATGATATGTTTTTGAGAAACCCAGATGGGATTGGTGCCCATGGTTTGGCTTTTGTGGCATAGGATGAAGTGTGTTTTCGGGTGCAGGTTAATGGTAATTCCACGATATAGTGAAACTATACCGAAATTTCTATGGTTTTCGAAAGTTCGTGTTTTCAGAAAGGGTTTGATTCTGGTTTAAGAAACTAAATCGGGGTTGGGTCCTTTCAGCTTGGTATCAGAGCATTAGGTTTTAGGTTTTGTAGACTTCTGTAGTCGTGTTTACTAAGGTTATTTGAGAATGTACAGCATGTCTGGAGCGATGACCCGACCGGCTGGCGGATACTCATCAATACTCTGGGTGTTGTATACTTTCAAATGTTTGAAGTTTCATGATTACGTCATGTTTGTTGTGAATAATGTTTTAATCATTAGGATGCCTCCTTGACGTGTTTTCCGTGTCAGTAAGGTTGTGGATCATGTTGAGGATCAGTCGACGCGCAACTTGATAAAATGAGTTGTGGGTTTGGATGAGCAGTCTGGGTTCAGAGATATGTGTGGCATGGTTTCACTACAAGAAAATGAGTCATCACCGGCGAGATTCCGGCCAACAAGGCCGGCGACCGGAAAAGTCGCCGGTAATGTCCATCATTACCGGCGACTTACTCCGTCGCCGGTAATGTGGCCGGAATCTCGCCGGTAATGTGCCCTAGACATTACCGGCGACTCCAACCGTCGCCGGCAATGTCTAGGGCACATTACCGGCGATTTTCCGGCTGGAATCTCGTCGGAAATGTGCCTTAGACATTGCCGGCGACGGTTGGAGTCGCTGGTAATGTCTAGGGCACATTACCGGCGAGATTCCGGCGTAAAGTCGCCGGTAATGTCTTCATTTCCGGCGACTTACTCCGTCGCCGGCAATGTGTCTTATATTTGATGCCGGATGGGGCAGCTCGATCATTCAATCATTTTGAGCGAAAAAAATCCAAAGAAATCGAAAGAAGGAAAACGTACGCTCTGAAATCGATCATTCGGTATATTGTCAAAATTAAGGCGCGCGACGAAAACTCGATCATTCAGGAAGCTATATATATAGGTACGTAGGTGTATATATACGTATATGTGGTATATATATATGTGTGTGTGTGTTGATCAAATCCAATTCGTGAGATATATATGAAATGTTGTTGATGTACGGTCACCGAAACGAGAAAACAGGTTGTAGTTAATCTTGTGTCTGAATCAATGACTGGTATTATCGTATTGTTATCGGAGCCAGGCTTAACAGAGCCTCCTCCTACCCAGTCAAATACGTTTTGAATTGAAAAAAGGAGAATACTATCATCGAGTACTGAATCGAATTCAGAGATTAGATCGATATATATACATATGCATGCATGTGTTGATTTAATTAGAGTTGAATTGAGAGATCACGTCGATTATTAGTAGTGAATGTGTGTGTATATATATAACTAATACGTAAAATTGTTAGAATTTTCAGGATGGACAAGAGTTGGATGAGCCTCGAAAGATGGGATGTCAGATATCACCAGGGAATTAGGAGTTTTGTGGATTTTGTGAAGGCTAATTGTGGAGACACTACACTTCATTATTGCCCGTGTAAAGAATGTAAGTGTTTCAGCGATCGATTTCGATTTCCCATTGATAAAGTCCAGAGGCACCTGAGTAAATACGGGTTTTGGGATAAGTACACTTGTTGGATTTATCACGGTGAAACATCGGTAGCGGGTCCGCATGATCATGGACAATTTGGTGAGAGGGCTAGTCCACGCTATGATCATGGAGATTTTGCTGAGAGGGGCAGTTCATCCTATGATCCAACATCGATGTTAATCAATGATATGTTTCCTCATGAGAGCGGTGTATTCGCTGATGAAGCACCAAATGTCCCTCCCGTCGTTGAGGGTTTCCCCCATATCGAGCCAGTCGAACCATTACCTGGAGGTCATGTCAACACAAGCGGTATGGACAAGTACAACAACCTGATTGCATTGCAACAGACTCCGTTGTACGACGGTTGTAGTAAGACTGTTCTTGAAAGTGTCATGGGAGTGATGCAGCTCAAAATGGAGAACAAAATGTCTGTCAAAGCTGTTGATTCTTGGTTGAAGTGGACTGCTTCGCTACTGCCACCCGGTCATCGTCTTCCTACCACACATCATAAGGTGCGACATATCCTGAAAGATCTTGGGCTTTCCTACATCAAAATCCATGCATGCAGATATGATTGTATTCTCTTCTGGGGAAAAGATCTCGAAGACCTTGAAGCCTGCCCGGTATGTTTTACAGAAAGGTATAAGTTGACTCCTGCAGGCAACAAGAAAGCTGTGAAGATACTTCGATATTTCCCGCTTATTGATAGGCTGGAGCGGTTGTTCATGTGTGCTTTCACGGCCGAGGCAATGAGATGGTGGGCTGAGAGGAACTTGCCTGACGATGACACCCTTATACACCCTTCCGACGGAGAGGCTTGGAAGCACATGGTCAGGGAGTTTGATCATTTTGCAGCAGAGGTCCGAAATGTTTGGCTAGGGCTCTCATCTGACGGATTCAACCCTTTTGGCAACATGAGTCTTCAATACAGTATATGGCCAGTTATTTTGGTACCGTACAACCTTCCACCATGGATGTGCATGAAGAAGGAATACAATATGCTCACTCTGTTAATTCCGGGCCCGGGTTATCCAGGAAAGTGTCTCGATGTGTATTTGAGGCCTTTGATTGAGGAGCTTAAGTACCTGAGTGAGTGTGGCCACCCCACTTACGATAGGTTCAAAAACGAGATGTTCCAGATGCATACCATGCTTGTTGGCACCATCAGTGATTTTCCTGCCCGCGGTATGTTGTCGGGCAATGTTACCAGGGGTTACAGGGCTTGTTCAGAGTGCATGACGGTTGATTGTTGTAGTCCTCATTGCAGTAAAATTGTTCAGATGCGTCACCGTTGTTGGCTTCCATATGATCACCCATTTAGGCAGGATCCAGACGCGTTTGATGGGACTGTGGAAACAGGTGTGGCACCCAGGCGATGGACAGGGGAAGAAATTTTGGAAGTGTTGAATGAATGTGATTTTGGCCAGCTGAGCAATCATCCTGACATAGTGGCGTCAATTCCAGAAAAGCCCGAAAGGTATAAGTTTTGGACACACAAGAGCATATTCTGGGAACTCCCCTACTGGCCCAGGTTGCCTATCAGACATTACCTAGATGTCATGCACATAGAGAAGAATGTGTGTGAAAGTGTGGTGGGCACAGTTCTTAACTTGGAGGGGAAAACAAAAGACATCCCTAAGGCACGCATTGATCTGAAAGCAATGGGTGTGCGGAAACATTTGTGGTTAAGAGATGGTAAGAGAAAAATGCCGCAAGCTCCGTACACCGTAAAGCCGAAGCATAAGCATGAAATTTTTCGGTGGCTGAGTAATGTCAGGTATATATTCTTATGGCTATGTAGGAATTTGGCCTTAAATTTTTAGCGAAGTATATATGGTTATATGCGAGAAATATAATTGGTCCATATATGTGGCTTTATCTATATATATGCAGGTATCCTTATGGCTATGCAGGAAATATAAGCAGGTGTGTTAACTTCCGGGACAATAAGATGTACGGATTAAAGAGTCATGACTGCCATGTACTGCTTCAACGCCTTTTCCCTATTTTCATTCGAGGGTACATACCCAAAGAGGTGGTGGAGCCGTTGGTGGCCTTGTCAAGATTCTTTCAGAAGTTATGCACCAGGGAAGTTAAAAAAACATACCTCAGGGAGATGCAAGATGACATCATTTTTATCATGTGCAAGCTTGAGAGGATATTTCCCCCAAATTTTTTCGACATAATGCCTCACCTGATGATCCATCTTCCCGAACAATTGTTGCTTACCGGTCCCGTACACTACACTTGGATGTATCCCATGGAAAGGTACAAATGATTCATACATTTGGTTTGCCTATGTTTTTATATGTAAATTCTTATTTTTTAAGTAAGTTAACATGCACTTGTTAACTTGTAGACAATTGGGAGCCTACAAGGACTATGTGAAGAATAAATATGCACCTGAAGGGTGTATTGCTGAAGCATATCTTGCGCACGAGTGTGTAACGTACACAAAAGTGTACTTGGAAAATGTAGAGGACCCCCAACAACAGATGCCGATAGATGAACCACAGTTCAACCTTTCTATCATCTCCAGTGACGTGGTAGTACAGGGAAGGTTGCCAAAGTCGTACAAGTTGGATGGAAATGAGGTAGCCATTGCCCACTGGTCGGTACTGATTAACTGTCAAGAAGTACAATATTGGAAAAACTATCATCTTCACTGCCCTGCTATTGCCGGAAATGTTGATTACCACAACAAGACGTTTGCAAACTACTTTGGTCAATGGGTAAGTATATGTCTATTTTTATATATATCCTTACATAGCATGTATGTATGTACGTGGTTTTGTGGTTTCAAGATGACATAATTTCTTCTGTACGTATTAATATATGGACGTTTTCAGATGAACCATGTAGCAGATGATGGTTACCCAGAGTGGTCAAACGAATTGAGGGTCCTGGCGATGAAACCGATAGCTTCACAAGTTTACTCCATGTGTCAGGTCAATGGCGTGAAATTTATATGTGAAAATCGAGACGACCGACTGAAAACACAGAATTGTGGGGTGATGGTCCATGGTGGGCAGGATGGCGTTGACTATTACGGTGTCCTTCATTCAGTTGTTGAACTAATTTATGGGAACCGCATGAAAGTGCACTTGTTCAAGTGTAGATGGTTTGATACTAGCCTGGAGAACACAAGGACCGATCAGTACGGAACATTTTCGGTGAATACTGCTACTACCTGGTATGAAGATGACCCTTTCGTTCTTGCCTCATCAGTAAAACAAGTGTTTTACCTGGACGATCTTCTTAACAAAGTCCTGTGGAAGGTGGTTAACCATGTTGCTCATAGAAACATATACAGTGCTGCCACACTTGGTGATACCGCAGATGATGAGGAAGTTACTGCATACCAAGAGCCAAACGCTTTTGACATTCCTGAATCATCTACGATTCGCCTTAATAATGTGAGATCTGGGAGTGTAGTTCGAATTACTGGAGCAGAACTTCTCGATGTTAATCCATATGAAGTTGACGCTGATTCAGATGACGAGGAGTGGCACATATTGCCAGAGGTTACCTATGAAACCGAGTCAGACTCAAGTGATGAATATGATTACGATTATCATCCTTAGTACGTTGGAAATTGTAGTCGGAAATTGTAGTCGACAAATGTACGTAGTAAAATGTACGTAGTAAAATGTTTAAGGAAATTGTAGTCGGAAAATGTACTCGGAAAATGTACTCGGAAATTGAACGTAGTCGGAAATCGGAAATCGGAAATTGAACGTAGTCGGAAATCGGAAATTGAACGTAGTCGTAAATCGGAACCGTAGTCGGAAATTGAACGTAGTCGGAAATCGGAACCGTAGTCGGAAATTATACGTAGTCGGAAATTATACGTAGTCGGAAATTGAACGTAGTCGGAAATCGGAAATTGGTCGGAAATTAGTCGGAAATCGGAAAATGGTCGGAAATCGGAAAATGGTCGGAAATTAGTCGGAAATCGGAAAATGGTCGGAAATTAGTCGATCGGATAATAGTCGACAAACCTAGACATTACCCACGAGTTGCTAAGTCGTTGGTAATGTCATTACCAACGAGTTGAGAAGCAACACGTTGGTAATGTCATTACCAACGACTTAGCAACTCGTGGGTAATGTCATTACCAACGAGTTGCTTCTCAACTCGTTGGTAATGTCATTACCAACGACGTTGACCTACCTCGCCGGCAATGGTGGCGGTATAGCTCGAGCTCGAGCTCCTCCTCCCCATTTCTCTTCGGCCTAATTCAATTCTCTCTTCCCTCTCTTAGCTCGAATTTCTTCCCTCTCCCCTCTCCTCAATCCTCTCTTCTCTCTTCCCTCTCCCCTCTCTTCCTCTCCTCCCCTCCTCCTCTTCCTCCTCCCCTCACCTCCGTCGCCGGCAAAGTTGGGTCGAGCTCCACCATGGCAGGTTTGAGCTCACTCTCTCTCCCTCTCTCTCTCTCTCTCATTCCACAATATTTTTTTCTGTATTTTAATTAATTAATTTTTGATAATTGTGGGATGTATATATGTATGCATGTGGACAATATTTGTAAAATGTAATTAAGGTATGTATGAAAATTGTGGGAAAAAAATGTGGATAATTGTGGGGTGAAGGAGCAATATATGTGATGTATATATGTGAAAAATTAATTAATATATATGGAATGTATATATATACGTATGTTTGAAAAATATGGAAAATTAATTAGCTAGGGTGAATTGGATTAATATGTGATGTATATATATATATGCACGAATTAAGGTGAAATTAAGATGCATGATCGATGTATATATGTGTGAAAAGTTTAAAGCCGGAAATGATGTATGTATATATGTTAAGTTATGTGATATAGTACGTTGTTAATTTAACGTATAATAGGTGATATTGGAACCATACCAAATCGGAACCGGAACGGTTTGAAACTGGAACTGTTTATAACCGGAACCGTTTGTTTTCAAACGGTTCCGGTTTCAAACGGTTCCGGTTCCAAACCGTTCCGGTTCTGATTTGTTATAGAACCGAAACGGTTTGGAACCGGAACTGTTTGTAACCGGAACCGTTATGTTACAAATTGTTCCAGTTACAAACAGTTCCGGTTTCAAACGGTTCCGGTTCCAAACCGTTTCGGCAACGATTTGTTATAGAACCGAAACGGTTTGGAACCGGAACCGTTTGGAACCGGAACTGTTTGTAACCGGAACCGTTTGTAATATAACGGTTCCAGGTTCCAAACCGTTCCGGTTCCAAACCGTTCCGGTTCCAAACCGTTCTAGAACCCCAGTTCCCATGACTATTACGGTGTCCATGCCAGGAGGTTTTGCAGCTAATTGGCTTCGGAGAGGTTCCCGAAATAGTGGAGGGAACAGTAGTCAAGCTTCCTCCTCGCCCGCAGTTAGCAACACGCCCAGTGGGCCAATGATGAGTGCTCGCACGAGAGCCTTGCTAGAGGCGCGAGCTGAGGAGGAAGCTGCACGATCAAGAGCCGTGCAACCGGAAGTTGAGCCTCGAGCCTCAGTCTCCAGACGCTCAATCAGCAGACGTCCCTCCGGTGGCAGAGCCTCAGACGAGCGACAATCAACGGGGGCATCAGAAACTCCCTCAATCCGAATGCCCCATATTCGCCCGGTGCCTACTCCCGTTTCACGGGAAACATATGAGACATATGGTGGTGCTGGCGCCTCATCGTCCAGGCCTCGTCTATCTCCGCCGTCCGGTCTCTTCCTACCCGACGAGATTCCTGTCATCCCTGAATTCGATGATAGGGGGATGCCTGTTTATATTGAAGGACGGCCGGAGTTCCTGAGCGTGGAGGAAGCGTATAACTTCCTCCCGTTCGACCCCGTGTATCTTTGGAGTGTGAGGTGCACCAACCAACAAACGGACGATGCAGGTAAATTTTATTTAACATCAGATTGATTACTTAATTATTACTTAAGACTTGCGATAGGTTCAATTAATGATATCAATTTGTTGACATTGTATTATTAGGCAATTTCGTTAATGGGACTGGAAAATGGAAAGGGGCTAGAGGCACCTGCACCGGGAAGAGACTTGAGCAGGCCACCGGCGGAAGGAAAACGCCCATAAGGGCCAATGAGGATGACGAGGTGATCGAGGCATTCGACACCACGCGCAAATATGTCAGCATGCCCGGTGCGATCGTGCGGGACAAGGTCCCAATGCTTTGGCCAGATTGGGAATCTGTGCCTATCTACGTGAAGATGCAAGTGCATAATGCACTTAGTGTGAGTAAAATCGTATTTTTATTACGTAAATTTTACATTTATTAATTAAGTCCGAATAAATATATAATTTTACCTTTTATATATTCATATTGCAGGTGTGGTTTGACGTGGATGAAGTTCTTATTCACACGTGGGTAGAGCGTCAACTACATATGAGGTGATGTGCTTCGACTTATTTGAATATATATCGAGTTAGATTTTTGTTTATCAAGTGTTTTACTATCTCTAACTTTTTTTCCTTCTTTTAATATAGGTATAAAGAGTGGAAGAACGAGCTTTCTTCCCATTACACTGTATACAAGGAGCTAGGCCGAGGTTCCACCCCTAGCGAATTCCGGTTTAGGGAGTACGAGTGGCTGTGGCTGATAGCCCACTTCGAGCACCCCAAAGCTCGGGTATGCATCCTTAATATATCTTTCAAGCCTAAAGTATCGTATCAGATTGAAATAGTTAGTTACTAATTTTTTTTCATATGTTTATCAAACAAGGCGATTTCGAAGACGAACCGGGCGAATAGATTGAAAAACACCAGGGCCCATCATGCAGGTTCACTCAACTACATGGGTTGGTCGACTAAGGTGCAGTAACAACAAGAGGTGAACCCGTTGGTGTATATTCATCAGAAGTTCTACCCGCAGTGCCCTGAAGAAGCGGTAAGTCTTTCGCCTCTCAATGTGTTAATAAAACTATTTTTGAAGATGGAAATAGATTTTGTTAGCTAATACGTTGTTCATTTTCCCTTTTCAATTAGTCGAGAGTGGAGGAGGCGACCGCAGAAGTGACCATGAGTATAGCTCGGACAAACCATCCTGACTGCTCCGAGGAAGAAGTCACCCAGTATGCCTCTTAGATCGATCCGCTTGATCCCCCGATAGCGGCTCGGATCATGGCAAAAGCGTGCGGGACTGGAAAGAATACCTACTACTGCAGGGGAATGGGCTCGGCGGGTGAAAGAGTATTGAAGAACACTTCAGAATACTCTACCGGGTCAAGAAGTTCAACTTCTAGTCGTAACCTCGCAGCGGAGCTTCATAGGACGCAGAGGGAGTTGGAGGAGCAAAAGAGGCAGATGGCCGAGTACCAAATGCAGCAGACACAGGTGCAGGCTCAGATGTACACATGGATGCGGACGATGTACGAGGCTCAGACTACCGGACAACCGTTCCCCACACCTCCCCCAGTCCCGGTCCCTCCCTTCCCTAGCTATCCACCACCACCACCGCACCAGTCAACGCCAGAGCAAGACCAAGGTAGCCACCAGAATTCAAATGAGTACATGGATTACTTCAACCCTGATGACCCGCAAGTTCCTGGACCTGACCTGTAGTTGTAGTTAATTTTTTTATCGTCGTTGCTATTTGTACTGTACGTTGGACATTTATGTTGAACTTGTATGACTGTCTTTACTACGTGTACTGTTGAACTTGTATGATTGTACGGTTTATCCGGTTCAATGCAGGTTATGGAATTGGGCCCAATCCAGAACCGCGTTTTTTTTTCAAAATTTTTTCCCACATTGCCGGCGACATGGACTCGAGTCGCCGGCAATGTCTCAAATTCCGGCCACGGCGGCGCTGCCATTGCCGGCGACTACAAGTCGCCGGTAATGTCCGAGACATCACCGGCGACGGCGTCGCCGGCAATGTCCGAGACATCACCGGCGACTTGAGTCGCCGGCAATGTCCGAGACATCACCGGCGACGGCGTTTCCCGTCGCCGGCAATGTTAACACCGGCGGGGAATCACCGGCGACGTCATTGCCGGCGACAAGTCGCCGGTAATGTCAATTCCGGCGAAAAAAAAAGACAAGGCCGGCGACGGCAGGTCGCCGGTAATGTCTCCATTTCTGGTAGTGTTTGCCCAGTTGTGCGTGTATGAGTGCCTACATGTTGCTTTTGAACAGAGGATTGTGGTAGCTGATAGTATGCTTGAGTCAGAGCATTGCAATTGGTGGGTTGGTATTGTGTGAGTTCTTGTTGAGACTCCATGACCTACATTCAGGGTATTATTTATACGGCAATGGTTCAATCAGGCTACCCAACAACAGAAATATAGAGTGTTTACCAACCTGAGGCAGAGATGTATTGTTCACATGTTTGTTCCAGTTTGCACGTGTTATGTGGCTTCAGAGGAAGCAATGCAGGATGTTCGAGATGAGTTTGAACCTGAGCATCAAAGAGATTTTAACTATTGTGCGTCAAGGCAACTGTGATGACTTTGTTTGCGCTGCACTCAGAGGCGAGGACATTAGAAGGAAAGTCAGATATGCGGTTTCAGACATGTCGATTTAAGGAAGGTGAACTAAGTCGAGATACTTTGATGAGGTTGAGTTCAGGCACCTCAGGATCAATATCTTCATCAGGCTGTGGCCTTTTCGATTATGTTGAGGGTCATTTAGACAAGGCAGAAGATCCGTTTGGTGGAAAAGGGATCATAGAGTAGTGGACTAGTTCCTGTGGCATGAGTCAGGGTGGTCGTTGGTGATCCTTCCATACAGCAGGAGTTTCCATTGTGCAACTTTTACAGCAGGAGTCACTATGGTTTTTTTCAGAGGGCCATTCTCAGTTGTTATTGTGGTGGCCAGGAGGGTCACGTTACGAAGGAATGTCCTCAGTTAGCTGCTTTTCGTGGTCCTGTAGCTCAGAGTTCAGGAGGAGGCCAAGGTACCATTTCTGAAGTTTGACCAATGCAAACTTTTAGACAAGTCAATCAGCAAAGTCGCAATCATCGTGGACGGTTAGTTGGACATGCTAGAGTTCATGTCACGACCTTATGTGAGGGTAAAGTTTCCCTGAGGTTACCATTGCTTGACATCCATGGCTATTATGCTTGCATCTTCACTTCTGGGTTTGTAGAGAATGTTGTATCCATTTGATGAGATTGTGTGTATCAGGTGGGGTATCGAGACTATGAGGTTTGCCGGAGGTTGTGGACTAGCTGCGGAGTGGTTGTTCGTCACAAGAATGTTGTAGTCCTTTGGCATCCATTCGTGCTAAAAGATCTTGTTTAAAGGTGAAAGAAATGCTTTTCTACTACGTATGGTTCAGCAATGAGGCTGAGCTGATGATGAAGCAAGGATGTATGCCATACCTGGTACATGTGGATGATGTTGAGGTTGTTGTACCTGATGTTCGTGATATTGAGGTTATTTGTGAGAATCTAGATGTTTTCCAGAGAATTTATCAGAGTTGAGGGAGTTGCAGATTCAACTTCAGGAACTATTTGAGGAAGGTGTCATTTGATGTAGTGTTTTACCTTGAGGTGTTCCAGTATGTTTTATGAGGATAAAGGAGGGTTCGATGGGGTTGTGCATCGACTACCGGAAGCTGAATCAGGTTTCAGAGAAGAGCAAGTATCCTCCACTTCGAATTGATGGCTTGTTTGATCAGCTTATTGGAGCTTCAATTTTCAGAGATTGATTTCAGATGTGAGTATCATCTGTTTTGATCAGAGGGTCGAGTTTGAAATGGTCAGGTACCTATGAGGAGAGTTACGTGTGGTGGTTAGAGGAGAGGTTGATTACTGCGCCGGTGTTCACATTATGTGATGTTGGTGAAGTGTATGTTATGTATAGTGATGTTTTGAAACTAGATTTTGGTCAAGTTGGGCTGCAACATGGCAATATGATGGTATATGGTTTCAGGCAGTGGAAGCTTTATGAAGTTATGTATCCTATGTATGATTTGGGAGTAGCTGTTTTTGTGTTAGAATCAAAAAGTTGGAGACACTACTGGTTTGGCGTGCAGCGCAGAGCAGGATGTACACTGATTACTTGAGTTTCATCTACTTGCATGTTTAGCCAGATTTGAGCATGAGGCAGCGTAGATGGATGAGGTTGATTCACGACTATGGCTGCACATTTGAGTTCATCTAGGAAAGGCTAATGTGGTTGCACTTTGAATATCATTTAAGGGAGACCAACGTTGTTGCTGATGCACTTAGTTGGAAATTTGGAGTTTTTATGTTTCATGTATGTGTTGCAAGAATCTCATTGTTAGCTGAGTTGCGAGCTACGAGAGCTGAGTTAGAGTGAGATGATGGAGCATTGTTGGCTAGTTACAGGATTGATCTGTGTTACTTGATTAGGTCTGTGAGGCTCAGGATGTGGATTCCTACTGGTTGGACAAGTAGAATGTGATTCTGAATGGTGTTCCAGTAGAGTATCAATTGAGGAATGTTGGCACTTTATCATGCAGAGTGAGGCTAGGTGGGCCCAGAGACGATGAATTGAAGAAGGAGATGCTTATTGAAGCTCATTGTTCTACGTATGTTATGCGTTAGTGGTAGGAAGATGTATCGGATGCTTAGAGTTTACTACTGGTGGCGCAATATGAAGAAGGGAAATAACAGCTTATGGGAGCAGATGCCTGATTTGTCGGCAGGTGAGGTAGAGAGACGGAAACTTGCTAGGAAGTTACAGCCATTGGAGATTTCCGATTAGAAGAAAGATTTCAGTGGGCATGCTGGCATAGCTGTATTTGGCAGAGGTTGTCCATTTTCATGGTGTGCTTGTGTTCCGAGTCTCTGATCGAGATAATCAGTTACAACAGAGTTTTGGCAGGCATTGCAGTGAGCATTGGGGATCAGATTACAGTTTAGAGCAGTTTTTCATCCTCAGATTGGTGGGCAATCTAAGAGGACTATTCAGACTTTGGAGGACATGTTGTGGTCCTGTGTATTGCAGTTCAGAAGGATTTGGGACCAGCAGTTTCATTCTTTCGAGATTGCTTGCAGTATCAGTTTGCAGACCAGCATTGTTATGACATTGTATGAAGTTATCAGGAACAATATTGCACTCTATTGTGTTGGAGTGAGTTAGGAATGAGATGGCTTTTGGTCCTGATTTAGTGGAATGTGATACTGTAGACCTTCGGATTAGCAAGGACAAGTTGATAATTGCTCTTGATCGACAGAGAAGTTATGCAGATGTACGTGAGTATGTTAAATCATTAAGTTCAAGGTTGGTGACTAAGGTTTCCTTGGAAATGTGTGTTTTGTTTTGGGGGGGGGGGTGTGGTATACTTTGCCACGTTATTTTGGTCTGTACTTGATCATGGGGTGAGTTAGTGTTGTGACGTATAGTTTGGCATTGTCTGTAGCGTTGGCCAGTATGTATGTTGTATTCCATGTGGTGGAACTACATTTCAGATTTATTGCATGTTTAGCACTCTATCAGTTCCCTATACAGGAAGACTTGACATTTGTGGAGGAGCCAGTTTAGATTCTGGATTTGAGGGTGCAGATTACAGCACAGAGATATTTCCTATTGTGAAGCCTGATGGCAGAGTCATTCAGTTAAAGTAGTCACTTGGGAGGTTGAGCAGTATGCAGAGGCGGTATCCCTACTTTTCAGTTGGCAGATTTGGAAATTTTGAGGTCGAAATTTTTGTAAGGGGGGTAGATTTGTGACAACCCGAACCGGAAATGGTATGTTTATTGGCTTAATTTGCGAGTTTCGTGATTAGTCGTGATTTTGTTGTAATTGGTTAATATGGCGGGTTTGTTAACGACTAAATTATCGGGCAAGAATTTGATTCGAGTTCCTTCACGAAAGATGTAGAGAATTTAATTTCGAGCTCGTGGGAACTTTCGGATGATTATTTCGAGTTACGAGGAATAAGTTATGAATATTTTTGGTAGTTGGATTTTGTCGTATTTTATCCGTTTAGTTTCGATATGTGTACGGTATAAATACGGAAGGAGTACATGACGAATTAGGAAACTTTCTAATTTTGGAAACTGGGTGTTGACCCATGTTGACCCGTGGGTGGTTTTGACCCGTTTCAGACCGTGGGTTCTTCACCGTCGTTGAGCTCGATTCCAGCCACTTTTGGCCATAGTGTCTTCATAAAAGTTGTTGAGCTTGAGATCCTCTTTCTTTTTATAGGTCATTAACTCAATTTGGTTGCCGGATGAAAAAGTTATGGCTTGTCAAAGTTTGAGAATTTCGGTGGTATTCTGGCGAGTTTTGGCGACGATGGTGGCGGCGGAGGCGGCCGAGTTGGGGGTCAATTTGTTAGGGGTTTTGTAGCCCTTGGGGAGAGGAAAATTTTAGAAGTGGTCTTGCACCTTGCCGTGGCCGGAGGAGGGATATCAGAGTTAATGAATTCCGGCGAGGGTTTTCGACTTCAAGGTGAGATTTGGACCTTTTCTGGTCAAAACTTGGCTTAACTTTGAACTAGAAAGTTGTTGGAAATGTCGAGATCTTCAAATCCATTTGTAGGTTGAAATTTTCTGGGCCGATGGAATTTTCATGCGGCGGTGGAAGTGGTTTTCCGGCCGAGGTGATTTTCGACAAGTTTTATGTCATTTTGCTAGGAATCTCACACCGATCGCAGTGGTGAGGTTTATATTTTGAATTGAGCATCGGAATTTGTGGCGAGATTATATAGTGTATTTATTGGATTTTTGAAAATTTCGTCGATATTGAGTTATATGTTTTCGGGAATGGTTGATTCTCAAGATGTGATTCAAGGTTGTGAATTGTGATTTTGAACAATAGTATTTATGATTATTCAGGGGATCGTGATCGTCCGTTTGACGAGGGATTTTCCGTCGGATCACAGGATTAATGCGTTTTGCATTGTGCTAGTCAGTGAGTGGACATTTATTTACACAGTCGTAGCGAGTTCTTGGTTTCAGTATTTATTTCCAGTACAGTATTGAGATTATTTATTGTTTTGGAGGTATTGGTTTATGTTTTATGGGGGATGGCATTTACTTAGCATCGATGCATTGACTACTCGGCTGATCACCGGTAGTCCAGTTCCAGGCTTGAGAGATTCACCTGATGTGTCCACTAGGCTTGAGAGATTCGCCTAGTCTATCACCGTCGGGCTTGAGAGATTCGTCTGACACCTCCATTTATTTTAAGAACTCGCATTATTTTTATGTTATGTAAATGGTGAAAGGCATATGTTTATTTTCGTCCACTCACTCTAACGATTTTATTTGCCTTTCCCCTGGGCTTTTCGGTTTTCGTGCGCAGTTTGCAATTCGGATTTTGGTGTTGCACGTCGCAGTTGGAGGCATAGTATTCGAGTCACTCTTCCTTTTTCAATAGATTTCTTGTTTGGCCTACTGTTGTGTATATATGGATATACTATAGGTCGCTCTGAATACTCTGATGTTTATATTTTCATATGTTTTTCCCGGATTTCTGTAAAGTTACAGTTTTGTTTATTACTTTACATTATGATATGTTTTTGAGAAATTCAGATGGGATTGGTGCCCATGGTTTGGCTTTTGTGGCATAGGATGAAGTGTGTTTTCGGGTGCAGGTTAATGATAATTCCGCGATATAGTGAAACTCTGCCGAAATTTCTATGGTTATCGAAAGTTCGTGTTTTCAGAAAGGGTTTGATTCCGGTTTAGGAAACTAAATCGGGGTTGGGTCCTTTCAACATTTCTTTTCACTGATTGGTTGCGAGTCTTATTTATATGTTTTACAAGCATGAGCATGCATATGCGATCATGATTTGTTCGAGCATGTGTTTTACGATTATTCATATACAAATATGCATCGACGAATATGCTTATATAATTATGTAATACGAATATGCATTTACATTGTGCTTTAAACGTTTGCATGAAACGATTTATGATTTAGTTTACACAGAGTACAGTCACAGTATATATTGTTGTATCGATATACTTGCCTCTCGGCTGATCCCCAAGGATGTTTACCGGGGGGGAAGGGGGGGGGGAAACCTCTAAGCTGAGGCCTTTCTGGCTTGAATCACGTGTGGGTCTGGAATCCCGTGATTTGGACTGTACTAGCGCGAATCACGCATGCTCTGTACGCGTGAGGAGTTAGAGTCTCCCTCGTGTACTATATCATTTTTATTCATTTAGACTCGCATATGTTTTTATAATATATATTATTCGGCGAAAGACATTATTTTCGTCCACTCACTCTAACGGTTTATATGTCTTTCCCTGGGCTTTTTGTTTTCAATGCCCAGTTTGCAGTTCAGATTCTGGTGTCGCACGTCGCAGTCGGAGGCTTAGTATTCGAGCTACTTTTTTTTCTCAGTAGGTTTCTTGTTTGGCCTACTGTTGTATATTTATGTATATATACTAGAGGTCGCTCTGAATACTCTGATGTTTATATTTTCATATGATTTTCCTGAATTTCTATAAAGTTACAGTTTTTGCTTATTGCTTTAAATTATGATATGATTTTGAGAAATCCGGATGGGATTGGTGCCCACGGTTTGGCTTTTGTGGCATATGATGAAGTGTATTTTTGGGTGCAGGTTAATGGTAATTCCGCGATATAGTGAAACTCTGCCGAAATTTCTATGGTTTTTGAAAGTTCGTGTTTTCAGAATGGGTTTGATTCCGGTTTAGGAAACTAAATCGGGGTTGAATCCTTTCAATGAAATACTTTTGTTAACCGTTGATATTTTATATGGTCAGTTTTTTTAAACAATGGAGGACACCAATTTTGATTCTCGCATTAGGTCTTAAATGCTCAGGTCGGGTTATGTGACTCTTGAGAAGAAGATGAAGATGAAGAAAAAGCATAAGCAAAATCAGACTAAGAAGGACTCAAAGAAGAACCCGCAACCATCTCCTACTTCCCCCACAAAGTGACTGGCGGTGAGCGAGGTCAATCCGGCTAGAAGAAGAAGAAGAAGAAGAAGAAGAAGAAGAAGAAGATGATGATGATGATGAAGATGATGTATGAAGCGGAGAACGAAATCAAGTACTCAGCTAATTATGAAGAGTTTTACGACTTTTTGATGAAAACCTTTGAGCTAGTGACAAAGGCACAGGTCCAGGATAGGATCAAGAGATTAAGGGGGAGCCATCGCACCAAAGCTAGTAAGAAAAAGTACCATCCCACACAACCTCATGAAATCCAGCTTTTTGAGCTTTTCGAAAAAGCTTTTCAGAACGAAGTAGTGGCCAAATTAAATGGTGGTGGGTATCAATAGGCTGGGGCACCACATCATTCGAGAGCCGAGGAGGTGGCTAGGTTTGCTTCGTTTGAGTATGGTAAGGGTTTGAAGTTGTTGGACGAGTCCAAGAGAGCCGAGCAGAAAAAGCTTTGTATTACTCAAGTGGCTAGATCATTATATTGCAGAGCTTGAGCTGAAGACAAATTATGCTAATTAGTTGTTCTTAGAGGCCGTGAAGTTAGGTAGTTAGGGATTTTTTGTTTTGTTTTGAACGTGAAGGTAGGTTTGATGGTCATATTGGAGGATATCTCACTGTGTCGAACTACTTTTGCGTAGATATGTGATCATTATTTTTGTTTGAATAAGTGGCCATTTTATGATCATGTATGTAATTGGTTTGAGACAATGCTGTTAAGAAAAGCTGATTAAAGACAATGGAATGCTTTATATGCAATTTAAAAATATATAAACAAACATACTTACACATGCTAGAAATACAATATAAATTTATGTAAGTGTTACTGTGACGACCCGACCCGACTCAATTTAAATATCGTAAAAATTAATAAATAAACAGATAAATCGATGAAATATTCGATCAGAAAATCAAACTTCGACTAGAAGAACTTACTTAACAAACTTGTTACGACACAACAATCGTAACAATATAAGACACAGTTAAGTTCTCTGTCGACCGCACTGCCACTAGTGGCGACACCCGTCACCACCACCCACCATCTAAGATGACGAAGTTTAATCGACAGACAAACCTCATGACTATGCGATACGAACATAACGACATATAACTAGACAAATTTCTAGAAATAATTTTTGATAGACGCGATGCCACAAGCGGCAGCGCGTGGGCACCATTGGTGACCACCTCTTGTAGTGTAGATTGACATACCACTCTAAAGATCTCAACAAGCCCAACCATATTTCTCAAAGTACCCTAATCTAATTCCACCGAACTGGTCCCAACCCGAGTTGTTTCCCACATTGGTCAATTCTTCTAGTTTTACCCTTTTAATTTAAGTGTAGTAAAATTAATTAAGGTTACAGTTGTAATTGATAAAATGATTTTCTTTTTATCTCTAAAAAACTTGTTTTTCTCCCCCTCTTTTCTGTTGTAGTTTCTGTTTTCTCTCTTACCTTAAATTCAGTTTTCACGCCCCATCTTTCAATAGTTGTAATAAAAAAATAACTGGGTTTTTACGAAACTGTAAAAAAGAAATTATCTTTTTCTAACAATTGCTCATAAATAACGGTTTATATTCACTATATTATATTATTGTATGTTTACTCACACACGCACGCACACGCGCACACACACACACACATTATGAGTCCGCTTTTTTCTAGTTATTTTATATCGGATATGTGGAAGGATTTACATAAGAAAGAACTCACAGAAGAATAAAAGAAGACTCAAGTATCAACTTCAGATATGCTTTTCTCCAATCTCTCATACTAGTATGACATTTTTCCGATCCAGATCTTCTCTCTCTAAGGTTGATGCGTTTCTGTGGGCGAAATTCGTCTTTGGTTTGGTCAAAATGCGTCTAACTTCACTAGATCAACAAAAACATTTTATCTCCACAGACTTAGTGTTAGATTGGAGATCCCACATCGAAATAGGGTAATATGAAATACAATTTAAATGAATGTGAACTATTCTTAATTGTACCGAGGCGTTTTGTGGATAAAATTTAACACCATAAATATAGTTGAGTTGGGACAATATCACTACATGACGGACCATACGTGCCACGCTTGTCGCTATTCAACTTGGTATCAGAGTCAGGCTCCTTTCCAATCATGCTTGAGCCCGATGGGCTCGAATTAAAATTTGGGCCAACATTAGCTGAATAAATTGGGCGTTTGACAAGATGTGTTGGCTTCTAAATGTACTTACACGTGCTAACCTAGAGTTAGGTTGCATGTGAGGGGCTGTGTTGGATTGGAGATCCCACAACAAAATACGGCAAGATGAAATACAACTTAAATGAATGTGGACTATTCCTAATTGTACCGAGTCCTTTTGTGCATAAAAACCAACACTTTAAAGATGATTAAATTAGGACAACATCGGTACATAACATACCCTACGTGCCACACTTGTTGCTATTCAAACTCTTAGGAGGTTGATAGCGTTGTTTCTTTTGCTCCAATATTCATGAACGAGAAACATAATTTTAAAAATTAGCCTGATCATACATTTAGCGAAAAGAATAGGTATTGATCGATCAGCGACAGAGATTTCAAATCCCAACTCCCAATTACCTAACATGCTATACCATGCTGATCCATGAGTTCTATACGACCACAACTATACTAATTCCCATCCATCCTAACGGCTCAACCAACTGTATTTCGGAGAATTATGTTGATCATTGATGGGTTCTTGGTTGTTTATATACCTTGTTTCCTATCTGTAGTGCTACTCTTAAGGGATAAGTTCAAGCAAATATAATTGCAACACAAAACAATAATATCTCCAAGTCGCCGAGACTATCTTTATAAGTTTTAACTAGGGCTGTTAATCGGTATAAACGATTCGGTTATTAGGCCGAACTGAAAATCGAATCATATTTTTTAATCGGTTCGGTTTGATTCGGTTTTCTTGATTTTATTACAAAAAATCGAATGGTTCGATTCGGTTCGGTTCGGTTTTTTTTCCCGGTTGTTTCGGTTTTTTTAAATAAAAAAAACTTTAAAAAAAAATATTGTTTCTTTCTATTAGTTTCGAAAATTCGAAGATCTTCATTAGCTACTTTTTCAATAACTTTGTGAAAGTGTGAAACATAGTTTATGTCAAATCAAATCAAATCAAACTACAACAAATATAATTAGTCACAAATCACACAGTTAAAGTTTCAAACCATAGCAAATGGTCAAATGTTTACCGAAAGTTTACATCACAAATTCAAAGTTTCAAACATCAACAAACATAAACCAAATTCCACACTCCATAATCCAAGTTTAAAACAATCTACAGTCCATCCAAATAAAAATACAATACAAATATCACATAAAAACACTCAATTGAATCCATTCTCAAATTATACTCAACTTGTCCACCATTCTCACTTTCTCAGCTAAGGAGTTTTTCTTTGGCAACTTAGCATTCATTTTCTTAAACCTACAAGAACCCCAATAATCATTGTTAAATATCAAACTATGGCACATACCAAATACTACTTTCATATGGGACAAAGAGAGATATTCAACAACATACCTAACAACATCAAACTTGATTGACACTTGTAAAATGACGTTATTTTATTTATTTCGGTTCAAACAATTCGGTTCGGTTTTTTCGGTTTTTTTGGAG
The DNA here is from genome assembly GCA_946800695.1 of Geum urbanum. Lineage (NCBI taxonomy): Eukaryota > Viridiplantae > Streptophyta > Magnoliopsida > Rosales > Rosaceae > Geum > Geum urbanum. The sequence continues at coordinate 518,279 of OX327008.1, read as the reverse complement.
ATGAAAACCGAAACCGAACCGAATTAATTTTGTTCGGTTCGGTTTTTTTGTTTTTCAGTTCGGTATTTGTTCGATTTCGGTTTTTTCGGTTACGGTTCATTTTCGGTTCGATTTTTGTTTCGGTTTTCGATTCAGTATTAACTGCACTAGTTTTAACTTTACAAGAGGTCACTAATTGCTCGACACATAATTTAAATAAAAGATAAAATAATTAAATGGCCTATAATTCAAATGTATTAATATGAAACGGGTCGGGCCTTTCAAGTCTTCAAATTTTAGACCTCATCTCCTCCCATATATGCGGGACAGGACGAGATAGAATAATAGAAATTCAAAATTTGGTCTAGTCCCGTCCCTAGCAGGATCATTTGAGATTTACGGATTCTTGCACAGCCCAATCATTTCTATATGAACTCTTCTAATCTTATTTATCATATACAAAATAAGAGCAATAAGTCACACTACCAGAAAAAGAATTATACCCGACGATTTTGGAAAAAACGGGTCGACGACTTGCACAGTCGTCGGGTATAGTCACCTATAACCGACGACATAATGATGTCGTCGGGTATAGTCATCGGCCAAAAGACTATACCCGATGACCACCATTGAAGTCGTCGGGTATAGTGAAGAAACCATACCCAACAACCTATAAAGTCGTCGGATATAGTTTGACCATACTATACCCGACGACTTTAATGAAATCGTTGGGTATAGTTCCTTTTATACAGATTTGGGCAGAAGCTCGGCCATTTGAAAACAAATTGCCCAAAAACTTCCAAAACGCTTTCAAATCGTCGGTATCGTTGGAAGCTTTTCAAAAATAGTTCGTGATACTCTCCCACTATACATATATATAGGTATGTGTGTGTGTTAATAATATTGTTGATTTATAGAGAGTTGAGTAATGTTGATTATATATATGTATAGATATGAATGAATGAGAAGATTTTGAGTTGTTTGTTGTGTTTTAGTTGAGTTGAGTTGATCGATTTTGAGTTGATCGAATTGAATGATTGAAATTATGTATATAAATATATATATGTGTGTTAATTTGTAATTAATTAAGAATAAAAGAATTAATGTAATTAATTTGTAGGTTAAAGAGATTTATAGCTATAATGTTGAATTTTTAATTTGTGCATGTATATATATATGTATTAATTTATGTGTATACAATAGGAATTTTGAGGATGGACAAGAGTAGGATTTTCCTTCCAAAATAGGATCAAAGATATGGCATTGGAATGTGGAATTTGTGGAATATATGAAGTGTAATGCGAAGGAGAATAGAATTCATTATTGCCCGTGTACGCAATGTCAGTGTCGCAACGATTTGGTTCGTTTTCCCATTGATATAGTATGGGAGCACCTGAAGAAAAACGGGTTTTGGGATAAGTACACATGTTAGATTTATCATGGTGAAATATCATCAGTAGGTCAGCATGACCATGGGCAATTTTCTGAGAGGGCCAATACATCCAATGATCCAACAATGAGGTTGCTCAATGATGTGTTTCCTTATGAGAGCGGTGTATATTCTCAAGTATAAGATATCCCTGCCGACGTTGAGGGCTTCCCTTTTATTAAGCCAGTCCAGCAATTACCCATAGCTGTCAACACTGCCGGTATTGAAAAGTACAACAAGCTGATTGCCTTCCAACAGACGTCGTTATATAACGGATGTAATAAGACTGTTCTTGAAATGGTCATGGGAAAAATGAAGATCAAAGTGGAGAACAAATTGAGTGTCAAGACTGTTGATGCTTATCTGGAGTTGACAGCTTCGACGCTGCCCCTGGTCATCGTCTGCCTACCACTCATTGTAAGGTGCAACATATCCTGAAACATCTTGGTCTTACCTACATCAAAATTCATGCATGCATATATGATTGCGTTCTCTTCTGGGGTGAAGATGTTGAAGGGAATGATCTGGAAAACCTAGATGCATGCTCGGTATGTCATATCGATAGGTATAAGTTGACTCCTGCAGGGAATAAGAAAGCTGTAAAAGTACTTTTGTATTACCTGCTGATTAATAGGCAGGAACAGTTGTTCATGTCTGCACACACGGTGAAAGCTATGAGAAGGAACGTGGAGAGAGATTTGCCTGACGATGATACCCTCATACACCCTGCAGACAGAGAGGCTTGGAAACACATGGTTAGAGAGTTTTCTCATTTTGCATCAAAGGTCGAAAATGTTTGGTTTGGGCTCTCATCTAACGAATTCAACCCCTTTGGAAACATGAGTCTTCAATATAGTATATGGCCAGTTATACTGGTACCGTACAACCTTCCGCCATGAATGTGCATGAAGAAGGAATACAATATGTTGACTATGTTAATTCCAGGGCCGGGTTATCTAGGAAAGTGTCTCGATGTGTACATGAGACCCTTGATTGAGAAGCTTAAGTACTTGAGTAACGTTGGTCATCTTACTTATGATAAGAACAAAAATGAGATGTACCAGATGCATGCCATGCTTGTTGGCACCATCAGTGATTTTCCTGCCCGTAGGATGTTGTCGGGCAACTTTACTAAGGGATACAAGGCTTGTCCAGAGTATATGACTAATGATTACGGGAGTCCTTATTGCAGGAAGATAGTCCAAATGCGTCACCATTGTTGGCTTCCACATGATCACCTATTTCCAAAGGATAATGTGATGACCCGGAACAGAATCAGTAGTGTAATTGGCTTAATTCACGAGTTAGCGTGTAATCACAGTTTTCTGATAATTGATTAATTTATCGGTTTTGATTACGACTTAATTATCGGCCGAGAATTTGAGTTGAGTTTTTGCTCGAGAGTTGTTGTACACTTGATTTCGAGTTCGTGGGCGGTTCCGGATGATTATTTCGACGACCGACGAATATAATATGAATATTTGAAGTTGCAGAATCTCGCCGAGTTTATCCGTTCGTATCGAGTTTATCCGAATCGTGATTGTTATCCATTTTGGACCATCGATCGTCCCGAGTCGCGAGTATAAATAGCGAAAATAGTTGAAAAATTGTCGAAAACACTGTTCCGGAAGTTTGCCGACGTTGACCAGCGTTGACCGTTGACTTTTCGCGTTGACCAGAGAACCACCGCGGGCTTTGAGCTGTCGCCGTCGGATTTCACGATTCCGACCACCTCTGGCCGAGATATTGGTGTATTTCGAATCCTTACTTGATTTGCTATTGATTAGAACTTGGAATTACTGGATTTCATGCCAGAATGAGTGAGAACGGACGAGATGAAGTTCTTGGAATTTCGCCGGAATCGGCCTTGCTTGGGGGCGGAGCTCCGGCGACTTTCCGGTGTGGATTCTTGGTGGGTTTTATTGGGTTTTGGTTGGTGATCATTTCCCCTTTGGTTTGGAGGGTTGAGGTGGCCCGACGGCGCTGGAATCGAGCCGGGAAGTTTTCCGACCGGTTATGCTTTTTGAAGTTTCGAGTTGTTTTCCGGCCAACCCCGCCGGAATTGATGGTTGTCTCAGTTGGAAAAGTTATTGGGCTCGTTGAGAAGAACCTTGTGGGAGCTTGGCCGCCAGAAAATCTCTCCGGTTGACAGCGTGCCGCTGCCGGCGGCGACGGAGCTCTGGCGACCGTTGACTTTTTGGAAATGTGTCGAGTTATATGTCGTTTTGCTCATATTCGCGCCCTGATCGTCGCCTTGAGGTTTTCGAGTTGATTTGGGTACCGGATTTTCAGTTGAGGGTTTGAGTGGAGATTTCTGGAATTTCGTCGATTATTTTTTACCGTGTTATATATTTCCAGGAACGGTTGGTTTCCTAGGTGTGGTACAATATTATGAATTGTGATTTTGATCAGATATATTTTATGATTATTCAGGGGATCGAGATCGTGCTTCGGGCGAGGAATTTTTCGCCGGACCACGTGATTAGTACGAGTGCGCATTTTGCTCACCTGTGAGTGGACAATTTCTTTTCACTGATTAGTCGCGAGTCTTTAATACACGTTTTTTGAGCATGAACATGCATATGAGATTATGATTTATATGAGCATGTGTTATGCGATTATGCCTATACAATTATATATTACGTATATGCATTTACATTATGCTTTATACACTTGCATAGAACTATTTATGATTTGGTTTACACAGAATACAGTCACAGTATATATTGTTGTATCGATACACTTGCATCCTGGATGATCCCCGAGGATGTTTACCGAGGGAGGCTGTGACACCTGACCCGAGGCCTTTACTGAGAGGGGGGGGGGGGCAGACCTCTGATCTGAGGCATTTCTGGCTAGAATCATGTGTGGGTCTGGGATCTCGTGATTCTGACTGTACTAGCACGGACGTGTCCATGAGTGACCCCGCGGAGTTTTACGATGCACGCTCTGTACAAGTGAGGAGTTAGAGTCTCCCTCGTGTACTATATATATTCATTCATTTTGACTGGCATATGTTTTTATAACATATATTATGCGGCAAAAGACATTTAATTTTGTCCACTCACTCTAACGGTTTTCATGTCTTTCCCCTGGGCTTTTCGGTTTCCGTGCCCAGTTTGTAGTTCAGATTCTGGTGTCTCACGTCGCGGTCGGAGGTTAGTTGTTTGAGCTACCTTTCTTTTCTAGTAGGTTTCTTATTTTGCCTACTGTTGTATATTTTGTATATATATACACTAGAGGTCGCTCTGATATGTTACTGATACATGTTTTTATGTGATTTTCCCCGGATTTTCTATTAAGTACAGTTATGTTTACTGTTTTATGTTATTGATACGATATTGAGAAATTCGGATGGGATTGGTGCCCACGGTTTGGCTTTTGTGGCATAGGATGAAGTGTATTTTCAGGGTGCAGGTTTATGGCAATTCCGCGTTAGTAGCGTTACTCTGCCGAAATTTTTATGGTTTTTGTTGGTTCGTGTTTTCAGAAGAGGTTTGATTCTGGTTTAGGAAACTAAATCGGGATTGGGTCCTTTCAGCTTGGTATCAGAGGATTAGGTTGTCAGATTCTGTAGATTCTTGTAGTTGTGACGCTTATGGTATTTGAGTACATACAGCATGTCTGGAGCGATGACCCGACTGGCCAGCGGTACTCATCAATGTTTCGGGTGTTATGTGTATTCAAATATCTGAGGTCTCATGATTACATTCCTTCTGCTTGTACCTAATGCTTATCTTGTATCAGTAGGATGCCTCCTCGACATGGTCCCCGTGTGAATCGGGAAGTGGATCCTGACGAGGATCACCAGACGCACGACTTGCTGATGCGAGTGTTGCGTTTGGAGGAGGGTTTTGACTATGTGGTCAAAGCTTGTACTGCTGGTGCAATTGTCTTTTCGGGTTCAGCTAATCTAGAGATTTGTGAGGCATGGTTGGTTCAGGTTGAACGCGTATGTGAGCGTCTGCGATTTACCCCTAAGCAGATGATAGTGGCAGCAGTTGGATTACTTGAGTCAGATGCATACTTCTAGTGGGTTAGCACCGATAGAGTTCCAGTTGATACTCCGTGGACTTTGTTCCGAGATTTGTTTATGCAGAGATACTTCAACCAGGCTACCCAGCATCAAAAGTATGAGGAGTTCACGAATTTGAGGCAGGGCAGTTTGTCTGTGCTTGAGTACCGGGACAGATTTACCTACTTATCTTGGTTTACACATGACATGGTGGCTACTGAGGAAGCCAAGTGCCGCAGATTTGAGCTGGGTTTGAACTTGAACATCAAGGGGACTCTGACTACAATGCCTAGGAACAACTTTGATGAATTTGTCAGCGCAGCACTCCGAGGTGAGGATATCGAGAAGGAAAGGCAGATGAGATACCAGCTTAGATGGTTTGAGGAGGGTGGACCGAGTCAGGGGCCTTCCAAGAGGCTGAGTTCTGATACTTCCAGATCGGCATCATCCTCGGGCAGTGGACCATATCGACCACCAGTTAGTGCAATGAGACAGAGACAGAGATATAGGAGAGATCAACCGCAGCGACCACAGTCTGGTGGGGATTCTAGCGGTTCCAGTTATCCTCGGCGTACAGGAGGCACGTTTGCCGTACCGAGGGAGTATCCACTATGCAACTTCTGCAACAGGCATCATTATCGTCCTTGTCAATGAGGCACTACTAATTGTTTTCATTTTGGCCAGGAGGGTCACTATGCGAGGGAGTGTCTTCAGCAGGTGGGTGTTGGTGGACAGGCGGCCCAGAGTTCCGGAGGAGAGCGAGGTGCCACTTTGGGGACTCGACCAGTTCAGTTTTCGGGCCAGGGAGGACAGCAGGGACATCTTCAGCGTGGACGACCAGCCGGGCAGGCTAGGGTTCATGCCATGACTTTACGTGAGGGCAGAGCTTCACCGGAGGTTGTTATCGGTACGTTGCATGTTTTCGGTTATCCAGTACTTACATTGTTAGATCTAGGTACTACACATTCATTCATGTCGTATAGACTATCATCTTTAGCTACTGTACCTGCGTCTCCACTTCCGGGGTTGTGGAGAGTGTTGTATCCGTCTGGTGAGGTTGTGAGTATTGGCTGGGTATACAGAGATTGTGAGATCATTATTGGAGGCCATGGTTTAGCCGCGGATCTATTATTGTTGGATATCGTCGATTTTGACGTGATCTTAGGTATGGACTTTTTGGAGACACATTGGGCTATATTCGATTGTCACAAGAAGGAGGTTGCGTTTCGACGATCAGGCTTTCCCGAGATATTTTTTCGCGGTGAGCCGAATACTTCATTGGCATGTGTGATTTCTACGATGAAGGTGGATCGGTTGATGAAGAAGGGCTATGTTGCTTACTTAGCTCATGTTGTGGATACTACGGCTACTGTGCCGGACATTGGTGATATCAACGTAGTTTTCGAGTTTCCAGATATTTTTTCGGAGGAGTTACCGGGTATACCTCCAGTTCGGAAGATCGATTTCACCATTGAGCTATTGTCGGGCACTGGACCTATATCACAGGCACTGTATCGTATGGCGCCAGCGAAGTTGAAAGAGCTACAGATTAACTTTAGGAGTTGCTGGAGAAGGGTTTCATATGACCTAGTGTATCGCCATGGGGTGCCCCGGTTTTGTTTGTGCGGAAGAAGGATGGATCCATGCGGTTGTGCATCGATTACCGGAAGCTGAATCAGGTCATTGTGAAGAACAAGTATCCGTTGCTGCGGATTGACGACTTGTTTGATCAGCTCAAGGGAGCTTCAGTCTTTTCGAAGATTGATCTCAGATCCGGATATCACCAGTTGAGGATCCGAGAGTCGGATGTGGCCAGGACAGCTTTCAGATCACGGTATGGGCATTACGATTTCTTGGTGATGCCGTTTGGGTTGACCAACGCCCACGCAACTTTTATGGATTTGATGAATCGGGTGTTCAGACGGTTTCTGGATAAGTTTGTGATCGTGTTCATTGACGACATCCTGATTTATTCCAGAAGTGTGGGCCAGCATAAAAAGTATTTGCGAACAGTTTTGCGGACTTTGCGGGACAACTAGTTGTTTGCAAAGTTCAGCAAGTGCGAGTTTTGGCTGGACAGCGTGAAGTTTCTGGAGCACATGATATCGGCTGAGGGAGTCAGCGTAGATCCTAACAAGATCGAGGCTGTGCTGAATTGGAGTAGACCTACCACCGTACCAAAGATCAGGAGTTTCTTGGGTTTGGCTGGCTACTATCGGCGATTTGTGCAGATTTTTTCTCGGATTGCTACTCCACTGACCAGATTGACAAAGAAAGGCGTCAAGTTTGAGTGGTCCGATGCATGTGAGGAGAGTTACTTGCTCCTGAAAGAAAAGTTGACTACCGCACCAGTTCTGACTTTACCTGATGATAGCGGTGAGTTCGTGGTTTACAGCGACGCATCGAAGTTGGGACTTGGTTGTGTGCCGATGCAGCATGGCAGAGTTGTGGCCTACGGTTCCAAGCAGCTGAAACCATATGAAGTCAACTATCCCACCCATGATTTGGAGTTGGCCGCTATTGTGTTAGCGTTGAAGAGTTGGAGACATTACTTGTACGGAGCTCAGTGTAAGATATACACCGATCACAAGAGTCTCACTTACTTGTGGACGCAGCCAGACTTGAACATGAGGCAGCGCAGATGGATGGAGTTGATCAACGACTACGATTGCAATTTCGAGTACCATCCAGGGAAGGCCAATGTCGTTGCCGATGTACTCAGTCGGAAATTTGGAGCTTCGTTGTTCCATGTATGTATGGCTAGAGTATCTATGTTGGCCGAGCTTCGAGCTACGGGAGCCGAGTTCGAGTGGGACGACAATGGAGCTTTGTTGGCTAGCTTTCAGGTTCGACCGGTGTTGGTTGATCAGGTTCGGGAAGCTCAGGATTCAGATTCCTACCTGTTGGACAAGAACACTATGATTTGGAATGGTGTGCCAACAGAGTTTCGGTTGAGTGATGACGGTACGTTACTGTTCAGAAGTAGATTGTGCGTGCCCAGAGACGAGACTCTGAAGAAAGAGATTTTAAATGAGGCTCATTGTTCGGCGTATGCGATGCATCCCGGTGGTACGAAGATGTTTCGTACACTTCGAGCGTATTACTGGTGGCGCAATATAAAGCGGAAGATTGCCGCATATGTGAGCCGATGTTTGATTTGTTAGCAGGTTAAAGCGGAGAGGCAGAAGCCTGCGGGAAAGTTGCAGCCCCTGGAGATTCTAGTTTGGAAGTGGGAGCACATTACCATGGATTTCGTGTATCAGTTGCCACGTACTTCAGCTGGCAATACTGGTATTTGGGTTATCGTGGATCGATTGATGAAATTCGCTCATTTTCTCGCACTTCCGGGGAAGATTTCAGTGGGCAGATTGGCTAAGCTGTATTTGATAGAGATCGTTCGACTGCACGGTGTGCCTGTATCTATTGTTTCTAACCGAGACAGTCAGTTTACCTCTGAGTTCTAGCATGCATTGCATTGAGCCATGGACACTCGATTGCATTTTAGTACAGCTTTTCATCCTCAGACTGACGGGCAGTTTGAGCGGACTATACAGACTCTTGAGGATATGTTGCGGTCTTATGTTTTGCAGTTTCGAGAAAATTGGGACCAGCAACTGCATTTGATTGAGTTCGCTTACAATAACAGCTATCAGGCCAGTATTGAGATGGCACCGTACGAGACCCTGTACGGGAGGCAGTGCCGCACTCCATTATGTTGGAGTTAGGTGGGCGAGCGATGGCTTATTGGCTCTGATCTAGTGAAGAGCACCATGGAGGACATCCAGATTATCCGGGATAGATTGAAGATTTCCTAGGATCGCCAGAAGAGTTATGCGAACGTGAGAAGAAAGAGTCTCGAGTTCGATGTGGGCGATTGGGTCTTCCTGAAACTATCTCCGTGGAGGGGAGTTGTGCGTTTCGGGAAGCGTGGCAAGCTTCGACCACGGTACATTGGTCCGTACGATGTTGTGGAAGTATATCCCAGATCCATTGCATGTGTTAGCGCCACATCAGCTACCTATTCGAGAGGATTTGGCATATGTGGAGGAGTCAGTACAGATTTTCGATTTGCGTGAGCAGGAGTTGAGGCACCGTGTTATACCGCTGGTGAAGGTCTTGTGGCAGAATCACTCGGTTGAGGAGGCCACCTGGGAGACTGAGCAGCGTATGCGGGAGCAGTATCCTCATCTTTTCACTTGACAGGTACGTAAATTTCGAGGTCGATTTTTTTTTTAAGGGGGGTAGATCTGTGACGACTCGGAACAGAATCAATAGTGTAATTGGCTTAATTCACGAGTTAGCGGGTAATTATAGTTTTCCGATAATTGATTAATTTACCAGTTTTGATTACGACTTAATTATCGGCCGAGAATTTGAGTTGAGTCTCTTCTCGAGAGATGTTGTACACTTGATTTCGAGTTCGTGGGATGTTCTGGATGATTATTTCGACGACCAAGGAATATAATATGAATATTTGAAGTTGCAGAATCTCGTCGAGTTTATCAGTTCATATCGAGTTTATCCGAATCGTGATTGTTATCCGTTTTGGACCATCGATCGTCCCGAGTCACGAGTATAAATAGTGGAAATAGTCGAAAAATTGTCGAAAACACTGTTCGGGAAGTTTGACTGACATTGACCAGCGTTGACTGTTGACTTTTCGCGTTGATCGGAGAACCACCGCGGGCTTTGAGCTGTCGCCGTCAGATTTCACAATTCTGGCCACCTCCGGCCGAGATGTTGGTATATTTCGAATCCTTACTTGATTTGCTATTGATTAGAACTTGGAATTACTAGATTTGATGCCGGAATGACTGAGAACGGAGGAGATGAAGTTCTTGGAATTTCGCCGGAATCGGCCTTGCTTGGGGGCGGAGCTCCGGCGACTTTCCGGTGTGGATTCTTGGTGGGTTTTGTTGGGTTTTGGTTGGTGATCATTTCTCCTTTGGTTTGGAGGGTTGAGGTGGCGCGACGGCGCAGGAATCGAGCCGGGAAGTTTTCCGGCCCGTTATGCTTTTTGAAGTTTCGAGCTGTTTTTCGGCCAACCTCACCGGAATTGATGGTTGACTCAGTTGGAAAAGTTGTTGGGCTCATTGAGGAGAACCTTATGGGAGCTTGGCCGCCGGAAAATCTGTTCGGTTAACTGCGCGCCGCCACCGGCGGCCGCGGTCAACGGCGGAGCTCCGGCGACTGTTGACTTTTTGGAAATGTGTTGAGTTATATGTCGTTTTGCTCGTATTCGCGCCCTGATCGTCGCCTTGAGGTTTTCGAGTTGATTTGGGTACCGGATTTTCAGTCGAGGGTTTGAGTGGAGATTTCTGGAATTTCGTCGATTATTTTTTTACCGTGTTATATATTTCCAGGAACGGTTGGTTTCCGAGGTGTGGTACAATATTGTGAATTGTGATTTTGATCAGATATATTTTATGATTATTCAGGGGATCGAGATCGTGCTTCGGGCGAGGGATTTTTCACCGGACCACGTGATTAGCACGAGTGCGCGTTTTGCTCACCTATGAGTGGACAATTTCTTTTCACTGATTAGTCGCGAGTCTTTAATACACGTTTTTCGAGCATGAGCATGCATATGAGATTATGATTTATATGAGCATGTGTTATACGATTATGCCTATACAATTATATATTACGTATATGCATTTACATTATGCTTTATGCACTTTCATAGAACTATTTATGATTTGGTTTACACAGAGTACAGTCACAATATATATTTTTGTATTGATACACTTGCATCCCGGCTGATCTCCGAGGATGTTTACCGAGGGAGGCTGTGACCCCTGACCCAAGGCCTTTACTGAGGGGGGGGGGGCAGACCTCTGACCTGAGGCCTTTCTGGCTAGAATCACGTGTGGGTCTGGGATCCCGTGATTCTGACTGTACTAACACAGGCATGTCCATGAGTGACTCCGCGGAGTTTTACGATGCACACTCTGTACGCGCGAGGAGTTAGAGTCTCCCTCTTGTACTATATCATATTCATTCATTTTGACTCCCATATGTTTTTATAACATATATTATGCGGCGAAAGACATTTATTTTCGTCCACTCACTCTAACGGTTTTCATGTCTTTCTCCTGGGCTTTTCGATTTCCATGCCCAGTTTACAGTTCAGATTCTGGTGTCTCACATCTTGGTCGGAGGCTAGTTGTTCGAGATACCTTTCTTTTCCAGTAGGTTTCTTGTTTTGCCTACTGTTGTATATTTTGTGTATATATACACTATAGGTCGCTCTGATACGTTACTGAAACATGTTTTTATGTGATTTTCCCCAGATTTTCTATTAAGTACAGTTATGTTTACTGCTTTATGTTATTGATATGATATTGAGAAATCCGGATGGGATTGGTGCCCACGGTTTGGCTTTTGTGGCATAGGATGAAGTGTATTTTCAGGGTGCAGGTTAATGGCAATTCCGCGTTAGTAGCGTTACTCTGCCGAAATTTTTATGGTTTTTGTTGGTTCGTGCTTTCAGTAGGGGTTTGATTCCGGTTTAGGAAACTAAATTGGGGTTGGGTCCTTTCAGATAAAGAGGCATTTGATGGGACTGTCGAAACAGGTGTGCAACCCAGAAGATGAACGGGGGATGAAATTTTAGAAGTTCTGAATGAATATGATTTTAGGCAGCTCAACAATCATCCAGATGTAGTGGCAGCAATACCTCCCATACCCGACTGGTATAAATTCTGAACGCACAAAAGCATATTCTAGGAACTTTCGTACTAGTCTAAGTTGCCCACACTACCACATTTTGACCCATTGCCGGCGATTTTTAAATCGCCAGCAATGTTTTTTAACATTACCGGCGATTTTTGCCGGAAAAATCGCCGGTAATGTCTTCTTCTTTTTTAACATTACCGGCGACTTAAATGTAAGTCGCCGGCAATGTCCCGTTGGTAATACAAAAAAAAAAAGACATTACCGGCGACGGAAATTTCCGTCGCCGGTAATGTTTAAAAAATAAAGACATTGCCGGCGACATAATGTATGTCACCGGCAATGTCTTATTTTTTTTTTGCATTACCAACGGGACATTGCCGGCGACTTACATTTAAGTCGCCGGTAATGTTAAAAAAGAAGAAGACATTACCGGCGATTTTTCCGGCAAAAATCGCCGGTAATGTTAAAAAACATTGCCGGCGATTTAAAAATCGTCGGCAATGGGTCAAAATGTGGTAGTGCCTAGATGTCATGCACATTAAGAAGAATGTCTGTGAAAGTATGGTGGGTACAGTGTTGAATTGAGAGGGAAAAACTAAACATGGGCCGAAGGCACGCATTGATATGAAAAGAATTGGTATACGAAAACATTTGTGGTTAAGAGAAGGGAAGAAAAAAATGCCTCAAGCTTCTTACACCATCAAGCCTGACCAGAAGAACGATATTTTTAGGTGGATGGGTAATGTTATGTATCCTTCAGGCTATGTAGGCAATATAGAGAGGTGTGTTAACTTCTGGGATAATAAGATGTACGGATTAAAGAGTCATGACTGTCATATACTGCTTCAACATGTCTTCCCTGTTTTCATTCGATCATACCTGCCCCGTCAGGTGGTAGAGCCGTTAGTAGCATTGTCAAGATTCTTTCAGAAGTTATGTACTAGAGAAGTAAAAAAAATCAGATTTGAGGAAAATGCAACAGGACATCATTTTTATCATGTGCAAATTCGAGAGCATATTTCCCCCAAATTTTTTTGACATCATGCCTCACCTGATGATCCATCTACCCGAACAATTATTACTTACTGGTCCAGTACACTACACTTGGATGTATCCCATGGAAAGGTACGATTCAACATATGATAAATTCTTTAATATAATTATGTATTTCCATAATCCTCACATGCACTTTACAATTGATAGACAACTGGGGGACTACAAAGGTTATGTGGCTAATAAATCTGCACCTGAAGGGTGTATAACTAAAGCATATCTTGCGCACAAGTGCGTAACGTACACCAAGATGTATTTGGGAGCGTTGGAGGACCCTCCACAACATATGCCGGTAGATGAACCCCAGTTCAATCTTTTCTATCCTCTCGAATGAAGTTGAAGTATATGGTTTGTTGCCAAAGTTGTACAAGTTGGAACTGTATGAGCTAGTCATTGCCCGCTGGTGGGTATTGATAAATTGTCCAGAAGTTCAATACTGGAAAAACATCCTTCTAAACTGCCCTGCGGTTGCCGGTGATCTTGAGTACCATGCACTTTACAATTGATAGACAACTGGGGGACTACAAAGGTTATGTGGCTAATAAATCTGCACCTGAAGGGTGTATAACTAAAGCATATCTTGCGCACAAGTGCGTAACGTACACCAAGATGTATTTGGGAGCGTTGGAGGACCCTCCACAACATATGCCGGTAGATGAACCCCAGTTCAATCTTTTCTATCCTCTCGAATGAAGTTGAAGTATATGGTTTGTTGCCAAAGTTGTACAAGTTGGAACCGTATGAGCTAGTCATTGCCCGCTGGTGGGTATTGATAAATTGTCCAGAAGTTCAATACTGGAAAAACACCCTTCTAAGCTGCCCTGCGGTTGCCGGTGATCTTGAGTACCACAATATGGAGTTTGCAAACTATTTTGGCAGTTGGATAGAGGAGGTCGTCCAACACCCTGAAGTCCCCCCTTTGGAGAATACGTTACACAAAGCGTATCCTCAGTGCCCCGAAGATATTGTAAGTCTTATGCCCTTATAACTTAATTAACATATTTGCTATGACATATCTCTAAAGTATTTGCTTAATTAACATATTTGCTATTGAATATTTTTACGTATGTTTACCATTCTAATTTATGTATTTTTTTTCATTGTCAAATAGGCGATAATGGAAGAGGTGACTCCGAAGGTATTGACTTAGATCGTGAGAGAGCAATGGCCTGAGACCCAGGATGTAGACCTCCCCCAGACCATCTCTCAGATTGATCAATCTGACTCGCTTATAGCGGCGAGGATCATGGGTGAGGTTTTCCCACCATGGGGAAGCGGCTACTACTGCAGGGGTCTGGGATAGAAGGGGGACGAGGTCTTAAAGAACACTCCCAGATTCTTACGCAGGTTGATTAGTTCAAAGTCTTCTCATCTACAAGAACAACTCCAGAGGGTGATGGCAGAGCACCAGTGGCAGGCGGCAGAGCACTAGAGGCAGGCGGAAGAGCACCAGAGAGTGTTGAAAGAGACTCGAATGCAGGTGGAGGAGATGGAGCAGGCAAGATTAGCTGAGCAGTCTGCGATAGCTTCATGGTTTCAGGATTGGACTACACAGCTACAGTCATATGGATTTCCGGTCCCGCCTGCACCTGCGATCCCTTTTCCTGCCACGTGGCCACAGGATGATCCCGAAAACAAGGATATTAATGTCGATGTTTTCAATAACATCAATTTGGATCATCCATAGGTTATGGTGTAATATGTGTGAATTTGTGATTTGTTAGTGAATTTCTAATGTGTTTTGCAACTATAATCAAGAATATTATGCAATTGTAGGTTCGGGGATTAGAATTGTACATTTTTCGGTCTTTTTTTCTTCTGAAATTTTACACCATAGCCGACGACTTGGAATTAGGGCATCGGCTATACTAAATACTATACCCGACGACTTAACTTCTGGTCTTCGGGTATAGTCCATGTCCGGTCAACACCGGCCGTTGACTAGTCGTCGGCCATAGTTTTTCCAACGGCCTTTTGTCGTCGATCATAAGACCAACCGCCGGTCGTCGGCTAAATTATAGCCGACGACTTGTCTGACTATAGCCGTCGACTTTAGGTCGTCGGCTAGAGTCACTGTTTTTGTAGTGTCAGTTGCGGGATTACGTGGCTAAAATTGATGGAACTGAACGATAAAATTTTAATTTCTTTTCGGTTCGGTTCGGTTCGGTTCTACGGTTCTAATAATTCCTAAACACATAGAATAAAATCAATAAAAAGTCTAATATGAAATAAAAAGAATGAAAAAAATGAAAACTAAGTGCATCCAACAAGTCTTAAAACTCAAATATCATACATTACCGAAACCTCTTATAAGTTCAAATATATTACAATTTGCAACCTAAATAAGTTACAACTTACAACCAGTTAACTAGAGAATGAATGTTATCATCAACATCAAGTTTTTGAATGTCTTGTTAAATACTTAAATACATTAGAAATAGTAGAAAAGATGGTCAACTGGATAAATTTAGGATTTTTGAGAGTTAACATCGACTTTATATTGTAGAAGGAATAGTCTTATATGTACAAGTCTATAGTATATAACATAGACTTATTAGAATACCAATACTATATTGACATGTGTACTTTTCATATTTTCGTTTTTTTTTGTTTTTCAAAATTTTATAACTTAGGAACTGGAACATTGGAACTTGGAAAAGTATAACTTTACAAAATTTAAAGAATTGAACCGAACCTAACGATTTCGATCAATTCGGTCCGGTTTTCCAATTCTTCGTGGAACCAGTCCCATCACTAAACTCCACTTCTCTTAAAGAATAGTATAGATATGAAACCAATAAAATGATAATCTTTTAATACAATTAATAATTTTTTTATTTAAAAGAATAAAAATATAAATAAATTTTGTGTAAATAATAACTAGCACAAAATATAATGACGTGACACTGCCGATTCATTTGGTATTAGTTTTCTGTATGAAGTATTTGTAACCCAAGCATTCCCTTAATATTGGGCACATTGATCGGGGTGATATCGTTCCATCTTACACATTCACACACATTGACGTTCTATTTTCTATATAAAGTATAGATATTTAAATTTGTATCGTGCATTTTATTTTTGAGTTTTGATTTTAATGACTTTGTCATTAACTTTGTGATCTTGGATAGAGACAACCGAAAATTTGCCCGACCCGTGCCATGCCCTACCCTAGAAATCAGTGACATAACAACAACTACATCCACACAGCGATATCGTGCCACAATAGTCACCGAGTTCTCTATCATTTTAAAATTAAAGGTAGGGTCGGGATGAGATTAAGATGCTAAGCTAGGCTTAATAGGCTCAAATGAGCTGGGTTATAAGAATGGAGGCTTCAAATCTGCAATTCAAGCTCTACTCGATTTGATAACATAAGACTAGGCTGAACTTAAGGGTAGATTTGGTATCCAGTGTTATTGTGTATCTCCTTAGATGTAATCCTTGTCTTGGGCTCCTGACATACCGTGGGTGAGTTTAATCAATGTTATGGTGAGCTATATTTCATGAGAATGACTCGGATAAGGAGGACTAGAAGCATATTGGAAAACTCAGCAACAACAACAACCAAAAGAAACAAAAAAAACCTTAATTAAACAAATTGATTGAATCAACAAATTCAAAATGACAATCACAGCCGTTCAATTCCACTAGGGATAAATTTGTAGTACCCAAAAAAAAGGGTTTATGACCCAAATGTCACTTATACATCATATACTTATCCAAAAATCATCAAACTAGTATTTTCATTCACTCATTCGTTTATTTCACTCATCCACTTGCATTTTACACTATTCATTCACCTTGTCAATATAGTTAGTATCCTTATATGTGATAGATAGTACATTTTCATGTCATATCCTTATGCTAATATAATGGTATCTCTTTTCGAAAGCGTAGTGAGCCGGACTAGGCCCATAATTTGTTTGTTTTAATACTTGCAGCTAAAGATCTATCTTTAATACTCGAAGGTAAACAATTATCTCTTACCATAAAAAAAATTTCATTTTTGAATCACTCGCAATCTAAGTAGAAACTTAAATTAGTTCGAGACTTTATTAAAAACTACAAACAAAAAACCTGACTTATAGAAAAATTAAGAAGGGAAGTTCCTCCTCAAGATAGAGTAAAAGTTGAAAGAAAAATTGCTATAGAGCAATGTTTTTTAGCTGCTTGTCTAAAAGATAAAGACAAATTTGAAGAACATTTGCATAAACTATCCATCTGAGCTTGTTGGTTAGATCCAAAGTTTACTGGTATCAGAGCTTGCTATAGCTCAACAAATTCCCAAAGATGGGAATAATTTCTGAGAAAATAATAGAGAAACTAGATTCTCTATTAGATCTGGCTGATGCAAGGCATTAAGAGTCTCTATCCGAAATCTCTAGATACAAAGAGTATCTAGAAGTTCTTTCGGTGATTAGTAACCAATTATAGAAATTGGAAACTAAAATGGATTAAATCAAAAATCACCGAAAAAAGAAGAAAAAACTATTAACAAAGGTTAAGCCTTTCCAATCAACAGACTGTCATCTGTAAACAATAAGCGTCGAATAACAGGAGCTCCTGGGAAGATTTGGATACCTTGTAATGCCCAGCCAAAACTTTTTGATCCAACAAAGTTGTAAACACTTCATTACACAATAAGAATAAATATGGTGATAGTGAGTCACCTTGTCTAAGACCTCGCGATGACTTTAGATACCCTTTTGGAGAACCACTCAACAGAATAGAGTATTTCACCGTAGTCACACACTGCATCATTACCTGTAACGACCCGAACCGGGAATGGTATGTTAATTGGCTTGATTTGCACATTTCACGATTAGTCGCTGTTAGTCGTAATCGATCGATATGGCGGTTTTGTTTACGACTTAATTATCGGACACGAATTTGGTTTGAGTTCCTTCACAGAAATTGTAGATGATTTGATTTTGAGTTCGTAGGAGGTTTCAGAGGATTTTTTTGATAATCGGAGAATATAAAATGAATATTTGAAATTTTCGTCAAGATAGTCGTACTTATCCGTCTGGGTTTGAGTTATCTGAATCGTGAATTTGGTCGGTTCAATTCGCGACATATAAATATCGAAATAGTTGTAAAATTGTCGAAAAGTTGCATTTGGCCCGTTTGACTAGCGTTGACCGAGCCATACCCGAGTTGACCCGTCCGAGTTGCCAACTCGCCACCATGATTCTTGCCAGAAAACGTCACGGTTGCTGGAAAGAAAGGTAGGGATTTGAAGCTCTCCTCTTCGGCTATTGATTAATGTATGCATTGTGTTGTTTTGTGCTAATTTTGTGGGAGAAATGTGGAGGTGAAGTTGGACGGAATCGATGTGAACTGGGGGAGGTTTTCCGGCGAGTTTCCGGTAGAGTTTTGGGTTGCAATAGCTTGGGTTTATGCTAGGGAAGGAAACCCCTAAGGTATGGAGGGTCGAGGTGGAGCGACTGCGCCGGAATCGGCTGGAGAAGTTTCCGGCGATTTCGGGCCGGACACTTTCGAGGGGGTTTTAAGGTGGTTGCCGGCCGAATTGAGTGATGGTATAGTTGGACTTTGGACTGGGCTTGGGGAGAGGAAGGTTTTGAGGTATGGGTCGCTGGATAATTTCACCGTTGACGCGGCACTGCCGCCGGCAGTCAACTGCGGAGCTCCGGTGAGAGTTGACTTTTTGGGATTTTGGAGATTTTTATACCGTTTTGCTCGTAATTGTATCCCAATCGTAGTCGTGAGATTTTTGAGTTGATTTGAGTATTCTATTTTGAGACAAGGGTTGTTGGGTGTATTTTGGGAATTTTGTTATCCTTGTCGATATTTCGAGCAATACGTCTTTCGAGAACACAGGGTTCTTGACGTATTAGATCTGTATGATGTGTTTCAATATGTATTGATCATATCCCTGTTATTCAGGTGATCGTGATCGAGCGTTTGGCGAGGGATCTTCCGCCGGACCTCAGAGTTGGCCTCGTACAGTGAGTGGACATTTATTTACACTGTCGTAGCGAGTTCTTGGTTTCAGTATTTATTTCCAGTACAATGTCTAGATTATTTATCGTTTTGAAGGTATTGTATATTTTATTGGTGATGACATTTATTTATTTAGCATCGATGCATTGGCTACGCGACTGATCACCGGTAGTCCATCTATCAAGCTTGAGAGATTCTCTTGATATGCCGACTAGGCTCGAGGGATTCGCATAGTCTATCACTGTCGGGCTTAAGAGATTCGTCTGACATGCTACTCTAGCAGGGAAATCGCGATCCGCCGGAATGACGACCTTCATTTATCTAAAGAAATCGTATTATTTTATGAATATATATTGAAAGGACCCAACCCTGATTTAGTTTCCTAAACTGGAATCAAACCCCTTCTGAAAACACGAACCAACAAAAACCATTAAAATTTCGGCAGAGTAACGCTACTAACGCGGAATTGCCTTTACCTGCACCTGGAAAATAACACTTCATCCTATGCCACAAAAGCCAAACCGTGGGCACCAATCCCATCCGAATTTCTCAATATCATATCAATAACATAAAAAAATAAACATAATTGTACTATATAGAAAATCCGGGGAAAACCATATAAAACATGCACTACAAGAAATTGACCCATTGCCGGCGACTTTTATGTCGCCGGCAATGTTTTGGACATTACCAGCGATTTTTGCCGGAAAAATCGCCGGTAATGTCTTTTTTTTTTTTTTACATTACCGGCGATTTTTGTCGCCGGTAATGTCCGTCGCCGGCAATCTCTCGATGGTAATGTAAAAAAAAAAAAAAAAAGACATTACCGGCGACTTCATTTATGTCGCCGGTAATGTCCTTTTTTTTTTTTTTTTTTTTACATTACCGGCGACATACATTTATGTCGCCGGCAATGTCATTACAATCGAGACATTACCGGCGATTTTTCCGGCAAAAATCGCCGGTAATGTCCAAAAACATTGCCGGCGACATAAAAGTCGCCGGCAATGGGAAGAAATGTTGTAGTGATGTATCAGTAACGTATCAGAGCGACCTCTAGTGTATATACATACAAAATATACAACATTAGGCAAAACAAGGAACCTACTGGAAAAGAAAGGGAGCTCGAAGGACTAGCCTCCAACCGCGACGTGAGACACCAGAATCCGAACTACAAACTGGGCACAGAAACCGAAAAGCCCAGGGGAAAGGCTATAAAACGTTAGAGTGAGTGGACGAAAATAAACATATGTCTTTCACCAATTTCACATATAATAAACAAGTATAGTGAGTTCGAAAAATATATATGGAGATCCCAGGCGAATCTCTCAAGCCCGACGGTGATAGGCCAGGCAAATCTCTCAATCCCGGCGGCATAACAGGGGAATCTCTCAACTCTGGTCAAGAGGAATCTCTCAACTCTGGTCAGACTACCGGGATCAGCCGAGTAGCCGAAGCATCAATGCAAGTATGCCATCACCATAAAATATAAAATAATACCTCCAAAAATAATAAATAATCTCAACATCGTATAGAAATAAATACGGAAAAATCACGAACTCGCAACGACTGTGAAAATATAAAAGTGTCCACTCACAGGTGAGCAAAGCGCGCACTCATGCTAATCACGTAGTCCGGCGGAAGATCCCTCGCCCGAAGCACTATCTCGATCCCCTGAATAATCATAAAATATAACTGATCAAAATCATAGCTCACAACACTGTACCACACCTCAGAAACCAACCGTTCCTGGAAACGTATAACGGATACAAAAATAATTAACGAAATCCCCAAAATCTCCACTCAAACCCTCGACTGAAAATTCAGTACCCAAATCAACTCGAAAATCTCAAGGCGACGATCGGGGCGCGAATACGAGCGAAACGACGTATAACTTGACACATTTCCAAAAAAAGTCAACGCCCTCGGCGGAGCGCCACCGTTGACCTCCGGTGGCGGCGCGCCGTCAACGGAGAAATTCTCCAGCGAGGAGAACCCAGTTCTCAAGCTTACATCAAGCCCAACATAATTGTTAACTACCACAAGTCTCAATTATGACCCAATCAACCGGAAAACAGCTCGGAAAACAGACCGAAATCCAGCTCTGGCAACCACCACAGGTTCCACTGAAAATCCATCCTCGTCCAAAATTAACTACCCAGGGAGCTTCAATAGGGTAAGGTTAGTCGAAACCCCATCACCCTCGACACCACAGCTCGCCGGAGCTCCTCCCCCGTCACCGGCGAAAACCACAAACTTAACCTGATTCGAAACCCCACAAATCTCAACCAATTCATACAAACTCAAGCATAATACAATAAAGGAACTCAAGAGGAGTCTACCCATACCAAGGGCGTGGCAGGAGGTGGCCGGAAAATCCGGGTCGGCCGGCGAGTCACAAACGGGTCGCGTTTCACCACGGGTCAACTGGTCAACAGCAAAAGTCAACGCCGGTCAAACTTCCAACAGTGTTTTCGACAATTTTTCGACTATTTCTGATAATTATACTCGCGTCTCGGGACAATCGACGGTCCAAAACGGATAACCATTACGATTCAGATAAACTCGACACGAACGGATAAACTCGACAAAATTCCGAAACTTCAAATATTCATATTATATTTCTCGATCGTCGAAATAATCATCCGGAACCGCCCACGAACTCGAAATCACATGTTGAACAACTCTCGAGAAGAGACTCAACTCAAATTCTCGGCCGATAATTAAGTCGTGATTAAAACTGGCAAATCAATCAATTATCAGAAAACAGTAATTACGCGCTAACTCGTGAATTAAGCTTATTACTCTACCGATTCTGTTTCGGGTCGTCACATATATAAATGGTGAAAAACATATGATTATTTTCGTCCACTCATGTACTCTAACGATTTTATTTGCCTTTCCCCTGGGCTTTTTTTTCCTTTGCTCAGTTTGCAGTTTGGGTTCCAGTGTTGCACGTTGACGGTGGAGGCATAGAGTTTGGATCACACTTCTATTTCTGTAGGTTCCTTGTTCGACCTACTAGTTGTAAATGATGTATATAGGCGTCGCTCTGAATACTTATGTTGTGTTTTCAGTTGAGTTTACTTCTGAATGTTTCTGGATTTCTTGTAAACATTTTGGTTTATTATATATATGATGTCGAGAAATCCAGATGCGGAACGAAGCCCCACGGTTTGGCTTTTGTGGAATATTCGAAGTGTGTTTCTTTACAGGTTCTAATATAAGCTCACGTATTTCAAAGTAAACTCTTGAATATTTTTTTTAAGGTCATGTTTTCGAAGGGGTTTGATTTCGGTTTAGGCAACTAAATCGGAGTCGGGTCCTTTCATTACTTGTATCCACTTCTCCTCAAACCCTAAGCAAAGGAGGACAACTCTCAGGAATTCCCGATCCTTTCATCCGTTTCTACCAAAATCCGCAAGGGATTTTACTAGAATAGCAATAGATATTGGGTGTGGATCACTCCTGAGCGCTCGGATAATTCACCTCATATGCTCTACTTAGCTGCAAAATAATAGACAAGCGTAGAGGAGTTGAGACGGGATTGGCCCGCCTTCTATGCTCTGATGCTTAAGTTAGATAGTGTATAGACAGTAAGTGCTAATGAGCAAGATAGAATAGTTTCGTTACTTCTGTTATGTCATAAATACATTCCTGATATGGATAGTTGAGAGTGACAACTCTCTGCCATATTCGATGTGGGACAAACATGATTATCCTTTTTTGGGTGTAAGGAAAGGCAGTTTGGTACAAACGAGGACAGTTTGAGCTTTTCGCGGGTCGTGCCCTACTACGGCTTGCTGACACACTCAACACGTTGTGGTCCTTAGGGCGTGTGAGGCACTCCCTAAGTGTGATTTCTCCATTGTACCCTTTCAGCTTTCTTTAGTAATTGGTTTTTGGTGCTAAGTATAGTATGTTTATATGGGTTAATGCATGATGTACTAACAAGTCCCCCAAGTCCACGAGTCAAGGATATTGACGTTGATTGGGGAGTTGAAAAAAACCCAAGATCCATAAAGCATCCATACTTAGCACCACTATGTTAGGGCAGCGTAGTGTACCCCAGAGTCCCCTTAACTCCATGATTAAGGGTGATCTCTAGCACGCATTGGGCCTTAGCGAAATTGTGTGAGATGTTAGGCGAGTAGTGCCTGGCGAACTGTGTTAAAGTGCACAACATTGCACTTGAGGACAATGAATGGTAAACGAGGAACAACTTACGCCAGGTGCAGTGTGCGCGAGGTTTGAAACATCAAGCGCAAGGGAAACAAGCATTAAGCAAGGAACGATGTGCACTAGTGTAGCATTTGTGAGGCTTGAAACGTCGAGCATGAGGCTAGTGAGTGTTAGGCAAGGAACAATGTGTACTAGGGCAGTATGTGTGAGGCTTGAAACGTTAAGCAAGAGGGCAGCGAGTGTTATGCAAGGAACGATGTGCACTAGGGGAGCATGCATGAGTCTTGAAACATCAAGCGAATGTTAAGCAAGGAACAACGTGCACTAGGACAATGTGCGTTATGGCCATTTGAGGCCGCCTAATGGGTGACCACGGTGCTAGGGCTATTTTGGGTCCCGAGGGGAGTACAAGTCCCCATGTAACCAATACCGCTAGATCAAGGACCACATTAGGAGATCCACCTAGGATGATCAATTTCTAAGAGGTATGTGTTTGAGAACCGTGGCGATGCAACGCGCACTTTGGCCATTTGAGGCCGACTGACGGTTGACAAAAACATAGGGCTTTTTTGGGGTCTAGGGGAGTTTAAGTCCCCAGGTAGACAATGTCGCTAAGTCGAGGACCACGCCAGGGAACATCCCATCCAGGGTGATCAACCGCCGGGGGAGTCTGTGTGTGAGAACGATGGGTGCTAGGCGCCAGTCGTCTATGAGTGAGAGTCATCCACTTTAGCGCTCGTCTTCTCAAGGCACTTGACTGAGGTGTGAGACGTGTCAGAAAGGTACGCTCATCACCTCAGTAGGTCAAGTGATGAGATATGCGTTAACTGCCCTTAATGAGCGAGGTGAGAACTAGCGGAGCGATAATAGTGAACCCATCCGCTTTGTGGGTGTAGTTATAATGAGTTTAGAAGAGGTGTTAAAGGGGGATATGTGCATGCGTGACACCTGTAGGTCAGTGATGGTTTTGAAGGGTCAAATGTGAGCCAGTAGTCATGTATATTAATGATGTCATTACAGCGGCTTATGAAGAGACGTTTTGTGGTTTGAAATTCAAAAGACATAGGACACATGTTGAAGATCAACGACGTTGTGCAGATATGTGTGGATGATTGAAGAGAGCTGAGGGTGTTTTGCTTCATGGTATATAAGGGCGTTTACCTTAGCCGTTTTTCAATTTTGCACTTCAAAGATAAATTCATAGTCTTTTGCAGAGTTTCACAGCGCTTAAGTGAAGACCTACAGCCCTTAATTCATAGTCCGTTTCCTCAATCTGTACTGCTTAGAAAGGTAAATCTATGCACTTTTCTCTTCTTATGCTATTGTGCTCCTAGATTTGTACATGTTTGGTGCTGGATTTTCTAGGTTTTGATTCTGATTTTCTGTAGTATAGGTGTAGAACCTTCTTTTTCTTTTACCTGGGTATTTTGATGTGATTCCATTCGAAGGGTTTGCGATAAGCGTAGGTGAATGTGTTGATTGATATGTTTGGGTAGGAGGCATTGTAGATGTGGCTATAAAGGTCATTGAAGCGCTTTATGTATTATTGAGTAGATATGGATGAAATGGGGTCTGGTCATGCGTTGTTGTTGTTGAAATATGTGTTGTCTTTATATTGGGGGGAGGTTATCTGCATAGGCGCGTCTGCCGATGGTTGCATGGCTGGAGCGTTCTGGTCTTGATGCATATCTTTTGTTTGATAGATATGGTGAGCTAGCGTGATGGATCCATCAACGTCAGTAGAGATATCGAGCAACGAGTCGTATAGGATTGTAGATGGTAGAAAGCGATGGAAGAAATTTCATGTATCCATGAGCGAGTTTAGTCGAGAAATAGGGGTCTCAATGAGGTTCTATAGTATTAGTTAGACATCGTCGTCGTTGATATCTAGCACTAAATCAAGTCTAGTGTCGTTGAGTCTGAAACCATTGAGTGTTTATAGTCCTATTTATGCTTCAACCCTGTTCTTGAATGCAACTCTAGATATGGTATCAAAGCACCAAGGTGGGGTTTGATCATCAACAAGCATGGCCGAGAGAGATGCGGCAAGAAGAGATAGTAGGGGATCCAAATTTGTAGCACCTGAAGTGTCTGAAGGAGAACTCATATTACCGCAATACACTGGCAAACCATTTCTGAGACAGTTTGAGGACTGAGAAGCGGTATAATAGCCAAAGGCGTCCTGTAGCACAAAGGAGTGTGAGATTTTTTATGATAAATACAATATACCCCGCTTTGTTTATCTTTGTCTGCTAGGTCCTAGGGAGACATTTACTGATCTATCGACATGCTATATATGTGTTCATGAGTGGCATCTACATAACGGGATTCACTTGCCGCTTCATCCCTTCTTCCAGAATGTGCTATCGCATTTTACTATTTCCTTGGGGCAGTGTGGGCCAGTGATGACGAGGGTGTTGATAGCACACTACAAAGTCTTTACGTTGTCAAGCTTGGATTTTCCTCTGATGGCAGAAATTACCTATGTTTACAATACAAGTTATGCCAGGAAAGATTGGGATTACAGTACCATGACTTTATCGCCAAAGAAACCGAAGAAGTAGTGGTTTTCAGATATCCTGTCCTCAGTGACTGTCTGGCATCATAAGGCCTGCTTGGCAAGCGAGAATTGGGAATTTGGGGACGTCCAGGGTGTCGAGGGATTTCCCCGTGTTCCTA
Organism: Geum urbanum; assembly: GCA_946800695.1. NCBI lineage: Eukaryota > Viridiplantae > Streptophyta > Magnoliopsida > Rosales > Rosaceae > Geum > Geum urbanum. The sequence goes on along the minus strand of OX327008.1, from coordinate 492,297 downwards.
CCTCTTTTCCACTGTTAGGTTATTTTGAGGTGCCTGATAGTTTTTCCATTGAGTCACACATTTGTTTTTATGATAGCCAATATACTGACTCCGCTTGTTGTTTATTTTTTGTGTGTGAAATAAGATACGTATTTGTCCCGTGTGGGAGGGAGTAATAATGGTTGGCAAGGGTTTTGTACTACTGGGATCGCCCAAAAGAGTGCTGTATTACTAGGCACTTAACCATCATGATATTATCAAGCGAACAAGGATATTCCGCAGACCTAGTGTGTGTTTGGCTTTGTTGGTTGTTGCTTTAGTTATTTTGCTATGTAATATAGGTGGTGGTCTGATCAGCATCGGCTGTTCTCGTTTCCTCATAGCCAAGAGCGCTGCTGTTAGAAAATTTCAAAAGATGGAGAGGGCTAAGCTTGTAGGGATGTTGGAGCGCATGATGTCTCAGGCTGCGAATACCGCCAAGCTGACACAGGGAGGCGATGTGGTGGGTGTATGACCCTTATCAGACTATGCTTTTGGAGGAGCAAGATGAGTCATTGAGAGAGCTGGTGGTGGTCAAAGAGAAAGCGCGGCAGCTAGAGGAGTCGCTCAAGCTCAAGGAAGCAAAGCTGCTGACGACCAATGCCAAGCTCATGAATTATGTGAGCATGGAGAAACAACTCTGGGAGAAGGTGAAGATCTTGCAAGTGGGCACTGAGAAAGCTTTGGATTCCAAGAGGGAGTTGCAGGACAAATACAACGAGCTTGAGATGGAGCGGAACCTACTGCAAGTGGAAAAAAGATCACTCGAAGATCTTCTTGCCTAAGACACGGAGCGGATGAACCACTTTTTGACAAAAGTAGATGCTCTGAAGGGGGAGGTCAAGTCTTTGAAGACGCAAGTGATAGATGAGGTTGGTCGGGATGAACTGAAGAAGGATTCCATAGAGGCATTCAAAGCCTCCTTCGAATTTGGGCGAAGTCATGAGGAAGCCGCAGAGGTCACTGTCAACACGATGTTTAACTTGCTGAAAAATACCTCCTATTTTGATTGGAAGTGGACCAAGAGGAAGAGAGGTTGGTGGGTTTTCAAGTTTGAACGTGTGGTGCTTTGTATAAATTTCTGTTTGATTCAGTATTTTCCTTTGTATTTTTATTTTCGTACTTCCTTTGTGTTTAATTGGGGTAATTCACCTTGCATGCTCTGCTTAGCTAAAAATAATAGACAAGCGTCAGGAAGTTGAGACGGGATTAGCCCGCCTTCAAACCTCTAATGCGTAGGTCAGATAGTGTATTGACAATAAGTGCTAATGAATATGAAATAATAGTTTCGTTACCTTTGCTACGTCATAAGTACTATCCTTATATGGGTAGTTGAGAGTGACAACTCTCTACCATATTCGATGTGGAACAAACATAATTACCTCTTTTTGGGTGTAATTAAGGAAAGGCAGTTTGGTACAAAGGAGGGAAATTTGAGCTTTTGGCGGGTTATGAGATCTTATTAGCAATAAGTGAATTGTCAGTGATTAACCGACCTAGGATAAAAGCACTCTAGAAGAGTGAGATCAATTTATCAAGTATCTTCTTCAATATGTTGGCAACGACCGTAGAACAAATCTTGTACACCACATTACAAAGGGTGATATGCCTCAAATCAGCCACTTTTGTAGGGTTTTTCACTTTTGGTATCAAACAAATGTGAGTGAAATTAAGGCAACCCAACAACTGACCTGTATGGAGGAAATTCCTAGCAACATCTACCACATTAGGACCAACTGTCTCCCAATACTTTTGAAAAATAGTGGAGGCATGCCATCGAGACCCGATGCTTTAGTTGGACACATCTGAAAAAGCGCTTTCGAATTTCATCTGTTCAATACTACGCATTTAACATAGCATTATCTACCTCATTAACCTTAGGTTGGAGAAGATCTATAGCCCTCTACCTCCGATTAAAATCCATCGATTTGGAGGTGAACATTGAACCAAAGTAATCAATGACTACCTTTTTCATCCCCTTAGCTGTGTCTTGCCACACACCATCATTGTCAAAAAGCCCCTTGACTATCGTGATCTATAGGCAACCACCATACCTTACTGCATCAACACACAACCCAAACTTAACTTATAGGCATTACTGAACATAGTAAACTCCCAAATGTCGTCTAGTAAAGTCAACACTGGAGTTGTGGTAAACCTTGTCTTCAGAGTCTGGAAACTCTCCTCACAAGACTCCGACCATTCAAACTTAACTCATTTTCTCGTAAGTTTTGTAAGAGGTGTGGTAATCCGTGAAAAGTCTTGCACCATTCGACGGTAATGATCGGCTTGACCCAGATTACTTCTAATATCTAGTACACTTGCAGGTTTGCTCCAATTTAACACCACCTCCACCTTGTCAAGATCAATACTTACACGATCTGCCGAAATCACATGACCAAGAAATTTCACATTATCCAACCAAACCTCACATTTACTGAACTTGGCGTATAACTGAGATTGCCTCAATGTCTTCAAAACTGTATGTAGATGCCTCGCATGCTGTTTCAGATCCTTTGAGTAAATCAAGATATTGTTAATAAATACAATGTAGCATATTATGTCCTAGAATATCGTAGAAAGTCATTAAATGACTAAACAAAGTCATAAAATGTCATAGAATGTCGTACAAGGTTAGAAGGTCATAAAATTTCTTAAAAAGTAATTGATTGACTAAAGAAAATCATAAAATGTCATAGAATGACGTAGAAGGTCATAAAATATCATAGAATATCATATAAAGTCATTCAATGACTATAGAAAGTCATAAAATATCATAGAATGTTGTAAAATATATCATCACAGAATGTCGTAAAATGTCTTAAAACGTCATTGAATGACTATAGAAAGTCATAGAACGTCATACAATGTCGTAGAAGGTCATAAAACGTCGTAGAATGTTGTAGAAAGTCATCGAATGACTATAGAAAATCTTAAAACGTCATAGAATGTCATATAATATCTTAAAATGTCATAGAAGGTCATAAAATGTCATAGAAAGTCATAAAAAGTCGTAAAATGTCACAGAATGTCGTAGAAAGTCATAAAATATCATAAAATGTCATAATATGTCATAAAATGTCCGATTAGAAAGGCCATTTTGCGATTTTTTATTTAATTATTTCCATATCAAGACAATTTATTTCTTTATAACCTTCCTTCATTAATATCCCTTACGTTTTTCATGATATATCTATAGACATTGTCAAAATATAGTAATTAAAGTGAAGCATCATATTTATTATATTCTCTACGAGAATATTTTTTTACCTATTTAAAAAAAATACTAAAATTATTTCCAAACAGGAAGCTAGTTTCGCCATTTGTTCTAAATATTGCCAAACAAGAAAGATCTTTTGCAAATGTTTTACTGTTTTGCATTTTTCACTTTTTATTGTTATACCAAGACAATTTATTTCATTATAACTTGCTTTCATCAACATTCAACAATTTATTTCATTATAGAATGCCATAAAATCACCATAGAATATCATAAAATGGTCATAGAATGTCACAAAATGGCCATATAATGTCATAAAACGTCATACAATGTCGTAAAATATCGAAGAAAAACCTAAAACTTCTTAAAAGATCACAAAATGGTCATAGAATATCGTAAAACATCGTAAAATGTCATAAAACGTTATATAATGTCATCGATGTCGCAATATGGCCATAGAATGTCATAAAACGTTGAAGAAAAATCTACAACTTTCTAAAAGGTCACCAAATAGCCTTAGAAAGTCATAAAATGTCACAAAGTGTCCATAGAATGTCATAAAACGTCGTCGAATGTCACAAAATGTTAATAAAAATATTATAAAATGACCATATAAAATGTCATAAAATGCCATAAATACCCATAGAATTTCATAAAACATCATAGAATGTCGTAAAACGTCGAAGAAAAAACTAAAACTTTCTAAAAGTCACAAAATGACGATAGAATATCGTAAAACATCGTAGAATGTCACAAAATGGCCATAGAACATCATATAATGTCGTCGAATGTCACAACGTGACCATAGAATGTCAGTCATATAATGTCGAAGAAAGGCCTAAAATTTCCTGAAAGGTCACAAAATGGCCTTAGAAAGTCATAACACATCATAGAATGTCACAAAATGTCTATAAAATGTCATAAGATGTCATAAAAGGTCACAACATGTCTATAGAATGTCATAAAATGATCATAAAAAATATCACAAAATTGTCATAGAATGTCATAATTAGTCATAGAATGTCTTAAAATGTCATCGAATATCGCAATATGACCATAGAATGTCATAAAACATCGAAGAAAAACCTAAAACCTGCTCAAAGGTCACAAAATAGACTTAAAAAGTTAAAAAATATCACAAAATAGTCATAGAATGTCATAAAATGTCGTCAAATGTCACAATGTAGAAATTGAATTTCATAAAACGTTGAAGAAAAACTTGAAACTTCCTAAAAGGTGTCAAAATGGATTAGAAAGTCATAAAATGTCGTAAAATATAACAAAATGTCCATAAAATACCAAAACGTTGTAGAATGTCAAGAAAAATTTCATAAAATATTATAAAATGATCATAGAATGTCTCAAAATGGCCATAGAATGTCATAAATGTCGTATAATATCGTCAAATGTTACAATATGGCCATAAAATGTTATAAAACGTAAATAAAAAATTCTAAAACTTCCTAAAAAGTCACAAAATGACCTTAGAAAATCATAAAACGTCACAAAATGTCCATAGAATGTCATATAACAATATGGCGATAGAATATCATAAAATGTTAGAAAATGTCTACAGAATGTCATATAACGTGGTAGAATGTCACAAATTGTTCATAGAATGTTATAAAATGGTCATAAAATGTCGCGAAATGGCTACAGAATGTCATAAAACGTCATATAATGTCGTAAAACACTGTAGTATGTCATAAAATGTTCTTTGAAGGTCATAAAACGTTATAGAATATTATAAAATATCATCGAATATCAAAAAATGACCATATAATGGCATAAAACATAGAAGAAAAACCTTAAACTTCCTAAAAGGCCACAAAACGTCGAAGAAAGTCATAAAACGTAATAGAATGTCACAAAATGTTCATAGAATATCATAAAACTTTGTAGAATATCACAAAATGTACATAGAATATCATAAAATAATCATATAATGTCACCCACTGCCCATAGAATGTCATATAACGTCATAGAATGTCGTAAAACATCAGAGAAAAACCTTATACTTCCTAAAATGTCATAAAAGGGACTTAGAAAGTCATAAAATGTCATAAAAATATAACAAAATGTTCATAGAACCTCATAAAACATCGGGAAAAAAACCTAAAATTTCCTAGAATGTTACAAAACGTCGAAGAAAGTCATAAAACGTCATAGAATGTCACAAAATGTCCATAGAATATCATAAAATGTGGTAGAATGTCGTAAAACGTTGTAGAATGTCACAAAATGTCTATAGAATGTCATAAGACGTCATAAAATGTCACAAAATGTCCATAGAATGTCATACAATTGCCATAGAATATCAAAAAATGGCTATAGAAAGTCACAAAACGTCAATTAAAATCTAAAGCATCCTAAAAGGTTACAAAATGGCCATTTAATAGCATTCGACGACATTATACAACATTTTATGACCTTCTATGCACATTTTGTGACATTCTACAACGTTTTACGATACTTTATGATGTTTTATGATCTTCTACGTACATTTTGTGACATTCAATGACGTTTTATTTTCTTTTTTGGACGTTTTGTGGTTTATTGTAGAATTCAATGACTTACCACAGTATTTTACGATATTATATGATGTTTTATGCCGATGTTGCGAGTTTCTTGAGTACATATCATTTCATTAACATAATTAATACTTTAGGCATTTGTAGTTCTACTACGAAAATAAAGTAACAAATTGTGTCTCTAGTACTACCAAAAATATAAAAATGAGGAAACTATAATTTTTCCAGAAAGAAGAAGAAGAAGAAACCGAAGGCGCTAGCTCGAGCCTTATTCTCTTAAGAATACAATATTCTAAAAATAATGCTCAAATCATACTCTCAATCTCTAAGCCAAGCTTGAACTATGGTACACGACTAACATGAGTAATATAACTAATTTTATACTAACATAATCAAGCAAAACAATCATGGAAATCTAATTTTGTCAATAAAAACTATGGATGAACAACTTATGAAACTTAAATATACTATATAGTAATCTTGAACTTCGTACATGACAAGCACTAGGTGACTCTTAATTGCAACATACAAGATGCATTTGTATGTCGAGTTACCAAACAGAAAGATAAAATTGCTATTTCAAGCAACTATTACCGAATGGGAAGGTAAATCTGCCAATCACATTTGTTTGAAAAGTTTTCAAATAGGAATTAACGATCGTCATTTTAATGACGGTCTTCCCCATCAAAGTAGTACTTTTTTTTACGCTTTAAAACCGTTAGAAAAACATTTTGACAAACAAGAAAAAAACAATTTCACCATAAATAATAATTGTATTTTGAATATAAATCATTCTATACATAGCATATAAAACTCAGGACATCATTGATCCATACGTCTCCCGATGATGTGATACAAAATTCTTTCATCTTTGACTCCAACATCAATCTATGTTACCAAAACAACTGTCTTAAATATTTTCTAATCAAAATACAAATACAAGCAAACATAGTTTTATAGTTTATGAATAACAAAACTGATACCGACTATTATGCATTCATCAATATAAGCTGTGGACACTCTTTATTGATCAATAGTCAACTGAGCACAAAGACCAATAGAAATATTGTAATGACCCGAACCTAACTTAGTAACATAATCTTTGTTAGTCGAGTTAATTATCGAGATAATTACTATATGATATATTTATCGATATTCGTCGCAACTAAAAATTGACTTTTTATAAGTTATGATCTTGGACTCGCTTTCTTCATGGAAGTTATAGAGGATATTATTGAGAGCTCGTGCATATTTTTGTTGGATTTTTTTGAGGTATGACCTAATTTTTATGAATTTTAGAAGTTTGGAGTATTTAAGTAATTTTTTTTGAAGTTACCATTGGTCATAATTTCCTGACCATTAGATCAAACTGTGGATTTAACTCTAACCATTGATTTCATTTTGATTAAGGGTATAAATACCTAGAATCTACCTGCTTAAGAATGGTTCTACCCGGCTAACCCGACTGAAAATTCAATCCGAATATTTCACTCGTCGAATCTTTGTCGTCCGACCACCTTTGGACGGCGCTCAGGTCAGAAAATCTTTCTCTCGTCGTGCCCTGCATCCCTTGACCCTCAAAACCAACATGCACCGCCGCTCGGGAACTAATTGAGGCCGAGAAACTTCTCAGTTTCTCTGGTTCAGCTCCGTCGTCGGCGACCCTTTTCCGGCTAGAATTGGGTAGCCAATCCATGAAGCTTTTTAAGCCCTTGCTTCCAGGAGTCAAACTCGACTATTTTTTGGGTTGCGTCGTGGCCGTACGACGTTGTCCGACCTCTGGCGATTTCCGGTAAACCCGCCGACTTTAGAGGTATTTTTCGACGACTTGTGATCATTTTCTGGGATTGTCGTAGTTAAATAGATTGTTAGTCTTGAAGAGATGTTTAATTTGGTGTACAAATCGATCTTTTTGGTGCAGGCTGGCGCCTGTGGTGGTGCATGGACCTCCATGCGTGGTGGAGCTCCGGCGGCTAGAACACCTTTTTCTTCACGAGAAGTTTGTTTATCCGATTTGTGATGGTTTTCCATGTAGCTTTATGGAATTCGATCAATATTAGTAATGTTTCACTTTATGAACAGGTTTCGAAGTGACTCAACATTCGACAATGTCGATTATCACATGTCGGGTCTACGCTGACTTTATATGGAGGTTTAGTGGTACGGTACGATGATTAGGATGATGACGTGTTTAGTCGATTACAAGGATGACTAAGAGTAGCAATTTACGCATTCGGGAAGGTCATTCTCCGATCGACATTTCGTCTTGGATTTGTTTATTAGTTTAACTAGTAAACTAAGATTAAGTCCTAACAACTGACCATAATCTAGAAAATTCTACGAAAATTTTGACATAACTTTCCCTGAAACTGACACTACCAAAAACCTGCAAGAAATACACTTCAGAGATTAAATCCCACAAACAAACTGTGGACCACCATTGTCCATCCGGATTTCTCAACATATGATATGAACAAAATAAGAACTCAACTCAGGAATTTAAAAGCATTTTTACAAGGTACTGATTCTGAATACAAAGGAAAGTAACTCTACGATAACATGAGAAGCTGACTTTGCTATTTACATAAACACTCTATTTACACGACTCCTACAGAAGTAACATCATACAACTAGTATTCAGAGTGACTTCTATTTACATAAGCTAAAAAAAATAGAAACTGACAGTGAGATGAGACATACTGCTGAAGGGATGACTAGTGAGTGGACTCGAAACTTTCGACGCTACCAAGCACTCTCGGGATATAAACTGCAGCCTGGGCGACAAAAACCGAAAAGCCTAGGAATGACATTAAAACATAAAATGTTAGTGTAAGTGGAAAAAAATAATATAATCAGCGTAAATCAATAAAACTGAACTATCATGCCTTTCCGCTGATTTTTGTAAAATAATGAGAGTTCAAATCTATTCAACTGAAATAAAATGGAGATGGTCATTCAGAGTGCTTGTTCTAACCTAGAACGCTTATAAAAATAAAAAGTAAGGTGATGGGATCATTTAGGGTGTTTGTCCTGACCTAAGACAATCTGGGTCGGGTAGGATGTTTGTTCTAACTTGATCTGACCGGCTATCTGGTAATAAGCCAAATAGTTAGGGCATCGATGCGACTAAATAAACCATGACAAAGTAAACCTCAAAAAAATGCTTTGAAAACATATTGTAAAGCGTAATGCATAGAATCATGAACTCTCTATCAACTATGAAACTAAAGGTTCACTCATAAGTCTGCGACTATTGTATGGGTCTAGCGGAATTCTCTTTGCTGTTAAGATCACGATCAGGATGTCTTGTCCATATGGATACATAATATCAAAACAGGTAAAACTATGTAAATACGTTCAAAAAAATAACCCTGAAAGTCCCGTCGAAGAATTCCACAATCTGCCTCATTGGAGCTCCGTCGTGGACTGCGGCGCGTGGGTTTCACGACCCTCATGTGAACCTCTTCCAATGGAGGTGTTCGACCCCACGTTGGAAATCTCTCCACGAGTTCTACCACTTTTCTAACTTGACCGAAGTTCAACTCACTGATGTTTGGCCGAAATTAACCTAAATAGACCGGTAGTCACTTTTCGACGGCCGTCACCAATGACATCAATTAACTCCTCAAAACCCCCATCTCCTTAAACCCAACCTAACCCCTAGACCTACACGCTCTAACTTGCCCTCACATGGCCAGAAAATCAAACAAAATCAACTGGCCAAAACTAGCAGGCGAACCCTTCATCGTCGAACCTCCACCGTGGAGCCTTGACGGACCAAAAAATTGACACAGAAAGACTCAGGGGGAGGAGAGGTTCAAAACCCCTCAACTCCCGACCCCTGAATCAAGTTGGAGCACTGCCACCGACAGCGACGACTCCCACGGTTAAAACCCGATTCGGGTGGTTCACGAACTTGCAAATCATCCAAACATATGCACACCAATCAAACAAGGAAGCCATGGGCTTCAAATCCCTACCTTAAATGTCGCTGGAGGTGGCCGGATACGGTGGGTCGATATCGGAGACGGTGCAGGTCGGCAGAGAGAAACGAGTCGAGCTTGGTGATATTTTTCTGATTTTCCGATTAAAAATCCCAAAATCCTCCTATTTATACCCTCAAGAATCAGATCAGATCAACGGCCTAAATTCAATCTCATCGCGATCAAACGGTCGAGATTAAATCGACTAAAAATTAATTTATTTTTATTTATATCTCGCGCCAACTTCCGATAAGCATAAAAATTAGCTCGCTTATGTGAAAAATTCCCTGAAAATTCCTACAAGCTCAAAATTAAGTACTCTACAATTTGCGTCAAAGAAAGTCAAATCAAATTCTTGTCCGGTGAAAAAGTCGTTAACAAACTTGTTAATGCGACTAATTTGCTATAAAGCTTAATATGTCTCTATAAGAGCGTAATCTCGGTTCAGGTTGTCACAATCTACCCCCCTTACAAAAATTTCATCCTCAAAATTTACATACCTGCTAGAAAAGATGAGGGTACTACTCCCTTATATGTTGCTCTGGTACCCAAGTGGCTTCCTCTACTGTGTGATTCCTCCACAATACCTTCACTAAAGGAATGAGCTTGTTACGAAGAACCTGCTATCCGCTAGACTTGTTTTAGGTTATTGTTTGATGAATTTATTGATGTTAAAGATGCTCAAATTATGTGAATTTTATGAATCATGCATTTATTTTCGGGTAGAGGAAAGAAGGCGACATCTAAGAATCGAGAAAACAAGTCTAGCGGCGACAGTTGTAGGTCCGGCTCGAACAACCGGCTTCACTAGCCTTACTGCAGCCCATAAAACAATCGTCACCGATGAACCACAGAGCGCGAGGCAGCTTTTGTTCTCCAACAGGAGCCAGACGTCTCCGCCCGGCTCTATGGGTCCTGACCCTTCACATCACCGTATGCCAGACATAAGTCAGGTGTTGAGTATGCCTAGTTATACGAGTCCTACTCCTTCGGGTCCTCGTATGCTAGAAATGAACCAGCCAGAGCCAACTCCAGGTCCTTCTCCCTGTCATGCTGGTGGTTCAGAGACATCGTCGTCCGGACAACAAGGAGGTGTCTTCCCTTCTCACCTCTATTTCCCCTTGCATAACGTACTTGCCCTGCCAGATTTCAATGATGCGGGAAATCCTATACCAGCTGTCGATGATGAGGGAAACCTTATTCACATCCACCCAAAGGAAGCATATGTCTTTTAGCTTTTTGATACACCTCTGAAAACTGTGAGGATAGTAAACGCACCGACGTCAGAATCAGGTAAATAGTAAATATATGCATTATTTGATTCCAAACTTTCCAATAATTTGTATATTAAATTGGGTGATCCTTTTTTTTTTTACTTTGCATTATGCGACAGATGTCGGAGGGGAGAAAAAAGTGAGGACCAGAGGCCTTGTTGTGGGGAAGCAACTTCAGAAGGACGTCGAGGCCTATAGGCCACTGGTCATAGAGACCGACGGGAAATGATTGGTGAAAGAGGGAAACATTTGTAGGAGGTACTCTGACATGGTTGGAAGCATTATCCGAGACAAAGTCCTTGTTCTATTGTCAGAGTGGCCCTCAGTTCCTTAGTCCGTGAAGAACCAAGTGAATAATGCGATGTCAGTGAGTTAGATATTCATTATGTATGTCTACTTATATTAATTAATTCCTTTAAAATATAAATATACTAACATAAAAAAATTAGACATTATAGGTGTGATTCAATGTTCGGGAGGAACTTAAATCCACCTGGGCAAATGAGGTTCAAGAAAGAAGGTGACGGGAGTTATATAATATATATTTAGATATTAGAGGGATCATGTAATGTATTTCTAATATTTGTGTCGCATATATAGGTATAAAGAGTGGAAGAATGAGCTCTGTAAGTTCTGGAAGAATAATAACATGCTCAATGACCATTCGGGTACCCCTATGGAGTTCATGCTTAGGGAGTACGAGTGGAAGTGGCTTCTAATCCACTTTAATGCCCCATGATTTGAGGTATATATTTAACATCATATGTATTTACTTGTGGATAATTTGGGGTTGATAGTTTCTAAATCAATTTTTTCAATATATATTTATGGAACAAGGCCATTTCCTCCATAAACGCAAGGAACTGAGCAAAGAACACGGACAACTATCGTGCCGGTTCTAGATCCTATGCGTCTTATAGGGAGGAGGCAGTGACCCAACACCCTGAAGAAAACCCGTTCGTGTGGATGTATGAAAAAACGCATCCCAGTCCCACGAATAAGTTGTAAGTATTGTACCCTTACAACTTTACAAATTGCTTATATATGTATTTTCCCTAACTTTTTTTAAATGTATGTTTACTAATATGTTATTTTGTTTTCCTTGTCAATTAGGTTCATTTAAGGGAAACAGCTAAGGAGGTGTTGACTCAGATTGCAAGGGAGCGAAACCCTAATATCTCGGATGATAAGCTTCCCCAGGCCATATCTCAAATCGATCAATCTGATTTAAGGGTTAGGGCGAGGATCATGGGAAACGCTTTCCCACCAAGAAGGAGCAATTACAATTACAAGGGTTTAGGACAGCAAGGTGATGGAATATTGAAGAACACGCCTGGTTTCCGATGCAAATCGGGATCTTCCAAGGCCCAACTAGAAGAGCAACTTCGTAGGCAGACTCAGGAGTATCAGAGCAAGATAGAAGAGACTCAGTGATGGATGAACCAGTAAATGGAGGAGATGCGTCAAGAGATGGCATGGCAGTAGCCTGAGGAGTTAGCTTGGATACAAGCTGAAATGGGTAGGAATTTTGAAGGCCTGAGTTCAACCCTTCAGGCACAAGGAATAAATGTCCCGGCCCAAGGTTGGACTCCATGGACTCCATCTAACCAGCACCCTCACGATGCCCCACATGAGTAGCAGAATCCGCCCGATGATGGTAGTGAGCCATCTTATCTCCGCAACTTTGATTTTGGCAACCTTTAGTTTATATGCATATGTGTTTAAAAATTATACGCTAAATTTTTATAAGTTTGTGTTTTCTGTTGATTGTGAAGTTGTTATGCGTTGTTGGACATTGTGGAAATCAAAATATATGTTTGTTGGCCATTTTGAAACTGCAGAATCTGAGAATGGTAAATCCAGAATTTTCAGTTTGTTTAAACCACCATCGTCGCTGTCTCCGCCACCTCTGTCACAGGCGAATTCCAGCCGAATTCCCCCATTCCTCCTCTTCTGGCCACCAAAGTAAACAATCCACCCACCAAATGAAAGAGGAGCTTAAGCCCAACAATTTGAAACCAAGACCACGGCCGGAGGTGCCCGGAAAAAGGCACACCACCGGCAACAAGTTTCATGGCAAAACGGGTCGGTTTGACCCGTGGTCAACGCGGGTCAAACCAAGTTTCCAAATATGGAAACTTTTTACTTTCCCAAAACGGAAACCCATATATATACCCGTGATTTTGCGACGAAACGTTTTCCGATATTTTCGTACATTTTTTGCTGACCAAGACTTCTTCGTTATAACTCCAATTTCAACACTTAACGGAGCTACAGACTCGTATCGACAAACTCTACGACTTTTCGCAAATAAATCTCCCAGAAAATATAATCGGTAAAATTCTGATAAATACCATCGATAATTACCGACGGTAAAAATTAATTACCATCGCCGATTAACAATAAATAAATCGTGAACCAAGAATTTATTGGAATGGGTTATTACAGTATAAACATGTAATACAACTCATATCACACGATCATTAGTCCTAGATCTAGGGTTTTTCTGTAAGTAAGTTTGACCTAGATCTATCAATAGACAGTTTAGAAAATATTTACCTTAATAGGTATTGTGCTCGGTATAACTGGTATACTTGATGAAGAAGAAGTTCTTCTGAAACGATTCCTTGGAAGTTGTGCAATCTTGTCAACTTCTGAAACTTTGTGGGATTCGTTGAAGAAGGAAGGAGGTCGACGATGGGACTTGGCTACTGGAGGTGATCAGCGGCGGCGGTGGTCTTTGGCAGAGGCGTTGTTCGGCGGCGATGATACTTTCTCTAAGTTTAGAATTTTTCTATCAACTCGGAGAGTTGTGCCGATAACGTGCTGCAAGAGAAAGTAGAATAGACAAAATTTAGTTACTCTTCTCATTGATAAAATGTCTTAAATATAAGCTGATATAATCTGTTACAATAACTATTCCAACATAACAAGAATTCTCTGTATCTATCTAATTAATATCCATATCTAACTAGGATAAGACACACACCAGGATTAATGGGGAATAAATCTCCTTAAAGATGAATTAATTTTCAGATATTTATAAAAAAATTTAAAAAATTCACTTAAGCGACGAAATATATATAGTTCGTCTAAAAAACAACTTAGACGACGAAACAAACTTCGTCGTCTAGATTTTTAGACGACGAAAGTTTACTAAAAAATGACAAAAATATTCGTCGTTTTAGTGAATACGTAGACGGCGAAAGCAAAAATTTGTCGTTGTCTAATATGTAACACTTAGACAAGGAAATTTTAAGGTTTTTGTAGTCTAAAAGTTGATTTTTTTTAAAAAAAAATATTCATTAAATGTTGATTAATTCATGCTAATTATTAATTAATTTAAAATTCGTAATAAATAAATAATTTATTGGTGGTAATGGAGGTGGGGGTGTTTTGTGTGGTGCTGAGGTGGTGGTGGTGCCGAGGTGGTGGTAGTGGCGGTGGCATGTGGTGTGGTGGTGGTAGTGGTGATGGTGATGGTGATGATGGTTTGACTGACAGAGAGTGAAGAGTAAAACTTGGGAAAGATAAGAGAGTAAATTTTGAGTTTTATAGCCAACGACTTGGGCGATGAAATCAACAAGTTTCGTCGCTTAAGTGATTTGAATTTTAGTCAAAAAGTTTGGCGGAATTTTTTTCTTTGACAGAGGCGAGGAAACTATTACATTTCGTCGCCTAAGTGTTTAAAATTTTCATAAAACCCGCACAATATTTTCGTCGCTTAAGTAATTTGAATTATTTGCCAAAAAATTTGGTGGAAAAAAAACCCGCCAACTTTTTGACTTAAACAACGAAACCTATAGTTTCGTTGCTAAGTGATTTAAAATTTTGAAAAAAATTTAGGCCAAAAAAATGCCACGTTATAGATTCGTCGTCTAATATTTTAAAATTTTGAATTATTTTTCAGATATTTATAAAAAAAATTAAAAAATCACTTAGGCGATGAAATATATATAGTTCGTCGCCTAAGTATTTTATATTTTCTCCAAAAGTTTGGCAGAAAAAATAATTTTTCAGATATCTAAAAAAAATTTTAAAATAAAAATTCATCTAGGCGATGAAACTATATAGTTTCATTGCCTAAGTTAATTTAATTTAATTTTTTATAAATATTTAAAAAACTAATTTTGGGTAATTTCTTTAAAATCATAAAAAAAAATCAATCATCAGATGTAACCATTACATTTATATAATATTGTAGAAAAAAATTCAACCCAATTCGGATTAGTTTAGGATTCGATCGATTGAATGTAGTGATTATATATCGAAAAAATAGTTAAAAAGACGGAAGTGATCGTAAGATATAATTCATAAACCTGTTTCCAAAGTTACGGGTCTTTGTTTTGTTGTAAAAACTTAATTTATCAACTACATAGAAATTAATTGAAATTTGACATAAAAAGTTTATTTAAGACTAGAAACTTGTTATATATCTACTCATGTTGTATAACTTAAGTGTTTGTATGTCTATATTCACTCCACATCAATATTAACGAAATTAAATTTTGACAAAACAACCATTATATATATATTCATCACAACATAATATGTAAGAGATTGAATTTACAGTAAATATGAAGTTCGTTAAGGGTTTAATCAGTGTAGTCAACTATACATCCGAAATTTCAACGAAACAGAAACGTTGATATACGAATCTTCGTAACTCCAATTTTCGAACCGTCAACATTCACAGTCTAAAAATTATTTACTCTATGCCCTCGACGTAAAAAATAATATGCATTTTAAGATGGTATACATAGTCGACATGCTCTTTGATCGGAGGCAATGAAATTCATCTTAGACGAAATTGGTGTCGCCGTCTATGTGACCACTTAGACGACGAATTCTGCCAATATCGTTGACTAAGTGACCACTTAGATGACAAATTATTCAAATTTCGTCATCTACATGTTTAAGGGTTAGGGTTTAGGGTTTGTGATAGGGTATGGACTTAGATGACAAATTGGAGGACATTTGTCGTCAAAGTGTTTACGGGTCAGGGTTTAGAGTTCAAGGTTTAGGGGTAAGGGTTAGGGTATGGACTTAGATGACGAATTAGTAACTATTTTGTCGTCTAACTACGATTACTATGGCGACGAAATATTTAACTTAGGAGACGATTTTGTATTTTTTCGTCTAAAGATTTCTGAGACGACGAATTTATTCTTTTTCAGACGACATTTCTTGTTTCGTTGTCTAAGTGTTACTTAGACGACGAAATTTTTGTCTTAGGCAACGAAGTGTGGTTTCGTCATCTAAGTCGTACTTAGGCGATGAAACTTTAATGATTTCGTCACCTAATTGGAATTTTTTTGGTAGTGAGTACTCTCTGTTTGGAGAGAAAATATGTGTTCTCTCCTAAATAACAGCCCATTTGAGCATTGGAGTTGCTCCATGGCCAAAGTGTTGAACTTATCCACTGACGAGCCAATGTTCTAGTCCTAGTACTCATATGTTCGTTAATTGAAAACTATTTGCGACAGGTAAAATTTAAGGAGGTGAACGTAGATGCTTGAGTGAGAGGAGAACTACAAACCGCGACTTAAAATGAAGTCTTTCTATTTCAAAAGAAGATGAACATTAGAGACTTGAGGGCTGAGAAAGTAACACCGAAAAACCCTAGGAATAGGGTGGTTGACGTGCGCTGTCATTCGGCGGTTGCCTTGTTGAGAGATCAGGTTAAGAGTCGCCTGCATTAGAGGGATCTTCGCCTGTGGCCGTTACTATTCGATACACGACGAAACCAAGGTGGGAGGTGGTTGTCGCGTGACGATGTGGGGAAGGGATTTCTAGGTCGAGGAGGTGGTCGATGGCGGCCAAAATGTGGTAGGATCCATTCATTGTAGAACGGGGCTAAGCCTCATTCATTGAGGCGCGATGGTGGCATAGAACCAATGATGTGGTGGAGGCAACAACCATAGCTTTGGTTGCAGCTTGTGATGCTGCACCCAAGACGAGCTCGACTTCGGCTTCAGTGATAGCGTACTGACGTCGGCAGGCATGGGCCATCGGTTAAAGGACGATGGCGATGGAGACCGGAACCTCGTCTGGCTGGCAAGACCATGGCAGTGGGATTCAAAAGAGACAAGGGATGGGCTTTGGCTGGTTTTCTTGATGCGGCCCAGACTGAACTTAAAGCTAAACTTTATTTGGGCAACCCTCTCACGAATGGATAATTGGGCTATTCCTGATAAATCATTTGGATCTTGGATCTGGCAACCAAACATCGTCCAAGGAAGTTGTGCGCGACACGCTGCGTAAAGGAATTCGGTGGCACTTGCGATAACAAAAGTTAATGAGCGCCGAATTGTGGTGATGCAGCATTTTTGGGGTACATTGCTAGATAGGGTGTGGAGCCCCCAAATTTTTTAGTCTTAATTCTACACTTAGTCCCGTTTAGTTATGTTGTTGGGCACCCGTTTGAATTGTAATAGTGAATGTTACTTTTGAAAGGTTATTTCTATCGGGTCGGTAATCGGTATTCTTCTTTGTAACTTATCAGCTACCTATTATACTGTTTTACATAAAAAAAATTAAAAACAAAAACAAAAACATTACTTAATAGCAGATAAATATTGCTAATCAAGTTTTAAGTCTAGTACAAAAGCACTAATACTCATGATAATTGAAGATTTGAGGAAACAAAAAATATAGAAGAATAGTAACTAACGGTCGCTGTGAAGATTTCAAGTTCGAGCCTTCATTGATCTCATACATTTTTTTTTTTTGAAGTTTTGAGGTTTATGATCCGAGAGTAAAAGGGAGATGACTAGTTTATGAGAAGAAGCAACTAGTTTGGAGCTATATTGAATTTTTTATTCTTCTTAATCCAACATCGTTTTGACTACTTTGAAAATGAAACAAAAACAACACAAAACAATACAAATAGCATAAATAGTTTACTAATAGCATAACTAACGTATAATCAGTCACTAATTCATTATTTTTTTAGGGTAAACGAGAGGCTTCTATTTCAAAAGAAATCAGTTTGTACAACTTGCGGCTACTACAGCCTCTAACGTCTGGGGTAAAGTTCCAAACCAGACCTGATTCCAAGCAAAAGTTAAACTAAACTTGGCTAAACTATGAGCTAATGTATTAGCCTCTCGGTATGCATGCACCAACACACTCCCTTGCAGTTGGGGAAGTAGCACAGTAATATCATCAAGAACCCTCGCGAGCTCTGAATGATCCTCTTTGGCTTGGTTAACAGCCTCCACTAACAACAAGCAGTCTGATTCAATAACCACACTATGCAGCTGGTTATTTACTAATTCATTACTTATGTTAACTTGACATTTTTTATTGGTAAACAATAGAAGTTACTGGTTATAGAAAGAGAGGAGCTCTCGACAACAATTAATGAAAGAGTTACTTTTAACTAGACATCAATTTCTTTAATACACAAATTGAACATAGTTTAACAACAACTAGCCAGATGGTGAGGTAATAACGTAGTAGTATAAATGAAAATTGAACCTCTTATCAGAAGAAAAAAATGAAAATTGAACCTCACAACTTTATCTACCAATGTGACATATCCTCATCAAGCTTTCTTCTGTTTGGCAAGTGGGGGAAAGAGAGCACGAAAAACCCAAGCAGCCAATATTGCTCCAATGAAAGGGCAAATCCAATAAACATAAAATTGTTCCCATGTGTTGTGTTGGTTGTTTACATACGCCCAACCATACGCCTGCAAAAAAGACGGATGAATCATGTTATGAGTAAGGCCATCAAATACCACTAAAGAACAAAGACCCTATCTGCTCGTTTAAGTTTATCAATTCTGGCTATTGGTCAGTTTTGCTACCCTTTCATCATAGTTACATTGTAGTTTCCATCTTTTTCTATTACCAAACAATGTAAAAGTGGATTTGTTTATATCAAATTCTCTTACAATACATGATTGGATGGAGGAACTCAAATAGATCAAATAATGTGATGATATGGTAGCAGATCAGAAAATTTGCAAAGGGTTGCAAATTAACACTAAACAAAGGGTAGAACAGGCAATTAAGACAAGAAACACAAGCAGAGGAATCAAAACAAATAATTTCATCTTATCTGTATAAAAAAACCACACATATACAAGAACCAAAACACATCTATATGCATGAAATGATACATTATACACAAAAATAGAAATTAAATACATTCGATTCTAATATAAGGTTGATTTTTTTTTCCAGAAAACTTAAGAAAAGGCGTGCAATTTCTATTTGAGTGAACGGAAAGTTGGGATTATTATGCATGTTGGAATATGACTGTAACATTGCATTGCTTGATGTTTTTAGAATTACAACTATTCCAAAGTTCCTAGCATGTGCATTGATTTCTATTAATAAATCACGCTTTCCATCTGTATCACCTCAAGGTTTCTCTAGTTTTGCACTGCAGTTCAAACTTAATTGCAAAACCCCATAAATAAACATCAAACATACTATGGTATCCTGGGACACATTTGCTGTACAAACCTGAGAGGCCTATGAGAAAATGAGCTTGTCTTCATGTTGTAGTATCATATACCAGCGTCTGGACTATCGTTAAGGTGTTAAAGAATAGTGTGTGCATCATTTTAACTACACATTAGTATTGTTTCATCTTGATTTTTCTTTTAATATAGCAATAGGAACTAATATTTTTCAAAAGTTTTTACTTTATCCCATTTTCTTGTTATTCACAAGTCCATAAAAAAAATCAAATCAAGGGGAAAGATTCAATAAGTATCCATCAATTGTAATGTCCCAGCAGATCAACAATATGCAAACTGATATTAGTACCTAACTACCTATACAAGAGATCATGGGGTTTGCTTCACAACAATGCAAATTAAAGCTACATGAGAAAGACAATAACAGTTAAGGGATATATAGGCCATCTAATCTTGCAGAACAAAATTTATGAAATTTGCTTATCAATGCAAAAAAAAGCTTTAAATATTCAAAAAAAAAAATCTATTAGAAACATCAAGGGATGTTGAATTTGAATTTCTTAATGTTGCAATACGACGACAGCTAGATCAAAAAGAACAATGCTTTCTACTATGTGCGATGTGTGGCTCCTGTACAACAGCTTCTGCAGTTGTCTATATTATCCAAATTCATTCTGATAATTCTCCAAAAACCAAAATAATCATGGGAAGAATGCTAATATATAAAATACCATACAGTTATATTTTAGTAATGGCAAGTTCCTGTTTTGAATCTTGATACGAGTTTGTTTTAAATTCAGTGTTGGTTTATTCTCGTATGATTATCTTTTTTATTTCCAAAATAAAGTGTGTAATCTTTTTGAGATAACACGCCAAGTCCATTCCAAAATCCACCAGTTAAAAAATTTCTAGTAAGCTTTTTGACATAGCATGTTGAGTCCATTCCATAATCCACCAGTTCAAAAATTTCTAGGAAGAAAATATATAGAGGAAAAAACAAGTGGAGGATTTCTTCAAACACAGAAGAATTACAGTAGCCTATGGGATAGAAGAGACGAACTATATTTCATAACAAACTTTCATTAAGGAGAAACATCAATGAAATCTAAAGGATACAGCAATTAATGCATCCACAGTAGCCTGTCATTTTATAATAATATGCATAATTTGATTCTGTATTTGTTAAAAGAAAAGTCGAATAAAACCACTCAATAGAGAGACAGAGTTAAAAAAGGTTGAATGATTCTTATCTTCAGATTTCAAAACGGGAAAATGATTTCAGAAAGGGAGGCATATGATCGTTTAAACACGCTAGCAAAACAAAAGGGAGAAACGGAGTTTAGTGCAGCCATCTTATAGTGGGCCTTAAGATGACAATGATAGGTGGAACAAATGACAATAAAATTAATATTCATAGTGTGAGCCACTGCTGGTACAAAAACAATGTATAAGATCTTGTATCGTGTTGTGAGGTAAAGCTATTAGCTTATTGAGCTTTAGTTAACTGCTGCTTTTAGGAACTATTCAACCTCCTATACATTATGTTAAATCTTCTATTAGCTGTTTTGACGTTAGAGTGGCTTCTTGTGTGTTCTGAATACTCCCTTCAGTCTCTTGTATTTATTTTTTCAAGCAGTTTCCCGTCAAGGTCAAATCTAGCAGAAATGCTAAAGATAGTGTTTGGAGATGAAAGAATGAGAGCTCTCTGTGGTGAGGACTTTCTAATCAGTGGTTTATAAGACTCTTATTTGATTATATTTTGACACATCAACATTTCAATATTTAGTTATATATGAGTAGCTCATTTTTGCAAAGTTTCAACCAAAGTAAAAATCATTGAGAGATTTACAATCGTTATTTATCAATTATGGACATAAGTGGTTCAAGTTTGACGAATTTGCCATGTTCATTGATTTCATCTTGTTCAACACCTTAACAATTTTCAAACTGGATGAAAATTTATAGAAATGATTTACTTATATATAATTTATATATCTAACAATTGAACTTCCAAAATGTTGTTGGAAAGTGGGTCATATAGGAAGTCCTCACTATAGAACTCCTCAATGGATTTCCCATGAAAGAACATATAACGTTTATGGTGAACAAAGAGAGGTGATTCTAACAGAGCGTCCATATGGGAAAATAGATTAAATAGACAGATCAAAACAACAAGGCGTACTCCAATAACTAGAGGCAATAAAGTTCTAAATTTCCTTCATTATTTTCCTACCATTACCTTCAATATTATGCTAGCACTTTTGTAACAAAGAGATGCTAACGATACAAGCAGGTGTATTAGCCAGATTCATTAATTAGTACGAAAAGAAAAGGCAAAGGAGGGAGGGTCGTTTACTTACATTAGCAGGATTCATTGAAGGCCCAGTGTAGACAGAACCAGCAACAACCAATGCGACAGTTACAATAGCAAGTAGCAAATTCTTGAGGAATGAACTACGCGGACCCTTGAGTAGGATTACAAGAACAAGGAAGGTGATTAGGAAAGTCAATACTCCCTCGGCAATAGCTCCGGTGTGTAAGTCGACTTTCAAGGCAGGTCCTCCAATCATGTGCTTGTAATGAGAGGGCATCACTTCCATGATGGCCATAGCACCACCCACAGCTCCCAAAGCCTAAAGTTTGCACAAAGTAGTGAAAATCACATGAACAAAACAAACAAACTCACTAAGGATGTACATATATATATGATGATGATGATGATGATGATGATGATGATGATGATGATGATGATGATGAATAGTTCGAATAGAATAGAAACAGAATAGGGTTCGAGAGACCTGAGCAGGAAAGCGGAGAGCGAGGGAGAATAGTGTGTCGGAACCAACGCCGGCGGCATAGAAAGAAGCGGTGCCTGTAGGATTGAAGCTGGCCCCGCCCAAGGCGTCTCCGATTACGGTGAAGACTGTGACGAAAACGAAAATAAGACCAGTGGTGATGCAGAGAGAAGGCCAAAGCTGCTGGTGGCCTGGAAACCCAACTGCATCAACGATTAGTGTCGTCAACAGTCCCAGCGTCGATGCGCTAAACACCCACATAAACGTCAGCACAACATCTCCGATAGCAGCCTTGATCGCACCCATCTCGCCCTCAGAGACGTCCCTCCGTAACCTGTAACCTGATTGATAGACACTGCAGGGTACGGAAGGAGGGATAGACTAGGGAAAATTCTATTGCACTTGGCCCGTTCTCAGTACGGCCCAGTCACTGTGTGCTGCAAGTGACTTTTGTGTTGGAAAATATTTTCTTATTATAATTAGAATATTCTTGTAGATAGGAGAATTGGGATTTTTGTAGATATATTTTATTTTAAGAAATTGCTTGTAAAATTATATTAACTCTAAAATTAGAATAAATAAAATTATTGAATTCTCACTTAAATACTTTTTTACTTGACATGAAAGCCGAATTCTTGGATTTTGAAACTTTGAATTGAATTAAAACTTTGAATTTTTACTACCACAAAAATTTCCTCTGCATCCAAACCCTGAAATTTGAAAAAATAGAAGCAGACCTAGAGAACCTGAACCTAAACAATGATTTTGCAATCGTCGACAACAATTGGAGGAGAAGCCGACCAACACATCCATAATCATCAACACTTCCACAACACCATCCAAGACAACTCATCTGTTTCTACCGGCTATCTCTTAACAGAATCCAACTATTCTAGTTAGTCTGCTCTCATGAAGATTTGTATCAAAGGACGTAACAAGTTTGCCCTTCTCACTAACGTTGCTCATGTTGCTTCCTCCACAGCATACCAATCATGGGCCGTTAATAATGGCAAGGTGAAGTGTTGCCTTATTGAAAACATGTCTTCTGAATTGTGAAATCGGTACCTTCGATTGTCAATAGCTAAGGCATTAAGGGATGTTTTGTACAAGACTTACCATGAAGAAATCATATGAAACCCGGATCTTTGAACTCCATTGTCTATGTTTTTGGGCAAAACAGAATAGAATATCTCTTTGCGCCTACTACAATGAACTTGTCGGATGGCTGAATGAGATGGATGTCTGCAACATTATCATGAAACTATTGATGGCATTGTGCATGAATCTTCATTTATTGCCCGTTAACGAGTTCACATGTTTTTTATGGGACTTGATGCTGAATTCAATCAAGCTTGTGAAGAACTCTTGAGCAGACGGGTCATATATGAATTCAATCAAGTTTGTGATGGGCCATATATGAATCTTGAGAAAACAGGTCATATATGAATTCAATCAAGTTTGTGATGGACCATATATGAATCTTGAGCAAACGGGTCATATATGAATTCAATCAAGTTTTTGATTGAACTCTTGAATTCAATCAAGTTTGTGACGAGCCATATATGAATCTTCATATACGGCCCGTCAACGATTTCACGTGTTTTTTATGGGACTTGATGTTGAATTTAATCAAGCTTGTGAAGAACTCTTGAGGAGAGAACAAAAGTTGGATCTTGAGCAGACCTATGCCAATGTCAGACATTTTCAAAACAACCGAGTCATGCTCTTTACAACTCCATCAGAAGCATCTGTCATGGCCACTGCCACCTAGTGTTGTCAACGCTACAAATTCTCGTCGATGTCAGGGTCATCCTCCTGCCTTTTCTGGTCCTCCTCGTTCTTGTGGAAATCCTCCAACTAAATTCCCTAACCTCACATGTACTCATTGCAAAGAGGTTGGTCATACAAAAGAACGGTGCTATGAATTCCTTTGGTATCCTGAATAGTGGAATTTCTCCCAAAGTAGTTGTAACCACCACATAATCATCTGAACAACAACCATTTGCACTAATTGTTGAAACAAGTCAAGGGAGCAAGGCATCTTCTCTCACTACATTATCTGTGGATAGATCTTGGATAACTGATACTGGTACAACTGATCATATGACAAATAATCCTAGTGTTGTTGATACCCTTAAAACTTTCCCTGAACATGTTATCTCTAGTGAAGGATCTGTGTAACTCTCTAATGAATTAATCATTGATTCTGTCCTTGTACTGCCATCTCTAGCATATAACTTATTATCTATGACTCAAATCACTAAAGTCTTATCTTGCCTTGTAACCTTTTATCCTGATTTATGTATTTTTCAGGACATTCTAACAAGAATGACTCTTGGTTATAGTGTTAGAAGGGGAAAATTGTACTACCTGGAGTTGACAAGTAGTTTAGTCAAACAAACAGTATCAGTATTACGAATAAAGCCAAAGAAGCGGTGTGGTTATGGCATCGTCGCTTATGCCATTTGAATTTTTGATATCTTAGGAAGTTATAACCTCAGTTGTTTTCAATTATTGAAGAGTCAGATTTCAAATGTGATTTTTCTGAACTGGTCAAGAGCCATCGTATTACTTATTCCCCAAGTTTGAATAAATGTGCAGTTCCCTTCATGAAAATTCATTTTGATGTTTGGGGTCCTGCAAGAATTTCTTCTCATTTTGGACATCATTACTTTGTGACTTTTATTAATGAATGCACTAGAATGACATGGGTGTTATGACCTGAAACATCATTATACGATAATCGGAACTTATGTGGTTATTCGTTAATTAATTACGTTAATTTTTTATGGTAATTAGTCTTTACCGTCAGTAACTTTTGCTGATGTTTCGTCGAGATTTTATCAACTATATTTTTCGAGAAATTTCTTTGGATAAAATTGTAGAGTTTGTCAATACGAGTTCGTTATCACGTCCAGTGTTGTGATCGGAGTTACGACAAAGAAGTTATGGTCAGTAGAAATTTTATGGAAATATAGAAAAACGTTTTATCGCAAAATCACAGGTATAAATACAAGTTTTCATTTTGGGAAAGTCAGAAATTTCCATTTTTGGCAACCGGGTTGACCCGCGTTGACCACCTCCTTCGGCCCAGTTTTCGCCGTAAGGTTCTCACTGGAGGTGAGCCTTTGGTCGGTCACCTTTTCCCATGAAATTGATCGGGTTTTGTTGGGCTTGGGCCTGTCTACCATTTGGTGGCAATATCTCTGACGTTGGTAGCCGAAGAAGGGAGAATCGAGGCCAAGAAAGTGGCGATTTCCGGGTTGATTTTCGCAGCGACGATGGCAGCGTTTGCGGCAATTTTAGATGTCCAGGTTAAGGGGGGTTTGAAGACCAGGAAGATGAGTTGAACGGGACATGTCCCGGCCCTTGTCGTGGCCGGAAGTTAGTGGACAGAGGACATGAATTTTTCGGCAGGATTTCAGTTTTCAGATGATTTGGAAGTTTTTCGGTTTGATTTTGATGTTGTGTTCTTCTTGAATGTTGTTAGGCTTGTTGAGATGAACAATTTGATGTGCAAGTTTCTCAAGTTGGTGCTGATGGGATTCTAGCCTGCGGCGGCGGCGGTACATGGCCCTACAAGCCGGTTGTGCACGGCGAAGCTCTGGCGATGTGGAATTTTTGGCAAAATTTTATGTCGTTCCGCTCATAATTTCGTGACGAACTCAATGGTGAGATTCTTGAATGGATCTGGACTTGATTAATTTAGACGTGTATTTAATCGGATAATAATTAATTGATTTTATGATATTATTAACGGACGATCCGACTATCAATTTAAAGTCACTCGATGTTTGAGATTTTTGTTGCGACTCTAAAATTTAGTTACAGTGAAGGAATGCAAGGAACTGAATTCAGAATTTGATTAAGTTTTTTTTTAGTCGAAAAATACGTTATTCGAGAATGCGAGATTCTCGACATTATTGCTCGTAGGATTACGAGCTTAGATATTCAATATCGACGAGTAAATATTCATTATAATAGTGTTTTCAGGATTACGAGTTAGCGGGTCGTGTCAGATGATTATTACACTGATTAGCAGGTTACAGCTTTATGAATTTCCCGGCATAGTGCGGTGGGTGGACTTTTATTTGTCACAGTCGTTTGCGAGTTCAAGGATTTATATTCACACTATACTTTCAGTTTACAGATTATAGTTTCCAGTTTACAGTATATTTTAGACCAGATTAAATTTGGAGGTTTTTCTTGTGATGGCTTATAGGCTAGCTACATCGATGCGCTAACTGTTCGGCTCATCACCGGATAGTCCCTGGTTAGGGGAGGTCAGGTTGCCTCGTCTGACCCATCATCTCCTTTTTTTTATTTGTCGTAACTATCGGTCAGGGGAGTTCAGGATAATTTGTCTGACTCATTGTTCTATTCATCGTAGCTACTAGTCAGGGGAGGTTAGGAGTCCTCGTCTGACTACCTCCACTTTTTTTTTTACAGTCTTATAAATGTTGAACTATCAGGTTTTTATATAAATTGGTGGAAAGTCACAGATAGAATATTTTATTATTTTACACTGATTGTGAGTTTTTGTCCACTCACGCTAACATTTTTTTAATATTTTTATATGCCTTTCTCTGGACCTTTCAATTTTCCGTGCCCAGGTTGCAGTGCTTCGCTTGAGCTGGATTTTGGTCCCAAAGGCTTTGAGTCCACCGGATTATCATACCTTCCTGCAGGTTTCGGCTCATTAGCAGTATTTTGTTATGTTTTATTTTGCTCCTAGAAGTCACTATGGACACTAGTGTTATAAATGTTTTTCAGTGCTGATTGTGAATTGTTAGTATTGTTGGATTATGAATTTTCAGTTCCTGTATTATTATTCTAGCATTTTAATTATTTACTTTCCGCACTTTATTGAAAAATCCAGATGGACATCGGTGGTCCATGGTATTATTTGTGAAAAATACGAAGTATGATTTTCTTGCAGTTTTCTGGTAGTCCACTTCATAGAGGAAATTATGTCAAATTTTTTACAGAAATTTGTAGTTTAAGTCTTCTCGTTAGGGCATAATCCTAGATTACTAGTTAATCTAGGGTTGGGTCCTTATAATCACTACAAGAAAACAGCACTTAGACCACGGAAACACTAATTCTCCGTCGTCCAAGTGACACTTAGACGACGGAAAAGACTCCGTAGTCCAAGTACCACCTGGACGACGGAGAATACCATCTCCGTCGTCCAAGTGGTCACCTGGACCTCGGAGTCTTCTCCGTCCTCCAGGTGACCACTTGGACGACGGAGATGGTATTATCCGTCGTCCAGGTGACCACCTAGACCTCGGAGTCTTCTCCGTCCTCCAGGTGACCACTTGGACGACGGAGATGGTATTCTCCGTCGTCCAGGTGACCACCTGGACCTCGGAGTCTTCTCCGTCCTCCAGGTGACCACTTGGACGACGGAGATGGTATTCTCCGTCGTCCAGGTGACCACCTGGACCTCGGAGTCTTCTCCGTCCTCCAGGTGACCACTTGGACGACGGATATGGTATTCTCCGTCGTCCAGGTGATTACCTGGAGGACGGACCGACACGCCGTCGTCCGAGTTCACAAAACGTACTTCCACTTAGACGACGTACCGACACCTCCGTCGTCTAAGTGAAGCATTATATAAGCCCACTGCCGGCCAAACTGATCGAATTCATTCCTAGCTAGCCTCGATCTCTTCATGATCGATTCCATTTGAAGAATAATTGAAGGAGAAGGGAGAAGGAGAAGCTAGGGAGCTCGAGCTAGGTAGCTTAAGCTAGCTAGGCCGAGAAGAATCAGGATCGATAAGGGATCTCCGCTGACTAGCTAGTTAGCTTAATTAACGTAAAGATATCGAGAAGGCCAGCAGGTACGTACGTACGCAGTTAAAATTTGCTTAATTAATATGTATTTAGTGAAAACGTACGTACATATATATATACATGCAAGGATGTTAGCTGATGTTAGCTATATATATATATATGTACAGATCGATTAAATTACGTACATACGTACGTAATTGATGGATCGATATGTAGATCGAGTACGTATAATTAAGCGTAAATTAATGGACAAATATATATATATATATGTAATAATTAATTAAGTATAATATTTTGTAGCAGTATGGACAAGAGTTGGATGAAGTTGAAGAATAGATGTGATGTCCGGTATATGGATGGAATTAGCGAATTTGTGAATTTTGCGATAGAACATGGTCAGGGAAAGAAACGTTTCAGGTGTCCGTGTCAGAAATGTCTTAATTATCAGTATGCGGAGGTTAATGTTATGGTGCAACACTTGTACGAAAATGGTATGATGTGGAGTTACACTACATGGAGCGAGCATGGTGAATATGTAGAGTTCAGCGCAGCAGACTTCAGCTCAGGGTACAGTTACCATGGTGCCTCATCCAGCGGCAGTGGTGCCGGACCCCCAGCTTGCAACCCAACTGCAGATTTGGTCCATGATGCGTTTCCGGGATGTAGTCATGGCGGACACCAACACCAAGACGGAGGTTACAGTACCACCAATGAGCATGATGACACATTCCCCGCAGCTAGCTTGGCCACTGACACCAGTGAGATGGAAAAGTACAACCGGATGCTACTTGAAGCGCAGACCCCGGTGTTCCTTGGATGTCGAGAGAATGTGTTGCAATATGTGATGGAGCAAATAAAGATAAAAGTGAAGCACAAAATGTCAGTGAGTGCTTTTGACGAAATTCAGGAGCAAATATGTAAGTTGCTTCCTGATGATCACAATCTTCCTAAATCTCATTATAAGGTTAGAAATATCCTGAGCAGCCTCGGCCTAAAGTACAGGATAATTGACGCATGTCCGAATGATTGTGTGCTATTTTACAAAGAGTATAAAGAGTTGGACTATTGTCCCGTATGTGGCCAGTGCAGATTCCAGTTGAATAGGAAGAGTTCGAAAAAGAGAATTCCTGTGAAAGTTGTTCGATATTTTCCCTTGATTCCCAGATTGCAGCGCCTGTACATGTCGCTACACACAGCAGAGGCGATGCGATGGTACGCAGAAAAGCGAATAGATGACGATGTCCTGCGACACGCCGTGGATGGGGAGGGTTTCAAACATTTCGACAGAGAATTTGGAGACTTTGCTTCAGAGGTTAGAAATGTTAGACTCGGCCTATCTACAGACGGATTCAATCCTTGGGGAAGTAATAGCTCCGCCGTCAGCACTTGGCCAGTTATTCTGATGCCATACAACTTGCCTCCGTGGATGTGCATGAACAAGGAATTTAATTTCCTTACCGTACTAATTCCAGGTCCTAAATCTCCATCGAAGTGCTTAGATGTCTACCTCAGACCTTTGATCGACGAGCTGAAACTGTTGTGGGAAAATGGAGTCCCAACTTATGACAAATTCACTGACACGATGTTCACGATGAGGGCTGCTGTAATGTGGACGATCAGCGATTTTCCAGCTTATGGGATGTTGGCAGCCTGCAGGACAAAAAGATATAATGGATGTCCTATATGTTTGGACGACGTGAACTCTAGTTGGCACGCGGGGAAGGTGTGTTACTTGGGTCACCGTAGATGGCTTCCTCACGACCACCCGTGGCGACAGGATGAAGCTCATTTCGACGGTACGGTAGAGAACAATCCTAAACCCCGTAGTTGGTCGGGCGAAGAGATTTTAGAGAGGTTGAGCTATTTCGACTTTGGTGTGTTGAGCAATGACGCGGATGTAAAGAAATGCAATCCAATTCCTCCACATGATCTGAGCTATTGGGATCACAAGAGTATATTCTTTGAACTCCCTTACTGGTCGAAGTTGAAGCTGAGGAACAACTTGGACGCGATGCACATAGAAAAGAATGTGTGCGACAGCGTGGTGGGAACAATTCTCGGTATTAAGTTCAAGACTAAATATACTCCCAAAGCGCGCAAAGATTTGGAATCAATGAATCTACGTCGTCCCTTGTGGTTGAGGAGGGATAGGAAATGAGTGTACAACAAGATGCCAGATGCACCTTACACAGTGAAGCCGACGCTTAGACGTTCTGTATTTCACTGGTTTAAGGGCGTTCGTTATCCGGCTACGTATGCAGCTACTATAACTGGAGCAGTGGACGAGGTGCAACACAAGTTTGTTGGTCTAAAGACACATGACTATCACGTTATGCTGCAACGTCTGATTCCAGTGGTAATTCGACCATACTTGCCTCGGGACGTCGTAGAACCAATAGTGGCATTGTGCAGGTGGTGGCAGAGGTTATGTGCCAGAGAATTAAAGAAGTCAGATGTGGTGGAATTGCAACAACAAATTGTGCACATCATTTGCAAACTAGAGAGGATTTTCCCCCCTGCTTTCTTTGACATCATGATTCACCTAATGATCCACCTGCCCGAGCAGGTGCTCATTTCTGGTCCGGTCCAGTACACTTGGATGTATCCTCAAGAAAGGTACGTACAACTAATTAATTAATTTGTTCCACTGGAGATTATATATATACTAGCCAGCTAGCTATATGTACTTATGTAATGTGTACGTTTGATTTTGTAGACAGCTTGGACAGTATAAGTCATTCGTCAAAAACAGGTCGGCCCCGGATGGCTCCATAGCAGAGACATACCTAATGCATGAGTGTGTTACTTACTGCAACAGGTACCTCAAAGATCCACCCCCTCCCAGTACTGCCTCCGATCGCAGTGCCCGCATCAATCTTTCTGTCGTCACCAATGTCGTCCGACCGTTTAGAGGAGTATTAAAGGAATCGTTAACACGGGAAGAACTTATTGAGGCACATTGGGTAGTGTTGCGAGACTGTGATGAAGTTGAGCCGTACATGATGTCATACAGGGAGAGGCTTCAGGCGTTAAATCAAAACAAGAGTTCGGCGTGGATTGAGAAAATGGTTAAGAAGAAGTTTCCTGATTATTTCTTCCAATGGGTACGTACGTACGACTCGGTATTAATTATTTAAATACATATTGCTCATGTTTGTAGAAAGTAAACCATTATATTAATTTGGCCTTTTTCGCAGATGATTGATCTGCAAAAATCTGATAACCACGGAGGGTGGTGGTCATGGCCAAAGCACTTGCTAGCAGGGAAGCCGGTTAAACACTATATTTATCCCGGATGTTTTTTGAACGGTGTAAAGTTCCATTCATTGGCCCGAGACGAAGGAAGAAGAACACAAAACAGTGGGGTAGCCGTTGGGAAAGACAATGATCTATATTACGGGGCTATTGTATACGTGGTTCAGCTATGTTACGGGAATGATGTCAACGTTTTCCTATTCAAGTGCAGATGGTTCAAGCGTACAAAGGAAGACCTGGGACTATTATCTGTCGATACAAACTCGCACTGGTATGAGGATGAGCCTTTCGCTCTCGCCACCTTAGTTCGGCAGGTGTTCTATCTGGACGATCCGAAAGCCGGTGAAGGGTGGAAAATAGTGAACCATATCTCTCACCGAGGAATATGGAATACAGAGACAATTGAAGGGACACCGGCGACGACTGAAGATGCTGCTGAACCAGAAAGAGACATTCCTGCCTATCAAGAGCCTAATATTTCTATGGTCCGCTCCGATATAATGGACCTGGTTCAAGATGGTGAACGGTTACCCATGCCTGATGGTTGTACAGATCTAACTGAAGATGAGATTATCCATGAGGTAGATGAAGAAGACGAGCAGGAAGAGGACGCGGACGAGGACTCAGGTTATTCGTCAGACGATGTTGAGTACGATGACGAGGATGAGCCGTCGACTAACGGGGATGAGGACGATGATGATTATGACGAAGAGTACGGTCATACGACGAGGGAGATTAATTGGTAATTAATTACTGTAATTATTGTAATATATATATATATATATGATCGATGCTGGTTTACGGTAAGAAATTAATCCGAATTATATATCCTGGACAACGGAGAAATTAATTGCAGATTAATTGGCGCCAAATCTCAATCTCATATAAAACCCTAGCTAAATCCTGGACCCTAAATCTAGCAGTTCGGATCGATCGATCAATTTTTTAATTATATTTTTGAATCAGAATAATTGAACGCACACACAAATGACCGGGGACGACCTAAACCGTAAACCCTAAGGCCCTAACCCCTGAATTCGGGGTTTTTACACCTGGACGACGGAGATGGTCATTCTCCGTCGTCCAGGTACACACTAGGACGACGGAGATGGTCATTCTCCGTCGTCCAAGTTCACAAACCCTAAACCCTAAACAGTAAGGCCCTAACCCCTGAATTCAGGGTCTATACACCTGGACGACGGAAACACTCATTTCCGTCGTCCAGGTGCAGATATCGTAATTTTTTCTAAGACAACGACCATCTAGACCTTCTTCCAATGCAAAGTCTTTTCATCAAGACTTTAGAGTAAACAATTCTTGGTGTGTGAGCTTCGACGGTTCGAAAATCGGAGTTACGAAATGCCTAGTATCCACGTTTCCGGTTTGTGAAATTATCGGTTTTGCGGTTGACTGTGCCGATCAAACCCTTCCCAAACTTATTATTTTATGATCCTTTGAAGACAATTATATATTATGTTACGACGAACATATCCAACGGTTGTTTTGTCCAAATTCAATTTCGTTAATACTCTGCTGCAA
The DNA here is from genome assembly GCA_946800695.1 of Geum urbanum. NCBI lineage: Eukaryota > Viridiplantae > Streptophyta > Magnoliopsida > Rosales > Rosaceae > Geum > Geum urbanum. Next base: position 459,447 of record OX327008.1, on the reverse strand, counting down.
ATGAGCGTCTACTCATGAACACTTAAGTCGTAAAGATTAGTCGATACTTAACATGTTTCAATACGTAAAATTAATCGTCGGTTCAAATTTAACTGTTTATATACACGATGCGTTCATCGATATTGTACGACTATTTCACTCGAATGACAGATCGCTAAATTCCTAGCGAATTATTTTTAAAATTTTTTTTTACGTAATTTGAACCTGGACGACGGAGATGGTCATTTTCCGTCGTCCAGGTGTTCATCTGGACGACGGAGAATGACCATCTCCGTCGTCCAGGTTCAAAAACCATGGCGGTTCAAATTTATTTTTGTTTATTTTTTTCATGTAATTTTCACTTGGACGACGGAAACTGACCATCTCCGTTGTCCAAGTCCAAAATTATGGCGGTTCAATTTACCGCTTCTGTTTTCGACACCGCTTGAATTTTCACTTAGACGACGGAGATTCAATTCTCCGTCGTCCAAGTCCAAATTCATGGCGGTTCAAAACGTCCCGCCGATTAATTACGCGCCGATTGAAAATTTTTAAACCGCCACCTAGACGACGGAAAACACTATTTCCGTCGTCCAGGTGGACTTAGACGACGGAGAATAGTGCTCCGTCGTCTAAGTGCAACTCTATAAATAGAGTTGCACCCCCCCTCATTTTCTCATCATTCCATCTCCTCCTCTCCCTCTCCTCTCCTCTCCTCTCCTCTCCTCTCCTCCGGCGATCCTCCTCCGGCGACGCTCCGACGACATTTTTTTCGGCGTGGTTCCTCCTCTCCGACTACTCAAGTCCGGCGAAATTCCCGTAAACTCCGCTTCGGTACATTTCTATTTTTCCCTTATTTAAATAATTTTCATTTTATTAATTAATTAAATTCTAAATATAATTAATTAGTAGAAATTAATTTAGTAATTAATTTTAAATATTTAATAAATGATTAATTGTTGTTATTTATTAATTAAATCATAATTATTGTTATTGTTTCCTAATTAAATGAATAATTGTAAATTTGTTGTTATTAAATAAATAAATAATTAATTATTGTTATTAATTAATTAAGTAAATAATTATTGTTATTAATTAATTAAATGGTTAATTATTGTATGCTAAATGGAAAATAAATTATTGCATGTAATTACGTGTATTTTTTAGTAAATTAATTAGTAGTACGTGTTCGATTTAAATTTAGTACATAGGCTTGGTGTAATTAAGTCGCACTCTTTGGAATAGATGGCGCCTCTTTTCCTTGCTTATCTCCTTAACCCCTCGTGATGTGTGGATTTCATCACCGCACACCATAACCTAAGTGAAGTTATGGACACGAGGTTGAGGGCGGAGTTTGCAAAGGACTTGAGGGAGTGTAAATTTTCGAAAAATTGGCCGAATGCCGGACATGGTGTCTAGAAACGGGTTATGACTGGTGACAGGATTTGGACTAAGAAAGACTTTTGTCGAAATTAGTCCTGCCTCTCGCGTTATCTCTATCCCTAACTGGCCATGTTTTTCGATTTAACCAAGGCTGATTAATTGAAAATTTACACTTTATCGCGCGGGTCGCACGTCCATTGAACGACCGAAAATGCCAACCTAGTGTACTCTATTTAAATCTTAAACGTACTTAATTAATTAGCGTAAATTTTTAAGTTGTAATTATTATGGTAAGTAGGTATTTTAACCCCGTACTCTTAGGTTTAAATGGCTCCGCCAAAGACGACATCCGGCAAGAAGAAAGCCCAACAAGAGGCAGAAGATGCCATTCTCCGCCGCTTGGCGGACCAAGTCGGTTGGGAATTACCACCGGAGGGCAACGACGCTCTCAATCCGGACGGATCATCTGGTCCGTCCGTAGCGCCCTCTGGGGAAATTCCCGCTCCCCCATTCATCTCGAGCGGTGATGACGTCGACCCCTTCCAATCTCCGACGCCCGGTACCCATTCAACGGGAAGTACTCAGGCGTCCTCCACCGCCGAATCAATCATGTACAGCGCCCGCCGTAGGCAAAGGAGGGCCCCCACTGACCCGGAACCGAAAAGGACTCGGGGTCTCGTTAAAGGGGGGAAAGCGGAGCGTATTTGCAAGGCGACCGGTAAAAAGATCGACTTGCCGTACGACGAATTCACCGGTGGCCCTCCCACAGCTCAACTAGCAAGTCTCTCGGCGCATGGGATAGGGTCAATCATCCGTAACCGGGTTCGTATCACTGCCCCTACTTGGAAGGAGGCGCCGGATCATGAGAAGGCGAAAGTCTTCAAAGATCTTTCGGTACGTAATACGTTCAATTTAGTTATTATATAATATTGTTAATCTCGGCCTAAAATTTCATAATATATACGATTATAATTTTCTATTTATTTTTCATAGGAACAATTTGACGTGGATCCGACACCGGATATGTTGAGGCATATCAATCAAACCGCCAACTCCATCTACAAAGATTGGAAGTACAGGCTCCATAAATACTTCAAAGATGTCGGTCCCGTGCCTCCCCCGGTAGAGCTGCAAGGGGAGAGAGAAGATGAGTGGGAGTGGTTGTGTAACCACTTTGCCGATGAATTACCCAAGAGTTTTTGGGTATACTGTATATGTTTACCTCAACAAACAATTTCGAGGGATGTTTGATCCTTGTGCTGTAAAGTGTGTCTTTGTTGAATATGCTGAGTTCCAAAAAAAATTTCGCTGTTATGATCCATTTTTGAACAAGATGCATATTTCTTTAGATGTTTCTTACTGTGAATCTGAACCTTATTACTCAGGAGGAGTTTCAGAGTCTTCCCTTCAGAGGAAGAGAAGTGCATGTGAAGGAAATCCTCTGAGTTTAGAGGAATTTAAAGAATTAAAGAGTTTGGAGAGGAGACTTAAAGGTGGAAATCAGGCAGAAATAGTAGAGGAAACCTATTCGACCCGTTGAGAACCTCTCTCAACTTGTGGCAGCGAACCCGAAATGAGACATAAGGCATCCAACGACCCATTAAGAGACACCCTTGACCCGTCGTAAAACAGAACCAAAATTGGACAGACTGTATCCTTTGACCTATCGAGACCCTTTCTCAACCAGTCGAAGAACGGACCTGAATCGAGATAGATTGATACAATCCACCTGTCGAGAAACTCCCTTGACCCGTCGAGTACCAAAGTTGAAGCGTCATCAATTGAAGTTCAACCTTCTTCTTCTAAAGTAATATCTCATGAAGGTCCCCCTTCTACTTCAACGGCCAAAGAGCCTGTCCAGAATGTCTTACCTGAGGTACGTATTGATAACCTTAAATCGAGTAATATAAAAGTTAGTGTGCTTAGAGATCTCAAAGGGAAGCAAAAGAGGTTCCAAAGAAACAATATGAACCAACCATAGAAGCCAAAGCCAAATATCATATTACTAGCTTTGTATCTCACCATAGGTTGTATGGATCACATGCACTTGTTGTTAATCAATTATCTACAGTATCTATTCCCAGTCATATGTAGAATGCCTTGACGGATTCAATGTGGAAGCAAACTATAAATGAAGAAATGGAGGCTTTACAAAAGAATGGAACTTGGGAGATTGTTCCAACACCACCTAGGAAGAAAACTGTTCGATGTTGATGGATATTTACAGTGAAGTTGAAATCAGATGGTTGCATTGATCGATATAAAGCTCGTCTAGTTGCTAAAGGTTACACTCAACGATATGGAGTGGATTATTAATAGATATTTGCTCCAGTAGCAAATATCTATATTATACTCATTCTCATTGCCTTAGCAGCTTGACATGATTGGTCACTACAAAAATTTGATGTGAAGAATGCTTTCTTCAATGAAGATTTGGAAGAAGAAGTGTATATGGACATCCCTCCGAATATCGACGGTAGGCCATGTGATGTGGGAAAGGTTTGTCAACTGAAGAAATTTTTGTATAGTTTGAAGCAATCCCCAAGAGCTTGGTTTGAGAGATTATCTAGAGCTATTTAGAAGTTTGGATATTGACAGAGCAACTCTTATCATACCTTGTTTATCAAACACAAGGATGGTAAGATTGCTGCTCTCATTGTATATGTGGATTATATAGTTGTTACAGGTGATGATCCAGTTGAGATGGAAGATTTGAAGAAACATTTATCCCAAGAATTTGAGATGAAGGACTTGTATTCGTTAAAGTATTTCTTGGGAATTGAAGTTGCAAGATTCAAGTTGGGAATCACCTTGTCACAACGAAAGAATGTGCTTGATCTTTTTGCTGAAATAAGGATGTTGGATTGTAAACCTGCTAATACTTCTATTGAGAAGAATCACAAGTTGGAATTATGTCCTGGCTAAGTTCCAACAGACAAAGGTAGGTATCAGAGGTTAGTAGGGAGATTGATCTCCTTGTCACATACTAGACCTGATATTGCATATGTTGTGAGTGTTGTCAGTCAGTTCATGCATGATCTCAGTGAAGAGCATATGGATGCTGCAATACGCATTCTTAGGTAGTTGAAGGCTGCAACTGAAAAGGCTTACTATTTCCAAAGAATTGTGAGTTTGGAGTTACAAGATATACAGATGCAGATTGAGCAGGTGATAAGACTAACATAACATCTACTTCTGGATACTTTACGTTCATTGGTGGAAGTTGAGTAACTTGGCGTAGTAAGAAGTAGAATGTAATTGTTCGCTCTAGTGCTGAAACTGAATACCTTGGAATAACACATGTAGTTTGTTAATTGTTATGGCTTCGGAATATATTGAAGGAATTAGGTTTCAATCTTCATAAAGCCATGGATTTGCATTGTGACAATACCGCTGCAATTGAGATTGCTCATAACCCTATACAACATGATAAAATCAAGCATGTGGAGGTTGACCGACATTTTATCAAGGATAACTTGGATAAAAAGGTTATACGGTTTCCCTTTGTAGTTTCTGAAGAGCAACTGACGGATGTACTCATTAAAAGGTTGTCACACTATGCATTTGCAAACTGTATTGACAAGTTGGGCATGATTGACATCTATGCTCCAACTTGAGGAAGAGTGTTAAAAAATAATCAAAATATATTCTTATTGTAATTAGAATTAATTCTTGTAGATATGACAGGATTGTGTAGATATATTTTCCTTTTGGGAATCCACTTGTAAAACTATATTAACCTCAAAATTGGGATGCATGAAATCATTAAATTCTCTTGAAACACTTTTCTAGTACTTGGTAATTTATGAAAGATATGAAGAAGGTATGTAGTAAAGTAACGGGACTAGATTTTGTGGGGAAGTTTTTAGATTTCGTATTAAGATTTAACTAATCTTTGTGTACCGTGAATGTTTTGCAGATGAGGATCTATACAAGGAAGTATTCTTGTACATGCTCACTTGAGAACTCGAAAATTCAGAGGCATTGCAGCTACGGCACTGCTGCCATGCCCAAATTTGGTCCTGTGAGAACTAAAAAACCACCTTAATTTCAGGCTGTTGTCATAGGCTGTAATGTGAAGCACATAAATGTGGGACACTGATGAGAATATAAAGATATACATAAGATGCATATACAGAATGTTGTACCACGAGTTGATTGTTTTGCTGTACACGTAGATGCTGCTCTGAGCTATGCAATTTATGTGTGTGTAATTATGTATAAATCTAAATGCTTACTGGCTCCACAATATAGGAGTCTGTCTATGGATAGCAGGTTGGGAAAAGGTGTATGAGCGTGGAAGACTATTCAGGAATGAAGGCATTTCAACTCGTCATAATCCGGAATTTAGCACCATAGAGGTAAATTAATTTCCTTTTTATCTGGTTTGGTAATGTCACTAACGTGGGTTATGTCGACGCAGTAACAAGTGAAGCTCCTGATTGGTATTGATATTAGTTTACTCGTTCCAGATTCTACAAATATATCCTCATGAACCTTATCAGCTCTCGAATTGGCTGCTTTAACTTTTGTTTTAGTTAAAGTTTAACTATTTTAATCGAAGTCCTTTAATTGAATGTATTTTTGTTTTGATTTTTTTTTTGGTAGTTGATGAATGGAGTGTTGGGCAGTCGAAGGCAAAATGTGTGTCAATTTCTCAAGTATTTGAATGATATTATTGAGGCCAAGTTTATAGAGCATCCCGAGGCATTGATTCAGACTAACCCGTCGTTTTTTTCGTTTCGAATTTAGATGTTAGATGCATTGTGGTAGTAGTTTATTTTTTTATTTCAGATCTTTTTTTTGAAATAATTTCACAACTTACAATGATAAGATTACTGACTATGATAATTGAGTAGGAAAGGTGCTAGCAATTATCTTACGATGTAGATATGCTTCCGTAGTTATGCTACTGCTTTCTTTGTATATTGGTAGTTTATATTTTTAACGGCAGGGCTCCATGGTTGACTATGATGGGAAAATAAAAGCTTGGCTGTATGATAATGTAGGCTGCAGGGTTGACTATAATGCTCCTGGGCAGTGGTGCACCACTTTGCTGACGGAGGCTTTAACCAAATGAGATTTGGGGTGGGGTTTGGGTATTGTATATTTTGATTTTTCCAACTGAATTTTAATCTACTATTTAGACTATAGTCTGATGCATGCAATTTTTAGAATGCAGTTCTGTGATATGGTTACTGTTGCTAAGATTTTGAAGGCAACGCTTGTCCTACCTTCGCTTGATCACACCTCCTACTGGGCTGATGAAAGGTTGGTGATTTCTGTTCTTGTGCTGCTGGATTAGTTTGTTGACATGATTCATGTGTTATGTATGCTCCAGATGGCATTCTTTTCGTATCATATTTCATGATTCAAATTGGAGTTTATCTATATATATCATGATATACTTTTCTCTACCTGTACCTCTGTTTGTACTACTCAGTTATGTTGTTTGCTCACTAAAATTGAACAGATTATAAATGAAGCATATGATTATTAAATGGGATATAGAAGCCATATTTAACTGGTTTAGTCAAAGGCTAAGCTGGTTCAGCCATATTAGATTGGGTTATACCGTGTGTGTTAGCATGAATGTCTGACTTGAAGTGTATTAATCTTTATTTTAACTTGGGGGCATATTTGTCAAAGAGAGAATTTCAAAGCTGATGAAGCCAAGTCATCAATGAGCAGCATCTTGATCGAACTCCATCCCGATGAGTCTAAAAACCATTTGTACATCTATGTATTTTATTTTCGGAAGATGTTGGAATGTACCCGAGGTTTATGCACCTATTAGACGTTTGTCGAATATACCACGTGTCACAATATAATATGTTGATTTTGTCAACTTTTTTCCTAGTTGCCTGAACTTATGATAAGCTTAGTCCAGAGATACTCTTCTCTTTCTCTCTCTCATTCTCTGCAGAGGCTGTACGCCTCATTGTCGTCACTGCCATAGTCTCCTCGTCGACGATTTCTAGCCTTGCACACATGGGCTCGACCAACCGCTCCGCTTCGCCCGTCGTTGCCTCCCGGCCAAGTTTAGGCCTCCGGCGCCTCGAGCTACACAGTAGCGGCTGCATCTCACCTCGGTCTTAGTGCCACTGGCTTTCTCCTCTCGAGGCTGGCCTAAGTCCAAAGTCTCGTTGTGACAACCCAAACCCAAATTATACGCTTATAGAGACATATTAAGCTTTATAGAAAATTAGTCGCATTAGCGAGTCTGTTAATGACTTTTCACTGGATGAGAATTTGATTTGACTTTCTTCGCGGAAGTTGTAGAGTATTTATTTTTGAGGTCGTAAGAATTATTGAAGAATTTTTCGGATAAGTGAGCTAATTTTTATGTTTTTCCGAAATTAGCACGAGATATAAATAAAAAGGAATTATTTTTTAGTCGATTTAATCTTGACCGTTCGATCGCAATGAGATTGAATTTGGGCCATCGATCTGTTTTGATTCTTGGGGGTATAAATAGGGGGATTTTGGGATTTTTAATCAGAAAATCAGAAAAATTTCACCAGGCTTGACCCGTTTCTCCCCGTTGACCCACGCCGTCTCTGATATCGCCTGTCATTTTCGGCCACCTCCTGTGACGCTTAAGGTAGGGATTTGAATCCCAAGGCTTCCTTGTTTGATTGGTGTGCATATGTTTGGATGATTTGCAGGTTTGTGAACCACCCGAATCGAGTTTTAATCGTGGGAGTCGCCGCCGTCGGTGGCGGTGCTCTACCGTGTTTCCGAGGTCTGGAGTTGAGGGTTTTGAACCTCTTCTCCCCCCGAATCTTTTTGGGTAGGTTTTGTGGTCCGTCGAGGCTCTACGGCGGAGCTTCGACATTTGCCTGCCAATTTTGGTCGATTGATTTTGTTTGATTTTCCGACCACATGAGGGCAAGTTGGAGCACGTAGGTCTAGGGTTAGCGTTGGTGATGGCCGCCGGAAAGGGGTTTTTTGGTCTGTTTCAGTTAATTCCGGCCAAACATCGGTGAGTTGGACTTCGGTCCAGTTAGGAAAGTGGTAGAGATCATGGAGAGCTTTCCAATGTGGGGTTACATATCCCCATTGGAAAAGGTTCACCAGAAGTGCGTGAGGAGGTTCACCAAAGGTGCGGAGCTTCGACGAGGCAAATTGTGGAATTCTTCAATGGGACTTTCGAAGTTATTTTTTTCAACGAATTTCTATATTTTTACATGTTCTGATATTATGTAATCCCTATGGACAAGACATCGTGATCATGACCCTAGTAGTAGTCGCAGACTTGTGAGTGAAATTTTATTTTCATAGTTGATAACGAGTTCATGATTTTATGCATTACACTTTATGGTATGTTTTCATAGCATTTTTTTAGAGGTTTAATTTGTGATGGTTTATTTAGTCGCATCGATGCCCTAGCTATTCGGTTGATCACCAGATAGACGGTCAGACTGGGTTAGGACAAACATCCCGCCCGACCCAGATTGTCTCGTGTTAGGACAAACACCCTAGATGATCCAATCACCTTACTTTTCATTTTTACAGGAGTTCTGGGTTAAGACAAACACCCTGAACGACTACTTCTATTGCATTTTAGTTTATTAGATTTGAACTTGCATTATTTCACGGAAATCAGCGGAAAGGCATGATTGTTCAGTTTTATTGATTTACGCTGATTATATTATTTTTATCCACTCACGCTAACATTTTATATTTTAATATTTTCCCTGGGCTTTTCGATTTTCGTCGCTCAGTCTGCAGTTTATATCCCGATAGTGCTTGGTAGCATCGAAGACTTCGAGTCCACCAATCATCCCTTCTGTAGTATATGTCAGCTCACTATCAGTTTCTGTCATTTGTAGCTTATGTAAATAGAAGTCACTATGAATACTAATCGTATGATGTTATTTCTGTAGGAGTCATGTAAATAGAGTGTTTATGTAAATAGTTGAGTCAGCTTCTCATGTTATCGTAGAGTTACTTTCCTTTGTATTCAGAACCAGTACCTTGTAAAATGCTTTTAAATTCCTGAGTTGAGTTCTAGTTTTGTTCATATCATATGTTGAGAAATCCGGATGGATAATGGTGGTCCACAGTTTGTTTGTGGGATTTAGTCTCTTAAGTGTATTTTCTTGCAGGTTTTTGGTAGTCTCAGTTTCAGGAGAAGTTATGTCAAAATTTTCATAGAATTTCCTAAATTATGGTCAGTCGTTAGGACTTATTCTTAGTTTATGAGTCAATCTTGGGTTAGGTCCTTTCAGTTTGGTATCAAAGCATTAGGTCACAGATTCTATAGACTCCTTTTGTCATGTCAGTACATGCATTTGATTATGTACAACACTCCTGAGAGGATGGCCCGACCGGCCGGCGGATCCCCATGACTCCAAGTGTTGTGCATTGTTGGATGTCTAGAGTCTTTTATTGAGCCAGTTTGTGACTTCTTTTAGTGAGCTAATCTATTTTTGGACCCAGGTCACTATGCCTCGACAACCAGCCTAACGGGGTGATACGTAGTCCTTGGCTCAGTAGATGCATAAGTTAATTTCACGCATGATGCCAGGGCCACGAGAGGATCGTGATGATCTAATTACTAGGGCTGAGAGAGTTGGAGAGGTTACTTTTACCGGCTCCCATGACCCTGAGACTAGTGAAAATTGGCTTGTAGAGATCGGACGAGTTTGTGATCGTTCGAGATCGTTTCACTCGCTTGGCTCGATTTGCACCAAATCTAGTCAGGTTAGTGAAAGAAAAGTGCTGGAGGTTTGAACAAGGTTTGCGGTCAGAGATTGCTCCGTACTTGTCTGGTGTGCCACATGTTGATTTTGATGAGTTTATTAGTACTACAATATGATTTGAGGATAGGCTTCGAGCTGAGCGAGGTCAGACTCGATGATTTGAGGAAAGTGGGCCTAATCAAGATCCTTCAAAGAGGGGAAGCTCAAGTACTTCTGGTTCCACTGCATCCACAGGCAAGGGATCTCACACTCTTGCTCCTATTACATGTTGTCCGAGTCATTTTTAGAGATGGTTGAGGAGAGGTCAACCACAGAGGCAGGGATCTGGTGCCAGTTCAAGTTGATCTAGTGGACCTCATTTTACTCCATCAGTGCCTAGAGATTTTCCTTTATGTAATCGATGTTACAAGAATCTTCATGGGTCATGTCAACTTGGGACTTCAGCTTGTTTCAATTATGGTCTGATGGATCACTTTGCTAGGGAGTGTATGTAGAGAGACTCTCCAGGTAGATTTCGGTGTAGAGTTATGGTGGTGATCAGGGACCCTAGAGAGCCACACTGCCACCTAGACAGCCAGCCAGCCTATCAAGGCCAGAGCCAGAGAGGGCAACCAGTTGGACATACTGGACATGCCCGAATACATCATATGACTCTTTAAGAAGGCAGGGTAGCTCCAGAAGTGATCATCGATACATTATATATTTTTTGTTATGTTGTTTATACTTTAATTGATCTAGAGGTGACACACTCTTTTATCTCCATGAGATTAGCATCAATAATTAACGTACCAACCACTCCTTTATCGGTGATGTGGCGAGTGACTTATCCCTCCAGTTAGGTGGTTTTAGTCGAGTTAGTTTATAGAGGTTGTAGTGTTATGGTTGGAGGTTTTAGGTTGTTTGTCGACCTGATACCTCTCTATGTCACGGATTTCAATTTGATTTTTGGAATGGACTTTCTGAGCAATCACTAAGCTTTGGTTGATTGTCATCGGAAAGATGTGGTGTTTCGAAGTTCAGGTTTTCCAGAGATTTTATTCTGTGGAGAATGAAATGTTCTTTCTTCATGCCTTATTTCAGTTGTGAAAGCCGAGAAAATGTTATGGAAGGGGTGTACTGCCTATTTGGCACATGTCGTGAACATTTGTGTTTCTACCCCTAACCTGGAGGAGATTGTTATGGTTAGGGAATACCCTGATGTTTTTCCTGAGGAATTGTTGGGTCTACCTCCAAAAAGGAAAATTGATTTCATGATTGAGTTACTTCCGGGTACAGGTGCCATAACTCAAGTGTCGTAGCGTATGGCCCCATCTGAATTGAGGGAGTTACAAGTTCAACTTTAGGAACTTATTGGTAAAGGTTTCATCCATCTTAGTGTATCTCAATGGGGAGCTCCAGTTTTGTTTTTGAAGAAGAAGGATGGGTCTATGAGATTATGTCTTGACTATCGAAAACTGAACCAGATAACCGTGAAGTACAAATACTCACTGCCTCGTATTGATGATTTATTTGATCAGTTGAAGGGAGATACAATATTCTTCAAGATTGGTCTTCGATCGGGATACCATCAGTTATAAATTAGAAAGCCAGATGTCTCTAAGACCGCGTTTCATCGCGCTACGGGCACTACAAGTTTCGTGTGATGCCATTTTGTTGATGAATCGAGTATTTCAAGCTTATCTTGATAAATCCGTCATTGTATTTATTGACGATATCTTGATTTACTTAAAGGATGTGAGGCAACATGTGACCTACATATAGTTTTAGAGGTATTGAGGTAATCTCAGTACTACGCCAAGTTTAGTAAATGCGAGTTCTGGTTGAATAATGTGAAATTTCTTGGCCATGTGATTTCAATAGATGGTATTAGTGTTCATCCTAACAAAGTGGAGGCGATGTTGAATTGAAGTAGACCTACAAGTGTGCCAGATATTAGAAGTTTTCTGGGTCTAGTAGGTTACTACCATCGATTTGTGCAAGATTTTTCATGAATTGCAACAACTCTTACAAGACTCACACGAAAAGGACTTAAGTATGAATGGTTGGAGACTTGTGAGGAGAGTTTCCAGACTCTGTACAAACGGTTGACCACAGCCCGAGTGTTGACGTTACCAGATGATGGTGGAGAGTTTATTGTTTTCAGTGATGCCTCTAAGTTAGGTTTGGGTTGTGTATTGATGCAGCATGGTAGGGTTGTCGTGTATGGATCATGACAATTGAAACCACATGAGGCAAACTACCCCACTCATGATATGGAGTTGATAGCGATAGTTTTTTCGCGTTGAAAATCTGGAGACATTACTTATATGGTGCCAGATGTCAGATTTTCACCGATCATAAAAGTCTTACATACCTCCTTACATAGCCAGAATTGAACCTGAGACAGAGAAGGTAGACGGAATTGTTAAGTGATTATGAGTGCACTTTTAAGTATCACCTTGGAAAGGCGAATGTTGTTACAGACGCTCTTAGCCGAAAGTCCAGAGTTTCCTTGTCTCATATTCAGATAGTTCGTGTACCACTGCTTTCTGACTTGTGAGCTACTAGAGTAGTGTTGTGGATGAGAGCGAGGAAGGAGTTTTATTCACTAGTATGCAAGTTCAACCTATTTTGATTGATCGAGTACGTGAATTACAGGATTCTGATCCGTCACTTTTGAAACTAAAAGGAGTAGTGCATGATGATGAACAATCAGATTTCATGGTAAGGAGATATGGGTTACTAGTATTCAAGAATAGACTTTGTGTTCCGAATAACGAGGAGTTGAAGCAGGAAATACTCGATAATGCTCATTGTTCAGCTTACGCTATGCACCTGAGTAGCATGAATATGTATCACACTCTCAAGGAATACTATTGGTGGTCTAATATGAGTAGGGAGGTAGCAACTTATGTGAGTCAATGCCCTATTTTCAAAAAAGTAAGCTGAGCGACAGAAACCTTCTGGTTTGATGCAACGGCTAGAGATTCCAGTTTGGAAATGGGAGCATGTCACTATGGATTTCGTATACAAACTACCTTGTTCAGCCAAAGGTCATTAAGGTGTTTGGGTGATTGTGAATTGCTTTACAAAGTCGGCACATTTTATACCAGTCTCAGAGAGACTTTCAGTGAGCAAGCTAGCTATGTTGTATATGCAGAAGATCGTGAAGCTGCATGGTGTACCAGTATCCATTATATCAGGCTAAGGTTCTCATTTTACTTCATAGTTTTCAAGAGCTTTACAGGAGGCTTTGGGAACCAAGTTACGATTCAGTACAAAATTTCACCCCTAGACTGATGGTAAGTCTGAGAGAACTATCTAAACACTTAAGGATGTGCTGAGATCCCGTGTGCTGCAGTTTCCAGGGAAATGGAATAAGTATCTGCACTTAATGAAACTTTCGTATAATAATAGTTTCCACTCCAGCATTAGAATGTCGCCATATGAAGCCTTATATGGGAAACAGTGTAGGAACCCGCTGTGTTGGAGTGAAGTTGGAGAAATGAGCCTTATTGGTCCAAACATAGTTCAAGAAATTACAGAGAATATGCAGATCATCCAAGATAGAATGAAGATCACTCAAGAATAGACAAAAGAGTTATGCAGACATCAGACGAAAAGATATGGAGTTTGAGATGGGAGACTGGATATGTTTGAAGCTATCTCCATGGAAAGGGGTGATGCATTTCTGGAAATGCGGTAAACTCCACCATTACATCAGACCCTATAAGATTATTGAGCGTGTAGGCGTTGTGGCTTATTGTTTGGAGTTACCTTCAAAATTGGCGCGAGTTCATGATGTATTCTACATATCCATGTTGCGGAAGTACATTCCTAATTCCTCTCATGTCATTGTGCCTCAGCAAATTCCACTATGGGAGGACTACACATAAATCAACTCAATCTCCAAAATTCATATATATATATAACACATATAAATCAACTCAATATCCAAAATTTATACATATATATTTTCATCTAATTAAATCAACTCAATCTCAAAATTCATATATATAACAAATAAATCAACTCAATGTCCAAAATTTATACATATATATATATTTATCTAATTAAATCAACTCACTCTCCAAAATTCATATATATATAACACACATAAATAAACTCAATCTCCAAAATTTATACATATATATTTTCATCTAATTAAATCAACTCAATCTACAAAATTCATATATATATATATATATACGTACCTATATAGCAGGAAATAACTCCACGAACTTATTTTGGACAGCTACCGACAACACCCAACAATTTGAGAGCATTTTGAGTTTTCCTCCTCCAATTTTTTTTGAATGGTTGAGCTGTTGCTCGATCTGTTTAGATAAGGAACTATAGCTGATGACATAAAAAATGGTTGTCGGCTATAGTTGATCATATCGTCGGCATTTTGCTGAACTGGTCATCAGATATAGTATAACTACAGCCGACGATGACTTTTCACTATAATCGACGATCTATTTTTTTAACGTCGGCTATAGTATTTTTACCAACAACGGTTTTTTACAGTCAACTAAAGTACAATATAGCCGACAGTTTGAAATGTCGTCGGCATATTTTCCTCTTTTCGTCGGCTATAGTACTTATGCTGGTAGTGTGATCCAGACAATCTATGGTGAGATACAAAACTATCAATGGGGTATTTGGCTTTAGCTTCTATGGTTGGTTCATATTCTTTCTTTGGAACCCCTTTTGTTTCACGTTGAGACCTCTTAGACATACTAACTTCTACTTGATTTAATGTTATCAATATGTACCTCTGGTAAGACATTTTGAATAAATCTTCAGTTGATGTAGTAGAAGCTGAATTTTCTGGCAATTACATTCTAGCTTCACTCCTCGATGGGTCGAGACTATTTATCGACGGGTCGATGGACACAGTCTGTCTCATTCTAGTCCTTTTTTTATAGGTCGAGAAGAGTTCTCGACGGGTCGATTGCATCAATTTGTCTCTATTTGGGTCCACTTTTTGACTGGTTGAGAAGTGGTCTCGATAGGTCGATTGCATCAATCTGTCCCGGTTCAGGTCCATTTTTTGACGGGTCAAGGGGAGCTCTCGACAGGTGGATGCAAACCTCCTGTCTCACTTCGAGTTCATTGTTCGACGTGTCGAGAGAAATTTTCGACGGGTCGAATAAGTTTCCTGTACTATTTTCTAGCCAATTTCCATTTTCAAGTCTCCTCTCCAAGCTCTCCAATTCTTGAAGTTCCGAAAAATTCAAAGGATTTCCTTAACATATTTTTCTCTCCCCCAGAAGAAAAGACTGTGAAACTCTCCCTGAGTAATAAGGTTCAGATTCACAGGAAAAAAATATCTAGAGAAACATGCATTTTGTTCAGAACTGGGTCATAACAAAGGTATCCTTTTTGGATCAACAAAGGCACACTTCATAGCACATAGATCAAGCTTGCCTCTCAATTGTTTGTTGATGTAAACATACACAGTACACCCAAAAACTCTTGGCTCCAAATTTGGCAAAGATTGTACATTTAGCAACGCATGTAACTTCTGATAAGGATTCTGAAACTCAATCAGACGAGAGGGTGTGTGATTAATCAAATATGCAACAAAATATACAGCTTCTCCCCACATATTTTGAGGCACATTCATTCCAAACAAAGAAGCACGAACAACTTTAATCGACTGCCTATTTTTTAGTTTAGCCAATCTATTATGTTGAGGAGTGTAAACAATAAAAGTCTGTTATTGAATCCCATGAGTGCCCAAGTACCCCGATTTACTGCTAGTACTGGATTGCCACCATCTTGTGAAATTCAATAGATCTAGCAAACACTTCACTTTTACACTTCATCAATGAAACATAAGTCATTCTGGTGCTTTCATCAATAAAAGTTACAAAATAGCAATAGCCAGAACTTGAAGAGATTCTTGTAGGACCCAAACATCAGAATGAATTTTCATGAAAGGAACTGAACATTTATTCAAACTTGGGTAATAAATAATGCGATGTCGCTTGGCCAGTTCACAAATATCACATTTGAAATATGACTCTTCAACAATCGAATAAAATAGAGGTTGTAACTTCCTAAGATATCCAAAATTCAAATGGCCTAAGTGACGATGCCATTACCACACCGCTTCTTTGACGTTATTCAGACTACTGGTACTGTTTACTTGACTCAACTGCTTGTCAACTCTAGGTAGTACAATTTCTCTCTTATAACAAATAATAGGTTATATGTTAGAGAGGGAACAGGAAGAATAAAATCAAGAGTTAATTCATTAGAGAGTTGCACATATCCTTCACCAAGAACAGAAGAAGGAGAACTATCAGTAGTAGAGAGAACATGTTCAGGGGAGATTTCAAGGGTATCAATAGCACTCAGATTAGCACTAGTATCAATTATCCAAGATCTATCCGCAGATAATGTGGTGAGAGAAGATGTCTTACCCCCTTTACTTATTTCAATGATGAGTGCAGATGGTTGTCCAGATGATTATGTGGTAGTGACAGATGTGTTCAGGATGTTCTTGCGTGGCTTCCTTGAGAAATCCCACCATTCAGGATACCCAACATTCAAAAAAGCAGTAATCGGTCGTGAATCATTTTGTTACCGATTACTGCTCAACTGATTACTCGGGGAGTACTCGGTGTTGCTATTTTTTAATTTATAAATAATAATTTAAATATTAATATATTAAATATATATAATGTCATTAATTAAAAAATAAAATGGTTAAAATACAAAAAATAGCAACAAAGTGGGAGCATATAAGATGTTCCGTAACTTGGTCCGGCCTCACTAACTCTCTTTCTCTCTCTCCTTTATCACTAACTCAGCCAACAGAGTTTTCTTCCCCTTTCTAACTCTCACTCTCCTTCATGTCTATTGTAAAAACCTCTCTCCTTCATCACAAGCCCCTTTTCTTTTATGATATTTCCAGAAACCATCTTCCTTTCATCTCTTTTATTACTGCCATTATTTGTGGCCTTCCCTAAAAATGAAGCTTACAAAGATTGAATCATTGATGGCTAAGATATATGAATCAAAATTTGAAACAAAGACTGGGACTTTGTAAGTTTGTAAGCGAAGAGTGTGAATCAAAATTAACACAGGTGACAACGGGTGATGCAGAGGGACGGCGGGAGAGTGGGCAACACAAGTGGATAAAAATTTTGACGAAGTTTGTTTTTTTGTTTTTTTTGTTTTTATAAAAAAACATTCGGCCGAGTTGACCGAGTAATCGGAGCGAGTAGACCAAATAGGCCGAGGAAGTGATGGTAACTCGGCTTCCCAATCAGGAGGGCCACCCAGGCCCAAATCAGCTCCTTTTTTTTGCGGCATAGCGAGTACTTGCCGATTACTCGGCCGAGGTACTCAATTTTTGAACATTGAGGATACCCAACAATCTCATAACATCGCTGCTTTGTATGACCAACCTCCTTGCAATGACTATAAGTAAGGTTGAGGAATTTCACTTAAGGCTTTCCACTAGATCGACGAGGACCAGAGAAGCTAGGAGGAGGGCCCGGGTGATGCTAGGAGTGGGCGGCATTAACTGCAGGTGGCAGTGGAGGTGGAGTTGATGTGGCCATGACAGAGGCTTCAGGTGAAGCTGTGAAGTGCATGATTCAGTTGTTCTAAAATCTTCTTACATGTGCATATGTTTGCTCCAGATCAAATTTATGTTCTTTCCTCAGAAACTCTTCACGAACTTGATTAAATACATAATCAAGTCCACTCAAAATATGTGAACTCTGTCAGGCCATATATGAGGATTCTTGCAGAACACCATCAACAGTAGAATGACAATGCATTGGGCCTTGATCCATCTCAACAAGCCATCCTACAAGTTCATTGTAGTAGGCTGAAAGAGGTCTTCCATTCTATTTCGCCCAAAGACATAGGGGATGAAGTTCGAAAATTCAGGTTTCATCTAATTCATCATAATAGGTCTAGTATAAGGCATCTCAGATTGCCTTAGTAGTTGGAAATCAGAGGTATCGATTCTTCAATCCTGGGAACATGTTTCAACAAGCCAACACTTCACTTTTCTATTGTCAGTGACCCATGATTTGTATCCAACGAGGAGACTTCAGGTGCAGATTTTGTGATGATTTCAAGCTTATTCCGTCCTTTAATATGGATTTTCGTAGGGCGACCTCTTAACTGAATCCAACTATTCTAGTTGAATTCAGTTAAGAGGTCACCGATAGGAAAAACAGAATTATCTTGGATGGTGTTAAGGTCGTGTTGATGATTTTAGATGGGTTGTCTGGCTGTTTCTCCATGGATGATTACTCCTTCAATGTTGTTGAGAATGACTTCTCCATTATTCATGTTTTTAAGGTCATTCATCTCTTCAATTTTTTTAGGTTTGAGGTGCAGCGGAAAAAAATAATTTGTGGTGGTGATTTAGGGTTTTCAATTCAATTTAGAGTTTTTCAAATTCAAGGAATTCAACTATAATGCCAAGTAGAAAAGTATTTCAAGGAGAATTCAATGATTTCATTCATTCCAATTTTGTGTTTAATATAAGCTTTATAAGTGGTTTTTAAATAGGCAAAGATATCTACACAATCTTATCATATCTACAAAAGTTAATTCGAATTAAAAAAAGAATATACTTTCCAACATATGTCTAGTTAGGCCCCAAATGCAATCATTACAGACTAAGATAAAGCAATGCAAAATGCAATTGAGATTGTTTTCCCTCGTAAGCATCATCGATGGTGCTTAGGGCATATAATAAAGAAGATTCTTGAGAAACTGAGAGGGTACAAAGAAAGATATGAGGGCATTAAGTTTACTTTTGAAAGGACCTATTCCCGATTTCGTTGCCTAAACCGGAATTAGGTCCTAAAGACACCTGAGTCTACAAAAAACGTTTTGCCAGAGTTTCTTCTATAAATAAGAAACCCAAAATCCTACAAGGAAAACATACTTCAAATTTGTCCACAAAAACAAACCCTAGGCGCAAAATCCCAACCAGATTTCTCAAATCAACCAAATTCTAAATTTACTATAAGGATACACTGTTTATAGAAGGTGATAAGAAATCCGAAAACTGTGTGAAAAATAAAACACAACAGAGTCAAACTCTATATAGTATTCAGAGCGACTTCTAATATACATATTATACTCTAGAAACCTACTAGATGAGTACAGTAACACAAACTCTACACATCCGTCTCCGACATGCAATCACAGGATAACAACTGCAAACTGGGCAGAGGAAACCGAAAAGCTCAGCAAAGGCATATAAAATAATAAAACTTGTTAGATTGAGTGGGACGAAAATAATATTTCACTTTTTAACTGAAACTGTAAATAATATGCCTTTCATAAATAATGTACATAAAAATAATGCGAGTCTGAAAGTAAACCAACCCAGGTCAAGCGTTTGTCCTAACCCTCCAGGGTACTGTGTCTGATGGCAGTAACTTGAGTACATTTTCCTCAAAGTTATAATAAAGCTCAGGTCAGGTGTTTGTCTTAACCCTCCTGGATACTGTGAAATCCATGGGTCAAGAGTTTGTCCTATCCCTCCCGGGAGCGTCTCGGGGATCAGCCGATAGGCCAGTGCATCGATGCAACACTATGACTTTGCACAATGTAAACCAAATCATACATATGCCTCTAAATGAAAATGCATAACTATAAATGCATAACCGTAAAATGCATAATCATAAAATGCATAACATAGACTCGCAAACCAACAGTGAAAATAAAATGTCTACTCACAGTACAGAGGCTAGCTGCATGGTCCCGCGGAAGTTCCCTCGCCAAACTCTGGATCACGATCTCCTAAATAAATAACATACATTTAATATTGGAATTTGATAAAACGTGCGAAAATTAACTCAAAAACTACCCCGAAAATCCCTTGGACAATTTTAAAATTTTCCCTCGACGGAGCCTCGCCGTGGGCTGCGGCGCGTGAGCCATACATCATTCTCTTCCTCTCTCTAGGCCTTACATCTTTCCCTTCTGTGACCACCTCAAATTCCAGTGTATTTCTCTAGAATTTTGCTCGAAAGACGCCGGGTCAAAACCCGGTTGGAAATCTTCTCAGCTTTAAAATGTCGGCTACAACGCACGGTGGGCTGCGGGGTCAGGGGGTTTCGACTGCTGGGGAAAAACCTAGTCGAACCCACCCCTCGCCATCACTAGAGAATGGCCGGAGTGCCATCACCCACGGCGTCTATGGGTGCCTAATCTAAAACCTGTTTGGGTTGCTCTAAAATGTGCCTAAAAATCAAAAATAATCACACCAAGCCACTCATGGGCAAGAGGAGAAAAAAATTCATACCTCAATCGCCTGAAACGGTGGCCAGTCTGTGAAGTTTTCGGCGGGTCGCGAAAACGGGTCAGAAATCCAGGTCGGGTCAACAGTTCAGCGAGCTCTGGTCAACACCACTATTTGACTTCTAAATAGGTAAAATGACTAATTTCGGAAACTTTCTATTTATAGGGGGAAGTCCTCAATCGATCAACGGCTATTAATCAACTATATCGTGATCATATGGTCAATAATTAACTGATAAAATCAAGTTTCTTTTCCATTTATCCATTACGACAATTTTCGATGAACATCGCGATAGTTATCTGAAAATAAAAACTTCCAAAAAGCATAATAAATAGCTCTCAAATCTGAAAAATTCCCCGAAAATTCGTATGAGCTCGAAATTAAATATTCTACAACTTTTATGAAGAAAATCAAGTCAAATTCTCACCCGATGAAAAAGTCGTTAATAACTCACGCGATACAACTAATTCGCGATAATATTATTTTGTGCTAATTTATACGTGAATTTTGGTTCGGATTGTTACAATCTACTCCCCTAATAAAAATTTCATCCTCAAAATTTACATACCTACTAAACGAAGAGGTAGGGGTACTGTTCTCGCATCTGCTACTCTGGTTCCCAAGTGGCCTCCTCAATTACATGGTTTCTCCACAAGAACTTCATAAGTGGAATGGTCTTGTGACGTAGTTCCTGGACTCTCCGATCAAGAATCTGAACAGGCTCTTCCACATAAGTCAAATCCTCCCACATAGGGAGCTGATAAGGTGTCAGAACATAAGATGGATCAGAAATGTATTTCCGCAACATAGACATATAAACCACAGCATGTACTCTGGCTATTTCAGAAGGTAGTGCCAACTTATACGCCATTGCATCCACAGGTCCAATAACCTCATACAGACCGATATAATGTGGACGGAGTTTGCCACGTTTCCTGAAATGCACAACACCTTTCCAAGGAGATAATTTCAAAAATACTCAATCACCAACCTCAAACTCGAGGTCCTTTCTCCTTACATTAGTCTAACTCTTTTGTCGGTCTTGTGTAGCTTTCAGCCTATCTCAAACTCGAGGTCCTTTCTCCTTACATAAGAATTTCCTCTGCGATGTCTTTCATTAAGTCAGGACCAATAAGCCACCTTTCTCCTACTTCACTCCAACACAACGGAGTTTGACATTGTTTTCCCTCTAAAACTTTATATGGAGCCATCCCGGAGCTGGCCTGATAACTGTTATTGTATGCAAAGTCAATCAGATGAAGTTATTGATCCCAATTTCCTTTGAACTGTAGAACACAGGATCGCAACAGATCTTCCAAAGTCTGAATGGTTCTCTCTGATTGGCCATCAGTCTAAGGGTGGAAGGCTGTACTAAAGTGTAATCTGGTCCCCAATGCCTTTTGCAACGCTCGCCAAAATTCTGATGTGAACTTAGAATCCTGATCAGAAACTATAGACACAGGCACTCCGTGCAACCTCACAATCTCCGCCATATATAACTTTGCTAATTTGCTCATAGAGATCTTTCCTGGAAGAGCTAGAAAATGAGATGATTTCGTAAGGCGATCAAAAATGATCTAAATGTCAGTATTACCATTGGATGTATGAGGTAGCTGATATACAAAGTCCATGGTAATATGCTCCCACTTCCAAACTGGAATATCTAATGGTTGCAACTTTCCAGCAGGTTTCTACCGCTCTACCTTCACCTATTGACAAATAAGGCACTTGCTCACGTACATTGCTATTTCTCTTTTCTTGTTACGCCACCAGTAGTAAGCTTTAAGTGTCTGAAACATCTTTGTATTGCCCGGATGCATTGCATAGGCTGAACAATGGGCCTCATCAAATATCTCCTTCAATTCATCATTCTGGGGAACACACAATCTTCCCTTGAACATTAAGGTGTTGTCATTCCTTAGCCGAAAATCTATTGGTTGGCCATTCTAAATCATATTCTTTTTACTCAATAAATAAGGATCTGCATCCTAAGTCTCTCGCACCTTCTCAAACAACACTGGTCGGACTTGAAAACTGGCTAACAGTGCTCCATCATCAAACCATTCCAGTTCTACTCTTATAGCTCGCAACTTAGCTAACATCAATACTCGTGCGACTCGTACATGAAATAAAGAGGCTCCAGATTTCCTACTAAGAGCATCATCCATAACATTAGCTTTTCTTAGATGGTACTCGAAAGTACAGTCATAATCATTAATTAGCTCCATCCATCTTCGTTGCCTCATGTTCAGATCTGGTTGAGTATGCAGGTAAGTGAGACTCTTGTGATCAGTATAAATCTTACACTGCGTTCCATACAAGTAGTGTCTCCAACTCTTCAGTGCCAACACAATGGCAGCAAGCTCAAGATCATGTGTGGGATAATTAACTTCATGGGGTTTCAGTTGTCTGGAACCATACGCAACGACTTTGCCATGCTGCATCAAAACACAGCCCATGCCCAATTTCGAAGCGTCACTATAAACGACATATTCCCCACTTTTGTCAGGCAATGTCAACACTGGTGCCGTGGTCAATTTTTCCTTCAACATTAGATAACTTTCTTCACATGCATCAGACCACTCAAATTTGACTCATTTATTTGTTAATTGGGTAAGCAAAGTTGCAATTCGAGAAAAATCTTGTACAAATTGGAGATAATAACCTATTAACCCTAAGAAACTTCTTATCTCAGGTACACTTGTAGGTCTGCTCTAATTCAACACCGCCTCGATTTTATCTGGATCAACACTAACTCCCTCAGTTGAAATCACATGACCCAGAAATTTCACATTATCCAGCCAGAATTCACACTTGCTAAACTTTGCATACAACTGAGAATCCCGCAAAGTTTGCAAAACAGCACTTAGATGCTTCCGTTGTTCGGGTGTTGCTTCACATAATTGGAATATATTAAGATGTCATCTATAAATACAATGACACACTTATCCAAATATCACCTAAAGACTCGATTCATGAGGTCCATAAAAGCAGCTGGGGAATTTGTCAAGCGAAAAGACATAACAAGAAACTCATAATATCCATAATGTGATCGAAAAGCCATCTTAGAAATATCTGGTTCTCGAATCCGAAGTTGATGGTATCTTGACCTGAGATCAATCTTCGAGAAAACTGTAGCTCCTTTGAGTTGATTGAAGAAATCATCAATCCATAGTAAAGGATACTTATTCTTCACCGTGACTTGATTCAATTTCCAATAGTCAATGCACAACCTCATTAAACCATCATTCTTCCTCACGAACAACACTGGAGCACCCCAGGGTGAAACACTGGGTCGAATAAAACCTTTATCTATCAACTCCTACAGTTGAACCTGCAACTCCTTCAACTCTGTTGGGGCCATTCGATATGGTTCCTAAGTAATAGGACCAGTACCTAGAAGTAATTCAATAGTAAAATCAATCTTCTTGACTGGAGGAAGACCAGGTAAGTCCTCTGGAAAAACATCTAGGTACTCAGAAACCATTGGAATATCCCCGATACTCGGCACACAAACTTCAGTATTAATCACATATGCCAAGTATGCCTCACAACCTTTTTTTAACATATTTTCCGCTGCTGAGTAGCCTGATTAAAATATCGATGCATGAACAATTCCCTGAATGTAGGCCATAGGGTGTCAATAGGAACCCTCTCAGTGCTGGTCCACCAGAAGTATGCATGTGACTCAAGTACCCTAACAGCTGCTACAGTCTTCTGCTCTGGAGTGAAATGATGTCGTTCACATACTCGCACAACTGGACTATCCATGCCTCACAAATTTGAAGATATGTGGAACCAGAGAAAGTAGTTTCTCCAGTTGTTCTTGCCTTTGCTACAGGATCAAAATGCTCCTCTAATTGTAAAACTCGCATAAGTAAGTCACGCATTTGCTGATCCTCATCACGATTCTCAGCCCTATTAGCACGGACTCCACGTCTAGGAGGCATCTCCTATGGATTATAAAACACATTAGTCAACAGGCATGAAGGATACAGTCATAAAACCTTAAACATTTAAAAACACACAACACCGTGAGCATTGATGGGGATTCGCTGGCCAGTCGGACCATCACTCCGGAAGTGCTGTGTATCCCTAAATGTCCTTAGTAACACAACTGCAAAAGTCTATAGAACCTATAACCTAATGCTCTGATACCAACTGAAATGACCCGATCTCAATTTAGTGGCCTAAACCAGAATTAGGCCCTAACGACACCTGAGTCTACAAAAAAATTTGCCAGAGTTTCTTCTATAAATAAGAAATCTAAATCCTGCAAGGCAAACACACTTCTAATTTGTCAACAAAAACAAATTGTGGGTGCCAAATCCCAACCGGATTTCTCAAATCAACCAAATTCTAAATTTACTATAAATATACACTGTTTACAGAAGGTGATAAGAAATTTGAGTCAAACTCTATACAGTATTCAGAGCGACTTCTAATATACATATTATACAAGACTAGCAGGTTAAGCTTGGAACCTACTGGATGAGTACAGTAACACAAACTCTACGCCTCCGTCTCCGACATGAAATCACAAGATAACAACTGTAAATAATATGTCTTTCATAAATAATGTACATAAAAATAATTCGAGTCTGAAAATAAACAAGCCCAGGTCAAGTGTTTGTCCTAACCCTCCTGGGTACTGTGTGTGGAGGCAATAACTTGAGTACGATTTTCTCAAAGTTACAATAAAGCCCAAATCAGGTGTTTGTTCTAACCCTCCTGGGTACTGTGAAATCCGCGGGTCAAAAGTTTGTCGTATCCTTCCTGGGAGCATCTCGGGGTTCAGCCAAGAGGCTAGTGCATCAATGCAACATTGTGACTATGCTCAATGTAAACCAAATCATGCATATGCCTCCAAATGAAAATGCATAACTATAAATGCATAACCATAAAATGCGTAATCATAAAATACATAACATAGACTCGCAAACCGACAATGAAAATAAAATGTCCACTCACAGTACAGAGACTAGCTCCGTGGTCCGGCAGAAGTTCCCTCGCCAAACTCTCGATCATGATCTCCTGAATAAATAACACATACATTTAATACTGGAATTCGATAAAGCGTGCAAAAATTAACTCAAAAACTACCCGAAAAATCCCTCAGACAATTTCATAATTTTCCTTCGCCAGAGCCCCGTCGTGAGCGGCGGCGTGTGAGCCACACGCGCCCCCGGCCAAACTGCTCCATTTGAAGCGTTCAACCCCTTATTCTCTTCCTCTCTCCATGCCCTATGTCTTTCCCTTCTGTGACCACCTCAAATTCCAGCGTATTTCACCGTAATTTTGCTCGAAAGCCGCCGGGTCAAAACCCGGCCAGAAATCTCCTCAGCATCAAAACACCAGCTATGGCGCATGGTGGCTGCGGGGCTAGGGGGTTTCGACTCCTGTGGCAAAACCCAGTCGAATCCACCCCTTGCCGTCACCGGAGAACAGCCAGAGCGTCATCGCCCACGGCGTCTGTGGGTGCCTCTTCTAAAACCCATTATGGTTGCTCCAAAACGTGCCTAAAAATCACAAATAATCACACCAAGCCACTCATGGGCAAGAGGAGAAGAAAATTCATACCTTAATCGCCTGAAACGGTGACCGGATGGTGAAGTTTCAGGCGGGTCGTGAAAACGGGTTGGAAATCCGGGTCTGGTCAACATCACTATTTGACTTCTAAATTGGGAAACCGACTAATTTCGAAAACTTGCTATTTATAGGGGGTTAGTGCTCAATCGATCTACGACTATTAATCGACTATAACGCGATCATGCGGTCAATAATTAACTGATAAAAATAGGTTTCTTCTCGATTTATCCATTACGACAATTTGCAATAAACATTGCGATAGTTATCCGAAAACAAAAACTTCCAAAAATCATAACAAATAGCTCGCAAATCTGAAAATTTTCACAAAAATTTCTGCGAGGTCGAAATTAAATATTCTACAACTCTTGTGAAGAAAATCAAGTCGAATTCTCACCCGATGAAAAAGTCATTAATAACTCATGCGATACAATTAATTCGCGATAATATTGTTTCATGCTGATTTATACGTAAATTTTGATTCGGGTTGTTACAATTTTTCAGAATATTATTTATATATGATCCATTAAACTGCAATGAATTTGAAGATCGCTGGACAGTATTCATCGAAAAGTATAACTTGCACGACAAGGAATGGTGACTAGGATTATTTCAAGATAGGCAAAGATGGGTCCCAAGTTTTGTGAAAAACACCTTTTGGGAATGTATGTCAACAACTCAACCTAGCGAGAGCATGAATGCATTTTTTGACGGGTCTGTAAAGTCGAAGACTACTTTAAAACAGTCTGTGGAGCAGTATGAAAATGCTTTGCGAGATAAGGTTGAGAAAGAGAACATAGCTGATTTTCAGTCTTTCCATTCAAAGATCCCTTGTTTCGCAATGTATAATATAGAGAAGCAATACCAAGAAGCTTACACAAATGCAAAGTTTAGAGAGTTCCAAAAAAAGTTGGAAGGAAAGATGCACCGTAGCATATCATCATTTGAAAGGAATGGTACAATCACTACCATTATTGTGGATGAACTAGGTTGCTGCCCGCCCCTTGGGGCGGTGTACCTTAGAAGTATCCAAGATTCTTTGTAGCGGCGACCAAGAGACTGGGAGCAAATAGACAGCTTGACGCAGCTACAAAAATACAATCGAAGCAGGAGAAATGTGAGAGACCAAAAGATGTGAGAGATTCCAAACGAAAAAGAAAAAGAGGAGAAATGGAGAAATTTACTCTGAGACACGATCACAATCTACTTCGTGCCTTTAATTTCTATCGTTGAAGCTCCTCGCAGGGTCGCCGGAGCTCTCAGATGTTGGCGTTTGACTTCACCATCGAAGCTTCTAAGCTTTTGGAGATTTCAATCGACGCCTCGTCCCTTTGATCAAATTTGTGCTCAATTGCTAACTTCAGTTGGTCGTCGCCGCCAGAGCTCTTGGCCGTTGCTTCTGAGATTTCTAGACATCTCAATCGGACACCCAGAGTAAAAAAAATTGAAGAATAAGGGAAGAAATTTGGAGCCCAGCTTCATCCATACCTATGCTTGCGAGCTTCGGGTCAGCAAATTCAGATCAAATATCCTTCAGAGACATTGAAGCCAAAAGAGATCTACAAACAATTAACTATTAACTCAAATCCCATAATAAATCAATATGAAACTTAGAAATTTGACACATCTCAATACCAAATATCACATACCTTAATATCAAATTATATGTTTAAGATTCCAAAAAAATCATGGCCACAAACATCATGAGTCATCAAAGCTCAAATAAGCAGTCTCTCTTATAAGCCTTGATCAACTTCTTCTTCGTCATAGTCGCCTGCATAGTTTCATCAAGACCAGCATAAAAAAAACAACTATATTAGCGATTTAATATCACAAAATCAATCCCAAAAAATAAAAATAAATTAAAATAAACTTTACATTAATTTTCAATACAACATTTAACATATCCAAAATTAAACTATACCAAAATGCTTACCCTTTCAAATTGTTAAGAGGAAGATAAATCTTGGGAGCAGTTTCCTTGGAAACAAATTCCCATGGATTTATATGATATCTCCCCTGAGATCAAAACACCTATTTGTAAACAATGAAATGCATGTAACAATGTATTTGTATTCTTTACCAAGAATTGTGTTTACATGGGGATTTCCCCGTTTCCAATAAGGAAGAAAAAAGTGTGTATAATTATTTACATTTCTTCTCTTTAAAATACTTACAAAATTAATTGAAACAATATGATGTACGTATATATCATATATTTTGCAAAACATCCTTATAAGCTATATTTTTTGTATAAGTATTTGGTATATCATTATTGTTATTTATCATAAATTTTAGACCTTTTCTTGATGTAACTCTTGATAATGCAACATATAATTGTCCGTGACTAAAAACCGGTTCAGTCAAATATATTCCAACTTGGTTTAACGATTGACCTTGACTTTTGTTAATTGTCATTGCATAACATGCTCTGACTGGAAACTGTCGTCTTCTGAATGTGAATGGCCATTTAGTTTCATTTGCAGTTAGAACAATTCTTGGAATGTAAACTTTTTCCCAAATATTAGTTCCTGTCAGTATTTTGGCCTCTATTAGTTTTTCAAACAACTTTGTTACAATTAATCGTGTTCTGTTGCACAAACCTTATATTTGATTTAAATTTCTTAATAACATGATTGGCATTCCAACCTTCAGCATAAGTTCGTGTGACGGTAAACTGCTAAATTCAAGTTTATTCAAAAATTCTGTAGGATATAAAAGGCTGTTATCACTATACATTCCTGTATTAAACGAAATTGAGTCTGAACTCAAATATATTTTTTTATCACCAGGTAAAAAGTTAATTGCATATCTATTTATTTCATGAGCAGTTGCATTTCTGGGTGTGACGATAGCACGCTCTCTTAAATAACATGTATCATTGTATTTAAAATCAAAGTTTGGATAAGTAGCCGTAAAAATTGACTTGATAGGATCTAAAGTTGAATCAGTGAGTAAAAATCTTCAGGAATATGAATCCAAGATGTATCAGGGTCATTTGTTGGAAAATTTGATTGCAATCGACCCTCTCCTATCTGGAGCATCCAATCTGCAAAATTTTGAAGCTCATCTTTTTCAGCAGTTGTTAATTCGGCAGAGCATAATCTCATGTTTTCACTTAAATGGAACACTTTAAGCGAATGCCACAGATATGAATTATTTAATGAAGCATCAATAATATCTTCTTTGCTTCCTCCTTCTACAACCGGTAAAGTTTGTCTAAAATCTCCGCCAAACAAAATTGATTTGCCTCCAAATGGTATTTGTGTCTTTCGATCATCAGAGTTTGCTGACAAAATATCCCGAAGAGTTTTATCCAATGAATCAATAAAACATTTATTGCACATAGGAGCTTCATCCCAAATTATCAGATCAGCCTTATCAATTAATTCTGCAAGATGTGTTTGTTTATTTATCGAACATTTCAAATCTTTATCTACAACTGGCCTTATTTTAAAACGCGAATGTGCCGTTCTACCTTTTGGAAGTAACAAAGAAGCAATTCCCGACGAAGCAACCGCTAAAACAATTTTTTCTTCAGATCTCAATTTAGAAATTATAGTATTCCACAAAAAAGTTTTTCCTGTTCCGCCACTGCCATACACAAAAAATGATTTTTCAGTTTTCTGTTCCACAGCTTCAATCACTTCATCGTATATAATTTTCTGACACGAATTCAATTTAGTAACCAGCTCACAATGTTCACGTTTAAGTGCCTCACAATCAAAATCTAATTCCTCTCTCATCATTTTATTTTTCAATTCATTTATCTTTCCGGCAATTGGAATCGGCAAATGATGGTCTTTTAGTGACGTGGATGCCATATTGAACAATGTTTCAAGTTCATGTAATACACTGTTTTTCAAATCAGCATCATGCACAGTTATATCAGGCATTTTGAATTCAGCATGCATTTTGTACAAAATATCATCAGACATACTCATCCAATGTGCATCAAGTAGAGCTCGCGGATTTGAGACATTACATAAAAGAATAATGGTAACAAATAATTGTCTAATCTGAGAAGATGTCGCAGTAAATACAGATTCAACTATTGCATCGTTCCATTCTTTATCATCATCTAACAATCCCAATGTCCGACATGCTTCTTGAAAAGTGCTGTGAGTAACTCCATTAACTGTTTTGATGCAATTAAAATTGTGACATCCTTTTTGAATATTCAATAACATTCGTAGGTAAAATAATTCACCTGCAATCGGTGGTACGTGCGCAATTCTACCAATAACATCATACCGTTTCTTTCTTGGATACCATATTTTGCTATCATTGTCCCAAACAAGCTTAGAAGGAAATTGAGCATAAGTTAATTTAGGCGCGTCCTTATAAACAGTGTTTGCATCAAACCAAGCAGTCAGCATGGTACGTTCCGTATTTGGATTTTCCACAACTTGTTCAAGAGATTGAACTTCATAAAAGAAAACACTTTGTTCGTTTGGCAAATGAATTTTTAAGTATTGCACCGCAGGATATCTAGAATGAATGGAGAATTCAAACAATCGCCACACAGATTCGTGAGGAGTTAAATATCGACAGTTCAAATAATTATGTATTTCATCATTTACATTGTCACGAACCATTACTCGAGCTCTATCTGGACCTTTATTTATATATTTAAATAAGTATTTTATTAACATAGACTGAGAACATGATTCAACATTTATATGAGCATTATACCTCAACAATAAAATGGGATTGTATGGAACAACAAAATTATTACCTACTTGAATTCCATTTTTAAGTACAAACTTTGAATCATCATCACGTCTTCTATATTGAGGAGCCTTTATGGAATGAAATACAGTGTTGGAAAGATATGGTTTTGGAAAACATTTTGTACATTTTCCATCCCTCATGCATGGACATTTTGAATTTAACTGACCACATGGACCATGTATCATAAATTGGCTGACTATTTCATAAAGTTCTGGACTAATGTTTCTATCCGGTAATTCAGCTGAAATAATAGAATCAATATCTGTCGATGTATAACATTTGTATGGTTTTTCAAGCCAAAATAGTAAATGAGCATGAGGCAACCCTCGTTTTTGGAATTCAATTGTACAAACATGTGCATCAATCCCTCCAAAAGGTTCTCCGGATTTAATGAATCCAATCATATTATCCAATTTAATTTTAAAAATCCGAGAAACAATGTCTGGTCTATCTTCTGCTTTATATCCTGGTTTCTTTTTAAAATATCTCACAATTTCCGGCCATTTAACATTGCAAGTGAAAGTTATAAACAAATTCGGATTGCCGTAATATCTACAAATTGCCATAGCATCTTGATAATTATTCAACATATCTCTAGGACTATCAGTGTGAGTACCTGGAAGAAAAATTGATTTTCCCACATCAGAATATTGAGTAACACCATTTGAAGCAAAAGCTGACAACTGATTCCATTTTTCACACTTTAATTTTGGTTGATTATTCCTTATATATTCCAAGCAATTTTTCTCAACAGTCGCATATGCATCAACCAAATATTGCTGAAACAATCTTCCGCCTTTTAATAAAGTGCCTACATCATTAGTCCTATCATGAATTTGGTAACAAACAAATTTTATCATCGTTAATTTTGTTCTTTTTCTCGCACGCTTTTGTCCAACAGACTCTAATAACATATCTATTCTGAATCCATCCTCACCATACGGGAAAAGCAGTGGATATTGCATTGACATTAACTTTGGATGTATTTTAGATATTCGTTTCAAACGTCCATCAGCTGATCGAATAACGATATCTCTGTTAGAGTTAAATTCTCCAATGTCACCAACAATTAAACCAGCAATTTCAGAGGCACTCGGTAATTCGTATTGCTTGCTATCAGTAAGTTGTCGATCAAGTATAGTCATATTGCAATTAGCCAATGAAACATTTTCAAATTCATCCCTGACTGATCGAAACTTTTTGGCCAATTCATTGACGTTGTCAAGCATATTCGCTAAATTTTCAACAATGGAAGCATCTATATTTTTATTTGCATTATTTGGATCAATGACACTAATACGATTAGAAATCTCATTAACTGTGTCATAAACATATAGCTGCGCAAACCTAGGACATTCATTTGCAACAGGTAACACAGATCCCATTAAATGATGTACTTGTCCACAAATTTTGAATACATAAGGAGATGTGCCACTGTTTATCTTGTAATCAATTTTTGCACCCATAGAAGTAAAAGCAAACATGGAATTATAAACTCGAATATTTTCACGAAAAGTTGTACTTTCACGACCATTGATTGGATTCAATAATTGTTCAAGAATTTCAGGAGTTGGATTTGATAGTGAAAGTTTGATTTGTCCTTTTTCGCAACAATTTGTATATATCAATTGATTTTTGATTCTCCTCTTTAAAGCCTCATCTGCCCAAAAGGAAGCATTACAATGACTACACGTGTAGGAGTCATCACCCGAATCCTCATAATTTATAATCACACCTATAAGCACAATTGAGAGAAATTGTTAGAAAAAAATGTTGATTTTTCATTGATAAAAGATAGACAATGCAGTATACAATCTACCTTGGCGACTTCTCTGATACGACGCTTGACCCAAAATACTTGCACTGGGAACTACAATCATATGTAACAAAATTATTATTTTGATTACTTTTGATAAACTATTATTCATACCCTAAAAGCCACTTATGTTTATAATTACCGGATATATTTAAATTATGGTTGGAATCATTGTAGTCTCCGTCTGTTACAACATGGGAAGTCGGCTGATTTTGAAACATACAATGTTTCTTAGTCAAATTGCCAAAATTAGATCCCCTGTGTTCTTCATTTCGAAAATAACTCCAGGGTGATGCTGTTTCGTGGCAAGCCAATGCTTGTTCACAAATTGGCTCAAGAAGATCGGGTAATTTCCTCTTCATTATAGAATTTAAATCCCTTTTGAGCGGCATGGCTGAAAAACAAAATTATCAATGACAAATGTTTGCAAGGAAAATTTGAAACATGCAACAATTGATAGTTATTTGACTATAAGAAAGTCTAATAACCTAGCAACATCTCGACTATTTCTATTTCCAATGACAAATTAAAGGGGGGGGGGAAGAGATTTTACTATGCCTTGTATAATCGCGAACATTTTTGGTAGATATTCTTTAAATGACTAATAATAATAATAAAACTCACATTTGATGGTAAACGGATTTACTTCTCTTTGTCCTCCCCCAAAATTCACACTGGCCAATGCACACCAAATAAAACAAACCCAAAACTTTCAATCTCGCTACCAACACCAAGGAAGATCGTAATCTTATGAAAACCAAAACCACAAATCCATTTAAGTAACACCAATGTGACTACAATTTCCAAATTATGAAGGGAAAAAAATATCGCGGGAGTTTTTTACCTCATCATACTTAGTCGCAAAGAGGTTAAGTGAGGTTAAGATCCCACCATTAGGTCCAATGTTGAATTGTTTTATTACTTCCTTGTACTTAACAATATCCCAAATGTCTATGTTTGCATCGAATGGTAATGTCATCAATAATCTAGAAATATATAATATGCTTACCGAAGAAAATACCAAAACCAAAACTATCATAAACCATTTCATTAACAGCGAAACCATTTAATTAACAGGAAAACCACAGAACCCATAAGAAACCACAGCCTAAACAGATAATCATAACCTAAATGAATGCCCAATCAATTTCTTTATTGACAATTAGCAGAACAATAAAGGACATGAAATTACTTTGCCATGATTCTATGAAGAAGGATTAGACCTTCGAGCGTACCTAAATAATGGAAGACAATCTCGAGAACTTTGTCCACAGCAGACAAATACAGATCGATAGACAGCTCTGCTGCACCCAGAAGAAAGGAAGAACCTTTTTCGATTATAGCTGATTGAGTCGATGAGAGTAGAGCAGGAGAGACTACGGCGAGGACTGAGCAAAAAACAAAGCATATAAGGTTAGGTAGGTTTTTCAACCCAGTTCTCGATCTATACAAAGTATCGGCAAGCAATTGAATTCTCTTGTTAATTTGGGCAGTTGCACAATATAGTATTTTTGAACAGGAAGGCATTGGAAACACACCTGCTATATACGAAAAACTCAGAAAAACAATGGGAAGCAGTAGAAAACGGAAAAAGGATTCGGAGATCCACAAAGCAAGATCAAACAAACTTTTTGAGACCAGATCGAGCGAGATTAGACAAACTTTTCCAGTCCAAATCGAATAGAGGTCGCACAAAAACAAACAAAGCAATTTAGACACATTAATACACACACCCCTCAATCATAATAAAGGAAAAAGCTGAATCGTTGTTATATAAAATAAGCTAGCATCGATAACAATGAAAAATATTGTCCTAATTATCTCTCTACATCTTACACACACACAAATATATATATACACACGCACAACAACAACAACAATATATAAACTTTATATATAGTTGCTAGCTTAGTTTTGTGTAAGCGTAACGATGACCCCAACGAACAAACATATACATGTGCATATATATATCCGAGATTAAAAGAAGTTGTGGAATATAAGGGAAATATGCCATAATTAAACATCGAGCGAACCTGTGTTTTCTAATGAATCATAGAAATCATAGAAATCAAAGAAATTTTGCTTTCATTTTACTTTTGCAATAGCAACATGAATGGTCTACCAAAACTTCTAATTGATGTTAAGTGTATTCAATTAAGTCTACTTATCCTAAAACTCACTGCTTGTTAAGCTGTCAGCTCTCAATCATTCACACACTGACAGTAACAATTAGAACTGAGAACTTACCAAAACAGAATCAGCACTCATCAAAATTCAAAATATTCAATACCCACTAACATATGGAGATTAATAAGATGTGCAATTAAATATACATAATAATCACATTCTGCCAGCTATATGGGCCATATAAGCATCATATATGTGGCACTCATTTCTTCTCTCCCATGTTTCACTAACTTTATTGCATTACAAAGGAAGATGAGACATCATATTCTATTACTATTGAATTACAATTACATTAACAGCAAAACATACGTTCCTACTTATGGAGCTATTCCTTTTTATTCCACTTTTTAACTTCATCTAAGTCTAATAGAGAACTATGTTACACATTTTTTTAAGTGACATAAATTCTGTTTTAAGTCATTTAATATCAAATTCGTAAATGATGAAATTTCACATTGTCTATTTCTAATTGCAACTCGATCTATACTGTAATCAACATACAGCAAATCATTTTGTCATGTCTTCCTTGCTCAATTTAGATTCAATATTTTGTTAAAAGGTAGAAGGCACTTACGCTGGTATGCACAATGGTAAACAATTGAAATAAAACTAAATTGCCTGTATTAGGTATAGTGCAAGGGAGGTGGCATCTTCTACTAATATTAGAGCAGATATACGACATAATCACATGTATATCAAAGCTCATAGACCAGTTTCCGATAAATTTTTCTGATATGCAAGGGAGCTTGGGATCTCTTCTGTGTAGTATGCTAAAGCTTTGGGACAACAGGTCCAAGTACATAAGGATAAAGACACACCAGCAATAAATGGGACCGCTTGCAATGAAGTATCAACGCTAAGAAGATGGATACACGATGCTTAAGACTCTGAGATATTATATCCCCTTTATCAATGAGTCAATACACCTAAGACGCACTAAGGCTTCATCTAGCTTAAACTTTCACTTCATATTAACATAAATAATCCTATTTCAGCTTATCAAACAGAAAATATCATATAAAAACACATGCATGGCTACCTACATAACCCGAAATTGGGAAACCAAGGTGTCAAATTAGGAAAACAAAGTAACCGACATTCGAAAATACGAAAACTTTAACATACTCTATTTCAGGTCCACTCAGGGTTGACAGGTTGTGATTGTTCAACACAAAACAGCTGTGTCCACCACAAACATCCTGACATTCAGATTATTAAACAATCAGCACACGCAATTTATAATCAAACAACACCACACGCAACAATACTAAAATTTCCAAGCACATGAATTCAGACCCAGAATTGACTGTGAGCCTAAAAAAGATACATATCAAACCATTAATCAATCAAAGTTTCCGAATAACAAAACCATCTATTAGCATAATCTCTTAAGGCCATAAAAATTGAAAACATAAACAAAACTAATACATGTCAACACTTATGAGGCATAATCAAGCTCTAGGAGCCATTACACAAAAGTTGAGAATGAGAAAAAAGGAATCCAAACCGATTTCATTGTAAGCATATAATTAAGACTATATTATAAAGTGAAGAAGACACCTCCACAATTTCTACTGCTCTACTCCTACCAATCCTGCTATATAAAGCCAAAAGTACAACTGTAGTTCTCTACTCATTACTCTCACCATTCAATCACGACACTTGAAAAGAGTTTTCAACACTGAATTCCCCAACAATACCAATATACAATCATAAACAATATAAACTCCCACAAACAATCCATTTCCTATATAACATTTCATGCTGATCCCAAGAAAATAAATAGGTACTGTTAATGTCCATTAAATTGGAAAACTATAGTCCATTAAATCCAACTATTAAAAGTCCGCAAAGAAACC
This sequence comes from Geum urbanum, assembly GCA_946800695.1. Lineage (NCBI taxonomy): Eukaryota > Viridiplantae > Streptophyta > Magnoliopsida > Rosales > Rosaceae > Geum > Geum urbanum. Next base: position 422,922 of record OX327008.1, on the reverse strand, counting down.
ACAAAAGTCCGTAAGAGTCAAACCTGGGATCTGAAATGTCGCAAGGATCAACGGAGATCAAAGCCACAAAGATGGATCCGATCAATGAAATGTTGGACCCCAAGCAAAGAGATGTTGCGATAAGTAATCAAAAACCTACAAAAGATACATATCAAAACATATTAAGTACCTGTATTCTACTGCTGGAATTATTAACAAACATCGATCGATAACGAAACAGGCAAAGCACGCGGTGAATCCTATATGGTCAACGGAATTATTCTACTGCCATAGAGTCTTGCCATTATAGATGAATCATATACGGTGCTTGAATGCTAAATAAACAATACATGAATTCGGAAGATAAATGGACGTGGGACAATAAATGGAAATTTGTGGATCAAATATACATGCATGCAGGATAAATATGCTGAGTGCATTGAACTCCCACATTTTGCAATGTCACATAAATAACATGAACTAACAGGTTTATGAAAGAATCTTCACTCCCGCAGGAGTTCTGAAACCAAAAAGACAATGTCTCGCATTTCTAATCTTCAGATAATGGGTCATGTCCTCTTAAGGCCATACAAATCGAAAACAAAAACAAAACCAATACATGTAACCACTTATAACGCATAATCAAGCTCTAGGAGCCATTAAACAAAAGTTGAGAATGGGGATCCTAGAGATCCCTGTGATCTTTCAATCTGTTGCAGTTTTAGTTTTAGTTTGAATTATTAGTTGTGGACTCGTGGCGGGGTAAAACCACAGTCTTTTTGTCTAAGATCACACAACTGTCTTCCTAGCTCTTTGACTCTCTATAAATGCTCCCACAACCAATTAGAAGTGAAGGAGATCTCCCTCATATCATTAATTAGGCTAGATCGATGTGAATTCGATATGGTTAGGCCAGCTAGCCTACCTGATAAAGGCTGAGAGCCGTTTCTACTCTCTTTATTTTTGTTAATGACTGCATGCCCCTACAAAGCTTTTGGTTCTATATATACATATTCATAGCCACGTCAGCCTACATAATTGCTAATAATCATAGAGGAACCTCAAGCATCTGGAAATAGTTGTGGACATGAGCAAAAAATTATCATTCAAAAAGAAGAGGAGCTGCTCTTACCCTGGACAAACAGTCCAATGCTTTCTCCTCGGCTGTTCTACTAAGATCAATTTCTTAGATGGCTCCAAGTGTATCAGGTCCTCAACCTAATTGCAGTTGAATCCAGACAACCATATCAATTCACGCATGGTTTGAAAAATGCAAAAACAAAGCAGCAGTTTTAAGCTCATATAAGAGAGACGATGTCACAGTCAAAGTTGAAAACTCAAAAGTACCCAGCTCACTGAGTAATATTTGTTAAAAGACTTAAAGGCTATTCTTCGTTGATTAGATCGATGAAGTCGTTAGACATCTGCGAAGAAATTCATCGATGTAGGTATAGTAAGAAGAAAGGAACGTCGATCTCATAGGTATGTATATAATACAGGATGTCAAACTTCAATATAGATAGAATCTCTTTTCAACTTTATCTGAAAACTAAAGATACCTTATATAGAAATACACAGTCCAGCAATTACAAACCAAAATCACAAAACTCAGCAAATTCAGGTTTTAATGACTCAATCGTTCTGGTCAGTCGCAATGAAATCAAAGTCCTGAATCCAAATTTTCTTTATAAAATAGTTTGTTTCAATAAGAAATTATTAATAAATTTTTAAGAACCTGAATTGCCATGTCATTTTTTAAAACTGATCCTATGTTCAGAGATTAGAGCATAAAAAATGTAGTTCAGCATGGCCTCATTCAACACTGCATATCAAAAGTTCTGAAACTAAAGAGAAACTAAATTAACTCTTATTTTTTCCACCCTGTTTATGTACACTAAAGTATGCACATGCACCTACAACTGTATGAATGTATGCACTCTTGGGTGTTACAGACTGACCTCAAGCAGACACCTTAGTTAAACTCAAATCACACATCATGTTCAAAATTCAAAATACGAATATGATGATCTCAGTAGAGCTAATTTTCCATGATTTACTTCCTTAAATAGAGAGGCAGGTATAATTACAATTTTTCATATCTTACCAATCTTTCTTCTAACAATCAGAAGCAAAAACAGTGGATTGGCACTACCATGGAATTGTATTTAAGTTTCAGCACATAACCACAAACTAATCCTATAAACAAAGCAAGAAAACACCAGTATATATAACCAATTGAGGCCAAATAATATTCACAAACACAAAAGTTTACACAGCACATCCACACATTCCTACAGGATAAATGACATGCATGCTTAAGTTCTATTCAAATTGAAGAAAGATTGTTGGACATGTCTTTCTATACAGTATTGATAGAAATGAAGAAAGAGATTCTATCTTTCTATGAAGAAAGAGATTCTCGATCAAATACCGATCGGGTAATACAAATGCCCAGTGGGATTTGAGAAGATAAGTTTATAGATATTACTGTAAATGCCCAGTTGATCAAATATAGTCTATAGAAATGAAGAAAGAGATTCTCGATCAAATCTCTTGGCTTGTGATAAAAGATTGCAGTTAACTATAGCACAGAAACCTCCTGAAATTTACAGAAACCTTACAGTAGAGAGAAGAATATTTAAACATCAAATCAAAGAAGCCCCAAGCTTGATCATGGTGGAGCTGAACTGGGCGGGACTTTTGCAGTTAATATTTTATTGATAAAAGATTACCAATCAACACTGGTAATATAAATGCCCAGTTGATCAAATATAGTCTATAGAAATGAAGAAAGAGATTCTCGATCAAATCTTTCTATACACAGCACCAACTAACTTTAAATCTCATTCCATAAGAGATTGCAAAGAGTAGTTATATCAATTCCAGAGAAGCAAAAAGTTAACCTTAACAATCTAACTATGCTCGGTTGTGTGATTTGAAACACATATCTCAAATTGAATACCCCATTAAGCAAATCAAATTGAAAACCCATGGAAGAAAATGGGATGAAACCCAATACGCCCCCAATGGTATTTGAGTGAATAATACACTATATGGCACAAACTCATTCAGTTAAGAAAAAAAGGACAAAACCCACCTGAAAACCAATAGAGAGCTGGTACCACGCTGATGTTGTTGGCGAGTTTGGAGAAGCGACAGAGTGGCGACCGTGTAAGTGAACTTCTAATTGCCGGAGCTCGACGTTCTCGACCCGATCGATCAGGATCCTAACCTCGAAGAGTCTTGAACACAAAAGCCGAAATCAACGAAGAGAGCGAGACGCCTGTGTAAAGTGAGAGTACATGATCGAAGCAGAGGAAGTGGAGCTGCTAGATACGCCCCTGATCGAGAGAGAGCGAGAGGGTTAGGTCATGCAAATCTTCGCACGGGCCGCACGATGACAAACTTGATGACCCAAATGCCCCATTTGAACAGGAAAAGGAACAGTGCAACCCTGCTTGAGGATTGTTAGATAGTAAATATGTACATCTGCAGCCTGATACAACAATGAGACATGTCCCATTTTTAGTTCTTTAAATGAAGACGAGTGTGAGGTAAACTGTGTTTGTCGTTTGTTTGAGTTCAAAGGAATATTATGTCGACATATTATTGTGGTACTGCTTCACAAGAATATAGGATGTGTTCCCATGAGATATATTTTGAAACGATGGACTTCAGGTGTTAAAAGAAGTCACAGTAAAGTGCAAATAAGTTATGGAAATTGGACTGCTAATCCTGATAAGATGTGTAATTTATCTCAAGAGGTGGCACCTTTTGCAGATATATAGCAAAGATGGGGATTGTAATATGGTCATGGGGGTACTACATGAACTAAAGATGAAATTGTAGCAGATGAAAGCCGCTTGTGAAAGCAAAGAGGATAGTATTGCGATGGTTGACAAAACAACAAATGTTGAAGAGATTTTAGAAAAATGTATCGAAATACTTGAGCCCTTATTTGTTTGAAGTAAAGGTCGTCCTCCAGCAAAGTGAAAGCAGTCTACGACAGAGCAATTATAGATCAACAGGTCTCTAAAGATTCTACAAAGTTACATTATGGTAGAACGAATGCATATATAGATCAACTTCCCATGGAATATCATGAATATATTACATCTCAAACTGATGTGACGGCGGATGGTAATTGGCGATATAGAGTCATTGCTGGGGAGATGGGATTCGGTCAAAAATCTTGGAGGAATGTGCGAAAAGATTTGTTGCAAGAGTTGCGACCAATGGAGTCCTTATATCCTCTTGATGGGGTCAAGCGCTATATTGAGCATGCACGTGATTTTGATAAGACTAGTTATTGCAAAGAAAGAGTACTGGATGAGCATGCCGGATATGGGATATCTTATTGCCACGTTCTATAAAGTAATGGTGATCCATATATCCAATGTGCAATGTGTTACGCTTCTTCCCTTGACGTTGCCATCAGATTTATGCAAAGTTGAACTACGGGAGATTTTCATCGGCTTTGATAAGATAGGAAATAAAGGACATTTTGTGCAGGTGGAAGATATGCACTTGTAATTCTTAGTTAATTAGTACCCATTTTAAACAACAAAAGCTGACACTTATTTCTCTTTACATGTAAATTTGTCACCAGGGTTGATACCAATACCACCGATTTCTTAAGGGTGGCACAAGCATAGTGATACAATTGCACAACAGTTGGGCCTTTGATATCAAGATCGTGTAGAGAAATTTAGACAAATTTTTGCAAGTGCAAGCCATGTATCTGCCCCAGGAAGTATAGATATTGATGATGATTGAATATCGATCTATCAAATGTTGAAATATCTACGATTTGTCTCTCGCTAGAACTGATTTTGAATACTTACTTTGCAACAAATGTCTGGTGAAGCCTAGTTTATTTTGAGATGATCTATGACTTATTCATGCATATTAAACTTCATCAGCTATAATATATTTACTTCCTTTTCTTGAATAAAGGTTTTTACTTTCTTGTTGATAGCTTTATGTTGTTGTAATGATTATGCCCTATGTTCTAATAAATAATAGAGTATAGATAGTGTATATGCTCAGAATAAGGCACAAGCTATAGCTTGGGTGGAAAAACTTTGACAAAGATAATCGTTCATTGATTCATTGAAACCATAAAAATGTTACAAACTACATAATAATGTTGATCAATTACATAAATCAATATGGCCTCTGTTCAATACAATGCTTATCATTCCTTAGAAATAAAGAAAAGAAATTGAATCATTGCTCATAATAACAAAGCTTTGATATTCACATACAGAAAGACACAAAGAAGAGAGGTCAAAGATAGTGACCAAATAGAGATGATGGAGGGGTTTTCTGGGTAGGTTGGGTCTGTTGGAATATGGTGGTTTTCCACCATTTTAAAGTGACAATTTAAATAAAATAATTGAGTGTGTTGTACTTAATTTTGATGTGAGGGAAATATGGATTTGTATTCTCCTACAAGAATACATAAATATTATGTATTCATTTGTTTAAATTGGTGAAGGGGTGAATGAGAAATTGTCACCCAAAGATGGCTACTTGAAACAAAAGGAAGGACTCCTCTCCTCTTTTGAAGCACTTATCTCCCTCTCTCAACTCAAGAGCAAAATCCGGTGATAGTGAAAGGTATTCTTCAGTTCGAAGAGAAGTTCTTGTGCTGCGGTACAAAACTTTGAAGTTGTTTTATCCTGGAAGAACAATGTCATACAAGCTTGTGGGCGGCGTAAAAGTTCTTAAAGAAAGCGTGTGATGCACGTGACTCAACTTAGTTCATATTCTTACCCAGAATTTGTTCTTCGTTCATATGTTTGTAATTTACTAATTATTTAATTAGTATTTTTTTATTATATTTAATTTAATATCACTTACTTTTCCTACAGGGTCGTCGGTGCTATGTAGTGTTGTGTCTCGGAGTGCTGGTTGTGTCGGTGATTGTGGCTTACTACGTCGGAGTTGTGGATCAGCCAAAAGAGCTGAGACAGCGCAACAAGCATTGTCTTCAGGCATTTCATTGTCCAGCTCTTCGTTCCAACCGAGGCTAACTACGCAAGGAGAAAAGTAGATACGCAAATGATAGATCAGAAATTGTACTTTATTCATTGATAGATGATCTTAAATAGGCATTACAATCTGGCACAATATATCTCCCTGTAAATCGGAAATTGAGAGAATCTCTATTACTATGCTAATTAGGACAAGACATACCTCTACATACCAGGAGTATAATATCCTTAAATACTCCCTCTTGTGTCTTGATCCTAATGGATGATGCATAACTTGTTGTCTCACTAAAAACTTTTCCAACCAAACAAAAAAACCTCTTGGGTAAAAAAAAAAGTTTGGTCTAAGGGAAAAAGAGTACAACGCATTAATTATATAAGCAACATGTGATGTATAATATCCTTAAACATTCCCCCTTGTACGTGTCACGATCCTAATGGATGATGCATAACCTGTTGTCTCACTAAAAACCTTTCCAACCAAACAAAAAAACCTCTTGGGTAAAAACAAAAGCTTGGTCTAAGGGAAAAAGAGTACAACGCATTAATTATATAAGCAATCACATGTGATGTATAATATCCTTAATCACTCTCCCTTGTGTCGCAATCCTAATGGATGATGAATAACTTGTTGCCTCACTAAAACATCTTGCCAAGCAAACAAAAAAATCTCTTGGGTAAAAACAAAAGCATGGTCTAAGCAAAAAGGAGCGCAATGCATCAACTACATGTGACAACCCGAGCCGAGATTACACACTCTTCAAAAGTATTAACCTTTATTGCGAATTAGTCGCATTATCGAGTTTCTTAACAAATTTTTCACCAGGTGAGAATTTGATTTGACTTTCTTCACGAAAGTTGTGGAATATTTAATTTTGAGCTTGTAGGAATTGTTGGGGAATTTTACGAATAAATGAGCTAGTTTTTATGTTTATCGGAAATCGGCGTGAGGAATTATTTCAAAGGAAATTATTTTTAGTCAGTTCAATCTAGATCGTCCGATCTTGATCAGATCAAATGCGGATCATTGATATGATAAAATTTTTGAGGTATAAATAGGGGAAATTTTAGAATTTTTATTTCTGAAAATCAGAAAATATCATCAAGCTCGACCCGTTTTCCTCCCCTGCCGTTTCCGAATCGACCCACTGTTTTCGGCGACGAAACATCTAGGGAATTGAAGCCTATGGCTTACTTGTTTGATTGATGTAGATATTTTTGGGTGATTAATTTGTAGGTATTTGGGGCACCCAAATCGGGTTAACCCATGGGAGTAGCCGCAGTCAGTGGCGGTGCTCCTGCATATTTCTGGCAGCAGGAGTTGAGGGGTTTTGAACCTCTCCTCCCCCTGAGTCTTTTTGGTTAGGTTATTGGGTCCGTCGAGGTTCCATGGTGGAGCTTCAATGACGAAGAGTTAACCGGGCAATTTTGGCCTATTGTTTTCGTGTGATTTTCTGGCGAGTTGGTCAGGTGTAGGAGTGCGCAGGGATAGCGCACATGGATAGGGGATTGATTGGGCTTGATGAGAGGAACCTTTCAAGGGCATGTTTACATTATGTTCTGGCGACCGCCGGAAAGTGGTTTTTCGCCATGTTTACATTATTTTAGGTCAAACGCCGGTGAGTTGGACTTCGGTCCAGTTATAGAAGTTTTAGAGCTCGTGAACAACTTTCCAACATGGGGTTGAATTCCCCAATTGGATATGGTTCACCAGAGGTGCGTGAAACTCATGCGTCGGCGCATGTGGCTTATGCAGCACTGTCCACGGCAGAGCTCCAACGAGGTAGTTTGTGGGATTCTTCAACTAGATTTTCAGGGTTATTTTTAGAACGTATTTCCATAGTTTTACCTGTTTTGATATTATGTGATCGGTAAACACAAGACACCATGATCGCGACCCTAGCAACAAAGGGAATTTCGCTGGACCCCAACAGCAGTCGCAAACTTGTGAGTTGATCTTTATTTTCACAGTCGATAGCGAGTTCATGTTTTTTTATGCATTATGCTTTATGGTATGTTTACAAAGCATTTATTTGGAGGTTTACTTTGTGATGGTTTATTTAGTCGCATCGATGCCTTAGCTATTCGAATGATCACAGGATAACCGGTCAGACCGGGTTATGACACACACCCAGCCGACCCAGATTCTCTCGGGTTAGGACAAAAACCCTAGCTAGATAATCTCATCACCTTACCTTTCATATTTACAAGCATTCTGGGTTAAAACAAATACCTTGAACGACCACCTCAATTGCGTTTCAGTTTATTAGATTTGAAATAGCATTATTTCACGAAAATTAGCGAAAAGGTATGATAGATCAGTTTTATTGATAAATGTTGATTATATTATTTTTGTCCACTCATACTAACATTTTATATTTTAATGCCTTTCCTTAAAAATTTTGGTTTCCATCGCCTAGGCTGCAATTTATACGCTGGAAGTGCTTGGTATCGTCAAAGGCTTTGAGTCCACCAGTCATCTTTTCAGCAGTATGTCTCAGCTCACTTTCAATTTGTATCATATGTAGTATATGTTATAGTATAAGTCACTCTTAATACCGTTTGTATTATGTTACTTCTAGTGATGTTCATGTAAATAGCTGAGTCACCTTTTCATGTTATCATAGAGTTACTTTCCTTTGTATTCCTGAGTTGAGTTCTAGTTTTGTTCACGACTTATGTTAAGAAATCTGGATGTACATTGGTGGTCCATGGTTTTTTTTGTGGAAATTAGTCTTTGAAGTATATTTTTATGCAGGTTTTTGGTTGTCTCAGTTTCCGGGAAAATTATGTCAAAATTTTCGTAGAATTTCCTAAATTACGGTAAGTCGTTAGGGCTTAATCTTAGTTTACTAGTTAAACTAGGGTTGGGTCCTTTTAGTTTGGTATCAGAGCATTAAGTCACACATTCTATAGACTCATTTGGTCATGTCAGTGCAGACATTTGATTATGTACAACACTCCTAGGAGGATGGCCCGACTGGCCGGCTGAACCCCATTACTCCAAGTGTTGTGCATTGTTGGATGTCTAGAGTCTCTTTGTAGAGCCAGTTTGTGAATTCTTTCAGTGAGCTAATCTATTTTTGGACTCGTAGGTCATTATGCCTCGACAACCAGCCCAACGGGATGATACACAGTCATTGGCTCAGCAAATGCGTGAGTTAATTTCACGCATGATGCCAGGACCACGGGAGGATTGTAAAGATCTAATTACCAAGGCTAAAAAGGATGGAGTAGTTCCTTTTACTAGCTCTCATGATCCCGAGACTAGTGAGAATTGACTTGTGGAGATCGGACGAGTTTGTGATCGTCTGCATCCCCAGTTGACTTTTGAGCAGAGGACCGAGGTAGCTACAGGTCTTTTGCAGGACCATGCATATCACTGGTGGCAAAGGACTGGAAGGAATGAAGCCATCACTCCGTGGATAGAGTTTACAGAATTTTTCATGAGTCTCTTCTTCAATGAAGCATCGGAGCAGCGGAAGTATGAGGAGTTTATGAATCTTCAGCAGGGAGACATGTCTGTGATGGAGTATCAGGATTGTTTCACTCGCTTGGCTCAATTTGTACCAAATTCAGTCAAGCTAGTGAAAGAAAAGTGTTGGTGGTTTGAGCAAGGTTTGTGGTCAAAGATTGCTCTGTACTTATTTGATGTGCCACGTGCTGATTTTGATGTGTTTGTTAGTGCTGCAATAAGATGCGATGATAGGCTTCAAGCTGAGTGAGGCCAGACTCGACAATTTGAGGAAGGTGGGCCTAGTCAAGGTTCTTCAAAGAGGGGAAGCTAAAGTACTTTGGGTTCCACTGCATCCTCAGGCGAGGATCTCACACTTCTGCTCCTGTTGCACGTCATCTGATTCATTTTCAGAGATGGATGAGGAGAGGTCGACCATAGAGGCAGGGATCTGGTGCAAGTTCCAGTGGATCTAATGGGTCTCATTTTACTCTATCAGCGCCCAGACATTTCCCTTTGTGCAATCGATGCCACAAGCATCATCTCGGGCAGTGTCAGTTTGGGACATCTGCTTGTTTCAGCTGTGGCCAGACGGGTCACTTTGCGAGAGAGTGTCCGCTTAGGGACTCCTCAGGTGGATTTCTGGGACAGAGTTCTGGTGGTGATCAAGGAGCCACTCTCAGGGTTAGAGCTGCCCTGCTACCCAGACAGCCAGCCTATCAAGACCGAAGCTAGAGAAGGCGACCGGCTGGACAGACTGGACAGGCCCGACTACATCATATGATGTTTTTGGTTATGCTGTTTATACTTTAATTGATCCGGGGGTGACACGTTCATTTATCTCCATGAGATTAACATCAATAATTAGCGTACTTGCCACTCCCTTATCGACAATGTGGCGAGTGACTTATCCCACCGGTGAGATGGTTTTAGTCGGGTTAGTTTAAAGAGGTTGTAGTGTTATGGTTGGAGATTTTGGGTTATCTGCCGACCTGAAATCTCTTGATGACGCTGATTTTGATTTAATTTTGGGGATGGACTTACTGAGGAATCATCAAGCTTTGGTTGATTGTCATTAGAAAGAGGTGGTGTGTCGAAGTTCGTGTTTTCCAGAGATTTTATTCTGTGGATAACAAAATGTTCTTTCATCATGCCTTATTTTAGATGTGAAAGCTGAGAAAATGTTACGGAAAGGGTGTATTGCATATTTGGCGCATGTCATGAACACTTATGTTTCCACCCCTAACCTGAAGAAGATTTTTGTGGTCAGGGAATACCCTGATGTTTTTCCTGAGAAATTACCTGGTCTTCCCACTGAAAGGGAAATAGATATTACTATTGAGTTACTTTTATGTATAGGTCCCATAGTTCAGGCGATGTACCGTATGGCTCAAGATGAATTCAGAGAGTTGCTGGTTCAACTTCAAGAATTGATTGATAAAGGTTTCATTTGTCCTAGTGGTTCTCCATGGGGAGCTCTAGTTTTGTTTGTGTAGAAGAAGGATGGGTCTATGAGCTTATGTGTTGACTATCAAAAACTAAACCAGGTAACCTTGAAGAAAAAATATCCGCTGCCTCGTATTGATGATTTGTTTGATTAGTTAAAGGAAGCTACGGTATTCTCCAAGATCGATCTTCGATCAGGATATCATCAGTTGTGGATTAGAGAGAATTGTCTCTAAGACCATGTTCCAATCATGCTACGGGCACTACGAGTTTCTTATGATGCATTTGGTTTGACGAATGCATCTATTTCCTTCATGGCATTGATGAATCGAGTATTTCGGGATTATCTTGATGAATTCGTCATTGTATTTATTAACGATATCCTGATTTACTCAAATGATGCGAGACACCATATGAGGCATCTACATGTAGTTTTAGAGACATTGAGCCAATCTCAGTTATACGCCAAGTTCAGTAAATGAGAATTATGGTTGAATATTGTGAAATTTCTTGGCCATGTAATTTTGGCAGATGGTGTCAATGTTGATCCTGACAAGGTAGAGGTGGTGTTGAGTTGAAGCAAACCTGCAAGTGTGCCAGATATCAAAATTTTTTTGGGTCTAGCTGGTTACTATCGTTGATTTGTGCAGATCTTTTCACGTATTGCAACACCTCTTACAAGACTCACACAAAAAGGAGTTAAGTATGAATGGTCGCAGGATTGTAAGGAAAGTTTCCAGACTTTGAAGACAAGGTTGAACACAACCCCAGTGTTGACATTACCAGACGATAATGGGGAGTTTACTATTTTCAGTGATGCCTCTGAGTTTGGTTTGGGTTGTGTATTAATACACCATGGTAGGGTGGTCGCGTATGGATCACGATAATTGAAATCTCATGAGGCAAAATACATCACCCATGATATGGAGTTGGCAGTGATAGTTTTCGCATTGAAAATCTAGAGACATTACTTATATGGTGTCAGATGTCAAATTTTCACCGATCATAAAATTCTAACATATCTCCTCATACAACCAGAATTGAACTTGAGATAGAGAAAGTGGATGGAGCTGATAAGTGATTATGAACGCACCTTTGAGTATCACCCTGGAAAGACGAATGTTGTTGCAGACGCTCTTAGCCGGAAGTCTAGAGTTTCCTTGTCTCATATTAAGATTGTTCGTGTACAGTTGTTACCAGTATCCATTATATTAGATTGAGGTTCTCATTTTACTTCACAATTTTGGAAAGATTTACATGAGACTTTGGGAACCAAGTTATGATTCAGAACAACTTTTCACCCCCAGATTGATAGTCAGTCTGAGAGAACTATTCAGACATTTGAGGGTATGCTGAGATCCTGTGTGCTGCAGTTTTCGAGGAAATGGAATAAGTATCTGCACTTGATGGAGTTCGCATATAATAACAGTTTCCACTCCAGCGTTGGAATGTCACCATATGAATCCTTATATGAGAAACATTGTAGGACCCTGCTGTGTTGGAGCGAAGTTGGAGAAATGAGCCTCATTGGTCCAAGCATAGTACAGCAGACAATTGAGAATGTGCAGATCATTCGAGACAGACTGAAAATCTCTCAAGATAGACAAAAGAGTTATGCAGACGTCAGATGAAAAGATCTTGAGTTTGAAATGGGAGACTAGGTATTTTTTAAGTTGTCTCCATGGAAAAGGGTTATGCGTTTTGGGAAACCCAGTAAACTCCAACCCCGTTACATCGGACCCTATAAAATTATAGAGCGTGTAGGAGTTGTGGCTTATCATTTGGAGTTATCCTCAGAGTCGGCATGAGTTCATAATGCATTCCACATATCCATGTTACGGAAGTACATTCTTAATCTCGCTCATGTCATCGTGCCTCAGCAAATTCCACTACAGGAGGACTTGGTTTATATTGAGGAACCAATGGAGATTCTTGACGGTAGATAGAAGGTTCTCTGTGAGAATCCAACACCGATTTAGTTTCCTAAACCAGGTTTAGGCTCTCAGAGACCAATAGATCTATACATGCTAGTCCGAAAGAACACAGAAGGGAAACTAATAAGCTGAAAATCATAAATTGACAAACTAAATTTCGAAAACAACTCATAGAAACCAAATCTTAAACCATTTATGACTTCTAGATTACGAGACTCTCGAAACTCCCTATACTGACTAAGTGGCTACTTCGTAGGATCAACTCTGGATCCTACAGGGGATAGTGTTATGCCTCGATTTACATGCGCATCCGACCTCAACCGCCTGTGCAACCTGGGCATTGGAGACCAAAGGGCCCAGGGGAAAAGCATATAAAATAGGAAAACCGTTAGAGTGAGTGGACGAAAAATAAAGTCTCGTAAGAAAAATCTTAAAATATATATGTATTTTCCTTTACTGAAATCATATATGAAAAATGTACTGAGTCAAATTAAAAACATATCATAGTCGTATGTGGCGGCGTGCATAACATAGTCATCTAGTCAGGTGTTGTCGTGTCCCCCCAGAAGCGTACTCTATGATCAGCCGAGCAGCTGATGCATCGATGCATTCATACATAAATAAGAGCGCGTGTGTGTGTGACATTAAATCATAACATATAGCCTCTGTGCATAAACGTACTTATATCATATCATATCATATCATATTACGTATACGTATGTATATGTATCAAATGGAAATAATATGCATAATCGTAAATGTATTTTAAGTCACATGTGCGAATAGGATTATGAAAATAATCATAACTTAAATCATATGCATAAGCGGAAATAAAACTTCATAAACATAAAACCTAAACTCGCTATTCGACAGTGAAATAAAAATGTCCACTCACCTGGCAAGCGGAAACGTAAACAGTCGAATACCAACATCAAACATCATAGTCAGCATTCCTAGACCTCCGCAAATCTAATATTAATTAATGTCACGTTAAGATCTCACGATTAAAGTGAGAAAAGAAACCGAACTAAACATCCCTCAGCACCTCACGAACCCTCATTAATAATCATAATGTGTTACATACCACAACCCCTAATAATAATAACCTCATACGTGACCCAAATCATTGTGTCCCGAATCCCGCGCTCGCCCGAAGATGACCCTCGACTCGACACACATCACAAGAAAGCGTGGAGGTATCGAGTCAGCCCGAAAATCTTGAAAATAGCTGAAATATTACAAAAATGTTCGAATGATTTGAAACTATGCAAAAATGGTCGCGAAAAGGTCCAGAAAACTTCCCGCAAAGATTCTAGTTTTCAAGTCGCCGGAGCTCCGCTGCACACGCCCACGCGCTGCCGGAAGTCAACAGGCTCTGAGCCCTACAATCGACCCATCATTTTGAAGATCTCAATGAGTACAACAAAAATAACAAAGGGACCTATCCGAAAAACTGGCCGGAAGGGGTTGATATCTACCTTGAAAATTTGGGAAACTCGCCGACTGAGCTCCACCAGCCAAGGCGTGACCAGAGAGGGGTCACAATCGACATTCCAAGGAGTAGGGAGAAAATCCACAATGGTCTCATCATTCGATGTCAGCTGGAACATCGCGAACGACGGCAGAGAAAATCCTGAAAACTCACGAAGCTTCGCAGCTTCTATTTGCCGTCACTGGTCGATGTACGGTGATGTCGATGGTCAAGGGTGAGTATAGGAGCCGATTCGAAGTGGTGCGGTGGCTAAAGGTGGTCGGACGGTGAAGATCTGACCCGGCCGGCATTTCAGGTTGGGTCCTTAACCGGGTCAACGCCATGGGTCAACCTGGTCACTCCCCTAACTCGGGTGAACTCAGGGTATTTATACCCATAGATCAATCCAAGATCAACGGCCCAAAACATATTTACTGTTCAATCGAACGGTTACGATTAATTACCATAAGAAAATGGTCTTTTTTAATAATTCTTTTCCGTGAAACTTCTAAAATTCGTAACTAACTGCTCGTACCTCCGAAAAATAAAATAAAAATATGCTCGAGCTCATAATAATATTCTCAACAACTTTCAAGAATAAAGCAAGTCCAAATTCATAACATATAAAAAATCGATTTCTAAATCGCGACGAACCTCGATAAACTTGACGCACATAACTTAGCTCCTTAATCAATGCGATTAACGATGATTAACTTCTTAATTTGGTTTGGGTTGTTACATTCTCCGGAACAAGACCATTCCTTTAGTGAAATCATTGTGGTGCAATCATATTGTAGAGGAAGCCACGTAGGAACCAAATCAGCATATGAGGGACTAGTACCCTCATCTTTTCTAGCAGGTATGTAAATGTTTTGGATGAAATTTTTGTAAGAGGGGTAGATTGTGACAACCCGAACCGAGATTACACACTTATCAAAAGTATTAAGCTTTATTGCGAATTAGTCGCATTATTGAGTTTGTTAAAGACTTTTTCACTGGGAAAGAATTTGATTTGACTTTCTTCGCGGAAGTTGTAGATTATTTAATTTCAAACTCATAGAAATTTTCAGAGAATTTTTCGGATAAGTAAGCTAATTTTTATGTCTATCGGAAGATGGCGTGACGAATTATTTAAAAAGAAATTATTTCTAGTCGGTTAAATCTAGATCCTTCGATCTTGATCAAATCAAATGCAGACCATTGATCTGATCTGATTTTTGGGTTATAAACAGGGGGAATTTTTGAGATTTTTATTTTTGAAAATCAGAAAATATCATCGGGCTCGACCCGCGCCGTTTCCGAATCGACCCGCCGTTTCCGGCCACCTCCGGCGATGAAACAAGTAGGGAATTGAAGCCCATGGCTTCCTTGTTTGAATTGTGTAGATATTTTTGGGTGATTTGCAGGTATTTGGGGAACCCGAATTAGGTTCAACCGTGGGAGTCGACGTCGTCGGTGGGGGTTCTTCAACGTGTCTCGGAAGTTGAGAGGTTTTGAACCTCTCCTCCCTCTGAGTCATTTTGGTTAGGTTACGGGGTTCGTCGAGGCTCCACGGTAGAGCTTCGATGATGGAGAGTTAACCAGCCGATTTTGGTATGTCAAACCCATGTGCCGCCCCAGCCGATTTTGGTATGTCAAACCCATGTGCCGCCACCTGTGAAGGTGAGTATGGGCCACGCCCCGTAGTCCACGGCAAAGCTTCAGTGAGGAAGTTTGTAAGATTCTTCAACAGGACTTTCGGGGTTATTTTTAGAACTTATTTCCATAGTTTTACCTGTTCTGATATTATGTGATCCGTAAGGACAGAACACCGTGATCGCGACCCTACCAGCAAAGGGAATTCTGCTAGACCTTAGCAGTAGTCGTAGACTTGTGAGTGGACCTTTATTTTTATAGCCGATAGAAAATTCATGATTTAATGCATTACGCTTTACGGTATGTTTTCAGAGAATTTATTTCGAGGTTTACTCTGTGATCGTTTATTTAGTCGCATCGATGCCCTAGCTATTCGGATGACCACCAGATAGCTGGTCGGACCAGGTTAGGGCAAATACCCTGCCCGACCCAGATTGTCTCAGTTTTTTACGAACACCTTAGACGATCCCATCACCTTAATTACCTTTCATATTTATAGGTGTTTTGGGTTAGTAAAAACACCCAGAAAGACCACCTCCATTGCATTTCAGTTTATTAGATTTGAACTCGCATTATTTCACGCGGAAAGGCATGACAGATCAGTTTTATTGACTTACGCTAATTATATTATTTTTGTCCACTCATGCTAACGTTTTATATTTTAATG
This sequence comes from Geum urbanum, assembly GCA_946800695.1. Lineage (NCBI taxonomy): Eukaryota > Viridiplantae > Streptophyta > Magnoliopsida > Rosales > Rosaceae > Geum > Geum urbanum. The sequence goes on along the minus strand of OX327008.1, from coordinate 406,340 downwards.
TCTTTCCCCGGGCTTTTCGGTATCTCCGAACGCTTTGAGTCCAGCAGTCATCTTTTTAGTAGTATGTCTCAGCCTACTCTCGTTTTATATCATATGTAGTATATGTTAGTAAAAGTCACTCTGAATACCGTTTGTATTATGTTACTTCTAGTGATGTTCATGTAAATAGCTGAGTCAGCTTCTCATGTTATCGTAGAGTTACTTTCTTTTGTATTCAGAACCAGTACCTTGTAAAAGTACTTTTACATTCCTGAGTTGAGTTCTGGTTTTGTTCATGACTTATGTTGAGAAATCTGGAAGGACATTGGTGATTCACGGTTTGTTGTGGGAATTAGTCTCAGAAAGTGTATTCTCATGCAGGTTTTTAGTTGTCTCAGTTTTAGGGAAAATTATGTCAAATTTTTTTTAGAATTTCCTAGATTATGGTTAGTCGTTAGGGCTTAATCTTAGTTTACTAGTTAAACTAGGGTTGGGTCCTTTCACTACATAAGTGAGCACATGTGATGTAGACTCCCCCATATTTCTACGAAATGAACTCATCCTGATCATTAACTCTATCTTAGAGTTTAGGCAATCTTCACATACTAATGCATTTCACTTGCTTTGAAAAAGTAGATTTGGGCAATGACTTGGTAAACAATTTTGTAGCATTATCAACCGAACATACTTGATTTACTTGTATTTTCAATAACTGTTGTTGTTGTTGATTAAAGAAGAACTTAGGTGATATGTGCTTTGTATGATCACCCTTAATGTATCCCAACTTCATTTGTTTAATGCAAGCTGCATTGTTCTCAAAGATATAAGTTGGTGCTACAATAGTGGAAGGTAGTCCACTAGATCCTCGAATGTGGTGTATGATTGACTTAAGCCAGGCACACTCCTTAACCGCTTTACGTAAAGAAATAATCTCATAATAATTAAAGGAAGGAGCAACAAGAGTTTCCTTAATTGATCTCCATGAAATCGTCGTGTTTCCAATTGTGAAGACATAACCGGCCTATCTGGGATCATCTTTTATGTAGGTCAGAAAGAGATACCCAACATATGAAAAATAAACCAAGACATCACAAAGTGTCTCTAAGTAGGGGACTCCAATGAATTGAGGATCAATGCTCTTAGCTGGAGAAGAATTCGAAGCCTTCCATCAACAGGTCAAATGGAAGCTTTGGGTCAATCCATGGGACTGCTTTTGATGGGTTGAGAAATCTACTCGACAGATCGATTGCTTGCTTCGGGTTCGTCTAGGGTGTTACCATTGATGGCAAGAGATCTTCGTGACTGGTCGAAAATCCCAGAACTCGTATGCTGCGATTCAACATCCCTTTTTTAGGAATTTCAAGTTTCTCTCTCTATTCTTCGTGGGGAAAGAACAAGCCCAAGTCTATGAAACCCTTCAAGTACCTGAAGATGTGATTTACACCTATCCAATGACGTTGTGTTGGCGCAGAACTAAATCGAACCAACAAGTTCATAGAGAATGCAATATCTGGTCTTGTGCATTGATGTAAATACAACAAAGCTCTAATAGCACTAAGGTATGGTACCTCATCTCCCAATAATTCCTCATCATCATCTTTTAGACGGTATGGATCCTTATTCGGTTTCAGACTGCGTACAACCATTGGTGTGCTAAGAAGGTGTGTTTTGTCCATGTTAAATTGCTTGATCATCTTTTGGGCATAAGTAGACTGGTGAATAAGTATTCCGCCAACTCGATATTCTAATTCCAAACTAAGACAAAATCGAGTTCTACCAAGGTCTTTCATCTCTAACTCAGATTTCAAGTACCTAACTGTTTCATTGATTTCATCAATAGATATAAGGATATTCATATCATCAACATAGACTACTACAATAGAAAATCCTTAACTTGTTCTCTTAATAAACACACATGGGCGTACCACAATCAAGTAGTCAGTTAGATGTGTGTACCACATCCTACCGGATTGTTTCAATCCATATAGTGAACGCTTCAATCTAATCACATGAACACTCTGTGGTGTAAAGTTACTTGAATTGGATCTGACCACGCCTTCCGACACTTTCATGTACATCTCTGAATCAAGGTTTCCATAGAGATATACTGTCACCATATCCATTAGCTGCATGTTCAGTTTTTCGGACAATACCAAACTGACAAGGTAGCGAAAAGTAATTATGTCCATAACCAGAGTATGTCTCCTCATAATCAATGTCAAGTCGTTGAGATAATCCTTGCACCAAAACTCTTGCTTTATACTGAATGACTTCATCCTTCTCATTTCTCTTTCAAACAAAGACCCATTTATGTCCTACCAGCTTCACACTCAGTGGGCATACCACTACGGGACCAAAAACATGCTTTTTCTTCAAGCAGTCTAGTTCAGCCTACATTATCTCTTTTCATTTTGGCCAATATGATCTCCGCTAACATTCAACAACTGATCGAGGTTCCACTTCATCGCCGTCAATGATCTCTGCATCTTGAGGGACGGAATAAGTAAAAACATCATTAACTACCTTGGATAACCTATCCATAATGTGTGCATCATTGTATAGTGAGATTTCACCATTTTCTGACATCACATATAGGTCTAAAGTGTCCTCTAGAAATGTCATTTGTGATTATAGGACATAACTATAGTCAGGAATAATCTGGTGAGATTCATAACGTTGATGATAGAAGGATCATTTTGTACCTGGATGGCATGCCTTTTGATTGGCGGCTCTTCTGTGGATTTTCTTGGTCTCCCCCTCTTCCTAGTGGGAGCTGAGGCTGACGCTATACCATCCATATGGGCAAGAGGCATGTTACTCTGCCCTGGAGTAGCATTATACTGCCATTTAGGGAGTTCCAACCTTTCAGGAACATTTGCAGCGGGAATGCATGATCTCGTCACTTTGGCAATATTTGTAAATAAGTCAGGCATTGAGTCTGTAACCTTTTGAAGATCAAGTATACGCTGCACTTCAATCTCACTTTGAGATGTGCGTGGATATTCTTGAAACATAGTGGGAGGAGTATTCCACGTCAATTCCTAACGTTCAACCGGAATAGAGGCATGATTATCTCCCCCTAACATCAGGAACTATGTTTCTTTAAAGTGACAATCTGCAAATCTTGCAGTAAAAAGATCTCCTGTCATAGGTTTTAAGTAACAGATAACCATTGGAGATTCATAACCAACATATATGCCTAATCGACGTTGATGACCCATTTTAGTGCGTTGTGGAGGTGCAATTGACACATATCCAGTTACCAACTTATGCGCACTAAATGGTTGGCGTGCTACAAGTCTCAAACAAAGAAGCATTGTTGCATGTAATATTGCATATCCCTAAGAAAATACTGACAAATTAGTATGCATAACCATGTTGCAACCACTTTATGTGTGCCTCTGCTAAACTGTTCTAAGAATGAACATGACGAACGAGATGTTCAACTTCATTCCCAATAGATATACAATAGTCATCAAAAGTATTTGATGTGAATTCTCTTACATTATCCAATATAATTAACCTGATTGAGTTGTCCAGGTGATGAGCCCGAAGCTTAATAATCTATGCTAGGAGTTTTACAAATATAGCATTCCTTATGGATAGAAAAACAACGTGTGACCATCACGTGGATGCATCTACCTAAACCATAAAATATTTAAATGGTCCGCATTTCAGTGTGATAGGTCCATAAATATGGCCAAGGTTCTAAAAGGCGCTAGGCGGAATTAGGCGGTGGAGCTACTGCCTAGCACCTAGGCGTTTAGGCGAAATTTAATCGATAATTAAGCGGCAATTAGGCGGATCATTTGTTATATATATTTAATTAATTATATATTTATATGGTATATTGTAATTTGAAACATAAAGTAAAAATTATAAAGAAATATCATAAAAATTCTAAACTAAGTTTATAAAGAAATCCAATTAACCATCCATCTCAATTTTTTAAAATAGATGTGCATAAACAAGAATCCCAAGAATATGAAATTATCTATTTCGAAGCTGATAATCCATAAATCACAGTACATTATGAGTTTATGACAATGAAACTTACATTATAAACTTGCAACCATGGAAACCATTCAAACATAAAGCTTCACGAAATCAAGTTTTGTTTGTGTGATAAGCATAGACACTATGCTCCTGCCCACATTTAACCATATTAAATTATTAACATATAACAAACAAGGATGACGGCGGTGGACGGCAAGTGGCGGCGACGGCGCGGCGACGGCGGTGATCGGCGAGCGGCGTCCAAGTCGCGGCGTTTGCAGAGAGAGAGAGACGACGTTTTGCGAAAGAAATTGGATCGGAATTTTTTATTTAAAATTCATTCCTTTGCGTTGTACCTCTTAATTTAAAGAAAAAACACCTAGGCGGTGCTTTTCTGCCGATTAGTCGTTAGTTGCCCGCCTAATTGCCGATTAGTCGGTTCCCGCCTAACTACCCCGCCCAGGACCAAAATTAGGCGATAAGATGGTTTTTTTCGATTAGTCGGTGCCCAGGCGGCCTAGGCGGCTGTTTTTTAGAACAGTGAATATGGCCATAGATTCATTGTAAGAATGGAATATTTTCAGTGTTGGCAACCGCAAAGGAAGACCTAGCCTATAACTTTGCCAATGAGCAAGCTTTGCAGAAAGATCGATGAGCATCAGAGATTGCCATAAAGGAATCTTGTGGAATGACAATGGGTATTAAGACTAGATTAAGATTGTTAATCTCATCCATACCATCAAATATGATGGGTTTTGGGAGTTCCACATGCTTCTTTTCTTTAAAGAATGGATGACCATGAGAGTTCTTCAATATTTTGATTATCATATCACAACCTGGGTGTCTCAGTCGATAATTCCAAAGCTTGTATGAGGCCATGTCACACATAGTAGCCAGTGTGACAACATTGAATTCAATAATCCAAACTTTAGTAAGATATAATTCATTACGAATTTCTATTAATCATATTCTCCAAGAAGCGCTTTCTACCGCACTCCTCTGCACTTATGCATAAGAATTCTTTTCTATTCTCACAATGAGTTTCTTGGTCTCCCCCTATTCTTAGTGGGAGCTGAGGTCAATGCTACTTCATCCACATATGCAAGAGGTCCATTACTCTGCCCTGGAATAGTGTTCTACCACCCTTTTAGGACTTCTAACCTTGCAGGAACATTTGCAACAAAAATTTCTGATATCGTCACTTTGGCAATATCTGTAAAGGAATCAGGCATCGAGTCTGCTACCTTTTGAAGATTAAGTATACGTTGCACTTCAATCTCACTTTGAGATGTGCGTAGATCTTCATGAAATATAGTGGGAGGAGTATTCCACGTCAATTTCTGACATTCAGCCGGAATGGAGGCATTTCTACATCCTCCTAACGTCGGGAAGTATGTTTCCTCAAAGTGACAATATGCAAATCTTGCAACAAAGAGATCTTCTGTCAAATGTTCTAAGTAACGGACAATCGTTGGAGATTCATTACCAACATATATGTCTAATCGACGTTTAAGACCCATTTTAGTTTGTTGTGGAGACGCAATTGGCACATACACTGCACAACCATAGATGCATAGATGTGAAATGTTAGGCTTATATCCAGTTACCAACTAGTACGCACTGAATGGTTGGCGTGCTATAGGTCTCAAGAGAAGAAGCATTGATGCATGTAATACTGCATATCCCCAAGCAAATACTGGCAAATTGGTATGCATAACCATTGCTCTGGCCACAAGCTGTAACCGCTTCATGTGTGCCTTTGCTAAACCATTCTGAGAATGAACATGAGGAACGAGATGTTTAACTTCAATCCCAATTGATATATAATAGTCATCAAAAGTCTTTGATGTGAATTCTACTGCATTATCCAATCTAATTGACCTGATTGGATTGTTCAGGTGATGAGCCCGAAACTTAATAATCAGTGCTAGGAGTTTTGAAAATGTAGCATTCCTTGTGGATAGCAAAGAAACGTGTGACCATCACGTCGATGTATCTACCAAAACCATAAAATATTTAAGTGGTCCGCATTCCGATTTGATAGGTCCACAAATATGAACCATGGATTCATTGTAAGAATGGAATATTTTTAATGTTTTCAACTGCAAAGGAAGAACTAGCCTATAACTTTGCCAACGAGCAAGCTTTGCAGAAAGATCGAAGAGCATTAGAGATTGCTATAAAGGAATCTTGTGGAATGACACTTGGTGTTGAGACCGGATTATCATTGTTAATCTCATCCATACCATCAAATCTGATGGGTTTTGGGAGTTCCACATGCTTCTTTCCTTTGAAAAATGGATGACCATGAGAGTTCTTCAATATTTTGGTCATTATATCACGACCTGGGTGTCCTAGTCGATAATGCCAAAGCTTGTATGAGGTCATGTCACACACAATAGTAAGTCTGACAACATTGGATTCAATAATCCGAACCGTAGTAAGATATAATCCACTACGAATTTCCCCTGACTTCTCTAAGTAGGGCTTTCTACTACACTCCTCTGAAGTTATGCATACAAATTCTTTTCCATTCTCACAATGAGTTTCCAAGTGTAAACCGTTAGCTTTAATGTCTTTAAAACTAAGCAAGGTTTGATTGGCCTTAGGCGCATACAATGCCTCAGTGATATGAATTCTTGTTCCATGTGGTAGCAAAAATTGTGTTAAACAACGCCCTTGTATAACCGACGCAGGACCAATCATAGTTGTCACTGATGATGTATATGGCACAAGATCCATAAATAATTGCATATTCCGCAATATAGTATGAACAGTAACACTATCTACTAGGCACTCAATCTCGCCTTCAAACATCTACAAAAGAATGTGATTTGATTAGTCTTCAAGACTTATTCGAACACTTTAAGTAAAGAATTAAAGATTTACCAAATGATGTGACCCTTAAAGAGTGCTGATATGGCATAAAAATAACGATGTAAAACACATCAAAAACACCAATCTCGGGTGCCATCTTCGATAGGTCGAAAAATCCACTCGACGGGTCGAAGAAACCCAAAATAAACTTTGATTTTCCAATAACTATTTTTGACAGGTCAAAGATGTTTCTCTACGGGTCAAAAATTGAAAATTTTTGTCACAGAAGCTTACCTTTAACGGGTCGAAGAAAACCTTCAACGGATCAAATTAAAACCTAAAACTGTATCGAATTTCTGATATCTTTTTCAACGGGCCGATGAAAATTTTCGACGGGCCTAAAATTGTGACATTTTGGAGATAGAAGCATATATTCGACGGATCAAAAGTGCTATTTTAGTGTATTGAAGGACTGTATTAGGCCGGTCAAATGAAAACCATGGAAAAAAAATTGACGGGTCAAAAATGTCAAGACCGTTCCAGAGTGTGATATTCGACGGGTCGAGGAAAAATTCCGACGGGTCAAAAATCTCCAGAATCAAACCATCCTCTCTTTTTGTCTCATTTTTATGGTATTTTGGTGTCATAATTCCATAGAATTTTGTAGAATTTAAACTATTCAAGCAATATGTATGAACATAACCATTCTAGCTTAACACTTTCAAATACCGAAAGGATGAAATTTTATTACTTTTGCCAACAACAAAACTTACATCAAAAGATTATTCTTATTCAATAACCTTGAATACAACCAGAGTCAAATACAATACTAAACTTGATTACATAGCAAAGACATGAGTCTAATATATAGACTAACTAAAATCCGAAGTCTTAAGACTTGCTTTGGTGTCATCTGCTACAATCAAGTTGGCCTCACCGCCATCTTCCTTCTCATAGTCCGCATAGTGTCTCCTTGCTTTACTTTTCTTTGTATTTTTGACACATCTTGTAGGAATTTTGAATATCTTTTGGAGCTCTACATTGCTTGTGCATATGATTAGTTGCACCACACCTGTAACAAGGTGCCAAGCGAGAAGTAGAAGCAGAATGTAGAATTCTCACCGTTCCTAGAACCAGAATTAGTATTCTTGTTGGAGGTGTTGTCATGGTGAGTCCAAGTCATATTCTAACGGTTTCTTCTTCTACCATGACATCTACCACGTCCTCCTCTACCCCCACGAGCTTGAAAAGGTTCAGAACGTTATTTCCTCTTATTCTTTCGTGCATTCCCATCTGTGTTGTACGTTTCACGGACTTTCTTTGTACATGCTGGCCTTGCATTATTTTCTAGAAGTATTTCGCGATACCTCTCTTTCTTGGCCAACACACTCATGAGGTCACTGAATGATCGCAATCTTCCTTGCTCATAATGTGACGACCCGGAACAGAATCAGTAGTGTAATTGGCTTAATTCACGAGTTAGAGCGTAATCACAATTTTCCGATAATTGATTAATTTACCGGTTTTGATTACGACTTAATTATCGGCCAAGAATTTGAGTTGAGTCTCTTCTCGAGAGTTGTTGTACACGTGATTTCAAGTTCGTGGGTGGTTCCGGATGATTATTTCGATAACCGATGAATATCTTATGAATATTTGAACTTGCGGAATCTCGTCGAGTTTATCCGTTCCTTTCGAGTTTATCCGAATAGTGATGGTTATCCGTTTGGACCGTCGATCGTCCCGAGACGCGAGTATAAATATCGGAAATAGTCGAAAAATTGTTGAAAACACTGTTTGAGGCGTTGACCGAGTGTTGACCGAAATTTGAACCCGTTGAACCCGTTGACCCGAGGGGACTATTCACCCGGTTATTGTTCATCGTCGGAGCTTCTGTTCCCGGCCGATTTAGGCCAAGACCTTGGAAGGAGATCGAGATCGTGCTTCGGGCGAGGGATCTTCCTCCGGACCACGTGATTAGCGCGAGTGTGCGCTTTGCTCGTCTGTGAGTGGAAAATTTCTTTTCACTGATAATCGCGAGTCTTTAATATACGTTTTACGAGCATAAGCATGCATATGAGATTATGATTTATATGAGCATGTGTTATACAATTATGTATTACGTATATGCATTTACATTATGCTTTATACACTTGCATAGAACTATTTATGATTTGGTTTACGCAGAGTACAGTCACAGTATATATTGTTGTATCGATACAGTTGCATCCCGGCTGATCCCCGATGATGTTTACCGGGGGAGGCTGTGAACCCTGACCCGAGGCCCTTACCGGGGGGGGGGGGGGGGGGCGGACCTCTGACCTGAGGCCTTTCTGGCTAGAATCATGTGTGGGTCTGGGATCCCGTGATTCCGACTGTACTAGCGCGGACGTGTCCATGAGTGACCCCGCGGAGTTTTACACTGCATGCTCTGTATGCGTGAGGAGTTAGAGTCTCCCTCGTGTACTATGTCATATTCATTCATTTAGACTCGCATATGTTTTTATAACATATATTATTCGGCGAAAGATATTTATTTTCGTCCACTCACTCTAACGGTTTTCATGTCTTTCCCCTGGGTTTTTCGGTTTTCCGTGTCCAGTTTGCAGTTCGGATTCTGTTGTCTCACGTCGCGGTCGGAGGATAGTTGTTCGAGCTACCTTTCTTTTCCAGTAGGTTTCTTGTTTTTCCTACTGTTGTATATTTTGTATATATACACTAGAGGTCACTCTGATACGTTACTGATACATGTTTTATGTGATTTTCCCCAGATTTTCTATAAAGTACAGTTATGTTTACTGTTTATTGATATTTTATGATATTGAGAAATCCGGATGGGATTGGTGCCCACGGTTTAGCTTTTGTGACATAGTGTTATTTTTCGGGTGTAGGTAAAGGCAATTCCGCGTTAGTAGCGTTACTCTGCCGAAATTTTTTGTGGTTTTTGTTGGTTCGTGTTTTTAAAAGGCGTTTGATTCCGGTTTAGGAAATTAAATCGGGGTTGGGTCCTTTCACATAATCTATGCGATATTAATGAGCTAACGTGTTCATAGAAGTGGGGAAGGTGCCCAAAGACTTCTTGACCATAGCTTGGTTAGTCGTTACAACATCACAAATGGCAAGCTCTGACTGTAGATCCAGCATATCTTGATAGAAATCGTTGATCTTAGGATAATCCAATAACCGAATATTATCCCATTTTTCTGTAAGCTTTTAAAGTTGTACGTCATGCACATTGTTGAACCTTTCTTACAAAGTTGCTCACAAATCCGCTGGGTCATTCTTTAGCAAGTACCGCTTCCTCAGAGAAGGATGCATAGAGCTTGAGCTTTTCGGGCTAGTGTCTCCTTGTTGGCTTCCTCGCCAGGTGGTAGTAGTTGGATGGTATCAGTTAGACGCTTACCAAGAAGAGTGTTCCTCACGTCAGATACCCATCTATGATATTCTGCTCCTTGAATGTCAAAAATATCAAATTCTGGCCTTGTTGGCTCAGTCATTTACAAAAGACAAGAGATGTAATTAGTTTACCGATCGAAAAACCATGATCACTAATATCAAGTTTAGGGAATAAGAAACATGATCCATGATGTATGGTCACAAAAATCGATGCAAAAATAGGTGGCTTCGTACCACTCCCCATAAAACAATGACTAACACAGAGTCGCAAAAGATCCACTTCCCTTTTTTTTTCATATACCGTGACTCCCCCAAGACAATCACTAATCTTCAACTTTGAGGAAGAGGTGATGAAATATCATTATCACATAACCGTATTAATCCATAGGAACTAGAGGCATATTATTGAAAAATAAATTGCACGGTATGAAAAATTCATTCTAAATTTAATCTTAGATCTAGGGTATTGCGGTAATTAAGTTTTGTAACCTAATTTCTAAATAGAATAAGGTTAGTTAATTTACCTTGAGAGTGTTATACTTGGTATGAAAACTTCGTTGGTAAAGAAGTTTGAAGAGAAAAACCTCGAAATCCAACGATGGTGACAGGCTCCGACGACGGATGGTGGTGCTCTAGTGGTGATGGTGATTCCGGCGGTGGAGGTTGTAGTGTTTAGGGGTTTGGGTTGGCTGTCAACTCAAGGGCTGTTGATAACGTGTTTAAGGAGAAATGTAGATACACAAGTGATAGATCATAAACTGTACTTTACTCATTGATAGATAATCTTAAATAGGCATTACAATATGATACAATAAATCTCCATATAAATTAGGGACTGAAAAAATCTCTATTACTGTGCTAATTAGGACAAAACATCTCTAAATACCAGGGTATAATATCCTTAAACAATAACAATAAAATTAATTAAATTTTAGTTCAATTAATTATATTTTTTAAAACAATAAAATTAATGATGAATTCCATGTAAATAATGGTTGGTACAAAATATGATGATTTGCCAGTGCCACCTCATTTAGTATAAGTTTTCTGTATGAATTCTTTATAACCCAAGCATTTTCCATGAAATAAAAGAGGTCCAAAAAAGAAGATAGAATTATGTAGTCATAGAATTTCCTTTGATAAACAAAGAAATTTATTCATCACCATCTCTAGCTAGTTACGAATATAATTTATAAAAACATTTACGAACAGTCACTAGTTTTACAGGTATAAATTTTATGGCAACGAATTTAATTTAGTATTCACCACTCATCCCATCTATTGATAAAGTGATCCCACGTTTGTGCAGAAATTGATTCTCGCATTGAAAAAGCAAGCTGGTCTTGCACTGATGAAACCAACTCATTATCAGGATGCTCATCAAAGTCAGGCATATCATCTATTGTTGTCCCTTCCGCATTAGAAAACAGCCAATCATTTTTCAACTCCCTTCGGATGTAATTATGTAGAACACAAGCTGCTATAACTATATCTCTTTGGGTATGAAAAGCATATTGCGGAGCAAGCTTGAGAATAGGAAACCTAGTTTTCAACACATGGAAAGTCCTCTGGATGACATTATTAAGAGATGAATGTCTGTGGTTAAATAGCTCCCTTGCATTTCTAGGTAACTGATCTGCACCTCTATATTCATGGGAATGATACCTGACACCCTGAAATGGCGCAATAAATCCTTTCATATTTGCATATCCTCTGCCAACAAGGTAATATTTCCCTGCATTAGAAATTCAGAATATTACTTGTCACTTGTCACATGTGGCATTTATGATTGAATTACATATCTACGCATCGTATAAGAAGCTAACCTTCAGGAATATGTGGGAAATTCTGATGTGGATCATCAAGTACTGCTCTCAATACACGTGAACCTGCAGCAGAGCCTTCCCAACCAGGATAAATGAATATAAACTGCATATCAAATGTGCAAGCTGCCAACACATTTTGTGAAAGAACACCTTTCTTATTGCGAAAGCGAGATTGATCTTTGGCTGGTACATTGGCTGGGATATGCATTCCACCAATGACTCCGATACAATCCTAAATCGGTAGCAAGTTAAATGAATGGAGAATATAAACTTAATGAACGAGAATCAGAATAAGAACGAAACTAAATACAAAAACCTGGAAATACGGATAAAATCTGTTATTTCCAAGGATTTCTTGAGGTGTGCTGGGGCTTGAAGTTTGTAAAAATTCACGTGACAGCGACTTGACTGCCTTCAACACATTGTTAAAGTGACGGCTGATAGTTTCACCTGAGTGATGAAACCGCTCTTGGATTACTCTGTTCCGCTCATTATGGCCAATGATATTCAAAAATATTCCAAGCTGCTCCTCTATCATAACACCAGCAGTATCCCGCAACATGTTCCTTTGTCGAAGATGTAAACACAATTTGTGAAATACGTGCTTGTCCATCCGGAACATTTCTCGGAACACGACATCATGACCATTCAGCACTTCCATCATAAATCCGCATCTTCTACTTGGTGATAGACTATGACAAGGCAGCTTGGTAAGACTGTTATAATAGTGGTACCCAGCCGCCGCCGCAGTTAATTCCATCTCATCCAGTTCTAAGTCAAAACCTTCCATATCAGCTGATGTATCTGTAAAACAAAAAATAAAAATACTGCACCAAACAAGTACTTGACTAGTACATGGGTTCAAACAGAAACACAAGTAAAGTGGCAAACGGGACCTAGATCTGCAAAACATTAAACAGCTACAAATAATATATATCACACCGCTCTAAATCCAAATATCTTACTAGTTACAATGTCCAATGTTTTGGAGTGATAGAATCTATAAGAACTGCTGACTCCTTACAACTCGGAGAGAAAGAAAAGGGGAAAAGAAAAGAGAAAAAAAATAAGCCATACTACTCAGACTCGAGAAGCACTAAACTTGTGCTGTAACCAGAGTAATCGCTTCTCACTTTTAAGAGAGATGAAAGTTTCTCTCGCATTGGCATTTTCAAATAAGTCCAACGCCAGAAAGTAGATCTGCTGATCAATGCCTGGCATCTCATCCAAAACCCTGATGCACTTGCTTATACAAAATCGGTCCTCGTTCTTCATGACAGCCGTTGCCCTCATTTTTGAAGCGGCAGCTATTTCTAGCATAGCATCCACTATAGCATCACCTGTAGCTTTGAGACTTCTCTTCCTATGCCCTGAATGTGATTGTATTCCAGACTGATGCTTGTTTCCATCTAACACGTTTGCATAATCACCAGAGCCTGATGAAGCATCCTCATCCACGAAATTCATTTATTCACTATCAAGATACATGCTTTAATACCCAATAATTATCAACAACTCAGCTTACTCAAAATTTATAATTTCCAAAACCATATTAGAACTCATATTATCCAGTTCTCAACTACGTTAAAATGCCTTCTTCCATAGTAGGCCACAAATACAAACACCAAATAACACAAAAACATCCAATTTAACCAAAAGCAGAATCAGCAAAATCCAATTCATAGAATTAATAGAAACTTGTGAATCTGCAAAATCGTCTATCTGGGCTGCGAACTACTCATGGGGAGGAAAGAAAGCAGGAGGAATCGCTTAGTACATAATCCTAAACAATTCACAATTCATGGTGACCAATCTTAACACAAAACCCTCATAACCGATCATATAACAATTAAAACAAAGATCAAAGGAAACTATAGAAAGAAAAAACTTGGCATAAACAAAACAATAGCAAAGGAATATGATTCTTACCGATTGCCGTCTAATGATACTCCGCTCACAAATACTTGAGAACTGAAAAAGAAAATGAAATGGCTTGAAGAGAAAGAGGAAATGGGCGTGAAGTTGGAGAGACGGAAGCAGAGAGAGGAGAGTGTTTGGCACCAGATGGGCCCAAACAGAGAGTTGCAGAGCAATGGCCTCAGCAATTCGGGGGAGAAGATGATGATATCGGTCTCTCACTCTCTCAACCGAGCTGTTTTTCGGTTTAGACTCGGTTCAGCTGAATTTTGGTACGGCTTGGCTCAAAATCGGCTCAGCTCGGTTTAATCGGTAGCAAATGCTAGGCCTACAAGAGAGATCTAGCGACCGATCAGCCTGATAGATATGAATCTACACGGATACAATTTAAATCGAATACCAATTTCAACACAACCTGTGGTGAACTTGTTGAGAGTTTAGTTGACAGCTTTTCTCTTAGAGCATCCGCATCCATGAGCAGAGCAAGAAGTAAAATAAGTGTGTATTTTACTTCAAATACATTCACAATTTATGCAAGTAAATCAAATTTTGCACACACTCATTCACTATTTGCTTCAAGTAAATCAGCTTTTTCATGTTGTGAAATATTTAAAAAATATTTACCGGATAAATTTACTACTAATAAAAATGTAACGTGTCTTTATCGGTAGTAAATATACAAGATTTCCGAAAAAATTTCGCCTAATTAAAAATTGACACGTGCCACCGCCACGTGTCATTGTCGGTATAATAATTGTACTAGATTTTCGGTGAGATTTTCGACCAATTACGATGCGACACGTGTCACTACGAGATAGCGTCGTCGACCAAATAATTGAACCAGATTTCCGGTAAGATTTTCGACCAATTACGATGTGACACGTATCACTGCGAGATAGTGTCGTCGACCAAATAATTGAACCAGATTTCTAGCTTGATTTTCGCCCAATGACGATGCGACACATGTGTCCATCTTTAACGATCGGATTATGTACAATTGGCTATAAAACGTTCATCTATCACTCATTCTATACTCACATCATCTACAAGAATTCGAGCAGATAACTCATCTCTCTAAACAAATAGCAACATTTCCTTGTGTCATCACTCTGATGGATTGTTTCAGCTTCCACAATTTTTTCAGGCGGAGACAACGTCAACAAGAAGAGGATGACAATATGCAATAATCATTCATCAATCAGGTGGTCATGATGAAAGCACAAGACGACGATGAACCACCACGACCAAGCGGATCACGTCGCGGTAAAAAATTGAACCATCCACGACAGAGGCTATCTAGAGGACGCAATCTCATGGCTGATTACTTCATCGAACGTCCCAACTTCAAGGCGGCAGAATTTCGCCGGCAATATAGGATGAGCAGAAACTGATTCAACATTATCATGATGGATCTCTGCAACCACGACCAATCTTGGCATCAAAGACCAAACGCGACTGGATTGCTAGGGCTTCTTCCCGAACAAAAGCTGACTGGTGCTCTGCGAATGTTGGCGTACGGGGTAGCCGCGGATCAGTGCACTGAAATTACAAGGATGGGGGAATCGACTACCCTAGAATGTATGAAGGATTTTTGCAGTCAAGTGTATCAAATCTATGGTCCAAAATACCTTCGCAGTCCAACATCGGCAGACCTCACGCGACTCCTAGCTAAAGGCCAACGCTGAGGCTTTCCAGGCATGATTGGAAGCATCGACTGCATGCACTGGGAGTGGAAGAACCGCCTAACCACCTATCAAGGGGCATACTCGGGTCGAAAGGGTCACCCAACTATTATCTTGGAGGCTGTGGCCTCGTATGATACGTGGATATGGCACAGTTTCTTCGGTTGTCCTGGAGCCAAAAATGACATTAAGGTGCTCCACCTATCGAATGTGTTTTCAGAGGTCCTTGCAAGAAGAGGCCCAACTGCCGTTTATGAAGTCCATGGAGAGAGGTACAACCACGCTTATTATCTGGCTCACGGAATATATCTAAGGTACTCTACATTCGTCAAAACAATTTTTAATCCCCAGACGCTGCAAGATAAACTCTCCGCAAAGAAACAAGAGGCATACAGGAAATATGTGGAGAGGGCCTTTGGCATCTTGCAATCTCGATGGGCAATTATTCGTCATAGTTGTACATTGCACCACCGATCGGTAATGACTACCATCATGTTAGCTTGCACCATATTACATAACATGATTATTGAGGAAGAGTACGTGGAGGATGAGGAAGAAGAAGATGTGCAAAATCCATCGAGGGCTTTCCGGGTTTATGATGGGCCGGTGGATGAATAAGAGAATCGAATTCCTTTTGAGCCAATTAGTAGAGATGGAGCCAATATACAACGGTTTCACGACCATGTTGCCGATCTTGAATCCGGTTACATCCATAGAGAGCTCCAAAAGGACTTGGTGAAGCACAAGTAGAGGTTGGAAACCGGCGAGATACTCTAAATATTATCCTAAATATGTGTGTTTAATTATTAAGCTTGTGTTTAATTTTAGTTTAATTTAGTATGTGTGTTTAATTATTAAGCTTGTGTTTAATTTTAGTTTAATTTAGTATGTGTGTTTAATTATTAAGCTTGTGTTTTAATTTAATGTGTATTTCAATTTCATCTTAATAAATAAATTATATTTTTATTTCTCGAAAATTTAAATTACATAAAATGACGAGCCAAGCCCAGATTTATTCTTAGTACAATACTATAACTATTATGGAAAGAGCACGCGACTTGGGTGATAACAATCCGAATATGTTTCATCGGTAGGTTGATCTTAACTAGATTGTCCTTTATTAAGGATGACTAATTTCCTCTTGGTAAAATATGTTTTTGAGATTGGGGTCATTGCCTCCAAATCCATTGTCATGATCCTCGTTTCCTCCTCTTGTTTCTTCAATCGTAACTCTTCATCCGCCCTTACTTCATTCCGCTTTTGAATTTCTATATACTCCGCGTAATAATTAAGCTCACTTTCATTATGCGTTATCCTCTTGGATTGCCACTGTAACGACCCGAACTTTGAGTATATGATTATCGGCACGACATGTGATTATCGCGAGTTGATTGTACATATGTGGTTTGTTAAAGACTAAATTATTGGGCAAGAATTTTGTTTGAGTTCCTTCGCGAAAAATTGTAGAGGATTTGATTTTGAGCTCGTAGGAGGTTTCAGAGAATTTTTCGGGTAATTGGAAAATATAAAATGAATATTTGAAATTGTCGTCGAGTTAGTCGTACTTATCCGATTGTGTTGGAGTTATCCAAGTCGTGGGTTTGGTCGGTTCGCGACGTATAAATATCGAATAGTCGTAAAAATTAGAAAATCACACATTTGGACCGAGTTGACCGAGTTGACCCTTTGACCAGTTTGAGCTCCACCGACTCGGTTTGAGTTCGCCGTCGGACCCGACGATTCCGGCCACCTCCGGCCATGTTCTTGGTGATCGTGATCGAGTGTTTGGCGAGGGATCTTCCACCGGGCTAGCTGTTATCTGTGAGTGGACACTTTGATTTTCACACTTTGATTTTCATAGTGGATTTGCGTGTCACACCCCAAAATCCGGGGTCAGTATTATACTGAAATATGGTGTAAGGATTTGTGATGTAAATAAGAAACCCAAATAATTTCAAAAAAATCAAGGTGTTTGAATAGTACATTTATTGAAAAGAGAAAGTGCTAATATTACAATACCGAAGTTTTTGAAAATAATAGTCATTACATTTATTCAATTCAAAATACAAGTAAAAAAATAATTTGTTTATTTAGTAGGCAACGTATCCCATTTTCCCCAAGCATTCTACTCATCACCTGAAAAAGAGAAAGATGTAGTATTATGAGTCACACTGACCCAGTAAGTATAGCTTACAAGCATATACTAAATTATCTCTAAGAAACATCAAACCGAACAACCAATTCAAAAAGGTGAAATATTGAAACCGGTTATTCTTCCATACTTATACTTGCGTCTTTGTAATATATACAATTAGGTACATAATATATATACTTGCACAACTTCACATCTACACACAAACACGCCAATACTTCTGAAGTGAATTCTTTTAGATTAACTGGTAATTACTCAAAAAAAATCATGTGCTTAGTCTCACAATACCAACACACATATAAAGCCACAACATTCTAAGGCCACCTGCCAAAGCATGTATACTCTCGGTTTGACACAATTCATTCCTTAGAGTATAATAGCACTATCTGTAAAGGACTAGGGCCCTTGCCTAACTCCCATAATAATAAAACAATTTACCAGCAATTCACTTAAGTATGAGTTAATTCGTACTATACACCCGACTTCACACTTCAACCATAACGATCACAAACAAGTCTTTAGTTAAGACTATGTATATATAGATAATAGAGTATATATTTACATTATAATTTTGTAATAAATATATACATAATAGAATTTGTAAAGGAAGAAAGATCAAACTTAAACGCATTTCATTAATTAACAAATTTGGTCCAAACGTTTCATTCGGCAGTAGTCCGCTCGAAATCCTTCATTTGTTCCGAATTATACTTGAAAGTAAATAGATAGAGCGATTAATTAGATAAACTTGAAATAAAAATTAGTTATCATTGGTTCAAAAGTTTCATTCGGCGGTAGTCTGTCCGAAATCCTCCATTAGTCCCAAATCAAACTTAAGAAGTAAATAATGCGAGTAAGTAAATAAAAATAAAGTACAAATGCAGAAAATAAATGAAAGGTCCCAACTCCGATTCAGTTACCTAAATCGGAATCAAACCCTTCCGAAAATATGAACCAACAAAAATTTTTGAAATTTCGGCAGAGTTTCGTTACTAACGTGGAATTACCATAACCTGCACGCGGAAATTAACACTTCGTCCTATGCCACAAAAAGCAAACCGTGGGCACCAATCCCATCCGGATTTCTCAACAACAATATAATCATCAACAATGAATAAACTGTACTATGTATATATGTATATCTGTGAAAATCCGCACAACATGTATCAGGATGTATCAGAGCGACCTCTAGAGTAAAACATATACAATATGTACATCAGTAGGCGAAACAAGAACCTACTGGAAAACACAGGTGACTCTGATCACTAGCCTCCAAACCGCGACGTGAAACACCAAACCTGAATTGCAGACTGGGCACGGAAACCGAAAAGCCCAGGGGAAAGACAATAAACACGTTAGAGTGAGTGGACGAAAATAAATGTCTTTCACCAAGTATTATATACATATACAAATCATATGCGAGTCAAATGCACGAAAATCAAATGATACGTGAGGAGACATCAGCTACCACACACGTATAGAGCATGCAACGAAAATATATCGCGGAATCACTCATGGACTACCACGCGATAGTACAGTCTGAACCACGGGATCCCAGACCCACACGTGATTCCTAGCCAGAAAGGCCTCGGGTCAGGATATCTGTCCTTCCCGGAGCGTACTCGGGGATCAGCCGAGAAGCCAATGTGTATCGATACCACAACATCTACTGAGACTGTACTCTGTGTAAATCAAATCATAAATCTTTTCTATGCATATGCTTAAAACATAATATGTACGTATGAATATATTCGTATACGTATATCCGTGTAAGCATAATCGTAAAACACATGCTCGTAAAATCATAATCAATCCGCATGCTCAAGTTCGTAAATCATAAATAAAGACTCGCAATCAATCCGTGAAAATAAAGTGTCCACTCACAGACTCTCGATATGCACACACGCGCTAAACTCGTGGTCCGGCGGAAGATCCCTCGCCTGAAGCACGATCACGATCCAAATCTCGATCTCGATCTCCTGAATACATACACACATAACTGATCAATATCGTAATTCACAACACTGTACTGATGCACGGAAACCAACCGTTCCCGGAAATACGAAATGCAGTGCAAAATGAATTACGGAAATCCCGAAATCCCCACTCGAAATCTCGACTGAAAATCGGCTAACCAAATCAACCCGAAAACCTCCATACGATAACCAGGGCGTGATTACGAGAAAAATGACACTAATTACATCGAAATCTGAAAAGTTGACTTTTTGACCGCCGTTGACCGCCGTCGCCGGCGGCGGAGCGCCGTCAACGGTGGATTTTCACGGCGGGAAGCTCCAGTTCTCATGATCTCGACCTCACGAACCATTTTCCCTTCTAGCACTTAAGCCAATTCCACCTCTAAAACCTCCAAAACTAGCTCGAAAGGTAACGGAATACATTTCCAGCAACCACCACGGTTCGCCGGAAAACTCAACCAAACTCCAATCAAACCTAAGGGAAAGCATCCCTAGAACATAGGGAACCAAACCCCCAATAGCCCAGCCTCGACCAGTCACCGGAACCACCTCAACCGACTCCGGCGACGGTGACAAATTCGACCCGATTCGGGTCACCTCAAATCTTCATCAATTCCTAAAATTCCAAACATGAAACAACTCGAAATGATCAGAGGAATCGAACCATACCCTTCTTACAATCGGAGGTGGCCGGAAAATCGACGTCGGACGGCAAGCACCGAAACGGAAAGTCCTCCCCCTCGGGTCAACCAGTCAAACTTTCCAAAATGGGAAAGTCAACGCAAGTCAATGCAAATCCGTGTTTTTACGACTATTTCTCGACTATTTTTCGACTTTTCGATATTTATACTCGTCCCTCGGGTCGATTAACAGTCCGGAATGAATATACAATGTGATTCGGATAAGCTCGAAACAATCGGATAAACTCGTCGGAACCCGAAACTTCAAATAATCATAAAATATTCCTCGGTCATCGGAAAAATCTTCCGGAACCACCCACGAACTCAAAATCACGTACTCTACACTTTCCGTGAAGACACTCAACTCAAATTCTCGACTGAAAACAAGGTCGCGAATCGAATCGACAAATCACATAATATCGCAAAACTGCGACTAAAACCAAATCTCGAGAATCGTGCCAAACACACATCTGATTCTGGTTCGGGTCGTCACAATAAAATTATTAATCCTTGGACCAAAAGTATCATTCGGCGGTAGTCCGTCCCAAATCCTCCATTTGATCCGTTTTATAATTAATCCATATTATGTCCAAATCAAATAAGTGAGTATAACATCTTAAAGTGTTTTTCGAGAGGAATCCAATGGTAATAATCACAAAGTTCGGTAGGGAGTTCTCAAGTCCAGAAACAAAAATGTTTAGCAACTTTCCAGAAATGGTTACGCTCGCTATTAAGCTAATTTACACGAATTAATTAGTTAGTAAATATTAATCAATGTCTTTCAAACTTTTCAGATTGATAGTTGAACTCCTAAGCTTCGTTTTGATATAAAGAACACTGAATTTGGTTAAGAAATGAGTGAGATATGAATATTTCAAGTTAAGATCACCTTAAGAGTTTTCGAACATGATTAAGGAAAAGATTAGCAAAACTTGTTTTAGCCATAACTTTCTCATTACTTAACCTTTTTGAGTAATTCAAAAGCCAGAGTTGAATAACTTTTTGTTTAGTATCTAAATATGTAAAAACATTTGACTAATTAAAACTTTAACAGATACAAAAATATTAAATTTACACTAAGCCTCATTATTTCTCTTTTATTCTTAGCCATGCACTTTGATGTAATCCTAAAGATAAAGAAGTATAGGAATGTACTCATATACTTACTCAAGAATTTCAGTAGGTGATGGAGGTATTTGATTAACTCAAGTGACCCTCTTGAAGCAAATGAATTAACTACTAAAGTACTTGGAAGAAAGGTAGTTTGGTGTGAGATTTTAGGGGAGTTGCATTGCAACTTTGGGAGGACTTCAAATCGGTACGTAAGGGGAAGATTGAAGTGATGCAAAAATCAGATTGAACTCAAGGGTGAGTTATATAGACATGGGAGGAGACATGGGAAATAAATTCATAACCATTTTTGTAGACTTTTGTAGACAAGTTGACAATGGAATAGTTGAGCTACTAATTCTTGGGTTAAAATGCACTTGTAAAAGCAATAGTAATGTGGTTGGAAATCTGATTGAAATGTTGAAATGTGATTATGTATGCATGTGAATGCAATACGTAATGTGATGTGTGAAAATGTATGGTTTTACTAATAAAGTGTAATGTAGTGTAATATATATATATATATATATCAACCAATAATAATTAGTACCAAATTGATACATGAGCATGACCTCTAAAAGTATGAATTGTAATCTTAAAATACAAAATTCGATTTGGAGAAGAGATTCGAACAAGGAAAATTTAGTCGTTTTGCTAAAATTCCATTTTTGAAAATTGGCTAGTTGGAATTAGAGTTTCTTACCGTCTCTAACTGGAGTAAAAATATTTTTATTATTTTTACTAACCTATAAAATGGAATGTTTCACGATTCCAGCTCATGGCCTCGAACCCAAGACCAGGGAGCTGAGTATCTGACTTGAACATGAGTATCCACTGGACCATTTGCCCCACTCCGTTAATATTTCTCTAAAGCTCGTTTTTATACATTGTCTTCGCCAGACAATTTTTTTATCGAATTTCTAAAACCTCTAAGGTCAAACTAAATTATGGTGATTTCTAAGTTTAACGAGTCATACAATAATCTAAACTATTATACTAATTTTTGGGGTATTAGATTGCGAGTCTATGAGTATGCTTTACGATTATGCATTTACGAGTATGCATTTATGATTATGAATTTTATGAGCATACATTGGTTTGGAGGCACATGTGATTTTTTTTTACATTGTGTATGGATATATGGATGCATAGATGCTATGGACTCTCGGCTGATCCCCGAGATGCTTCGGGAGGGTTACGTCTATATGAGCACCTGACCCGTGATTCACAGTACCCGGGAGAGTTATGTCTTTATGAGCACTTGACCCGGGCGTGTTGTAACTTTGAGGAAAATGTACTCAAGTTACTGCCTCCACACACACAGTACCCAGGAGAGTTACGTCTTTATGAGCACTTCACCTGGGTTTGTTTGTTTTGACTCGCATGATTTTATGTACATTTATTGTGAAAAACATGTTGGATTTATTTATGTGGCATATTATGATTTACGTCCACTCACTCTAACGGTTTTATTATTTATATGTTTTTCTATGGATTTTTCGGTTTTCTCCGCCCAGATTGCAATATCTTTCCTGTGGTTGCACGTTATCGCAGGAGGCCTAGAGTTCAAATCACACTTTCCTTCTAGTAGGTTCCTGATGTAAAGTACTAGTCTTGTATATTTTGTAATTAGAAGTCGCTCTGAATACTTGTGTAGTGTTTTTCAGTTTGAGTTATACTCCTGAATATTTTCTGGATTTCTTGTAAACCTTGAGTTTAGTTTTATATATGGATTTTGAGAAATCTGGATGGACATTGGAGGTCCATGGTGTATCTGAGAATTTATCTGTGAAGTGTAATATTCTTGCAAGTTTTTGGTTTGTACGTTTTATAAAGTAAAATTTGGCAAAAAAATTTGTAACTTGTGGTGTCGTTAGGGCCTAATTTCGGTTTAGGCAACTAAATCGGGGTTGAATTTTTTCAGTTGGTATCAGAGCATTAGGTTTGAGGTTCTGTAGACTCTTGTAGTTGTGTTACTAAGGGTATTTGAGAATGTACAGCATATCAGGAGTGATGACCCGACTGGCCAGCAAACAATCATCAATCCTCTAGAGTGTTGTATGCTTTTAAATGTTTGAAGTTTCATGATTACGTTCCTTGTGTTGTGTGACTAATGTTCTTTCATTCTTAAGATGACTCCCCGACGTGGATCCCGTGCTAACGGGGCTGGGGATCCTGTTGAGGATCAGCGTACGCACGACTTACTTATGCGAGTGTTGCGTTTGGAAGAGCGTTTTGACCCTGTGGTTAACGCTAGGACAGCTAGAGCAACTATCTTTTCTGGCTCCTCTGATCCTGAAATATGTGAGACTTGGTTAGTCCAGATGGAGCGTGTTTGTGAACACCTGCATTTTACTCCTGAGCAGAGAACTGTGGCTACTATTGGGTTACTGGACTCAGATGCTTATTTCTGGTGGGTTAGCACCGAGAGAGTTCCTATTTATACTCCTTGGCCTACATTCAGAGATTTGTTTATGCATCGATATTTCAACCAGGCCACCCAGCAGAGGAAATATGAAGAGTTTACCAATTTGAGGCAGGGGAATATGTCAGTGCTTGAGTATCAGGATAAGTTTACCCATTTGTCTCGTTTTGCACGTGATATGGTGGCATCAGAGGAAGCAAAGTGTAGAAGGTTTGAGTTGGGTCTGAATCTGAATATCAAGGGAACCTTGACCACTATGCCTCGGGACAACTTTGATGACTTCGTCAGTGCTGCACTTAGGGGCGATGATATTGAGAAAGAGAGGCAGATGTGGTTTCAGTCTCGTCGCTTTGAGGAGGGTGGACCCAGCCAGGACCCCTTGAAGAGGATGAGTTCTGGTACTTCGAGTTCAGCATCTTCTTTAGGTGGTAGCACTTTCAGATATCCTCGTGGTTCATCGAGCCAGAGTGGAAGTCAGAGATGGAGAAGGAATCGACCTGAGAGGCAACCCCAGAGTAGGAGTTCCAGTGGATCGAGTTATTCATGACGTGCATAAAATATACCAGCTGCACCTAGAGACTATCCATTATGCAAAATTTGTAATAGGCGGCATTATGGTTCGTGTTTTCGAGGCACCACCAGTTGTTACCGTTGTGGCCAAAAGGGTCACTTTGCGAGGGAATGTCTGCAGGATGGTACTTTTGGGGTATTGCAGCTTAGGGTAGCGGTCATGATCAGAGTATTGTCTCTGGTGATCGTGCAACACAGTCTTCTAGACATGATGGTCAGCAGAATCGCAGTCAGCGTGGACGACCAACTGGACAGGCTCGAGTTTATGCCATGTCCATGGGAGAGGGCAGAGCTTCCCCTGAGGTTATCATCGGTACGTTGTACATTTTTGGTTATCCAGTTCTTACTTTACTAGATCCAGGAGCTATACATTCATTCATGTCATATAGATTAGCATCATTGGCTACTGTACCTACATCTCCACTCCCTAGTTTGTGGCGAGTGTTGTATCCATCTGGCGAGGTAGTGTGTATCGAGTGGGTGTATCAAGATTGTGAGATTTTTATAGGAGGTTTTGGGTTAGTCACATATTTGATGCTGCTAGATATTGTGGATTTTGATGTGATTTTGGGCATGGATTTCTTGGAGAACCATTGGGCTGTTTTTGACTGTCACAAGAAAGAGGTTATTTCTAGTAGTCCAGGTGTATCGAAAATTTTATTTCGTGGTGAAAAGAATACTTCTTTACATTGTCTGATTTCGGCAATGAAGGCAGAGCAAATGTTGAAAAAGGGTTGTGTGGGGTATCTAGCACATGTGATTGATACAGAGGTTCGTGTACCAGACATTGGGGATATATCGGTGGTCTGTGAGTATCTGGATGTATATCTTGGGGATTTACTTTGTGTTCCTCCAGTCAGGGAGATTGACTTCACTATTGAGTTACTTCCAAGTACTGGACCTATTTCGCAGACACCCTATCGTATGGCACCAATAGAGTTGAGGGAGTTGCATATTCAACTTCAAGAATTGATTAAAAAGGCTTTATTCGACCTAATGTTTCACCTTGGGGTGCTCCAGTGTTGTTTGTGAGGAAGAAGGATGGTTCGATGAGGCTATGTATTGAATATCGGAAATTGAATCAGGTCACAGTGAAGAACAAGTATTCGCTTCCACGGATTGATGATTTGTTCGATCAGTTGAAGGGAGCTTCAGTCTTTTCGAAGATTGATCTCAGGTCTAGGTACCATCAGCTACGGATTCGGGAGTCTGATTTTTCTAAGATGGCGCTTCGGTCACGCTATGGGCCTTATGAGTTCCTTGTTATGCCTTTTGGGTTGACCAATGCGCCAGCTGCTTTCATAGTCTTGATGAATCAAATTTTCAGGCGTTATCTGAAAAAGTTCATCATTGTATTCATCGACGATATCTTGATATATTCCAGGAGTGTGGGGCAACACAAGAAGCATTTGTATGCCATTTTGCAGACTTTGCCAAACGCTCAGTTATATGCCAAGTTTAGCAAGTGTGAGTTTTGGTTGAACAGTGTGAAGTTTTTGGGTCACGTGGTATCAGCTGAGGGAGTCAGCGTGGATCCAGATAAGATTGAAGCAGTGTTGAATTGGAGCAGACCTACAAATGTGACTGAGATACGAAGTTTCTTGGGTTTAGCAGGTTACTATCGCCGATTTGTGCAAGATTTTTCACGAATTGCGACACCACTTACCCGTTTGACGGACTCGAGGGAGCGGCCACGTCTAGGCCGACTCGAGGGAGCGGCCATGTCTAAAAGGACTCGAGGGAGCGGCCACGTCTAGGCGGACTCGAGGGAGCAGCCACATGGCTTTGAGGTATCTCATTCACTTCTTCGTCATCCAAATTAATGGTTGGAGATGATTCAGCGACAGAAGAAGTAGGTTGGAAACTACTTGCATATGAACATGGAGTAGTTGGTAGCACCGCAATAAAAGATGGATGATTCTTAACCACTTCCCAACATTCAAAGTGTGTAAACACTTTCTTCTTTTCCTTATAGTAAGAGCAGCTGCACCGCGACTGGATCGAGCAGCTCGAGCAGGTCGAGATCGGCGGGCCCCGGCACCGGCAGCACGAGCAAGGTCGAGATCGGCGTGCACCGGGGACGAGCAAGGACGGCGACCGCACGTTGACGGAGGGGACGAGCAGCTGCACGAGCAGCTGCTGCTCGTTCTCGTGCTCGAGCAGGTGATGACGTCATCCACGCGCGTGGGTGACGTCATCGAGTGTAATTTTTTTTCACCGTGGCGCGTGCATTGCACGCGCCAGTAAAAGATAAAAAAAAATTTTACCGGACCAATGGGGCACTGACACGTGGCAGCCCGAAAAAAAAAAAAAGTAACGGTCAGATTGATCTGGACCGTCCATTTCAAATCAAAAATCTGATCGGACGGTCCAGATTCAACCGAAACGGTAACCTGATTTTTTTTCTGAATTTTCTGATTTTTTCTGCCATTTTGCAAAATAACCCCTGAAAAATTGCAAAAAAATCCCTAAAAATTCCAAAAAATTGCAAATAACACCCTAGTATTTCTCTATAAATACTACATCAATTTTCATTCACATCTCACACAAATTCATTCTCTCCTTCCTCTTCTCCTTCATCCTCTCCTTCCTCTTCTCCTTCATCCTCCTCACAAAATGTCGAATTGGCAAGCTTCCGAAGATTTGCAACTTTGTATTTCTTATTGTCGCATTACCGTTTGCCCAATTACCGGCAACTCGCAAAAGTCCGACAAATTGTGGGAAAAAGTCTATGCCGATTATAAGGAAAATTGGTCTCTTGCGCATGGTGAATCAAGGCCGGAGCCTAGGACCCAAACCGCGGTTTCTTCTCGTTTTACAAAGTTGAAGCCGAGTTTTCGAACTTGGGGTGCCGCTCTTGCATATGCACGAAGGAATGTACAATCCGGGGAAAATTTGCAAGATGAGGTAAGTGTTAATAATTTTGTCGTAAAGCTCATCTATTACATTTATTTTAATCAATGTTGACATCTCCATTTCGTAGATATTATTTTGACATACAAATTTTTGGCACCTTAGATAAGAAAAGCTCAATCATGGTACGTGGCACAAAAAAAAAAACAGTTTACCAAGTTTGATTGTTGGGAAGTGATGAAAAACCATCCAAATTTTCGGGCCGTCGAACCTACCATACCACCTCCTTCATATTCCAACTCCGCAACTACTCCTCCTTTTACCTCAATGCCTCCCCCCGTCGACGTGGAGGATGATGAAGTCATTCCAACACCACAAAGCAATGAAGAAGCAGTGTACTCTAGTCCGGTTAGACCAATCGGAGTGAAGGCGGCCAAGGAAGCCAAAAGAAAGGGGAAAAGAGCATGCTCATCTTCAAATGAGGTAAGAGATGAGGTTTTGAAAAACATGATGGAAAATCAAAGAATGCATCTCGCCGAGCAAAAAGAAACTGATGCCACTGAACTAGCTTTGTACCAAAAACAACTCGCCCTTAAGGAGAAGGACTACAAATTGAGGGCCGAAGCGGAGGATTCAAGGATAATGGCAATGGATACGGATGCTATGACCCCAAAATCGAAGAGGTATTTTTCGAAGAAAAAAGAGAGTATCCTAAAGAAATTGGAGGAAGAGGAAGGAGATGGTAGCGATGAAACATTTTCAAATTGTTATCGCCCACTGTTTCAGTAGTTTGGTATTTGTTTTTCCATTATTTCTTATGTACTTTAAATTTCCAATAATTCTAGGGTTTGATTGAAATGATGTACTTTAAATTTCCAAATAATAAAAACGCACTTTTCTTATTACATCAAAGCTCACGCACAGTACAACAACACATAATGACTTAAAATCAAACACACATCACTCAAACAACTAAAAGGAAAAACAAATAAAGCAAACATGTTGCAAACCAGGTTAATTAAAATTACACACCCACATCATTTAAAGTCGTTCGCCGGTCTCTAGATACCAGTTGTGCTTAACTAAGTCCTTTTACAACTCTCCATGGATGTACGCAGATTAGAGATCTACAATACGGTTGGCAAATCGTTGTTCATTTTGTGCATCCCTTCCAACAGGCTCAAAAGGAATACGATTACCTTGTTCATCTACTGGCCCATCATAAACATTGAAAGCAGTTGATGGGTTTTGAAGATCTTCTTCTTCCAACTCCTCGAACTCCTCATCCACAAATTCTTCTTCGACAATCATGTTATGCATTATAATGCAAGCCAACATGATGCTCTTCAATGTCGATTGGTGATGACACCTAGCTGCATGCCGAATAATTGCCCAACGAGATTGCAAAATTCCAAAGCACCTCTCTACATCTTTGCGGTATGCCTCTTGTTTCTTGGCAAAGAGTTTCTGTGGAAGCTCTTGGGGATTGGAGATTGTTTTCACAAACGATGAGTACCTGGGATATATACCGTCAGCTAGATAGTAAGTATTGTGGTAAGTCATACCGTTGACTTTATAGGTCGCACTCGGACTGTTTCCGGCAAGGAGCGAATCAAATATGTCCGATTGGTGGAGCACGTTGATGTCATTTTGTGATCCGGGTACCCCAAAGAAGCTGTGCCATATCCACGTGTCATATGAGGCCACCGCCTCTAAAATAATAGTCGGACGCTTCTTTCGGCCCGAGAATGCTCCTTGCCAAGCTGTGGGGCAGTTCTTCCACTCCCAGTGCATGCAGTCAATGCTTCCGATCATACCAGGAAATCCGCGATGCCTTGCTCTCTTTAGAAGTCGGGATAAGTCTGTGGCATTTGGAGCGCGGAGATAGAGGTCACCGTAAAGCTCGTAGATATGCATACACCACTTCTTCATGCATTTTAGTGTTGTGGATTCACCCATCCTTGTTATTTCAACACACTGATCTGCGGCTACGCCGTACGCCAACATACGAAGAGCGCCTGTCATCTTTTGTTGTGGAAGAAGTCCAACCAATCCGACGGCGTCAGCTCTTTGGTGCCAAAATTGGTCGTGGTTGCAGAGATCCGTCATTATACGGTTGAATAAATTGGTACTCATTCGATACCTTCGACGAAAGGCTTGTTCGTTGAAGACGGGGCGTTCGATGAAGTAATCCTCCATCAGATTATGTCCCCTTGACTCCCTCATTCTTTCTTCATTTGGTCGGCGGCGAGGTGATTCGTCATCGAACATTGCATCGACCACGACCGCTTCAGTGATGAAATTGTTAGCAATTTCGGCATTTCGCCGACGTTGCTGTCGCCTCCTCCGGAAAAAATTCTCAAAACTAAAAGGATTCATCTTATCGGAATGTGGAATATATGGTTGGTTTTGGTGTGAATGAACGATGAGCACCGATCAACAAATATATAGCCGAGTGTAGATGAAGTGATTAGATAAGCTAATGACACGTGTCGGCTTACAATTGGTCGGAAATCTCTCCGAGAATCTTATACAATTATTAAAGCCGATCATGAACAGCTGACATGACACGTGTTGCCTCGTGATTAGTTAAAAATCTTATCGGAAATTTTGTACAATTATTTACCCGATAACCTTCTGTCGGCGTGATACGTGTCAACTCGTCATTCGTCGGAAATCTTACCCGAAATCTTATTCAATTTATGTCAAATTTAATTTATGTCAAATTTAAAAAAATTTAAAATTTAATTTAATTTAATTATTCATACACGACAAGTTTATGGATTGGTTGAAAAATAAAATAAAAAAATTCAAATTTTGTTTATGAACAGTAATAGCACGTGCTATTTTTTGACACCGCTGCGCGAAAAACAGCTTCTGCACCTCCTATTCGATGAACAGTGACTGCTCCACCTCAAACAGTGCTTGCTCCTCCTCAAATTGCTCCTCCTATTCGATTTTACCCATGCGGATGCTCTAACATGATTGAGCTTACATGACCTAATAAAAAAATTATATTATCTATTTCACCATGCTACATATTTTATTCAAATTAAATATATAAATTATATAATTTAATTCATCTAATGAAATAAAATTTATATAATGTATGCTACAACAAAATAAACTTACTTCATCCATTAGCGAAGTGCTGCTAGCTATACGTTGTCGTGCCACGTACAAACATACGCCCCATTTTTGCAAGAGTAGCTTGAACTTGTTATAGTGAGACGCAAGCACGATTCTGGTCCTCGGCTCCTTCAGAGGATACTCACCTTGTGTTGGCTTCCAATTTTTCACATAATCGTCATGAATTGTCTCCCACAATTTCTCTCTCTTTTGTTTGTTACCGTCGTATTCTTCAACGCTATGAAGCACAAAAGAGATGCACATTTGTAAATCTTCGGAAGGAAGCCAATGTGTGCCCATTTTTTTTTGGAACAAATGCTAAACAAATGAGAGAGGAGATGGAAGGAGAAGTGCAATTTGTTGTGCACAAATTGGTGTGAGTTGATCAAAAATTGAAGTAGTATTTATAAGCAAATTTTTGGGAGAGTTTGAGAATTTTTGGGATTTTTTTACTATTTTTTGAAGATTTTTCCGTTTATTTCCGTTCTGATTTTTCAGTAGCCGTTTCCTTTAAATCTCAGCCGTTGGATCAAAATTTCTGATTCAAAATGGATGGGCCCAGATCAATAGGATCATTGGGGGTTAATAAACCAGATGGTAAGCCACGTGTCAGCCTCTCATTCGTCCGTTAATTTTTTTTTACTCTTTTAGTGTGCACGCGCCTAACCGAAAAAAAAAAAGCTACTCGTTTGACGTCACCCACGTGCCGTGGGATCCTCCTGGCATTCCAGCAAGCTCTAGAGCAAAACTTTCTCGTCCATTTGCCGGAGCAAATCGTCAACGATGACTGCTCGCCTTCGTGCTCACCGGTGCGCGATCAAAATTCACAGTGCTCGAGCAAATTCGGCCGGCCCCACCTGAAGCTCGAGCAAATCCTCCCCGGATGCTCGCTGGTGTGGATGCTCTTATATTCGACTTTCTCCCCAAAGACCCTAGTGTCGTCGCCAGGCTTGCTAGGGCTTCCTCTTTCTTTCCTCGGTGCCAACTCTTGCGTCGCTTGCGCCTTTCTCTCTTATCTCGGTGGTCCTCAATTCCTTCATATCAGCGAACACAAATGATATGACTAATCGGTTGGCAGCAGTGGGGTTCAACCCTGACCTCGATGACATCGATGTCATCAATCTTGCATTAGAGGCTGATGTAATGGCCAAGAATGGTTTCCGCCAAGCCATAGCGCTACTGTTCGGGCTGATGGCTTTGCCAAAGGTCCGAGAACAGTCGTTCAAGATGGCGATGGTTCATTTATGGCATGGGCCACTTGGTCCGCTTCAACGTCGGGGACCAAATTGCTTCTTTGTGAAGTTCAAAGATCTGGCGGCGATTAAAAGAGGGAAGAACCGCGGGCCGTGGTATTACAGCGACCACACCGTAGTTGTTAAGGAGTTTGACGACTTCTCTCCGTTGAAGGATATTTTGATAGCGAAGGTGACGACGAAAGTGATATCGATGGTCCAAGATTTGTCAGATACCACATTGGATCAGAGCTAGGCAAAGAAGATCGCAGGGGCGTCCCTTGGGTTGTGCGAGAGGTGCGGTCTCACTGAGCCTCCGATTTTTGGGGGTCTCACACAAAAAATTATATATGATATACTAATCACTTAAAGCCTATGTAATAATAATAAATAAATAATACCTATGTATGATCTACAGATCACTTAGCTCAGTTTTTGTGATTTGTGTGGGCAATTCGTTCATAGATGCGGAGGCTACATGGTTTTGCAAGCTGGGGAGGAGAAAAATGCAGCGATGGCCACGGTTGGTGGTGGTAAATGCATACAGATTGGCCCATCATCTATTACACCAGGTTTTGTGGCACTAGCGATAGCTGCAGTAGTACCGAGACTGTCTTTGGCAACTGTAGGGCCTTCGGCTACACCAGCAGCAACAGTAGTAGTGGATGCCGCACCGACTGGTTGGTGAGGTTCCCAAGGAGACGATTCTTTTCATGGCAGTGCATGACAGCCACGCGGCAGACATGTATGAGCCCCGAGTAGAGCAAACGGAACACATGCATGTCTTACATGTAGGGCAACACTTTATTTGAGGGGGGCCACTGACTTCTTCGATTGTTTATAGGTTACAAGTTCGCTTGTTAGTATACTTTTAGGGCTGATGTGTGCACCTCATAAAGCTCAATTGGGTAATGCGGGAGTCGCAAAGATCGTGGTTCCTTACGCCAGATCAGACCAACAACGCATTTCCTGCTCATCACTTAGTCATCGTCCCACATGTTTGTCTGAATTTTAGTAAAATATAACGACCTAAACCTAGATTAGTGAGTTAATCATCATTATTCGTGCTAATTAACGATCTAAGCATCATTCTCCACGTTTATCGAGATTCGTCTCGAATAAAAATTGACTTTTCTTATAAATTATGAATTTGGACTTGCTTTCTTCACAGAAGTTGTAAAGAATATTATTGAAACCTTGTGCATATTTTTATTGGATTTTTTGAGGATCCAAGCTAATTGTTATGAATTTCAGAAGTTTGGATTAATTTTGTGATTAATTGAAAATCCACTAGTGATTAATTATTCTGACTGACAGATTTGTTAGTAGTGAGATCTAGAACATTAATTATGTTATTAACAATGGATATAAATTTGGATTTTCTATCTAGATGGGTAGAATTGAATTTGCGTGACCCGAATTGTTGACCCGACGATGAACCTGACCCGAACCACTGACCCGGTCGAATCCTTGCCGTTCGGCCATCCTTGCTAGCCGCACCACCTCGAATCGACTCATCTTTTAATTTTCGACCTTCCAATACCCTTTAATCAACCATGCAATACATTTTGGATTGAAATTGAATTCATGAGATTTTCTGGGATTTCAGAAAATCTCCGTCACCGTTGGAAGCTTTTTGGCTGAAATTAGGTGTTGAGTCATTAGGCGGTTTTTTGCCGATCACTAGTGAAGTTGAATAGGTCTGGGTTCGAGGCATTTCGTGGCTGATCGGAGAGGGTGTGATTCCGACAGATATTTTCCAACTTTGGAGGTAATTTTCGTCAACCTCTAGTCACTGTTAGGCTTAGGTGTAGTTGAGTATTGTGTTGGGTTGGAAAGATCTTTAAAATGGTGTACTGCTTGCAGGAATTGGGTATGCTGGATTACGGTAACACGTGGCCGTCGACAATGGCAGGGCGTGGGTCCCACACGACGGCGTGTGCTGCAGAGCTTCGGTGACCAGGAAATCCTTTATTCACGAGATGTTCCTAGAGCCCATTTCTAATCAATTTTTGCGAAGTTTTGTATGATTCCCCAATTTTAGTAATATTTTAGGCTATTTTTCAGGATTCGGACCGACTCGACACTTTCACGCTATCATGCGACGTGTGTCGAGACGAGGCTCATCTTCGGCTGAGCTTTATTTTTCGAGGCAGAGCGATTTGGATCAAGATTAGAATTATTGGCATGAGGAGTTGGGGTATGTAGAGCCTCTTGATTATTATATTAGAATTGCGAGGTGTCGATGGATGATTTGTCTCGATTGCCTTTCTCCCTTTAGTCTTGTGATCATAACATGTGTCATTAATTGATATTAGGCTCTCATTTTTTTTAGGAATGTCGAGTAAGATCTTTAAACTTAGTAATCGGCTAATTACGTTTTCAGGTTAGCCATGTGAGTGGACAACTTTATTTTCACTGTTGATTAGCGAGTATAAACTTTTATGCTTACGATTTTCTTTGCGCATATATGATATGATATATGATACATTTACGATTATGCACGGAGGCTATATGTTACGAGATTATGATTTCATGCAAGTTATGTTTATGTATATGCATCGAGTCATCAGCTCCTCGACTGATCACCGAGTACGCTCTGGGTGGGCCACGATAACTCATGATTACATTATGCACTCCTCCACACACTTATGATATATATGTTTTACGTTGAATTGCTATGTTTTTACTATATATTTATGGTGGAAAGACATAAAGTATGTTTTACGATTTCTTACAAATTTTTTATTTTCATCAACTCACTCTAACAATTTTCTTGTTTTTATATGTCTTTCCTCTGGGCTCTTCGGTTTTAATCCGCCCATGTTGCAGATTTTAAGCTAAGGTCGAACACACACGAAGTTAGAGGCAAAGCAGTGTTCACTGTAAGATTGTTTTTGATCCTATGAGTTAGTATTTCAGCACTCTTAGTTAGTTTAGAATTCTAGCTGCTCCGGTGTCATAAATTGTGGTAGGTTTTCTTGGTAATGTGCTATTTTGGGTTAATTCTGGAAATTAGTTTTTCTAACGTATGATTTTTGAATCCTTAATTTTTCCTTCGGTTTTCTCTTAAATTAGCATGTTTAGGTTCTAATGATCATTATGGTCAAATCCCGGTTTAAGCAACTAAATCAGGGTCGGGTCCTTTCAGTTGGTATCAAAGCATTAGGTTGTATGTTATGTAGACTGTACGATGTCACTTTCGTCTTCTTGTTCGATTTCGCTCTACATCTCCCGAGTGATGGCCCAATCGGCCAACAGATCCCCATCAAATACTCAAGGTGTTGAACGTCGTTGAATACACGAAGAATGTGACCAAGTACAAACCCCATCATGTGAGTCTATGTCCCCTAGTCTCTATGCCTCGTGTGCGTTGACCTTAATCTCTCTTCTTGTAAGTCTAAGGTAAAACATTTTCTCAGAAGTTTAGTGGCACTTTAAAGTTTCAAGAACTCTCCATATGTTGATTTTTCATGCTTATTTTATGACGCTTAAGTATATGTCTTTCATGCTAGAGTTTCAAGCGCGGCAAAATATGCGGCTCAAAAGTTCACATGTTATGCTCGTTGCGAAGTTTATTCTATAGGTGGCGAAATGTTGGGTTACGTCTCTCCGAAAGTTAAGTTTTATGTGTATCAATCTATGAGGTGTAAGAGGTTATTAGTATGACGAGTTGTAGAGTTTTGCGCATATTAATATTCTTATGCAACATCAGCTGGATATAGCCGTGGAAACCTTGGCGATGCTATCGTCTTCTTGAATAGTTTGTTGATTTGAGTAGTGTTAGAAGGTGGAATCTATAGCCAATTTTAGATAGGTTGATGGGTTAACTTCTCTGGTAATGGATTTTGGTACAAACAGTTAACAAATTTTTATGATTGCGTACGATGGTCTATTTTGGCACCTGTCAAATTGAATTAAATTGTACTTGTTTATCGCTTTCATGTTATGTATACAAAAAGAATTCTAGGTAATTTAAGTCATAAGAAAATCAGATGAAAAACGTTAGGTCACGGTATGTCTTTGGGACTTGTTCTATACGAAGTGTGGATTTCTTTACAGGTTTTGTGTGACTTTGAATTCACGGGGAAGTTATGCTAAATTTTCGGTAGATTCTATGTGATAAGTCTCGCACTATGAGGTACGACACGACAATATTGTTACGACTTCCTTACCATCTTAATTGGCATGGTATATTTTGAGGCGTGACTTAATAATTAAAGGGACGGGTCTTCACGTGTAATGCCTTTCATTTCTTCGTGATAATTCTTGTATTTTCTCTCGTTACATACAATGTCATAATTTTGTCAATCACTTCTAGCTTTCTAGTTTTCTTTTTAGTGTTCAATCTCTCTACTTCATGCTTCATGTTCAGTTACCTTCTATGAAATGAAAAGTTAGTGGACAAGGAACCATCTAGATTATTCCGTTGTTACTTGGGCCCTTTGGGTACACCTGATAAACTCGAATAATACGAAGAAAAGTTAACGTAAGTTATACTCTTTGATGCTACGTATATATCAAAGAATTGTTTTTTAACATGAAGTTCCATATTAAAAGACGTTATTATTCTCTTTATTATGTCCGAGAATTGAGTAACTAGGAGTGTGTTGCGTATCTTATCTCGATGAAGTCACTTCATTTTAATTAATTCGTTTGTTTTGATTCGTTTCGTTCAATTTTGATTTGTTCTGTCCAATTCATGTCATTCTGCTACATTATGTTCTCGTTAGCGTGTGTCGAGAAGAATGATCATTAATTTACAGATTCAGTAATATCATTGTTGGAGGACATGCCAAGGTCTATAACTGTATCAATTTAGTTATACCAAGATCTTGTAATGCGTTGGGAATATCACACATAACCCCTTCTGGGTAAACATGTCACGTATAGCTTCATATAATTTCCTTCATTTCATTTAATGTTCACTTGTATATTCTGCGAACTTCTTTGAGTTTCTTTCATTGGGTTTCATTTCTAAATTTTTTTCATCGAAAAGATTGTTCGGCCTTAACCAGATGAATTTTTGAAACTGATGTCATTCTCATACGTTTGGTTTCTCTTAGTGTAACGCACGCTAAGCCTCTCAAACCGAGTTGTATATGAAGCAGTAAAGCTAGTCTTGTGCATGTCTCTTTTATCGAGATTGTTCTCTCCTCTCGCAACCATTCTTCATCTCATCATCAATGGTGGTTTTGAACTCATCTTTTCCTTGCCTAGCCAAAGTTTTATCTTTTAGCTAACTCTGTTGTTGAGCAGCAATTCATGTATTCAATACGAGTGCTAGTTGGCAGAGAAATTCTTAAGTTCAGGATCTATTGATAATTATTGATCGTATGAGCAGAATAGTTTGATGATAAGTCTATATAATTTATCAGACCTATTGTGTGCGGGGATTATCGAGATTATTATAGTCAGTTGCGTGGTTGTGTAGATGAAGAGGTTGTGGTTCTTAAATCTGGATAAGTATTGTAGTAAAAGTATGTGAGTTTAGTTGGAACTATATGTCCTGATGCGGATAATTATATGTTGGTAAAAACTA
The DNA here is from genome assembly GCA_946800695.1 of Geum urbanum. Lineage (NCBI taxonomy): Eukaryota > Viridiplantae > Streptophyta > Magnoliopsida > Rosales > Rosaceae > Geum > Geum urbanum. The sequence continues at coordinate 369,058 of OX327008.1, read as the reverse complement.
CGGATTTGCATGTTTTGGGTTCGACTATACGAAGGGGTCATGCCAAAAAAAAAATTTAGAAATATTTTTGTTTAGGGTTCATTGAAATCATCTGTTTCTTTTACCAGTTTACCAACTTTCTACGAGATTTGTCTTTTGGTTACGTTTGATGAGGTGAGAAGCACTTTGAATGTAGTAACGAGTAGGTGGTGTCGTACACGTTATTACGTATGTGTGTACTAGAGGCTCAGAGTTTTCTTTTTGTTAGCCTTTGGATAAGATGAATAGACTTTTTTCTAGCGAGTACATTGATCTTGATGCTTTGATGTCTAACGATGTTGTGATTTCATTCTATGAGAGCAGATCAAGCTACGATTAAGTACTTGTGAGATGTAAGAGATACAAATTATGATAAGCTTTTCGAGTTTTGTGTAGTTTATACGTCGCATGGTTATGTAGGATTCAAGATATGAGAAATTGCGAGTTTGAACGATCAATAATATGTACATTGTATGAAACATGATAAGTGCGCGATCTTGCATACAGTGTCTACGCAGGGTCAATGATATGAGAAAATCCTAGATTGCATGATGGGAGTCATGACGTATAGTGGTTGTTATTACGCTCATCTTCAGGATTATTACGTAGATGCCATTTATAGAAGAGGTCATAGCATGGTAAGATCACAAGTTCTGGAGATGAACCCTTTCATTTAGGTGGCCTTTCTGGATATGGGTATTGTCCTAGTGATTCATTTCGTGAAGTTATAAGATGTAGTGATTTCCATTGGTAGGAGGCTATTGACTAAAAGCCAACATTATGTAACTTCATGATAGGCCAAGTAGATGGTTACATTATCATGCAGGTAGTAACGGCATTTCAGATATGGTGAAACTAATAGTAAGTACCTCAAATATTTGTGCAGAGGGCTACATAAGTACTTGATTGCATTAGTTATGTTGTTGCAATCGCTTTTATGTGGTAGTAGTTCATAGTTTTCAATATGATGAGTTATTATAGCGGGAAATTGGTATTGAATCCTTGCAGTTGATCAGATTGCAAATGACAACAGTGAAGGTGAGAAACTTTAGCATATCTGACATGTTGCGGTATTAAATTAAGTAGCTGTTATGACGTAAGATTCTCTCATCGTTTTTGTTCAGAGATGTAAATTTCGAGGACAAAATTTTTATTGGGGGGGGGGGGTAGATTGTAACAACCCGAACCTAGATTAGTGAGTTAATCATCATTATTCGTGCTAATTAATGAGCTAAGCATCATTCGCCACGTTTATCAAGATTCGTCGCGACTAAAAATAGACTTTTTTTATAAATTATAAATTTTGACTCACTTTTTTCACAGAAGTTGTAGAGAATATTATTGCGAGCTCATGCGTATTTTTATTGAATATTTCAAGGATCCGAGCTAATTTTATGAATTTCAGAAGTTTGAATTATTTTTGTGATTAATCCAAAATAAGACATCACTAAACGAAATGAAGGAGATTAGACGAAGCTATACTTGACAAGATCACCCAAAGGGGATTATGTATGATATTCCTGATGCATTACAAGATCTTAATATAGCTGAATTCACACGATTATAGACCTTGACTTCTATGCCAACAATGATATTACTGAATTTGTACATTGATGATCATTCCTTTCGACACACTTTATCAAGAACGCAGTGCAGCAGAACGACATGATTTAAAACAGAATTAAAGAAACTAAAATAAAGTAACTTCACCGAAAGAATATACACCACATACTCCGAGCTACTCAAAATCTCTGGCATAATACAGAGATTCTTGACGTCTTTTAGTACGGAACTTCATATTCAAAAATAATTAATCGATATATACATGTCATCAAAGAGCATAATCTATGTTAACTTTTCTCCTTATTATTCGATTTTATCAGATGTACTCAAATGGCCCAGCTAACGATGGGATAATCTAGATTGTTCTTCTTCCACTAACTTTTCAATCCACAAAAGGTAACTGAACAAGAAGCATAAGGCTGGGAGGTTGAACATGAAATTAAAAATTGGAAAGCTAAATTAGACACTTGAGACTTTCAACAGGACTTAACTAAGGAGACTGCGAAACTAAACATGACAAAAAGAAGGGCTTTGAGCATAATGACTCGCTATGAATTTACCATCTTGATGTTGTTCGAGGTTAGTCGATCACCAAATGTCTCATCATAACGTTCTTCCTACAACGCAACTTCACATAATATGGTATTTGCCAAAATTTCGGCATAACCTCCCCATATATTCGAGATTAATTCAAAACCTGCAAGATGCTCAACACTTCAAATATGACAAGTCCACAAAACAAACAGCAAGACACAGCTGCTCAATCATATTTCTCATAATTTATATCACATAGCTCACATTAAATCTCAAGTCACCTCAAGAAAACCAAAACATCGCAAGAGTTTCTACAGCTACAATTGGAGTAAATTTTGACTAGCGTATTTAGAATGCGCACAAAAATCAATAACCGGCATACAAATAATGATCAATTTGTCATCAACGAATCCATCATGTACATAAGATTGTTTCTGAGAATGTTCAGAGTGAATATCCACAAGAGCACAAGTTGTTATTAATAGAGAATGGATTTGTCCATAATCTATGAACAAAGACAAATGAAGATCTCAAAGGATTGCCAGAAATTATCTGCAATACAGTCAAGAATGTTAGGAAGAGCAACTGCATTCTCATACTAAAGTTCAGGTCTAAACCTCCAGAATGGATACAAAAGTCTAACGGAGAAACTGAATACATTCCTCCATATCATTAAGTCAGAATCATCTAGGGACAATATCTTGAGCCAACATGCGGTGGATACAATGGAAACCCAAATTCAAGCATTCTATGGATGAAGGCTATGGCGTTAGAATACATCAAGAAAGTAATCAAAGAAGATCAAGAGATTAAGTTTCTTGCATAGAAAAGAATGGGAGTTTTTAGTTTGTGAGTGAAGAGCCGAAGCAACTGTTCAGCTTCATCATCCTCAAGTACGTATGTCTATGAGTTGCTAAACAACTTATGGCTGTTTACAGGAGAAGGAGGCTCTAAATCTGTAGTCTGTAAGTTTGTTTGAACATATAAACTATGGTTTCCCACAAAGCTTCAAATTTTCATGCATCTTTATAAAAAAAATCATTTAAACTCCCCTGAGAGGCAGACTATAGCCTAAATGGTAGAACAAATGAGTTATGTTGTTCATACTTGTTTTAATTCCCAAGGAGGCAGACTACCACCCAGAAGGTGGAAAGAAAGGAATTGTCTAATATTAATCTTCATCAAAGAATGGTAGTAATACCTTAATTACATGTTAGGTAGTGCATTACTGTTCATCAAACAAAAAATCTTTTTAAACCAAAGGCCAAACAACAGTGAATCCACCAGCAGTAACTAGGCAAGAAGCCAGTAGGTGAAAAAATGGTATGATGAAGGCTAGTTCTAACCAAAAGTTGAAGAAAGGTAAGAAATTTGAGAATAGTGGCACGTGACAAAAAAAACACAAAACTGGTTGACCCTCAAACAGGTTCACACCAACCATACTGCATTCTTTGATGAATATTAATATTAGACAATTCCTTTCTTTTCACCTTCTGGGCGGTAGTCCACCTCCTAAGGGATTAAAACAAGTATGAAAAACATAACTCATTTGTTCCACCTTTTGGGCGATAGTCCGCCTCTCAGGGGAGTTTAAATGAGTTTTTATAAAGATGCATGAAAATTTGAAGCTTTGTGGGAAACCATAGTTTATTTGTTCAAACAAACTTGCAGACTGCAGATCCAGAGCCTCATTCTCCGGTAAACAGCTATAAACTGTTTAGCCACTCATAGACATACTTGAGGATGATGAAGTTGAACAGTTGCTTCGACTCTTCACTCACAAATTAAAAACTCTCAAGCTTTTCTACTCTCATATTGATTTTTCTGGTTATGATTTTTGATGCCTCTATACTAAGACTCAAAGCTCCTTATATAGAAAGCGGACTTCAAAACGGAATTGAACCACAAACTAATATTAGTAACTCCACCAGTGATAATGCTTTGATGCAGACAGGGCATCTACTTTCCTCTATTGTCTACTTTTGGAAAGCAGATTCTTTGGGATAAGAATGTCTCACACTCAAAGAGAAGAAGACAATATGATTTTGCCTGTATTTATAGGTCATCGTAATCTTCTGAGTTATCCCAAATGTAGGGGTCTTCTTCTATTATTTTTCTTATGTTCCCATTTTCTTCCATATCTGTATCTGTATACATCTGGTAGCTTTTGTCCATCTCGATCTTGTCGAGCCATTGAATATAGGCGAGGGAGGAATCTATTTCTCCCCGTTTCAGGGCTGTGAACAAATCACTCATAACAGCCTCTGGATGGTCGTACATGGTGACTATTATCTTGTCTCCTAATGCAAGAAACTTAATCTCTTGATCTTCTTTGATTACTCTCTTGATGTATTCTAACGCCATAGCCTTCATCCATAGAATGCTTGAATTTGAGTTTCCATTGTATCGACCGCATGTTGGCTCAAGATACTGTCCCTGGATGATTCTGATTTAATGATATGAAGGAATGTATTCATTTTCTCCGTTAGAATTCTGTATCCATTCTGGAGGTGTAGACCTAAAATTTAGTCTGAGAATGCAGATGCTCTTCCTGATATTTTTGACTGTATTGTAGATAATTTATGGTAATCCTTTGAGATCTTCATTTGTCTTTGTCCATAGATTATGGACAAATCCATTCTCTATTAACCACAACTTGTGCTCTTGTGGATGTTCACTCTGAACATTTACTAAATATCTTCCTAGGAAGGGTCTTGGGACAATGAAGAGGGTGCATAGGAGATCTTCATCGGGTGTATGCTTGCCAATATGTCTGTGGAACTTGAACCATTCTGATTCTTTTAGCACTTGAACAAGAACTTTAGCACTCTCTGGAGTTCTAATGTACGACACTACTGGATCATTGACCATGCTTGGTGGTTTCTTCTTTTGACTTAGTTCTACTTCCAAGGCGTCCATGGCGTCTACCATGAGCCTTTTGTCATTCTCCTAGAAAGCAAACATCAAATTCTCTAGCAGTGCCCTCTGGTGGGATGCTAGATTTGGTCAATTTGGAAGACTGCTTCTGAAAATGTGTTTAGCTGATATCTAAAGATGTTTACAAAACTTGTAGGAAAAATTCTGCTTTTTGGCAAAGCAGCAGCCATTAACAGTCTTGATTTGCCTTTACCGTCTGCCATTTGAGACGGGCTAGGCAATCCTTTCCTCTGAGATTGATCAATTAAAGTTGGTCTTTTGGGATGCAGCAAAAAACTCTTGAGGATTTTTTCAACTCTGGTTCTTCTTGTTGGTTAGGTTCCTTTCCTGGCCTTCTACTTCTTGGGTTGCGACATTCGTCGTCACTTCTCTTATACATGGTCATTTCTCTGGTTAAAGCGTCTGGGAGATAGTTCATGTTTCCTGTAATTAATTCCACATTATAATCACATTGGTTAAGAAATAATTGCCAATTAGCTAATCTTCCCCTATCTGCAACTTTATCAAGTTTGAAGTTTTTGAAAATTTTCACTCTGGCGCAATCTGTTTTCACGGTGAAGGGTTTTCCTAAAAAGGCGGGAGAATTCTCGATTGTCTTTTTGATGGCTAGAATTTCTTTTTACTTTGTGGGATAATTCTGCTCTGCAGCGTTGAACTTTCCACTGTAGAATTTCATAATCTTCTCGATGTTAGTGCCTGGCTCTCTTGCCAGTGCCACACCTGCCTAAAATTTGTCACTAACATCAGTTTGAAGGATGATTTCTTTATTCTCTTCAGGTTGATACAGTGGCGGCAAATGTTTGCATAGGTCTTTTATTTGCCTGACGATCTTTTCATCATCTTCTGTGAACTTCCAAGCCCTATTTGAGCTTGTTTTGGGCGATGGGATTATTGTTAGTCCAACAATTTTAGGAAGGAAGTATCTTCCATAATTTATGACTCCTAAAAATCTATGTAGACTTTTAGCACCAGGAATTCTTTCTAGGAATTTCCATACTTTCTCTAGGATATGAGGCTGAAGTTTGATGACTCCGTTCTTTATGTTGATCCCTAAGAAGTCAATTTCATCTATGATGAGAAAGACTTTTTTTCTCTCCTAAGATGATCCTATGTTGGATGATGAGCTTGACTACTTCAAAGAGATGATTCATGTGTTCTTCTTTGTTCTTTAAGAACACAAGAATGTCATCTATGTAGACGACACAGAAGTCTGCCACTTGTTTGAATATATTGTCCATTTTTCTCTGGAAAATGGATGAAGCTTGTTTTAACCCAAAAGGCATTACCAGCCATTCGTAATGTCCCTATGGAGTTCCGAAGGCTGTGAGAGGAATACTTTCAGGATGCATTTTGATTTGCCAAAATCTTGATTTAGCGTCAAACTTCGAAAATACCTTGGCTCCTCTGAGCCCATTGATTAGCACTCTTGCTTGTGCTATCTGGTAACCATCCTTTACAGTTTTCTTGTTGACATCTCTATAGTCTATCACCATTCTCGCTTTCCCACTAACTTCTTCTGCATGATTTCTGACATAGAAAGCTAGAGCATTATGAGGATTTTTTGATGGTTTGATTAATCATTTCTGCAAGAGTTCAGCTATATCTTTTCTAAACTCCTTTTGATCTTGTTCTTTGTATTGGGGAATGGCTTTTACGTGACAGATTGAATTCATGTCATGTAACTTGAGCTCATAGACCACTAGGTTCTTTTCCCAAAACTTTAGAGGATTGATATCGATATTTTGTCTGAGCATTTCTTTGATTTCTCCAAGGGTGTGTCTCTTCTGTTTCTCGAGTTTATCCTTGAAGTGCTTGAGATTATGCTTTTTTATAAATGCGGTTTCAACTGTTTCATCTTCGTCTCCTTATGACTCTTCACTGGGTAACTCTTCTTGTTACGTGTGCTGGTTATTATGAGCTTTATAAGACACATAGTAATGATACTTGTCTTGGTCATGAAGAGGCGCAATGGTAGGATCTCCGTTCTCGAATCTAGTCTTCATGTTGGGTTTGTTGGAGTTTCTTGCTTTCTTTTTTAGGTTTTTCTCTTGTTCACACTTGTCACATTCTCTCTTGAGAATGTTGTAGACAGTGTGTTCTTTGAGTTGGATTCTGGTAGGGGCATGAGGTGAAGCATCTGGATGCTTGAATTCTCTGTTACTGTGAAACCTACAGAATTCCATTTCATCAGAATCTTCTTCTTTTGATGATGATTCTTGGATAAGCAACTCTTTTTGGTGCTTGTATTGCAGAATTGTTTCGAATCGTGGTTTGTATTTACCACTATTCTGCTGCGATCTCTAATATTGCTCTGTGAATCCTGGACAAACAATACTTTTAGCTTCTTTAAGCCTTCCTGTCCAGAAAAATTTGTGATTCTTTTCGAAGCCTAATAAGTTCACTTGTGGCTTCTGGATAAAAGTTTGTTGTAGCAGGAAGTCGTTACCAATTAGGACATCTGAGTCTTGGCCTTCTAATTGCCAAATGTTTTTAATGACAAAAGTTCCTCCTCCCATCGAGACTTGAACCTTTTTGGAAAAAATATTCATGAAGATTCTTCTTCCTTCTATGGTCTTTCCGGCTGCATTTCTTTTTGGATTTGTTATCCACAACTCTTTTGGTATAGCAAACTTTTTTTCTAGACTGAAGCCCGAACCATTATCTACAAAGGCATGAAGATGAAACTTCTTGTATCCTGGAAGTTTTAATCCAATCTCCATGTAGTTACTGAATCTACTTGTAGAAATAGTTCCTACCTTTTACAGGTTCTGCTTTAAAGAACTTGCTTCCTCTTCTGTAAAAGGATTGCACTATTCTTCTTCACAATCAGATACTTCTTCTCTTTTCGTATCATAGACTGGATTTGTAATAGTATCAGTCTTTGCTCTTTCTAGATCTTTTTCTAGAATTTTTTGTTGCTCTTCTATCTCATAGAAGTAGTCTTCGTACTCTTGTTCAATAATCTGGTTTATTGAATTCTTCTTTGTTTTCTCCTTGGTTTAGCTATGAAGCATTCTTTGTGATAGGTTTTCCCTGTTGCTTCACAGAATATGGCAAATCATTTCTTCTCCTTGCATTGACAGAAGTCGCAAATGAATGTTCCCTTGTTGACTTTGTAGGAAGAAATTTTTTCTTCCGCTGTGCTTTCTTCCCAATTCTTTATCTCAAGAAGATAAACCTCTCTCAGTTCTTCTTCTTCTTCAGATTCTGAATCTGGTTCTTCTGACTATTCGTCTTTTGAACGGACTAAATATACAGACATTTCTTCATCATCTTCTGATGAATAGACTACTTCGTAGCCTTTCAGGTTTTTCGTTTCTATGACTCCATCATACTCCTTGAGAAGAGCTTTCGAACTTCTCTTTTATTTTTTAGGACATTCGTTAGCATAGTGTCCTTCGGCTTTGCACGACCAACATTTACAAGATTTATTCTTCTAAGGTTCTTGATAGGATCTAATCTTCTTGAAAAATCTTTTTCTGGAATTTTGTTTTTCTCTTCTGTAGTTGGAGCTTCTCTTGAACATCCAACTCTTCTTTCCGTTTTTCTTGAAACGTTTTTGGAAGTGCTTCTTCTTTTGCATATTTTCTTCTCATCCTCAATTGGTTGGTGTATCTATCATTCTGGAACAAAAGTCACTTGTTTCCTTGAGCTGCTTCTTGGCGGCTTTTGCTCTAGTGTTGGCTTTGCACTGATCGCGCATCAGCCGCCTGATTCTTTCTGCAACTCCTTCCACCAAAAACTTCTCTAGAGGTTTTTGTTCAATGCTTTCTCTCATTCTTGTCCTCCATGGTACATAAAGCTTCCTATGTATGAGGTGTACCAAGTCAGTATTTTCAAACTCTTCTATTGTGTAGTAACACTCTTGGAATTCATTCAGATATTCCTCGAAGTACTTCATGTCGCAGATCTTGAAGGTATATATGTTGGATTTTGCTATCTCTTTAGTTTTTTCTCCAGCATATGAGATGTCTCCGCAGAATTAATCATAGAGCGGAGTGGCAAAAGTATAGGGATTTCTGTTTGTCTTTATGTCTTCCAACCATTGCTTTCCTCTGATCGTCTCCTTGAAGGGAAAGTAATACTTCTTTTCCATTCCTAGAAGGGTTGACTCGTAGACTGTGTGCAAGTCTTGTGCTTCAAATCTTCCGTAGGTTGAACATGATGCTATGAATAGACTAGCAGCCGATTCATCGATGGCTTTTTTCTTGTCTAGATCTAGTCATACTCCTAGTTGAGTGATTGGCACCTTAGGAGTATTTTCTTGTCGAATGAATCTGTGGGAGCTTCTTTCTCCCTTCTTTCCACTAGGGCTTCTTCCGTGTGGAAGTTTGAGTTTTCCACCAATCCTGAATATGGTGGTCTATGAAGATGATGGTTGTGAAAATTCTTCTTATTCCAAGTCTTCATCTTTTGTTCATTCTGTATCTTCTACTTCTTCATGTAGAAGAGGAAAGACTTTTCTTTCTTTTCTGAAGGTGACACTCTCGATCTCTTTGATCAATTGTTCTAACCTTAAGGGACCTTCACACTCTTTTTCTTCCTCATAAAGTTTGAAGTGTTTTGAATTTCCCGCTCTTAGCATGCTGATGTTTCTTTCTAACTTAGCATCTAAGTCTTCTTCCATTACTGGATTAGCCTTTATTGAGATTCTGGTACTTTTAGTACCAGTTTCTCTAGTAGAGTTGCATTTTCTGAGAGGTCTTGAGCTTTCTCTTCTGAAGCTTTCAAGGGATACGTCACTGTTTCTGTGTCCTTCGAATTTGAGGTTGACATCTCAAGTTTTTCTGTTTTCATAGACCCACTACAAGAAAATTGCACCTAGACCACGGACCATTTCCGTCGTCTAAGTGCAGTTTTCCGTCGTCTAAGTACTTAGACGACGGAATCTCCGTCATCCAAGGTCCGTGCTTCAAGTGCTGTCGTCCAAACACCTGGACGACGGAGATTTAGTGATCCGTCGTCCAAGTTCACTTGGACCGCGGACATTATCCGTGGCCCATGTATGCACCTGGACGACGGAAAGGCTAATTCTCCGTCGTCCAGGTGTCTACCTGGGCCACGGACATTGCTCGTTTATCCGTGGCCCAGGTGTTCACCTGGATGACGGAGAATTAGTGTTTCCGTCGTCCAGGTGAACACCTGGGCCACGGATAACGACAGGGTTTAGGGTTTAGGGGTTAGGGGTTAGGGGTTTAGGGTTAGGTTTAGGGTATTTCACCTGGACGACGGAGAACATAATCTCCGTCGTCCAAGTGAATATTTAATTTTTAAAAAAATTGAAATTAAATATTATTAATTTAAATTATTATTAATTTAATTTAAATAATGAAAAATGCTAAAATTAAATAAATAAACTAAATTTTGAATATTAATTAATTACTTAATTATTAAATAATCAAAGTAAATTAATTTGTACATACATGAATAATCGAAAAAACCCATAAATTAAAAATTAAAATATTGTTCAGAATGCAGAAAGAAACGAGATAATAAACTACTAGCTAGCTAATACACTGGAGGAGCAGATGCGCCGCCGAGTCCTCCGCCTCCAGCCGGGTCGTTGTCGTCGGGGTGTGGGTTCGGAGGAGGTTGACATACTTCTCGATTTTGTTGCATGAGGGCGATGAGTTGGGCTATTTGTGCTTGTTGTTCGTCAAGTCTTTGCCGCATTGACTCATTCTCCTCTCGGGCCAGTCGAGCCTCTTGAATGGCTGCTTCGACGGCCGCAGCCTGACTCCTTCTTCGCTGCCCCGAACCTCCCGTAGATGATGAGCCGGAGGTCGTCGACAAATCTCGTACCACCCTAGGCCCAAAGTGCCTAACCTCCTTGCCAGCTCTACGACCGTAGACCTCATCCGCGATTGCAATTTGGCTCTCTAAGGATAGAGGAGGCAGGTCTTCCGGCGGCACATCTGGGAATGCAAGCTGAGTGTTAGCCAACTCTTCATGCGCACACTCTATCGCCCTTGCCTACAAAAGAATAATTAATTTATTATAATGAAATCATATTTAAATAATAATTACTATAATTAAAAGCACATATATATATATATCACTTACGCCGCATTGACTCGCTTCATTATCGAACCCTGGCGTCACGTACGCGCTTACGCTTGCATCAAGATAAGGGTGTTTGGAGCCCTTATCCTTGTGCTCCTTGGCTATTTGAATGAACTGCTTGGCGCCGGTAGTATGGGGTTTCTCCTTCTTCCCCCGGTTGGCTTTGTTGACACCGGAGAATTTCTGTTACACAACATAATGAAATCATTAAAAATTGAATAACTACAATTTAAATAATTCAATTATCTTAATTGAAATAAAAAAAATTAATACCTTAAATTGTTCATCGGCAAAGTGGTTACACAACCACTCCCACTCATCTTCTCTCTCCCATTGCAGCTCTACCGGGGGAGGCACGGGACCGACATCTTTGAAGTACTTATGGAGCTTGTACTTCCAATCTTTGTAGATGGAGTTGGCGGTTTGGTTGATATGCCTCAACATAGCCGGTGTCGGATCCACGTCAAATTGTTCCTATCAAAAATAAATAGAAAACTATAATCGTATATATTATGAAATTTTAGGCCGAGATTAACAATATTATATAATAACTAAATTGGACGTATTACGTACTGAAAGATCTTTGAAGACTTTCGCCTTCTCATGATCCGGCGCCTCCTTCCAAGTAGGGGCAGTGATACGAACCCGGTTACGGATGATTGACCCTATCCCATGCGCCGAGAGACTTGCTAGCTGAGCTGTGGGAGGGCCACCAGTGAATTCGTCGTACGGCAAGTCGATCTTTTTACCGGTCGCCTTGCAAATACGCTCCGCTTTGCCCCCTTTAACGAGACCCCGAGTCCTTTTCGGTTCCGGGTCAGTGGGGGCCCTCCTTTGCCTACGGCGGGCGCTGTACATGATTGATTCGGCGGTCGAGGACGCCTGAGTACTTCCCGTTGAATGGGTACCGGGCGTCGGAGATTGGAAGGGGTCGACGTCATCACCGCTCGAGATGAATGGGGGAGCGGGAATTTCCCCAGAGGGCGTTACGGACGGACCAGATGATCCGTCCGGATTGAGAGCGTCGTTGCCCTCCTGTTGAACCCAACCGACTTGGGCCGCCAACATTCGGAGCATCTCATCTTCTGCCTCCTGTTGGGCTTTCTTCTTGCCGGATGTGGTCTTTGGCGGAGCCATTTAAACCTAAGAGTACGGCGTTAAAATACCTACTTACCATAATAATTACAACTTAATAATTTACGCTAATTAATTAAGTACGTTTAAGATTTAAATAGAGTACACTAGCTTGGCATTTTCGGTCGTTCAATGGACGTGCGACCCGCGCGATAAAGTGTAAATTTTCAATTAATCAGCCTTGGTTAAATCGAAAAACATGGCCAGTTAGGGATAGAGATAACGCGAGAGGCAGGACTAATTTCGACAAAAGTCTTTCTTAGTCCAAATCCTGTCACCAGTCATAACCCGTTTCTAGACACCATGTCCGACATTCGGCCAATATTTCAAAAATTTACACTTCCTCAAGTCCTTTGCAAACTCCGCCCTCAACTTCGTGTCCATAACTTCACTTAGGTTATGGTGTGCGGTGATGAAATCCACACATCACGAGGGGTTAAGGAGATAAGCAAGGAAAAGATGCGCCATCTATTCCAAAGAGTGTGACTTAATTACACCAAGCCTATGTACTAAATTTAAATCGAACACGTACTACTAATTAATTTATTAAAAAATACACGTAATTACATGCAATAATTTATTTTCCATTTAGCATGCAATAATTAACCATTTAATTAATTAATAACAATAATTATTTATTTAATTAATTAATTAATAACAATAATTAATCATTTATTTAATTAATAACAATAAATTTACAATTATTCATTTAATTAGTATATTATAACAATAATTATGATTTAATTAATTAATAACAACAATTAATCATTTATTAAATATTTAAAACTAATTACTAAATTAATTTCTACTAATTAATTATATTTAGAATTTAATTAATTAATTAAATGAAAATTATTTAAATAAGGGAAAAATAGAAATTTACCGAATCGGAGTTTTCGGGAATATCGCCGGAGTTGTGTCGTTGGAGAGGAGGATCGAACCACGCCGGAGTTGTGTTGTCGGAGCGTCGTCGCCGGAGGAGAATCGCCAGAATTTGAGAGAGAGAGAGGAGAGGAGAGATAGGATTGTAAGGGATGAGGAAACGAAGATGAGCCGTACTCTATTTATAGAGTTTCACTTAGACGACGGAGCACTATTCTCCGTCGTCTAAGTGCACTTAGACGACGGAAACAATGTTCTCCGTCGTCCAGGTGCCGGTTTCAAAATTTTGAAACGGCGCGTAATTAAGGGGCGGGACGTTTTGAACCGCCATGGAATTGGACTTAGACGACGGAGAATGAAATCTCCGTCGTCTAAGTGAAAATTCAAGCGGTCCCAAAAACGGAAGCGGTAAATTGAACCGCCATAAAAATTGGACTTGGATGACGGAGATGGTAAGTTTCCGTCGTCCAAGTGAAAATTACATGAAAAAATTAAACAAAAAAAAATTTGAACTGCCATGATTTTTGAACCTGGACGACGGAAAATGACCATCTCCGTCGTCCAGGTTCAAATTACGTAAAAAAAAATTAAAAAAATAATTCGCTAGGAATTTAGCGATCTGTCATTCGAGTGAAATAGTCGTACAATATCGATGAACGCATCGTATAAATGAACAGTTAAATTTGAACCGCCGATTAATTTTACGTATTGAAACATGTTAAGTATCGACTAATCTTTACGACTTAAGTGTTCATGAGTAGACGCTCATTTGCAGTAGAGTATTAACGAAATTGAATTTGGACAAAACAACCGTTGGATATGTTCGTCGTAACATAATATATAATTGTCTTCAAAGGACCATAAAATAATAAGTTCGGGAAGGGTTTGATCGGCACAGTCAACCGCAAAACCGATAATTTCACAAACCGGAAACGTGGATACAAGGCATTTCGCAACTCCGATTTTCGAACCGTCGAAGCTCACACACCAAGAATTGTTTACTCTAAAGTCTTGATGAAAAGACTTTGCATTGGAAGAAGGTCTAGATGGTCGTTGTCTTAGAAAAAATTACGATATCTTCACCTGGACGACGGAAATGAGTGTTTCCGTCGTTCAGGTAATCACCTGGACGACGGATATGAAGTTATCCGTCGTCCAGGTGATAACCTGGACGACGGATAATGACGTTCTCCGTCGTCCAGGTGCATAGACCCTGAATTTAGGGGTTAGGGCCTTACTGTTTAGGGTTTAGGGTTTCTGAACTTGGACGACGGAAAATTACCATCTCCGTCGTCCTAGTGTGTACCTGGACGACGGATAATGACCATTATCCGTCGTCCAGGTGCATAGACCCCGATTTCAGGGGTTAGGGCCTTAGGGTTTACGGTTTAGGTCGTCCCCGGTCATTTGTGTACGTGTCCGTTCAATTATTCTGATTCAAAAATATAATTAAAAAATTTATCGATCGATCCGATCGAACTGCTAGATTTAGGGTCAAGGATTTAGCTAGGGTACGTTTTATATGAGATTGAGATTTGGCGCCAATATTTATTAATTTCTCCGTTGGCCAGGATATATAATTCAGATTAATTTCTTACCGTAAACCGGCATCGATCATATATATATTACAATAATTACAGTAATTAATTACCAATTAATCTCCCTCGTCGTATGAATGTACTCTTCGTCATAATCATCATCGTCCTCATCCCCGTTAGTCGACGGCTCATCCTCGTCATCGTACTCAACATCGTCCGACGAATAACCTGAGTCCTCGTCTGCGTCCTCTTCCTGCTCGTCTTCTTCATCTACCTCATCGATAATCTCATCTTCAGTTAGATCTGTACAACCATCAGGCATGGGTAACCGTTCACCATCTTGAACCAGGTCCATTATATCGGACCGGACCATGGAAATATTAGGCTCTTGATAGGCAGGAATGTCTCTTTCTGGTTCAGCAGCATCTTCAGTCGTCGCCGGTGTCCCTTCAATTGTCTCTGTATTCCATATTCCTCGGTGAGAGATATGGTTCACTATTTTCCACCCTTCACCGGCTTTCGGATCGTCGAGATAGAACACCTGCCGAACTAAGGTGGCGAGAGTGAAAGGCTCATCCTCATACCAGTGCGAGTTTGTATCGACTGATAATAGTCCCAGGTCTTCCTTTGTACGCTTGAACCATCTGCACTTGAATAGGAAAACGTTGACATCATTCCCGTAACATAGCTGAACCACGTATACAATAGCCCCGTAATATAGATCATTGTCTTTCCCAACCGCTACCCCACTGTTTTGTGTTCTTCTTCCTTCGTCTCGGGCCAATGAATGGAACTTTACGCCGTTGACAAAACATCCGGGATAAATATAGTGTTTAACCGGCTTCCCTGCTAGCAAATGCTTTGGCCATGACCACCACCCTCCGTGGTTATCAGATTTTTGCAGATAAATCATCTGCGAAAAAGGGCAAATTAATATAAGGGTTTACTTTCTACAAACATGAGCGATATGTATTTAAATAATTAATACCGAGTCGTACGTACGTACCCATTGGAAGAAATAATCAGGAAACTTCTTCTTAACCATTTTCTCAATCCACGCCGAACTCTTGTTTTGATTTAACGCCTGAAGCCTCTCCCTGTATGACAACATGTACGGCTCAACTTCATCACAGTCTGGCAACACTACCCAATGTGCCTCAATAAGTTCTTCCCGTGTTAACGATTCCTTTAATACTTCTCTAAACGGTCGGACGACATTGGTGACGACAGAAAGATTGATGCGGGCACTGCGATCGGAGGCAGTGGGAGGGGGTGGATCTTTGAGGTACCTGTTGCAGTAAGTAACACACTCATGCATTAGGTATGTCTCTGCTATGGAGCCATCCGGGGCCGACCTGTTTTTGACGAATGACTTATACTGTCCAAGTTGTCTACAAAATCAAACGTACACATTACATAAGTACATATAGCTAGCTAGCTAGTATATATATAATCTCCAGTGGAACAAATTAATTAATTAGTTGTACGTACCTTTCTTGAGGATACATCCAAGTGTACTGGACCGGACCAGAAATTAGCACCTGCTCGGGCAGGTGGATCATTAGGTGAATCATGATGTCAAAGAAAGCAGGGGGGAAAATCCTCTCTAGTTTGCAAATGATGTGCACAATTTATTGTTGCAATTCCACCACATCTGACTTCTTTAATTCTCTGGCGCATAACCTCTGCCACCACCTGCACAATGTCACTATTGGTTCTACGACGTCCCGCGGCAAGTATGGTCGAATTACCACTGGAATCAGACGTTGCAGCATAACGTGATAGTCATGTGTCTTTAGACCAAAAAACTTGTGTTGCACCTCGTCCACTGCTCCAGTTATAGTAGCTGTATACGTAGCCGGATAACGAACGCCCTTAAACCAGTGAAATACAGAACGTCTAAGCGTCGGCTTCACTGTGTATGGTGCATTTGGCATCTTGTTGTACACTCCTTTCCTATCCCTCCTCAACCACAAGGGACGACGTAGATTCATTGATTCCAAATCTTTGCGCGCTTTGGGAGTATCTTTAGTCTTGAACTTAATACCGATAATTGTTCCCACCACGTTGTCGAACACATTCTTTTCTATGTGCATCGCGTCCAAGTTGTTCCTCAGCTTCAACTTCGACCAGTAAGGGAGTTCAAAGAATATACTCTTGTGATCCCAATAGCTCAGATCATGTGGAGGAATTGGATTGCATTTCTTTACATCCGTGTCATTGCTCAACACACCAAAGTCGAAATAGCTCAACCTCTCTAAAATCTCTTCGCCCGACCAACTACGGGGTTTAGGATTGTTCTCTACCGTACCGTCGAAATGAGCTTCATCCTGTCGCCACGGGTGGTCGTGAGGAAGCCATCTACGGTGACCCAAGTAACACACCTTCCCCGCGTGCCAATTAGAGTTCACGTCGTCCAAACATATAGGACATCCATTATATCCTTTTGTCCTACAGGCTGCCAACATCCCATAAGCTGGAAAATCGCTGATCGTCCACATTACGGCAGCCCTCATCGTGAACATCGTGTCAGTGAATTTGTCATAAGTTAGGACTCCATTTTCCCACAACAGTTTCAGCTCGTCGATCAAA
Source organism: Geum urbanum (assembly GCA_946800695.1). Lineage (NCBI taxonomy): Eukaryota > Viridiplantae > Streptophyta > Magnoliopsida > Rosales > Rosaceae > Geum > Geum urbanum. Next base: position 351,797 of record OX327008.1, on the reverse strand, counting down.
GGTCTGAGGTAGACATCTAAGCACTTCGATGGAGATTTAGGACCTGGAATTAATACGGTAAGGAAATTAAATTCCTTGTTCATGCACATCCACGGAGGCAAGTTGTACGGCATCAGAATAACTGGCCAAGTGCTGACGGCGGAGCTATTACTTCCCTAAGGATTGAATCCGTCTGTAGATAGGCCGAGTCTAACATTTCTAACCTCTGAAGCAAAGTCTCCAAATTCTCTGTCGAAATGTTTGAAACCCTCCCCATCCGCGGCGTGTCGCAGGACATCGTCATCTATTCGCTTTTCTGCGTACCATCGCATCGCCTCTGCTGTGTGTAGAGACATGTACAGGCGCTGCAATCTGGGAATCAAGGGAAAATATAGAACAACTTTCACAGGAATTCTCTTTTTCGAACTCTTCCTATTCAACTGGAATCTGCACTGGCCACATACGGGACAATAGTCCAACTCTTTATACTCTTTGTAAAATAGCACACAATCATTCGGACATGCGTCAATTATCCTGTACTTTAAGCCGAGGCTGCTCAGGATATTTCTAACCTTATAATGAGATTTAGGAAGATTGTGATCATCAGGAAGCAACTTACATATTTGCTCCTGAATTTTGTCAAAAGCACTCACTGACATTTTGTGCTTCACATTTATCTTCATTTTCTCCATCACATATTGCAACACATTCTCTCGACATCCAGGGAATATCGGGGTCTGCGCTTCAAGTAGTATCCGGTTGTACTTTTCCATCTCACTGGTGTCAGTGGCCAAGCTAGCTGCGGGGAATGTGTCATCATGCTCATAAGTGGTACTGTAACCTCCGTCTTGGTGTTGGTGTCCACTATGACTACATCCCGGAAACGCATCATGGACCAAATCTGCAGTTAGGTTGCAAGCTGGGGGTCCGGCACCACTGCCGCTGGATGAGGCACCATGGTAACTGTACCCTGAGCTGAAGTCTGCTGCGCTGAACTCTACTGCTTCACCATGCTCGCTCCATGTAGTGTAACTCCACATCATACCATTTTCGTACAGGTGTTGCACCATAACATTAACCTCCGCATACTGACAATTAAGACATTTCTGACACGGACACCTGAAACGTTTCTTTCCCTGACCATGTTCTATCGCAAAACTCACAAATTCGCTAATTCCATCCATATACCGGACATCACATCTATTCTTCAACTTCATCCAACTCTTGTCCATACTGCTACAAAATATTATAATTAATTAATTATTACATATATATATATATTTGTCAATTAATTTACGCTTAATTATACGTACTCGATCTACATCGATCCATCAATTACGTACGTACGTAATTTAATCGATATGTACATATATATATATAGCTAACATCAGCTAACATCCTTGCATGTATATATGTACATACGTTTTCACTAAATATATATTAATTAATTAAGTAAATTTTAACTGCGTACGTACGTACCTGCTGGCCTTCTCGATATTTGTACGTTAATTAAGCTAACTAGCTAGTCAGCGGAGATCCCTTATCGATCCTGATTCTTCTCGGCCTAGCTTCTAGCTAGCTAGCTCCCTAGCTTCTCCTTCTCCCTTCTCCTTCAATTCTTCTTCAAATGGAATGAATAGATCGAGGAATGAATTCGATCAGTTTGGCATCGAGCTTATATAATGTTTCACTTAGACGACGGAGGTGTCGGTACGTCGTCTAAGTGGAAGTACGTTTCGTATACTCGGACGACGGCGTGTCGGTCCGTTGTCCAGGTAATCACCTGGACGACGAAGAATACCATCTCCGTCGTCCAGGTGATCACCTGGAGGACGGAAAAGACTCCGTGGTCCAGCTGACCACCTGGACGACGGAGATGGTATTCTCCGTCGTTCAGGTGGTACTTGGACGACGGAGTCTTTTCCGTGGTCTAGGTGTCACTTGGACCACGGAACAATTACGTTTCCGTGGTCTAAGTGCTGTTTTCTTGTAGTGACCGTTGCCTTCATGCTTTCTGGTTTCCCCTTTGGACCAAATAATTTCCACTCTAGTGGAAAAGTTACCTCATCCCATGCTCCCTTGTGAATCTCTTGATTATGGTTCTTAGGATTTGTAAGGAAACCAATGGTAAGACCTGAGATGTTTGATATCTTGGTCTTTGGCTTTACTGTTGTGCTCATTTGTTTATAGTAGATTCTATAAACTATTGCTAGCTCTTGCATGCCGTCTTTCATGGATGTGCCATCTATCTTGACTTTCAGTCGTAGACAGTGAGCAGCATTTGTTAGACTAGTTGAAAAGTTTGTGAAGCAGTTGAAATATGCAACCTGGTTGCATAATGATGCTTGAAGTGCTTCCAGTAGACTTTTCTGGAAGTCGATCAGCTTGTTGTCTTGTAGAATGCATAGAACTGAACAATTTAGGCCTTCTCTGGCCAGTAGCTTTATACCAACTTGGACTGCTCCAATATGCATAAACTTGAAGTTTCTTTTTCTGGCTTTAGAAACTTCTTCAGGTGTGACCAGAAGGAGATATGTTTCTCCTGTTGTTGTCGGTGTGGTGAATTCAAGGATTTTAAACTGATGGTTGTTCATCATATCAAAACTCTCTTTCTTGTAGATTTGTTTGAATTCAAACTTCGAGATTGAAGCATTTCGAACGTTGTTCTCGATCTTGTTGAATTCAAATTCTTCTGAGTTCACCAGCTGCAATAATTTTTTCTTGAAGATGCTTAACATATTTATGTTGCGCATGTCTTCTGATTTCAGTTCTTTCAACTTGAATGTTGAAGGATTTGATGAAGAACCCTGAAAAATGGCTTTGGCATTAGGCTCCCTTTTGGAACCTTTAATGATCTGAAGTCATTAGTCTTTCTAATGATAGTTCGAGGTGGACTAGTGCTTGATCTTTGATGTTTTTGAGCTTTCTTTTGAACATAATCAAGGATCTTCATCTGTTGTTAATAGTTCTTGTTTTTCTTCCGGCTGCCTCTGGATGCAATCCACCTTAGTCTCCAATTTCTGTAATTGGTTGTTGATTGCTGGAAGAATTTTTAGATACTCTCTGCATTTGAAATTTTCTAATAAGATTTCTTGTTCCCTTGAATCTGATGCTTCAAATAGAGAATCTAGTTTCTCCATTATTTTCTCAGTTGTTGATCCCATTGTTGGGATTTTGAGCTATTGCAAGATCTGATACCAGTTGCTCTGCGGATCTAACCAATGCTCAAATAATCAGTCAGGTAGATAATCGGTGCAAGAGATTTTCTATCCTTGCTTTGTCTCTTAACAAGTTTTCAAGAAAAGCTTGTTCTTTGGCAATTTTGAGATTATGAATTGCTTGTTCTAAAGGACGGGGGTGAGCTGCTCTTGATCTTTCGAATAATTTAATTCTCTCTTTTGTATTAGTGATAAAATCTCTTAAAATTTTAAGTTTAGAACTTAAATCACGTATTTTTTGATAGTGAGAAATTTTCTATGGTGAAAAATAATTGTTTATCTTTGAGTGTCGAGTATAGATCTCCAGCTATATGTGTTAGAACAGATAAATTACAGGCCCACTATGCTTCTTTGTGAACATTATATGCAGACATTAGTTACTTATGATGTATACACTACAAGACTTTGTTTCAAAGGGGGCTAAGATTGGAAGAACTGAAAAATAATGACCTTTTATGTCATTTGTTCTTGGTTCACGCTGAACCTGGTTGACATAAAAACCATCCCAAAGAATGGTAGTAATACCTTCATTACATGTTAAGTAGTGCATTACTGTTCATCCAACGAAAAATCTTTTTAAACGAAAGGCCAAACAACTGTGAATCCACCAACAGTAACCAAGCAAGAAGCCAGTTGGTGAAACAATGGCATGATGAAGGCTAGTTCTGACCAGAAGTTGAAGAAATGTAAGAAATTTGAGAATAGTGGCACGTGACAAAAAAACCACAAAATTGGTTGACCCTCAACCAGGTTCACACCAACCGTACCGCAACATCCTAGTCAAACCAGTTGAAAATTAATGGAAGACAAGTGTCAAACGGTCGACACTACTAGATTGAGGGCCTCCATACCCCCATGTTCTGACGACACGACACAGCTTGCAATGCTGCCAAAATCAGTGGGAAAGTCGAGCCAAAATCCTTGAATATTCACAAGTTGAATTGGCTGAAACTACAAATAGGGTAAGGTTTGGAGAGGAACCAATTCTGACTTGGAACAGCGTGATAAGATGAGAGAGAGACAACACACACAAAAAACCAACACAAAGATAAAAAAGATACCAATACAATAATAACAAACTATGCATAAGGTCTCTTAGAGACCTTATTTTTCCAATAAGGTCATTAATCTTTTTTATCCCATATAAGGTCACTTTGACTTTGACTTTTTTCAGGAATATTCAATTTTACCCTTTATTATTATTTATGTTGAATTAAAATTTTGGTGTACGTACCAAAACAGAGAGAGAGCTCGAAGTTATTTCAGAGGGAAAGAGAGCTAGAAGATGGAGAGAGAGAGAGGACTCCAAGAGACACAGATCTCGAAGTGGGAGAGAGCGAGATAGAGATGCAATCATGATGTTGAGTAGTGTTTGCAAGTTTCAGCAGAGTAGTGTTTGCAATAACCTATAATAGTGTTTTCAACAACCTGTAGTAGTGTTTTCAAAAACTTGTGGTAGTTTGTTGAGTAAACTGTATTTATTGATAAACACACTACAATATTTCAGCACACTAGATCACTACTTCAAAACATTTAATGTAGTTCCTTATTATTAAACATACTATTGCTGTTTCTCACTACACTAATACATCACAACAAAAACACTACTATTTGATAAACACCACATAAGCGAAGACTAATGTCGTTTCTCACACACACTACATCACAACATAAAACACTACTTTTGTCTGATAAACACATTAAAATATATTAGCACATTAGATCTCTACTTCAAAACATTCAATGTAGTTTCTCATTGTTAAACATACTACTGATGTTTTTCGTACACACTATTGCATCACAATATAAAGTACTACTTCTATCTGATTAACACACTACATAAATGAAGACTAATACTGTTTCTCACACACAGTACTACATTACAATAGAAAACACTACTTCTATCTAATAAACACACTACTTCTTAGACTTTGTTGCTTTAATTTGGTTGCCTTTTTCTTGTTGTGCAGTTGAAATGTATTTCGTTGGTTGTCATCTTCCTCGTTTTCATCTTCACACCGTTGACCAAGGAAGAAGGTGACTTCCTTACTTGTTCTAACAACATCAGCATCTGTCTTACTTTGGGACCTCAATCACACTATGAAAGGACCCAACCCCGATTTAGTTTCCTAAACCGGAATCAAACCCCTTCTGAAAACACGAACCAACAAAAACCATCAAAATTTCGGCAGAGTAACGCTACTAACGCGGAATTACCATTACCTGCACCCTGAAAATACACTTCATCCTATGCCACAAAAGCCAAACCGTGGGCACCAATCCCATCCGAATTTCTCAATATATCAACAGTAATGTAAAGTAATAAATATAACTATACTTTACCGAAATCCGGGGATAATCATATAAAAATATACATCAGAATACTCAGAGCGACTTCTAGTATAGATATACAAATAGTAGGCCAAACTAAGAACCTACCATAAAACAAACATCGCTCGAATACTATGCCTCCGACCACGATGTGCGACACCAGAATCTGAACTGCAAACTGGGCACGGAAACCGAAAAGCCCAAGGGAAAGACATGAAAACTGTTAGAGTGAGTGGACGAAAATAAATGTCTTTCGCCGAATAATATATGTTATAAAAATATATGCAAGTCAAAATGCATAAAAATCATATGGTACACGAGGGAGACTCTAACTCCTCACGCGTACAGAGCATGCATCATAAATACCGCGGGGTCTCTCATGGACTCCCTTGCGCTAGTACTGTCTGAATCACGGGATCCCAGACCCACACGTGATTCTAAGCCAGAAATGCCTCGGGTCAGGATATCTGTCCCCCCCCCCCCGGAGCATACTCGGGGATCAGCCGAGAAGCCAATGTGTATCGATACAACCTTGATAATTGAGACTGTACTCTGTGTAAACCAAATCATAAATCATTTCCATGCACATGCATAAAACATAATATATATATATATGTACGTATGTATATCTGTATACGCATATTCGTATATATATATAATCGTAAAACACATGCTCATAAAAATCATGATCATACTGCATGCTCAAGTTCGTAAAAACGTATATAAAGACTCGCGATTATCAGTGAAAATAAATTGTCTACTCACAGACTAGCGTAACGCAGTTCGCGTTAATCTCGTGATCCGGCGGAAAAATCTCTCGCCCAACGAACGATCACGAACCCCTGAATAATCACAAAATCCATTTCTCAAAATCATAACTCAGTACCTCGAATCATATCACGAGAAACAACCGTTCTCGGAAACACATAATCCAATAACGACGAATTTTCGAAAATCCAATAATCACACCTCAATACCTCGATATAATTTCGGATGCTCAAATCGAAAAACAAACCTCACAACTGCGATCGGGGCGTGATTCCGAGCGAAACGACATGCAACTTGTCGAAAACCCCGAAAAGTCAACATTGACCGCTGTTGACCGACGCCGCCTGTGGCGGCGCCACCCAAACATGAAATTTTCCGGCGGACCAAAGCCTATTCCACTCAAAATCATCCAACAAGCAACTTCCATAACTACACCAAAGATCAATTCAAACTCTAACTAGCTCAAATTCAAGCAAAACTGAAATCACTCACAAACTTTAATCCAACAATTCTCCATGTACAAATCGAATTGGAACTCCATACCTATATGAGTAGCTTCGTGGTGATGGGGGCTTCAAAGCCCAGTACTTCTTGTAGCTCAAATCGGCCAGAAAAGGAACCACCCAAAACCCCTAATTTTACAAATTTTCAACCGGAATTTTCTTCTTTCTCCGGCAACCCACGCCGTGAGAGGTGGCCGAAAAAGGGACAAGGAGGCCGAGACGAGTCGATTGGAACCAACCCCGTGCCTCGGGGTGGCCGGACGGAGCTCGCCGCCGGAGAGCCGTGGTGCACATCGCACCCCTCCTCCTCCACCGAGTTGACTCGGTCAACTCCATCAATGCAAACTTTGACTTTCCCAAAACAGCAACCCTCATTAAATACTTGCTATTTTAGGAAACTTCCATAATTACACTTTTCGACAAACTTTAGATACCCGTAACTTCCGCGTCGTAAATCCGTTTTCAATAATTCTCACGGCAACAAACTCATCTCGACATGTTCTTCAATTTCCACCCAAAGTCAAACACTTCGACAAATCCGATAAAAAGTCAACGGTTCAAACCATCACATGCTTATCCGATTAAATAATCAACGATCGAAAATATTCATAACATAATCCTCGTAACTCGGAAAAATCCTCTGGAAGTACCCACAAGCTTAAAATTAAATTCTCTACAACTTTTACGAAGGATCCGAAATCAAATTCTCGCCCGATAATTTAGTCGTTAATGAAACCGCCATAATAGCAAATTATGTCGAAATCACGACAAACCACGAAACTCGCAAATCAAGTCAATAATAATTCCATTTACGCTTCAGGTCGATCAATGGTCGAAAACGGATCAAAATCACGATTCGGATAAACTCGAACACAAACGGATAAACTCAACAGTATTCCAAAATTTCAAATATTCATATTATATTCCTCGATCGCCCAAATAATGATCTGGAACCGCCCATGAATTCGAAATCACGCGTACAACAACTCTCGAGAAGAGACTCAACTCAAATTCTCGGCCAATAATTAAGTCGTGATCAAGTCTGGCGATTCAATCAATTATCAGAAATCTGCGATTATACGCTAACTCACGAATAAAGCTGATTACACTTCTGATTTTGTTCCGGGTCGTCACAAATCCACCCCCCTTAAAAAAAATTTCGACCTCGAAATTTCCAAATCTGCCAACTGAAAAGTAGGAACACTGCCTCTACATACAATTCAATTTCCCAGTGGCAACCTCAACTGAACAACTCTGACAACTGACTCCACAATAGGAGATATCTCCGTACAGTAATCCATGTACCCTCAAATCTCGAATCTGAACTGGCTCCTCACAATCGCTAAGTGTTCCTGCATAAGGAACATATAGGGTACACAACATACAATAAATCTGAAATGTAGTTCCACCACACGGATAGCCACACACACAAAAGCCAACGCTATAGGCAATGCCGAACTATACGGCACAACACAAATTCGCCTATGATCACATACGGATCAAAATAACGTGGAAAATCACAACTCAGCCTACTCACACCAACATAACTCAAACATCGAACTCGGACAATTATTAAGCTGTTTCCGCTAATCTGAAAGTCTGTGGTAGCACATCCCACTAAATCAGGATCCAACGTCAGCTCACACCAAACTCGCTCTAATACAATAGAGTAGAACATCGTTCCTCAAAAAGACATCATGCAACGTCAAAATCATAGTGGTCTACAAACTGGTACTGCAAGCAATCTCGAACAATTGAAACTGCCGGTCCCAAATCTCTCGGAACTGCAATACACAAAACCACAACATGCCCTCCAAGGTCTGAATAGTCCTCAAAGATCGCCCGCCAATCTGAGGATAAGAAACTGTACTAAACTGTAATCTGGTCCCTAATGCTCTCTGCAATGCTTGCCAACACTCAGTTGTAACTGATTATCTCGATCAGCAAACTGGGACACAGGCGCACCACGTAAATGGACAACCTCCATCAAATACAGCTATGTCTGCCTGCCACTGAAATCTTTTCCGGAAGTACAAGGAAACGTACTGAGTTCATCGAATGGTCTACAAGGATCCGACAACTAGTATCACAAACTGAAGTGCGTATTGGCACACAAAACCGCAGCGACAAACTCCAACTTCTAATCGGAAATCTCCAATAGCTGTAACTTTCCGGCAAGTCTCTGCCTCGCTGCCATCGTCTATCGACAAATGTGGCATCTGCACACACAAGTTGCTACATTCTTCTACGGATTGCATCACAAGTAGTAAACTCCAGGTATCAGACACATCTCCGTACTGCTAGTGCATAACGCACGCAAAACAATGAGCTTCAACACCATCACACTCGAACTCTGCTCCCATAGCTCGGAACTCGGCTAACATGGAAACTCAAGCCACACACATAGAACAATGAAGCTCCTGATTCCCGATTGAATGCATTAGCAACAACATCCCAGAAAGATAATCAAAGTACCACCATTAGCCTTTCTCGAATAAACTCAAATGTGCAGCCATAGTCGTTAGTCGACCCCATCCATCTACACTGCCTCAAGCTCGAATCTTGCAGAAAATGCAAGTAGATGAAATTCATGTGATCAGTGTACATCCTACACTGCGTTGCACGCCATAGCAGTAGTGTCTTGAACTCTCTAATGCTAACATAAAGACGGCTACTCCCAAATAATACATAGGGTACGTAACTTCATAAAGTTCCACTGTCTGAACCCATGAGCCACCGCTCTGCAATGCTGCATCAAGCATAACCAAATCTAAATCTCGATGCATCGCCATAACCCACGAACTCGTCACGATCATCAAGTAAGGTCAAAACCGAAACAACGGTCAACCATCCTTCAGGAGTAAGTAACTCTCCTCACATGCATCGAACCACTCAAACTTGACGCCTTCTTAGTCAATTCGGAAAGTGAAGTGGTAATCCGGGAAAATCCTGTACAAAGCACCGATAGCAGACTGCTAAACCCAAGAGACTCCTGATCTCTGGTACAATGGTAGGTCAACCCCAAATCAACACGGCTTCTATCTGATCGGAATCCATACTGACTCCTTCAGCTAACATCACGTGACCTAAAATCTTCACGCAAATCAACCATAACTTGCACTTGCTGAACTTCGCAAACAGCAGATTATCTTGCGAAGTCCGTAAAACCGCTCACAACTGCTTCAGGTGCTGGCCCATACTCCTAGAGTGAATCAGGATATTGCCAACGAACATGACCGCAAACTCATCCAGAATCGTCTGAACACCTGGTCCATCAAGTCCGTAAAAACTGTGGGACATTGATCAACCCAAATGGCATGACCAAAAACACGTGATGCCCGCACCGTAATCTGAAAGCTATCCTGACCACATCTGACTCTCGGATCCTCAACTGATGGTATCTGGTCCTGAGATCAATCTTCGAAAAGACTGAAGCTCTCGTGGGCTGATCAAACCAATCGTCAATCCGAAACGGAGGATACTTGCTCTTTTCTGAAGCCTGATTCAGCTTCCGGTAGTCAATGCACCACCACATCGAACCATCCTACGTCTGCACAAATAATGCAAGAGCACACCACGCAGGTACGCTGGGTCGCATGAAATCTCCTCTAACAACTCTTGAAGTCGAATACATAGCTCCATCAGCTCCGCTGGTACCGAACGACATAATGCCGATGATATGAGTCCAGCGCCCGATAAAAGCTCAATAGTGTAGTCGGTCTCCCGAACTGGAGGAATACCCGGTAACTCCTCCGGAACACACCTGGAAACTCGGGAACCACCTCCATGTCACCAATGTCGGGCACAGCAACCGTAGTATCCACAACATGAGCTAAGCAAACAACACAACCCGTTTCCACCATCCGCTAGACCATCACCGCAAAACAGTATCTCGGGGAAACTTGGGGGCTTCAAAGCCCAGTACTTCTTGTAGCTCAAATCGGCCGGAAAAGGAACCACCCAAAACCCCTAATTTTACAAATTTTCAACCGGAATTTTCTTCTTTCTCCGGCAACCCACGCCGTGAGAGGTGGCCGAAAAAGGGACAAGGAGGCCGAGACGAGTCGATTGGAACCAACCCCGTGCCTTGGGGTGGCCGGATAGAGCTCGCCGCCGGAGAGCCGTGGTGCACATCGCACCCCTCCTCCTCCACCGAGTTGACTCGGTCAACTCCATCAATGCAAACTTTGACTTTCCCAAAACAGCAACCCTCATTAAATACTTGCTATTTTAGGAAACTTCCATAATTACACTTTTCGACAAACTTTAGATACCCGTAACTTCCGCGTCGTAAATCCGTTTTCAATAATTCTCGCGGCAACAAACTCATCTCGACATGTTCTTCAATTTCCACCCGAAGTCAAACACTTCGACAAATTCGATAAAAAGTCAATGGTTCAAACCATCACATGCTTATCCGATTAAATAATCAACGATCGAAAATATTCATAACATAATCCTCGTAACTCGGAAAAATCCTCTGGAAGTACCCACAAGCTTGAAATTAAATTCTCTACAACTTTTACGAAGGATCCGAAATCAAATTCTCGCCCAATAATTTAGTCGCTAAGGAAACTGCCATAATAGCAAATTATGTCGAAATCACGACAAACCACGAAACTCGCAAATCAAGTCAATAATAATTCCATTTACGCTTCAGGTCGATCAACGGTCCAAAATGGATCAAAATCACAATTCGGATAAACTCGAACACAAACAGATAAACTCAACAGTATTCCGAAATTTCAAATATTCATATTATATTCCTCGGTCGCCCAAATAATGATCCGGAACCGCCCACAAACTCAAAATCATGCGTACAACAACTCTCGAGAAGAGACTCAACTCAAATTCTCGACCAATAATTAAGTCGTGATCAAGTCTGGCGATTCAATCAATTATCAGAAATCTGCGATTATATGCTAACTCACGAATAAAGCTGATTACACTTCTGATTCTGTTCCGGGTCGTCACACACTACCACAAATGTACAAACATCCTGCCACAAACCATCACACATTCTACAAAATCATCAAACCCGTATATACTACTTGCAACCTACAATTACACTACCAAAACTATTTTAAACACTACTCTGTTCATCAAATCAAGAAAGATACAGGTCTAAGAAAATACTACTATTGACCAGCAAACATACTACTATAGATTAGTAAAAATAATACTGCAGCTCGACCAAATAAACTACTAACATTAATACATCTAACATACTACTCTCTTCCAACAAAAACACTACTGTAGCTCAACCAAATACACTATTGACATCAACACATCTAACATACTACTCTATTCAAACAAAAACACTACTGCAGCTCAATCAAATAAACTACTAACATCAATACATCTAACGTACTACTCTCTTCAAACAAAAACACTACTGCAGCTCAACCAAACACACTACTAACATCAACACAAAATCAAAATAACAGTAATAACATCATGACATCTAAAAGTACTAAGTCCTTGCAGCAAAAACTCTAACATTGATTCATATTAGCACTACTTGTCCAGTTTTCAACAGATTCTAAAAATACTAAATCCTTTATAATTTACCTATTTGTGTTATGGTTTGCGGCGGGAGGCGCGGTCAGTGGAGTCTAGGGTTTACTGTTGTGGAAGGTGCGGACTTCGCGATGAGGAAAGGAGTTGCAGCGACGACGTGGAGTGGTGGTGGGGCATCGTTGAGAGGAAGCAGAGTGTGCGGTAGAGGATGCAAATGAAGAGGAGAGAGAAAGAAATTGGTCTGCTAGGGTTTTGTGTACAAAAATGAGAGAGGTAGAAATGACAATTTGTGACTGATTATTTTGTTTATAAATGATGGCATGGATGTTAATATTATAAAGTTTAAGGGTATCTCTCCTTTTGGGTTTATAGAATGTGATCTTTTTGGAGTAAAATTGTGGAGTGACCTTATCTAGTATACATCTTATGTATATGACTTTATATGTAATTTGCTCATATAATAACTTAAAGATATATACCAACATAGACTAAAAAAGATACCAACATAACATAAAGAAACCAACACAAGTTTAGAAAGATAACAATATAACAATATAAAGATACCAACACAGATTCCGAAAGATGCTAACACATGTTCTAAAGGATACCAACATAACAACAAAGAGATACCAACATAAGTTCAAAATAACCAGCAAAATAACATAAACATACCAACACAAGTTCAGAAAGATACCAACATAGATTTTAAAGGATACCAATACAAGTTTAGAAATATATTAACACAAATTCACAATTACACTATATGTCTAGATTGCAAAGACGTTATTTATTGTAAATAAAGGTATTGTTTACATTAATCAAAGATACTTTTTTAGAGCAAAAGTATTATTACAAAAAAACAAAATTGGAATTACTATATGGGCACCCACGTTGGTGGGTACCTTGTACATTGTACGCACCGAGAGGAAGTGTGTGGCGATGGAGATGTTGTGTACATACGACAAGTTAGGGTGAAGCAAGGGGGGTTGCGGCAACTAGTGTGTCAACTATTCTCAAGCTAGTAAAAATATCAAGGATGGGTGTCAGCATGTTCCACATATCCATTACATCGATCGATTGTGTGAGTCCACCGAAAAATACTATTTTCATGGTCTTCCCTCTATAAATAGAGGATAGAAATGTATTAAATTCAAATAATTATCATTTATCACTCTGTCAATAAATTTATACTTGAGATTTTGAATCGTCATTCTGCAGACTATGGTTTCATCGGTCCCATCATTTAATGATTCTTCGTGAGGAAGTGTAATTTCCTTATGCATCCGTATACATCTAAGATTTTAACAGTTATCATTGTTAAAAATTAAAACAAAAAAAATAGTTATACGAATATTAAAAATTGAAGTTATTTGCCTGGTAGTACAATCCACATGAATGACATTTGTTGTGCAGCAATGCTTTGTAGCATTTGAAATTCGACTATACCAAAGAAATGCATAAATCCAGTAATTCCTCTTCTACTTCCCAGGATTGTGTTTCTATTGTGAGATAGATGACTCCGTCATGGCGAGTAATTTTGTATTCATCAAGAGAGTTCCTTGAAATGGCATTTGATATATCATAAGTTTTTCCTTCCATTATCTGTATCAGAAAATGATGAACATAGAGCTATTCATCAATGATCGTATGGATTGATGATCCCTGCAATCATAGATAATATTTATTATGACTACATTTAGAATAAGTGAAGTAATTTGTTGATAAAGAGTTTAACTTACTTGTTTGTCGACTAATAGATAGTGTATTCCATCAATATATTATCACCGTCAAGATTCAAAGGTGTCCATTTTGTTGAAACTCTGAACATCAAATTGTTGATATGCATATTTAGACAGATATCTCTGATTATAGTTCTGGGCAAATTTCTTTGCTAAACTTGAAAAAAAAGAGAGAATAAATGCGTTTTAAATAAATATTAATAATATATTTAATGAACTAATGGTAGAAGAAATTTGTATAGTTGAAAGTGGATAAAAGAAATTGAATGTAGAAAATAAAGACTTTCAAATTTTATATTATCTACTCATGTTGTTTATATTGATTTCATGTTAGATTCAAATTGTCAATGGAATAAACTCTCTCTCAGTTTAGATTTCAATTTCGGTTTTGCTTTCATTTGATTTTTGGTTTCTCTTTGTTGTTATTTTCTAATTCTTTGTGCTTTCAATTTGTTGGTTCTTGGTCATATAACTCGTCTCTATCTTAACATCAAAATGGCTAAGTGATTGCCCGCTTCATTGGGGCGGTGTTACCACAACTGTTTCGTCAAATATTAGTATTAAAATACAGACAATAGATGAGATGAAAGAGGACATGAGAGAATTATGGATATATGGGCAGTGCTCTTTATAACAATAACGGTCAATCTCTCTAGGGTTTAAACAGAAAAACCCAAAAAGAAAGTTGAAACTTGGAGCCAAAATCAGCTCTAAGGGCATCTCCAATGGAGGGTAATAAACCCTATATTTATAGACCTGTTGTGAATTTGAGATCTCCAATGGTGCTTAAAGGAGGTCCTATACCCTAAATAATCTAGACCTGGTCTCATCTTTGGTCTCAATTTGAGACTTTGGCTGAGACGTGTGTTATAAAAAACACACGGGCCCGCTACGCAGAGGAAGTGCAGAGGAGAGAGGGAGGGGAGCCTGTCCAACGCGCCAAGCAGCTCCACTGAAGAAGACGCGCGAAGCTGGACGGCTGGGGAGGAAGAGCAACGCGCAGACGCGCGGGAGAAGAAGGAGAGTGGGCCGACAGGCCTGGCACTCTGGGGCCCACCCACGTGCGACGCACAACGGCTCGATGCTCCAACGGTCCGATGATGGACGGCCACGATTCACCGTGGTTTAAAATGGACGGTCCTAATTAATCATCAGAATTTATTTAATATTTTTTTTTGTAAATTAATTTTTAATCTGACGGTTGAAGATATAGGTTTCTAATTAATCGACGGTTCTTATTTAATCTATCTTTGGATTTATTATATACCGGTAAAAAATGTGAAAAAAAATATTTAAAAATTTTGAATAATTTTCTGCCCGTTGCTACAGTAAATTTACCTTTTTTCTATAAATACCAACCCAATATTTCATTCATTCCACACCATTTCTCACATACTCTCCAACATTCCTTCATCCCCATCATATTTGTTCTAGTAGCAAAATTTGATATTTTATTTTTCCACCATGGCTTCAAACAAAGGGGCACCAACACCACGGGCACCACGATCGCACAATTGGAATGAGGAGGAAGATAGGGCTTTGTGCATTTCCGTGGTGAGTATTGGTGAAGACGGCGCCGTCGGTACTAATCAAGCGGGCGGAACCTTGTGGGAACGTATATATGAGTATTTTGAAGGTATCAAGCCACCCAATGCATCGAAGCGAACATGTTCAAGTGTTGAGTCTCGATGGAAGAAGATCAATCCCGCTTGCATGAGATGGAGCATAGCAATAAACAAGGCCATAAAGGATCATAAGAGTGGCGAAAATGATCTTGATGATGTAAGTATTTTTATTCGTCATTTTAAAAATATAGTTAAAATTATTTATTCAAGGTTGTTTAAAATATAGCTAAAATAAATAACAACTACTATAATTATATTGTTTGTAGATAAGGAATGCCAAGTCGAATTACTTCAATGATTCCCGTGGAGAGCATTTCGGATTTTTGCATTGTTGGGATATCTTGAAGGATACACCAAAATATTCAAATCCGCCATCAATGGAAGGGGATACCACAAATTATGAGACGCCTATCAACTTGGATGATAATGAATCGCCCGGAAATGAGTCAACTCCAAGCATGCCATCTAGAGCTAGGCAAAATCGGCCAATGGGACAAAAAGCGGCAAAGGCGGCAAAGAAAAAAGGTAATCAAGAGCTTTCAATGAGTATTCATGATCAAATGAAAAGACTTGCCGATCAAAATGATAGAGATCATGCACGAAAGGAAAAACTTTACCAAGAGGCTATGGCGGCTCAACAAAGGGAAGAAGATGCTCGCACAATGATGGTGGATCCGACTACATTTTCTCCTTGTAAAAGAGGGTATTGGGAGAGGAAGCAAAAAATGATACTTGAGCGAGAGGAAGGTGAAATGGCACAAAATGCATCTTTCCGGCCATTCCGTACCCCTCAAGCATCTACACCCCCTCATGGCGGATCAAGCTCTTCCCCCTATCTTCCGCTCCAACAAACGGAGTGGTATCCTAATAATGATCAAGTGTGACAACAAGTTTGATCTCATTTATGATGTTGCTTGAGGCTTAATTTATGTTGTTGCTTAATTTAAATTGTTTTTTTTAAATAATTATGTAGTCTAATTCAGCATTTTAAATAAAATGGTAAGTCCTTATTTGTTATATGTATGATCTTGTAAATTGGTGAATTCATACAACACAAAAAAAAATTAAATGCTTACAACCACACACACAATTAAATGCTTACAACCACACTCAAAATTAAAATCATAAAAGCACACACAAACTGAAATGCTTACAACCACACACACAATTAAATGCTTACAACCACACTCAAAATTAAAATCATAAAAGCACACACAAACTGAAATGCTTACAACCACACACACAATTAAATGCTTACAACATGAGGGCGACACCGAGAGCGACACACATGAGGGCGACACCGATTAGCCATTGTTGTGATCTCTCCACTTCTTCAAAGCCCAACCATGCTCCACTAAATCCGCTCTTAGTGAACCAGATATCACTGGGCATCGAACCTTGTTGTAACGACCACGTACATGTGCACAGATTTCTTCGGGATCACGTTCCACCTCATGATCATAACTCGGGTTATCATATATATCTGCTCTTCTTGGACGAGTCGGGTTGTCGTCCACATCAAATTCATATTGCTCATCTTCGTCGCGCTCATCTTCTACTATCATGTTGTGCAAAATAATGCACGTAAGCATGATGTATTGTAGGCTCTCTCTACTCCACAAACGAGCTAGACCCCTCACAATTGCAAAACGTGCTTGGAGAATACCAAATGCTCTCTCCACATCTTTCCTGTACGCCTCTTGCATCCTTGTAAAGTGTCTTGTCGCCGGAGTGGTAGGATTTTTTATGGCTTTAACAAGAATTGCCCAACTTGGGTAGATGTCGTCCACCAAATAATAACCTTGATGATACGTACTGTTGCCCACTTTGAAATCCACTTGAGGAGCTTCACCTCTGCATACCTCATCGAACAATGGTGACTTTCCCAAGACATTGAGATCGTTGAGAGAACCTGGAAGTCCGAAATATGCATGCCAAATCTAAGTATCATACGAAGCAACTGCCTCTAAGATAATTGTAGGTTTTCCCTTGTGACCTTGAAACTGCCCGGCATACGCAGTGGGGCAATTTTTCCACTGCCAATGCATACAGTCAAGACTGCCCAACATACCTGGAAATCCATGATCTGCAGCTTTGTTTGTCAACCTCTCTAGATCTACCTTTGTTGGTTTGCGAAGATAGTCCTTTCGGTATACAGCCCATATAGCTCTTGTAAAATGATCCAATACTTCAAGAGCAGTGGATTCAGCAATATCAAGGAACTCATCGGTCAAGTCAGCCGGTAGACCATACGCGAGCATCCTCATTGCGCATGTTAGTTTCTGTTCGGTGGAAAGACCAAGTCTGCCTGTGGCATCCATAGTCTGTACAAAGTACGGGTCGTGGTTGGCCACGCTACGCATCAGCTTGTCAAAGAGTGGAGGTCGCATACGGAAGCGCCTTCGAAAGGTGTCGTCGTCAAACCTACACGGCTCGGTGAAATATAAAGCTTTCAAGCGCTGATCCATCAGTTCCCGATCCCTCAGTATGTACTTCCGCCCTTGAGAAGAACCGCCCCATTGGGAGGCTTCATCTTCTTCCATCATCTCCACTTGGTGGGCTGCCGCAGACATCAAGAGGGCTTGTTGTTGCCTCCTCGGAACATCTTCTTCTTCCTCCTTCTTCAGTAGTTTCCACAACCTATTCATGGCGGAAAATAAAACTCAAAGTATGAAACAATAACTTGGAAACCACAATTTGATGTGGGAGGAAGAGTGGTTGTGAATTGGTGAGTATGAAAGAGTGCAAGACTCCGTTTTTATAGAAGTCTCAATTTGATCTTCGAAGATAGAATGTGACACGTGACAGATAACAAAATCTCGACGACGAATTAGGCATTGCCACGTGGCTGAGCGAAATCTCCTCCGATTTGTGATAAGTTATCATATCTATGTAGAATTTAATTACAATCCTATCCACCGACACATGTCAAGCAAAATCATGTCCGATTGTGGAAAATGCATACGGGGTCCAAATTAAAATTTTCTTTTTTTAAATTAATAATATTTTTATTTATCATGTACAAGAATAATTTATTAACATAAATTATTATTTAGGACAACACAAAATAAAGAAAAAACAAATATAAAAATATAGGACTTTAAATTAAGACCTCTACCATTGGAGATGAATGAAGTCTTATATGAATAGTGTCACTTTGAGGTCTCATAATAGGTATAAGACCCCATTATGAGACTTGCCCATTGGAGATGCCCTAATGAATACAAAAGCAAGCAAATTGGAATAGCGTGAATATTTCGTGGCTGCAGAACCCATCTCTTTCAAAGCGTCCTGCGCCTCACTATATATATACATATATATATATATATATTCATATTTAACCAATCTACTGACTGTAATATACCTGCTAAAAATGATTAAAGGAAAAGAGAAGAAAATGAATGCTCCAAAGTTCCAAACCGATCAATTCACAGCTCTACATGACTATATTTATACCTTTTAGATAAGATATTTATAAAAAAAAAAAAACATATGGTGTTATAGAAGATCATTTCGACGATCTCTACAATGGCCTGCAAGTACATTTAATTTCATTATAAATGGCAGAAGCTCTTTTCTCTTGTATAAATAAATGACAGAAGCTCATTTCTCTTATATAATGATATACAAATATTGCTTATACTAATTACTTCAGAATGTAAACTCAAAGATCAGACAGAAGTTTCATACTAACTGCAGAAAAATCTGGGTAGATAATTGTATACTCACTACTCATCTAATGGGAACCCAACAATGATTTGTTCCTACCCAATCACCTATCAACTCATC
This sequence comes from Geum urbanum, assembly GCA_946800695.1. NCBI lineage: Eukaryota > Viridiplantae > Streptophyta > Magnoliopsida > Rosales > Rosaceae > Geum > Geum urbanum. The sequence goes on along the minus strand of OX327008.1, from coordinate 332,325 downwards.
TAATCGACCGAATCCAAATCACTACATTCACAACAAAAAGCCACAGTATACAAAAATCAAATCGCCACAATCCACATAAACACAAAAGAAGCCTAATATGTAATGCAAGTAGTTGTAGTGATTAACATTGTTTAGACGCTAGGGATGATCTTTTACCCTTTGAAGCTTCTGTAGAATGTGCAGGGTTACGCTTCAATGTACCAAAAAAATCCCTGCCACCTCCATCATCATGTTGTGACAAAAAGGATTCCACATTAGCTTCTAGGGAGCCAACATCTCCAAATTGGTCAATATCTTCCTAGTAATTACAAATTATTAGATAATTGGACCGTAAAATTCAAAGAAGCATCTTTCCGACATTCATAAACACTTCATCAATATATTATCATAATGGTATGAACTTAAGTGGTAATTATTAATTATCTCAAGACTGGTGCTTGGAATTATATTGGAAATTGACATATGTATGGAGTCATGGGCATCCAGATTCCCTTCCAATTGTAGCTCATGAAGGAAAAAATAATAGGAATATATATATATCAGCTGATTTGTAGTTGATGTAAGGCCACCAGCTCTATCCGTGCCGTACATTATCAAACTTTTAGGAGAACTGCTAGCATTCAACGAATTTCTAGCTAATGCAATTCCATTTCCGTGGGCATGGGTGGATGTAGTTGATGGGAACCAAAACGCCAAGCAACTCACCACCAATTCGATAAGTTTGGAGAGCGTGGTGACCAAGTCAATATCAAACTTCAAAAGTTTGCTTCTTGCCAGTGACAAAAACAACATGCTCATGTTCTAAGTGGACCTTCCATAAAAAACAGCAACAAATCAAATCAAACACCAAAACCTTATTACTTACAAATTAGTAGCACAATGATCTCTAATTTCAGTGGTACTCAGACCCGTAATAGTTAACTGCAAAAGAGATATAGTCATGACTTAAGAGTGTTTTGATTAGTTTTAAAAACTCATGCAGCAAACAACACTAAATCAAATAAAATCATATCTTGCTATACCAATTTCTTCCAAATAATTAAATGTGAGTGGAGAGAAGTTTAAAATTATCCTAAATTCAGATCAGAATCTTTAATAATTAAGCATATTACCATGTATAGAAAAAGACTCGGTACGAACTAAGAAAATACAGCCTTGCTTCTTCAGTCTATTTGCAATTTGATTGAAAGTGATTGTATATAGTCAACATAGAAGGGATAAGCAGAAAGAATAATACTCCTGAACAACAAATTAAAGTTTGAAAACAAAAATATGAATGCAAAATTATGAACTTTCAGAACTATACATATACAAAAAAATCTTATTAGAGATTGGATTGCAGAGGCCCAATTGTATTTCTGGTACCAGTACTATTAGCGGCTCCAGAGGATGAAGGCCCTTTCCTTTTGCGGCCATTCTGGTATGTGTCAAATAAACCATTTGTCATCTTATATTGTATATTAGTACTGTATATTAGTACTTAGTAGGGAATATCAATATATACCATTCTTACTACATAATGAGTTCATGTATATGCTCAGAGAATATAGGTTTAGCAGTTGCTTTCTACCATATCTGTTATAAGAAATTCAATCTCTTTATTAGTTGGGACGACCTTTATTGACTCTTTAAGTTCTACCAATTCGACTAATTAGAAACATTATTATCAATAAAAGGAAGTATAACCTACTGCACTTGTAGAGGTTGCGATGAATCCTACTGTTGGGAAGAAGATTCTTGCATTTGTGGCATGTTTGTCTGGTTAAGATCAAAAACATATAAGAGAAGGATCGAGGCTATTTTTCATCAACTTAGTATCAAACTGAAGCTCATTAAATTGGAGTACTATTACATTAAGAATTGGTCATCAACTAAGTATCTATAGACCTTTTCTGTTTAGTTTTTATTTGGTCAAAACAAAAGAATTATGTTTTATTTCTGAAGTCACACACTGCATTAAGCAAGAGAAGATAGAATGTGAACTTACCTTAGTAGTTGCTTGCATAGGGGAACCTATTGATCCATTGCTTGTGATTTGTTGACCATCTTTTGCATTTAAATTTTCCCTAGGCAATGCCCTCATATCTCTATAGCCAGGTGTGCTACAAATATTTCCTTGTGCCTAAACCGTTGCTAAAAGTTGTTGTTGCTGCTGTAGGGAAATTAGAAACTGAGTTGCACCTTGGAGGAAAGGTTTTTGATCTTGTACGCCAAAACCTGGCCGTATTTGGTTGATGCCCTGTATATATTGGCAAATACCTCAGTTACCTGAGTTTGAATCAATCATGAATAATATTTATGGCACGAAGCCCTGGACACAATACATGAATTGAAAAAATCAAACTCACTGTTAAAGGCCATCCTTTCAATAAAGGACCACCGACTCCTGGGTTCAAAAGAAAGCAAGAATAATCACACTAATGAAAAACTCCAAATAAAACAAATTGTGACATGAAATCTTCAAGCAAGTTTTACTTACCAAATGCAGCCGAGGAATATTAGTACAGCCACCAGGTTTAACTCATGTACCTGTAGATCTGCCAAAAATATTAGTAAAAGATGTCCAGTAAATATTGAAAATCATCACTCTGGGATATTACTTTGATATCCCACCCAATAGTATACAAAAACAATAAGATGCCTAAACTGCCTAAATTGTTGGATACATTGTTTGGGATACAACTCAAGTCTTTGCCTAAATTGTTGGTACTTTATTAATATTAGTAAAAGATGCCCAGCAAATATTGAGTAAACTAAGGGGAGAAAGAAAATTTTACTTAATAGTACAGAATCGCAAAAGATAAGAAACAAATGGATTCAAAAGAGAAGAGGGAAATTGGCAACTGGTTGATGGAGAAAGGGTTGTAGCAATGAATTAAAAATACAGATTATAGAATTTTGTATAAAACACATAGCATCAGACCATATGAGATTTGGAATGTATCAGTCTATTAGAATAGCTCAAAGTAGGAGATCACAACATAAAGTAGATAATTTAGGCAGCAAAAGTAGGCATATCCCTCAACATTAAAGGCCATATAATGTCATAAATTTACAGTTGGCCTCTCTCTCTCTCTCTCTCTTTGCTGCTTAAACTATTCACAGATTCTCTCTCTTAATGATTTTTTTTTATATATGCATTTTCTACTTATACATATTTACTAATGTATTTCCATGTTCATGCCATAATCACTCTGATTTAGTACAGCCACCTAGATCTGCTTTGATTTTACACATGCAAATATATCACAATTGCTTTGGGTATAATTACTTCAAGTAGCTTGCTACTGTTTGATTAGAGAGGTAATAAGTAATTACCAAGTTACCTGAAGGACTGTTGGAACCAGAAAAGTAGCTGCAACACGATCTTGTTGATTATTTGAAGGAGTGAGGATCCCCTCCTGACACATGTTTACCAGATTCTCTTATTACCGAGATACCTTTACAGCTTGAAACCCATCAATACATAGTTAATACTGGTCTAGTTTTAGGAACAAAAGAGAGTAGATGCTCTCACCTTTGCCAAACTGACCAATGCCTTTTCTCGAGCTGTTCCACCCAAATTGTTTTCCTAGCAGCCTCATGGCGTATCAGGTCTTCATACTAATCAAGGCCAAAACCCCAAGAAACAAACAATCATATGATGACAAAGACGAAGACGACGACCCAATGCGTTGAGCTCCGCCGTATCTCTTTAGCGAGTTCGTAGCCATGCCTTGTACGGCTCTCATCGCTAGGTCTGCGAGTTGAGCCAGCTCAATACTGGCATCGTTGTCTTCCTTGCTTTGTAGCCAACGGAGCGCGGGTGGGTGGCCCATGCAATCAATCAATCTTAAACCGAATTAGGTACCCAGTAACCTATCAAATGGAGTACAAAATCAAAAATCCAGTACGGAAATTAAGCACTTTGTGCACACTATGATACGTAAACCGAACATACATGTATGAATAGGTAAAGATTGTACCTTGATTGAGTGAAGTGGAGCAGAGTCAGCTAAAATTGAATTGCGAGAAATGATGGGATCTGAACAACTTCAATAGAGGAGAAAGAGGCAGGGAAGCAGAGATAAAATACTGCAATGGTTCTGGTGGTGAGCACAACAAACCTTGATAAGCATAAACGACACCCGTATCAACTCCTCCTCCGCCTTTAGCTCCGAGATCGACAATCGCAACAAAGACATATAGAAAGAAAAGGGCGATGATCTACAGTTCAAAAATGGAAATCCAAAGAGAGAATGAGATTGAGGTTTCAAATTGATTGAGATTGAAAAACAAAGATCGAAATCGCAAGAGAAGGGCAGTTGGGTTTCACAGATGGGCAAGCAATGAGGGATGAAAACTTCTGAGTGATTGCAAGAGAAAGAGGCGAGTGGAAGAGAGACAGAGATGAGACAAGGTGGAGGTGTGGAGGTGCGGTGAGGTTTCTACAAGAGAGACAATGACATGTTCTGTAAGAGCATCCGCAGCGGTTTCTTCCTCCGAGAGGAATTCCTGCAAATCGGTGCGGGCCCTGCCTGGAAATAGGAATTCCCGGCGAAATGGACGTGCAGCGATGATAGGGAGGGGCGACGACTAATCGACAACGAGGAGGAATTCCTCCCAGTAGTTCCATTTGAGGAAGCCAGAGAGAACTTCCTCCTGGCGGAGCTCACACTCGTGGGTGACGTCAGGCGGGAAGCAAATTTTTTTGAATTTGGCGCGTGTAATAAACTGTAATTTTTTAAAACTTGTTTACTGAACCAATGTCAGCCCCCTACATGGCAGGCTGTCGGCCCGTATGGTAGCCAACGACTACTTCAATTTGAACGGCTGAAATTCAAATGGTTAGGCAATCGGACGGCTTACATTCAATTGCAACAACTATTGTTGGTTCTGAAAATTTCAGAACAAATACTACGCAAAAAACTCAGAAAAAAATCCCAAAAAATCACCAAAAATTTCTAATAACCCCCTACTATTTTTCTATAAATACTACCTTCATTTTTCTAAACACTTCACACCAATTTGTGCACAACAAATTATCCTCATTCTCCCTCTCTCCCTCCTCTCTCTCACAATATCTTTGGTTTTTTGCAAAAGATGTCCACTAATTGGCACATTTCCGAAGATGTACAATTATGCATATCATATTGTCGTCATAGTGTGTGCCCTATCTCTGGCAACAAGACAAAGGTCGACAAATTGTGGGAAAAAATCTATGTCGATTACCAACAAAATTGGGTGATGGGTCAAGGTGAAATGAGGGCGGAACCTAGGACCCAAAATGAACTTACCTCTCCTTTTGCTAAGTTGAAGCCAAACTTGTCACAATGGAAAGCGGCGCTTGCATATGCAAGAAAGAATCCGGAGTCCGGCAGAAATTTGCATGATAAGAGCAACTCCAACAATGTCATGAAAAATTTGCTTATTTTGTTCAAAAATAAAGCCGAAACCTATTTTAGCTAATCACTTGTATAAATTTACTCCAACAATATTACTTAAAATGTAGTTAGACCTAAACACATGTTTAGTTTTGATTGGTTGATAATAACATATTTATTTATTAATATAATTATTAATTACATTTGCAATCTAGAAGGAAAGAATTAATTACAATATTGAATGTTTCGTTACCTATAATTCATGTTTTCGGTATAAGAATAGGGGATGAAAACATGAAATATAGGGAATCCCTAAATTGGCTAATAAGATAGGGAAGCTGCTGGAGTAAATTTTAAGAGAAAATCTTTATTTTAGCTAAAAATGACTTATAGGGAATCTGCTGGAGTTGCTCTAAGGTAAGGATTTATTTATGTTGTTCCTTTGAATTTTAATTAATTTTATGAAATTAAAAATATGAAATATTAATTCGTTACTTGTATTTTTTTTTTATGTAATTAAGGAAAGCTCAAAAGTTTTATGTGGGAAAAAAAAGAGTTGACGCACTTAGCGGAAACCTTCCTCAAAAATTTAGCCGACAATGACACCTGGAAGTGATACGTGTCATATTTTCACTCTTCGGAAATCTTATCGGAAATTTGGATAAATAGGGCCCCGTATGCTATCGCCATACAAACCTGATTCAATGCATATTAACACTAATAATTAAATAAAATATTTTTTTATAATTGATGAATAGTAATAGAAATTCCTATTTGTGACACTGCTGCGCAAAAAACATGAATAAGACATCTTATTTGATGAATAGTGACAGGAATTCCTGAAATACGAATTCCTCATCCAATAGGAAGTCCTAAATGGGTGCGGATGCTCTAAGTTTTGCAACTATGAATAAGGGGCATATACGTACATAATTAGTTCGAACTTCAAGGATATTTTGCATGTGTTTTTATTAATGTGACTTTTGAGTCAAAAAAAGAAGTTAAAGCTCTTGTAGAAGAAAGTAGAATAGACAAAATGTAGTTACTCTTCTCATTGATAGAATGCCTTGAAATATAGGCTGATACAATCTGTTACAATAACTATCTCAATTTAACAAGGATTCTCTGTATCTATCTAATTAATATCCGTATCTAAGTAGGACTAAACACACACATGGATTAATGGAGAATAAATCTCCTTAAACACTCCCTCTTGTGTCGATGGCCATAAGAATGATGCATGACTTGTTGTCTCATCAAAAACCTCGCCAAGCAAACAAAAACCTTATGGGTAAAAAAAAAGCTTGGTCTAAAGAAAAAAAAGTATAACACACCAACTACTAAAGCTACTATATGTGATGTAGACTCCTCCTAGTGTTTACAGAAATGGAACTCCCCCTGACTATAAACTTAGTCTAGGAGTTCAGATAATCTTCGCATACCAATGCCTCTCACATGTTTCACAAAAGTAGATTTAGGAAGTGACTTGGTAAACAAGTCCGCATCATTATCAACGGAACTAATCTAGTTCACTTGGATATTCAACAACTACTGTTGTTGCTCATTAAAGAAAAACCTCGGTGATATATGTTTTGTATTGTCACCCTTAATATAACCCAACTTCATCTGCTCAATGCATGCAGCATTATCCTTAAAGATGCAAGTGGGATCAGTAATAGTAGATTTCAATCCACTAGAGCCTCGAATATGACTTATGATTGACCTAAGCCAAATACATTCTCTAACTGCTTCATGCAAAGCAATTATCTTAGAATAATTCGAGGAAGTAGCAACAAGGGTTTGCTTTGTTGATCTCCAAGAGATTGTTGTGTTTCCTATAATAAAAACATAACCGGTATGTGAACGACCTTTGTGTGGGTCAGAAAGGTACCCAGCATCAGCAAATCCAACCAACACATCAACCGGTGTTTTAGAATAGATGATAGAATGAAAATTGGTTGAAACATGACCATTTTTTGACGGGTCGAGAGAATCCCTCGACAGGTTGAGGGAATTACTCTGGTCGGTCTAGGGTGTTGTTTTCAATGGGTCGAAATCCCCAGAATTTGCTTCAACTTTCAATTTTCTGAGAATTTCATGCTTTTCTCTGTATTCTTTGTAAGGGAAGAATAAACCCAAGTCAATAGAACCTTTCAAGTATCTGAAGAGTTGTTTCACTCCGTTCCAATGACATTGTATAGGTGCAGAGCTAAATCTTGCCAACAAATTCACTGAGAATGCAATATCTGGACATGTGCACTGAGCTAAATATAACAAAGCTCCAATGGCACTAAGATATGGAATTTCAACTCCCAAGATCTCCTCATTGTCATCTAATGGACGAAACAGATCTTTCTTGGGGTCCAGACTGCATATCACCATTGGCGTGCTAACAGGGTGTGCTTTGTCCATATTGAATTGCCTGAGCATCTTTTGGACATAAGCAGACTGGTGAATAAGAATTCCACCAACTCGATGTTCTAACTCTAATTCGAGACAAAATCGAGTCTTACCAAGGTCTTTCATCTCAAATTCAGATTTTAGGTAGCAAATAGTCTAATTGATTTCTTTAAGAGTTCTGATGATATTCATATCATCAACATAGATAGCTACTATAGCAAATCTTGATCTTGCTCTTTCAATGAACATGCATTGGTATAAATCATCATTCTTATATCCCTTCTCAATCAAGTAGTCTCTAAGGCATGTATACCACATCCTACTGAATTGCTTCAATGCATACAGTGAACGTCTCAACTTTATAACATGAGCACTCTGTGGTTTAGAGTTACATGATTTGAGTATAGCAATGTCATCTGGCACTTTCATGTATATTTCTGAATCAAGATCCCCATAGAGATATGCAGTAACCACATTCATCAGTTGCTTACTAAGCTTTTCAGACACTACCAAGCTTATCAGGTAGTGGCAGGTGATGATGTCCATAACTCGAGAATACGTCTCCTCATAATCAATTCCAGGGCACTGAGAGAAACCATGCGCTATAAGTCTAGCTTTATAATGCAAGATCTCATTCTTCTCATTACGCTTATGAACAAAGATCCATTTATGTCCAACTGGCTTAACATTAAATGGGCATAGCACAACCGGACCGAAAACGTGTCTTTTATTCAGGAGAGTCTAGTTTAGCCTGGATTGCTTCCTTCCATTTCGGCCAATCTGCTCTATGTTGACATTTATCAACAGAGCGGGGTTTCACTTCATCGTTGTCAATAATCTCTTGAGCGACGGAATAAGAAAACATATCATCAACGAACATGGAAGGTCTATCCATAAGAACATGCGCATTATTTGTTCTAAGTGAGATTTTTGGGTTCTCTAATATCACAAAAGGTCCTGGAGCGTTCCCCAGAGATGCCAATTGTGATTCAAGGACATAACCATAATTAGAGACAATCTCATGTGAATGATTCACAATGTTGATGATAAGTGGATCTTTGGGTGCCTTGATGACCTACCTTTTAATCGGCGGCTCATCTGTGGATTTTCTTAGTCTCCCCCTCTTTCTGGTGGGAGCCGAGGCCGAAGTAACACCATCCACATGAGCAGAAGGAATGCTTCCTTGCCTAGTGTTGCTATTAATGAATCCCTAGACCGGGATTTCCAACCTTATAGGAACATTAACAACATGTATATCCGATCTCGTCACTTTAGCATGGAGTCTGCCACTTGCTGAAGATTGAGTATCCTACGCACTTCTATCTCACTCTAAGATGTGCGTGGATCATGATGAGACACAGTGGGATCAAACCACGTCAATTCCTGACGTTGATCTGGAATAGAACTATTCTTATCTCCCCCTAACGGCGGGAAATATGTCTCATCATATTGATAATCTACAAATCTAGCAGTAAAGAGATCCCTTGTCAAAGGTTTAAGATAGCTGATTATCTTGGGTGATTCAAAACCAACATAAATGCCCAATCTTCGTTGATGACCCATCTTAGTACGATGTGGAGGCGCAATAGGCACATAGACTGCGCAACCAAAAATGCGTAAGTGTGAAATATCAGGCTCATATCCAGTTACCAACTAGTACGCACTGAATGGTTGTCAGGCAACAGGTCTAAAACGAAGAAGCATTGTTTCATGTAACACTACATAACCCCAAGCAGAGAAGGGTAAGTTTATATGCATTACCAAAGCTCTAGACACAAGCTGTAATCGCTTGATATTAGCCTCTGCTAAACCATTCTGAGAATGAACGTGGGGAACAAGATGTTCAACATCAATCACAAGAGACATGCAGTAATCATCAAAAGACTTTGATTGAAAGGACCCAACCTCGATTTAGTTGCCTAAACCGGAATCAAACCCCTTCTGAAAATGTGAACCAACAAAAACCATTAAAATTTCGGCAGAGTAACACTACTAACGCGGAATTTCCATTACCTGCACCCGGAAATTAACACTTCAACCTATGCCACAAAAGCCAAACCGTGGGCACCAATCCCATCCGGATTTCTCAATATCATAACAATAACAATAAACAGTAAATATAACTGTAATATATAGTATATCCGGGAAAAAACAGTATAAAACATGTATCAGAATGTATCAGAGCAACCTCTAGTGTAAATATATACAAAATATACATCAGTAGGCGAAACAAGAAACCTACCGGAAAACATAGGTAGCTCGAACAACTAGCCTCTAACCACGACGTGAAACACCAGAACCTAAACTACAAACTGGGCACGGAAACCGAAAAGCCCAGGGGAAAGACATGAAAACCGTTAGAGTGAGTGGACGAAAATAAATGTGTTTCGCCAAATGATATATGTTAAAATAACATGTGCGAGTCCAGATAAATAAAGATAATAAAGTACACGAGGTAAACTCATACTCCTCCAGCGTACTGAGCATGCATGTAAAAATCCCAGGGGGTCGCTCATGGACACATCCGTGCTAGTACAGTCCGAATCACGGGATCCCAGACCCACACGTGATTCTAGCCAGAAAGGCCTCAGGTCAGGGTATCTGTTCCCACCCGGAAATACATCGGCACAAGGAACATAAATCTGTACCCACCCAGAAATACATCGGCACAAGGTACAGTTCCCCCTGGTAGGCACCCTCGGGGATCAGCCGGGATGCGAGTGTATCGATACAACAACATAAACTGTGACTGTACTCTGTGTAAACCAAATTATAAATAGTTTGATGCAAATGCATAAAGCAATATATAAATGCATATACGTAATATATAATGATATAAGCATAATCGTATAACACATGCTCATATAAACCGTAATCTCATATGCATGCTCATGCTCGTAAAACGTGTATAAAGACTCACGATTATCAGTGAAAAGAAATTGTCCACTCACAGGTGAGCAAAACGCGCACTCGCGCTACTCACGTGGTCCGGCGGAAGATCTCTCGCCCGAAGCACGATCTCAATCCCCTGAATAATCATAAAAATATATCTGATCAAAATCATAGTTCACAACACTGAACTTCACCACGGAAATCAACCGTTCCCGGAAATATACAATACAATGCAATTTAATCGCCGAAATTCCGAAATCTCCACTCAAAACCCTCGACAGAAAATCTGATACCCAAATCAATTCAAAAACCTCAAGGCAATGATCGGGGCGCGATTACGAGAAAAATGACACTAAAATCATCGAAAACCAAAAATTCAATGTTCTCGTCGGAGTGCCGCCGTTTCAACGGAGTAATTCCACGGCGAGGAAGATACAGTTCTCAAGCTCTCCTCAAGCCCAACCATTTATTCAACTACCACAAACCTCAATTCTCATTCAATCAACACGAAAATAGATCGAAACCGAATTGAACCCAACTCCGGCAACCACCACGGGTTCCACCGAAAAACCTCCCTCGTCCAAAATCAACCACCTAGGAAGCATCAACGAGGCTAGGGGAGTTGAAACCCCAACACCCCCACCACCGTAGCTCACCGGAGGGCCTCCCCCCGTCACCGGCTGTGATGACCCGGACCAGAATCAGCAGTATGATCAGCTTGATTGATGAGTTACTGAATAGTCACAGTTTGTCGGCAGTTATTTGAATCGCCAGGCTCGTTAACGACTAAATTATTGGTCAAGAATTGGAGCTGGGTCTCTTCTCGAGAGTCGTTGTACGTGTAATTATGAGTTCATGGGCGGTTCTGGATCGTTATTTGGACGACTGAGGAATTAGTTATGAATATTTGAAATTTCGACGGAAACGGATTTAAATGGCAGGTTTGTTCGCAACTAAATTACCGGACGAGAATTTGGTTTCGGCTTCTTCACGAAAGTTGTTCAAAATTTAATTTCGAGTTCGTGGGAACTTCCGGAGCATGATTTTGAGTTACGAAGATTTAGTTGTGATTATTTCCGAATGTTGGTTGTTTAGTCAAATTAAATGTGTGTTTGATTGAACAGTTGACTTTTTATCCGTTTGGTCGATGTGTTTGACTTTGGGTGATTATGGAAGATTATGTCGAGTCGAATTCGTGGCCGTGAGAATTATCGGAATCGGATATACGACGAGAAAGTTATGCGCGTTTGAAGTTCGTCGAAATGGATAAACATGAAGTTTCCTTTTTGGGAAAGTATAAATAGTGGACTTGCTCCTTTGGGAAAGTCAAAGCTGAATTGATTATCTTGACTTGGTGGTTTGACCACGTTTGACCGTGGTGAGGAGAGAGAGCTCGACGGCGACTTTGGCTCGCCGGCGGCGAGGAATTTTCTGGCACCCCACGGCTCGGGACATAGCCCGTTATGCTCGCATTAGCTTCTTGAGTCGACCCTCGGCCACCACGCACGGCGTGGCTCACGGAGGAGGAACAATTTTCCGGCCAAAAATGGAAGAAAACATTGTTATTCGGGTTCTTGGATTCGGACCGATTCGAGCTGAATTCTTTAGTAGGCTTTGTAGCTCTCATCCTCTTGAAGCTACCATGTAAGTTTGAAGCTCTAATTTTGCTTGAGTTTGGAGAATTTTGGGATTGAAAATTTGTGTACAATTCGGTTTATCATGAAATTGGATGTGTTAGAGTGAGAATTGGACTTCGGTGCAGTTGACAAAGTTGCTCAGTGGACGATTTTAAGTGGAATAGGGATTGCTCCGCCGTGAAATTCTCCGATCAGCGGTGGCGCCACCGTGGGCGGCGGTCAACGGCGGTCAAAGGTCAAATTTTGACTTTTTCGGACTTTCGACAAATTGCATGTCATTTGACTCGAAATCGCGCTCCGATCGCAATGGGGAGGTTCGTTTTTCGAGTTGAGCGTCCGAACGTAAAGCGAGGTATTGAGGTGTTATATACAGATTTTCGACGATTCGTCGACTTTGAATTACATGTTTCCAAGAACGACGGTTTCTCGTGATTTGTTTTGTTTTGTCGAGATATGACTTTGAATATTGGACATTGTGAATATTCAGGTGTTCGTGATCGTTCGTTTGGCGAGGGACATTCCGCCGGATCACGGGTTAACGCGATACGCGTTACGCCAGTCTGTGAGTGGACAATTTCTTTTCACGGAAATCTTGCGAGTCTTTTATGTGATTTATGAACTTGAGCATGCAGCATGATTATGGTTTTACGAGCATGAGATTTCATACAAGATTATGATTATATAAGCATGTGTTTACGATTATACGAATATGTTTATACGGATATACGTATACGAATATACATATACTTATATGCTGTTTCATGCATTTGCATCGAAATGTTTATGATTTGGTTTATACAGAGTACAGTCTTGGTTACGTTGTTGTATCGATACACTTAGCCTCTCGGCTTATCCCCGATGGTAGGCATCGCAGGCTGGGCGTTACCCCGACCTGACCGGCGAGGGGCGTTTCCCCGGAACCGAGGCCTTTCTGGCTTAGAATCATGTGTGGGTCTGGGATCCCGTGATTCGGACTGTACTAGCACGGAGGTGTTCATGAGTGACCCCGTGGGATTTTTACTTGCATGCTCTGTACACTGGAGGAGTGTGAGTTTTACCTCGTGTATTATGTTGTTTTTTTTATTTACCTGGACTCGCATATGTTTTTATAACATATATATTAACTGGTGAAAGATATTTATTTTCATCCACTCACTCTAACGTGTTTATTCTTTCCCCTGGGCTTTTCGGTTTCTGTGCCCAATTTGCAGTTCAGGCTCTGGTGTCGCACGTCGTGGTCGGAGGCATAGTGCTCGAGCTACTTTGTTTCATCCAATAGGTTTATTGTTCTACCTACTGTGGTATGCGTATATGATTATGTATTAGAAGTCGCTCTGAGCTTCCTATTGTATATGTTATACGATTTTACTCCGAATTTTCAGTAAAGTACATATATATTTACTACTTTACGTTATTGTTGATATATTGAGAAATCCGGATGGGATTGGTGCCCACGGTTTACTTTTTGTGGCATAGGATGAAGTGTATTTTCCGCGTGCAGGTAATGGTAATTCCACGATAGTAACGAAACTCTGCCCAAATTTCGAAAAGTTTTTATTGGTTCGTGTTTTCTAAGGGGTTTGATTCTGATTTAGGAAGCTAAATCGGGGTTGGGTCCTTTCTGCTTGGTATCAGAGCATTAGGTTATAGGTTCTGTAAACTGTTGTAGTCGTGTTTACTAAGGATATTTGAGAATGTACAGCATGTCTGGAATGGTGACCTGACCGGCCGGCGGATAATCATCAAATTCTGGGTGTTGTATGCTTTCAAATATTTGAAGTTCCATGATTACGTTCCACTTGTTGTGAACGATATTGTATTCATTAGGATGCCTCCTGACGTGCTTTCCGTGTCGTTTCGGTTGTGGATCCTGTTGAGGATCAATCGACGCGCGATTTGCCAGAGATTGTGGATTTGGATGAGTATTCAGAGTTCAGAGAATTGTGTGGCACGGTTTTCCTGTGGATGTGTATATGAGCGTCTACATGTTGCCTCAGAGCTGAGATTTGTGGCAGTGATGTTTGCCTGAGTCAGGTCATTGTATTAGGTGGGCTGATATTGTGTGAGTTTCGGTTGCGACTCCATGGCCTACATTCAGGGTGTTGTGTATACGGTAATGGTTCCATCAGGCTATCCAGCATTCGATTATGGAGTGTTTACCCACCTGAGGCAGAGATGCATTATTTCTATGTTGTTTCGGTTTGCACGAGTTATGTGGCTTCAGAGGAAGTAGTGCACGAGGTTCGAGATGAGTTTGAACCTGAGTATCAGAGAGAGTCTGATTGATGTGCCTCGAGACATCCGTGAGAAGCTTAGTGTGCTGCACTCAGTGGCGAGGCTATTGAGAAGGAAAGACGTACGCAGTATTCGATGTGATGGTTTGAGGAAAGTGGACTTAGTCGAGATTTTGATGAGGTTGAGTTCCGACACTTCGGGATCAGTGACTTCATCAGGCTGTGACCTTTTCGATATTGTTGAGGGCCATCAGATCAGGCAGAGAATTCGTTTGACGATGGTGAAGATCGCAGAGTAGCGGACTTGCTCCTGTGGCATGAGTTTGGGTGATCGTTGGTGATCCTTTCACGCAGCAGGTGTTGCGGTGACGTGTATTCGTAGAGTATTCTCTGTTGCCATTGTGGTGACCAGGAGGATCACGTTACGAGGGAGCGCTCTTGGTCAGCTGTTGTAGAGGTTCAGCAGCTCCGAGTGATAGGGAGATCCTTATGTTGTTCCTATGGTATGACCAATGTACCTTTTGACGAGTTCTTCAGCAAGTCGCATATGACGTGGGCGACTAGTTGGGCATGTTGGAGTTCGTGCCAGGACCTTGTTTGAGGACAGACTTTTCTCCGAGGTTACTGTTGCTTGACATCCATGGCGATTGTACCTGCATCTCCACTTCCGAGGTTTTGGAGAGTGTTGCATCCATCCGGAGGTTGCGAGATCCTTGTTGGAGGATATGGTTTAGTTGTGGATCTGTTATAGCTGGACGTCATGGTTTTGATATGATTGTGAGTATGGACTTACTGACGACGCATTTGGCTGTGTTCGAGTGCCTCGAGAAGGAGGTTCTATTTCGACGACCAGACTTTTCCCCAAGATATTGTTTCTTGGTGATGGTCGAGCAGATGGTGGAGTTGAGTTGTGTTGTTTGCTTAGCTCATGTTGTGGATACTATGGATGCTGTGTCCGACATTGGTGACATTGTAGTGGTTCCCTAGTTTCCTGAGATGTATTCCGGTGGAGTTACCAGGTGTTCCTCCAGTTTGGGAGACCGACTACACTATTGAGCTTGTACCAAGCGCTGGACTCATTTTACCGACGTCTTGTCGTTCGGAGCCAGCGGAGCTGATGGAGCTATTGTTTCAACTCTAGGAGTTGCTAGAGGAGGTTTCAGGAGACTTCGTGCGACCCCGTGTATTTGCGTGGTGTGCTCTTGCACTGTTTACACGGATGTTGGATGATTTGATGAGGTGGTGCATTGACTACCGGAAGCTCGATTTGCTTCAGAGGAGTGCGAGTAGCCTCCGCTTCGGATTGACGATTGGTTGATCAGCTCGCGAGAGCTACAGTCTTGTCGAGGATTGATTACGGGACTGGATATCATCAGATGTGGTTTGGACAGCTCTCTGATCTTGGTGTGGCATCATGAGCTTTTGGTCACGCTGTTTGGTTGACCAACGCCCTGTAGATTGTGTGGACTTGATGGACCAGGTGTTCAGACGGGTTCTGGACGAATTGTGGTCATGTTCGTCGGCAACGTCCTGATGTATCCCAGGAGTGTGGGCCAGCACCTGAAACAGTTGCAAGCGGTTTTGCGAACTTCGCGAGACGATCTTGTGTTTCAGTCAGTGTGAGTTTTGGCCGATTAGCGTGAAGATGTTGGGTTGTGTGATGCTAGCCAAGGGAGTCGGCGTGGATCCTAACCGGTTCGAAGCCGTGTTGATTTGGAGTTGCCCTACTATTGTACCAGAGATCAGGGGTCTCTTGGGTTTGGCTGGCTATCACTGACGGCTTGTGCAGGATATTCCCGGATTGCCACTCTACTTTTCGGATTGACGAAGAAGGCGTCAAGTTCGAGTGGTTCGATACACGCGAGGAGAGTTACTTACTCCTGCAAGATGGTTGACCATTGCTTCGGTTTTGACCTTACCTGACGATTGTGATGAGTTCATGGGTTATGGCGATGCATCGAGGTTTGGTTTTGGTTGTGTATTGATGCTGTATAGCAGAGCGGTGGCACATGATTCAGGCAGTGGAGACCCTATGTAGCTACGTATCCTATGTTTGATTTGGGGTAGCTGTTTTATGTTAGCATCAGAGAGTTCGAGATGCTACTGCTATGGTGTGCAGCGCAGTGTAGGACGTACACTACGTACACTGATCATTTGAGTTTCATCCACTTGCAATTTCGGCCAGATTTGGGCTTGAGGCAGTGTAGATGGAAGTGGTTGACTAACGACTATGGCTGCACCTTTGAGTTTGTTCAAGATAGATTAGTGGTTGCACTTTGACTATCCATCTGGGATGTTGTTGCTGATGCATTCAGTCGAGAGTCAGGAGCTTTAGTGTTGCATGTGTGTGTGTGGCTTGAGTTTTCGTGTTAGCCAAGTTGCGAGCTATGGGAGCTGAGTTCGAGTGTGATGATGTTGAAGCTCATTGTTTTGCGCGTGTTTGGCGCTAGTGGTACGGAGATGTATTGGATACCTTGAGTTTACTACTCGTGACGCAGCATGAAGAGCTATGTAGCTACTTGTGTGTAAGGATACCACATTTGTCGACTGGCGATGGCTAGGAGGCAGAGACTTGCCGAAATGTGTCAGCCATTTGAAATTTCCGATTAGACGTGGCGTTTATCGTTGTGATCTTGTGTGTGTTTGTACGCACTTCGGTTTGTGATACTAGTTATCAGGCCTTTGTGGACCGTTTGATGAACTTGGTACATTTCCTTATACTCTCGGTGATGATTTTAGTGGCAGGAAGTCATGACTGTGTTTGATGGAGGTTGTCCATCTACGTGGTGTACCTGTATCCCAGTTCGCCGTTTGAGGTAGTCAGCTACAACTGAGTGTTGGCGAGCTTTGCAGCGAGCATTGGGGACCAGATTACGGTTTGGTATCAGTTTTTATCCTCTGATTGGTGGACGATCTTTGAGGATTATTCAGGCCTTGGAGGGCATGTTGTGGACCTTGGTATTGCAGTTTCGGAGGATTCGGGACCAGCAGTTTCAGCAGTTGAGTTTGCTTGCAGTACCAGTTTGTGGACCACTATGGTTTTGAGGTTGTTTGATGTTGAGTTGAGGTATGTTGTTGTACTCCATTGTGTTGGAGCGAGTTTGGTTTGAGTATGAGTTGATGTTTGATGCTGATTTTTGTGGAATGTGTTACCACAGACTGTCTGGTTAGCGGAAATGAGTTGATAATTGCTTGAGTTCGATGTTTGAGTTGTGTTGGCATGAATATGTTGAGTTGTGAATTGACACGTTGTTTTGATTTGTATGTGGCCATAGGCAAGTTTGTGTTATGCCATATGGTTCGGCATCGCCTATAGCATTGGCTTTTGTGCGAATTGTGTTCCGTGTGGCGGAACTGTGTTTCAGGTTGGTTTCACATTGTGTACCCTGTCTATTCCTTATGTAGGAACACTTGGCGATTGTGTGAGCCAGTTTAGATTTGTGATTTGAGGGTACAGGGATTCCAGCACGGAGTTATCTCCTATTGTGGAGTCTGTTATCAGAGTTGTTCAGTTGACGTTACCACTGAGCAGTTGAGCAGTATGCAGAGGCAGTGCTCCTATGTGTAGTCGGCAGACTTGGAAATTTCGAGGTCAAAATTTTTCTAAGGGGGGTGGATTTGTGACGACCCGGACCAGAATCAGCAGTATGATCAGCTTGATTGATGAGTTACTGCATAGTTGCAGTTTGTCGGCAGTTATTTGAATCGCCAGGCTCGTTAACGACTAAATTATTAGCCGAAAATTGGAGCTCGGTCTCTTCTCGAGAGTCGTTGTACGTGTAATTATGAGTTCATGGGCGGTTCTGGATCGTTATTTGGACAACCGAGGAATTAGTTATGAATATTTGAAATTTCGACGGAAACGGATTTAAATGGCAGGTTTGTTCGCGACTAAATTATCGAACGAGAATTTGGTTTCGGCTTCTTCACGGAAGTTGTTCAAAATTTAATTTCGAGTTCGTGGGAACTTCCGGAGCATGATTTTGAGTTACAAAGATTTAGTTGTGATTATTTCCGATTGTTGGTTGTTTAGTCGAATTAAATGTGTGTTTGATTGAACAGTTGACTTTTTATCCATTTGGTCGATGTGTTTGACTTTGGGTGATTATGGAAGATTATGTCGAGTCGAATTCGTGGCCGCGAGAATTATCGGAATCGGATATACGACGAGAAAGTTATGCGCGTTTGAAGTTCGTCGAAATGGATAAACATGAAGTTTCCTTTTTGGGAAAGTATAAATAGTGGACTTGCTCCTTTGGGAAAGTCAAAGCTGAATTGATTATCTTGACTTGGTGGTTTGACCACGTTTGACCGTGGTGAGGAGAGAGAGCTCGACGGCGACTTTGGCTCGCCGGCGGCGAGGAATTTTCTGGCACCCCACGGCTCAGAACATAGCCCGTTATGCTCGCCTTGGCTTCCCGAGTCGACCCTCGGCCACCACGCACGGCGTGGCTCACGGAGGAGGAGCAATTTTCCGGCCAAAAATGGAAGAAAACTTTGTGATTCAGGTTCTTGGATTCGGACCGATTCGAGCTGAATTTTTTAGTGGGCTTTGTAGCTCTCATCCTCTTGAAGCTACCATGTAAGTTTGAAGCTCTAATTTTGCTTGAGTTTGGAGAATTTTGGGATTGAAAATTTGTGTACAATTCGGTTTATCATGAAATTGGATGTGTTAGAGTGAGAATTGGACTTCGGTGCAGTTGACAAAGTTGCTCAGTGGATGATTTTAAGTGGAATAGGGGTTGCTCCACCGTGAAATTCTCTGGTCAGCGGCAGCGCCGCCGTGGGCGGCGGTCAACGGTCAAATTTTGACTTTTTCGGACTTTCGACAAGTTGCATGTTATTTGACTCGAAATCGCGCTCCAATCGCAGTGGGGAGGTTCGTTTTTTGAGTTGAGCGTCCGAACGTAAAGTGAGGTATTGAGGTGTTATATACGGATTTTTGACGATTCGTCGACTTTGAATTACATGTTTCCAAGAACGGCGGTTTCTCGTGATTTGTTTTGTTTTGTCGAGATATGACTTTGAATATTGGACATTGTGAATATTCAGGTGTTCGTGATCGTTCGTTTGGCGAGGGACATTCCGCCGGATCACGGGTTAACGCGATACGCGTTACGCCAGTCTGTGAGTGGACAATTTCTTTTCACGGAAATCTTGCGAGTCTTTTATGTGATTTATGAACTTGAGCATGCAGCATGATTATGGTTTTACGAGCATGAGATTTCATACAAGATTATGATTATATAAGCATGTGTTTACGATTATACGAATATGTTTATACGGATATACGTATACGAATATACATATACTTATATGCTGTTTCATGCATTTGCATCGAAATGTTTATGATTTGGTTTACACAAAGTACAGTCTTGGTTACGTTGTTGTATCGATACACTTAACCTCTCGGCTGATCCCCGATGGTAGGCATCCCAGGCGGGGTGTTACCCCGACCTGACCGGCGAGGGGCGTTTCCCCGGAACCGAGGCCTTTCTGGCTTAGAATCATGTGTGGGTCTGGGATCCCGTGATTCAAACTGTACTAGCACGGAGGTGTCCATGAGTGACCCCGTGGTATTTTTACTTGCATGCTCTGTACACTGGAGGAGTGTGAGTTTTACCTCGTGTACTATGTTGTTTTTTTTATTTACCTGGATTCGCATATGTTTTTATAACATATATATTAACTGGTGAAAGATATTTATTTTCGTCCACTCACTCTAACGTGTTTATTGTCTTTCCCCTGGGCTTTTCGGTTTCTGTGCCCAATTTGCAGTTCAGGCTCTGGTGTCGCACGTCGTGGTCGGAGGCATAGTGCTCGAGCTACTTTGTTTCATCCAGTAGGTTTATTGTTCTACCTACTGTGGTATGCGTATATGATTATGTATTAGAAGTCGCTCTGAGCTTCCTATTGTATATGTTATACGATTTTACTCCGGATTTTCAGTAAAGTACATATATATTTACTACTTTACGTTATTGTTGATATATTGAGAAATCCGGTTGGGATTGGTGCCCACGGTTTGCTTTTTGTGGCATAGGATGAAGTGTATTTTCCGCGTGCAGGTAATGGTAATTCCACGATAGTAACGAAACTCTGCCCAAATTTCGAAAATTTTTTGTTGGTTCGTGTTTTCTAAGGGGTTTGATTCCGATTTAGGAAGCTAAATCGGGGTTGGGTCTTTTCAGCGGCGAAATCCGGCAACATTACCCGATTCGAAACCACTCCAAACATAACCAATTTTCAAAATTTCAAACACCAAACCACTTAGAAACTCAAGGGAAGTAGAATTATACCCCAAACGTGGCCGGAGGTGGCCGAAAAGTCCTGGTTGGCCGGCGAAATTTCAAACGGGTCGATTTCCTTCACGGGTCAACGATCAACGGCCCAATAGTGAAAGTCAACGCTCGGTCAACACCTCAAACAGTGTTTTCGACAATTTTTGCCTATTTCCGATATTTATACTCGCGCCTCGGGACGATCAACGGTCCAAAACGGATAACCATTACGATTCGGATAAATACGAAACGAACGGATAAACTCGTCGATAAATCGAAACTTCAAATAATCATATTATATTCCTCGGTTATCGGAAAAATCATCTGGAACCGCCCACGAGTTCGAAATCATGTGTACTACGACTCTCGAGAAGAGACTCAAATCAAATTCTCGGCCGATAATTAAGTCGCGAACTAAACCGGCAAATCACACACTTAACGATAAACCGCGATTACGCGCTAACACGTGAATCATACCAATTACACTACTGATTCTGGTTTGGGTCGTCACATTGATGTAAACTCTCCATCAAAAGACTTGATTGGATGGTCCGGGTGGTGAGCCCGGAGCTTAATAATTTGAGCTAAGAGTTTTGCAAACGCAGCATTCCTTGTGGACAGAAAAGCAACGTGTGACCATCATGTTGATGCGTCTATCAAAACCATGAAATATTTAAATGGTCCGTATTTAGGTTTGATAGGTCCACAAATATCACCTTGGATCCTTTGTAAGAATGGAATATTTTCATTGTTATCAACAACAAAAGAAGGATGAGCCGTTAACTTTGCTAAAGAACAAGCTTTGAAGAACGAGCGATGTGCATCAGAGATGGCAACATAAGAATCTGGTGGGAGAACATAATGCCTCAACAGTATGTTGTTGGAAAGGTGCTATACTTTTCGTGGAGACCAAGTTAAGATTAAGATAGGCAGTCTCATCCTCACCATTTAAACCGATGGAAATAGGTAATCTCACATGTTTCTTGGCTCTAAAGAACGGATGACCATGAGTATTTTTCAAGATTTTGATCATCATATCACAACCTGGGTGTCCCAGTCATACATGCCAAACCTTATATGAATCAGAATCACACGTAATCATGTGAGTCAAGGCATTGGATTCAATAATCCGAACCGTGGTTAAGTACAAACCATTACGAATTGCCGGAAACTTCTCTAGAATGCACTTGCGGCCACAATCAAGAGAGATTATACATAAAAATTCATTTCCATTCTCACAATAAGTTTCCAAGTGAAATCCGTTGGCATGAATATCCTTAAAACTTAGCAATGTTCTATTGGCCCTTGGCGCATATAAGGCATTAGTGATATATAATTTTGTACCATGGGGCAGCTAAAACTCTGCATTACCATGCCCCTAAATAACGGGAGTTGCACCAATCATGGTTGTCATTGAGGATTTGTGTGAAAAAATATCCATAAATAATTGCCTATTCTGCAGAATAGTATGAGTAGTACCACTATCTGCTAGACACTCAATTTCACGTACCTTAAGACATCTACAAAATCAATGTCAATAAGTAAGTCTTTGTAGCAAAGATGAGGCACACACTTCAAGTATACACTTAAAGAT
This sequence comes from Geum urbanum, assembly GCA_946800695.1. Taxonomy (NCBI): domain Eukaryota; kingdom Viridiplantae; phylum Streptophyta; class Magnoliopsida; order Rosales; family Rosaceae; genus Geum; species Geum urbanum. The sequence continues at coordinate 309,924 of OX327008.1, read as the reverse complement.
TTGAGAAGGGTGTGACCCTTGTTGAGTGCTGATATGGCATGGCATAAACCGATGTAATAACAACATTATAAGCCAATGAAACAGATGAAAAACTCATCTAAAAACATCACGTACATTCGGGTTGCATTTTCGACAGGTTGAAGAAAGGCCTCGACCGGTCGAAAATAAACCCAAAATAACTTGTGATTTTCCAATACCAGAAATTCGACCGGTCGAGAAAATTTTCGATAGGTCGAATTTGGACCAATTTTGGGACAGCAGCATGGCTTCGACGGGTCAAAAATTGTATAGTGCAATTTTTGACAGGTCGAATTTGAACCAATTTTAGGACAGAAGCATGGCTTCGACGGGTCGAAAATTATATAGTACAATTTTTCGACAGGTCGAATTTGCTCTGTGAACTGCTTTAAGTTGTTTTTCAACATTTTCTTTGTCAAAATGGAATCTTGGCTTGCTTTAATTTTGGCATATATATGTAAACATCGAACCATACATAAGAATCGTATGAAATAGAACATTCTCAAACACTTTCATATACCAAAAATAGAGAAATATTCATTGTTTGCCAACAAAAATTACATCATAGATGTGTTCTTATTCATAAAACAAAGACAAGTGTCTTTAAAAATTCTTGACCGAAAAGTAAGCCAAAAACGAAACTAAAATTTGAAAGATTACAGAGACAACTGTCTTTTACATAGGCTTAACCAAAACCCCGGGTAGCAAGTGCTTTCCCCTTGTCATCTGCTAGAACTAGGTTGGTGTTAACCTCCATCTCATAATCTCTAGTGTAATTCGACTCTTGAGCCAAATATTGTTTGTGCTTCTTATAGATATTATGGATTACTCTACTAGCATGACACTATTTGTGCATATGTCTAGTATAGCCACACTTGAAACAACCAAACTTACCAGTTTGTTGATACCGTGACCATCAGGAACCGAACTAGACTGGTTCTTTTGAGAAGGGGTGTTCTGATCTCTGTGCTAAATCATATTTTGGCTGTGGCCTTAGCCACGCCCACACCCTTCTCTTCCCCCACGTGGAGCATGTCCACCATGATTATAAGGTTCTGAACGAGCAACCTTCTTATCTTTTCGAGCATTTCCTCCCGTATTATAACTCTCAGACTTTTTAGTACTAGCCGTTCTTGAGTTATTATTCAAGATGATCTCATGATGCTTTTCTTTAGTCATAAGACTATTAATAAGATCACTGAATTCGATAATCCTCCCTTGCTCGTACTCAATCCGGTTCTGATGAGCTAGAAGACTCAATGATGTAGGGAATGTTTGTAACGCCTTATCAACCATGTCTTCCTCAGATTTTTTCACACCGTAAAAGCTTAATTCAGACTGCAGATCGAGCATAGCTTGGTTAAAAATGTTGATATTTGGGAAATCCACAATTTTAGTGTTGTTCCATTTTGCAGTCAACTCAGGAAGCTATGCATTATGCACATTATTGAACATCTTTTTTAGAACATCCCACAAAACCATGGGATCTGTCTTGTTCAAATAATGCTTCTTCAGAGATTGGTGAATATGACGCCTCAGAAACATGAGGGATTGAGCTTTTGTCTCTTCATTAGGTGGGAGGATGTTTGTTTCAGGCCCAGTGGGTTTGATGGTGTTGGTAAGTCTCTTTCCGATAAATGTATTCTCTACATCAGAGACCCAACGATGGTACTCCTTGTCTTCAAGGTCAAGGATCTCGAATTTCGGCCTTCCAGGCTCATTCGAAATCATCTACAAAACACATAAATATGTTTTATTAGAAATGATTGAGTACTACGATCACAAAACTTTCAAGTTTAATTGAATAAAAACGTGATCCATGATCACAAAATCGATTATAAAATGGTGGTAAAAGTCACACCCAGTGACTGTGACACAACAGTCACATAGAATCGATTTCCTTTTTCTTTTCCAAACCGTGACTCCCCCAGGACCATCATGTATACTCTATGAATATATGTTCATAGGAGTTAGGGTATAAACATGTAATACAACTCATTCACAAGATCAATAGTCCTAGATCTAGGGTTTTGTTGTAAGTAAGTTTGATCTAGATCTATTAATAGATGGTTTAGAAAATATTTACCTTAACAGGTATTGTGCACGGTATGACCGGTACTCTTGATGAAGAAGAAGTTCTTCTGAAACGATTCCTTGGAAGTCGTGCAATCTTGTCAACTTCTGAAACTTTTTTGGATTCTTTGAAGAAGGAAGGAGGCCAACAATGGGACTTGGCTGTCGGCAGTGGTCAGTGGCGGCGGTGATACTTTCTCCAAGTTTAGAGTTTTTCTATCAATTTTGGGAGTCGTGTTGATAACGTGTTGTAGGAGAAAGTATGATAGACATAATGTTGTTACTCTTCTCATCGATAGAATGCCTTAAATATAGGCTGATACAATCTATTACAAGAATTATCCCAACATAATAACGATTCTCTGTATCTATCTAATTAATATCCGTATCTAATTAGAACAAGACATACATCAGAATTAATGAGAATAAATCTTCTTAGACAAAAATGACTTTATTTTGGTAAAAATTTAGTGTTTAGTGAATATTGAGTGTAATTAGAGTGGTTTTTATTTTTTTTATAAAAAAAATTAAATGAAAAATGAGTTGGATAGCATTAAGAGCCTTAGGAAGAGATAAAGTGATAAAGACGGTAAAGTGGTGGCCGCGCCGTAAACTAGAGGGAGATAGCGATTGCCGATAAAACAATGGGAATGAAGACGACGCCTATGACGCTGGGAGAGTCTGAGACGACGTCGTTTGCTGAAGACCCAGACCCTGAGCGTAAGAAACAGCAGCAGCAGAAAAAGATTATTTTAGGGCAGCCCGTGGTTTCTCGCTACTTTCAGAGTCATCATCAACGAGGAGGAGGAGACACGAGGAAGCAATCCTCTTTGATTTCAAAGTCATCTCGTGTGAATGTGCATGTTGCTCAAAACAAAACTAGGAATGTGGATTTATTATTAGATGATCTTAAAACAAAAAAGAGGAAGGAGGAGGACGGGCATGGTGGCAATGAGAGTGAGAGTGATAAAAGGAGGAGGAGTCAAGTTGTGTTGAAGTTTGAGGATTTTTTTTCACAGTTTGCTTACAATGGTGACACATGCTATAAGATGAGCAAAAAATTGCCAGAGAGTATTGTGGAGAAAAATGAGGGGGTTAAATCTGAATTTAGCAACATTAGTGATCCTTGTAGTCAAGCTAGTGAGAGTGGCTGGACATCAAAGGAGGACACAAACTTGAAACAAGAGAGAGTGCATCAGCATAGTGCATTCTATCTGGATGTGTCTTCTAAGAGGAGCGAATATAAGAATGAAAATAACTCATGTGTGGAAGTCCGAAAGGTTTCCCGTTACTTCCAAACCTCAGTTACGCGACAAGTTGTGGTAAACCAGTGCAACAATACGAAAGTCAGAACCCTTAAACGTTGTTCAAAGATTTGTCCAAAGTCTCTTTAGGTATCTCCCTACTTTCAAAAGGAGTCATCTCAAGAAAATTTTGCAGATGGCCACTTGTCGGATGGTAAAAAAAGGTGTGAGAAATCTGCTCTTAATGCTTACAATAAGAAGGACGAAGCATACCGAAGGAAAACTCCAGATAATACATGGACACCTCCTCGCTCAATGTATCATCTCCTCCAAGAAGATCATTATCATGACCCTTGGAGAGTACTGGTGATATGTATGCTCCTTAACCGCACAACTGGAGAACAGGTCTTGTTTCGTTATATATTTTCTGCATCATTCCTTGCTATATTATGTTATTGCTTTATTTTGACATTTGGATCATTAGAAGTTTAAGTAGATAAAATCAGTAACTCATAATTTTGGGTAAATTAGAAATGTTGCTTTACATACATGTATAGTTCAAAATTGAAGTACTTGAAAATATACGGCTGTGGTCATGAACTTATAGTTACAGCTTCAAATAAATGTACTGTTAAATAAAGTACTTGTGATTTGTAGCTCTACTTTAACTGTGATTTTGACTCTGTATATTAGAATGTTCAGAGCCCTAAAGTGATTGTATATGGTCTATTTATCACATATTAATATATATATGTATACATATTCTTTTTCATTGTTTGAGGTACCTTTACACGCAGCCATTTCCACACTGAGATTGGATTATTGATTTGAGAATTTAATTTCAACTTACAATCTCCCAGGATGAATGGAAATTGTATTTTACTTCCAAACTATTACATTATGATAAATCAGTACATCAAGGTGTTACTATGGGAAACTTAAATCTAAGTTTGTGAAGAAATCCAAGCAGGGAATTAATACCATCAGCTACAACAAAAAGTAAGTTATTGGATCAGAAGTAGAATAGTTTGTCTGTATTCCCCGAGAAATAAATGTGCTTATGGCATCTTTGCATCTTGAATGTGCAATAACTGCATATATGTTTCACTTCAAAGTTTCCCTAGCATCCTCGAATTTTCAGAAAGAAACTTAACCTTTAATTACAAATTTTCAACACATAAAATTGACTGTCAGTAGCGAAGATTATTTTTACAACTAACCTAAATTTTTTTGATAATGTTTATTGTCTGTGCCATATTTAAGTGGTTGTAACTAACATTTAATGGATGCCATCTATTATTTTTACAGCTAACCTAAATTTTTTTGATAATGTTTATTGTCTGTGCCATATTTAAGTGGTTGTAACTAACATTTAATGGATGCTATCTATTTATTACTCTTTGAAATCTGTATCACTGCTTCAAACAACTCAGTTTTAGGGGTTCAGTTTGGACAACGGCAAAGCCAGTGGCTCATTTGTTCCTTTAGTCAAGTATAGTATATCGATGTACTTCTATGTAGGATTATGTAGTGCAGTTTCCAAAGATCTAGTGAACCTTAAAATTTATAATTGTTCTGGAGTACATAGGGATCGCAACATGGTGGTTGGAGATAAACATTTATATATACACATTTTTTTTTCCCAAGCAATCCTTCGATTTCTTGTCATGTGAAGGTATGCTGTATCAACCAGATTCATTGTTTATTTATTTGCTGCTTCCAGTTTGGTAATATATACATATATATGTATACATATAATTACGTTCAGATACTAATATTCACAGAACCCCTGTTGCGAACTCCTATGGGTTAGCTCACAGTATCGGTATTATACCACTTGATCACTTTGAGATCAATAGGTGTAATTTTTGTTTCAAAAATTAATGGTGTGTAGTATTTGGACTCACAGCTTCTCATATTACTTGAGTTGCTGTGTCTTTGCCCATGTAATGATATCTTTCCGCATCCTTTTCTTTTCGAGCCATACAAACCATACAGCATAGTGTGCATAACTGTATCAAATTTGGGGCTCATTTCAAGGACGCTGAAAGTGGAAGTTCAAAATAGCTCCAATGATCTTGTAGTGCTTATCTTATGTTTTTATCACTTTTATACCTGTTTCAAAGTAATTTCTTATACTTCTCGGTCAAAGTTTGCACTAGTTATGTAGTTTTCCATTCCTCTTAGAGCTTCCTGAGTTTATTCTCCACACAGTTGACTTGAGTCTGTGATCACAAATGTGGGTAAGCTTCTGCAAGATGGTTTGCATGTTCTGTAACCTTGCCAATCTTAGATTGAATACTTTTGAATCCTGTTAATCTATAATCTGTTTCGCCTATCCCATTGTTAAGGTTGGGTATCTCAATTTTTGTACTAATGTGTTACTCGTAAGAGCCTCCGAAAATCAAAATAGTGTGGACAGAGCTAAGTTACCTGAAAAGAAGAAAAAGAAAAACAGAGATATTGCAAACACAAACTTCCTGATTTTTCATTAGCAGATGGAATTGGGACCTTAGCCAAATCTCTGGGAAGCTTATTCAACATGAAGAGGGACAATTAGGCCTTGATTAAGCTTGATTCATGCTTCTAAATTAGCTGGACTGTTGTGGACTTGTGTTAATGTGTATATAGGAGATCAATTATATTTACTGAGGTGGCTGTTCTAGTATAAAATGATTCTGGTTGGTTTCTATAATCATGCACAGCAATATAAAATTACTTTTTATTATAGTATCCACAACTTTGTATTGATTTTAGTTGTGAGATGCTTTTTCAAAATGATAGGTGATAGTGGTGCAAAAGATGTGTAAATTGAATATCCTGCTTGTGATTTTATTAACTTTCATGTCTAAATTGCTAAATGGAAAGTTCTTCACTATGCAGGCAAAAAAAGTTATATCAGATCTCTTCACTTTGTGTCCTAATGCAAAGACTGCTACTGAAGTGGCCACAGAGGACATAAATAAGGTTATAAAATCTCTTGGTCTACAGAACAAGAGATCACCGATGATACAACGCTTATCTCGAGACTATTTAGACGAAAACTGGACCCATGTAACTGAGTTGCATGGTGTTGGCAAGTACGTTGCTAAACTTTGGACATTTGATTTCCTTATTCTATTACTTCTGCAGTCTTCATGCTCTAAAATGCCTTCATAGTTCTTGATCATTGCTATATTTCTCATGTATTTTGGAGGTGATCCACTATCTCCATATCAAATTCGTATGCACGTTTAACTTAAATGTGGCATGCCCACTGATGATGGGATACAACATGTCATCCTAATCCTATATAGGCTGAGATATTCTTTCTAACTTGAATCTGCTGTCAATTGGTCATCAATGTTTATAGAGTTCATTTGTTCATGTGATACAGAAATTGTTGGGCACATTCATGTTTACCCAGTTGCGGACTTGTGGTTTAGGAAAAACATAACTTTAACGCTTTAGTTTTCATTTTGATCATTTGACTACTTGATCTCCAAAATATCAATCAAATTACTTTTTTCCTTTTTGGTAGTTACTGTCAAAGTGGTGGTGCCACTTGGCAGTCTGGACCCACTCTCAAGGATATTTTCGTCAATTTAGAAAATTTTGACAAAATAAAATGAAATCAAAGCAAAGCATGGGAGGTGGCTCACAAGTTGAAATTGATAAGCTGATTTCGTGAGTAAATTGAATGAATAAATGGAATTATAATTGGTTGAGAACTGACTTTGTATTTGGTGATTGTTTTAGGTATGGAGCTGATGCATATGCAATATTTTGCACCGGAAAGTGGGAACAAGTAAAACCTAGTGACTACATGCTATCGTATTATTGGAATTTCCTCTGCTGCACTAATATGCCTAGGCCTGCAATTTTAATCTGAGAGCTGCAAGTTCTGTTTTCTTTTCTACTGTCTTTTAGAATGTTATGTTGCGAATTGGAATTTTGGTACAATAATGGTGTTTGCTTAGATGAATTGATCTTTTAGGCCTAAATGAAAGGACCTACAAATGATGGCAGATGACTCGATCTCTAAGCCTCCGATGTGAACCAACAACCTCTAAATTGATATTGCAAACTGGGCGATGTAAGCAGAATGGCTCAGGGAAATACATAGAAAACATGAAAACCGTTAGTGAATGGAAGAAAAATAATAACATGTTTATAATAGAAAGACATGAAAGTAACTCAGATGTTTTTTCACTAATGTATAATAAAAATATGATGTCAGTCTATAACAATAAATAAATAATGTATAGGGAGTTTATTGTAGCCTAAAGATGATAAAAGACCAATGGAGGTTGTGACTGGAGTATTTTGACCTCTAGCCACTAGGAGTTGTTCGGCGATTTGTCGTGGTCCAAGGATAACCCATGATCATCTGGGGGTTTTGTGGTGGTCTATAAATGATCAAAATAATAACATGTTTATAATAGAGGGTTTAGGGTTTATGGTTTATGTACAGACGTTGCAATCTAGAAATTAATGAAAAATATCGAAGAACCTTCACATAAATTTTCTTTTTCGAACTCGTCCTACTCCTGTAATCCATATATCTGCGTTGGCCACATATGGGACAATAGTCCAAATATGCATACTCTTTGTAAAACAGCACACAATCATTTGGGCAGGCGTTAATTATCCTGTACTTTAGGCCGAGGCTGCTTAAGATCTTTCTAACCTTATAATGAGATTTCGGAAGATTGTGATCATCAGGAAACAACTTACATATTTAGTCCTGAATTTCTTCAAAAGCACTGACTGACATTGTGTTTTTCACTTTTATCTGCATTTGCTTCATCACATATTGCAACACATTCTCTCAACATCCAGGGTATATTGGGGTCTGGGATTCAAGTAGCATCCTGTTGTATTTATCCATCTCAATAGTGTCAGTGGCCAAGTTAGCAGCGGGGAATGTGTCATCATGTCCATGAGTGGTATCATAACATTCGTTTTAGTGTTGGTGTCCACCATGAATAAATCCTGGAAATGTATCATGGACCAAATCCGCAGTTGGGTTCCAAGCAGGGGGGCCGGCACCACTACTGCTGGATGATGCACCATGGTAACTGTACCCTGAGATGAAGTCTGCTGAGTTGAAGTCTACATCTTATTATCCCGGAATAATAAGATGTACTTCCGGGATAATAAGATGTATGGATTAAAGAGTCATGACTCCCATATACTGCTTCAACGCCTCTTCCCTGTTTTCATTCGAGAGTACCTGCTGAAAGAGGTGGTAGAGCCGTTAGTGGCGTTGTCAAGATTCTTTCAGAATTTATGCACTAGAGAAGTGAAAAAAACAGACCTGAGAGAAATGCAACAGGACATCATTTTTTATCATGTACAAATTTGAGAGGATATTTCCCCCAAATATTTTTGATATCATGCCTTACCTGATGATCCATCTTCCCGGACAATTGTTGCTTACCGGTCCAGTACACTACACTTAGATGTATCCTATGGAAAGGTACGTACGATTCAACATCTGAATTTGGCTATAATTTTTTTAAACATTTTTTGAAAATAAAGTAGTTATGCAATTTTAAAACTTGATAGACAACTGGGGAACTACAAAAACTATGTGGCTAATAAATCCACACCTGAAGGATGTATAGCTGAAGCATATATTGCGCACGAGTGCGTAACATACACCAAGTTGTACGTTGGAGGACCCTCCACAACATATGCCGATAGATGAACCACATTTCAAACTTTCTATCCTCTCATTTGATGTTGAAGTTAGTGGAAATTTGCCAAAGTCGTACCAGTTGGAACAATATGAGCTAGTCATTGTTCACTGGTGGGTATTGCTTAACTGTCCTGAAGTGCAATACTGGAAAAACTTTCATCTATACTGTCCTCAGGTTGGCGGTGATCTTGAGTACTACAATAGGGAGTTTGCAAACTATTTTGACGGCTGGGTACGTCAATACATATACTTATTGATATATATATATAATTTAATATCATTATGTTTGTCATCTAACGTGTCGGTTATTATTGCTTCAGATGAACCACGTAAAGTATGATGGTAACCCAAACTGGTCACACGAATTGAGGCTTTTGGCGATGAAACTGATAACTTCAAGAGTGTATCCGATGTGTAAGGTCAATGGCATGCAATTTATATGTGCACATAGAGACACGAGACAGAAAACACAAAACTCTGGGGTAATGGTGCATGGTCAACAGAATGGTATTGACTATTACGACGTTCTCCATTCAGTGGTTGAACTAATTTATGAGGAAGGCATGACATTGCACTTGTTTAAGTGTAGATGGTTTGATACTAGCCATCAGAACACAAAGACCGATGACTACAAAACCTTTTTGGTGAATACTGCTACAACATGGTATAAAGATGACCCCTTTTTTTGCCACAACAGTAAAACAAGTGTTTTATCTTAATGATCTTGAGCACAAAGGCGCGTGAAAAGTAGTTAACCATGTTGTTCCTAGAAACATATACAGTGCTGCTACACTAGATAATGCCGCAGAGAATGAAGAAGTTACTGCATACCAAGAGCCGAACGTAATTAATATTTCATATTCCTCGACTATTCGCCTTAACAATGTGACGTCGGGTAGTGTGGTTCGACTTCCTCAAGCAGAACTTAGTGTTAGTTAAATTTATGTGTCTATTGAAGTGTGATGATCCAAATTTACTTAAACAGGTTTTGCAGGAATTGTGTTTTCAAATGACCGAGGGTAATTTTCCAAAAAAATTAGGGGGTATACCGGACGACTTTTGTACGACATGTCATTGGGTATACTATACCCGACAACAATTTTTTTGGGTCGTCGGGTATACCCTACGGGTATAACTCCCCAAAACTGCCTCATTTCGCCCCATTTCGCACCTCCTCCCTCAAACACCCTCTCCTCTCTCTCAAATCGACCCCGGCTGCCCTCCCCTCTACCGCCGCCGCCTCTGCCACCCGTCCACCTCCTCTCTCTAAAAATAGTTTAGTAACTCTCTCTCTCTCTCTCTCTCTCTCTCTAAAAATAGTTTAGTGAATTTGTGATTGTGATGTGATTTTTATTGTGATTTAGGTGATTAGGTTTGTGAAATTATGTGTTGTATTATTGTGATTGTAATTGGGTATGGTGAAATTATGAATTGTGATTAGGTTATGTGATTGTAATTGGGTTAATATATGGTGATTAGGTTATGGGTTACACATTTGCGTTGGAGGATTGTGATTGTTATTGTGATTTATGTGATTATGTTTGCGATTGTGAAGTAGGAATCGTGAAATTATGAATTGTGATTAGGTTATGTGATTGTGAAATTATTGTGATTGTAATTGGGTTATGATATTGTGATTAGGTTATGGGTTTGTCATTTGCGTTGGAGCATTGCATTTTAGGTTATTGTTTGATGAATTTGTAAAATTATGGATTGAAATTATTGTGAATGTGAAATTATGAATTGTTATTAGGTTATGAGATTGTGATTATTTTCAACGTAATTATTGTGATTGTGATTATTGTGAATTTTAGGAATATATCATGCATTTGTTTTTGGGTAGAGGAAAAAAGTCGACATCTAAGAATCGGGAAAACGGGTCCAGCGGCGACAGTTTTGGGTCTAGCTCGAACAACCGGCCACACCATCCTTATGGTAGCCCGTACAACAATCGTCGTCAGCAACTACTTGGAGTCACCCAGGAGATGCCCGTGCATGATGATGTGGCCGAGCCCTAATGACCACAAAGCTCGAGGTAGCTTTGGTTCTCTAACAGGAGCCAGACGTCTATGCTTGGCTCTACGGGTTCTGACCCTTCACTTCAAGGTTTGCTAGACATGAGCCACATGTCAGGTATGCCCATTTATATGGGTCCTGCTCCTTCAGATCCTCATATGCTAGAAATCAACCGGCCAGAACCAACTCCAAGTCCTTCTCCAGGTCATGCTGGTGGTTCAGGAACATCGTCGTCTGGACAACAAGGAGGTGTCTTCCCTTCTCACCTCTATTTCCCCTCGCAAGGCGTACCTGTCCTGTTGTATGTCGATGAAGCGGGAAACCTTCAACCAGCTGTCGATGATGAGGGAAACCTTATTTAATTACATCCACCCGAAGGAAGCATAAGTCTTTCAGCCGTTTGATACGAGGATAGCAAACGCATCGACGTCAGAATAATAGGGTAAATAGTAAATATATATGCATTATTTAATTTCAAAATTTTCATTAATTTGTATAATGAATTGGGTTATCTTGTTTTTTTAGTATGTCTTATGCGACAGACGTCGGAGGGGAGAGAAAAAAGTGAGGACCAGATGCCTTGTTGTGGGGAAGTAACTTCATAAGGACGTGGAGGCCTACGGGGCCTTGGTCATAGAGATTGATGAGCAAGGATCAATGAGACAGGGAAACATTTGTATGAGGTACCCCGACATGGTTTGAAGCATTATCTGGGACAAAGTCTCTGTTCTGTGGTCAGAGTAGTCCTCAGTCCCTCAGTCCGTGAAGGACCAAGTGAACAATCCGATGTCGGTGAGTTAGATATTCATTGTGTATGCCTACTTATATTAATTAATTATTTTAAAATATAAATATATTAACATAAAAATGGGACATTGTAGGTGTGGTTCAATGTTTGGAGAACCTTAAATCCACATGGGCAAATGAGGTTCAAGGAGGAAGGTGACGGGAGTTATATAATATATATTTAGATATCACAAGAATTATGTAATGTGTTTCTAAAATTTGTGTGGCATATATAGATATAAAGAGTGGAAGAATGAGCTCTGTAAGTTCTGGAAGAAAAACGACATGCTCAATGACCATTCGAGTACCCCTATGGAGTCTTCATGCTTAGGGAGTACGAGTGGAAGTGGCTTCTAATCCATTTCAATGCCCCCACGATTTGAGTTATATATTTAACATCATATGTATTTACTTGTGGATAATTTGGTGTTGATAGTTTCTAAGTCAATTTTTTTTAATATATATTTATGAAACAAGGCCATTTTCTCCATAAACGCGAGCATTCGAGCAAAGAACACGGACAAACATCGCGGTGGTTCTAGACCCTATGCGTCTTATAGGGAGGAGGTAATGACCCAACACCCTGAAGAAAATCCGTTCGTGTAGATGTATGAAAAAACGCATCCTCGGTCCCACAAACTAGCTGTAAGTATTGTGTCCTTTCAAGTTTACAAATTGCTTACATGTGTATTGTCCGGTTATTTTTTTAATGTATGTTTTCTAATATGTTATTTTCTTATCATTGTCGATTAGGCTCATTTAAGGGAAACAGCTGAGGAGGTGTTGACTCAGATTACGAGGGAGCGAAACCCTAATATCTCGGATGATGAGATTCCCCAGGCCATATCTCAGATCGATCAATCTGATTTAAGGGTTGGGGCGAGGATCATGGGAAACGCTTTCCCACCACGAATGAGCAATTACTATTGTAAGGGTTTAGGACGGCAAGGCGATGGGATATTGAAGAACACGCTTGATTTTTAACGGAAATCAGGATCTTCCAAGGCCTAACTAGAGGAGCAACTTCATAGGCAGACTAAGGAGTATCAAAGTAAGATAGAAGAAAATCAGCGACAGATGACCCAACAGATGAAGAAGATGCGTCAAGAGATGGCCTGACAGCAGGCTGGGGAGTTAGCTCGGATGCAAGCTGAAATGGTTAGGAATTTTGAAGGCATGAGCTCAACCCTTCAGGCACAAGAAATAAATGTCCCAGCCTAAGGTTGGACTCCATCTAACCAGCACTTTCACGAGGCCCTACATGAGCAGCAGGATCCGCTCGATGATGATGGTAGTGGCCCATCTTATCTCCGCAACTTTGACTCTGACAACATTTAATTTATATGCATGTGTTTCAAAATTATACGCTAAATTTTATTAAGTTTGTGTTTTGTGTTAATTGTGAAGTTGTTATGCGTTGTTGGACATTGTGGAAATGAAAATATATGTTCATTAGTTATTTTAAAATTGTAGGTTCTGAGAATGGTAAATCTAGAATCTGTAGTTTTTTTTTCTTCGTAAAATTACATACTATAGCCGACGACCAAGTACCAAAGTCGTCAGCCATGGTCAACATTTTTTGACGATGTTCATCACTATACCCAACGATCTTCATCACCAATAACCGACGATCCTAAACCTAGTCGTCGGCTATAGTATCCCTCCGGTCAAACATTTTTGACTGGCCGGGAAGGTATGCCCGACGACTTTCCTCTCTAATGTCGTTGGTTATAGTTGGTTATGGTTGAGAACTATAACCAACGACTTCTGGTGGTCGGCTATAGTTTAGGCCTATAGCCGACAAGGTGCTCCACAGGTCGTCGGCTATAGTATAGGTGACAACCTTTTACCAAAGACACCATAACCGACGACATGTTGTTGACTATACTATAGCCGACGACTTTGGGCTAACAGGCAGACGACTTTATGTCGTCGGCTATAGTTCATATGCTGATAGTGTACGTCTAATATTTATAATTAAGCTAGGTAATTTATTGATATATATATTAGTTAATTAATTAGTATGCATGGATGTTTAAAAATTTGATTAATATTTAGTTAAAATGTACATGCATATTAGATTAAAGTAATTGATGTATAGTATATTCACTGTTAATTAAAAAAATAATTAATAAATATTTTAATTAATTATACGTTAATAAGGTAGTTGAAAATATGTATATATAATAGTTTAATAATTACTTGAAAATATGTATATATAATAGTTGACTAATATGATGATTATTAAATTTTGTAGAAGTATGGACACGAGTTGGATAAAGTTGTGGAATAGAAGTGATGTCCAGTATATGGACAGAATTAGAGAATATGTGAATTTTGCGATGGAACATGGTCAGGGAAAGAAGAGTTTCAGGTGTCCATACAAAAAATGTCTTAACTATCAGTATGTGGAGGTTAATGTTATGATCCAACACCTGTACGAAAATGGTACAATGTGGAGTTACACTATGTGCAGTGAGCATGGTGAAGCAGTAGACTTCAGCTTAGCAGACTTCAGCTCAGGGTACAGTTACCATGGTGCATCATCCAGCGGTAGTGGTGTCGGCCACCCTGCTTGGAACCCAACTGCGGATTTGGTCCATGATGCATTTCCAGGATTTATTCATGGTGGACACCAACACCAAAATAGATGTTATGATACCACTCATGGACATGATGACACATTCCCTGCTGCCAGCTTGGCCACTGACACTATTGAGATGGATAAGTACAACAGGATGCTACTTGAAGCCCAGACCCCAACATACCCTGGATGTCGAGAGAATGTGTTGCAATATGTGGTGAAGTAAATGCAGATAAAAGTGAAGAACACAATGTCATTCAGCGCTTTTGAAGAAATTCAGGATCAAATATGTAAGTTGCTTCCTGATGATCACAATCTTCTGAAATCTCATTATAAGGTTAGAAAGATCTTAAGCAGCCTCGGTCTAAAGTACAGGATAATTGACGCCTGCCCAAATGATTGTGTGTTATTTCACAAAGAGTATGCACATTTAGACTATTGTCTCGTATGTGGCCAACGCAGATACGTGGATGACATGAATAGGAGGAGTTCGAAAAAGAAAATTTTTGTGAAGGTGCTTCGATATTTTTCATTAATTCCCAGATTGCAACGTCTGTACATATCTCTATACACAACAGAGGCAATGCGATGGTACGTAGAAAAGCGAATAGATGACGATGTGCTGAGACACGCCATGGATAAGGAGGCTTTCAAACATTTCGACAGTGAATTTGGAGACTTTGCAGTAGAGGTTCGAAATGTTAGACTCGGACTTTCTACCGATGGATTCAATCATTGAGGTAGTAATAGCTTTTCCATCAGCACTTGACTAGTTATTCTTATGCCGTACAACCTGCCTCCGTCAATGTGCATGAACAAAGAATTTAATTTCCTTACTCTGCTAATTCCAAGTCCTAAATCTTTGGGGAAGTGCTTAGATGTCTACCTCAGACCTTTGATTGACGAGCTGAAACTACTGTGGAAAACTGGAATCCTAACTTATGACAAATTCACTGACACGATGTTCATGATGAGGGCAGCTGTAATATGGACGATCAGTGATTTTCCAGCGTATGGGATGTTGGAAGCCTGCATAATGAAAGAATACAATGGATATCCTATATGCTTGGATGACGTGAACTCTAGTTGGCACGCGGGAAATGTGTGTTACCTAGGTCACCGTAGATGGCTTCCTCGTGATCACCCGTGGCGACAAGATGAAGCTCATTTCGACGGGACGGTAAAGAATAATCCTAAACCCCATCGTTGGTCTGGCGAAGAGATTTTAGAGAGGTTGAGCAGCTTCAATTTTGGTGTGTTGACCAATGACAAGGATGTAAAGAAACTCAATCCAATACCTCCATAGGATCTCAGTTACTGGCATCACAAGAGTATATTATTTGAACTCCTTTACTGGTTGAAGTTGAAGCTGAGGGACAACGTGGATGTGATGCACATAGAAAAGAATGTGGCGACTGCGTGGTGGAAACAATTCTCGATATTAAGTTCAAGACTAAAGATACCTCCAAGCACTCAAAGATCTAGAATCTATGAATCTATGTCGTCACTTGTGGTTGAGGAGGGATAGAAGAGAAGTGTACAACAAGATATCAGATGCACCTTACACAGTGAAGCCGACACTTAGAGATTCTGTATTCCATTGGTTTAAGAGTGTTCGTTATCTAGCTACCTATGCAGCTATTATAATTGTAGTAGTGGATGAGGTACAACACAAGTTTGTTAGTCTAAAGACACATGACTATTACGTTATGCTGCAACATCTGATTCCAGTGGTAATTCGGCCATATTTGCCTCGTAACGTCGTAGAACCAATAGTGACATTGTGCAGATGGTGGCACAGGTTATGCGCCAAAGAGTTAAAGAAGTCAGATGTGGTGGAACTACAACAACAAATTGTGCACATCATTTACAAACTAGAGAGAATTCCCCCCCTGCTTTCTTTGACATTATGTTCACTTAATGATCCACCTACCCGAGCAGGTGGTCATTTCTAGTCTGGTCTAGTACACTTGGATGTATCCTCAAGAAAGGTACGTACAACTAATTAATTATAAAAGTTTTTCGATCCATTATTTGTTCCACTTGAGATTATTGTATGTACATATTCTACAATTAATTAATTGAACATTTGATTTTATAGACAACTTGGACAGTATAAAGGATACGTGAAAAATAGGTCGGCCCCCCGGATGGCTCCATAGCAGAGACATACCTAATGCATGAGTGTGTTACTTACTACAATAGGTACCTCAAGGATCCACCACCTCTAATCGCCTCCGATCCCAGTGGTCGCATCAATCTTTCTGTCGTCACAAATGTCGTACGATCATTTAGAGAAGTATTAAAGGAATCGTTAACACAAGAAGAATTTATTGAGGCGCATTGGGTAGTGTTGCGAGATTGTGACGAAATAGAGCCTTACATAAAGGCGTACAGGGAGAACCTTGAGGCGTTAAATCCGGACAAGAGTTCGGCGTGGTTTGAAAAAGTGGTTAAGAAGAAGTTCCCCGATTATTTCTTCCAATGGGTACGTATGTATACTTATTTAATTATATACATGTTTGTAGAAATTAAACCCTTTAATTATATATTCTTCCCATTTTTACATATGATTGATCTACAAAAATCCGATAACCACGGGGGGTAGTAGTTCTGGCCAAAGCACTTACTAGCAGGGAAACCAGTTAGACACTATATTTACCCCGGATGTTTTGTAAACGGTGTAAAGTTCATTCATTGGCCCGTGATAAAGGAAGAAGAACACAAAATAGTGGGGTCGCGGTTGGAGTTTCCAGCAGTTTCACGATATCGGACCCTTCGTCGTCTAGGTGAAACTATATATTTTGTAGTTTTCAGCAGTTTCACGATCTCTCTCTCTCTCTAAAACTCCTCCTCCCTCCGACATCTCCCACCGGCCTCCACCTCCTCCGCTGCCTCCCACCTCCCTCCACGCACGTACGGGTATGGGCCACCTCACTACAACATTTTTACACATTGCCGGCGACTTTTAAGTCGCCGGTAATGTCCAAAAACAAGGCCGGCGATTTTTGGACATTACCGGCGACTTAAGTCGCCGGTAATGTAATTTTTTTTTTTTTTTTTTTACATTGCCGGCGACATGAATTTATGTCGCCGGTAATGTCTCGAAGCTAAAGACATTGCCGGCGACATAAATTCATGTCGCCGGTAATGTAAAAAAAAAAAAAAAAAAAAAAGACATTACCGGCGACATAAATAAAGTCGCCGGTAATGTCTTTTTTTTTTTTTTTTTTTTACATTACCATCGAGGGATTGCCGGCGACGGACATTACCGGCGACAAAAATCGCCGGTAATGTTAAAAAAAAAAAAAAAAAAAGACATTACCGGCGATTTTCCGGCGAAAATCGCCGGTAATGTCTAAAGACATTGCCGGCGACTTAAAAGTCGCCGGCAATGTCTCCAAATGTTGTAGTGCCTCCCTCCAACTCCTCCCACCGCTTCCAGCGCCTCCCTCCGGCACCACCACCACCCATCCCACCGTCGGCACCACCACAGTAAAATTCGAAATTTTAAAATTTTACATGCGTATGTATAATTTTGTTCTAATATATATTTAAGTATAATAATGCATATTTACGTATAATAGGGTGTATAATAATGTGTATAAATATTATAATAATTTGTATTAAGGTAAACATTATAAATTGTTAAAAAAATAATAAATTGGTAAAAAATGGTAAATAATTTGTTTAGGTAAAATTTGTTTAATAATGTGTATTTAGGTAAATATTATAAATTGGTAAAAAATAATATGTATTTAGGTAAAATTTGTTGAATAATGTGTATTTAGGTAAATATTATAAATTGGTAAAAAAATTAGTAAAAAATGTAAATTGGTAAAAATAATAAATTGGTAAAAATTTAAAAAGGTAAATATTTAAAATGGTAAAAATTAAAAATGGTAAATATCAAAGCATGGTAAAACCAAATAGTAAATAATGAAAATGGTAAATTTTTAAAAAAGGTAAAAATTACAAATAGTAAATGTTAAAAAGTGGTAAATATTAAAAATGGTAAATATGAAAAATGGTAAATTTTGTGGTAAATATGAAAAATAGTAAATATTGTAAAATAGTTCTAATAAAATATGTTTAATAATTGAATTTTACAACTTCTAAGTTAAAATGGCCCCATGGGGTAATTTAGAAAAAGACACAGAATGAAGCTAAAGACGCCCGGCTCCGACACTTGACAGACCAAGTGGGTTGGCAACGCTTGGAAGACACCGTTGCGGCTCCTCCGGACCCTTAAACTGGTCCCTCAGCTGATGCGACTGGAGAAATTCGTAATGCCTAAATTATAGCGAGCGATGGCGGTGACATTCTTTCGGCCCGATCCTCGATGTCGGAAGGTGCCCAAGAGTCAGCCTTCGATTCTATTCTCTACAGCGCGCGGCGCAAGGTCAGGAGGGCCTCGTCAGACCCTCAACCGAAAAGGACCTGAGGACTCAAAATGGCGGAAAATCTGAGAAGTTGTTAAAGGCGACGGGGCAACAGATCCAGTTGCTGTATGACGATTTCACCGATAGCCCTCCCATCTCGCAGATAGCTAGTCTCTCATCTCACAACATCGGGGCAATTATTCGCAATAACATCCGTATGGTTGCGCCTAGCTGGAAGGAGTTGTTGGACTTGGAAAATGGGAAGGTGTTTAAAGAACTCTCGGTAATACAATTTTAAATTTATTTTTTAATAACCAATAAAAATTGTAATTTCATAACATATACAATTTTAATTTTTTTTTGTAGGTACAGTATGATGTGGATGGCACACCGGGGATGCTTAGACACATAAACACCACCGCCAACGCCATCTACCGTAATTAGAAGTACAGACTTCACAAGTACTACCTCGAATTTGGCCGCTCGCCTATCCCCGTGGAGCTGCATGGGGATAGGGAAGATGAGTGGGAGTGGTTGGTCAACCACTTCGAAGAAGAATCGTGTCATGTTCATCTTTTTTTATTATTTAAATTGACGAGATAGAATAATTTATTTTTTTAGTCATTTATTAGTTTTTTAACGATTTCTGTTGTCGAACAGACGAAATCAGACGCAAACAAGGCCAATCGGAAGAAGAAGGACAAACATCATACCTCCGGCTCCAAGCAGATGATACAAATCGCCAAGGAGCACAGAGATAAGGGCTCCAAACACCCTTATCTGGATATCAGTGTCACCGCTTATGTGACATCTGGGCTCGACAATAAAGCGAGTCAAAGCGGCGTAAGTGTCGTATATATTTCTTATCAATTAACGTAATTAATATTTATTATTTATTAAACTCCCGTACAAATTTATAATTATTTAATTTTAATAACAAGGCCAATCGGAAGAAGAAGGACAAACATCATACCTCCGGCTCCAAGCAGATGATACAAATCGCCAAGGAGCACAGAGATAAGGGCTTCAAACACCCTTATCTGGATATCAGTGTCACCGCTTATGTGACATCTGGGCTCGACAATAAAGCGAGTCAAAGCGGCGTAAGTGTCGTATATATTTCTTATCAATTAACGTAATTAATATTTATTATTTATTAAACTCCCGTACAAATTTATAATTATTTAATTTTAATTATTATTTTCAGGCAAGGGTGCAAGAACTGACACAGGAGGAATTGGCCAACTCACAGTTTGCACACCCAAATATGCCGCTGCAAGACCTACCTCCTCTATCGAGGGAGAGCAAAATTGCAATCGCCGACGTGGTATACGGCTGTTGAGCTGGCAAGGAGGTTAGGCGGCTGGGTCACAAGGTGCAACGAGATTTATTTGCACAATTGTTCCACTTCTCTCTTCTGATATGGATTCACTGTCTTTCTTCCTCTTTCTTTCAGATTTCCGAACAGCCAAAAGAGGCTAGGGAAAGTGAAACTGATTTCAAAACTGACTGTAAACTGCATCAATTTTTTTTGTGGGAACGTGTAAATTTCAAGGGGATATAATTTTACCTTTTAACCATTTTTTTGTTGTTGAAAAAACTAACACATAAAGGGTAAATAATGGTATTTAAAAAATTTAACCTTAAAGACTATTTGCTTAATTAATAGAGATTTATTATTTATTAAACTCCCGTACAAATTTATAATTATTTAATTTTAATTATTATTTTCAGGCAAGAGTGCAAGAACTGACACAGGAGGAATTGGCCAACACACAGTTTGCACACCCAAATATGCCGCTGCAAGACCTACCTCCTCTATCGAGGGAGAGCAAAATTGCAATCGCCGACGTGGTATACGGCTGTTGAGCTGGCAAGGAGGTTAGGCGGCTGGGTCACAAGGTGCAACGAGATTTATTTGACTCATCTACGACACGTTTGACGAGGAAGAGTGGTTAGGATGCTGCCGTCCAAGAAGCCCTTGAGGAGGCTTGACTCCCACTAGCGGAAACACAATCTATGCGTTAGAGACTTGATGAGCAACAAGTGCAGATAACCAACCTCCTCACCCTCATGCAAGCCAGGGTTCTAAAAGATTGTCGTCCTGCTCCGACGACGAGATGGCCAGAGGCGGGGGACTCAACGGCATGTCTACTCCTGCTGTATTTAATTAGTTTGTACGTAGTTTTTAATATTTCTTTTTTTTAAAACGATATCGATGTACGCATAATTTTTAATTATTTTAATTAAATTTATTATTTTAATTTAATAACATTTTACTTTAAGTTTAAATTTTAAGAAAAAATTATAAAAATTTAATTAAATTCACTTAGACTACAAAATATATTATTTCGTAGTCTAAGTGATGACTTAAACTACAAAATCATATATGATTTCGTAGTCTAAGTGATGACTTGGACTACGAAACTATATATTTCGTAGTCTAAGTTAATTCTTAGACTAAGAAACAATTTCGTAGTCTAATTCAATTCTTAGACTAAGAAACAATTCCGTAGTCTAAGTCATCACTTAGACTATGAAACAATTTCGTGGTCTAAGAAATGACTTAGACTAAGAAACATTTTCGTAGTCTAAGTTGTACTTGGACGACGCAAATATTATTTGCGTCGTCTAAGCTTCACTTGGACAACAGAATGTTATTTTCGTCGTCTAAATACTTAGACTACGACACTTGAACGACGGATTTTAGACGATAGAGATTTCATCATCTAAGTACTTAGACGACGAAAACTTAAACCTACACGACGAAATAGCTTTATCATTTAAGTGATTTTTTTCCTGTAGTGATATATATTAGGGTTTGACATTTGGAAAAAGTTTAATTTTTTCCCCTTTGGTGGCACGAATCTTACAACATATAACACAATTTCTATTGTTAGTTGGTTACTATAGAATTTTGGCAAATTTTTTTGTTTCTTCCCCCCAAAATCCATTAGGGTTTGTCAATTGTAAAGGAAAAAATATTGACATTAAAAGGAAAAAAAAATTGACTGAAATTTTTTTGGAAACCCAAAAGCCCAAAACACAGTGTCATCTCATCCTCTCCACAAATCTCATCCCAAAACACTTTCTCTCTCGACCCGGCTTCACCTCCTCCTCCTAGCCTCCTTCCATCTCCAACACGAGCTTCAAGCTCTCTCCTCCACCGCCCCCTTCTCGACCCAAACCTTATCCAAGGATCTAGCTTATCCACGCTTCTCGCCCCTGTCATCATCCACCATAACCACGAGCTCGTCAACTGCAGCCCCGTCACCATCAAAGACAGCCTAGCTCCCGAATTGCCTTCACTGTCATCCACAACAGCAACTTTGGTTCCGCTTAGTCCCGCTCGAGCTCTTCCTCCATCTCAAACCCTAGATCTCACAGTTAAGAGCCTTGGCCTCTAGCCTCTTGTTGCTTGACCTCGCACGCTAGCCTCTGCTGGTCAGTATGCTTCCTGCCGCCATTGGCTCTGCAACTTATCCTTGTTACACAGTGCTGAGACGACGTCACCTTAGATCTTCGCTTCCACTCTGGTCATCTCGGACGTAGCTCTGATCATTGTAGGTTTCTCATAACCTAATTGCTCTCAAGTGGAATATTAGTTCGACTTGATTAGCCTTGTACATATCTGCTCTCCCAATTTGCAGCAGGATTTGCATGATGTTTTTGGCTCCGAATCGAAACAACGACGTCAAGAAGAAGAAGAATAAGAGCAGCAGTAGGAAGACTATGCTCATATGGGAGGATGGAGGAGAGCCGTCATTGTTTTCTGTGGTCGATCTCTGTTAAGACTCATGATGTTCGTGTTAGGGTTATAGAAAAGTGGATTCCAATAAGGAATCCAAGCCCGACGTAATAATATGATCATCTTTTATAATTCGTCTACTTATGAAACACTTTATCTGATGAATTTGTTGTTGAAGTTGTTTAGTCTTATTTTATTAGTAATGCGAGATATAGGCTGTGATTTGGAATCTTTGTTTTTGAATTTGTTTTGATCACTTGTGAACATAGATGGTGTGACCACAGTTTTAGTAACGATGATGGTGATTCCAAACATTTCAATTAATGATGGGAACCTGATGGTTTATGGAAAGAAGTTGCTGAGTGGAGTGCCTGAAAACATTGTGCTCACTACGGGCTCCAGTGTTGGCCTCATTGTTGGCGCTTTCATCAGTGTTACCGCCTCTCACAGCAAAAGCCTCCATGTCTTCCTCGTCGGTGTTCTAAAGTAAGTATTGACTAGTATTGTTATGATTGGCAGTCTAGTATGTTTTCAAGTTCTTATTTTTTATTTGTTTGTATGCTTTGAATTTTTTTGGTTAAAGATTGTATGATTAATATATATGATGGCAGGGGTCACCAGTTCATGTGCCTTTTCTGATTTAAGCTGTGGTGGATGACTCAGAGGATGCGGTCATGTGGCAAAGAAGTACTGAGAGGTCTTACACCCAAGTATCTCCTCTGTTATTGCACTTTAGTATTCTCTATATAGCAATGTGTATCTTTTTAGATAGAGAAAAGTACATCAATTTTGTTTCAACAATCATGCTCTAGTACATAATTGATGGCAGCCTATTTCTGTGTTTCCAATGAGGAGCCAAGAATTTTTAATTCAAACTTCTTTTTGTTTCATCCTTATTGTTCTTTAAGGTTGTTGGCATCTAAATAAACTCTTATGTCACTCTTGTCATTTGGATAGTGAGAAAATAATTGTAGTTAAATTCATTAGGAGAGATTTTATGCGCTATTACAGTTCTGTCAAATTCGTATCGGTTACCGATTAGCTTCTTGCATTGTATTGTGCAAAAAAGTATCTGCAGGACGCATGGCCGGTGGTGAAATCTGCTTTGAAGGAGTATGGCATTGCATGCAAGCTTGTTGTCTGCAGGTCCTGAGTTGGAATTGTTGTACACTAGGGTTTGTGAGTTTCCTATTCATGTAATAGAAAGTGAAGGATTGCGACAAAAGGTTTCATCTGCAAATGTATTTTTTTTCTTCAGATTATGGATTGCGCTATAATATGGCTAACTGACTTGTCTATTATGAGTTCAATATCCTATTGATGCTTAAGAATTATTGGTAGATTTGTTTCCTTTAGTTTATTGGTATTTTTTCTTCTAGAAATATTAGTGTTTCAGACTTTCAGTGTATTGCAAGCTAATGTGCATAGTCTGCTTCATTATTTGGCAGGTTTGGAAAGAAGGCATGACAAAATGTATTTTGGAGAAGAGTCCTGCTACAATTGAGCTTGATGCTCTTTACAAGTAGAATTTAGAGGTAGTGACGACTTCACGCTGTTATCTTGCTGAAATTTGGTCACTTTAATTCTTATTTCAATTGTCATTCTCTTTATTTATTTATTTATTTTATTATATATATTAATTAAAAATAGTGATCAGATGTAAACACTTTTATTGTTATGCTGTTTTATAATGCTTTGTTCGTGGTGGTCTCATTTATCAAACTGACTATAATGAACAGATCCCTGAAGTCGAAGTTCAACTTCAAGATATAGAAATGCTTTCAAATCTAGTAGGCAAAGCCGAGTCGTGTCGCGATCAGTGTCTTGATATTATAAAAGGTCCTATTGGTCTTAAGCTTAGCAAATGGTCAACATGTTAAACCTTTTTTTTTTTAGTTCCTGTGTTATTTGTATTAATGAAGATAGTGCATTTGCTGGATGTTGAGGCGCTTCTCATACAATGGGATAGTTTCATTGTCACATTCTGGACTGAAGCTTTTGAGGCAGTATTACACTGATGCCGTCTCTTTGAATTCTCGCCTCAAAGTTGTTCTTATGAAAATTCATGAAAGAGAGGATCAACATAATATAGTTGATGAGTTAGTGCATATTCTAGAGGATGGGGAAACTTTGAAAGTCCAAGGTTGTGGCAAATGCTTCTTATAGGACTAGGGGTACTGGTGGTCATCAGAGGGAGGAGATTCACCATGGGGTACCCAACAGTATGCTTCTTATTCAGATATTACCATTCTTGGTAATATTATTGCTGGCATATCTTCCCTTTACAACCTTAAATACCTAAGAACAATGGCTTAAACAGTGGCAACACACAACTCACATGTGTTATAATCTCAACGGTAATTACTAGCTGATGAAAGTAACTATCACAAGACTTCAAACTATTTTCTGGTCCAAAGAGGAGAGTTCTTGAATAGAGAGGGTCTCGAGAATTGGCAATCTGAGATTCATCGTCGAGGAGATCCAACCTCAAGGTCAAGATTTCAGGACGGCGAGGCCATGATTTCAAGCCGAGATCTAGACAACGTGGAGGCGTGAAGGTGTAGTGAGGTTTCTACGAGAGACAAAGACATACTTTGTAATTTTAGCAATTTTGAACGAGGCGCATGTACGCACATAATTAGTTCAAACTTCAAGGATATTTTGGGTATTTTTCCATTAATATGACTTTTGGGTCAAAAGAAAAGTTAAAACTGTTGAAGGAGAAAGAAAATACACAAGTAGATTGATTTGAAACTGTACTTTATTCATTGATAGATCACTTTAAATATGCATTACAATCTGATACAATAAATCTTCCGATAAATCAGTGATCGAGAGAATCTCTATATCTACTCTAATTAGGATAAGACATATAAGAGCAACTCCAACAATGTCACGAAAAGTTTGCTTATTTTGTTCAAAAATAAAGCCGAAACCTATTTTAGCTAATCACTTGTATAAATTTACTCAAACAATATTACTTAAAATGTAGTTAGACCTAAACACATGCTTAGTTTGGATTGGTTGATAATAACATATTTATTTATTAATATAATTATTAATTACATTTGCAATCTAGAAGGAAAGAATTAATTACAATATTGAATGTTTCGTTACCTATAATTCATGTTTTCGGTATAAGAATAGGGGATGAAAACATGAAATATAGGGAATCCCTAAATTGGCTAATAAAATAGGAGAGCTGCTGGAGTAAATTTTAAAAGAAAATCTTTATATTTTAGCTAGAAATGACTTATAGGGAATCTGCTGGAGTTGATCTAAATCAAGGATTGAGAGAATTTTTATATGTACTCTAATTAGAATAAGACACAAAGAGATACTAGGAATATTATTTCCTTGAACAGAAACGTCTTTCATTTGGATACAGATTTGGGCTTTAGGTGGAGAGTATTGTGGAGAAAAATGAGGGGGTTAAATCTGAATTTAGCAACATTAGTGATCCTTGTAATCAAGCTTGTAAGAGTGGCTGGACATCAAAGGAGGACACAAACTTGAAACAAGAGAGATTGCATCAACATAGTGCGTTCTATCCGGATGTGTCTTCTAAGAGGAGCAAATATAAGAATGAAAATAACTCATGTGTGGAAGTCCGAAAGGTTTCCGGTTACTTCCAAACCTCAGTTACGCAACAAGTGGTGGTAAACCAGTGCAACAATACGAAAGTCAGAACCCTTAAATGCTGTTCAAAGACTTGTCCAAAGTCTCTTAAGGTATCTCCCTACTTTCAAAAGGAGTCATCTCAAGAAAATTATGCGCGTGCGTTTTATTAGTATATTTTACGGGTATTTTTATTATTTTACGCAGTCTATAACTTAACTACTATTAATTATATTGTCCCAAATCCATGGATTACAATTTGTGACACGTACGTATTTCAGAGAGAATTGACGGTTTTCATGAGAAGTTTACACATGTCATTTGCATTGTTATAGCGTATTTATTTTTATACACTCAGTTTACACAATATATTTATTTTTCAAAATAAGTTTACAAAAGGTAGTAAAGGGCTAACACTACTACATACCCTACATAAACGTAAATAGATAGACATATATAGTCCTACTAATTGATCTTATTCTCCCATAAATCTGGTTCCGTCCCTTTGTCGAAAGAACCTTATTCGTACAATACCTACACAAAATAGAAAAAAAATATTAACACAATTAAATAGGATCTCATTATTTCTTTGATATCAACTACATATGTAATTCTGCCATTTGTATAGTCCCTATTAATTCTAGATATCATTTGAATCTTGAGGAAGTAAAACCTCCTTGAACACCACGTTCTTAGTGAATGCCCCATCTTCACCAGTAATAGACCATCTTTTAATGAGAACCTTCGTAGTCGTCTCAGATACTCCTCTAGACAATGCCACATATAATTGACCATGACTGAAAACATGATCAGGGAGATAAACACCTATATGCGGGATAGTTTGACCTTGAGACTTGTTTATTGTCAAAGAAAAGCTCAATTTGATTGGAAATTGCTTTCTTGTGAGTGAAAATGGTAGTCCTGCATTCTCTACAGTTTTCAAAGGAATTCGAGGTAAAAAAACTCTAGTCCCAGCACAGTGTCCAGTTAAAATTTGAGCATCGATTAAGTTCTGATAAAAACCACGACATAATAATCTAGTCCCATTACACAATCCCAATTTTGGGTCAATATTTCTCAGTAGCATGACCAGGGCACCAACTTTTAAAGTCAACTTATGAGGGGGGAGTCCTCCAACAGATAATGAGTTTAAGAACTCTGGTTGGTACAAATTTCTGGTGTCATCTTCCACAAAATCAAAAGAATACAATGTAATTCGATCACCTGGAAAAATATCAATTATTTTATCATTGAGCATGTCCACATCATCATTTATAGGAGTAATAAGTGCTCGCTCAACCATGTATCTTGCATCATTTACGTGATTGCCCAAATTTGGAAAGATTTCATCGATAATTTTTTGAATGGAACTGTCATTTTCCCATGGAACAACCATCGAATCAGGCAATTTTATCATTTTATCATCATAGACATTTTCAGCTCCATCACCAACACGTAGCAAAAATTCAGCAAAATGATGGTCATTTATGGATCTCATATTTTCCCTCAATCTCAATATTTTCATTTGTGCCCAAAATGCTGATCTCATGATTGAAGCTTGAATGAGCTCAGACTTTGTTCCTTTAGGAATCACAGGAAGAACCTAACGAAAATCTCCCCCGAATATCATTATCTTTCCACCAAAGGGTAATTCAGACGCCAATATGTCTCTAAAAGTTCGATCAAGTAGTTCAAAGTTATATCGATGTGTCATAGGAGCCTCATCCCAAATAATTGCAGTCGCACTTCGTATCAGTTGTGCAAGAGCTGATTGTTTACTTATGCAGCAGTCGGCGGATGCATCTACGTTTAGTGGGAGTTTAAATCTAGAATGAGCTGTCCTCCCACCAGGTAATATGTTTGCCGCTATTCCAGATGATGCTGTGGCAAGGACTATATGATTTTTTTTTCTTAAACTTGCTAGCAATGCACGATATAAAAACGTCTTCCCAGTTCCACCAGGACCATCAACAAAAAATAATGCACTTTCTTGTCTCTCCACTACGGCCATAATAGTGTTGAAGGCACTTTTTTGATCGTTGTTAAGAAGCCCAATTGCATCAACATCTTCTTGAGGAACTTCTATGAGGAGTTCGTCCTCAATACATCTAGGCATGCCAGGATTTTCGTCAGCGTCATTAATTATATCGGGAAGATCAAAATCTTTAATGCTCTTGTCAAACTGTTCAAGTATTGAGTTTAAATCCCGTAATAACCGGTTTATTTGTCTAGTCTCACTGCATGAAGGATAATCTTCAACCATGAAAGGATAAAATTCGTCCCACAAAATTCTAACACCGGTTGGTTCACTGAAAATCAAAATAGTGACAAATAATCTCCTTAATGCTGATGGCATCCTGACTGTAGAGGCTTCCAACAAACAATTTCGGACGCTATTGTCATTCTCTAAAAATCCACGCATCTCGGCTACTTGCTTAAATGTTGGTTGTAAAACACCATCAACAGTAAGCACATCACGAAATGATGTTGGTCCTCTGATGTGATTTAGAAGGACACGAAGATAAAACTTCTCACTGTCTAACGGTGACACACTGTATATACGCCCGATCACCTTGTACTTATTCCTTCTTTTGGCCCAAAATTTCCTGATACCATCCCACCTATAGTGTTCAGGAATTTCTCGATACAGATACTCCTTTGCATCCTCGTCTACTCGGTTAAGGGTGAAAAATTCAGTTAGCATTGTTTTTTGTGCTTGCTCATCTGCTAAAATATCCTCTAAAACTTCATCTTCTCTGAATGTAATTTGCTGCATGTTCGGAAGATGTATCTGTAATCGTTCTACAGTTGGATATATACGATTCATCCCAAATTTAAAGATCCTCCATAAGGCCTCTGGTGCACAAACCCACCTTGCATCCACATACTGCTTGATTTCATCAAAGTCGGGGTTCGATTGCAGTTGAAGTGCTACTCTGTCTGGACCTTTGTAGACATACTTATATAAGTACTTGACACATTTTATGCTCCCACATATTTTAACATTGATGTGACAGTTGTATCGTGGTAATAACCATGGATTGTAAGGAACTACCCAACTGTTATCCACCATCACGTCCCCTCGTCTTCCGGTATGTACGGGCAAACGACTTTCTCGTCTTCGATATACAGGATAAGCAGCATTCCCTTGCATCGTGAAATTTGAAAATGATTTGGGATATCCTTTATTGCAACTCCCATTTTTCATACACGCAAGCCTTGGATTTAATATTCCACATGGCCCATGAATCATATGCGTGCACACTGCCTCGTATAGTTGAGGCTCATCATCCTTATTTGGGATTTCAGCTCTAACAATGCGGTCATACTCATCTGGGTTATTAAGCTTATCACCTTCAGCCAACATAACCAACATGTGAACGTGTGGTAGACCTTTTTTTTGAAATTCTATTACAAAAGCATGAGCAACAACTTTTCCTAGTACACCCTTGTCCACAATGTCTTCTTTAAAATGCCCAAGTTTTGCATGGAAAACCCTAGTGACTATATCTGGACGATCTTTAGGTGTTTTTCCAGGGAGCAATTGAGTTTTAATTTCTTCCCAGTTTGGATTACATGTCATGGTGATAAAAAGATCGGGCCTACCAAATTTTTGAACTAAAGCCATTGCATCCTGATATCGTTGGTGCTGTCAAGCGGGCTTCCAATAAATGATGAGGGAAGAATGGTTCTACGTCCAACATTTTCTGAGTATACATTAATTTCAAATGAATATACGAATACGTATAACAATCGTATAAATACATAAGAGCTTACCCTAAAAATATAGCAAGTACCTGCATTGTGCTCCCCTGCATGAAGAGAGTCTTGTAGTCCTTGACGAAATTCTTTTCGAAATTTTTCTTGCTCAAGTCTTAGATATCTAAGTCCCTGTGATTCAATTTTCACATAATTATCCACTACATATTGTTGTAAAAGTCGTCCACCTCGATGTAGCAGATTTTCGTGACCTTGACGCACCTACAAAAGTTTTGTCTTTTAAGAACGTGTCTTATAGTGACATAGAAAAATTATGCTAATGAAAATAAAAAATAAATCAACCTGTAGCATGTAGGCATAAAAGTCGCAACATGACATATCATTCCCTCTATTATCTCGAGTCTTAATATCCCATCCATACGATCCGTACGGTAATAATAATGGATATTGCATAGGGTCATAATATCCGACGGAATATTTTATATTCCAAAGTCGTCCATCAACCGTTTGAACAATAAAATATCTTCCGTCTGGATTTATATTGTATTCCCCTCCAACTATAACAGCAGCAACTTGTGATGCAGATGGCATATTATACTGACGACGATCAGATGGTTGCTCTCTTATGATGAGTCTACAATTGGGTAAATCTTGACGTTGTCCAAGGCTTCGGAGAACTTCTACAAATGGATTGTATTGATGCAAGATTTGTTGAATTTTTTCAACCATTGCCCTATCCAAAACTTCGCTTTCAGACAATATATTTTGAAGTTCATGCTCAGTGTCATATATATAAGCTTGCAAATATCGCGGTCTTCTCCCATCAATTGGCAATAAACTACCAATTTTATGATAAATTGAACCTTGAGCACGAAAGGTATAATGAGATCGAACATTAATTGACTCATCAACATGTACACCCATCGAAGTGAACACAAAGACATTGGTGTAAGCTCTGATGCTTTGCCTAAACTTTCTTCCTTCACTTGTTTGATCAGAAAATAGCCGAACCATTTCAGGAGGAGATTGTATCAAAGGCAGAACAATATTTCCTTTACAACAACACAAACTAAAGGTCTCTTGATGAAACAACATAGCTTGCCAATACAGACATCTTCTAACTGGGGGTAATTCGCAGTAAGGGATGCCCATATCCTCATAGAAATCTCTAGCTGAATTATGAATTATTCGCGGTCTTCTTATACGTCTTTGTTGTTGAACACTGTGCACAGGCGCCACTGGAGTAAACACATTCTCCATGTCGTGGTCTTCCTCATTTACATTCATCCTCACATCATTGATGGTCATATCATTTCCAATATTAAGACTCATGTTGGAGTTGCCAGTTTGTCTATGATTTAGCATAGGAAGATCATGCACACCTGATGTGTAAAACAAAAAAATTATGTCATCATAGATTAGTAGTTATGTGGACACCAACTTTAAAATAATATAATAGGTTTAATACCACGTATACATTGACCATGTAGCGGAAAATTCTGAACATCTTCGCTTATATGTGACCTATCCATCCGTGCAAGTTGTCTCACGTGAGTCAGTCGACGCCTTGAATATTGTGGACCATCATTATCAACATGTAACGATCTTGAAAAGTGTAAGTTTTCAGAGTAATCTTGCAACACCAATAAAGTGAAAGAAATAAGATTAGTTGAGGTTGTATTAACTGGTATTAAATCTCTATTATCCTCATAAAAAGGAGGTTTAGACATTTTATTCAAATATTAGGAGCAACATACATGGAGCAGGTTGACTTGTACCACTTGGTCCTAATTCTTCACATTGGTGGACATTTTCGCCTGCTAACACTGTTATGGGTATAAATTTAGAAATTTTTACATGAATTCAATCAATTAAGAAATGAAGAAACATTTTCAATAACAATTACCTCACTACCAGAATAATTACTATGACCGAAGACTTGGTGTCGTCGGTCTGTTTCCTAATATCGTCGGTGATAGTGTATATCCGACGACACATCGTCGGATATAGTATCGTCGGTAATACGCCGTCGGTGATACTATATCCGACGATGATTTAGGGTTATCGTTGGAGAAAATGTAAACTATATCCGACGATGTTTTATCGTCGGTCATAGTTTTTAACTATAACCGACGATGTCATCGTCGGATATAGTATTCTCCATGGTCAAAATGGTTGACTGTGGAGAAAACTATAACCGACGATGTAGACACATCTCGTCGGTTATAGTTAAAAATATTTAATTTTTTTTTGCAGGTTTTGGGTTTTATCCCAAAACCTGCATTCACAAAAAATCACGCTATCCATATATTGTTCAAATTGAAAATCAACAACCATTGAAACTATAGTACGTAGTAAATAAATAAATTAATAAAAACCGAAATCGTTCAAATCTGTATACATATGCGTAGTAAATAATGAAAATAAAAATTAAACCGACAATTAATTGTTCAAATGTAGGGGGGTCCTAGTCCAAGGTCTATGTGGTCAAACAGATTGGAGAAAGTTGGTTGGTCCTGGTCTGGCTGAGGCTGCGGCTGAGGCTGAGGCTGAGGCTGAGACTGAGGCTGAGGCTGTGGCTGTGGCTGTGACGCATCGAATAAGGGCGGGGGAGCCATCTGGATTCCAGATGCTTGCAACTGTGCATAACAATGCTGCATCCATGTCCCCATTTGCTGCTGATGTTCGAAATACCGTTTCTCCCGAGCAGCTTTCGCTTGCTCCATCTCCTCGTCCCGACGCCGTTGAGCTTCCATCTCCTCGATCCGACGCCGTTGAGCTTCCATCTCAATTGATTGCCTATGAAGCTGGTCCTGTAGCTCATTAGTCCTCGAAGATGATGATGATGATCCCGATCCACGAGAGAATTCAGGGGTATGCTTCAGCAGCCCTTGACCCCATTTTCCGGAACCCCTGCAGTAGAATGTGTTCTTCCCTGGAGGGATCGCAGTTGACATAATCCTGGCCCTGACGATCGGATCAGATCGATCAATCTGATCAATCGGGAGTTCCGCATCGGGGGTGTTGGGATAGAGCTCTCTCGCCACTTGAGTCAACACCTCCGGAATCGCCTCCTGAATTCTCGCCTAATTGACAAAGAACAATAAAATATTAATTAAAAAACACAATCTAAATAAATAAGAAAAAAGTTTATTTTGTTATAAGGACACTTACAGCATATTCGGGGGACTGCGGATACGCGTGCTGCATCGTATAGACGAGGGGATCCTCTTCTGGGTGGTTGGCCGCATCCTCGATGCAACCCGAGTATGATCTGGTCTAGGCATGATGATTTTTCGTGTTTTTGGCCCGGTTTCTTGTGTTGATTTCAGAAAGAGTCTGCGCGATTAATTCAACATAAAAAAAACATTCATTAGCCAAATAATTTAAGGGAATTACGATAAAACAAAAATAAAATCGATTGAAGGTTGCGTACCTTCAATTTCGGGTTGTTGAAGTGAACCACAAGCCATCGCCACTCGTACTCCCTATAACGAAACTCGCTAGGGGTACCCTCACGATCGTCCCCGTACTTTTTCCAATGCTTCTTCAGCTCGCCCTTCCACTCCTTATACCTATATATACCCATAAAATCAAGCGTTAGTAACTAACAACATTGTATGAACATAATCAAAAGAAACGAAAAAATTGAAACAAATGCCCGTCTGCAAACCTGCTCCCATGCACTTCATCCGCCCACGTGGGTCTAATGTCTTCATCCACGCGGAACCACCTCTGCAATGCATATATTTATATATATATATATATATATCAATAATATTAAAAATTTATTATTGAAAATTTTCATAATGAATATATAATTCAACTCACCGACAACCCATTATGCAGCTGATATTTGACGGCTTGGGGAACTGAATTCCAATTTTCCCACAACATTGGGACTCTATCCCGTATGAGGTTGACCGCCATCCCCGCGTACTTCCGAGTGACCATTCCCTCGATCACTTGCCCTCCATCCCCCCTCGGAATCATAACCTGGCCACCACCACTAGCCTGAATGGCGTCGTCCAGTAACTTGCCGACGACGGGGCCTCTGGTTCTCTTCTGTTTGGCACCGGGCACGATCTCGCCTATCACATATATATGTAGACGATTTTTTAAACATCAACACCTAATTGAATGTAAATATTAGGGAGTAAAAAGATATCAGTAATTAATATTTACCTGATTCGTCGGTGCGTTGTCCCGGAATCCTCGCATTCCAGAGATCTGCCGGGAAGGGTAAATACGCATATGCCTGCTCCGGGGTAGTGAACCCTAGCTGTCCCGGAAGAGGCATCCCGTCGGAATCGACGTTCGGTATCGTCGGGATTTCCGGCGGTAAGAATAAGGTAGACGGCGGGCATAGTCGCATCCTCGCCGATGACTGAGTGGATCCACCAGCCTCCTCGGAAGACTGAGGAGCTGTCTGGTGGATGACGGGGGAAGGGTCCTTGCGATGAATGTCCGGCATTCGGACCGAGGATTGAGTCGCACTATCCGTTTCCGGCGTGCGACTGACCTGATGAACCCTCCTCGCGCCTGAGGATCGAGCCGCCTCGGGCTGCTGCTGCTGAGGTTGTCCCTCGCCCATCAGCCGACGGTGTCGAGAGGTCAGCGGAAGACTGTAAGTGTTGGGGACGCTGGTGGATCCTGATGCGGACCGACTTCTGGTGCCATCAGGATCCCCAGCTCCCGAGCCCTCATCCCCACGTCCCGATCTCCCTCTCCCTCTGGACCTCCCCCTCGAAGTACTCGACCCGGTCCCTCGGGAAGGTCCGCAATTAAACCATTGCATCGTTGCTATAAAATTATAAAAATTAAAAATAATTCCTAATTCCTAATTTATCCATAAAATTATAAAAATTAATCCCGGTGCCATATATAATCCAATAATTTAAATATATATATATCAATAATTCCAATAAACCAAATAATCCAAATTCATGCAAATTTAACCTAAAATTCCAATCCATATATAATCCAATCCATATATAATCCATATATAATCCAAATTTAACCTAAAATTTCATTATGCCCATTATATATCAATACATGCATAAAATTCAAAAAAATCGAAATTTAACCTAAATTTAACATACATATTATTTACAAATATTCATGCAAATTTAACCTAAATTTAACATATTATTTACAAATATTCATGCAAATTTAACCTAAAATAACCTAAATTTAACATAAATTTAACCTAAAAATCAAAATTATTCTAATATAACTCAATACATGCATAAAATCCACAAATTCCACAACTATATCAATACATGCATCCACATTGACAATCAACACATTCCACAACGTAAAATCCAACCGAATTCAAAAAATTCGAAAATTTGAAATTAGGGATTTCAAACCTGTTTTTTCACTAATCGACGAGGGATTTGGCTTGAGGATCGATGGAATAGCACTTGACCTTCGATTGCTTGCTTCCAACACGAAGATTGCGTAGAAAATCGAGAGGAGGCGGAGAGGAGGCGACTGTTCCGGTTTGGGGCAGTTTCGTTTCTGCCCCAAATCGTACCCAGTTTCGATATAAAACTTAACTATATCTGACGAGTTAAGTAATCTCGTCGGATATAGTTGAACCGAAACTATATCCGACGAGATTTCATATGCATATCGTCGGACATAGTTTCGATTCAACTATATCCGACGAGATTTCATATGCAACTCGTCGGATTAGTTCCTCTATTTATTTTTCATTTATGCCGGCCGGTAAACTAATTAAATGTATAGTGTTTTAATATATATATATATTTATTAATAGTTAATTAATACGAAATTATTAATAGTTAATACGAAATTAGTAAAGCAAAATTATTTAATAATACGATCGATCGATATTAATTATTAATCGATCGGTTGTATTTTTTTCCCGATCGATCGACACAATTTAAAGTCGATCGATAATATGATCGAATAAAATTCATTTTACATTGCACGTTCTAAGTCAAAATAACATACATATATATATACACTAATTAATTAATTAAGGCGCATAATCAGAATCATCGCTTGAGTCTGACTCTGTTTCCGAGTTAATTTCAGGTAATATGTGTATGTCCTCGTCACTTGAGTCTTCATTCTCTTCATTTTGATTAACATCAAGAAGATTCGGTTGAGGAATTCGTACCACACTGTCCTGTCTCACATTATTAAGGCGAATTGTTGAGGTTTCAGGAATACCAGTTGCGTTCGGCTCTTGGTATGCACTGACTTCTTCATTATCCGAGGTCACACCAAGGGTTGAGGCACTGTATATGTTTCATGGAAGAACATGGTTAACCACTTTCCACGCGCCTTTATGCACAAGATCATCAAGATAGAACAATTGTTTCACCGCCGTGGCCAACACAAACAGATCATCTTCATACCAGCTTGTGGCAGTATTCACCGAAAAAATCCCGTATTGATCGGTCCTTGTGTTCTGAGGGTCGGTATCAAACCATCTACACTTAAACAAGTGCACGGTCATGCCTTCCCCATATATTAATTCGACAACTGAATGGAGAACACTGTAATAGTCAACTCCATTATGCCCACCATGCACCATTACCCCAGAATTCTGTGTTTTTCGTCTGACATATCTATGTTCACAAATAAATAGCACGCCATTTACCTTACACATAGGATAAACTCTGGAAGTTACCGGTTTCTGCTCCAAGAGCCTCAATTCGTGTGACCACTGAGGGATACCATCATCTTGTACATGATTCATCTGAAAATAATCATTTATTAACTTAACTATAAATAGGATGCGAGACATGCACGTAACATCGAACATATACAGGTCAATTTAAGTATCAACTTACCCAGTTGCCAAAATAGTTTGCGAACGTCTTGTTGTGGTACTCAACATCACCGGAAATAGCAGGGCAGTAAAGGTGCAAATTTTTCCAATATTGAACTTCTGGACAGTTAATCAATACCGACCAATGGGCAATGACTAGCTCATAAGGTTCCAACTTGTACGAGTTGGGCAACTTTCCAGAAACTTCAACATCATTGGAGATGATCGAAAGGTTGAACTGCCCTCCATCTACTCGCATAGCATGTGGAGGGTCCTCCAACTCTCCCAAATACAACTTGGTGTACGTTACGCACTCATGTGCAATATATGCTTCAGCGATACACCCTTCGGGTGCAGATTTGTTCATCACATAGTCTTTGTAGTCCCCTAATTGTCTGTAAATTGGTAATTACATATCGAGCATGTTAATTATGCTTATTGCAACAATAAGTGAATAAATAATATTAAAGATCGACATATATATAGCCAGATTCAGAAATGCACTACGTACCTTTCCATAGGATACATCCATGTGTAGTGTACTGGACCAGTAAACAACAATTGTTCCGGAAGATGGAGCATCAGGTGAGGCATGATGTCGAAAAAGTTTGGAGGAAATATCCTTTCGAATTTGCACATGATAAAAATGATGTCCTGTTGCATTTCCAACAAGTCCGATTTCTTCACTTCTCTCGTGCATAACTTCTGAAAGAATCTTGACAAAGCCACTAATGGCTCCACCACCTCTTTGGGCAGGTACCCTCGAATGAAAACAGGGAAGAGGCGTTGGAGCAGTATATGACAGTCATGACTCTTTAGTCCGTACATCTTGTTGTCTTTGAAGTTAACACATCGACTTATATTTCCGGCATAGCCTGAAGGATACCTGACATTACCCATCCAGCCAAAAATTTCACTCTTCTGGGCAGGCTTCACGGTAGAAGGAGCTTGAGGCATTTTTTTCTTCCCATCTCTCAACCACAAATGTTTTCGCAGTCCCATCCTTTTAAGATCAATGCGTGCCTTCGGGCCGTCTTTAGTTTTTCCCTCCCAATTCAACACTGTGCCGACCACACTCTCGCACACATTTTTCTCTGTGTGCATGACATCTAAGTAGTGTCTGATCAGCAAGTTTGACCAATAAGGAAGTTCCCAAAAAATACTTTTGTGTGTCCAAAATTTATACCTGTCGGGTTTGTCAGGTATTGACGCCACTATCTCAGGATGATTGCTTAGCTGCCCAAAATCGTATTCATTTAGCACTTCTAAGATTTCATCCCCCATCCATCTCCTCGGCTGCTCACCTGTTTCCACAGTCCCATCAAATGCCTCCATATCCTCCCGAAATGGGTGATCATGTGGAAGCCAACAATGATGTCGCATCTGTACAATCTTCCTGCAATGAGGTCTGCAACACTCAATCGTCATGCACTCTGGACAAGCCCTGTATCCCCTGGTAACGTTGCCCGACAACATCCCGCGTGCAGGAAAATCGCTAATGGTGCCAACAAGCATGGCATGCATCTGAAACATCTCATTTTTGAACTTGTCATAAGTGGGATGACCATGCTCACTCAAGTACTTAAGCTCCTGAATCAAGGGTCTCAGATACACATCGAGACACTTTCCTGGATAACCCGGCCCTGGAATGATCATAGTGAGCATATTGTATTCTTTCTTCATGCACATCCATGGAGGAAGGTTGTACGGTACCAAAATAACTGGCCATATACTGTATTGAAGACTCATGTTCCCAAAAGGGTTGAATCCGTCAGATGAAAGCCCCAGCCAAACATTTCGAACCTCTGATGCAAAATAAGAAAACTCATTCACCATGTGCTTCCAAGCCTCTCCGTCAGCAGGGTGTATAAGCGTATCACCGTCGGGCAAATTCCTCTCGGCCCACCATCTCATAGCTTCAGCCGTGTGTGCAGACATGAACAACCGTTCTAGCCTATCTATCAGGGGAAAATACCGAAGTATCTTCACAGCTTTCTTGTTTCCGTCTGGAGTCAACTTATACCTATCTGTACCACATACCGGGCATTCATCAAGGGATTCAAGATCATTCCCATAAGCATCTTCACCCCAGAAGAGAACACAATCATATCTACAAGCATGGATTTTGATGTAGGAAAAGGCCAAGATGTTTAAGGATCTGTCGCACCTTACGATGAGTGGTAGGAAGACGATGACCGGGGGGCAACAACGAACCAGACCACTTCAGCCAATCATCAACAGCCTTCACACTCATTTTGTTCTCCACTTTGAGCTTCATTACTCCCATAACACTTTCCAGAACAGTCTTATTACACCCGTTGTACAACGGGGTCTGTTGGAAGGCAATGAGGTTGTTGTACTTGTCCATACCAGCAGTGTTGACAGCTGTAGGTAATTGCTGGACTGGCTCAATATGAGGGAAGTCTCCAACGGCGGGAGGGATATCGATATCCGGTGCTTGAGAAAATATACCGCTCTCATGAGGAAACATATCGTTGATCAACCTTGTTGTTGGATCATTGGATGTACTGCCACTCTCAAAAAATTGTCCGTGATCATGTTGACCAACTGTTGAGCTCTCACCGTGATAAATCCAACATGTGTACTTATCCCAAAACCCGTTTTTCTTCAAGTGCTCCAATACTTTATCGATGTGAAAACGATATCGCTCGCTGCGACACTGACATTTCGTACACGGACAATAATGAATTGTCATCCCTCCACAATTAACCTTCACATATTCTACAAAACTTCTAATTCCACGGTGATATCTTACATCCCATCTTGGAAGACATATCCAACTCTTGTCCATCCTCAAAATTATAATTGCATGTATATATACCCATGATCTTATTAATTCAAATTTCATAACTACATATAAATATTTATTATTTTAATTCCCATAATTTTAATATATATATATACACACACGTACACCCTAACTATATATATATATAATCGATCACAAAAATCTAAATAAATATATATATATTTATATTCACAATAATCAAATTAAAATTAACAACAATTAATATATATTTACGATCAATCACGCATACGTACTCAAAATCAACCATTGATCAATTACTCAAACTCAAGAATCAAGTAATTAATTAACTCGATCGATCGATCCATCTATTCAACAAATTAAGCAATACATGCATGCACAACACACATATATATATATATATATTAATTAAGCACGTACTGTGACGACCCGGACCAGAATCAGCAATTTGATCAACTATATACGTGAGTTACTGCGTAGTCGCAGTTGTCCGACAGTTATTCAAATCGCCGAACTTGTTAACGACTAAATTATTGGCCGAGAATTGGAGTTGGGTCTCTTCTCGAGAGTCGTTGTACGTGTGATTACGAGTTCGTGGGCGGTTCCAGATCATTATTTGGACGACCGAGGAATTAATTATGAATATTTAAAGTTTCGACGGAAATGGATTTAAATGGCAGGTTTGTTCGCGACTAAATTATCGGACGAGAATTTGGCTTCGGATCCTTCACCGAAGTTGTTCAGAATTTAATTTCGAATTCGAAGGAACTTCCGGAGCATGATTTTGAGTTACGGAGTTTAAGTTGCGAATTTTGCCGTTTGTTGATTGTTTGGTTGATTTAATTATATGTTGTTTGGAACAGTTGACTTTTTATCCATTTGGCCGATGTGTTTGACTTCGGGTGATTATTGAAGAGTACGTCGAGACGAGTTTGTGGCCGCCAGAATTATCGGAATCAGAATTACGACGAGAAAGTTACGCTCGTTTGAAGTTTGTCGAAATGGATAATTATGAAGTTTCCGTTTTGGGAAAGGCTATAAATAGAAACCTGTTATTTTGGGCAAGTGTGTGACTTACCATTTTGGGAGGTTGACCGAGTTGACTGGGGAGAGAATGGCGACGGTGTCCACGGTGGTTCCACGGCGGCGATCGATTCCGGCCACCTTTTGGCTAGGGACTTGTCCCATAAGGTGCGCCTCGTCCTCCCGAGTCTGTTCCTAGTCACCCCACACGGCGAGGCTCGCCGGAAGTAGATGAATTTTCCGGCCAAAATGGAGGGAAAACTTGTGAATTCGGGTTCCATGTTTTACACCGATTCGAGCTACAATTTGGAATGGGCTTTGAAGCTCTCATCACTAGCAAGCTACCATGTAAGTTTGGAGTTCTAATTCATCTAGTGTATGGAGAATTTTGGAATTGAAATTTGTGTTCTAATTCGGTTTTGCTTGAAATTGGATGAGTTAGAGTTTGAATTGGACTTCGGTGCAGTTATGAAAGTTGCTCAGTGCATGATTTTGAGTGGAATAGGTGCAGCTCCGCCTTGAAATTCTCCGGTCAGCGGTGGCGCCGCCGTGGGCGGCGGTCAACGGTCAAAGTTTGACTTTTTTGGACTTTTGACAAGTTACATGTCATTTGACTCGAAATCGCGCCCCGATCGCAGTGGGGAGGTTCGTTTTTCGAATTGAGCGTCCGAAAGTAAAGCGAGGTATTGAGGTGTTATATATGGATTCTCGACGATTTGTCGACTTTGGATTACGTGTTACCGAGAACGTCGGTTTCTCGTGATTTGTTTATATTGTCGGATTATGACTTTGAATAATGGACTTTGTGAATAATCAGGGGTTCGTGATCGTTTGTTTGGCGAGGGACTTTCCGCCGGATCACGGGTTAACGCGTATCGCGTTACGCCAGTCTGTGAGTGGACATTTCTTTTCACGGATTGTTTGCGAGTCTTTATATACGTTTTATGAACTTGAGCATGCGTATGAGATTTCGGATTACATGAGCATGTATTTACAATTATATATATATATATATACGGATATACGTATACGAATAAACATATATAAGCATATTTACGAGATTACGATTATTATGAGCATGTGTTATATACGGTTGTGTTACGCATATGCATTTTTATGCTGTTTACTGTACATGCATCGAGATATTTGTGATTTGATTTTCACAGAGTACAGTCGTAGTTCATGTTGTTGTATCGATACACTCGCATCCCGGCTGATCCCCGAGGGTGCTTACCAGTAGGGGTACCGTACCTTGTGCCGATGTAGTTCCGGGTGGGTACTGGTTTCTGTACCTTGTGCCGATGTAGTTCCGGGTGGGTACAGATGTCTGTTTCTTGTGCCGATGTAGTTCCGGGTGGAAACAGATACCCTGACCAGAGGCATTTCTGGCTCGAATCACGTGTGGGTCTGGGATCCCGTGATTCGGACTGTTCTAGCACGGACGTGTCCATGAGTGGCCCCGTGGGATTTTACTTGCATGCTCTGTACACTGGAGGATTATGGTTTACCTCGCGTATTTTATTATATTTATTCATTCGACTCGAATATGTTTTTATAACATATATTATTTGGTGAAAGACATTTATTTTCGTCCACTCACTCTAACGTGTTTATTGTCTTTCCCCTGGGTTTTTCGGTTTCCGTGCCCAGTTTGCAGTTCAGGCTCTGGTGTCGCACGTCGTGGTCGGAGGCATAGTGCTCGAGCTAGTTTGTTTCATCCAGTAGGTTTATTGTTCTACCTACTGTGGTATGCGTATACGATCATATATTAGATGTCGCTCTGAGCTTCCTATTGAATACGTTATCCGATTTTTACACTGGATTTCAGTAAAGTATATATATATATATTTACTATTTTACTTTACTGTTGATATATTGAGAAATCCGGATGGGATTGGTGCCCACGGTTTGCTTTTTATGGCATAGGATGAAGTGTATTTTCTGCGTGCAGGTAATGGCAATTCTACGTTAGTAACGAAACTCTGCCCAAATTTTGAAAAGTTTTTGTTGGTTCGTGTTTTCGAAGGGGTTTGATTCCGATTTAGGAAGCTAAATCGGGGTTGGGTCCTTTCAGCTTGGTATCAGAGCATTAGGTTGTCAGATTCTGTAGACTCTTGTAGTCGTGTTTACTAAGGATATTTGAGAATGTACAGCATGTCTGGAATGGTGACCCGACCGGCCGGCGGATAATCATCAATATTCCGGGTGTTGTATACTTTCAAATATTTGAAGTTCCATGATTACGTTCCACTTGTTGTGAACGATATTGTATTCATTAGGATGCCTCCTGACGTGCTTTCCGTGTCGTTTTGGTTGTGGATCCTGTTGAGGATCAATCGACGCGCGATTTGCCAGAGAACAGTGGATTCAGATGAGTATTCAGAGTTCAGAGAATTGTGTGGCACGGTTTTCCTGGGGATGTGTATATGAGCGTCTATATGTTGCCTCAGAGCTGAGATTTGTGGCAGTGATGTTTGTCTGATTCAGATTATTGTGTTTGGTGGGCTGATATTGTGTGAGTTCCAGTTGCAACTCCACGGCCTACATTCAGGGTGTTGTTTATGCGGTAACGGTTTTATCAGGCTACCCAACAATTGAATGTGGAGTGTTTACCCACCTGAGGCAGAGATGCATTGTTCCTATGTTGTTTCGGTTTGCGCGAGTTAGGTGACTTCAGAAGAAGCAGTGCATGAGGTTCGAGATGAGTTTGAACTTGAGCATCAGAGAGAGTCTGATTGATATGCCTCGAGATTTCCGTGAGGAGCTTAGTGTGCTGCACTCAGTGGCAAGGCTAATGAAAAGGAAATGTGTACGCGGTTTTTTTTGATGTGATGGTTTGAGGGAAGTGGACTTAGTCGAGTTTTTGATGTGGTTGTGTTCCGATATTTCGGGATCAGTGACGTCATCAGACTGTGGCCTTTTCGATTATGTTGAGGATCCTCTGCTGATCCGTTTGACGATGGCGGAGATCACAGTGTAGCGGATTTGCTCCTGTGGCATGTGTTAGGACGGTCGTTGGTGATCCTTTCACGCAGCAGGTGTTGCGGTGATTTGTGTTCGAGGAGTACCCTCAGTTGCTGTTTCGGTGGCCAGGTGGGTCACGTTGTGAGGGAGCGCCCTCAGCCAGCTATGTTTGCGGTTCGACAGCTCAGAGTTTACGAGGAGATCCTTATGTTGTTCCTGAAGTCTGATCAATGTACCCTTTTGACGAGTTATTCAGTAAGTCGCATTTGACATGGGCGGCTAGTTGGGCATGTTAGAGTTCGTGCCATGACCTTGTTTGAGGACAGACTTTTCTCTGAGGTTGCTGTTGTTTGGTATCTGTGGCTGTTGTACCTGCATCTCACTTCCGAGGCTTTGGAGAGTGTTGTATCCATCCGGAGGTTGCGAGATCCTTGTTGGAGGATATGGTTTAGCCGTGAATCTGTTATAGCTGGATATTGTGGTTTTGGTGCGCTTGTGGGTATGGACTTACTGACGATGCATTTGGCTGTGTTCGAGTGCCTCAAGGAGGAGGTGGTGTATCGACGACTAGATTTTCCCCGGAATACTGTCTTGCGGTGATAGTTGAGCGGATGATGGAGACGAGTTATGTTGTTTGCTTAGCACATGTTGTGGATACTATGGTTTCTGTACCTGACATTCGTGACATTGAGGTGGTTCCCG
The DNA here is from genome assembly GCA_946800695.1 of Geum urbanum. Lineage (NCBI taxonomy): Eukaryota > Viridiplantae > Streptophyta > Magnoliopsida > Rosales > Rosaceae > Geum > Geum urbanum. The sequence goes on along the minus strand of OX327008.1, from coordinate 265,767 downwards.
AGTTTCCAGATGTGTTTTGGAGGAGTTACCAGGTGTTCCTCCAGTTCGGGAGACTGACTACACCATTGAGCTTGTACCAGGCGCCGGACTTATTTTACCGGCATCTTGTTGTTCGGAGCTAGCGGAGCTGATGGATGGAGCTATTGTTTCGACTCCAGGATTTGCTGGAGGAGATTTCAGGAGACTTCGTGCGATCCCACATATTTGTGTGGTGTGCTCTTGCATTGTTTATACGGATGTTGGACGATTTGACGAGGTGGTGCATTGACTATCGGAAGCCCGATTTGCTTCAGAGGAGAGTGAGTATCCTCCGCTTCAGATTGACGATTGGTTGATCAGCTTGTGTGAGCTTCAGTCTTTTCGAAGTTTGATTTCGGGACTGGATATTATCAGTTGAGGTTTGATGAGTCAGATGTGGCTATGTGGCTTTCGGATCTCGGAGCAAGCATCTGGAGTTTTTGGTCACGTTGTATGGTTAACCAATGCCTCCGTAGATCGTGTGGACTTGATGGACCATGTGTTCAGACGGTTTCTGGACGAGTTGCGGTCATGTTCGTTGGCAATGTCCTGATGTACTCCGAGAGTGTGGGCCAGCACCTGAGACAATTATGAGTGGTTTTGCGGACTTCGCAAGATGGTCAGCTGTTTGTGAAGTTCAGCCAGTGTGAGTTTTGGCCGATTAGCGTGAAGATTTTGGGCTGTGTGATGCTATCCGAGGGAGTTGGCGTGGATCCTGATCAAATGGAGGCCATGTTGATTTGGGATTGCCCTACTATCGTACTGGAGATCCAGAATTTCTCTTGAATTTGGCAGGCTATTACCGACGGCTTGTACATGATTTTTCCGGATTGCCACTCTACTTTCCGGATTGACGAAAAGGTGTCAAATTCGAGTGGTTCGATGCACACGAGGAGAGTTACTTACTCCTGCAGGATGGTTGACCGTTGCTTCGGTTTTGTCCTTACTTGGCGACCGCGACGAGTTCGTGGGTTATGGTGATGCATCAAGATTTGGGTTTGGCAATGTTTTGATGCTGTGTAGCAGAGCGGTGGCTCATGATTCCAGGCAGTGGAACTTTGTGTAGCTACGTATCAAGTGTATGATATTGGGTGTAGCTGTTCTTGTGTTAGCATCAGAGAGTTCTAGACACTACAGCTATGGCGTGCAGCGCGGTGTAGGATGTACACTGATCACTTGAGTTTCATCCACTTGCATTTTCGGCCAGATTTGGGCTTGAGGCAGTGTAGATGGATGGGGTCGATTCACGACTATGGATGCACCTTTGAATTTGTTCAGGAAAGGTTAGAGATTGTGCATTGACCATCCGTCTGAGATGTTGTTGCTGATGCATCCAGCCGAGAGTCGGGGTTTCAGTGTTCCATGTATGTGTGGCTCAAGTTTCCGTGTTAACCGAGTTGTGGGCTACGAGAGCTGAGTTTGAGTATGATGATGTTGAGGCTCGTGGTTTTGCACGCATTTAGCGCTAGTGATACGGAGACGTGTCTGATACTTCGAGTTTACTACTAGTGACGCAAAATGAAGAGCAATGTAGCAGCCTATGTGTGCTGATGCCACATTTGTCGACTGGTGATGGCTAGGAGGCAGAGACTTGCTGAGATGTGTCAACCATTTGAGATTTCCGGTTAGACGTGGCGGTTGCTGCTGTGATTGTGTGTGTTTGTACACTTTGGTTTGTGATACCAGTTGTTAGGCCTTGTGGACCATTTGATGAACTCAGTACAGTTCCTTGTACTTTCGGTGACGAATTTAGTGGCAGGCTGGTATAGCCGTGTTTGACGGAGGTTGTTCATTTCCGCGGTGTACCTGTGTCCCAGTTCGCCGATCGAGGTAATCAGCTACAACTATGTGTTGACGAGCTTTGTAGCGAGCATTGTGGACCAGATTACGAGTTAGTACCAGTTCTTATCCTCGGATTGGCGGGCGATCTTTGAGGATTATTCAGGCCTTGAAGGGCATATTGTGAACTTCGGTATTGCAGTTCCGGAGGATTCGGGACCAGCAGTTTCACTTGTATGAGATTGCTTACAGTATCAGTTGGTTGACTGCTATGATTTTGATGTTGCATGATGTCGTTTTGAGGACGATGTTGTACTCCATTGTGTTGGAGTGAGTTGGGTTGAGTTTGAGTTGGCATTTGATTCTGATTTTGTGGAATGTGTTACCACAGACTGTCAGGTTAGCGGAATGGATTGATTATTGCCCGAGTTCAATGTTTGAGCTATACTGATATGAGTGTGAGAGTTATATTAATGTGTGAACTGAGTTGTGAATTAGCACGTTGTTTTGATTTGTATGTGGCCATAGGCGAGTTTGTGTTATGTCGTATGGTTCGGCACCGCCTATAGTGTTGGCTTTTGTGTGTGTGTTGTGTTCCGTGTGGCGGAACTGTGTTTTAGATGTGTTACGTGTGGTGTACCCTACCAGTTCCTTATATAGGAACACTTGGCGATTGTGGGGAGCCAGTTCAGATTTGTGATTTGAGGGTACAGGGATTTCAGCACGGAGTTATCTCCTATTGTGGAGTTTGTGATCAGAGTTGTTCAGTCGACATTGTCGCTGGAGAGTTGAGCAATATGCAGTGGCAGTGCTCCTACCTTGCAGTCAGCAGACTCAGAAATTTCGAGGTCGAAATTTTTCTAAGGGGGGTGGATTTGTGACGACCCGGACCAGAATCAGCAATTTGATCAGCTATATACGTGAGTTACTGCGTAGTCGCAGCTGTCCGACAGTTATTCAAATCGCCGAACTTGTTAACGACTAAATTATTAGCCGAGAATTAGAGTTGGGTCTCTTCTCGAGAGTCGTTGTACGTGTGATTACGAGTTCGTGGGCGGTTCCGGATCGTTATTTGGACGACCGAGGAATTAATTATGAATATTTGAAGTTTCGACGGAAATGGATTTAAATGGCAGGTTTGTTCGCGACTAAATTATCGGACGAGAATTTGGCTTCGGATCCTTCACCGAAGTTGTTCAGAATTTAATTTCGAATTCGAAGGAACTTCCGGAGCATGATTTTGAGTTATGGAGTTTAAGTTGCGAATTTTTCCGTTTGTTGATTGTTTGGTTGATTTAATTATATGTTGTTTGGAACAGTTGACTTTTTATCCATTTGGCCGATGTGTTTGACTTCGGGTGATTATTGAAGAGTACATCGAGACGAGTTTGTGGCCGCGAGAATTATCGGAATCGGAATTACGACGAGAAAGTTACGCTCGTTTGAAGTTTGTCGAAATGGATAATTATGAAGTTTCCGTTTTGGGAAAGGCTATAAATAGAAACCTGTTATTTTGGGCAAGTGTGTGACTTACCATTTTGGGAGGTTGACCGAGTTGACTGGGGAGAGAATGGCGACGGTGTCCACGGTGGTTCCACGGCGGCGATCGATTCCGGCCACCTTTTGGCTAGGGACTTGTCCCATAAGGTGCGCCTCGTCCTCCCGAGTCTGTTCCTAGTCACCCCACACGGCGAGGCTCGCCGGAAGTAGATGAATTTTCCGGCCAAAATGGAGGGAAAACTTGTGAATTCGGGTTCCATGTTTTACACCGATTCGAGCTACAATTTGGAATGGGCTTTGAAGCTCTCATCACTAGCAAGCTACCATGTAAGTTTGGAGTTCTAATTCATCTAGTGTATGGAGAATTTTGGAATTGAAATTTGTGTTCTAATTCGGTTTTGCTTGAAATTGGATGAGTTAGAGTTTGAATTGGACTTCGGTGCAGTTATGAAAGTTGCTCAGTGCATGATTTTGAGTGGAATAGGTGCAGCTCCGCCTTGAAATTCTCCGGTCAGCGGTGGCGCCGCCGTGGGCGGCGGTCAACGGCGGTCAACGGTCAAAGTTTGACTTTTTTGGACTTTCGACAAGTTACATGTCATTTGACTCGAAATCGCGCCCCGATCGCAGTGGGGAGGTTCGTTTTTCGAATTGAGCGTCCGAAAGTAAAGCGAGGTATTGAGGTGTTATATATGGATTCTCGACGATTTGTCGACTTTGGATTACGTGTTACCGAGAACGACGGTTTCTCGTGATTTGTTTATATTGTCGGATTATGACTTTGAATAATGGACTTTGTGAATAATCAGGGGTTCGTGATCGTTTGTTTGGCGAGGGACTTTCCGCCGGATCATGGGTTAACGCGTATCGCGTTACGCCAGTCTGTGAGTGGACATTTCTTTTCACGGATTGTTTGCGAGTCTTTATATACGTTTTATGAACTTGAGCATGCGTATGAGATTTCGGATTACATGAGCATGTGTTTACAATTATATATATATATATATATACGGATATACGTATACGAATAAACATATATAAGCATATTTACGAGATTACGATTATTATGAGCATGTGTTATATACGGTTGTGTTACGCATATGCATTTTTATGCTGTTTACTGTACATGCATCGAGATATTTGTGATTTGATTTTCACAGAGTACAGTCGTAGTTCATGTTGTTGTATCGATATACTCGCATCCCGGCTGATCCCCGAGGGTGCTTACCAGTAGGGGTACCGTACCTTGTGCCGATGTAGTTCCGGGTGGGTACTGGTTTCTGTACCTTGTGCCGATGTAGTTCCGGGTGGGTACAGATGTCTGTTTCTTGTGCCGATGTAGTTCCGGGTGGAAACAAATACCCTGACCTGAGGCATTTCTGGCTCGAATCACGTGTGGGTCTGGGATCCCGTGATTCAGACTGTTCTAGCACGGACGTGTCCATGAGTGGCCCCGTGGGATTTTACTTGCATGCTCTGTACGCTGGAGGATTATGGTTTACCTCGCGTATTTTATTATATTTATTCATTCGACTCGCATATGTTTTTATAACATATATTATTTGGTGAAAGACATTTATTTTCGTCCACTCACTCTAACGTGTTTATTGTCTTTCCCCTGGGTTTTTCGGTTTCCGTGCCCAGTTTGCAGTTCAGGCTCTGGTGTCGCACGTCGTGGTCGGAGGCATAGTGCTCGAGCTACTTTGTTTCATCCAGTAGGTTTATTGTTCTACCTACTGTGGTATGCGTATACGATCATATATTAGATGTCGCTCTGAGCTTCCTATTGAATACGTTATCCGATTTTTACACTGGATTTCAGTAAAGTATATATATATTTACTACTTTACTTTACTGTTGATATATTGAGAAATCCGGATGGGATTGGTGCCCACGGTTTGCTTTTTATGGCATAGGATGAAGTGTATTTTCCGCGTGCAGGTAATGGCAATTCTACGTTAGTAACGAAACTCTGCCCAAATTTCGAAAAGTTTTTGTTGGTTCGTGTTTTCGAAGGGGTTTGATTCCGATTTAGGAAGCTAAATCGGGGTTGGGTCCTTTCACGTACCTATATATAATGCGCATGAATCATCCCGAACTCATTGTCGACATCACCCAAAGATCGATTTCAGAGCATTTGTTGAAAAAATGGAAAGTTTTTTGAATGACAGATCGAGCTGCTGCCCAGATCTGAAATAAGAAACTATAACCGATGATATGAAAAAATCGTTGGTTATAGTCCAAAAATTTCGTCGGACATAGTTGAAAACTATGACCGACGAGTTTCCGGCGACTATAACCGACGACATGAAAATCTCGACGGTCAAAAAACTATAACCGACGAGATAATCATGTCGTCGGTTATAGTTTACTATATCCGACGAGATCCCTTCTCGTCGGTCTGTTTTCCGGCAACAAGTCGGATATAATGGTTCTGCTGGTAGTGCCTTGATCAAACTGGGATTGATAATCATGATCAATTTCAACTACTGGTCGCTTTCCTCGAGCTTGTTCACGACGCCTTGTCAGATACTCTTGACGCTGAGAATAAGTCATCGACTCTCGCCATTGACGATGGCGAGCACGTGCACGGCTCATTTGATCCATTTTATGAAAGTAAATGTATGTTATAAAAAGTCGTTGAAGATATCCTTCAGATAGTTGCAGCGATATGGTCCTTACATATCTCATCCATCTGCAACCATGAGAGTTTTAAAACAGGACAACAACACCATAACACAATCAATTAATAAATGTAATTAAAGGTACATGAGTTTAAAGTATAGAAAGCAACACAGCTTAGAAGATCATACATAGATGCAGCAATATGGTCCAGGCTATATTGCAAACTTTTGTTACTTCTATAGTCCTATTCCACAATATGGTCTGTGCAATAACTTATTAAGAACGGAATTAAAAGATACAACATTCCGCAACATCGTCGAACTGGCCAAACAGAGAAAGAAGTTGCTATGAAGACATATAAAGAAAACAGTGAGTATAAAAAAAGAATGTTAGTTCTGCCTCAAGAAAACAGAATGTTATAGCAGATAGCTAAGTAACTTGAAAAAAAAAAGAAATTAAAAAATTAAAGATAAGTAGAAGTGCCTAAGGCAGTTGGGGAGGTAGAATATTCAAATACCCCTCCTCTCGGTATAAGTTTTTCAATTCCAAATTAAACTGTTTGAGGATAAAAACGGAAGAATAAATATGAAACCTTGATAGCCAATCCCCAAATCACAAACATCCACTTCCAAACAAAGAAAAACATGAACACCAGACTACATTAGTTCGTCAATAAATAGAATTGCTGCATTAAAACACTAACAGAAACCAACTCGGGGCACATTATCAAAGTAATAATTTTCACTATCACAAAGTACATAAAAGACTATAATAGGATGCATAAGTGAAGCAGAGAAAACAGGGGTGGCCATGCAGGAACTGATACCAAAATCAGATTTTAAATAATTAAATAAGAAAGACATACAAATAAAAGGGATATGAGAAATAGATATCTTACATGCAGAAGAAGATGGTTTGGAGTGAGAGGTAGAGTCTGTTTGTCAATAATGAGATTGCCAGTGAAAGTGTAGAGTGAATTGTTCAGTTGTTCACACTGTAGTTCTCTTGCAATTAGAAGAAAAAGAATAATAATTACACCATGTTCAGCTAATAATTACACCATCTATTTAAAATTTTACGAAGTTGAAACAATGGTTCATGGATCATTCCCGGCATTCAATCTACACATAGTTATTCTTCTTCATAAACTATACCAATGATGTTATAAACTCAATGACATACTTCCAACTATGTCAAAACCAAGACAAAAACAAAATTTCAGACCATCTCAGCCACTGCCCAACAGATTGGACAATACAAAAGAATGGTTCCGGAATAATCACCGGAGACTCGTCTTGTCAAACACCTAAACAATTACTTAGCAACAATATTAAAGCAATTCATTTCTATCCCACACCAAAATCTCTCACAAATTTCCAATTTTCCTAGAGCACGATCTAACTCATTTTAACAATGATCCAGCGAATAACCTCACTCTATCTTACTGCAAATCCCAAACCTAAACGTTTTTATCTCCACATTAATGGTAACCATTTCAATCATGGGCTAAAACCCAATTCTTGTCAAAATCCAAAACCAACGGTAGCTAATTTTTACATTGACAACCCACCATTCACCACATTCCAACCCATCTGTGATTCCACGAAACCAATCATCTCTATTAATTAAGCACCAACATCAAATAAAACCAAACTTCACGGTACCATCCAAACCTTTTAGCACAAAACTTCAACATCAATTACCTCTTGAATCAATCAAGACAAAACGTCGTCCTCACTTGCCAGGTGCTGGCTCCGCAGGGGCAAAATCACTGACGGACGAAAGTAAAGAGAAGAGGGAGAGATTGTCAAGACTGAATGCAGTGTCCCTCTCTGAATAACCTCTCTAGTTCTCTCTCTCGCGCCGTCTTCATCTCTCTCACTCTTTCACGTTCCTTTTTTTTGGTTCTGTAGTTGTTGGAAGTAGATGAAACTGCAAGGGGAATGATTACTTAAATGGGCTTTAGTTCAATTTTAATCCTTTAGAAATTAGAGGACAATTTTCGGTATTTCAGAAATTTAACCTTAAAGACTATTTGCTTAATTAATAGAGATTCAAAGCCACCTTAAAGATCACCTTAAAGAATCAAGCACGATCTACTCCATCACCGTCTATGAAACTGAATTGACTACCAAATCGAAGTCAAAAAGTCACCGATAGGGTTGGTAAACAATAGGCGTTGTCAAGTTCTACTGCTACACTCCAGTACAGTAAGACATATGTATGCGTTTAGTTCTCTAAAATTGAAACTAAAACTGCACATTAAAAACATTCGAGTTTACCTATTCACTCAAAACTTCTTGTAGATGAGAAGTGTCTTTTTATATACTGTTTATCACCTCTGAAGTGGTCGCTTCCTGCGAATAAAAAAATCCAACTTCTTGTCTAAGAACAGCTTCCAATTACTTGTATCGAATGTTGAGCATCTGCCTCTCACTTGTTTTGCTCCAATAATAACCTTCTGCAACCATCAATTAGTAACAGTTCCTTTAGGGACCTGGATCTCACTTTGCTTATAACGAATCATACACCAAACTTCAGAATCCAACCCAAGTTTCTTTTGGATATCAATTAGAACTACTATAAGCTAAATGTCTTATTTTGAAATTAAGTAGGGGATCCCTTGAAATTTAGGAGTGACAACATCAAGACGTGTACTTCAAATTGAATAAAAACAAACCTGGTTGTTCCACTTCTCTTTGTTGCACAATTGTTCCACTTCTCTCTTCTGATATGGATTCACTGTCTTTCTTCCTCTTTCTTTCAGATTTCCGAACAGCCAAAAGAGGCTAGGGAAAGTGAAACTGATTTCAAATCCATAACTTAACTACTATTAATAGTAGAATACAGTGTTAGACAATAGCTAGAGCAGGGACCAAATCCTATATATATAGTGCTTAAGGTTTATGTCTCCCATAAAGACACTAAACCTTAACCTATGAGGATACTATCTCAACGTACAATAAGGATTATAACACAAGTAATGTACAATAAGGTTTACATTCTCCCACTGGACATTAACTTGTTTGTAAACCACATAACTGGCAACCGTAATCATCCAGTCAATCAAAACCTTGTGTTTTTCAGCAAAGAACTCTGGAAAGACAGACTCTCAACAGAGAATCAGCACTCCAAAATCACTTCACATACACTACAGATCACAACAATAATGCAGTACATAGACCAAACAAAACTGAATGAAGTAACGTGTTCCAAGACTGTGGAATACACACTTACAAGGTCCACTGTAATGTCTGCCCTTAAGCAGATTACTGAATTAACAATATAGAAGAAAACTGAACCTTCTATAACATTTTGCTGTTCCAAACTGAATTAAGTACACATACTTTAACAGCAAAACTGAACTGAACTGAACTGGTATTTACAGAAGAAAACTGAACCTTCTGTAACACCCTTTGTTGTATCAAAACAAATCAAGCATATAACCATACACTTTTCAGCAAAGCAAATTGAAAATGAAGTAAACTGAATTTTATTAATGAAAGTTTTGTATTACAATATATTATGAAAACTTATACATTTGAGAAGACCGAAACCTGAACACTACAAAACTGTAGTTATCTCAACAAGCTTTACAGATTTCAGCTCACTCCCACTAATTTACTGAATCAAGACCTTCAAGTACTCCCATATTTTTGACATGTTCCTGAAAAGGAGCAACTGCCAATGCCTTTGTCAAGGGATCTGCCAGCTGAAACGAGGTTCCAATCTTAACCACCTCAATTTCATCATCCCTAATGCTTTCCCTGATAGAGTAGTACTTAATGTCTATATTCTTTGAAGCTGTAGATCTCTTGTTGTTTTTAGCAAAGAAAACTGCAGCTGCATTGTCACAGAAAATTCTTACTGGCCTTTTTATTGATTCTACTATGTTTATTTTCTTGATAAAGTTTCTAAGCCACAAAGCCTGACCAGTCGCCTCATGAATAGCAACATACTCAGCTTGCATAGTAGAAGTAGCAGTTAAGCCTTGCTTAACAGTTCTCCACGAGATGGCACCTCCTGCCATCATGAAGATATAGCCAGAAGTGGATTTAAGATCATCAAGATCTGATTTATAGGATGCATCACAGTATCCTATTAATTCCAAATCTTGATCTTGAATTTTCCTGTAAGTTAACATGTATTATGATGTTTTCTTTAAGTATCTCAACACCTTTTTACCAGCTACCCAATGATCTAGGCCTGGATTTGATTGAAACCTTGACAGAATGCCTACAGCAAATGTTATGTCAGGTCTAGTACAGACCTGAGCATACATTAAGCTGCCTATTAAACGTGCATAAGGTTTCTTGTCCATTTCAGCTTTCTCCAACACATTCTTGGGACACTGTCCTAGATGAAATTTATCCCCTTTAGACATAGGTGACACGCCTCCCTTACAAATTTCCATAGAGAATCTACTCAACACTTTGTTGATATAATTTCTTTGAGATAAACCTAGCAAGTGTCTTTCTCTATTCCTTTTGATTTCAATACCCAACACATAACTAGCCTCACCCATATCTTTCATCTCAAATTCTTAAGCAGGAAGGCTTTGGTATCTCTTAATAAATTCTGGTCACTACTAGCCAACAAAATATCATCAACATATAGTATTAAGAAAATAAATCTGCTCCCACTGATTTTTAGATAAATGCATTCATCAACTTTGTTTTCCACAAAACCATGAGAGCTTATTACTGAATCAAACTTTAAATACCACTGTCTTGATGCTTGTTTAAGGCCATAAATTGATTTTCTCAACTTACAGACCTTGTTTTCATTCCCAGTGATCACAAAACCTTCTGGTTGGTTCATGTAGATTTCCTCACTTAATTCTCCATTCAAAAACGCTGTTTTAACATCCATTTGATGAAGTTCAAGGTCAAAATGAGCTACTAAGGCCATTAGAATCCTAAAGGAATCTTTGGTTGATACAGGTGAAAAAGTCTCAGTATAATCAACTCCCTCTTTCTGTGTGAACCCTTTCGCCACAAGTCTTGCTTTATATCTATCAATCTTCCCTTGTGAATCTCTCTTAGTTTTAAAAACCCATTTGCATCCTATATGTCTGAAGTTATCTCCTATATCCACTAAGTCCCAAACCTGATTGTCAGACATAGATTTTAACTCTGCAGTCATGGCTTTATGCCATTTATCTGCATTCACGGATAGTACAGCTTGTTTGAAAGTCAGTGGATCACTTTCATCACCTAACATGTGTTCATGAATTTGCTCAATATCAAAAACAGTTTCATAGATATCAGGAATGGCAGGTTTTCTGACTCTTTCTGGCCTTCTTAGTATGACTTGAGGTTCATTAGGGACAGGTTCCAGATTTTCTTCATTAAGAATTTCTAAAGCCTCAAGTTGTGGTAAAAAAATATCTTCAGGGACATGCTCATTGTTAACATGATTAAATTGATCAGTTACGTTTTCTGGTTCAACAATAGTTGACTCATAGTTCTCAGGGGCCCATTGTTCACTCCTAAAAGCAGGGATGTAAGTAAACCATGTTTCAAAATTTTCTGAGTCTACAGTATCCAGTACTAACCCATCTGACGCATCAGCCTCATAATCATTGATTTCATTAATAAATCTGGCCTTGTTAGTCTCTAGAATTCTTGTTGAACCCTTAGGAGAATAGAATTTAAATCCTTAGAATTTTCTGGATAACCTATGAAAAACACACTGATAGTTTTCTGGTCAAGCTTCAACTCATTTGCGTTATAGATTCTGGCTTCTGCTCTGTAGCCCCATACGTGAAGGTGATTGAGACTTGGTTTTTTATTAAACCATAGTTCATATGGAGTTTTGGCCACTGACTTGCTAGGTGTTCTATTACAAATATAATTCGCAGTTCTCAATGCTTCCCCCACAAAAATCTTGGTAAACCAGACCTAGCAAGCATGCTTCTGACCATGTTAATTAAAGTTCTATTTCTTCTCTCAGCAACTCCATTTTGTTCCGAAGTGCCAGGAGTAGTATATTGAGCTTTAATCCCACATTGCTCTAAAAACAGTGCAAAAGGCCCTTTCCTTTGACCATACTCAGTGTACCTTCCATAATACTCTCCTCCTCTATCAGACCTTACAACTTTGATTTCTTTATTAAGTTGTTTTTCTGTTTCTGTTTTGAAGATCTTAAAACAGTCCAAGGCTTGAGATTTTTCTGAAATCAGGAAAATATAACAAAATCTGGAAAAATCATCAATGAAGGTGATGAAGTAATTATTTTTACAGATGGTTTGATGCTTAAAGGGACCACAGATATCAGTATGAATTAGCTCTAATAGATTCTGACTTCTTATTGACCCTTTCTTTCTCTGATTTGTGAATTTTCCTTTTATGCAGTCTATACAATCACCAAAATCATCAAAGTTCAAGGCAGGAAGCAGGTTTTCTTTGACTAAAAATTGCATTCTTTCTTTAGAGATATGTCCCAATCTTTTATGCCATAAAAATGATGAAGTTTCAGAAAATCTCTTCCTTTTATTCCCAATTCTTCGTTCTGTTGCATAAACCTCAGCATCTAGTGAACAATTTAATACCCAGTAACCATCAATTAAGGTTGCATCGATCTCCAAACAGAATTAAATCATGAAAGAAATCCATCTTATAAATGCTTCCAGAAAAAGTATGCCCTGGAATGGCTACAAAAGAGGATCCTGAAATCAAATTTCTTTTGAATGAAGGAATACAAAACACCTTTTCCAAAACTAAAACATAACCAGAAGAAAACTTTAGTCTTATTTCTCCTACTGCTTTGACTGCCACTCTATTGTCATTTCCTGAACAAATTTTGACTTCATCTTTATTTGGTGATCTCTTTTTTATCAAGCCCTGCATAGAAGTAATGATGTGTATTGGTGATGCAGTATCAAAACACCATGCGCCAGAAGGAAAGGAAACCAAATTTGACTCAATGTAAAACACACCAGAATTTTTACCTTTCTTAGCCAACCATTCCTTAAATCCTCTACAGTCCTTCTTCACATGACCCTTCTTTTGACAGAAATAACAGTTGTACTCAAAATGTTTTCCTTCCACTTGATTTTCCTTCTTAAAATTATTTGTGGTTTGAACAGGAGGTTTAGAAGTAGAAGCAGTACTGGTTTTAGTCTTAGGTCCCTGAAAAGGCTTGTGTTTCTTCTTAAATTGACCCTTAGACACATAGTTTACCGAAATACTCTTCCCCTTTTTAATTCTGGACTCCTCTTGAACACAGAAGGCTATTAAGTCATTCAAACTCCAAATTTCTTTGGTGGTGTTGTAGTTACTTTGGATCTGGTGATAATCATCAGGTAATGAAAGCAGAACAAGGTGAACAAGCAGCTGATCATCTACCGGAATGTTTAAAACCCTTAGTTTCCCAGCAACATAACTACTTTTCAGAATATATTCTCTAACACTGCTTTTCCCATCAAATTTCATAGAGATTAACATAGTCAGAAGGTTCCCAATTTCAGCTTTATCTGCTAGTTTATACTTATTCTCTATGTTTTCCAAAAACTCCCTAGCAGACTCAGCCTCTTCAATACCTCCCCTAACTATATCAGACATTGACCTCTTCATAATCATTGTAGACAACCTATCATGTTCATGCCAGATCCTACTTTTCTTTTTCTGTTTAGGTGTTGATTCTTCAGACAGTTCTGGTGAAGATTCTCTTAACACATGATCATAGCCTGCAAAACCTAAACACATCTCTATGTCTTCCTTCCACTTTCTAAAGTTTGAACCAGTAATTTTCTCAATTTGGTTGACCCCAAAATTCACGTTGGAAGCTGAAAAGAATATGTTAAAATTTTATTAGAGTCGATGTAAAAGGAGATTTTGGTACTGAAGTCTGTTTTGCCTTAAAAGGCTAATTAATAATCTGAATTGTATGACCACAGTGGGGAAACCAACGTTAGGTTAGATCATAGACTTGCTTATATAGCTAAACCTTTGAACAACCTCTGAATGTGATCTCAATCTGTGTCAAACACTGACAACACCTCTTAGGGACTGTAGTTTCTGAATATTCCTATGGGAACGATAACACAATCGCCTAAAAGATGTGCCACAAATTTCTGAAGTTTCTTGACTGCTATGGCAGCACCAGAAACTGAAGAAACTATGAATTTTATCTAGCAGATGCAACCATATAAGAAAACCCTGAAATTAATTGCGGAAAATTGGCTCTCCTATATGTAATTCATATTCTCCATATTCAAAATCATAATAGTTTGACATGAAAGAGTCGTACCAGGGATCCAACGTATGCTCCAAGCCATAAAACCATAAGAGTTAGTTTATGAGATAACAGTCAAGATATTCCTTTTCTTACGATTTGATTCTTGATTAGGCATAGTAAGCTCTGATACCAAATGATAGATCAACATAAAGACTATCCTAATACAAGAACACATAACATGTATATCAGTTAAGATCAAGAAGTTAAAGATACATACACATTCCAGAGATTGACGAAGCCGACATGGTTAGATGATCTTCTCCTCTAGCTATCCTTGATTAACGATTCTTCTATGGGGCAGAATACAGTGTTAGACAATAGCTAGAGCAGGGACCAAATCCTATATATATAGTGCTTAAGGTTTATGTCTCCCATAAAGACACTAAACCTTAACCTATGAGGATACTATCTCAATGTACAATAAGGATTATAACACAAGTAATGTACAATAAGGTTTACAGGATATGCATGGTGGCAATGAGAGTGAGAGTGAAAAAAGGAGGAGTCAAGTTGTGTTGAATTTTGAGGATTTTCTTTCACAGTTTGCTTACAATGGCGACACATGCTATATGATGAGCAAAAAATTTCCAGAGAGTATTGTGGAGAAAAATGAGGGGGTTAAATCTGAATTTAGCAACATTAGTGATCCTTGTAATCAAGCTTGTAAGAGTGGCTGGACATCAAAGGAGGACACAAACTTGAAACAAGAGAGATTGCATCAACATAGTGCGTTCTATCCGGATGTGTCTTCTAAGAGGAGCAAATATAAGAATGAAAATAACTCATGTGTGGAAGTCCGAAAGGTTTCCGGTTACTTGATCTACACATTTTATGCTTGATTATTAATGTCTTTCTCTCTATATTTAACTTTATTTTGTGCTTAGTAAATATGTTTTTAACTTAATTTATGTTTGTAGGTAGAAATAAAGGAGGAATCCGTAAAGGAGGCAGAAATGAGCTCAAAACCTACTAAGGAGGAAGTTCCTAAAATGAGGAGGAAAGATGAAGAAGAATGGGCCACGATTTATAAAGAATGGATCAAAGATCACTAAGATGGGTCAAGACCATGCTCATGTGTCCAAGAATGTCCAAGATCATGTCAAGATTCACCCACAAAGAAGCCCAAAAGAAGAAAATGGATCAAAAGCTAGAAATCAGGAAATCTGCCTGTGCAGATCATCCCACTTCAAAAGGCCACTGTGAACAGATCCGAATGAATCTAGACGCTATTAGCATATGGTTGGAAAGATCTAGAAGTCTAGTTTCCAACGCAACTGGAATCAAGCGATTTTGAGTCCTAGAACGAGAGAAATTACTATTTTAGTGGAGAATGGTCAGGTTACCCGGGTGGAGTAGTTAGACTTCTAAAAGGAGTCGAACTAGGCTTTGCTTGGCCTATATAAATGAGGGCTCGACTAGGGTTTCATGATCACACATCATAGACACCAAAGCTCTGCCCAAAACACCTCCCAAGTCGTCCTATGCCTAATCCCCTCCAAGGCCGAAGCTCCCTCCTCACGGATCAAGAATAATTGGCGCTCTTCGTCTTGTTCTTGAGAATCCATCCACTCGAGGCGTTGTTAGTGCTCTTCACAGACTCCAAAAGTGTAACCATAAACCTTCTATCTCATCTTTTGTCTTGTAAAGAATTCGGTTTACGACTTGTGATTTGTTTAATAAAGGCTATACGTTTTTACTTACTTATGTTATCTTCCATGTGTTCTTAGTTTTTGGTCTTTGACTTGTATGCATGCTTGTATGCTTAAAGCTTCTTAATGTGTTGGGTGATACGCTCTTCGTTCCTCCCTAGCATGTTTTGTATGAATCTTAGATAAATTAAGGTGTAGGCGCTCTTCGTCGCACTCTTAAAAGCATGTGTATAAATTGCAGGTTGAAGGTAAGAATTTCGTTGATACTGGGTAAGTGAAGCATGAAAATGGTGGAGGTAGACATGATGTGATGATCACGTGTACATAGTAGAATTAGGTTTAAATTTCGTAGGTCATTAGTTAAACAAACCAAATCTCGCACCCCCATAAACAAACCTAGCATAGTTATGCATGCACCCTCAATCCCCGGTTAAGAACGATCCCTATTTACCAATGCTACATCTACTAAAAAGGGTTTTAATTGGCTCATTGTTGTTGAGTGTTAAGTGTTAATTTAGTACTTAATAATTGTGAGTATCATTACTTCCAAACCTCAGTTACGCAACAAGTGGTGGTAAACCAGTGCAACAATACGAAATTCAGAACCCTTAAATGCTGTTCAAAGACTTGTCCAAAGTCTCTTAAGGTATCTCCCTACTTTCAAAAGGAGTCATCTCAAGAAAATTATGCAGATGACCACTTGTCGGATGGTAAAAAAAGGTGTGAGAAATCTGCTCTTAATTCTTACAATAAGAAGGACGAAGCATACCGAAGGAAAACTCCAGATAATGCATGGACACCTCCGTGCTCTATGTATCATCTCCTCCAAGAAGATCATTATCATGACCCTTGGAGAGTACTGGTGATATGTATGCTCCTTAACCGCACAACAGGAGAACAGGTCTTGTTTCCTAATATATTTTCTGCATCATTGCTTGCTATGTTATGTTATTGCTTTAATTTGACATTTGGATCATTAGAAATTTAAGTAGATAAAATCAGTAGCTCATAATTTGGGGTAAATTAGAAATGTTGCTTTACATACATGTATAGTTCAAAATTGAAGTACTTGAAAATATATGGCTGTGGTCATGAACTTATAGTTACAGCTTCAAATAAATGTACTGGTAAATAAAGTACTTGTGATTTGTAGCTCTACGTTAACTGTGATTTTGGCTCTGTATATTAGTATGTTCAGAGCTCTAAACTGATTGTATATGATCTATTTATCATATATACATATATATATGTATACATATTCTTTTTCATTGTTTGGGGTACCTTTACACGCAGCCATTTCTGCCCTGAGATTGGATTATTGATTTGAGAATTTAATTTCAACTTACAATCTCCCAGGACGAATGGAAAATGTATTTTACTTCCAAAACTATTACTTTATGATAAATCAGTACATCAAGGTGTTACTATGGGAAATTTAAATCTAAGTTTATGAAGAAATCCAAGCAGGGAATTAATACCATCAGCTACAAGCCTACAACAAAAAGTAAGTTATTGGATCAGAAGTAGAATAGTTTGTCTGTATTCCATGAGAAATAAATATTCTTATGGCATCTTTGCATCTTGAATGTGCAATAACTGCATATATCTTTCACTTTCAAAGTTTCCCTAGCATCCTCCAATTTTCAGAAATAAAGTTAACCTTTAATTACAAATTCTCAACACATAAAAGTGACTGTCAGTAGCGAAGATTATTTTTACAACTAACCTAAAATTATTTGATAATGTTTATTGTCTGTGCCATATTTAAGTGGTTAACCTTGCCTATGCAACTAACATTTAATGGATGTTATCTATTTATTACTCTTTGAAATTTGTATCACTGCTTCAAACAACTCTCAGTTTTAGGGGTTCAGTATGGACAACGGCAAAGCTAGTGTGGCTCATATGTTCCTTTAGTCGAGTATAGTATATTGATTTACTTCTATGTAGGATTAATGTAGTGCAGTTTCCAAAGATCTAGTGATCGCAAATGTGGGTAAGCTTCTAGTGACTTGACTCTGTGATCGCAAATGTGGGTAAGCTTCTGCAAGATGGTTTGCATGCTCTGTAACCTTGCCAAGCTTAGATTGGATACTTTTGAATCCTGTTAATCTATAATCTGTTTCGCGGATCCCATTGTTAAGGTTGGGTATCTCAATTTTCGTACCAATGTGTTACTTGGTAAGAGCCTTTGAAAATCAAAATAGTGTGGACGGAGCTAAGTAACCTGAAAAGAAGAAAAAGAAAAACAGAGATATTGGAAACACAAACTTCGTGACTTTTCATTAGCAGATGGAATTGGGACCTTAGCCAAATCTCTGGGAAGCTTATTCAACATGAAGAGGGACAATTAGGCCTTGATTAAGCTTGATTCATGCTTCTGAATTAGCTGGACTGTTGTGGACTTGAGTTAATGTGTATATAGGAGATCAAATATATTTACTGAGGTGGCTGTTTTAGTATAAAATGATTCTGGTTGCTTTCTATTATCATGCACAGCAACTTTGTATTGATTTTAGTTGTGAGATGCTTTTTCAAAATGATAGGTTGATAATGGTGCAAAAGATGTGTAAAGTGAATATTTGTGCTTGTGATTTTATTAACTTTCATGTCTAAATTGCTAAATGGAAAGTTCTTCACTGTGCAGGCAAAAAAAGTTATATCAGATCTCTTCATTTTGTGTCCTAATGCAAAGACTGCTACTGAAGTGGCCACAGAGGACATAAATAAGGTTATAAAATCTCTTGGTCTACAGAACAAGAGAGCACAGATGATACAACGCTTATCTCGGGACTATTTAGACGAAAACTGGACCCATGTAACTGAGTTGCATGGTGTTGGCAAGCACGTTGCTAACCTTTGGACATTTGATTTCCTTATTCTATTACGTCTGTAGTCTTCATGCTCTAAAATGTTTTCATAGTTCTTGATCATTGTTATATTTCTCATGTATTTTGGAGGTGGTCCACTATCTCCACATCAAATTCATAAGCACGCTTAACTTAAATGTGGCATGCCCACTAATGATGGGATAAAACATGTCATCCTACTCCTATATAGGCTGAGATATTCTTTCTACCTTGAATCTGCTGTCAATTGATCATCAATGTTTATAGAAGTTCATTTGTTCATGTGATACAGAAATTGTGGGGTACATTCATGTTTACCCAGTTGTGGACTTGTGGTTTAGGAAAAACATAACTTTAAGGCTTTAGTTTTCATTTTGATCATTTGCCTACTTAATCTCCAAAATATCAATCAAATTACTTCGTTCCTTTTTGGTAGTTACTGTCAGAGTGGTCGTGCCGCTCGGCAGTCTGGACCCACTCTCAAGGATATTTTTGTCAATTTAGAAAATTTTGACAAAATAAAATCAAAGTAAAGCATGGGAGGTGGCTCACAAGTTGAAATTGATAAGCTAATTTTGTTAGTAAATTGAATCAATAAATGGAATTATAATTGGTTGAGAACTGACTTTGTATTTGGTGATTGGCCTAGGTATGGAGCTGATGCATATGCAATATTTTGCACCGGAAAGTGGGAACAAGTGAAACCTAGTGACTACATGCTATCTTATTATTGGAATTTCCTCTGCAGCACTAATATGCCCAGGCCTGCAATTTTAGTCTGAGAGCTGCAAGTTCTGTTTTCTTTTGGAATGTTATGTTGCGAATTGGAAATTTGGAACAATAACGGTGTTCGCTTAGATGAAAATGATCTTTTAGGCATAAATAAAAGGATCCTACTCTGATTTAGTTGTTAATTTGAGATTAGGCCTAACGACAAAACTTAACACTAAAGAATCTACTGAAATTTTGACATAGTTTCCATTAAAATTATATGAATCGAAAAACTAGCAAGTTGACAACACTTCTAAAACAATTCTCAAACACAAATTGTGGGATGTTGATTTTCATTTGGATTCCTCAAAACATTTAAATTGTATAACAAAATATTTTCACTCGATAAACCAAAGGTATTACATCAAAATTGAACTCAAAACATTGAAAAAGTACTAAAACGATACTTGATCATAACTTACTACATTCAGCGAAAGCAATACAAGACATAGTTATCAAAGCGACATCTAATTTACAAATGATACAACTAGTAGGTTAAGTTAGGAACCTACGAATGATGACTGATGACTCGATCTCTAAGCCTTTGACGTGAACCCCAACAACCTCTAAATAGATATTACAAACTCGGCGATGTAAACAGAATGGTCCAAGGAAAGACATAGAAAACATGAAAACTGTTAGAGTGAGTGGACGAAAAATAATAACTGTTTATAATAAAAAGACGTGAAAGTAACTTAGATGCCTTTCCACCAGTGTATAATAAAAATACTATGCGAGTCTGTAATGAATAAACAAATAAAGGGAGTTTACCGTAGCCCAAAGACAGTAAAAGATCAATGGAGTACTCCGACTTCTAACCACTAGGAGTTGTCCGGGCAGTTTGTCGTAGCCTAAGGACAACCCATGATCATTTGGGGCCTTTGTAGTGGCCCAGAGATGATCAAGTGCCTATGTGGGTGGGGTGGGGGGTTGTCGTGGTCCAACCAAGAGCTACTCGGGGATCATTCGAGTAAACGACGCATCGGTGCAATACAACCTGACTATAAAACAATCTCCATCACTGAAAATTGCAAATACTCAAATAGCCTCCAACATGACTAGAAACCGAAAAATACATGAATAGCCTCCAACATAAATAAACTAAGAAACTGAAATAACTAAATCATAACAAAATCATAGACTCGCATAACCACTGTGAAAAGAAAGATGTCCACTCACAGTATACAGATAGTCCTGCTGTTTGGGAGAAGTCATTTTGCCAAAGTTTTTATCATAGTTTCTTAACCAACAAGAAATCACTCAATATCGATAAAACAATGCACACATGGTTTAAAAAGAACTGCAAAACCCCGCTCGTAAAACTAAGTTTCTACTTCGCCGGAGCTCGACCGTGGATGATGACACATGGCTGTCACATGCCACCTCCAGCGACCATCTTCGGTGATGACATCCAACCCACTGCCCGAAAGCTCTCAAAGAGCTCCACAACTTTCTCAACTATGGCGAACCCTAATTCTGCGGCGTTGAGGCGGTAACCACCTTGATAGGCTGTGGTTCACTTACTCGTGATCGCCACACCATATACCTTAATCAAAAGCTTGCACCGAACCCAACCTATTCTTAAACTACTCCAACCCTCGAATCAGTGAAGTTAAGCTGCTACGAGCTCTGAAAGTTGGCGCAAGAAAAAATTACCGGCCAAACATCTCGTCTTTGAATTTCCGCCGTTAAGCCACGATGGAGCTCGCGGCCCATACCAAACAACTCAAGAGAAGGAGAGCTCCTCAACCCTCCAACCCCTATCACCCAAAATCCGCTGTAACGCAGTAAATGACGGCGATGGTGCTCCGATGAGATTTCCCTCGTTGATTCTCTCACCTCGCAACATGTACGCACCAAAACCCATCGTATCTAAATAGAGGAGGAAAAGAGGATTCAAACCTGACTAGAGTTGATGTCGGAGGTGGTCAGAAAACTGCGAATCAAAATGGCCGGGTCAGGTTATCGGGTCAAGTCAGGCGCAGCGCGGGTCTCTCCAATGAATCGGGTCGAGCAACCAAGGTTCCAATCAGATTTCCTATTTATACTTCAAGCTCCTCCCTAGATCCAATGGCCTAGATTTGATCTCAGCCAAAATCGACAGCTGAGAACAAACCGTCACAAATTAATTTTCCTTTTTATTTTACTCGCGCTCAAACTTAAAAAATTCATAAAATAAGCTTAGGTATCCGAAAAATATACCGTAAATTCTCACGAGCTTGAAATAAAATAATCTACAACTCTCTAGAAGAAAGGCAAGTCCAAATTTTGACAGATCTAAAATTCGTTAATAAACACTTAAGTTAGACAAATGATGAATCAGTGATAACACAAATTACGAGATGCTAAGCATGATATTTTGGTTCAGGTTATTACACTAAATGAAAAAAAAGCTCAGCTTTTAGTCTAAGAGATAACAGTTTATTTTGGGTCCCTGGCCCATAAGTTACTTATAACTCAAAACTTTACCCAAAAGTCATTCAAACTCAAATTGTGACATTAAACAAAAACACGTGAAGAGACAAAAATTTATTTCCTTGGTCAGAAAATCCATTATGTTTTCTTGAAACGAAGTTGATCCCAACATCTTACACTTAATTATGTCAATTACCCCTATTGAAATCCTCCCCATTGGAGAAATCAAATCAGTTTACCTCCACTATATTCTTAAGTCTATTCACTCTTTCTAGAGTCTATCCCGAGAATTATTTTTTATAATTTGATTAAAGTTATTCTAGAACATGTTTAAGGAAATAATATTTCTGGTATCCCAGTGTGTGTCTTATTTTAATTAGAATAGAATTAGATATTTCCCTGATCCCTATTTATAGGGATATTGATTGTAACAGATTGTAATGTCTATTTAAGGCCATATATCAATGAATAAAGTATAGTTTCAGATCTATCTCTTGCGTATCTATATTTTTCCTTCAATACGTTATCAACACCTCTTCAATTGATAGCGATCACCACCTAAAAGAAAAAAACCCTAACCCCTAAAACACCTAAAGCCTCCATCGCCGGCCTCCCCTACCTTGATGGAATCTTCATCATCGCCGATAATCATTACCGAAATTCTTCCACTGCCGGATTTTGTGGACTTTTTCTTCTTACTTCAAACTTTTTTCAACAAAGTTTTCATACTGAGCATAACACCCTCGAGGTAAATTGACTAACCCTTTTCGATTTAGAAGTAGGTTGCAAAACTTAATTACCGCATTACTCTATATTTAGGTCTAGATTTAGGTTTAAATACCGCGAATTATTATATGCCTCTAGTTCCTATGGATTGATGCAGGTATGAGTGAAAGGGGATTTAATTATCCTTTCCTCAACGTGTAAGATTAGTTACAGTTCTAGGGGAGTAACGGTTATTAGTGAATATCACGGTTAATTGTGATTTCACAGTATGAAAGGGAAGTCGGTATTTGTGACTATTTGTCAGTCATAATTTTCTGGGGAGTGGTATAAAACCACCGGTTTTGCATCATTTTTGTGACTAAACATCATTGATCATGGTTCTTATTCCTGAAACTTGATATTAGTGATCGTGGTTCATTCGATCAGATACTAAATTACATCTCTTGTCTCTTGTAGATGACATCAACAGAGCCAGAAAGTTCTGAGTTTGATATCCTTGATCCTAAAGGAGCAGAATATCATCGTTGGGTGTCAGATGTTGAGAACACGCTTCTCGGTATGAATATGACGGATACTATCCAACCACCACTACCACCACTTGGAATTGAGCCACCAACTCCAGCTCGCAAAGCTCAAGCCCCCATGTTTTTGAGGCGACATATACATGCAGTTATGAAGAAGCAGTATCTACTAAAGAATGACCATGCAGTTTGTGGGCGACTTTACAAGATAGGTTCAACAATGTGCATGATGCATAACTTCCAGAACTACAAGAAAGATGGGATACAATCTGGTAATTGGATTATCCAAAGATTGATGCATTCAATCAAGTTATGTTGGAGCTACAATCGAAGTTAAGTATTTATGGCGTTGTAATGACCGATCAAGCTATGATTGAGAAGTCTTCAAGCACATTTCCTGCTTCCATGGACACACTTACACATAAATATCGCATAGATTATGAGCAAGGAAGACTAAGATCCTTTAGTGATCTCATGAATGGTCTGGCCAAGAAAGAGTGGTATTGTGAGATTCTTCTCAACAACAATTAATGCTCGGCTAGTTGGTACTAAAAAGGTCTATGAGACATATAACACTAGTGATAAGGCACGTAAGGAAAAGAGGAATGGTCATTCTAAGCCTTACAATAACCATGGTGGAAGAGGAGAATAGGGTAGAGGTTGTGGTAGAGGATATAGTTGGAATTTGACTTGAACTCGCCAAAAAGCCAGCCAAAGTAACTCCAACAAGAATCCATCAACTTGTGGTCCAAGGAATAACAAAAATTCTTCAAATTCTGCTTCTTCTTATCGCTTGTCACCTTATTATAGGTGTGGTTCTACCAAACACATGCACAAGCAATGTCGTGCACCCAATGATATTTAAAATACCTACAAAAAGGGCACATGATACTTGGCACAGACTAACTTCACTAAAGACTATGAGATGGAAGATTGCGGTAAAGCTAATCTTATAGTAGCAGACAATATAAAAGCAAGTCTGGTGGCTGTGGTTTTTGAGTAGTCTATGTATTATGCTCATATTCCTGCTATGTAATCAAGTTTAGCCTTATTTTGACTTGGTTTTAGTCACGGTTTGAGACTTTTAGTCGGTTTTGGAATAAGACAATATTTGATGTAAGTTTTTATGTCGGCAAAGTAATAAAATTTCTTCTTTTCGGTTTTTGGAAGTGTTAAGAATGGTTATTAAACTTCATATTGCTTGAATGGTTCAAATTATACATAGCTCTATGGCACTATGATACCAAAGTATCATGAAAATGAGACAAACATATGAGGATATATAGTTTGATCCTGAGAATTTTCAACCCATCGAAGGTTTACCACGACTCGTCGAAGGAAGGCTCCTGGATCGGTTTTTGCACTTTTTCGACTCGTGAAAATTTGTACACTGAAACTTTCGACTCATCGAAAGTAGTCCTTGATCATACATTTCAACCCATCGACCCATAAAAGCTCCATCTTGACCCGTCGAAGCTCCATCTTGACCCGTTGATGGTTATTTTCGACCCGTCGAAGACTTGCCTCGACCCGTCAAAAATTGGTATCAGAAATTTGATTTCGTTTTTCGGTTTATTTCAACCCGTTGAGTGTATTTCTCGACCCGTCGAATCATGTACCCAGAATTGGTGTTCTTAATGTGTTTTACATCGATTTTATTGACAAATAAGGTTCAGAAAAAATTCAAAAATTTTCTTTGGAAAATTGTTGGTCTAAAATGACCAATCTGAAATTCTGCACCAGATGTGGTTTTACATCAGTTTTTTTTCATGTCAAGGAACTTAATCTACAAGGGTCATTTCGACCGATCAGATGTTGTTATACATCGGCTATTTGATGTTGCTATGATCAACACTCTAATCGAACCATGTTTAGTTTTGAAAACTTTTGTGCCAGCGGTTTTCACTTGGAATAATATTGTGAGAATGGAAAAGAATTTAGTGTGTAATCTCCATAGAATGCTGCCAACGGCGCAACCTGGAGAGGTCTATGATAATTTGTAGTGGTTTTATATCTTACTACGGTTTGGATCATTGAATCCAATGCAGCCACTTATATTGCTATGTATATGACTCTGCCACATATGAGCTTTTTCATTATGATGATCAAGATATTGAAATATTCTCATGGTCATTACTTTTTAGCAAAGAAGCCTATGGGAATATCTACAACCATCTATTTAGATGAGGGGAAATAAAATTAATCCACTCGATCTAGGCTTGGTCTCCAAGACGAACACAACACAGTCTCGTGCATTTTTCCCATCGGATGCTTTTATGAAAAAATCCAAAGCATATCGCTCGATTTGCAAAGCTTGTTCATGTCTGTAATGCTGTTTAAATGCATGATGGTTTTTTGTTGTAGACACAACTTCCATTCCCTACAGATTCCAAGAATACATTTGTGGACCAAGCAAACTAGTATGCGAACTATTTATATATGGTTTTGATTACTGCATTGACGCATAGGTCACACGTCTTTACAATCCACATGGTATGTTGCATTTACAAAACTCCTAGCACAAATTATTGGTGGGGGTTGTCGCCGGCGGTGGCGGTGCTTTGGCGGGTTTTAGGCGACAGGGTTAGGGGAAAAATGTGGGGTTTTCAATTTTGTGTCAAACCCATATGGTTTCAAGGTACGACAATGGGTGATGGAGGAAACCCAATTCCAGGTGAGTTTGAATCGCCGGATTTCAGGGCTGTTTTCCGGAAATTCAAGGTGAGTTGGAGCGAGTGAGGCTAGGGGTTTTTCTGTGTGTGGCGTGAGGAAGGTTTGGAGGGGTGTGGCGCCGCCGTTGGTGGCGGTCGCCAAAATTGGTAGTTCAGGGCTGTGGTGGTGGTTTCGGCCACAACATCGCCTAATCTTCCTTCAGCGAAGAAGGAAAATTTGTTTGGTTTGTCACGAGGAAGCTACATGTGTGAGTTTTGGGGTCGCCAGAGGGCAGAGGTGGCACAGGACGGCCACGCGCCGCCGTCTACGGTAGAGCTCCGACGAGACAGAAACGTATTTTAGAGTAGTTTTTGGGGTTATTTTCAAGCTATTTTCACTATTTGGTACCTGATATTGAACGATTCCATGTGATTCATGAAATTACAATCACGACTTTGGTAGAGGAGTTTCCGCCAGACAACATTATTAGCCGTGTACTGTAAGTGGACATCTTTCTTTCATTGCTGTTATGCGAGTCTTTATGATATACTTAAGATTCAGTTATTTTAGTTTCTTAGTTCGTTTATATACAGAAGCTATATATATGTATTTTCTATATTTCTGCCATATTCAGGAGACTATTTAAGTATTTATAGTTTTCAATCATGTCGGAGGTTAAATTATAATCAGTTTGTTCGCATCGATGCATCAGTTACTTGATAGAGGTCAGAGTGCTATAGCCACTGCCTCTATTGGTCTTTTATCATCTTTGGGATATGGTAAACTCCCCAGATGATTTGTATTGTTGTTTATGGACTCACATAGTATTTTACACTGGTGGAAAGTAACACCGAGTTATTTTCACAGTTTTCTTCTATAAACAGTTATTACTTTTCGTCCACTCACTCTAACGGTTTCATGTTTTCCATTGCCTTTCCCTTGGCCTTTCGGTTTTCATTGCCTAGTTTGCAGTATCTGTTTAGAGATTGTTGGTTCACGTTGGAGGCTTAGAGATCGAGTCATCAACCATCATTAGAAGGTTTCTAGTTTAGCCTACTAGATGTATCATATGTAAATCAGAAGTCGCTTTGAATACTATATACAAATTACTTCAGCTTGTTTTGTATTTTTCAAATCAGTCTTCAGATTTCTTATCACCTTCTGTAAACAGTTTACATTTCTAGTAAATTTAGCGTTTGGTTGATTTGAGAAATCTAGATAGGATTTGGTGCCCACGGTTTGTTTTTGTGGACTACTTTAGAAGTATGGTTTCCTTGCATGTGTTTAGTTTCTTGAATTTTAGAGGAAACTCTAGATTTTTTTTGTAGGTTCTGTTGTCGTTAAGGCCTAATTCCGGTTTAGGCAACTAAATCGGGGTTGGATCCTTTCAAAATCTTTTGATAATTTTTGCATGTCAATTGGGATTGATGTTGAACATCCTATCCCTCATGTTCATTCAAAGAACAGTTTAGCAGAGGTACAAATCAAGTGGTTGCAGCTTGTGCCCAACACAATGGTAATTTACCGTTATCTTCTTGGGGATATGCAACATTACATGTAGCTATGCTTATTCGCTTGAGACCCATAACCCGCTAACCATTTAGTGCGTACCAGTTGGTAACTGGATAGGAACCTGATATCTCGCATCTACGCATCTCTGGTGGCGTGGTACAATTGCTTACTACGCTTCCACTGCGTACAAATTGGGTCATTAACAACGATTATGCATTTATGTTGGTTATGAATCTCCAACGATTGTCTGCTATTTAGAACCTTCGACAAGAGATCACTTTACTAGTGATTTTGCAGTAAGTCACTTTGATGAGACATACTTCCCTTCATTAGGGGGAGATAGGAATGGTCCCATTCTGGTTAAATGTCAAAAATTGACGTGGTATGTCCCCACGATATCTCATCATGATCCCCACACATCTTAGTGTGAGATTGATGTACAATGTATTCTTGATCTTCAGAAAATAGCAGATTCGATGCTTAAGTCCTTTATTGATATCATGAAAGTGATGAGATCAGTTAAACATGCTACGAATCCTGCAAGGTTTAAAGTCCCTAGAATTAGGCAAGTTAACGCAACACCAGAGCAAGGTAGCGTTTCTCCTGCCCATAGTGGTGGTGTAGCGTCGGTCAAGATCCACTGATGAGTTGTCGGTAAAGAGGCAAGCCATCAAGGCACAAGTGTTTATTATCAATACATGAGATTGTTTCTGACTGAAATTGTGTCTAAAAGTCGACATTGACAAACATTGGGGGACGTCTCAGAATAAATAACGATGTCAGTAAACAAAGAAATCTCACCAAGTTAAACAAATGCTAGTGGTATTATAGATGGTTCTTCCAGGTTTATTGATGATGCATTTACTTATTCCGTCACTTAGGAATTGTGGACGATGAAGTGGAACCTTGCTTATTTGCAGATTGTCTACGTAGAGCAAATTGACCAATATGGAAAGTTACAATCTAGGTGAACTAGACCCAAATGGCAAGTTTTCGGTATGGTTGTGCTATGACCACCGAATGGTAAGCCGGTTAGACACAAATGAGTCTTTGTTTGGAAGTACAATAAGAAGAAGTTATGGCACAAGGATTTTCTCAACTCACTAGTATTGATTATGAGGAGATGTATTCTCTGGTTATGGACATCATTACTTTTTACTACCTTATCAGTTTGGTAGTCTCCGAAAAATTGGGCATCCAGCCAGTGGATGTGGTTATATATCTCTATATGGATCTTGATTCAGAGATATACATGAGAGTTCCAATTGGTATAGTTATATCCAATTCAAGTAACTCCAAACCACAGAGTGCTTATGTGCTAAAATTGAGATGTTCATTTTTCTAAGTGACTACTTGATTGGGAAAGGATGCCAGAATGATTAGTTATACCTATGCTTGTTCATTAGATGAACAAGTTTTTTTGAGATGATAAACCTTGGTAGAACTCGATTTTGTCTTTGTGTTAGACATGGTACATCTAGTTGGTTGAATTCTTATTCACCAGTCTGCTTATGTATAAATCAGGCAATGGACAAAGCACACCCTCTTAACATACCAATGGTTATTTGCATTTTGGAACCCAAAAGGTTCTATTTCATCTGGAAAGATGATGGTGAGGAACTTTTGGGAATTGAGATTCCATATCTTAGTTAGCTCAGTACACACATCCAGACATTGCCTTCTCGATCTGTGCCTACACAAAGTCATTGAAATGGTGTAAAGCACATCTTTAAGTACTTGAAGTGATCCATTGACTTGGGCATATTATTTCCCTACAAAGAATATAGAGAGAAACTTGAAATTCCAAAAAAGGAAAGTTTAAAATACAGCCTACAAATTCTGGGATTTTCGACCCATCGAGTGGATCTCTCGACTCGTTGAATGGTAGCACCTAGATCGACCAGAACCTATCTTTCGACCTGTCGAGAAAAATATTGAACCCTTCGAAGGTTGTTCCGGCTGCATGCATCTTCAATTCAGTGTAGTCCCCTACTCAGAGATACTTTGTGATGTCTTGGTTTGTTTTGCTGATGCTGGGTATCTCTCTGACCTACATAAAGGGCGTTCAACCACTGTTTATGTATTCACCATGGGAACATGGAGATTCTTGGAGATAAAAAAAAGTAAACCCTTGTTGCCACTATCTCGAATTATTATGAGATTATAGCTTTGCATGAAGAGGTTAAAAGGTGTGTGTAGTTTAGGACAGTAATACACCATATTCGAGTGTTTAGTGAATTACCATCTACTATGACATCACCAACTTGTATCTTTGAGGATAATATGGCTTGCATTGAACAAATGAAGTTGGGTTGCATTAAAGGTGGTCAGACTAAAGATATTTCGCCGAAGTACTTCTACAATCAGCAACAACAACGATTATTGATTATCTGTGTGAACTAGATTGTTTTGGTGGATAATGCTGCAAACTTATTTACCAAGTTCTTTGCCAAATCTACATTTTCAAAGCATGTGAGACGCATTGGTATGCGAAGATTGTTTGAACTCCAAGATTGAGTTACTGATCAGGAGGAGTTCATTTTGTAGACATCACGGGGAGTCTACATCACATGTAGTCGCTTATGTAGTTGATGTGTTGTACTCTTTTTCCTTTCGACCAAGCTTTTGTTTTTATCCAAGAGGTTTTTGTTTGGTTGGAAGGTTTTTAGTGAGGCAATATGTTATGCATCATCCATTAGGATCGCGACACAAGGGGAAGTGTTTAAGGAAATAATATTCCTGGCATCCTGGTGAGTGTCTTATCCTAATTAGCCTTGAATTAGATATTCTCTCAATCCCTATTTATAGGGGCATTGACTGTAACAGATTGTAATGCCTATTTAAGGTCATTTATAAATGAATAAAGTATAGTTTCAGATCTATCTCTTGCGTATCTATATTTCTCCTTCAAGAGAAGATAATTATTTTTTAGTGTTGGTAGACATCGAGGAATTTCCCATCAAATAAGTTGTTAGTACACCATGCAGTACATCCCTAATTAAGTATGCTTAACACGAAACTCCAATCGACACCTCCTAAACTCGCTCAAAGATCATCTAGAAAGAAAAAACTTTTGTGACAAGACTTCCGGGATTCGACAACATGCACGAGCCAAATCTAACGCATATAAGGAAGGTTACAGATATTTAATGAATGCTAATCTCACATCGATTAGTAAATGATCGATCAACCGCCAATTACCTATGCAAAAGATCATTTATGGTAGGGAGGTAACAAATCTACTGTTAGTACTTTGCTAACTTGTTAAACTTCTTATTCACTGACTTAAGCATCAGAGTATTGAAGGCGAGCCACCCCTCTCACCTTCTGACGCATTGTGAATTGTTGGTTATCACGTGTAGTGCAGAGGAAGGATTTGTAGGAGACAAATTTGGCCACATAGATGCTTGAGGGTGTTCCCTAAGGATGTCCCTTGGTTCAATGTATGATAAGATTGGGCCTTTGGGCTTAGGCCTATATGTTGAAAGGTTTGGAGTATATTCAGGTATTTCATGGACGATTGAAATTATCTCAAACTATCTAGAAGCAGGAACGTACGAAGGTGAGGTGTAATAATCTCTAACCACGATTGAGAAAGGATAAGATGTTATAAGGCATGAGGACTCAGGGAAACCTTGAGGAGCCATGTTTCTGGGAAACCTGGGGAAATTTTGGAGACCTAGAGGAATCCTTGAGGAACAATAAATATTAGTACGTGACTTAGAGGGATTAGACCAAAGGGTTTGTGGTAATCAGGAAATAGGATTAACCCTGGATACGGAGATCCATTCCTTAATGAATTCATCCTATCTGAAAGTATGTAGTCCTATTCTTATACGGACTATGCTTAGACCTTGAACAATCACTATATATATGACGCCATAGCTTGGCAAAGGTAGAAGAGACAAACCCTAATATAGGCTTATACTTGGTTCTATACTGACTTAAGCATCGGAGAGTCTAAATGCAGTACCACCTGTGCTTAGACTTGTTTTGTAGACTTTCAAAGAGGAATGCGCATGGGAAGCAATAGACGGCGTCTCTCGTCATCAAAAAACCTCAGAAGGGAGGTCTCAACCTTCAAATTTATCATGTGCAACTCTTATGATCCGGTGCTTTCATTCAACAACAAGGCATGAGCTTGAGGGCATCCAAAATCTTCTCTCACAAATTAGTGCTTTCATTGAGAGAACTCCTGCATAAATCTTTATGTGATCATTCAATGATCATTTCATAAATGGGTTCTCTAAGAATTCAGAATCTATCGAGTTTTCACCAAAACCCTGAAACCCTAAAATATTCGACAAGAATGATGTTCAAAAATCCCAGAAAAATAGAGCATTTGTTTGTCAATATTCTGGCAACGCTACAGCCAACCCTAGATAAGGAATCATACATCGTTGGAAATCTACGTGTGTTTAGTTTTAAATGTAACAAATTTGGCCTCAATCGAAGTTCGGAGCAAGAAGATATGCCCAATATACCGACCAGAGGTCGAATCTGACAAAAACACTACTGCTGCTACTGGTTTGTTTTGCATGCTACTTTGGACGATCAAAGTTTAATACCCATGAGGGCTATAGTGTACAGTTAGAAAGCTCTTGAACTCTATTTTCCAATGTTATATTAACCACATCAATTAGAGATCTCTAGAGAGAGATATGATGAAAGTTCTACGACATATTAGAATGAGAAAACTAGCAAAAAATCTTTCATGAACGAGATACCATAGAAAGCAGCACCAACAAACATGAGGAGGTCATCAGAGTGACTTGGATGGATTAGCAAGGGATTGTGACACCCTTATACGATCTCGTAATTCCATAGAGCCCTAAAACACCATGGAATTTTAGAAAGTTGAGTTCATCAACTAGTTTTTCACAAAGCAAACCTTGGGAAATAAGTAGTCCTCTACAAGGGTAATAGATTTCAACTATGACGGTCGGCTACTAGAAAGCATCTCAAAACAATAGCCTAAGCACGAAAGCAACAATATTTCATGAAAAGAAGATACCTCTCTCCTAGTCAAGGGTAGGGACCATTTTTCACGAGGAGAAGACATCTCTCTTAGGCGTACAACAAGAACAACCACTTTTTCAGCACGTTGTCATCTTTTGCTATAGCAATAGAAACCCACAACAATTTATCTCCTCAACAAGGGTATGCCGACGAAAAGCTGGGGGATACACACTTAAATAATTTGAGACCTCGAGGGACATACACTCGACGTCTGGGAAAGCTTAAGGTGGTATTGATGATAGCAAGGGCACGCCGATGGAAAATTAGGAGGTGAATCCTCAAGGTCTTGAAGGGTTTACATGCCTAATTCTTATTACTCTCAAATCTAGAATATCATGTACGTAGAGGAAGTATGAAGTCACAATCAATATCGACACTCTCTTTCCAATTCACGAATATAATCGAATTGCACAAAGAAAATTATGGGAGAAGTTCTACAGCACGACGACATGCTATAGTCTACAACGAGTCATGAAGTAACATGTCAGATCTGATGATTTCTCAAGGGTTATTTGTGATACCCTGACCTTTTTATATAATTGTTAGTATATATGAATAATTCGAGTCGATTTAGTGGATGCAGTAAATAATTTTTATCGTTGGTAAATGTCGAGAGGTCAAAGGTTGACTTTTTATTGAATTGTCAAAGTTTGTTGAATTTGGGTGAAAATCATGATATTTGTTGGGATGAGTTTGTTGATGTGAGAAATGTCAAAATCGGAGTTACGACGAAAAAGTTAGAATCAACGAAAGTTTTATGAGAATATCGGAAATTGAATTACCGTAAATGTCTGAGTATAAATAGGAGTTTCCATTTCTGAAAACAGTAACTTTTCCATTTTGGGTAACTCTGGTTTGACCCTTCTCCCCATGCGCAAACCAACGCTCAAAAGCTCGTCGGCGACACGACGTCGTCCGGCCACCTCCGATCACCAAACCGGTTGGAAATGAAAGCTCTTCTTCCCCTCTTTCTTTTACAATGATTATTTCTGAGATTAAGAACCTATCAAGTGAGAATCAGAGAGCTGAAATTCTAGGGTTTTTGGGTGGAATTACCATCGTCGCCGGCAAGGTCTCTAATGTCGTTTTGGGAAAGAATTGGCTGGGTTTTGTGTCATGATTGTGTATATGTGTTGTGATATGATTTTCGGTGTAGGTTTTACCAAGGGAAATCAAAATCGATTTTCGATCAGATTCGAATTGGCCTCCATCGTGATTGACGGTTGCCAGTGGTCTGGGCCGGTGAGGACGGAGGGGTTTTTCTCCCCTCCTCTTCCCGAGCCTATTGGTGCTAGCCTCGATCTCCAAAATGGCTCAAGGATGGAGAATTGTTGCCAGAGAGATTTTTGGCCAGTGTTTTCGGAACCGATTCTGGCCAAGCGAGCCAGAATCTGCTTATGGTCCATTGAGACGGTTCATTCGGCTTGTTGAGAGCTTT
This sequence comes from Geum urbanum, assembly GCA_946800695.1. Taxonomy (NCBI): domain Eukaryota; kingdom Viridiplantae; phylum Streptophyta; class Magnoliopsida; order Rosales; family Rosaceae; genus Geum; species Geum urbanum. The sequence continues at coordinate 232,055 of OX327008.1, read as the reverse complement.
CTATCCGTGTGTCATTCGCCATCGTTGACAGTGGTCGCCGGTGACGCGTGGGATGCATGCGTGACGCATGTGGCGGTGCATGGCCAAAAATTATTGTCCAGGAATTGATCGTGTGATATGTCACTAGGTTCGTATCGTTGATACAAACATAGTTGTGAGGTTAATTTTTCGTTTAGTCTTCGTCGACCCAATGGCTAGGCGGTGGCGATGAGAGTCTCCACCAGTGGCGGTGTGGTCTATGAAGAAATTAGTTTTATATTATATCGTTACGACCGTTTCGTCGTAACAAGTTATTTAAACATGTTTTTCGACTCGATTAGTCGAAATTATTTTCGGATCGAGTACTTTCTTGATTTACGTGTTTGATTTTCTTTATTTTTTGACAACTTTCAACAAGGGTTGGGTTGCCACATAATCTAACACTCAATGGTGTCTCGTGGATGAACGACCATCTTTATACAACACGAATGGGGGAGACTTGAGGACCATGAAACAAACATCTCTAAGAAACATCGGAAAATTGAAGATTAAATAGAAATGTATGGTTTGGAGGAAAAAAGTGCGCTACCAGTGTCTTGTTAAACAATGCACGAGTATTCCCCAAGCCTCAAGATAATATCCAAAAACTGGGGGTTTTGAAGACGTATTCGAGTAATGGAAGTAGTTTGGAATTAATAAGAACAAAAGAAGAAAAAGATTGGCTTCAAGCTTGAATTGGAAAATATGCCAATGCAGATCAGTTGACTTCAATGGAGAACTGGGAACAACTCAAAATGAACCAGATTATGATCTTTATTTACATGGAAAGCCCCAGGTGTTTAGTTTCCAGAACATTTTCCGGATCGTGATTATCATGTTTCACGAAGAAGTTATGACCGATTTAGTATGAAAATGACAATTTTCTCAAAAATTTGACTTTTCAGCTCCCCTCGAAGGCGAGCTCGAGAATGACCTTAGGGAGTAGCATGACAAGGAACAACCCCTATGTCTGAAGAAGATGATAAAATATGGAGGGCTACAGTCACTAGTGAGATAGATAAATTCATGAAGGCCAACCAAGATTTCTATCTCAACAGTACTCCACCATATCAAAAATGAGCCGTATTTGAAGAGATTTCTCCAATCTCAGACCAATCCAAGATAACTTAAGGGACTCCTATGCCTATCACAAGATGAACGATCATAACACAATATATTGCGGAGTTATCAAGTGACACTTTACAAAGCTGGTTGACCAGAGGTATTGTTAGGAGTATTTGACCAATGAGTACAGGAAAGAGCTCAAAGATTTGTTGAAGCCTCAAGGTGGAACCAAGCATCCCAAGAATGATGAGAACCTTACCACCACCATCTAAGGGCCAAGAGAAGAAGTACCTTGTGCTAAACTGTATCATTGGAGATCTGGAATACTCTGGAGGAATGATTTTTTCGAGCATCAATTATGTAATGGCAGAGGTCGAGGAACTGGGGGTATTCTCTAGCTCGGAATGCTCGAGGTACGTTGAATGGTAGAATTTGGAGTCCTGGGGGCATTCTCAAGCTCAAAATGCTCAAGGGCGTGGAAAGAAAACTCGAGGCATGCCGATGATCGAGGGGAAGACAGAGAAAGAAGGCGAGAATCTTCAGCAAGGAGGCCATTGTTTATCTTCCACCAATGGATGATTTTACAATGTTGTACATCATTCAGCTGGCGCAAAAGTCCTCGTGGACTAAAAAATCTTCTGACCCATGACTAGAGAGCTTGACGTATGTTGAGGTCGACTAGAAACCTCGAGGGTAGCAAGTCAGGAAGAAGACCTAAGTCTGAGACCTCGAGGAACGTCAGTTTCGTGTAGCAGGCAGCAAAATAAGACCAGATATAAGGCGTGGAAGGGAATCCCCTTTATCGAGAGATGGACCCTCAAGGTTTCCACAAGAAACAACTTCAGAGCTTGTGGTGAGCTAGAGGAAAAGGAGTTGAATACTATGAATGCCCGTGTAAGCGGTGGGAGGTCGTTAAGCAGGATATGAACAATACGTTTAATGTGGAAAACCCACAGCCTCAAGCTTTCCATGAAAGCTGGGGGTGGTTTTCCGAAGATATCTTATAGGTGCATATTTATGCAACGTTTTTATGTTTTATATTACCTTATATTTAGTGTTTTTGTTATGTTTTTAGTATTTTAATAATGTTTATTTGTTTTATAGGTTTATGGAGAATAATGATTAAAAGATGATTAAATGGACTTTCCTGGGTCAACAAGGAGAAGCAATGAGCTAGCAAGGAGTTAATGGATCAAGTCCAATGAAGGAATGGATTGTCAAAGCCTTAAGTCATTTGGTTTCAGCCCAATTTATGTATTTAATCCAAAACAAATCAGCTTTGGGGATTAAATAAAAGATGAACAAGTTCACAAGGACTAGAACACTATCACAAGAGAGAGGAGAAACTCACGACATACAAAAGAGAAGGAATTTCGGCAGCTCTAGGAGGCCATTCATCACCATATTTCGAAATCTTCATCTTCTCCATCTATTTTCTGTAATTTTCTTTCATCTATTTTTTTTTCTCTTTCAACTTTCATGGTTAGCATGAGGAGCTAAACTTTATTTGTTAGGGGCTGATCGAAGCCCTAGACATATTTTGATCTTGAACTTCAGTGATTTTACATAACTTTTTGATGAGAATTTATTCACTATTTTATCATCGTATGATTTCTTGCATATGTGTCTTTGGTTCGAAACTTAGATGTGTATGTTAGAATCTATTGTCTTGAATGTGTAGTTGACGATCAATCAATGCATATTCTGTAGAGATGAACAGCTTAATACGTTGTGTGAATCAGTTTCAAGGTGATGCAAGGGCACTCATCCACAGTAGCTCTAGAAGTCTTGTTGTTATCTCAGACATCCTACAGATCGTAATGACTTAGTTTAAGTTGATTTTGGACCGATCGAAGAAGTACCATATCTCTTAAGTTAAGATCAAGTTAAGCTAGAGTACATCAATCGGCTTAGCATGTCAAGCACGAGGGTGTAAGGTATATGCAACTTAATCACAGTGTATACATGGGAAACATTCATTTGAGGTTATGTGAATTGATTGTGGTAGATTAGAAGTGTCTAGGATGGAGAGAAGTGTCTAACGATCTCTTTACTTTGATTAAATCTTCGTTTTACTGTACTATTTTCAGTTCGTAGTCTAGTTTGTATAATTTATTTCGACATCCAAAATAACTCCGATTACATTAAAATTTTGTGTGGTTGTCCACCACTGTGTCTAGTTCGTCCAGTATTTATGTCATGATTTTTGGTTTAGTTTAGGTATTTTATATAATTGTGTTTTAGTCCAGTGGTCGAATCTATCAAGTTTTTGATATTCGCGTCTTAGTTTGTGTTTAGAGTATAGAGTTTACTTTTTCCTGTGGATCGATCCCTATCTGCACTATATTGCATTAATCTTAAGTATATACTGAATAGGGTATTATTTTTTGTTGGTGTGTGTGACGACCCGAACCAGAATCAGTAGTGTAATCGGTATGATTCATGTGTTAGCGCGAAATCGCGGTTTATCGTTAAGTGTGTGATTTGCCGGTTTAGTTCGCGACTTAATTTTCGGCCGAGAATTTGAGTTAAGTCTCTTCTCGAGAGTTGTAGTACACATGATTTTGAGCTCGTGGGCGGTTTCGGACAATTTTTCTGATAACCGAGGAATATAATATGATTATTTGAAGTTTGAGTTTAAAGACGAGTTTATCCGTTCGTATCGTGTTTATCCGAATCGTAATGGTTATCCGTTTTGGACCGTCGATCGTCCCGAGGCGCGAGTATAAATATCGGAAATAGTCGAAAAAATTGTCGAAAACACTGTTTGGGAAGTTTGACCGTCGTTGACCAGAGGTTGACCGTTGACTTTCGTTGACAGGAGGAGAGAAAACGGACCGTTTGGCTTACGTCAACGGACCGACTGATTCCGGCAATTTCAGGCCACGACCCTTGAAGGTAAAATGTTCTCCTCGTGATTCTAAACAGTTTAGAATTTAGAATTACTTGATTTGGTTGAGATTTGAGGGAGATATTTGGATTTGAAATTTGGGAAATTTTGGCCGGAATCGGCCTCGACGGAGGGAGGTGCTCCGGTGACTTTCCGGGGTGGATCCTTAGTGGGTTTTGTTGGGTTTTTCATGGTGATCATTTCCCCCTTGGTTTGGAGGGACGAGGTGGCGCGACGGCGCCGGAATCGGCTCGGGAAGTTTTCCGGCCGGTTTGAACCACCGTGGCTTTCGAGCTGATTTCCGGCCACGGTGGCGGTTGGATGGTGGTGGTTCCTTCATTAAAGTTGTTCGTTTTGTTGAGAAGATCATTGTGACAGCTCGGTCGCCGGAAAAACTCTCCGGTTGACGGCGCGCCGCCGCTGGCGGCGGCGGTCAACGCCGGAGCTCCGACGACCCGTTGACTTTTTGGATTTCGATGTTTTTAATGTCGTTTTTCTCATAATCGCGCCCTCATCGTCGCCTTGATGTTTTCGAGTTGATTTGAGTATCGGATTTTCAGTCGAGGGTTTCGAGTGGTGATTTCGGGAATTCAATTGATTATTTTGCACAGTATTTTATGTTTCCGGGAACGGTTGGTTTCCGTGGTGAAGTACAGTGTTGTGAGCTATGATTTTGATCAGATATGTTTTATGACTATTCAGGGGATCGAGATCGTGCTTCGGGTGAGGGATCTTCCGCCGGTCCACGAGATTAGCGCGAGTGCGCATTTTGCTCACCTATGAGTGGACAACTTCTTTTCACTGTTAATCGCGAGTCATTACATACGTTTTACGAGCATGAGCATGCATACGAGATTATGATTTATATGAGCATGTGTTATACGTTTATGCCTATACTAGTATATATTACGTATGTGCATTTATTTATTGCATTAAACATTTGCATCGAACTATTTATGATTTGGTTTACACAGAGTACAGTCTCAGTATATGTTGTTGTATCGATATACTTGCATCTCGGCTGATCCCCGATGGATGCCTACCAGGAGGGGCAGTACCCCGACCTGACCGGCGAGGAACAGTACCCCGGAACCGAGGCCTTTCTGGCTAGAATCACGTGTGGGTCTGGGATCCCGTGATTCGGACTGTACTAGCACGGATGTGTCCATAAGCGACCCCGTGAGATTTTCCATGCATGCTCTGTACGCGAGTTGGAGTCAGTGTCTCCTCGCGTACCATTTGATTTTTATGCATTTGACTCGCATATGTTTTTATAACATATATTATTCGGCGAAAGACATTTATTATCGTCCACTCACTCTAACGGTTTTCATGTCTTTCCCCTGGGCTTTTCGGTTTCCGTGCCTAGTTTGCAGTTCAGGTTCTGGTGTTTCACGTCGTGGTTCGAGGCTAGTAGTTCGAGCCACCTGTGTTTTCCAGTAGGTTTCTTCTTTCGCCTACTGATGTATATATTGTATATATTTACACTAGAGGTCGCTCTGATACATTTTGATACATGTTTTATACGGTTTTTCCCGGATATACTATATATTACAGTTGTGTTTACTGTTTATTGATGTTGATATGATATTGAGAAATCCGGATGGGATTGGTGCCCACGGTCTGGTCTCATGATTACGTTCCTTCTGCTTGTACCTAATGCTTATCTTGTATCAGTAGGATGCCTCCTCGACGTGGTCCCCGTGTTGATCGGGAAGAGGATCCTGATATGGATTGTTAGACGCATGACTTGCTGATGCGAGTGCTGCGTTTGGAAGAGCGTTTTGACCCTGTGGTCAAAGCTCGTACTGTTGGTGCGACTGTGTTTTCGGGTTCAGCTGATCCAGAGATATGTGAAGCATGGTTGGTTCAGGTTGAACGTGTGTGTGAGCGTCTGCGTTTTACCCCTGAGCAGATGATAGTGGCAGCAGTGGGATTACTTGAGTCTGATGTATATTTCTGGTGGGTTAGCACCGACAGAGTTCCAGTTGATACTCCGTGGACTTTGTTCCAAGATTTGTTTATGCGGAGATATTTCAACTAGGCTACCCAGCAGCGCAAGTATGAGGAGTTTACGAACTTGAGACAGGGCAATATGTCTGTACTTGAGTATCGAGACAGGTTTACCCGCTTATCTCGTTTTGCGTGTGACATGGTGGCTACTAAGGAAGCCAAGTGCCGCAGGTTTGAGCTGGGTTTGAATTTGAACATCAAGGGGACTCTGAATACGATGCCTCGGAACAACTTTGATGAGTTTGTCAGTGCAACACTCCGAGGTGAGGATATCGAGAAGGAGAGGCAGCTGAGGTACCAGCCTAGACGGTTTGAGGAGGGTGGACCGAGTTAGGGGCCTTCAAAGAGGCAGAGTTCTGATACTTCCGGTTCGGCTTCATCCTCGGGCAGTGGACCATATAGACCAGCAGCTGGTGCACCGAGACAGAGATCGAGATGGAGGGGAGATCGACCGTAGCGACCACGGGCTAGTGGGGGTTCTAGCGGCTCTAGTTATCCTCGGTGTACCGGTGACACGTTTCCTGTACCGAGGGAGTATCCATTGTGCAACTTGTGCAATAGGTATCATCTGGGTTCATGTCAGCGAGGTACCCTCAACTGTTATCATTGTGGCCAGGTGGGTCACTATGCGAGGGCGTGTCCTCAGTTGGTTGGTGCTGGTGACCAGGCAGCCCAGAGTTCCGGAGGAGAGCGAGGTGCCACTTCGGGAGCTCGACCAGTACAATATGCGGGCCATGGAGGACGGCAGGGACAGCCTCAGGGTGGACGACCAGTCGGGCAGGCGAGGGTTCATGCCATGACTTTGCGAGAGGGCAGAGCTTCACCAGAGGTCGTTATCGGTACGTTGCGTATCTTTGGTATTCCAGTACTTACATTATTAGATCCAGGTGCCACGCATTCATTCATGTCATATAGACTATCATCATTAGCTACGGTACCTGCATCTCCACTTCCGGGGTTGTGGAGAGTGTTGTATCCGTCAGGCGAGATTGTGAGTATTGGCTGGGTGTACAGAGACTGTGAGATTTTTATTGGAGGCCATGGGTTAGTCGCAGATTTGTTGTTGCTTGATATCGTTGATTTTGATCTGATCTTGGGTATGGACTTCTTGGAGACGCATTGGGCCATGTTTGACTGTCACAAGAAGGAGGTCGCGTTTCGACGACCAGGCTTTCCCGAGATATTGTTTTGTGGCGAGAAGAACACTTCACTACCGTGTTTAATTTTCGTGATGAGGGCGGATCGGTTAATGAAGAAGGGTTGTGTTGCTTACTTAGCTCATGTGGTAGACACTAAGGCTGCTATGCCGGACCTTTGTGGTATTAAGGTTGTTTCTGAGTTTCAGGATGTGTTAACGGAGGAGTTACCTGGTATACCTCCTGTGCGGGAGATTGACATCACTATTGAGCTGTTACCGGGTACATGACCGATTTCACAGACACTGTATCGTATGGCGCCAGCGGAGTTGGAAAGAGTTGCATGTTCAGCTCCAGGAGTTGCTGGAGAAGGGTTTTATTCGACCCAGTATTTCGCCATGGGGTGCCCCGGTTTTATTTGTACGGAAGAATGATGGATCTATGCGGTTGTGCATTGACTATCGGAAGCTGAATTAGGTTACGGTGAAGAACAAGTATCCGTTGCCGCATATTGATGATTTGTTCGATCAGCTCAAGGGAGCTTCAGTCTTTTCGAAGATTGATCTTCGATCCGGATATCACCAGTTGAGGATCCGAGACTCTGATGTGGCCAAGATAGCTTTTAGGTCGCGGTATGGACATTATGAGTTGTTGGTTATGCCATTTGGGTTGACCAACGCCCCCGCAGCTTTCATGGACTTGATGAATCGAGTGTTCAGACGGTTTCTGGACAAGTTCGTGATTGTGTTCACCGATGATATTTTGATCTATTCCAGGAGTGTGGGCCAGCATAAAAAGCATTTGCGAGCGGTGTTGCGGAATTTGCGGGACGATCAGTTGTTTGCGAAGTTTAGCAAGTGCGAGTTTTGGCTGGACAGTGTGAAGTTTCTGGGCCACGTGATATCGGTTGAGGGAGTCAGTGTTGATCCTGACAAGATCGAGGCCGTGCTGAATTGGAGTAGACCTACCACAGTACCGGAGATTCGGAGTTTCCTGAGTTTGGCAGGCTACTTGTGACGACCCGAAACAGATTGAGCAGTGTCATCAGCTGGGTCCGACAGATTATGAGTTAATAGCAGATTTCCGATAATGGATTTCCTCGCCTGGTTTCTTAATGACTAAATTGCTGGCCGAGAATTGGAGCTGGGTCTCTTCTTGAGAGTCGTTGTACGTGTGATTACGAGTTCATGAGCGGTTCCGGATCGTTATTTGGACGACCGAGGAATTAATTATGAATATTTGAAGTTTCGGCATAATCGGATTATAATGGCGAGCTACTTAACGACTAAATTACCGGTCGAGAATTTGGTTTCGGCTTCTTCACGGAAGTTGTTCAGAATTTAGTTTTGAGCTCGTGGGAACTTCCAGAGCATTGTTTTGAGTTACAAAGAATTAGTTGTGAATATTTCTGTTTGTTAATTGTTTAGTCAATTTAAATGTGTTGGTTTGAACAGTTGACTTTTTATTCGTTTGGTCGAGGTGTTTGACTTCGGGTGATTATTAAAGAACATGTCGAGTCGAGTTTGTGACCGCGAGAATTATCGGAATCGGAATTACGACGAGAAAGTTATGGGGATTTGAAGTTTGCCGAAAAGTGAATTATGTGGTTTCCATTTTGGGAAGGCCTATAAATAGCAAGTTTCCCATTTGGGAAAGTCCACTTTCCATTTTGGTCTGTTGACTGGGTTGACCAAAGTGGGTCGACCCGTTTTGGGTGCCTTGGGTTGCCGATTTTGTTCGCCGAAATTGAGGCCGATTCCGGCCATATTTGGGTATGGTTTCTTCACAAAACTTGTTGGGCTCGAGCTCCTCTTCAATTGGGTAGGTGGATCGTCCTGTGAGGTGGCCGGAGGAGGAAGTTATGGCTCGGCAAGGTTAGTGAAATTCCGGCGAGTTTTGTGGTGTTCGGGTGGCGGCGTGGAGGCCGAGTTGGTGGCTCTACCTTGAGGGGTTTTGTTAGCCTTGAGCTAAGGAAGCTTTTCCAAGTGGTCTTGAGGGTTGCCGTGGCCGGAGGAGAGAGATCCGTTGAATTGAAATTCCGGTAAGGGTTTGGAACTTTGAGTTGATTTTTGGAGGTTTTCCGGTCAAAATTGGCTTTAACTTATAACTGGAAAGTTGTTGGAATCGTCAAGATCTTTGAAACCATGTGTAGCACGAAATTTTCTGGGTAGGTTTGGATTTTCCGGCGACGGTGGCAGCGGCGGCGATTTTTCGCCCGGAGTAGTTTTCGACGAATTGCATGTCATTTGACTCGAAATCGCGCCCCGATCGCAGTGGGGAGGTTCGTTTTTCGAATTGAGCGTCCGAACGTATAGCAAGGTATTGAGGTGTACATATACGGATTTTCGACGATTCGTCGACTTCGAATTATGTGTTTCCGAGAACGGTGGTTTCTCGTGATTTGATTTGAATTGTCGGAATATGACTTTGAGTATTGGATTTTGTGAATATTAAGGTGTTCGTGATCATTTGTTTGGCGAGGGACATTCCGCCGGATCACGGGTTAACGCGATACGCGTTACGCTAGTCTGTGAGTGGACAATTTATTTTCACGGATTGATTGCGAGTCTTTTATTTATGATTTACGAACTTGAGCATGCAGATGAATTATGGTTTTACGAGCATGTGTTTTTACGATAATGCATATACGAATATACGTATACGAGTATACATGTGTATATATTATGTTTTAAGCATGTGCATAGAAAATATTTATGATTTGGTTTACACAGAGTACAGTCTCAGTATATGTTGTTGTATCGATACACCTTGGCTTCTCGGCTGATCCCCCAGTACGCTCCGGGGGGGACAGATATCCTGACCCGAGGCCTTTCTGGCTAGGAATCACGTGTGGGTCTGGGATCCCGTGATTCAGACTGTGCTATCGTGTGGTAGTCCATGAGTGATTCCGCGATTTTTATGTTGCATGCTCCGTACACGTGAGGAGTTAGAGTCTCCCACGTGTACTCGGACGCGTGAGGAGTTAGAGTCTCCCTCGTGTACCATTTCTCACTTATGCATTTGGACTCGCATATGTTTTATATTATATATATACTTGGTGAAAGACATTTATTTTCGTCCACTCACTCTAACGTGTTTTATGTCTTTCCCCTGGGCTTTTCGGTTTCCGTGCCCAGATTGCAGTACAGGCTCTGGTGTCGCACGTCGTGGTCGGAGGCATAGTACTCGAGCTACCTTGTTGCTTCCAGTAGGTTTATTGTTCTACCTACTGTGGTATGCGTATATGATTATGTATTAGAAGTCGCTCTGAGCTTCCTATTGTATATGTTATATGATTTTACTCCGGATTTTCAGTAAAGTACATATATATTTACTACTTTACGTTATTGTTGATATATTGAGAAATCCGGATGGGATTGGTGCCCACGGTTTTCTTTTTGTGGCATAGGATGAAGTGTATTTTCCGCGTGCAGGTAATGGTAATTCTACGTTAGTAACGAAACTCTGCCAAAATTTCTACGGTTTTTGTTGGTTCGTGTTTTCGAAGGGGTTCGATTCCGGTTTAGAGAGCTAAATCGGGGTTGGGTCCTTTCACTACTACCGGTGGTTTGTACAGGATTTTTCTCGGATTGCTACCCCACTGACCAGATTGATGAAGAAGGGCGTCAAGTTTGAGTGGTCCGATGTATGTGAAGAAAGTTATTTGCTCCTGAAGGAGAAGTTGACTACTGCACCGGTTCTGACATTGCCAGACGACAGCGGTGAGTTTGTGGTTTATAGTGATGCGTCGAAGTTGGGACTAGGTTGTGTGCTAATGCAGCATGGCAGAGTTGTAGCCTACGATTCCAGGCAGTTGAAACCACACGAAGTTAACTATCCGACCCACGATTTGGAGTTGGCCGCTATTGTGCTAGCGTTGAAGAGTTGGAGACATTACTTGTACGGAGCCCAGTGTAAGATCTTCACCGACCACAAAAGTCTCACTTACTTGCGGACACAGCCAGATTTGAACATGATGCAATGCCGGTGGATGGAGTTGATCAACGATTATGATTGCACTTTCGAGTACCATCCAGGGAAGGCCAATGTTGTGGCTGATGCACTTAGCCGGAAATCTGGAGCTTCATTGTTCCATGTGTGTGTGGCTAGAGTGTCGATGTTAGCCGAGCTTCGGGCTACTGGTGCCAAGTTCGAGTGGGATGACGAGGGAACCTTGTTAGTCAGTTTTTAGGTTCGACCTGTGTTGGTTGATCAGGTGTGGGAGGCTCAGGATTCAGATTCCTACCTGTTGGGCAGGAAGACCATGATACAGAATGGTATGCCTACAGAGTTCCGATTGAGCGACGACGGTACGTTGTTGTTCAGAGGTAGATTGTGTGTGCCCAGAGACGAGAGCCTGAAGAAGGAGATTCTGGATGAGGCCCATAGTTCGGCGTATGCGATGCATCCCGGTGGTATGAAGATGTTTCGTACACTTCGAGCGTATTACTGGTGGGGCAACATGAAGCGGGAGATTGCCGCATACGTGAGCCGATGTTTGATTTGTCAGCAGGTTAAATCGGAGAGGCAGAAACCTGCAGGGAAGTTACAGCCACTGGAGATTCCGGTATGGAAGTGGGAGCACATTACTATGGATTTCGTTTATCAGTTGCCGCGTACTTCGGCGGGCAACACTGGTATTTGGGTTATTGTGGATCGACTGACGAAATCCGCTAATTTTCTCGCACTTCCGGGGAAGATATCAGTGGGCAGATTGGCCAAGCTGTATTTGTCAGAGATTGTTCGACTACATGGTGTGCCTGTGTCTATCGTTTCTGACCGAGACAGTCAGTTTACTTCTGAGTTTTGGCAGGCATTGTAGCGAGCCATGGGCACGAGGTTGCGTTTCAATACAGCTTTTCATCCTCAAACTGACGGGCAGTCTGAGCGGACTATACAGACACTTGAGGATATGTTGCGGTCTTGTGTGTTGCAGTTCCGCGGGAATTGGGACCAGCAACTACATTTGATAGAGTTCGCCTATAACAACAGATATCATGCCAGTATCGAGATGGCACCGTACGAGGCCCTGTACGGGAAGCAGTGCCGCACTGCGTTGTGTTGGAGTGAGGTAGGCGAGCGATAGCTTATTGGCCCTGATCTGGTGAAGAGCACTATGGAGGACGTCCAGATTATCCGGGACAGATTGAAGATCGCCCAGGATCGGCAGAAGAGTTATGCAGATGTGAGGAGGAAGAGCCTCGAGTTTGATGTGGGTGATTGGGTCTTCCTGAGACTATCTCCGTGGAGGGGAGTTGTGCGTTTTGGGAAGCGTGGCAAGCTTCGACCATGGTACATTGGTCCGTATGAGATCACCGAGAGGGTTGGAGCTGTTGCTTACAGACTTGAGTTGCCAGCTGAGATGGCTTGTGTTCATGATGTTTTCCACGTTTCGATGTTGCGGAAGTACATCTCAGATCCTTCGCATGTGTTAGCCCCACAGCAGTTACCGATCCGAGAGGATTTGACGTACGTGGAGGAGCTAGTACAGATTCTCGATCGTCGTGAGCAGGAGTTGAGGCACCGTGTGATACCGCTAGTGAAGGTCTTGTGGCAGAATCACTCGGTTAAGGAGGCCACCTGGGAGACTGAGCAGCGTATGCGGGAGCAGTATCCTCATCTGTTCACCTGACAGGTACGTAAATTTCGAGGTCGAAATTTTTTTAAGGGGGGTAGATTTGTGACGACCCGAACCAGAATCAGTAGTGTAATCAGTATGATTCACGTGTTAGCGCGTAATCGCGGTTTATTGTTAAGTGTGTGATTTGCCAGTTTAGTTCGTGACTTAATTTTCGGCTGAGAATTTGAGTTGAGTCTCTTCTCGAGAGTTGTAGTACACGTGATTTCGAGCTCGTGGGCTGTTCCGGATGATTTTTCTGATAACCGAGGATTATAATATGATTATTTGAAGTTTCGGTTTAACGACGAGTTTATCCGTTCGTATCGTGTTTATCCGAATCGTAATGGTTATCCGTTTTTGGACCGTTGATCGTCCCGAGGCGCGAGTATAAATATCGGAAATAGTCGGAAAAATTGTCGAAAACACTGTTTGGGAAGTTTGACCGTCGTTGACCAGAGGTTGACCGTTGACTTTCGTTGACCGGAGGAGAGAAAACAAACTGTTTGGCTTTCGTCGCCGGACCAGCTGATTCCGGCCATTTCAGGCCACGACCCTTGAAGGTAAAATGTTCTCCTCGTGATTCTAAACAGTTTAGAATTTGGAATTGCTTGATTTGGTTGAGATTTGAGGGAGATATTTGGATTTGAAATTTGGGAAATTTTGGCCGGAATCGGCCTCAACGGAGGGAGGTGCTCCGGTGACTTTCCGGGGTGGATCCTTGGTGGGTTTTGTTGGGTTTTACATGGTGATCATTTCCCCTTTGGTTTGGACGGACGAGGTGGCTCGATGGCACCGGAATCGGCTCGGGAAGTTTTCCAGCCGGTTTGAACCACCGTGGCTTTCGAGCTAATTTCCGGCCATAGTGGTGGTTGGATGGTGGTGGTTCCTTCATTAAAGTTGTTCGCCTTGTTGAGAAGATCATTGTGGCAGCTCGGTCACCGGGAAAACTCTCCGGTTGACGGCACGGCGGCGGTCAATGCCGGAGCTCCGGCGACCCGTTGACTTTTTTGATTTCGATGTTTTTAATGTCGTTTTTCTCGTAATCGCGCCCCGATCGTCGCCTTGAGGTTTTCGAGTTGATTTGAGTATCAGATTTTCAGTCGAGGGTTTCGAGTGGTGATTTCGGGAATTCAGTTGATTATTTTGTACAGTATTTTATGTTTCCGGGAACGGTTGGTTTCCGTGGTGAAGTACAGTGTTGTGAGCTATGATTTTGATCAGATATGTTTTATGACTATTCAGGGGATCGAGATCGTGCTTCGGGCGAGGGATCTTCCGCCGGGCCACGAGATTAGCGCGAGTGCGCATTTTACTCACCTATGAGTGGACAACTTCATTTCACTGTTAATCGCGAGTCATTACATACGTTTTACGAGCATGAGCATGCATACGAGATTATGATTTATATGAGCATGTGTTATACGTTTATGCCTATACTAGTATATATTACGTATGTGCATTTATTTATTGCATTAAACATTTGCATCGAACTATTTATGATTTGGTTTACATAGAGTACAGTCTCAGTATATGTTGTTGTATCGATACACTTGCATCTCGGCTGATCCCCTATGAATGCCTACCAGGAGGGGCAGTACCCCGACCTGACCGGCGAGGAACAGTACCTCGGAACCGAGGCCTTTCTGGCTAGAATCACGTGTGAGTCTCGGATCCCGTGATTCGGACTGTACTAGCACGGATGTGTCCATGAGCGACCCCGTGGGATTTTCCATGCTTGCTTTGTACGCGAGTTGGATTTAGTGTCTCCTCGCGTACCATTTGATTTTTATGCATTTGACTTGCATATGTTTTTATAACATATATTATTCGGCAAAAGACATTTATTATTGTCCACTCACTCTAACAGTTTTCATGTCTTTCCCCTGGGCTTTTCGGTTTCCGTGCCTAGTTTGCAGTTCAGGTTCTGGTGTTTCACGTCGTGGTTGGAGGCTAGTAGTTCGAGCCACCTGTGTTTTCCAGTAGGTTTCTTGTTTCGCCTACTGATGTATATATTTACACTAGGGGTCGCTCTGATACATTCTGAAACATGTTTTATACGGTTTTTCCCGGATATACTATATATTACAGTTGTGTTTACTGTTTATTGATGTTGATATGATATTGAGAAATCCGGATGGGATTGGTGCCCACGGTTTGGCTTTTGTGGCATAGGACGAAGTGTTATTTTCCGGGTGCAGGTAATAGCAATTCCGCGTTGGTAGCGTTACTCTGCCGAAATTTTTAATGGTTTTTGTTGGTTCACTGAAAGGACCCAACCCCGATTTAGCTCCCTAAACCGGAATCGAACCCCTTCGAAAATACGAACCAACAAAAACTTTTCAAAATTTCGGCAGAGTTTCGTTACTAGCGTGGAATTACCATAACCTGCACGCGGAAATTAACACTTCGTCCTATGCCACAAAAAGCAAACCGTGGGCACCAATCCCATCCGGATTTCTCAACATCAATATAATCAACAAACAGTAAACATACTGTACTATATATATGTATATCCGAGAAAATCCGTATAAACAAGTATCGGAATGTATCAGAGCGACCTCTAGTATAAAATATATACAACATGTACATCAGTAGGTGAAACTGAAACCTACTGGAAAACACAGATGACTCTGATCACTAGCCTCCAAACCACGACGTGAAAACACCAAACCTGAACTGCAAACTGGGCACGGAAACCGAAAAGCCCAGGGGAAAGACAATAAACACGTTAGAGTGAGTGGACGAAAATAAATGTCTTTCACCGAGTATATATGTTATAAAAAACATATGCGAATCCAGGTAAATAAAAACATAACATGGTACACGAGGTAAAACTCACACTCCTCCAGTGTACTGAGCATGCAAGTATAAATCCCACGGGGTCACTCATGGACACACACCGTGCTAGTACAGTCCGAGTCACGAGGTCCTTAGTCCCCGTGACTCTAAGCCAGAAATGGCCTCGGTTCCGGGGAAACGCCCCTCACCGGTCAGGTAGGGATAACGACGCCCCTCCTGGATGGCCTACCATCGGGGATCAACCGAGAGGCAAGTGTATCGATACAACAACGTAACCAAGACTGTACTCTGTGAAAACCAAATCATAAACAGTTCGATGCAAATGCATGAAACAACATATAGTGTATGCATATTCGTTTACGTATATCCGTTTAAATATAATCGTATAATCGTAAAAACACATGCTTATGTAATCCGTAATCTCAATACGCATGCTCAAGTTCATAAATCATATAAAAGACTCGCAATCGTTTCCGTGAAAAGAAATTGTCCACTCACAGATCCGCTAGCGCAAACTCGCGCTAAACACGTGGTCCGGCGGAAGTACCCTCGCCCGAAGCACGATCACGATCCAAATCTCGATCTCGATCTCCTGAATATATATAAACATAACTGATCAAAATCGTAATCCACAACACTGAACGGATGCACAGAAACCAACCGTTCCCGAAAATACAAAATGCGGTGCAAAATGAATTACGGAAATCCCGAAATCCCCACTCGAAATCTCGACTGAAAATCGGCTAACCAAAACAACCCGAAAACCTCCGTACGATAACCAGGGCGTGATTACGAGAAAAATGACATTAATTACATCGAAATCTGAAAAGTTGACTTTTCCGGCCGTTGACCGCCGCCGCCGGCGGCGGCGCGCCGTCAACGGTGGAATTACAAGGCCAAACTCTCCAGTTCTCAAGGTCTCGTCAAGGCGAGCATATTTCTCTTCTACCACGAAGTCCAATTCAGCCCGGAACCACCTCAAATTCACGGAACCCGACCGGAAATTTCCACCGGAAAACCCATTCGGGTTTGCCACCAAACTCAACCTCATCCAAATCTAACCACCTAGGTAGCATCTACAAGGCACGGGGAGCAAAACCCCCAACATCTTGTCCCTCGAAACTCGCCGGAAACATCTCCACCGACTCCGGCGACGGAGACGAATTCGACCCTAATCGGGTCCATCCCAAACGACACCAAAACCCAACAAGCCATACACCAATGTACTCGAAATCACATAAGGGCTCTAACCATACCTGTCCCGTGGCGGATGGTGGCCGGAATCCGGTCGCCGGAGTTCACTTTCCCGTTCGGGAAACTTCCCTTCTCGGCAGCTCCTCCACTTTCCAAAATAGGAAAGTCAACCAAAAGTCAAAGCTTGGTCAAAGTTCACAATGAAGTTTCCGACAATTCACGACTATTTTTTTTTGACTTTTCGATATTTATACTCGTCCCTCGGGTCGATCGACGATTCGAAATGGATAACCATCACAATTCGGATAAACTCGAAACAATCGGATAAACTCGTCGGAACCTGAAACTTCAAATAATCATAAAATATTCCTCGGTCATCGGAAAAATCTTCCGGAACCACCCACAAACTCGAAATCACGTACTCTACACTTTCCGTGAAGACACCCAACTCAAATTCTTGACCAAAAACAAAGTCGCGAATCGAATCGGCAAACCACATAATATCGCAAAACTGCGACTATAACCAAATCTCGAGAATCGTGCCAAACACACAACTGATTCTGGTTCGGGTCGTCACAAATCTACCCCCCTTAAAGAAATTTCGACCTCGAAATTTACGTACCTGTCATGTGAACAGATGAGGATACTGCTCCCGCATACGCTGCTCGGTCTCCCAGGTGGCCTCCTCAACTGAGTGGTTCTGCCACAAGACCTTCACCAGCGGAATCACATGGTGCCTCAGCTCCTGCTCACGTCGATCAAGAATCTGTACTGGCTCCTCAACATACGATAAGTCCTCTCTAATCGGCAACTGCTGTGGGGCTATCACATGTGAAGGATCTGAGATGTACTTCCGCAACATCGAAACATGGAAGACATCATGCACACGAGTCATCTCAGCCGGTAACTCAAGTCTGTAAGCAACAGCTCCAACCCTCTCCGTAATCTCATACGGACCAATGTACCGCGGTCGAAGCTTGCCACGCTTCCCAAAACGCACAACTCCCCTCCACGGAGATAGTTTCAGGAAGACCCAATCACCAACCTCGAACTCTAAACTCTTCCTCCTCACATCCGCGTAACTCTTCTGCCGATCCTGGGCAATCTTCAGTCGATCTCGAATAATCTGAATGTCCTCCATCGTAGTTTTCACCAAATCAAGACCAATGAGCCAACGCTCGCCCACCTTACTCCAACACAATGGAGTGCGACACTGCTTCCCGTACAGAGCCTCGTACGGTGCCATCTCAATACTGGCCTGATAGCTGTTGTTGTAGGCGAACTCGATCAAATGCAACTGCTGATCCCAGTTTCCACGAAACTGCAATACACACGATCTCAGCATATCCTCAAGAGTCTGAATGGTCCGCTCGGACTGCCCGTCAGTCTGAGGATGAAAAGCTGTACTAAACCGTAGTCTCGTACCCAACGCTCGCTGTAAAGCCTGCCAAAACTCAGAAGTGAACTGACTATCACGGTCAGAAACAATCGATACAGGTACACCATGCAAGCGAACAATCTCGGATAAGTACAACTTTGCCAATCTGCCCACTGAAATCTTTCCTGGAAGTGCAAGAAAATGTGCAGATTTCGTCAATCGATCAACGATAACCCAAATGCCAGTGTTGCCCGCCGAAGTACGCGGCAACTGATAGACGAAATCCATCGTAATATGCTCCCACTTCCAAACTGGAATCTCAAGTGGTTGTAGTTTCCCTGCTGGTTTCTGCCTCTCCGCCTTCACCTGCTGACAAATCAAACACCGACTCACGTATGCGGCAATCTCCCGCTTCATGTTGCGCCACCAATAGTAAGCTCGAAGTGTACGAAACATCTTCGTACCTCCGGGATGCATCGCATACGCTGAACTGTGGGCCTCGTCCAGAATCTCCTTCTTTAAGTCCTCGTCTCTGGGTACACATAATCTACCTCTGAACAACAACGTACCGTCGTCGCTCAAACGGAACTCTGTAGGCACACCATTCCGTACCATGGTCTTCTTGCTCAGCAAGTAAGGATCTGAATCCTGTGCCTCCCGTACCTGATTAACCAATACGGGTCGTACCTGAAAGCTAGCCAACAAAGCTCCATCATCATCATAACCAAACACAGCACCCGTAGCCCGTAGCTCGGCTAACATCGATACTCTGGCCACACACATGTGAAACAATGAGGCTCCCGATTTCCGGCTAAGTGCATCTGCCACAACATTGGCCTTCCCGGGATGGTACTCGAAAGTGCACTCGTAATCGTTGATCAACTCCATCCATCGGCGCTGCCTCATGTTCAGATCCGGCTGTGTCCGCAAGTAAGTGAGACTCTTGTGGTCAGTAAAAATCTTACACTGAGCACCGTACAGGTAATGTCTCCAATTCTTCAACGCTAACACGATAGCGGCTAACTCCAAATCATGCGTCGGATAGTTGACCTCGTGCGGTTTCAGCTGTCTGGAACCGTACGCCACAACTCTACCATGCTGCATCAACACACAGCCAAGGCCCAACTTCGACGCGTCGCTTTACACAACATACTCACCACTGTCATCTGGTAATGTCAGAACCGGTGCGGTAGTCAATCTCTCCTTCAGAAGCAAATAACTCTCCTCGCACACATCAGACCACTCAAACTTGACGCCCTTCTTCGTCAATCTGGTCAGTGGTGTAGCTATCCGGGAGAAATCCTGTACAAACCGTCGGTAATAGCCTGCTAACCCCAAGAAACTCCGGATCTCCGGCACAGTAGTGGGTCGACTCCAATTCAGCACGGCCTCGATCTTGTCAGGATCAACACTAACTCCCTCGGCCGAAATCACGTGGCCCAGAAACTTCACACTATCCAACCAGAACTCACACTTGCTAAACTTCGCGAACAGCTGATGGTCCCGCAAAGTCCGCAACACCGCTCGCAAGTGCTTCTTGTGCTGGCCCACACTCCTCGAGTATATCAAAATATCATCAATGAATACTATCACGAACTTGTCCAGGAATCGTCGAAATACCCGATTCATCAAGTCCATGAAAGCTGCGGGGGCGTTGGTCAACCCAAACGGCATAACCAAAAACTCATAGTGCCCATACCGCGTCCTGAAAGCTGTCCTGGCAACATCTGAATCCCGGATCCTCAACTGGTGATATCCGGATCGAAGATCAATCTTCGAAAAGACTGCTGCTCCCTTCAGCTGATCGAACAAGTCATCAATCCGAGGCAACGGATACTTGTTCCTCACTGTAATCTGATTCAGCTTCCGATAGTCGATGCACAAACGCATAGACCCATCCTTCTTCCGCACAAATAACACTGGAGCACCCCACGGAGAAACACTCGGTCGAATGAATCCCTTCTCTAACAACTCCTGAAGCTGAATCTGCAACTCCCTCAACTCTGCAGGCGCCATCCGGTACGGTGTCTGGGAAATCGGTCCAGTACCCGGCAATAACTCAATGGTAAAATCAATCTCCCGCACAGGGGGTATACCAGGTAACTCCGCTGGAAACACATCCGGAAACTCAGACACAACCTCAATACTACCAAGATCCGGCACTGCAGCTGTAGTGTCCACAACATGGGCTAAGTAAGCAACACAACCCTTCTTCATCAATCGATCCGCCCTCAATGCGGAAATCAAACACGGTAGGGAAGTGTTCTTCTCGCCACGAAACAGTATCTCAGGTAACCCGGGTCGTCGAAACGCGACCTCCTTCCTGTGGCAATCAAACATGGCCCAGTGCGACTCCAAAAAGTCCATACCCAATATCAGATCGAAATCCACAATATCAAGCAATAACAGATCTGCGGCTAAGCCATGGCCATCAACAAACACCTCACAATCTCGGTAAACCCATCCGATGCTCACAACTTCACCTGACGGATACAACACTCTCCACAGCCCCGGAAGTGGAGATGCAGGTACCGTAGCCAATGATGATAGTCTATATGATATGAATGAATGTGTGGCACCTGGATCTAGCAATGCAACTACAGGAATACCAAAAACATGTAACGTACCAATAACGACCTCCGGTGATGCTCTGCCCTCACGCATAGTCATAGCATGAACTCTCGTCTGTCCGGCTGGTCGTCCTCGCTGGGGTTGTCCCTGCTGTCTACCCTGACCTGCAGACTGTGCTGGTCGAGCTCCCGTAGTGGCACCTTGCTCAACTCCGGAACTCTGGGCCGCCTGTCCACCAGTACCATACGACTGAGGACACTCTCTCGAATAGTGACCCACCTGGCCACAGCTATAACAAATAACAGTGCTCCGCTGACATACACCAAGATGACGCTTGTTGCAGAAGCTACACAAGGGATACTCCCGCGGTACAGCAAAAGTGCCACCTGTACGTCGAGGATAACTAGAACCGCTAGAACTCCCACTAGCCTGTGGTCGCTGCGGTCGATCTCTCCTCCATCCCGGTCTCCGTCTAGATACATTAGCTGGTGGTCGATAAGATCCACCACCTGAGGATGAAGCTGAACCGGAAGTATCAGAACTCAGCCTCTTCGAAGGCCCCTGACTCGGTCCACCTTCCTCAAATCGTCTCGGCTGGTACCTCTGCTGTCTCTCCTGCTCAATATCCTCGCCTCGGAGAGCTGCACTGACAAACTCATCAAAGTTGTTCCTCGGCATCATAGTCAACGTCGCCTTGATGTTCAGATTCAATCCCAGCTCAAACCTACGACACTTGGCTTCCTCTGTAGCCACCATATCCCGCGCAAAACGAGACAAACGAGTAAACCGATCCCGATACTCAAGTACAGACAAACTGCCCTGCCTCAAGTTCGTGAACTCCTCGTACTTGCGCTGCTGGGTAGCCTGATTAAAATACCTCCGCATAAACAGATCACGAAACAATGTCCACGGAGTATCCACAGGAACTCTGTCAGTGCTGACCCACCAAAAGTAAGCATCACCCTCAAGTAAACCAACTGCGGCTACTGACATCTGCTCAGGTGTAAACTGCAGACGCTCACAAACACGCTCAATCTGAACCAACCATGCCTCGCATATCTCTGGATCAACTGAACCCGAAAACACAGTAGCACCCGCAGTACGAGCCTTGACCACAGGGTCAAAACGCTCTTCCAAACGCAGCACTCGCATCAGCAAGTCGCGCGTTCGGCGATCCTCATCAGGATCATCATCCCGGTCAACACGGGGACCACGTCGAGGAGGAATCCTACTGATACAAGACAAGCATTAGGCACAAGCAGAAAGAACGTAATCATGAAACCGCAGATATTTGACGACACACAACACCCGAAGTATTGATGAGTACCGCTGGCCAGTCGGGTCATCACTCCAGCCATGCTGTATCAACTCAAATACCCTAAGCGTCACAACTACAAGAGTCTACAGAATCTGACAACCTAATGCTCTGATACCAAGCTGAAAGGACCCAACCCCGATTTAGCTCCCTAAACCGGAATCGAACCCCTTCGAAAATACGAACCAACAAAAACTTTTCAAAATTTCGGCAGAGTTTCGTTACTAGCGTGGAATTACCATAACCTGCACGCGGAAATTAACACTTCGTCCTATGCCACAAAAAGCAAACCGTGGGCACCAATCCCATCCGGATTTCTCAACATCAATATAATCAACAAACAGTAAACATACTGTACTATATATATGTATATCCGAGAAAATCCGTATAAACAAGTATCGGAATGTATCAGAGCGACCTCTAGTATAAAATATATACAACATGTACATCAGTAGGTGAAACTGAAACCTACTGGAAAACACAGATGACTCTGATCACTAGCCTCCAAACCACGACGTGAAAACACCAAACCTGAACTGCAAACTGGGCACGGAAACCGAAAAGCCCAGGGGAAAGACAATAAACACGTTAGAGTGAGTGGACGAAAATAAATGTCTTTCACCGAGTATATATGTTATAAAAAACATATGCGAATCCAGGTAAATAAAAACATAACATGGTACACGAGGTAAAACTCACACTCCTCCAGTGTACTGAGCATGCAAGTATAAATCCCACGGGGTCACTCATGGACACACACCGTGCTAGTACAGTCCGAGTCACGAGGTCCTTAGTCCCCGTGACTCTAAGCCAGAAATGGCCTCGGTTCCGGGGAAACGCCCCTCACCGGTCAGGTAGGGATAACGACGCCCCTCCTGGATGGCCTACCATCGGGGATCAACCGAGAGGCAAGTGTATCGATACAACAACGTAACCAAGACTGTACTCTGTGAAAACCAAATCATAAACAGTTCGATGCAAATGCATGAAACAACATATAGTGTATGCATATTCGTTTACGTATATCCGTTTAAATATAATCGTATAATCGTAAAAACACATGCTTATGTAATCCGTAATCTCAATACGCATGCTCAAGTTCATAAATCATATAAAAGACTCGCAATCGTTTCCGTGAAAAGAAATTGTCCACTCACAGATCCGCTAGCGCAAACTCGCGCTAAACACGTGGTCCGGCGGAAGTACCCTCGCCCGAAGCACGATCACGATCCAAATCTCGATCTCGATCTCCTGAATATATATAAACATAACTGATCAAAATCGTAATCCACAACACTGAACGGATGCACAGAAACCAACCGTTCCCGAAAATACAAAATGCGGTGCAAAATGAATTACGGAAATCCCGAAATCCCCACTCGAAATCTCGACTGAAAATCGGCTAACCAAAACAACCCGAAAACCTCCGTACGATAACCAGGGCGTGATTACGAGAAAAATGACATTAATTACATCGAAATCTGAAAAGTTGACTTTTCCGGCCGTTGACCGCCGCCGCCGGCGGCGGCGCGCCGTCAACGGTGGAATTACAAGGCCAAACTCTCCAGTTCTCAAGGTCTCGTCAAGGCGAGCATATTTCTCTTCTACCACGAAGTCCAATTCAGCCCGGAACCACCTCAAATTCACGGAACCCGACCGGAAATTTCCACCGGAAAACCCATTCGGGTTTGCCACCAAACTCAACCTCATCCAAATCTAACCACCTAGGTAGCATCTACAAGGCACGGGGAGCAAAACCCCCAACATCTTGTCCCTCGAAACTCGCCGGAAACATCTCCACCGACTCCGGCGACGGAGACGAATTCGACCCTAATCGGGTCCATCCCAAACGACACCAAAACCCAACAAGCCATACACCAATGTACTCGAAATCACATAAGGGCTCTAACCATACCTGTCCCGTGGCGGATGGTGGCCGGAATCCGGTCGCCGAAGTTCACTTTCCCGTTCGGGAAACTTCCCTTCTCGGCAGCTCCTCCACTTTCCAAAATAGGAAAGTCAACCAAAAGTCAAAGCTTGGTCAAAGTTCACAATGAAGTTTCCGACAATTCACGACTATTTTTTTTTGACTTTTCGATATTTATACTCGTCCCTCGGGTCGATCGACGATTCGAAATGGATAACCATCACAATTCGGATAAACTCGAAACAATCGGATAAACTCGTCGGAACCTGAAACTTCAAATAATCATAAAATATTCCTCGGTCATCGGAAAAATCTTCCGGAACCACCCACGAACTCGAAATCACGTACTCTACACTTTCCGTGAAGACACCCAACTCAAATTCTTGACCAAAAACAAAGTCGCGAATCGAATCGGCAAACCACATAATATCGCAAAACTGCGACTATAACCAAATCTCGAGAATCGTGCCAAACACACAACTGATTCTGGTTCGGGTCGTCACATTCACGTTTTCAGAAGGTCAAGGAGAACTGAGCAATTATTGCTTGATTTAGAGGTTGAACGCTCAGCTAAGCAAAACCGCAAACATAAGAGGTAAGCAGAACTGGAGGTTGGAAACACAAGTGGCACAGTGTCAAAACCTGAGATTGAGGTAGAAACAAGTTTGGATTCAGAAGAAGAAGTACCTCAATCGCCATATCCTCTAGGGAGAAGGAATCCACGGGACAAGCTCCATGAACTATCCCAGAATTATTTTTGTCCCTCGAAGTGATGGATTTTGTGGTTTATCTGCACAATTTATTCGATGGATTGATTATGTATGATCAAGTACGAATGACTTGTTTTTTGAAAAAAAGTGTTTTGCAATTGTTTGATCTAATGACACCTCATCCGTAGTGATGCAACAAGCAAGCCTCTAAAAGGGGAACGTACTCTTCCTAACCAATTCAATTTTTGATAAGATTATTTTTACGAATTAGCAGGTTTAATGAGGCATGTCGATTTTTGATAAGATTGTTTAACGAGGCGTCTTAGGAACTTCTTTGCTTATTCGATAACATAGTACGATTATTAAATAAAAGCTTCTGTTTCAAAACATTGCTTTGTATTATGTTGTTTAAGATTTGTTTATTCGATCTCGAGGGACTTGGTGTCTAGGAGCGTGAGCTTAAGTGGGGCAGACAATGTTAGATCCTATGGATGAGCTTCTCCTATACAATCTTATCAAACTTTCCTTAAGATATTTGATCCTAAAGGAAGAAGAGTTAAGGGTATCGAAGCAGTTCCTTATGGTTAGGTCAAAACACTTAGAGAAAAACCCATGAGCTTAGGCACTTCTGGGATGACAGTCATCAAGCCTAGTATGAATAAAGAAAATGTCAATACCCAGCTAGGGGAAGACTTAGCCAAATTTTGGCACCAAGGGAATCTATGTCCCATCGTATTCACATAGTGATGCCTTAGGGATAAGCCAACTACGATTTGAGTTTTATGGGAGTTCGTCATAGCACCCAGGACAAGTTTTCTGGATAGGAAAGCTCAAGGGATCCTTCGAAATGAAAAAACTTGGCTACGATGAAGCTCCAGAGTATGATAACCTTTGATACAAGGTTAAGACTAAGTTAGCAGGCTGTTGTGGGGAACCGTCTCAAAATCGCAAGCATTCCCTGGAGACCTCAAAAAATAACGGAGGCTCTCCATAAATCTCATAAATAAGTACTTGTATGATCCATGGGGTCCAAGAGGCATGCTGCGGCCACAGCTACTCAGAGGCGACCCTGGTTATTTGAAAAAAAATTGGACGATTTGCTAGAGAAAAGCTTGTTGATTGTTTGAGAAAAAATGTGCTAGTTGTTTGAGAAAGATGTGTTCGGGTAAATGTTGAAATATACTATTCATAAATAGCTCGATAAGCTCGAGGGCAAAAAATATATTGTCCAAGAGTATGAGGAAAGTATACAAAATGCTTCGTAAGATGAGAAATTCTCAGAAAAGTTACAGTTTTCCAGAAAGCCTTAAGGTTTCTGTGAAAGCTGGGAGTAGTTCATTGAAAGCTTGAGGAATGTGCCAGAAAACTTGAGGAAGGTATCAGAGAGCTGGTGCAAATTGCTACCATGCATATTGAACTATTTATTTAGGAACGTGAGATTGAAAATTCAACAAAGAAAGAACTGTTTTCTCATGCATGTTTCATGAATCATGAGAGCACGGGAAAAGATGTAAATTCTTATTTACTATGCAAATGTGCATGCCTAAGATGGTTCTATGAAGTAAGGTGGAAGATGATCATGTTCGAAAGAAAGCATTCGTTTTCTGCAAGATTTCTAAGTATGCAGTTTGTAGAAACCTTGAGGGTTTTCTAGACCTGGAGGGTTTTTCACAAACCTTGGGGATTTTCTAGAAACCTTGGGGGCTCAGGGTTTCTGGAAAGTTTGGTAGTTTTCCATAAACGTCATCAGCTTTCCACAGGAAAGCTAGGGGTTTTTTCAGAAACCTTGAGGGGTTTTCCAGAAATTTCATCGACGAATTTTTGTTGAGTTTTCTATATTAGAACCTAGTTACTACGAATTATTTGGCATTGTAAGCTGTGGGAAGAATCCTAGGAAGTTGATATAAATCAATTTTCAGACATTCCTAAGTTGAAGGATTTGAGTTAAGCAGGTTGCTCAGCTTATTATCTTCCTTTTCATAAACGATTCGTCTATTGGAATGCTGGGGTATTCCATGGGAGACATGTGGGAATAAGAAAGCTCGTATGAATGAGAAATCTCTCAATTGAGTTTGCTTTCTTGGAATGATCATGGCTAAGATATGTTTTTCCATTTATGTTTGATTAAATATGTTGAATATTATTGTTTGAATGTTTTTGTAGGTAAAATTAGTTGGAGTGTAAGGCCACACCAATTGATGCAAGGTCTGTTTGGTATGCCTTGGAGGTATTTGTAGGAGTCAAATTTGGCCACATAGATGCTTGAGGGTGTTCCTCTAAGGACGTCCCTTTGGTTTGATGTACGATAAGTTGGGCCGTTGGGCCTAGGCCTATATGTTGAAAGGTTTGGACTATATTCGGGTATTTCATGGACAATTAGAATTATCTCTAACTATCTAAAAGAGTCTAGAAGCTTCTAGAACATACAAAGGTGGTGAGGTGTAATAAATTCCTGAGCACGATTGAGAAAGGATAAAATGTTAGAAGACACGAGGATTCTGGAAAACCTTGAGGAATTTTGGAGACCTAGAGAAATCCTTGAAGAAGGATGAAAAATAAGTGGAAGCCCGCGCCAAAGGCGTGGTTATACTCAGTATAGCATATGTATATGTTCTACGTGCTTATCGAGAAATACCAAAAGTCCAAATTTAAAGTCCATTGTACAAAGATAAGGGAATATAAAGCATTATATCTATGCGGGGGGAGATAGAGATTTTAGAAAGCATTGCTGGAGCCTATTGATCAACTTAAAATGAACAATCCAAACTCATAATGGAAGTACTATCTATGGGATAAACATGAAATGTACAAAGATAAGGCATAAAAAGTAGATACATTCATATGGCAGTCTGATTAGAACAGAAATTCAACAGTCCGATAAGATATTTAAATTTACAACTACTTAGCAATGAAGCTAATACAAATTCAGCAGTGCTGCTACAAATTAGAATATATTACAAACAGAAGTTGCAAAATCAAGACACCATATTACAATGGTGCTTGGCAGTGCTGTCACAAAGTAGTAATTGGCCGATTCTATGTTACAGACAGAAGTTGCAAAATGAAGACACTATATAACAACGGTCCTCGGTAGTGTTGTTACAAAGTATAAATTGGCCGATTCTCTATTGTAGACAGAAGTTGCAAAATGAAAACACTATTCCCTATATAACAGAGTTGGTCAACTGTTCAAATGAATAGTACTATTCATTTGAACAGTACCTCACGTGCCTCATTCCTTCGATAAAAGAACAGTGCTTTCATTTTGTTCTTACTGTTCAAATGAATAGTCTTATTCAATTGAACAGTGGCTCACGTGGTTTTTATTTTTGGTTGCTGTTTTGCTCCATTCTGGATCAGTCGATCGTCTCAGCTCTCTTGCTCTCTCGATCATCTCTCTTTAGCCATTGATTCACCGAGCCTCTCACTTTCGTAGATTTTCATCGAACCCTATTAACCTCCTTTCGGTTCTCGCGCCTTGGCCTCAAGCTACGCCGCTTCGTGAGGATCTCCGGCATCGAGCCCCATCGTTGCGGCAGTCGTTCTTTTTCTTCATCGCATCTCTAGCGCTACCTATACTCGATCTGGGCCACGCCGGCTCCCAAGCCTTTGGTTGATCTACTTCGAGAGCCACGCCGAGAGAGAACCGAGGCCGCGTGCGAATCACATCGACGAGGCTTCGAGACCCAGACCTAATAGCGATGGACTCTTTGCACGAGACCCACTAGCTGGATTTGTCCGATCGAAGTGCTCCGATTTTGGTTAGATAAGATTCTAGGTTTGACTTGGATCTGTCCGATCGAAGTTCTCCGATTTTGGTGAGATAAGATTCTGGGTTTGATTTCGTGATGTTGAAACCCACCTTTGTGGTGTTGATTTGTGTTTTTATTTTGGTTGCAGGCGAACACAATGTGTAGCAGTCAGTGGAGTTTTGTTTGTCACCGCACTTCCTCTTCTTCCGTTATTAGCTTCCAGTTTGATTAACTTACTCTCTCCTCAACCTTTCCTTGAGCCTCTTAGCAAAACAGGTCATTATTCAATTACTGTTTTTTGAGTGTGTTCTTTCAATCATGGATTGTATGGAGTGCTGGGTCTCAAAACGTTTAGTTAGTTGTATGCTGATTCGATTGTTGTTTTGATTCAGTTGGCCAGGGCTTTATCATTTCAATGTCATTGAATATTGGGGATCTGTTGATGACTATATACATGTCTTCTTATCTGTGCTTTAATTTTGAGTTATTGATTAGTGTTTTGAATTATCTGGATAGTTGCTGAGATAGTTCCTTGGTAATGTTCATCTATGTATGATTGTATTGTGTTATACCATGGGTATTAATTAGGACACAATGTTGCTATTGATTGATTAGCTTTCCTCCAACTTTAGTTTTCCCACCGATTGATTAGCATTTGCAAGGTAATTATGTTAGTCTTCTACCTGTAGCTGATAGCAGTATAAGATATTGGATTTGAGGAAGCTGAACTTTGTTCTCTCATTGTTCTATGTGTTCATTGAATTTGATGGGTTTGCTGTTTTATTCACAAAACTTTGCCACCATCACTTTTGAGAGCAATTTTTACTTAGGTAAGTACTTCCTTTTCGTACATTGCATTTTTCACTATGAATGCTTTTGCTTTTGTATCTAGATCACTTGCTTTGATTCGGTTTGTTATTGATTGCTTCATTGTTGTCGAGTTATGGAAATTTAATAAGGTTTTGCTTCTGCTTAATTAAAGTTGTGATATTCTGGGCTTTCTTGAGAATTAGTTGATTAGCTTGACATTTGGGGTTGACATGGATTGCAACTTCATATTCCTGGTTTTCATGGTTCATATGCTAGCTGTTCTTTTTGCAGACTCTGGGCCACTGACTCAATTACTTATTCAGATCAGCCACATGTTTTATGGTCAGAAATGAAGTCATTCAGTATTTAAACTCTCAA
This sequence comes from Geum urbanum, assembly GCA_946800695.1. Lineage (NCBI taxonomy): Eukaryota > Viridiplantae > Streptophyta > Magnoliopsida > Rosales > Rosaceae > Geum > Geum urbanum. The sequence goes on along the minus strand of OX327008.1, from coordinate 202,479 downwards.
TCAGAACTCAGAAGTCCTGTTGGAATTAATTCTAACAGTTTCACAAGTGATAGTACGTAAAACTTCACTTGCTCCAAAACTGAAACTAATTAAAGATGCACTCACATGTCCATCTCAAGCTTCAAGGATTCGACTTATTCGAGTGGTATAACACATGCTTTGTGATGCATGCTTGGATGATAAATAGGGATTGATCAGATGTTGTGAATCGAACATTTTCAAATAATAATCTATGTGTTGTTTTATTATTCTTATATCTTGATTCAAACTTTGCAGTGGTTTAACACAATCAAACTATAAGGGACTAAACGTTTTGTATGAAAAGTAAAAAAACAAAGGTCCGTGAATCTTCACAGTAGATCTCATACCTTATTTGATTCATGTGTTTCATTCTAAATTGTTAGGCTGTGACTTTATTTTTCTAACAGGTTTTGAGATCTTGGCATTTCCTTGCAACCAGTTTGGAGGACGAGCTTGGAGACAATGAGGAGATTCAGGAAGTTGCATGTACGAGATTTAAAGCTGAATTTCCAATTTTTGATAAGGTAAACCCTGATAATGATTTGCGAGTTAAGTAAGGAAATAATAGCTCCCAACCGTCTATATCCAAATTCCTAATTGGACCTTTTGGGTTATTTGTAAAATTAGTTGTACATCCACAAAAGTTATCAAGATTATGAGTACTACCTGGAATGTTTTAAACTGATTTCAATTTGCTAAAAGGTTCGAGAGTGGACATAATATGGCAACCTGATTATGTCTTTTTTCTTTTTTCTTTTTTAAATGGTGATCCGGTTAGTTTATTTTTGCATGAAATATACATTTATATTGTAGATCGAGGTGAATGGGAAAAATAAGAATCCCCTTTACAAGTCTTGAAGTCGGAGAAAGGTGGGATCTTTGAAAATGGCATCAAAAGGAATTTTACAGGTCTCATACACCAAAGAAAAGCCAAATTTACTATATAACAACGGTGAAACATACTGTTCTTAGACTGTTCATGTTGATCTGCACGTGCTATGTCTAGAAATTTGAATACTCAGATCAAGAATATAAAAGCACTTCTTTTATTAAGCTTTAGAAACTGACTCAAAACTAAAGCTCCTTAATCTCTCTCTCAAATCTCTTAAGGTTTACCACAACTTGGCAACTCTTTATATAGAAAGATTAATCCTAATTCTAGTAGGAAACATATATTTAGACAACTCCTAAATATACTAACTTAATCCTAATCCTTTTGATAACCATAACTCGGTAGGATTAGGATAACTTCTAACTTAAGCTATCTTCAAGCTTATTCCAACATTCTCCCCCTTAAGCTTGAAAACCTCCTTTGGCAAACCTTGAACTCCAATGAGATCCCTCATCTCTTTGAACTTGATTCTTCCAAGTGCCTTGGTTAAGATATCAGCCTTTAGTTTATTACCGGGAACATGTTCTACCTCAACTTGATCATTCTCAACACATTCACGTATGAAATGATACCTTCGATGAATGTGTTTACTTCGCCCGTGGAATACTGGATTTTTAGTAAGTGCGATCGCGGATTTATTGTCAACTCGAATTGTCACCTTTTCACATTTTGTTCCAAAGACTTCAGCAAAAAGTTCTTGAAGCCAAATGGCTTGTTTAGCTACCTTAGTGGCTGCCATGAACTCAGCTTCACAAGAAGATAATGCCACAACTTCTTGCTTTTGTGAACACCATGTGATAGGACACTCATTAAGATAGAAGATGTGACCTGTTGTACTCTTTCCATCATCCATATCCACATTATGGCTGCTATCACTATAGCCTACCAATCCTGATTTGATTCCTTGCTTAAAGTAAAGACCATGAGAGAGCGTTCCTTGAAGGTACCTTAAGATTTGTTTCAACGCAGCTCCATGTGATTCCCTTGGCTCTTGCATATATCTGCTCAACATGCCAACACAAAAAGAAAGATTTGGCCGAGTATGAAGTAAGTATCTAAGGCATCCAATATTTCTTCTGTAATCAAGTTCGTTGATGTGCTTCTCATCTTGTGCTTTAGAAAGCTTCAAACCAGAATCCATTCGTATGTGGACCGCATTGCACTCACTCATTCCAGCTTCTTCTAGAATTTTCTTTGCATATCTCTCTTGCCTCAACATGATCCCATCCCTTTCTTGAAGAACTTCTATGCCAAGATAGTAGGTGAGCTTACCAAGATCACTCATTTCAAATTTTCCTGCCATACCTTTCTTGAAGTCAAGTATTAGATCCAAGCTAGAACCTGTGATAAGCAAATCATCCACATAAACTGCCACAACAAGAAGACGCTCCTCCTCTTGTTTTCTGTATAACGAGGGTTCTTTGGAACACTTTACAAAGTTTAATTCTCTCAGAATTTTATTTAACTTAGTGTTCCATGCCCGAGGTGCTTGTCTTAGTCCATAGAGAGCCTTGTGTAGTTTATAAACCTTTTTTTCACTTCCTTTGGTTACAAATCCCTCCGGCTGGGTAACATAAACATCTTCCTTCAATTCTCCATGGAGAAACGCAGTTTTTTACGTCTAGATGATGCACCTCCCAACCGTTTGAAGCCGCTAAAGCAATAATGAATCGGATTGTTTCAATACGAGCTACCGGAGCAAATACCTCATCAAAGTCTACACCATGCCTTTGTACATAGCCCTTTGCCACAAGCCTTGCTTTGTACTTATTTATGCTACCATCAGCGTTGCGTTTTATCTTAAAAACCCACTTCAATCCGATTGGTTTGCCTCCGACGGGAAGATCAACTAGACTCCATGTTTTGTTCTTTGTTATTGACAGGATTTCTTCTTCACAAGCATCTCTCCATTCTTTCAACTTGTTTGCCTCTTTAAAATCCCATGGTTCTTCATTAATTACTAACAAGAGATGTTCACAACCAATCTCTGCTAATAGGACATAATCGTTTAGATAGCTCGGTTTTGTGCCTTGTCTTGTTGATCTTCTTAACACCTGCTGAGATTGCTCAGATTGCTCTTGTTCCAACTTTTCGGTTTCTTCAAGAACATCTTCTTCGACAGTATTGTCATCATCTTCTCTGTTTTCCTCTGTTTCTTCGGTGGCTTCACTCTCCCTAACCAGGTTCTGTTCCAAGATACACAAGCATCTGTGACCTATCATCCAGTTTTTTAAGATGTGGAGCTTCGATCTTTGCATAGCAAATGCATCCAAACACTCGTAGATGCTCAACATTCGGCTTCTTGTGTTTAAATGCTTCATATGGTGTTTGGGCAGCCAAGGCTCTTGTTCCCACTCTGTTTATGAGGTAGGTCGCATGTCTTACCGCTTCTCCCCATAGATAATTAGGCATGCTCATGTGTTTCAAGATGCTTCTAGTCATCTCCAAAAGTGTCATATTCCGTCTTTCAACTACTCCGTTCTGCTGCGGTGTATAAGGAGCGGTTAGGTGCCTATTGATACCTTCTCTTTCACCGAATGCTTGGAACTCTTGAGATATAAACTCTCCTCCTCTATCTTTTCTGAATGTTTTGATAGTAGCTCCGGTCTCTTGCTCAACTAATGCTTTGAACCTTTTGAACTTCTCGAATGCCTCACCTTTCTCTTTCAAAAGAAGTGACCACATGTAGCGAGAGTGATCATCAATCAACACAAATATGTACCTCTTTTTCGCAGCTGTAAGAGGTGAAATAGGTCCGCAGAGATCCCCATGGATAAGTTCTAGTGCTCGTGATGCGCGGTATGAGGTTGCTTTTGGAAAGGCTTGCCTCGCTTGCTTTCCAAGCAAGCATGATGCACATGTTTCCTTTTCCTTTGGAGCCCTAGATATCCCGACGACTAGTTCTTTTTCCACCATCGATTTTATGGTCTCAATGCTAATGTGTCCTAGTCGGGCATGCCATCTTGTTGAATCGCTTGATGCCACAAGCTGCAGACACTTCGTGTTTTCAACCTCCAAGTTTACTTTGTACAACCTATTCTTTGATCGATTTGCTCTTACTAGTAAATTTCCATCATGATCATGCAGGGTCAGGTAATCCTCCTTCATCCTGACATCACATCCGGCTTCAGTGGCTTGTCCTAGGCTTATAATGTTGCTCTTAAGGTCTGGTATGTAATAGACATCAACTAGTATTTTTCGTTCACCACCTTTGCTCACAAATAAGATCGAGCCCTTTCCTTTTATGTCAATGCGTGAATCGTCTCCAAACCTTACTTTTCCTGTGATCCTCTCGTCGATTTTGGAAAACCAAGCATGATTCCCTGTCATGTGATTACTAGCACTATTGTCTAGATACCAAACTTTGTCTGAGCTTGTCTCAAAATCCTTTGGCTTCACATTCCTCTCATTAAGATATACCACCTCGTGCATCATAAGTGATTCGGCCTCATAAGTGTCATCTTCTTCATGCTCATGTGTTTCTTGAAGTTTAAGTAGTCGATCCGGACAGTTCGAAGCATAGTGCCCTTGTTTGTCACACCGGTAACATATCACCTTGGATTTGTCCCTCTGTTGATTACCAAATCGTCCCCGACCTCTTCCACGGCCACGGCCTTGTCCTCTTCCTCTGCCTCCTCCTTGAGGTTCTGAGTATGACTGCGAATCAATGTTAGCATACATAAGTTTGCCTTGGTCATCTTGTGAATCTTCTTCATCACAAATTCGTTCTTCATAAGTTTTTAATCTTCCTACAATGTCTTTAAAGCTCGTTGCATTGAGATCAAGAATTTGTTCGAGAGCTGCAATTATATGTATGTATTTCTTCCTTGGCAGGCTCTTAAGAAACTTCTTAACAATTTTCGGTTCTTTAATGTTCTCTCCCAAGGATGCTGATTTTGTAGATATTTCTGAGAGTTTGCCGACAAAATCATCGATTGTGTCGCTTTCCTTCATCTTTAATCTATCAAATTCAGCCATTAGAGTTTGCAGTCTTGCTTCTCTTACTCTATCAGCGCCAAGGTGTCTTGCTTTTATGGAGTCCCACACTGCTTTTGAGGTTTCGAGGTTACCGACTTGTAGGATTAGTGTCTCCGGTATGGATTGAAACAGGAGAGCTTGGGCCAAATCGTTCTTCTCTACGTCGTCAGATTCGGGATCAATTGTCTCCCAAACTTTATGCACTCGGAGCGTAACCTTCATTCTCATGGACCAAACAGTGTAGTTGGTGTTGTTTAGCATTGGACATTGTATGGATGATAGTCCTCCTTCCTTCGGTTTGTTGGTTGTTGTGACTATGTCACCCATGCTTCGAAGAATCTTTGTTTTTTCTTTTTTGCTCACGTTTTGATATCAAGCCTGATCGCTCTGATACCAAATCTAGAAATTTGAATACTCAGATCAAGAATATAAAAGCACTTCTTTTATTAAGCTTTAGAAACTGACTCAAAACTAAAGCTCCTTAATCTCTCTCTCAAATCTCTTAAGGTTTACCACAACTTGGCAACTCTTTATATAGAAAGATTAATCCTAATTCTAGTAGGAAACATATATTTAGACAACTCCTAAATATACTAACTTAATCCTAATCCTTTTGATAACCATAACTCGGTAGGATTAGGATAACTTCTAACTTAAGCTATCTTCAAGCTTATTCCAACACTATGTGTGTCACCTTAAAACCTGAACTAATCTCATTTATGTTGTTGATTATATAGACTATACTGTGTTTGTGATTGAAACTATAGATAGCGGAGGGTACCTTCGTTCATTAACATTTGGGCTTCCTTCATTGATCGATCAAAGTTAGGCAGTTAGTGCTTAAACAGCTAGCTAGCATGTTACTAGCTTCTTCCCAAGAGATGAAGTTTGGAGCCAATGTTAGTGAGTAAATTTGCTACAAATTACAGTGGTTTTTCTTTTTCAATAGAGATTTACTAGCTTGCGGAGTAAAAAAAAGCTACAGCAAACCTAAAAAACTAGCATTGCATATTTGCATTACTTGGGTACCAGTAGCTAAGAGATGAAGAACTCATATGTGATAAAATAGAGGGAAGCTTCTCTAACAGTAGTTGACGTATACCTATTTCCTATATAACAGTTTTGGGTTTCACTGTAACTTACACTTGAATTCCTGTTCATTGTTTTGGTTACTGTTCGATATTATTCAAAGCATGCCACCCGTGTGGCCTTATCTATCCTCTTCATCTATCGATCAAAATCTCATCCCTTTCACTGCTCCTCTCACTCTACTCTCTGCATCAAAGCCCTCTCTCTCTCCCTCTCTCATCAGCAATCGCCGCTGCCTCAGTCTGACTCTTATTTCCATCTTGCATCCCCGATTCCAATTTGTGATCGATCTACTATCGATCATCCATAGTCTGGGTTCCTAAGGTGTGGATTTGGGCTTTCTTTCTGATCGTTTCTACTTTTGAAGTTATTTTTCTTGCTATGTTACACTTTGTGGGTTACAGTTCTCTTGGATTCTCTCTATCGCGTCTTCCATCTCCGTTGACCGTGACGACTTTGATCTCCACCTCTGTAGCGTCGAACGATCCTCACCGATATGTACTAGGTATTGCAATCTCTCTTGCTTTCTCAATTGGATGGGTTTTTAGTTTGCTTAAAATTTTTATTTTAGTTCGATCGATTACTTGGGTTGGACTACTGAGTTGGATTCATCACTTCATAAGCAATCTTTTTCACATCTATGTTCGTAATCAACCACTGTTTCGATTCAATTATGGATTCTAATATTTAGGTACTGGGTTTCGATTCGGAAAGTGGTACGTAGTGGGTGATTATTCGATTAGTATTTTGATTCTGGTAGGGGTTATATATTTGATTTTTGGCTGCTGGGTTGGTTTGTTTCATTAAGTTTCCTTGCAGAGAGATTTATATTAATCTGAGCTTAACCATGTTATTAACCTGTAGGTATGTTAATGAACAGGGTTTCTGATACATATCACTAAATGCCTTGAAGAAGAAGACCAAATGAAAAAATGGCTTGCAGAAGGTCTGTGTTTTGCCATTTCTATAATGGTTCTTATTGATTTGACAACCTTTCAGTTAGTCAAGGTTGGGTATATATGCATGTGATGGGTGAGTTTGAGTGAAATGTGAATCTGTAATGGGTTTTCAACATTGTGTTAAATTTGTAGGTTTATTCGTTATCATGTTACCTTTCAGTTAGTCAAAATGAACAACTCATCTTCCAATGTGAGCAAATAATGTCCTGCACATGTACAGTTTTTTTATTTTCTTTTTCGAAGAGACATATACAGTTTGGCATTTTAAAATAAACAAATGAACAAAGTGCAGGCATCTGATACACATTATTGAGCAAAGTGCAGGCATAAGTTTGTGGTGAAATAAGCATGCACCTAAAATAATATTAATACAATGAGACGTTAATTGAAGCTTGATTTGGCGTGAGCCTAGGTAGATGCATAAAATGTAACTGTGATACATTTAGATATATTCTACATCATAATATTTGCTCTCTGATAATAAATTCTCCCCCTTTTCCTGTGCCAGGGTTTTATCATGAATTTGCAGCCATCTGAAGCAGAAGCAGGCTTTGATATCAGGGTTCCCCCAACCGCTAATGAGGAGCCTTCGGAGAAACGGATTGCTGAAGAATGGGCACCTCCTTCATGGAACATGACATTTAGGGTATTGTTCTTTCATCTCTTATGTATTAAAGTAGAAAGTCTTGCCTAAGCATTTTTGTATATACAGAAGATTACATCCCATCTGTGCTGATAAATTTATGAACAAAACTTTCCTCCTCATGCTCGTTGGTGGTACTACTGTCCAAGTGTCGTTCTTATTAATTTGTGTGTTTGAACTGTATGCTTTGTTCTCCTGTTAGATTTGTCATAGTCATTTCAAATGTTTAGCTTCAGCCTGGGTGCATGATGGAAGACTTATTACCATCTTCTTCATTTTCTTGCATAAATGCATTATAGTAAAATATGAGCAGCTTAGATCCATGCCAGTTTTTCTAATTATCTTCATAGCTTGGGCAGTTCAAACAAAGGGCTTCCATGCTTGATAACTCTGGGAGACCAATCCTTGCAGCAACCGACAGTTCAAACCCTTGGTGGTCTCTGCTAGAAGAAGCTGTTGAGAAAGCTAATGGGAAACTCGGTAAGCCTGAGATTTTTCCCGCTTCAACAGATGCTCGCTACTTCCGTCTACTGGGCTTGCCAGCAATTGGATTCTCTCTTATGGCTAACACTGCGGACCTATTCTGCTTCATGACCATAATGAGGTGAATAACCATGTCTTTTTTATTGTATCTCTCATATACATACTTTGGTTATCGGTTCCCTGTAATCTGACCACAATATTGTCACCTTTTTGCAGTTTCTGAACAAAGAGGAATACTTGAAAGGAATTGGTATTTATGAATCCATTATCAGATCTTATTCATCCTATGCTGAGCATGCAAGAACAGGATTGAGAGATGAGTTATAAAGTAGTAACATGATTTCATTCCTTTTTAGAGGATGTACAGTAAGTTTTCTTTTTTATGATATTATGGGAGATGTGAAACCACTCAGATGTTGGCAATTAGGACAGTTGAATGAAACATATGGAACTAAGCAAAGCAAATTCAAAAGACAATGTGAGCAATAACCTATTGTCCTATTTTTGGTAACCTGACTCATTGATATGTCTAAGATTGTGATCTGGGTACTATATTGATCTAGGTTTGCTCAATTTTTGTGGTTTAGTTTTGTCATGGAAAGGGGTTTGTGAAGTAGGTGTGTTTAGTTTGTGAAATTTTGTTTTTTTTTAAACTTTGTGCAAGGCTTGGATTTTGCATGTTCATTTTGAATCTGGATTCGTATCTTCCTGTTAATTTTGAATTTGGATTTGTGTCTATACCGATGACTCTGAATGCCATAGTGAAGTAAGTGTAAATTTTGGTGTTGCTATTTCATGGAGTTCTTTTTATCTTTTCACTATGATTAGCTCTATTCAATTGAACTTCAGGAAATGGATTTGGGCTTCAGTTAGGTTTATCTGTTTACGTGTTCCACAGATTGGGCTGAACTTCGATTTTGGATGGGTTTTGTGGTTCTGTTGTTGATTGATGAGAAATTAGATCAATTGTTCCTTTAGTTAACTGACAGATGTACTCCCTATGTAAGTATGCTCTTCTGATATAAAGTATTGTGCTCATGAAAGTGTAATAGCCATGTTCAAGATCATTTTAGACTACTCATCTGAAACTACTCCCTAAGTACGTAGTTCATTGTGTTTGATCCATTGTTGTACTAAGAGTGAGGCTATTCGAATGGCTGACAAGGCTGACCTCGATCTGGTATGCATTTTTGCTACTACATCCTTCTTCTTTGTTCAAAATATATGCGACATACTTAGGACTTAGAACTTGGGAGTTTAGGTATGAATGGCTTATTTCGTGTTTATATCGTTAGGTAGGGAAGTTATTGATTGCATGTGTTCAGTGCCTGAATCTAGACTAATATGTTGTTTGAAGCTCATGTGAGATTTCGTAATGCTTTTATAACATGGTTTCAAGACTAATATATTCTCCATGGTTGCAGGTGATATTATCTCCAGATGCTGATCCTCCGGTTCTCAGGATTATGGATTACAAGTATGAATTTTTTCAAAGCTTTCGATGAAGTATAGATTTCTATTTGCTCCAATCACTTTCTGCTTCTTAGTTCAGTTTATTCCTCAAAGATGTCAATGTGAAACGAATATCTCATTATACTTTTATGTTATTGTGTTGAAGGAATAATTGTATGTAGGACTTGAACAATATAATTAGTGATAATTAGGAAGAGGAATATCAGTGTGTTCATTACATAGTGGCCATTACGGGACCTAAATATTATGCTCTTCCTTGATTTAGTTCAATAATGTGGTTAATTTAACAATCTCTACTCTTACTTCTTCTCAGTAAATATGGGTATGAACAACAATAGAAGAAAAGAGTGCCATAGAAGAAAAGTGCAGGCGATAGTTTTTTTCTGTTGAGCTGTTTTTCCTATCTGATTGATGTATAAGCATAATCTCATGTAAAGAAAGATATTGACTAAATTCTTCTCTTAAATCATTTAGCCAGTCGCATGGATTTGAATGAACCCAAAATGGGGTAAATACTGATTCTTTCTTTCATTATTTGCATTGAGTCTTCAAAATTCTGCCATTACAGTGTTCCATATCATTTGTATGTATAAAGTTGCTAATTTATTTATTATCTGTACAGATACAACATTGACCAACATGATTATTCTGTACGTATGAGAGCCACCCTGGAGTTTTTGAAAGATGGGGATAAGGTAGGTTGCTTAAGCTTCCTAAGGAGTGCTTTTATATCAACAAAAGATATCACTGGATCGATAGTCCTACACTCTGTTGCTCTTCTTTGATATTGATAATCAAATGTTGTTGGTCAAGGTTGTAGTCAACTTGAAAGGTTGTGAAAATGAGTTCTGGAATAAAGCTATCGAGCTTCTCAAACGCTTTGAAAATGAAGTTGGGGAGGTACTAATGTTAATCCGTGCATAGAATGATAAACAGAGTTGCATATACAATGTAAATTGTTGCATGAGATTAGTTCAACGTTATTTATCTTCAATTGTATGCCTGCTGTGCAGCTTGCAATAGAGGAGGCCAAAAGCTTCAGTGATAGAAACATGTTTATAGTGTTAGTTCCAAACAAGGCTATTCTGCAGATAGCTCAAGAGCCACCGAAGAAAAAGGAAAATCCTGCATCTAAAGTGAATGAATTATCAGCAAGTGTCTGAGTGCAGTCCAAGTTTCAAGCAGGTTTACAAATAGAAATTTCGGTGGCATTTCACTTTGTTATTAACGCTAGGTTGGGTGGGTATCTCTGAGGTTGTGTCAAGCATTAGTGTAATACATGTATGAGAATATGTATATTAGCATTTGAACTGTTATTTCGATCTAGAGCTAACAAGAATTTTGTAGACCTTACTTTTGAGAAGAAAAAAGTAATAGCTTGCTAACAACGGTGAGACATACAGTTCCTAGCCTGTTTCATGACCCCTGTTCTTAAGCACTGTTCAAGGGCCATCATGAGGCGTGTCTCACTAAGCACCAGGTATTTACTTTGATTCTGGCCCAACCCTATGTTATCATTTCATTTTTATACTGCTTACATTGGGGAAATAGTTATGCATAACTCTTAGAAAGAGGAGGAAAATTGAAATGGTAGGTATGTAATGCATAACTCTTAGAACTGATCAGACTGCTCCGGGTCTATTGGTTCTGCACCATTTGTTGCAAATCAGACAATTGTATAGTGATCCGGCAATTTGTATCTTTTGTTCATACATGTGATGTATTTCAGTAATTCGGTCATAATATCAAGTATATGTAATTTTTATGCAAGTTGTAATACGTTTATAGTATTAGCATAGCTTTGGTTGAATTCAATTTTTCAAATTTAATCACTTTGGGTTTAGTTTTGCTTTAAATTTATAGTCGAAATGCTTACCATCATCTTATCGTATAACCGCGCAACGCGCGGGGATTTACCTAGTATTACAACGGTGGGCAATGGTCTTTGGAAAAAAGGCAACTTCTGTTGAGAATTATAATGACTCCTGTATGCATGAGAGATTAACAGGACACACGAGGAGAAAATAAAGTTAGAATTGATTTCAACTTTGATCTTATTTTGTGAATGCAATTAACATAAATCAATCAATAAAAAAATCCAAAACTTATTAATCAAAGCATCAATCTTTAACACATTCACTTTAGAAATTAGCTATTTAATCCATTATAACAAAACAACATACTTTAAAATTCATATCAGAATCATTCACATATAATACATAAGTGACCCTTAAGATAGAAGAGTTTATTAGAAATGCAATTCCTTACACTCATACCCAAAAGCCTCAATTCCATTGAAAGGACAATATTTACTTTTTATGTCACTTTTAGATCTATTAAACTTCATAAAGCAATGATGAGTAAATCCAGTCTTGTTCAATGTAAGCATGTGCACAGAATGAATTGGGTTAATTGGAAAGACAATACATTTAAGGGTTTTTTTAGCACCCTATGTTGCCCATGCATGCAGAGCAATGCTTAAATCATCATTTCAACAAAAACTTAGTTCTAAATTTTCACATCTTACGTATATATATTCAACCAATGAGTAGCATGCATGTTGCATTATTAAGAATGGATTTAAATTCATATTTGGGGTTCCTTACAAAAACCATACATAGATAAGGCATACATTTCAATTTATCAGTTGTGTTATTAAGAATGGATTTCAATTCATATCAGAGGTTGCTTGCAAAAGGCAGTGATAGAGCACTATAAAGAGATGAAGCATAAATAGCATATGTACCTTATAAGCTGTAGTCATAAGTTGAGCCCAGCCCATAATCCATGTTCATCGCACCCTGCCTGCTGCTAGTTTCTGGGCAAGTTGGTTCCATCCCATAATGTGTGTTCATTATAGCTTGTCTTTTGTACATGCAAAAATATCGATACACAATTCAATTGATTTATCAAGTCTGAAAATTAAATATAACGTGTTAAAAAAATATAATAGCTAATATTTACCTGATGTTGAGCTCAGTTGTTTGGTCAAAGATGTCCCTGAATCCATCCAAAAATTCCTTGATCTCTCTCATCTGGTTGACTTTGTGTAGCATGAGCCTGTTGTGTTATGCCATCATCTTGTTTTGCTCCTCTAACAGTCCCTTGACACCATCGATGAGCACACTCTGGCTGAGAATTTTGGCTGAAACACCGAGGCTTGTCTGCTTGATTTCATCCGCCGTATGCGCCGAGCTTGTTGCAGTTGCCCTACATGGCCTCTTTTGACGCGATGCTTCAGTGGTTTCTTCCGGCTCTCCTTCCAGCTCTTTCCTATAAATGATTGGGATGTAATGTTAAAAACCAATGGTAAACAATCAAATTTATCGTAATCACCAAAGTAACCCGAAGCCTACCAAGTTATGTTAAATTCATTTTTGTTAAATTCATGCACAGACCTCGGTCAAAAATAATGGCATTCATGGATATATGTATGTGTCAAAAATAAGACAAATGAATCAATCCAAACTTTGGTCTTTAATCAGAACCCTATATTGGAGGTTCATAATTTTAAGTTCTGATGAGTAAAACAACCACGATCCATTGCTACAAACCCTTCACAGCAATGTATGTTTGTTTTTTTTTATTTTTTATTAATGGTGTATAATTTTTTTCACGCAAAATCATTCAGAGAAAAAATAAGAGAAGCAAAAAACTATTTGGGAGAGTGGAAACTATAAATCAATAGTTTGCGAATTATGAGAACTTGAATCATTGTAAATAAATTATAAACGAAAATGAATGGATAAATTATAACCCTTTATTTGCATTGTTCTCAGGGCCGTTCTTCAGGTGTTTTTGCCAGTGTGGGTTTCCCCTTGGCCTGGGTACTGTAAGGGCTGTTGTTGCAGCGGCTTCTTTGGCAGCTGCATCTTCTCGGCGTGTCTTGAAAAAAAGAGCATGTATTATTAGTAACCTATAAAAGTGAAAATTGAACACAGAATAAAGAGAATAAAAATTTATGGAAAGACAACATGGATTAGCAATTATGGGACTTGGCAGAACAGATTGTAAATAATTAAGTAACAAAAATTCTTGGTTCTTAAAATTGATGACCCTGAAATCTGAAAACATACTGGACCATAAGGATTGAACGGAAATGATTGTAAGGAAAGGATGTTGCTAATGGGATTCTTCTATTGTTCATGAATGTGTGTTCTCCTCAAAGAAAGAATGAGATCAGATCGGGATTAGGGGAGAGAGAGAGAGAGAGAGAGAGTGAGTGAGTGAGCAAGGCAAAATATGACTCACTTAGATCTAAAATATATTGGGTAGAATAAAGGACAAATGAATCAATTCAAATTGTAGCATCAGACGAACCTTTTTCGTCTCGGTCCTCTCGGCCTCTTGGGGTCAGGGTCATTGGAGAGATCAAGATCTCCAATATATATGCCCAGTTCTTTCTTTTCCCTTCTTGTCACGGCCTCTTGGAAGTTGTCACTATTTTTCTCTTTATTTTTTTTTGAGAGGCTGGGGTCTTGATCTCCAAGATGGTTATTTCTGGCTCTATGATTTCTGCCGATGATGTTGGTGGAGAAAGAGTCTGCGGTGATGGAGAGCATAATGGGGTATGGTGTGATGGTGAGAGCGGTGGGGTATGGTCTGATGAAGAGTGCGCCTCTTGGGTTGCAGGCATTACATCTGCTGGAATTGGTTCCAGAGTTAGAAGGATGACTTTGACTGGGATTGGTACAAGAATTCCATCATCATGTATCATGTAGTTGACGGGGTTTAGTATCCCTGCATGTAAGAATAAAATTCAGTTAACCGAGTTATGGTAAGGCAACAACATTTGCAGATTTTTATGATGTATGATGAGTTTTCAAACTGGAGATTTTATTTAATTACAATGTTCACAACCCCAATTATAATAACTAAATACAAACCTCACACCAATACCAACACAGCAACATAAACCATGATTGTTCGCTAAAGAAAATGTAACAATTTGAATAATAATCATATTAGGAAACTTTGCCTATTACAAAACCACACTAATCATGTAGCAGATGATTTCATACACGTATAAAAAACAACAAACTAAGGTGCAACAAAACAAAAAAATTCAGACCACTAAGAATGTCATCATATGCTATAATACACATTGGTTGAAATTCTTGTAATTCACATAATGCATAGAACACCTTGAAATACAAAACACAAATATAGATGCCCAATGTGTCTGAAGACCAACCGGGGGAAGACATGCATAAAAACACCCACCATTTAATTGAATCAGTAGGTCAGGCTTGTTTTCTTACTCGAATGGACTTACAAACTGCTTCTTCTTACAAATTAATTAGCCTTAACTTGTTGCCACTTGATTCTTTAAGATTAAGACACACCAAAGAAAAACTAAGTAGAACATCATATCCATTACATATATATTGACAGGTGTGAAAGAGGAACATGGTCATCGATGGGTTAAAACGAAAAGCGTAGAAACATACATTGGATATGCATTGCTGCAAACACAGAAACAAATTCGTACTTGTAGCCATATTATATATAGAAATTTGATTATCATCAGACCACACACTTGAGCCTCTTTGCAAAGCAGCTCAATATGCTTAGAAAAATTAATTAATAACTCTTGCACCAAATGCATCACTTTGGAAGTGCTAATGTTATCGAAATAATGTAATAAGAATATTACAAAACTGACTGTAATTCACATGATGAAC
The DNA here is from genome assembly GCA_946800695.1 of Geum urbanum. Taxonomy (NCBI): domain Eukaryota; kingdom Viridiplantae; phylum Streptophyta; class Magnoliopsida; order Rosales; family Rosaceae; genus Geum; species Geum urbanum. Next base: position 187,257 of record OX327008.1, on the reverse strand, counting down.
AAACCGACATCATGACAGACTAGAAAAAGAGCAAAGATTGCTAGTTTGGCTATATAAACAAAAAATAGATACTGGAATCAAAGCATGATATTGAAATTTGGCTATGACAAAAAGAAACAAAACATACTGTAAATCATATGAAACATGCAGATCAAAACAAAATATACAGAAACGAACTTAAACGGAACAGAGGCAGATCAATGATGCCAGTAGATTGAGTAGATCGAAACATGCAATTGGATTAAAGAAAGCCATACCCAAATCCCTAACCTATATAAACATTCAAATCCACAAAATACCTAACCTAAACTAATCCATCTCATTGAATCTCTAACTTTGAAATTGAAATTAAATAGGGTTATCAATGGGAGAAGTGGATACCTCATGCGCCGACCATCGATAAATGTTCGACTGAGAGAGAGAGAGAGAGAGAGAGAGAGAGAGAGAGAGAGAGTAAATAGGGATTCAGGATGTTGGAGGAGTTGGGTGTAATATTTGTTGTAGCATTCATGGCTAAAACGAAGTGTTGGAGGAGTTGGGTGTAACGGTTGTTGTAGGAACGTAGGATTCATGGCTAAAACGCCAAATGGAGGGTACTCTCTAAATTGAAAGATGAGTATAGTCTTTGCAAGAGAGAGCACAGTCTGTCATTTTTTCAGAAAATAATTCATTTGTATATTAAAAAAATGTATGGTATCACCTCCTCCAATTAACTTGATACTAAATTATTATTTCTATTAATTTAAAGAGAAGAAGCTTTTACTGATGATTTACAGTTTTCCATCTCCTAAAGAAAAATCACCTCCTCCAATGTCCATCTGGTGTGCCTCTATAGTATTACATAAAGTAATAATTATGAGCCGACGAATATAAATGATAGACATATAAAAATACAAACACAGTCCACAAATGTGCATATATAAATTAGAAATTATTAGTTTTGTGAGTAATATAGAAATATAGTCGAGAACGACCCAAGTCATTTCGCAGAATAACGTTGATTTAAATATGTGATACAAATCACACAGAAGAAATATAGATAATTGAAATACTGTTCTGGGTAATAGCACTTCTTAGGCACAACGACGAATGACAATGCAAGCGGAATAATCATACCTGCAATAATCGTGGATATGATTTTTCATGCAAGAATGATCACGAATAATATCGTTAATTTTTATAGGAAATTACACCTAAGGTCACTTAGAGGCCTTAGGTTACACATAAGGTCATTGTATAAGTTTTACACACATAAGGTCATTATACAATCCTTTAAAAAAAATAGTTTCCAATTTTGCCCTTGATATATAAATTATCTACTGAATTCAAATAAAAAAAACGGCCGAAACGAAACAGAAGGGAGGGAGAGCGCGATCTAGAGAGAGAGAGATTTTGAGTTCTAGATCGAATCAGCTCTGTGTGTATGTGTTAGAGAGAGAGAGAGAGAGAGAGAGAGAGAGAGAGAGAGAGAGAGAGAGAGAGAGAGAGAGAGAGAGAGAGAGAGAGAGAGAGAGAGAAGATTCCGAAGAATTTTGGGAGAAGAAGTTCCGACGAATCGGTATTCTACTTCAAGGGCTGATCAACGTGTGGATGTCATGTTTAGCAATATTAAACATGCATTTTTCCAGCCAGCAGAGAGGGAAATGATTACCTTGCTGCACTTTCATATGCACAATCACATTATGGTAGGAAACAAAAAGACCAAGGATGTGCAATTTTATACGGAAGTGATGGATGTTGTCCAGACATTGGGTGGTGGGAAAAGGTCTGCCTATGATCCAGATGAGAATCATGAGATCGAGGAAGAGCAGCGTGAGAGACGACGAAAGAACAAAATCAACCATACAATCATGTTCGATTAAGTCCTAGTAGAGTAGTACTATCCAACAACTAGAGTAGTACATTCTAAAAACTACAGTAGTACTTTCAATAAACGGTTGCAGTGTTTTCTATGTGATAACATAGAAAACATACAATATGATTCTTCATTCTATAATACATACTACTTTAACGTAATTTTTCCTTATGTAATTGGTTTAACATACTAATTCGAGTTTGTTGTTCTTCGATTTTGCAATTTTGGGTTGGTCAATTGTGTGTTTTTGTATGTGACAGCGCTTTGTGTGTAAAACCAACTACATTAGTACTATCCAACAACCGTAGTAGTACACTCATCATACAACAAATTACTCACAGTCACAGTACAAACTACTACAGAATACACTACAAAATACTCACAGACAAACTACTCACAGTCACACTACAAACTACTAAAAGACAACACTACAACAGAAAGTACTACTTCACAAAATTTAGTGTATTACTAACACTACATATTACTCACAGAACACACTGCAAACTACTCACAGTCACACTACAAACTACTCACAGAACACACTACAACAAAAAGTACTACTTCACAAATGTGCTAGTGTATTACTACCACTACTGTTGTATCCATTAAGTAGTACCAATATCCAGGGTACAATGCAAGTACTATTGTTCAGTAACATCAGACGCTAACAGAAAAGAATGTATTACATTAGACCTAACACAACATATAATCACTACTTGGACTTTGCTATGCTTCTTCTTGTAACTCGGTAATCAAAAAATGGCTCCTTTGTCGTAGTGTTCCTCTTTTTGTTCTTGTGTGAATCATCAAATGTCATTAAGCCTTGTGCAAACAACAATATGAAACTGCCAAATGGTATTTTCTACATAATCCTCACTGTCTTTGGAGGTAATTTTTTGTGAAGGTCACTCATGACTTTGCAAAAGCCTCTTAATGTCGATCTTATTTGGACTTTTGGTTTCTTAGGGTCTTCCATTTGTGCCATTTCTGCAAAATAATGTAATAGACCATCAAATAAATTTTGTATACTACTTACAACAATTCTACATACTACTAGAAAATACACTACATACTACTCACAGAGCATACTTCAAACTACTCACAGACACATTACAATCTACTACAGAACAAACTACAACTACTCACAGATAAACTACATACTACGACAGAGCACACTATAAACTACCACATAACACACTACATACTACTCACAAAACACATTACAAACTACTCACAGACACACTACAAACTACTACAGAATACACTGCAAACTACTCACATACACACTATAAACTACTCACAGACAAACTACAAACTACTCATAGAATACACTACAAACTATTCACATAACACATTACAAAATACTTACACACTACAAACTACTACAGAGGACAGTACAAACTACTACAGAACACACTACAAACTATTACAGATGACACTACATACTACTACATAACACACTACATACTACTCACAGACAACACTACAAACTACTACAAAATACACTACAAACTACTACAGAGCACACTACATATTACCACAGAACACACTACATATTACTCACAGACAACACTACAAACTACTACAGAGCACACTGCAGACTAACATAAACACTACCCCAAACTATTGTAGATACTGCTCCATAAAAACTAAAGAATATCAATTTGTACATACTACTACAGACTAACATAAGTACTACCACAAGCTATTATAGACACTACTACGTACGTAACGTACGAAACACAAGAAAACAATAATGTTGGACAGCTCAATTTAAAGAACCATTTCTGAGACTGAAAACGAACACGAAGACACTTCTGTTCCAACAGTGAGCAGAACAAATCAAGTTTATCAACAATGGCTGCCAGATTGTTATCCCGTGCCCTTCTCAAAACCCAATCCAAACCCATGTCCTTTTTCTTCACCAAACAATTCACAGCCATTAATGCACCCAATGAAAGCAGAGCTCTTTCTCCGATCAACTTCATTCACACCTATTCGTCCATTCAACTCCTCTGAATCCAACACCAAACGTAACACTCTCGTCAACTTCTCTCTCCCCTCTGACAAGGACGACAATAACAAACCCACAACTATCGCCAACTCAAACGATAAGTTTTCGTCGTCGTCAGCGGCTCTTCCGCCACCATACGACCTGTTTAACAAGAAACCTGTTATAGAAGACCCAGAGGACCCAACAGACTTGCAAGAAGTGTTTCACAAGATGAGATTAGATGGGCTTCAAAACAATGCACCCACCAGGATGGCACTAAATGTAAATAAATTGAACGAGATGGTTTTTTGTTAAACACAGGTGACCTTATTTGGGATAAAAATGTGGAGTGACCTTATGTAGAATATATCTTATCTATATGACCTTATGTGTAATTTACCCTAATTTTTATTCTTCTTTAGGTGACATTGAATAAATATTTTCATAAATGTGCTCACATCTTTTTATGAAATTCGGTGGCTTTGTTGTCTTCATTGTAAAAAATGCATGTGTATGGACTGGTGAATAGCTAGGGAGCTTTTGAAGCTGTGAAAACGAATATGTATTAATTAGTTCCTAATTTTTGTAATTATGTTCAATCAAACACTACCAGCGTAATCACTATAGCCGACGATTTTTTAAAAACTATAGCCGACGAGTTTTTTTTTCGTCGGCTATAGTACTATAGCCGACGACTTTTTTTTTCGTCGGCTATAGTACTATAGCCGACAACTTTTTTTTATTTTTTATAAAAAGTCGTCGGATATAGTAGTATAGCCGACGAATTTTTATAAAAAACAAAAAAATAATAAAAAAGTCGTAGCCGACGAAAAAAAATCGTCGGCTATAGTGATTACGTTGATAGTGAAAGTAGAATTCTATGGTATTTTTTGACAGAAGTCAATTGGAGTTGAAATATTCATATTTATAGCGATACTAGATAGGAGCAAAAATACCTTTTGATCATCTGATTGAAAATAGAACACTGAAGATTAATCAGAACTTAATCTGGCCCTATTCCGAATTTTTTTTTTGTTGCTTGAGTCATAACCAAAAAACATAGGATTTTTCATGTTTGATTTTTCTTAAGCGATTTACATGCGAGATTTTGAGCTCAGCTCTGATACCAATTGAAAACAGAACACTGAAGATTAATCAGAACATGTAAACACTTCAAACACAAGTTGAAGGAGATCAGAAGCTTACCAGCTGCATTCACAGACACTGCCATCTTGCTGTTGAGCTTATGCCTTCTGTTCTTCTCTACTTTTGCCTCACGTATGGGATTAGAGCTGTATGCTTATTGTAGAGAATACAGGGACAAGTCTCACACACATATATATAGAGATGCAACAAGGTCTTGCCCATAGAAGAAGCCTAGTTGCACTCAAACACAGTTTTCCTGAATGTGTGTTCAAATCTGTAATACATAGGATTCCTAATACAATGTAATCAGTATATGTCAATAACATGTATACTAGGATTACTTATACAATTGTGACTCTCATTACATTGTCCAAGGTTCAATACAATGCTAATACCATATAAACACGATTTGTATAATGTTCAATCTTTCAATCTCCCACTGAACTGTACAAAATTTATATGCAGCAAATGAACCACTTCAGAACAAGCAATGAAAACTGAAAAGCATGCTAGAACCATAACAAGTTGAAATCCATAACCAGAAATCCATAGCCACAGTTCTGTCATCACACAACCATTACTGCAGAACTTAGAACTCTAACAGATTCAAACCAAACCTGTAGGTTAAAAGCCACTGCTATAACAGCTGCACAACACATGAACTCAGATATGACTAAAGTGAAGTTTAATGATAGGATATACACCTACAAACTGCATTTTGTCAAAACTTCAAGTCCACCAAAAGGTTTTTACACAAAAACTCCAAAAATACAAACACACTGAAACATCGATAGGATTGTGTTTGTTAACTAAAAACTGAAAATGTAACCAATGTATAGAACAACTCCATACATCACTATCCATCTGACATCAACTCCTTGATGCAAATAAACTGTAACAGATAATTAAAATTCATACACAATATGCTGCAGCAAATGTACAGAACAAAACTGAAAATAAAACTCAGCTTATCATTAATAAAATCAAGGTTACATAACTCTGAATTGTACTCAGAACAAAACGAAATTACAAGAACCAGAACAAATGAAGTAAACTATAACTAGAAAATCAAATGCTCCCACTAAACACCAGAATCTAACTCACTAAGCACACTCACATTTTCACAGTGCATCTTGAAAACACCAACTGCTAAAGCCTTTGTAAAGGGATCAGCAAGTTGATTGTCAGTCCCAATATTTAAAATCTGAATTTCACCATCCTTAACTCTCTTCTTCATACTGTAGTACTTTAGATCAAGGTGTTTGGAATGAATAGACCTCTTACTGTTTTTAACAAAAAACACAGCAGCTTCATTATCACAGTAGATGGTTAATTTTCCAGAAATTATATCTTTAAGCACTTTAGTTTCTACCGGGAAATTTTTTATCCAAAAACCCTCACATACCCCTTCATACAGTGCAATTACTTCTGCTTGCATAGTAGAAGTTGCTGTCAGGGATTGTTTCTGAGTTTTCCATGCTACAGCTCCACCAGCAAGCATGAAAACATAGTCACAGGTAGATTTCTTTGAGTGTGGATAGTTACCAGCAAAATCTGAATCAGTATACCCCTCTAAGGTTAAGGTTTTAACTCTTTTATAAACAAGCAGGTGATTTTTAGTCCTTTGTAAATATCTAAGGACTTTCTTCCCTGCATTCCAGTGTTGAATTTTAGGGTCACTTTGAAACCTAGAAAGCATGCCTACTGAAAATGCTAAGTCAGGCCTAGTGCACACTTGTGCATACATCAAGCTGCCTACCAACCTAGCATAAGGCTTTGAATCCATATCTGCTTTCTGAGCTTCAATTTTAGGAAATTTGTTTTTACTCAATTTATCCCCTTTGGACATTAGAACCTCTCCTGCAGCACAAGTTTCCATTCCAAAACGTTTCAGAATTGTTGTAATGTAACTTGCTTGTGACAAGCCCAAAAGGCCACATTTTCAGTTCCTTTTAATCTCAATTCCTAAGACAAATGATGCTTCCCCCAAATCTTTCATGTCAAACTGTTTTGACAGAAAGATTTTAGTGTCTTTAAGTAGCTTGAGATTGCTACTAGCTAGGAGAATGTCATCAACATACAGAATAAGGAAAATGAAGGCATTTCCTACTGTCTTAAGGTACACACATTCATCAACAGTGTTCTCTGTAAATCCAAACTTTGAGATTACTGAATCAAATTTCCTATACCACTGTTTAGATGCTTGTTTTAACCCATATATTGACTTTTTAAGCCTACAGACAAACTGTTCCTTCCCTTTAGCAATGAAACCTTCCGGTTGTTTCATGTATATGGTCTCTTCAAGTTCTCCATTTAGGAAGGCTGTTTTGACATCCATTTGATGTAGGGGTCGGCAAAAAACCCGGCCCATGTATAGCCGGCACGGGCCGGGCCTCAACAACATTTTAATATTTGCGGGCCGGGCCGAGCCAGGCTTTATCTTTTATATAAGGATCCGGGCCCGGCCCATTCAAGCGGGCTTTGCGGGCTTTTACGGGCCGGGCCTTTGTGGGCTTTTATGGGCCGGGCCTATCGGGCTTTAATTATTAAAAAATTAAGACATTTCAAAATAAACGTAACCTTCATCCATGCACCGGGGTTTAAACGTACTCCGACGAATCTAAATTTTACGTACGATGTTAATCACTATAAGATGGAGTTTTCTACATGTCCTTGTTTATTATTAAAACATATTTAATTCTTATATTGCTTGAATTCTCCATATGTATATTAATGTTCTTACGTTTGTTCATTTGTTATATGGAATGAAATACTTTTGTGAAACTTAATCGGACATGTTTAATTATTTTATAAAATTGACCATTAGATTGATTGGTTAGAATATTATAACCATGCCTTTAAAATTTTATAAATTTTGGACTTGATTTAGACATCGATCCATGTATTTCGCCAAATGTGACCATAGTACTCTTACAACTAAAACGGAAATTACCCCTCCCGAAAATAATTTTTTAACATCAAATTTTAGACACATATTCTTATGGAATACATATCTATCTCATAGTGTCAAAAAAATTGACATAAAAAATTGATTTATCTACTCCCCCTATAGGAAAATAAGGAAAATAAGATGAGTGTATTTTAGTGTTTTCACAAATTTTGTTTAATTGTATTGACTGGGATCCAAACGTACTTCGATTAGGCTAATTTTTGTGTACGCGCGGTGTCTTTTATTACAAGGTGAACTATTATATATGGCCTTCTTTATTGTTAAAACATTTTTAATTCTTATATTGCTTGAATTCTCTACATGCACACTAATGTTCTTACCTTTATTCCTTGATTATATGGGTTGAAAGACCTTTGTGAAACGTAATCGATCATGTATCATCATTTTACAAAACGGACTGTCAGATTGGTTGTTCATAATATTCTAAGCATGCCGTTAAAAATTTATAAATTTTGAACTTGATTTAGACCTACATCTATGAGTTTCGCTAAATGTGACCATAGTACCCTTACAACTAAAACGTAAATTACCCATCCCTAAAGGAATTTTTTAAGATCAAAATTTTAACACACATTCTTGTAAATTACATATCTATCTCATAGTGTCAAAAAAATTGACATAAAAATTTAATTTATCTAGTTTCTCCATAGAAAAATAAGCAATATATAAGAGAAGGGTATTGATGTCATTTCACACACTCTCAATTAAACTCTCACCATTGAAAAATTACAAGATCTAATCTAAACCATCTATTATATTTACTGTTTTACTGTGTAAATCGATAAAAAAATTACAATGAAACCCTAAACCCTAACCCCTAACCCCTAACTTACTCTAAACCTCAAAATTCCTAAACCTTAACTTACCCTAAATCTCAATCCCCTAAACCCTAACTTACCTTAAACCTAAACCCTAACTTATCCTAAACTCTAAACAATGATTTAATAGTAAAATAGATACACAAATATAACTATATATGGAATTCCAATATTTGATCAATATATGTATATGTAATATATTAATATAGACATACACAACTATAAAAAAAATATATATATATAGTACTAGTCACTATATTATATATATAAGTGTAGGTATAATGATATATGTACTACTATCTTATATATATAAAAAATTGACTGTCAGATTGGTTGTTCATAATATATATTCTAAGTAGGCCGTCCCTAATTTTTATAAATTTTGGACCTAAACCCTAAACCCCAAACCCTAAACCCTAAAAAAATTACAATAAAATCCTAGAACCGGAACCCTAACTTACCCTAAACCTCAAATTCCTAAACCTTAACTTACCATAAATCTTAATCTCCTAAACCCTAATTTACCCTAAACCTAAACCCTAACTTATGCTAAACTTTAAATAATGACTTAATAGTAAAATAGATACACAAATTTAATTATATATGGAATTCGAATATTCAATCTATACATGTATATGTAATATATTAATATATATATACACAAATATAAAATATATATCTATATAGTATTAGTCTATTAGACTACTAGTCACTATATCATATATATATATGTCAATATGTGTGTAGGTAAACTTTAACTAGGTATAAATTGTATAATGATTAAAATTCATTAAATGATTTAATGATATATGTCAATATGTGTGCGGGCTTTGACGGGCCGGGCCTAACGGGCCTTGCCGGGCTTTTGGCGGGCCGGGCCCGCAGGCCGGGCCGGGCTTTAGATCTCTAAACCATGGTCGGCCCACCAACCACCTTGGCGGGCTTTTGCGGGCTTTTTTGCGGGCCGAGCTTTTAGCCCACGGGCTTGCGGGCCTCCACCGGCCCACGAGGCCCACGAGCCAAATGATGACCCCTAATTTGATGTAGTTCCATGTCAAAGTGAGCTACAAGTGCCATTACTATCCTAAATGAATCCTTAGTAGAGACAGGAGAGAAAGTTTCTGTAAAATCAATACCTTCCTTTTTTGTAAAACCTTTAGCCATTAACCTAGCTTTAAACCTTTCTATGTTTCCTTTAGCATCCCTTTTCATTTTAAAAACCCATTTAGAACCTATAGGCTTCTGTTTATCATCAGTTTTAACCAAATCCCATACTGCATTATCCTTCATAGACTCAATTTCTGTAGTCATAGCTTCATACCATTTAGTGGAGTCCTCACTGTTCATGGATTGACTGAAATTTACAGGATCACAGTCATCATTTAATGAGTCCTCAATTTCTTGAGAAAACCCATAATAATCACTTTGTCCTGCAAATGTTGGAATTCTTTCCCTGGAGGATTTTCTTGGTTCAGGGTCTGGAGTTAGATTTGGTTGATGAGGTTCCTGATTTACTATAGGTTCTGCAGAATTAGGAACTCCAAAATTATTTTCAGGTCTTATGTTTTCTGAAGGTCCCTGCTGAATGTCAGTGTTTCTATTCTTAGCTGAATGTTGATTTAATTGTGTTTTATTTGTTCCTTCCCCCAAATTCACAGTTTCAGATTCTTCTAAGTGTTGTAAAGCTATATCAGAACCTATTGGTAGAACAAAAATATTTTGTAGGTGATTTGAGTCTTCTGGATTGTCTGAAATCTCTTCAAAATCTGCTGTTAGATCAATGTAAGCAGTATTACAGACTGTTTCTCCTAAAAAATTTACTTGATGAGTTTCAAAAACTCTTGGAGAATGATTTGGAGAATACAACTTGTATCCTTTAGACTTTTCACAGTAACCTACAAAATGACAAGACACTGATTTTGATTCAAGTTTTCCTAAATCCGGGTTATAAAGCCTGGCCTCAGCTTTACAGCCCCAAACATGCATATGGTGGAAGCTTGGCTTCTTACCATGCCATAGTTCATAGGGAGTATTCTGTACTGATTTGCTTGGAGCCCTATTGCAAATATAATTTGCTGTTCTTAAAGATTCACCCCAGAGCCATTTAGGTAATCCTAATGTACACATCATACTCCTAGCCATATTCAAAAGAGTTCTATTCTTCCTTTCTGCTACTCCATTCTGTTGGGGATTGTAAGGGGTTGTATACTGAGCTTTAATACCTTGTTCTTGTAGGAACAAGGCAAATGGACCTAATTGCTGACCATTTTCAGTGTACCTCCCATAAAACTCTCCCCCTCTATCTGATCTGACGATCTTAATCTTCTTCTCAAGCTGAAGCTCTACTTCAGTTTTGAAGATTTTGAATGCCTCTAAAGATTGTGATTTTTCAGATAATAGTTGGATGTGACAGAAACGTGAGAAATCATCTATAAATGTTATGAAATAGATGTTTCCACATATGGTTTGATGTCTTAAGGGTCCACAAATATCTGTGTGTATCAACTCTAGTAACTCTTTTGATCTGTATGCACCTTTTCTATTTATGTTTGTCATTTTCCCTTTACAACATTCCACACATTCAATCATGTTAAAGAAATCTAATTCTGGTAGCATTTTTGACTTAACCAATGATTTCAATCTTTCTTTTGAGATGTGACCTAGCCTCCTATGCCACAGTTGTGCTGATTTATCATTAAATAAGGGTCTGTTAATACCTACAGTGGTATTTAACACATTTGAATCATCAGATAAATGCTCAACATTATACACAGAAGGTTGAGAAGAAGACAGGCTACATTGCAACTGTAAGTAACCATTCAAACGTGTAGCAGAACCAATAAGTAATGAATTTATAAAAATCTTTATTCCATTTATGTCATAAAGAAAACTACAGCCTGTCTGAATCAAAAGATCCCAAGAAATCAAGTTCCTCTTCATTGAGGGCACAAAATAAACACTATCCAGAAAAAGAAAATTCCCTAAGCCTAAATCAAGTCTAAGACTGCCTACAGCCTTGACAACTACTCTCATGCCATTTCCTACTCGAATGTGTGATTCTTCAGGTTTTGGTTTCCTCACAGTTGACTCAGTTGTTGAAGCCTTGGCAATACCATAGTTTGGATCTTCTTTCTTAATCCTACTCTCTTCCTCAGCAGCTATGGAAATCAATTGATTGATTGTCCATTTCTCGGACTGAGTGTTATAGCTAGTCTTTAGCTAATTAAAGCATGATGGAAGAGAATGTAGAGCAGTGTGCACCATATATTCATCAGGAAACCCTACATTAAGGTTCTTAAGTTTTGCACATAGGGTTTCCAATTTCATAATGTGATCTCTAACACCCCCAACTCCATTATAATTAAGGGAGTTAAGCTGTACTGAAAGGTTAGATGCTTCTGCTTTGTCAGTTTTCTTAAATTTTTCATGAATTAGCTCAAGGTAATCATAAGCATAATCTATTTCAGGTAAGGTTCCAGCTATGGTATCTGATATGGTGGTCTTGATAATGTTTCTGCAGGTGGTGTTCTTCCTATGCCAAAGAACATAGTAATCATACTGAGCCCTATACTGATCTCTCTCATCTTCCTCTATAGCTTTTGGTACATGTCCTATAAGGCAGTTATCCAATTCCCCATTTATCGAAAAATACATATCAATCTGTCTTCTCCAAGTGGAATAATTTGACCCCGTTAACAGTTCAATCTGATTAAGAGTGACAACTTGGACACCTAAAGAGCAATCAAAATTCACAAAATTAGTTCTTGTTTGTTAAGGTTGTGAGATTTCTGTGTTTTATGTATACCCTACTGAAATCACAAAAATAACACAGATGGCATCAATCATCACACAAATCTAACACATACATACCAAAAATCCCAAAAACTGTAGTTCATTATCCAACTACACTTATATAGTAGTAAATTGAACAATACTAAATGTCTGAAGTACAAACCATAGTGATTAATCTCATGTTTTATGAGAGAAGTAGTCATCACCTAATGGCAGAAGAAAAACTTCTTAAATAACCAAATATGAGTTTAGAAACTATGTTTGTATCTGTTTTGATTCTAAAGATTTCATACAGATGCTTCTATGGAAGCCATAAGGCACAAAATTTTAAAACCAATAACACCAGTTTTAAGTCTTTGACACTTCATGATTATTCTGTGATCATTGAAAAAGCTTTTGCTATGTGCAACATGCTAATCCAAGTCTGCAGAACTCAAGACTTTTAAGAAATCCCTGAAAGGTTCAAAACCATATTCCTTTTACTGTAAATTGTATTGAACTCGTATATGGGAGACACAAAACAATCATTCAATGGTGCTTTATCAATTTACAGTTTGAACAGATGGCCAAGCTAGATTATGCCTTATCATAAGCTGAATCAATCGACATACCTTAGCCTCTGCTCACAGCGTTGCAAGGTTAGCGGAAAACAACCATAGATATGCAGCACACAATCATGATCAAGCAATACATCATAATACAGAGAATCGAATTTGAATTCCATCCGGCCCCATCTAGCAAACAGCAACCAATCTTATCCTATGTGCACGCCGGGATGTGCTTCTAGGTTCTCTATTGCATTCCTAAACGTACCTGGTGAGCAGCAAGGATTGAATCCTCGAAAACAGATTCATGAGACGAATCTGTGCGTGTTGATTCCTTGAGCTCCAAAACCCAGAATCCCAAAAAATAAGTCCGTTATCGCAACGGTCAGTTATTGACCAAAGACTGAAGCTTGGGTATTCTCCTAAACGGGTCTCAGCTCGGGTCACACAGCCCATCAGGCCCAGGTAAGTTTCTGTATGGGCCAAGAACACCTGAACTTAATCTGGCCCTATTCCGAATTTTTTTTTTGTTGCTTGAGTCATAACCAAAAAACATAGGATTTTTCATGTTTGATTTTTCTTAAGCGATTTACATGCGAGATTTTGAGCTCAGCTCTGATACCAATTGAAAACAGAACACTGAAGATTAATCAGAACATGTAAACACTTCAAACACAAGTTGAAGGAGATCAGAAGCTTACCAGCTGCATTCACAGACACTGCCATCTTGCTGTTGAGCTTATGCCTTCTGTTCTTCTCTACTTTTGCCTCGCGTATGGGATTAGAGCTGTATGCTTATTGTAGAGAATATAGGGACAAGTCTCACACACATATATATAGAGATGCAACAAGGTCTTGCCCATAGAAGAAGCCTAGTTGCACTCAAACACAGTTTTGCTGAATGTGTGTTCATATCTGTAATACATAGGATTCCTAATACAATGTAATCAGTATATGTCAATAACATGTATACTAGGATTACTTATACAATTGTGACTCTCATTACATTGTCCAAGGTTCAATACAATGCTAATACCGTATAAACACGATTTGTACAATGTTCAATCTTTCACTGATTTCAATGCCAATGAAAACAGCAATTAAGGGTACAATTTTCTGGAAAATATAGTCCATATCTAAGCGCAACGCAACAACTGTAAGTATTGTAATAGACATTATATAGTTACTTTTGTAAACGACAAATTGTCAAACTCAGCATAAATATTCTTCTCAAATGCTACAATATTTGATGGATAAATCTGTGATGTTTTATCAGATTAGCAGTTTCATAAATAAACAAATAAAATACATCATCCTTACACATTATCCATTAACCCGACAATTGGTCTGGCATTTGTTCTTTCACAATGAATTTCAGGACCATGGGGTAAGTGTATTTCATGGATTCTGCCTATTATGTCTGCATTTTCATGACAAAGATTATTTGACATCTATGGTTATACAAATATGGTAAGTTGCTTTAACATGAGATTTGTAGAATAGTATTTACCTATTAAGAGCCATGTTTCATGATGATGCTCGATTTCATTGAAGAGCAAGTAGTTAAAAGAACAAAACGGTAGTGTAGCATTGCATGAAGGCCTTCGTCGGATGATGATATGATCATCAAATTCCAAATGTTTTCTTTCGCGAACATCTCTGGGCACGAGTGGAAATGGTGACACTTTGAAATTGGAAATTGTGTAGCAATGTTCCCATTTAAGCAGACAGTGGTTATATTTCATTAAAATACATTTTGCCTTTATTCCTTCTTGTGTACATCCCTAAAATTTATTCAAAAATATTAACGCAAACAAATAAATTCTATAATTTCTTAAATCTTTTGGCTTATAATTTGAGGAGAAGTGTGGTTGACATTTTACTTCATTGTCAATACCAACGAATCAAATTCCACTTTTGTTATAGTTTGAGAAATCTTCCCAAACTCTACAAATTTGCACCTTCAATGGATTTTGAGCTACTATTGTGCCATTCTCTATAGCTTGTGTGATATAAATAAAAAAGACACTTTGAAGATGAGAGAAACAGTTGATGACATTGTGAGGAATTATCCCATTTATAGAAGGGGAGAGGGGGAGATCTTTTAAAAGCATCGTTTAGAGTGTGTTGGTTCTAGACTTCTAGTCTCTAATGGATTGGAATGACCATACTTGGAAAGATGCAAAGCTGGCACATTTTTAACCTTTCTAAAATTGGACAAAGAATGGTCATGCCAATGTTTTGGTTGAAATGAACGTATTGTGTAAGCATACAAACTACAGAGACATAAAACACTATGTGGAAGTGAACAATGAAGAATGCCAAAATAGTTAACCATATAGAGTCCAAATACAACACAATAAGTTATAGAAACCTAGAATGAGTCAGGGAATAGTATCTCCCTCAAAGTCCAAATCATGCAGCTTTGTTTCCCTCAGAATGATTAATGCCAAGACTAAAGAAGAGCTGTTGGATTTGGATGGTATAGGACAACAACACACTTCTATATTGAGCCAGAAATAGGAAGCTATAAGCTGATGCACCAAATATGGATAGTTAAACAATAATGCACACATGAAACAATCTACTTTGGAAAGATCTAAATATCAACAGTAGGTGCCACAATATAGAAATTAACGTTATAATATAGCTATATAGGTTCACATCACATATGAACTACATGTCACAGTTTGATTACATATCATAATACATATAGCAACTAACTTACAGATCAAGAAATGATTCTTGATCACAACATTAGCTGATTCCATAATCTGTGATTACATATTGACAAAATATCAACGGTACTAATGATCACCTAAATAATATTCAACAGAATATAGTGTTAACTATTACTAGTACATACTTAGCAAAAGTACTTATCACAAGAGTGTATGAAAGTTCAACAGACTGTGCACTCTTATTCAGCAAAAAGCAACTCCTCATTTCCATTCCACTTATTCATTCACCCCCTGTAAATATAACAACAATTCAACAAATTAAACAGCTAATTTGAAATATTGTAATCAGTCAAATATTTCATTGTAGAAATAAAGAGACAAAAAATAGATACTGGAATCAAAGCATGATCTTGAAATTTGGGTATGCCCAAAAGAAACAAAATATACTGTCAATCATATGAAACATACAGATCAAAACAAAGCATATTGAAAAGAACTTAAAGGGAATAGAAGCAGATCAATCATGCAAGTAGATTAAGCATATTAGAATATATAATTGGATTAAACAAAGCTATACCCAAATCCCTAACCTATCTAAGCATTATGAAATTAACTTAATCTAACTTGTGATATACTTGATGTGATATTATCAAAGTAACTAATATTATCAAATTAACAACATAGACAGATCTACCTGCTGTTTCCTTGCCAGTTTCTTTGCCACTGAACTGCCCACATCTTCGTCCCTGAACACATAGACGAACCCATTATTCAAATTACAACTACAATCATTGTAAACCACCACAATAATGTATTCTACAAATATATTCATACCTCCTGGCTTTCTTTTCCTCTTTATCTTGAGACATTTTTTTTTTCAGGACCCTTGTTGCCACGCTTCTTTATAGCTGGGTTTTTTTGGGGATTCTCCAAGACGGGTTCTTCATGTTCGTTTTCTTTTAGAAGCTCTTCATTTGCAGAAGTATCTTCGTCACTCACCATGTCAGCAACTTCATTTTCATGGGTAGTCCTGAGAAAAAGCTCGCCGCGCTGGCTAATCCTTACCTCAAAGAGGAATTTTTGGGCCACCTTGGAACTGTTCTCAGGAGGGAGGTTTGTGTGTAAAGGGTAGGATCTCTTGTCCAACAGCTCCTCACAAGTTACATTGAAGAACTCTTCTGCTAATTTTCCCATCAGTGTCAGACTTGCTTGGTCATGATCACCTTCAATAATCATGTACACCTTGTAACATCACATGTGTGCATCAAGGACTAAGAGCGAGCAACATTCAAATTGAAATGGAATAGGAATTTACATAATTATACATAGAAGCTAAATGATATAGATTACCATGTTTTTGGGTTCTGTTGACCATGAACAGAACAAAAGTAATTATCTTCAGCCTCTTTCTTCTTCATCATAGGCTTGTAGCACT
The DNA here is from genome assembly GCA_946800695.1 of Geum urbanum. NCBI lineage: Eukaryota > Viridiplantae > Streptophyta > Magnoliopsida > Rosales > Rosaceae > Geum > Geum urbanum. The sequence goes on along the minus strand of OX327008.1, from coordinate 170,021 downwards.
TCTGCTCATGACTAGAGTTGTACCACCATCTTTTTTCCACGAAAAACCTTCGTACGACAGCAGCGCAGTACACTGACTTTGACTGAAATAGCAATTGAATTGAACTAAATCATACAGCTATATATGTATATATTAAGCCACAGACCACATGCTGAACAAAATGAAGAGCTAAACAATTAAAATAGTGCACAAATTATAAACAAAGAATCAGATTTAATGAGCTATAGTTTCTGTCACTTAAAATATTTTGAAAGATACCTGCATTGTTACATACCGTGTGTATTGCAGGATTTAGCATTTTCAACTCGGCAACAGTTCTTTTTTTCACTTCGTTGACGTCTCCTGGCAACATGATGTTTGAGTATGGACCAGAGACCTTCACCCTGTCCCCTACTCTAGATAACGTGAGATGAAAAAATCTTTAACATGAGCAAAAAATGGCACAATATAAATTCTCAAGATGATCTCTTTTATTGCGTAATCTGAATGAGTAATTTTAATCTATAAACTTACTCAGCTTGATATTCTTTTGCCTGTTGTATTTTTGGATTCAAAATGACAAACGTATGACTTGTGTTGGATGCACACTCACGTCCTTCATCAACATCAAAAAAAGAATTTAAACCATAAACAGTTGACGGTTAATTGCATATACAGTTGAGCAGTCAGTAATAATTGTCAAACATTATAAGATTATGATGTGGCATGTCAGAGATTATAAATAAAGTATCTAAATATTCAAAACCCTTAAAAATAGCAAAAAACCAAAAAACAAAATCAATGGTAAGATCTCGGCCACAATACCTTCATATTTTGTGATCCGCATTCCCGTGAGGACTGCAAGGTCCGATGCAGGATACTCGCTGACCTCTTGGGGAGGAAATAATTTTGCAACATCTCCCCATAGTGCGATCATTAGTTCTTGTCTCTTGTACATCCAATGCATAATATAAGTGAAGTCAATTTTAAGAATATAGTGTATGCAATAACTTCCAATAAGGGTGTAGATAAAAAACCCCATGAACATGAAGACAATATCGGGGTCATGATCTCCTTATTTTTTGAGTTCCTTATTTCCACCTCCTGTTGCTGCCTCACAACTTTGATGCTGAAAGGACCCAACCCCGATTTAGCTCCCTAAACCGGAATCGAACCCCTTCGAAAATACGAACCAACAAAAACTTTTCAAAATTTCGGCAGAGTTTCGTTACTAGCGTGGAATTACCATAACCTGCACGCGGAAATTAACACTTCGTCCTATGCCACAAAAATTAAACCGTGGGCACCAATCCCATCCGGATTTCTCAACATCAATATAATCAACAAACAGTAAACATACTGTACTATGTATATATGTATATCTGTGAAAATTCGCACAACATGTATCAGAATGTATCAGAGCGACCTCTAAAGTAAAACATATACAATATGTACATCAGTAGGCGAAACAAGAACCTACTGGAAAACACAAGTAACTCTGATCACTAGCCTCCAAACCGCGACGTGAAACACCAAACCTGAACTGCAAACTGGGCACGGAAACCGAAAAGCCCAGGGGAAAGACAACAAACACGTTAGAGTGAGTGGACGAAAATAAATGTCTTTCACCAAGTAATATATACGTATAAAATCATATGCGAGTCAGATGTATAAGTAAAGAAATGGTACACGAGGGAGACTCCAACTCCTCACGCGTCCGGGTACACGAGGGAGACTCCAACTCCTCACGCGTACAGAGCATGCAATATAAAATCGCGGAATCACTCATGGACTACCACGCGATAGCACAGTCTGAATCACGGGATCCCAGACCCACACGTGATTCCTAGCCAGAAAGGCCTCGGGTCAGGATATCTGTCCTTCCCGGAGCGTACTCGGGGATCAGCCGAGAAGCCAATGTGTATCGATACCACAACATATACTGAGACTGTACTCTGTGTAAACCAAATCATAAATCTTTTCTATGCACATGCTTAAAACATAATATGTACATATATGTATATATTCGTATACGTATATTCGTATAAACATAATCGTAAACACATGCTCGTAAAATCATAATCAATTTGCATGCTCAAGTTCGTAAATCATTCATAAAAGACTCGCTGTCAATCTGTGAAAAGAAATGTCCACTCACTGACTCTCGAAACGAGCACACGCGCTAAACTCGTGGTCCGGCGGAAGATCCCTCGCCAGAAGCACGCTCACGATCCAGATCTCGATCTCGATCTCCTGAATATATATAAACATAACTGATCAAAATCGTAATCCACAACACTGAACGGATGCACGGAAACCAACCGTTCCCGAAAATACAAAATGCGGTGCAAAATGAATTACGGAAATCCCGAAATCCCCACTCGAAATCTCGACTGAAAATCGGCTAACCAAAACAACCCGAAAACCTCCGTACGATAACCAGGGCGTGATTACGAGAAAAATGACATTAATTACATCGAAATCTGAAAAGTTGACTTTTCCGGCCGTTGACTGCCGTTGACCGCCGTTGACCGCCGCCGCCGGCGGCGGCGCGCCGTCAACGGTGGAATTACAAGGCCAAACTCTCCAGTTCTCAAGGTCTCGACAAGGCGAGCAAGACTCCCTTCTACCCCAAAGTCCAATTCCAAGCGCAACCTGTCCAATTAAACTAAAACAGTTCGGAATCCATACTTTCCGGTGACCCAACCGGTGACTTCCCAAAACTCAACCTCAAGCCATAACAAACACATAGGGAGACACACCAAGGCAAGGGGAGTCTAACCCCCCTAACCACCGCCACCCAAACTCGCCGGAAAACGACCGACGAGCCACGACGGTTCCACGAAACCGACCCGATTCGGGTCCGGGTAAATCATGCTCATTTCCCACAAATTCACACACCATCACACATGAAATCAAGAGAGGAAGCTCACAGTACCTTTCAATCAACCAAAAGTGGCCGGAATATGGTGATCGGACGGCAACCGAATCGGGAAACTCTCCCCCCCCAGTCAACGTGGTCAAACTTTCCAAAATGGGCAAGTCAACATTTGGTCAACCGAAAACAATATTTTACGACTAATTCTCGACTATTTTTCTATTTATACTCGTCCCTCGGGTCGATCAACGGTCCGAAATGAAAATACGAAATAATTCGGATAAGCTCGAAACAATCGGATAAACTCGTCGGAACCCGAAACTTCAAATAATCATAAAATATTCCTCGGTTATCGGAAAAATCTTCCGAAACCACCCACAAACTCGAAATCACGTACTCTACCATTTCCGTGAAGACATTCATCCCAAATTCTCGACTGAAAACATAGTCGCGAAACGGATCGACAAACCACACAATATCGCAAAACTGCGACTAAAACCAAATCTCGAGAATCGTGCCAAACACACATCTGATTCTGGTTCGGGTCGTCACAGATGCATCCGTAGAAATCTTACAGACGATAAAGCAAAAGGGTTAGTATACTTTTAGAGAGATTATATAATCATGGTAAATATGTTTAACCTCTCACCTGCGAGCTAGGAAGGGTTGGTAGTCTGCCTCATCATCCAACTGTAAAAATTCGAGCAATCTGAAAGCATATCTTGAAATTTGTGGCACATCTTCTTCAACTTTTTGGAACTTCGTCTAGTCTGTAAAGCAGAACAACATCAAGCTTCGAAACTCTCTGTTTGGTAGTATCCTTCTTCGAACCAAACCATGAAATGTCATATATGTCTCCCTCTGTCATCAGCATGAGCATATGTCCATAGTACAATAAATATACCATGAGAATTTTTATATTTAGGGGATAATTGGCAAACAAATAAATAGAAGAGAAACAAATAGGAAGCGTTGAAAAAATAGTAGACCTTTGCTGATCAATGTGAAAAGTACAGTACCTAAATATTTTAGCCATAGATCACACAAATATATATATATATGTCAGTTTTTAATCTATGGTGCACTACCCAACTATTAAATCTAAAAATAACAACAGTTAGCCCCTTAAGATGGAGGTTCAGTTAGTAACATCTACCCTTTTTATTAAAAAATTGAAACGAAGAAAGCATTCATTTGTGGCAGGCATTAAAGTCTTGATTTGTGGCAATTATTTATGGAAATAAAGTAAAGATTGAAGGTGCAAAAATTCATAGCTGTAGAAACCATACACGTACATACATCTCTAAATACACTATTTTGAACAAATAGAAGGCGAGATTATCAATCAAAATGAACAAAATCATCAAACCTTAAACATGGAAAGACTCATATACCATCTGTGACTGAAAAATAAAATATCAGTTTACCTCTTCATCCACCAAGAGATAGCAGAGTCCGTCATATTGAGTACTGTCAAATAGCCAAGGCCTCCGTTGTAGTGCAACACGTGCTCTGAGAGTCATGCCAATCGTGAATGGTTTATTGTCCCTGATCAACTTTTTCATCTTTGATCAACCTAGCAATAAGAAAAAAATCATAAGAAATGTCAACAAGGAAGAAACTAAATGAGCAAACACGAACATATAAAAGCAGTACATATGCAGAAAAACTATGATATTCGGTGGAAAGATAACGATTGAAGAGAGTGTATAATAAGCAATATAATAAGGATGTATGAAAAGGATAATGAAACACAAAAGAAACAGACAATGGAAATAAACACCAACATAATTAGTACATACGTAGAATGATCTCCTTGTTTAATCTTTAGAATATCATACACCAGGTCTCACACACTAACAGAAAACTGAAATTACACAACATGGCACCAACTTCCCTGAGAAAATTAAAAATGATAGTGTATAGAATATTGACCCCAAACCAAAAAAAAAACACATACAAATTGATTATCTCTATGAAATGAAATTGAGAAAACCTAAGCAACTCAGTTTAAGCTTTAGGTGAAACCTGGTGGCAATGTAACCACAACAAAGATGCTCATTCATTATAAGATAAATTTACTTTGATTCAGCTTAATCATTAAAAAACTACATAAGTATACTATCATAAAATACAACTTCTCTTAGTATTGACATCCAAGGATTCAATGCATATATAGAACTAACTTGCAGATTACGGTACATAACATGCAATTCTTATAATACTATCATATCTATACTATCATTAAATCATTCACTGATTTCATCAAAAACATTAACTATAGAATAGCTCATTAAATCAAAGACATTAACCATAGAATAATCACACAAAAATAAATAATGAAATCTTGAAATCAAAGACCAACTTAGTAATCAGACAAAGTAATTCAATGAATTAGGCAAAATAATCAACAAAATTATCCATTGATTAATCAATGAATCATTGAGATAGGTATACCTTTTCGCCTAACATAATCTCTTTCTTTGATAAAATAGCTCCTGAAAACCAAAGAAAATGAAATCTATGAAAACTAACCAACTGTAATGAACCAATGAGCACCATTACAACAATAATCTGATTTTTTTTTCAAACCAAGGGCATCAATATTCATCACATTGACCTTAGAAATCAAACTATCTAATCCATCCTGGAAAAACAATATAGTTTGAACTTCATATCAGAATCATCCAAATACATTCTTCATATCAAAATCATCCAAATACATTATATCACTTAATTAACATACAATGTTGGTTGATAATTAAAGTGGGAAGTACGAAAAAAAGAAACGAAAAAAAGTGAGACCTTCACTATGAAGATCTTTTTTATCTTTGATTGCACAGAACTATTGGAAATCTCTGTGCAGCTTACCTTTTATAGCCAACACCGACCTCAGCAGAGGAGATGTCATGTATCTTTCAATTTCACAAGAAACCTTTCCTCGTCATCTTTTTGGTCGATGAATTTTGGTTTTTTTTTAATCTGGGATTTGGTGTAGCGCACGTTGCAAAATTTGACTGATTCTACTATAGTGGATTTCAAAATTAGGAAGAACTGAGTTGCTCAGGAACATAATAGCCTAGTTTAGAACCTGACTGGACTAGTTTGAAAGGAATTCAGGGCTGCGAGCATAATCGAATTGGAACCCTAGATGAATTAGTTTGGGACAAACTAAGGGTTGGTGATGATCTCCATATGAGGATGACAACCACCATGAAGAGGTTAATATGGTCCAAATAGTCTTTGCCAAAAGTCAACTCTGAGAAATTTGGTAGCTTTTGTACAAAGTCAAGTTATCTAGCTTCAAATTGTGAATGTATAATTGTATGTACAATGTATATATGTATACATAGCTAAAATCAAAAAATAAAGTCAGCATGACAAAAATGTATAAGAAAGTGTATACGTAAAGTATCACAAATTTACAATTGGAACGAACTAAGGGTTGGTTATGATCTCCAGATGAGAATAAGGACCACTATGAAGTGGTTGACATGGCATACATAAGTATGGTCCAAATAGTCTTTGCCAAAAGTCAACTTTGGGATATTCGGTAGCTTTTGTAAAAAATCATCTTATTTACTTTCAAATTGTGAATGTATATACAATGTATATATGCATACATAGTCAAAATAAAAAAAATAAAGTTAGCATGGCCATAATGCATAAGAAAGTGTATATGTAAAGTATCACAAATTTTCGTAAAACATCTTTGAAAACTATAATTTTTGTATAATTATTAGGTATGTCATTACCATTGTTTTTAATAATCTTAAGACCATTTTTTGATGCGACTCTCGATAGTGCAACATATAATTGTCTATGGCTGAAGACAGGTTCAGTCAGAAATATCCCAACCTGATTTAATGTAACGACCCGAACCAAGATGTCATGTTTAACGACTCATAATTCACACTATCGCGTATGTGATAAACTTAAAGGTTCGATAATGACTTTCTTATCCATCAAGACTTTGATTTAACTTCCTTCATGAGAGTTGTAGAGTATTTTATTTCGAGCTCGTGGGAATTTTCGGAGAATTTTTTAGATAGACGAGCTAATTTTTACGCATATTTGCAGTTAGTCGAGTTTTAAATTAGAAAAGAAATCATTTTGTGGCGGTTTGATCTCAGCCGTCGATTTTTGCTGCGATCAATTATGGACAGTTGGATGTGGTGAGGAGCTTAAAGTATAAAAAGGGAATTTTTAGCCAGTTATCCCAAGCGAGACCCATGTCATACCTGACCCGACCTACCAGAAAATCACGTTGTCAACCATCTTTGACGACATTTTAGATAGGGTTCGAAAGCCCATCTCTCATGGATTGTTTTGGTTGGGTTTTTGTTGTGATTTGAGGTGTATTTGGAGCAACCTGATTCGGGTTTGGCCGTGGAGTCGTCGTAGCCGGCCGCGACGCTCTGGCAAGGTTTGAAGGTCGGGTGGTTAAAGGTTTTGTTGCTTGAGATTTGGGGAGTTTTTCTGGGTAGGTCTCGAAGTCCACCAAGACTCCACGGCAGAGCTTCGACACCGAAGAGTTCAACCGGTGATTTTGGGCCGCTGGATTTCACCATTAGTGGTGGCTTATCGCCGCCGAATTGGAGAGTGTTGTAGCTAGAAATTATGTTGGGTTTGGCATGGGCTCTTGATGGATGTATATAGTTCCACTGTTGGAGTGGTCGTATCTACCATCTATGGCGGTTGTTTGGACCCTTTCCTGGCCGAATTGACCTCTGGTGAAGAAGGAGAAGTTGTAGGGTTTGTTGAGAGGAAGCGGGATATGTGAGATTTGGGGTCGCCAGAGTCACCATCCACGGCGGAGCTTCAGCGAGGTAGAGACTTAGTTACAAGCTATTATCGAGAGGGGTTTTCTGGGGTTAATTACAAGCTATTTTCATTATCCGATACCTGGTATTGAACGATTTCTTGTGATTAGGACTTTTTGATCACGAAGTTGGCGAGGGAGTTTCCGTCGGACAACAAGGCTTGTAGTGTACTGTGAGTGGACCTCTTTCTTTTCATCGTTATTATGCGAGTCTTTATAATTTATTTATGAATAAGTTATTCCATGCAAGTCTAAACTTTTATGCTTATAATTCCTTCTACATATATATGGTTTGATATGAAACACGTTTACGATTTCGTATGCATATCCAGTATGATCAACGATTACGATTTATGCACGGGGGCAAGTCTTTACATTTTAATTATGATTTCCTTTACGTGCCTATGATATGATATGAAATTGAAGTTTATAGGTATATTTTGAGTTTCAAGTCATGTTGTAGGCATATAGTCGATGTTGAAGGTTATGTTATAGGCATATAGTCGATGTTGGTGGTTACGTTGTGTTTACGATTATGCACGTATTTGTGATATGATATACGTTTATGATTTATACATGAAGGCTATGTATATGTATTTTAAGTTTTTAGTCGTGGAGGTTGTATTATAGTCATGTTAAGTTACATTGATGAGTCAGTTACTCGACTGATCCTCGAGCAGATCCGAACAGGACCATGATAAAACTCGATCCCCTCCGGCATTAAATCATCCTTAGGTCACGGCAAACTCCCCGAATGATCTATGGATAGTCCTTGGGCCACACTAACCTCCCCGGACGATCCATGAGTTGTTCTTGGGCCATGGCAAACTCCTGGACAACTTCCTAACTCTATTGTTTTATATCATCACTGGGTCATGACAAACTCCCCTAACGATTTTAGGCTATAGAGATCGCAGTACTCTAATCACTTCCTCCATGAGTCTTATCGTCCTTCGGGTTACGACAAACTCCCCGGACAAGGGGTATTTACGTATTATTAACGGTTTTGTATGATTTCTTTACGATTCATGGTTGAACAAGTAAGTGAGTGGTTCATACGATTTTATAGGATGATTATATTTTCCTTGCATGATTTAAGTGAAAAGGAATAAAGTATGATTTACAATTTCTTAAGAACCTTTGATTTTCTTCTACTCACTCTAATGGTTTTCTTGTTTTCTATTTGCCGTTCCTTGGGCTTTTCATTTTACCTTGTCCAAGTTGTCGTATGTTTATCTACAAGTTGTTGTTCACATCAGACTGTCAGAGTCTTAGACTTTGAATCACTGGTATTCATATGTAGGTTCCAGTTTCACCTACTGGTTGTATTATGTAATGTAGAAGTTGCTATGATAATCATGTCATTTTTTGCCTCCATTGTATGTTTTACAGTTTAGTCAAGTACAAGTGTTATATATTTGTTTTCAAGAGTTTTGAGGAAAAGATGATGTTGTGAATTATGGTAGAAATGCGATTTTTTTTCAAGTGCAGGTTTTTGGGTTCACGTGTTTTTAAGGGAAAATATGTCAAATTTTCAGTAGATTTTACGTCTAAGTCATGTCGTTAGGGTCGGATCCTTGTTTAAGAATTTAAATCGGGGTCGGGTCCTTCCATTTAATGATTAACCTTGATTCTTATTGATCGTCATTGCATAACAGGGTCTGAGAGAAAATTGACGTCTTTTAAAATTGAACGGTGATTTACTTTCATTTGCAATCATGACAATTCTAGGAATATAATTTTTTCTCCAACATTAGTTCCTCTCAATATTTTAGCTTCAATCAATTTTTCAAACATTTTGGTCACAATTAAATGTGTTCCATTGCATAGGCCTCGTATTTGATTTAAATTTCTTAACAACATAATCGGCATGCCACTGAATTCAAGTTTATTAAAAAATTCTATAGGATATAGAATTCTGTTACTATCATAAGTTTCTGAGTTGAACGAAATAGAATCGAAGCTAAAATATGTTCTTTTATCACCCGACAATGAATCAATTGCATATTTATTGATCTCGTGAGCAATCACATTTCTGGGTGCGACGATAGCACGCTCTCACAAATAATTGGTATCACTATATTTATGATTAAAATTTGGATAAGTAGCCGTGAATATCGATTCTATTGGAGAAACTGTTAAATCTGTCAGCAAATCATCGGGAATCTTAATCCAAGATGCATCGGGATCGTTCATGACAAAATTTGATGGTAATCGACCTTCTCCTGTTTGTAACATCCATTCTGCAAAATCTTTGATTTCATTTTTTTGAGCAATTGTTAAACCACCTGACGTCACCCGTATGTTTTCTGTTAAATGGAATATTGTATGATAGGGCCATAGATATGAATTATTTAATGTAGATTCAATGATCTCTTCCTTAGTTCCTACTTGTATGATCGGTAAAGTTTGCCTAAAAATTGATTTGCCTTCGAATGGTATCTATTTTCTTGGATCATCAGAATTTTTTGACAAAATATCACGTAAGGTCTTATCCAAAGATTCGATACAACATTTATTATACATCGGAGCTTCATCCAAACTATCAATTTTGCCTTCTCAAATAAATATGCAAGATTTGTCTTTTTATTGATCGAACATGCCAACACTTTATCCATATTTTTTTTATCTTAAAACACGAATGAGCCATTCTACATTTTCGCAATAATAACGAAGCAATTCCTGAGGAAGCAACTGCCAAAATAATCTTTCTCTCCGATCTTAGTTTAGAAATAATGGTATTCCATAAAAAGGTTTTTCTAGTTTCTCCACTACCAGAAACAAAAAATGATTTACGATTTTTTGATTCCATAGCTTCAATGACTTGATCATATATCATTTTTTGACATGAATTCAATTTTGTGACCAAGTCAGAATGTGCCTGTTTGAGCAATTCACAATCGTAATTCAGCTCCTCTCTCATCAATCTATTGTTAAACTCCTATAGTTGTTGCGATGTTGACATTGGTAAGTGGTGATTTTATAACAAACTTCAGACATGTTTAATAAATTTTCAAGTTCGTGCAAATTAAACTCTATTTCTCAAATCACCTTCAGGCACAGTAAGATTGGGCATGTTAAATTCCTTTTGCATTTTGTATAAGATATCATCAGACATGCTCTTCCATTGTGCATCTAGCAAAGCTCGTAGGTCGGAGACATTACAAAAAAGGAAGAATGGTACCAAACAATTGTTTGATTTGATAAGAGGTTCCTGTAAATGATGATTTAACTAATGCATCCACCCATTCTTTGTCGTCATCCAAAAAACCCAAAGCTCGACATGCTTCCAAAAAATTGGGTATACAATTCCATGGATTGTCCTAACATAAGCAAAATCATGACATCCTTTTTGTATATTTTGCAGCATTAGTAAGTAACACAATTCACTTGCAAGTGATGGCACATGTGCGTTTCTACCAGTAGAGGAAAATTTTGATTTCCTTCCAATCCATTTTTTTCCTTAGTATCCCAAACATATTTAGACGAAAATTTAGCATATGTCAGTTTACATGCTTTTTTATCAGTATTATTTGCGTCAAACCAACCAGTTAGCATGTTATGACCATTCTTTGGATTTTCTACAACTTGATCAATGGCACAACCTTCATCAAAACAAACACTTTGCTGAACAGGAAAATGAATTTTTTGATATGTCACTACAGGGATTCTGTTATGGATCAAAAATTCAAATAAGCACCAAATAGATTCATGCGGAGTCAAATATCGGCAGTTCAAATAATTTTTGATTTCATCATTTACATTGTCAACAACTGCTACTCAAGCTCTATCAAGACCTTTATTTATATACTTAAATAAATATTTTATCAACATGGACTGAGAGCATGATTCAACATTTATATGAGCATTATATCTCAACAACAAAATTAGATTGTATGGAACAACGAAATTATTTCCAATATGAATTCATTTTTTGACCATAAACTTTGAATCATCAACGCATCTTCTATATTAAGAAGCTTTGATTGCTTGAACACAGTGTTAGATTTGTATGGTTTGGGAAAATATTTCGAGCATGTTCAGTCTCGCATACACGGGGACTTTGGATTCAATTCTCCGCAAGGACCATGGATCATAAAATGACTAACTATTTCATAAAGGTCTGGATGCCCATTTTTATCTGGTAGTTCGGCTGAAATAATGGAATCAATGTCAGTCGACGAAAAACATTTGTATGGTCTTTTCAGCCAAAATAAGATATGAGCATGAGGCATGCCTCTTTTTTGAAATTCAATTGTACAAACGTGCACATCAACATATTCAAAAGGCTCTCCGAATTTGACATAAACAATCATGTCATCAATTTTTATCTTAAAAATTCGTGAAATAATATCTGGTCGATCTCAGCTTGGTGTCCAGGTTTTTTTTCTGAAATATCTAACAATTTCTGGCCATTTAACATTGCAAGTGAAAGTTACAAACAAATCTAGATTCCCATAATATCTACAAATTGTCATTGCATCTTGATAATTATTCAGCATATCTCTGATGCTCCCTGTAGGACTGTTACAACCCGAACCGAAATCACGCATTTATCGAACCACGTTACACGTTATCGCGGATTAGTCGCGTTATTAGGGTTGTTAACGACTTTTTAATTGGGCAAGAATTTTTCTTGACTTTCTTCATGAGAGTGGTAGAGAATTTAATTCCAAGCTTGTAGAAATTTTCGTGGAATTTATCGGATAAACGAGCTATTTTTAATGTTTATCGGAAGTTTAAGTGACAAATAATTAAAATATAATTAGTTTTTGGTCGGTTTAATTTGAACCGTTTGATCTTGATCAAATTAATTCTGACCCGTTGATTTGGGCCAGCAGTGTATATGATATTTATACGTGTTATTTTTGGAAAGTTTCTAAATTTGGAAGCTGTATCGTACGAATCTGACCCGTATTTTTTTACGCCGACCCATTTCCGTCGACCCGACCGTACCGCCGATTTCGGCCACCCCCGATGACATTTAAGGTAGGGTTAGAAAGATCTCCTCCTCCTATTTCGTTTGATGTATGTGTTGATGGGTGTTAGGTTTATTTTTTATTCGAATTGACGTGTTTAGCCAGCCGGATTTTGTGGTTAATGGACAGCGGTGTTTAGGCCGTTTTCCGGCGACAAGGGTAGGTGGAATCGATTGGGTTTCGTCCCAGGAGTCGAACCCCCATAGCCAGTGATAGAGCTCGGAAACCTCGCTGGAAGGCGATGACTTTTTAGGCATTTTCCGGTGAAACGACGTCGAATTGGTCAAGGTCATTGGTTAAGTTGTTGCTCGTGGTGGTAGCTTTCTAACGCGGGGTTGAACACTCCCATTGGAGCTGTTCGGCCGGGAGGCGCGTGTGTCTCACGAGCCGCAGTCCATGGTGGTTCTCTGGCAAGTTAGATTTCAAGAATTATCAGCGAGACTTTCAGGGTTGTTTTTAAGGTTGATTTTCATAGTTTTACGCATATTTTGATATCGAATGATTCATATTTTTAGGACATCGAGATCGGGACCTTAGCAGCGAAGGAGATTCCGTTGGACCCCAACAGTAGTCGCATATTTGTGAGTGGACCTTTATTTTCTCAATCGTTTGCGAGTTCATTATTTTTATGCAGTACACTTTATGGTATGTTTTTAAAGCGTTTATTTGGAGGCTTGCTTTTTGATGATTTATTTAGTTGTATCGATGCCCTAGCTATTCGGCTAATCACTAGAAAGTTGGTTAGGGGAGGTTAGGTGGCCTCGTCTAACCCAGATCGACTCAGGTTAGGTGGCCTGGGGACGATCTCGTCACAGTTTTGAATATTTTTCATTTCAGTTTAACACCTCAGGTTAGGTGGCCTGGGAGAGCACCTCTATTTATCTTTCAGTTATTCAGTTTAGAAATCGCATTATTTCATAGAAAATAGCTGAAAGGCATAAACTTACAGTTTAGCGATTTACGCAGATTATTAAATTATTTTTGTCCACTTACGCTAACGTTTTATATTTTAAATGCATTTCCTTGGGTTTTCGGTCTTCGTTGCCCAGGTTGTAGTGTTATTCTTGAGCATGCTTGGTATCGTCGAGAGCTCCAAGTCCACCAGTCATCCTCTCTCCAGTATGTTTTAGCTCACTGTCAGTCTGTATCATATGTATATAGAAGTCGCTTTGGATACTAGTTTTCTTATGTTATTTCAGTGAGAGTGAATAGGATGTTACTTGAGTAGTCATCAAGTTTACTTCTCCTTATATTTAGAACCAGTATTTTGTAAAGTATGTTTTAATTTCAATCTTGAGTTATGTATATGGTTTAGCTTCTGTTATTTGTTGAGAAATTCGGATGAATATCGGTGGTCCACGGTTTGTTTGTGGGATTTATCTGGGGAGTGTCGTTCTTCCTGCAGGTTTTTGGTTGTCTCATTTTTAAAGGGAGTTATGTCAATTTTTTTTACAAAATTTCATAAATTATGGACAGTCGTTAGGGCTTGATCCTAGGTTACTAGTTAATCTAGGGTTGGGTCCTTTCAGTTTGGTATCAAAGCATTCGGTCATAGATTCTGTAGACTCTTCTAGTCATGTTAGTACAGGCATTTGAGAACGTACGACACTTTTGGAAGGATGACCTGACCGACCGGCGGATGCCTATTATTCCAAGTGTTGTGCATTGTCAGATGCTTAGAGTCTCATAGTCGATCCATTTTGTGACTTATTTCAATGAGCTAATTTGTTTTTGGACTTATAGGTCAGTCAGTATGCCTCGGCAACCTGCCCGATGAGGTGATACACAATCCTTGGTTCAGCAGATGCCTGAGTTAATTTCACGCATGATGCCAACACCATGTGAGGATCATGATGATTTAGTTAGTAAGGCTAGGAAGGCAGGAGCTGTTCCCTTTACTGGTTCCCATGACCCTGAGACTAGCGACAACTAGCTAGTTGAAATCGATTGAGTTTGTGACCGTTTACGTCTACATTTGACCCCTAAGTAGAGGACTGAGGTAGCCACAGGTTTGTTACAGGACCATGCTTATCGTTGGTGGAAAAGTGCTGAGAAGAATGCAGCTCTCACTTCGTGGATAGAGTTCATAGAATTGTTCATGAGTCGTTTCTTTAGCGAGGCTTCCGAGTAGCGGAAGTATGAGGAGTTCATGAGTCTTCGGTAGGGGGACATGTCAGTGATGGAGTATTAGGATCATTTCACTCGCTTGGCCTGTTTTTGCACCAAATTCTGTCAGGTCAGTGAAGGAGAAATGTTGGAGGTTTGAGCAGGGTTTACGAGTTGATATTGCCTCATACCTATCTGGTGTGTCACGTGCTGATTTTCTTGAGTTTTTTAGTGTTGCTGTGCGATGCGAGGATAGGCTTTGATCTGAGCGGGATCAGACTCGACGATTTGAGAAAGGTGGGCCCAGCCAAGGTCATTCAAAGAGGGGAAGCTTAAGCACATCAGAATCTACTTCATCTTCTACTTCATCTTCTAGTGATGGATCTTCCGCTCCAACTCTTCTTGCACGTCGTCTGATTCATTTTTAGAGATGGATGAGGAGGAATAGACCCCAGAGGTAGGGATCTAGTGTCAGTTCTAGTAGAGCTAGTAGTTATCATCCTACTCCATCATGAGCCAGGGATTTCCCTCTATGTGACAGGTGTCACAAGCATCATCTCAGGCAATGTCAGGTTGGGTCTTTAGCTTGTTTTTGTTGTGGCCAGATGGGTCACTTTGCGAGGGAGTGTCCACATGGGGACACTTCAGGTGAATTTTCAGTGCAGAGTTCTGCTGGTGATCAGGGAGCCACTACAGGGATTAGAGAAACACCACCACCTAGACAGCCAGCTTATCAGAACCAGAGCCAGAGAGAGTGACCGCCTGCACAGACTGGACAGGCCCGACTTCACCATATGACCTTACAGGAAGGTAGAGCAGCTCCAGATGTGATTATTAGTACATTATATGTTTTTAGTTATGCTATTTATACTTTAATAGATCCGGGGGCGACACATTCTTTTATCTCTGTGAGATTAGCATCAATAGTTAACGTACCGGCCACTCCTTTACCGGTGATGTCGCAAGTGGTTTATCCCATTGGTGAGATGGTTTTAGTGGGGTTAGTGTTTAGAGACTGCAGTGTCATGGTTGGAGGTTTCGGGTTGTCTGCCGACTTGATACCTCTTGATGTAGCAGACTTCGATTGGGTTTTGGGTATGGACTTTCTGAGCAATCACCAAGTCTTGTTTGATTGTCATCAGAAAGAGGTGGTGTTAAGAAGTCCTGGGTTACCAAAGATCACTACCAGAAGAATCACTATACCCGATGAGTTGGTATCGTCGGTCTGTTCCTTTTTATCGTCGGGTATAGCCTATACCCGACGACGCATCGTCGGTTATAGTCTCGTCGGTAATGCACCATCGGTGATACTATAACCGACGATGAATTAGGTTCTTCGTTGGAAAAAAGAGAGAGACTAAAGGTAACGATACATTATCGTCGGGCATAGTTTCAAACTATAACCGACGATGTCATCGTCGGTTATAGTTAATAATAATTAATTTTTTTTGCAGGTTCTGGGTTTTATCTCAAAACCTGCATTCCCAAAAAATCACCAATATTGTTCAAATTGAAAATCAACAACCATTGAAACTATAGTAGTAAATAAATAAAATAAAAAACCGAAATCGTTCAAATATGTATACATATGCGTACGTAGTAAATAATTAAAATAAAAAATCGAAATTGTTCAAATCTACGGGGGTCCTAAGTCTATGTGGTCAAACGGATCGTCATAACTTGGTTGGTCCTGGTCTGGCTGAGGCTGCGGTTGAGGCTGAGGCTGAGGCTGTGGCTGAGGCTATGGCTGTGGCGCACCGAAAATGGGCGGGGGAGCTATCTAGATTCTAGATGCATGCAATTGTGCATAACATTGCTGCATCCAGTTCCCCATCATCTGCTGCTGTTTGGCCAACCGATTCTACTCTGCGGCTCATGCCTGCTCCATCTCCTCCATCCGACGCCGTTGAGCTTCCATCTCAATCGCTTGCCTATGAAGCTGCTCATGTAGCTCATTAGTCTTCGAAGATGATCCCGATCCGCGAGAGAATTCAGGGGTCTTCTTCAGCAGCCCTTGACCCCACTTTCCGGAACCCCTACAGTAGAAAGTGTTCTTCCCTGGAGGGATCGCAGTTGACATAATCCTGGCCTTGACGATCGGATCAGATTGATCAATCTGATCAATCGGGAGTTCCGCATCGGGGGTGTTGGGATAGAGCTCTCTCGCCACTTGAGTCAACACCTCCGGAATCGCCTCCTGAACTCTCGCCTAATTGACAAAGAAAAATAAAATATTAATTAATGTAAACAATCTAAAAAAATAAGAAATATGTTTATTTTGTTATAAGGACACTTACAGCATATTCGGGGGACTGCGGATACGCGTGCTGCATCATATAGACAAGCGGAGGAAATTCTGGGTGGTTGGCCGCCTCCTCGATCCAACCCGAGTATGATCTGGAACTGGCATGATGATTTTTTTGTATTTTTTGCCCGGTTCCTTGTGTTGACTTCAGAAATAGCCTACTCGATTAATCCAACATCAAAAAAATATTAGCCAAATAATTTGAGGGAAGTACGATAAAACAAAAATTTAATCGATCGAAGGTTGCGTACCTTCAATTTCGGGTTGTTGAAGTGAACCACAAGCCATCGCCACTCGTACTCCCTATAACGAAACTCGCTAGGGGTATCCGAACGATCGTCGCCGTACTTTTTCCAATATTTTTTCAGCTCGCCCTTCCACTCTTTATACCTATATTAATAAAATCAATTGTTAGTAACTTACAACATTGTATGAACATAATCAAAAGAAACGAAAAAATCGAAACAAATGAATCTAGTAACCTGCTCCCATGCACTTCATCCGCCCACGTGGGTCTAATGTCGTTGTCCACGCGGAACCACCTCTGCAATACATATATATATATCAATAATATTAAAATTTTTTATAGAAAATATACATAATGAATATACAATTCAACTCACCGACAACGCATTATTCAGCTCATATTTGACGGATTGCGGCACTGAATTCCAATCTGGCCACAACATTGGGACTCTATCCCGTATGAGGCTGCCCGCCATCCCTCGTACCTTCGAGTGACCTTTCCCTCGATCACCTGCCCTCTATCCCCGGTCGGAATCATAACTTGGCCACCACCGCTAGTCTGAATGGCGTCGTCCAGTAACTTGCCGACGACGGGGCCTCTGGTTCTCTTTTGTTTGTCACCGGGCACGATCTCGCCTATCACATATATATGTAGAAGATTTTTTAAACATCAACAACTAATTGAATTTAAATATTACTAAGTAAAAAGATATCACTAATTAATATTTACCTGATTCGTTGGTGCGTTGTCCCGGAATCCTCACACTCCAGAGAGGTTCCAGGAAGGGTACATACGCGTATGCCTGGTCCAGGGTAATGAACCCTAGTTGTCCTGGAACAGGCATCCCCGTGGAATCGACGAGAGGTATCGTCGGAATTTCCAACGGTAAGAATAGGGTAGACGGCGGGCATAGTCGCATCCTGGCCGAGGGCTGAGTCGATCCACCAGCCTCCTCGGAAGAATGAGGAGTCTGGTAGGTGAATGGGGAAGGCTCCTCGCGATGAATCTCCGGCATTCGGACCGAGGATTGAGTCGCACTATCCGTTTCCGGCGTGCGACTGACCTCATAAACCCTCATCGCGCCTGAGGATCGAGCAGGCTCGACCTGCTGCTGTTGAGGTTGTCCCTCACCCAGAAGTGTACGGTGCTGAGACGTGGGAGGAATGCTGTAAGTGTTGCCGACGCTGGTGGATCCGGATGCGGACCGACTTCCGGTGCCCTCATCCCCACGTCCCGATCTCCCTCTCCCTCTCGACCTCCCCCTCGACCCCCCTCGGGAAGCACCGCAATTCAACCAATTCATCGTTGCTATAAAATTACAAAAATTCAAAATAATTCATAATTCATCCAAAAATTCGAATTCGTAATCCAATAATTCCAAAAATTAATTAATTAAACTCCTCTATATATATAATCCAATAATTCCAAAAATTAATTAAACTCCTCTATATATATAATCCAATAATTCCATAAATCCAATATATAATCCAATAATTCCAATAATTAAACATAAATTCAATATATATATATTCCAATATATAAATCCAATATATATATAATCCAATAATTCCAATAATTGCATAAATCCAATATATATAGCCTTGAGTATATATCAATAATCCAATATATATATCCAATAATTCCATAAAATCCACAATAATTCCAATATATATATAATCCAATATAATTCATCCAATATATATATAATCCAATAATTCCAATATATAAATCCAAAAAAATCAACAATAATTCCATAAAATCCACAATAATTCCAATATATATATAATCCAATATAATTCATCCAATATATATATAATCCAATAATTCCAATATATAATTCCAAAAAAATCAACAATAATTCCAAAAATCCACAAAATTCAACAATAATCCAATATATATTCACACAATTCATCCAAACATCCACATTATCGATCAACAAACTAAACAACTTCAAATCTAACCTAAATAAAAAAAATTCGAAATTAGGGAATTAGGGATTTCAAACCTGTTTTTGCAGTTTAGAATCCAACAATAGAGGCTTGAGGATCGATGGGCTTTGGCTAGATAGAGTTGTGGTTGCTCCCAACACACCGGAAATGGCCGAAATCGAATCGGAGAGTAGAAGTTACGTTTGGGCAGTTTCGTTTCTACCCAGAACGGCTGTAGTTCTGATATAACCCGAAACTATAGCCGACGATATAAGTATTATCGTCGGCCATAGTATACCGAAACTATAACCGACGATATTTGATATGAATATTGTCGGTTATAGTTTTTTTTTTCATATGCCGATTATAGTGCATGTACTTAATATTTAAAAATATTTAATAATACGAAATTATTAGAAAAAAACGGAAATTATTTAAAAGCCTAAATTAAAATGGCATTTAATTTTTTTTAAATCTAATAGTAATTAACTTATAATTACACCATGCATGGTAAAAAATATTGTTGAACTACCGATTAATTCAAATCTCTCTCTCTCGATCTCTCTCTCGATTGATGATTTTAATTGATGTTGCATAAAATTGTTTCCGTTCGTAGTTGTAGTACTCGATTTGATGAAAGTATTGTTTAGCTTAATCAATTTGTTCCTCACACTATAAACAATTGCGTTTGGACTGTAGCTAGTTATATTTCTATACAAAAATGCTATAAGTATTTTTTCCTAACTTATAAAAAATGTTCCTTACACAAAGTATCTACTTTAATTAATTACATCAATCCAATTAAGTTAAAGTCGATCATCTTCATACACATCATTTTACATTGCACGTTCAAACTCAAATTAACACATACATACACTAAGGCACATAGTCAGAATCATCGCTTGAGTCTGACACGGTTTCCGAGTTGATTTCAGGTAAGATGTGTAAGCCCTCGTCACTTGAGTCTTCATTGTCTTCATTTTGATTAACATCAATAAGATTCGGTTGAGGAATTCGTACCACACTGCCCTGTCTCACATTATTAAGGCGAATTGTTGAGGTTTCAGGAATACCAGTTGCGTTGGGCTCTTGGTATGCACTAACTTCTTCATCATCCGAGGTCACACCAAGGGTGGAGGCACTGTATATGTTTCTTGGAAGAACATGGTTAACCACTTTCCACGCGCCTTTATGCACAAGATCATCAAGATAGAACAATTGTTTCACCGCCGTGGCCAAAACAAACGGATCATCTTCATACCAGCTTGTAGCAGTATTCACTGAAAAAATGCCGTATTGATCGGTCATTGTGTTCTGAGGGTCGGTATCAAACCATCTACACTTAAACAAGTGCACGGTCATCCCTTCCCCATATATTAATTCGACAACTGAATGGAGAACACCGTAATAGTCAACTCTATTCTGCCCACCATGCACCATTACCCCAGAATTCTGTGTTTTTCGTCGGACATCTCTATGTTCACAAATAAATAGCACGCAATTTACCTTACACATAGGATAAACTCTGGAAGTTACCGGTTTCTGCGCCAAGAGCCTCAATTCGTGTGACCACTGTGGGATACCTGAAAGGACCCGACCCCGATTTAGCTTCCTAAATCGGAATCAAACCCCTTCGAAAACACGAACCAACAAAAACTTTTCGAAATTTGGGCAGAGTTTCGTTACTAGCGTGGAATTACCATTACCTGCACGCAGAAAATACACTTCATCCTATGCCACAAAAAGCAAACCGTGGGCACCAATCCCATCCGGATTTCTCAATATATCAACAGTAAAGTAAATAAGTAAATATATCTATACTTTACTGAAATCTGGTGTAAAATCGTATAGCACATACAATAGGATGCTCAGAGCGACTTCTAATACATAATCATATACGCATACCACAGTAGGTAGAACAATAAACCTACTGGATGAAACAAAGTAGCTCGAGCACTATGCATCCGACCACGACGTGCGACTCCAGAGTCCGAACTGCAAACTGGGCACGGAAACCGAAAAGTCCAGGGGAAAGACATGAAACACGTTAGAGTGAGTGGACGAAAATAAATGTCTTTCACCAAATAAAATATACGTATAAAATCATATGCGAGTCGAAAGTATAAATAATCAAATGGTACACGAGGGAGACTCTAACTCCTCACGCGTCTGAGTACACGAGGGAGACTCTAACTCCTCACGTATACGGAGCATGCAATAAAATCTCACGGGGTCACTCGTGGACACATCCGTGCTAGTACAGTCAGAACCACGGAGTCCCTGACTTCCACGTGATTCTAGCCAGAAATGGCCTCGGATCCGGGGATACGCCCCTCACCGGTCTGGTTGGGGAAACGCCCCTCCAGGCGGCCTACCATCGGGGATCAACCGAGAGGCAAAGTGTATCGATACAACAACGTAACCACGACTGTACTCTGTGTAAACCAAATCATAAACATTTCGATGCAAATGCATGAAACAGCATATAAGTATATGTATACTCGTATACGTATATCCATATAAGTATAATCGTATAATCGTAAAACACATGCTCATGTAATCCGAAATCTCATATGCATGCTCAAGTTCATAAAACGTATATCAAGACTCGCAAATAATCCGTGAAAAGAAATGTCCACTCACAGACTGGCGTAACGCGTATCGCGTTAACCCGTGATTCGGCGGAAAGTCCCTCGCCAAACGAACGATCACGAACACCTGAATATTCAAAAAATCCATATCTCAAAATCATATCTCGACAATACAAGACAAATCACGAGAAACCACCGTTCTCGGAAACACATAACTCAAAGTCGACGAATCGTCGAAAATCCGTATATGTACACCTTAATACCTCGCTATACATTCAGATGCTCAAATCGAGAAACGAACCTCCCCACTGCGATCGGGGCGCGATTTCTAGTCAAATGACATGCAACTTGTCGAAAGTCCAAAAAGTCAAACCTGTTGATCGTTGACCGCCGTCCACGGCGGCGCCGCCGCCGACCGGAGAATTTCACGGCGGAGCTGCACCTATTCCACTCAAAATCATGCACTGAGCAACTTTGTCAACTTCACCGAAGTCCAATTCTCACTTTAACACATCCAATTTCAAGCATAACCGAATTAGAACACAAAATTCAAATCAAGAATTCTCCAAACACAAACCGAATTGAAACTCCAAACCTACGTGGTTAGATTCGTGGAGTGGAGAGCTTCAAAGCCCAGTCCATGGTTAAGCTCAACTTGGCCGAAATGATATCACCCGAATTCACTTCAAAATCGTGAACTTTGGTCGGAAAATCCTTCCTCCTCCGGCGTCCCACGCCGTGGGAGGAGGCCGGAAACACGATGAGAGCGTCGAGGCGAAGAGGAAGAGACCAGAGTTGAGGCCGAAGGTCGCCGGACGGCGAACCACCACCAAGAACCGTCGCAACACCGTCGTGCATCTCATCCTTACCCAAACTGGTCGGTCAACCCAATTCAACCCAGGTTTGACTTTCCCAAAGGGGAAAGTCACAATAAATAGCCATTTAAAACTTTCCCAATTTGGAAACTCATAATTATCCATTTCGGCAAACTTTAAACACCCGTAACTTTCACGTCGTAACTCCGATTCCGATAATTCTCGCGGCCACAAACTCATCTCGACATGTTCTTCCAATATCACCCAAAGTCAAACACATCGGCCAAACGGTTAAAAAGTCAACTGTTCAACCAAACACACATTTAAATCGACTAATTAATCAACAAACGGAATTAATCACAACTAAATCTTCGTAACTCAAAATCATGCTCCGGAAGTTCCCACGAACTCAAAATTAAATTCTGAACAACTTCCGTGAAGAAGCCGAAACCAAATTCTCGTCCGGTAATTTAGTCGCGAACAAACCTGCCATTTAAATCCGTTTCCGTCGAAACTTCAAATATACATAACTAATTCCTCGGTCGTCCAAATAACGATCCGGAACCGCCCACGAACTCATAATCACACGTACAACGACTCTCGAGAAGAGACCCAGCTCCAATTCTCGGCCAATAATTTAGTCGTTAACAATCCCTGGCGGTTCAAACCTTGTCGTCAATCTGCAGCTATGCAGTAACTCATGTATACAGCTGATCATACTGCTGATTCTGGTCCGGGTCGTCACAATACCATCATCTTGTACATGGTTCATTTGAATATAATCATTTATTAACTTAACTATAAATATGATACGAGACATGCAATTAAATTCGTGGCCAAGTCAATAAAGATATATACGTACCCATTTGCCAAAATAGTTTGCGAACGTCTTCTTGTGGTAGTTAACATCACCGGAAATGGTAGGGCAGTAAAGGTGCATATTTTTTCAATATTGAACTTCTGGACAATTAATCAATACCGATCAGTGGGCAATGACTAGCTCATATGGTTCCAAATTGTACGAGTTGGGCAACTTTCTGGAAACTTCAACATCATCGGAGATGATTGAAAGGTTGAACTGTGCTCCATCTACTGGCATATGTTGTGGAGGGTCCTCGAATGCTCCCAAATACAGTCTGGTGTATGTTACGCACTCGTGCGCAATATATGCTTCAGCGATACACCCTTCGGGTGCAGATTTGTTCATCACATAGTATTTGTAGTCCCCTAATTGTCTATAAAATTGGTAATTACAGAGCGTGCATGTTATGAATATTGTAAAGTAAGTGAATAAATAATATTAAAGATCGACATATATAGCCAGATTCAGAGATGCATTACGTACCTTTCCATAGGATACATCCATGTGTAGTGTACTGGACCAGTAAGCAACAATTGTTCCGGAAGATGGAGCATCAGGTGAGGCATGATGTCGAAAAAGTTTGGAGGAAATATCCTTTCAAATTTGCACATGATAAAAATGATGTCCTGTTGCATTTCCAACAAGTCCGATTTCTTTACTTCTCTCGTGCATAACTTCTGAAAGAATCTTGACAAAGCCACTAACGGCTCCACCACCTCTTTGGGCAGGTACCCTCGAATGAAAACAGGGAAGAGGCGTTGAAGCAGTATATGACAGTCATGACTCTTTAGTCCGTACATCTTATTGTCTTTGAAGTTAACACATCGACTTATATTTCCAGCATAGCCTGAAGGATACCTGACATTACTCATCCAGCCAAAAATTTCATTCTTCTGGGCAGGCTTGACGGTATAAGGAGCTTGTGGCATTTTTTTCTTCCCATCTCTCAACCACAAATGTTTTCGCAGTCCCATCCTTTTAAGATCAATGCGTGCCTTCGGGCCGTCTTTAGTTTTTCCCTCCCAATTCAACACTGTGCCGACCACACTCTCGCACACATTTTTCTCTATGTGCATGACATCTAAGTAGTGTCTGATCAGCAACTTGGACCAATACGGAAGTTCCCAAAAAATACTTTTGTGTGTCCAGAATTTATACCTGTCGGGTTTGTCAGGTATTGACGCCACTATCTCAGGATGATTGCTGAGCTGCCCAAAATCATATTCATTTAGCACTTCCAATATTTCATGCCCCGTCCATCTCCTCGGCTGCTCACATGTTTCCACAGTCCCATCAAATGCCTCAATATCCTCCCGAAATGGGTGATCATATGGAAGCCAACAACGATGACACATCTGTACAATCTTCCTGCAATGAGGTCTGCAACACTCAACAGTCATGCACTCTGGACAAGCCCTGTATCCCCTGGTAACGTTGCCCGACAACATCCCGCGTGCAGGAAAATCGATAATGGTGCCAACAAGCATGGCATGCATCTGGAACATCTCATTTTTGAACTTGTCATAAGTGGGATGACCATGCTCACTCAAGTACTTAAGCTCCTCAATCAAGGGTCTCAAATACACATCGAGACACTTTCCTGGATAACCCGGCCCTGGAATTATCATAGTGAGCATATTGTATTCTTTCTTCATGCACATCCATGGAGGAAGGTTGTACGGTACCAAAATAACTGGCCATATACTGTATTGAAGACTCATGTTGCCAAAAGGGTTGAATCCGTCAGATGAAAGCCCCAGCCAAACATTTCGAACCTCTGATGCAAAATAAGAAAACTCCTTCACCATGTGCTTCCAAGCCTCTCCGTTAGCAGGGTGTATAAGCGTATCACCGTCGGGCAAATTCCTCTCCGCCCACCATCTTATAGCTTCAGCCGTGTGTGCAGACATGAACAACCGTTATAGCCTATCTATCAGCGGAAAATACCGGAGTATCTTCACAGCTTTCTTGTTTCTGGCAGGAGTCAACTTATACCTATCTGTACCACATACCGGGCATTCATCAAGGGATTCAAGATCATTCCCATAAGCATCTTCACCCCAGAAGAGAACACAATCATATCTACAAGCATGGATTTTGATGTAGGAAAGGCCAAGATGTTTCAAGATCTGTTGCACCTTACGATGAGTGGTATGAAGACGATGGCCGGGGGGCAACAACGAACCAGACCACTTCAGCCAATCATCAACAGCCTTCATACTCATTTTGTTCTCCACTTTGAGCTTCATTACTCCCATAACACTTTCAAGAATAGTCTTATTACACCCGTTGTACAACGGGGTCTGTTGGAAGGCAATGAGGTTGTTGTACTTGTCCATACCAGCAGTGTTGACAGCTGTAGGTAATTGTTGGACAAGCTCAATATAAGGGAAGTCTCCAACGACGGGATGGATATCCGGTGCTTGAGCAAATATACCGCTCTCATGAGGAAACATATCGTTGATCAACCTTGTTGTTGGATCATTGGATGTACTGCCACTCTCAAAAAATTGTCTGTGATCATGTTGACCAACTGATGAGCTCTCACCGTGATAAATCCAACATGTGTACTTATCCCAAAACCCGTTTTTCTTCAAGTGCTCCAATACTTTATCGATGTGAAAACGATATCGCTCGCTGGACACTGACATTTCATACACGGACAATAATGAATTGTCATCCCTCCACAATTAACCTTCACATATTCCACAAAACTTCTAATTCCACGGTGATATCTTACATCCCATCTTGGAAGACACATCCAACTCTTGTCCATCCTGAAAATTATAACTGCATGTATATATACCCATGATCTTATTAATTAAAATTTCATAGCTAGATATATATATATATATATATATATCGATCTATATATATATCGATATTCAAACTATAAATTACATAATTTAATTATTCGATCTACTCGATCGATCCCTAGCTAACTAGCGCTATATATATATAGCTAGCTAGCTAATTAATTAATTACAAATGAACATATATATATATATAGTACGTCGTCTAATTATTAATTCTACTCGATCCATATATATATATATAATTATTCATATATATATAATTTCATCTAATTTAACTCGATCAAAATCAAAACATTCGATCAATCAATCAATTAATATAAATATATATTATTATAATTCCCATAATTTTAATATATATATATATACACGTACACCCTAACTATATATATATAATCGAACATAAAAATCTAAATATATATAACCACACTATAATTAATCACAATTAACCGAAACATCACAATAATCACGTACAATATATATTATACCCATATATAATTAATAATCACAATTAATCCTATAATAATCACAATATATATATATATAATGCAATTAAATAAATTAATCACCCTAGCTATATATATTCACAATAATCAACACAACAATATTTACGTACTACTCCAACTCGATCAACTATCAATCACGTACTCAAAATCAACCATCGATCAATTACTCAAACTCAAGAATCAATTAACTCGATCGATCAATATATTCAAAATCAACATCGATCAACACACACATGCATGCATATATATATATAATATTAAGTACGTACCTATATATAATGAATCATCACGAACTCATTCTCGACCGTTTTCGACATCACCCAAAGATTTCAGAGCATTTTCAATTTTCGCAGGAGACTTTTTTAAATGACAGATCGAGCTGCTGCCCAGATCTGAAATAAGAAACTATAGCCAATGATAGAAAAAAATCGTGGGTAATAGTAAAAAAAAATCGTCGGTAATAGTGGAAAACTATACCCGACGATTTTCCGGCGACTATAACCGACGACAAGAATATCTAGTCGGTAAAAAAACTATAACTGACGAGGAAATCCTGTCGTCGGTTATAGTTTACTATACCCGACGAGAACCCTTATCGTCGGTCGTTTTTTGGGAATCTCGTCGGGTATACTGCTTCTGCTGGTAGTGGATTTTGTTTTGTGGAGAAAGAAATGTTCTTTCCTCATGCCTTATTTCAGCTGTGCGAGCCGAGAAATTATTGCGGAAATGGTGTACCGTATACTTAGTGCTTGTTGTAAACACTCGTGTTTCAACTCCTAACCTTGAGGAAATTACAGTGGTCCGGGATTACTCTGATGTTTTTCCTAAGGAATTACTAGGTCTTCCTCCAGAAAGGGAAATTGATTTCACGATTGAGATTTTTCTAGGTATAGGTCCCATAGCTCAGGCGTCATACCATATGGCTCTAGGTGAGTTAAAGGAGTTACCGGTTCAGCTTCAGGAATTGATCAATAAAATCTGACACGTTTCTTGAGATTAGTCACGATTCAAATATTAACTTTTTATTAAATCTGATTTTGGACTCGTTTCCTTCACCGAGGTTGTAGATAATATTATTGTAAGCTCGTACATATTTTGTTTGAATTTTTCTGAGACTTGAGCTAACTTCTACAAATTTTTGAAGTATTCCAGAAAAACTATAAAATGGGGGTATTTTCTTTTCCTTTTTACTATTTTTATTTTCTCCCTTTTTCCTTACTCTCTCTTCCCTCCCCTTTTCTGCTCGACTCTCCCTCATTCCTCCGTCGTACCGTACAATGTCGTCGCCGGCCAGTGAGCTTTGCTCGCTCCTCCTTCACGAAAATTGATGCCCATCACTTCCTCAACCTTCTCCACTCATCCAATCGAACATGCATTGAATTTTGGGGGGTGGAATCAGAGGAGTTTTTTGCAGATGTACTATTGCCGTCGATGACTTAGTTTTGACCGGTGTTGGTTGACAAGGCCATGGGGGTTTTGATCCCTATTGGCTCACGATTCAATTGGGACGAGTTCACACCTCGCCGTGGCCAGAGATCATCGGCCGAGCACCATGAAATCCGACGAGGGATTTTGGGTTTCACAGTGAGTTTTTTTTTTCCCGGTACGAATTGGACCACTTGTTGAACTAAAAAGTTGTTGTGGTTGATGAGATGAACATTTTGATATGCAGGTCAGATAATTCTGGGCTGATAGGATTCTGGCCGCCGCCGTGGACGGCGGAGTTCTTGCGACCCCGAAAACCCAAATTTTCATGGGAAGTTCCTAAACTCATTTCTAATTGAATTATGCAAAGTTTTGTGCGATTCAACAATTTTAGTTGTATTGTCAGCTATTTTCTGGATTCGAGCCGACTCGACACTTTCATGCTATCGTGCGACAAGTGTTGAGTCGAGGCTCATTTTAGGCGGAGTTCTGTTGAAAGGCATGACGACTAAGAGAAATTTGGGATTTGTTGATATGACTAATTTGGATGTTGGCATGCGATTATCATAATATATGTGAGGTACCGTTAGACATTTTATCTCGATTTCCGCTCTCACTTTAGTCATACACTCGTAACATATGTCATTAATTAATGTTAAGCTCTCGTTTTGCCTTAGGAACGTCGACTAGAATCTTTGAGTTAGAAAT
The DNA here is from genome assembly GCA_946800695.1 of Geum urbanum. NCBI lineage: Eukaryota > Viridiplantae > Streptophyta > Magnoliopsida > Rosales > Rosaceae > Geum > Geum urbanum. The sequence goes on along the minus strand of OX327008.1, from coordinate 141,057 downwards.
CGACTAATTACATTTCAGCTGGCGATCCAGGTGAGTGGACTTTGTTTTTCATTGTCGATTAGCGAGTCGAGATTTTTATGTTCATGATTTCTCTTACGCTTATGGTTTGCTTATGCATTTACGATATGATTTATGGTACGTATATGATATACACGGAGGCTTATGATTTAATTTTAGGATTTCACGCACGCACATTTATGTATGAATGCATCGATGCATTGACATCTCGGTTGATTAGCGAGGTGATCCGGGAAGGTTAGGACAAACACCTGACCTATGATTATGATATATGTGCACGCCTCCACACACTACTATATGTTTTACGGTTTCATCTAGACTCGCTTTTTTTTAATATATGATTTCAATAAAAGGCATACATATATATTTTACAATTTTTCTTTCGAGATTTTATTTTTCATCTACTCACTCTAATGGTTTTCTTATTTTATATGCCTTTTCCCTCACTACCAGAAATGGAGACATTACCGGCGACATTCCGTCGCCGGCCTTGTTTTTTTTTCGCCGGAATTGACATTACCGGCGACAAGTCGCCGGCAATGACGTCGCCGGAGATTCCCCGCCGGTGTTGACATTTCCGGCGACGGCATGTCTCGGACATTACCGGCGAGTCAAGTCGCCGATGATGTCTCGGACATTACCGGCGACGGCGTCGCCGGCAATGGCAGCGCCGCCGTGGCCAGAATTTGAGACATTGCCGGCGACTGAAGTCCATGTCGCCGGCAATGTGGGGAAAAATTTTGAAAAAAAAACGCGGTTATGGATTGGGCCCAATTCCATAACCTGCATTGAAAGACATAAACCGTACAATCATACAAGTTCAACAGTACACATAGCAACAACAGTCATACAAGTTCAACATAAATGTCCAACGTACAGTACAAATAACAACGACGATACGAAAATTAACTACAACTACAGGTCAGGTCCAGGAACTTGCGGGTCATCAGGGTTGAAGTAATCCATGTACTCATTTGAATTCCGGTGGCTACCTTGGTCTTGCTCTGGCGTTGACTGGTGCGGTGGTGGTGGTGGATAGCTAGGGATATGAGGGACCGGGGGAGGTGTGGGGAACGGTTGTCCGGTAGTCTGAGCCTTGTACATCGTCCGCATCCATGTGTACATCTGAGCCTGCACCTGTGTCTGCTGCATTTGGTACTCGGCCATCTGCCTCTTTTGCTCCTCCAACTCCCTCTGCGTCCTATGAAGCTCCGCTGCGAGGTTACGACTAGAAGTTGAACTTCTTGACCCGGTAGAGTATTCTGAAGTGTTCTTCAATAGTCTTTCGCCCGCCGTGCCCATTCCCCTACAATAGTAGGTATTCTTTCCAGTCCCGCACGCTTTTGCCATGATCTGAGCCACTATCGGGGGATCAAGCGGATCGATCTGAGAGGCATACTGGGTGACTTCTTCCTCGGAGCAGTCAGGATGGTTAGTCCGAGCTATACTCATGGTCACTTCTACGGTCGCCTCCTCCACTCTCGACTAATTGAAAAGCGAAAATGAACAACGTATTAGCTAACAAAATCTATTAATATCGAAAAATAGTTTTATTAACACATGGAGAGGCGAAAGACTTACCACTTCTTCAGGGCACTGCGGGTAGAACTTCTGATGAATATACACCAACGAGTTCACCTCTTGTTGTTGCTGCGCCTTAGTCGACCAACCCATGTAGTTGAGTGAACCTGCATGATGGGCCCTGGTGTTTTTCAATCTATTCGCCCGGTTCGTCTTCGAAATCGCCTTGTTTGATAAGCATATGAAAAAAAATTAGTAACTAACTATTTCAATCTGATACGATACATTAGGCTTGTAAGATATATTAAGGATGCATACCCGAGCTTTGGGGTGCTCGAAGTGGGCTATCAGCCACAGCCACTCGTACTCCCTAAACCGGAATTCGCTAGGGGTAGAACCTCGGCCTAGCTCCTTGTATACAGTGTAATGGGAAGAAAGCTCGTTCTTCCACTCTTTATACCTATATTAAAACAAGGAAAAAAAGTTAGAGATATTAAAACACTTGATAAACAAAAATCTAACTCGATATATATTCAAATAAGTCGAAGCCCATCACCTCATATGTAGTTGACGCTCTACCCACGTGTGAATAAGAACTTCATCCACGTCAAACCACACCTGCAATATGAATATATAAAAGGTAAAATTATATATTTATTCGGACTTAATTAATAAATGTAAAATTTACGTAATGAAAATACGATTTTACTCACACTGAGTGCATTATGCACTTGCATCTTCACGTAGATAGGCACAGATTCCCAATCTGGCCAAAGCATTGGGACCTTGTCCCGCACGATCGCACCGGCCATGCTGACATATTTGAGCGTGGTGTCGAATGCCTCGATCACCTCGCCATCCTCATTGGCCCTTATGGGCGTTTTCCTTCCGCCGGTGGCCTGCTCAAGTCTCTTCCCGGTGCAGGTGCCTCTAGCCCCTTTCCGTTTTCCAGTCCCATTAACAAAATTGCCTAATAATACAATGTCAACATATTGATATCATTAATTGAACCTATCGCAATTCTTAAGTAATAATTAAGTAATCAATCTGATGTTAAATAAAATTTACTTGCATCGTCCGTTTGTTGGTTGGTGCACCTCACACTCCAAAGATACACGGGGTAGAACGGGAGGAATTTATACGCTTCCTCCACGGTCAGGAACTCCGGCCGTCCTTCAATATAAACAGGCATCCCCCTATCATCGAATTCAGGGATGACAGGAATCTCGTCGGGTAGGAAGAGACCAGACGGCGGAGATAGACGAGGCCTGGACGATGAGGCGCCAGCACCACCATGTGTCTCAGATGATTCCCATGAAACGGGAGTAGGCACCGGGCGAATATGGGGCATTCAGATTGAGGGAGTTTCTGATGCCCCCGTTGACTGTCGCTCGTCTGAGGCTCTGCCACCGGAGGGACGTCTGCTGATTGAGCGTCTGGAGACTGAGGCTCGAGGCTCAACTTCCGGTTGCACGGCTCTTGATCGTGCAGCTTCCTCCTCAGCTCGCGCCTCTAGCAAGGCTCTCGTGCGAGCACTCATCATTGGCCCACTGGGCGTGTTGCTAACTGCGGGCGAGGAGGAAGCTTGACTACTGTTCCCTCCACTATTTCGGGAACCTCTCCGAAGCCAATTAGCCGCAAAACCTCATGGCATGGACACCGTAATAGTCATGGATTCGGTTCTATAACAAATCGGAACCGGAACGGTTTGGAACCGGAACCGTTTGAACCTGGAACCATTATATTACAAACGGTTCCGGTTACAAACAGTTCCGGTTCAGAACCGACTGGGGTTCTATAACAGTTTGGAACCGGAACGGTGTGGAATCGGAACCGATTGAAACCGGAACTGTTTGTAACTGGAACCGTTTGTAACATAACGGTTCCAGTTACAAACAGTTCCGGTTCCAAACCGTTCCGGTTTCGATTTGTTATAGAACCTCAGTTTGGAACCGGAACGGTTTGGATTCGGAACTGTTTGTAACTGGAACCGTTTGTAACATAACGGTTCCGGTTACAAACAGTTCCGGTTTCAAACCGTTCCGGTTCCAAACTGTTGTGGTTCCAAACTGTTCCGATTCCGATTTTTCACCTTAATTTATACGTTAAATTAACAACTATATCACCTTAATTAACATATATACATACATCATTTCCGGCTTTAAACTTTTCACATATATATACATCAAATATACAGTTTGTATACATCGATCATTCACCTTAATTTCACCTTAATTCACACATATATATATACATCACATATTAATCCAATTCACCCTAGCTAATTAATTTTCCACATTTTTCAAACATACGTATATATATACATTCCATATATATTAATTAATTTTTCACATATATACATCACATATATTGCTCCTTCACCCCACAATTATCCACATTTTTTTCCCACAATTTTCAAACATACCTTAATTACATTTTACAAATATTGTCCACATGCATACATATATACATCCCACAATTATCAAAAATTAATTAATCAAAATACACAAAAAAAAATGTGGAATGAGAGAGAGAGAGAGGGAGAGAGAGAGGGAGAGAGAGTGAGCTCAAACCTGGCATGGTGGAGCTCGACCCAACTGTGCCGGCGATGGAGGTGAGGGGAGGAGGAAGAGGAGGAGGGGAGGAGGAGAGAGGGGAGGAGAGAGGGGAGGAGAGGAAGAGAGGGGAGAGGGAAGAGAGAAGAGAGGATTGAGGAGAGGGGAGAGGTGAGAATTTCGTCCTAAGAGAGGGAAGAGGGAAGAGAGATTCGAATTAGGCCGAAGAGAAATGGGGAGGAGGAGATCGAGCTCGAGCTGCCTATACCGCCACCATTGCCGGCGAGGTAGGTCAACATCGTTGGTAATGACATTACCAACGACGTACGTCATGGGTAATGTCATTACCAACGACTTGACTCGTTGGTAATGACATTACCAACGAGTTGAGAAGCAACTCGTTGGTAATGTCATTATTTGTCGACTATTATCCGATCGACCAATTTCCGACCAATTTCCGACTACATAATTTCCGACTACGTACAATTTCCGACTACGTATAATTTCCGACTACGGTTCCGATTTCCGACTACGTACAATTTCCGAGTACATTTTCCGACTACGATTTCCGACTACAATTTCCGTCTACGATTTCCAACACGATTTCCGACTACATACAATTTCCGAGTACATTTTCCGACTACAATTTCCGACTACATTTTACTACGTACATTTAACTACGTACATTTTACTACGTACATTTTCCGACTACAATTTCCGACTACAATTTCCAACGTACTAAGGATGATAATCGTAATCATCTTCATCACTTGAGTCTGACTCGGTTTCATAGGTAACCTCTGGCAATATGTGCCGCTCCTCGTCATCTGAATCAGCGTCAACTTCATATGGATTAACATCGAGAAGTTCTGCTCCAGTAATTCGAACCACACTCCCAGATCTCACATTATTAAGGCGAATCGTAGATGATTCCGGAATGTCAAAGGCGTTCGGCTCTTGGTATGCAGTAACTTCCTCATCATCTGCGGTATCACCAAGTGTGGCAGCACTGTATATGTTTCTATGAGCAACATGGTTAACCACCTTCCACGGGACTTTGTTAAGAAGATCGTCCAGGTAAAACACTTGTTTTACTGATGAGGCAAGAACGAAAGGGTCATCTTCATACCAGGTAGTAGCAGTATTCACTGAAAATGTTCCGTACTGATCGGTCCTTGTGTTCTCCGGGCTAGTATCAAACCATCTACACTTGAACAAGTGCACTTTCATGCGGTTCCCATAAATTAGTTCAACAACTGAATGAAGGACACCGTAATAGTCAACGCCATCCTGCCCACCATGGACCATCACCCCACAATTCTGTTTTTTCAGTCGGTCGTCTCGATTTTCACATATAAATTTCACGCCATTGACCTGACACATCGAGTAAACTTTTGAAGTTATCGGTTTCATTGCCAGGACCCTCAATTCGTTTGACCACTCTGGGCAACCATCATCTGCTACATGGTTCATCTGAAAACGTCCATATATTAATACGTACAGAAGAAATTATGTCATCTTGAAACCACAAAACCACGTACATACATACATGCTATGTAAGGATATATATAAAAATAGACATATACACATATACTTACCCATTGACCAAAGTAGTTTGCAAACGTCTTGTTGTGGTAATCAACATTTCCGGCAATAGCAGGGCAGTGAAGATGATAGTTTTTCCAATATTGTACTTCTTCACAGTTAATCCGTACCGACCAGTGGGCAATGGCTACCTCATTTCCATCCAACTTGTACGACTTTGGCAAGCTTCCCTGTACTACCACGTCACTGGAGATGATAGAAAGGTTGAACTGGGGTTCATCTATCGGCATCTGTTGTTGGGGGTCCTCTACATTTTCCAAAATAACTGGCCATATACTGTATTGAAGACTCATGTTGCCAAAAGGGTTGAATCCGTCAGATGAGAGCCCTAGCCAAACATTTCGGACCTCTGCTACAAAATGATCAAACTCCCTGACCATGTGCTTCCAAGCCTCTCCGTCGGAAGGGTGTATAAGGGTGTCATCGTCAGGCAAGTTCCTCTCAGCCCACCATCTCATTGCCTCGGCCGTGAAAGCACACATGAACAACTGCTCCAGCCTATCAATAAGCGGGAAATATCGAAGTATCTTCACAGCTTTCTTGTTGCCTGCAGGAGTCAACTTATACCTTTCTGTAAAACATACCGGGCAGGCTTCAAGGTCTTCGAGATCTTTTCCCCAGAAGAGAATACAATCATATCTGCATGCATGGATTTTGATGTAGGAAAGCCCAAGATCTTTCAGGATATGTCGCACCTTATGATGAGTGGTAGGAAGACGATGACCGGGTGGCAGTAGCGAAGCAGTCCACTTCAACCAAGAATCAACAGCTTTGAAGACATTTTGTTCTCCATTTTGAGCTGCATCACTCCCATCACACTTTCAAGAACAGTCTTACTACAACCGTCGTACAACGGAGTCTGTTGCAATGCAATCAGGTTGTTGTACTTGTCCATACCGCTTGTGTTGACATGAGCTCCAGGTAATGGTTCGACTGGCTCGATATGGGGGAAACCCTCAACGACGGGAGGGACATTTGGTGCTTCATCAGCAAATACACCGCTCTCATGAGGAAACATATCATTGATTAACATCGATGTTGGATCATAGGATGAACTGCCCCTCTCAGCAAAATCTCCATGATCATAGCGTGGACTGGCCCTCTCACCAAATTGTCCATGATCAAGCGGACCCGCTAACGATGTTTCACCGTGATAAATCCAACAAGTGTACTTATCCCAAAACCCGTATTTACTCAGGTGCCTCTGGACTTTATCAATGGGAAATCGAAATCGATCGCTGAAACACTTACATTCTTTACACGGGCAATAATGAAGTGTAGTGTCTCCACAATTAGCCTTCACAAAATCCACAAAACTCCTAATTCCCTCGTGATATCTGACATCCCATCTTTCGAGGCTCATCCAACTCTTGTCCATCCTGAAAATTCTAACAATTTTACATATTAATTATATATATATACACACATTCACTACTAATAATCGACGTGATATCTCAATTCAACTCTAATTAAATCAACACATGCATGCATATGTATATATATCGATCTAATCTCTGAATTCGATTCAGTACTCGATGATAGTATTCTCCTTTTTTCAATTCAAAACGTATTTGACTGGGTAGGAGGCTCTGTTAAGCCTGGCTCCGATAACAATACGATAATACCAGTCATTGATTCAGACACAAGATTAACTACAAGCTGTTTTCTCGTTTCGGTGACCGTACATCAACAACATTTCATATATATATATCTCACGAATTGGATTTGATCAACACACACACACATATATATACCACATATACGTATATATACACCTACCTATATATATAGCTTCCCGAGTGATCGAGTTTTTGACGCGCGCCTTAATTTTGACAATATACCGAATGATCGATTTCAGAGCGTACGTTTTCCTTCTTTCGATTTCTCTGGATTTTTTTCGATCAAAATGATTGAATGATCGAGCTGCCCCATCCGGCATCTAATATAAGACACATTGCCGGCGACGGAGTAAGTCGCCGGAAATGAAGACATTACCGGCGACTTTACGCCGGAATCTCGCCGGTAATGTTCCAAAACATTACCGGCGACTCCAACCGTCGCCGGCAATGTTCCAAAACATTACCGGCGACTCCAACCGTCGCCGGCAATGTCTAGCCACACATTTCCGGCGAAATTCCGGCCGGAAAATCGCCGGAAATGTTCGGCTTGACATTGCCGGCGACGGTTGGAGTCGCCGGTAATGTTTTGAAACATTACCGGCGAGATTCCGGCGACATTACCGGCGACGGAGTAAGTCGCCGGTAATGATGGACATTACCGGCGACTTTTCCGGTCGCTGGCCTTGTTGGCCGGAATCTCGCCGGTAATGTTTCATTTTCTTGTAGTGCCTTGACCCTTTGGTTTCCAATTCCCAGGTTGTAGAGTTTATCTAGAGGTCGGACACACACGAAGTTCGAGGTATAGCAGTATTCCCTGTAGGATCCAAGATGATTCTACGGATTAGTATCTCTGTGGTCATAGTTAAGTTAGGGGTCTAGCTACTCTGGTGTTATAATCAATGTTAAATTTTGGTTTTTTTGGGGTTTACGAGTTACTTTCGGTGAGTTAGATCGTCTAATTTATGAAGTTCAAATCCTTATTTTTCCTCCTTCGGTTTCCTTATAGATTAGCATGTTTAGGTTCTACTGATCATTAGGGTCTAATCCTGGTTTATGCAACTAAATCGGGGTCAGGTCTTCACAGCCAATTTCAGAAGCAGATGAAATTTTGTATTGTTTACTGTCATTTGGTTGTCGATCTAGCATAGTCATATTAAAATTAGGCAACGAATCATTCTCAAATTCGTCCCGAACTGATCAAAATTTCTTTGCTAATTCATTAACCTCATCAAGCATGTTGCCCAATTTTTCAACAACGACAACATCAAGTTTTTTATTGGCATTATTTGGTTCAATCGCATTAATACGATTTGAAATTTCGTTACCCTTATCATACACATACAATTGGGCATACATGAGACATTCATTTCCAATAGGCAACACAAATCTCATCAAATGATGTACTTGTCCAGATATCTTGAATACATAAGGTCTGGGATTACCATTATGTTGTGATCAATTTTTACACTCATGAAAGTAAAAGCAAAGATAGAATTATAAATTCGAATTTTCTCACGAAATGTCCAGCTTTCATGGCCATTATTTGGATTTAATTATTGTTCTAAAAATTTAGGTGTGGGAAGTGAATGTGGAAGGACTATTTCTCCTCTTGCACAATATGTCGTGTAAACCAATTGTCCCCTAACCCTTTTTTCAAGACTTCATCAGACCAAAAGAAAGCATTGCATTGACCATGTTCTCATCATCGCCGCAGTCATTGTATATAATGACTACACCTAAATGATGGGAATAATTAGAAAAATTAATGATTAGGAAATGGTGGATCTTTGGTAATTGTGCAAAGACAATGAATCACATCATTCACCTTCATGACTTCTTTGGTAAGACAATTGACCAAAAGTAAAGGAGTCCATGATTATGTTTCCTATCAGCCAAAAATACACTATTACTTATACACAAATTATCACATAACCAAAGTAATATCTAAGCTATCAGTACATGCATCAAACTACCTAATACATCTTCATCTCCATCATCAAAAGATCTTCATCTACATCTTTGGGCTCTGCTACATTACTGGAAGAACTTGCAACCCAATCTGTGTCAGAACGCTAGGAGCGAGGACTCTGAAATGAAAGGCTTGAACTTTGTTCATTATATTGCAAGTGATTGTTAACAATCTGTCTCATGGCATGCAAATGATTGTTGACAATCTTCATATGGAAATTTCTTCTTTGTCACTCACATGTAAGATTGTGTTTGGACACAATAGCATCTGCATCAGTAGTGGGATTATTATGAAACATCAGAGTTTTGAATATCAGCAGAAGAAGAGAAATGAAACTCTATTGCAGTGTCTATCCAGTTTGTATATCACTAGATAAACAAGACAGATTCATTAGTTAAGTACCTGATTAACATTAGGATGAATTGTGATAGAATAAAGCCTCTTTAGTTGTTAAAGGTTGAGTTAGATCGTGACTCTTTTATGGGAAGAGTTGCGTATCAGTATAAGAATAAGGCTGAAGTCCCTGCGTCTACCGCTCACTTGCATCTAGAAATCAGTCCCATTCTGTGCATGAGTTGAAGAACGTAAAAGGCTTGCAGTTGAGATTATTAAGATGGCTTCGAAAAGGATTGTTGTTGCTGCTGGAAGTTTTGGCTCATACCAGGTAGTTTTCCTAGTCTAGTTAGGAAATCTGTTTAGATGAATTGTAAGCGTGTAATCATGTATTTGTGAAATAGATCCTTGTGTGTTGTTGTTTGATGACTTAAAAACCTCATTGTATAGTTTAACAATTGGTATCAGAGCCTTTATTTTCATAAATTATGAATTATACATAAAGTACAGTTTTACGGAAAAATTAAAGGATTCAAACTCCTGCTTATGGAAAATTAGTTTATCAAGTAAAGAACTAAACATGTTGTTAGATTGTTTCATTCTCGTTCTGTATGCAGCAGAGGCAAAGTGATCAACGCATTTCATACTTGATTCTTAACGCAATTCTCTCTACATTTAACTTTATTTTATGCTTAATAAATATGTTTCTAACTTACTTTGTGCTTTTAGGTAGAAATAAAGGAGAAAATAATAAAGGAGGCGATTTGGAGCTAAAAGTGGGCTAAGGAGAGAAGTTCTCAATTCCGGAGAAGAAATGGTCCGAGGAATGGTCTTCAAATGTTTACTAAAATGCATTCCCACATGGTGTCAAGAATTGAAGACCAAATGCCAAAAGAAATGGATACCAAAATGGTGGACAAAAAGATGAAGCCATTTCTCCTGCGCGACCCAGGAAAGAGCAAATATGACGGAATATATGGAGCATATAATGGACGAATTTTGGAGGATATTCCATGAAGATAAATACCTGATTTGAGGGCCAAAATATGTGCAAGAATATGGTATATTCGGCCAAGAATTATTAGGGAATAAGGAATGCAAGATTTGAAGATATGAAGATTTCCTTTTCCTTGAAGAAGAAGAAAACAGGGCAGCCAGGTCACTTAACTTCTAAAATCCGTAGTAAATCCAATTCAATTCCAAATATGTCATTCCTTATATGGATTTTATAGCCCTTTTAATAAGCTTTCCAATGAAACAAGAATCGGAATTTTCCAAGATCTGAAACTCCGGGAAAACGCGTTTGAAGACAGACTGTCAGATTTGCCCGGGTACATAAGGAAAGTCTTGTTTTGGTAGGAAAAACCCTACTCTTCTCCTATATAAAGGGGAGCTCGACTCATTCATTATCATCTCTCACCATACAGCCGAGTACCTGTCCTTAAACACTTTGTCTCCTCCAAGATCAAGAATTCATCAAGAAGCCGAAGCTCCCCACACTCCACACACCGACGTCCTCCATAAGAAGAACTTAGGCGTTCCGAAGGTTTTTCTCCATCCACTAGAAGGCCATCTACATATTTTGCAACTGCGTTCACGACCAAAATGTGTAACATGTTCCCTTCTTTTCTCTTCTTGTATGAACGATTGATTTTTAAGGAAGAGTTTAAATAAGAGTTTTTGGTTCTATAATTCTGTCATGTTTTTGTGATTTATTTCGAATATGAGTTCTTTGTTATGCATGTGTTTTCTATGCTTAATGCTTAACTTAAATGCGAGCGTTCTTGTTTTAAGTTATGATGTGTCTAGAATGCGAGCGTTCTTGGTTCGAAAACATTATCATTCGAGAAATACATGAACAACATAGTAAAGACTTAGATTTTTAATAGGTTGCATAAAATATGACTAGGTTATAAAGGAATGAGGTGAGTATGATGAGATGATCAACGTGTATATATGTAATTAAACTTTATTTTCGGTTTTAGTAAGCATGTTTAGGATTCTATGTTCTTGTTTGTTTTGCTTGTCTATGAGTTTAAACATGTTAGAACTAAGAAGCCACGATTTGTTTGCTATGCCATGTTCTTGTCTTTATTTCGTAGATAATAAACAAACCTTTTAAACCCCCCTTTCAAACCATAACGTAAATATGCATGCACCCTCAATCCCCGGTTAAGAACGATACCCTATTTACCAATGCTACATCTACACCAAAGGGTTTTAATTGTTTATGCGTTTTTGTTGATTGTTAAGTGATAATTTAATGGTTGCAAAGTCGTGTATCACAAAGGTAAGGTTCCGCGAAAATTTTTCAAGCTTCTGAACATGCATATTTGTTTTAAATAAGAACCATGAACTATCTGATATACATCAAACCTCCCACTTAATAATCAACAGTTTCAAATAAAAGTCTATTAGTGATATAGTTGATCTAACAGATTGATTTTGGATTCACTGATATGTGTTTTGTTTTAAAATGGATCATCTGTTAAAGTCTTGCACAAAGCAAACTTAACTCTTCATACATTCGGATTAAAATCTGATAAGAATACAACTTGTGCATTTTTTCAAAGTATTATTCATGATTATTTTTCAAAGAAGGTCTTGAGTAATTTTTTGTTATAGATGCAGCAGTATAGGTATATACAGAAACTTATTAAGTTTTTTTGAACTGATTTCGTCCAAAGACTTTTGAAGATTCATGAAATACTTAGTTTCTGTCAATATACAGTGTGTTGATTAAGTTTGCAGGATATAAGTTTTTATGTCACAAAGGCATTAACTTACATCAATGAAGTGAAAGGGATGATACAACATGCATATATATAATTCTGAAACATGTCTAAATCGTTCTGATATGTATAACAGCTTCTGTATCAAATATGATTGTTACAATGTTTAAACACATAGTTTTCTTACCCACTTTTTATTTTCTTTTATGTGACAAGGTGTTGAGATTGCTATGCTAGGACAAGTAGAAATGCTGAATGGGAACAACTATAGAAAATGGAGAAACCAAGTAGATTTTTACCTATCTATGCATAAGAATATGGATTATTATCTCTTAGAGGAAAAACCAGGTCAGCTAACTGATGATGCCACTGAAGATGATAAATGGCATTTCAGGGAGTGGATCAGAACCAATAGAATGGAAAAAAATGTCATTAGAAACACTATGTCAGAGGTAATAAGAGGGTCCATGAAAGGACCCAACCCCGATTTAGCTCCCTAAACCGGAATCGAACCCCTCCGAAAACACGAACCAACAAAAACTTTTCGAAATTTGGGCAGAGTTTCGTTACTAGCGTGGAATTACCATTACCTGCACGCGTAAAATACACTCCATCCTATGCCACAAAAAGCAAACCGTGGGCACCAACCCCATCCGGATTTCTCAATATATAAACAATAACGTAAAGTAGTAAATATATATACACTTTACTGAAATCCAGTGTAAAATCGTATAACATATTCAATAGGAAGCTCAGAGCGACATCTAATACATAATCGTATACTCATACCACAGTAGGTAGAAATAATAAACCTACTGGATGAAACAAAGTAGCTCGAGCACTATGCCTCCGACCACGACGTGCGACACCAGAGCCTGAACTGCAAACTGGGCATGGAAATCGAAAAGCCCAGGTGAAAGACAATAAACACGTTAGAGTGAGTGGACGAAAATAAATGTCTTTCACCAGTAATATATATATATAAAATCATATGCGAGTCAAATGCATAAACAAGAAATGGTACACGAGGGAGACTCCAACTCCTCACGCGTCCGGGTACACGAGGGAGACTCCAACTCCTCACGCGTACAGAGCATGCAATATAAAATCGCGGAATCACTCATGGACTACCACGCGATAGCACAGTCTGAATCACGGGATCCCAGACCCACACGTGATTCCTAGCCAGAAAGGCCTCGGGTCAGGATATCTGTCCCCCCCGGAGCGTACTCGGGGATCAGCCGAGAAGCCAATGTGTATCGATACAACAACATAACTGAGACTGTACTCTGTGTAAACCAAATCATAAACATTTCGATGCAAATGCATGAAACAGCATATAAGTGTATATATACTCGTATACGTATATCCGTGTATATAATAAATCGTATAACACATGCTCGTAATAAACATAATCTCGTATGAAATCTCATGCTCGTAAAACCATAATCGTGCAGCATGCTCAAGTTCATAAAACGTATATAAAAGACTCGCAATCAATCCGTGAAAATAAAATGTCCGCTCACAGACTGGCATAACGCGTATCGCGTTAACCCGTGATCCGGCGGAAAGTCCCTCGCCAAAACAACGATCACGAACCCCTGAATATTCACAATGTCCCATATTCAAAATCATAATCCGACAATACAAATCAAACCACGAGAAACCACCGTTCTCGGAAACAGATAATTCAAAGTCGACGAATCGTCGAAAATCCGTATATACCACTTCAATACCTCGCTTTACGTTCGGACGCTCAACTCGAAAAACGAACCTCCCCACTGCGATCGGGGCGCGATTTCGAGTCAAATGACATGCGACTTGCCGAAAGTCAAAAAGTCAACCCGTTGACCGTTGACCGCCGTTGACCGCCGTCCACGGCGGCGCCGCCGCCGGCCGAAGAATTTTCCGGCGGAGCCACCCTTGTTCCACTCCAAATCGCCCACTGAGCAACTTTGTCAACTGCACCAAGGGCCAATTCTCACTCTAACTCATCCAATTTCATGAAGAACCGAATTGTACACAAATTTTCCAATCCAAAATTCTCCAAATTCAAGCAAAATTAGAGCTTCAAATTCACACAGTAGCTTCAAGAGGATGAGAGCAACAAAGCCCATCCAAAATTGCAGCTCAAATCGGTGTAAATTATGGAACCCGAATTACCTCAAAAATTCTCAAGTTTTTTGGCCGGAATTCCTCCATTTCCGGTGAACCTCGCCGTGAGGGGTGGTCGGATTCCACAAGAGGGGCCCAAGGCGAGTTGGCCGAGCCCTAGGCCGAGCCCTAAGGTGGACGAACGATGCTCCGTCGCCGGTGAGGCCGTAGGCCGTCGCATCTCCTCCTCCTCCCACCGAGTTGACTCGGTCAACTCGGTCAAACCCCAATATGGTAAGTCATCCACTTGCCCAAAATAACAGGTTGCTATTTATAGCCTTTCCCAAAACGGAAACTTCATGTTTATCCATTTCGACGAACTTTAAACTCCCGAAACTTTCTCGTCGTAACTCCGATTCCGATAATTCTCGCGGCCACGAATTCGACTCGACATAATCTTTCATAATCACCCGAAGTCAAACATATCGGCCAATCGGATAAAAAGTCAACCCTTCAAAGCAACACACATTAAATCGACTAAATAATCAACAAACGGCAAAATTCTCAACCAATTCCTCGTAACTCCAAATCATGCTCCGGAAGTTCCCACAAACTCGAAATTAAATTCCGAACAACTTCCGTGAAGAAACTGAAACCAAATTCTCGTCCGGTAATTTAGTCGCGAACAAATCTGCCATAATAATTCGTTTCTGTCGAAACTTCAAATATTCATAACTAATTCCTCGGTCGTCCAAATAACGATCCGGAACCGCCCACGAACTCGTAATCACACGTACAACGACTCTCGAGAAGAGACCTAGCTCCAATTCTCGGCCAATAATTTAGTCGTTAACGAGCCTGGCGATTCAATAACTGTCGAACAACTCTGCGACTACACCCAACCTCATCAATCAAGCTGATCATACTGCTGATTCTGGTCCGGGTCGTCACAAATCCACCCCCCTTAGAAAAATTTCGACCTCGAAATTTCTGAGTCTGCTGGCTAAACGTAAGAGCACTGCCTCTGTATACAGCTCAACTGCCCAGTGGCTACATCAACTGAATAACTCTAGCAATTGACTCCACAATAGGAGATAGCTCTGTGCTGAAATCTCTGTACCCACAAATCACAAATCTGAACTGGCTCCACACAAGCGCCAAGTGTTCCTACATAAGGAACAAACAGGGTACACAACACATAGCAAACCTGAAACATAGTTCCGCCACGCGGAACACAACACACAAAGCAAACACTATAGGCGATGCCGAACCATACGGCATAACACAAACTCGCCTATGGCCACATATGGATCAAAACATCAAGGCAAATCATAACACGACCTGCTCATACCAACGAAACTCAAGAATCAAACTCAAACAATTATCAACCCATTTCCGCTAATCTGACAGTCTGTGGTAACACACTCCACAAAATCGGACACAATCATCAACTCAAATTCAAACCAAACTCACTCCAACACAATGAAGTACAACATCGTTCCTTAAAACGACGACAAACAATATCAAAATCACAGTGGACAACAACCTGGTATTGCAAGCAACCTCGAACAACTGAAACTGCTGGTCCCGAATCCTCCGGAACTGCAATACCGTGGTCCACAACATGCCCTCCAAGGTCTGAATAGTCCTCAAAGATCGCTCGCCAATCCGAGGATAAGAACTGGTACCAACTCGTAATCTGGTCCCCAATGCTTACTGCAAAGCTTGCCAACACTCCGTCGTAGCTGATTATCTCGATCAGCGGACTGGGACACAGATACACCACGTAAATAGCCAATCTTCGTCAAACATAGCTATGCCAGCCAACCACTGAAATCCTTTCCCGAAAGTTCAAGGAAAAGTACCAAGTCCGTCAAATGGTCCACAATGGCTTGACAACCGGTATCACAAATCAAAATGCACACAAACACACACAAGGTCACAGCGACAAACGCCACGTCCAACCGGAAATCTCGAATGGCTAACACATCTCGGCACGTCTCTGCCTCCTAGCCATCACCAGTCGACAAAAGTGGCAAATGTACACACAAACCGCTACATTCATCTTCAGGCTGCATCACGAGTAGACAACTCGAAGTATCTGACACATCTCCGTGCCACTAGCGCCAACCGCGCGCAAAACAATGAGCTTCAACATCATCTCACTCGAACTCAGCTCTCGTTGTCCGTAACTCGGTTAACACGGACACTCGCGCCACACTCACATGAAACACTGAAACTCCCGATTTCCGACTGAATGCATCAGCAACATCATCCCAGACGGATGGTTAAAGTAAAACCTCTAGCCTTTCCCGAACAAGCTCAAATGTACAGCCATAGTCGTGAGTCGACCCCATCCATCTACACTGCCTCAAGCCCAAATCTGGCCGAAATGCAAATGGAGGAAACTCAAATGATCAGGGTATCTCCTACATCACACTGCACGCTATAGTAGCAGTATCTCCAACTCTTTGGTGCTAGCACAAGGACAGCTACATCCAAATCACGCATAGGATATGCAACCACACAAAGTTCCACTGTCTGGAACCACGAGCCACCGCTCTACTACACAGCATCAAAGCACAACCAAATCCAAACCTCGATGCATCGCCATATCACACGAACTCGTCGTAGTCGTCAGGTAAGGACAAAACCGCAGTAACGATCACCAACCTGCAAGAGTAAGAAACTCTCCTCGCATGCATCGAACCACTCGAACTTGACGCCTTCTTCGTCAATCCGGAAAGTATAGTGGTAATCCGGGAAAATCCTGCACAAGTCGTCGGTAATAGCCTGCCAAACTCAAAGACTCCCGATCTCTGGTACAATGGTAGGGCAAACTCCGAATCATCACTGCTTTAATCTGGTCAGGATCCACGCCAACTCCCTCGGATAGCATCACACATCCCAAAATCTTCACGCTAATCGTGCAAAACTCACCCTGGCTGAACTTCGCAAACAACTGATCATCTCGCGAAGTCCGCAAAATCGTTCACATTTGCTTCAGGTGCTGGCCAACACTCCTGAAGTACATCAGGACGTTGCCAATGAACATGACCACAAACTCGTCCAGAAACCGTCTGAACACCAGGTCCATCAAGTCCACACGATCAACAGGGCATTGGTCAACCAAACAGCGTGACCAAAAACTCGTAATGCCTGCACCATGATCTGAAAGCTAACATAGTCACGTCAGACTCATCAAACCTCAACTGATTGTATCCGGACCCAAAATCAATCTTCAACAAGACTGAAGCTCTCGCAAGCTGATTCTACCACTCGTCAATCCGAAACGGAGGATACTCATTCTCCTCTGAAGCGAATCAAGCTTCGGTAGTCAATGCACCATCTCGTTGAACCAACCAACATCCGTACACACAATGCAAAAGTACACCACGCAAATACACTAGGTCACATGAAATCTCCTGAAACCTCCTCCAGCAACTCCTGGAGTCGAAACTGTAGCTCCATCAGCTCCGCTGGCTCAGAACGACAATGTGTCGATAAAATGAGTCCAGCGCCTAGTACAAGCTCAATAGTGTAGTCGGTCTCCCGAACTGGAGGAACACCTGGTAACTCCTCCGAAATACGCCAGGAAACTCGGAAACCACCTCAATGTCACCAATAACGGGCTCAGCAACCGAAGTATCTACAGCATGGGTTAAGCGAGCAACACAATCCGTCTCCATCATCCGCTCGACCATCACCGCGAAATGGTATCTCGGGGAAATCTGGTCGTCGGAACACAACCTCCTCCTCGAGGCACTCGAACACAGCCAAATGCACCGTCAGTAAGTCCATACTCACAAACACACCAAACCACAATGTCCAGCTATAACAGATCCGCGGCTAACCCACATCCTCCAACAAGGATCTCGCAACCTCCGGATGGATACAACACTCTCCAAGACCTCGGAAGTGGAGATACAGGTACAAACGCCATGGACATCAAGCAATAGTAACCTCGAAGAAAAGTCTGTCCACAAACAAGGTCATGGCCCGAACTCCAACATGCCCAACTGGCCACACACATCAACTGTGACTTCTGACTAACTCGTCAACAGGGTGCATTAGTCAGACCGCAGGAACAACATGAGGATCTCCTCGTAAACTCTGAGCTGCCGAACCGCTACAACAGCTGACCAAGGGCGCTCCCTCGTAACGTGATCCTCCTGGCCACCACAATGGCAACAGAGAGTGTACCACAAACACAAGTCACCGCAACACCTGCTGCGTGAAAGGATCACCAACGATCGCCCAAACTCATGCCACAGGAGCAAGTCCGCTACACTGTGATCTCCGCCATCGCCAAACGGACCAGCAAAGGATCCTCAACATAATCAAAAAGGCCACAGCCTGATGAAGTCACTGATCCTGAAGTGTCGGAACTCAACCTCATCAAAAATCTCACTGCTGAATCCACTTCCTCAAACCGTCACATCGAAAACCGTGTACATCTTTTCTTCACAATAACCTCGCTGCTGAGTGCAACACACTAAGCTCTTCACGGATAACTCGAGGCACATCAATCAGAATCTCTCTGATACTCAGGTTCAAACTCATCTCGAACCTCGTACACTGCTTCCTCTGAAGCCACATAACTCGTACAAACCGAAACTAACATGTGAACAATGCATCTCTGCCCCAGGTGGGTAAACACTCCACATCAATTGCTGAGTAGCCTGATAACACCATCACTGTTTACACAACACTCTAAATGTAGGCCGTAGAGTCGCAACCGGAACTCACCCAATATCAGCCCACAAAATACAACAATCTGACTCAGGCAAACATCCCTGCCATAAATCTCAGCTCTGAGGCAACACATAGATGCTCAAATACACATCCCCAGGAAAACCGTGCCACACATTCTCTGAACTCTGAATACTCATCCAAATCCACAGTTCACTGGCAATTCACGCGTCGAATGATCCTCAACAGGATCCACAATCGAAACGACACGGAAAGCACGTCAGGAGGCATCCTAATGAATACAATATCGTTCATAACAAGTGGAACGTAATCATGGAACTTCAAATATTTGAAAGCATACAACACCCGGAATTTGATGATTATCCGCCGGCCGGTCGGGTCACCATTCCAGATATGCTGTACATTCTCAAATACCCTTAGTAAACACGACTACAGAAGTCTACAGAACCTGACAACCTAATGCTCTGATACCAAGCTGAAAGGACCCAACCCCGATTTAGCTCCCTAAACCGGAATCGAACCCCTCCGAAAACACGAACCAACAAAAACTTTTCGAAATTTGGGCAGAGTTTCGTTACTAGCGTGGAATTACCATTACCTGCACGCGTAAAATACACTCCATCCTATGCCACAAAAAGCAAACCGTGGGCACCAACCCCATCCGGATTTCTCAATATATAAACAATAACGTAAAGTAGTAAATATATATACACTTTACTGAAATCCAGTGTAAAATCGTATAACATATTCAATAGGAAGCTCAGAGCGACATCTAATACATAATCGTATACTCATACCACAGTAGGTAGAAATAATAAACCTACTGGATGAAACAAAGTAGCTCGAGCACTATGCCTCCGACCACGACGTGCGACACCAGAGCCTGAACTGCAAACTGGGCATGGAAATCGAAAAGCCCAGGTGAAAGACAATAAACACGTTAGAGTGAGTGGACGAAAATAAATGTCTTTCACCAGTAATATATATATATAAAATCATATGCGAGTCAAATGCATAAACAAGAAATGGTACACGAGGGAGACTCCAACTCCTCACGCGTCCGGGTACACGAGGGAGACTCCAACTCCTCACGCGTACAGAGCATGCAATATAAAATCGCGGAATCACTCATGGACTACCATGCGATAGCACAGTCTGAATCACGGGATCCCAGACCCACACGTGATTCCTAGCCAGAAAGGCCTCGGGTCAGGATATCTGTCCCCCCCGGAGCGTACTCGGGGATCAGCCGAGAAGCCAATGTGTATCGATACAACAACATAACTGAGACTGTACTCTGTGTAAACCAAATCATAAACATTTCGATGCAAATGCATGAAACAGCATATAAGTGTATATATACTCGTATACGTATATCCGTGTATATAATAAATCGTATAACACATGCTCGTAATAAACATAATCTCGTATGAAATCTCATGCTCGTAAAACCATAATCGTGCAGCATGCTCAAGTTCATAAAACGTATATAAAAGACTCGCAATCAATCCGTGAAAATAAAATGTCCGCTCACAGACTGGCATAACGCGTATCGCGTTAACCCGTGATCCGGCGGAAAGTCCCTCGCCAAAACAACGATCACGAACCCCTGAATATTCACAATGTCCCATATTCAAAATCATAATCCGACAATACAAATCAAACCACGAGAAACCACCGTTCTCGGAAACAGATAATTCAAAGTCGACGAATCGTCGAAAATCCGTATATACCACTTCAATACCTCGCTTTACGTTCGGACGCTCAACTCGAAAAACGAACCTCCCCACTGCGATCGGGGCGCGATTTCGAGTCAAATGACATGCGACTTGCCGAAAGTCAAAAAGTCAACCCGTTGACCGTTGACCGCCGTTGACCGCCGTCCACGGCGGCGCCGCCGCCGGCCGAAGAATTTTCCGGCGGAGCCACCCTTGTTCCACTCCAAATCGCCCACTGAGCAACTTTGTCAACTGCACCAAGGGCCAATTCTCACTCTAACTCATCCAATTTCATGAAGAACCGAATTGTACACAAATTTTCCAATCCAAAATTCTCCAAATTCAAGCAAAATTAGAGCTTCAAATTCACACAGTAGCTTCAAGAGGATGAGAGCAACAAAGCCCATCCAAAATTGCAGCTCAAATCGGTGTAAATTATGGAACCCGAATTACCTCAAAAATTCTCAAGTTTTTTGGCCGGAATTCCTCCATTTCCGGTGAACCTCGCCGTGAGGGGTGGTCGGATTCCACAAGAGGGGCCCAAGGCGAGTTGGCCGAGCCCTAGGCCGAGCCCTAAGGTGGCCGAACGATGCTCCGTCGCCGGTGAGGCCGTAGGCCGTCGCATCTCCTCCTCCTCCCACCGAGTTGACTCGGTCAACTCGGTCAAACCCCAATATGGTAAGTCATCCACTTGCCCAAAATAACAGGTTGCTATTTATAGCCTTTCCCAAAACGGAAACTTCATGTTTATCCATTTCGACGAACTTTAAACTCCCGAAACTTTCTCGTCGTAACTCCGATTCCGATAATTCTCGCGGCCACGAATTCGACTCGACATAATCTTTCATAATCACCCGAAGTCAAACATATCGGCCAATCGGATAAAAAGTCAACCCTTCAAAGCAACACACATTAAATCGACTAAATAATCAACAAACGGCAAAATTCTCAACCAATTCCTCGTAACTCCAAATCATGCTCCGGAAGTTCCCACAAACTCGAAATTAAATTCCGAACAACTTCCGTGAAGAAACCGAAACCAAATTCTCGTCCGGTAATTTAGTCGCGAACAAATCTGCCATAATAATTCGTTTCCGTCGAAACTTCAAATATTCATAACTAATTCCTCGGTCGTCCAAATAACGATCCGGAACCGCCCACGAACTCGTAATCACACGTACAACGACTCTCGAGAAGAGACCTAGCTCCAATTCTCGGCCAATAATTTAGTCGTTAACGAGCCTGGCGATTCAATAACTGTCGAACAACTCTGCGACTACACCCAACCTCATCAATCAAGCTGATCATACTGCTGATTCTGGTCCGGGTCGTCACAGTCCATTGAAGAACCTACAGATGCCATTGAGTATCTAGAAGCTATAGCTGAACAATTTGTAGCCAGTGAAAAAGCTAAAGGGGCTAGGCTTTCCAAAAAATTCAATTCATTAAAATATGAGGGAGTTGGGAAAGTAAGGGAGCATATCCTAGAACTCATCGACATTAATGCCAAACTTAAGGACATGCAGATGGGGGTAACTAATGCCTAGGTAGTTCACATTGTTTTAGAGTCACTGCCTACAAGCTTTAGCCACTTAAGAACCACCTATAATGCTTCTGATGCAAAATGGGACCTGAATAAACTGATATCAGTTTGTGTTGATGAAGAGGACAACATAAGAAAGGTATCTACACCAACTACAGCAATAAACCTGGTGGAGAAAACCAAGTGGAGGAAGAAAATCAACAATTCAGCTAAAAAGACTACAGGCTTTAAGACACCTGGAAAATCTGCAGAACCAAAAACTGACAAACCATTCAAGTTCAAGTGTTTCTTCTGTAAAAAGACTGGACACATGAAGAAGGATTGCAGTGGTTTCAAAGCTTGGATGATTAAGAAGGGTAAGTCTTTTCAAAATTCATTTTTTTCCTTGGAAGTAAATTTTGTTAATGTTAGTTCACACACTTACTGGTTAGACTCAGGCTCACCTATACATATCACCACTTCCTTACAGGGTTTAACAAGGAAGAGACTACCAAGGAGTGATGAGCAAAACGTTTGTGTGGGAAATGGGCAAAGAGTAGCAGTAAAGGCTATAGGAACCTTGAAGATTGATTTAGGCTTAGGAAGATTTCTTTTTCTGGACAATGCATGTTTTTTATATTCCTTCCCTTAAAAGGAATTTAATTTCAGTAGGGCTTTTGGTTGGTATTGGCTGCAAACTTATCATTGATTTTTGTGGAATACAATTATTTCAGCATTCTGTTTATCTTGGTTGTGGTTCATTTTCAAATAATTATCTACTTTTAGAATGTACTGCAGCTAGCAATGAGATTCTTATGATTGAAAATAATGAAGGAACTACAACTGATAACACTACAGTTGGTGTTAAAAGACCACAGATCAACACTAAGTCTGCAAACCTTTGGCATAGAAGGTTAGACCACATATCAAAAGAAAGATTAAAAACACTTGAAAAGAAGAAAATCTTACATGCCCTAGACTATAGTGATTTAACAGACTGCGTGGAATGCTTCAAAGGGAAATTGACAAACATCAGAAAAACTTCAGCCTTAAGAAGTCAAAAAATCTTGGAGCTCATTCATACAAACATATGTGGTCCATTTAGGCATAAAACATTGTGTGGAAATTTTTACTACATCACATTTATAGATGACTATTCAAGGTACTGCTACATCTGCTTTCTTTCAGAAAAATCTCAAGCATTGGAAGACTTCAAAATTTACAGAACTGAAGTGGAGCTACAACTTGAGAAAAAGATAAAAACAATAAGATCAGATAGAGGAGGAGAATTTTATGGGAGGCATACTGAAGCAGGCCAGCTAAAGGGACCATTTACAATGTTCTTACAAGAACATGGCATCAAGGCACAGTATACTACCCCATATAACCCTTCCCAAAACGGGGTAGTAGAAAGGAAAAATAGGACATTGATGAACATGGTCGGATCCATGATGTGTACCTCAGGTTTGCCTATATATCTGTGGAGAGAAGCTCTTAAAACTGCAAATTATATTTGCAATAGATCACCCTCAAAGACTATAGAAAAAACACCATTTGAGTTATGGTGTGGTAGACAACCTAGTCTGCATCATTGCCATGTATGGGGATGTAAGGCTGAAGCAAAAATTCCAAAAGCCATAAATCAAAACAAATTAAATCCTAAAACAATGAGCTGCCATTTTATAGGATACTGTGAGAAATCAAAAGGGTTCAAGTTTTATACACCTCATGGACCAACCAAAACTATGGAAACTAACCAAGCTAAACTCTTTGATGAAGAAAATTGCAATGGCATGGTTCAAGATTTATCCTCATAACTGATTGAAATTGTAGATCATGAGGATTTGACACAAAACTTGCCCTTAAACACAGATCAAAGCATCAGTCATCACACTACAGTACTCCTGAATCCTACAGTGCCTCTGAACCCTGATATCCAGGGTGAAATTGCAGCAGAAAATTTGGAACACCTTGAACATGTTGAAAACTTAGGAAATCCTGAGGATGTGGAAAATCAAAATGAAAATGATCCTCATATCAGAAGATCCACCAGACCTAGAAAACCAGTTTTTGGTGAAAACAGTGATTTTTTAGTCTATCTGCAGGAACTTGATGTCCTTGCAGAAGAAGGTGACCCCTTAAATTTCAAACAAGCTAAAGACAGTAGTAAATTTAGCTACTGGCAGGTAGCCATGGAAGAAGAACTGGATTCCATGTCCAAAAATAAATTTTGGGAACTGGTTAAACCAGATAAAAATCACAAAGCCACAGGTTGCAAATGGATTTTCAAAACAAAAAGGATGCTAAGGGTAACATTGAAAGGTATAAAGCCAGACTAGTAGCTAAAGTGTTCACACAAATGGAAGGCATAGACTATAATGAAACCTTCTCTCCTGTATCCACCAAAGATTCATTCAGAATCATGACACTTGTAGCACATTATGACATGGAATTGCATCAAATGGATGTAAAAACTGCATTTTTGAATGTGGGGTTAGATGAAGTCATTTATATGAAGCAGCCTGAAGGTTTTGAAGAATTAGGAAAAGAAAGTCATGTCTGTAAACTGAAAAAATCAATTTATGGTCTGAAGCAGGCCTCAAGACAATGGTATAAGAAGTTTGATACAGTGGTGACTTCTTTTGGCTTCATTGAAAATATAGTTAATGAATGCGTTTACATTAAGTCAGACAAAACTGGTTTCATTTTCTTAATTCTATATGTAGATGACATCCTTTTAGCTAGTAGTAGTATGCAGTTGCTTAAGGAAACTAAAGCTTTTCTGTCAAACAATTTTGACATGAAGGACTTAGGAGAAGCCTCGTTTGTCTTAGGAATTGAAATTAAGAGGGATAGAAAACTGGGACTATTAGGCTTATCTCAATACAGTTACATTCAGAAGGTATTGAAGAGATTTGGTATGGAAACTTGTTCAACAAGTGAAGCTCCCATATCTAAAGGTGACACCCTGTCCAAAATTTCTAAGAAAGGGGGGAAGATGACTCCTATGGACAGCAAACCTTATGCAAGACTTATAGGAAGCCTCATGAATGCACAGGTTTGTACAAGACCTGATTTAGCATTCTCTGTAGGAATTTTGTCCAGATTTCAATTTGCACCTACTCAAGAACACTGGATTGCAAGTAAAAAGATCCTTAGGTATCTATAGAAAACTAAGTCTCACATGTTAGTTTACAGAAGAGAGAATAAGTTAGAGCTATTAGGATACACTGATTCTGATTTTGCCGGAAGCTATCCAAACTCTAACAAATCAACATCAGGCTATATATTTATGCTTACAGGAGGGGCTGTGACTTGGAAAACCACCAAGCAGTCCATAATCTCCACTTCAACGATGCAAGCAGAATTTATAGTTGTATATGAAGGTGTTTGTGAGGGGTTGTGGATCAAAATTTTTCTAATCTACACTGAAGTTCTCAGTCACATTGTTGCAGATGCAGTCAAGATTTTTTGTGACAATGAAGCTGCAGTTTTCTTCAGTAAGAATAGCAAAAGATCAAACAAATCAAAACATATTGATTTGAAATACTACAGTGTGAGGCAGAGAGTTAAACGTAATGAAATCATAGTATTAAACATTGATACAGATTCCCAATTGGCTGATCCATTCACCAAAGCCTTGTCAATATCATGCTTTAGGAAACATGTTGAAAGAATGGGGATTCTTTCAGGTTTACATGCTTAGGCTCAGTGGGAGCTGATAAACAGATTACAGTATTAGGATTAATTGTGAGCTAGTTAATTCCAGATGTAAATTTATTTTCGAGAAATACTTGTAATTTTATTCTAGCATGATCAATAAAATTGAGACTTTTCAGTTACAAGTTTTTCCATTATTCTTGTTGTTTATGCATGTTGATTATGAAACAGAAGCTGATATATATATATATATATATATATATATGACATGATAAATTTTTCAGTAAGCATTTTATCAATTTATTTCAGTTGAGATAAATTGCTGCTGCATGATTTTGATTTGAAATTGAAGTCATTAAGTAGGACTGTGAGTTTTGACATCACAGGTGGATATACTTGTCAAAATTGCTCACACTATCACTTTTGAGCTTATGTGGTGACAGTGACTGGTGTATGTGATTAGTAATCGTGTTGGCTACATAGACCATATGTGATTCTGGTTCTACATCAGGAACTGTACATTGACCAAGCTGCCTGAATCTAGAGTTTTCTTTACTTCAAGTGCACACTTAAGTTACTGGTTGATACAGTGATGTGTTCATACTATCCTCTGCAGTTTGCATTGGTCCAAGTGGGAGATTGTAAGACTGTATTTGGACATAATAGCATCTGCATCAGTAGTGGGATTATTATGAAACATTAGAGTTTTGAATATCAGCAGAAGAAGAGAAATGGAACTCTATTGTAGTGTCTATCCGGTTTGTATATCACTAGATAAACAAGACAGATTCACTAGTTAAGTACCTGATTAACATTAGGATGAATTGTGATAGAATAAAGCCTCTTTAGTTATTAAAGGTTGAGTTAGATCGTGACTCTTTTATGGGAAGAGTTGCGTATCAGTATAAGAATAAGGCTGAAGTCCTTGCGTCTACCGCTCACTTGCATCTAGAAATCAGTCTCATTCTGTGCTTGAGTTGAAGAACGTAGAAGGCTTGCAGCTGGGATCATTAAGATGGCTTCGAAAAAGGATTGTTGTTGCTGCTGGAAGTTTTGGCTCAGAACCAGGTAGTTTTCCTAGTCTAGTTAGGAAATCTGTTTAGATGAATTGTAAGCGTGTAATCATGTATTTGTGAAATAGATCCTTGTGTGTTGTTGTTTGATGACTTAAGAATCTGATTGTGCAGTTTAACATCACACGCATAACATCCCTTTTAGGAGGCATACCGAGACTCCTACTGTCAATGCAAAGTATAAGTAATCATCTTTTAAAAAAATCATCAGACATGCAATAATCACAAAGCAGAAGATCATTGAATTAAGAGGACACCATTGACAGGTTGATACTGATCAATGGACATAATTGAAGATGAAACAACTCATATTGGCAGACATATGGACACGAAACAAATGACCAAGAGTAAGCATTCATTGTATTAACAATCATAGCAACCAATCAATGTCCATATATAACCATAAGGAAACGCAAACCGAACGTGAACCAAGTGAGAACCAAGATTAAGCGTTCATTGTATTACAAATCATAGCAATCAATCGACATATATCAGAATAAGTTTCAGAGGTAGAGAATAGTTTGGCTAATACCCGTACCACAACATTGATTCCTAATTTCTTTATTTCCAGCACATGAGGTAGCAACCACACACATAATTTATTTATTTCAATTACCAACTAAATGGAAATAAATAAATAATTTATTTATTTATTTCACACATAGAACCCATTATCGGCTTCACGATTAGTACAACATTATTATACGAGGAAATTCAAGTTTGTGATATATTCAATAACCTAGATAAATAACGGTGTAACGAATCAACAATCCATTAACACATACCAGCAAAATAACACATGCAGTTGGAACAAACAATGGAAGTAATGTAGCTGCCTTGTAGACTATATAACACCCAAGTACCATTACACAGTTTAATCTCACCGAACACTTTCTAAATTGCATCCTAACTTCTCATTTGCTTTTTTAATCTGCTAAGCTTGTATTAGTATGCCAGTTCAACTGTTTCGTAACCACCATGACCACACCACGACATTATTAGCCACACGATTCGTTTACCCATATTAAGCATCAAGTACATTTCCTATCTAACAATCGTGGTCTTACTGTTCACAAACCACTGTTCATAAGCCCTGTTCATAAGGCGTGCGAGATTTGTTGAAATCAACTCTAAATCTCTCTCTCTCTCTCTCTCTCTCTTTTCGGTCATTCGTTCTTATCTGGAAGAACAGCTGCTAACGTGCACATAGAGAGAAGAGAGGAGAGAACAGTGCGCTTAATTAGCCAAAGCCCATATAGCCGGAGAAGAAGAGAGAGCAGAGAGAAGAGATCGAGTAAAAGAGAGAGCTTTGCCAGGTCTGTAGAGTTGCTAACGTGCACATAGAGAGAAGAGAGGAGAGAACAGTGCGCTTTGTTAGCCAAAGCCCACATAGCCGGAGAAGAAGAGAGAGCAGAGAGAAGAGATCGAGAGAAATAGAGAGCTTTGCCAGGTCTGTGTGAACCGCTCACCGAAGGTAAACCAATAAAAAAATTGAAAAAAAAATCATCCAACCTCTTATTCGCTCATCTCTCTCTGATTCACTTTTTCCTTGATCTGGTAGTTCCCGCTGCTAATTTTTTGAGGTTCTTCTTCTTTTGCTGCTGATGCATTTGTTTTTGCGTTTTGATTTGATTATGTGCAGTGAGAATAGTTTCGATTTTGATTACATAGACGTGAGAAGCTCAGATTAGTTTATTGTTTTGTGGGTTCCATCTTTTCCGATTAGGCTGGCTCTGTGAGATTTCGGTTGGTTGAAATTGGGGTTTTGAACAAAGCATTTGGGAAGAAATGTGAGATATATGTGGTCGTTTAGTATGGATCCTGGTTGGTCATTTAGGGAGCTCCTAAAATGAATCTCTGGGCCATACAATTCTTAAGATACCGTACTCGCATCACAGAAAAAACACCTAGAGTGCTAACCAACTAGACCTAATTATGTTAACATTGGTTGGTTGTCAATTGTATGTAATTGTTGTTCGATCTGTATATTACATTGCATTAGTGTCTTGAGTTTGATTCAAATTGACTGTTTGACCTCCAAAGACTTGGCAAGCCCCAAGGTTAGTTGGTATCACTATCATTGTCTATGCACAAGTATTAGCATGTTCTCTTTTCGATTCCATTCACTCACAACAAGCAAGAAAATTTATTCTTCTCCGTATGTTTCTTGCTGTCAAAACCTTTTGAGCTTGATTTAGTGAAATGGCTGTTTGGAGATTGTGAATCAGATGGATTTGGTTGAGCAAGTTTGAGCATTTTTCATTTTGCATGTTTAGTTAAGATTTTTGTTATTGGACACTGGACAGTAAGAGTAAAAATTGCATTTATATCATTTAATTCATTTATGAGGTTGCTAGACATTTCCTATATAACAACCGTTGTCTAACTGTTCATAAGCCACTGGTTATTCCTGGATTAGGCTAAATATATGATTGGGGACTACTGTTCATATTAAATGTAGTTTTATGTGGTTTTTGCAAGACTGTACAATCCAATTTAAAAGATATACACTTTAAAAGATATACAGTCTGATCAATTTAAACTGTACAATCCACACATGTTATATCGATCCTGATTTCTGCGTCGTGTTGCATCTCGATCGAGTTTCCAATTTCTCCGCCTCTCGCCACAGCTATTGCCGAATCTGTAGACTCCTGAAATTAGTTTTGTTCAGGTTTCCTTCTCCTTATATCCATCGGTTTGACCTCCGTCACGGTTTCAGACTTCGAATCGGCAAAGCATCAAGAATCCCGACCAAGTTTCAATGGGCTTCTATCTCTCTTTCTCTGTAATTGCAGCCCAACAAACACTTCAATACTGGGTTATTTAAAGGTGCTTTTGTTCACTTTGGAGGAGAGGCTACACCCCTCTGCAACCAAGCCACAATCTTGGGTTATTATAACCTTTAATAAAATTATGTCTCTTTTTGCATAAATTTCAAATTTTGATTGATTTTTAATTTTCAGATAATTTTTCTCAGTGGTGGGTTTGGCTTGGTTTGCATTGATGTCATTAGTTTTGATGGGTTGAGAAGAACGCTAAAGAGATGTAGGTAGGTTCAATATAGGTACAATGATTATAGAGAAGAATGCTAAAGAGAGTGACGTTTAACAGATGTAATGGCTTGATTAAGGTACTAAGATCATCATGAGGGTGATATATATGTTTTATCTCACTCTATATATGGTGGGACTTATTCTTTTGCTATACGTAAACAGGATTTTCAATTAAAAGAGTTGATTGTTGACGTCCAGCATTGCTTACAGGTTCAATCACGGGTGCTGATTTGGTGTTGTGATTCAATCATGGGTTTTGTGTTTCTTGCTGTGTTTGTTACAATTCGTTTCTGATAGATGGACTGTGTGCATATGTGGAAGAATTTTCCTAATTGTGCTCCTTTTGTTTGGCTTCATGTGAATTTTCAGTTTATTTATTGGCTTATTGTTGTTTAGCTGTATAGTTTTGAAGGTTTGTTATTCAATGATAATAAGCTATATCTGGCTTCATGCCAGATACTTTCACTTTGATTCTCCCTACCAAATTTGGATTTTATGAACATATTTTGTCATTTTTGTTGCTGTTACAAAATTACATTCTTTGTACCAAATGTCGTTGAAACATGTTTGGCTTTCATGTGAATTTTGATTCGAGAAGTTTTCAGTTTTTATGGCATTCAGTTAGTATCAATATAGCTTATGTTAGAGCTTCAGTAATTATGGCATTCAGTTTTAATGCAAGAAGTTTTCATCCTTTAGTTTCTTGCAGAAGTCTATTAACAAATGTCCAAAAACTGCAAGAACAAAAAGCAGCTAGCAGGAGATGAACTCTAGGATACAAAATGTAGTTTGTCCATATTGACAGCGTTTCTTTTTAGTAATGGCTTAGTAGGGAGACACACACTCACTCTGTTTCTTGATGACTACAATGAAAGGCTGGTCCTTTTATACCTTGAATGCCTCACTTTCCCTTCCCATTCCTCCTTTTCATTTCTCCATGGCTTCCCGTTTGTCTTTGAAACCAAACGACTTGGGTTGTTATCATTAAGTTTTTTGCTGTAATTGTTTATTTTATGATTATCTAATGGATTGGTTTACTTTAGGATTGTTATATTGTAATTGGTTTACTATATTGTAATGAGTTTCCATGTTACAATGATGGGTTTGGTGGAATCACTGATGTATTTGGTTTTGGTTTCAGGGAACAACTTCAAATAGGGCTTTGGGGCTGCTGAAGTGAGTTCTCAAGCAGCTAAAGTGAGTTTTTCTGGTATGTTTCTATGGTTTAAATTGTTATATTTATGCTATTGGTGACTTATAATAGTTGGGTTTCGTTGATGTTCAGTTGAATTGTTGTTATCAATAAATTATAAACGAGGATTTCTGTACTGTTATATTGTTATGTGACTTTAAGTCAATATATAAACTTGAACGGAGTCTGGAATCAGGCGAAAAGGGTTTCATTACACTGTTTGTGACAATGTAAAAGTGTAATGGACTTTGTATTTCTAGGTAATCCACATTCGAGTAAGAAGCTGAAAGGACCCAATCCCGATTCAGTTACCTAAACCGGAATCAAACCCTCTCGAAAATACGAACCAACAAAAAAATTTTCAAAATTTCGGCAGAGTTTCGTTACTAGCGTGGAATTACCATAACTTGCACGCAGAAATTAACACTTCGTCCTATGCCACAAAAAGCAAACCGTGGGCACCAATCCCATCCGGATTTCTCAACATCAATATAATCATCAACAGTAAATAAACTGTACTATGTATATATGTATATCTGTGAAAATCCGCACAACATGTATCAGGATGTATCAGAGCGACCTCTAGAGTAAAACATATACAATATGTACATCAGTAGGCGAAACAAGAACCTACTGGAAAACACAGGTGACTCTGATCACTAGCCTCCAAACCGCGACGTGAAACACCAAACCTGAACTGCAAACTGGGCACGGAAACCGAAAAGCCCAGGGGAAAGACAATAAACACGTTAGAGTGAGTGGACGAAAATAAATGTCTTTCACCAAATAATATATGTTATAAAAACATATGCGAGTCGAATGAATAAATATAATAAAATACGCGAGGTAAACCATAATCCTCCAGCGTACAGAGCATGCAAGTAAAATCCCACGGGGCCACTCATGGACACGTCCGTGCTAGTACAGTCCGAATCACGGGATCCCAGACCCACACGTGATTCGAGCCAGAAAGGCCTCAGGTCAGGGTAACTGTTTCCACCCGGAAATACCTCGGCACAAGAAACAGATAACTGTACCTACCCGGAAATACATCGGCACAAGGCACAGCGTCCCCCCTGGTAAGCACCCTCGGTGATCAGCCGGGGATGCGTGTGTATCGATACAACAACATGAACTACGACTGTACTCTGTGAAAATCAAATCACAAATATCTCGATGCATATACAGTAATCAGCATAAAAATGCATATGGGTAACATAATCGTATATAACACATGCTCATAATAATCGTAATCTTGTAAACATGCTCATATCTGTTTATTCGTATACGCATAACCGTATATATATATATATATATATAATTGTAAACACATGCTCATGTAATCCGAAATCTCATACGCATGCTCAAATTCGAAAATCATATAAAAAGACTCGCAATCATTTCCGTGAAAAGGAATTGTCCACTCACAGACGAGCAAAATGCGCACACGCGCTAATCTCGAGGACCGGCGGAAGATCCCTCGCCAGAAGCTCGATCACGATCTCGATCCCGATCTCCTGAATATATTCATAAAATACAACTGATCAATATCGTAATTCACAACACTGTACTGATGCACGGAAACCAAACGTTCCCGGAAATACGAAATGCAGTGCAAAATGAATTACGGAAATCCCGAAATCCCCACTCGAAATCTCGACTGAAAATCGGCTAATCAAATTAACCCGAAAACCTCCGTACGATAACGGGGGCGTGATTACGAGAAAAACGACATTAAAATTATCGAAATCCGAAAAGTTGACTTTTCCTCCGCCGTTGACAGCCGTTGACCGTCGCCGGCGGCGGCGGCGCGCCGTCAACGGAGGAATCCCACGGCCAAACTCTCCAGTTCTCTAGGTCTCATCAAGGCGAGCAAGTTTCCCTTCTACCCCAAAGTCCAATTCCAAACGCAACCCCTCCAAATCACCACAAATCCGATCGGAAAACCCAAACCAAATCCCTAATCGGGTTCACCCCAAAACCTCATCTCCGTCAAAACCAACCACCCCGTGAGCTTCTCCTAAGTATGGGGAGCAAAACCCCCAACAAATCCCGTCACCAAACTCGCCGGAACCACCTCCACCGTCGCCGACGAAATCCTCCAACTCGGCTCAGCTCGGGTTACCTCAAAACCAAACCATTTCAACCCAAACCAAGTTCTAACATACTCGAAACCAAGAGAGGAGTCTAGCTATACCTGTCCCGTGGCCGATGGTGGCCGGAATCCGGTCGCCGGAAGTGCAAGACCGAAACGGAAAGTTTTCCTCACGGGTCAACGGTCAAAGTTTCCCAAAATGGAAAGTCAACGTCTGGTCAACCGAAAACAATGTTTTTCGACTAATTCTCGACTATTTCGCTATTTATACTCGAGCCTCGGGTCGATCGACGGTCCAAAATGAAAATACGAAATGATTCGGATAAGCTCGAAACAATCGGATAAACTCGTCGAAACCCGAAACTTCAAATAATCATAAAATATTCCTCGGTTACCGGAAAAATCTTCCGAAACCACCCACGAACTCGAAATCACGTACTCTACGTTTTCCGTGAAGATACTCAACCCAAATTCTCGACCGAAAACCAAGTCGCGAATCGAATCGGCAAACCACAATATATCGCAAAACTGCGACTAAACTCAAATCTCGAGAATCGTGCCAAACGCACCTCTGATTCTGGTTCGGGTCGTCACAGAAGCTGAGTGAGGAGGGAGGTTTGATATTACACAAAGTTAAGATTAATACTTGGATTTACCTGACGATCCTCTGCGTCGACCTCACAAACTCTCAAGTAAGGTAATGAACCAACAAATCCAATTCACTATTGCTTTCTTTGATTATTTATGTGATTATGTTACTTGATGCTTTTGTTTCGGATGGTTAAGTTTTGGTTTGGAAATACTCTCTCTCATAGCCGATAGAACCTTTGTAAAAGCATCAGATAAACTTGGTTTCTATTACTTGAACATTTGTACTGCATTAGAGGGATTGCTATATCAGTACCAACGTTGTATTTGGTTTTATCTTGATAAGTATTAGAGATAATTTCAGTACCAATTTAATTGCTATTAGATATGTGGACAATGGAAAGAAGTAATAGATGGTTATCTGATTAAAGCTGTATACATCTAATCTAAACCCATTAAACTCAATCTACATGAATGATCACTAAAAACCCAAATAGCGAGAGAGAGAGAGTGGTTTTGGATTGCAAACATGAAGCACGCATGTAGATTGAGTTTGATTGCATGAGTGCTGAACACTACTGAATTGGTATGTACATGAGTAGCAAAATCCAACCGTATACCATTGCATGTAAAGACATTGAATGCTGCATGCATGCATTTTTGTTTTGAGTTATGTTTCTTTATCCTAAAACCAAAATAAAGCACGGGTGCAAACGGTCTCTTCCATAATATACTACTTTCTTCAAACTTTTACCTTCATTTGTGATTGCTATCAGATTCTATAATTGGTATTTTGCTATATCAGTACCAATGTTGTACTTGGTGTCAATGTATCCTGCATCACATACTTCTAGAAATATGTTAGGTACATCTTTATCTCATAAAGCTCCCTCAGATATTGGTGCTATATCAGTACCAATGATACATACCTGATTGGTTTTGTTTATAGGTTAGTCTTAATCTGTTGGATATGTTCTATAAATGCTCAAATTAAAAAAACTGTGAAACATGTTTGTTTGAAGTATTTGTGCTGTCTTAGACATCATTGGAACATCCTGCTGATATGACGGAAACATGCATTTAAATTAAACACATAAATCAACCATAAACAATTTAAAACCCTATAGAGGTAGTATAATATAAGCAAGTAGGGATCGTTCTAAACCGGGGATTGAAGGGTGCATGCAATTCTTGTGTAGTAAAAAGGGGGGGTATAAAAGAGTTGATTTTAATTTCCTAAATTTTCTATCTAATTACTACTTAAAAACGTTAAAAAATATAGCAAGAAATTCTAGGACTCTAACATGCATCGACTCATAGACAAGCAAAACACATAAAAAGAATCCCAAAAATCCCACCATAAATTTCGACAAAAATAAAACATAAGCTAATTATTTACATGTGATCATCATATTCAACCTAACCAATTTTCTCTACCTAATTAAGCTACCTTCGAAATTCATGCTCCTAATTTTTATTAGCAACATGCCATGTGGGTTAAAGCTTAACGCCTTAAAATCTAAGAATCATTGAATAACTTCCAGGCGAAAAGTTAAAACACAATCATCCCGCACTACCCAACGCATTAAGAACTAGACATAGCATGCATCAAACAAAACTAAGAACATAAACACATGGAAGATATACTCAAGTAAGTATTAAAAATCCAAAAGTATTCACCAAAACCCAATGTCAAACAAAAAGAATACAAGAACAAAAGATGACTACGGAGTAAAGGGTTCATGGTTACACTTTGAAGAAATCCCGCTTAACGCTGCAAACTCCCAAGGTGTAGATGACTCCAAGGATGGTGGTTCTCACTTGTATGGACTTAACGTGTGCAAGCGATCCGAGTGATGGTGGATGGCGGTGTAGTCACTTTGTGCTCGGCCTTGGTGTTTGAGGGAGAGGGTGGAGAGTAATTTTGCAGAGCTTAGGCCTAGAATATGTGATGATTTGCTTTGAGGCCGAGCTCTTGTATTTATAGGTGAAGAATTCCAACTTTCCTCTCCAAACTAGGTTTTCCTAGTGTACTCGGGTAGAACTGCCAGCCTGTCTTGAAACGTCTTTTCCGGGAGTTCTAGAGCTCAGAAAATTCCGATTCTTGTTTCATTGGAAAGCTTATTCAAAGGGCTATAAAATCCATATAATGAACGCCATATTTGGAGTTGAATTGAATTTACTACGGATTTTAGAAGTTGAGTGACCTGACTGCCCAGTTTTCTTCTTCTTCAAGGAAAAGGAAATCTTTATATCTTCAAATCTTGCATTCCTTATTCCCCAATACTTCTTGGCCGAATATACCATATTCTTGCACATATTTTGGCCCTTAAATAAGGTATTTTTCTTCATGGAATATCCTTCAAAAATTCGTCCATTATATGCTCCATATATTCCGCCATATTTGCTCTTTCCTGGGTCGCGCAGGAGAAATGTCTTCATCTTTTTGTCCACCATTTTGGTATCCATTTTATTTGGCATTTGGTTTCCAATTCTTGACACCATATGGGAATGTATTTTAGTAACCATTTGAAGACCATTCCTCGGACTATTTCTTCTCCGGATTTATTGCGTTTTGCGTGCTTGTAGACTCCTTTACTCCGTCTCTTTTGGTCAACACCTGAATTTAACAAAATAAGTTAAAACTAATAAAACTAAGCAATTATCAAAGTAAAAATGTAGAGAAAACACATTAATTAATACGCCTAAAATGCGTAGATCACCTGCCTGTAAAAGCTTTCATGGATATTCCATTAGGCCTGATTAGCACCGTCTAAACTTTGTCAGTCTCTCTTGCACTCTCTGGCCTCACACAACATTTTGAAGCATTCCCGGTGTTAAATATGAATAAGAATAAGAGCTCTAAAAGATCTTATGCTGTGCTGATACCTGAAATGTATTCTATTTGGTAGTCAAAAATCTGCTTCTTTTCATCTTTTGTGGCTCTCAGTTGAAATCAAGATTGAACCTTTTTTATTTGATGTTTTGGAGGAAGGCCTTTTTTTGATTAAATGTATATGACCTTTAAACGAGGGTTGCCAGAGTGCACCATGATTATAGACTTATATTTGGAGGAAGAAAGTTGTTGCGGCCTGTGCGAAACAACCTTCTTCTCAGTTCGATTTCCATGTATATAACCTTTTTTGATTTTTTGTGTTTAGATATTCACTTCGGCATATATATAATTATGGAGTACTGTAATTCTTGGTTTTTTTATTAAGCTTTCTGTGAATGGGGGAAGGGGATACGTGCATCATAAAACTATTACATAATTAACAAAAGTTGTTTGCTCTATAGGGTTGGATCTCCTTTGTTAGCTCAACACATGTAAAGCTATATAGATTTATGATGTATAATGGTACGGTGCTTATGAAGGGTTCTCTCTTTGCAGTATTACAAAGTTCAACAAAGGGGTTATTTCGAGTCAAGTTGAGATAGTGGTGGTATCGCACTCAAACAAAGGTAAGATGGTGTTGTTTTGGATGTTTTGTATGCCTATGTAAAAACAGTTTTACATATACAACATTCTCACATTGTATTTATTTTAGAAACTGCAATTCCTTAGTAGATAGCAATATTAAAAAGATGAATCAATACACTATCAATACAACATGTATATTATGAAAGATACTGATGCTTACGAACTGATATTACTAATTCTGTTGGAACTACATTAGATATAAGCACAGTCTTTGTGGTGGTTTGTGATAAGGTTAGTTTCATGATGTTTTTTTTTAAAAGTTGTTCAGCCTGATGGCTTTAGGCTTTGTTACCAACGTTTTTAGAACATGGAATGCTCATTTGAATGGACAAGTTTTGACTTTGTAGGTAAAGTATATGGGTCTCACTAATGTCAAATTTTTTAATTAATCAATTTTGGGCTTTTGGATCACAGATTATCCTACTTATAAGCAAATGTGCTTATTAGTTCAATTTTTTAACAATAGTACTATTATCTAACTAAGTTAGCAATAATAAACCAATTTGAAGCAGTTTGATCAAAGATTCAAGCTTCGGCTTCTGTTCTTGATTCATGTCTGTGGCCCTTTTCTACATTGATCCTGTAAAGGAATTTGCTTTCTGGGTTTGTTCGATTTGCATTTTCTTTTTTTTGTTGTTGCTGCAGGTTTTTGGATTTTTTTATTTGATTGATTTGTTTGCACATTAGTAGTTGAGAAGTATTTAGTGGTTGTTGGATTTGGAATTGGAATTGTTGATGAAAACTGTACATGATATGCCCTCATTCGCCATGAATGCATTTGTTGATGGGTTATTGGGTACTTAATTCAATTTGTGATTGATTGCATGTTTGAAGTAGCCATTAGCTAGAAGTTGGTGTTGAAGTTTCACAAAGTGTTGAATATGAGTATGTCTTTTGAAGTGTTTACGCTTTTGCATATTTATTTTTATAGTCTGGAGGTGAATGAGGGCAATTCAATTTTAATTGGAATATGATCTTCAGTCAATTTATTCAATATAATGCATAAGATTTCTTTCTTGGCCATGATATGATTGCAAGTGCTCTTTCTATACTATTAAGCAATTGTTATCAATGTTGAGTTAGATCGTAGACTTAATCTTCTTTTTTAATAGAGAACAATAGGAAATCAAAAAGAAAAATACAAGATCAATCTCCTGTTACAAGTGCTTTCGTCTATTCTTTTGGTGAAATTTGAGGTTCATCTATACCTTAAAGGCGAGTAGACCTTTTCATTTTAATTTTTTCTTTGCAAGATGAATGCTTCCTTTTCATTTTGATTTCTTCTTTACAAAATGGATTCTTCTTTTGAGTATATGTATATATGTATATGCTTTTACTAATCTGCTTGAATGAAATTCATTTAATTTTTTTATGTATATACATAGTTGGATATTGTTTTGATTAGGTCTAAGCATTAATTTTAGAGTACTTCAAAATCAATTCATTGCACCTATGTAACTTGACAATCCTATTGTTCATAAGCCATTGTTCCTAATGTATTGTTCACGATTCGTGTGTGTGCGACGCGTGCTAAGGAATATATAGGCAAACCTTTCATACGCTGAGATGCCTCCTGACTAGATGATGCATATATGGGAAGACCATTTATATATTCCAGTTTTTTTGTTCTATTTTGGTGGAGCATGGCTTCCGATATAACATGGCCTTTCAAAATTTTCATAATAGTTGCACAGAAATGTTGGCTCCAGTATTTGATAGCATTTTGCGTGTGTTCTTTCATGTAATATGATTATTTGAGAGTCAGCAAGTATAGAATAGTTAGTTCAATTTTGTAGATTTGAAATGGTATAATTATATTTAGTTCGCTTTGTTGATGTAGGTGTTTATGCAAAAAGCTCTTAGTTGTGCCATTCTGTTGTTGTCGTTGTGGTTGCTGTCAATCGTTGTTGAGATCGATCATCACAAATTTTTAGGTATTTATATTTATATGTCTATGAGTAATAATGTGACAACTTTATTCGCAAGGAGTAGTTGACAAACATGTGTCTTTTTAGTCATAAAACTACAATCTTTCGGAAATCTACTTAGAATAGTAGGTTGCACAAAATAGAAGTTGCAATATGAAACTACACTATGGGTTCCATGTAATCTCAGTTATTAATGAGATTTTTGTTTCATAGCAGTATAGTTTTTTTTTTTGTCAAACCTGTTTTTTTATCACCGTTGTGTTCGTATGAATAATTATTTAACTGTTA
The DNA here is from genome assembly GCA_946800695.1 of Geum urbanum. Classification (NCBI taxonomy): domain Eukaryota; kingdom Viridiplantae; phylum Streptophyta; class Magnoliopsida; order Rosales; family Rosaceae; genus Geum; species Geum urbanum. Next base: position 101,297 of record OX327008.1, on the reverse strand, counting down.
GCTATAATGATTGTTTTTACTTTCCAGTTATGAGGCAAAAAAGGATCCAAATAACAAGAAGCGATTCTTCGAAGACATGGAAAATTTAGAACAAAATCTGGCAGGCCACGAGACAATAATAGAGTCACACTATTTGGAAGGTGAAGGTTCAAGAGGATTCAATCCAGTGGAGAGATTAAGCAAAATGAAGTCTTTTTTCCAAGAATCTGGAAATGTTGACTATGTGAAGGACAATCAATCAGGTAATCTAATTGTATGGTGCATTAGTAGAAAATAGTAGGTGATAACATTAACTTAGAATGAATTTCCCATAAAAGTGAGACATTATTTGTTCAGTACCATTCTTGCATGTATATTCTCTTCACTTATTCTAAATATAGTCATAATAACAATAATGTGATATGCTCACTTTTCCCGCAATTTTTGTTTTGTATGCAATATAATTCTAAGAATTGTTCTAGGTTTGAAATGTATAGCACAAATATATTGTATCTATATCCTTATACACTTGGTATTTGTATTGATAGTAGCAGAGTCATATTGTTTGGAAGGTGAAGATTCAGTGCAGAGATTAAGCAAAAGGCAGTCTTTTTTCCAAGAGTCTGAAAATATTGACCATGTTCAGGACAATCGATCAGGTAATCTAACTGTATAGTGCATTAATAGATAACTTTTCTTCGCATTTTATAGTTGTGTATACAATATAATTCTATGAATTGTTCTTGGTTTGAAATGTATAGCACAATTATGTTGTATCTATATCCTTATACACTTGGTGTTTCTACTGATGGCAGCAAAATCACACTATTTGGAAGCTGAAGGTTCAAGCAGATCCAATCCAGTGCAGAGATTAAGTAAGAGGAAGTCTTTTTTCCAAGAATCCAAAAATGGTGACCATGTGGAGGACAATAAATCAGGTAACTTAACAGTCTTGGTATTTGTATTGATGGTTTTCTTAGATGATGATCTTTCTGTTTTATTGATATCAAATTCAGTGATGCACATGGTTTTTATCATTCAACTGTGTGTTTTTATCGATCAAGCGACGTTGGAAGAGGACAATAGTGAAGATGAAGGTGTTGATCAAGTTATATCAGGTATGGAATACATACAGTGGCTTATAATGCATTATTATCATTGTGATATTTACTTCAATGAATATGAGAATAACTTTTTTTTTCTGTATTATGTTGATGTTGATGAATTTCTATCAGATATTGGACCATATAGTAATTTTCTTCAAAATAGTTGGGTTTTTTCCTATATTATATTAAAGCGTATGTCAAAGTTTGAAAATTAAAATTTTGGCCTGCCTTAGTTTTTATGGTTTAAGAGAAAGTAGATATGGCACTATATAATGAATATATGGAGGCACAAACGAGCTGTTCTAACACAGAATTTGATCTTGAGCATATTTTTAAACACATGTGGGACAAAATGTGGAAAGACATTAAAAGGACAACTCTAATTATTATGGATATTAACCTGTTGACAAAGTAGTAAGCATATATTAGTACACTCAATCTAAGAATACTGGTACATAATCTATTCTTCATTCGGAGATATACGATCAATCTGAGAATACTGTTTTGCATTATACAACATTGTTTTGTACAATCCGTCATATTATCCAGATAGATTTAGGTTACCGAAGGAAACTATGGATTGGTACTTCTCTACCCTCTTATATATTTTGCTGATCTCTAAAGTATGCATGTTTTTCCTTTTTGCCATGTGATACATCATTTGATCTCGATTAGGACATGTATAATTAGTGTAACCATACTTCTTTCTATTTATTACAGGTCTAGGTGGAACAATCTTTGGACATGCATCTTATCAACGAACTCGCACAGGTGATGACCAATTTTAATATCAATTCATTATCAATCATTAATTATCTAACACAGATTTTGATAATTGTGATTGCAGGTGTGATTGTCCAGTATAACGATTCTGGAGATGACGCTTACGCATGCAGCCATTGTACGGCTTTATTCTGGTCAAGCGAAGCATTGAAAAAGAAAAATAAAAATCAATTGATATATACTCATTGTTGCGAAAAAGGACAACTCCAACTACCTATGTCATATTCAACTCCAACTTTTCTTGATGAATTGTTAAATCCAAATAATGGCAAAAAAAGTGTATTATTTCGTGATAATATTAGAGTCTATAATTCCATGTTTGCTTTTACTTCTATGGGGGCTAAATTTGAGCATAGCATAAACAATGGAAGGGCTCCTTATGTCTTCAAAATATGTGGACAAGTGCATCATTTGATGGGTTATGTTTTACCTTCTGAAGGAGAATCTCCTAAATACGCTCAGTTATATGTATACGATACTCAAAATGAGATTTCAAATCGAATAACTGCTATTGATCCAAATAATGCAAATAACAAGATTGATATTGAAATTGTTAAAGGATTAGTGGAATTATTAGATCAGTACAATGAATTGACCAGATTGTTTCGATCTATGAGAGATGATTTTGAGAATCAATCATTATCTAATTTTGATATGACTATACTTGATCGTGAAAAGACTGATAGTAAACAATATGAGTTACCTTCTGCTTCTGAAATCGGTGGATTGATTGTGGGTGACATAGGCGAATTTAATTCTAATAGAGATATAATTGTTCGATCAAACGAAAGGTCATTTAAACGAATATCTAAAATTCATCCTAAATTAATGTCATTACAATATCCGCTTCTTTTTCCATATATGGAGAAGATGGATTTAAAATTAATATGAACTTAAAATCAGTTGCAAGCAAAAGTGACAATAAAAATAGAAAATTAACAATGAACAAATTTGTATGTTATCAAATTCATGATAGAGTAAACCAATCGAGTACTTTGTTAAAATGTGCAAGATTATTTCAACAATATTTAGTCGATGCATATGCAACTGTCGAAGAAAATCGTTTAGAATATATAAAGCATCACCAACCAGAACTAAGATGTGAAACATGGAATAATATATCTACATTTGTTTCAAATGGAATTGTCCAATATTCTGATGTCGGAAAAAGAGTTTTTCTTCCTGGTTCTCACACGGGCAGTCCAAGAGATATGATAAATAATTATCAAGATGCAATGGCAATTTGTCGAGAATATGGTAATCCTGATTTGTTCATCACTTTCACGTGCAATGTGAAATGGCCAGAAATTTTGAGATATTTCGGAAAAAAACCGGGCTACAAACCAGAAGATCGTTCTGATATTGTCTGTCGAGTTTTTAAAATAAAAGTAGATGATATGATTGCTTATATTAAAGATGGAGAACCCTTTGGAGAAGTCCATGCTCATGTATGTACAATTGAATTTCAAAAAAGAGGGTTACCCCATGCTCATTTATTATTTTGGCTTAAAGATAAATACAAATGTTATACAGCAGATGATATAGATTCTATAATTTCAGCAGAATTGCCCGATAAAAATATTAATCCAGAATTGTTTGAAATAGTTAGTCAACTTATGATTCATGGTCCTTGCGGTCAACTTAATCCATCTTCTCCATGTATGCGAGACAAATTGTGTACAAAACATTTTCCAAAACCATTTATTCCTAACACAATTTTTCAAGCAATAAAGTCTCCTCAATATAAACGTTGTGATGATGATTCACGTTTTGTGCTTAAAAAAGGAGTTCAAGTTGGTAATAATTATGTTGTACCATACAATGCTAATTTGTTATTGAGGTATAATGCTCATATAAACGTTGAATCATGTTCTCAGTCTATGTTGATAAAATATTTATTCAAGTACATAAATAAAGGACCCGATAGAGCTCGCGTATTAGTTCGTGATAATATAAATGATGAAATCCAAAATTATCTCAATTGTCGATATTTAACTCCTCATGAGTCTGTCTGGCGCTTATTTGAATTTTCCATTCATTCTAGATATCCTGCAGTTCAGTATTTGAAGATTCATTTATCCAACGAACAAAATGTTTGTTTTCATCAAGCTAATTCTCTTGAAAATGTATTACAAAATCCAAGTATAGAAACTACAATGCTAACTGCTTGGTTTACAGCTAACAAGACTTATAAGAAGACAAATAAATTAACATATACTCAATTTCCTAAAAAATTTGTGTGGAATGATGATCAAAAATTATGGACCCAAAGGAAAAGATACCATGTTCTTGGTAGAATAGCACATGTGCCACCAAATGCGGGTGAATTGTACTATCTTCGAATGCTTTTGAATGTTCAAAAAGGATGTATCAATTTTGAGGCAATAAGAACGGTCAATGAGATAGTATACTCTACTTATCAAGAGGCATGTCGAGCTTTGGGATTACTAGGTGATGATAAAGAATGGCTCGAAGCACTGTTGAAATCTACTTTTACTGCCACTTCTCCTCAAATTCGTTATTTATTTGTTACAATTATTCTATTTTGTAATGTTTCGGATCCTTGAGCTTTATTTGATGCATATTGGATTAAGATGTCCGATGGCATATCACACAAAATTAAATTAAATTTTAATATGCCAAATCTTACCATACCTGATGACGAATTAAAGAATAATGTTCTATATGAGCTTGAAAAATTGTTTAATCTGTCTTCCAGTAGTTTAAAAAATCATCAATTACCAATGCCAAAGACACAACAAATACATCAACTCGACAATAGGTTTATTAGAGAAGAATTAGATTTTGATTGTGAAACATTGAAATTAGAACATTCTCACTTGATCACCAAACTAAATAATAATCAAAAAATTATATACGATGAGGTGATCAAAGCCGTAGAACAGAAGAACCCACGATCATTTTTTGTTCATGGTAGCGGAGGTACAGGCAAAACTTTTTTATGGAATGCTATAATTTTAAGATTGAGATCCGAAGGCAAAAAATTTTTGGCCGTTGCTTCATCAGGCATTGCTTCATTATTACTTCCGATAGGCAGAACAGCTCATTCGCGTTTCAAAATTAAGCCAATTATAGATAAAGATTCAAATTGTAATATAAATAAACAAACCAATATTTCTGATTTAATTGAAAAGGCTGAATTAATAGTTTGGGATGAAGCTCCTATGTGCAATAAATGGTGTATTGAATCGGTGGACAGAACGTTGCGTGATATTTTGTCAAAAAAAGAAGAGCCATTTGGAGGAAAGACGATTTTATTCGGTGGAGATTTTAGACAAACATTGCCGGTGATACAAGGTGGTAGTAACGAACAAGTCATTCAAGCATCGTTTAATAATTCGTATTTGTGGCCTAACATCGCAGTATTTCATCTAACTGAAAATATGAGATTGTCGACGATTGGTTTAACTCCTCTTGAAAAAAATGAAATTAAAGATTTTGCTGAATGGATGCTAATGATAGGTGAAGGTCGATTGCAATCTAAATTTCCCATGGATGATCCAGATGTGAGTTGGATTGATATACCGAAAGATTTATTGGTTGATGCCATAGTTGAACCTATAAAATCAATTTTTGAAGCGACTTATCCCGATTTTGATACCAAATACAATGATACAAATTATCTGAGAGAACGTGCTATTGTGACTCCCAAAAATGTAATTGTTCATGAAATCAATAATTATGCGATTAAATTAGTACCTGAAAATAACAAATCATATTTTAGTCCAGATTCTATTTCATATAATTCAGGTAATAGCGATAATATTAATGTTTTGTATCCCATTGAATTTTTGAATAAACTTGAATTTAGTGGTTTTCCGACACATGAACTCATATTGAAAATTGGTATGCCTATTATGTTATTAAGAAATTTAGATCAGATGCGAGGTTTGTGTAATGGCACGAGATTAATTGTGACAACATTGTTTGAAAGATTAATAGAAGCAAAAATACTTACTGGGAGTAACGTTGGAGAAAGAGTACATATTCCAAGAATAGTATTGATAGCAACTGAAACTAAATGGCCGTTTACATTTAAAAGACGTCAGTTTCCTGTTAGACCATGTTATGCAATGACGATTAATAAAAGTCAAGGTCAATCATTAAATCAAGTCGGAATATATTTGTCAGAACTGGTTTTTACTCACGGACAATTATATGTGGCATTATCGAGAGAACGTCGAAAAAAGGTCTCAAGATAATGATAAAAAATGGTAATGATGTGTCTAATAACTATACAAAAAATATAGTCTATAGAGATGTATTACAAAATATATGATATATGTATAACACATACACGTTACACATATGTATACAATACACGGCACAAAACCATGTTATATTTGTAACACATAACACACTGGAAACGGAAACATATAATGTGAAATTTATACTCGGCCTCCTAAATAACAAAGGATAATGTTATACAAAAGAAAAAGAAAAAGACCATGTCAATCAACTAAAGAGATAACGGATCATTGTTTATACAGGTCCTAATGTAACAATCATGAACCAACAATCCATAATAGATTGGTTGCCTAAAAGAAGTTGGGAATTTACATTTTCGTCTTGACCTAAATTCTCATTCACTCACAAACCCAATACTATAATAGTTACCAAAATCATAATAAAATCCACAAACTTCAGATACCACCAAATAGATGGTGGGATGTACATTAGGTTTATGGCTCTCTCAAGGGTGTGGATCAATTTTTATGTTTTATTTCCACAAACCACGGTTTCAAAATGTGGCCGCGCCAGCACAATTTTACCGTCCCTTCCTCAAGGTAGCTATCATTACCATCTACTCTATGTTTCGATTGTTTATCACTGATCTCTTTGATTTCTGACCAATATCGTTCTCAATGAACCAGGGAGCACCAAATTTTCTTCCCAACACAATCATATCTCAAAGAGGGCTACTGTTCTTCTACTATGGTTAGAGAAACAGGCCATTTTATATTGAAAAAGTGGGCAGCGGCATCGTTCTTTCCCTATGTGGCTGATTTGATTTGGGCGAGGTCATGGTGCTGACGCAAGGCCTCAGCTTGGTGGTTGGATTTGAGGAGATGCTTGCCTCATATAAAAGGAATCCTACTCACATAGCTTATTTCTTCTTCTTTCCACTGTAACCAAACTCATTGCTATCAAAAGGTCAATTTCTTGCCATTTATTTCAATGGGTTATCCTCAAAGAGTAGTATCCAAACTAAAATTATCCTGTATAGTTTGATTATGAGGTGTGATGTGCTTAGAAGATCATAAAATCTACATGTTTGTTTTTTTTATGTTAAGTCTTTTGTGGTCTGTGGCTTCTCATTGAAACTTTTCCTTCACTTTTTCCTATTTGGATTACTTTGCTATGTTGGGTGTAGTCTTTGTGTCTTTATCATTCAATCATTTGTTAAAAGAGAACATTTTAAGTGGAGTGTGAACTGGGCTTGAAGACTATCTAATTTCAGCTTGCATGGGAGGGGTTTAGACAACCCCAAGTTGTGGATATTGTTGTCATGATCCAGCTCTGTAGCGAAGAACGATGTAATTGATTAGTGACATTAAAGCTTTAATGTCACCCTCGGAACTATCAAAAGTCTTTTGTTGGAGCGAAACATGTTGATCGATAAGATAGTCTCTCACAATATATTTCGGCTTAATCACGGTCCTTTTTGTCAACTCGCGCTTCAGCGCGGGATTCACACCTAGTGTTATATATAGCTTGAAAACACAAAATTTCATGATCAAAATAGCAAAAACAACAATCATGAAACAACAAAACAGTGAGGACAAATCATTTACTCTATAACAAAGCAGAGACATTTTGTACTGTTTTTAAGCACTGTTCAATACTGCCCTTTTGGTCATTTTTCATTTCCGTGCAAGTTGATACGCTACTGCTAGAACAGTTCCTATACACCAGCTCGGTCTCAGCCCTTCCTCTCTCAATTATTCTTCTCTTCGTTTCAATTTCAGCCGTCCTCTTCTCTTTCTCTCTCTCCTCTCACTCTTGCTATAATCTCATACCTCTTTGTTGAAGTTGTATATGATTTTGGGATGTTTGATCGATTCAGTCGAAGGTGATCTACTAAATCGATCGGTTCAAATGGGGAATCTTTGAGAATCAACAAGTTGTGGTTTCACCTGTTGCGATTCACAGTGGAAGCCGCTTACTTGACCCAATTTGGTCCTTTCATCTGTTTCGTTAGCTGCCTCACCCAGAAATCAAAAGGTAGTTTCCGATCTCTCTCCCTCTCAATCTCATACTACCGCCGCCGATTCATCATGGTTAGAGTTTCAGATCGATTCTGAGTTTGAGATTTGGTTGGTTTTTTTTTTCAATAGATCTGTTTGCGATCAATTTCGTCTATGTTTCATTTGATTTCATTGTTCGTCTTTGTATGATTTCGATGTATGTGGATCGGGTTCTTATTTTTTTCCATTCTCCAAGGTTCAACCCCGAAAGAGAAACAGAAGAGAGCAAAGACCTGGTGGATGTTTTATTGGATGTACAGAAAACACTCTGCTGACATGCCTCTCACAATGGATAATGTCAAGGCTATAATCTTGGTCAGTATAGACTCTTTGATGCTTTCTATTATATTCCTTCACAGCTATATTTAATTTCAAATGAGTTGGACCAAAAATCAGTATCAATGTCTGTACCTACTGATGCAGGACATATTTGCTGCAGGAATGGATACAACATTCATCACCCTTAATTGGGGAATGATAGAGCTTTTGATGAATCCCCAAGTCCTGGAAAAAGTACAAGCTGAAGTACGCAATGTTGTTGGAGAAAGAAAAGCTTCTTGATAGTTAGTGGTAAGTAGGACCAAAAGTTTCTATTGGCTTGGTGTTTAGTTAGTGAACCACTATGGCACATAAATTAAGTGTGATTAAAATTTGGTTTAGTTTTTCTTTTAAATTCCAATTTAAAGAACTGGGATTCAACTAATGGTTTTTGCATAAGGTTTATTTTTATCGTGCTCATCATCTATGGGATATATATATATATATATGTGCTAACTGCAGGGAGCTCCCCCTATACTATTTGTCATGCTTGCCCCATTTTCAATTTACTCAAGTGTCATGTGGAATTTAAGGGATCAAATGAAAATGTATTGGTTGATGTAAGTAATCACGGAGCTTTATATTGATTAGCCGTCTACAAAAATTTAATCGGTTCAAATCCTTTAACATTGACTGGTGAAATTTTGTTTCTTGGATGCTTTTTTGCAGTTAGTAGGCCTACCATCTAATACTGCTGAATGCAAACAAACGATCAAAGGGGAGAGACTACGGAATTGCAGAACAAAATTTATGACTTAGGGAGTCATAGTTTCTATCTCTTTGCTTTTTGGGTTTGTGGGTTGCAGGGAGGTTTACATCTTCTCCAGACTACGTAACGAAGCTATCAGGTAAGGTTCCTCTCGATGTAAGTACCACAGACTTTGAGACTATTCTAATGATACGGTTGTGTTATTTTCATAAAGATGTGAGTTTTTATCTCAGCTTTTGTTCCTGGGTGTGTTTGAAGTTGAACGATGCAGCTTTTGATCTTTCAGATGGTGAAATTGTTGATTATGCTTCTTATATACTTATATATACTACTATAGGTTACCAAGATTCGGTGGGGTGAATATGTTTGATAAAAATGAATGGATGAATTGTAGTTTTTGGGCGCTTATAGTTCTGTTATAGATTCAAATTAGTTATGTTTCATTTGGTTAGTAAGCTGCAAATGTGAAGTCAATCATATTTTTAGTTATGTATGCGTTATTCAAGCATATCTTTTTGGCCAAACATTAGAAATTGATTCTGGATATGATGATAAGAATACTATAATTGCTCAAGACACATTTTAGCCCACAGTATTACTAGAGAACCTTCTTCTAAAAATTATAATTCCTTGAATTTTAAAATCTCTATTCTCAATTCAGTAAGTACTATAAGAATACTACTTATTTTCAGTTTTGCAGATTTAGTTCTAATTCTCCTATTTTGATGTCCTTATAAAAAATAAATAACAAAATCTCCTCTTTTGTTTCTGAGCCGGTAATATTCCTAATCCCAATTACATTTGCAATAAAATTAAAGGCGGTTCTTTTTTCAAATGTATAACTTTGGCCTTTGGAATGTTGATGTGTAGATTTGAATTGGAGATGGCAATCCAAGGAAGAAAGATAAGAAGTAGATGCACGAAATGGAGGCTTACAAGCACTAGAGAGGAATATGCCATTCGGTATCGAGGGGTAATGAAACTGCAAAGCAGAAGGCCTTTATATTGCTAAAGAAGGTAAAGATCATAATTATCGATTGTTCTCACTGCAAAATCTATTCAATTTATTGAAAGAGTGATTTACTGTTGCATGCTATTTGAATAATATTCAAATTGTTCGCAACTAATGATGAAAGGCTTGATGATCCCAACAATTTTGTTTTGCATTATGAGTTTATTCAATTAGTTACTACACTCTGTCATTTATATTTATGAGTTTTGTTTTGCAATTTGATTGTTTCTAATCACAGAGGTAAGCAACTGTGTTTAATTTACTCTTTTTTTACAAGGTCACCTTAGAGTATCTGGTTCCAGGGAGCTTCTGGATCTGCAAGTTTTGTAACATGGCCTCCTCTTCTGCAATCCCACCCAAAGAAAAATACGATGTCTTTATTAGTTTCAGAGGTGCAGATACTCGCGAGAATTTTACTAGCCATCTCCATTCTGCTTTGATACGGAGGAAAATCGAGACCTACATAGATTACAGACTTGAGAAAGGACAAGAACTTGAACCCGCCCTTCTAAAAGAAATTGAGCAATCAAAGATCTACGTGATCATTTTCTCTGAAAACTATGCTTCTTCAACATGGTGCTTGAAAGAACTCAATCACATACTCGAATGCAAAGCAAAAGATGAATATGTCATACCAGTCTTCTATGGAATAGATCCATCAGCTGTGCGAAACCAGAAGAGAAGTTATGAGACTGCATTTGCTGAGCATGAACAAAGATTGGGCTTGAGGGAAAAGCTTGACAAGTGGAAGGGAGCTTTGACAAAAGCAGCAAATCTATCAGGGTTTGATCCAACATCAAAAACTTTTAGGTAACTTCTTTTCCGCTTCTAATGATTTTGGTTGATTAACTCCAAATATTGGTAATTAATTACTAACCGTTTGCATGTCCTTGGTCGGTCATTTTTGCTATATATAAATAGGGATGATAGTGATTTAGTTGAGCAAGTGGTGAGCGATGTTTTGGCAAAGTTGAATCGCGAACCCACATGCAATGTACCTGATAATTTGGTTGGAGTCGAAGCCCGCATTTAGTCAATTGTTAAGGAAAAAGGCTTGATGATCCCAACAAGCCCCAAGATGCATCATCTTCCCATCTATGTATATATTTGTATAAATTCCAGGAACAAGAAGATGAATTTTTCCAAAACTTGAAAGTTGAACAAAAACGTCTAATTGATTAAATTTTGTAACAGTTCAGCCGAATGAAATATTGTGTCAATTCGTATTATGTACAGCTTATGATGATGTACAATTTCTTTTTTAAAAATAAGGGCAGTGTGGTAGATGTATAGTTTCTGTTCTCCAGAGTTCAACGTCTCGAGGGGTTTTTTTTATTTCTAAGGTTTAGGGACAGTTCCAGTTTCTTGAAAACCAGGTGCTAGAACTGTAAACTCATAATCAGTAAATATCCAAAATGATAGATCAAAATGTTTGGATTTCTTACAAGTACATGAAGGTAGATCAAAAACATTAAAAATCCACATTCTTATGTAATATATTGACATGTATTTCACATCTGGACAGTGTATATTGATCCATGTATAAATCAATCAGGCTAGCTAGCACCAAATCCACCATAAGTTCTCCAAAAATTATAGTATTGCAACTTGCAATGTGATACTTGAACGTACAGTTAGTACTTTTGTTATACATGTGCCATTATAATTGCTGTATCATGTTAAGTGTTAAGCCGAATGAACTAATTAAAGAGAAAACTGATATGCTAAAAAGAAAATAAGCTAGCAATGTGATTTCGAAAAGAAGCAGTTTCTACAGCTTGGTTCATTTTAGTGTCCTCTATGACACCATCCTAAACTCGAGCAATATATCTGACGCTGGATATAGAGCGAGCTAGCTACCTAGCATGCATTTCTATCCAGAATTGGGAGTACTACTATGTTGGAAATCATAGATGGATATATTTGGATCATGATCGATGTTATAGGACAGATCAATCTTTTGGATTTCTTCTGTATTGTTTGTGTGTTTGATGCTTTGATTGATATGGACTTTGGTGTGCGTATTGTGGAGTTAGATTTGATTCGGTTTTACATTTTGGTTTCAGAGGTTTTGGGGCTTTAAATTTTGCTGTGATTTTGAAACCATGCGAAACCCATATAATTGGGTATTACATGTAATATTTGAGTGCCGTGTTGGGATTAGATCAGTTGATAGATGATTGGGTTGGTTTGGATTATATCTGCTCATGGGTCATTGGCCAAATCGATGCTGGGTTCCAATTGGATAAGTGGTTGAGAGAGTGACAATGTAATGGTATTGTAGAGAGAGATTTTGATCATCGAGTGATGGGTTTGTTCTTTAAAATTATAAGAACTTTGATTGTTTATGTTCTTCGTCTTTGTTTCCTCTCCATCTTGCTCAACTCCTAAGGTATAAGAACTGTATAGGAGCATCTGCTTCCATATTTCTAGGGTACATAAGACTCTTCCATTACTCATCTCTACATGGAACATTTTATTACCTTCAGTCATTGCTTTATGAGTTCTTGCCTGAAAGTATTATTGACATTGTGATTGCTATCAAAACAGTTAGTTCCAGATGCAGCATTCACATACAAGGATGGTCATAAGGAATTTGTGCGGAATGATCATGATGATCTATACCCTATTTACTGGTTACTATTGTCTCTGGTGTCAATATTAACAAGGTATTCTCATTTAGATTCTATAGTCATCGAATTTTAGATAATTTAGTTCATCTTTGTCTGTATTCTGCACATATAGGTAGATGGACCTGGTAAGTTTGAGTTGGTATGTGGAACCCAACATTGGCGGCATCACATTTTGGGGTTTAGGAAGGCTTTTAACCAAGTGCAAGAGGTATATGCTTTATTTTTCTTCTCTATAGTGATATCAAATATATTGTACATATGTTAGTGATGTTACTCTCTCTCTCTCTTCTCTCTCTCTCTCTCTCTCTCTCTCTCTCTCTCTCTCTCTCTCTCTCTCTCTCTCTCTCTCTCTCTCTCTCCATGGCCAAGTCGAAAAACAACAGCAACAACAACAAGGTCTCTTACATTTCAGTCCCTTCTCAGGTAATTAGTTCTCTCTCTGCATCTTCTCTGCAATCTCTCCTCACTTCACCCAAGAAATCAAGAAGTAGTAAAGCTAGGTTCTTGAGCTTCCTCACAAAGTACAAGAGCCCAAGTTTCTGGCTTTTCTTCCTCTTCCTCTTTGGTGTTCTTGGTATGCTCACGTTGGGCTTCAATTTAGAAACTTTGATCTCATATTCTGCTTACCCATGTACCACAAGTCAGTTCCAGGACTTACTCTCCTCAAATGGGCATTTGAGATCACACACGAGTCAGAAAGCTCAGGTCTTTAGTGGTTTGAGCCAATCACTCCCTTTGAAGTTAAAATCAGAAGCAAAGAGTGACAAGGGAAGTGAGTTCTGGAAGCAACCAGATGATCTGGGTTACAAGCCATGTTTGGATTTCAGTCCGGAATATGAGAAAGAGAGTAGGAACAGTGAAGGACAAGACTGAATACCGCATGGTTGTGGTTGCCGGTGGGCTCAACCAGCAGAGAAATCAGAGTGTTGATGTTGTGGTCATATCTAGGATTCTTGTAGCTGCTTTGGTTGTTCCCATTTTGCAAGTCAATGTCATTTGATGAGATGAAAGGTATCTATCTATCTGTCTATTTTCAGCATTTAATTTCTTATTTTATTACTTTATATAGTTGCTAAATTATGCTCAATCACTATAGTTCCTCAAATTCTTTCTATTAATGAGGAAAACTGTGACGACTCGGACCAGAATCAGCAGTTTGATCAGCTATATACGTGAGTTACTGTGTAGTCGCAGCTGTCCGACAGTTATTCGAATCGCCGAACTTGTTAACGACTAAATTATTGGCCAAGAATTGGAGCTGGGTCTCTTCTCAAGAGTCGTTGTACGTGTGATTACGAGTTCGTGGGCGGTTCCGGATAGTTATTTGGACGACCGAGGAATTAATTATGAATATTTGAAGTTTCGACGGAAATGGATTTAAATGGCAGGTTTGTTCGCGACTAAATTATCGGACGAGAATTTGGCTCCGGATCCTTCACAGAAGTTGTTCAGAATTTAATTTCGAGTTCGAAGGAACTTCTGGAGCATGATTTTGAGTTACGGAGTTTAAATTGCGAATTTTTCCGTTTGTTGATTGTTTGGTTGATTTAATTATATGTTGATTGGAACAGTTGACTTTTTATCCGTTTGGCCCATGTGTTTGACTTTAGGTGATATTGGAAGAACATGTCGAGACGAGTTTGTGGCTGCGAGAATTATCGGGATCGGAATCACGACGAGAAAGTTACGTGGGTTTGATGTTCGTCGAAATGGATAAACATGAAGTTTCCTTTTTGGGAAGTATAAATAGTGGACTTACTCCTTTGGGAAAGTCAAGGACTTCAATTAATGGTTTGACCATGTTTGACCGTGGTGAGGAGAGAGAGCTCGACGGCGACTTTGGCTCGCCGGCGGCGAGGAATTTTCCGGCACCCCACGGCTTGAGTTTGGTGTTGTTCTCTTCGTCTCGGGGTCCTCTACTCAACCCCGGCCACCACGCACGGTCAAGCTCACGGAGGAGGAGGAATTTTCCGGCCAAAAATGGAAGAAAACTTTGTGATTCGGGTTCTTGGATTCGGACCGATTCGAGCTGAATTTTTTAGTGGGCTTTGTAGCTCTCATCCTCTTGAAGCTACCATGTAAGTTTGAAGCTCTAATTTTGCTTGAGTTTGGAGAATTTTGGGATTGAAAATATGTGTACAATTTGGTTTATCATGAAATTGGATGTGTTAGAGTGAGAATTGGACTTCGGTGCAGTTGACAAAGTTGCTCAGTTGACAATTTCACGTCCGGCGGCGGTCAACGGTTTGACTCTTTGGACTTTCGACAAGTTGCATGTCATTTGACTCGAAATCGCACCCCGATCGCAGTGGGGAGGTTCATTTTTCGAGTTGAGCGTCTGAACGTAAAGCGAGGTATTGTGGTGTACATATACGGATTTTCGACGTTTCGTCGTATTCGGATTTCGTGTTTCTGAGAACGGTGGTTTATCGTGATTTGGTTTGTATTGTCGAATTATGTTTGTGAGAATTGGACTTTGTGAATATTTAGGGGTTCGTGATCGTTTGTTTGGCGAGGGACATTCCGCCGGATCACGGGTTAACGCGTATCGCGTTACACTAGTCTGTGAGTGGACAAGTTTATATTTTCACAGTTGATTTGCGAGTTCGTGGATTTTATGATTTTCCGTATTTAAATTATACGATGTTGAGATATTTGTTGTTTTCAGAGGTATTGTTATATGTTTATTTGTGATGGCATTATTTACATCGATGTACCAAAGTTGAGAGATTCCTCTGGACCAGAGTTGAGAGATTCCTCTGGGCGGGGTTGAGTGGTCCCCTGCGTTCCGCCAGGGTTGAGTGGTCCCCTGGCCTATCACTGTCAGGTTTGAGCGATTCACCTGACGTCGGGTTTGAGAGGTTGCCCGACAACCTCCGTATATATTTATATGTGTTGTGTTTTCCGAACTCGCACTGTTTTATATTGAGTATGTGTATTAACTGGTGAAAGGCATATGTAATTTTCGTCAACTCACTCTAACGTTTTTATTTGCCTTTCCCCTCGGCTTTTCGGTTTCTGTGCCCAGTTGCAGTTCAGGCTCTGGTGTCGCACGTCGTGGTCGGAGGCATAGTGCTCGAGCTACCTTGATTCCTTCCAGTAGGTTATTGTTCTACCTACTATGGTATACGTATATGATTATGTAGTAGAGGTCGCTCTGAGTTTTCTGTTGTATATGTTATATGATTTTACTCCGGATTTCAGTAAAGTACAGTGATATTTATTGTTTTACTTTACTGTTGATATATTGAGAAATCCGGATGGGATTGGTGCCCACGGTTTGATTTTTGTGGCATAGGATGAAGTGTATTTTCCGCGTGCAGGTAATGGTAATTTCACGTTAGTAACGAAACTCTGCCCAAATTTCGAAATTTTTTGTTGGTTCGTGTTTTCGAAGGGGTTTGATTCCGGTTTAGGCAACTAAACCGGGGTTGGGTCCTTTCAGCTTGGTATTAGAGCATTAGGTTATAGGTTCTGTAGACTTCTGTAGTCGTGTTTACTAAGGGTATTTGAGTTGATACAGCATGACTGGAGTGATGACCCGACTGGCCAGCGGTACTCATCAATACTTCGGGTGTTGTGTGTCCTCAAATATCTGCGATTTCATGATTACGTTCCACTTGTTGTGAACGACATTTTATTCATTAGGATGCCTCCTGACGTGCTTTCCGTGTCGTTTCGGTTGTGGATCCTATTGAGGATCAATCGACGTGTGATTTGCCAGTGAACTGTGGGTTTGGATGAGTATTCCGAGTTCAGTGAACTGTGTGGCACAGTTTGCCTGGTTGTGTGTATGAGCATCTATATGTTGCCTCAGAGCTGAGATTTGTGGTAGTTGATGTTGCCTGAGTCAGATCATTGTATTTGGTGGGCTGATATTGTGTGAGTTCCGGTTGCGACTCCATGGCCTACATTCAGAGTGTTGTTTATACGGTAAAGGTTTATCAGGCTACCCAGCAATCGAATGTGGAGTGTTTACCCACCTGAGGCAGAGATGCATTGTCCACATGTTTGTTTCCGGTTGCACGTGTTATGTGGCTTCAGAGGAAGCAGTGCACGAGGTTCGAGATGAGTTTGAACCTGAGCATCAGAGAGATTCTGATTGTTGTGCCTCGAGACATTCGTGAGGAGCTTAGTGTGCTGCACTCAGTGGCGAGGCTATTGAGAAGGAAAGTTGTACGCGGTTTTCGATGTGATGGTTTGAGGAAAGTGGACTTAGTCGAGGTTTTGATGAGGTTGAGTTCCGACACCTCGAGATCAGTGACTTCATCAGGCTGTGACCTTTTCAATTATGTTGAGGGTCATCAGATCAAGCAGAGGATCCGTTTGGCAATGACGGAGATCACAGTGTAGCGGATTTGCTCCTGTGGCATGAGTTTGGGCGATCGTTGGTGATTCTTTCACGCAGCAGGTGTTGCGGTGATTTGTGTTCGTGGAGCATTTTCAGTTGCTGCTTCGGTGGCTAGGAGGGTCACGTTGCGAGGGAGCGCCCTCAGCCAGCTATGTATGCGGTTCGACAGCTTAGAGTTTACGAGGAGATCCTCATGTTGTTCCTGCAGTCTGATCAATGTACCCTTTTGATGAGTTATTCAGCAAGTCGCAATTGACGTGGGCGACTAGTTGGGCATGTTGGAGTTCGTTCCATGACCTTGTTTGAGGACAGATTTTTCTCCGAGGTTACTGTTGTTCGATATTCATAGTTATTGTATCTGTATCTCCACTTCCGAGGTCTTGGAGAGTGTTGTATCCATCTGGAGGTTGCGAGATCCTTGTTGGAGGTTATATGTTAGCCGCGGATTTACTATAGCTTGATATCGTGGTTTTGGTGTGACTATGAGTATGGACTTACTGACGACGCATATGGTTGTGTTTCGACGACCAGACTTTCCCCGAGATATTGTTTCGTGGTGATGGTCGAGCGGACAATGAAGACGGATTGTGTTGCTTGCTTAGCCTATGATGTGGATACTATGGTTGCTGTGCCCGACATTGTTGATGTTGAGGTCGTTCCCGAGTTTCCAGGTGTGTTTCGGAGGAGTTACCAGGTGTTCTTCCAGTTCGGGAGACCGACTACACTATTGAGCTTGTACCGGGCGCTGGACTCATTTTACCGACGTCTTGTCGTTCGGAGTCAGAGGAGCTGATAGAGCTACAGGTTCGACTCCAGGAGTTGCTGGAGGAGGTTTCAGGAGTTGTCGTGTGATCCCGCGTATTTGCGTGGTGTACTCTTGCATTGTCTGTACGGATGATGGATGGTTCGACGAAATGGTGCACTGAATACCGAAGCCTGATTCGCTTTAGAGGAGAGTGTGTATCCTCCGCTTTGGATTGATGAGTGGTTTGGTCAGCTTGCGAGAGCTTCAGTTTTTTCGAAGATTGATTTCGGGACCGGATACCATCAGTTGAGGTTTGATGAGACAGATGTGGTTTAGACAGTTTTTTTGATCTCGGTGCGGGCATTAGGAGCTTTTGGTCACGCTGTTTGGTTGACCAATGCCTCCGTAGATCGTGTGGTCGTGATGGACCATGTGTTCAGATGATTCTGGACGAGTTGCGGTCATGTTCGTCAGCAACATCCTGATATACTCCAGAGACGTGGACCAGAACCTGAAGCAATTGCGAGCGGTTTTGCGGACTTCGCGAGATGATCAGCTGTTTGTGAAGTTCAGCCAGTGTGAGTTTTGGCCGATTAGCGTGAAGATTTTGAGCTGTGTGATGCTATCCGAATGAGTCGGCGTGGAGCCTGACCAGATTGAAGCCGTGTTGATTTGGGGATTGCGCTACCATGGTACCAGAGATCGGGAGTCTCTTGGGTTTGGCAGGCTATTACTGACGGCTTGTGCAGGATTTTCCCGGATTGCCACTCTACTTTCCGGATTGACGAAGAAGTGTCTAGTTCGAGTGGTTCGATGCACGCGAGGAGAGTTACATACTCCTGCAGAACGGTTGACCGTTGTATCGGTTTTGACCTTACCTGACGACCGTAATGAGTTCGTGGGTTATGGCGTTCCATCGAGGTTTGGATTTGGTTATGTTTTGATATTGTGTAGCAGAGCGGTGGCTCTTGGTTTCAGGCAGTGGAAACCTTATGTGGCTACATATCCTATGTATGATTTGGGTGTAACTGTTCTTATGTTAGCATCGAAGAGTTCGAGACACTGCAGCTATAGCGTGCAGCGCAGTGTAGGACGTACACTGATCACTTGAGTTTAATCCATTTGCATTTTCAGCCAGATTTGGGCTTGAGGCAGTGTAGATGGATGGGGTCGACTAACGACTATGGCTGCACCTTTGAGCTTGTTCGGGAAAGGCTAGATATTGTACCTTGACCATCCATCTGGGATGTTGTTGCTGATACGCTCAGTTCAGTGTTTCATGTGTGCGTGTGGCTCGAGTTTCCGTATTAGCCGAGTTGCGAGCTATGGGAGCTGTGTTCGAGTGTGATGATGTGAAGCTCATTGTTTTGCGCGCATTTGGCGCTAGTGGTGCGGAGATGTGTCTGATACTCCGAGTTTACTACTCGTGACGCAACATGAAGAGCAATGTAGCAGCTTATGTGTATAGAAGCCACATTTGTCGACTGGCGATGGCTAGGAGGCAGAGATTTGCCGAGATGTGTCGGCCATTTGAGATTTCCGGTTAGACGTGGCGTTTGTTGCTGTGATTGTGTGTGTTTGTATGCACTTTGGTTTGTGATACCAGTTGTTTGGCCATTGTGGATTATTGACGAATTCAGTACATTTCCTTGTACTTTCGAAGACGATTTCAGTGGCAAGCTGTCATGGCTGTATTTGATGGAGGTTGTCCATCTACGTGGCGTACCTGTGTCCCAGTTCGCTGATCGAGATAATCAGCTACAACAAAGTGTTGACGAGCTTTGCAGCGAGCATTGGGGACCAGATTACGGTTTGGTACCAGTTTTTATCCTCGGATTGGTGGGCGATCTTTTAGGACTATTCAGACCTTGGAGGGCATGTTGTGGACCTCGGTATTGCAGTTCCGGAGGATTCGGGACTAGCAGTTTCTCTTGTTTGAGGTTGCTTGCGGTACCAGTTTGTTGACCACAATGAATTGACGTTGTTTGATGTCGATTTGAGGTACGATGTTGTACTCCATAGTGTTGGAGTGAGTTTGTTTTAAGTTTGAGTTGATGTTTGATTCTGATTTTGAGGAATGTGTTACCACAGACTGTCAGGTTAGCGGAAATGGGTTGATTATTGCCCGAGTTCGATGTTTGAGCTATGCTGATATGAGTGTGTGAGTTATATTAATGTGTGAACTGAGTTGTAAATTGGCACGTTGTTTTGATTTGTATGTGGCCATAGGCGAGTTTGTGTTTTGCCGTGTAGTTCGGCACCGCCTATAGTGTTGGCTTTTGTGTGTGTGTTGTGTTCCGTGTGGCGGAACTGTGTTTCAGGTTTGCTACGTGTTGTGTACCGATCTGTTCCTTATGCAGGAACACTTGGCTATTGTGTAGTGCCAGTTCAGATTTATGATTCGTGGGTACAGAGATTTCAGCACGGAGTTATCTCCAATCGTGGAGTCTGTTGTCAGAGTCGTTCAATTGAGGTTACCACTGGGCAGTTGAGCAGTATGCAGAGGCAGTGCTCCTACTTTTAGCCAACAGACTTGGAAATTTCGAGGTCGAAATTTTTTTAAGGGTGGTGGATTTGTGACGACCCGGACCAGAATCAGCAGTTTGATCAGATATATACGTGAGTTACTGCGTAGTCGCAGCTGTCCGACAGTTATTCAAATCGCCGAACTTGTTAACGACTAAATTATTGGTCGAGAATTGGAGCTGGGTCTCTTCTCGAGAGTCGTTGTACGTGTGATTATGAGTTCGTGGGCGGTTCCGGATCGTTATTTGGACGACCGAGGAATTAATTATGAATATTTGAAGTTTCGACGGAAATGGATTTAAATGGCAGGTTTGTTCGCGACTAAATTATCGCACGAGAATTTGGCTCCGGATCCTTCACAGAAGTTGTTCAGAATTTAATTTCGAGTTCGTAGGAACTTCCGGAGCATGATTTTGAGTTACGGAGTTTAAGTTGCAAATTTTTCCGTTTGTTGATTGTTTGGTTGATTTAATTATATGTTGATTGGAACAGTTGACTTTTTATCCGTTTGGCCCATGTGTTTGACTTTAGGTGATATTGGAAGAACATATCGAGACGAGTTTGTGGCTGCGAGAATTATCGGGATCGGAATCACGACGAGAAAGTTACGTGGGTTTGATGTTCGTCGAAATGGATAAACATGAAGTTTCCTTTTTGGGAAGTATAAATAGTGGACTTACTCCTTTGGGAAAGTCAAGGACTTCAATTAATGGTTTGACCACGTTTGACCGTGGTGAGGAGAGAGAGCTCGACGGCGACTTTGGCTCGCCGGCGGCGAGGAATTTTCCGGCACCCCACGGCTTGAGTTTGGTGTTGTTCTCTTCATCTCGGGGTCCTCTACTCAACCCCGGCCACCACGCACGGCCAAGCTCACGGAGGAGGAGGAATTTTCCGGCCAAAAATGGAAGAAAACGTTGTGATTCGGGTTCTTGGATTCGGACCGATTCGAGCTGAATTTTTAGTGGGCTTTGTAGCTCTCATCCTCTTGAAGCTACCATGTAAGTTTGAAGCTCTAATTTTGCTTGAGTTTGGAGAATTTTGGGATTGAAAATTTGTGTACAATTTGGTTTATCATGAAATTGGATGTGTTAGAATGAGAATTGGACTTCGGTGCAGTTGACAAAGTTGCTCAGTGGACAATTTGGAGTGGAATTGGTGTCGCTCCGCCGTGAAATTTCACGTCCTGCGGCGGTCAACGGTCAACGGTTTGACTTTTTAGACTTTCGACAAGTTGCATGTCATTTGACTCGAAATGGCGCCCCGATCGCAGTGGGGAGGTTCGTTTTTCGAGTTGAGCGTCTGAACGTAAAGCGAGGTATTGTGGTGTACATATACGGATTTTCGACGTTTCCTCGTATTCGGATTTCGTGTTTCCGATAACGTTGGTTTATCGTGATTTGGTTTGTATTGTCGAATTATGTTTGTGAGAATTGGACTTTGTGAATATTCAGGGGTTCGTGATCGTTTGTTTGGCGAGAGACATTCCGCCGGATCACCGGTTAACGCGTATCGCGTTACACTAGTCTGTGAGTGGACAAGTTTATATTTTCACAGTTGATTTGCGAGTTCGTGGATTTTATTATTTTCCGTATTTAAATTATACGATGTTGAGATATATGTTGTTTTCGGAGGTATTGTTATATGTTTATTTGTGATGGCATTATTTACATCGATGTACCAGAGTTGAGAGATTCCTCTGGACCAGAGTTGAGAGATTCCTCTGGGCGGGGTTGAGTGGTCCCCTGCGTGCCGCCAGGGTTGAGTGGTCCCCTGGCCTATCACTGTCAGGTTTGAGCGATTCACCTGACGTCGGGTTTGAGAGGTCGCCCGACAACCTCCGTATATATTTATATGTGTTGTGTTTTCCGAACTCGCACTGTTTTATATTGAGTATGTGTATTAACTGGTGAAAGGCATATGTTATTTTCGTCCACTCACTCTAACGTTTTTATTTGCCTTTCCCCCGGGCTTTTCGGTTTCCGTGCCCAGTTGCAGTTCAGGCTCTGGTATCGCACGTCGTGGTCGGAGGCATAGTGCTCGAGCTACCTTGATTCCTTCCAGTAGGTTATTGTTCTACCTACTGTGGTATACGTATATGATTATGTAGTAGAGGTCGCTCTGAGTTTTCTGTTGTATATGTTATATGATTTTACTCCGGATTTCATTAAAGTACAGTGATATTTATTGTTTTACTTTACTGTTGATATATTGAGAAATCCGGATGGGATTGGTGCCCACGGTTTGATTTTTGTGGCATAGGATGAAGTGTATTTTTCGCGTGCAGGTAATGGTAATTTCACGTTAGTAACGAAACTCTGCCCAAATTTCGAAATTTTTTTGTTGGTTCGTGTTTTCGAAGGGGTTTGATTACGGTTTAGTCAACTAAACCGGGGTTGGATCCTTTCAAAAACGGCTTCCTGATATAGTTATAAGTGTTGTATGTATGTGAAAGGACCCAACCCCGATTTAGTTCCCTAAATCGGAATCAAACCCTTTCGAAAACACGAACAAACAAAAACTTTTCGAAATTTGGGCAGAGTTTCGTTACTAACGTTGAATTACCATTACCTGCACGCGGAAAATACACTTCATCCTATGCCACAAAAAACAAACCGTGGGCACCAATCCCATCCGGATTTCTCAACATCAATATAATCAACAAACAGTAAACATACTGTACTATATATATGTATATTCGAGAAAATCCGTATAAAAAAGTATCGGAATGTATCAGAGCGACCTCTAGTGTAAAATATATACAACATGTACATCAGTAGGTGAAACTGAAACCTACTGGAAAACACAGGTGACTCTGATCACTAGCCTCCAACCGCGACGTGAAAACACTAAACCTGAACTGCAACTGGGCACAGAAACCGAAAAGCCCAGGGGAAAGACAATAAACACGTTAGAGTGAGTGGACGAAAATAAATGTCTTTCACCAAGTAATATATACGTATAAAATCATATGCGAGTCAGATGTATAAGTAAAGAAATGGTACACGAGGGAGACTCCAACTCCTCACGCGTACAGAGCATGCAACATAAAATCGCGGAATCACTCATGGACTACCACGCAATAGCACAGTCTGAATCACGGGATCCCAGACCCACACGTGATTCCTAGCCAGAAAGGCCTCGGGTCAGGATATCTGTCCTTCCCGGAGCGTACTCGGGGATCAGCCGAGAAGCCAAGGTGTATCGATACAACAACATATACTGAGACTGTACTCTGTGTAAACCAAATCATAAATCTTTTCTATGCACATGCTTAAAACATAATATGTACGTATATGTATATATTCGTATACGTATATTCGTATAAGCATAATCGTAAAACACATGCTCGTAAAATCATAATCAATCTGCATGCTCAAGTTCATAAATCATAAATAAAGACTCACAATCTATCCGTGAAAATAAAGTGTCCACTCACAGACTCTCGAAACGCGCACACGCTCTACACTCGTGGTCCGGCGGAAGATCCCTCGCCTGAAGCACGATCACGATCCAGATCTCGATCACGATCTCCTGAATATTCACAAAACATAACTGATCAATTTCGTAATCCACAACACTGTACTGATGCACGGAAACCAACTGTTCCCGGAAATACGAAATGCGGTGCAAAATGAATTACGGAAATCCCGAAATCCCCACTCGAAATCTCGACTGAAAATCGGCTAACCAAATCAACCCGAAAACCTCCGTATGATAACCAGGGCGTGATTACGAGAAAAATGACACTAATTACATCGAAATCTGAAAAGTTGACTTTTTCCCCCACCGTTGACCGCCGCCGCCGGCGGCGGCGCGCCGTCAACGGAGGAATCACACGGCCAAACTCTCCAGTTCCCTAGGTCTCATCAAGGCGAGCAACATCCATAACTAACACAAGGCTCAATTCAAACCGGAACTACCTCAACCGACAAAAATCCGATCAAAATTTCCAACTCCGGCAACCCATTCGGGTTCACCGGAAAACTCCACCAACCATCAATCAAAACACATAGGAAGCTTCCTTGGGGCAAGGCGAGTCAAAGCCCTCACCCCTCCGCCTCCAATACTCACCGGAAAACCTTCCCCCGTCGAGGACGATTTCCGGCGAACTAACCCGAATCAGGTTCAACCCATACCTCACCAATTCTTCTCAAACCACACACCATCACATTCGAAATCTCAAGGGGAAGCGAATAGTACCTGTCCCGTGGTGGATGGTGACAAGAATCCGGTCGCCGGAGGTGAAGGCCGAAACGGGAAAGTCACACTTTCTCTGGTCAATGGTCAAACTTTCCAAAACGGGAAAGTCCACGATGGTTAAAGCAAATTCGTGTTTTTGCGACTATTTCTCGACTATTTTTCAACTTTTCGATATTTATACTTGTCCCTCGGGTCAATCAAAGGTCCGGAATGAATATACGATGTGATTCGGATAAGCTCGAAACAATCAGATAAACTCGTCGGAATCCGAAACTTCAAATAATCATAAAATATTCCTCGGTTATCGGAAAAATCTTCCGGAACCGCCCTCGAGCTCGAAATCACGTACTCTACAACTTCCGTGAAGACACTCAACTCAAATTCTCGACTGAAAACATAGTCGCGAATCGAATCGACAAACCACATAATATCGTAAAACTACGACTATATCCAAATCTCGAGAATCGTGCCAAACACACATCTGATTCTGGTTCGGGTCGTCACAATTCTACCCCCCTTAAAGAAATTTCGACCTCGAAATTTACGTACCTGTCATGTGAACAGATGAGGATACTGCTCCCGCATACGCTGCTCAGTCTCCCAGGTGGCCTCCTCCACTGAATGGTTCTGCCACAAGACCTTCACCAGCGGAATCACACGGTGCCTCAACTCCTGCTCACGACGATCGAGAATCTGCACTGGCTCCTCAACATACGATAAGTCCTCTCTGATCGGCAACTGCTGTGGGGCTATCACATGTGAAGGATCTGAGATGTACTTCCGCAACATCGAAACATGGAAGACATCATGTACACGAGCCATCTCTGTCGGTAACTCGAGTCTATAAGCAACAGCTCCAACCCTCTCCGTAATCTCATATGGACCAACGTATCGCGGCCGAAGCTTGCCACGCTTCCCGAAACGCACTACTCCCCTCCACGGAGATAGTTTCAGGAAGACCCAATCACCAACCTCGAACTCTAAGCTCTTCCTCCTCACATCCGCGTAACTCTTCTGCCGATCCTGCGCAATCTTCAGTCGATCCCGAATAATCTGAATGTCTTCCATCGTGGTTTTCACCAAATCAGGACCAATAAGCCAACGCTCGCCCACCTCACTCCAACATAATGGAGTGCGACACTGCTTCCCGTACAGAGCCTCGTACGGTGCCATCTCAATACTGGCCTGATAGCTGTTGTTGTAGGTGAACTCAATCAAGTGCAACTGCTGATCCCAGTTTCCACGAAACTGCAACACACACGATCTCAGCATATCCTCAAGAGTCTGAATGGTCCGCTCGGACTGCCCGTTAGTCTGAGGATGAAAAGCTGTACTAAACCGTAATCTCGTACCCAACGCTCGCTGTAAAGCCTGCCAAAACTCAGAGGTGAACTGACTATCACGGTCAGAAACAATGGATACAGGCACCCCATGCAAGCGAACAATCTCGGATAAGTACAACTTGGCCAACCTGCCCACTGAAATCTTCCCTGGAAGTGCAAGAAAGTGTGCGGATTTCGTCAATCGATCAACGATAACCCAAATGCCAGTGTTGCCTGCCGAAGTACGCGGCAACTGATAGACGAAATCCATCGTAATGTGCTCCCACTTCCAAACTGGAATCTCAAGTGGTTGTAGTTTCCCTGCAGGTTTCTGCCTCTCCGCCTTCACCTGCTGACAAATCAAACACCGACTCACGTACGCGGCAATCTCCCGCTTCATGTTGCGCCACCAATAATACGCTCGAAGTGTACGAAACATCTTCGTACCTCCGGGATGCATCGCGTACGCTGAACTGTGGGCCTCATCCAGAATTTCCTTTTTCAAATCCTCGTCCATGGGTACACATAATCTGCCCCTGAACAACAACGTACCGTCGTCGCTCAATCGGAACTCTGTAGGCACACCATTCCGAATCATGGTCTTCTTGCCTAACAGGTAAGGATCTGAATCATGTGCCTCCCGCACCTGATCAACCAATACGGGTCGTACCTGAAAGCTAGCCAACAAGGCTCCATCATCATCATAACCAAACACAGCACCCGTAGCCCGTAGCTCGGCTAACATCGATACTCTGGCCACATACATGTGAAACAACGAGGCTCCCGATTTCCGGCTAAGTGCGTCCGTTACAACGTTGGCCTTCCCTGGATGGTACTCAAACGTACAATCATAATCATTGATCAACTCCATCCATCGGCGCTGCCTCATGTTTAGATCCGGCTGTGTCCGCAAGTAAGTGAGACTCTTGTGGTCAGTGAAAATCTTACACTGAGCACCATACAGATAATGTCTCCAACTCTTCAACGCTAAAACAATAGCGGCTAACTCCAAATCATGCGTCGGATAATTGGCCTCATGCGGTTTCAGCTGCCTGGAACCATATGCCACGACTCTACCATGCTGCATCAATACACAGCCAAGTCCCAACTTCGACGCATCGCTGTACACAACAAACTCACCACTGTCGTCTGGCAATGTCAGAACCGGTGCGGTAGTCAATCTCTCCTTCAGGAGCAAATAACTCTCCTCGCACGCATCAGACCACTCAAACTTGACGCCCTTCTTCGTCAACCTAGTCAGTGGTGTAGCTATCCGGGAGAAATCCTGTACAAACCGTCGGTAATAGCCTGCTAACCCCAAGAAACTCCGGATCTGCGGCACAGTAGTGGGTCGACTCCAATTCAGCACGGCCTCGATCTTGTCAGGATCAACACTAACTCCCTCGGCCGAAATCACGTGGCCCAGAAACTTCACACTATCCAACCAGAACTCACACTTGCTAAACTTCGCGAACAACTGATGATCCCGCAAAGTCCGCAACACCGCTCGCAAGTGCTTCTTGTGCTGGCCCACACTCCTCGAATATATCAAAATATCATCAATGAATACAATCACGAACTTGTTAAGGAATCGTCGAAACACCCGATTCATCAAGTCCATGAAAGCTGCGGGGGCGTTGGTCAACCCAAACGGCATAACTAAAAACTCATAGTGCCCATACCGCGTCCTAAATGCTGTCCTGGCAACATCTGAATCCCGGATCCTCAACTGATGATATCCGGATCGAAGGTCAATCTTCGAAAAGACTGCCGCTCCCTTCAACTGATCAAACAAGTCGTCAATCCGTGGCAACGGATACTTGTTCCTCACTGTAATCTGATTCAGCTTCCGATAGTCGATGCACAAACGCATGGACCCGTCCTTCTTTCGCACAAACAACACCGGAGCACCCCACGGAGAAACACTCGGTCGAATGAATCCCTTCTCCAACAACTCCTGAAGCTGAATCTGCAACTCCTTCAACTCTGCAGGTGCCATCCGGTACGGTGTCTGGGAAATCGGTCCAGTACCCGGCAATAACTCAATGGTAAAATCAATTTCCCGCATAGGGGGTATACCAGGTAACTCTGCTGGAAACACATCCGGAAACTCAGACATAACCTCAATACCACCAAGATCCGGCACTGCAGCTGTAGTGTCCACAACATGGGCTAAGTAAGCAACACAACCCTTCTTCATCAACCGATCCGCCCTCATCGCGGAAATCAAACATGGTAGGGAAGTGTTCTTCTCGCCACGAAACAGTATCTCAGGCAACCCTGGTCGTCGAAATGCGACCTCCTTCCTGTGGCAATCAAACATAGCCCAGTGCGACTCCAAAAAGTCCATACCCAATATCAGATCAAAATCCACAATATCAAGCAATAACAGATCTGCGGCTAAGCCATGGCCATCAACAAACACCTCACAATCTCGGTAAACCCAACCGATGCTCACAACCTCACCTGACGGATACAACACTCTCCACAACCCCGGAAGTGGAGATGCAGGTACCGTAGCCAATGATGACAATCTAAATGATATGAATGAATGTGTGGCACCTGGATCTAACAATGCAACTACTGGAATACCAAAAACATGTAACGTACTGATAACGACCTCCGGTGATGCTCTGCCCTCACGCATAGTCATAGCATGAACTCTCACCTGTCCGGCTGGTCGTCCTCGCTGGGGCTGTCCCTGTTGTCGGCCCTGACCTGCAAACTGTGCTGGTCGAGCTCCCGTAGTGGCACCTCGCTCAACTCCGGAACTCTGAGCTGCCTGTCTACCAGTATCATACGACTGAGGACACTCTCTCGAATAGTGACCCACCTGGCCACAACTGTAACATGTGACAGTACCCCGCTGACATGGTCCAACATGATACCTATTGCACAGGTTGCACAACGGATACTCCCTCGGTGTAGCAGGTGTGCGAAAAAGTCGTCGAGGATAACTAGAACCGCTGGAATCCCCACTAGCCTGTGGTCGCTGCGGTCGATCTCTCCTCCCTCTCTGTCTCCACCTAGATACACTAGCTGGTGGTCGATATGATCCACCACCTGAGGATGAAGCTGAACCGGAAGTATCGGAACTCTGCCTCTTCGAAGGCCCCTGACTCGGTTCACCTTCCTCAAATCGTCTCGGCTGGTACCTCTGCCGCTGTCTCTCCTGCTCAATATCCTCACCTCGGAGAGCTGCACTGACAAACTCATCAAAGTTGTTCCTCGGCATCGTAGTCAACGTCGCCTTGATGTTCAGATTTAATCCCAGCTCAAACCTGCGACACATGGCTTCCTCTGTAGCCACCATATCCCGCGCAAAACGAGACAAACGAGTAAACCGATCCCGGTACTCAAGTACAGACAAACTTCCCTGCCTCAAGTTCGTGAACTCCTCGTACTTGCGCTGCTGGGTAGCCTGATTAAAATACCTCCGCATAAACAGATCACGAAACAATGTCCACGGAGTATCCACAGGAACTCTGTCAGTGCTGACCCACCAAAAGTATGCATCACCCTCAAGTAAACCAACTGCGGCTACTGTCATCTACTCAGGTGTAAACTGCAGACGCTCACAAACCCGCTCAATCTGAACCAACCATGCCTCGCATATCTCTGGATCAACTGAACCCGAAAACACAGTAGCACCCGCAGTGCGAGCCTTGACCACAGGGTCAAAACGCTCTTCCAAACGCAGCACTCGCATCAGCAAGTCACGCGTTCGGCGATCCTCATCAGGATCATCATCCCGATCAACACGGGCACCACGTCGAGGAGGCATCCTACTGATACAAGACAAACATTAGGCACTAGCAGAAAGAACGTAATCATGAAACCGCAGATATTTGAGGACATACAACACCCGAAGTATTGATGAGTACCGCTGGCCAGTCGGGTCATCACTCCAGTCATGCTGTATCAACTCAAATACCCTAAGCGTCACAACTACAAGAGTCTACAGAATCTGACAACCTAATGCTCTGATACCAAACTGAAAGGACCCAACCCCGATTTAGTTCCCTAAATCGGAATCAAACCCTTTCGAAAACACGAACCAACAAAAACTTTTCGAAATTTGGGCAGAGTTTCGTTACTAACGTTGAATTACCATTACCCGCACGCGGAAAATACACTTCATCCTATGCCACAAAAAACAAACAGTGGGCACCAATCCCATCCGGATTTCTCAACATCAATATAATCAACAAACAGTAAACATACCGTACTATATATATGTATATCCGAGAAAATCCGTATAAACAAGTATCGGAATGTATCAGAGCGACCTCTAGTGTAAAATATATACAACATGTACATCAGTAGGTGAAACTGAAACCTACTGGAAAACACAGGTGACTCTGATCACTAGCCTCCAACCGCGACGTGAAAACACCAAACCTGAACTGCAACTGGGCACGGAAACCGAAAAGCCCAGGGGAAAGACAATAAACACGTTAGAGTGAGTGGATGAAAATAAATGTCTTTCACCAAGTAATATATACGTATAAAATCATATGCGAGTCAGATGTATAAGTAAAGAAATGGTACACGAGGGAGACTCCAACTCCTCACGCGTACAGAGCATGCAACATAAAATCGTGGAATCACTCATGGACTACCACGCGATAGCACAGTCTGAATCACGGGATCCCAGACCCACACGTGATTCCTAGCCAGAAAGGCCTCGGGTCAGGATATCTGTCCTTCCCGGAGCGTACTCGGGGATCAGCCGAGAAGCCAAGGTGTATCGATACAACAACATATACTGAGACTGTACTCTGTGTAAACCAAATCATAAATCTTTTCTATGCACATGCTTAAAACATAATATGTACGTATATGTATATATTCGTATACGTATATTCGTATAAGCATAATCGTAAAACACATGCTCGTAAAATCATAATCAATCTGCATGCTCAAGTTCATAAATCATAAATAAAGACTCGCAATCTATCCGTGAAAATAAAGTGTCCACTCACAGACTCTCGAAACGCGCACACGCTCTACACTCGTGGTCCGGCGGAAGATCCCTCGCCTGAAGCACGATCACGATCCAGATCTCGATCACGATCTCCTGAATATTCACAAAACATAACTGATCAATTTCGTAATCCACAACACTGTACTGATGCACGGAAACCAACCGTTCCCGGAAATACGAAATGCGGTGCAAAATGAATTACGGAAATCCCGAAATCCCCACTCGAAATCTCGACTGAAAATCGGCTAACCAAATCAACCCGAAAACCTCCTTATGATAACCAGGGCGTGATTACGAGAAAAGTGACACTAATTACATCGAAATCTGAAAAGTTGACTTTTTCCTCCACCGTTGACCGCCGTTGACCGCCGCCGCCGCCGGCGGCGCGCCGTCAACGGAGGAATCACACGGCCAAACTCTCCAGTTCCCTAGGTCTCATCAAGGCGAGCAACATCCATAACTAACACAAGGCTCAATTCAAACCTGAACTACCTTAACCGACAAAAATCCGATCAAAATTTCCAACTCCGGCAACCCATTCGGGTTCACCGGAAAACTCCACCAACCATCAATCAAAACACATAGGAAGCTTCCTTGGGGCAAGGCGAGTCGAAGCCCTCACCCCTCCGCCTCCAATACTCACCGGAAAACCTTCCCCCGTCGAGGACGATTTCCGGCGAACTAACCCGAATCGGGTTCAACCCATACCTCACCAATTCTTCTCAAACCACACACCATCACATTCGAAATCTCAAGGGGAAGCGAATA
Organism: Geum urbanum; assembly: GCA_946800695.1. NCBI lineage: Eukaryota > Viridiplantae > Streptophyta > Magnoliopsida > Rosales > Rosaceae > Geum > Geum urbanum. Next base: position 69,589 of record OX327008.1, on the reverse strand, counting down.
GTACCTGTCCCGTGGTGGATGGTGACCGGAATCAGGTCGCCGGAGGTGAAGGCCGAAACGGGAAAGTCACACTTTCTCTGGTCAATGGTCAAACTTTCCAAAACGGGAAAGTCCACGATGGTTAAAGCAAATTCGTGTTTTTGCGACTATTTTTCGACTTTTCGATATTTATACTTGTCCCTCGGGTCAATCAACGGTCCGGAATGAATATACGATGTGATTCGGATAAGCTCGAAACAATCGGATAAACTCGTCGGAATCTGAAACTTCAAATAATCATAAAATATTCCTCGGTTATCGGAAAAATCTTCCGGAACCGCCCTCGAGCTCGAAATCACGTACTCTACAACTTCCGTGAAGACACTCAACTCAAATTCTCGACTGAAAACATAGTCGCGAATCGAATCGACAAACCACACAATATCGTAAAACTACGACTACATCCAAATCTCGAGAATCGTGCCAAACACACATTTGATTCTGGTTCGGGTCGTCACAGTATGGCCCTATGACACTGACTATTGTTTTCTTTTATGTGAATGATGATGAATGCAGTGAATTTTCTGATATATTTTATATGGAGCACTTCAAGAAAGTTCTCGCTGATGATGTTCACATAGTTTCTTCACTTCCATCAACACATATAATGACAAGGCTGGTGGAGCAAAAACGGACTCCTCTTCATGCTATCAAAACAGTTAGTTCCTGACGCAACATTTACATACAGGGATAGTCAGAAGGAATTTGTGTGGAATGATCATGATGATCTATAGCCCTATTTACTGGTTACTATTGGCTCTAGTGTCAATATTAACAAGGTATTCTCATTTAGATTCTATAGTCATCAAATTTCAGGTATTTTAGCTCATCTTTCTCTGTATTCTGCACATATAGGTAGATGGACCTGGTAAGTTTGAGTTGGTATGCGGCAACATTGATTGTGAAGGTCCATCTACCTATAAGTTTGAAGTTCAGCGTTAAAATTATTTCCACCCGCGCCTCGCGCACGGGCTTCCCTCCTAGTCTTAAACAATTCCTATTCATAGTCAACAACAATCTTTGCTGGGAGAGCTCACTAATCACAAGAAATTCACAAAACCTATCGTTCATATTCATTGATTGGTTTGCACACTGTTCGAGCGCAAAATATCTCTCGCGGAGAGATCCTTCCGCGAAGCATTTTCTTTTAACAGGTTCGGATAGCTTTAATCGCAGGTACCGGTTTATCCTATATCGTGTGCTTCGTATGCTGGCGTGCCACCGTTCTTCAACCGAATATGGACTGTTTACAGCCGTCTGACTTCTATATAAAGCGATTTAGACAGGGAGAGCACCAACCCCGCCTGAATAGGTCCTTCTTGCCTAGTAACCTAGGACTTTTGGATATGTGTCTCTTAGCAGAGCCTTTGAAATTGATATCTCACACTCCCTTATCAGTGCAAAGCAGAGCAACTTCTTTGACGATGTGTATTGAGAACACTTGCTTCCTTAGAGTATCCAAACTCTCACTCGACAGGTGACAAGCCCTTCAACTTTCTAGTAGCAAATTGCTTCCTTGGGATCGCAACACTCTCACTCGATAGGTGACAAGCACGTTGACCTTCGGGCTGCAATGGAGATAGAATCTCGAAGACGAGATGTTTGTCTAGGTGTACTTGTGTATAGCAAATGTATGTATTTGATCGGGGACCTCTTCCACAAAGCTCTTACTCTCCTTATATACTCGCTTATCAGCAGTCATTCAATTCTATTAAACTTCCTCTGTTCTTGCTCATAGAATCCCAATATAACTCTGAAACCAGCATACGGGTTGTTAATCCTTATAGATATTCAATACTATCACAACTCTCTTATCAGAGAAACCTATCTAAGATAAAACAGATATGATAGACATCCAAGCCGCATGGAATCAGCTATCTAATGAATCACAGTTCTAACTGAACTCTATTTCCTGCACTTGGCCGCTCGCCAAGCTTTCTATAATTCACGGGCCGCTCGCCAAGACTTCAGCCATTCAAGCCCAATATAAAATATTTATTTTAGGCCCAAGCATTGCCCATCAAGTCTTGAACTTGAATTACCTAAACAAGTGAAAAGACTTGAATATTACCCGACTAACGCGCTGTTAAATCAAACGGTAACATAACACCTAAGCGCCACGTTGCACGACTTCTCCAAAGAGTTGCATCACTCGGCTGACGTAATATAAAAGCACCATTCTGCATCAACAAAATCTCATTCCCCAACGAGACCTTTTCACTTGCCCTGATCCTGTACTCTCAATCTTTTCAATCAAAAGCTAAGACCTTTCCTTTTCGCCGCCGTTCATCTTCTCCAACCTAGAAAAATGCCTCATCGCAAAGACACACTACCACATTAAGTACCATTATCGGCGATTTTTTAAAAAACAAGGCCGGCGACCGGGAAAGTCACCGGCAATGGTCACTATTGCCGGCGACGGAGCAAAGTCGCCGGCAAAAGTCCCAAAAATCGCCGGAAATGTAAAAAATCATTACCGCAATGTTTGCTCAACCATTGCCGGCAATTTTCCGGCCGGAATTTCGCCGGCAATGGTTGAGCAAACATTGCCGGCGACGGAATAGGTCGCCGGTAATGATTTTTTACATTTCCGGCGATTTTTGGCCGGAATTTCGCCGGCAATGACTCCATTGCCGGCGATTTAAAGAATCGCCGACAATACCTCTTATATCAGATGCAGATCGCAGCAGCTCATTCATTTGGATTGAAAAAAATCCGGTGAAATCGAAAGAAGGAAAACGCTCTGAAATCTTTGGGTATTGTCAAAAGGCATCGAAAATCCGCTCGGGAATTGAAGCTATATACGTAGCTATATATAGGTACGTATATACGTATGTATATATATGTGTGTTGATTTAATTAGATCGATATATATATATATGCATGTGTTGATTTAGAGTTGAGATATCGATTATTGGTTTGATACTCAAATTAATAGAGTGGATATATTGTTGATTTCGAGTGATTGACTGTTGATTTTGAGTGGATTTGAGATTATTTCGATGAAAATAAGTTAATTTGTGTATATATATATGTATGGATATAAAATGATTTTGTGAATATTAATTGTACGTTAATATGTCTATATATATACAGGCATATGTTAATTTGTAATTGTGAATTGTTGGTATATATATATATTAATTTATATATATATATTAATTAATCGGATGAATTCGAATGTAATTAATAATGATTTATTAATTAATTAGTAGTGAATGTGTATATATATATATATATTTATAGTACGTAATATTGTTAGAATTTTCAGGATGGATAAGAGTTGGATGAGTCTCGAAAGATGGGATGTGAGATATCACCAGGGAATTAGGAGTTTTGTGAATTTTGTGAAGGCTAATTGTGGAGACACTACACTTCATTATTGCCCGTGTAAAGAATGTAAGTGTCGCAGCGATCGATTTCGTTTTCCCATTGATAAAGTCCAGAAGCACCTGAGTAAATACGGGTTTTGGGATAAGTACACTTGTTGGATTTATCAGGGTGAAACATCGTTAGCGGGTCCACATGATCATGGACAATTTGGTGAGAGGGCCAGTCCATGCTATGATCATGGACATTTTGCTGAGAGGGGCAGTCCATCCTATGATCCAACATCGATGTTAATAAATGATATGTTTCCTCATGAGAGCGGTGTATTTGCTGATCAAGCACCAAATGTCCCTCCCATCGTGCAGGGTTTCCTCCATATTGAGCCAGTCGAGCCATTACCTGGAGCTCATGTCAACACAAGCGGTATGAACAAGTACAACAACCTGATTGCATTGCAACAGACTCCGTTGTACGACGGTTGTAGTAAGACTGTTCTTAAAAGTGTCATGGGAGTGATGCAGCTCAAAATGGAGAACAAAATGTTTGTCAAAGCTGTTGATTCTTGGCTGAAGTAGACTGCTTCGCTACTGCCACCCGGTCATCGTCTTCCTACCACTCATCATAAGGTGCGACATATCCTGAAAGATCTTGGGCTTTCCTACATCAAAATCCATGCATGCAGATATGATTGTATTCTGTTCTGGGGAAAAGATCTTGAAGACCTTGAAGCCTGCCCGGTATGTTTTACAGAAAGGTATAAGTTGACTCATGCAGGCAACAAGAAAGCTGTGAAGATACTTCGATATTTCCCGCTTATTGATAGGCTGGAGCGGTTGTTCATGTGTGCTTTCACGGCCGAAGCTATGAGATGGTGAGCTGAGAGGAATTTGCCTGACGATGACACCCTTATACACCCTTCCGATGGAGAGGCTTGGAAGCACATGGTCAGGGAGTTTGGTCATTTTGCAGCAGAGGTCCGAAATGTTTGGCTAGGGCTCTCATCTGACGGATTCAACCCTTTTGGCAACATGAGTCTTCAATACAGTATATGGCCAGTTATTTTGATACCGTACAACCTTCCACCATGGATGTGCATGGAGAAGGAATACAATATGCTCACTCTGTTAATTCCGGGCCCGGGTTATCCAGGAAAGTGTCTCGATGTGTATTTGAAGCCTTTGATTGAAGAGCTTAAGTACCTGAGTGAGTGTGGCCACCCCACTTACGATAGGTTCAAAAATGAGATGTTCCAGATGCATGCCATGCTTGTTGGCACCATCAGTGATTTTCCTGCCCGCGGTATGTTGTCGGGCAACGTTACCAGGGGTTACATGGCTTGTTCAGAGTGCATGACGGTTGATTGTTGCAGTCCTCATTGCAGTAAAATTGTTCAGATGCGTCAACGTTGTTGGCTTCCATATGATCACCCATTTAGGCAGGATCCAGACGCGTTTGATGGGACTGTGGAAACAGGTGTGGCACCCAGGCGATGGACAGGGGAAGAAATTTTGGAAGTGTTGAATGAATATGATTTTGGCCAGCTGAGCAATCATCCTGAGATAGTGGCGTCAATTCCAGACAAGCCCGAAAGGTATAAGTTTTGGACACACAAGAGCATATTCTCGGAACTCCCCTACTGGCCCAGGTTGCCTATCAGACACTACCTAGATGTCATGCACATAGAGAAGAATGTGTGTGAAAGTGTGGTGGGCACAGTTCTTAACTTGGAGGGGAAAACAAAAGACATCCCTAAGGCACGCATTGATCTGAAAGCTATGGGACTGCGGAAATATTTGTGGTTAAGAGATGGTAAGAGAAAAATGCCGCAAGCTCCTTACACCGTCAAGCCGAAGCATAAGCATGAAATTTTTGGGTGGCTGAGTAATGTCAAGTATATATTCTTATGGCTATGCAGGAAATTGGCCTTAAATTTTTACTTATATATGGTTATATGCGAGAAATATAATTGTTGCCTATGGCTATATATATATATGCAGGTATCCTTATGGCTATGCAGGAAATATAAGCAGGTGTGTTAACTTCCGGGACAATAAGATGTACGGATTAAAGAGTCATGACTGCCATGTACTGCTTCAATGCCTTTTCCCTATTTTCATTCGAGGGTACCTGCCCAAAGAGGTGGTGGAGCCGTTTGTGGCCTTGTCAAGATTCTTTCAGAAGTTATGCACTAGGGAAGTTAAAAAATCAGATCTCAGGGAGATGCAAGATGACATCATTTTTATCATGTGCAAGCTTGAGAGGATATTTCCCCCAAATTTTTTCGACATCATGCCTCACCTGATGATCCATCTTCCCGAACAATTGTTGCTTACCCGTCCCGTACACTACGCTTGGATGTATCCCATGGAAAGGTACAAATGATTCATACATTTGGTTAGCCTATGTAAATTCTTAATTTTTAAGTATCATAACATGCACTTGTTAACTTGTAGACAATTGGGAGCCTACAAGGACTATGTGAAAAATAAATCTGCACCTGAAGGGTGTATCGCTGAAGCATATATTGCGCACGAGTGTGTAACATACACCAACGTGTATTTAGGAGCGCTTGAGGACCCCCAACAACAGAAGCCGATAGATGAACCCCAGTTCAACCTTTCTATCATCTCCAATGACGTGGTAGTACAGGGAAGCTTGCCAAAGTCGTACAAGTTGGATGGAAATGAGATAGCCATTGCCCACTGGTCGGTACTGATTAACTGTACCGAAGTATAATATTGGAAAAACTATCATCTTCACTGCCCTGCTATTGCCGGAAATGTTTGCAAACTACTTTGGTCAATGGGTAAAGGCATATGTGTATATATCTATTTTTTATATCCTTATATAGCATGTGTCTACGTACGTGGTTTTGTGGTTTCTATGTTCATAATTTCTTGTGTGGTTTCTTATCGTTTTCAGATGAACCATGTAGCAAATGATGGTTGCCCAGAGTGGTCAAACGAATTGAGGGTCCTGGCGATGAAACCGATAGCTTCAAAAGTTTACTCGATGTGTCAGGTCAATGGTGTGAAATTTATATGTGAAATAAGAGACGACCGACTGAAAACACAGAATTGTGGGGTGATGGTCCATAGTGGGCAGGATGGCGTTGACTATTATGGTGTCCTTCATTCAGTTGTTGAACTAATTTATGGGAACCGCATGAAAGTGCATTTGTTCAAGTGTAAATGGTTTGATACTAGCCCGGAGAACACAAGGACCGATCAGTACGGAACATTTTCGGTGAATACTGCTACAAGCTGGTATAAAGAAGACCCTTTCGTTCTTGCCACATCAGTAAAACAAGTGTTTTACCTTGGCGATCTTCTGAATAAAGTCCCATGGAAGGTGGTTAACCATGTTGCTCATAGAAATATATACAGTGCTGCCACACTTGCTGAGACCGCAGATGATGAGGAAGTTACTGCATACCAAGAGCTGAACGCTTTTGACATTCCGGAATCATGTACGATTCGCCTTAATAATGTGAGATCTGGGAGTGTGGTTCGAATTACTGGAGCAGAACTTCTCGATGTTAATCCATATGAAGTTGACGCTGATTCAGATGACGAGGAGCGGCACATATTGTCAGAGGTTACCTATGAAATCGAGTCAGACTCAAGTGATGAAGATGATTACGATTATCATCCTTAGTACGTTAATGATGTACGTATTTTAATTATAGTTGGAAATTATAGTCGGAAATTGTAGTCGGAAATTGTAGTCGGAAATTGTAGTCGGAAAGTGTAGTCGTAAATTGTAGTCGGAAATTGTAGTCGGAAATTCTAGTCGGAAATTCTAGTCGGAAATTCTTGTCGGAAATTATAGTCGGAAATTCTAGTCGGAAATTATAGTCGGAAATTGTAGTCGGAAATTGTAGTCGAAAATTGTAGTCGAAAATTGTAGTCGGAAATTGTAGTCGGAAATTGTAGTCGGAAATTGTAGTCGTAAATTGTAGTCGGAAATTCTAGTCGGAAAGTATAGTCGGAAATTCTAGTCGGAAATTCTAGTCGGAAATTCTAGTCGGAAATTCTAGTCGTAAATTCTAGTCAAAAATTCTAGTTGGAAATTCTAGTCGTAAATTGATGAAGATGATTACGATTATCATCCTTAGTACGTTAATGATGTACGTATTTTAATTATAGTTGGAAATTATAGTCGGAAATTGTAGTCGGAAATTGTAGTCGGAAATTGTAGTCGGAAATTGTAGTCGGAAAGTGTAGTCGTAAATTGTAGTCGGAAATTCTAGTCGGAAATTGTAGTCGGAAATTGTAGTCGGAAATTGTAGTCGGAAATTGTAGTCGGAAATTCTTGTCGGAAATTATAGTCGGAAATTGTAGTCGGAAATTGTAGTCGTAAATTGTAGTCGTAAATTGTAGTCGGAAATTGTAGTCGGAAATTGTAGTCGGAAATTGTAGTCGGAAATTGTAGTCGGAAATTGTAGTCTGAAATTGTAGTCAGAAGTTCTAGTCGGAAATTATAGTCGGAAATTCTAGTCGTAAATTCTAGTCGAAAATTCTAGTCGGAAATTATAGTCGGAAATTCTAGTCGTAAATTGTAGTCGGAAATTCTTGTCGGAAATTGTAGTCGGAAATTCTTTTGCCGGGAATCATTATCATTACCAACGAGTTGAAAAGCAACTCGTGGGTAATGACATTACCCACGAGTTGCTTATCAACTCGTTGGTAATGACATTGCCCACGAGTTAACTCGTAACTCACCGGCAATGGTGATGTTTTAATTTCCAGATCGGGCAGCTCCTCCTCCCCTCACCTCATTTCTTCACATTGTCCTCTCAAACCCTAAAATCTCCCCCTCTTCCTCACCTCGCCCCCCAATTTTATTCCTCTCCTCAAATCTCTCCTCCCCTCTCCCCTCTCCACACAAACACCCAAAAACCCCAAATCTCCCCTACCTCTCCTCCCCTCCTCCTCTACCTCCTCCCCTCACCTCATTTCTCGGGAAGCCCACTTGGAGCTCGACCATGACAGGTTCTCCTCCCCTCTCTCTCCCTCTCTCTCTCTCTCTCTCAATTTTAATTTCATTTTTATGCATTTTAATTAACATGATTAATTAAGTTTTGGGTGATGATTTAATTTTTGATAATTTAAGATGATGTATATATGTGATGTATATATGTGGAAAATATTTGGAAAATTTAATTAAGGTGATGTATATATATATGTGATGTATATATGTGGAAATGTTTAATTAAGGTGATGCATGTATAGGTGATGTATATATGTGGAAAATTTAATTAAGGTGATGTATGTGATGTATATATGCGATGTATATAATTAAGTTTTGATAATTTTTGATAATTTAAGGTGATGTATATATGTGGAAAATATTTAGGTAATTTAAGGTGATTTGGGTGGATTAATTGATATAGGGTTATAGTTCGGAAATTCTAGTCGTATTTTTAAGGTGTTGCATATATGGGCAAATTAATTTAGGGGTTGGATTCATTGATATAGGTAATTTAAGGTAATTTAGGGTGTTGGGCAAATTAAGGTGATTTGGATTAATTGATATAGTTGATAATTTAAGGTATATTTGTAGTCGTATATTAATTGGTTAAATAAGCATTTGGGTAATAATTAATTGATATTTTGATAATTATATTCGTAATGATCGATATGATATGATGCAATTTAATTTAATGTTTAATGTTTAATTTAATGTACGATATCATAACCGCATTTAGAACTGTTTGGATCCGGAACCGTTTGGAACTGGAACCGTTTGGAACCGGAACCGTTTGGTATGGAACCGATAACCGCTAGAACCGGAACCGAAACCGAACGGTTCCGGTTCCAAACGGTTCCGGTTCCAAACCGTTATCGGTTCCAACAATTAGTCCTGGATTAGGTTGTATGAAAAACCGGAACCGGAACCGTTTGGAACTGGAACGGTTTGGAACCGGAACTGTTTGGAACCGAAACCGTTTGGAACCGGAAATGTTTGTAACCGGAACCGTTTGAAACCGAACGGTTCCGGTTCCAAACGGTTACGGGTTCAAACCGTTCCGGTTCCAAACAGTTCCGATTCCGATTTGTCATAGAACCGAATCCAGGACTCATTGTTGGAACCGATAATTGTTTGGAACCGGAACCGTTTGAAATCGGAACCGTTTGGAACCGGAACTGTTTGTAACCGGAACCGTTTGACACCGAACGGTTCCGGCTCCAAACGGTTACGGGTTCAAACGGTTCCTGTTCCAACCGGTTCCATCCTTAATTTTCATAGAACCGAATCCAGGACTAATTGTTGGATGTGCAGGAGGTTTTGCTGCAAATTGGCTTGGAGGCATCAAACGGAGAGGTTCTAGAAATAGTGGAGGGAGCAGTAGTCAAGCTTCCTCAGCCGCAGTCAGCAACACGCGCAATGGGCCAATGATGAATGCTCGCACACAAATGTTGCTAGCTGCGCGAGAAGAGGAGGAAGCTGCACGATCCGGATCCGTGCAACCCCCAGTCCAGCCTCGAGCCTCAGTCAGCAGACCCTCAGACGAGCGACAGTCAACGGGGGCATCAGAAACTCCCTCCATCCGAATGCCCCCTATTGGCCCGATGCCTACTCCTGTTTCACGGGAATCATCAGAGGCAGATGGTGCTGGCGCCTCATCGTCCAGGCCTCATCTATCTCCGCCGTCCGGTCTCTTCTTGCCCGACGAGATTCCTGTGATCCCTGAATTCGATAATAGGGGGAGACCTATTTATATTGAAGGACGGTCGGAGTTCCTGAGCGTGGAGGAAGCGTACAACTTCATCCCATTCGACCCCGTGTATCTTTGGAGTGCGAGGTGCACCAACCAGCAAACGGACGATGCAGGTAAATTTTATTTAACAAGATTGATTACTTAATTATTACTTAAGACTTACGATAGGTTCAATTAATGATATCAATTTGTTGACATTGTATTATTAGGCAATTTCGTTAATGGCATTGGAAAACGGAGAGGGGCTAGAGGCACCTGCACCGGGAAGAGACTTGAGCAGGCCACCGGGGGAAGGAAAACGCTCATTAGGGCCAATGAGCATGGCGAGGTGATCGAGGCATTTGACACCACGCGAAAGTATTCCAGCATGGTCGGGGCCGTCGTGCGGGACAAGGTCCCAATGCTTTGGCCAGATTGGGAATCTGTGCCTCTCTACGTGAAGATGCAAGTGCATAATGCACTAAGTGTGAGTTAAATCGTATTTTCATTACGTAAATTTTACATTTATTAATTAAGTCCGAATAAATATATAATTTTACCGTTTATATATTCATCTTGCAGTTGTGGTTTGACGTGGATGAATGCCTTATTCACACGTGGGTAGAGCGTCAACTACATATCAGGTGATGTGATTCAAGTTATTTGAGTATATATCGAGTTAGATTTTTGTTTATCAAGTGTTTTAATATCTCTAACTTTTTTTTTTCTAGTGTTAATATAGGTATAAAGAGTGGAAGAACTAGCTTTCTTCACATTACACACAGTACAAGGAGCTAGGCCGAGGTTCTACCCCTAGCGAATTCTGGTTTAGGGAGTACGAGTGGCTGTGGCTAGTAGCCCACTTCGAGCACCCCAAAGTGAAGGTATGCATCATGAATATATTTTACAACCCTAATGTATCGTATCACATTGAAATAGTTAGTTACTAATTTTTTTACATATGTTTATCAAACAAGGCGATTTCCAAGACGAATAGGGAGAACAGATTGAAAAACACCAAGGCCCATCATGCAGGTTCACTCAACTATTTGGGTTGGTCGAGTAAGGCGCAGCAACAACAAGAAGTCAACCCGTTGGTGTTTATTCATCAGAAGTTCTATCCGCAGTGCCCTGAAGAAGCGGTAAGTCTTTCGCCTCTGTATTTTGTACTTCCCATATGCATGTGTTAATAAAACTATTTTTCGATATTAATTTATTTTGTTAAATAATACGTTATTCATATTCGCTTTTCAATTAGGCGAGATTGGAGGAAGCGACCACAGAAGTGACCATGAATATAGCTCGGAACAACCATCCTGACTGCTCGGAGGAAGAAGTGACCCAGTATGCCTCTCAGATCGATCCGCTTGATCGCCCTATAGCGGCTCAGATCATGGTAAAAGCGTGCAGGACTGGAAAGAATACCTACTACTGCAGGGGAATGGGCTCGGCGGGCGAAGGAGTATTGAAGAACACTTCAGAATACTCTACCGGGTCAAGAACTTCAACTTCTAGTTGTAACCTCGTAGCGGAGCTTCAGAGGACACAGAGGGAGTTGGAGGAGCAAAGGAGGCAGATGGAGGAGATGAGGCAGATGGCCGAGCAGCAGGCAGTCAGAGATGCCGAGTACCGGGGGATGATCGAGCAACACCGACTCATGGTCCAGCAGCAGACACAAATGTTCACATGGATGCAGACGATGTACGCGGCTCAGACTACCGGACAACCGCTCCCCACACCTCCCCCGGTCCCTGTGTTCCACAATTATCCACCACCGCAGCAGTCACCGCCACAGCAAGACCAGGGTAGCCACCAGAGTTCAAATGAATACATGGATTTCTTCGACCCTGACCCGAGAGTTCCTTGACCTTGACGTGTAGTTGTAGTTTATTTTCGTACTGTTGCTATTTGTACTGTACGTTGGACAATTATGTGTGTACTGTTGAACTTGTATTTGTACGGTTTATGTTTTTCAATGAAGGTTCTGGAATTGGGCCCAATCCAGAACCGGCTTTTTTTTTGACAAATTTCTCCAACCATTGCCGGCGACATGGACCAAAGTCGCCGGCAATGGCCCTCATTTTTTGGCCACGGCGAAGAAAACATTGCCGGCGACTTGAAAAATAAGTCGCCGGTAATGCTTTCACCGGCGAGAAAAAAAACAAGGCCGGCGACTTAAAGTCGCCGGCAATGGTGTCAAATGTGGTAGTGACATCTCCATTCCTCATGAAGCCCAAGACGTCAAGAAATTCTTCAGACACCTCAAAGCTGTCGCCAGACGACATAACCCAGAGGTCGTCTGCACCCTTTCTATAGACCCAAACGAAGGTAATGGCCTTCTTGGTCCTTTTCTGGATGTTCCAACAAATCCAGAACTATTCAATCTCCTTCGCCAACCCATCTGTAAATCATCCCTGATAGCCCAAGAAAACCCCAGGGCAGACCCAAAGGAATGGACTAACAAAGACACCCTTTGTCTTATTGGGAGATGGTCGCACCTAAGCGTAGAAGATCTCACCTGGTACCGGCACCGTCGCGAACAAGATATCGACCGGTGGGAAACAGTTGGAATCACTTAACTCATCGATTTATGCTTTTCTCTCCCAGCTGGTGGCAACAGAGCACCGTTCGCCACAGCCATGTTCTTTTGGGATAGTACAGCCAATTGTTTCCGTCTCCCCTGTGGTGATGTAAGCATTACAATGCTTGATTTGTATACCATTTTTGGAGTTCCTGCATTTGTAACCCCCTGGTCGCTCAACCAACACCATGGGATACCAGTCCAAGCCTCCATCAACCGTCATTCTTCCTACTCTTCCTGGGTAAAGCATTTTGCATAGGAGGAAAAAACCATAGACCAAGGAGGAATAGCCTTTCTGGAGTACTGGCTATCGAAGTACATCTTCTGTCCCTCTTCTGCAAAGGTCAACAGATGTTGGACCAACCTTGCCGAACGCTTATTCAACGGTGAACAACTAGGCTTGGTTGAATCCGTTCTCGCCTACATTTACTATGGCTTGAGGCGAGTCACACTTTCAAAGCTCGACCTTAATCAACCAGGACCACTCTAGATGGTAGAGCTCTGGTTACGGATGTACTTCCCTTTCTTCTGCCCATCAGCACCTCCTGCCTTTGAAGATCAGAAGCTACTAGGCCAGTCGTTGGTTTCTACACCAACTAGGACCAGACCATGGTCCTATCTCAACTGCTTCAACCATCTCTGCTTGCACAAAGAATTCCCAACCGCAGTAGTTGAAGTAATACTGAGTCGTCGCCATCCTGGCCTCCTTGCGAGTAGGTTTATGCCTTTGCCAGAGCAAGACACTCTTGCGAGGAACTTCTTCATTCAGTGCAACACCTGTAAGGACCTGCCAATCCCAGACTCAACGAGCCCCGGGTATGAACTATATGCTCCAAACCATTTCTCAAGACAGTTCGGGCTCACCCAAGATGCACCCATGCCCTTCGCCTGTTCTGTAAACAGATATACTCTCTGGCGAGGAACAGGTCATCCTCTTGCAGCAGAAGTGCAAGATGAACACTTTGGCTTTCCAACAATAATGCTTCCTATTATAACAAAGCCACTAGTGATTTCACAATCGGTCACCGAGTCGTATCGAGTATGGCGCTCCCAACTCTAGGAAGAGATACGATACCAAGGACCGCTCGCATGCTTTGCCTCTATCTTCTATGATTTTGGCAACAAATTTTTGAATAAAGAAGACTTAGCTGCTATCAGCAAGACTTATAGGACCATAAGCACAACACCTTGGCCACAGGTATGCTTCCTCATCAAAAAAAATGCCACATGTATTAGCAATTCCTGATATTGTAACTGATCAAACTTCCTTCTTAACACAGCACACCCCTGAACCAGACGTGGCCTTACAGTCTTCTAAGAAGAAAAGATCCAATCCCTCTGGGCACTCCGTAAGTATTTCCCTTCATTTTCCCAGAATAATGTCTGATTTTGTCACTGAGCTATAACTAACCCAAATTCTTTGACAGTCTCAGAAACGCAGAAAGATCCACCTGAAGCCCAGAGAGCCTCTAAGTGGAGCCTGGTTAGCTACAGAGATCACAAACAGGGACAAACAAGCAAAGCTTCAAGCCCAAGTCTTCCATGCTTCGTTTGATCAGAGGACTGACAAAGCCTCCGGGGCAAGTGCATGTTTAGCACTGGTTTTCACCATTGCACACTGGTTATGTGCAAATCCAAACGCCTTCCCACGCTCTCCCAGTTTGATGACCTCTTGATTCAAGGTTCCAGGGAGTGGCAAGAACTATGCAAGGACGAGGCCCTTGCAAGCGCTTACCCAGATCAAGATTTTGATCTGGACGTTATTTCGAAGGCCAGCATCAGACCACTGAAGTTCTCATCTGATGACTCCTTCATTGGGTATTTCGACCCAGAAAGGTTTACAGCCCTGGGAGCAAGTCAAGAAGAGCCAGAAGCCTCAGGTATTCATAGTGAGTTGGAATGACCATTTCTTCGTCCTCAAAGTTGAAGATGAAGCCTATTATATAATAGACTCGCTGGGGGAAAGGCTCTCTGAAGGATGCTGTAAAGCCTATATTCTGAAGTTCGATGATTCCAGTATCATATATGGAAGCGAAGATCATGACACAGGTCATGAAGTCATCAATAGCAGTAAAGAATGCTACAAGGACTTCATAGCCCAATTTCTAGATGGAATCCATCGAGCAGAACTGGAGGAAGAAGAGAAGACCAAGCCTGTTGATAGCGTCGTCTTATTTCGTCGCTTGCAGATTGAATTTCAATCTTGCTTCATTCATTCCTCCTCTGGCGAGGGCACAAGTACTCAGGATGACCGAGTCATCACAGAGTCAGAGCAACAAATCCCCTCCTCGCCAGAGCACTCAGTTGTCAAACCACTACCATTGGTCGAGGTTAATCCAGAATGCGAGGACCCAACTCCTTCCTCGCCTGCGCTTCAAATTCAAGCAATTGAGGAAACACAGTCATTGTCTCCCACACAAGTAAGAATTTCTTAACTTACTTCATTCTGAATTATTATTTCTGATTGATCCTGATAATATGTATTTGTATTTGAGTCCAAAAGTGTTCCTGTGGACACTGATATTCATGAGATAAATCCCACAAGTCCAAAGGAACAACCAATCCTCTCAGGCCAAACATCTTAAATGGCCGCCAAGGGTCAGCCTGTCAGTTCTCCAGGTGTCAATGATGAAAATCTTGAATCTACAATCGAAGAAGTTATTGCACCATTTTCATCACAAAGATCTTCTTCTCAGTTACCCAGACCACAAAAAGACACAGTACAATTGCAAGAAATTGTAAGCAAACTGGGTACATTGAGCTCTCCAACTGACACTGATGTCACTCTTCAGGACATCCTTTCTGGGGAACTGGACTCTCCTCATGACATTCAAGCTGTCTGCAACCAAGTTAAGAACATGAAGGCTACTGCCCCAGCAGACCTTATCCTTTGCTTGAACGGCCTTGAAAAAAATCTTTCTCAGCTCTTGAGCCACGGTGAAGCCTACCAATGTCTAAAACTCGAAGCCGAGCGTAAGAAAAAAGCAACAGAGACATTGGAACGCCAAACTCGAAGAGAGAAAGAGCGAATTCAGGCGATTCTGAAGAACAAATCTACTCAGCAAGAAGCCTTAACAAACAAAAAGGCTAGAATAGCTGTTCTCAAGGCTGAACTTGCCACCCTTGAGGCTGAAGTAGATATCCTGTAAGCTGATGCTCTCAAATATAATGTAAGCCAGATCGTGATGGAAGGCGAGAGCCAAGCCCAACTCATGCAAGAGGCACAAGAAGAAGCTAGAAATGCTCGCCAAGCGGTCCATCAAGCCTGGGTGGCCTTGGAGGTTGCCAAAACATCAGTGACGAAATTTTCCCTCTTATTGTAAATCTAATGGGCCTCAGGATTCAAGCCCTTTTTCATTTGATCCAAAATTCATTAAGTATTTACTCATTCAATCCAAATTTTGGAAGTAAAGTGTGAAACCGGACCAATAACAAAAAATGGGCCTTAAGTATAAGCCTTTTCCATACTTGTTCTAGCATCACTCATAGGCTGCATGCACTCGTTTGCTCGATCGTTCAACAATAAATGGAATTTAATCCCATGCTTGGAATCCGTATCGCGTCAAACAATCAAATCAAAGAAATACATTTTACCTGCCCCATAAATCTTTCATTTATCATGCCTTTTTCGTGGGCAGACGAACCGTATCGTGGTCCAATTCCAGCTAGACACGTGTCCTCTATTCTCGGGTGTAATTACTCTCGCAAAGCCTTACCGTTGTGATTCCTTTTTATAAAAGGTTTCCCTTTCCTTGTATTGTGAACCAATTTCCTTGCAAGAAAATGAACTCCCCTTTTGTTAGTTTGCTCTGGTCTCCCTACCTAACGAAACCTCCAGATAAAATCTTTCATGTCGTGTTCCTTAGATAGCAATATCCACGTCCAAACCTGGACTAGATAGCAATATCTACATCCAGGCGTTGCCTTGGCTATCCCAACTTGTGTCAGCATAAGAAGGGGAAGCCACAATCCCGAGGTTGAAAATTCCTCTTCCTCCTCTAGTGCATCCGCTCGGTTTCGATATGCATGGAGGCTGCAGGCCCGTCGAATATGGCTTGCAAAGATGAGGGAAGATGGGGGCCTCATCCCGGGAAAAAAGGGCAACAAACGCCAAGTCTAGTGTAAAGGGTCTTTTGATCTGATGTACTAGCTTCCTTGGCGTTTCAAATCCTCTCCATCTCCTCGCCGAGATCGATCTCGCTCTTGAACTTGGTGCATATTTGATATATCGACCCCAGGGGATGGCTATCAACTTATGAGGATTTGTGAAAAATAAACTGTATTTATCTTTCTATTCTGTTGCTGATTTGTAGTTTGTTCCTCATGTGATATCAGAGCTTGATGCCGCAAAGCCTTTGTATTCTTCTAAATGATGAATGCAATATTATGTTTGGAGCAATGAGTTCCTTATGTAAATTTATATTGATAAACTCAGGTATAGTTTGTACATAAGTTTGGCCACAGTAACTGGTTAACATGAACTGTTTGATTTAGAAGAAAGACGAAAAAAATTTAAAATTTGGCCCCAGATCTGGGCTATAACTAAAGATTTAGCCTCCAGTATAGGCTACTATGATGTATATAATCCCTGTATGTTGCCCCTGCAGTTTACTCGTGTGAGTAGAAATTTTGCATGAATAAATTGGATTAAGCTATAGATGGGGGATCGTCATACTCCCAAACTGGTTGTATGAACTTCTTAAGGAAACGACCATTGATAGGATTATCATGTATGGTACCATCTCGATCTCGTAAACGAACTGCTTATTTTCCCAGAAGTTGATCGACAATGTATGGTCCTTCCCATTTCTCTGACCATTTTCCTCGTCCTTTCGTCTTCTCGCCAACCGGCAAAATGACTCGCCAGACAAGTTCTCCTTCTACAAAACTCATGCCCCTGGTACATCGATCATAGGCACGAGCCACCTTTCGTTTTTCAGCACATAGACTCTCATAAGCTTGTATTCTTTTCTCATCCAAGTCTTCATGCTCTTGCCACATTGCTTGGACATAGTCTTCACCGATTAGGTTGTGTTGTTCCATCACCCGTAAAGACTAGACGTTTATTTCCAAAGGCAAGACAACATCATGGCTGAACATTAATGCATAAGGAGTTGTGCCTGTGGGTGTTAAATAATTCTTCATGCCACAGTCTGGCATTGCTCGCAAGCATTCGTTTAAGAATATGGATAATGATTTTATTGCTTGCTTCAGCTTGACCATTGGATTGGGCATAGTATGAAGAAGAGTGTAAAAAGTGTATTCCAAGATCCTTCATAAGCTCATCTACCTCTCCAGACATGAATGCTACCCCATGGTCTGAAACAAAACTCTCAGGAATACCAAACCGACAAATGATATC
Organism: Geum urbanum; assembly: GCA_946800695.1. Lineage (NCBI taxonomy): Eukaryota > Viridiplantae > Streptophyta > Magnoliopsida > Rosales > Rosaceae > Geum > Geum urbanum. Next base: position 51,574 of record OX327008.1, on the reverse strand, counting down.
TTCAAATAAGAACTGGCAGATGGCCTTTGCTAATGATACCCTGAGAGGTCGAGATTCGACCCATTTTGTAAAGAAATCAGTAGCCACTATGATGAATTTATGCCCTTCAGATAAATGAGGATGAATCATTCCAATTAGATTCAAGGCCCATCCCCGAGCCGGCCAAGGCTTGATTATAAGCTGTAATGGTATTCTAGGCATATGGCTGATTGGACCATGTTTCTGGCATTCTTCACAATCTTTAGCGAACGTGATGCAATCTCTGAGCATTTCTGGCCAATAAAAGCCATGTCTTATAAGTAACCAACTCATTTTAGGACCGGCCTGATGTGCCCCTGTTATCCCAAGATGGACCTCCCTCATTAACCGCTTAGCTTCACGTCTAAAGACACACCACAAAAGTATGCCTTCCTCTCCTCTTCTATATAACTCACCGTCCTTGAGTACATAATTAGGAGCTAAGAAACGAATCCGCTTTTCTACCGGATTATTAGGATTCTGGAGGTAAGAGATAATCTCCTGTCTCTAATCCAAATCAACGTGATCAAGTGTAGCAACGTACCACTCGTTTTTGTCTTCCTGGCGAGCAAAGAAAGATGGGAGTGTTCTTCTTTCAACCTTTAAGTTTGTGCTATGACACATGTGGTGAAGGAAAGCATGTAGTGCCTCAGTTTGCACCCTGAAAAATACAAGGCTAGGCACATTCTTTCCATTGGAGAGTATCTCGTTTCACAATCATTCAGGGTACGACTCAGATAGAAAATAGCACGTTCAGTTCCTGATGTGTCGTCCTGAGCTAATAGACTTCCAATAGAAAGGTCAGTAGCTGAGATATACAGCTTAAGAGGAACCCCTGGTCTTGGAGGAACCAAGACTGGTGGGTTCATTGGATATACTTTGATGGTATCAAATGCCTCTTGATGGACAGGCTCCCATACAAAGTCTTTCTGATTTTGAAGCTTGAGCAAGGTTGAGAATGGTTGTGTTTTCCCAGCGGCGTTGGCAATAAACCGTCGTAAGAAATTGATTTTTCTCAATAAACGTTGTAGCTCCTTCTTACTCTTTGGTGGGACTGCACTAAGAACCGCTTGTTTCTTGTCATCCGGTATCCCAATCCCACGCTGATGAACCAAAAAACCCAGGAAATCTCCTGCCTGGACTCCAAATACACATTTGGCTAGATTCATCTTCAGTTGATGTTGCCTCATTCTGAGAAACACTTGCTGTAAGTCTTCAAAATGGTCACTTCTGCATTTCGTTTTAACTACCACATCATCAATATATACTTCCATAGTCTTGCCGATAAGATCATGGAAGATCAAGTTCATTGCACGTTGGTAGGTTGCCCCAGCATTCTTGAGTCCAAATGGCATGTCCACGTACTCAAATACTCCTGCAAATCCCGGACACCGAAACACAGTTTTGTGTCGATCAGATTCAGCCACTGGAATTTGATGGTAGCCAACAGTTCCATCCATGAATGTTAACATCTCATGGCGAGCTACTGAATCTATCAGCAAATCTGCTACTGGCATTGGGTATGCAGCCTTTGGGGTTGCATTGTTCAAGTCTCTGTAGTCAACGCACACTCGCATTTTCCCGTTCTTTTTCTTGATTGGGACTACGTTGGATAGCCACTCATTGTACTTGGGTACTCGTATGATCCCTGAATTGAGCATCTTTTCGACCTCCTCCTTGACAAGAATTGCAGTTTCTGTGTTCATCCAACACATCTCTTGTTTCACGGGCTTCTTTCCTTCTATGATGGGTAAGTTGTGACAGACCAAATCTGGTGACAGTCCTAGCATGTTGTTGTACTTTTCTGCAAAACAATCAGCGTATTCTCGTAGCAATTCAATGAGCTTCAATCTTTCTTCAAGCTCCAAGAAGGTGCTAATAGCCACAGAAATTGGCTCTTCACTTGTCCCAAGATTAATGTGTTCAATGGGATCCTTGACTTTGGGAGGTAAATCATCCAGGGCTGCTGGAGCTAACTTAATTTCTTCGTCCTTAAAGTCATGTAAAACGTCTTCATCCACATATTCCAATGTTGCAACCATTGGAACCTTCTCAAAGGCTTGACTCTCCAACATAAAATTGTGAAAGCGCTCGTGTAAGGAGTAACAAGCCTCAATCTCTATATGTGATAGAGACCCGATCATTGAGAACGTTTAGATGGTAGCTCAATGGTGTAGGGTCTTCCACTATCTTGATTGACTTGAATTATGCCCCACTGAGCTAGTTCAGAGGCCGTAACACCAACTGGGCAGCCTCTGTCATCGATGCCCCGTATCTCCAATGGCCTAAGGTCATTGTGGTAATAACTGGCTTCTAAAGAGTTAGCAGAAACATAATATGGACGAGGATCAGCATTGACAATCTCTGCTTCACCAGACTCCATATCCCAAAGTAACATCTGCTGATGGAGGGACGAAGGTACACAATAGCTTCTGTGGATCCAGTCACGCCCCAGAATTGCACTATATGGAGCTGTACATTCTACTACAAAGAATGTATAAGTACTGGTGGCTGGACTGATGTGTACCTGCAAAAAGACAATACCCAAAGTCTTGGAAATGCTACCCTGAAAGTTTCTAACGTTCAGTGAGGTTTCTTGGATAGCAGACTTGAGAACACCTAATAAGACCATTGCTTTGACTGTGATGATGTTTACAGCTACCCCAGAGTCTACTAAGAGCTTGTTTAGTTGAATTCCTTGGACTTTTCCTGTAACATATAATGGCCGCATGTGCATGGCCATGTCTACAGTAGGCTTGGCGAACATCATCTGTCCCTTTGTTGATGAATCAACTTTTGGTATCTTGGTAAGTGCTGAGTCATCTTTTGATTCTGGTTCATCTTCTGCCACCACTAAGTTGTTGACGCTATTGCTTATGATTGACTCATCCATTATTGCTGGTGAAGGCAAAGCATACTTGGAGGATAAGATATACACCATGTTAATAATGATATCCCCCTCTTCGATGTAATCTTGAGTTTCTTCTTCTTCATCTTCACCGTAATCTAACAACTGCTCATCATCTTCACAGTTGTCACCCTCAGTCTGTTGCACCTCAGGACTCAAATTTGTAGTGAGCTCGAGAGAAGCAACATGTTGCGCAACTTATCCTCAGGTATAGGATCAACAGTTGCTGGCATGAGAAGTGTTGGATCTTACTCCATTGGAGGGGAAACGGGTTGTTGGACCTTCTTTTGTTCTTCCACAACAAAAGGTCTTGGCTTCCATTGCAAGATCTTGGGCTCGCTTGGAGTTTTTTGCTTTTGAATGCTTTTCCCTTCCTTAGGAGGTGTATGTAGCCCTAATTCCTTCATCGTGTCATCTTCAAAAGTGAGACGTCTTCTCACTGGTTTTCGTTGTGCAACTTCACGATGATGTTCAGGAATAGGTTCAGGCTGTTTTCCTTTAGACCTTAACTCTGGGTTACGGTCAAAGATACCTAGCCTTTGTGCTCTCATTTTGGGCTCACGAGACTTTTTCCCGAAAACCACTAATGGGTTTGCTGCAAGGGCATTCATCCAACTTTGCAGTGTTTCTGGAGAACACACCAACTCTTCTTCTTTGAGTAGGCCTGCTTCATAAGCTTCTAGTGCTCTCTTGGCTTCCCCAAAGTGTCGTCGAAGATTTCTTCTTCTGCTTGGGGTCACCTCAATAGTTTTTCCTTTCTCCCTCATATACCAAACATTCTCCTCAGTGATATTTGAAGCTGGAGGTATATATGGCCTTGCGAGCGTGTCAGCAACTTCTGATTCAGACTTCTAGACCGTACTGACTTTTTCTGTTGCTCGCGAGCGCTTAGGAGTTGGAGTGTCCCTTTGTCTTGCTCGTTGAGGTTGATGATCTACTTGTGCAAATAGTTCTGGGAATGATTTAGCTGCTTCAGCCAATTCCTCATATGAGATCTTCAACCCTCCTCTGAGTTTACAATGAGCACAAAGGGCTACTGGCGACGTTGCTTTTGGATCCACATTCTCTTTTCCTTTGTTTGGTTTTGTCGTTTATCTGTTATGTGGACTCTTGCCAGTAGTTGGATGACTATTGGGTTGTTTCCTTTTTTTAGATTTGTCTTGTGTTAATTCTAACATCCCAACTGTCACCGATAAGTCAGTTGCCAAGCTTGGCGAGGGCTCTTGTTCTATCATTATTTCTCCCTCGTCAATCCACTGCTGTATCCTAAATTTTAAATCACGACAAGCACCTGTGGAATGGTGACCCCACCTATTGTGGTATCGACAGTAAAAGAGACCCCTGACATCCTCATGATGTGGGTCCGGAGCTCCCAAATTATCATGAACCACTACTATTCCTGCTTGGACTAGCTCGTCAAATATTTCCTCTCACCTAGACGCATTGTAGGTAATCTCAGTCCGCTTAGGTCGGAAAAATGCAATATTGCGTCTAGACCTCCGTCTTGGCCTCTTCCTTTTATATGTTGGTTCAATTTGATTGCTATGGGAAGAAGTCTCGATGGTAGGAAAGGTCGTGTCGGGAGGAAGTGATGGCCTATGAGTATATAGTGGGTGCCATTCTACCTCTCCCTTTTCGTTGATTTCAATCATGTCCCAATTGATCAACCCTTGGATTTTATCTCTCAAGGTCAAACACTTTGCTGTTTGATGACCAAAGTGATTGTGAAATCTACAGAAGTGCTGGGCTAGACCTTTATACCGTAATTGTCTGAGTTCATTAACCGGGTAATAGAAGATCAAACCCATGTCCCTTAACCTATCGAAAATATACTTCATCTGTTCATATTTGTAAGAATAGGCTGCAAAGACAGATCGATTCAAGTCCTCCCAACCTCCAATGCAACCATCGGGTGGAGACCACTCGATATCAATCATATTGACTTGAGGCGTTGGGAAGGGCTTAGAATCCACCAGTGCTGCTGTCTTGGACGTTCCTTCCAGCTCTAGTCGTCCTTCGTTGATCCATCTCTGGATATGGTCTTTAAGCTTGATGCAGTCTTTTGTAATATGGTTCCATGCTCCATGGAACTGGCAGTACTTTTTGCCCTTTAATTGCTCAGCTGTAGGAAGTGGTCCAAAATCTGTTTTGACAGCACGCATGCTGTATAGCTCGTCCAAGATCTCATGAGCCATATTGGCATCATAAGTGTATGTCTCAAACTCTGGCTTGGTAAAAGCCACTGTTGAAAGTTTGATTGGACCCTTATTCTTCTGAAGCTTGCGGGGCTTTAATACGTTGCTCATCGTTGTTAAATCCACAACACCCACTTACTCTCCATCAGAGTCCGACTCTAGGTCGTCTATCTCTTCAATATAAGCCACTGTTTTTGGCTTTAGTCTATCATAAGACTTAGCGTTGTAGGTTCCCTTAGATGCATTCCTTCTGTTGTCTCTTTCTTGCATCGTACTGTAAGCTTTTGTTACAGCCGTAATAAGCTCATTCAAGGAGAAGTACTTGCTGTTTAGGAATATTTGGTGGTACGTATCCTCCAAACCATTCTTGGCCATCTCGACCACCTCTTCTTTACCAAGTGGGGTCTTACATAGATTGTATTCTGACCGGAAACGGTGTAAGAAGATAACTGGAGTTTCTGTCGCCGATTGGCTCAAGGAAGCCAGTTTTCCAACACTAGTTTCAGGTCTCGCTGTTCCAAAGTGATCTATGAATAAGGCCACCATGTCCTTCCACTCGCTGATCGAGCCCTTTTCTATTCCCGTATACCATACGAGGGCTGATCCTCACAAAGACAATCCAAAGACTCTTAATTTGAGTCCCTCATTATCGGCATACTGCCCCAGTTGCAGCATAAAATATGCTAAGTGTGTTGCCGCATTAGAATCGTCGTCCCCAGAGAAAGTCTGGAAGGTCTGATGCCGGTAAAATTTTGGCCATTGCCATACATCAGGATCGTCCTTCTGCATGGGGGAAACGGTGTTTCGTATGTGTCATACATCTTAGCTAAATGTATGTCGCAATCGTTTAGGAACCTATTTAACCGTTGCTCCCAAGCAGGAGGGAAAGACTCTGCTTGTCTAGTCTTTCTTGCCAAGTCAGATACAGATTTAGTTGAAGACGCTATATCCCTGTCTGTCTTTTGAGACAGTGTCGCCGCATGTCGGCGGTATTCATCCAAACTTGATCCCAAGTGTTGGAAAATATCTATCCATAGTTTATCTTGGCCTTCCACAAAACTAGTTACCTGGGTTCCCATGGCCTCTCTCTCCTCTCGATCTCTATTGAAATCTACTTGTATTGACTGGATTCCGGCTACCGCTGTATCTATTAAGTCGCTCTAGGTAGTGAGAAGAGTTGCCTGATGCTCAATCCTTTCATCGAGAGCTGCATAGTAATTAGCGTAGGTACTCTGGGAACGTAAGTTCTGCTATCTCCGCTTCACTCAAATATTTAAACGTCATGATGTTGAAGTCTTTAGCGAAGATAATTTCAACCGCTTGAATACTCAATGAACGACAACGAGTAGATGTATGTTCACGGTAAGCCGGTTGTGGGTGTTTGCGACACTGAGGGTAGACCCTTTGATAAGGATCCTCAATTGTCACTTAGAGACGCTAAGAGACGCGCAAAATAAATCCCAATGGTGTCCCACTGGGCGTGCCAAAATGTTCGAGCGCAAAATACCTCTCGCGGAGAGATCCTTCTGCAAAGCAGTCTCTTTTAACAGGTTCGGATAGCTTTAACCGCAGGTACCGATTTATCCTGTATCGTGTGCTTCGTATGCTGGCGTGCCACCGTTCTTCAACGGAATATGGACTGTTTACAGCCACCTGACTTCTATATAAAGCGATTTAGACAGGGAGAACACCAACCCCGCATGAATATGTCATTCTTGCCTAATAACCTAGGACTTTTGGATATGTGTCTCTTAGCAGAGCCTTCGAAATCGATACCTCACACTCCCTTATCTGACGGTGTGTATTGAGAACACTTGCTTCCTTAGAGTATCCAAACTCTCACTCGACAGGTGACAAGCCCTTCAACTTTCCAGTAGCAAATTGCTTCCTTGGGATCGCAACACTCTCACTCGATAGGTGACAAGCACGTTGACCTTCGGGCTGCAATGAAGATAGAATCTCGAAGACGAGATGTCTGTCTAGGTGTACTTGCGTATAGCAAGTGTATGTATTTGATCGGGGACCTCTTCCACAAAACTCTTACTCTCCTTATATACTCGCTTATCAACAGTTATTCAATTCTATTAAACTTCCTCTGTTCTTGCTCTAAGAATCCCAATATAACTTCGACACCAGCATACGGGTTGTTAATCCTTATAGATATTCAATACTATCACAACTCTCTTATCAGAGAAACCTATCTAAGATAAAACAGATATGATAGACATCCAATGTGATGACCCGAACCAGAATCAGTTGAGTAAACAGCAAAATCCACGAGTTAGTGCGTAATCGCGATTAATCGTTTATTGTGTGGTTTGCCGATTTAGTTTACGACTTAATTATCGGCCGAGTATTTGAATTGAGTTTCTTCACGGAAGTTGTGGAGCATGTGATTTCGAGCTCGTGGGCGGTTCCGAATGATTTTTCCGATAACCGAGGAATATAATACGATTATTTGAAGTTTCGGTTTATCGACGAGTTTATCCGTTTATTTCGTGTTTATCCGAAACGTTTTGGTTATTCGTTTTGAACCGTTGATCGTCCCGACACGCGAGTATAAATATCGAAAATAGTCGTAAAATCGTCGAAAACACTGTTTGAAGCATTGACCAGCGTTAACTTTCCATTTTTGGAAGTTTGACCGTTGACCGAGGGAGGAAAACTTTCCCGTTTGGTTTCGCCGGCCGACTTGGGTTTTCCGGCCACCTCCGGCCACGAGAAGGGTAGGAATCTCTTCCTCTTGTGATTATAAGTTGTTTTGCAATTGGAATTGTGGAATTTGATGGAGTTTTGGTGAGGTTCGAATCGGGTTTGGAATCCGGGTTTCGCCGGTGATGAGGGTGGCTTTCCGGCAAGCCACTGTGGCGGGGAGGTGGGGGTTTCGCCTCCCCATGGCCTAGTGATGCTTCCCCTATGCTTGAATTGAGTTGAAATGGTGGTTTTTGGTGAACCCGATTGGGTTGCCGGAATTTGAATTTTCGTTCGGCTTCGAGGTGATTTGGAGATGTTACGGTGAGAATTGATGCTTGTGGTAGTGAAAGAAAAGGTTGGGCTTGAGGAGAGCTTCAAGTCTGGGTCTTCCTCGCCGTGGAATTCCACCGTTTACGGCGCGGCGGTGACGGTCAACGGCGGCGCTCCGGCGAGAGGGTTGACTTTTCATATTTCAATGATTTTAATGTCATTTTTCTCGTAATCGCGCCCTGATTATCGCCTTGAGGTTTTCGTATTGATTAGGGTATCAGATTTTCAGTCGAGGGTTTCGAGTGGAGATTTCAGAAATTCAGTCGATTGTTTATACAGTTTAATATGTTTCCGGGAACGGTTGGTTTCTGTGGTTAAGTTCAGAGTTGTGAGCTATGATTTTGATCAGTTATGTTTTATGATTATTCAGGGGATCGAGATCGAGATCGTGTTTCGGGCGAGGGATCTTCCGCCGGGCCACGAGATTAGCGCGAGTGCGCGTTTTGCTCACCTGTGAGTGGACAATTTCTTTTCACGGATTGATTGCGAGTCTTTATACACGTTTTACGAACTTGAGCATGCATATGAGATTATGTTTTACATGAGCATGTGTTATACGATTATGCCTATACCAGTATATAGTACGTATATGCATTTATATATTGTTGCATTTGCATCGAACTATTTATGATTTGGTTTACACAGAGTACAGTCTCATTATATGTTGTTGTATCGATACACTCGCATCCCGGCTGATCCCTGAGGATGTGTACCGGGGGAGGCTGTGACTCCTGACCCGAGGCCTTTACCGGGGGGAGGCAGACCTCTGATCTGAGGCCTTTCTGGCTAGAATCACGTGTGGGTCTGGGATCCCGTGATTCGGACTGTACTAGCACAGATGTGTCCACGAGCGACCCCGTGGGATTTTTATGCATGCTCTGTACGCGTGAGGAGTTAGAGTCTCCCTCGTGTACCATTTGATTATTTATGCATCCCGACTCGCATATGTTTTTATAACATATATATTATTTGGCGAAATACAATTATTTTTCGTCCACTCACTCTAACAGTTTTCATGTCTTTTCCCTGGGCTTTTCGGTTTCCGTGCCCAGTTTGCAGTCCAGGTTCTGGTGTTTCACGTCACGGTTGGAGGCTAGTGATCCGAGCTACCTGTGTTTTCCAGTAGGTTCTTATTTCGCCTACTGATGTATATATTGTATATATTTACACTAGAGGTCTCTCTGATACATTCTGATACATGTTTTGTACGGATTTTCTCGGATATATTATATATTACAGTATGTTTACTGTTTATTGATTATGATATGATATTGAGAAATCCGGATGGGATTGGTGCCCACGGTTTGGCTTTTGTGGCATAGGATGAAGTGTTATTTTTCGGGTGTAGGTTAATGCAATTCCGCGTTAGTAACGTTACTCTGCCAAAATTTTGAATGGTTTTTGTTGGTTCTCTTTTTCAGAAGGGGTTCGATTCCGGTTTAGGCAACTGAATCGGGGTTGGGTCTCATTATATGCTGTTGTATCGATACACTCGCATCCCGGCTGATCCCTGAGGATGTGTACCGGGGGAGGCTGTGACTCCTGACCCGAGGCCTTTACCGGGGGGAGGCAGACCTCTGACCTGAGCCCTTTCTGGCTAGAATCACGTGTGGGTCTGGGATCCCGTGATTCGGACTGTACTAGCACGGATGTGTCCACGAGCGACCCCGTTTTTATGCATGCTCTGTACGCGTGAGGAGTTAGAGTCTCCCTCGTGTACCATTTGATTATTTATGCATCCCGACTCGCATATGTTTTTATAACATATATATTATTTGGCGAAAGAAAATTATTTTTCGTCCACTCACTCTAACAGTTTTCATGTCTTTCCCCTGGGCTTTTCGGTTTCCGTGCCCAATTTGCAGTCCAGGTTCTGGTGTTTCACGTCGCGGTTGGAGGCTAGTGATCCGAGCTACCTGTGTTTTTCAGTAGGTTCTTGTTGCGCATACTGATGTATATATTGTATATATTTACACTAGGGGTCGCTCTGATACATTCTGATACATGTTTTATACGGATTTTCTCGGATATATTATATATTACAGTATGTTTACTGTTTATTGATTATGATATGATATTGAGAAATCCGGATGGGATTGGTGCCCACGGTTTGGCTTTTGTGGCATAGGATGAAGTGTTATTTTTCGGGTGCAGGTTAATGCAATTCCGCGTTAGTAACGTTACTCTGCCAAAATTTTGAATGGTTTTTGTTGGTTCTCGTTTTCAGAAGGGGTTCGATTCCGGTTTAGGCAACTGAATCGGGGTTGGGTCCTTTCATCCAAGCCGCATGGAATCAGCTATTTAATGAATCACGTACAGTTCTAACTGAACTTTATTTCCTGCACTTGGCCGCTCGCCAAGCTTTCTATAATTCACGGGCCGCTCACCAAGACTTTAGTTATTGAAGCCCAATATAAAATATTTATTTCAGGCCCAAACACACACAATGATTAAATATGTGCAGAGAAAAATGGGCGTGGATTATACACATGTATCAAGACCTTCAAGCAAATAGCATGTAAATTAAGCAGACACAAATGTGACAACGAACATGAATTCTAAATATGGCAATTAAGCAGACATAAATGTTTACAGCCACATTACGTTTTCAAATAACATTTGCACAAATCAGTCAAACCAAAGATTCATTTCATGAATAGTATAGGACATGCAAAACAACTACAAAAACTTAACTAAATTATTGTCAATTACATATGAAGGAAAATAAACGCCAACAAAACATGGGGTAATTTGGAAAACATAAAATATGCAGTGCTTGCAAATACAATCATAATTAGCGAAGGACAACAGAAAAGATAACTGCCTGACCCTATCAAATTGTTGTATACGATAATAGGAATCTGGAAAACCAGTAAAAAATAATTGCAAGGTTTTGTGTGGAAAAAATGATATCACGAAAGATAACTAACCACTATTGGAACATATCATTCAAACAAACACACAGAAGAAGAGAACATTGATTAGATGTAGAAGATGATACGAATTTGCATATAAAGAAAAATTAAAATTGAACCAAGGAAACTCTGGATACCAATGTTAATGCGTTTACCAAAAGCCCTAAAAAAACAAATATCATATAAGTCATTTCCAATAGATACCAATATTAATGCATTTACAAAATGTAAACCATTCCCTAACTGCCTGTCATTCAAAACTATTCAAGCACATTATTTCAACTTTCACAACTTACTAAACTTTACCGTAATTGATATGATCTTGGTTACATCAAAAGTTCCAATATGGATTCACTGATTCAACAAACACCCTAAATATTACAGTAAGGCTAGCATAGAACACCTCCACAGCATAGAACACCAAGTTCAGAACAATATTATGAACCGAACACGAAGATCCTATTGAACTTAGAGAAAATGGGTTGGGTGTTCTTCCAGTGAACAAACAAAATTT